>LR989990.1:5000000-10000000 GCA_905147175.2 Nymphalis urticae
GTTTTTATTAGTTTAGTTGAGTATTATAATATTTTTTTTGTACCGTAGAATAAAACTTTCGATTTCCAAACATGATTGGACAAAGAATAAATTATTTCTTATAAGAAATCAATCCCAGAAAGCGTATACTAATTGGAGATTATTGAGATCATAACATATTGAGATTATTTAAAAATATGTTTTTAGGAAAAGAGTTCTAGCGACTTCCCGCTAATGATGTACTAATACAATGTCATCTCTAGAAGAACATACCTGAAATAGTTAATGTAGGTAGATAGAAGTCTTTTTGAAATAATAATTTTGTTTAATTTTCACTCATAGGAATTTTATCTCAAAAATCTTTAAAAAGTTTTATATAACATCTAATTTATGGTCCATGTTAACATATTAATTTATCATATTGTCATGTTTGCGGTAAAAACATTATCAAACTAAATCCCGTATTTTAAAATTTTATTTCACAATCTATTAATCCACGCAGAACACAATCGAGAATTGTTCCGTTTTATTGCTGAAGGTAACGGGACGTCAAGGTACTGCATTAGTTAACGATCCCGACATATGGCGCGAGTCTGTCGTATTAATATAAAAATTTGTTAATCTACTCCAAACAGAAAGTCATTCCCCTTTCTTCCACGGTCCTAGTATTTTTGAAAGTCATTAGTATACATTGAGTTTTTTGGTTATTTGACTAACGGATTTAAATTAATAGAAAACTACAAAGTATAAAAAGGTTTTTCTAAATAACATATTTAGAAAAACCTCCATTTTATCGTAAATATAGTTTGGGTTGTAACAGCCAAAATATGCTGCTAATCTTTACACGATTAGCAAAAGCTTGTTTTTTTACAAGGCGGTTATAATAATCGTGGATCTGGTGGAGAGGTTGGTTTCTGGTTGAAGTAAATTAGCTCCCGTCATAATTTGGACAAATCGATTTAGATCGGACGTATATCTGGCGGCGCTTTTGTCGAATGATTTAGTAGCGCCGACAAATTGAGCCTTCCTGATCGACTTAAAATCGATACATCGCCTCTACACACAACCCGATGCCAATTACAAGGATTTGAATTTAATAGGTTTGTAATTTATTTAATAGAACGATTTTATACCATTTTATTAACATTATTACGTATAAAATGTTGCTACAGCTTAAGTTTGCTAAATATTACCATTACAGTTATAATCTTAAGAATTATTTTTAATATATGTACAATAAAATCGTTAACCAATTTTGGTATTTTATAAAATAAGTAGCGGCCACATTTTTTTGGTAATAAACTTGTTTGTACTATTTAATGTAACATTAGATTTTCAAGGATATAATATTTGTATGTGAGTTGCGTAACTCTTATTTTGCAACTCATAGAGCTGGAAGAAAAACAGTACAGAATAGCGGCTTGAGATGTGAAAGTGATTCAGCCAGTGAGTCATATGTTACACCACGTTACGCACGTCTATTGCTAATGTGATTGACCGGCCTTGCTGCTCGCATTAACCGAAATTCGGTTACGTTTACGATGACCGGCGGTACACTCTAGCTTCAATCTATCATATTCATAAGAAATACGACGTAGTTTGTCGTATGACTAGTTCAATACTCGATATTATTTGCTTGTCTAAGAAGTTAAATATTTCGAACATTATGTCTTTTACGATATTAGAACATTTTTAGATTTAATGTTAAGCTTACCAAATAAGGTACGCTTGGCGTGTTATAAATTAATCATTCTATATAATATGAATTTAATCATTTCCATTTCCTATAAATGATCGGATATAAGGGAAGTTTGATAAATAATAACCTGGAGGCTATGGATGCGCTGTGTATTGCTATTGACATGCAATCGGTCAAAATCCTCGTAAAAAGCTTTATCACGGAACGATTGCTATGAACTTTTAACGAAAAAATATATTATTAGTTTGGTTTTTTGCCATGTTTTGTACGTTACGGCAATAATGTAGATCGAAACGGTAGTATAGGCAATGTTTTGTTTTGAGCAAATTAGCATTTGAAATTGGAGCGCGATGGCACGAGAGCCCACGGCGGCGCTACCAACTGCACAATGCATGCTTCTACGCATTATGCTTATTTGTTATGGTAATCGCTCGCAACTTTTGACCGTTAAAATCCATATATTATTATAGTACTTTATAAATTTAATACTTAATTATATAATTGTGTAATAGATGCAGCAATGTGATTACTACGTTAACCTGTCTATATGTCTTCACATTTGTAATTTAAAGTTATTTATTCTATTTTAGACGACAATAATTAAGTAAAAAAAAGTTTTTCATCCATGCGATTGATACACTTTTCGTGTTCTACAAGATTTTTAAGTTCATAATTAAAATATTTTCAGTGTAACTTTAAATCGAAATATTTATAACTAAATATTTATTTTTAATCTTATCAAAATGAACGATAAAGTAATATGATTATAAGCAATTCCCCAAATTTTGTGATCTTGAAGGTATTTAAGGATGTTAGAAAGAACATTCATTTTATGTAGGGCGTGCGAAAACGTGTCAGCGCTGGGTCGGCTCGGCTAGTTGCCTAGGGGCGGAGTCCGGAGAAATAACTTGACGTGAAATCGACAGAGTACTTACTTATAACAAATATTTGCATCATTATATTCAATAAATATAAATAAGGATAATTGAGGTGCGGCTTGCAGTTTGTGTGCTATGCATATTTAAATATACTTGCATATAGATCTACGATTTTCTGAGCATGGATTTTAATATCGGGCGTCACTCTTCTCTGAATTCAGCCTTTTGCCGTCCACTGCTGGACGAAAGCCTCCCCCATAGAACGCCAACCATCCCGATCTTGGGCAGTCCGCATCCATCCCGTGCCTGCCACCTTCTTCAAATCGTCGGTCCATCTTGTCACAGGGCGCCCTACACTACGTTTGCCTAAGCGCGGTCTCCACTCTAACACGTGTCGGCTCCATCGGCCATCAATGCGTCTGGAGACATGACCAGCCCACTTCCACTTCAGCGAGCTAATTCTACGCGCGATGTCGGTGACTTTAGTTCTCTGGCGAATGTCCTCATTTCGGATTCTATCGCCCAGAGAAACCCCAAGCATCGCGCGTTCCATCGCTCGCTGAGCGACCTTAAATTTGTGGACCAGTCCTACGGTGAGTGTCCACGTTTCGGCACCGTAAGTCATCACAGGTAGGACGCACTGATTAAAGACCCTGGTCTTAAGCGACTGTGGGATCGACGATTCAAAAATATGACGCAACTTCCCGAATGCCGCCCAGCCCAAACGTATTCTTCTTTTAGCCTCCTTCTCAAAGTTGTGCCGGCCAAGTTGTATAGTTTGGCCCAGGTAGATATATTCCTGCACAACTTCAAGTGGAGAGCCATTTACGACCACTGGTCCCGGGGATACATGATTGTTTGCCATAATTTTGGTCTTTTCAATGTTCATCCCGAGACCTACTCGTCTCGAAGAATCGCTCAGGTTGTTTAGCATCTCTTCCAAATCCTGCAGAGTCTCCGCCATGATGACAATGTCGTCGGCAAATCGCAGATGTGTAATGTGTTGGCCATTGATATTAATGCCGCGTCCGTTCCAATCGAGCGTTTTGAAGACGTCCTCCAATGCATTGGTAAAAAGTTTCGGGGAGATTACATCCCCCTGTCTTACCCCGCGATGCAATTGGATTGGTCTTGTGCTCTGATCTTGTACTTGGACGGTCATAGTTGCGGCTTCGTACAAACACTTCAACACCTGGATATACCGATAGTCAATTAGGCACCTCTGCATGGATTCCAGAACAGCCCAGGTCTCAATGGTATCGAAGGCTTTTTCGTAGTCCACAAACGCTAGGCATAGAGGCTGATTATATTCCTCGGTCTTCTGTATTATTTGCCTAAGTGTGTGTATGTGGTCTACGGTACTGAAGCCTTTTCGAAACCCAGCCTGCTCAACGGGTTGGAAGTCATCGAATTTCCGAGCAAGACGATTCGTGATTACCCTCGAAAACAACTTGTAAACATGGCTTAAAAGTGAAATGGGGCGGTAGTTCTTCAGAAGAGCTTTATCACCCTTCTTGAAAAACAGAACCACCACACTTCTGCTCCATGTCTTCGGTGTAGTACCATTATGGAGGACGGAATTGAAGATGTTAGCCAGCTCTCTCAGAACTGGTGTGCCTCCTGCTTTAAGAAGCTCTGAGGTAATTCCGTCATCTCCTGGAGCCTTGTTGTTTCCAAGTTGTCCGAGAGCAATCCTAATCTCGCCCAAATCGATGTCGGGAAGATCGTCTGATAGGTGGCGTGTCAGTCTGGCTCGTGGGTCATCCGCACTGTGGGACTCAGGTGGAGGTACTCGTGATGAGTATAAATCGCCATAATACTTTTCGACTTCAGCGAGAATCTCTGGTTTTGAGGTGACGGTTGTGCCTTGTGTGGTTCTGAGTTTTGTCAGGTGACAACAGGAGGTATGTGACTTTGCAAGAACCTTTGAGCCCCTATTGAGTGCTATGGCATCTTCAATATTCCGGGTATTAGCTCGTCTTGTGTCACGCCTTATTAGTTTTTTAACCTTCCTGTTAAGTGCCTGACACTCAGATGGCGTCATATTCTGATGTTCTCGTCTTCTCGTCATCTCGTTCAGAGTCTCGCCTGAGAGCTTCGACTTACGTCCATTGCTCTTTTGTCGAAAGTAATTTTGGCCCACTTCGCGGATGACACGCACCAGACTATTGGTGGCGTCGTCAATGTCCTGCCTGGTTTCCAACATGGCAAATCGGTTCTGTAGTTCCAACTGGAAGCTTTCGCAACCAGCTTCGACTTGGGGCTGAGTTGGTCTAAGAGTCGACTTCATTAACCGCGATCGTTCTATTTTAGTGTTAATATTCAGGGTGCCTCTTACCAGGCGGTGATCACTTCCAGTGTTTACCCTGTTGATCACGGAGACATCCCTGAATATTTGGCGCTTATTGGATAAAATGAAGTCGATCTCATTCATCGCTGTGTTATCGGGGCTTCGCCAGGTCCACTTCCTTTGGGGCTTTTTCTGGAAAAATGAATTCATCAGAAATAATCCCTGAGCCTCAAGGAAGTTTACCAGCATTTGCCCCCGATGATTCCTGTGCCCATAGCCGAATTTTCCTACCCTCGATTCACCATCTTCTTGTACTCCCACTTTGGCATTGAAGTCACCCATAACAATTGTGTAGAAGGTACTGGTACGAGACATAGCTTTCACTATGTCTTCGTACATGGCTTCGACCTCTTCGTCAGTGTATGTAGACGTTGGGGCATACACTTGTATTACCTTCAAGGCATACCTCTCGGTTATCTTTAAGACAAGGTATGCCACCCTTGCCGACACACTGCCAACCTCCACGACATTGCTTCTGAGTGACTTGTGGATCAAAAAGCCGACGCCACCTTGGGATGGTTGGTGTCCTTCTCGGAAGTAGAGTAAGTGACCGGAATCTAGTGTCATCGTGTCCTCGCCCTGTCTTCGGATTTCTGATAGACCTACTATATCCCAGTTAATACGACTTAACTCTACTTCCAATTCTGTCAGGTGTTCGTCCAGCCGTAGAGAGCGTCCATTATACGTGGCCAGAAACAGTCGCCGTTTGTGGTACCCTGCCGTAGCCCGGGGATTCTTAGCACCCCCCATCGCACCGTTACCATGGCCGGTACCGTGGCCAGGAATAGTGCGATTACCGGGAATTGGGGGCCGTGAATTTGAGTCGTCGCTCATAGGGGGGTTTTTGCCTTAGTCACCGCGCTTGGCAGGCGGGTTGGTGACCGCAGTGGCTGGAATCTTTCACTAATAGCGCTGCTGCCCGCTATCAGGATTCACTCTTCTCTAGCATTTAAGAATTTAGACTTAAAAACATCACATATACCTACTCATCATCGCCACTGCAGTGGGCGATGTTTTGCTCATGTGCTAGACATTGTTAAAAGCTATAATTGTACTATAATAATAATGAAGCCAGCGTAGCTCCATTATCTTTAAACGACAGTTCTGCGAATTCGTTTAAAAAGGAGGTATGTATATGATTCCCTCTTTCAGTATCTAAAAAATTACCATTTTTTCGGAAAAATTGAATATTGAAGAGAAGATAATTTTGTAATACAAAATCTATATATAGTTGGATATATGAAGTGCCTTATTTCGCTTCAAAAATTTTAATTGTTCTCGCAACTCGCAATCAATTGTTTAATAAGGATGAGTGCAGATTTATCTCAAATCATTAAGTGATTAATTTCATAATTTAAATTATTGAGAAATTAGATACGTTTGTATATTTACAACAACACTTATTTTTTTTAATACTTTATTGCACTAAAATATTTACATAGTAAACAATGAATTACACCTATTCGGTGTAAACTCAAAACGGAGCCTTTGCAATGCATTGGGAGATTCGCTGATATTTTAAGTGATAGTTTTTTTAATCAAAGAATGAATCTGATTTATTATATACCTACCTATTATAATTTACTATGCATACGATACAATACATGAGAGTAAATGATATAATGTGGAGTGTAAACATAGTACACGATTTAACGGCATATAAGTAATATTTAGTTATTTTTACTTGTATGTAAATAAGTATACCAATTATGTATATTACGTCAAAGATATAATCACAGAGATGTTATTATAATCAAGGAATATATTGTACAAGTTCATGTTATTATATGATGCTGTTAGTCAGCGACAGGCAGCCAAAACACAGATTGTTCCCGCTTACAATAGATGAGCTCGTATTTACATTAGCCGGCGTGATTGTGCTTTTAATAGACAATGACCGTGACAACACGTGCATTATATAAAGAATATTGTATCTCGTTATACCATATAGAAACTTTGACATTTACTGTTTTCTTTATTATTGTTAGCTGCCTCGTTGGTCTAGTGGCGAGCTTATAAGGTTCCCCAAGTATCGGGTTCGAATTCCGAGGCCAAATAATATTTTTTCTTTTTGTCAAGAAGTCCATACTTCGTAAAGCACGTAAAGTCGTTAATCTTGCGCATGATCTTTTCGGTAGCGTTGGGTTGCCGTCTGATCATACTATGAGATCAATCTCGTAGTAGAGAAAAGAGAATACACCTGTGCTTACACACACACTTGTGCGCTATATCTAATAGCTTATATATATTTCCTGTGTAAATGACAATGGCTTTGACTTTTGCTGCCGCGGAGTGACGGTCATGAGTGTTTATTATGATTGAATGAAGAAGTTTCGTTTTATGTTAAAATTATTTTTGTTATTTTACTACTAAATATATTATAAGTTTTCGTAATAGTAACATCAAATAATCGATAATGAATATCCGATTTCACTCTTTTTTTGTCAATAAGTGCTATTAAAGTTTCACAAAGACTACTATTTCAGATACGGAAGATGCGTAAAATAAAACTCAAAAAGGATTATTAATAAATTAGGATTAATAATTAGGATAAGGATTATTAATTAAAATATGAAAAAATGATAAATCGGCATGATAGATCAAATTGAAATAGGTACTCTTTATTGTACCTACACCACACTGAAGTACAATTATACGTAACACTTGCGAAGATGTACAAAGGCGGTCTTATCGCTAGGAAAGCGATCTTGATATTTTGATTAACGCGTTCAAACATACGAATTTATAGTCTTAGGTCAATTTTTAAATGAAAGAAACACTATATGTAGTAGAAATATATACTTGTACCTTGTAGGTTTATTCAAATACTAATAAAAAGAGTAGTAATAACAAGAAAAGGTATATTGTTCCATTACTTAAAAAGCGCGGTTATCATTAATTTATTTAAATATATTTTCATGCTGTTTTTAACACAATAACTTGAAAACATTCTCCAACACTAAGTTGTTATCGCTATGGAAAGATGTCTTCGATTATAAAGGGCAGAATGTTTACGGTGCATAAGATTAATGCTGACTCTTAGAAAATTGTCTCTATGCAAATGTGTATCTCGTGCCAGCGACAGGTGATGTGCGGCAGCCTTAATTGTTTTTTGTGAAATATTCAAATATTATGACGTTTTTTCCCTTAATTTTTTATGTTTGACTGGCGGGTGCGTACCAGGTGGTCTCAGAAAAAGTTTCTTTTTGCTATAACAGCTTGCTTACATGTATAATGTTGTATATAGGATTTGACTATGTAGTCAATAACTTTTTAGGAAGTAAGTGCTGTATAAAAAATAAACTCTGAAATTAATTGTAAATGATTATAATTATTGAAATATTAATTTAAAAGATATTATGAATATATCATTTTGTAAATGATTTACATATTAAAACTTATTAAAAAAAATAATACGAAATTAATTTGTAAATAACGTAATTGTATGTTTTTAAGTCATAATGTTTATGTGCAATGAGTTTGGATAGTTGGCGGTTAGTGGTATCAGGGCAGGAAACGGAGATAATTATGCATTTTTTATCTTAAACAGTTGTCTATGTGGTGACACTTGATCTTAAGGGTTACTCGCACTTTACTGTTTTTTAACGAAAATATGGTGACAAAAAGAGGCAAAAAATGTATTGAAATTTCATCAGACAGCTGTTACGTGTCTTTCGTGCCGTGTTCTTTGGATACTTGACAATATTTAAACGAACTGTTATTTTTAAATATATGACGTTACATTGTGATATACATATATATGTATAATGTATAATAATTATAAAAATTTTAAATTAAAAAAATGTCTGAAGTAAAAATTGATATGTAGTAAAATTTTATTGTTAGTAAAAAAAATAAAAGGAAAACCTTTACTTCTACCATCTAACCCACTTGGCGTGTGCGGCTGGCGTGCGTCGGCGCGCGCGCACCTGCTGTACAATTATCTGGTCATTAGTCGGCACGGAACCCGCGGAAACCCAAAATTAGTGCGTGCACAACCCTAATCGTACTCCGCGAACTCGATCATTGTACAATTGAGGTAAAGCTAAGAAGAAATGTTAAAGTATAAGAGGCTTAAGTTCTGTGACCACACATGGTCCGATTTTTATCTCATAATTGCAGGTCTCGCGTTGAATCCTTCATTAGGGGCGGATAGGTCGGGCAAGGCGAGGGGTACGGAGGGGGCGGTAGTGTGAGGACACAATGGGCGCCCCCCGCGGTATTGTGCGCTAATGTATGCGCGCACGGCGTCGCCGACAGCGGCCGCGACGCCACAACACAAACATTTCAACGCATCTAATTTATTGTCGTGTCGCAGTGAGCCGTGCGCGCAAAAAATATTGTCTTAAGGAGCAGCTCTGCGAGGCACTTCGATAATGTCACGTGCGAGATTGTAGATCTACGATAAGAGGGTATCAGCCGAGGATGGTAAAAAAACTATAAAACAAGCCTAAAAGTTTTATTAAAACAGTAAAACCACGTACTTGATTTATCAAGAAAATTTAAACAGTACAGACTATTTTATCTTACATAAAGTAATTAAAACATAAAAACGTGCTTTAACAAATTGCTAAAATAGTTAACGGCCCAGAATTAAATATTTGGCCTCGCTCCACCTTAAATAAATCTGAACACAGATTTGACGGAGGATGACTCAGTTGTTGAGAGCAATTTTTGAATATTATAATAATATGTAAACTAGTTGTTGTTCCATGGAGCATTCATGCCGTTGTCGTCTATAGATACAATTAGTAACATTTATTAGAATAGCGATTGTGTTAGGATGAATGACTGTTTATATTTGAGTGTTTATTGAAATGAAAGAATTACAATGTTTATAAGCCACGAACGTCTGTGTCATAGTTTTAATGCTAGATTGAGATAAATGTAAGCATAATTCAATAACCAAAATATGATTATTTAATTATTTTAAATTTATACCAAAAAGTAAACATTTAATCCATATTCTTACTCTTTGAAGCAATTTCAGAATATTTATTTATCTACTTCTTTGAACTACATTTATGTACATATAATAGAATACAAGGTTTTTTCATCTACATAAACGTGTGTTGATTTTTATTAATATTTATTTAATATAAGCTTCAAATTTATTAAGTGGCAAATATAAATATATATATAACTTGGGCCACCCAGTTGTGAGCTTGCTCGTTCTGCCCCTCAATTGGTAGCTGCAAAAACTACATTTGCATAGAGCGCGATGCCTGTGATAGCGGCCACCGCGAGTTCTACTCTCATCACTAGGATTAAGAATTTTTGGATAAGCTATTAAAGTGCTTTACGAAAAATTATGAAGATATATTTAGTATTAATTTTCATAAGTACATCACAGTCACGACTCTTATACCGCACCCAGTAAAACGTTATAGAAATTGAAGTAATATCTTTAAATAGTCTTATTTTTATGATAAAGTGTTCATAATTTCATTTACTTTTGTTGTTAAATTATATTTATTTTTCATCATAATCATAATATTTATATATAATAATAAGTTAACTTTATATAATATAAAAATTTTTAAAAAAATAATACACCAAAGAAAATTGTAGATTATGATATAAGTTATTTTAGACTAGATTCCTTATTCGCATAGAGGATCTTACCATTCATGTCTACAGTCTGCTCATGATAAACCCACTCTTTGGTTGCGGTGACGAATGTTGATGCCACCCACTGTACGCACGACCCCATCTGCCGCAGCTCCAACAAATACGATATTTATGTCCTCGGTTTATATTTATTTTACTCATTTCAGTGAGCCCTGTGCTGCACTGACTTTGCATCTTCATTTCGGACAACTTCATTTGTTAATTAAAAACAGTACCTAATGCTGCACTAAGAAAATTACGTTACTTTGTAATTTTCTTAGTGTAACAATTTAATTTTAAGATGTTATGTTAAAATATTATCATTAAATAATAACAATATAGCTTTAATTATTATCTAAGATGTAATGATTGTATTTGTTAATTGATTAAGTTGAAAAATATCCGTAAGGATAATGTTAAATGCTAGTCTAATTATTAAGGATTAGTGAGATTAATTGATATAGTTTATTAAATTGAAAACAAAGTTTAGCAAACATGCGCTATTAAATTTTTACAATTTTTATTTATAAATCGTTGGTGCGTCTGTTAGTGATCGTGTAAGTTCTGAACGACTTGACCGTTTGAGGCCATATATTCACAAACTATATTAGTTATGTCGTATCAAAACCAGTCTAAATGGCCCAGTGGACACGTGAATGTTAACTGAAAGTGGCGATTCAAATCCGCGAAAACACTACTGAGTTTTCATGTACTTTATTTATGTTTATAGTTCATCACGTAATCGGTGGTTAAGGAAAATATCGTCAAGAGCGGAAGAAAATCTGCCACGGGTGTATCCACCAACCTGTATTGGAGTCGCCCGGTGGAATAAACTACAAACTTTTTTCACAAGAGGAAAGGAAACCTTTGCCTAACGGTAAAATATTTATTGTTACTTACTAAATTTGATCTTTACATATAATAATCTTCAATTTCTAAGTATACAACTAAAGTCCACTAAAATACCTAAGTTTTACATAAAAAGGTTTCAAAGTATTTTCAGTATACATTTTATAATAATAGCTTATTTCTGGTATTTACATTAAAAAATATTTTCTAATTTTCATAGTTATTATACATACATATATGAAACAATTACGCGTATAGTTACGTATATAAATTATTTTTAGAAATATGCATGTTTTCATTGGAGATAAAATGTCAAGAGCTTTTATTTGATACTGGTGGTAGGGCTTTGTGCAAGCTCGTCTGGGTAGGTACCACCCACTCATCAGATATTCTACCGCAAAACAGCAGTACTTGGTATTGTTGTGTTCCGGTGTGAAGGATGAGTGAGCCAGTGTAATTACAGGCACAAGGGACATAAAATCTTAGGTCCCTAGGTTGGTGGCGCGTTGGCGATGTAAGCGATGGTTAACATTCCTTACAGTGTCAATGTCTAAGGGCGTTTGGTGACCACTTACCATCAGATGGCCCGTATGGCTCGTCCGTCTTCCTTTTCTATAAAAAAAAACCTCTGTGTGCAGCTAAACTTTATATTCATATTATATATGCATATACCATCATATCTTTTTTATATAAATTTCTAGTTTATTGAAAGCTTTTCAATACTGTCTTTATTTTACATATTAAAATTAGCAATTAATTTAAAGCGTAGATGTTATTGTTATAGTAATGGACGTATATTTATTACATAGATGACCGTCTCTCACCGCGCCATACGTCTGAGTTAAAGGAATAAATTGCTTGGAATATAAAAATATAACCAATTAAAATTCTTCAGTACGCAAATCTAAAGCAAATTCCGACGTGGGGCTTATTTCAATACTTAATTGGCCGGCGTGTAAATTAGAGGACAATATAAAAATATACCGACGAGGGACGGTTGATCAGTGATCTCGGCTTTATTATCGTAAGATTAATCTGGTTCGCGCGAATTGTGACGATGCGAAATGCGTAATTTTTCAATGAATATTGAGTGTGATTTACCTTTCTGCAATTGCTTGTTATAGTTTTAGTGTTTGGTGTTAATAGTTTTTGCGGAATACGTGAAAACAGTATCGTTTTTAAAACTTTGTTAAAAAAGAAAGGAAGAAACTTTTTTAAACCGTAGACAACTTTTGAATTAAACAAACAATGGCAATTTAAATTTTACGTAACTTTATGTGGCAAAAGGAGCCAGCGCGGTATAGCTGAGTCGAAAGACCGTACTAGTTTTCAGCTGTTCTTTTGAAGAAAAAAATTAGTAGTTTATATTTATATAAGCGAAATACCACCTATCATGAGATCTCTTAAACTATGCTTCCGATTCACCTGAAATTTGTCACAGTTACTTCTTCCCCAACGTAGACGCTCACTAAGAACGGATTTTACGCAAATCCTATCCAAAACAATTTTTTCATCTGATCTACCCGTGCGAAGCTGGGACGATTAGCTAGTTAATTATATTGGATTTTTTTATGTAAAAATTTAAATGAAGGTGATGGACCCTACGAACTTTCTGCTTTAAAATCCTTTTAAATTCTTTCATTAAATACCAAATATGAGTGGTCCTTTACAGACGCATTCCGGAGAGAAATTATTTATTTTGTGCGGGCGTGAGTTACTGGCAGGCCCGCCCCTTCGTTACTATGTTAATCGAGCTACCTAAACGGTATACCTGCTTTAATACAACAACAAAATACAATAACAAATAAACGAAGAAGTGATTTTAACTTATCTACTTATTCTATGAAAAAATTCAATTGTGAATGGTTAAATATCAATGTAATTATGTGTCATAATAATTTCAACGTCGAGTTCCATAAATATGCATTTTGTAATAAATTTATTAAAAGCAGCTAATTATTGCATTCATTTATGAAATACGAATTGTTATACAAAAGGTTTATATCATCAGAACTCGCAGTTCTTAATGTGTCAAAAGTTATATGGTAGATTTTATACATTATATTAGCTAGTTTTACCGACTAATTACGGGAAACACAAAGGTTTTGATTTCGAAGTAATCAGATATGAATAAATATTACAATTAAATAGTCTATTATGTAATTAAAAATAGATGATTGAAACTGACGGACAAACGCGAAAGGTCATTTTGTGTTACGCCATAAACAATTAAGTATACTACAAACATATAATAATAAAATTTAATGATAATAACTATAACGCATGGCATCAACTCGACCGAAAATAAAGCAATAGCGGGCAAAACTATAAGATTGCAAGGGACTGCATACCATACATATGTATTAGTATATATGACGTCTTTAATTATCTCTTTGTAATTAAATAATTCTTTTATTTAGCTTTAAAAAATGTATATTTATACCAAGAATGTTACACTTTCTTTATTAAAAAATATAATAAAACATTTGTCATAAAACTGAAAAGGTAGGATAATGTAATTGGTTATTAAAAAGTGCATATATCACTGGGCGCTGAGTGCGGAGAGGCGCATGCGCGTGGGAGACTGGAAATGCCCGCCACGCCCCTTCATTAAGATGCTAATGCTATCTGGAGCTGCGCTTGCGCACGCCGCCGCCGCCGGCGTTGTACTGGATTGATATTATGTGATACAATTAACACTACCTACGAAATTACAAGGTACCAGGTGATGCATATAACATTATTATTAAAAAGTGGATGTACACTTTTATTCGACATTTATCAATTTATGTGTGTTTTACTAAAATTTTATGTATTTAATTTTCCACATAAAATTGAATTGCTAAGTTTGATATAAAATTACAAGGACAATTAAAAGGCCATAAAGTTAAAACAAAGGATATTAAATTAAACATTTTTATAGTTTATTTAATATAATATCAAAGCGAGAATAATTAAGGTCATTTTCAATTGGCCGTGGTGTTTGTTTGGGTATGTGTGTGGCCGTAAGGCGGCGACAATGCTTGCTGTAATGTATGCGCGCCAGGGAGGTCCTCCACGTGGGAAGACCGATCCCACATACACCTTTCTCTTTTACCCATTAATGGACAATTGAGACAGATGCCGTATTCGGTACTATTAGATTGTTCCTACGCCTACCATTAAACTTCATAATTGTTGTAAATGTAAAAGGTATTGGTACACTTTCCACGCAAAGCTTCTGTCTTCAAGCGTGTACTGGATCGTCATGTACATAGTTTTGTTATTCGCGATGTCTATGTGCTACGTCCACATCGTAGCACCGTAGCATCTTGACGCAGCTCGATGCTCTATGTGTTTCTATAAGGCTTTGCTGTCCTAATAATATAGTGCGTTTTTTAATTGGAAGTGATTAAATTTTAATAAATCGACTGAGTTCCCACACGCGGCACAATCGCTCGCAATTACGCCGCCGGCGGTTTCTGTAATTTGCCGATGCCCTCAGGGCTCATGCAAAAATTACGCTGTTTCAGCAACACATCTCCAAAGTTTAAGCTGTGGAGCAAGTAGCTGCTGTATGATACTCATTACATTTACGTATCTAAACTATCCTGATTAGCAAGCTGCATTATTATTGTAAATATTGCCACAGAAGATTAAGCATCATATTGATTCTATAACGTTTAGCTTCAAATATGTGTTATTGTTACTAATTCCCGAAAAATCCCATTCTAAGTGCTACGTATAAATACGATAACATTCGTTTACTTGGGCCACACATTATAGGACGATCGCGTGCGCGTGGCGGGCGTCTCGGCCGACCGCAAGCCGCGGCGTCTTGAAACACACTCTTCAATTATCAATCGTAAATTCCGATGCCACTACATTGACGATACAACGACTGCGGTTAACTTATTGTCTACCTGTCTTATATTTATCGTAACATGCTTATTATTCGAAAAGAAAGTACGCAAAACGTTTAGATTCGATATATCCATAATCATTGTGACTGGCTTAAAATAATTCATAAAAAGATAAAAAGGCTTCAAATAAAATAATTTTAAATTAACTATCGAGTTACACGTTAATCTCCAATTAAGATTTTATGTTTCAAATAACTTAAGGCGTCTATTTACCTGCGATACAAGTAAATGTTTTTTGGGTACATGATATGGCCATACCAAAAGTAATTTATATTGGAATGTGATATAAGGAGGAGCCCGGGGGCACGCGCCGGTCGGGCGGTTTTAATCATCTTAACCCAGGCTAACTGCTGTAAAACACTACCGACGTCCGCCACGGCAACAAGTAGGCGCCACGCCCGCGTTCCGCTCACAAACTTTTAAGATATTTATCTGTTCCGACATATATTATAAAGCAGTTATTACACTTTTCATATTATAAAACGAACATTTAATATTCAGATTTATTAAAAAGTCTTAACGACGTGATGATAACTTTTTTGCAAGATTTTTCAACAAACTGACACAGATATTAGATTTCAGGGTTAGTAAATTAGTAACTCTAATTCCTGATATAATTCCTAATAATCATAACATAATATTATGCAACGGCATATCAGAAATAAATGCCAAAAAATATAAAAATACATTTGTATTACAAAACTAGTCACGAACATTGGGGCAACAAGCAGAAAATTTGAAGAAAAAACAGTTATCAAAATATTGATTCATAGCAAACGAATCTAATGTGCATATTATTATAAATGCTACCCAATCTCACAAAATGAAAAATTGGGTTTATTTTTACATTAAATGATAGACAATTTCGCGGATTTCACAATATCATAAATAAGCTATTTTTTGCTACATTAGTTGCGACAATCGCACGGTTCGGATGCGAATCGATTCGTTCAATTCCCGTGTCATTTTTGAGTGTAGGAGTGACGGTTGTCGGTTAGCAGTTGTCACGGTCTAGGTGTTGCCGGATACGGTTCTCACGGCGCCGGCGCCGGCTTCGACGGCAACAACCTCTCAACGATTGCGGTCTTTAACAGGGAGCTTTACTGGTGTGCTGGTTATCCACTTAACATTACGGTTCCAACGGAGATCAATTTAGAACGTTGACATTAAAATAAATGTATTTTTATGTAATAATGTAACTATTATACCCAGTCATATTTTTATATTATGAATTGTTAACATATTTACCAAAGACCTAATATTGTTGTGTCGTGTTTATTTAATATTAATAATCTTAGTTATATTAACGTTGTAACTTTTACATGTAATAAATTTATTTCAAGAACTATGGATAATCTTAAATACAAAATATTTCATAAGAATAAAGACGAAAATGACGAGACCGAGTCAACGTAGCAAATATGGGTCGGTCGAGTGCGCTCGCCCCCGCAATAACGGCGCGCTCATCTCATGTCTCTATGATGTTAATGTTTGCTCACATCGTAGTGTTCCTATGTTGATAATGAATCTGATTCGTTTACTTAACACGGACATCGCTTAATCAAATAGCCCGCCATTGTGCTCTATCCGTTGTATTTACTCGAACATTTTATGAGCATATTCAAGCGTTAAAATTTTGCGTGAAAGGTAATTAGCGTGCGCTTTCGATGCTAAAAAAATGTTTTTTGTGTGAGCGTAAAAAATATTTAAAATTTATAAATTTTTGTACTTTCCGTCTGTCAATTTTCACCCTTTTTAGGTTTCGCCTTCGTGATGATGTTAAACGCTACGTGAGTGCATTTATTTGGAAACGTTTTTATACTTGCATATGATCTGACTAATAATGTATTTGTCGAATTAAAGAAAACAATAAGGATGTTGTAACATTATATTTTTCATAGATAAATCCATACATCAATGTTTACATTCTACGAGTTATATTTATTCATAAAACTTTGCGAAATGTTTTTTCATAATATTGATTATAAATAACGTATCAATATCAAATTTTATCAAGGATTCAAACGATCGTCGAAGTAATTGCAGACTTGCAGAAATGTGCAAACAAATAGTATACAAATCTAATGCAATTAATCGTTTTAACATTTAAACCGACATTTAATTTGGAACAGTTTAATACTTTCGATGGATCGAAATCGTTATTGATACAAAGTTGGTACGAAGCGGGGCAGGTGCGGGCGCACCTGTGCGAACGATTGTTGCATTCCGCCGATGTTGACTGCCGACCGCAGACTCTAGATTATCGGGATCAGGATTCTTCCTTTATAAGGTTCCGTACACATGTTAATAAAGGTATTTGATTATACTAAAAATATATTTAAATTTCATATGAAATACCTACGCGTATTTAAATATTTCGCTCCGTCGAAATTCGACTATAATCGCAACCTCTTTTTTTAATCTTATTTCCAATTTTTATCGTTGACATTACGTAAACGATACGACATCTCGTATCTACAATACGTAAGTTGGGCAAAAAAAAACTGGTCGACAAACAGAAGCTGCTCTGTTTTTCTTTGTCTATTATGTATAAATGTTATGATTTTGTTATATTATAATACATTTATTCAACTTCTAAGACATTTTTGCAAGGGACGTCTATGGATGTTTTACATTGAATACATTAACTCCAATCAAATGGAATATTACGTTCAATTTAGAGCTGTTTACGTTACTAATATAAAACTGTATGAGTACGATTAAAGTAATGGTGAGCGCATGCTTCCAGCATCTTACTAACTGTAGTAAATCACCAACTGGACACCGATTACGATGATTTGTATTCGAATCTATCCGAGTCAATTAATAAATGTTAAAGGTATAAGAAAGTAACAAGGTCAATTCAACGCAAAGACTAAAGTATAAATTAATAACAACAAATATTCGAGTATACATTAAATTACAAATATTTTTATAATACAAATAAATTGCTAACAGATTAATCATCTAATAAGTCCGTAACTGGTTTTCTTTGAATTTAGCATTTGTTTTTGGCTATGTGAATGAAGCTTTAGTTTCCGCTATATGTGATAACGAGATCTTGTTTTCCGCCAGTCGTTAAAGCGAGAACAGTCTCATTAGAAATGACAAACCAGTTCAAACATGAGTTAGACACAGTCGAGATATGGGGGTAATCTTAGGGTTGTTATTTTTATCAGTTTGCATTAAACTTCTGTAGAATTATAGCTAGATATAAATTAACTTTTATTTGATATTAGGGTATATATGAATAAAGCATCGTATATGCAATTAAATAAAAGCATTAGAACGTGAGATAAGTTATAAATCTGGTGGAATTTAACTTAAAATTTATTTGTTACAATATGGAGTGTTCCATTATTTCTTGTTAATATTAAAAAACAATCTCGGTTAGAAACTTTTCTAATAGCATTGTAGCTATTTTTGGTAGTGATACAAACGTTCCTAAGAATACTGCACATTTGTACTTGTTTATACAGTTACTAGTGTCCTCAGCCAGTTAGATGCGCTTGCGCCGGACGGATGCTTCATCGGCCGCTTGCATACCAAGTGGTGCAATTCCGAAGCTCGTCAAATTAATTCTATATGTGCAGCATAAGACTAGAGCTTCAAACGCTTGAATTGCAAACATATGTTTATTCTTTGCAATAATATTGCAGTTTTAAATTCTTTTTATTTCTAGTTATCACATATAATTTTATTCGAGTATGTACCTAATGAATTTGAAACTTACTATCCAACTTATAGTTATAAGTTTTCCAATAAGCCGTTTATCACCACTTTATCTTGAATTTCTTGACTATACAAGTAAAATGCAAGTACTTCACATTTTCAAGAAATAGTATCAAGCTAATAAATATCAGTAAAAGTTTTAACAAGATTGGACAACAAAATATACCTGACCTGAACTTTTTGAGACTGACTTATCTTTAATATTCTCGCGAGTTTGCTTATCTGAGGTATTTCCCCGAGAGTGGCGCAAGTGAAGAGGGCGCGAGGCGGTGGCAGCGGCACGCGGATGGACTCGCCTGTTTGAAGTTCCCAGGCGATAGCAGCTATCTTCCACAAACACCTCCTTGTTTGAACCAACCGACGCAACTCCATACGCCGCATTTACCATGACTTTTCTCAAATCTGACGAACTTCAACCTTATACCTCGCAGTATAGAGTTCTAATTAACTTCTAAAATTGAGGAACTGATATTGTTATGCTTAGAACATAACAAAGCATGATGTCGCTAGCCTGACACGCGTCGTGGCTTATCTTTAGAATTTTGGAGTTGTCATACACTATTTGGATTTTTAGATCAGCAAGTGTCACTGTTGTCGGTACTAATATGTCATTCGGTACATATGACCGAATAAAGCGTAATGATGTTTCAGCTGATTGTACATAGAATGTCATCGTTCAATATAAATCGTGACTGAACATACGATTATAAATATAAAATACTGCTTTCTTCTACATTGCGGATGTTTTGTCGCATTAAGGTCCGCATAGCTGTTCAGGTGTAATAAATATCGCAACATATTATGGATATTGATAAAGTAGGTAAAACTATGGGTTTGCCTACTTTATGCATATTTAGTTTAATGTCTTACATTACACAAAATTAAAATTAAATGCATGCATTAGTATATATAGAATACGACTTTATTCAGGTGTACTGTTATAGTTATGGAGTTGCATCGCATTGTGTTAGTACATATAAAATTATCAAGCGTACAAATATATTTTTAATTGTAAAAATGAAGGCACCTGCTTAGAGTGCATCTGCAAGGCCGCGTTATAGGTCACAAGGCCGACTTGTTGGCACGCGCCTTACTGCAACAATTCAAGGACTACGGTCACCTGCAATCTATTTATATGCCTATCGTAGAAGCCAATGTGTACTCAAGTATTTATATGAACATTACAGTAATGACTAACCTTATTTTTAAAAACAATTGTTTAGGCTTCTTTAAATAAATAAAAAATGATTATTGATTTTCATATTTCACAAAACCCTCCTCAATAATTAAGTGTTTACTACACGTATTACGGAAAGTAATAATCCAAGTCAATATTTGTGAAACGAAAGTAAAAAGATTGTATTTGAACAGTACCTACGTGTCTCGTCAGCTTTTAACGTTTCCGTCCATAAAGTGCTCGAAGGCCAAAATTAGTTCAGACAATTCGCAACACGAGGGGCACGCTGGCCGTCGCGAATCCTTTACAAGTGTCTAAATCCGGCGACATCCGCGTCGCCGTCGCCTCATTCACTTGCTCTCTTTAACATCAGCTTCAACTAATATATGCAGTAGTCACTTGCCTTTTTCTTTTGCATTAATTCCGCCGGATACATAAATCTGGTCGGTGGAATGCGTATAATGTTTTAATGCTATAGCTTTATATAGTTAGTTTTTAGTTTACGAAACTACATGAAAAAAATATTATAAAGAAGCGGTATCCGACTGTGTCACAGGTTTATTTCAAAGTTTTTTTGATTTTAAGTTAACACCTTCGATTCACTTACATGTAGAAATTTCAAAACGGCTATCGGAATATTAAAATGGCAAGCGACACGTGTCCTTAATTTCATTATCCTTTTAGAGTGTGAATCACATACGATATTAATACTACTTATTTAAATGAATTGTAAGCTCGTAAGTTGATAAGTCTAATTCAAGTATGTGATAAAATTACATTTATTTTTTGAATTAATAGACTTTTTAAATTATGTAAAGGTTTTTTTTAAATAAATTTAAGTATATTATACTTATGCTGAAGTTTTTAATTTTTTAAAACGCTACACCAATAGGGTGTAAATAAATAAACATATAATTAAATTTCGAAGTGATACCTTTTTTGAGAAGTAGGTAATATACAATTTAGCGTTATTTTATCGTTATTTTAATATGAATAGGGAGCAAGGACTCCCTTATCTGTCGTAGGTCATAGGTAGAGGTCACCAGTTAATAGCCAAAAAAATTACACAGTAACAAGTTTAATCATCGCGTGTGTCACGCCACGACGGGACATGATTGACAAAAATGAGGTAGGTCATCAGACTGTCTGCTAGTAGAAGTTAATGTATTTGGAGACCGTACATCTAATTACATTTAGAACATCAATTAATCCTTATTTAATATTTTAGTAATAACCTTCTGTATGAAATATGTTATGAAATATATTTCATAACGTTTATAAATATTTTAATTGAGTTCTTTTCACAAAATTGTAACACGAACTTAATCACATTAATAGCGTAAATGAAAAGAAATTAGGGTCGCGTTGTGCTGAAATAATTTCTATTTAAGTCATTATTATACATACTGTTATTTTATATGTATTTGGCCCCAGTATTTATGTATGTAGATTTGGTTATTTTGTGTTCATTGTTATTTGGCTTTCGTACGCATGTGTCTTTTTCTGCAAGTACCCATCAGATTTATTTATTCGCTTTCCTGAAATAAACCTCTCAAAGAATAAGTATACATTTAACACTTATTCCCTTTTCCATATAATTACCGGTGCGTATAATTACGATTACTAATAATATGATTTGTTTGTGTTACATTAAAGATATTATGTTACTATTGATGATGTTTAATATTCAGAATACGTATCGAAAAAGACTTTTGTGGAATCATCATACATTTTTATTGATTCATGAAGAGTGTAGTAATAAAATATACTTGATTTACACTTATTAGCATATCAAAATCTACTTATAAGATGTAACTAATTTATCATACGATAAAGTAAGTTATTTACAATTTTAAATTCTCTGTGACGGCTAAATAACAGATCAGTATCGAGTTAGTTTATAAGATAATTTATCGGATCGTTGTGGGCGGTGCATTAATAGCCAGGACAATAAAAGGCTCCATCTCGTGATGTCTAAATTATACGAGTTGGGCAGTAAACTCCAATGTTCTTATAGCAGGAAAGATATTTTATTTGCAGTATTGAATATTTGAAAACAGATAAGCGAAGTGTTTTTTTTGTAATACACACACTTAGTATGAAGTCATTGTCTAATGTGGGTGTGTTTTATGTAAATAATAATTTAAGGTACATATTACAAATGTATATGAATTTAGGTATAAGCTAATTTAAATTTTTGGTGTCAATTTATTTGCAACACTTTAACATAACGAAGAACCATCGCTATATTAAAGTATTACTACTAGGACTTGACCAATTAACTAACTAATAATTTATTATTTCACCTAAAATTTAAATTAATTATGACTCCTGAAGAAAAATATCAAACGTAGAAGTGTGATATTCTTTCTAATTGGCGATGTAGGCGATGGTTAACATTTCTTACAATGCCAATGTCTATGAGCGTTGGTAACCACTTACGAACAGGAGGCTCCTGCTCCTCCGCTTACCTATTCTGTATAAAAGAGTTCAATTATATCAAATTAAATGGGTTTGTTATTAGGGATAGAAATATATGTGTTATAATTTTAAAATACATCGTCTAACGAAACGTTCTCTTTTTCTTATCTCTGATACTACTACGCCTAAATTTTTAAACGTATATACGGAATATATCACTTCTAACAGCAAAACCTAGGCAAAAATCCTAATCTGTTAATTCCTGCCTAAATGGAAACCCCATGGCTCAGCGATTTCGACTTGCTCCTAATCGCTTTTTTTATTCACTACATCAATTAGTAGATTTTAACACCCATGATAGGCGATCTGTAAACCATTTTGTTCCTTATCGCATTACTTTCAAACTATCACCTGCGTGGTCCTACTCAAAGCCTGTCTTATTTGTACAATAAGATGACGAAAATTTATATTATTTGAATTAATTTTGCCCAGTGGTAAGAACGCGTGAATCTTAACCGATGATCATTGATTCAAACCCGGGCAAGCACCACTGAATTTTCATGTGCTTAATTTGTGATTATAATTCATCTCGTGCTTTACGGTGAAGGAAAACATCGTGAGGAAACCTGCATGTGTCTAATTTCACTGAAATTCTGCCACATGTGTATTCCACCAACCCGCATTGGAGCAGAGTGGTGGAATAAGCTCCAAACCTTCTCCTCAAATGGGAGAGGAGGCCTTTAGCCCAGCAGTGGGACATTCACAGACTGTTACGGAATAAATTTTAGATTGCGTAACTTTGCTGTATTAAGGAAATAAAAGACTTGTAGTGTTGAGAATGAATTTGACCACAATTTTAATATCGTGGTCGTTTTATTACACATATTAATTATTATATATTTATTAATTAATTATATATTATTATAATATTATACATTATATTAATTACTTAAGTAACGAACTGACATTTTGTAAAAAAATAGTTTTTATACGTCAACCAAATTTATAACCATGCGGAGTTTCATTAATTGTTGCAATAAAATACAATATTTTTTCAGTATTCTTCTATATTATAAAGAGGTAAAGTTTAAAAGTTTGTATGTAGAAGGTAATCTCAATATTTAGAACGAACTGGATTAGGTTCAAGGATGACTTGGGCTATACATTGTCCCGTTAAAGTAAAGGGTGGTGGAGAACTACTCTGCAACGTACATCGACGAAAAGACGGTCGAGAGAATTAGTTTCTCACGAACGCTGCCTTAACGGCAAAGGTTAAAGAAAGCTTACAATAGAAAAGTTTTAGACTTTAAAAGGACATATATATATAGGTGTGTGTATATGTCATTACAGACTTTTTCACAGGTCCTTTTATGGTCTAAAACCTTAACCTTATGGTTAATTCAGAAATTAAAAAAATGTCTGAAATGAATGAATGACTAAAAGATATATTTAAAATTATAGACAGGTTTTTCTAGTATGAAATATTATTATTGTGTTAGTGTTTTTGATATCGACAAAAATATCTTCTATGCCTTATATATTGTACTTTTCAGTAACATACATACAACACTAGTTACAGTTTTATTTTATTAGTAAAGGAAATATATTGACTAGCTGATTACAATAAAAGGTACTTAAATAAACTGCTTAGCGGATTGCGTTTTAATAATTGAGCTGTAAGAGCAAAAAACTAAATCGGCATAAAAACTTATGTAAGCAATTAATGTCATTATACAATCAAATAATGAGTATTAATAGTTTAGTTTGTGGCTATTGTGAATAAACATTTGTAAAAGGCAAATACAGATGTTCCCATGACTCCTACGCAATGCGTAATTATGTTATTGCGCCACTCCGATGCGGCATTGTCCGACGTAATGTCTCTTCTAAATCAGGGCTGTTCAGTGCATCGTGTGTGTACTCGGTCTATTGTAACGTAAGGTTCACACGGACTGTCTAATCTGCTCCCACGAAGTGAAGGTAGCGCTCATACTATTTGTATTTCTATGAATGCAAATAAACTTCCTGGCAATTATGGGACAAATTTTAACTTCATTTACAATAATGTAATTATCGTAAATTCGATGTTCATGCATTTGCATGATTCGTTGGTAATAGCATAGGCATAGAGGCAAATAATGATGTATACGTCAATGACCCTTCTTATATACGCGCTAAATAAATGTAAACGTGAATAAAACCAAGTAACAGGGTATTGGATGTATTTTTAAAAGGATTAATAATTCATAATAATCTCGAAACATATAAGTTCTAATTAAGTGCTCAATAACAATGTTTCAGATTTCATAAACATTTCAAAAATGTTATGATAAAATCGAAACACATACATATGATACAATGATTAGAAAGCGGAACGAAAAGTTAATTGTTCATGTAGATAGATAAAATTAATGACGTTTTAAATATATTTTTTCACAGCGGTTGAATAGTATAATTACACGATTTTTAATAGCTACGAATATTTAATAAGCATTCGTAAGAACAAGGTTCAATGAATTTGTTTTAAGTACTGTTTAAATAAAAAAGTAATATCTGACGAAGAGATGACAAACCGCAATTCAAAACAAAACTTGAATTTCTTAATGGAACGCAGCACACTATGTGGATTTTTGATCGTTTATTTTATATTTATACGATATCGTAAACATTCTTCAACGTCAACGGTCGTGCAGCCAAGCTGTCTGTATAGAATGCGCTCCGTGTGCCACGATCGACTTTTCAAGTTCTTCATGTATGATGTTTTTCTGAAGATGCAACTTGAATCGTACGTAATAAAAGTATAATGAAGCGAGTGTTAAGGCTTAAGGCTACCTTTCATAATGATAAATTATATACGTTCGTTTGTATATTCAATATAAGTCTTGTTTCGTGGTTATATTTTCTTTTTTTATTCAGTTATAACCGACGGTGCCACATATATTGTGTAAAGTAACTCTTTATTATCATTTTGTATGATACAATGTTCATGAAAATTATAATTATAAAGTTTTTGCAAGAGAAACAGTGAACAGAAACTAGTCTTATAAAGAAACCGGTATGTTCAATCTTACATCGTTTTCCGCGCACGCGTCATTCATTCAGTGGCACATGAAGTTGCGCGGGCGCAGGTGGCCAATGTCCATTGATATTCAATACATCGTCCGCTTATTACGGCTTTTTCTCCCGTTTCCTGTTGCAGTGTCGACATACTTAAGAACTATTTTAGCACTGATATTGAAACAATGCGAAATAAACAATGATTATTTTAAAATCGATTCGTATCGTGCCATTCATGATTTAATTTATACAACATATCTGAGGTGCCAATATACTATAAAATCATTATTAAAAATATTTTAATGATATATATTGATGATATTTAATTAATATCATGTATTAGTAAACATCTTCTGAATATTAATCTTTTATTTACATAATTTTATTAACAATGCATGTTAAAAAATATATAATACAAATTATGAAACATTAAATGTTGTCGTTTATTGTCTTTGTCAACCAATAATTAAAATGGCTTTAGCTGGAAAATTACTTTATAATTCAAATGAGTGCGTAATATACGTTAGGATGGAAAATGGTTATATGATTTGCAAATACTGAAACTAACAGACTGGATCAACAGCGATGATTAGCACAAGAAACAGTAAAGACAGGGTGAGCGACATTAGCACTAAATTTTCACTCATTGACAGTGCTCCTTTTCAGTAACATTATTTTATATTGCAGTAATTTGAAAAGAAAATTTGCTGTATGAATTGAGCATGTTAGGATTTCTAATTTTTTTGTAAACCTCATGATCATCAATACTTTTGTAGAAGATAATTTCTTTAAAAAAGAAAAACTATTAAAATACATACATTTAAATTATATATATGGGATCACTTGTCAGCCCTGAATTATTCGATTAAATAAAATGCCAAATATTACAAAATTATATACAAAAATGCCAGCGCATTACATTGTTTCTACTTCTTCAATTAAAATGTCGACAGATCAATAAAAGATAAGAAAAATATTAATGAAAGTGTGCTATATCAGGTGCATGTCTGCTGTTTACATATTTTAAGCAAAAAAAAAATCGATGAGAGTGATGGCACCGTGGTCTCCTATTGAAGAGATTTAGTTTTAAAATTGAAAACTGTGGTCAAGCATCAAGTGGAAATTTGATCACATAATATACGCCCTAAGAAATAGACAAATTAACTCAAGCTTATTCAAAGTAAAGACAAATAAAAAACTTTGACTTTGAATTGACGCGATATAATTGGTCTATTGAGATCTATGATTTTCATTATGGATTCCTAAAAAATATTGAATGTCGGCAAAGTTGTTACCGAAACTTTGGAAGCAAAATAAGAGTGCAAACCAAAATAAAATTCAGCTCGAGAGCCAAATTATATCTATTAAGATGTATATTAGTGTATCCTACTAACGCAAAAGAACAGCATCGTAGACCTTATTTGATTGAACTAAATCGTATACTGACCTGAACTTTAATTGCTATCGAACTGCTCACTAGCTTTCAGTGGAACACTACTGCTAGCCATTTTAATTACGTTATAATCTTCCAGCCTTGATTTGTAATAATTAGCAGAATTTTATTTCAATAGCAGTATATTGACTCATTAATTTCTCTTTCAATGAGTAAACAATTGTTCTGTTATACAAATGATGCCAAAAAACGGTAAGCTACTAGAAACCCGATAATTATAATCGCTGGCATTGTGCTGTTAGCGTTTCGTATTTACTTTCTTTGGTAAGTAAACTCCCACGATTTCCTCCATCGGAAGCTTTCTCTGCTTGATAAGAACGAATTGACAATAATAGCGGAGGTTAGCAAAAAAAGAAAACACAATAACGGGTAAACGTAATATTAGCAATATTACTTTGTTGGTTTTGCAATTCGATAATTAAGCATCGTGATAATTTAACACCGATTAAGACATGTTTTGACAACATTTAAGTAAAAATATTTTCACTGGATTCTATAAGCAGTTTGAGTTTTTTTTCTTGAAAAATGAACATGAAACTTGTAGCCTAAAACCGTAAGTCTAAAACCTTACAATACTAAGCTATTCCTTAATCTTATAGAGAATGTTTGGCTTTGTGTATATATGTCATTTTTTTACAATGTAATAATATATTTTATCACTCACGTATTATTTTAAAAAAACACATTGTTCTTATAATCTATGTTTTCTCATTATATTTGAATATTTATATTTATATATAACAGACAAAAAAAAAGAAAAGTTAATCAATTAATCCTATGTAAGTACTCGTATCTATTTTTTATAAAACAAATTGTACGGTTTTTGTTTAAATAAAACACAAACGTGTTCTTCCAAGACAAATATCTGTATCTAATGACATATTTATTGCCTAAAAACACAAAGCTATTATGTTTTGCATCTTAAAACCCGCATAAGTCACAATACAAGTCGCTTATCCGTGATATTTATGTGACCACCATTGTAATTATAGAGAGTGTCTACCTACGGCCTGCTCTAATATTCTTTAGGATTAGAATTAAAATCTTTTCGGAAAGTAAATATTTTGCTAGAATATATAGTTTTAACGCGTTACGTGCCAAGTAGCTTTTTTAAAATGTCACGCCGATAATTGCAAATGAAGATGATTTTTTGAGAACCATAACAATCACAGTCAGGTTATATGCTATGCTCAGTTGATAAATATACATATGTATATAATTGGTAAAATAATACTAATAAAAATTTCTGTAGTAAGCGTTTTTAACAAAATATTGCTTGTTTGATTACGTCTAAATGTAGTTGTAATTTCGATTAAGCACTAGCTATATTATTAATCCTTCTTTATAAGGCAATATAAAAAATATTTAATGCCTCTTATCGACTCCGTCTAGGCGAGGCGAGGCAATGACCGCCCGCCCTCACACGCATTCAAATAATTTCACCGTCATATTTCCTATGGAAATATTAGCCTCCATAAAACGGTTCATGCTGAACATGCGAACCATTATTTAAGGCCGCGATACCAGTTACATGTCGCATTTGAAATGATTTTCAGTCGACTGAAATTCGTGGCCGAATCACGGAAACAGAGAAACCTATATCTTTACGTCTTTTCTAATATAGACATTTAGTTCCTTGGTAAATCACATTAATCTTTACTAATATTACAAATGCGAAATTAACTTTGTCTGCCTGTTTTACTCTTTCACAGCTAAACAACTGAACCGATTTTGATAAAACTTGGTAAAAAGCAAGCTTGAATCCCGAGGAAGAACATAAGCACACCGGCCCCGCTCCCCTAAAAGCCTCCCGGGAGTGACACCGCGAGGGAAAATTTGTTTAAAATAAAACTGTTTTCAAATTGATGATAACGAATTTAATAAGATTTTTATTAAAGCAATAAAAAAAATCTTTTGAAAAATAGGACTACGTAAAACCGTATTTAATATAATGTCTTATTCTTTCGTGGATATTACCATACTTATAATATATACCTAACCGAAACATAATATATGTAACAACCTGTTTTCCCCATGTTCTGTTAGCGAGCCATTGGTATCGAATTGCGATAAATTCGGAGGGGAGGGAGTTGTCGTCGGAGGGACGTCGCGAGTCGCGACTAATGTCTTCCGCTTTTGATGGGCTTCATGCAATCACTTCACTAGACATTTCGTGAGTAATGGAAACAAAACTTGGAGTAACAACCAAGCTCTGAAGTCAGATTGTTCTGATCAATAAAATATTTTTCAAACATATAACAACTTAATAGAAGAATATTTTGAAATAAAAAGGTAGTCTTTTTGTAATAAACAGATGTTATAAGCTATGCGTGGTAAGCTCAATACCAAATAAAAAAAATATATGTTTTCCCGAGTAAATTTTGCGTGTAGGAAGAACCTTCAAGATAAAATCTATAGTAAGTACTATATATCAAGTTCCTCGGCGCCGTCTACCCAGATCTCATGTGTCATGACCTACAAAAATGGTAAAATGGGAATGAATAAAAATTATTTATGACGTTAGTGTTGGAACTTTTCTGATGTATGTTTCTTATAATTATATTTACAGGGTAAATTTGAAGCGAAGCAGTATATGTATTTACTATATTATCTTCAAAATTATTTGTTTTATCATATTTATTTATTAATTTCGATTTATATTATATTGGTCTAAGTTATAGCGATTTAAATATAGGAAGGAGCTCAATATTAAGATCATCTATCATTTATGATTTGGTTAAAAATTATACAAACTTGAAAACTAAATAAATCAAGATACTGTCCATATTTAACAGATCCGTAAAAACAAAAAAATAATTTTGATAATTATTTGTTTTTTTTTCTAATTGAAAATTTTCATTGTAAGAAAAGTTCAGTAAGTATTTAACTTATTATATTTTTTTATTTATTATAAAATTATATATATTTTTTATATTTAAAAGTATGCTTCAGTTTGCGTAAGATACTTTTAACCGAATAACTATTATCATTGCAGTCACAATCGATGTTCACATGTTCTATGAACATACAACAATAGAAATTAAATGAAAAAAAAGACAAATTAAATTTAATAAAATGTAATTGCCCATGTATTATTCTTTGACATTTTCTTTCTAACAGACTTCAGTCCAATGGTCGCAAGCAATAGATACTCACATGAATTGTCCATTATTTCAATAATTTAGGGCCTTAACAAAAGAGCCAGTGAGCGTGATGTTGGACAAAATAATGACATAACTACGGTAACAGCTTGTGCTCAAGGTAATCCTTTTAGGTTACATTTATACGACTATTACTTTTTTATATAATTCGGCTTAACAATACTCCAATAACTTGTCTTTATGTTAGTTAGTAGTAAGTAATTCATTCGATCACAACATTATTGTAGAATATCTCCATTAATTAATAACTTTATTAAGTTATTTAATAAGCTAATTTCGCACATTTACATTCATTCAAACTTATAAATCAAATCATATATTTATTTATTAATTTAATTAAGGAAAATAACAGCATGATGATGAGACAATAAAACTATTTAATTATTCAATTAGTACCTAAATCATGTAATATAAAAATACATAGCTTAGATTTCTAAGCTGCACGAATGATTAACATGATGAATTTATTTTTTCTTTCCATATTTTTTTTATATAAAAATTTTACTGAGTCGATTCGACGAGTTTTAATTTTTACTCTCATCTCATAAAATAATTTTATTTTCAACTTGTATAATTTTTATATTAAAAAAAAATTAAGGAAAATAGATTTATTTTCACGTCTCCCTTTTCGGTTTTAATGATGGCTGTGTCATGGGGTTTCACGAAAAGTAGCTCTGGACGTTAAGTGGTTGTGAGTGGTGAAACGTTTCGTGCCCTCGTGTTGGTAAATCAAATAAGATGCCTAATTATGGCAACGGCTTAAATAACGTGCTTCGAAATATTTAAGCAAACATGTCATGAACTATGATTTATACAGTGAGAGGTATAAAATATTACTTATCAGATTTTTCTGTTTGTTTTATTTGAAGCTTTTTATAAATACAAGTTAAATCAAATCAAAAATGTTTTATACTGGATTTGTATTGTCACGCAAGATGAAATTTTGTTTTTACGTTAATAGAGGTTAATCATAATATACGAGCATTATATAGTATAACTAAAACAGAGTAAATGACATTAAAATAGGCTTAAGATTTAAATAGATAAAAACGCTAAGAGCTATACTTTCAAAACACAAATAAAGCTAAATTCGTAATTTCTCGATCGAAACATGTCAAATCACGACACAGGCGCCGCACGCACACCTTGCCGTCCGTAAATTGGCAGTAGCACATGTCTTAGAAAAAAAGAGTATTAACACCCGGCTAATGCCACATATACGTCCTCAGGGGGTGCGCCATAGAGGGTAGTCGGGTGCATAAAAGGCAACACATTTGATATTATCAAACTACTTAAATTACGTGAATAGAAATAGATCAATTTTAACAACGCTCTTTATAGCAATCTCCAAGATAGATCAAAGTATCTAGCAGAGAATAATATAGCTTTATGTTTAGTTAGTCAGTAAAAGCCTGTGAATGTCCCACTGCTGGGCTAAGGCGTCGTCTCCCTTTTGAGGAGAAGATATGGAGCTTATTTCAATAACTAGAATACACATGTGGCAGAATTTCAATGAAATTAGACACATGCAGGTTTCCTCACGATGTTTTCCTTCACCGTCAATTACAAGATGAATTATAAACACAAATTAAGTACATGAAAACTCAGTGTTGCTTGCCCGGGTTTGAACCCACGAACATCGGTTCTTAGATTCATGCGTTCTTACCACTACTACATCTCGGTACTTGCTGTAATGTTTCATAATATTAACTATTATTAGTATTTGAACATCTCATTATGAACAAATGCAAGAATTGTTCTGGATAACTTTTCATATAAATACAATGTATCTCAATGCAGACTTTCATTATAATAATTTCGAGTCAAGCACACAGTAAGAATATTTGAATCGTGCGTGACATGTTTCTTGCATTTTCATTTTAGGTAATAACAAAATGTGAAGGCTAACGAAACATGTGTGTCAAATATTTGAATAGCAATTCCGGCTGGCACCTTAGCGTCCTTGCGCCAGATGTTATCGAAGTGGGCCAAACAAAGTGAATTGATTTGGTGCCTGCACATTCACAATTCATAGTGAGGCGGGTTATGGATCTATTAAAAGCATATTGTTAGTTATCATATCATATATAGCACATATATCTTGACAATGCCAATTAGTAAGTCTATATACTATATACACATTTGGACTATATATAATTCATTAATAATAAAATGCTTACAAAGTATGTGAATATCATATTTTAAATATATTATTTATACTTATTTTAGAATATGGTTTTACGGGTGCCACTTCTTTACTCGACGGCTCACATATCCGAATATCGAATTATTCGGCCTTTATCGTTCTATTATAAAATAAACTAATAGATAATGCAAATAATAAACATTTGGGAAAAGTATCAGATAAATAGAGATACGATCTTGTAGAACAAATCAGCCGATAAACATCATTATACACTTCTATAGATAGACGTATCATGTTACATAATCCTCTTTTCTCAGTTAAGATAGGTGTATGAAAGCCATACGATAGAAGAGTGTGAATTGAAAAGAAATATTGCTATTTAAAAAAGCTAAGCAGACGAAATTTATACAATTTTACTTATTTTTAATTAGTTACTGATTACAAAACCGATACTTTGAATAGGTTAAACTATACCTAGAACGGTATTTTATATCGTTATTATTCTTTTAATATTTCTTTATAAGTATTATCTTAAATTTTTAGTTCGGTTTTTATTATTATAAGTCCCGGAAATAGTGCGGCCCAAACTGGTAGCCCTAGTTGTATTGGAGGTAGATAACTCGAACAATAACGTTTTGCTAGCCCTGATTATGTGACAAAAGGACAACAGGATTAAAATATAAGTACAAAGGATCATAGCTAAAGCTCTACAGCTAATCTCGTTTTACTTTTAGAATAATAAGATTATACATAGTCTGGCGCTTTTGCTGATTCGATAAAGATAGAAATCTTTTGTTGCGAAACTGAATACGCGTACCTATAGTTCGTTGATTCAACGATGAAACTAGTGATTGAAGATGTGAAGTATCTTTCAATATCGGATAAATGCAAAAAAAGTTTATTAAAACTGCAAAGGGAAGAGTCAGAAAAGACAGGGAAAAAGAAGAAGGAAGTTTTGTCTCTTTCGCCACATGCAAATTTTCTCACACTGTTTACCTTTACCGCCGAGCACGAGGCGAATTAAAACACGATTATTTCGTGAAACACATGAAAATACGTTCTTCATTTTTAATGAAATAAATTGTATATAACGCCTAGCGTATGGCAACAATTAATCAAGTAATTATAACTCACGTAATATTAATTAATTTTGTTATCATAAATAAAGCAAATGGGTTATGTCATTATTGTTATTTTCAGTAGTCTAACCATAATTGCAATTGAAAATCTCTAAGGGTTCCAATGATTATAAACATTCATATGCAGTCTTTTAAGTCCGTTCCCCTTCTCAAATTAAATGTATATAATTACAACTAACTTCTTTACTTTATACTTTTTTTTACTACTATCTGTAATTTAAGAAGTAATTTTTCGGAAACAATTTTCAGGTATTCCCTTGTTTTTGCATCCCATAAATAAAACATTATAAAAGGGTCTAATCAACAGATGGAGTCTATAACATTCTTATTCCTGTAATTCAAGTTCGTAAGGAGTTTAAACTAATATGAGTTTTTCCGTAACAGCCTGTGAATGTCCCACTGCTGGGCTAAAGGCCTCCTCTCCTCTTTTTGAGGAGAAGGTTTGGAGCTTATTCCACCACGCTGCTCCAATGCGGGTTGGTGGAATATGAGTTTTTAACTCTCTTAATATTCTAAATGATATGAATTCGCTAGTAGAAAGAAAAATCCTCTCATCGAGCAAATATCGTATAACTAAAAATATCAAAAAATGACACGTGCTATTTAAAAAAGTGTATTAAAATATTCAATTCGTATTCTTTTGTCTAGTCAGGAAACTAATATAAGTCTATCAACTAGTAGCGCTTCCTGCTTGAGTCAAGAGCCCATTAATCGCAGCGCTTTATTAAATTTCCTCCGATTAAACACAAGAAGACGAGCGAATAATAAAATGGAATGTTAGATCAACACAATCTTATGTCAACGAAGGAAGTAATACAACGTGTCATTCAACATTTATTAAAATGTTTGAAAATATCATGAACGGAACTTTTATGTATGTGTGTATGATTTAAAAATAATTTGAATTAGAAAATATGTACCTCGTTAGCTTTGTAGCTAGATTGTGATGCTGCAGTTCCCGAAGCCCGGGTTTAAGCCCCGAATCAGGCCCGTGAAGAGTTATTGGGTTTTTTGTCAAAAAAATCTAAATAGCTGCTCGAGATCTGAAAGTTGGTAGTGTTTACACTCCAGTTCCTTGAAAAGCACGTAAAGCCATCGGTTATTTGCCTAAACTTTGCGTAATCTCTTAACTATTATGTTGGATCGCCGTTCCATTTGATTATAAGAGTGAGAAATAGAACCCTGTGTTGATGTATATACAATTGAGGATTTTAGTATGTATCATGAAATGGTTCTTATTTCGTATTTACTCGTATGATACTCTTATGATCAACAGTACCGAAAAAATATTATAGGACAGCATTTCTTCTGCATGCGGCATGTCTTAATATTCAAGGTGTGATTTGAAATTCTCCCTCGCATATTTAAAAATAAGCTTTGCCTTTTTTCATAACATAACTATTTTAATTTCGTCTATATATAGTTTGTGACAGATGCAACGCGAAGAATGATAAAAAATGTTTGTAACTCTTGTTATTAATTGTGAACACTCCGCGCGTACTCATTCCATATGTGGAATTTAAATGAAAAATATGACACCATAAGAAAATAAAAAACGAACACGTTATTCTTTTTCTACTTATTAAATTACGTATAATATTATTATATAGTATAAATAGTATATAATAGTTCCGAAAGCCAAAAGTCTCAATATACTTTATTTAAGTAGACTCTCACAAGCACTTTTGAATCATTCTACATTTTTTGAGTCATTTTACATTTTTTATTTTAATATAAACCACCGGTTCAGAAGTAGATTTTACTAAAAAATAATCCGGCAACAAACTCAATTCAATGAATCTCTTCTACCATTTATATAATCCTGTACAGTAAATAAACCTTTTTTTTAACATGACTTAAATTGAATTATTAGTAAATGTTAAATGGTCTGTGGCATAAGAAAGATGCTTAAACTTTTATTGTACTTGCAAGAAGTTTAACTTTATACCCTAATTTGGCCGGAACTATAATTACAATGAAACTGAAACAAAGTATTTTCTGTACGACGATCAAGTTATTAAAACCTTCTAAGTACACTGTGATACTTATCCGAACGTTGAGGCATGCAAAACGGAAATGACCTATTAGATGGCGCAGCAGCTGACGCGGCGGCGCACGCGCAGCTGTCGGCCGAATTTCATCGAGAGATCGCGAAACGCGCCTTCCGCTTCCTGCTGATTGTGTTCTTTTACTTGGATCCATTTAGGGCGAATGTGTATTGACATCGCGAATGCCGCGGTTAGGGGAGTATTTATTAGGTTCTTGTAAGTCAACGATTTCAGCGGACGTCTTGTTTTTCAATTGTTTGGGTTCACTTCCTCTGGCAATAATAATAAAAGCACAGTTGGTACACAGGCGTACGTTTTTCTTTTGTTATTTAGCTTTGTCTCTCTTTTGATTTTTCATTAATGTGTGTACATAGGTACTTCTTTGTGCTAAATAAACCTAGAGTGACTTAACAATCAAATTAAAAATCGAGAATAACGAATAAGTTTAATATTCACTTTATGAATTGACCTTTCATCTATTTCATTATTAAAGAATGAATTTCTGCTTAAGTTTAATTCATTTCCATTGTTACATTTCAATCTAGACAGTTATAAAGATCGGTGTGAGTTACGAGGCGTTTAGAAGCGCTTGTCGGTCTACATTGTGACATTGTGACAACACGCTACTTGGGTCGGCTTCCACGGTAACTGCTTATGCATTGTCGCCCACCATTGTTTAGCAACAAGTCGCTATTACCATGACTAGATCTACTAAGCTGTCGGTTCATATATTGCGACTTGTATGAAATTACAAGATATTCCTACACGCGTTGCACAAATACAATAGGTAGTTACATAATAACATTTGTAGTTTCGTAAGAAGATTTCTCTCATATTATCAATATTAATTTATACCATTACGTCTTCCGAAATTAAGAATAATATTCATTAAAAATAATAAACAATGCAATCATAAACTTTTTATGCATATTAGCATGAAATGTTTTACATATTTTTTTATACAAAAAAGGTGTTTTTTGTGAAGGTAGTTCAGTGTAAGCAATTTGAAATGGTTGAAAGCGGCACGCGACCTATTTGAGTATCTGTGTGCTCATCATCGTAGTAATGACCGGAGAAAGAACAAGTTTCATTATAATTCCAGCTTTACCACCGAAGCGTTAAATACATTTTTTTCGGAAGCAGGTGAGAAAGGTACCGACGCTAAATAGGTACAATATTTACGAGATTTCTTATAATTAATTATATAAATTATTGCGGAAATATAAGTTATACTATACGTATTTATAAAATATTTAATAATTACGTAATAATGAATTTTAGTCTTGTATACGCTTGAAAACTATAAGTATATGCATGATTAGTACAGAATATATTTTTGTTCCGATTCGCGTGACATGAAATGTGTATTTTTTTTATTAATTAAGTATTAATATTAGTACAAAAATAATATCTTATATTAACTCAGATAATTGTTTCTATAATTAGGGTAAGTCTTAATCTTATTGTTATATAATTCGTCCATACCAGTGTGATTTAAGGAGAAACTTCCAAGCAAAAAAATTTACATATCCCTACTAATATTATATATAGTTTCGCCTTGTTGCCAACGTAGCGTAGGACGCCCTCCAGCTAGGTGGAGTGGCGATATACACAAAGTGGCTGGCAGCTAATGAAGATTAAGAGTTGAAGATCTAGCTCAGTCGCAGCCATTGGAGTGGCCTATGTTCAGCAGTGGACGACAAAGGGATGATGATGATGGATGGTTTTTTGTGTCTTGTATTTTCTTTCACGTAACAGATATATGATAGACGTTATTGAGCGTTGCCGCTGTTCGCTGGGGTAGGCTTTGAGCTTATTCCACCACAATGGTGGTTGTGCAGATTGGTGGATACACGTTGCAAAATTTCAGCCATCACGTATAAGTACAACCCACTCATCATATATTCTACCGCAAAACAGCAGTACTTAGGGTTTGCAGGGTGAGAGTGTAATTAAAGGCACAAGGGACATAACATCTTAGTTCCCAAGGGTAGTGGCGCATTGTCGATATAAGTGATAGTTAACATTTTTTACAATGGCTATGGACGACCACTTACCATCGGGTGGCCCATATGCTCTCGATTGCCTACCTATTCTATAAAAAAATACTAACTGTATGTTTAATCACCGAACAAGAGTTAATTTATAAATGAAGTACATGAATTCTCATAATTGGAACTCGTGAATTTCGTTTAAGATACATGTGTTCTAACCATTGGGTCATCTTGAGTCTTGAAATTCTTGTAGGCATTTACATTTAAAAATCATTAAAATACATTATAATCAAAGTAACATATAATATTTATGCGTATGTGTAACATGTGTATTATCCGATGTTAGCGTCAGTGTCGAGGGTTTAATTTTAAAATAGAAACCGATATTTGGTTAATCCACACATTTGGGTGTACGTCGCACGTGCGTCCGCGCACCTGCCGCCGCTAGCTGCGTCCCGCCTTTGGGGTGTCGAAACTATTCAATGTGATCTAGTTATTTATTAAAATTATGTTGCATGCATATGACATATATATTGATGAGTGAAATAGCAAAGTTTTACCTCAAAAATATTATGATTTAAGTCAGTCGAAACGACGCATTTAGTAAAATAAAAGATGTGGTCATGATTTGATTGTCAGTCGAGTAACATAAAAATGATAAAAATACATAATAAACATAAAGTAAGTGGAAGATAAAAATAATTAAAATGAATACCCAAATAACCTGAAAAAATAATTCTACGTACATTGCATTCTATAATACATGAATATTACAACATAATATTTAGAACTACTTTTTTCAGCAATGTAAACTTTAATATCCGAGAAAAAAAAATATTTTGGTTGAAAATTATCGTATTATTATTAATTATCTAAATGTAAAGATTTCATACGTTCAAATTATTTAAAATTGCTCGTTTATTTAATTTGGACAGATATCGTTTTGCTTAATCGGTGCCGTCGTCAATTAAATTGCTTTTACGAGCGTTTAAAAAGCTGTTAAACACCAATTAGCATTTATCGAACTTCCCTTTTCATGTTTAAAAGAAACGCTAAATTACAGCAAGCATGATTGTTCATATGTATAGCTTTGTTGTGAATTGTAGCATTATTTAAGAATTCAACTACCCGATGTTAAAATTGAATAATTAAAACTTAACTTATATTTATATCATAATCATTATTTGTTATATAGTTTTTTTTCTTTTATAAATATAAAATAATTTCTCGTCGACTATAATTAAGCTGAGAATTGGTCAGAAATATGAAACTATTCTTTATAATAAAAAACTCAGCAGTTTAACATTCAGAAAACCGTGATGGATTTTATCGCAGTTTATCTCATTATTATTCTCTATAGTCATCACTCACACACACATCTCCGTGGTACCCGTGGAGGGCTTGTTGAGGTAATGTTGTTAATGAGGGGAAAGGACAATGGACGTACGGAAGCTTGCGTATGTCCGCCGGATGTCAGCCCACCGCCGAACACTGGCGCTACCAAGTAATGATTTACACTATTTATTTATTCAATTATTTATTGTTTTATTATATTATATTAAGGTGACATTTATCTGCCCAGACCTACCTACCCAGGTACCACCAGGTAACTATAGGCGCAAAAGACATAAAATTATAATAATCCCAATTTTGGTGGCGCATTAGCAATGTAAAGGATGATTAACATTTCTTACATTGCCACTGTTGTGATGTCACCACTTAGCATTTGGTGGCTCATTTGTCAATCTACCTATTTTTAATTAAAAACACGATGTATTGTTATTTGCGTACAGTATAATAACAGTACAGTATTAGAAAAATCTCTATTTCAATCCCCTTTCAATGTACACTACAGGATGTATAATAAAAGAGGCGAAATACCATAATTTTTTCCCACGAGCAATACAATTAAATCTTAATTGCATTTCCTTGCCTAAAACTTGTAACGTGATTATACGCAAGTTTAGCAGCTTAGGCGTCAGACTGAGCGGCAATATACATTGTTTATGATACCTTTACATTACACGGCCTACACAATAAACGCAAGGTTTGTCTGTCGTGTGCCGTCTTTGTAATGGGCACGTAGGAACGCACCTTCGGGATAAAGTTGGTTTAAAACAACATTCTCACGTTTCGTATCTATTGTAAACACTAAACGCCGGGGGACGCCCGTTACGTTTCGTTTACTGCCTCTATTGTTCTATTCTACGCTTGTGAAATGTAAACAACGGTACGAAAGTCATGTTATTACTGAATGAAACAGTTTACAAAAATAAATAGAATTTATTTTGTGAATTCTTATCATAGATTGAAGTTGTGAATGAATTCGAATCTTGTAATCTTACCACGTACGCTTCACGACCGGTTGGGTTTTTCAATTCAGTGCAATAGTACTGACGTCATAGAATAAATTAGCATGTTGTTTACGTTACAAAAGCACTTATTTGTACGTATCATTGAAGTTACCAAATTAGAATTTAATTTTAATATACAGATATTCAAAAAATATTTTCTATAATATGCAGTTCTTTTATACTTTAAACCATAATAGGTTTAAAGTAGAATTCATGAAACAAATGAATATTTATAATTCGCAAGTGTTCTAAAATGTATTTTTCAATTCAATTTTAAATTTTTATCCGACTACGTTGACACATTAATATGTCATGTTTCATAAATACTATGTGTCATAATAATATGTGTACCTTGTAGTGTCAGATTTTAATGATGTTAATGTGTTACCGGATTATAAATTTCTGCGTAAAAAAAACGATTTTTTAATCTATTTTCTAATATTAGTACGACCGCAATAATTAAATACTTACCTCCTGCGATGGTTTGTTTTGCAAATAGTTTACTTCTTTTTTCAAGTAATTATGAGGTCAGGTGAGTTGCGGTCTTGCGGTCCGATACAATTATTACGAGTATCGACTTCGTTAATGTCCGGTCCGTACACTGTGAGACCTTCCGTTCAGCGCTTACTAGAATTTCCGCCACGAGTCAACAAAACAAGGATGCTATTTTAAAGTTTAATTGTATAATATATATACTACAAAGTAAATTTTGAAAGGTTGCAAAGATGATGACTAAAACAAAATCTCTGCAAACTACAATTTGCCAAAGTTTTCGAAGTTTATTCATACTCGTACATTCCTTATGCGTCATTCTTTAATTATAACTTTCTCAGTAGCATGCCATTCCGATGCATTCGATGAATGCAACAAGAATTGTCAACTAACATGTAAATTGTTATGTTTAAATTCATTAAAAAAATGTATTTATTTTTATACTTAGTACTAGGATGAGTGTTGGGTACCAACCACTCGTGTATTCTACCGCTAAGGAGTGTTGTATACTTCCTGCAGTACCAATACTTATTTGCAACTAATGGCAATTAATAATAATTAAAAAACATATAATTAAAATCATTAAACTTTAATTAAACAATATATATATAAACTTCTATCAAATCATCCGTATTGTAATGAAGTTATTCCTCCAGGCTTATATTAAACTTGGAAATTTTTAATTGAATCAAATGTCTATTGTCTCTGTTCAAAGGCAATGACCGTTATTTTTAATAAGATCATTGCTTTAATATTAAAGCATGCCGTATTTTCGATGTTAATAAAGCCAAGTGCGCATTTGAAACAATTTGTTACGGCTTATGTACGCTGCGCACGCGCAGTCGGCGGTAACGTTTTGGTGTCGCCCTTTGTGTCTCATTCATAACATTTAAAGCGCATGGATGGATGGATGCATGGGATATCCGCTGCGGAAGTCAATGGGTTAAGTGTGACTCACGAATAGAGCGATGATTGACTCTGCTATAATTGCCCAAAGCTCTTCAGGGTAAACGCAGGAAAAGGTTATTTTTTATTTCGTTCGCTATTACTGTCTGTTTAAAGTAAACAAGGCACATTATATTTGATATTCAAAATATAATTTTAATAGACTTTTGAAAACCGGACGAGCACTTCCATTACTCATTTTACACTAATGATCAATTAGTATTGTACGACGTCAAATGTAGTAATGGATCGGGAAATTAAAAATAGTATTTTCGAAATTGAATCTTGTAAACAGTAGCGTGAACGTAAGTAGAGCTCGACGCTCCACTTCTTGCACTTACGTCGTTCGAACAAGTTTTACCTTGTATCAAATTATGCTTAACGTTTTATCAATGACCACTTAACATTATTTTACACTTTGTTTAACTTTTGAGATGTTACGTAAGACATATAGACCATCATTGCTCAACCACCGCCTTACGATTTGAAATGTCGGTGGTTCGGTTCTAGCCCCTTGGGCTGTTATAATATAAATATATAAGTAATTATCTGAAGTAGATACTGGATTTGTGCTTATATAAAACTCGTGCTCGACTCGACATGACATACTCGTGTATCCACTAACCCGCATTGGAGCAGCGTGATCTAATAAGCTCCAATCCTTTCCCTCAAACGCAGAGGACTTCTTAGCCCAATAGTTTAGGAAATTTACAGGCTTACTTAGTTATTATTTTTTAGTTACTGCATTGCTAATTTCTTTAAATTTTATATAAATTAATTATTTAATTTTTAATATAATTATTTAATTTACTAATTATGAAGGAAAATAGATTCATCACGGCGAATAAACAACTTGAAGGTTGTTTAACGTCATATCTAGTTATCAATTCTTGGAAATTATCTGTGGGATAAAATCCGATACGAAGTGTTTTGAATGACAGTCTTGTTACTAACGCGCTTAAAAGGTTAACGGCTGAAATGGCAATGGCTAGGCAAAGTACGCGATTATAATAGTCAGGCGGTCCTTGTAACAGACGCTGATCTATAGGAATTGAATTTGAGCTGCAACGATGGATTAAATATATTTTCTAATATTTAAAGTATATATAGAGTATAAGAAAATTAATAAAATAATCGCGATTATTACTTTTTACACATAAATTTGATGAACTATGCAAAAATAACACTCATTTCTTTGAAAAACAATTAAAACATACTAAAAACTTAACAAACTAAGAATGATTTCAAAGCGTCTTGTTTCACAAGAATAACAGATAGAGCCTTTTCGCTTAAGTGCACGCTCCAACGTACTCACGCCTTTACAAATATGGAGCAAGAGACTTTTAAAACAGAAATCTTTTCCGACAGAGAAATCTTATCTGCATTAATGGACGCAATCGTAACTCTTATATCGGTCTCAAAGACAGTTAACACTCGAGAAAATCTTGATATCTTTATAATAATTATCTCTCATAATTATGTAGAAACTAAGTAGAAATTCCGTGCGCGCGTAAGTATTGTTACATTACGTTACCGTGGGAATCTCGTCCGAAGACTTTGGTGGGTGTTTGCAATTTGCACCTCGCGACCCTGCCGGCGCCGGCTACTTCGCACCCGCGCCACACTTCTGATGAACTACAGATATAAGCGATCCTTTATTGGTTTCAATTTGATCTTTTGTTTTTTGCGCCACGATGAAAAAGCTTCTTGGATTTTAAAGATAATAATAAGTTGACTTTTGTTCGCACAAAACTTGATTTAGTAACATTCTTAAATTAGTTTTTGTTTTGTTTGGTGTATTTCATTGAATGTTTGAATATAACAAAATTGACACAATACAGATATTTTGTCTACAAAAAAAACTCTAAAAAGTGGTGCAATTTATGGTTACTATTGCAATAATCGAATTACTGTCTTATTCTTTCATGCGATTCATCATTGTATTGTGTTTTTGCATTAAATTTTAATTGTCTTTTGTTTTCGTCTTCTATTGTGAATGAATACATGATTTTTTATGTTACACATACATCAATTATTTTTTATTAGGATTTTTTTTTTAATTGTTGAATGTGTCCAGTAAACATTTGTAAAAAAATCTATAACGTTTTTGAAATAAAAAAATATCTAATTCATAATCCAACAATTCCACATAATATGTATGTAAATGGTTCTTAATAATGATATTTATAAGAAGATAAATATCGATAATCTAGTCAAATATTAATCCAGTGAAAGCGTTTTCATTATTACGGAAAGAGACCTCTAACTCTAAGTCGTGGCTAACAAGCGTCAGAATGCTTTCGACGCTGAACTTTGAACTACCACTGTTCAAATAAAGTGAGTTTTACCCGGGGTGCGATCTGTAACCGAGCCTTCTCCATTACGGATCGTGGGAATAAGCGCACAGTAAATTATTACCAAAAATATTGACATGCTGCCTACTTAAAAGATTTGACCAAGAGTTGTTTGCGCTGACAGTTTGCCGCTCCCAACAAATACTAGTTTTCTAACTATATGGGAAACTGAGAAACAACATAAGGGTGTTTTCGACGTATTTGTTGTCATGGGAATTAAGAGGTTGAATGATTGAGTGAGCCTGTTTTATCTTTTAGTTTTTTTTTCATTATGTAAAGACTTTATAGATTAATTTGTGTATATACTTGCAGTTATAAAACAATTTTTACCTATTTAGAATTTATTTAAATTCATACAATTTACTTGGATATACATAAAACATTAGATAAATAATTAACTTTGTGGACGGATGACAGATATGAAATTTCGAAACATCACCACTCAATTTGTGCACATTGATCAGGTATGACAATTTCACATTTAAAACTGAAAAATATTTCTATTTTAAGTTGATTTGATAGAATCTTACACAAATTCTGTAAACTATAATTATACATAATAATGTAGAAAGTTTTTGAATTTAATTAAATTGAAACTTTTGACCTGTTCATTATTTTACTTTAATTACAGTTTACAACGGCTTAAAATAAATTCATGACATTCCCAAATAATACCCATGATTCTTAGATTTATAACCACCGTAATGTATTAATTAACTGAGCAATTAATAGGTCGAGTCCATGTGGCTCAGTGAGCGTATCGGACGGAAATTTATAGAAAAAATGCGGAAAAAAGTCTCACCTTAGTTAGCATAATTCGATGGGAATCTCTGTCACTGTTTCCAAGAATTATTTTGCGATTAATTTGACTTGATAAACATAAAGAGGAACCGTCTTTTAAATGACTGGACGACGTTCCATGACACTGCGCACGACGCCTTTGATCACATTTCCTTATTATGTATTGGTTTTATTTTATTCTTTTGCTAAGTATTTAAAAAATTTACATAATATATATTTTTTGGTTAATATGTTTTATTGACTAACGAACAGCAAGCAACAAAGTACTTGATTTTTTTTTTTACATCATATAGCTATTTTAGCCATCTTAATCTTAAAGAAGGTTTTGAAAATAAAAACTCTGCAACGGCACTAATTTTCAAAGATATCATGAGTACTTTATGTGTAACAAGTTCCTGTGTAATTATTTATTAATAATATGTACGCTAAAAGTTTTCTAATAATCAGTGTAACCAATATAATCGTCACATGAATACAACTTGATGCGAGCAGAGACAGACAAGAACAAAGTATACAAATATGAAACGCAGGACAATTTCGTCAATTTTATCATTGAAATTGAATGTATGGTCAAATTTTCTATATGTATTCAATGTAAATACTTAGTATTATTAAATTAAAAGCCGTCACAATGATAACGTGTGGATTATGGAACATGATGTCGCTCTCTCACTTTGTCGTGAAACTGAAGCGATTTTCATATGATTCCTTATTATTTTATTTACCTGTTATTTTTATAATCTTCATGTCGTTTACGTTTTTTTTATTCTTTAAATTTATCTTTAATCTATTTCGTTTCAATATGAATTTCAGATCTTCTCTAGTGAAAATCACTGCAGTGAATATACCAGCCAGTTATAATCACTTCCGACGCGACGCGGGCGTATAGACTATAGCGTATTTCGTCTCGCAGGGCTGTTGCTTCAGTTTGCCCAGGCCTTTATGTTAACGATATTTAGTTATAAATAAGCCGGCTATATTATTCACCAAAGTCAAAATATCAATATTAATTGTAGGTCCGTGGTGGCGATGTTGTCAGCCAGCCTAGAACGTAATAATCTAAGGTCAGGCAAATGTCAGTTCATGACCCCAGGCCCTTTCTATATGTTTGAGCCGCTTTTAGAATTTATTTTACACCAAGCATTATTTGATAGAAAAATTAAAATTATTTCTATTTATATCGTAGGTTTTTTTGTTTCATATACTTTTTAGGTCTAAATTTGCACACCTCGAACCCGAAGCGGTGTGAAAATATAAATCGCGATTTACTCATTTTTATTAATTAGTTCATATTTAATATAATTAAAATACGTTTTTAGATATTTCAGTAATAAATATATTCGTCATTGAAGAATATTTAATATTCCTATTAAGATTAGCTTTTAAGCGTTATTTAAATAAATGGACTACAATTTAAATTAGCTTCAAGGCAAAAGGAATATAACAGATTAAAAAATATAAATCATATGAATCTTTGGTTTTTGCGATTGCAACAACTAGTAAAAACGTGTTTTAAATCTCATTCCACTACATGAAAAACCTGGTCAAATTTCATTTTAATTCGTGGAACCGTTTGGGTGCAATATTGGATACTGAGTGTAAAGTCTCGCTGAGAGTTAATCAATTGATTAGTCACGGTCGCAGGACTTCAGATAGCGAATATCGTTTTAAACTACATTCTTAATTATAAGTTAGTTAAGTTTTATTTATCTTTTAAAGAAAATGACTTCCATTGTTATAATATGTATTACCAGTTTGTTTAATATATTTAAATACTTTTATTGTAATTAATAATATATATAACGTTAATTTATGTAATAATACATATAAAATATCAACAAGCACCTTGTGACAGCAATCGTGATTAACTACTAGAGCTAAAATGCCTCCGAATGTAATATACAATCCAGGATTGACGCCTTACCACCTGATGCAATGTGAAATTTCCATTACGCATTAAATTTTTAATACCTGTATCCAACGTAACTTTAATTTAAACGCTCTTAATTAGCATTTTACTAGCTGCCCTCCTTTAATCTATATGAAATAACGACGCTTGACTCATTTTTCTGATTTTCGTCCATGTTTTTTATATCCATGCTTTCATTCTTAAGATTCTTGGCTTATCAACAGCTTTCTGACCGTATATAATAATGGTTGTTTATGCCTGCCTTTCTAACCATCTGCAAATAGATTAAAATAGCATTTATGGTGTTTTACGAGCAGTTTCCCCACTATTTTTTTTCTATTTTTATCAATAGTATTACTTGTCACCGTTTCTGCTTCATAGACGATGTTACTGATGAACGACTTAAATCTTGTTATGATTGTCTTTCCCAATGTGTTGCTCCCATACTTATTCCAAATATCTTTTGAAGTACGAAAATCTCCTAATTTTAAATCAAAAGCTAGAAGGCGTCTGCGAAATTATGCAACTAACTAGGACGTTGTTCTGAGCAATATTATTCGAATTATATAAAGTTATTATTTATATATTTACTTTATATGAATGCATTGTGTATGAACGTATTTATTTTACACATATGTTTTAATTCTAAAATCTAATACAATTAAATTCAAACAACCACATACTCTTAATACAACATAAATATATAACTAGAATATAGAAAATATAGTATGTTGGGACAATGCTGGTTCAGGGGAAAACTTGCTTCACTTCTTAAGATAAATAAGCCCTTTGGAAGTTTTCCTTCTATTTATTTAAATATTATTATTATTATATTACAAATAAATGTGTACGAAAAACAGAACTTCCCATAATTCGCATGAAATATTTCACAAGTCCGATCTTAAATCTTTTTTTTTTCTTACTTGAAAGTCATTCAAATATAGGTATTATTATATGATCTGAACTTACTATTCACTTACATAAATTATATAGAGAAGTAATAGCATTATGTACTGGTTGATAATAATTTACATAATATGCTCGAAGCAATTCCTAATGATGTATTCAATTATCATATTCTTTACTTATGGCTTACTGGAAGTAAGGAGGATGTTTGTAATATGTCAGCGACGTGCGTAGCTACGACTACGAGCAATCATTCAATCACGCAATTGATTGAGTCAGTTGTGAAGACGCTACGAGATTACTCATTATAACCATTATCCAATAAACGCTGGCGCCTGACATCGAATGCATTGAGTGACGGTCATGTGTAAAATTGTAACAAACATAATATCGTAACTTATGTTATAGTATTAAATGAGTATACATATATTTATTTTAGGTCTCGGAATCGGCTTTAATGATTTGACTCAAATTTTGTATTTGCATAAGTTTTTACTATTAGTTTATAGGTGTCTAAAAATGTTATTTATCACAAAAAAGAAATTATTAAGATCGAGCGGAACTGAGTTGCCCGGTACTTATTCTTAAAATAGGATTTTTTTTTTTGCTAAGAAAACGTTTTGTATTATAATAATGATTACGAAGATTGTTTTAATTCAGGAATACGAGGCTGTTGAAAGCAAAAAACTTATATTAGTCAAATAAAAATTACCAAAGTATTTTAGTCTTCATGTAGATTTTTTTAATGTAAAAATTGAATAAATAACCTACTTGTTTTTACTAAAACATTAAACGGAAGCTCGCATTATACGGCCGACGCGCGTAGCTATGACTACGGGCAATCATTCAATCACGCAATCGATTGAGTCAGGAGCAGTCGGGACACCGCGGGATTGCTCATTATACTCATTATTCAATAAACACTGGCGCCCGACATCAAATATTTCAAATGTAAGTTCTTATTCATATCGTATTTGTATCAAAAATAATTACCAGTTATTTTGAAAGTATTCCTTTCAAGTACAAAATATATTTGTAATATAGCATTAGGCGTAGGTTTTAAGCATTGCATCGTCCTCTTGGAATTAAGCAATGTATACAGCATAGTAATAAGTATACAGGACATCACAAACATAAGTCATTCACTGGACATCCGAAGCATTTCCTCATTGCCGCACGCGCCGGCATGTCCCGCAGCTTTCTTTTTGTAGCGGAATTTGCAGTATTAATGAACGTAATTCCTCTTTTGCTTTTTAAAAGCATTCTAGTTTCATTCTTATTTATTTCTTTTTATACCAGCGTAATTAGTCTATGAACGTAGCGTATTCTGTACACATACTTTATTGATGCAATCTTTCACATAAGCATAGAACTTTTTGATTAAAAAATCCAATAAAAAATATTTACTATCAGTTTTTTGAAGAATACATATAAGTACCAGTGCTGTTTATTTTAGGAAAGACACTTATATAAATAAACTTAAAAAGGAAAACCTTATCTAAATACAAAATTTAATGTAAAATACCAAATCTTTCGAGCCGTTTCCGAAACAGAATATAATAATACAAGAATTGCATGTTATATATTATAAGATATTTTTAACATACCTAATACGCTACATTTTAATTTCTAAAAAATACTTGTAACATTACTGAATATTACATTTCTATTTATTCACCTTAATATTAACAAGATATTAAAACATCTAGCAGAAGACACGGTTATACACATATTTCCTTAAAACTTAACCCTAGAACAAAGATTTCGAATGGCAAAATTAGCGTATTTAAGAGTGAGGCGTAGGCGAGTCATGCGATCGTTTTACGAGCACTTATTACCGTCATCCTGTCTTCAATTTCCGACTCCTACGAGTGATCTAACACTGACCTATATTCCGGGATACGAACATAATCAGGTTGATAGTCAATCAAAATGCATCGGTTAACAATGAGAACTAGATCTTCCATTGTTACGTGTGCAAGTTCAATAGGCTATTTAATTTTTCTTTCAATTGTAAAGCTGGGCTCTAAAACCAATAATCCTAATTTTTTCAAGCAATATAACCTTATTTTTTGGATCGTAGTCGTTAAATATAAGGGACGTAAAAGTATGCTTTTTGCGCTGTCCCATTGAATCAATTTAATGTTTTTTGCTCGCGGATTCGGAAGCCGCAGGTAGAGGGCCTAGATCCGGGTCCACCTTTGTGTTACGCTATTCTTGTGATTTTGTTATGTTTACAAATTCGCAATTTGGGAAGCAATAACTGTCGGAAACCATCAGCTGCGTTTTACGGCCAATTAATGCCTAACACACGTCCTCTTATTGACGTCTAGTATTTACTTTGATTTACAAATAAATTGTGTGTAAACTTTAAATTCCATTTATAGTTTTTTTAACTATTACATTGACTGTAATATGACGCAATAATTGATATTTATTTGCCTCAAGATTACGAAATTAAACGTAAAAAAATAGTTTAAAAGAGTCGGTGCTGTATATAATGAAGTACAAGCCGGCTATAGCATAATAGTGACATGATTTACAAGCGTCGCCGAGCGTAACTGCGAAACAGAGCGGCCGCGCGGTGGTATGTAGCGGAACTAACAATTCGTATTAGCATTTACGGTAATTTACGGTAAACTCACAGTAAACAATTCTATAGTTAGATGTACTGCGTATTTCATGTCGATTAAGTTTTTAAGTCATTAATTTAATATACTTTTTAATAAGAAATCAATGATCCAATAATGAGTACGGAATAGTCACGATAAATATTGCATATTGAAAACCTATGAGTGTTTAATCCAATTTTAACAGTATTACAGAATTGGTAAAACCATTACTGGTATAAATGTAAATTTTTGTTTCTTTAGTTATTAATTTTTTTATTTGTATTTTTGTTTACATAATAAATGTATAAATATCGTTTAAGTACTTATTATTTCGTTTTTAATAAAAAAACAACTTGCATTATTATTATTGACGGTTCTCGTTATTGTTTTTATTGATATCATCGTATTATTACAGATTCTTATAGATAAGATTATAAAACTAGGTGACTAATAATAAGTTATAATATATATATTTAATTTGATGTTTTGGTATGACACCAATATAGGGTTGCTTTAAGTTTTTTTTTATATCAAAAGCAAAACAATTTCTAACAGCAAAAGCCGTTTCCGAGATATACAAATTAAAAATACAAGAATTGCTCCATAATATTCTGGAATTAGTTATGCAAAACCGCTACAAAAATTTACTTTGCGAAAATTTGTGCTTTAGTAAAATTAATACCTATATCAAAATAACAATTGAATGAAACTTTACTTAACAATAGACAATAGCTCAAAAACATGGTTTTGAGGATTTAGTCCAACTTTCATAACTCGTTCAAACTACAAATCAATGCAAGTTGCACTTCAAATTGCAAATTCATTTGCATTTCTTAATAGTGATAAACAAACAAAGAGCTCAGAGTGCCAACAAAGTGTAAAAAATAGAAGGAGCATCATCCGTCATCGTTATAGGGATATAAGGTATAATAAACACTGTGCCGATTGCGCCTGTTGCCGGCGGCTACAGCGCCAACAGCGCTAATGTTTACTTTGTCTCTGCGGCACGCTCCTATAGGTAATCCGAAATAACAAATTATGAAATGAATGAAAAACTCCGGTTAAGCTGTCGGCGATCCCTAAACATAATGTTTGATTGTACCCTAATGACAAGGCGCAGAGTCGAAGCCACCTTTTGTATAAAGCCGACGCGAATAATGACACTAAGGACAGAAATTAGTACTTATATCTATTAGCCATTAAGTCGAAAATGTAAACGAAGATCAGATGTCATGACTTCTACTAAGGAGGTCCTGGTAATTGAGCAATCATCTACTCTAGTCCATTGCGGTAAGCAATGCATCGAAATAAATGAAATTCACATTTTGTTTATTTTATGGATGGGATGTTTAAAAATAATAGAGAAATTAGTTTAGTGAAGTTATGAATCCTCTTCATAACCTAATAACATTATCTAAGTTCATAATCTAAAGCAATATAATTATTAATAAGGAATAGAATTGTTTTTACTTAATCCATCGATTATTAGTTTTTTTTTAATTAAACTCATTAATGTCAGAATTATGTCAGACCGAGTGTCGTACAAAAAAAAACATCAAAATCGATCAAGCCATCTAAGGAGGAAGAAGAATCACGAGGACCGGAATTTAATATATAAAGATTTGTTTGTAATAATTACGTACCTGTTTAGATTTATAGTGACAAATTATACAGATAAAAACGTCCTAACGGATTTTTTGTAACTAAAATAGATTACATAGTGCACGCGAGCCGGCCATAAGTCGACCTTGCGAATGTCACCGGACCCGGCTCTAGTGCACAAATGATTCATGCTTGAATTATTTTTTGATTCTAATACCATTTTACAGTTCGATGACGATATAGATATTGTATAGACATTATGGTTAAGTTTTACGATGAAAGTTAACTTTGGAAAATATAAGTTTTTGAATCAAGGTAACATTTGATATTTATTCAAAATCTACAGAAGAATCATGACAGAAGATATTAAGTACATCCTTTGTCCGTTTTTGTAACACGGGACCGCTTTGATATTGAAAATAGAATGTCGGCGGAAATCGAACCCATGACGTCCGACGCTGTCACGTTAAAGTTAGCATCAAAAGTTCTTAAGACGTATCTACTGTGATATATAAGCGAGGTCATTAACAAATGATTAATCTAACAATATTTAGTCAACTACATATTTAACCTTAAAATAAAACTAAAATAGTCTATTATTATTATAATATCATAGTTGGACTTTAAATGCATTACAGTATCTTAAGGTATTTCACGTAAATTATAACTATTAATTGAATTGATTATTCATGTATTAAACGTAATGGCCCAGTGGTTAAGAGACTAGAATCTTAACCGATGATGCCGAGTACAAAAACGGACAAGCACACTTTATTTTGATGTGCTTAATTCACCTCGTGCACGGCAGTGAAATAAAATATCGTTAGGAAAACTGCATGTGGCGCATGAAAATCCACTCATGTATCAAGCAACCCGCATTGGAACAGCTTGGAGGAGTAAGGTCCAAACCATCTTCTCAAAAAGGAGAGGAGCCCTTGGCCTAGCAGTGGGACATTTACAGACTGTTACTTCATTTTTTAACCTAATGCCGAAAACATTAGACACACCTACACGTTTGATTTCAATTAGAATTGTTCAATCCTTAAAAATATTATTTTTAAGGATTGAACATTTTTTTTTTGATTTAACGATTAATTTATTATATCTCATCAGTGACAAAAAAGTGAACTAAATTTTTCTAGCACGACACTCCAAGTGTTGCGACACCGACGTGAGCGAGTAACAAAGGAGCTCGTCTAAACAGGCCATTAATAAGGAGGCGGCTCGGGACTGGCACTTCCGCTGCGTTCCGGGAACAGCTACGCTGGGACAAGACAGGAATAGCAGTACATACTTCCTAAGCTTAATAGCTATGCGCAATTGGTTAAACGTCATTGATTTGTGCATCTAAGGTTGCGCTGTGTATGTTTTATTTGTAATTATGCACACAAACATATACACGTTTAATGTATAGTTACAACTATGATGTAAAAACGCATTTCAGATACTTTTTTTTTTCACACACGGCCATCTGGTCCCAAACTAAGCAGAGCTTGTACTATGAAAACCAGAGAACTGATATACTACATATACTACTTTTCTTTTGTAAATACATACTAATATAGATAATTACACCCAGACTCAGGTCAAACAGACATGTTCATGCACATAAATGTCTGTCCTGGGTGGTAATCGAACCCACAACCTTCGGCGTGAAAGGCAAGTATCTACCAACCACGCCAACCGGCCCGTCAGATTACACATATACATACACATGTATACATGTATTTATTAGTTCGAGTACACACTATATAATAATTTTTCAAACAAAAGATTAAAGGTTTTTACTAGTAAACTTTACTATACCAGTGATGACTAATCTCAGAATATGATCGAATATTTATTAGAATGTCACCAGGTCAAACACAAATATTACCAAAATTGACAACTAGTATACCTGTATACAAGATGTAAATTTTGTTGAATTTTTCAGTGGACGTTGATTAAATCCGCAACTATGAGACATTTTATGAAAATTTAAACTACATCATTAGATTATTGAAAATTCAATATTCCTAGTCAGGAATTGAACCTTACCTATTTGAGGATATTTAATTCGGTACCACACAAAGCGTTTGTTTGCAAGTACGCCTTACGTATTTTTTTAGATACGTGTGATAATAGTAATTGTTAATTGCAGAAACGCTGACAATAAATCATCAATCATTAATTTTGATAAGAATTCAACTGTGCGTCAAATACCTTTGAACTAAATTCGGTAGGTGATCGTTAATTTAAGCCGCATTAGATACAGAAATATAACTAAAAACCTATTTTACCGGTTTCCATAAAAAACACACACCTGTTTTGCCGAAGTTTAGTCTAATGATAACAGTCACCTCATTGAGAAAGCAAACAAATATACATAAAAAGCATATAATGGATTTTACCGATTTTCTGAAAAACAATATACGATAAAATATATATAAGACCACCTGGGAACCTTCTTCAATCCAATAAAGTTTAAGCCATCCAAATCGATCCAGCCGTTTTTGCCTAAAGGTATATAAAAAAAACATACGCATAATATAATGTATTCGTTCATCCTCCCGCTTCTTTTGTTTGATGTCGGTTAAAAATTAACTCTTTGATTGTTTCTTATGCCATTCATCCGATTGCGATGAAACTGGTGTGTTGTGCGCGGATGTGCGACAGTTCCATCAACACATAAGTGGCGCGCAAGTCATATCGAATAATTTATATATGTATATATTTAACATGTAAGTCGCTCTACAGCAACGTTGTTGTCCTAATTATAATTATAATAAAACTACCATTATAAGATATTTTACACTTAAACCATACCGATTTCATAAAACAAAAGGTTCAAAAACTACTTTTTATATAAAACTAAGAATCCATCAAAATATTCCGCACGATTTTAGAATCGATTTTTTGGTAATGAACGTGACCAAGGTTCTTGCAACGATAGAGGTCTCAATAATATCAAATCTTTATAAATAAATAATCGATCGAATTGCCATCGATCCAGAGCGTAGCGATGCGACGCCGCGCACCTGTCACGACGGTAGATCACAACGTTTGATCGATGACGAATTGATTTCCAATTGTTGATGACTTCATCGGAATTTCGACTACATCCCGATTTAGTACATCCCTATCCATCCGAGCTTGACAATTGTTTACACACAGATGAGATTATTTATGGGAAAGAATGTCTGATTAAAACACGTTTTTGTTATAATATAAAAGTTTTATATAATAAATTATAGTATAAGTTTAAGATTATATTCTATACATTTTATTTATGTTTACTTTTATTAACAAGACGTATATCATAAATAACTAAATTAGGGTATGATATTTTATTTAAAAAAAACGACTTTATTAAATAGACGTCCTTAACTAGCGGTTGTCCTTTATTTATTAACGTCCTTGGTGATATATCACTGTGGGCCACCGGGACCGCTCGACACGCTCCCAAACTCTTTATTGAGACGTGCACTGGAGAGCCGAGTATGTTTGTTGTACGAGTGACAAATAAACAAGCGTAAAGTTTAAATGCATTAAAAACCATGAAAGGATACATTTAAAAAGCAATTTTATACTTAAGGAGATAAGGTACAATATTTTTGCTCTCGTATGTACGTTACGAACGTCTACATAGTGTTTATTTGTGTAATTTTTCACGTAAGTGGGAGACGCGAACAGCGGGAGTTCGCCGACAAAGTCCCCGGGGGTGCAGCCACTGCTTCCAAGCGATCGCGCGCCACTGTGTGATATTAGTAATAACGCGACGGTATCAAAATAAATGTTAAGTTTGGACACTAAGGCCAGTGAATTATTATATTCGATTAGCAACTCCTACACTTTGGTCAATAACGCATTGGTTTATTTCCAAACTCGTTTTATTGAGTCTGTTCACAAAGTTCATTAATATTCGATAAAAAAACATATCAAATAGTTTGCATATTATACATATAATATTGAAATGTTAATGGTTATATAATATAGAAATACGCGGAAGAATATAAAAACAGTATAACTGCAATAGTGCTACCTTCATTTTCATAGACACAAAACTAATATAATATTACAATATTTTTTGACGGAAATTAGCAGTGACTATTGCGATATCTAGACAATCACGTTTGACGGTGCGATGCTGCGGGTCAGGGCGGTGGCGGTGACCGCGTAGGTTTGCGTTTTGGACGCCGCTCCGCCCACCCTCGTCTATTGTCTACCCACATGCAGACGTGCAAGCGTGATCTCACTTTATCGGCTAACGATCTAATTATCGTATGATTCCTTCAGCTACCAAATAGCGCCCTACATAATGGTGTTGTTTAATTATGCTTTACACTTTTACTAATAGAACATACATATAAACATTTTGTATACACCAGCTTAGTTTTATATTTAACTCTGTCCAACTAACTCCCCTAATTACAGTAACAGCCTGTGACTTTCCCACGGGTGAGCTAAGGCCTCCTCTTCCCTTGAGGAGAAGGCTTGAAACGTATTCCACCACGCAGATCAATGATACACATGTTGAAGAAATTCATCCGACACACGCAGGTTTACGATGTTTAACCTTATCTCGACGATAACGCCCTAAATTAATTATAGATATCAATTTTATTAAGCACAATAAAATTCATAGATGCTTGCCCGAATATGAACGGAACCATCTCGACTAACCTTATTTTGATTATACCATATCTGATTCATACATATGATTTAAATAACAAAATGCCAATACAACTTACCAGATTTACGTCCATGGTTATTACTTCACTCGTATAACTTAACCTTATAAACAACCGTGAATATAATTATATATCAAAAATTGCAAATACATTTTTACCCAATTGAATCGCTAGTTCCTGAGATTAGCTCGTTCATCCATACAACCAATATAATATAATAAAATTTAAGCTTCGGAAGTAGTGACAAAGTACAATTCCTTACAATAATTGGAATGAACCTATTTTACAAAACTGACAATACGTGAATAGTCGCCTCAGATTAAAATGCCGACGGGCCACACCGCGTTATCATGAATACTTTTCAAAATGTCAAATTCAGTTTGCGAATATGGAACAAAGACGCCTATTTCTGTAGCGACTAATGTAAGGTAAACATTGCATTAGCGCTAAGGAACAATTGAACACTGTGTCCGGTCGGACTACGGCTTATGGTATATTTATGACGCTTTCCCAGTAATGGCGGATTAGGAACAAGGAACATCTTGTGTGGCGCGAGGGAGAATAAGTTTAGTTCCGTTTGGCTAAAAGCATTCAAAGATGTGATTCAGTTCAAGTATTACCGATACATTTATAGATCATCCAAGCCATTTACACACACAGGTTTAATTTTAATAATTATACGTAGGTTTTTAGGAATTGGGGCCGCGGATTGCAGTCAATAGCATGATTAAGAGCTAGGTATTTGAGTAGGAACAATATGGTATATTGAGGATGAAGAAAGGCACGTGACGTGGGCGTGAGAAAGGTGCGGAGATGCATCACTGCTAATACGCTTAATAAATACGTGCGTCTGCGCAGCCCGTTTCATAGCTATCCTTGAAAAATTCCATCGAAGTAATTACAAAAAATGTGACCTATTTTAACTTTATAAATTTAATGCTGTATTTCTTATATGAATTATTTAAAAAAAAACGGCCAGAATATAAATTTCTCAACTGAATGTAACGAATTATATTATATTTCGTATAATTTATTCTTATATATACATTATTTTTTTCTATGAAAATAATTTGAAATAAAATTTAATTATTTATTATTATAATTTATTCTATGTCATTAACCTCTAAAATCACAAAATTAAATCCATTTATATTTTACAAATCTAGACTACGAAATTAGCCATTAATGTAAAAGTCCACACAAATTCGTGGGAACGACAACAGCACATGATGTGTGACCAGCTCCCAGCGCTGCGGCGATGGTACGATGGTATCTACCTCTCGCTACTCTCACGTCGCGCTAACTAATTGCTTTGTTCACCCGCCATGAAATTATACCATTTATACCCGCATACTTCAAAACAATGACCTGCAATGCTTAATTTATGTTCGTTTTTTTATATAATTAAATACCAGATTATCACTATGTTCGGCTTACAAATATCCACGGAAATAGCGTGGTTAAGATTATTATTAAAATTTACACGTACATTTCTTCCTTTTTAAATTAAATTTAATTATTATTCAATTGGTAATTATAAGAAGGTACGATGTTTATATAGGGATTTATTTGTTTTATCTGAAAACAGCCGTATAATTATTGTTTGATCTTTGTTGGAATTATAAATATCGTTTTGTTTTATTGGATACTGAACATTATTTTGGGCTTGTTGTGATTGTCCGCGGTGATTCCACGGTGTCGGCGAACAAACGCTCGAGGCAGTATGACGAATCCAATTAACAGCACTAACGAATGCTGTCGGACGTACACTATTTATGTTTCCTCGCAGTCACACTGTAAATATTTAGTCCTGGACGCGTCTGGCGTAGCCCTTGTCTTATCTCTTTACTGGCCTGTAAACGATTTCATGAACCGCTCGAGCTTTCCGCACCGACATACAGGATACACGTTTGTAAATAATGATTAGAAAATGGCACCCAAAAGAGTATTCTTGAAAGCTTCCTCAGACAGCAATTTGTTTGTTTATTTATACCTTCGCGTTAAGCGGAAGATAGGCACGTGCTTCTGATTCGATAGTAAAAGATATACCACCGTAAATCTGACATCGGTATACATACACAGGGGAGCGTGGGCATCGACAGGTGATGTCGGTCGATTATCTGCTAATTTATACGCATCGTTTAACTTCTGTTTTCTCATATGATATTCGTTTTGAAACACTGGCAAACGAGCTTGCTAAATATAGTAAGCGGCATTCCATCGGTGCGACTAACTGTTCAATTGTTGTATTATGCCTTTTTTTATTTATCTTATTCAAATGTCATTTCGACTCGGAGAAGGTTTGAAATTAGCGATTATTTGGTGTCATGTTCACAGCCTTCACCGGGTGATGTCACCGGGCGCGCCATCATTATGAGAGGGCCCATTTTGGAATCTTTACGAGCGACACCTCCACATTATATTCGCAATAGTTCATTCACCGATACAACAATGTAGCTAACATGTCATTTTCTTTAATTATTCATTTATTGAACTTCCGTATCACTTTTGTTTCAAATGAACTGTTAAATATTTGTTTGTTTTAACTGTGCTATTATGTTTAGTTATCAATTCATATATTTAATGTGTGCCACTTACTTTATATAAATATTAGTTTTATATGCGATTTGTATTATAAGTGAGACGGTCCAAATTCTACCGTCACACCTTTTCATAAGACTTTCACATTTACGATGGGTGTATCATCATAGATTGTTATCATCATATATAAAATTAACATGAATATTATGTTTTTTCATAAATCTTATTAGATAATAGATACCAGTATAGGCATTGTGAGTACTTATCAACTATAATTATATCATTTAATGACAATTAATACGGTTTGATATATTTTTTAACATTTCTTAAAGATATTACATTTTTTTTAAGAACCACAAGGATTCCAGTAAATATTCTGGTAATAGATAAAATGTATTGATGACGTGATCGTTTCAATTCAAACAATAACGAAACCTACAGATTTCCTTAAAAACTACTCTGGATACAGGTGTGTGTGACCACCGTCCGTGAAATGACTGTAAATTTGGTGTGGTGTGGTCCTTGGGAAAAAATCGTTACGATTACACGAATCATCAACCCCTGTCGACGATTCTCTACGGTGACCTCCGAGGTTATCATCATTTGTCCCCCTGGAGCCATTTTGGAGGGATGAAACCTTTATTATTTAAACCTTTAAATTATATCGTGACAGTCGAATTTGTTTGAAATCTTTTCAGAAACAATAAATTGCAAGGAAGCGTCATCTTAAAAATAAAATATTTTTAAAAAGGTTAATCGTTGTAGATAATGTTTCACAAGCCTAATTTTATATTTACCTATGTTTTTCTTCGATACATAAGGCATATACGAATTTCTTACCAACCACTTTTGCACGAAAAAGTGAGATTATCAAACAGATTGGATTGCTTTTACAGAAATAATTCAATGACAAGTTGAATGTGTTAAATACACACTTAGAAAAAACCTACTAGGTATTTGTAAATGTGACAAGTATTGAAAACATTTAAATTGTGTTGTTAAACTGTAAAAACTTTGTTGGCTGGTAAAATCAATACAACGATCTATATCATTAATCAGTTACTAAGACATGCTTTATTCAGCATCCAGTAAGTTCGTTTATCAAACATTGTTTAAATATTAATGGCACGTACATCTCGATATTTTCAGTAAAAACTTACATTTTTGATAATTTCAAATGCTCCGTCATATCTATAACATCGCTTTTGTATGATAATCTTAATGCACATCTCTCGAGATGGCTATCGGCTCGATCGTTAAAAACAAGATTAAATTTCCAACTCTGGATAACTCAAATATCTAAATCGAATTGTCGAATGGAAACAATAGGTGATATAACGAAATTGATGCTCGAATCACTGTTCAAAAATGTTCTTTACTATAGACACATATTATATCGATATCGAGATATACGTTCAAAACTTGCTTATTGACCAGAAAAATGAATTTAAAACAACATTTTTTTTAAATTACGTAATATAGTCGATACGTAACAAAATGACCACATTTCAAATTCGAATATGTTTTCATTGTATTATTCATATAGGTATGCCTAAATATTTGAATGGTATTTAGTAAAAGTGCTTAATATATTTGTTAAAAAGCGTCATTGAATCTGATAATGAATCGGAGGGGGCGACGACGATGGGGCAAAGGATCGTCCGGGCGCCAAGATCGCAACGATACCATCGATAGAACAGTAATCGTCAATAAAATCTCAATTTAGATGGCACCGATACCCGGTGAGTTACGGACGGACAGTCCGAAAGAACACGAAAACCTACTTGACGGAGGAATGCATCCCGCGACAGGACCTGCTAACGAATTAGGTACTTCAAATTGGGCGTTACATTAATTTTATTTTTTAATTTACGATATCTTAAGATAAGCTTTGGTCCTAAACGAGTCGGCTTTAGCCATCTTAATTTGAAAGTGTTACTTTGTATTTCTTATATGCGCCATACTAAAGGTAAGAAATCTACGGCTTTACTTTTACGAGTATATTATGTATATTAACACTACCCATATTAATGAAGAGTTGACATCTCGCTGACAGCAGCACGCCTACGCGTACGTTAAGAGACTACGTCGTCTTTTTGCTACCACCTTGCCGTGGAAGATAAGAGGGACGTCGAAGTGAGCATTTAAAAATAAATTTGTCGAAACTGATAAATGATAGATATAACTTTTATTATTTCAAATTAAATTAACGATCCGAGCCGAACGTCTACCTTTTCTCACATTAGAGGTATCTTATCTGAAATGATTGCTTCCATTACCTCGGAGAACAGACACGTTGTTTTGTAGGTGAGGGAAGATAAAGAGATTAATGCGTAAAGCAATTAATTTTGATTGAGGTGTGTTTTATTAAGTAATTGTTTTTGTCCCTCATGTGAATTCGAAACGCACCGTGAAGTTCTGTGATTTTATAAATAACATTGCGTAACTTACGATAAATATTATATTGACTCAATATTTTTTGATTATTATTTTCATATATAAATTTTTCGTAACAAAAAATAAGATCAACATGTAAATAATTCAAATCACTATCACTGCTAGCTAATACTGTGAGCAGTCAACACGTCAATTAGATCTAAAAGATACCTATAAGATTTAATTCACAATATAAACTTCTTCAAAATAAATGATACAATATTATGAGTATTCTAAAGTGTTTGGCGTGTGGCTCGTTCCCACAGCGAGCTTTAATACATTTTCCATGTTCCAGTTAGCGCCCCATAAATTGATTAAAGGTCTGCGGCGGCGCTCAAGTTTTTTGTGCTATGAGACAGGTAATACTCAGCTTCTCGACGCAACCCAACATTCAAACACATATGTAAAACTTAAACAACAACAATACAAAATGATATATACTTTATTTTTAAACATTTTGCAGCTAAATTGCCTTAATGGAGTGAACTAATTTCCTGACAGGAAATTGCTTTTCTTGACGAGCGCGTCCAATTTCCCTAAGAACTTAACTCAAGTTAACATAATAACAATCATCGTCTATTTTTGTAGTGTAACAAAACTGTAATAAAAAAATATTTTTGAGAAACTTAATGTTCACAATCACATTCTCGTCATTGTTTTCATTGTCAAAGAACTAACCTCCTTAGAACTCGGATTGTTCATTATATCTTACATTTCACATTAAAAATAAGATGCGGACAAGTGTCGTATCATAAGTGGGTATAACCAGCGGTATTCCGTGCAGTGACGGAGAAAGAATACATTTCACTGCCCCTTTCCCATGGGTGTCGTAAGAGGCGACTAAGGGATATCATCTGGTGGTAGGATGGTAAACATCCGCCTGGCTTGTTACCACCGTACGCATGGTGTAAATCTCGTGAAGTGGCTTGCAGCCGCGTTTCGAGGTCAGCCAGCGTACAGCCAGTGCCCGAGCGAACGTTGCCGCGATGGGTGTTGGTCCAGTGGAGACGGCTACTGAACCAATGCCAGGGGAAACTGTATTGCCCTGCCGGACAGGGAGACCCGAAGAAACGGCTATTCCGCTGGCCGCCCGTGGCATAGTACAGGGGCCCGAGCGTGCCTAACCAGCACGCGAGGCTGCCCCACCAGGCCACGCATAATCTCGGGGTGGACCGTCGTGCCGGTTGGTGACCGGAAGGTGGGGTCCCGGCAGCTACTTCCGGGGGGGTTCGGGGGCCCTTCCGTCCGGCGGGTCAGTGTAGTTTCCCTTTTGGCAACCACTTGGGGTAACACGCCTCCACACTTTGCCCATCCCTATCGTGGCAATACGTCGCTTGCTTCACGTCTCTTTTCCATTCTTTTTTTTTTTCCCATATGGTAGCGCATCAAAACAGGAATAACGGTCGTACAGCGGTGCACACCCCCACCATACCCACGCTGTTTGAGGTCGAGTTCACTAACATCCGCGGACTCCACGCTAACCTCAACGCTGTCCACCACCATCTCGAGACAGCACGGCCAGCAATGTTGTTTCTAACGGAGACACAAATACTCCGTCCTGCCGATACCAGCTACCTTAATTATCCCGGCTACATGCTTGAAGAATCCTTCAAAGCGAAAGCCGGAGTATGCTTGTTCGTCAGGACGGATGTTTGCTGTCACCGACTGCGCTGCTTGGAGGACCCCTCCTTCTCCATGTTGGTGGTACGTGTGGATCTGGTTCGTCAGAGTCGGGTCTACGTGTGCCTCTACAGATCCCATAATGGTGACTTGGAGACAAGTCGACTCTTTGACCATCTCAGTCGGGTGGCAGATGCTGCGCAAGAGCAGTTCCCTAACGCGGAATTGGTGTTTCTGGGGGATTTTAATGCTCACCATGAATCATGGTTGAAATCCCTCAAAACTGACCATGCTGGAAGGACTGCTCATGCTTTTGCTCTCACACATGACTTGACCCAACTGGTTGATCAGCCCACCAGGATCCCAGACATTGATGGGCAAGCGCCTTCTCTACTGGACCTTCTGCTGACTTCTCACCCGGTGGAATATCAGGTTGTGGTTCAAGCTCCACTTGGTTCTTCGGATCACAGCCTCATATCTACCAAAGTGCCACAGGCCAAGCTGCCGCCACCAGCGGTATGCAAACGTCGCGTTTGGCACTACAAGTCGGCAGATTGGGACGGTATGCGCGATTATTATGCGTCAGTCCCTTGGAAGGAACGTTGCTTCAGTGGGAATGACCCGACAGCTAGTGCCGCTGCTGTTGCTGGCGAGATCATGTTGGGAATGGAATACTACATTCCTAGCTCAGATCTCGACAGTAGGGGTGCGTGTAACCGTTGGTTCACTCGCGAATGTGCCGACGCTGTATCATCTAAGCAGGCGGCATATCGCGAGTGGATCAATGGCTGCATTAGCGGGGCATCTAACATTGACTCACTGAAAGCAATCTACAATAAAAACTCCAAGTCCTGTAGGAAGGCTTACACGAGAGCGGATGCACAGCGCATTGTACAGATTGGTCATGACCTTATTTCACATCCTAGGGGCTCCCGTAGCTTCTGGCGTCTGACCAAGTCTGTGCAAAACAATTTCTGCCAACCTTCGCTGCCACCGCTCAGAAGTCCGGACGGATCGCTAGCTCACAGTCCGCAAGAGAAAGCTGATCTCCTGGCTAAACTCTTTGCCGACAACTCCGTCATCGATGATTGTAGTGCTCTGCCACCAATAATACCTTCTTGTGGCCACACGATGCCTGACATCAAAATCAGGCAGCGTGATGTGCGTGCGGAGCTGCAATCACTTGATGTACGGAAAGCTAGCGGTCCCGATGGAATACCAGCCATAGTGCTGATGAAGTGCGCGGCGGAGCTGTCTCCCGTGTTGACGCGCCTGTTCCAACTGTCTCTTTCTTCGGGATGTGTGCCGGAGGCTTGGAGAAGAGCTAATGTGCAAGCGGTTCCCAAAAAAGGGGATCGGTCTGACCCGGCAAATTATCGGCCAATAGCTATCACCTCAGTACTTTGTAAGGTGATGGAACGGATTCTAAACAACCAACTGATCCATTACCTAGAAGATCACTGTTTAATTAATGATCGTCAGTACGGATTTCGACCAAAACGGTCTACAGGTGATCTTCTAGCGTACGTAACACACCTCTGGGGTGAAGCTATCGACAAACATGGGGAATCGTTGGCTGTCAGCCTCGATATCTCCAAGGCTTTCGACAGGGTCTGGCACAGAAGTCTTCTCTCCAAGCTGCCGGCATATGGTCTGCCTGCTCAGCTTTGCACCTGGATTGCCAGCTTCCTACATAAGCGCAGCCTTCGTGTTTTAGTTGATGGTTGCGCTTCACAATTCTATGTAGTGAATGCTGGGGTCCCCCAGGGATCTGTGCTATCTCCCACTCTGTTTCTTTTGCATATCAATGATATGCTCTCTCTCGGGAACATTCATTGCTATGCAGACGATAGTACAGTGCATGGTGGATACCACGGACGCGCAGTGGCTGGGCGAGCGGAAATTAGGGAGAGGCGGGAGGATCTTGTCATTGAACTCAATAGGACGTTAGAGCTTATCGCCAAATGGGGCTCAGATAATCTTGTTGAGTTTAATGCCAAGAAAACACAGGTATGCGCTCTCACAGCAAAAAAGTCACCATTTTCCCCTTTTCCCTCCCTCTGTGGCACTCCGCTGGTGATACAAAGCAAAATCGCCATGCTGGGGATGGACGTTCGCTGCGACCTTAGTCCAAGGGATTACATCGAGGCTGTAATAAAAACAGCCTCACGGAAACTCGGAGTTCTGAACAAGGTGCGGCGTTTTTTCACGCCTCAACAACTGTGCCTGCTGTACAAAACACAGGTACGGTCTTGCGTTGAATATTGCTCGCACCTTTGGGATGGCTCCGCTAAGTACCTACTTGAGGCCTTGGACCGGTTGCAGCGACGTGCGGTCCGCATTATTGGCGACGTAAAGGTCACTAACACCCTCGAGCCTTTACAATTGCGTCGAGAGATAGCTGCGCTGAGCGCTTTCTATCGACTGTATCACGGCGAGTGTTCCGAGGAATTATTTTCCCTAATTCCTGCTTCCCCCTTCCTTCACAAGTCCACGCGAGCTGGCTCTCGATGTCACCGACTAACTGTGACATCAATTCCATCGCGCACAAAGAAATTTGGTAACTCCTTTCTTTGTCGCACTTCCAAGAAATGGAATTCCTTACCAGCACACGTATTCCCCTCCTCTTACGACCCGGGTTCCTTCAAACGAGGCGTGAAGAGGCATCTTGCGGGCCGGCAAGGCGAGGGCGGCTAGTGCAGAACCTTCTTCCCGACTGTACTGGCCGTCCTCGCGTTTGGACTCTACTACCACTTAACATCAGGTGGAGTAGAGTCATTTGCCCTCCCGGGTAATATAAAAAAAAAAAAAAAAAAGTATATAAAGTACAAAAAGAAATTTAGAATATGAAATATCGAGATGAAGTCAGACAGTAATTTAGTCGAGGAGTTTTGGTAAGTTCGAACAAAAAAGAGGAGGTGACAATATAAATAACAATTTGGCCCACCCCGTTCGAATGTGGATCGTCGGATTAGCATAAGAATGCTGCATCACAGACGCCCACGAGCCTCCACTGTCCCTCGTTGTGTCTTTATACGTCGAATTTAATTTTGATTTACGATTATCTATACAATTGTACGCAAAACATTTTTGATGCGACTAAGAAATTATATCCAGAAGACGACAATGGATGTCGTCAGTGCGGACCTCAATAATTTTATTTTATTTAAGGTGCCTTAACACCATAAACGTTACCCTCGATAATGTTAACCGTTTTATGTCAACTTAACGATTTCATTTTATTGATAACATTAAAACAAACACAGATTTTTATTTATACTGTATTAGATAAAATGTTTTATGAACATTATTATTTTAAAACGATTTTCCTGATATTATAAGAGTTTTTGAAATGCTCATTACGTACATCGTAACCACTTTGAAGTATGTATATATATTACCTTACACAAAATTAAATTGTTTACTTTAAAAATAATTAAAATTACTTTATAAATTATTTAATTTCAATAACTCAGTTATAAATTCAATATTATTTTATATGTAATTTTAATGACAAAAACGTAACTAAATATAGAACTCCATAAACTCTAGTGCTAGTTCAAGGGTTCCATATATAGTACCTACTAAAACGATAATATATATATATATATATATATATATATATATATATATATATATATATATATATATATATATATATATATATAATAAAATTGTTGTATGTACACGATAAACTAATAGTTTGAAAATCTGCATCAAATATTTTGTAAAAAATATAGATACATATCATATAATCGTATGCAAGCAGTGCAATGAACATTATATTTTAACAAATAATTTTAATAAAAGGCTTATGTAACATTTAATAATCTTCTTAAAAACCAAATAACTTAATTTTGATACCGTGCGCCTGCGACGGTCATAATTTACGGGGCACTTTTGGTCGACATAATTAAGCGCTTCTTAAGATTCCTTTATGCAAATATTGCTGGAAATGTACCCGTATAATTAATCGAGGGTAACCTTGCGTTTGACATTATAGTGATGTATGCGCCTTAATCATTCCGTCTAATTATTTTAAAACGCCTCTTAAATTAACTTGAAACCTTTTATCTGATCATCGTGACAAGTTTAATTTTACGATCATGATGAGATTTATAAGTTTGGGTATTTTTATATTAAAAGAGCCATTACCATTACCTCATTTATTAACTTTATGTGATTCAATAAAGATATAAATTAATTTTAATTTGGAATATACTTTTTTATTTATATATATTATGTATATACTTGAAGTAATCCATAAAGTTGTAAGCAACATTATTTAAGGACGAATAAGTTATTGAGTATTTTTCATAACAAGAAATTATAAACTATCATGCTCAATGTTAATACGCATTTAAGATAATATATTTTAGTATAAAAAATAAATGTCCGTCTAATAAATCGTACTGAACATTATCTTATTTCGAGACGCGACAGTAAAAACCCGATAAGAACGCGGACCCTTTCCTAACGCGTTTTATTTTCGTAACTTTTTCGTTTACGTTTAGTTTTCCTTGTCTTAGTTGATTAAAACGTTTTTTGGTGTAGTTTGTTATCAAGACTCACTCTTTTTTGAACGTGCACAAGCTAAACGTAATCGGCGTTTGGATCTTAATTTAGTTGTCTTGTATATCGAGGACGGCGCTATGGGTTATGTTACGACCTTACTTTATCCTACATATGAAAGACATTTAAGTATTCCGCCTCATCACTACATCATTAATATTTATGTATTATAATATGCACTTATTTACCATGACTATGACATGACTGTCTTGATGTTCTAATAGCTAGCTTATAAGAAAACAGATCCCGATGCCGAGTTTCGGAGTACAAACCTCGAGCCGGTCTCATACAATCTTAATGGATTTTTTGATCGCGATTTTCAGTAACAAACCGGAGCCTGAAATTTAGTCGTTTACATTCCCGTGCCTCATAAAGCATGAAAAACCGTTAATCCTAGGACTAAATTCTCTGCGAATAAATTCTCGTGATTGATTACAACTGCTATTGTTTTTAGGCACTTTCGTCCTTATGCTACGATTGAATTGTTTTGTATAGTGTGAGTAATATAGTTAAATCCTTGTTATGTGATTATCATTTTCAATGCACTAAGTAGGTACAAAGTTTAACTAAATAAACGTCAAAACTCAACTGTTCAGAATTAATTAATCGAAGATTATAGCTTTTTAGCTGATACAAAATATTATATTCCGAAACAGACACAAAAATAGCCGTGAAAACGTTTTACGATATTCGTTTTTTGGCATATAAATAATATGAAATTATATTATATACGTTTGTTATATTAAACAATTGTATGAATACTATGTACTTACCACATTGACGAATTCTTGGAAAGTGATTGATGCACTAGTCGCACTACGAGCTTTATCTAATAGTATCTGAAAAAATAACACCATGGTTACAACGTGTTAAGCATTAAAAATAATATAGGGTACATATATTTTACATGGGCGAGCAAATGGAATGGTAAGTGGTCCTTCGCACATAAACTCTGGCACTATATGAACTGAAGTCCACTTTCGATTCCAAACACGGAAACTAGTATATTATACACCTGTAGTATGCTCAATGACTGACTTATATTTTTAACTGTAATAATTTATTGTTCTTTATTTTAAAAAAATATTCTATATTATTGATGTGATAAATGAAATTAGTGCACTTGTTAATTTTAATATTTTATTGCTTTATTTCCAAGTTTATTAATATATTTTTTTAATTATTTTTTAAATTATAGCAATTTTTGGTATTTTAAAAATATTGTCTATGTTATAAGCTGTTTTAAGTATAATAATATAAAAAAATATGGCTTATGTTTTGTACCATATGAAAATGCATGTTGTCAAAGTCTTGAAGAGTCGCTCATTTTATGTTAAGTCTGAATGCTTTTATTATTACATGTGTAAGTGTAGTGACTGCTGATAGTCCTTAATAAATAAACAAATAGTTGTGAGTAGCAATTCAGACAGGTCTTCACAAAGCCCAACCACTGGTAGATAAATGTATTAATGTCATGTAGTCCTAATCCGTACTCCGATAATTATCGGGGACATCTGGTCAATCCAGGACGACAACTCCGAACGGAATCTATCTCGTTTATATGCAAACCTAAAAAAGAAATACCCATGTATAACAACATCCATATTTTATTTTGTGAAGCCTACCTTAATTCATGGGTCAAAAATGAATCGTTTATATTGTAACCTTTTAAAAAAAAAAATGCATAAGGAGAAAATAATCGCACAAAATATTTGCCTTGCCGGATGACATTTTATCTGGATTAGTGAAACTCTAGCGTATTTTATTTTATTTTAAATTTAATAAACTATATTAAATTATTTAAAGGCTGTGGTTTTTATTTTCTTTTGTGTTGACTCGAAGTTTTGTGTATTTACCTCACGCTTGTGGGGTTGCACCTGCGCTATAAAATCAGGATGTTGAAGAGTCTGTAGGAAGTCTGGCCACGGAATCTCGCCGAAGCCCTCCGGATCAAACTGCAGATAACATACGTATATAATCGTTAATATAATATTCACACCTACAACATTCGATGCGGTCACGTATACAGCCCCCTATTTTAGTTTTCAACGGAGCATCTGAAACGTCGTAATAACCAAACGTTCCAAGACTTTGCATTATTATGTGTATAATATTGTTATAATAATTTTGTCCATTTCCAAAAATAAGAAGACAAAAAAATAAAGCGCCCTATCTGAGCAGTAGTATTATCTCAATGTTCCCTACGTGACAAGACATCGTTTGATCCGCGGCGCTACCGCCTCTTTTTATCTGCTTATAAAACTTTTTGTATCCCGCTTCTGTACATTTTAATCAGGCAAAAAAAAACATTCTTTTAAATTCGTTTTTACATATTAAACGATACTTAAATATGCGGTGCTTCAACTCTTTTGTTTATGTGGTACGTCAAATACTATATTAAAATGACGTCGATTCGTAACCCCGTTTATAATTTCACTTTACCTGTATACATTGTTTTTAAATTCACAAAATAAGTTTCTTGAAAATGCGATATTTTATAAATTAATCTATAAAATATTTGCCCCTCTATCTCTCCCAATTTTCACATTTGTTCTGATAAGTAAATAAATAATAATAATTATTTATTTCCCGTAGGATTGAAATACATACATTAAACTATTTCTTATACATTTAAGTATATATATGTAACCTAAAAATCATCAACACTTACATCAAAGTAATTTATTCACTGTATTTTTAAATACAAAAACTTTTTATAAAATTATGAATACTTTGTCGCTTACTTGATCACGGTCTATATTTGACGCGTGATTTCATACTCATTTTAAGAAAAAAAACAGGTAGTAAACCAAGCGATGATATCTTAGGAGAATCGAAATATGTCAACAAAATATATTACGATATAAATTTAAAAAACTGTCATAAAATAGTTACATGCCAAAAAAGAGGTGAATGAATATTAAAAAATTAGGATGCACCATCCATACCTATCGCGACAATTAAAAGAAGAAAAAAAGCTAGCAATGTAATAAAATAATAAAATCTTACTCTATCGAAGAGGAGACGCCATTTCTGTAAACAAAAGTCAAAATTGTATTAAAAATGGCATTTTGTATCAATTTATAGTAAAATGGTACGATAAACTGTTTTTCGTAAGCATTTTTTTTCTAATTAATGTATTTATAAAACCACGCGCGACCAGAATGGGATCCGACCTTTTGAAACTGAGACGTGCGAAGTCCGCCCCATCCCCATAGCTGTAGCGTCAGCAAACGACGACACACGAGATTTTTTCTCGTGATTTGCTGTTGCCTTATTTAAGACATTTCGTTGTACAATTATTTTAATGACAAAATGACTAATAGATTAGAATTAATAATAAGAAGTAATTGAGGTAATATTTTCAAAGTCTATCACAGGCAATAATTCCTTTGGTTGAACATACAAACACTTACATGAATATATATCTATGTAGAATTGGACATGTTCCGCTAAAATCTTATTAGCCTTTAGGCTTTACCATAGCTTTGCATATTTGGATAATTATTTTTCAGATATTCTTTGCTAATGCTCCTTCGCTCGAGAGCTGTCAATTTCGATATATAAAAAGTTCCGTCACATTCTCATAACGCGCGTAAATAAAGTCATAAAATATAATATCTTAGAATAAATATAATTAAAGTCTCGCAATAAGCAAAAAAAAAATGTAATCAGTGGTTATTTACATAAACAATACCGCCGTAAGCTAGGTTAAGACTTAATATCTTACTTTACAACTAAAAATCTTATTATAATAGATTATAAAAATAAAGGCTCATAAAAGCTTTACAAAAACTTATAAACGTAATTTATACTTGCATCGTGCATCAACTCTCTTCTAATTTCCGCTTCGTCCAACTCCGAACCGAGATCTGTATGGTCTGTATCGTAAAGAGGTTCCGCAGCTCTTGTGAGCGAACCCAAGGAATCCCGGGCTGATGCGAGCGAACCTGTGACCGTTGGGAGCACGCCTGCTTCAATCCCAGACTCCATGGAGGTGTTCGCTGAAAGGACAGTGGCGACGGTTGGTGCGCGGACGTCACCGCCACCGCCGCAGCCACTGCCCACCCACACGGACATACTACTTGCAAAACCATCCACGCGGCGACGTTCGATTTATAAATTTAAAACTAATTATTGCTTATAAATTTGGCATAATTTGGCACTTTGTTTCTAATAATTCATGATACGCTTCTTCTGTGAGTGTGTGATGTTATACAAATGTGAAGTTGAAATTTTGGACAGATATGGACCGAAATTTTACTGTTCTTTATGGACAGTTATTTGGACATTATTATGTTGATAAATAGTGACGTTGAATGTAGATAGACCCAAAAATAAGGTAAGGCACGGTATACGATTAAGCTCTATCCAGCGACTTGTGCGCCTGAAACAAAAAACATGCAACGTATTAATCTTAGTCAGGCAGTATTGAATATATCATATTCAGAACTACCCATTTTAAAAGTAAGTACATTAGATGGGTGAATAACTTGTATTGGCTTAAGATCACTTAGCTTTACTTTAATTTATTGTTTCCATGTAAGTGACGTTGTGTCTTTTTTGGTAAAAAGATCTTTAAACATATATCAGAGTATTAGTTACAATATAATAGCATAAATGTGTTAACTATTAGAAAAGCAACTACTTAAACACGTGCATACATACACATATATAAGAAAAATTGAGTATAATTATAATTAGATTAGGTAAAAAAGAACTGACGTCTTGTTGTTGTTAGATTATTATATCCAGATATTTATAAAATAAATTTCAATTTATTAACGTATAGTACCAAAGGGTACATTGACTGTAATAACTAAGTAATCTTTTAGAGGAAGGCAATAAGAGAAAAGCGTATCGGTCCAAGGGGGAAGAGCCCTTGACGTTACCATGGCAACGTGCCGAAGATTCATTCACTGTTCAACACCCTCCCTTTTAAAGCACGTGCAAAATCAAGATAGTTTACGTGACCACTTGAAAAAATTTGCTAATTTAGTTTTTTAGCTTCCGAATCAATTTTGCCCAAATAAAATACAAAATTTATAATCAAAATGCCAAATACCGACCACCCAGTAGTAGGTTTACAAATGATTGCCCATTTTAATTTAAATTAACCAAGGTGACCTAAGCGATACATTTAAATATTAAGTTTATATTGAAAATTGTAACATAAAAAAATAATTAGTATTGCATAAGTTACAGGATTAAATTTTATTATAAAAACCGAATAAATACACATTTTGTTTACGTTCCAATATTGACAACAAGTAGTAATGAGGTATATTACTAAATCAACCACTTACCGTTATTTTATTATTGTTCACTCACTATCATAAGGGGAACTTCACAATGTATCGCATTTCTAAAAATTTGTAATAGAACATTTCGTGTCAAGATCTCATTAAGTTTACGATTGCAGACATTAAGGACACGTCAAAACATGTCGTGTAACGTTGAAAGTGAGAATGGCGTCCACATTTCGCGCATGCGTATAAGAAAAATATTCCTCGGGAGAGTTGAAGTAGTTTCATAAATAATTGAGATGTAGGTTGCACAACGCATCAGTCATCTATCTATTTATTACATTTAGGTACCTACATGTTTTCTAAAAAATGCGACTCAAGTAACTATGTATCCTTACAAAAATTTGAGAGCAATATTTTATTTCTCCATAAGAAGTATAATGCTTACAAAGGCGATATTAAAAGCTTAAATTAGGCGAAGGCTTATTAAAGGCGAATTAAAATTATTATTATATAATAATAATAATAATGTCCTCCAGACCGATTTCGGCCACGGCGGCCAATCTCAAGAGAGTTTAGCCAACTACGCAGGAGATATTATAGTGCACAAGTGTGTGCGCATACACAGGTGCACTTTCTATTCCCTAACTCCCATAATCCGATGGGATGGCAATCCGACACGACCGGAAAGAGTTCAGGCGCAGGACCAACGGCTTTACGTGCTTTCCGAGGCACGGGAGTGAACACATTTCCAACTTCCAGACTCCGGGCTGCTACTGAGAATTTTCTAACAGAAAAACCCAATAACATTTTATTGGTCCGACCTGGGAATTGAACCCAGGACCTCCGGGTCTGCGGCCTTATATCAAGCCACTAGACCAACGAGGCGGGCAGGCTATGATAATAACAGATAACTATACGGACAAAATCTTATAAAAACCAACTACAGTAATGATAACAACTTTCTTTAGTGGTAACTCATCACTCAGTCTTATCAAACGCGACTTTATTAATTTTATTAGTTACGGATTACGAATAGTTAATCTTAATATTTACTCATAGCTGATTTGATTAATATTTTTTTTTCCTGCAAGAAGACATTTACGAATTGTTAGTTTAGTGCATATTCATAATAGAACTTCTAAATTTTACGCAAAGTAATTATATTTTATTTTTGTTTTCATATAACTAAATATTTGAAGTCTTTCCTACAGTACATCATAAGCACATAATCTGAATTAATCTCAATTTAAAAAAGCTTTTATTTTATTAATGCATGTTCTAAAATCGAATACAATATAGTATTAGCACAAACTTTATTGCTGATTGGCCCAGTAGATGGTTGATTGATTTTTTTTTAGATAAATGGTAACAAACGTTTTATTTTGACTCCCAATATATTTCTATTCTTAAGACACCAGGAGAGCTATTCTATAAGAATAAACGCGAAACTGATCACATAACACGATCGTCAAATGTCAGAAAGTGATGAGACATTTCCTAAAATAATTAAGATCAAAAAAGGAAAAATAATAATAATTAAGATTCGTATCTTGAATGTTTTCTTACAAAACAGTAAGAAATAGCAGTATAGCGCAAATACTATCTGCACTGCAGTCAGTTGTCACTTGTCATTGTAAACTTGTATAGTCAACTGTCGTCTGTCATTAAACAACTTTCAAATGTGAAATGTAAATTTGTTTTGTGGAAATTCATGGAACTGTGACGTATTTTATTATTATCACTTCTAATTACTATGCCTACAGGCCGTGCTGTTTTGTTATTACGACGTTTGTCGACAGGTGATAATAGATTAAAAAATATCAATTTAAACCACCACACTTCAAAGGAGTCTTTATTTATAAACCCGGTATGCTTAAATCGGGATTTCACTTTTAACAAAAGGTAAAAAGTTCAATTTATTATGTAATACTTAAGACGAAAATTTTCATTTTATGTTTAATTTTAATAGGTAGGAGATAAGCTATAATATATACCTATTAATAGATTATAAGAGTTGTTATGTGACCTTGTTTTGTTTTGACTTGATTGTTTATAATATGGCATTATGATTCATGTAAGTGTTTGTACTAAAATTATAGCTTACCATTTAATATAATTCCCTTACTATAAAAGTTGTTCATAAAATTATGACTAAAAATTAAATTATAATAAAACCTAATAAGATATAATGCTTTTAGCCTTTATATATAGTAAATATAAATCATCTTTGTAGTATAATCATGTATGGGTGTATTAAGAAATGTATGATAAAACTATTTTGAGGATTAAAAATAGGCTATTTTAAATATTTTTACAAAAAAAGAGTTAGCAGTACATTTTATGTTATTCCTTTTAAATGCAATAAAAAGGTAAACTATTTCTTAACATTTTCTGCATGTTGCATTTATTAAAAAATATGGCACTAGCTTTAATCAGCGAATAAATTCTAAGCAAAGCAAGATTATATATAGTGCTGACAGTTATTGGTTTACTAACTCAAATGGATAGGCTTATTGCACATTAAGCATTAAGTGTATATCTATCAATATACCCTCTATCAATTAACTTAGGACATTATTGTTATATTATATAGTTGCCAGAAACAAATCCACCACAAAAACATTTCCAAAGAAAGCTTCAGGTAGGGAATCCAACTTTAATAGTATGACAAAATCTTAACAAACTGTGACAAATGCAATGCAAATATATTATTGGATATTCAATTTACTTTTTTCGAAATGCAGTATATTCGCTAGCTCATTATACAATCTAGCAAGAAACAAAAGACTTAGCCAAATATAAATAGATCAAAATTAATTGCACAATAATACAAGCATTATCGTGTCATATTACCATATATATATATATATATATAGGTGAAGAATCAAACCAGCAGGTAAACACCCGACACCAAAAATATCAATGAAATATTATAAAATTAATTTTATATATTTATATAGTACTGAAAAGTGTACTAAAACCTATTTGTAACTAAAACCTTTATTAAGAGCTATGTTTATGTTTTTAGATTTTCTTCATTTGGTCACACTAATCTGCTGCCACCACAACTAACAAGAAGTATCAGTGATAGTATCATCAAAATGGCTACAAGTAAAACAGATTCTAACCAAACTGAAAATCCGAAACATACAAACAGATTGATTACTGAAAAATCACCATATTTATTACAACATGCCCATAATCCAGTAGACTGGTATCCATGGTGCCAAGAAGCTATTGATAAAGCTAAAAAAGAAAATAAACTTATATTTCTTTCTGTGGGATATTCTACATGCCACTGGTGCCATGTTATGGAAAAGGAATCTTTTGAAAATGAAGATGTTGCCAAGGTTATGAATGAGCATTTTGTTAACATAAAAGTTGATCGTGAAGAACGACCAGATTTAGATCGAGTTTATATGCTTTTCATCATGGCAACTCAGGGAGGAGGGGGTTGGCCTATGTCAGTTTTTCTCACACCTGATTTACGCCCAGTAACAGGTGGCACTTATTTCCCACCAGAAGATCGGTGGGGACGCCCAGGTTTTAAAACAATCTTGTTGTCTTTAGCGAAAAAATGGAAAGATAACCAGGCACAGTTTCTTGAAGCTAGCAGTAATATTATGGATGCTTTAGAAAATATTTCTAAAGTAAATGTTGAGACTCAATCGGTACCCGGCGAAGCAACATGGAATAAGTGTGTACGACGTTACATGACATTATTTGAACCAGAATTTGGCGGATTCGGGACAGCGCCAAAATTTCCACAAGCTTCCATAATCAACTTTTTATTTCATTTCTATGCAAGAGACAAAAATAATGCAGAAGGAAAAAGGTGCTTAGAAATGTGCCTACACACTTTAACTAAAATTGCTAAAGGTGGCATTCACGATCATGTATCTAGTGGATTCGCTCGTTATTCTGTAGATAATGACTGGCATGTTCCACATTTTGAAAAGATGCTTTATGACCAAGCCCAACTAATGGTTGCTTACACTGACGCTTATCTTGCGACAAAAAATGATTTTTTTGCAGAAGTTGTCCGCGATATTGTGAAATACATAAACAGAGATTTACGACACGAACTGGGGGGCTATTATAGTGCAGAAGATGCAGATTCATATCCAACATATGGTGCATTACAAAAGAGAGAAGGAGCATTTTGTGTGTGGGAATATAATGAACTGGAATCCCTTCTTGGACATAAAACAATTGGAGCTCTTTCTTATTTAGAAATATTTTGCGATTACTTCAGTGTAGAAGAAAATGGTAATATATCACCTGACAGTGATCCTCATGAAGAGCTCACAAATAAAAATGTTCTAATTGTTTATGGAAGTAAAGAAGAAACGATGTCGAAATTCGGTCTTACTCTAGAGCAGTTCAATAAGGTAATAACTGATTGTATTAATATATTGCACGAAGAGCGCTTAAAGAGACCAAGACCACATTTAGATACTAAAATTCTGTGCTCTTGGAATGGCCTTGTAATATCAGGCTTATCGCAGGCTGGACAAGGTTTAGGAGAAAAATGTTTTGTAGAAGATGCAATTAAAACTGCGCAATTCGTCAAAGAATATCTATTTGACCCTAATTGTAAAACTCTTCTCCATTCTTGTTACAAAGCTGATAATGGAAACATTGTTCAAACGTAAGTTGTTATTTTGGACAAAATATTTAAAGAGACAGGTGCACTTAAACAGTACTAATAAATATGTACCTGTTTCAGTAATCAGCCTATTCAAGGATTTTTGGACGACTACGCCTTTCTAATTAAGGGATTGCTGGACTTGTATGAAGCATCTTTTGACTTGAAGTGGCTTAATTGGGCACGTGAATTGCAAATGAAGCAAAATGACTTATTCTGGGATGATGAAAATGGAGGATATTTCACATGTTCCACTGAGGATAATACTGTCGTTTTAAGGTTAAAAGAAGGTAATATATCTTTTAGAAGATATTGATCATTCATTATAACATAGACGGGTTGGCGGTAGAAAACTCGTGAGTGGGAATAGTGGGTGATTCCCAGGGAGACATTTACGGTGGTTATCACCAATAACTTTGACTTCATCCATTTAAATGTTTAAATTTCTGTTATATGTTTTACAGATCAAGATGGTGCCGAACCATCGGGCAACAGTGTTTCATGTCACAACTTACTACGCTTAGCCGTGTATGCAGATAAAAGTGCTACATCCGAAGGAGAACTAGAAAAAGAAATGGCAAAAAAAATATTAATTGCCTTTTCCAAGCGCTTAAACGATACGCCTACAGCTCTGCCCGAAATGATGTCTGCACTCATGTTTTACAATGATTCTCCCACACAGGTGTGAACAATTTATTATTATTATTCATATTTATAATGAGTACTTTATTTACATTTATCAATCTTTCATATTCGTGGAATACTCATACATTGAATACATTATGTTAATTGGAAGAAACTGAAGTGAAATTTGGTTACTAATTAAGTTAAAATTAAGTGACCTAATGTTAAATTATTAAAAAATCTATTATTTTGACCATAAAACACAAACAAAAATTTTGAACACATCTTGTAGTTTGTTATTGTTTGTTCTTGGTTCTAACAGATCACCGGTCAGAATGTAGTACAATACAATTTTATTATGTCATTATCAAGTTTTAAAATGATTTTTCAGGTTCTAATAGCGGGTGGTTGTTCGGACCCGCGCACGTTGGAGTTGGTGCGCGTGGTGCGCTCGCGCCTGCTGCCGGGCCGCGTGCTGGCCGTGGCCGACCCCGCCGCCGACGCGCCCGCCGGTATGTCCGACATACGTGAGTCCTTTCGCTACTGATGTAGAGTTAGTGATTCATCTGTTTTTTTTTTCATATTCTATTTCATATTCATTACTCAAACTATTACTTCAAATAACATTAATATAAGCTTTCGATGTGAAGATTAGTCTTCATTTTATGTACACGATTGTAATGTATATAAGGAAGAAGAGCTAGGTTACAAATTGTCACTAGCATTTGCGTGCCTTTATTAAATTTACAGACCTTTAATGTGATATCCTCAGAGTAGCATAGTTCCATAAATTCAACCCGTTAGTGTTAGCCAACAAAGGGATTTTTATATAATAACTGTATTTTAAAAGGTATTTTTTGTTTAGTCTATTTACTCTTTAAAAAAGTGCGAGATCAGACGTTCTCTATGAACTCCTGACGGATTCGCCTAATGAGACGTGTGTGTGCGCAGTGCTGGCGCGCGTGCGCAGTGCGGGCGACGTGCCCACCGCGTACGTGTGTCGGCGCTACGCCTGCTCGCTGCCCGTCACCGACAGCAAGCAGCTCGGCGACCTGCTCGACGAGTAGCGCGCTGGTGCGCCTGCTCAATTCTAAATTCTTTGACAATAGTTTATATATATTTGTATATACTTATTTAATATTTTTTTGGTTCTCATAGATTTTATTTCAGTATTTTTTGTGATTTTTTACTTCAAGAATTCTTATTTATGAGGTACTTTGGCTTTGTTGGTTCGAACTATACTGTTAATTGTAAGAATAAAATTTTAAAGTTCAATTATTCTATGTCAACATTTTTTTTCAATCTAATATAAGTAGCCTATTTCAATCGAAGAAGGCGTCTGATATGTTTTAATGCTTTACAAATAGTTCTTGATTAATCTATTCTTATTTATAATACAACACTATACCACTTAACTACTTATATCCACTTAAATTTTGCTTCCAAAGTTCAATAACTTCCGACATACAAGACGCCATTTTTCTCGAATCCATAATGAACATTATCCAAGATCTCGACCAATGATATCGCGTCAATTGAATGTCATTGTCTTGTTTATTATTTACTCCTCTTGTGGTTGGAATAAGCTATACTTATTTCTTATCCACATTTTAGATGTAGTCGATTTTATGATGACAATAAATATGTCATTAAAATGATAACAGAACAATAATTTTCCAATCAATGTTGTAGTTAAGAAATAAATTTAAAAAAATATATTAAATAAGAAGCTACATGAATGACATAATATTTATCTTTTATTTAAATTCGGTTGCTCAATCGATATATTGGAAAATTCGTTGAGAATAAACAACGTAACTTGGTATAAGTTACGTAAAATAAGCAAATATTTAGGATTGGGTTGTTTTTAACTACAGAATTCTAGTATTGTTTACTGATCTTGCTGAAACTTCATCCATTATAAAAGTGGCGAAGAATATGTATTCGAAACAGATATTAAAGTCAAATGCTTCGGGTTTTTCATATAAACTAATAAAAAATACGATTTATTTATTATAGATGTTTCTTGTTACAAAATATTTGCTTATGTTGATCCCTAGTCTGTAGTTGGTTAAATACATTTCTTCATATGACAATAGCTTTGCAAACTAATTTTTGTAGGACACTATTCAAATATTTCAAGTGTCATCGTTGTCTACCTAATAATATAATACAATATAAATATACGGCCTTAATTAGAAACGTTGCTTGGCGAGTGTTTTGTTAAACACTGATTTCGCTCTTTCTGGCATTATTTGACATTCGAAAGAAAAAGACAACAGCATTGCTTAACAAATGACTCCCCAAAACAAGGTTTATAAGTAAGGGTGGTAATTTTTCAGCTTGTAGGTCAATATATATTATTATACCACTTTAAGTGGGAGATTTGTCTGAATAAATTGTGATAGTTTGGCTCGAATAGTCTCCATTTGAAAACGAAATTTATAATACTCATAGTTATTATTCTCAACAAATGAGACGAGTCTTAAAATATGTAAATTATATATTATTATAACGTATTGTACTATTGTACACGTTTGTTTTATTAATATTCCTTTTAGTTAATAGTCATTGCTAAGCAATTTTTGTTCACGTTATTATGCAATAAAATAAAAATATGAATCATTTGGTTTTATTTACAGCTTCCATTTAATATATATTTAACTACATTATTGCTTTTTTCAAAAGGTTTTTTTTTAATATCATAGGTTGGACGATCATATGGGCCATCTGATGGTAAGTGGTCACCAACGCCCTTAGAAATTGGCATTGTAAGAAAAGTTAACCATCGCTTACATCGCCAATGCGCCATCAACCTTGGGAACTAAGATGTTATGTCCCTTGTGCCTGTAATTACACTGGGTCACTCACCCTTCAAACCTGAACACAGCAATACCAAGAATTGCTGTTTTGAGGTAGAATATCTGATGAGTGGGTGGTACCTACCCAGACGAGCTTGCACAAAGCTCTACCACCAGTAAATTATATAGTATTACTAGTTCTGTAATTACATTTTTACACTATACCTATGACGACGATACAAGAAGTCGTCTAAGTATACAGTAAAATTAAAACATTTGCAAACTGTTGGTAATTAAGCATTTTGTATTGACCGAATTTCGGAATGGTGACTAATCTTAAGCACTAGCCGACTGCGCCGATATATTATGCTACACACATATCTGCCTAAAAACTCACAAGAATACATTTCATTAATAGCTTTGTATTGGCTCATATTCGAACCAGAGACCTCAAACTTGTAGATCCATAAGCTCAACTGCTGGACGAACGAGGAAGATGCAAATCGACATTAAAATATACTTTCCCAGACCGACAGACAGACGACAGTAGGTACTTAAAATAAGAAAAATGTTTTAAGACGATGATTATATTTTTATTTCTATTACAGTCGATACGTGACATGTTTGACATTTAGAAGTGATATTATTACAGACATTAATAATCACGAAGAAATTACACATTTAATAACCATATTACAATATGAAGTAGTTGCATTATTCAAAGATTGCTATTACATATAGAATACATTTACTCGTTTTGAATTGCAAGACTTGTGATTGGTTGAAATTACTTATTCTGACATCCCGAATTTGGAAATAGAATAGATAATAAAAATAAACAACAAACATTTTTGTATTGTAATTACATTTGACAGATTATCACATGATTGTAAGCGATCCAATTACGGCCTTACCAAACGTTGTTTAGTTAAACATTGATTTCTCTCTTTCTGTCATAATTAATTTTACATTCGAAAGAAGAGGACAGCATTGTGTAACTAATCATCTTTTAAAATACAAAATATGGGCCATGAATGATTAGGCTCAGATCTGAATTACTAAAATATTAGTAAAAACAATTAAGTTGTCGAAGATAATAATTTGCAACAAAAACCTAAAACCATTGTGAACTCTAAGTATCGTATCTTAGAACGCTTGTTACCGAGTTTTTGTGCATCTACTTGATGGTGCGTTTCACTGAAACGGTACGTTATTTTATTCTATCATTACATAATTGTGTCAAAATATAAACTAATTTGTTTTTCTTAATATTGTGAAACATGTCATGGATATAACATACGGCCATACCTATAATAACACCTATTTCTAAAATTAAATAAGACATTTGAAAAAAAAATTAACATTTAATGTACACAGGAAAGTTTTCATAGTTAAAATACATTTAAATACGAAAATTTTATTTTACAATGCCTAATCCTAATATAATATGCGGAAATTGCAAATATTTTTAAATTGTTTTATTTTGTTTATTTTTTTTTGTTTGCAATAATTGTTCTCTGCTATAGACAAATACTTTTACGCACCTTAAATCAGCTCATAACGCCAAGTGCATTTTACAAGTACGTATTGAAGATTATTTAATGAATACATGTAACGATTTACATATTCATGTAGCTTTAATACATTTATATTTACTTTTACAATTCAAAATCTACTTAAAAGTTCTCTATTAATAATATAACTATATTTGAAATAGGTTGTGTTGCTTTAAAACGTGATATAACTCTGTACATTGATTATTTCTTGTTTGCTTATGTCAATTAACTATAAAATCAAGCGCTACTTATAAAATATGAAAAGGTACTACAAGGAAATGAAATTCATAAGTTCTAATTTTAAATACATGTTATATAAATATTAAATATCACATTAAACTAATGTCAGTTCAGTCGGGTTACAAACTACGATAGATATTATACACACAGGAACGACATATAGAAATAACACTACCATTGTAAGAATACTATACGTTTATATTATATTGTTGAGACAAACACCTTAGCAAGTTGTCTATGGCGAACCGTTACACTACCATTTAGAACATATATCTGCCTAAATTTATTACCAAATTAACAATTTAATATTACTTGCTTAAAAATTAACAATCCAATTTCAATGAGGTAACTAAAAGGGAATGTGTAATCATAGCGTTTCTTCGTAAAATGTTATTTTTTTATCGAAGCATTAATTGTACAATATTTTCGAAAATTATAATATTATTTGTATGTCACATATGTTTACCGAAGTCTACTAATAAATAAAACCATTCCTATACATCACGGATACTGAACATTACGAAGCAAATGCAAATAAAAACGAGGTAGTTACAATTGTTCTGTAGTTTACATGAATTATTCAAACACATTCTTTATTCTTTTTTTTTTAATACCGTAACACATATTTATCACCGGTTTTTATTTGTGTAATTGTTCGTTTAAAACAAGGAAATTATTTTAGCGATACAAATAACGGTACGGTCATACACTTTATTTATGCTCAATAAAGCACAGCTTGTTATAAAATTAAAAGGTAGTTGAGAATTTTTTTCAGTCCACATACAATAATAATAATTTACTAGTCACCAAAGGAAATATCTACAGTTAACATTAAGCTTAAAACTAAAAAAAAAAAACATAAATCTCGCAAAATATACAAGATTCCGTCCGAACATCTACGCACTAATATCACGCCAGAACATATGACATACTGACATATTTTATTCAGTATACAATTTAGAAGTGAATACTACGAAGCATTAATACAACATCGATCGATTGAATTATATTTCCACCAAGTGCCGATGTCGGCCAATTACAGAAAACCAATCAATACCGTCATTTGTGATTTATGAGACTTCACACTCGTACTCCAAAACAGTCTTGTGATAGAAGAGAAGATACCTGAAACAGAATATTAAATTAATATCAAATACGCTGAGCTAATGTGCTCTTCTAGCTGCCCGTCCCGACTTCGAACGGATAAAATTCGTACAAAGTATAATTTCAAGCCCATCGGACTTATAGTTTTGGAGATCGTAATTATTCAAGTCAATAAGGGGTATTTCGCTTATACATAATAGATAACCGATTTCAATGACATTATGATTTATCGTCGAATATGGTCGATATATGGTCGAAATAAAAAAATATCTGTGGTATTCAATATGGCGTTTTGACTGTCATTAATGTTGTCATCGGAACTTTGGAAGTAAAACAAATGTGGATATAAATAGTAAGGTGGAATAGTGTTGTATTATAAATAAAGATGTTATATTTATCACCTATTGGTAGTACATAGTGTCACAGTTATTATTAGCAAAACACATAGAAATTTTCAGATTTGTATATCTTTAGTTCTCCTGCAATTGGAATATCATATAAGTAAATAATTCTTTTTCCGTTATTTTACAAATATACAATGAACGCAAATGCAAATTGTTTGCCATCGTGTACGTACCCTTCGCTGTCAAGGACCTCGCGGAGTGACGCCCTGGTGATCATGTGGTCATCGCACTTGAACCAGCTGCCCTTCATCTGGCGCACGTAAGCCGTGTAGTGTCCGGCGTCAAGGGAGCCCAGGTGGTTCACGACCGCGAACAGCGAGTAGCGGTTGTCCTCGAATATCCCTTCGGGGGCGTTGTTGTTGTCCGCCGCGTCCACCGCCCGTCGGTGGGTCGACATGAACGGCGTCATGTCCAGCTCGGCCGGGAACGACACGAAGGCGGATATTTTTCGATCGATTTGTGAGGAATGCTCGAAGCGTTTCAGATGGAAACTCGCTACTATGGGCAGAGTTTCTAGGGTCAACTGCTTAGTTGATTCGCGGTAGGCTCTGCAATTGGAGCACTTTATTTTAGCCGCCGATCCGAGGTGTTCGGCTCTGGTGAAGCGCTCCAGGCAGGCTTGGAGAGAGCCCGGGCCGGCCACGTCCAGACTGATATCCCAGAAGGGGTCGATGGTGGTGGAGACTCCCGAGCAGGATGTGCACACGACGTCACTTTGCAGGCCGCCAGTGAATATTTGATCAATGATGCAGTTGCAGCGACCATTTTCCTTCTTTTCTGTATCTTCGACGCCATTCATGCAATGTCTAAAACAGTTAGAGTAGTTGTTTAAACAAATATGGAGTAGTTTTTTTTACTTTCAATTTTATTAGGCTTTAATGATAGACTAGACTTAGACTAGTCTAGTCCACTTATTTTCTATAATTATTTGGGCCATAGTATGGATATGTCATGAGGAGAGAAATCAATGTTAGATAACAAAAATCATGTTTTTTTTGTAATGTTATTTAAATGTGCCTGCATGCTTAATAAGGAAGCATTAGAATTTAAAAAACATCGTATATCCTTTGCAATCTAAATATTGCTTTGTATTCGACGCCGTAAAGTCCAGATGATTTCTTCATACAAGGAGCATGCTAGTTATGCATGTAGATGTAAATGCATGTAGATGTAAATACCTAAAAAGTATTGTGTGTTAAGGTTAACATGGACAACTAAGTAGTAACCCAGAACATGACTAGAGCTAGAGATTAATGGCGGAGAAAACACTGCTCTAAGTCAAATATATGGGGTAAGGGTGATGAAAGGACTCATTTGGGTTATTTTATCGTACCTGTGCAGCACATCCAGCGTAGCGATGAAGAACTCGTGCGCGTCCTGCTGCTCGTAGCCGGCCAGGTGGCGCGCGTGCGTCCAGATCAGGTGCAGCAGGCGGTGCAGCGTCAGCGGGGTCTTCGCGCCGGAATAGAACTCCTGGAAAAAATCATCATTATTAAGTTAAAGGAAAATACAAGCAAAAACAGTAGTAGAAGAATGATATAAAATATCTTATTTTACTTTTATTATTACTAGGAAGGCAGGCTGGCAAATAGGCCGTCTGATTTTAAGGAGTCATCATCGCCAATAGACATTGATACTAAATCTAAGACGTTACGTCGTCTCCTTTGTATCCCAAGACTGTTAAGTTACACCGTGACGTTATTGAGAAATCCAAACATACAATATAATATGGAACAAAATTACTCGTTTCATAAATGTATCTGAATAAGATTAAACTACTACTACTATAATCGGCCTACTTTCTTAGGAAAACACAAAATTAAGTTTTGCTTATTTTTTGTTTATATTTCATTTATGCTCAAGTTTGGCTTATTGTATGTACTTATATTCATAATATACAGATAGATATGTGTGTATATGCTCCGTATGTACGTTTTTTTATTAGTATTAAGACAAATATTAGGTCCTTACATATGAAATTAGCGTTTTGTTGTACTGACCACTTTGATCTGAAATATCTACTCTTTGGTTTAGAATTCCAAATTCAAATTTATGAATTAATTTAGCTGGTACATTTGAGTTTTGAAAACAGTCATTCATTTGCTTTTTCCTCATTATTTTTTTCTTTGGCGTCGCTTATTACCGCACATTGGAAAACATGAAATATCGGTATATTTACGAGTACGGGTTCTACCGTGGCATTAGTGCTGCAGAAACAGCTCGAAAGATTAATGATGTGTACGGCGCGGGTGTCGCAAAAGAAAGCATGATACATGGTACGGTACGGTAAAGTACGGTTTTTGGTTTCAACGTTTTCGTTCTGGAAATTTCGACCTTCAGACCCAAATCCGTGGACGGCCGGAAACCAAAGTGGAAATGAAGAATTAAAGGCTATTGTGGAAGCGGATCCATCACAAAGCACTTCAGAGATAGCTGCAGACTTCGGGGTAAGTGATAAAACTGTATGAATCCACTTGAAACAAATCGGGAAAGTAAAAAAAAAACTTGAACGATGGGTACCTCATGAATTGAGTGAATCGAACTTGAAAACACGCGTCGACTGCTGTGTCACTTTGCTCAACCGACACAATAATGAAGGGATTTTAAATCGAATCATTACTTGTGTAAATGGATACTGTACAATAATCGGAAGCGCTCGTCGCAATGACTGAACCCTGGAGACCCAGCCAAATCCTGCCCTAAACGAAAATTGGCTCAGAAAAAGTTACTTGTGAGTGTTTGGTGGGCTAGCGCCGGTGTCGTTTACTACAGCTTTTAATCTGGCCAAACGATTACCGCAGATATCTATTATCAGCAACTGCAAACCATGAAGGAAGAACTAGCTGCTAAACAACCGAGATTAATCAATCGCTCTAGGCCACTGCTGCTTCACGACAACGCAAGACCACCCACTGAACAACAAACAACCACTAAGTTACATAAGCTACAATTGGAATGTCTGCGACATCCACCGTACTCCCGGCCTTGCTCCAACAGATTACCATTTTTCCCGGAATTTGAACAACTTCTTACAAGGAAAAAAAATCAACTTCGATGCGGCAGTCCAAACCGCCTTCAAAGAGTTTATTGATTCTCGCCCCCATGTTTTTTTTAGGAAAGGGATCAATGAACTACCTATGAGATGGCAAAAGTGCATAGATAACAACGGTGCATACTTTGATTAATTAAATATATTTAACAAAAATAAACATTGACTTTATATTCCTCCCGTACAAAACGCCAATTTCATATATAAGGACCTAATATTTAATAACAAAGAAAAGAACATGAATATCTCAAGACTAACTCTTCTAGTTATTACTTTATTTATTTTTATTATTAATAGAGTAGGCAGACTGTAAGTGCGCCACCTGATGGTAAGTGGTCATAGGCAAGAAATATCAATGCAGTCTCTTGCATCGCCAATGCACCATCAACGTTAGGAATTAGGATAATATGTTCCTTGTGGACTGGCTCACACGCCCTTTAAACCGTATTATGTATTGCTGCTTGGCTTTATGAAACATGAAGAGCGACATGACCCTAGACCCGAAATGTTAAATTAGATTAAATACTAAGGAGTTTTATGATCACGTCCTATCTTACCAAAAAGCAAAACTTTTGTCATAATCACACAGCCATACTTATAAGTTAGTAATACATATAGGTACGTGTAGTTTATTTCGGTTAATTATCTGCATGAGTATCAAAAAAGTTTAGAACATAGCTTAATTGTACAGTAATATTAATTAAAAGTTAATATAACTCATAAACATAAATGTTATAAAAGAACAAAGGAAGCATACAAAGATGGTGCCCGTTTGCGAACGCAATATGATACCGACGCAAATCAATAAAATACAAATTCTATCTAAACGTTGCACTATTCACTTCGAACTCTCAATAACGCTGCAACTTCAGTACAGATCTCAGGGCTTTTAATGCCCTGACAAAATCAATATTTCACGTGGATGTGATTTATTTATAGCGCAGTTACCTGGAACAGCTTGGAAACTTCGCAAACAAGGCATTTTCCGGATCCTTGAGTTTTGCACTTATGTTTCTCGCCTAGAAAATAATCTCGCAGAAGAGGCGTGTGGATTAAAGTCTGTAACAAATTAATAAAAAATAATATTAAGCTAATTTTATATGTATTGTATACATATTTCATATAATAAACTTACATATGTACATGAAATATTAAAGGATAAATCTCGAGGACTATACAACAAAATATATATTTTTTTTTATTATGATTTTTTTATAATGGCTCTTAGCACAGCTCATCTTTTTTTTTGTCTCACATGTTAAAATACCTACTTTGACAACATGTTCTAAGTGTAAAAGTCGCGCAGCACGAAAATATAGTTATATAATATTTATCGAATAAAAACTTAAATGATATAATATTCTATTTTTAGAAAATACTTTTTTATAATCTCATCTATGCTATTATAAGTTATACCTATGTTATTATTTGTTATTATTTAACATTTATTTTGTAAGATAATTTCGGGTTAAATTAATAATGATGTCCTATAAAATAGATTTGATTTTAATTTTTTCATAAAACGTATGAGTAATACCAATTCCTGCTCTATTATTAACTTTTCTAATTACCCCTCTAATTAAGCGTAAGGCTTGTACACGGAGTTAGGGGACGTTAATAACCCAAAGATGTCAAGAACTCAGGATTGACACTGAGGATTTTAATTTTTTTTTTCTGGACATTTAAAAGAAAAAGAGGTTTATTATAAAATTCAGAACTATAGTAATAGTATTTTCGTTCCTTTGAATAATTAAGTAGTTACGTCGGCAAATTATATATTTACGAAATAAAATCAATTGCAGTCGGAACTGTAAATATTTTTAGCAACGAATATTTTGTATACACTTATATAATAAAAAGTACAAACATTTATTTACTATTGCAAAGTAAAACTTAAATATTTACTTTAAAACTATATCTATATTGGTTTGAAGTAAAAATAAGATCTACATTTTATACAAATAATTGAATCATTTGTCAAGATATTATTGTTATCATAGCTAGATTTTCAAAATATATTTTTTATATAAATATAAATGTGTCATTTTTATGAACTGTTATAATAAATTTATTTAAAAACACTATTTAAATGAAATATTTATGAATATAATATAAAAGCAATTCATTTCAAACCCCGTAATTTATTAACTACATAACTTATACATTATATAGATAGGTTTATCATATAATAGCAAACCAAGGAGTAACCCAAACACAAAAATTCAAAAATAATAAATTTAACTCTACTTTGAATACTCTAATTTAGTACTGTCACTATATCTCTATATTTGTTGTTTAACTTTCTTATTTGTGTATCTGTATTAACAAAAGAGGGCTTTGGTAAACTTACAGACTACAAACTGAAACATAACCGTCACCAGGATGGTATTTAGTATTCAATTTAATTATTATTAACATTAATGCTATAACTTTTTTCCGGACTCTAGAAAAAAACATAGAACAGAAGTAATCAAGGATCAATTTATTTATTTAAAAAAAATTACCTGAACAATGCAGTTCATAAAGCAAGTAGAGCCAAGGTTCTGTAGACCTCGCAGTCCAATAGTTGTGTGAGGACTGATGAGACGGCGTTTCCTCAGACGTCGAAGAGCCATAGCTTCATTATTATTAGGCAGCCATGGAGTAAATGGCACACTGATTCCTAAGGATCTAAATAAAGAATTTGTTTCAGGTAAATCTTACTTACAATTACCTTGGTTAAGGAGTTGATAACATATATTTAATTGGAATATTACCTATACTTGAGTAAGAGATTACTATAAAGTATAATTTTAGCAATCCTATGATTAAATTGATTATGATAAAGTGTAATAATTCAACTGCAAGGTGATTATATTTATTTAAGTTATTACTTACTTAGCTTCTTTCAATCGAAGTGTTCTAGAAATATCAGTGAACTCTCTATCATAAATATAATCTTGACACTGCGCACAGAATATATTTCCATAACTTAAGTCAACATATAAGAAATGTTTTTTAGTCTTGGAATGATCAAGGACATGTCCCCCATAACATGCAAAATATATGCAATGGAGACAGGAATGCATCCGTGGTCCTGTCTGTCCACAAGCAAAGCACAAACATGATGTAGCCTGAACAAAAATATGTAAATGTTAAAAAGAATATTTAGTTTATAAGATAAACAAAAATATAATTTAGAATATATACATTGTTGTTTATGTCACCGACTATTGATTTTGATATCACTTTTTAATTTCAAAGTGTAATCAACAAATTAAATAAACAGCTGTTTTGAGGTCAAAGATTAGTAATCAGCTGACTATTCGCAGCTGACAAAAGAACATTTTAATCTAAACAACCACCGACATGAAGTTGAAAACGATGAACAAGAAAACGAAAAAGTGATCAATAATTATCATATATAAATATACTTCATTGTAGTTCATTTACCTTGTATCTCCTTGCTTCGTAGGAAGTGCATGACACAAAAAATGCGTGCACTATTTTATAAGGATTTGTTCCTTTGGCAGCCTTAAAATTACTTAAGTGTATGCATCCACTGTCATTCATTATTTCGCCTGTTATTTGTAGCACCGGCTATGCAAATTAGGATTTTTATTTACTGATCTAAAATGAAAAACATTACTTTCACGACACTTATTGATTTAAACTTTAAACAAATAATGTAAGATTTATTTAAATGAACACTCTAAAATTGAAATAGCATAAATAAAGGGCGTGTTCTTTTTTCCACACAAAAGATAACCATAGAACAAATTTCTTGAGTACAAAGACGAGATGTACAATCTCACCTCGTTAACGCACGGTTCGCTTCGCCCGACTGTAGCTCTCGCTAGCCTGGGAGTACTTGCGCCCTGCAGCTAGCTACCTACGCTCAAAACATAATAATATATAGTTCTATCTACCTATGCGCCTAATATGTACGAAAATATATGTATATGTAAAAGATATGAACGTAAAACAAAAATAATATACCTACTTATATGTATTTTATCAATGAATTACAGACTTAAATATTCATTTTTAGTAGAAATTTATTTTTAGTAAGTGGTCTACTTATGTTCTAGTACTTAATTTATTTTAACAACTATTTTGCTATGTTCGCAGATCAAATATTGAATAATGTCAATGATAAGTTTCAGTAGTTTATTTCTTTCAACTCATTATCCTAATAGTACCTATTATTGTCATCTTATTAGGTGAGTATACGGTTGATCACCTATTTGAAAGTTCTGAATATTCTAGCTATTAGCTACTGCAGTTTTCTATGTATAGTTTTTAAAAAGATTAGGTACGTATCAATGGTACCTAAGTATAGAATAGGTACTATTTTTCAATAGTTTTTATTTTAAATGTTACCAATCAAAATCGTATACTTGAATGGATAAAAATTAATTATTAAAAGAATGTAATGTAAATTGAGATAACCGGAATCATGTAAATTTGATTTGAATACAATTTAAAACGTAGTGATTACATTAAATTCTCTTTGGCTTTTCATATTACATAGAAACTGGAAATTAGGTTAAGCATTATATTGCAATTTAGGTATGTATCAAATCTATTATGTACTTGTTAGACGATCAATAAAACCGAAAAGAAAAACAACTGATCTAACCAATAATCATCCAAAAAATTAAGTTTGAATTCAATACTTTTATATTCATTGCTGTATTAAAATATATTGATACTTGGTAGATACTATAGAAATGTGATGTTATTTTGACGTTTATTTGCTAATGCTCAAAGAGAATATTATCACAATGTTTTAACTGCTGACGCTCTTTGGGTATTTTCAATCGAAGAAAATTTGTCTTTGTATATATAACAGCAAATTTTATATCTCGTTTCTCATTCACCGATTCCGTCTATTAATTGAATTAGAAATCATCATTATCAGAATCGAACTATAATCAATATCAAATCGATATTAATTATAGTTTAACTGTATAATGATTGTCAATGACAAGTAAATTATCAAAAAAATATTAACGAAATGATAATATATATTCACAATACAAAATTCAATACACTATTTTCTTTTGTGTATCTCTGACAACATGCATGCAAAATTTCATGTTGATCGGTTGAGTAGTTAAAACGTAACAAACAAACTACTTTCGCATTTTTATGATTATTAGTAAGGATTTTAAATGCTATTGAAATTGATTTAATAAAATTCAATAATTGACTCGTAGACAGAGAAACAAATAGACCAAGGGGCCATGAAACCGCGATTGAGACAGAGATAGTTTGTGAATGTGTGCGAATAATGTTGCCATAGTAACTGCATTCCCTCTTTGGGAGATAAATAATTTTCAGGATTTAATTAAAGGTTACTAAATTTTACTTGTTAATATTTATTATACATTTTTTTAATTAAAATATTTTTTTGTTTTCCAACTACACCCAAAAACCCTTACATGGTTTGTTTTTGTTTACGTTATCAATATCTTTATATCCGTTCGTTCTTCAGTATCTTTATATGGTACTGGATTAGCATTCTCCTCAGATTTTGAAATCTAAGACACTCAATTAAATTATTAATAAAGAATGATTGCCACATATATTTCATTATTCTATGTTAACCTCTTGGCTCGGAATCTAATAATATTATAAATTCATGAAGAATGTTAAATAATGTTGTCGTTAGGAAATTATAAATAGGAGAACGATTAAATTAAAATAAAATATTTACATATAATGAAGCATGTTAGGTTATCATTGGACTCCGTATTTATTTGTTTACATTGTCGACGAGTCGATATTTTTTACCGAAAAATGGGACATTTTTTTAGCTGAGGCTGGCAGCACTTACATGGTAACTAATTACAGGTTATGAATGATAAAAACTGGAAAATCCTATTATCTTCAGGATTTTAATGCAATATAAGGTTCCGTCGTGCTATGGCATAGATAAACATCACTGAGAAACTATATTTAGGGACAAAATAGTCGTACTTACGCGTGAATACACACGCCGGCAATTTTCTTCTTGCTATCGCTTTAACATGAAACAATACGACAATGCACCACTGTATAACCTTCGATATGATATAAGGATTATTTCTCGGCCTTTTTACTGGATTAGAATTGTTTTCTAACATAAAAATAAGCGAAAATTGAACAAAAAACACAATGAATACACCAACTGTCAAGTTTGTTTCGCTACTTGAGTAGCGAAACAAACAGGAAGACTGGTTACGCGATAAGATACAAAAGATTTGGTACTTCTATCTCTGTCTAAGCCATTTCTAACGTAATTTTCGTTCTCTTTCTTGTGTAAGTGAGAAGGAAATCGTCATTGCGTCTATTAGTTTCTACAAATTGACTGTATTTTCGTGTTTCAACCATAGACTATATGAATATACTAAAGCTTTTCTTTGCTGCTCTGTAGACAGCATAGACATAGAAACTAATAGACCAAGGGACCGTGGACCCCCGCGCGATTGAGACAAAGATAGTTTGTCGATGTTTTGGGAGATTAAGATTTTTCAGGAACAAAACGAGGTTTTTAAAATTTTACTTTTTAATATTTATTATATTTTTTTTTAATTAAAGTATTTTTTTTTGTTTTTTACTACACCCAAAAATCGTTATGATATGATAACAATTTGTTTTTTTTCTGTTATCAATAGTGCTTCAGCATCTTTATATTTAATTAAGAATGTTTGCCACATATATTTCTGTGTTAACCTCTTGACTTGGAATGTATTCTTTTATTAGAGATTAAAAGTCAAACGTTTTTAGTACTTTAAATTATATATCGATACTCGAAATACAAAATATCAACTGAAATCATCGATACATCGATTATGAAACCGATTGGACATCTCACAAGGTGGTTGATGGTATTGTCATTTCATAAAAAGTACGTAGATAAATAATAACAAATTAATGTACACACATTTTCAGAATTCAATTTGTTTCATGCCACGGGTTGAAATGTATACGATTGCTTTTATGCGTGTTGTAGTTGATCTTGGATGAATTGCAATTTAATTAACGATTACGATTACAATATTTTATCATCAATCATGATTAAAGTATAACAAACTTTATGCTATGTGTAAATTATGCGTATATATTATTTAGTTAAAATTTATTAATATTGAAGTTATTATAGTTTTGATATTTGTTTTAAACAAAATAGTATCTATTTTCACGTATTTTATATTCAGTTATTCGTTACTTTTATAATTTTTATATATAGTTTTTGAACGTGCCTTTAATTGGCTGACTGGTCTTTGACTGATGATGAGTACTTGAGTAGTAAATAAATATGGCTGCTAGTCAATTTTAACGATGTAAACTTTTGTTTACTGTTTTTAGTAAATATAAGAAATGATAAGTGAATTTGAAAATTTGTCTCTTGGAGGTAATAACGCTGCGAGTAACCATGCAGATCCATTTACTCATACAGGTAAACTTATTAGTGTTTATTTTTGAATAGGCGTTATAGCTTTTTGACCTCGATGAAATTGCTCTGTTAAGCAAGGCAGTAAGTAGACACTGATTATAGTATGTGTGGTCATCTTATTAGCATTCTTTACTGTTTTCAGAGCTGACACCTGAGCAACAAAAGACCTTAATCGACATACGTCGCAGGAAAACGGAATTATTGTTGGAGATACAGGTTAGTGTGTCTAAAACACTGGTTGTGTACTGTGGGAATAGAAAAGTATTAAAATAAAAGCGCATTATTGCAATTCATACTGATAGATTATACAACATTATTTTTGTTAATAAACAAACATCAGCTTTTGTATATAAAATACTTTTGTACAGCCTTTGTATATTAAAATTTGCTAAAATGAACTATGAACTCATTATTAAGTTTAATATAAACATTTGCACATAAAATGTGAAGCAGTTCAAGTAAAATGTTTGATAATTAATGATATACTTTATATCATTATTTTTTCATTGAAACATTTCATTTAAGTTGTAGAGAATTTATATTATAAAGAATGAGAATAAATTTTATAAAAACATACAATGTTATATTGTAATCATATAAGGGTTATTTTATATATGGGTACTAGTCTTTTTGTTATAGTTGATCTCTTATTATACAACTTTTTATTACTAAGTGATTTGTGCCTCCTTAAGAAACAAAAAAAAAAATTAATGAAATAAACATTTACTATGAGTAAACACAAATTTGCACCAAGAAAACACTTGAAAATTATGATTAATATAAAGCTATATACATCATGTGTATTGTCTAAATTTGATATTTGTTAATTTTATACTCATACAATTATCAATAGTATGAGTATGCTATGACTTAACGGCAGAGTAGAATAGAACAACCTCATCTCAACACTTGGATGTTTTATAAGCAGAGTGAAGTTATTTTTGTTAAGTCTGTCTAACAACTCACAGGTGGTAGAGCTTTGTGCAAGCTCGTCTGGGTAGGTACCACCCACTCATCAGACATTCTGCTGCAAAACAGCAGTACTTGGTATTGTTGTGTTCCGGTTTGAAGGGTGAGTGAGCCAGTGTAATTACAGGCACAAGGGACATAAGATCGTAGTTCCCAAGGTTGGTGGCGCATTGGCGATTTAAGCGATGGACAACATTTCTTACAATGCCAATGTCTAAGGGCGTTGGTGTCCACTTACCATCAGGTGGCCCATATGCTCGTCCACCTTCCTATTCTATAAAAAAAAAAAAAAAACACTATAAAGTTTTTCTAAGGAGAGTCGGACCATAAGGCAGTTGGTATTAAAGTTGGTGGTAAGCTATTTAAGTAATGCACTATAACAATCCTAATTAAATGGGATAAAATAAAAAAAAAACAATAAATAGAAAAGTGGCTTCAACAATAAGTATATTGATCTTAATAAAAATTTCAAAATGGTAATGAATGATTGGATATTTCCATTAGAATATGTATTTTTTTTATTTATATTTTATGATTTGTGGAACAGTCCTACAGTGAGTGTCCACGTTTAGGCACCGTAAGTCATTACAGGTAGGACGCATTAAAGAATCACTTTAAAGACCCTGGTCTTGAGCGACCGTGGGATCAACAATACAAAAAATATGACGCAACCTCCCGCATGCCGACCAGTCCAAACATATTTTTCTTTTAGCCTCTTTCTCAAAGTCGTGCCGGCCAAGTTGTATAGATTGGCCCAGGGAGATGTATTGCTGCACAACTTCAAGTGGAGAGCCATTTACGCCCACTAGTCTTGGGGATACATCTTAGTTGGCCATAATTTTGGTCTTTTCAACGTTCATCCCGAGACCTGTCTTTAAGACTCGGTCAGGCTGTTTAGCATCTCTTCCGAATCCTGAAGTCTCTGCCATGATGACAATATCGTCAGCAAATAGAAGATGTGTAATGTTTAGCCACTTATATTAATGCCGCGTCCGTTAAAATAGAGCGTCTTGAAGAATGCATTGGTCAAAAGTTTCCAGGTCATATCTCCAGGCGCATTGATGGCCGATGGAGCCGACACGTGTTAGAGTGAAGACCATGCTTAGGCAAACGTAGTGTTGGACGCCCTGTGGCAAGGTGGACCGACGATTTAAAAAAGGTGGCAGTTACAGGATGGATACCGACTGCACAAGATCGGGATTGTTGGAGTTCTATGGCGGAAGCTTTCGTCCAGCAATGGACGGCAAAAGGCTGAAAAATATAAATATTGTGTAATTAGTTCACTATTATTATTGGAATTAATTATCCAGCTGTAAATAGATTTTCTTTTAATTACATTGACTGTTCAATTATAATAAAATAAATATATTAATTATCACATTGATAACAGTAGATAGGTTATCATTGATTGGACAATTGTATCACAAACAAGTAAAAGAACATATCACACAACATGGTTACAATTTTCTAGCAAGAAAATTGGATAATTTTATTTCCTACGCAATTCAAATAAAGCAACATACAATAATGGAACATTGCTCAATGGTACATGTAATTTCAATGAAATACATATTTGTACTAATATGCAGTAATTTAATTTATTATAATTAATATAATATGCAGTAATATAATATTTAATAATTATGATTAAAATAATCATAAATCAATAAAAATTACAAAGTTTTAATTTCATTTAGCGCATTAACTAAATATGAAGATACAATTTATTTAAATGTAACTATAATTCAATTTGTTTTTGATTGATATATTATTATATGCAATATTTATTGCGTAAATCGTTTTATCAGTTCCCAACCACTAGTCAATAACCTCGCGCGCCCTTGAAAAGGACCAAAAGTCCTTTAAGGATTTTAGTACGCGGATGGTTCCCCCTGCCCTTTCATTCAAAACACTGCAGAGCACACTGACGTAAGCCGTTACTGCTAAGCTTACTACGAATGAAAGAGAGGTATGTAGTTTAGCCAGTTTGTCAGTAACCATCGGTCCGCGGTACGGGTGCGTTGTGCTGTTAACATACGCCGGGTCATTTAGAGTAACAAAACTCGCGGTTTTTGTAACTTCAATAAAAACTGTAAAATCTACGCGAAGTTAATTGTTTTTTTTTTATAGTGACGTTTTATTTATCAATAGTAAGTTTTTTCAGTGATAATGCGATTAAGTGGAAATTGCTACGACTACTTCGTCTTTCGCCTCTGGTTCAATTTGATCAAAGATTTTGACTAAATTTAGGTGGAGTTATCGTTATTATTTTTGGTTTCAGTGTGGATGATTATCAATTGCATATTTGCAATGTTTATTGTTCCTTTTCAATTGGATTATTTGACTAGCTTTCAATTCAAACAAGTTAACCTTCAGGCTCTACTGTTACTAATCTATACTGTTAGGATAATAAAACCAATGTTTGTGTCTAAATCTAAAATAATTTAACAAATTTGCGTTTTAAAAACAACGTGTTTTGTGAAATATTAATGTTCTAACGAAATTTAAACAAAGATAAGTAAAATTAACGATTTTGTTGTATATTTTGTCGGTTCTTAAATTTTGTAAATTAGTGTATATAACTCCGTTATGCATTTTAACGCTTTCCCTTAAAAATTTAGTAATTTGTGTTGTTTTTTTATTTGCTGCATTAGTCATTCAACTGTAGGTATGTCAATGACTACAATGTTAACTTAATGACAATGTCCTTATCTAACTGTAACGCTATAGGTTCCCGATCCGAATATCTGCATGCATAAAATGTTACATTTGTAACAAGACGTAGTTTCCTAATTCACGATAACAAAATATTTGATGTTCACGTTTCACGTTCCACGTTTTTTAAATCCAAGCATTCAGAAATTTAGATTTCATACAAGAATTAGTAATCATTTTATTTACATTACATAAAGATAATTATAATATAACGATTCTAAATTACTTTAGACACATTTTTGTGACTTTGAATACTTCCGTTGTTGAGTCATGTGTTATCAAAAACATGTTTTAATAAAAATTAAATTTAGTTAATGTTTATTTTTTCTGCGCAATAAACCATACTGTCATATTGGACAATGGACGTGAATCAATGTTGTTATCAAGTTTCCTTTGGCCACTTCCGGAATGGAGCTAGCAGCATTGATAACAAATGTCGATGTTCAGATCGGTTATAACAAAATATTTCAACCACAGATTGTTACCAAATGCTTCACGGAATACTGTCTGTATTTCATAAATGCACGAAATGGTTAATCGTCAAATTAAATGTTACAACGTTACGGCTATTTCTTTATTATATATTATCTTAATTTAGTAACGCCATAATTATAGCATTTAATATTATGACGAACGGTACTTCTGAGAATCTAAAGTTATCGCTTGTTTTAAGTTTTTACATAATACTTGCATCTTACAAAGTAATTGTAAAATTATAGTAATAAATATTAATTAACGTATTGCATACGTACATACGTAAACTTGGTTTTAATTTTATACAACAAGTAATTTGATCAAAGTTTAATTAGGTAGATATTGTAAACATCCTTTTTCAAGTGTACAACACTTTTTTTTTAATGTTGAACGAATTCTTTTTTTTTTTTTTAATTCAAGATAAACTTCAGATATTGTAAATAAACATTGCATCGCATTAAAAAAATATACATACATCTAGAGATAATCATCGATATATGACGGAATTTGTCGCAGACGTAGACACGTAAAAAGATAATCAGCTACGTTTAGTTGTCACGGTGCCAAACTCGGTGGCGCCCGCGCCTCTCTTCAGTCGAGTGCGTTCCTTAGCGGGAAGTGTATGGCGCGCGATGTGTTTGCATGTTCGGTTGCTGTGCGGCGCGCTCTGGTGGCCGGTGCTGATGCGCTGCGCTCGCGCCGCGCGCACCTATGACGACGACTATGATCAGGTGTGTCATCTGTCACCGACCCTGCTTGTTGTGCACTATGAAACCAAATCCTTTACCGTATACCTTCACCTGTAACTTTGCAACAATTGACGTAAGCGTTGACGAATATTCGTAACATTTATAGTCGTACACTTTTCACTTATTTTGCTTTATTTAGGCAATTTTGTTTAATGCTAGCGCCTTGTCTGTAGGTATCATCGTATGGTTCTAACTTCGTTGAAATCGATTTATTGTTGAGAATAAAACCCAAGTTGTGTGAAATTGTGATGTGCGTGGTGCATTAGCGCTCCTCGAGTTATGTTTATCAAGGCCGCGCCAGTGGTGGCCGAAGAGGAGCGCCGCGGTTCAGTGTCCAATTGGTTTTCGTCGTTGAGACGTGGCGGTCGACGCAAACGTGAGGATAGTGCAGTTCCGACCGGTTATGGCTCATTAGGCAGAAGGAAGGATGGCACCCAGTCTCGCGGCAAGACGAGGTCGGCCTGGGATCTAACCACCGTCACCAGACTGGTCTGTATATTTATAAAACTCACTATCTATAAGTGAAAGGCATTTTGTATGCACAGCACTGGAAACTACAAATTTGGCAATTATCCAAATGCACTGGATCGATGATGCTTTTTGAGTCTGCGTGTAAAACGATTGCTGCAAAAGATTCGGCGACCTTCTAATTACAATAATATTATTGCATTTCTTAAATACATACTAACAAACACCATCAATGAAAATTGTCGCTTTGATATTATAATTACGTATTTTATACCATTCATATGCGGGTACCATTAAATTTTAATGAGTATAGTGTTTGCTGATGTGCATCCAACCACCCTTTCTATTTCTATTCATTTCGTTTTTACTATATTTACTACATATTTGTTTTGGATTGATCTTATCAAATCGTATGAGTCAACACCGTTATCGGTTTAGCGTGATAATAGGTAGACATCAATAATATTGTGTATATATTTATTATAATTTCTATATAATATATAATATAATATAATATATACTATTAAGGAATGAATTAGGATGGCATTTAACTATGACCAAATGTTGGAAGTATTAAAATTGTGTTTATTCTATAGTTTCTAGTCTAATATGAGATCACAATTGACTGTTTCAACTACCGCCAAATGTTCCTTCTTATCACGCATAAGATATGTATTATTTAAAAATTTGACATATAATATGCAATAATGCTTGTTGAGTACAATATTGGTGATAATTCTTGCTTAATCATATAGTTTCTTCTTTTTTACTAGTGATTTAGTCATTGTATGATGCTATACATCAAAAAGATGAAACTAGCAAGATATAATTGGAGCATAATTACAAACTGCATTTTTCAAAACATCGCATGAAGAAAAGTTATAATATATAAAAGCTAGTCTTGTAAAGAAATATGCTCTTAATAGACACAATAATTAGCTCACTTTCCTACGATGTATGCAATGGTCTAGGCCAGGGATCGGCAGTGTAATTAAAGTAGGGTCCGGATAATTAAAATGTTTCAATTCAGCGCCTACAAAAAAACAGGGTTGCCCAGTTTGACGTTTTCAGGCCCAGCCCCAATAGTAAATGGCTCATTTAGCAGATAGTGATATTTTATTTTACCCAAAAACTTGGCTTGATATTTTAAATGAAAATTGAAGTTTTAAGATATTTTTGTTTGATGGTTTTGAGCTAAATAACTCAAAATTATCAAGCTTTATTTGTCGAAATATTACTTGCAGATATTCAAAGAATCCATTTTTTTGTCTAAATCCAGCATAAAATCTTAAGTACAACATTTTTTTATGCTATGACAATGTTATTATTTTATAAATAAATATTAAAACTAGCATGATGACTTCTCAGAAATATAGCGCGTAGATGTTAATTAAAATCAAACAGGTATGGTTTCGGTTGAAGGCTTTTTTAGTTTCTCTATATTAAAATAAAATCTGGTATAAAATTCGACTAGTATCAAGTATTAATCTATTCCGCAATCGAAAATAATAGTTGTACATTCAGAATATATTTGATGAGATAGCTCTTTTATGGCACTAATCTTCTACTTCCAATGATTCATATATATTTTCGTTAGTAAGACTAAATAAATACTGAATGTATGTCATCCGTCACGTCATAAAATACTATTTTTGCTCTGTTTTAAAATTATTTCACGAGTCGTATCGTCCAAAGTTTTATTCCTAGCTTATTTTCACTTTCAAGGTCGAGTAAATCGGGCTTGCGTTTGTACTTGAATGAGTCAAGGCTCTATTTACACGTAGATGAGATCAGAGTACCTTGTGTTTGTATGCAAATCGTGGTCATTGTCGTTTTACCTTTGTATTAATATAAGATTAGGTGTGTATAGGAATGTCTTCCAAACAAAGGTGTATAGTAAAACTTTGCCAAGTATGACATCATTAAGTATACGGTAGCGTGTAAACTAAAGGAATGTTTCGGCGACCCAATTATATGCACACGTGAAACTCTAAACAATAACCGACGCGTCGGCATTTATAAAGTAGTTTGTATGGTAATCTAAATAAAATTGTAATGCTTACTTTTTTGTTAGTTTTACCAAGTGGTTTTTTTTCGCTTTCATAGAAAGTTTTACATAAAATATTATATATATTAGATTAATAATATTTGATAACATGTATATTTCAAAATTATTTATAATCAGCTTACATAAATGTTCAAAAAGGGCTATTGTTTGTAATGGCGGCGCTAGTGGCGCGGCGCTTGTATGAAGTGTCCGCATTGATTGCACTCGCCAATCGTGACTCACGTCATTTGTTTTTCAAGACGAGCACTTGTGCTAAGAAATAAAACAATTATATGTATATATAAGTAAGTAATATAGCAACCTGGCTGACGCAGTATTAGTTAGATGTTATGCCTAATAACAGTATGTTACATTTTTGTCATATTGCTGTGCAAGGAAATCAAATGCATTATAATTATAAATAAAATTATCAAATTGATTATAATCAATATTTATATATTTGATAATTTGGACAATACTCATTATCATTTTCATTTTATTCAACTAATTGAAAAGCAAATTCTGAGTTCGATGATAAATTTGGGAATTTCCATATGACTTGTCACGATTCTGAGATATTTACTCATGTGCATGGCATGAGTTAAATGGACAGAAGTAACAGTTATAAAATAGATTTATCGTTTGTAAAAAACATTCTCAGATAAAGGAATCGTTTATACACACCGGTATATGTACTTTATTTTCCTCTTGCCTGTTTTGCTTTAAATTTGCAACAAAAAATCATACGTGGTCTAGTTTATACCATTCGTGAAAATTGTTGAACGAGGATGCTGTCACAAAAATGGATATTTTTCATTTGGAAATGAGGTGCAGAATATGCAGTACAGACTACAAACATCCTTTTCGTTTGCCGCTAAAAACGAATTCTCTTTGTCAAACGAGATTGTTTGAGGATTCTTGCGAATGTGACCCAGATGTCTTTGCAATGTTGTCTACATTCACAATACAATTTCATGGACTTTTGTAATAAACATTTGCGGACGATTAAAGCCCCCCATCCCTTCGTTAAAATTAGCCTAGACGAGCTTTATTAGCAATTACCAAACATAAGCCTTAATGATATGAACGACATAACGTGTTAAATATTTAAATTTTATATTAAGACTTAAATAAAATATATGATTTGCCAGACTTTGTTGTGGAAATAACAAAAAAAAAATTACAATATCCGCATTGCGACTGGCAAGAGATAAATTCTAGACTATTGATAGAAAGTGAAGTTTCAAGCGATGCCAAATGTATTCATTTACCGAGGGATGACCTTAGTTCATTCACTGTAGCGCTAATGAAAAAGACTATAATAAACTATCGGTCGCAAGGTTGACGCATATTTATCACTACTATGCAAATTGTAAATGTTCTCCTGCTCTATATTTAGGCTGTATCCTAATTGCCGTTTATGCTAAGCTGTGGTTGTGCTTGTGACTATAACATAAGTAAGGTGTGGTCTCCTTTATTTTTCTTAAAATATATCGTCATTAGTGTCACTTTTTTTACAGGAAAGTAATGTTATTATATTCCTTTGTTATTATTTTAAAGTTTTTATCTTGTTTGTGTGTTAGAATTTTGCCAATAATGTTAAGATACTCTGCCAAGTCTTATAGAGAAAGTTGGGCTTACAGCCAAAGGTCATTTGCCCGTATATTGAAATAATGTTTGTTTTTTTTTTTAATTAAAATTTAAATTTTTAAATGTTTTCGGGCATTACAATATATTTATAAACTATAAATTTAGTTAATCTGCAAACATATATACACTTAGGTTTCAAATATTCAATATTATTACCTCGTATAGCAACGTACTTTGGGTCAGACATGCTACTTGTAGTCCCTTGGAATGTATAATTATTATTACAGTATGAACGTAGCCTAATCTAATAAATAATAATTCTAAAGGTATGCTCCCGGTTGAGTGCTCGTATGCGGGGAGGTGCTTTGACCTTGCCGGGGAAAGGGGGATTTGCGAACGTACCGCACGGTCACCAACTCGTCAAACGAGTTAGCTTACATTGTTTCATAATGAGTTGCAGTCAACTAAGCTAGCTTATATTGAAAATAACGCCTATTTTATTAAAACTGTAAACGCTATATTAGAATAACAAACTTAATCTACCGTAACACTCCCACTATGTATGTCACTTACCCTCTTGTTCATTACACGACCGAGTCTTAGAAATAGTTTTATTAGTATGTTTATTTTATTACAATACTATATTTTTGTTTGTAAATAACTTTAATTTAAGAAAACTTTACGATTACGTCTGATAAGTTTAAGAACTGGTTGATTAGAGTTATTTTTTATGACAATATATTTTACTCATTGACATTTATTTTAACAGGATTTTTTTTAGAAATAACAAAGGAAATTGTAGTATATTTAGCAAAACACAATAGTAATTGCTGGCAGTAAACAAGCCATTTGAAATAACCGCCAATTCAACGCGTGAAACTGGCATTTTTCTAAGGGCTACATTGTTGAGTGTTTGAAAAGGTTAAAGACGTAACCGCCCGTCCTTATGCACGCCACAAGAAAGTTCAGAGCTATTTATTTTAATACAGTTATCCATCTTTTCTTGCTCGTCTAAATTTATGTATATACGTATTAAAAATACGTTCGCTATACAATATCCAGATACCGTATGAATACAGTAAAGGTCTCACCAATCATTCGATGTATTAAAACTTATAATTTTATAAACAGACTCGACATCGATATCTACAACCAAAATATTTTTAGTTTTTAGAGTTCAAAATCATGTTAATCAAAATTACTGTGAGAAATATTATTGTCAAGACAATTTTTATTCTTAGTGAATTAGAATTGTTACATAATATATAAAAAAAAAATACTTGATTGTTTTGTTATTTTATTCTATGATTTGTTAGTTTAAGAATTAAACTAACAAATCATAGAATTAATGTTTGATTTTAATCATGTATTACTCCTTTCTTTTCATTAAATAGTGTTGTAAATACTATGTACTGGAGTAATACTGGAGTATCACACAAAACACACACTGCATCAGTGTGTGTTTTTCGATTACTTTGTTTTTGTAAATATGCCTATGGTGTTTCAAATAAATAAATAAATAAAAGGAGTCACTGGCTTCTACAGAGCCCTTTTTTCTGAATTGGTAAATGTTCCCGCTGGTGTCTCTATCCACGTATGTCAGAGTGTCATTCTAAACTGATCTATTTTTAGAGTTTAACATAAAACATACTCAAATTGACTATTTAAGTTGCTACTTCAGATCTGGCATATGTCTTGTGTCGAGAGCCATTTTTTCTAAAAAAACTATTTAGAGTAAAAGAGCTCTGCATCATTTAAGAAATTTATTATTAACCGTATAATGTTTATGAGTTCAATTTCTTTTCTACCATAAGTGTGTAACAAAACGTATATAAAAATATATTTTTACCGCGTCCTATATAATGATATTATTAACATTGTAATTGGTTATATTCGCACATTAATTTTACAACAACGAGTAGATACCGTTAGGAAAGCAGGTTATCTTTGTTTTCGCGAATGGCCAAATAGATAAGGATTGTTAATAGAATTCTTCGTTCAAGGACGTAAAGACCTCACCTTATTATTATGTAGTTTAACATAAGCACGAAAATATACTTGCATATTGTTTTTTATTCAATCATATCCATGAACGCCCGTATGTTCTATTGACAATATAGTATAAGAGATTATAAAACAAACCCAATAGTCAATTACAACCATATTAAACGAGTAATAAAAGAAATCGTCACTTCCTTTCAACGGCATTGAACTTAGCTATCAAATAATTGAGTACCATGCCGAAGTGTTATAAAAACGCCCTTAGCACCGAACTAAATGAAGTCATCTATTCTGTCTCAAATGGGTCATCACAGCGACATCTTATTGTTGTTATTAATCAATAGTTTCTGAGAACACTTGCTCACATTCCTATTATATGACGTGTATTTTTTATACGTCTGTGAACGGCGCCTGTTTGCTAATTATTTGGTTTAAACCGCATTTACGTTAGAACATCGCATTCTTATATACTAGTTTTTTTTCCTCGTTAAATGGAGGGCAGGTGTTAGGTTATACCTATGTTCTTTATTAGTTTTCAAGCTTGCCTTATAATAAATTTCGACAAAGTCGTTTTTTGTTTTTTGTTTAGCCGTGAACGTGTAAAAGACAAGCAGACAAGAGTTACTGAAGCATTTAGAATATAAGAATATATAGTGATGATAGCACATATAGTGTTACAGTTATGGCCGCCATAAATATGTAATATGTCTATGTTATCATTTGCCGCCACATGGCTCTGAACCACTTGAAAACACACAAATATCTCAATTATTCAAACGTGTTTCTATCGTTCGTAGCGTTGCCGTATGTTAATTTTGCTTTAAGTTTAGTAGACGGTTATAGCGCATGTGTTTTGAAACTAATTAGGTATTTTCACCTGGCACAATTGTATTTCTTGTTAATAATTATTTAATAATTTATTTGCTCCATAGTTTATTAATTAGAACAGGTGTGACTTAATTGCGGTTCATGTATTACTTATATTTATATAACCCTGAAAAAATAATATAATACTACCATGTAAAGTTAAGATAACAGATAAGCGATAACTACAATTTGTAAGAAGGCTACAATTATTATAACTGTATTAGAATTTGCGTTTTATAGCAATTACAGTAAGCTGATTTTCCGCACGACGATTCGGTATGTCTTATTCGTACGTCTGGTTTTTATTTTATAATAAAACGAGTGGATATAATAGTTGACTCACTCTAATGTTAAACTTGTCGTTATCGAGAATTTAATTTTGAATTTAAAATTCTAGCTCTTTTTAAGATCATATGTGATTCTAATATAAAAAAATCTAGAACGAAAAAGCCATTGATGCACTTTGGTATGTTATAATCAGTGTTTTGAATTTCAATAGGGCTAAATGTCAATGGCGTTGTTTGAATTTGTGGGGGCGTTGGCCGAGGTCTCCGCATGAGCACCACGCGCCACTTCTCTCATACCAACTGTCTCATTAGCTCCCTCCGCAAATATTTTTATTTTTATTGCGTCTGCTTAGCCCTCGCCGAATATGAAAATAAAATGCAAAGTAATTGTATTCACTTTATGTGTAGAACACTTTAATTTTACTTGTGTGGCTCGCTTAACGTTTGTGGCTTTGCTTATCTCGTTTAAAATAAAACAATCTATAATTATTACGAATCGACTAATTTAATAGGAAGTTATAATATTACGTATTCATTAACATGAAATCTGTTTAATACTAGTTTTGTACGTGCAGGAAGCAGAAAATGCATTTTAATACAATGAATATTTTATCTCTTACGACATTTTAATATGTTATAATATGTTTAGACGATAGACGATATTATCGGAATAAACTCACGTTTTATACAAAAACCTTGTACATTGTTCTATCTATTTTCTAAGATATTCAGTTAATGTAAGCATTCTTAAAGATTTATTTTTACTGCATTTTCTTCTACTGGGAGCCTGGCATGTCTTTTTTTCTCTGGCCACAAGCCAGTTAGGCAGTCTGTATTCATTTACACATAGGTCATGAGAGTCTGTGTGAAGCAAAAATCTGTAGAACTCCCGGCGTTTAGTGACCGCGGGCCGGAAATATGAATCCATTGTTTGCTTCGTCTTTTTTGCTCGAAGTACGTGTTGCATTTGTTGTCATTGTAATGCACATTTCTTTTATTTATATGCACTAATTCCAAGAACTCAATGCCCACATTGTGTTGTATGAATATATTTGCATAAACTTAGTTTATTTTTAATTTAACAAGCTTAATGTAGCTCTTTGTTATATATATCGTATTTCGATTTCTCTAGAGTATAACAATATTTTCTAAATAAATCTTACGCTACGACAGTAAAAGCTGTAATAATGTGAACGATGTTTTTATCAATAAGTTCTGATTCATTTCGCGGTATTGTGTCTGCGAGTAACGTTACTTCATTCGTATGTGACAATATCTCGGGCCGAGAAGTGAATGCGCGGGTCAAGAATGTGGTGACAGGAGCCGATCGCGGTCGAGGGGCACCCGAGTGTCTATACTTAACTGATGAGATGGTGATACCGCAAGGGTTAGCAGCTCATGTACAAGTACTTGCCTTTATTACTCATATAAGGTATATACGAAAGATAAAAGGAAATGTTTTATGATAGCACGGGAAAGATTTTCCTTATAAACTCTCACATCAATTTAGCTCGGTTAAGTTCGTTACCGCATTAAGCGAATGGTACTTATTGATCCGACTTATGCGTCTGTCTGCCGGTCACAGGTCACTAACTTTAAAATGGCCACTCATTACTAAAGTAGGTGTTATTTTTCTATAGAAATATAAAAGATACATGCAATCATATGTAATTATGAGTGGTTACATACAGTTAAATAATCGGTCGAATTGTTTGCCCAAACAATTTTAAAGATCAGCGACACTATATCTCTTGCTTTCTTATTGCTCTTCGTGCGAACCCGATCGCTAGCACAATAATATAACAAATACTCTCGTCTACGTCTTTATCACGTTATAACATACATTAGATTATATATCGACGTCTGTTTTTACAGGACATGTTATCGGTTTTCATTAGAAATATTTTCACCGTATGATAATGTGGAAGTACTTTAATAAATTGTGCAAATATTGTTTGTTGTTCATTGTTTCGCTTTGTTTCAATAAACAAGCTGTGAATAATGCTAGTCGAGTACGATCAAAGTCCGCTCATTCTCATTACTTCTATAATAACAAACGTTTTCACATTAATATTCAATTACCATTTGTTTTTAGTATATTAATGGCATAGGTTAATAATATACACTTTTTTTAAATAATACGCAACTAACTAAAATAATAAATGTTCCATTGTTAAAAAGTTTTTATTACATTGTTATTCGAATCTCATTAATAGTATTTAAATAACAATTCAAGAGGTTATGTATTCTTAAATTTATCATAGTAACTGGCTGTTTAATAGTCACCATCGCCGCCCATATACATCGGCATTGAAAGACATAACTATACACTTGTCTCTGGTATCTAAGATATGTCTCTACACTGGCTCTCATATCCTTTAAACCGATAGATAGCTATATAAAGTATTGCTGTTTTGTATTCGAATTACTGATGCCTGGATGGTACCTGGTTCTTATATATAGCGCTACCACCTGTCTATCATAACCTCGTTATAAAATTCTGAAACAATGTTGTATTATTTATAAGTAGTTACTGCTTGGATATTGTATTAATATTAAATATCTGTAGGATTATAACTCGTTATATCTGGTTTCAAGTTTTTTATTCAGACCCTTTCATTCAGGCTTCAGTGAATCATATTCTTATTTTGACGCGCAGGATATAGGGACTACAAAAACTTAACAACGGCGCACTTGTAGGATGTTTATAGCCTGTGAGGAAGAGCCAGTTTTACTGCTTTTAATGGAATCACCTGTTACAGTTCAACATATATTATATTTAATGATAACTGTTTAAAAATAATTACTAAATCTTATGAAATCTAAATCACACATCAAATTTACAAATATTAAAAAATTAATATGACATAATTGCAGTACAAACATATATTTTTAAATTAAATCGATTAGTGATTTGATGTGTATTTGAAATATATACAAGTAGATAATATTTACTTGCTTACATTACGTAAGTTTGATATTTATTATTAAGTTGTCTTTATCGGAAATAAACCCGAAGGTCAGATTAGTCTTTGTCAATCGATGATGTTATTCCTTAGAAAATTCTTTGCGAATTACTTCATCACGAAGGTGTTTGCATATATGTAGGTAGGACATTTTTTTGTGTTCTGCATTTTACGTATTTCATCTTAACCTGTCGCCATTTATATCCTTAATTTTAAAATGTAAGTAATTTCCTTAAACCCTATTCATATATATTAGGAGGAATATGGATATGTCGTTCATACCTTAAGTTTTACAATAAATAGTTACTTATAATCTCAATTAAACGTAAGTATTAATCACAAAAACATTAAAACATTTTCATCTCTTCGCTCAACTGTCATAAATAAAGTTATCCAATTCCGTAAAACTTGCCAATAGTTACTATGGATGGAATGTTCAGTAACTACTAATACAAGTTGCCTACAAGTTGAGTTTCTGATTAACTTGATACAACTTTGACGTCTATAAAGGAAAACTCCATGTATTTCCGATATCTCTAGTTTGTTATCATTGGCAAGAAAATCGTTAATAATTCGAATAAATATGTAAAACTGTGCCAAATTTCACTCGTATATCGTTGATATGCTGAATAAATAAGACTTTTATAATAGATAATAAAAGTTGTGAAAACTTTAAAAAAATAACCTATCACTGAATTTTATCATTATTTACTTACTAGCTATCCCACCCAACTTTTGTCCAGTAGAATGAGAACCTACATAAAATCGTTTATATCGTCGGTTTATACGGAGTATGCAAGTAAAGCTCCTCTATTGGTATGATTTTTTAGATCTTCAATAATCATCATATCATTAGCAAATTTACACAAACTTTCCTCATAAATCACTCCATCCATTGGTAAAAACCCTATGGAAATCCCTCGGTAGTTTTGGAGTTATCGTGTTCAGACAGACGGACGAGGCTGGGGTTTTTGTTTTTAATATGCAATAATGTTTTTATTTTTAAGTTAAGTACATGGAAAATTAATCATTTTTGTGTTTTATAATTATTTTATTTCAATTATTTTGCCTTGTAGCTTAAAAGGAGCTTATCCTCTGTAATTGCTTAAATTACAGATCCTATTGAATTAATGGATTGTATTCAAATTATCCAAATTATACGGATTCCCGTGTCCGATGAGAATATCGGGAATCCATACAATATCGGTTCGTTTTGCTACTATCAGCTTCCCTAGTTTTGTACATAATATTTTATTACAAGTCTTTTATTGGAAACGTTGATACGATGATAAAATTTTAACAAATTTAAACAAATATACTTGATATTTTCATAAATATAAATTAAAAATACTTTTTTAAAGTAAGTTTTAAGATCCACCCTTGAAATCTCATTCAAGAAGAATTAAATGTTAAACAACTACCGGCTCTGAATGTAGATTCTACTGACGTGAGAAGAAACGGCAAGATCTCAGTAACTACTTTTAAATCAGTGTAATTAAATTTAATCAGTATTATAAGTATTAATTATGGAAAGTATATATTTGATACGTACAGTATAATTAATATAATGATACGAATACCGTTTACTATTCTAATCACGTCACGGAAAGTTCGTTAGTGAAGATTATTCTTATTGTTTCTTAAAGTTCCGTTGCATTGTCTGAGATATTTCAGAGACGTTTAAAATAATATACAGACAATCTTTATCACCTTTCACTATGTACTTGCATAAGGCTCGATTCCACTTGTTCTTGGCCTAGTTTTTGTATCGAGTATTATAGAAAAAAAAAAGAAAAATATTGATAGTTCTCGAGATCTAAGAAATGATTAATTAATTTCATTAAATGCATAAGAAAATTGCAAGGTTTCTAAAAATCTTAATTAATGGGATATTAATGGCGTTACGATCATAAATCACCAATAATGCTTCCGAAAGAAACAAGTTCCCTTGCTAATGAAGTGGCTTTCTATAATTATTTAAATATCATAGTTCATCCAAATGTTCGTTCCAATAGTATAAGAGTTGGCAGTTGGGCAGAAAATCGCCGCAGATGTAAATATCACTAGGGCAACTAAATTATGTTCCAAGCAAAAATATCCGTATCACCTTTAAAGACCAGCTTACATAAATTACGCAGATTATGTTTTAGCGTGTAATAACAACTTGTTGTGCTTTGTTCCATTTTATTTCAAGAAACAATACTTGGCTTTACTTTTAAAATATACTTCTCGCGAATTTATAGATGCTGTATAAGCATTTTAGAAAGATTTTAAACTTATATTAAATATAAAATTGTACAAATATTAATAGTGCTTAATACATTGTTGTAGGATTTTTTATAGAATATTTAGATATTTTAATAAATGTTAGGAAATATCTATAGAGAAATTTGTTGAAAATGTTGCTATTTAGAAATACTTTATTTTTATAACATTTATCCAAAAAATTGTAATTTTAAGTGAAACCCTACACAGCATTGGTTTCTCAATGCCCCTAAAAAGTTTTTTTCATTCGGGCTTATAACTTCTTTTCACTGGAGTTTTTGTGTCTGTTAAAGATTTTTTGTGCCTATAGTCGGTCAACTACTTCGCAGGTAAAGATGTTACTTACAATTACGCGTCATAATAATAATTTTCTTAAAAGTAAGAAGTACTTTTATGCTTCTTCTATTCATTGAAACCTTCAAAAAATATTTTTCAATTTGTTTTATTTTATTTTAAAATTATTATAATTGCAGAGACCAAATATTAATAATAGATGACCAATACAATAAAAAATTATATAACACTCATATGTAAGTACCTTATATGTATGCATGAAAATGTTTTGTTTAAAAAATACAATATTATTTAGAAATAATGGTTGGCAAGTATACCTAGGGTCTTTGCTGAAATGAATAATAATTCCATGCCTTTCCTTTGTTCACAATGGTTATTTTATTTAAAGTTGAATTGCATGCTGACATGCAGAATAGTTTATCATAATCAATATTATTATTTTAAATTAATTCAATATACCAATTTATGTATACAGGATGAGGATCTTGCGAAATAAGTAATGTATCATTAATAGAAACAAAACATTATAATATAATTAACGGTTTTCATTAATACATATTAGAAACGTTGAAAAAAATTACATTGTTTCCAGGACGATGTATTTAAAATATGCAAACAAGCATCCGTCTTTAGGTTCGGTCCGTACCGGCGCCGCTTTGTTTGTTCACGTGAAGACAACTCGTTACAACGATATAAGCCAACCAATAAACACAAATCGTTGTCAAGCAATAGTAGTCCTTAATGCATATGCTTTAATTTCAATATGTCTAGATCCGTAGGTTTTCATGTTACGTTTATATTTGTCGCAGTTTACTTTGAAACTTGACCTAAAGTAAATGTATGGCTCAGTTAGGCTAAACTTAGTTTTATGTTTTTTTTTAACTTTTAAATTTATATTCATATATATTTTTATACATTAGTTTTATCCAAACGCTTTCTGTCTATCAGTAATTATGAAGTACTATAAACAAAATACTTGATATTCTCTTATCGTTTAGAGTGTTTATATGAGTCAATATAGAAATGCAATACTGACTAGTAGCTCTAAATCCAAATCATAATTTATTTTTATTCAACTAATGTTTTACAACCATTGAATTCTTATTTAACGAGATAAATTGAATGTAAAACAACCACCGAGTTCGGAAATATTTTGATGAACGGAGTTATCGATAGTCTATTTAAAATCATTCATTGCGTGTTAATGGGTTTGTTTGAATAAAAAATAATACAAGCTCTAGACTTTCATCAATTTTATGCAACCACAGCACAATCCCATGCGTATCCGGCTGCGGAACAGAAGCTAAACTTGGGGAAAGTGAATTAATAGGGGAAAGTATCGAAGGATTCGCAAACTCGTTCACTTTGTCCGTGTCGACACGTCGAAAAATTTTCTATTTTATTTGGTAAAACTAAAAGGATCTTTAAAATTATGTCCATCTTATTTGGCGGGCCATTTTACGTTTTTCTATCGTATATGATATTCTACGGTATATGATATTGATATTCATGATTAACTATTTTTCTTTGCCAGTAAATTGATTTATTTCTTTATAAAATCTTTATCATATTCGTAGAATAATTTAATTTCCACATGAACTTTACGCTATCGGTAAAGAAATTACATATTTTCGGATTCATGATAATCACTGCTAATATTATAACACGCATTATTTGAACACTGTCTCGTATATTGTGATTCGTTCTAAGGAGTATATAGAGCGAAGAGTTCAAATAGCGCTCAAAACACGATCTTAATTAAATAACAACATCTAATGCGGTTAACCGGTAAATGGGGCGAACGGTCGACTCTTCAGAGATGAAATTGCAAATAGATCTTGCAGTTTGTATAACGTGATTGCACTATTACTCTTGATATAGATTTATGATCTGATTCAATGAACCGTGATGGTTCATACAAAGTAGCATCAAAGGAGTTATATGAACAAGTCTTACTATTCCAAATATATTTTATTGCTTGGAGTAAAAGCGTACGAAAAGAACGTTAGGTATCGTAATAACACGTAGCGTGGAATCCATAAAATGTATTCGTTTTCATACGATTTTCTATAGAGCGTACTTTCCACAAGTTATCTGTACGGATAACGTTTTATGTTCTAGTGGTACTTTAATCTTTGCCTCTTAATTTTTATCGATCTTTTAACAAAAGCTTTGTTTAAATTGATGAAAGTGTGACCACAAATTGAGATTGTGCAATAATTTTCACGGGTCGACACATAATTGCGAATATGGCGCAGTAACAATTACGACATTTGATTCAACGGTAAAATTTTAATCTGTTTTACTTAGTTATATACGGCGATTGTTCAAAATTATTGTTATTAGTATTATAAGATTGTGAAATGATATTTTAATCAATTTTAGAAAGTCAGGGAAAAAACCTCAAAGCTGTCGTTCATTTGCAATAAATAAGATATGTTAGGTTTAATAAATATTGGTTTCATTTTACAATGCGATGACAAAGCAGCCGATATTACTAATCAAAATTCTATAAAGAACATACCTGAAAATAATAGTGTAAATTTCAGTCATTTCATACATTAAATATTTATGTTAATGTCGCATTCTATTAAAATTCTTTTAAGTGGCATAATACATCATTAGTGAGCGTCAAGCTATTATCAGCTAAGCTATTATCAGCTACTAATTTGTCCGAGACTAGGCCGCGTGCTTTTCTGGATTGTCGTAACACACGGACCGTTTGAATCGTCCGTCTATTTATAAAGCGGCTAATCCTAATCGCTATGTGGCAGACAGTCTTGTCTGTCATAACATATTGACTCGACTGGTAAGATTTTTTAATTTTTTTATTTCAATATTAAATATACCATTTAATATGTTCGATGGTTGTCCAAACATCAATCAATACATATAAATCAGTCAAATGAAAGTAAAGAATTTTCCCTCTTTGATGAAAAAAGGAAACATTATATTATATTCGATATATTTATTATGAGTTACATCCGATTCTTTCTCCGTTAGAAATCCGTTATACTCTGAATGCGTCTAGACGAGATACAGCCTTCTGATTGAACGAGTGTCTCTGTAAATTAATCTCCGCGACGGTGTCGATATTACGTGAACGCGAATGTCTCGCACTTATATATGTTATTAAATAAAACCATATAAATCTGCACTCGTTACATATATATTGTATTCCGTATCAAACATTCTAAAAAAAAAAAAACAAAAACCGATTACTACAAGTGTATTAAATGCAGAGTTTTTGTATATCATGCTTCCGCTGTTTTGGTGTCAATGATTGAATGGAAAAAATATATTTGCGTCATACTTTGAAATGTCGTTCTCTTTTAATTTTATTTATAAACATTGTTATATCAATCAGATGAATTATTAAAGTTTAAATAAAAATTGTATTCAATTTTTGTTTTTGTTTAGTAAATTATTTTGTGGTTGTAATTAATATTAATAAAAATTATAATTTTATGTTGTATAAGTTTGTGTTACATTAATTATTTTCTTGTTCAAGCTTGACCGACGACTTCATTCATTGACGTTTACTTCAAAACGTTCTCTTTTATTGGTGAAAGGTTCAATTATATTTTAAAGTGACACGATACGTTAGCAATTGTACTTTAAAGAAAGCTCGTTCTTGTAGCAAGAACTAAAATACGTTCTACATTTGCCCGTATTTATTTATTAACTTTTAGTAAATATATATTTATTAAATTTAGTAAATATAGCGGATGTTAATACGAATAACAACACTTAAATTATAAGCATACTACACCTACAAATCAAGTGTCAGAAAATGTAATAATATAAACTAATGTTTTTTTATTAAATGAGAATTTAAAATAAATTACGATAATCAGTATTTATTAGTCTGTGTTTTCATCAGCACGCAAAATTTTTGCAAAACTTCAGCCCAATCGATTGAATGTTCTACAAATTCTAACACCTGAAGTTATAGTTTTTTATAAATAATATATTTAACTAAAAAATCATTTAATTTATATTCCAGTAACAAACATTCATATAAGCAGGAAAGATCTTATTTTGTCATATACATACTCGTATTCGTCTTTCTTGTCATTCAATTGAATAACGCCTCTCGTTTTGATTCCTGTATTGAGCATTGAGATTTCTAAGCGACATTTCAAGTTCGTATATAGGAATTCATCTCGGCACCTGCTGCTCTCAGCAAAAACTAGTCTAGACCGGGCGTAATAAACATAGTGCACTCGTAGGCATTGCTATAGGAGTGGAACGTCGTAGCATCTAATAATTGTTACCACACTATACAATGTCGTCGACATTATTGATGTACCCGAGTATTTTATTACGTACTAGATTGTGCCCGCTCTTTATGCTCGGGACTGTTTGCCTATCGTTTTTAATGTAGGTTTTGTACGTTGTGTCCTTATTTTTAATTTTTCCTCATATGATTCCTCTTTTAACGGTGCTATTAATTTAGCACAAGAACCAAGTATAAATAACAAACAAAATGTCTTGACTGGATTTGTATAATGCGATAATATACTCGTGAATAAATTGAATTGTATGTGAAACGGACAATATATAATTTAATTTATATAATGTATATGATTTTAGTTTTCGCTTATATTATTTTTTAATTTTTATATTTAACTTAGGACTGTTATTCGGTACTTTTTACAACGCCTTATATGTCTGTATACTATCTAGTTCGCAAATAACTTCATCGTGACCAGTTTATACATACAAACCATAAAAACTTGAATCACTTATACTCTGACAATAATTACTGATATAGTTACGTTTTCTTTATTGATATTTATAACAGACCAGCAAAAGACTCAGCTTCGCCAGCGTGGAATTCAGTTTGTGACGAAAATCCTTTAAAATCTGCCAGTGTAACATACATAAAGCCTATTTGAATTATACACGTAACATTTAAATATATAAATGAAACCTCGCATTGAAATCACAGGCAGGCAATTTTTTTATTTGTATAGATAACAGACGTCTCCATACACAGATTAAATACTCAAATAACTGAATGAAAATATATTTATTATATTTATTCTTAAAAATGCTCGTATGTGCATTCAAATAGTACATTACTCTCCTTAGTAACTAGTCCGGTAAAAATGATTTATACTAAGCAATTAGTTTATTTACGTTCAGTAGCTGGTGTATAGATGCCGGAGACTAAATATTTTTAATAAAACAAAGTTAAAAGTACGTTGTAATAAGACGTAAAGTATAACAGACGTATAACTACGCAAGCTTGTTTGAAAGAAACAATGAGTGTAAATAGTAAACGCAAGGTCGCAGATTGGCATTCACTCAGCTTCCTCCGCTTATCTCTTACTTTGATAGATTCAAGCGAGATGACTAAAAGTTTTAGTTGTAGTTGTACATCTTGAGAACTAGAAAGTTGAGGCTTTCGTTTAAGATGTTTGCAGACTTATACGTTCAGTTGCTATAGACTTATTCGACACGTCAAGATCTTCGATATAACGGTATAGGGTTAGTCACATAAACAGGACAGGAAATTGCTACATTTAACTATACATATACTTTTATGATATATCTCTAAGAGTCCAGATGTCTCGTTTGTCTAGTGACTAGCTTATAAGGATCTGGATACCGAGATCCTAGATGTGGTTTAAGAGGCCTTTAAAAAGTGCCTCGGAAAGCACGTAAAGACGGTATTCCTGCGCCCGAACTCCCTCTGGTCGTGTCGTAGTATACGAGTATGACTGAAATATAAAGAGTGTGCACTTGGGTTATGCACACACACTTGTACACTAGAATATGTCCTGCGCAGTTGGTTAGTCACTTATTTTATGTGAAGTTTGTAACTAATGTTTAATTTCGTAGTAGTTGGCGTGATTAAGAAATTAATTTAAATCTTGTTAGCGATGTTTTTGTCATCACAACATTGTCTAGACGAGGAAGACCGATATCATGTCCCTTGGGGGAATGGGTTGCCGACCGCAAATGATGTTAGCGCGTCGCTAGACCGTAGCCGGCCGAGCATTGTGTGCTGCCTGTGTCTACAGTATTTGTAATTACCATTTTGTATAGAAATTTTATAATATCATTATTAATATATTATGCTTGTTACATTTTAAAACACCTATTTGTGGCCAGTAGAACAAAATTGCGCAGTATTTGATTTAGACCGTCAACTATCTTGCTTATTTACTTGTGGTCTACTTTCAAATGTGCTATGAGACCGATACATATAATTGCCTTCAATTTGTGTGATTGGTTACTTGTTATTCATTGCTCGAATTCAATATTAATTGTGCGATATTAAACTTGTTCATTGAAATTTATTTCTTAGATATTCTGCAAAAACTTGAGGATATTGTAGTAATTATAATGCGATTTTAATATACATGAAATCAAAATAGCACGTATAAACGGTACGTTCATCACCGAACTTAAGTTTAGTGTACTGGTAATGTCTTTAACATCATACTACAATCTAGGTTCTAAAATAATATTTTATACTTTAAGTAAAATATAAAGTATGCTAACGATAAGTGCTAGAAAATTTATAGAAAAGGTTTTTCGAAAAATATTACGGATGAGTGCAGATTTTAAATTTTAAAACTTGCTGCCTTTCCATTATCCTCTTTTGGTGGTAAATACAAAAAGCTATGTTCTTTTGTACCATCCTATGTCGAAACGGGGTTGTCTAGGCGTAATTTTAAAGAACGAATTGTTCGCTGTTAAATTTTGCCCCGGCGATGTTCGCCATTATTTGAGACTTACTTTTGTTGTAGCGTTGGTGAATGTAGAATATCTTTTGTGCAGTGTGATAGATGATGTTCGGATGAAAAATTGGTTGACGTGATACCAGTCCTTTATCTTTCAACAAAATAACTCATTTTTAGATATTTTAAAAAGGAATATTTTTCTAAAATAAGCACTGTGAGAACTTACTTTTATATTAATGGTTAAACCAAATAAAGTTATAATATATAAGAATATGAATAAGAATACACATTATTCACAGAGGCTGGCAATAAACAAAGAAAATTTTTCATTAAAAATTCATAGTAGTCCTACTTATTAATGGATGTATGCGGCTGTTTTATTTCGCCACGAAGCGTTTAATACTTGTATGAACCGTAATTATGATGATGTTACTTGACGTGATAAAATCACCGGTCATTATACAACTCTCGGATACCTAATTTAATTTTGCTCAATCATATTTAAAATTTCGGAGTTTGCAATCAGATCTGTCATGTTTTATTTATTCAAATATTTTTATGGAATACTTTACAATTATCTAGGTTATATCATTTTTAACGTTTCTTATGTAAGATAATTTTATTTAAAGTTTTATTTAGTAAATTTAATTTCTTGGCAATTAAAATATTTTGTAAGTCTTAGTCTATTTAAATTATTGTTATAATATATAATTTTACTATATTAAAATTATATTTCACTGTCAAATATTATTTATATCTATGCGATATGATACTGTAATAATTAAACAGTTCAGTGCGTATTTTAAATTAACAGACTCAATGCGTTTTTTTTTTAAATTAAAACAACGATACAGGAGTTTATTTCCAATAAAATTTACATTTCATTTATTTGCGTTTGTATGAAAATGTTTTGGTATTGTAAAATATGACCCAGAGTAAATTTAAACACTTCATTCATACACACTATTCGTATGTACAATTTAAAATACATTACGTGTTTGTTTGATGATATATATTTTTTTCATAATGATAAATATAATTAATATCTTCGTTTTTGCTACAAATATCATCGAATAATCACTGGCATAGTTACTTAATTGAAAAAATATAGCGAGATTTCTAACTTACGCAAATTATAATCGGACCATTTAATATAGAAAAAAAATAACATTTCGATAGTTTATAATATAATTTGGTTCATGATTTTTATCTGAAATATTTTAGATTCAATCTCAATAGATTTATTATAAACTTACGGTGCTTAAAACTACATTCCATGTAATGTAATATTTTATCATCGTATCTAATTTAGTTGAAGCTTTAAATAAAATCACATTCGTACAAGTGTCGTTGTTGTTGATTAGTCGTAAAATGTTTCAAAAGCGATTATTCAGATCGTTGCATTCCCAGTCAATTTGCGGTTTGCCTTGTCGCTGCGGTGTGACTCAGTCGAGTCAAAGAAATGCGTCATAAATTGATATGACGTTTAAGTGGGAAAAGCTTAGTGTGTTGTGGCAAAATAAGTATGGAGTGCTCCCAAATTAAAATCGAAAAACGTGTGTCAAAAATTTTCTCCGAATGCTTAATTTGCGATCGCTCTTACTCTGAAAAAAAAAAACTAACTACGTATTTATTGTAATTCCGTTATTTTTTTTTATAATTTTTATTGATGTGAATATATTTCTTATGTACCGAATAAATGTTAACCAAACCTTAAAAACCATATTAACCACCAAAAATATTAATTGTAGATTTTAAGTAATCCATACTTAAAATATTTTTTTTAGGTTAAATAGCTTGAATATATAAGCGTATTTGTAGATTTTTTTTATATTTTTGTGTTATAATTTATGCAAAAGTAGCTGTTGTAGACTGGAAGTACAAAAACGAAATGTTGCGTGTCCGCTAATGTGTTTGCCGAATTCAATAATGTGCCCTTGTAATTTTATTATTCCTAGAATATGCGACAAATTAGTAGGTACGGTTTTATAGCTTAAATATGTATCATAAACATAAAAAAGCTTCATCTAAATAATAGGAGTAAAAACTTGAAACATTGGCGTTTATTGAATTTTTTTTTCTTTTTTTCTAGCAACTCAAAGATGAGCTCGGTGAGGTGGTCGCCGAGTTGGAGGCCCTCGACGGCCAGGAGGAGTGCAAGCAAAATAGTAAAGCCAAACAGATGAGCATAGGCAGGAAGAAATTTAATATGGACCCTAAGAAAGGTGAGGCATTGTAAACGCTTATAAGTGATAAATATATACATTATATATATATATTTTCGAATTGACCACTTACTTTTGGTCCAAATGGCCACGACAGCGTCTCCGAGCAAGGAAGTTATATATTAAGTTTTAAATAATGTATTATATTATAGCAACATATTGTCTATTGCATAGAAGTAGCCGTAATTGTCGTCACACACACCCTATTAAACTTGGTGGTAGGGCTTTGTGCAAGTGTAGGTACCCATTTCACCACCCACTCATCACATATTCTGCCAGGGTGAGTGAGCCAATGCAACTACAAAGGTACAAAGGACAAAACATTTTAGTATCCATAGTATGTGGCGCATTGACAATGTAAGCAACGGTTAATATTTCTTACGGCGCCAATGTCTTTGGGCGGTGGTGAACATCGGGTGGCCCATTCGTCAGCCTACCGATCTATTTTATAAAAAGAACAAAAGACAGTTATTTTTACCATCGTGATTTTTTATAGCAAACGTTGGCTTTGTATAAAACGACGTGAAATCCAATTATTACACGGTTATTCTGTACGAAGGCTTTGCTTCATCGTTTACATCATCCAGCAGGTGCGCCGTTCCCACGGACGGACAATCTGCATTGTTGACATACACAGTAAATCGACTGTGTTAGCATTTTTACACCTGTCATGTGAACGCGTAATCGCAACTTAAATTGCATAAAGTCTTTTGTATATAAATCACATATAGACGAAAATAGCAAGTAGGTTAAGTTTTTTAAGAATTTATAAAATTTATTAAACCACGCAGAAATTGCTGATAATACTTTAGATTCAAGCGTCTCTGATACACTCAGCTTCCCGTTGACTTAACTCCTCTTGACATAACCGAACCCTTCCGTCATTGAGTACCATTCAAAGATAACGAGCGTCGAACATTGTTGAAATATAGCCAATCAAAGGAGATATTTTAACAGCTTACATTTGTTAATGTCTAAATATATTATCCATTACGCAAAACAACTTTATGCAATAAAAGACTATTTAGATTTAAAGTACTCGGTGACGGGATATGTATTTTTTCGAACATTAAGTCCTTTAATCCATTGTTCAGAATTTTATCATAGTTTTCATTGTTAGGAACGGAGGTTTCAGGGTTTCATTAAATACACGTTGTATATAAAGCTTAGTCGGAATGCGTCGTCTCTAACGATTTCGCTCTAATCTCACTCTCTTTAGGTTAAATTCTCTTCACAATGCATTGAATGAAATATCTGACGTAAATTGAGGCCAGTTGTACGTCTCATTTAAATTCTTTGTAGTGAGCTCTTTTTAATGGAAAATCCGGGCGACCTTCGCTGCAATTAATTAAAATTGTCTCAAAGTTCGTTTACTATCAAGTTGGCTTGTAATATCTTTAATGGAGACTTTAATGGGGACATGGTATTACATTTTCTGCCTAAGCAGGATTTTGTGCAACTCAAATGCCAAGTGTTTGAGTATAATATTATATAATAAATATAGAAGTAAAACCTATTTTTGTTGTCGTTTAAAATCGTTATGTAAGCAAAAAGGTAAGTTAGATGTTGAAAGTTGTAATTAAATTAGGCCTTGAAATATGACAGTTCACATTAATTACTTCAAAAATAACCTCAAGATATGTTTAAAATACGAATTAGGTATTTTTATATTTAAGACAACATTGTAAAGGAAAGGATTTTAATGGACAATAGCGTCCGCAATGGTTGCTTTTATATGCAATTTATACAAATTAGTGGTCGCCCATTCGTTGAAATTCGCAAGCAATTTATTGCTAATAAAAATGCAAAAAAAGAATAAGATACCTTGTTTTCAATTCCAACTGTATAAAATTTTTGGTAAGGAACAAAATTCGACAACAGTTTGAAGATTACCTATTACATAGTTATATGACTTTATTTTTTTACCATATCACCTAAGGTAATGTCATAAAAAGCATTATTGATTTTTTAAGTTTGAAATTAATGTTGGAATTTTCAGTACGTTACGTAAACCGTGAATATTTTCATTTATTTAATATCCTTTATTTGTAACACATATAAGCATTCTAATTTTTTTTACCAAATACCATATAAAATTTTACCAAATTTCACACAACGAAGTTATCACGTATGAAAATTAGTAATGAATTTTATTAAAATAATGCCATATATGAATTTCAATTCCAGAGATTGTGTTATTATAAAACATGTTATAACAATAAGAATATTGTTTTAATTTCGTATTTTAAATTTAACTCGTGATACGTGTATATTTATTAGTCTATATTATACAAAATATGTATATTTAGTACCATACAGACTGCTTTTCTAACTCTATTGTGTAATCCAACCAGATAGATTGCATGTGCAATACACATGCATAATGCAGACAACACATTCTGATGACGACTCTTTCCTCAGGGAAATATTGAAAGTGGCATTCAATCATTCATTAATATGTACCTATTTAAATTCCAAGTCACTAACTGAAATTAGTTACTTAGAACGTATTTTACTTAGAAAATATACAACGGTAAAAGGATATGATTTTCATTAAGTAACATTGTTTCTAATCGAAGTAGTCTTTCGTTACTCGTATATGGAAAGTGTCATCTAAGTTTCTATATTGTTTATTTAGTATTTTCTAAATATATGTATGTGTACAGTTCTATGGTATTCTCAAATACGATCTATTTTCATATAAAGCTAATAGACCTTAATGGTTCTGAGTAAATGAGGTAAAAAACTAAAAAAATATATCAGTAAGTTAGACTTTACCTGCTTGCTATGACGTCAACGTCTAACGTGGCTTATTAACAATTACTCTTTTCCTGTAACCTTAGGATAGTAGAGATTAGACATGTTTAAATTGATATCGAAATTCACAATGAGTAAAACAAAAATAGTTACACTTTAAATATCTATAATGACTAAAGGTACTTATAATATTTTGCAATTATTACAAATGCTTTTTTTACCAGCAATAACTATGGTTTTATGTCTAGTACTTATTTAATATTATCATACCTTCTTTATCATAAACGTTAATTTTTTGGTATAATTAATTAATTCATAAGATCGACCTTCATTCTAAAAGAACGAAAGAGCAACATCTGAACGCATTTACGTCTCGCCACAGGTCCATTTATCATCATTAATATCGTTCATCAAGGCTAATAAAATCACTGCATGTACAGAATTCGCGCAACGAAGTTGTTTCAATTTGGTAATGAATGAGAAATGCTCGCAACTCCTAACAAGCGAGCTCGTTATTTTTGTTGCCGACCCTTTAATATAAACGTCGTATAAACGTCCGACGCAATTGGTCCTGCATCTATCTTCAACGGATAATTTATCATAGTCATTTCCAATTCTGCATGCCTCGACATTATGAACACACGTAACGCAGAAATACTGACTGTAAGCGATTATACATCTATTTTTACATCATTACCTCCAAGATAAAGACTTTTTTATCACTTCAATATTTTACAATTTTGTAAACCCTATTACAAATTGCTATAAATATGAACTGTCATTAAGAAAACTTGACTTTTTTGTTTGAATTTGAAAATGCAATTCTCTGTTTTTATAAATATGTATATAGATATAATTATGTATAATGTATGCGATAAAGATATATTTTTATTATTTGTATTTAGAGCGACTAGCAACTGACGCTTTGTACGTCTATTGAATTAATTTAAATAAGGAAGGCGTATGACGTAGGAAAGGAGCTCGATTCAAGGATCCCGTGACGTCAAGCTGATAAAGTTTTTATGTTGGCATAATATCAAACACCGCTTATCTACTGATATTCAACATTGTATAAGCGTTTTTTAGAATTAAATTTGCAAAGAGTATTGACGTCAGTATTATATTAACTTGAAAAAGAAAATACCATTTTCATTTGAAATAAAAAACTCGTTTAATAATTGGATTTGTAATGTAAGCCTACAATGTAGTTATAGCGATCAAGAAGGCTTTGCATTACTATCAAACTATATTTTAAATAAAAAAAGTCGGCCAACAGCAGCTTAAAAATGATTAACATCTACCTATAGTAAGGTGGCGATGGCTGCAATGTATATTATTTCTTCTTAAAATAAAAATGAATTCCAGTGTTTAGTTCGTTATTTTTCGAATAAAGAACAGAGTTCAAGGTCTGCTCTGTCGGGGTAAAATTCACGTTTTATTAAATTCCTCAGAATCAAGTCGGAAGAGCCTTGTATGAGTATAGAAGCTTACGTGAAAAGTTAATAGAGTAGAAATATTTTAGTATCGCATTCATTCAGAATGGTTTCAGTGAGAATGGTTTTCACGACATGCAGATGACGAACGCGATCTAATAAATTTTTGATTTACTTGCCACGTACAACACATGGACTGTGTTGATTTTAAAGACTTCTTCTAGGTATACAATCTTGCTCTATACAACTGCTTAAACATTTTCGATGGATTAATATGACAAATATTACATTATGTTATATAAAGATTGCTTATATGACTAAGCACTACTATCAAACTAATACTTTTTATTGTTTGCTTTTGTTGAACTGTGACTGACCTCTCTTAATTGTACATTATATACACAACATCATAGTTTTCATAAATGACAACACATTAAAATAATACAACAGGCGTTTTAACTTTTAACAACGCCCAGCTAAGGGATGCTAAACGGATAGCAATGTTTCATAAAATCGATTTATATGCCTCTGCACAGTAATGTCGTAAACTCACAATGTCTTGTGTTAATTTAATCTTTCTTAATGTAGGTATATATACAATAGAAGCTTATGTGGTGATCTTTTTCAGGTATCGAATATCTATATGAAAACGGACTATTGCAAAGGACGCCGGAAGACGTAGCACAGTTTCTCCATAAAGGGGAAGGGCTCAGTAAAACAGCGATAGGAGACTACCTCGGCGAGCGTTCGGACTTCAACGAGGCGGTGCTCCGGGCATTCGTCGAGCTGCACGATTTCACGGACTTGATACTTGTACAGGCGTTAAGGTACGTTATAAGGGTCGAGGTAATTGTTTGATTACAAGAGTGCTATAAGTCAACTTTAATGATGGCAACAGGCAACTGTAAAATTATAGTTGTATATTAAATTGTGTATTTTTGTAATAAGCCTTACGCAGTTGTATTTTTTTTGTTGAATAATAAAACTTTCATGTTAAACAAATCTTTACAATTTAAACATTTTTGGTAGTAGGTAAGTTCGTTAACAAAACGATGTCCTGATTACAGACAATTCCTATGGAGTTTTCGTCTGCCCGGCGAGGCGCAAAAGATCGACCGCATGATGGAGAGTTTCGCTCAACGCTACTGCCAACTGAACCCCGATATATTCACGAACGCGGACACGTGCTACGTGCTCAGTTTCGCGATAATCATGCTCAATACGTCACTACACAACCCTAGTGTGAAGGACAAGCCGACGCCGGAACAGTTCGTAGCCATGAACCGCGGCATCAACAACGGTGGCGATCTACCTCAAGAATTGCTCTTGGTGGGTAATCAGTAGTACAATTTATTTATTTATGATATGTATTTGACATGTATCGTTATAAAATGTATTTGAATGCGATATACATTTTATAATAACGCTGTCACAAGAAATATCAATGTACAATTGAACTACAGACTTGTGATCCTTTCTGTTTAATATTTTGTATATTGATTGTTATAACATTTGTTGTTTACCGTCATAAAATTGAGAAATCTATGATAACAATGAATTTAAATGACGAAATGAAATCGTTTCAAAACAGGCTGATGATGTACAGATATAAAGAGGTCATTGTTTTTATTAATCAGATAATTTAAATAAAATCTTCTAATAAATGACATAACTCTGTATAATTGATTAGCTGTTGGTTTGATACCGTTACTTGTCAACGAGGAGTCGAGTTTCCTCAAGTTATCCTCCCATCGATCTAACGGTATTGTAACTTGGTAAATCAAGATCTGTAGAAGAACACTGCTTTGTCTATAATATTACAACGGATACATAAAAATTTATTATAAATTCTATATTACATTGAGGACAGTAATACGTAATATATACAAATCAAAATTTGAAATACCTATAACCATGAATGCCTAACAAGATTGCTTCCATTTTCCTGCTGTAACATTAACCGTTTGACATCATAGGATGGGGGATATTATATTTCAGTTAATGGATATTCGCGGACATTATTGTTAATATGGACATTAAACAATTTTTTAATTATGCTTGGAAATTCTTAATGAATAGGCAATGGGAATAGTCTTCCAGGCAAGCGCTCTCCAACTCGATTGTATCATCACTTTTCATCAGATGTGACTACAGTCTAGCACTAGGACATTTAAAAAAATGGTTAATAATGGTATTATAAACACAACGGATTAAAAATGTACTTATTAGAACTAAAAAAATACGTACGCGCTACCTTTTACCATTTCGACCAATCATGGCAACATATTTTTCATAACTCGTAACTACTATTTGTTTAATAAATTCCATTAGCAACCTTCATAGTTACAGTTATTATCTTATTAAATCAAATCAAGTATGAAATAAATAACAAACAAACAACCGAGAAAACTTTGCCCTTCACCAAGAAAAAAAAAACATTTACATAATATATGAAACAACAAATTATCTAATATTATTTGTTAACTAATATATTTATTCAGAGCGAGCTAATTACTTTGACCCAACCTTGTTTGTTTCGATAAAATAAAATAACCCTTAATGACGCACTCCGATAGTGAAACGCTATAGATAGTGGTGTCAATAAAACATTATTATCTCTCAACACTAGTCGCGACTTCCGACTTGTATGTTTTTAATATTTCTTTTTGATGTGTATTGTTTATATAAATATTTGTTAGTCTTGAGTTAAAGTAGTAATTTGCAAATAAATCATCTTAATTTATAAATATTAAAGTTTAATTGCATAATTTAATTGTGACATAAATAATATTTTCTTGAGTAATGTATGGACATAACACATGTTCTTAATATCTGTTATATTAAGTCATTAAACCAGCCGTAATGATATATTTCACAATCGAAAAAACCAGTTTCTAAAATTTTATTATATTTATAGTTACTACATTGATAACATTCTGTTTGACAAGTTAGTCGTGGCACGGTTTTCGATACAAGTAGGTTGATACTCGGTTATCATTACATTGTCTAAAACTTTATTACTCGTTATTATTGTGTGTTGGTAAGATTGGCTCTTGTGCTTTTAAACAATAATCACACACACACACATGTTCATACTTTTACTTTCATGTAACAATTATTTATATAGTAGTGTTGTGTAAAAGGTTTGTGATCTAGAATAATCGAAGCTATTAGAAGCTAAGGGTCGTTCGGATTGTTACAGACAGACGCGAAAATGTCAATGACCTTGGAATATATATATGTCAGCTTATTTTAAATATATATCAAGTATCATATTTTCTTCTTTCAGTCTCTATACGAGTCTATAAAGACGGAGCCGTTCAAAATACCAGAAGACGACGGTAATGATCTCATGCATACCTTCTTCAATCCTGACAAAGAGGGCTGGCTGTGGAAACAGGGTGGCAGGTACGTTGTCGAACTACCCTAATATAAATAAACTTACACATAAACATTAAATGTTATTCTATATTATTTTGGATTGTACATTTGTTGCATTGTACATTTTGTTTTGTACCTTTAATTCTTTATTGGTTACAACCTGTCAATGATACCTTGTTGAGAACTTATTTATGTTGCTCCATTGCGGGCTTGTGCATACAAGGGTGATATTTTCGTTCATCACGAAATACACGGTATTCCTTCAAGGCACAGCAGAGGATAAATTATTAAAAAAAACCAACTAAGCACGTGGAATTTCAGTGGTAAGCACCACTAACTAATTAAATAACCATATTTAACGGGCTATCTTCGGGTAAGCTTCACGTGTTGTAAATATTAGACATTTGGAAGTTGTACTAGAGCAGTTCAAATTTACGTATAAGTACCACAACACACCAAACATAACAGAGTAATATATTCTTACGTATTAAAGCCTAAAGCTGATTAGGAAATGGTGTAACAATAACCCTAACAATTTAGTTTTTATTTTTAACCGATCATGCAACAGCTGTTAGCTGCGAGCTGCATTTGCGTATCTTACTACTAATAAAAAACATTTTTTATTATTTCAGGTATAAGTCCTGGAAGAGACGATGGTTCATACTGAATGATAACTGCCTTTACTACTTCGAGTACACGACAGATAAAGAGCCGCGGGGCATTATTCCATTAGAAAATATATCTGTAAGTAGTATTTATTAAATAACAATTATCTAGTAACATTTCAACTCACCCAATATTAAAGTTCCATTAATATATTAAACTTTTATGAAATTCTCTTAACTTCATGTAAAATTATTAACTTATTATTTGGAATATTCATTCAATCTTTTAAACAAGATATACGTTTTTAAGGAATGATCTTTTCTAAAATTTTAAATGCGGAATTGTCTGTCTCTTTGTTACATTATAATTAAAACGTACGAATCCATCGTAACGGATAAAGAGTCAGAGGTAGAGGTAGAGGGAGAGGATTTACAGGATTAAAAATTGTTTCAGAAAAAGCACACTTAAGTGACAAAAACTATCGATCTTATAGATTGCTTAGCGGCTGTTTAATTATACACTGGTGGCCTTACTTATATACATTGCTTACAGTGTAATTAGTTAAACAATGCTGCATCTTCGTCTTTCGAATGTCAAATCAATAATGACATAAAGAAATCAGTGTTTAACTAACAATGTTTAAAAAGTAAGGCCGGAATATTCTATTTTAAATAAAAACCTTTAGTAAATTACTTAACTTATTTAATGAAATAACTTACTAATTATTATCAATTATTTAATTGTTTCTCAAGAAAGATTACTAGCACTATCTAAGCTTTAAAAGTTAATTGTTAAACATTTATGGCAGAATGCATTTATAAAATCATTTCTTTATTTGTAATAATATAAATTATTTCCTCTATACTATAAATGGTAGTACATACATATATACATATTACGCCTTATGAAGACATTTTTTAAATTTGATTAATCTCGTCTTTTGTTAATATCTTGAATAATTGTAGCTTAATAACAATGAGTCACTTAATTTGTTTGAATCAATGTCAATGGTGCCATAAAATGGCATATTATGTATCCTTACATTAATTAAACCAGTTTCTTGGAAATTAATTAGGCATACAATTATAAATTATCAATCGTTACAACCAAATTAACAGTAATTAATTAATAATAACAGTAAAAAAGTCCTTCGAAATATTATATTGTTTTGTAATAAGCAATCTACTTTGATACTCATTTGCTCGATGACACTTATGTAATGTCAACTCATTCCAGGTCCGCGCTGCGAGCGACCGCCAGCGCCCGCACTGCCTCGAGCTGTACGCCAGCGGCGGCGCCGACCTCATCAAGGCCTGCAAGACCGACTCCGAGGGGAAGGTGGTGGAGGGCAAGCACACGGTCTACAGGTACTCCTATAATAATATTTAAAGACCATAATCTTTATGATTTATCGTATTTAACTTTGCAATAAGATTAATATTTGTAGTTGTTTAATATTTATATTTGTAGTTTGTTGTATATTATACAGCAATAGTTTTTAATAATACAAAAATATTTTATTTCTATAGAATGTCTGCGGCAACTGCAGAGGAACGTGACGAGTGGATTGAATGTCTACGGCGCTCAATAAGTCACAACCCATTCTACGACATGCTCGCACAAAGGAAGAAGAAAGCTCAGCACAACTTGCACTCAGGTTCGCACTAGCGCGCAGTATTCCGCACCAAGCGAACACTAGGGCACACTAGCGCGAACTAGTCCGCACTATAGATACTATCCATAAAAACTAGTGAACTATACAAGAGTTGAACTTGGCCTACCACGTTTCAGAACACCAATTTTGATTCGTACGAAGCTAGAGTTTCTTTTATGAACTATAGACGTTATAGCATCGAAGACTTGTATGTTGGGGTGTTGTCTTCTGATAATACAAGAGAATGGGGCAACTACAGTTATAATACAGAATATAGTTCATTGTTAACGTTTGTGTGTAAATAAATAATAGAAAAAGTGATCACAAATTAAATGTGTAAGTGCATTAACAAAATGGATTTGGAACTAAGGAGACATTCTGCTAAGACAACTTTGAATTTTATTGCTTAGTTGTCAATGATGAAATTCAGTGTTTTTACATTGGTCGGTCAGTTAAGTAATATATACATTATATACATGTAAGAATATACAGATTGGCAGAGTACAAGGCTATTCATTATTATGAGTTTACTTATGATATTAAAACAATTATGGCCATCAGTGCAAACCATAAATAGAAAGATTTTCAGTACTTGAAAAGTCTGAATGACATTTTGATTTCTATATATAATTAAAATTCGGTCCCTGTACAACATGTACATGTAGCAAACAGAGCAAAGAACATCACTCATCATTCAAAAGTATCTCATTATCTATCATTAACAGACTTCGATCGCGTTTGTTGGCACAGAAACAGGTTAACAGCGACAAACATTTGTCAAGGTGTTTGTTACTGTTTATTTATATATAACGAGCGATAGTGAAACAATATTAATATGCTTTGCACTGATGGCCTGACTGAAGTGTGCCGCAAATCATGTTCAAGATGTTAGACGTCCATCTAGTTATAGTGGCATGTCTTTTAAATGATTTGTTACGAAAGAAATCTTTTGCGAAGCTAAAACGATAAGATTAGAGATTGTTTTGTACACAGTTCTACCGGACAGATCAATCTTGATGAGTAATATGTGTCGAAAATAACATGAAATTAGTATCAAAGGTGACCCTAATTATTGTCACGAGTTTTTAGTAATATGCATTAGGTTTTATTCGTAACAATGAGACAACATGAATAAAATTGTGATATTTACAGCCAATTCTACGACAAGTGATTATAGTTGTAGTGGATCGAACAATATGTTCATACATCATGGGCCGTAGCTCATGGTCGGTGTTTATTGTCCATGTATATAACAAACGCAAGACTGAAACATATGTATGTAAACTAATGCATCTTGAATCGATTATATCACAAAATAATTTAATAGTATTTCATATTGAACTTATATTTTTCTTTTGAAAGTTTTAACTGAGCTTATGTAATTGTTCAAAGTAATTATTACTTCGCAGTTGTATGAAATTTTTGTATGTGTTTTAACAATATTGATCGTTTTATGACATGATCGATGAGAGATAACATGGGTTTACCGCCCTATTATTGAAATAATTTGCGATTTCTTATTTGAAGTATATAATGTGATTGTTTTTTCGGAAATATATAGATAGGGTTTTACAAATTTATTGATGCTTCTCGTTGCTTTGACAATAATTCGTTTGTTACAATGGTTTACCATATAGAGGTCTAACCATAGGATTATGATACCATAAATATACACAATATATTCATTAGTTGGAATTTGTATTCATTGAAAGTATTACATTATGTAAAAAATGATTAGTGTAGCAGTAGCTTTATTATAGTGTAATATAGTTATATTAAATCTTATTATGTAAATATGGCTTAATAGTTGATTTGATTAGAACGTAAAAGGGTTAGGAAATTGTTCAGTATATGTTGTTTTATATTTCTCATATTAATTTAAGATTCATAAACGATGAGTCATTTTTAAACCTATTTTCTAGTATAGTGATTATTATTTATACATAAAGCTGAATACAAGAAGATTTTTATAATGCTATATTAGAATTTATGTTAGCACATGGGAGTACTTTTTAACGAACTTAAGATTGTACCGCTAGACATATATGTTCAATTTGTTTGGTGTAAAGATTATAACAATGCCATTCATACATAGCTGATACTTTCGACATATTATCTTAAAAACAGTAAGAACATTAGTATTTTAAATACTCTTTCATAAAAAAATATGGATTTTAAATGAAACAATTTCAACACTGACCTAGTTAAAGTTTCAAGCTCAGAAACGGACAGGAAGATCCTGAGTGTACTTGAACAATGAAACAAATCAGTCAATCAATTTCTTGGTATAATTCGTCGTTCTTAAAAACAGATTATCAATATTATACAATGTAATTCGGCAACAGATATTTAATTCGATCCAAACGATGTAAACAAAATTAAAACCTTATAAAGTAAGATAACTTTCCAATAATCCTTTTTTTATTTTTTGTATTAGTATGTCAGATACATTTTGTTTGAATTTTATACTTTTTTTTTAAAATCTTTTCTTAACTTAATAAAATTGATTTGGATTCTTCACATTTTACTTTATATAAAATTTACGTAACTTGGACCGAAAACGAAAATAGCTTAGTTTGCGTTGAAGGAAAATCGAAAAATAATTTCGTTACGTTGCAAGTTTAAATTAACATTGTTTATTGTTATGCAACAGTATGTCAGTCGAAAACTTCTGCAACGTTGTAAGTATGAGAAAAAATGAGTAATTTATTTATATGTTACTAACTATTCATTGTTCCATGCAATACTTAACGTCACTTGCTTAATGGTAGCTATTGTTTGCCTATATCAGAAATAATCTGCAAAACTGACAAATTTTTGCATAACATATTCGAAAAACTGTATGTAAATAAGATTTATAATAATTTCTAGGTTATAATCACATATTTAGGGAAAGGTGCCTAACGATCTGTAATTATTTAAGTTAGTTTAGTTACAATAAAGCTGTGTAAATTTGCGTAAATATATTAATTTATCTCAATTGTAATTGTAATGATTTATATGACAACGGATATGTGCATAATAATGATGTAAATAATTTTGTATGAAAGAAATACATTATTATCATTATTTATTGCGTTGTTTTTATTTTAGTATAGTGATTATTGATTAACATGTTTTTATGATAATGAACCCAGAAATATAATAGTTCGTGAGATCTATGAATATAATAACTCTTAAATAAATCAACTTATTTATCTGTTCGCCATATTGAATATAAATTACTATAATTAATATATATGACTGTGTGCATCCATTAAAGCATATTGTCACAATTTAATAACTATAATAAGAAGAATAACGTTGCCGCTGTTAGGAAAAAAAAACTAGACACAAATTATTATATTTTATAGAGATAGATTATATCGAATAGGTAGGTCAATTTGTAAGAAGTCTAAATATGTTATGGCAGCCAATTTTAGTGCATATAATCCAAATATATCGCAAATCAGTAACAAAATATGCTTAAGATTTTAAAATTATTAATTCGTGTTAAAAAATCATATTTACAGACTTATTTACACTCAAATGCGTAGTGACAAGGTTAGTGAAGAGGTGAGGCCGACATATACGATTTATATAATATTCCACAGATATTTTATATTTAGCCGGTGAACATTACAGAATAAAGGATTCAGGTTTTTCATTTGTAATTTTTTATAAAGTACACATTATTTTGAAATTTGGACATTGTTGCCAATGTATTCTTATAAGATTCGTACTGGACTCTTAGTCTTGATTATGTATGAATACTCTTTATTATATATTTGTAATATTATAAAGGTAAGGTTACATGAGGATTATAGATAAATAAACAACTTTGACATTGAATCGACATGACATCATTGGTCATGATCTTGAATATTCTACAGTTATTATGGATTCGTGACAAAATGGCGTCTTAAATATTGGCGAAGTTATAGAGTGGACCGAATTATGGAGTAAAATTAAGTTGAAATCCAGCTAGTAGTTAAGTGGAATAGTGGTTTTAGTGGAATAGTAATATATATTTTTATTAAAAATAAATGTTAAGTAAATTATTGTAGTGAATAATTTAGACGATATATTAGCAAAACGTATGGAATATGTAAATGCAATGTTTGTTTGTTTTAAGTTATACTCACTTATAACCCTCTCACGTACTGTAAACATACCTATAGATACAAAGATAATCCCATAGACAATTACTATGTTTATTAATTAATTAAGCAATAAGCATATTCCTATGCACGCGAATATGTAAAAAGCTGTGTCTACATGTATATTTGTCGAGCAGCGAGGTGTACTGCGAGAAAACTTGTATAAATGAACCTAAAAATTATATTAGCTTCATTCCTACCATTCAGCATAATAGCAACGTAGTGGATCGAACTAAAAATATTAATAATTATGTACTACATAAGAAAAAAAGCCGAGATGGCCCAGTGGTAAGAACGCGTGAATCTTAACCGATGATCGTGGGTTCAAACCCGGGCAAGTACTACTGAAGTTTTTCATGTGTTTAATTTGTGATTATAATTCATCTCGTGCTTTTCGCTGAAGGAAAACATCGCGAGGAAACCTGCATGTGTCTAATTTCACTGAAATTCTGCGACATGTGTATTCCACCAATCCGCATTGGAGTAGCATGGTGGAATAAGCTCCAAAGCCTTCTCCTCAAAAAGGGAGATGAGGCCTTAGCCCAGCAGTGGGACATTTACAGGCTGTTACCGTGATAGGAAAAGCTTGTTTCAGTAAAGCGTTTATGGTTAGTAGCTAAAAGTTAATAATTTAAAACTACCAGTAAGAAAAACATAATGTATCGTATTTTATGAAGTTCTTGCTATTGAATTATGTTATGTATGTGTCAATTATTCGTTAGTGAACTTCAATCATCTTATGATTATCACATCTGATAATTTAAGTGGATATGGTCAATGAAAATTGCTAGTTCTGACAATTACATAGGTATATTACAATCTACATGTAGCAACATGTTATGAAACGGTAGGTACCTATCTAACGAACACGTTTAATAATTTGATTTCTGAGAGCCTCGTCGGGTTTGTTATTTAAAATTGCATTTACATTTAAAACCTTTAGAGATGTTTTTGATCTCAATTCAAAATGGCAACCAGATTCCGACATTATATAATAGTAACAACTATTATATGCTAAATAACTCTGTTATATATAACAAAAAGTTTAGAACTAGACAAGTTGTTTTATTATCGCCTTAAAATAACGTGCATCAATAAGTTAATGATCACATATCGGCTCCTTCTATTCTACAAATATTCTGTATTCTACAAACTGTTTTCTTCTATACTTGACAAATTTTGTTATTTTTTTTTATTGCTTAATATTTAGTATGAGCACGTAAACGAGGAAAGATTGTTGTAGTTCATAGTAATGCAAGTCAATTCGTTTAAAACTCTAGTTTTATTGGCATACCGGAGATTTCGGATAATACAACTGCGCCAGAGATAATAATAAGACCTCCAGACCGATTTCGGCCTCCAGACCGATTTCGACCACGGCGGCCAATCTCAAGAGAGATTAGCCAACTACGCAGGAGATATTATAGTGCACATGTGTGTGCGCAAACACAGGTGCACTCTCTATCCTCTAACTCTCATAATCCGATGGAACGGCAATCCGACACGACCAACGGCTTTACGTGCTTTCCGAGGCACGGAAGTGAACACACTTCCAATTTCCAGACTCCGGGTTGCTACTGAGAATTTTCTGACAGAAAAACCTAATAACATTTCATTGGCCCGACCTCAATCCACTAGAAAAACGAGGCAGCCAGAGATAATATTATTGTACTGAAGAGTGGGCACAAATACAGTGTACTTTATTTCTAAACTAAGCTCCTATTAACCATAAATTTCGGGCTACTGCTGATTATTTATGACGAAAGAATCTAATAACTTTTTACAGGCTCGATCCGGGACTTATACCGGCTTCGGGATATGCAGCCTTATATCATAGCCACTGGACAAAGGAGTCTGTCTTTACATTAATTCATACGCGAAACAAAAACATTGTACAAACATTATACGATGTTAATTCAATTACTAAACGCCAAATACGATTCGTTTCTTTAATGTTGCGGGTTTTACCTCGAGGTAACGATTTAGCCTTCCTGATAACAATTGAGTCAACGAGCTTTACAAGGACGGACGGACACGCACAAGGACTACCATGTAAAAAATCAATATCTGCATAACCAGTACAAATTAACCTGATCTTTTTTTTATAGTATAGGTAGGAGGACGAGCATATGGGCCACCTGATGGTAAGTGGTCACCAATGCCCTTAGACATTGGCATTGAAAGAAATGTTAACCAACGCTTACATCACCAATGTGCCACAAACCTTGGGAACTAAGATGGTAGATATAACATGTAATGTAATGTAATTACAGGCACAAGAGATATCTTGTGCCTGTAATTACACTGGCTCACTCACCCTTCAAACCGGAAGACAACAATACCAAGTATTGATGCCATTTTGATCTGGAATAAAACCGCAATCATCAGCATTGAATGACGTTATAATTGCTATTGCGACTCTTATTCATTATCTAGCAAATATAATGTATTCTAATGTAAAACAGTTCAATTGAATATATTGACAGTATCGTTTAACTCAATCACAAACGATTATCTATTTCAACAACAACTTAACGAGTTTATACTAAGCATTATCCTTTGTTTGTTTTTTAGATAAATAGACAAATACGTGACTGACATATTATAACCCAAGGAGTTCGTTACACACATTTTAACAAACGCCTGGCCGACCGTGACGTTCAGGTTTGCTTCCTTTTCCGACGTCGGTGAAACGTTTGTTGCGTAAATACTGAAATAACTTACTAGAAAATTATTAGTATGCTGTACTGCAGTGCACGTATGCAATAAGCCTATGTGTATTTACGATGATTATAAAATAAATAGAAAAGTTAGATTCTTCCTGACGTAATAGCAACACGTAGTTACGACTAAAGAACTCGTAAAGCGATCGGCAAGTCGGGTTTGGGTACGGAAGAGATTTGATATATTGACATCATCATTATGCGTAAGCGTTATGTGCGTGGCGACAATGAATCATTGTAATTATTAGAATCTGTTGAATTTAATTGCACATTACTTTTATTAATGACTACGAAATATTGAAAATGATAATATTGAAAAACATGGTTCGCACGCACTTTGAAATACAGTATAAAATCCATACTATTGCATCAGTAGGTAGGTAGATCTTACATTTCATGGTAAAATCATTTTAACGTTCAACTAATTTTCAGTCATTTCGGAAAAATAATATAAATTAGAAAATATATTAAGTTAGTAAAATCAATTAAGAAATAATGAAACCGATGGACAGAAAATCCGAAAAGTATCTACTTAAAGCGATCAAGCAATACTTAATGCAAATGAATCTTGTGTTGGGCGACGCTGGAAAAAAATCTGAGAAAATATATTGTAGATTAAGCTTTCTATAATAAAAGAAAAAGCCTTTGCCTAGTTGTCGGACATATACGATCTATTACTTATAATATAGTCTATATTTTAAATTAAATACCAATAAAAATTACAAACTATTATTTCATATTATTCATTTTGTTTCCACAAAAAATAACGTTATTTAATAAATAAGTAGAATAATTAGTTATAAGATATAGAACGACATGAATAATACTTGCAGTCATTACGGTATAATATAATCCATCGTCATGCTTTCTAAAAGTGAATTTTCGAACATTTATTTAAAGGTATTTGCTTTCAAAAATTGTCCGCGATGGTAAAGATTATTTTGAACTAAAAATCGGATGAGTAGGTAATGGCATTGTAGAGTCCTTATTTAAATTACATATTATTTAAAAAAAATAATAACAATTTAACCATTAACATAATTTATAAGTAAGTAATAACATTAGCTGTTAAAATGATAAAACAAGTTACATTGTTGTTAGTAATATAACTTTATTTAAAAAGATGGCGGAAAAAAGCTATTAATGTATTTTTATTATACGACATCAGATATCTTCCAATAAAAACAAAATAAATTCAATTAATGCATTCCAGACGTTCAATAAAACAATAATATGAAATACATTTATATATTACTGAGATATTTTTCTATTGTAGTTCAGTAAACCTAGTTTATGTTGAAGTAAAATCCATTAGCTTGGTATATCAGCGTCGATCATGGTTCAATGCTCCATTGACATTGATATCACAGAGAAGTGATTGAAGCAATTTCACTAGTTTTTTGTTCAAAAGACAAGTCACAAGATATAACTATTTTTCGATAATATGTTTTTGGCTTATGTAATGCACGTCTGTGTCCAACAAGTTAGTAGAAACATCAAATAAAAATAAAATAAATTATTACTCCCGTGTGTTTTATTGGACGGAAGATATAAAACTCTGATATATGGGTAAAGTTATCGCCAAAATTCGATGCAGATATTGTATAAACAATAAGTAACACAACACATATTTATATTATAAACATTGTATGGATGAATGTACTTACATAAATCTCTTTGTATGGATGAACTGCTCTTCAGAACCAGTTTGAGTCGCCTTGCATTTCAATTAGAAAACTTATTAATAACAAATCATACTACTCATGCCAGATTTTCCGTTACGTAACGTAAATTGTGTCATACATAAAAATAAAACTACTTAAAAAACTATGGATGTAATTCCAAGTTAATAAAGACGTTATTGTTTGTGAGGTATTAAAAATATAAATAAAAATAGACAATAGATAGAGTTTCTACAATATACACTTGTCTGCATTTAATACATATAATGAAATACAATGCATGTATTACTTTTGTATAATTTAGTGAACAAGGATATAACCGAGGCATTTGAAACCGATACGATGATCGATGATCAACTACGAAAGTTATTCCAATGCCATCGCACAAGTTTATTTACAAAATAAATAATATAAGTCCCTACTAGCTTTACTTTCTGACTCTTTACAATACAATTTAAGGTTTTACTACGAAATGTTTGTGGTTTTAATATAAATGTATAAAACTATATAAAAATATTCCTATGCAATAATATTAATATTGCGTAGTATCTATTTAGTTTTACATCCGTCTTCAAAGTTCAACATACGTACCTAAACCTAAAAATGTAGTTACATATTTATATCTAAAGTGTAACCTTTTATTTTAAAGTATTATAAATAAAAATAATCATGACACTATGCGTAGCACACTATTGTTTCTACAGAATCTGCATTTTTGAACATTTAGTTGATCCTTTTTAAACAATAATATATTTATACCTATACATAATGAATATAAAAAAATATATAATTTTAAAATAAGTATTAAGTCAAGCGATCTCTGCGACCGTATTGTGCTAATTAAAGTTTTTGTCCCAGGACGTCTCGAGTTTCGTAGTTCCGGGACTTTTCTAGACTTAATAGTCTCGAGACTTACAGTACCTTCTTACTTCTTATACTTATAATATTACTTTTTATTTAATTTATGCTGAGTAAAAGTAGTATGTATCAAGATATAATATATCGAAGGTGCCGTAAATATCAAGGTAAGTCCTTCTATTTTTAATTAAATTTTAAAATGTTTATTTTATTTAAATAAGTACCTACTTACATGTACTTTATTGCAGAATATAACTAAATTACACAAAATGTGGGCTTAACGCTACTGCATGCCCTACCAGCCAGCTTCAAAACATACCGGGGTAATGCAATTTGAAATCAATCGGACATGTGAAAGTTGGTGATCTTTTTATCAAGTAGGAAACGAGCTGGTGATCTTCAAACGTCTGAGCAGATCTTTATAACACATATCTAAGAACATCAGGTTTCAAACAGAAAAAATCGCATTGAAATCGTTCCATTCATTTGGGAGCTACGTTGATACATACAGACAGATACGTTGAACTTATAACACTCCTCTTTTTGCTTCGGGGGCTAAAAATATTCAATTCAATAACATATGCATTTTTTGGATGTTGAATTGTTGATATATAATTACGTTATATTATTATCATAAATGACGCATTAGGTTAATAATAATGTCATCTGAATTGTTAAACATCTGTGTCCACATAAGGTACATATCTATTCGCATTGAATAGTCCTTAATGACTCACCATATTGGTATTATTTGTCATGGTGTATATAATACATTTGTAAAAAGAAAATAAGTAGCTTATTAATTGAACAACTAAGTATTTTATTTAAATTAAATTGTACAGAAATGTATGACAGTGTGGATGGATGAATAAATTAGTTTAAGTTCGAGACTATTCCATAGAACGCAATAAGGTTGTTTTAGGGGCTGGTTGAAACAAAGTTTTGCAATTTTTAATTTGGAAGTTATTTCAAGCAAGTACCTAATGCATCTAGAAAAGAAAAGTGTTTTTTGAAATAGTGAAATAGTTATAAAAATGTTTTTAATTAAATAAAACTCGGAAGATTTGATTTCAGACAGCAGAAACTAAATGAAAACTTGTACCTACTAGTAAAATTCTATCACACATTTAGACAAATAATGTGTGTTTTTCGTTTATTTGTTGCATATTTAATGCTACTAATTTATATAAAAAATGTTATTGTTATGTGTCCGAGATATTTAACTGAATATAAATAAAAAAATTCTGCCATATTGCCACGAATTATGATATATTTAATATATTGTATTGTTATTTAATAAATGCATTGGTAGGTTTCCATTGTATCATAAATGGAAAAAATACAATAATGTGAATCATACCAACGTAGACAGCAGTCGTAGAGTAATTTCTATGCGACACTTTATAACGATTAACATCTGTAAGCTTTATTTCTTAATACATCCTATGCGATTCTCTATTGCATTTAGTTTCAGTATGGCAGAAGAGCAAGTGTGTCCTAAGGCAAAGGCCATGTAAAGTTCGTATTCCAGGCCTGTGATTCAACGACCCGTATTCGCTTAGAACGGTCTTCAAGTATACTAATATATATAGTAAATGCTTGTCATTGCACTATATACCTATTCCCAACACATTAATCGTGCGTGACAGACTTGCGTGCGCCGTCCATGCTTTTATTCTCATTCCTTTATTCTCGATTGCTTGGTTTATTTTTCATAGCTTGGGTTCATTTATATTGTTAATTAATTTGTGAATATATAATTGCGTTATCTAATAAATAAGTTACTACCTTCATTAGTTATATGATTTTTTATAATACATCAATGGATTCCGCGCTAAAGATGGCTACGCTAAAGAAGATTGAATTAAATGTTGCAACTTAATCATCGATTTCTTCCTTAAGCACCGCAATATTTTTTATAAACATTTTCATTTTATATTTCCTTATTTATGTTTGGTTAATTTTACTTTGAATTTCAAGTTGTCGAAGATGGGTGTAGCATACTTACAAATGCCTTTTTTATATTTTTAATTGAAATTGTTAGGACTGGCAAGTGGGCCATCTGATCTGAATCTGATAACTAGTCACCACGGCTCATAGACATTGGCCCTATAAGAAATAATAACTATCCCTACATCACCAATGCGCCACCTACTGTTTGAACTAATATGCTAAATCATGAGTACAAAAGAAAGAATATTGAATTAATTATAAAATATTGTTAAAAAAAAACAAATGTTTATTTTTTTTATAAATCGTATAAAATTTCAACATATTATTTAAGAAATAATTAGGAATGCTTTAAGTATGCATTAATACATTAGTGACAAATCAATAAAACAAAAATTTTAATAAAATAAATTTTAATATATAATTAAGGATAGAAACCGAAAAAGTTTACCCATCTAGTTTTAAAAACTGACCTGAAAATTTTAAATTTACAATTCCTCAAAACAGTCAAGATATAACAATGCAAAGTTTTAACTTTAACAATCTTGTTATTACTTTAAGATGACATTTGAAACTTGATGAATTCGCTACGCATACGAAAAATATATTTTATTATACAAAATATGTATTCGTAACTTGAATGTGGTTGTTCGAATTCGTTACGAAACATCTAATAAAGGCGTCGATGGATCGTTGTCAGCCAATTACAGTGTCTATGCTAAACATTATTATAGCTAACATTGAAAAAGACAGCCGTGAAGCGTAAAACGTTTCACAAACGTTCACAGGCTACACAATGGCAAGTAAACTATAGACCACATACGACAAAATATAACGAAATATACGTGAATTTACTGGTGCTAGGGCTTTATGCAAGCTCGTCTGGGTAGGTACCACCCACTCATCAGATATTCTACCGGAAAACAGCAGTACTTGGTATTGTTATGTTCCGGTTGAAGTGTAATTACAAGCACAAGGGACATAAAATCTTAGGTCCCAGGGTTGGTGGCGCATTGTCGATGTGAGCGATGGTTGACATTCTATAAAAAAAAACAAGCTGAATTAATTTCAGAAACAAACTTTTATTTTTATTATATATATATGTATTTAAAAGGTAATCTCCAGACTGAATATAATCCACGCAACACCATATACTTTAACATATAAAGATTTGATATTTGCATGAAGATCTCTGATTTTTAATGTACAGGCGCACTAACTGATGTTTTTTAAATTTAGATTTTAAGAGAGGCTGCACAACTTTGACCGACTCCATCCCGTTCAACATAAAAGAAATTGTAAGATTTTACAGCTTTAAATAATAAATGGTTATGCTTGTTGTTCGGTCTTTGAGCGATAAGAAAGAATTGTGAAAATCGGATATTTTTAATTTTAATGGCACTGTTCCACTCTTTAAAGATTACTTATTATTTATTATTATTTAGTATTAAAAAAAGTCGCAATCGATCAGTTTAAAATATTTAGCAAGATGTGAATACAAATAAATATTTTAACGTTTTTGGGATAAGACAAACTTGACATGTATAAAACGCACAGACTTATATACAATGTCCTTATCAGTTGTCACCATTAAGTCGCGACATTTAGTGCGAGTTTAAGTTATAGATGACATATTCAGATGATAAATTAAGAAAGAAATTAAAAATTAAGAACATTTAATTTTAAGCGTTACCATTACGATCCTATAATTTATAAACGAAAAGCAGAAATTAAAAAAAAACTACTATCTTGTTTTTTTTGTGTTATAGGTAGGCGAACGAAAAAAGGGGGGCACCTGATGGGAAGTGGTTACCACTGCCCATAGACATTGGCGAGGTAAGAAGTAATAACCACTTCTTACATCGCCAATGCGCAACCAACCTTGGGAACTGAGATGTTATGTCCCCTGTGCCTGTAGTTACTGGCTCACTCACCCTACAAACAGGAACGCAACAATACAAGTATTAGCGGTAGAATATCCGATGAGTAGGTTGTACCCACCCAGACGGTCCTGCACAAAGCCTTACCATCAGGTTGTTTACCTATCATAATGATCACTTAAGATGTGGGAATATGTATAAATAATATCGCCGATTTCGGCAACGGCGGTATTATTTATTTGGCCAATCTCAAGAGATCCGACACGACCGGGAAGATTTCAGGCGCAGGACCAACGGCTTTACGAACTTTCTGAGACACGGGAGGCACCCTTTCAATTTCCAGACTCCGGGCTAATTCTGAGAAATTTCGACAGAAAAACTCAATAACTTTTTTATTGTGATTTGAACCCAGGACCTCCGGGTCTGTGGCCTTACATGTAGCCACTAGGCTAAAGAGGCAGTCAGTAATATTTATATATTAAATATAACAATATCTATAATATCTTCATTTTCTTTATCTTAAAATTAACTGATTCAATGTCTTTAATGTAATTTATTCAAATTATTTAGATTACAATCATATAAATGTATTAAATAGCGTGTCTCAATGACCAAAATTGACCAAGCGTGCCGCGGTCCAATTTAAAGACCGCTTTGTAGAGAGCGACCGACCACCGTAATAATAGAATGAATACGAATACTTCGCAATATTGTGGTATTCCTTGTTATTATATTCAATGTGGCTATTTCTTTGTCCATGTCAGGTTATACATGTAAATGAAACGTACTCACGTTATTTGGGGATCACGGTTACGAATGACATTACACTAATGTATGCAATGAAATATGGAATAAAGAAATTTATTTTTAACACAATTACGCCACTAAAACAAGGTCACAGTTAAATATTTTATAACACATATAGACCACATATTTTTTTTTTTTTAGTAAAACTATTATTTGGTGTAAGTTTTTTTATAAATGTTTTCTAGGTAGGTTCTATTTCTGCTTGTATTTGCTTTTTAGCAGCGTTATGAATGTATTTTATTTACGTTTAGTACTTTATAAAATACACGTCAACGTCAAAAAAAAACGTTTGATACAATTAAATAAAAACATCCATAAACATAGTCAATAATTAAAAAAAAAGTAATTATTGTTAGAACATTAACGAGACGCGTGTTTGTTTGCATTTACTACCATCGTCCGACGGACAGTCGGACGCGGTGGGGGCCTCGGGGACTCGCAAACGTAATACCGCTGTACGACCGATGACTTTCTTTTTCATTTTCTTTTTATTTGTCGTATTTTATTTTATTTAATTAGAAGTTCTTCATCGCGGATTATGCCAAGATTATTAAATTAATAGTGAAGTGGTAAAAATAATATTTTTTCTACATTCATTAAATATTACATTTTGGGCTCTTTTATTAAAAATAGCATTATAATTTTGATAATAATAGACTCTTTTTTAAAAAAGATACATTTACTTTTATTTTGGATTATAGATTAATCACTATTTTTAGAGTTCTGTCTTGTAGAATGACTTACAGCTATTATTCTAATGGTTTCGGTTTCGATACCATTCAAAAAATATACATTTGTTTCTGTGTTTTCTATTCTGTGCTGTATGTTGTATGAGTTTTTTTAAATCGCCAAAGAAAGTATAAATTAAAAGTAGCTCAACTGTTACGTAAACGAAAAGTTATTATTTTAAATACCACAGTTAAGATTCAAGGACAGAAGTTGAAGGTTAAAGCTACTTTTATTCAACCTTTGTTTCGCTTACACCATCTAACAATTTCTAGAACAATGAAGCTTAATTTATTTAAAAGAAAAGTAAGAAAAAAATCGTGTTATTATATTTATCGCGTCACGCAACGTTTAAGCATTAATCGATGGCGCTAGTAAACTTGCATCCGTTGTGTAGAGAACAAGTTCCACAGTTAGTTAAACTGTAGGAATTCACTTCAGCAACAGCTCTCTAAATATGTATGCTCTTTGTTAGTTTTTATTAATTATACATTGTTCTAATAATAATGAAGTCTCTAAAGCAGAATTTTCTCATTTTGAATTTTTATATTACTACCCTTCGATTGATAAGAAGGAATATGTAATATTTCCTGAATTATTTAGTGTTTATGTCCTCCTGTAGTTAACAATTTTTACAGATGACTTTCTTCACTTTTAGGAGTAAACTGGTTGGTTTCATAGTGCTTCTTAAATCGTTTATTGATCAAATTATTTAGGCTATTTAAAGTTTTTTATAGAAGTTTTTACTTAGTTTCATAAGAATTATATTAATTTAGTTGAAAAGATAAATGTACAAAAAATAATTTCAAAAGACCGATATCTGAAGTCCGTAAAGAAAAGAAAAACGCACGATAACAACCGTGTCACGGTTGGACGGGCATGTGTTTCAACAGAAGGAAATTTCGAGTTTTTTTTCTTTTCTCGGTTAAAACGTCGCACAACTTTATACAAACAAACGTCAACAAGGTTGCACCTACAGTTGGCGTGCAGCCTCGAGAGCGTGGGCTACGTAGGGACCTATAAATAATACAGTCTTTTTTTTCGCGTCATGTAGGCACATGCATCGTAATAGTGATTGCCTAATATTATGTTGTTTCATATGGTAATGAGGACCGCGATAACATGTGTGGTATATTATAATATTTTTGAGAAGGCAGTCTATTTTTATATGAGTACCTAGTGAATTATTTGTAATTTATTATTATTGCTTTTAAGTTAATTTGGTTTAAAATTAAATATGTAGTACCGATTAAGAAAAGTAAAATCGTGATTAAAATATTACCGTTTCGCATAAAAACTACTTTATTGTGTAAACTATAGATTATTTGCTGAAACACTTTCGACTAAGTAACAATTACACGGAAATATAAAATAGAACTATTTAACTATTAAAATTTACTTAAAAATTGATATATATTTTATGTCACTACAATGAATGGAAACAAAGACTATATGTGGATTGGATTTATTACTTTTATAAGGGAACTTTTATTCCGAAAAAGGCTCGATGGCGAAGCCTCTATCTTATATAGCCGGTTGGCGTGTTTTGGAGCCGGTTGGCGTGGATGGTAGATACTTGCCTTTCATGCCGAAGGTTTTGGGTTCGATTCCTACCCAGGACAGACAATTATGTGCATGAACATGTCTGTTTGTCCTGAGTCTGGGTGTAATTATCTATATAAGTATGTATATACAAAAGAAAAATAATATATGCAGTATATCAGTTGTCTGGTTTCCATAGTACAAGCTATGCTTAGTTTGGGATCAAATGGCCGTGTGTGAATAATGTCGAAAAAAAAACACAACCTATAAATGCTTGGTAATAAACTAGAGATACTTATAATAAAAAGGCTATTAAGAAAGCATCCTCCGTGTATATAATACTTAACCGGCGCTCAATATCACGTGGCTAGTGAATTCACGTGTAAACAAGGGTAATGTCTTAAGTGTCAAGGGTCAAAGTTCACGCTTGCAATAACATACAAATTAATTTCATACGTATGTCGCACAATTCGGTCACCATCTGCCATAATACTTTGAGAACACATGTTGAACAGCACTTTTAGCTTAACCGTATTTAAGTAGTAGTTACGAAAAGTAGGAATTCTTGTAACACGAAACTAGGATATTATTATATAATATTATATTATTATATATATTTTATAATTATTGCATCATTTACTTAATATTTAATACATAATACAAAAATAAATGAAAGAAGTAAGAATGACTGTGCATCGTTTAAATATGCTTTTTCATTAGTTTTCGTGGCATCGATGAAAATATGATATATTTTGTTTAATTAATAGCTTTTCACTTATAAAAAATGTTTGTAATTAAATATCGCTAAACACCACCCCTTAGTATTGTTATCTTCCGACTTTACGGGCAAATGATTTAGTGCGGATCCACTAGGGAAACAATTTCTGATTTCCCAAAATTGTGCGGATGTACTAGGGGAACATGTTCTGATTTCCGAAAATGTATGGCGTATTGGCGATGTAGGGAATGGTTAATATTTATTGGACCATTTATCATTCCGTCTACCTATTGTTAAAAAGAACATCTTCTTAGTTTTTTTTATTTTCTGAGTAGTTTCACAGCTAGTTTTGTGTACATACCTTAAGGCTTAGTACGTAGTTGAGGCTTCAACTAAGTTTGCATTATACACGAACAAATTATAGGACTTGCCTTGAAAGCGTCACTCGAGTAGAGTGCAGGTAAACTAGTCACTTGATGTGTTATTAAGGTAAGATAAGACAATAATACACCTGCTTATGTTAATTAATACTTTAGTTACTACATTAAACAAGACTCAAACATTAATAGCAAATGTTTTGTTTCAAGTAAATCGCTTATCTTATGAGTCGAGGTGGCCCATTGGTTGAACACGTGAATCTATACCGAAGATCTGCGCATTCAAATTTAGGCAAGCTCCCTGTATTTCATCTCATGATTGGCGTTCTAGGTTCAAACTCTGTCTCAGGCCAATAAAAACTTATTGGGATTTTCCGTACGAAAATTCTCTGTTAATGCCGTGCCATGTCGTGCGTGCCTAGGAAAGCACGTAAAGCCGATGGTCCTGCATCTGAACTTTTTCCGGTCGTGTCGGTTTGCCGTCCTATTGGATTATGAGAGTGAGGAAATAAAGAGTGCGTCTGTGTTTGTGCAAAAACTTATGCAATATAATATGTCCTGCACAGTTGGGTAAGCTCCCTTAAGAGTGGCCGCTGTGGCCGAAATCAATCAAGAGGATATCATCTATACTAATATTATAAAGAGGAAAGATTTGTTTTTTTGTTTATTTTTTACGATTGTACTCAAAAACTACTCGATTGATTTTAAAAATTATTTCACCAATAGAAAGCTATATCGTTATCGAGTAAATTAAGCTATATTATATTTTCAAAAAAAAATTAGTTTTTAAATTTTCGCGGACGAAGTCGCGGTCGTAGTGCCAGTCATTTCATAAAAGCGACAAGTTAGAGTAAAAGAATTCAACAAATGTTACAAAAATCATGATATAAATTGTTATAATCATTATAATTGTAAGCCTTTAAAATTAAACGCGAATATAATATAAATTGTATAAAATTGAATTCTTATAAATTATTACGTTCATTTTATAAGCTCTAATAACACGGCGAGGAAGCGTTAAATGGAAAAAAAATATGAACATGAATTGTTATTTATTAGTATAATAACGTACAACACAATACTATATTATTTATAGTGTTATTAATAAGTATAATGTTTTCAAGTTATGTACGGTATTAAAATATTTTTCATATTGTTGTGACAAACGAAGAAGAGAAACATTGTATTGAAACAGTATATAAATACTAACTAGAGGCCATTGTACAGATTAACAACAAGATAAACAGGTTAGATCGACTGTGTAAATATCCACTATGCACTGATGACGCTATAAAAATAAGTTCAATAAACACACAATTATCTTTTTATAATATAAAGAATAGATTTGTTACATACATACATGCAGAATAATGACTTTGTTATTATTTGATAGAAACTTGTTTTATTGTTATAGTTACGTTGTGAAATTCAATTAAATATTTATTGAGTTAAAACTATGAAAGCGATATTAACGTATGTCTAAATAATACTTAAACTCCTTTCGGCTTCGTGCAATTTTGTCTGGAGAGTGATATCATCAAAAATGTACCGCCAAACAGCAATAATTAAAGGTTTCAATGGTGACCCAGTGTAATTACAGGAACATGGGATGTATCATCTTAGAGCATAATGTTTTGTTTGTTCGTTCTTTCCGGATTTATATGGAACTACGCATTATTATAGTTTAGGACGGAATTTTGTAGTATATAATACTTATATTGTATATTTGTAACTTATTATGGCATAGTGAGAAAAAGATGAAATAACGAGGGAGAAATCGCCCCGGATTTTTCAAAGAAAATGCTACAAGACCTTCGATAGTGGGGGTTTCCAACTCAACACGCTAAGTATTGTGTTTTGATTTGAAGGTTGAGTAAGCCAGTATAACAGACACAAATTCATAGTTTCCAAGGTTGGTGTTGTATTGACGACGCATGATACTTTTAACATTTCTTACAGTGCAAATGTCGATGGACGATGACGGTCAATTTCGATCAAGGTTCGATTACATTAGCTAGCCTGCCTGCATTTTTGAATAATGACAAGTAGTATGTATTGTAAATTGGTATAAATTTCACATATCTGCTACAGTTATAAGTTATATTCCTTGAAACCAATACACTACACACACTTGTATACAGCATCACAAGCTGCTTGTAATATGCTTAAACTTCTTTAAGACGAATCATTTATTATGGATGCGAAAACATAATTTACTAACTATAATACAATGAATGACATCATTGGTTTTTTCAACCGTTCAGAATACTAATTTCAATTGAAACGTCAATCACTGCTTAATATTTTATTTACATCCTCACTTGTTTTAATTATTTTATGAAGACACATATAACATTATACGTACAAATTTATAGTATTTTTTTTAAATATAGAATAGGAAGGCGGACGAGCATATGGGCCACCTGATGGTAAGTGGTCACCAAACGCTCTTAGACATTGGCTCTGCAAGAAATGTTACCCATCGCTTACATCGCCAATACGCCACCAACCTTGGGAACTAAGTTGTTATGTCCCTTGTGCCTGTAATTACACTGGCTCACTCACCCTTCAAACCGGAACACAACAATATCAAGTACTGCCATTTTGCGGTAGAATATCTGATAAGTATATCTAATAGTAATCTAATAAGATCAACATAGTCGTCAAATAAAGTTAATAGATGAACATTTGATGTTACAAACAGAAAAATAAAACAATTTTAAACTGGCACATAGCTATAAAGTTGAAGTTACACTAATAAGGAAGTCTATAGACAATACAACACTAGCTGTATTCAATTTTGTATTAAATTGGTTATGTAAAAATTATTGAAAAATCGTGTCTCTAATGACCAGTATCCGTTGCGGTTTATCAATTGATCTGTGATCGCAATCGCTAGCGATCTATTCAATTGTTCGAACTTTACAGAAACGTAGAACCGAGCATAATCGGTCACAATATTCAATCGATGAGAAACAATTCATATCTATAGAATCCTAACTAATATTATAATTTATGCGAAAGTGAGTTTCTTTATTTATTTGCTTGTTACGCTCGGGCGAAGGTGTTAGGTACTCTATGCTCGCCGATCCTTTTCTGCAAATTTATCTTTTCAGAAAGGTATCTGGCAGTGAACACCTTCAGAAAAGTACCCGGCTTCTTTGGGCGGGGGGCGACCAGTGTATGTGGGATTCGAAATTTAAATAGAAATTTTAAATTAATAAATTGAAATCTGACCATGTGAAATGTGAAAACGGCATTGTTTATGAATTGGATTTTGCTAATTTTATAATAGTCGTGAATCAATATTAACAAGCCATGTTAAAAAGTTGCACACCGGATGTCCCTCAAAGCGTTAAGGCCAAATCATTTCCTGACGGCAAAAACACATCTATCGTTTTCTTTTGCAAATATAATTACATAGATTTCGTAAAAGATACTACTGCATAAAACACAAGATTAATTTAACTACCTAAGTTGAAGCGTAAAAACGTTTTCTTACATAAACGTGATAAATAATTTATAAGAACAAAAAGGTAGAGCAAGAGTCAAACAACCTAGAGCTGTGTATAGTGACCTAGTTAGGTTAGATGAGTCGCTATTAAGGTAATGATTTTTTATTAATCGGGTGAAAACAGCTGTATCTGCGCTTTAAAGAATATGGCGAAGCAATTTATGTGTAATATTATATCTCATTTTAGGAGAAATTATCATTTTTGATAGACGAGTTTTACACGAGTATCTAAACCGAAGATCAGGCAAGCACCACTTGATGATATTCACGTGCTTAGTTTTTGCTTATTATTATTTTGTACTTGGTGATGAAGGAAAATGTCGTGAGAAAACCTGCATGTGTCGGATGAAAATCATGTTTATCCAATCAGCATTGAAGCAGCGTTGTGGATTAAGCTCCTCAAAGGAAGATGGAGACTTTAGCTTAGTAGTGGGACATTAATGGGCTCGTACTTAGATAATACGTTTACTTTAGTCCGCCTTGGTACGTAATGCTATATATATATATACGTATAGTGATCCGTTTTGAAGGGTGAGTGACCCGAGGGACGTAGATAACAACAAAGGTTCATACGTCTTACAGTGATAATGTCTTTAAAAAGAAATTTAAAGTTATTATGATAAAGCGTTTATTATTGAAATCACAAAGAATTTCATATATTAACTAAAACTTTTTATACCGAAAAATCAAAACATAAATACAAAGATAAATTAGTTATTTAAACGGTAAATGAAAAAGTACAACTATGTTAAGTATGTTGAAAAACTGTTGCTCACCTTACACAACCAGTTTGTACGCTTGCGTTTTACGATCTTCAAGTATAACACGTATTCATCTTAATTATTTTTACTAAAACAAACAACAACAGTCAGTAAAAGTAAAAGTATATACTTCTAATTTGTAGGTATTGATTTAAAATCACATATTTTGTTTCCATGTTTCAAACAAGGGGATCGATTATAATGGCGTTAACATAAGATTTATTTTCAATGTGCGAAGCCGAGACTAGCTTATCATTGTTTTACAATTTTGTTATATAACATTCAAAGATTTTGCTCGATAAAATCACGAGAATGTTTATCGTTGTGTTTGTCCCGAAGACAATATGAATCACAAACAATACTGTAACTGTTCATGATTTAAACTGCTCGATCGAAATAAATTATAAGTTTCTTTAATTAATAATTAGATATTACGCTCACGAAGGCTACACATGTTCAGACAGTACAGTTATGAAATAACATGAACATGCAGTTTTATTTAATTACCCGTTTATTAATTACACTTATATTACGAAGAGGTAAGGTTTTTTTCGTTGGTAAAGTAAAAATTTAATTCTATATGAGATTTGTCAACACTGACTTATGTTCACCAAACGAGAATGGCGTTGTAGAATAAGCTTTAAACATTTTCCTTAAGAAAAAAGAAGGCCTTTACCCAGCTATTGTATATTTCCAGGTTGTAGCTTACTTATGATACTAGCTGTGCCCGCGGTTTCACCCGCGGTTTTCACCCACGTATAACTTAAGAAAATCACTGAGAGTTTTCAGTTTTATTTTTGTGGGATATATGTATTTATTGGTTTTTGCCACACTCTGATTTGCAACATTTGTATGTTGCCCTATCTAGATCTAGTAGTATGGGCAATTGTTTGCCCATGAGAAAAACATCATTCCCTTAAATCTATTACCACATACTTGAAACTAAGACGTAAGTCTGTTTTTATTAATAAGTACTCGAAATTTACCAGCATAAGCTAAACCCCATTAAATATGATTGATCATATAGATCTGAGTTCAACTTACAATGGAGGATGTACAGATCAGATCAGTTACAGATTGATTATGTGTATAAAGATAATATAATTTGTTTCAGGACGGGTATATCTAATACAAAGTATTTTTACACATAGAAAATTTTATGAGATACTTACAGCTCATTCAGCTCAGCGCAGCACGAAGAGAAAAGAGACGGCCCGAGATCGTTTCTGTATGCTGTAAAACTACAACGAATACTACGCTAAATCTTTACAGCGTAGATTTTTAGACATTTTAATTATAATTTCAAAGATAGAAGTCATATAATATATAAAACCATATTTTTTTTATTTCGATGATAAATAAAAAATATAACTTAATTTATTTCTCACACATAATCCTCATCACGATAAATACATGTTTTTATTTCTACATTTTCCATAACAATCAATGATAAATAATTTTGTCAGAGTTCTTTCAGAGATAATCAAATGTTTGAAAGATTGTATAAAAACGCGTAAGGATTGCAGTTCTACATATGTATGCGCTGGGCCAGGCTATATAGGGTCGCTGACGTCACTTAGCGTAATACCCTCATCATGATATTATACAAGAACATGAATTCACACTTGTCTCATCAGTTGGCTACTTATATAATAATATTTTATACTAAAACCTTCTCCGAACGCGTTGCATTTTCTAGTATGTTGTATGTTGGTTTAGTAGTTGTTTCAATAAGGTATTACAAAAACATATCGTCCTTTATTAGTATAGATCTGTTATCATGGCTATATTATTTAAACAATTTTCAAAATATACCGAAATACTTTTAAAATAACTTTCGGGAAAAAGGAGGACTTCGTGAAATCGAGTCGGGTATATATACATACGGGTATTCGTACGTATCGACGGAAATTTATTTAGGAATATTTTTATTATCTCTATTTTATTTTCGTCAACACAGTTTGTTTTTTCGAATAAAGTACAAAAATGTTTGTATTTCAGTATTAGTTTTTTTTATTATTTACATGTATTTAAATAGAAAAATATTAATAATTTCTTTATAATCTGAAGTCACAAGAAATTGTTGCTATATTATATAATAAAAAATAAAAATAATATAAATTATAATTTAATCTTTTGAAAAAAAAACAAATAATTATTTCCTGTTATTATCATTTAAATTTTATATAATATTATAAAATATGAGTGCTCATAAAATACATTTGTTTTAAAGATTAAAAAATGATAAAACATTCAACATATTGAGGTTAGGATGGATATGAAATGTTTTACGGGCAATATCGTGATTGACTGCACGTAATCCGGAACATCATATACGATGGTAACATAACTTTGAACGCGTAAATCGCAAAAGTTTTTATTGCCTGTTATAACATAATGTGCCAAAGAAGTGCAATAAAAAAAACAACATTGATTGTACACAAAACTAAATTTTTAACTGATTCTATGAAATTACACTGTAGTTTGTTAGTCATTTACATTTTATTACATTTTCATATCCTCGAATTAGTTATCTTCAATCTAGTTTGTACTAATTGTTTAGTTTAGTTTAGTTTGTACTAATTGAAGGCTGATAGCAAAATTGTAAAAATACTTGAAGTTAGGCTCTAAAATTTTCGCGTATGTTAGACAGTAATAAACAACGATAATCGATTATTTATGTAATTATATCCACATAATATGCGTTTACGCATCCCTAGTTCAAGTTACATTACGCATTTTGAATTCTTGTTTCTAAAAGTAAATATATCTGCGCAACTAACTCGTAACTAATTTCTTACTATCCAACTTAGATTCCGCTTATCGTAAAAGCTTTCTTTCTTTTATAATATTTTGTTTATAATTATAGTCTATACTTCTATACTAATATTATAAAGAGGTCAAGTTTGTGAGGTTGTAGGGGATAATCTATGGATCTACTGAACTGATTTTGAAAATTATTTTACCAATAGGAAGCCATATTATTTGTGAGAGTCATATGCAATATATTAACTCGAAAAATAAAAAGGCTTTTTCGTAGTAGTTGGATTTGCAAAGTAAGTAAGTATATATTTATACACAACTCCGTAGTGAGGCGGCGGGTTGGTGAAATATGGTACACATTTTATCCATTAATATTAAGACTCTGCAGGACATTTACGGCTGTTTAAATTATGTAATGCTATTATGTTGCTTATGTTAATGTTAATAGGCTTTATAAAAATAAGTTTTTATATAATGTGGCCTAAAAACATTAAGATATTATTTTGATTATATTTAGTTAATCTATTGTAGGAACATGAACCGTTCCAAGTTTGAAATTTCGATAAATGTATCGATAGTTTTAATTCCAAAACATTTTTATATTTTGCATAATGTACTTTAAATATTTACATTACAACGGAGCTCATAAATACTTTCATTATACACAAGACCACTTTCTACGCTCTTTCTAATTAAGATCGCTCGATTATAAAAAGTTCGTTGATTGATAATCGATAAGACAAAAATGACAGCGAGACCCAGTTAATTGGCATATGTCAAATTAATAATTATAATGACATTTAATAACATGCATCAAATTATTTTTTATCGAATTCTCATGTGATCTATAAATACTTCCTAGAAAGGAAAAGTAATGAATAGTTTAAATACTCTTTTATTCAAATGTTTTGTCTTAGATACTTCATATGATTATATCGCTGATTAAATATTGTAATTATCTTAAATAAATATCATATTTAATGCCTTGCTTAGCGACTTGTTAGTTAAACACTTAATGAGGATTTTGTGTGATTTATTAATTATTATCTTTCTCATAAAATTCGTTTTGTGAAAATATATTCTTTGTAACATTACACATTAAATGTGCTGTTACAATTTATATTATTTTTATTTATTTTATTTTAAATAAAAATATAAATGAGCAGAGCAGTAAACATTATGTAATATATTTAAATAACGTTGACATAGTTATATTTGGTGTTCGAAACAACATTGTAAATGAAAATAAATTTTACGTGGTCCTTGTTTAAAAATTTACTGAGCACTCAGTGAAGATAGAGTACTTAGTGTATTAGCACTTTATGTTAACTTAGTACGAAAACAAATAAAAACTGCATTATAATGTGTTATACACGTTTATTCCAAGTCGCACACAACCGTACATATAAGAAACATACATTATCGAGTAGTATATGTAGTATATTATACATTTTTATGTTATCGCTTATCTCTACTTTCATAACTAGAATTATAATGATATGGTATAAATAAATAAGCTTTCCGACATCGTATCTCATCAGATTAAAAAGGGAAAGGTCTTACTTTTAATTAATTGGCCATTAGTTTAATATAATATTAGAAAAAATATATAATATTATATTTCCGATGTACCTACACGTATGGAATGTTTACAATTGAGTCAAACGCGGCATTGTGCAACACGTCCCCGACCTTTTGTTTTAGATGCGGCGACACAGATCGTCTTCAACGAGCCTTCGAAGCGCTCAAGAACCACAAGATCCATTTTTCACATAGAAGACTTAGATTAAAATATTATAATAATATACAAAGCTATCTACATTGCGCATTATCACTGAAAGACCACGTGGTCAAGGTAACTTTAAATATTTGGTAATGTTTACACGCATCATTCGAGCGTCGTATAGTAATTTCACGGTCAACGTGTAATGACCGAGAGCTTTAGGTGACTAAGCGAGAAGATGGGCTAAAGCGAATACCAGCATCGAAGCTGCAATAGTTTTAGTCGGCGCTGCATTTTGCGGCGGGGTTGGTGGCTTTAGATCTTCAGAATGTATGTAACTCTTCAAGCCGGTGTAAGATCGTAGAATTCTGTAATTTACTTCTTCCACTGACACTTGATTTTTCACAAAATTATATAGCCTGTTTATTATAACATAGATATTACCGCGGTCGTCAAATGTAAAGCGATCTATCCACTGGATGTAATTTGGATCGCGAGCGATTGTACGTTGCCCAATGCTAAAGTCGACAGTTGTGTTCCATTCTGCTATAGTCGAACTGCCAATCAGACCGAAGAAGAGCACGCCCGTTGAATCCATCTTCATTCCGTCCGTTTGTGATGCTTTAGTTCCGAGGTCGACCACGTATGGGCGTAAAGCACCATCGCTTCTTGTAGATAGTGATCCATTTCGTAGAACGGATGCATTTATCGCGTAGAGGTGGAAGCTTGCAAGCGGGCAGAAGTAGACAGTTCGATCGACATTTTCATCCTCGGTCATAAACTGAGGTCCAAGCGCTATACCGTCGATGTTCACAGGAAGATTGACTGTTGTTCCATTGAGACGGAATAAAGTGGCTTCAGGAACTGATGACATTGACTTTTTGTCACGTAGCTTCCATGATTTTTTATCGCTAAGTCGAAACACTATAATGCCTGGATCGACAGCACTGTTGTCAGTAATATAAGCGTAGTCACCATCACGATTATCCACTACGAGGTCGTTAAGATACGTTGTGGTAGGATTGACTGTGTCCTGGGATAACGGTATCCGCTCTATTTTATTCTCACCTGATTTTAAATCAATTAATACAATCGATGGCGGGCACTTTGTACTGGGGTTTTGAGTCAGAGTACTGACGCGACCATTATCTAAAATCCACATTATACCGTTTCGATCAATCTCAATATTTTGCACAAATTGTAGAGCATCACAATTACCGATGTTGTTGTCGCTCCAACTAGGAAATGGTTTCAATTTCGGGGCCGTGGTATCATTTTGATAAGCTGGTATATAGGCGAGGGTGGCCGGCACACCGTCCAACATACGAGGAAGAGTTAAAAATATTTTGTCTTCATAGAAATTTATTCCCGAAATTAATACATTTTGAGGAATGTATCGACTCGTGTTAAGATAGGTTTCGCGATCAGTTTGCGATTCCCATTCGAAATCAATTGTGCGCCACTCGTAGATAACTCGGAATTGTTCCCTATGTGGGACCGACGTACGAGGCGGTTGCTGCGCGGCCGCGGCAGCGACGACGGCGATGAGCACTAATAGTTTCATGTTCGCTTGAGGTCCGATTCAAAGGCGTGCAGCGCGGGCGACGCGAACGATGCGACTGACGCTCGAGCACCTCGCCGTGCGTGACTCGCGGACTCTGCTTACCGGCCCTGCGTATGTCACCACAATACGTCATTGTTATTGACAATTTGCGATTAATAGATTCCTCCACCTTGAAATAAGATTAATCTCAACTCATTAAAAACTATGGTGTATTTGTACTGTAACTAATAAATAAATACGTACTGGGAAGGGTGCACCAAGGTCACTCGTCTCACCCCTGCTAGACGGAGGGTCCGCCAGTCTCGCCGTTTATGTATAAATCGTACAGGGAATCGATTTAAGTCCTAGTTGAGTTTAGCATTTGAAAATGTTTAGCTGAATCTAAAATTGCATTTACCATGGATCTGTTTTATATAATTTTGGAATAATATTCTATCAAATTTTATATTTATATAATGTAATGATAAATTATATTATTTTAAGGTCTCAATATTGTTTTACCCACGATCATAAGCAGTAATACTATATAAGATAATATAAGGTTTGATTCAATATATAATAAAATTAAGTACATTTGTTGTGTCGTCGCACTAATAATAAACTTAAGTTAAATATTGACGTGTTTTAAATTGTCTGTTAAAAAACATGAAGATATAAAAACTCTGGTCCTTACGCAGTTGTGTATATGTAATATGACTAAACCCAAGAGAGGAATGGGTATAATACTCTATCGCTGTTCGTTTAAGTGACTTAGAATTCAGAACGGGTTTATTTCCGTGAGTCACCATAACAAAAGAACTTTGTAACATCATATAGCCTTCAATGTATAAACTGTTTGTTTATTAAATTAATTTAAGTAATTATTTATTTCAAGTAATTAAATAGATATTAAGTAAGGTAAATTTGAAAAACGACTTGATAAAAATTGTTATCGATTTTTAAATCTTTCATCGTTTTATACTTTGATATAACATATAACACTTGCATAAAAATAAAACAACAAGTTCTCTGTAAAAAAATGAAAAGTAACAGCCTGTGTAAGCGCTGGTCTAAGGTCTCCTCTTCCTTTATGCTAAATTTTTGAGCTTCTTCCACCACGCTGGCCCAATAAGGGTTAGTGCATACATACAGACAGACGGATTCCTTTTTTTTCCTTTAGAGGTACGGAACCCTAAAAATAGATAAAAGTATAAATCTCAAAGACAATTTCAAAGGAACCACTAAGATCTTCAACTGATCTTCAACTGTAGTATATCAAATGGAATTGGTTCTGTGTCTCAGTCTTAGAAATAAGCAATCCTTGCTCTGAGAATGACGAACAAGTCATGGATTCGCAGTAATAAACATTTATATTAAGCAGGGCAGAAGTATGTGTTTATTTTAGTTTTTTTAAACTATACTAATATTATAAATGTGCAAACTGGATCCCTAAGAATGGACATATTCTATTTTACCTAATACCCGTCTACCCCAATCACGCGGGCGGAGTCGCGGGCAAAAACTAGTACATAATCATAAAATATATAAAACAGAAATAGTTTATTTCAGTTAGTAAATTGATATAATTTAATATATCTAAATAATATTTAATCGGCAGCTATTAAATGAAATAAATAAAATATATTTAAAAAAAATATTTTGCAACATATTAATTCATGAATCTTACTAATAAACTTGCATGTGCTTAAAACTTGTTATAATCAATTAAACATAGGAACCTAGGAAGTGCTATGGCACCATCTAATATGCGAGTAGTTCAACATACAGATGTAGCAGTATTTCCATATTATATATAATGATATATATTGGGGTCAATGACACAGCTTTACGTTTTACCTATGTCACATTCTTATTCAAAACTATTACTTCTTCCACATACAGCGTGTATATCGTTTGTTCGAATACACTATTTAACAATTACTTATATTAGTTTAATGTAATTTGTAAATAAACTATCACAACTTCACGTTCAGATAAAAAAAAAATCGGTTCCATTTGGTAGAATTACTTTATTTAACTACATTTACTTAATTTCAATATGTCTCGCCAATAGAAAGTATTTTAAAGGTTTCGTAATTTCATTTTCAAGTGTTGAAAATCTTTTGTAGTAATAGAAACTTAAATTTTCTATTAAAGCAACGTTTTTTATATGCTGTCAAGCGTGTCAAGTTGTTCGGTTTCCTACACTCCAACTATTATTAGTCTAAAACAATTGTACAATTTGAATCATGGACATTTCATGTAGGTACTACGAAATAATTTTAACTTATTTTAAAAGTACATAAAGCATATGATTAGAAACATATTGAATTTTCTTGTTCCTCTTTAGGTATTATAAATTAATATCACATTTTGCGCAAGCGACGTAAGAAACCTAAAGAGAAAGTTTTTAAAATTTAATTTAAAAAAAGTAGTTGCGAAGTTGTTGTTCTGTCTAAGACTCCATTTTGTGTGCAGTGCGAGTATACTTCGATGCTATATCTTATTATAATAATAAGAATATATTTATTTTGCTAACGAAACTCTATGTTTCAATTTCGTTGATTGTCTATCTATCTATTTCGAAGATTCACATATAATAGAGAATCAATTGATAACGAGATGACAGTGATATAAGCAGTTAAAAAAAACTAAAGTAAAGCGATTATAAAAGTATGAACATGTAATGTAAAAGGATGAATGAGATATCGTAAATAACGTTACGTTCTCGTGTACTATTTGCAGATGACAAGAGAGGATAACCGAAGAAAATGAGGATACACTGACTTGACTAGTGCAAGAAGTTTTAAAAAAATAATCCCATAAAATGGTTTATTTGCTTTTTTTTTTTAAATGAGACAGTATAGGAAAATCCTATTTTTAGATTACAATTATCTATCATTTTAATTTTACGCATCAACCGATGTATTTGTTAATTAAGTTTATCACGTTATTATATAATAATAATGTCCTCTGGATGGACCGATTTAGCCACGGCGGCGCAGGACATATAGTGCACAATTGTGTGCGCAAACACTCTATTCAGGTGCACTTTCTATTCCCTAACTCTCAAAATCCGATGGAATGGCAATCCGACACGATTGGAAAGAGTTTAGGCGCAGGACCAACGGCTTTACGTGCTTTTCGAGGCACGGGAGTGTAAACACTTCCAACATCTAGACTCCGGGCTGCTACTGAGAATTTTCGACAGAAAAACCCAATAACTTTTTATTTGTGCGACTTGGGGGTTGAGGTCTTCTTGACGAAGGCGTCAAGTAACGTTAATATATATATATATATATATATGTATGTATGTTTAGTACAATAATTACCAAAACATCTACTGGCACGCCTAGGGGATAAAACTACCATGTATGTATTAAATATTTAAAAATGAATATATGATCCCAGCCGAAAATGAAAGAACTACAAAACCGATGACTTGACGAAGACGTCAGGTCACGTTAATATATATATATATGTATGTTTAGTACAATAATTACCAAAACATCTACTGGCACGCCTAGGGGATAAAACTACCGTGTATGTATTAAATATTTAAAAATGAATATATGATCCCAGCCGAAAATGAAAGAACTACAAAACCGATGACTTGACGAAGACGTCAGGTCACGTTAATATATATATATATATATGTATGTTTAGTACAATAATTACCAAAACATCTACTGGCACGCCTAGGGGATAAAACTACCGTGTATGTATTAAATATTTAAAAATGAATATATGATCCCAGCCGAAAATGAAAGAACTACAAAACCGAAAGATAATGCTTTCAATAAATTAAGTTTATACCAAAAAAGTTAATCAAATGATGAGTAAAACAATATACTAAGCGGTTTCTTAATTTTAACAATTAGTACACACGTAATTATTTCTTTTAACTTAGACTAATAGTGTATATTGAATATCAATAACGTTGCTTTTATTATTGATACTTTAACGACATGTATAAATTATTCATCATATAATTTTAAATATCCGCCAATAAATAACTTTAACTAAATTTAGGCGCGAAGTGCCAACTCGAAGGTCGCTTAAGTAGTCTTCTATGGTAGAGTTAGCGTTCAGACGACCTCAATATATTGAGTTGCTGCACCGCACCATAAATAACGTGTGGCGAGTTCCAACATTGGATTATGACCTTTATTTCATTAGGATAAGAGTGTTGAATGTAATGTTTTTTTTTTAAATTCAATATCACGCCTTGCACGTGACGCCAAAGTATCTTCCGCAGACGCGAACGACAGATTCAATACAATATCGTTTATGATTAGTTTAATAATTACATTGTTTTTCCTTATCACTATTAAGTGTGGTGGATAATGTATAAATTTATTAATATTTTGTAAAGATGTAAAGATATTAAGCTTTTATTTAGCGAGCACTTTTAACAAACTACGATATTTGGTATAAGAAGGATACCCACAAGAGTATATATTTATATAAAATAGGTAGGCAGACGAGCAGAATGGGCCCACCTCATGGTCATCGGCCATAGACATTGGCGCTGTAAGAAAAATTACCATTCCTTACATCGTACAACAATACTAAGTATTGCTATTTGGCAGTGTTTTGAGTGGGTTAAAACAAACGGGTGTTCATTCTGGGTCAGGCATTCATTCGTTCGTTCATTTTTGTGTCAAAAAATTTCATTAGCAGCCCGGAGTTTGGAAGTTAGACGTTATGGATATTGCGACTCCCGTGCCCCGGAACGCACGTTTGGTCCTGTGCTTTAACACTTAAACCGCCAACCAAACCTTAGTAAACATCCAATCGTTAATCTTCACGGTCAAGGTTTACTGGTAGACTTTAACAGCTGTTTCTTTATTTATTTTAATCGCTTATCATATAGTTAATTGTTTTGAAAGCGGTTTGCTGAACGGCCTCGATTATCAACGTCGATGTTGACCAGGTAACCATTTAATAGAATATTTATTACCGGAATACCAATAGCGGAAATTGATATTCCTTATTATTATGTTAGGGAGACTACATAAATTATAAATATTGAATGACAAACAATTTCGTTTTATATCAATTTGACAAATTATCTATGTTCCGTAAAGCGAATCATTCGAAAATAATGCTATCGAATTATAAAATACATAAACCATTTATTTCTTTAAGATTAATATTTATAACAATAAACTCAAATAATATTTAAAAAAAAATGCCATCACATTCTTAAGATGTTGATGGCCTAAAGGTTCCACGTTATTCCACCTCGCTACTCCAATGCGAGTTCGTGGGTTGGTGGTACAAGACAATCCAAAATTCTGATCAGAGTTATATGGTTTTCGGAGCTACACCCATTATCATGCTAAATATATAATGCATTATATATTACATAGTCCTCTTTGTTACTTACGACCCTATATATATATTTTAAAGTAAAGCTTTTAATAATAATATATATTTATTCATAAGAGAGATTGAACATAGTAGTTAAATATTAAAATTTAGTTTGTACAAATTAATTTAATTCTTCTTCGTCTCACTTCCTCATAAAAAATATTACCAACTTAACGTTTAAACTATTACGTAAATAATGCGAATTTATTTTATATATTATGTAAATAAAAGTAATTTCAAACATTAATTGTGCTATTACAAGAATTTTTATGCTATAAAACTATCAATTTATAAGTTTTGAAATAGATTTATTAAATTACAGACTATTATACAACGTAACGAAAGATTAACTTTTAATAACTTATATTAACTAATGGCATAGAAGTAGAATGATTAATTAAACATTCTAATCAATAATAAATTCGAGTGTTTAAACGACCTGAAAAAATAAGTAAATGAACTAAATACAGATATACTTGTTATGTTATAGAAATATTTTTATTTTATTTTAGTTTTAATTTTTTTGTATTTAATCACTATTTGAATATTTATTCTTACATGCTTTTTATGTATTTTGAAAAGTACACAGTGATACAGTACAGACTCTATATCACTAGTTATTCTAATAATTATAAATAAAGAAATATTGCTATTAAACAAGTGAAGAGCTTATCCAACAGTCTATAAACTAATAAGATGTTACACTGACTAGAGTCAATTACCTGCCGGACTCGTCACTCACCGTATTAATTCACAGGCAGTCATTTAAGAATATTTCCACAGTTTTCCTAAATAGCTGCCCGACTTGACTACGAGGATGGATACAAGTGAAATATGAATTTTACTTCATTTGTCGAATAAAATCCTGAAACTCGATTCCAGCGCCACCTACTAGCGTCGAATATTAACCATTTACGTACTTACTTAACATACCTATAAAATTTCATCAAAATCGGTCTAGCCGGTTCACTTAAGTGACATACGTGACGTATATAAGAATTATTTATGTCATCCATCACTATTAGCATGTTCTAGCCATATGTTCTAATTAAGACATTCTTTTGGTTTTTAACAAATAAAGCGCAACAAAAAAATAGTCATTAAAAATATTCTAAATGTGCAAGTGGATGATAGGAAACGTACATCCATAGATCATTATTACACGCCGAGGTTGTGGAATCCTTTCCCACCCAGGACAGACATTTGTGTGCATGAACATGTCTGTTTGTCCTGAGTCTGGGGGTAATTATCTATATAAGTACGTATTAGTGTATCAGTGTGTATGTAGTATATCAGTTGTCTGGTTTCTGTAGTACAAGCACTTCTTAATTTGGGATCAGAAGGCCGTGGGTGAAAAATGTCCGAGAATATTATTCACGAATCCATAACGAATAGCCATAGATTAATTTAGATCTCGACCAATTATATCATGTCAATTCCAGGCCCAAGATGTTTATCTGCGAGCACGGCATTGTCCCCGCCAAGTCTCGTACATTCGTAATATCATTTTCTCAGAGTCATTCGAGGCATTTTCGAACCCTTGTAACTTCGTTGTGGACAAAGCTAGAAGCCTGAATTTTACTATGTTCCTCAATTATTATTTTTACAATAACTTTATGAACTATCAGCTGTCAATTTTTTTTAATGTTGTCACTAACTCGATCACCGTTTATCAAAATTCTACGGTACTTTTAGAAGACACACAATAAAAATAAATAAATAGAAGTTATTTTCTAGTTTTTACATTTTATTATTTTTATAAGATTTAACCTATAGTCCTCCTGTCATTAGTATAGTCTACATAGGGGATGCAGCCTGCAATACCCCAGTAAATAAGTGCCAGACATTGTATTTTCAAATAAAAAGAAAACGAATCGAGCTATATATTTCAAATGATTTGAGGTTCGTATTTGTGTGACTATATGACCTGAGAGGCTAAGTCCGTATGTAATGACTGAAATTAATAACGCATTTCATTGTCGAATTTCCGCAACTACAATATAACTTGGCTATAAATTTCATATTGTGTTATGAACTATTAGAAATTGATTAACATATTTATGACAGTATAAAATAAGTTTTATCATCTGTGAAAGCCGTTTCAGTATCAACGAGTACTGGCCATGCATGTGTTATAGTAACCTAGCCTGCCTACCTATCTGAATGCGTTACTGTAACTCGGAAGCGATTTCTTTCATTACGAACGGTTATAAACACGCAATATAGGATGTATTGTATGTTTTAATTATGTTTAGTTCACAGATTATAAAACAAAAGGTTTGTAATCTTTTTAGTTTTTACAGTACCCAGTGCTATATTTTATTGTCGGAATGTTTCGGTATAGCTTATCCCAAAATCCACTATGAAGGTTTTAAATTTAGATTTTTTATCAAAATAATATTATATATTTCAGGTTATTCTATGTGCGAGCTCCATTTGTTTTTTTTTGGTTTATAGTTTTTGGAAAAAAATATTAAATATTTTTGGAGTAATTTTTTCCTTTGCAAACTTTCAAGTCGTCATGATAATTTTCTCCCAAACGACGCCCATTGAGCAATCGGACTATTGAGTAAAGGATATTTTATGATTCTCTAGGCGAACTCTAAGATGGAAGTGGTAAGATCTGTAAATGGTAAATTATTAATAGCCTGCCATTTTTTTACTAACAGTCAACACTCACATACACTCACCACACACACCGTATTAGTTACTCTTATATGAGATTAATATAACTGTTGAATCTCGACCGCCTTTTTTATGCTCGAAGTGCAGAAGTGTATGCTGTCTATATGTCGATATACCGGACGTTTTGGAGCAAATCATTTGAAATATATTTTTTCGACGACTGAGTGAAACGATATCATTAATAATCGGCCAAACTGCACTTACAATTAATTTTAGTAAGAAAAGGATTTAGGAATAAGATATATACTAGACAAAGACTAATAATAAGAATAGTACAGAGATTTGTTTATAAACTTAAGACATTAGTACAATAAATACTAGTTTGAACATTACGGACAAATGATACTCGTAGTTGAGCCCTGGTTCATAATTCATCCGAGTAAAATAAAACATCGTGAGGAAACCTGCATGTGTCTAATTTCATTGAAATTGTGCCACATGGGTATTCTACCAACCCGCATCGGAGCAGCGTAGTGGAATAAGCTCCAATCCTTCTCCTCAAAAGGGAGAGGAGGCCGTAGCCCAGCAGTGGGGCATTAACAGGCTGTTACTGTACTGTAACTGGTTCATAATTCATCCGTGCATAAATGACCGAGTTCGGTTCCCCAAAGTTTGTGGGATTCATAATAAAATTTGGAAACTACTAGGTCAAATTAAAACAATATCCCAAATTTGTGTTGGTTCGTAAGTTTTTAAATGACTCCATAAAAAATATATTTTGGTAATGATAACCTAGGAAAGGTTTCGGAATTATTACAAATTAAATTAAACAACTATAAACGGATTTATCGCGTATATTTTAACAATTTTCTTATCAATTTATGACGTTTCAAACACTTTGCAGTGTCCGGGGCCACAAGCAGATCTTTAATTCAAATTATTTAGGTGTTATTAAAAATCATTGAAATTTAAAATAGTTAGTAGGGGGTAGTTCACAGTACCATGGGAGCCCTCCCTAGAGAAGGGCCGGCCGTCAGAACGTCACGGTAGCATCTCCAAGCGATCCCGTGGCCCTCCTCATTAAGAAGGTGAGGGTACTGCAGGGTTTTAATGGGTATTCTGATGTTCGGCGCGCACTCGGCGCGTTGGACACCGGCGAGCCCCACATACCCCCCCACTGTTTCCTTGGGGGTAAAGCGTAAAGCGTTTTCCAGCGATAAAAAAAATAACAACATAAGTCCGGCGGGCCGCAGGTTGAGTACAACTGTTTTAGATTGACCTTTAGTGCTACCAAAAAAAAAATGGAAATAAGAGTAGAAAAAGTTTTACCTCAATTTACCTCAAATTTTCAACAATGATTTTAGTGGCGAAAGCTTTAATTTAAAATACTATAGAATACATATTATGAACATACAGACTTTGCAAAATATTATAATTTTAAATTTATGACAGTAGCGTCATCTATATTCTCGTATTAGAAATACTTAGAACGTGACTTGTACTCGTACTCGTGCTCGTAGTGACATCTGGCTAATAATGTAGGAAGCACTTCGTATGTTACTATCTATGTCCAACTATTATTCTACTCTATTATATTATAATTAGCATTAAATAAATAAGTTAATTTCTTTATTTACTGATTTATTTCACTATTCGTCGTATTAGATTTGTATTTACAATTTTATATTAATACAACAACTAACAGTGTCATCTAGTGCTAAGAGGCAAAACTGCGTTAGAAGTATAGATGTTTTGCTTTAAAATAGAACGTAAAATATAAAAAAACGATTAAGAAATACGTTTTATTAAATGTATTTGTAAATAAGTTATACGTCTAAATTTTTAAATTTTATTAAATATTTATGGTTAAATATGTAGAACTTTTTCAACATTCCTTGTACACATAGACGGGATCTGTGGCTGGGATTGGCGTCCCGGTTACAGGTCTTTTGTTCTGATGGCTAGAGTTCGATTCCGAGTAAGGGTAATTTAAATGGCTTTTTTTTTTTTAATGATATATGAACGACCTATTCGTTCGACCTCTGAATATCTACTTTAGTTGTCTAGGGTTTTATAAAAACTTTTCGCATCGTTTTGTTAAGAAATTATACAGATGGTCAAAACATGAAAATTCAACAGCAAAATCATTAAAGATCTAAGACGTATTAACGAACAATTGTTTTTATTTTTATTTTCCAAGCTTGTATATTTTTAAACAATCACTCCCGTGGTTTTTGAGTGCAAATATTTTCATTTCGACTTGTACTGTACGTTTACATTGTAAGCAAAAATAAGAGCCTAATAGCACGAATGTCTTAACATTATTATAACAAACTAGTAATCGTCCGCGGCATATTTTTTGGCATTTTTTTTAATTTTACTATAAAAATGGTTGAAATATAATTTTCTAAACATAATTATTATTTTAAAGATTACAAGGCTGTCAAGTGTGTTTACGTATATTTTTATTTATCCAAAAACTAGCGTTCGCCCGCGGCTTCACTCCCATGTAAGGTAAGAGACGTGATGTTGATGTTGGAGGGAGAGGTTTTTTCATAGCTTGCTTCATAGCAAATTTCATCAAAATCGGTTTAGTGTTCTAGCAGTGAAAGCGTAACAGACAGACAGAGTATCTTTCTCATTTATAATAATATTAGTAAGCATAAATTGTCTTCGATATGGAACGGAACACGGACCATTGTTGATATTACATCCACGTGGACGAAAACGCGGGCAGCCGTAATAAATTGCAATAACACGACCCACTTATTTTGTGTGATAGGTAAAGTAGCGATAACAATTAACATGCTGTGGCTAGAATACTGTAGAATTAATTATAATCCAAATTTATTTAAGAATAACCATGAACATTCGCGTGCAGGCAGATATTTGAGATATTATTGATTGCTTTCGTCAATTCGTATAGTTGACAAGCTGTGACGAGATATTTTAATTCTTATGCGCTTGGCTGACATAAGGTATTCTTTGCATGCGACTCTAGCACGACATTTTGCTTTTCTATTACCTTAAAGGTCCTAAAATAAAACTTTATTTATTTTATTCCTATAAAAAGTAAATGATATTGATTAAGATTATACCAATGGCGTTATGAGGCTTTTGGTACTGAATAAGGAAAAGTATTATTTAAATTCGCCTTAATAATAATAAGAAGGAAAAAAAGCTACAAACAATCATGAAGAATGGTTAGTTATAGTCATAATCATCATTGAGCCAATCATAGTCCACTGCATAAACATAGGCCTCTCTTACGGTGTATCAAAGCTACTGGTCGATCACGCCTTGTCTTAAATGTCACAAATGTCATGTCACAATGTCACAAATCCGCCCTGGATTTGGACATTTAAAATATGATACAGTGAGTCGAACACTGCCCGGGTTACGATAAAACCAAAGGTTTTCACAAAATCCTTACACAGCGGTAGGTTATACTTTCCGATTTACTCTACAATCTACCGTGAACGAATCGGTTTGTTCTGGGGGCTGGAACACATCCAGTCATCTGGCAGGACGGCTTGTGACAACTCTTTAGAACAGTTCGCATAAGTGACTCAAGAAAAAAACCGGGTCTGTAGTTTGATGATCACTTTTTATACTATCATAATCGTGAGGTATTATAATTCGGTAATTAAACATTGCCTTATATTAAGCATAAGCTTGAGCCCAAGTCAAAACAGATATATAGTACCTTATTAAATAATTGTGACGTATTTATGTCATTCATCCAAAAAACATGTAAATATAATAACTTGATATTTTATGATTCTCTAGGCGAACTCTAAGATGGAAGTGGTAAGATCTGTAAATGGTAAATTATTAATAGCCTGCCATTTTTTTACTAACAGTCAACACTCACATACACTCACCACACACACCGTATTAGTTACTCTTATATGAGATTAATATAACTGTTGAATCTCGACCGCCTTTTTTATGCTCGAAGTGCAGAAGTGTATGCTGTCTATATGTCGATATACCGGACGTTTTGGAGCAAATCATTTGAAATATATTTTTTCGACGACTGAGTGAAACGATATCATTAATAATCGGTCAAACTGCACTTACAATTAATTTTAGTAAGAAAAGGATTTAGGAATAAGATATATACTAGACAAAGACTAATAATAAGAATAGTACAGAGATTTGTTTATAAACTTAAGACATTAGTACGATAAATACTAGTTTGAACATTACGGACAAATGATACTCGTAGTTGAGCCCTGGTTCATAATTCATCCGAGTAAAATAAAACATCGTGAGGAAACCTGCATGTGTCTAATTTCATTGAAATTGTGCCACATGGGTATTCTACCAACCCGCATCGGAGCAGCGTAGTGGAATAAGCTCCAATCCTTCTCCTCAAAAGGGAGAGGAGGCCGTAGCCCAGCAGTGGGGCATTAACAGGCTGTTACTGTACTGTAACTGGTTCATAATTCATCCGTGCATAAATGACCGAGTTCGGTTCCCCAAAGTTTGTGGGATTCATAATAAAATTTGGAAACTACTAGGTCAAATTAAAACAATATACCAAATTTGTGTTGGTTCGTAAGTTTTTAAATGACTCCATAAAAAATATATTTTGGTAATGATAACCTAGGAAAGGTTTCGGAATTATTACAAATTAAATTAAACAACTATAAACGGATTTATCGCGTATATTTTAACAATTTTCTTATCAATTTATGACGTTTCAAACACTTTGCAGTGTCCGGGGCCACAAGCAGATCTTTAATTCAAATTATTTAGGTGTTATTAAAAATCATTGAAATTTAAAATAGTTAGTAGGGGGTAGTTCACAGTACCATGGGAGCCCTCCCTAGAGAAGGGCCGGCCGTCAGAACGTCACGGTAGCATCTCCAAGCGATCCCGTGGCCCTCCTCATTAAGAAGGTGAGGGTACTGCAGGGTTTTAATGGGTATTCTGATGTTCGGCGCGCACTCGGCGCGTTGGACACCGGCGAGCCCCACATACCCCCCCACTGTTTCCTTGGGGGTAAAGCGTAAAGCGTTTTCCAGCGATAAAAAAAATAACAACATAAGTCCGGCGGGCCGCAGGTTGAGTACAACTGTTTTAGATTGACCTTTAGTGCTACCAAAAAAAAAATGGAAATAAGAGTAGAAAAAGTTTTACCTCAATTTACCTCAAATTTTCAACAATGATTTTAGTGGCGAAAGCTTTAATTTAAAATACTATAGAATACATATTATGAACATACAGACTTTGCAAAATATTATAATTTTAAGTTTATGACAGTAGCGTCATCTATATTCTCGTATTAGAAATACTTAGAACGTGACTTGTACTCGTACTCGTACTCGTAGTGACATCTGGCTAATAATGTAGGAAGCACTTCGTATGTTACTATCTATGTCCAACTATTATTCTACTCTATTATATTATAATTAGCATTAAATAAATAAGTTAATTTCTTTATTTACTGATTTATTTCACTATTCGTCGTATTAGATTTGTATTTACAATTTTATATTAATACAACAACTAACAGTGTCATCTAGTGCTAAGAGGCAAAACTGCGTTAGAAGTATAGATGTTTTGCTTTAAAATAGAACGTAAAATATAAAAAAACGATTAAGAAATACGTTTTATTAAATGTATTTGTAAATAAGTTATACGTCTAAATTTTTAAATTTTATTAAATATTTATGGTTAAATATGTAGAACTTTTTCAACATTCCTTGTACACATAGACGGGATCTGTGGCTGGGATTGGCGTCCCGGTTACAGGTCTTTTGTTCTGATGGCTAGAGTTCGATTCCGAGTAAGGGTAATTTAAATGGCTGTTTTTTTTTTAATGATATATGAACGACCTATTCGTTCGACCTCTGAATATCTACTTTAGTTGTCTAGGGTTTTATAAAAACTTTTCGCATCGTTTTGTTAAGAAATTATACAGATGGTCAAAACATGAAAATTCAACAGCAAAATCATTAAAGATCTAAGACGTATTAACGAACAATTGTTTTTATTTTTATTTTCCAAGCTTGTATATTTTTAAACAATCACTCCCGTGGTTTTTGAGTGCAAATATTTTCATTTCGACTTGTACTGTACGTTTACATTGTAAGCAAAAATAAGAGCCTAATAGCACGAATGTCTTAACATTATTATAACAAACTAGTAATCGTCCGCGGCATATTTTTTGGCATTTTTTTTAATTTTACTATAAAAATGGTTGAAATATAATTTTCTAAACATAATTATTATTTTAAAGATTACAAGGCTGTCAAGTGTGTTTACGTATATTTTTATTTATCCAAAAACTAGCGTTCGCCCGCGGCTTCACTCCCATGTAAGGTAAGAGACGTGATGTTGATGTTGGAGGGAGAGGTTTTTTCATAGCTTGCTTCATAGCAAATTTCATCAAAATCGGTTTAGTGTTCTAGCAGTGAAAGCGTAACAGACAGACAGAGTATCTTTCTCATTTATAATAATATTAGTAAGCATAAATTGTCTTCGATATGGAACGGAACACGGACCATTGTTGATATTACATCCACGTGGACGAAAACGCGGGCAGCCGTAATAAATTGCAATAACACGACCCACTTATTTTGTGTGATAGGTAAAGTAGCGATAACAATTAACATGCTGTGGCTAGAATACTGTAGAATTAATTATAATCCAAATTTATTTAAGAATAACCATGAACATTCGCGTGCAGGCAGATATTTGAGATATTATTGATTGCTTTCGTCAATTCGTATAGTTGACAAGCTGTGACGAGATATTTTAATTCTTATGCGCTTGGCTGACATAAGGTATTCTTTGCATGCGACTCTAGCACGACATTTTGCTTTTCTATTACCTTAAAGGTCCTAAAATAAAACTTTATTTATTTTATTCCTATAAAAAGTAAATGATATTGATTAAGATTATACCAATGGCGTTATGAGGCTTTTGGTACTGAATAAGGAAAAGTATTATTTAAATTCGCCTTAATAATAATAAGAAGGAAAAAAAGCTACAAACAATCATGAAGAATGGTTAGTTATAGTCATAATCATCATTGAGCCAATCATAGTCCACTGCATAAACATAGGCCTCTCTTACGGTGTATCAAAGCTACTGGTCGATCACGCCTTGTCTTAAATGTCACAAATGTCATGTCACAATGTCACAAATCCGCCCTGGATTTGGACATTTAAAATATGATACAGTGAGTCGAACACTGCCCGGGTTACGATAAAACCAAAGGTTTTCACAAAATCCTTACACAGCGGTAGGTTATACTTTCCGATTTACTCTACAATCTACCGTGAACGAATCGGTTTGTTCTGGGGGCTGGAACACATCCAGTCATCTGGCAGGACGGCTTGTGACAACTCTTTAGAACAGTTCGCATAAGTGACTCAAGAAAAAAACCGGGTCTGTAGTTTGATGATCACTTTTTATACTATCATAATCGTGAGGTATTATAATTCGGTAATTAAACATTGCCTTATATTAAGCATAAGCTTGAGCCCAAGTCAAAACAGATATATAGTACCTTATTAAATAATTGTGACGTATTTATGTCATTCATCCAAAAAACATGTAAATATAATAACTTGATATTTTATGATTCTCTAGGCGAACTCTAAGATGGAAGTGGTAAGATCTGTAAATGGTAAATTATTAATAGCCTGCCATTTTTTTACTAACAGTCAACACTCACATACACTCACCACACACACCGTATTAGTTACTCTTATATGAGATTAATATAACTGTTGAATCTCGACCGCCTTTTTTATGCTCGAAGTGCAGAAGTGTATGCTGTCTATATGTCGATATACCGGACGTTTTGGAGCAAATCATTTGAAATATATTTTTTCGACGACTGAGTGAAACGATATCATTAATAATCGGTCAAACTGCACTTACAATTAATTTTAGTAAGAAAAGGATTTAGGAATAAGATATATACTAGACAAAGACTAATAATAAGAATAGTACAGAGATTTGTTTATAAACTTAAGACATTAGTACGATAAATACTAGTTTGAACATTACGGACAAATGATACTCGTAGTTGAGCCCTGGTTCATAATTCATCCGAGTAAAATAAAACATCGTGAGGAAACCTGCATGTGTCTAATTTCATTGAAATTGTGCCACATGGGTATTCTACCAACCCGCATCGGAGCAGCGTAGTGGAATAAGCTCCAATCCTTCTCCTCAAAAGGGAGAGGAGGCCGTAGCCCAGCAGTGGGGCATTAACAGGCTGTTACTGTACTGTAACTGGTTCATAATTCATCCGTGCATAAATGACCGAGTTCGGTTCCCCAAAGTTTGTGGGATTCATAATAAAATTTGGAAACTACTAGGTCAAATTAAAACAATATACCAAATTTGTGTTGGTTCGTAAGTTTTTAAATGACTCCATAAAAAATATATTTTGGTAATGATAACCTAGGAAAGGTTTCGGAATTATTACAAATTAAATTAAACAACTATAAACGGATTTATCGCGTATATTTTAACAATTTTCTTATCAATTTATGACGTTTCAAACACTTTGCAGTGTCCGGGGCCACAAGCAGATCTTTAATTCAAATTATTTAGGTGTTATTAAAAATCATTGAAATTTAAAATAGTTAGTAGGGGGTAGTTCACAGTACCATGGGAGCCCTCCCTAGAGAAGGGCCGGCCGTCAGAACGTCACGGTAGCATCTCCAAGCGATCCCGTGGCCCTCCTCATTAAGAAGGTGAGGGTACTGCAGGGTTTTAATGGGTATTCTGATGTTCGGCGCGCACTCGGCGCGTTGGACACCGGCGAGCCCCACATACCCCCCCACTGTTTCCTTGGGGGTAAAGCGTAAAGCGTTTTCCAGCGATAAAAAAAATAACAACATAAGTCCGGCGGGCCGCAGGTTGAGTACAACTGTTTTAGATTGACCTTTAGTGCTACCAAAAAAAAAATGGAAATAAGAGTAGAAAAAGTTTTACCTCAATTTACCTCAAATTTTCAACAATGATTTTAGTGGCGAAAGCTTTAATTTAAAATACTATAGAATACATATTATGAACATACAGACTTTGCAAAATATTATAATTTTAAGTTTATGACAGTAGCGTCATCTATATTCTCGTATTAGAAATACTTAGAACGTGACTTGTACTCGTACTCGTACTCGTAGTGACATCTGGCTAATAATGTAGGAAGCACTTCGTATGTTACTATCTATGTCCAACTATTATTCTACTCTATTATATTATAATTAGCATTAAATAAATAAGTTAATTTCTTTATTTACTGATTTATTTCACTATTCGTCGTATTAGATTTGTATTTACAATTTTATATTAATACAACAACTAACAGTGTCATCTAGTGCTAAGAGGCAAAACTGCGTTAGAAGTATAGATGTTTTGCTTTAAAATAGAACGTAAAATATAAAAAAACGATTAAGAAATACGTTTTATTAAATGTATTTGTAAATAAGTTATACGTCTAAATTTTTAAATTTTATTAAATATTTATGGTTAAATATGTAGAACTTTTTCAACATTCCTTGTACACATAGACGGGATCTGTGGCTGGGATTGGCGTCCCGGTTACAGGTCTTTTGTTCTGATGGCTAGAGTTCGATTCCGAGTAAGGGTAATTTAAATGGCTGTTTTTTTTTTAATGATATATGAACGACCTATTCGTTCGACCTCTGAATATCTACTTTAGTTGTCTAGGGTTTTATAAAAACTTTTCGCATCGTTTTGTTAAGAAATTATACAGATGGTCAAAACATGAAAATTCAACAGCAAAATCATTAAAGATCTAAGACGTATTAACGAACAATTGTTTTTATTTTTATTTTCCAAGCTTGTATATTTTTAAACAATCACTCCCGTGGTTTTTGAGTGCAAATATTTTCATTTCGACTTGTACTGTACGTTTACATTGTAAGCAAAAATAAGAGCCTAATAGCACGAATGTCTTAACATTATTATAACAAACTAGTAATCGTCCGCGGCATATTTTTTGGCATTTTTTTTAATTTTACTATAAAAATGGTTGAAATATAATTTTCTAAACATAATTATTATTTTAAAGATTACAAGGCTGTCAAGTGTGTTTACGTATATTTTTATTTATCCAAAAACTAGCGTTCGCCCGCGGCTTCACTCCCATGTAAGGTAAGAGACGTGATGTTGATGTTGGAGGGAGAGGTTTTTTCATAGCTTGCTTCATAGCAAATTTCATCAAAATCGGTTTAGTGTTCTAGCAGTGAAAGCGTAACAGACAGACAGAGTATCTTTCTCATTTATAATAATATTAGTAAGCATAAATTGTCTTCGATATGGAACGGAACACGGACCATTGTTGATATTACATCCACGTGGACGAAAACGCGGGCAGCCGTAATAAATTGCAATAACACGACCCACTTATTTTGTGTGATAGGTAAAGTAGCGATAACAATTAACATGCTGTGGCTAGAATACTGTAGAATTAATTATAATCCAAATTTATTTAAGAATAACCATGAACATTCGCGTGCAGGCAGATATTTGAGATATTATTGATTGCTTTCGTCAATTCGTATAGTTGACAAGCTGTGACGAGATATTTTAATTCTTATGCGCTTGGCTGACATAAGGTATTCTTTGCATGCGACTCTAGCACGACATTTTGCTTTTCTATTACCTTAAAGGTCCTAAAATAAAACTTTATTTATTTTATTCCTATAAAAAGTAAATGATATTGATTAAGATTATACCAATGGCGTTATGAGGCTTTTGGTACTGAATAAGGAAAAGTATTATTTAAATTCGCCTTAATAATAATAAGAAGGAAAAAAAGCTACAAACAATCATGAAGAATGGTTAGTTATAGTCATAATCATCATTGAGCCAATCATAGTCCACTGCATAAACATAGGCCTCTCTTACGGTGTATCAAAGCTACTGGTCGATCACGCCTTGTCTTAAATGTCACAAATGTCATGTCACAATGTCACAAATCCGCCCTGGATTTGGACATTTAAAATATGATACAGTGAGTCGAACACTGCCCGGGTTACGATAAAACCAAAGGTTTTCACAAAATCCTTACACAGCGGTAGGTTATACTTTCCGATTTACTCTACAATCTACCGTGAACGAATCGGTTTGTTCTGGGGGCTGGAACACATCCAGTCATCTGGCAGGACGGCTTGTGACAACTCTTTAGAACAGTTCGCATAAGTGACTCAAGAAAAAAACCGGGTCTGTAGTTTGATGATCACTTTTTATACTATCATAATCGTGAGGTATTATAATTCGGTAATTAAACATTGCCTTATATTAAGCATAAGCTCGAGCCCAAGTCAAAACAGATATATAGTACCTTATTAAATAATTGTGACGTATTTATGTCATTCATCCAAAAAACATGTAAATATAATAACTTGATATTTTATGATTCTCTAGGCGAACTCTAAGATGGAAGTGGTAAGATCTGTAAATGGTAAATTATTAATAGCCTGCCATTTTTTTACTAACAGTCAACACTCACATACACTCACCACACACACCGTATTAGTTACTCTTATATGAGATTAATATAACTGTTGAATCTCGACCGCCTTTTTTATGCTCGAAGTGCAGAAGTGTATGCTGTCTATATGTCGATATACCGGACGTTTTGGAGCAAATCATTTGAAATATATTTTTTCGACGACTGAGTGAAACGATATCATTAATAATCGGTCAAACTGCACTTACAATTAATTTTAGTAAGAAAAGGATTTAGGAATAAGATATATACTAGACAAAGACTAATAATAAGAATAGTACAGAGATTTGTTTATAAACTTAAGACATTAGTACGATAAATACTAGTTTGAACATTACGGACAAATGATACTCGTAGTTGAGCCCTGGTTCATAATTCATCCGAGTAAAATAAAACATCGTGAGGAAACCTGCATGTGTCTAATTTCATTGAAATTGTGCCACATGGGTATTCTACCAACCCGCATCGGAGCAGCGTAGTGGAATAAGCTCCAATCCTTCTCCTCAAAAGGGAGAGGAGGCCGTAGCCCAGCAGTGGGGCATTAACAGGCTGTTACTGTACTGTAACTGGTTCATAATTCATCCGTGCATAAATGACCGAGTTCGGTTCCCCAAAGTTTGTGGGATTCATAATAAAATTTGGAAACTACTAGGTCAAATTAAAACAATATACCAAATTTGTGTTGGTTCGTAAGTTTTTAAATGACTCCATAAAAAATATATTTTGGTAATGATAACCTAGGAAAGGTTTCGGAATTATTACAAATTAAATTAAACAACTATAAACGGATTTATCGCGTATATTTTAACAATTTTCTTATCAATTTATGACGTTTCAAACACTTTGCAGTGTCCGGGGCCACAAGCAGATCTTTAATTCAAATTATTTAGGTGTTATTAAAAATCATTGAAATTTAAAATAGTTAGTAGGGGGTAGTTCACAGTACCATGGGAGCCCTCCCTAGAGAAGGGCCGGCCGTCAGAACGTCACGGTAGCATCTCCAAGCGATCCCGTGGCCCTCCTCATTAAGAAGGTGAGGGTACTGCAGGGTTTTAATGGGTATTCTGATGTTCGGCGCGCACTCGGCGCGTTGGACACCGGCGAGCCCCACATACCCCCCCACTGTTTCCTTGGGGGTAAAGCGTAAAGCGTTTTCCAGCGATAAAAAAAATAACAACATAAGTCCGGCGGGCCGCAGGTTGAGTACAACTGTTTTAGATTGACCTTTAGTGCTACCAAAAAAAAAATGGAAATAAGAGTAGAAAAAGTTTTACCTCAATTTACCTCAAATTTTCAACAATGATTTTAGTGGCGAAAGCTTTAATTTAAAATACTATAGAATACATATTATGAACATACAGACTTTGCAAAATATTATAATTTTAAGTTTATGACAGTAGCGTCATCTATATTCTCGTATTAGAAATACTTAGAACGTGACTTGTACTCGTACTCGTACTCGTAGTGACATCTGGCTAATAATGTAGGAAGCACTTCGTATGTTACTATCTATGTCCAACTATTATTCTACTCTATTATATTATAATTAGCATTAAATAAATAAGTTAATTTCTTTATTTACTGATTTATTTCACTATTCGTCGTATTAGATTTGTATTTACAATTTTATATTAATACAACAACTAACAGTGTCATCTAGTGCTAAGAGGCAAAACTGCGTTAGAAGTATAGATGTTTTGCTTTAAAATAGAACGTAAAATATAAAAAAACGATTAAGAAATACGTTTTATTAAATGTATTTGTAAATAAGTTATACGTCTAAATTTTTAAATTTTATTAAATATTTATGGTTAAATATGTAGAACTTTTTCAACATTCCTTGTACACATAGACGGGATCTGTGGCTGGGATTGGCGTCCCGGTTACAGGTCTTTTGTTCTGATGGCTAGAGTTCGATTCCGAGTAAGGGTAATTTAAATGGCTGTTTTTTTTTTAATGATATATGAACGACCTATTCGTTCGACCTCTGAATATCTACTTTAGTTGTCTAGGGTTTTATAAAAACTTTTCGCATCGTTTTGTTAAGAAATTATACAGATGGTCAAAACATGAAAATTCAACAGCAAAATCATTAAAGATCTAAGACGTATTAACGAACAATTGTTTTTATTTTTATTTTCCAAGCTTGTATATTTTTAAACAATCACTCCCGTGGTTTTTGAGTGCAAATATTTTCATTTCGACTTGTACTGTACGTTTACATTGTAAGCAAAAATAAGAGCCTAATAGCACGAATGTCTTAACATTATTATAACAAACTAGTAATCGTCCGCGGCATATTTTTTGGCATTTTTTTTAATTTTACTATAAAAATGGTTGAAATATAATTTTCTAAACATAATTATTATTTTAAAGATTACAAGGCTGTCAAGTGTGTTTACGTATATTTTTATTTATCCAAAAACTAGCGTTCGCCCGCGGCTTCACTCCCATGTAAGGTAAGAGACGTGATGTTGATGTTGGAGGGAGAGGTTTTTTCATAGCTTGCTTCATAGCAAATTTCATCAAAATCGGTTTAGTGTTCTAGCAGTGAAAGCGTAACAGACAGACAGAGTATCTTTCTCATTTATAATAATATTAGTAAGCATAAATTGTCTTCGATATGGAACGGAACACGGACCATTGTTGATATTACATCCACGTGGACGAAAACGCGGGCAGCCGTAATAAATTGCAATAACACGACCCACTTATTTTGTGTGATAGGTAAAGTAGCGATAACAATTAACATGCTGTGGCTAGAATACTGTAGAATTAATTATAATCCAAATTTATTTAAGAATAACCATGAACATTCGCGTGCAGGCAGATATTTGAGATATTATTGATTGCTTTCGTCAATTCGTATAGTTGACAAGCTGTGACGAGATATTTTAATTCTTATGCGCTTGGCTGACATAAGGTATTCTTTGCATGCGACTCTAGCACGACATTTTGCTTTTCTATTACCTTAAAGGTCCTAAAATAAAACTTTATTTATTTTATTCCTATAAAAAGTAAATGATATTGATTAAGATTATACCAATGGCGTTATGAGGCTTTTGGTACTGAATAAGGAAAAGTATTATTTAAATTCGCCTTAATAATAATAAGAAGGAAAAAAAGCTACAAACAATCATGAAGAATGGTTAGTTATAGTCATAATCATCATTGAGCCAATCATAGTCCACTGCATAAACATAGGCCTCTCTTACGGTGTATCAAAGCTACTGGTCGATCACGCCTTGTCTTAAATGTCACAAATGTCATGTCACAATGTCACAAATCCGCCCTGGATTTGGACATTTAAAATATGATACAGTGAGTCGAACACTGCCCGGGTTACGATAAAACCAAAGGTTTTCACAAAATCCTTACACAGCGGTAGGTTATACTTTCCGATTTACTCTACAATCTACCGTGAACGAATCGGTTTGTTCTGGGGGCTGGAACACATCCAGTCATCTGGCAGGACGGCTTGTGACAACTCTTTAGAACAGTTCGCATAAGTGACTCAAGAAAAAAACCGGGTCTGTAGTTTGATGATCACTTTTTATACTATCATAATCGTGAGGTATTATAATTCGGTAATTAAACATTGCCTTATATTAAGCATAAGCTTGAGCCCAAGTCAAAACAGATATATAGTACCTTATTAAATAATTGTGACGTATTTATGTCATTCATCCAAAAAACATGTAAATATAATAACTTGATATTTTATGATTCTCTAGGCGAACTCTAAGATGGAAGTGGTAAGATCTGTAAATGGTAAATTATTAATAGCCTGCCATTTTTTTACTAACAGTCAACACTCACATACACTCACCACACACACCGTATTAGTTACTCTTATATGAGATTAATATAACTGTTGAATCTCGACCGCCTTTTTTATGCTCGAAGTGCAGAAGTGTATGCTGTCTATATGTCGATATACCGGACGTTTTGGAGCAAATCATTTGAAATATATTTTTTCGACGACTGAGTGAAACGATATCATTAATAATCGGTCAAACTGCACTTACAATTAATTTTAGTAAGAAAAGGATTTAGGAATAAGATATATACTAGACAAAGACTAATAATAAGAATAGTACAGAGATTTGTTTATAAACTTAAGACATTAGTACGATAAATACTAGTTTGAACATTACGGACAAATGATACTCGTAGTTGAGCCCTGGTTCATAATTCATCCGAGTAAAATAAAACATCGTGAGGAAACCTGCATGTGTCTAATTTCATTGAAATTGTGCCACATGGGTATTCTACCAACCCGCATCGGAGCAGCGTAGTGGAATAAGCTCCAATCCTTCTCCTCAAAAGGGAGAGGAGGCCGTAGCCCAGCAGTGGGGCATTAACAGGCTGTTACTGTACTGTAACTGGTTCATAATTCATCCGTGCATAAATGACCGAGTTCGGTTCCCCAAAGTTTGTGGGATTCATAATAAAATTTGGAAACTACTAGGTCAAATTAAAACAATATACCAAATTTGTGTTGGTTCGTAAGTTTTTAAATGACTCCATAAAAAATATATTTTGGTAATGATAACCTAGGAAAGGTTTCGGAATTATTACAAATTAAATTAAACAACTATAAACGGATTTATCGCGTATATTTTAACAATTTTCTTATCAATTTATGACGTTTCAAACACTTTGCAGTGTCCGGGGCCACAAGCAGATCTTTAATTCAAATTATTTAGGTGTTATTAAAAATCATTGAAATTTAAAATAGTTAGTAGGGGGTAGTTCACAGTACCATGGGAGCCCTCCCTAGAGAAGGGCCGGCCGTCAGAACGTCACGGTAGCATCTCCAAGCGATCCCGTGGCCCTCCTCATTAAGAAGGTGAGGGTACTGCAGGGTTTTAATGGGTATTCTGATGTTCGGCGCGCACTCGGCGCGTTGGACACCGGCGAGCCCCACATACCCCCCCACTGTTTCCTTGGGGGTAAAGCGTAAAGCGTTTTCCAGCGATAAAAAAAATAACAACATAAGTCCGGCGGGCCGCAGGTTGAGTACAACTGTTTTAGATTGACCTTTAGTGCTACCAAAAAAAAAATGGAAATAAGAGTAGAAAAAGTTTTACCTCAATTTACCTCAAATTTTCAACAATGATTTTAGTGGCGAAAGCTTTAATTTAAAATACTATAGAATACATATTATGAACATACAGACTTTGCAAAATATTATAATTTTAAGTTTATGACAGTAGCGTCATCTATATTCTCGTATTAGAAATACTTAGAACGTGACTTGTACTCGTACTCGTACTCGTAGTGACATCTGGCTAATAATGTAGGAAGCACTTCGTATGTTACTATCTATGTCCAACTATTATTCTACTCTATTATATTATAATTAGCATTAAATAAATAAGTTAATTTCTTTATTTACTGATTTATTTCACTATTCGTCGTATTAGATTTGTATTTACAATTTTATATTAATACAACAACTAACAGTGTCATCTAGTGCTAAGAGGCAAAACTGCGTTAGAAGTATAGATGTTTTGCTTTAAAATAGAACGTAAAATATAAAAAAACGATTAAGAAATACGTTTTATTAAATGTATTTGTAAATAAGTTATACGTCTAAATTTTTAAATTTTATTAAATATTTATGGTTAAATATGTAGAACTTTTTCAACATTCCTTGTACACATAGACGGGATCTGTGGCTGGGATTGGCGTCCCGGTTACAGGTCTTTTGTTCTGATGGCTAGAGTTCGATTCCGAGTAAGGGTAATTTAAATGGCTGTTTTTTTTTTAATGATATATGAACGACCTATTCGTTCGACCTCTGAATATCTACTTTAGTTGTCTAGGGTTTTATAAAAACTTTTCGCATCGTTTTGTTAAGAAATTATACAGATGGTCAAAACATGAAAATTCAACAGCAAAATCATTAAAGATCTAAGACGTATTAACGAACAATTGTTTTTATTTTTATTTTCCAAGCTTGTATATTTTTAAACAATCACTCCCGTGGTTTTTGAGTGCAAATATTTTCATTTCGACTTGTACTGTACGTTTACATTGTAAGCAAAAATAAGAGCCTAATAGCACGAATGTCTTAACATTATTATAACAAACTAGTAATCGTCCGCGGCATATTTTTTGGCATTTTTTTTAATTTTACTATAAAAATGGTTGAAATATAATTTTCTAAACATAATTATTATTTTAAAGATTACAAGGCTGTCAAGTGTGTTTACGTATATTTTTATTTATCCAAAAACTAGCGTTCGCCCGCGGCTTCACTCCCATGTAAGGTAAGAGACGTGATGTTGATGTTGGAGGGAGAGGTTTTTTCATAGCTTGCTTCATAGCAAATTTCATCAAAATCGGTTTAGTGTTCTAGCAGTGAAAGCGTAACAGACAGACAGAGTATCTTTCTCATTTATAATAATATTAGTAAGCATAAATTGTCTTCGATATGGAACGGAACACGGACCATTGTTGATATTACATCCACGTGGACGAAAACGCGGGCAGCCGTAATAAATTGCAATAACACGACCCACTTATTTTGTGTGATAGGTAAAGTAGCGATAACAATTAACATGCTGTGGCTAGAATACTGTAGAATTAATTATAATCCAAATTTATTTAAGAATAACCATGAACATTCGCGTGCAGGCAGATATTTGAGATATTATTGATTGCTTTCGTCAATTCGTATAGTTGACAAGCTGTGACGAGATATTTTAATTCTTATGCGCTTGGCTGACATAAGGTATTCTTTGCATGCGACTCTAGCACGACATTTTGCTTTTCTATTACCTTAAAGGTCCTAAAATAAAACTTTATTTATTTTATTCCTATAAAAAGTAAATGATATTGATTAAGATTATACCAATGGCGTTATGAGGCTTTTGGTACTGAATAAGGAAAAGTATTATTTAAATTCGCCTTAATAATAATAAGAAGGAAAAAAAGCTACAAACAATCATGAAGAATGGTTAGTTATAGTCATAATCATCATTGAGCCAATCATAGTCCACTGCATAAACATAGGCCTCTCTTACGGTGTATCAAAGCTACTGGTCGATCACGCCTTGTCTTAAATGTCACAAATGTCATGTCACAATGTCACAAATCCGCCCTGGATTTGGACATTTAAAATATGATACAGTGAGTCGAACACTGCCCGGGTTACGATAAAACCAAAGGTTTTCACAAAATCCTTACACAGCGGTAGGTTATACTTTCCGATTTACTCTACAATCTACCGTGAACGAATCGGTTTGTTCTGGGGGCTGGAACACATCCAGTCATCTGGCAGGACGGCTTGTGACAACTCTTTAGAACAGTTCGCATAAGTGACTCAAGAAAAAAACCGGGTCTGTAGTTTGATGATCACTTTTTATACTATCATAATCGTGAGGTATTATAATTCGGTAATTAAACATTGCCTTATATTAAGCATAAGCTTGAGCCCAAGTCAAAACAGATATATAGTACCTTATTAAATAATTGTGACGTATTTATGTCATTCATCCAAAAAACATGTAAATATAATAACTTGATATTTTATGATTCTCTAGGCGAACTCTAAGATGGAAGTGGTAAGATCTGTAAATGGTAAATTATTAATAGCCTGCCATTTTTTTACTAACAGTCAACACTCACATACACTCACCACACACACCGTATTAGTTACTCTTATATGAGATTAATATAACTGTTGAATCTCGACCGCCTTTTTTATGCTCGAAGTGCAGAAGTGTATGCTGTCTATATGTCGATATACCGGACGTTTTGGAGCAAATCATTTGAAATATATTTTTTCGACGACTGAGTGAAACGATATCATTAATAATCGGTCAAACTGCACTTACAATTAATTTTAGTAAGAAAAGGATTTAGGAATAAGATATATACTAGACAAAGACTAATAATAAGAATAGTACAGAGATTTGTTTATAAACTTAAGACATTAGTACGATAAATACTAGTTTGAACATTACGGACAAATGATACTCGTAGTTGAGCCCTGGTTCATAATTCATCCGAGTAAAATAAAACATCGTGAGGAAACCTGCATGTGTCTAATTTCATTGAAATTGTGCCACATGGGTATTCTACCAACCCGCATCGGAGCAGCGTAGTGGAATAAGCTCCAATCCTTCTCCTCAAAAGGGAGAGGAGGCCGTAGCCCAGCAGTGGGGCATTAACAGGCTGTTACTGTACTGTAACTGGTTCATAATTCATCCGTGCATAAATGACCGAGTTCGGTTCCCCAAAGTTTGTGGGATTCATAATAAAATTTGGAAACTACTAGGTCAAATTAAAACAATATACCAAATTTGTGTTGGTTCGTAAGTTTTTAAATGACTCCATAAAAAATATATTTTGGTAATGATAACCTAGGAAAGGTTTCGGAATTATTACAAATTAAATTAAACAACTATAAACGGATTTATCGCGTATATTTTAACAATTTTCTTATCAATTTATGACGTTTCAAACACTTTGCAGTGTCCGGGGCCACAAGCAGATCTTTAATTCAAATTATTTAGGTGTTATTAAAAATCATTGAAATTTAAAATAGTTAGTAGGGGGTAGTTCACAGTACCATGGGAGCCCTCCCTAGAGAAGGGCCGGCCGTCAGAACGTCACGGTAGCATCTCCAAGCGATCCCGTGGCCCTCCTCATTAAGAAGGTGAGGGTACTGCAGGGTTTTAATGGGTATTCTGATGTTCGGCGCGCACTCGGCGCGTTGGACACCGGCGAGCCCCACATACCCCCCCACTGTTTCCTTGGGGGTAAAGCGTAAAGCGTTTTCCAGCGATAAAAAAAATAACAACATAAGTCCGGCGGGCCGCAGGTTGAGTACAACTGTTTTAGATTGACCTTTAGTGCTACCAAAAAAAAAATGGAAATAAGAGTAGAAAAAGTTTTACCTCAATTTACCTCAAATTTTCAACAATGATTTTAGTGGCGAAAGCTTTAATTTAAAATACTATAGAATACATATTATGAACATACAGACTTTGCAAAATATTATAATTTTAAGTTTATGACAGTAGCGTCATCTATATTCTCGTATTAGAAATACTTAGAACGTGACTTGTACTCGTACTCGTACTCGTAGTGACATCTGGCTAATAATGTAGGAAGCACTTCGTATGTTACTATCTATGTCCAACTATTATTCTACTCTATTATATTATAATTAGCATTAAATAAATAAGTTAATTTCTTTATTTACTGATTTATTTCACTATTCGTCGTATTAGATTTGTATTTACAATTTTATATTAATACAACAACTAACAGTGTCATCTAGTGCTAAGAGGCAAAACTGCGTTAGAAGTATAGATGTTTTGCTTTAAAATAGAACGTAAAATATAAAAAAACGATTAAGAAATACGTTTTATTAAATGTATTTGTAAATAAGTTATACGTCTAAATTTTTAAATTTTATTAAATATTTATGGTTAAATATGTAGAACTTTTTCAACATTCCTTGTACACATAGACGGGATCTGTGGCTGGGATTGGCGTCCCGGTTACAGGTCTTTTGTTCTGATGGCTAGAGTTCGATTCCGAGTAAGGGTAATTTAAATGGCTGTTTTTTTTTTAATGATATATGAACGACCTATTCGTTCGACCTCTGAATATCTACTTTAGTTGTCTAGGGTTTTATAAAAACTTTTCGCATCGTTTTGTTAAGAAATTATACAGATGGTCAAAACATGAAAATTCAACAGCAAAATCATTAAAGATCTAAGACGTATTAACGAACAATTGTTTTTATTTTTATTTTCCAAGCTTGTATATTTTTAAACAATCACTCCCGTGGTTTTTGAGTGCAAATATTTTCATTTCGACTTGTACTGTACGTTTACATTGTAAGCAAAAATAAGAGCCTAATAGCACGAATGTCTTAACATTATTATAACAAACTAGTAATCGTCCGCGGCATATTTTTTGGCATTTTTTTTAATTTTACTATAAAAATGGTTGAAATATAATTTTCTAAACATAATTATTATTTTAAAGATTACAAGGCTGTCAAGTGTGTTTACGTATATTTTTATTTATCCAAAAACTAGCGTTCGCCCGCGGCTTCACTCCCATGTAAGGTAAGAGACGTGATGTTGATGTTGGAGGGAGAGGTTTTTTCATAGCTTGCTTCATAGCAAATTTCATCAAAATCGGTTTAGTGTTCTAGCAGTGAAAGCGTAACAGACAGACAGAGTATCTTTCTCATTTATAATAATATTAGTAAGCATAAATTGTCTTCGATATGGAACGGAACACGGACCATTGTTGATATTACATCCACGTGGACGAAAACGCGGGCAGCCGTAATAAATTGCAATAACACGACCCACTTATTTTGTGTGATAGGTAAAGTAGCGATAACAATTAACATGCTGTGGCTAGAATACTGTAGAATTAATTATAATCCAAATTTATTTAAGAATAACCATGAACATTCGCGTGCAGGCAGATATTTGAGATATTATTGATTGCTTTCGTCAATTCGTATAGTTGACAAGCTGTGACGAGATATTTTAATTCTTATGCGCTTGGCTGACATAAGGTATTCTTTGCATGCGACTCTAGCACGACATTTTGCTTTTCTATTACCTTAAAGGTCCTAAAATAAAACTTTATTTATTTTATTCCTATAAAAAGTAAATGATATTGATTAAGATTATACCAATGGCGTTATGAGGCTTTTGGTACTGAATAAGGAAAAGTATTATTTAAATTCGCCTTAATAATAATAAGAAGGAAAAAAAGCTACAAACAATCATGAAGAATGGTTAGTTATAGTCATAATCATCATTGAGCCAATCATAGTCCACTGCATAAACATAGGCCTCTCTTACGGTGTATCAAAGCTACTGGTCGATCACGCCTTGTCTTAAATGTCACAAATGTCATGTCACAATGTCACAAATCCGCCCTGGATTTGGACATTTAAAATATGATACAGTGAGTCGAACACTGCCCGGGTTACGATAAAACCAAAGGTTTTCACAAAATCCTTACACAGCGGTAGGTTATACTTTCCGATTTACTCTACAATCTACCGTGAACGAATCGGTTTGTTCTGGGGGCTGGAACACATCCAGTCATCTGGCAGGACGGCTTGTGACAACTCTTTAGAACAGTTCGCATAAGTGACTCAAGAAAAAAACCGGGTCTGTAGTTTGATGATCACTTTTTATACTATCATAATCGTGAGGTATTATAATTCGGTAATTAAACATTGCCTTATATTAAGCATAAGCTTGAGCCCAAGTCAAAACAGATATATAGTACCTTATTAAATAATTGTGACGTATTTATGTCATTCATCCAAAAAACATGTAAATATAATAACTTGATATTTTATGATTCTCTAGGCGAACTCTAAGATGGAAGTGGTAAGATCTGTAAATGGTAAATTATTAATAGCCTGCCATTTTTTTACTAACAGTCAACACTCACATACACTCACCACACACACCGTATTAGTTACTCTTATATGAGATTAATATAACTGTTGAATCTCGACCGCCTTTTTTATGCTCGAAGTGCAGAAGTGTATGCTGTCTATATGTCGATATACCGGACGTTTTGGAGCAAATCATTTGAAATATATTTTTTCGACGACTGAGTGAAACGATATCATTAATAATCGGTCAAACTGCACTTACAATTAATTTTAGTAAGAAAAGGATTTAGGAATAAGATATATACTAGACAAAGACTAATAATAAGAATAGTACAGAGATTTGTTTATAAACTTAAGACATTAGTACGATAAATACTAGTTTGAACATTACGGACAAATGATACTCGTAGTTGAGCCCTGGTTCATAATTCATCCGAGTAAAATAAAACATCGTGAGGAAACCTGCATGTGTCTAATTTCATTGAAATTGTGCCACATGGGTATTCTACCAACCCGCATCGGAGCAGCGTAGTGGAATAAGCTCCAATCCTTCTCCTCAAAAGGGAGAGGAGGCCGTAGCCCAGCAGTGGGGCATTAACAGGCTGTTACTGTACTGTAACTGGTTCATAATTCATCCGTGCATAAATGACCGAGTTCGGTTCCCCAAAGTTTGTGGGATTCATAATAAAATTTGGAAACTACTAGGTCAAATTAAAACAATATCCCAAATTTGTGTTGGTTCGTAAGTTTTTAAATGACTCCATAAAAAATATATTTTGGTAATGATAACCTAGGAAAGGTTTCGGAATTATTACAAATTAAATTAAACAACTATAAACGGATTTATCGCGTATATTTTAACAATTTTCTTATCAATTTATGACGTTTCAAACACTTTGCAGTGTCCGGGGCCACAAGCAGATCTTTAATTCAAATTATTTAGGTGTTATTAAAAATCATTGAAATTTAAAATAGTTAGTAGGGGGTAGTTCACAGTACCATGGGAGCCCTCCCTAGAGAAGGGCCGGCCGTCAGAACGTCACGGTAGCATCTCCAAGCGATCCCGTGGCCCTCCTCATTAAGAAGGTGAGGGTACTGCAGGGTTTTAATGGGTATTCTGATGTTCGGCGCGCACTCGGCGCGTTGGACACCGGCGAGCCCCACATACCCCCCCACTGTTTCCTTGGGGGTAAAGCGTAAAGCGTTTTCCAGCGATAAAAAAAATAACAACATAAGTCCGGCGGGCCGCAGGTTGAGTACAACTGTTTTAGATTGACCTTTAGTGCTACCAAAAAAAAAATGGAAATAAGAGTAGAAAAAGTTTTACCTCAATTTACCTCAAATTTTCAACAATGATTTTAGTGGCGAAAGCTTTAATTTAAAATACTATAGAATACATATTATGAACATACAGACTTTGCAAAATATTATAATTTTAAGTTTATGACAGTAGCGTCATCTATATTCTCGTATTAGAAATACTTAGAACGTGACTTGTACTCGTACTCGTACTCGTAGTGACATCTGGCTAATAATGTAGGAAGCACTTCGTATGTTACTATCTATGTCCAACTATTATTCTACTCTATTATATTATAATTAGCATTAAATAAATAAGTTAATTTCTGTATTTACTGATTTATTTCACTATTCGTCGTATTAGATTTGTATTTACAATTTTATATTAATACAACAACTAACGGTGTCATCTAGTGCTAAGAGGCAAAACTGCGTTAGAAGTATAGATGTTTTGCTTTAAAATAGAACGTAAAATATAAAAAAACGATTAAGAAATACGTTTTATTAAATGTATTTGTAAATAAGTTATACGTCTAAATTTTTAAATTTTATTAAATATTTATGGTTAAATATGTAGAACTTTTTCAACATTCCTTGTACACATAGACGGGATCTGTGGCTGGGATTGGCGTCCCGGTTACAGGTCTTTTGTTCTGATGGCTAGAGTTCGATTCCGAGTAAGGGTAATTTAAATGGCTGTTTTTTTTTTAATGATATATGAACGACCTATTCGTTCGACCTCTGAATATCTACTTTAGTTGTCTAGGGTTTTATAAAAACTTTTCGCATCGTTTTGTTAAGAAATTATACAGATGGTCAAGACATGAAAATTCAACAGCAAAATCATTAAAGATCTAAGACGTATTAACGAACAATTGTTTTATTTTTATTTTCCAAGCTTGTATATTTTTAAACAATCACTCCCGTGGTTTTTGAGTGCAAATATTTTCATTTCGACTTGTACTGTACGTTTACATTGTAAGCAAAAATAAGAGCCTAATAGCACGAATGTCTTAACATTATTATAACAAACTAGTAATCGTCCGCGGCATAGTTTTTGGCATTTTTTTAATTTTACTATAAAAATGGTTGAAATATAATTTTCTAAACATAATTATTATTTTAAAGATTACAAGGCTGTCAAGTGTGTTTACGTATATTTTCGTTTATCCAAAAACTAGAGTTCGCCCGCGGCTTCACTCCCATGTAAGGTAAGAGACGTGATGTTGATGTTGGAGGGAGAGGTTTTTTCATAGCTTGCTTCATAGCAAATTTCATCAAAATCGGTTTAGTGTTCTAGCAGTGAAAGCGTAACAGACAGACAGAGTATCTTTCTCATTTATAATAATATTAGTAAGCATAAATTGTCTTCGATATGGAACGGAACACGGACCATTGTTGATATTACATCCACGTGGACGAAAACGCGGGCAGCCGTAATAAATTGCAATAACACGACCCACTTATTTTGTGTGATAGGTAAAGTAGCGATAACAATTAACATGCTGTGGCTAGAATACTGTAGAATTAATTATAATCCAAATTTATTTAAGAATAACCATGAACATTCGCGTGCAGGCAGATATTTGAGATATTATTGATTGCTTTCGTCAATTCGTATAGTTGACAAGCTGTGACGAGATATTTTAATTCTTATGCGCTTGGCTGACATAAGGTATTCTTTGCATGCGACTCTAGCACGACATTTTGCTTTTCTATTACCTTAAAGGTCCTAAAATAAAACTTTATTTATTTTATTCCTATAAAAAGTAAATGATATTGATTAAGATTATACCAATGGCGTTATGAGGCTTTTGGTACTCAATAAGGAAAAGTATTATTTAAATTCGCCTTAATAATAATAAGAAGGAATAAAAGCTACAAACAATCATGAAGAATGGTTAGTTATAGTCATAATCATCATTGAACCAATCATAGTCCACTGCCTATACATAGGCCTCTCTTACGGTGTATCAAAGCTACTGGTCGACCACGCCATGTCTTAAATGTCACAAATGTCATGTCACAATGTCACAAATCCGCCCTGAACTTTGTAACATCATATAACCTTCAATGTATAAACTGTTTGTTTATTAAATTAATTTAAGTAATTATTTATTTCAAGTAATTAAATAGATATTAAGTAAGGTAAATTTGAAAAACGACTTGATAAAAATTGTTATCGATTTTTTAATCTTTCATCGTTTTATACTTTGATATAACATATAACACTTGCATAAAAATAAAACAACAAGTTCTCTGTAAAAAATGAAAAGTAACAGCCTGTGTAAGCGCTGGTCTAAGGTCTCCTCTTCCTTTATGCTAAATTTTTGAGCTTCTTCCACCACGCTGGCCCAATAAGGGTTGAGTTGCCGTTCGGACGTCGTTGAGCGAGGTTGTGTTTCTTAGTGCGATAAGATTGTTCGAATTGAGGAATTTAAACGACATCTGGCATTGTAAACTGGCTTTGTTATCTCTAATGCGACACATCTGGACATTCTTGCTTGCCATATGGACTTTTGTTTCGCGTAATGGTTGGTTGTATTGAATTAGGTCTTTATAGACCTTGTTTTTTGTTATAGTTGGTTGTTTTTTTTTTTTTTTTTTGTTTGGTCGTTCGTTTTCGACTTTTGTTTGTTGTCTTCGGCAATGGACGTCGACACTGAGGTGTCGTCCGATGCCTTGGTTAGACGAAAGCGGCCTTATGGCCTATCAATTTTTAATTCCGACTCAGATACGGAGACGGAATCGAGGTTGGCTGCGAAGAGCAATTCTTCTATTCGCGGCAATACGTCGTCTAAGGGGCGTGGTAGTGGCCTCGCTCGGGCTAAGGCCGAACTGAGGGCAAAAGCCGCCGAGGCAAGGGAGGTGGCTTTTGAGCGCTCGCTCCGAAGTCGGGCATTCAAAAAAGATTTGCCTAAAATAGTGTTGGACTCCGAAGAATCTACTTCATCAGAGGCTCAAGTAGAGGATCCCACTAAGATGGGTGCGGAAGAGCTGCGTGCGGTGGCTGGCCGCAATGCAGCACTGATTCTGGAGGTTGCCCAGAAGTCCAGCAACTTGAAGGGTGGCTTCATCAAGAAGTTGAAGCAATCGGCTTCTTCTCTCCAGAGCATTGTTGATGCTCTGGCTTCAAGAACCGAGACGGAGGAAACCCGTCGGTTTCGCGCCGACAATAGCCGCCTCTGTAAGGAAGTAGAGGGCCTTAAATCAGAACTGAAGGCCCACCGTCGTGAGTTTAACGAGATGAAGACCACGATGACAGGAGCAAGTGGGTCAGCTAGCACTTTAAGGGACTCGCAAGTTGTGGAGGAGCTCAAAGCCTCGATTATTTCCTCAATCGGGGTTATGCTTAACGCTCGGCTAGCAGGAATTGAGGAGCGTCTCCTCCCTGCAAAGATCCTTCGTCCATCCCTAGCGGCGGACAAAAGGGCGACTGAGGTGCAGAATCCAGCACCGACCTACGCACAGGCGGTACACCTGGCCCCGCCGCCGAAATCCGCACCCGCACCTAAACGGGTGACTCCAGCCGCCGCGCAGGCATCGATCGCAAACCCGTCAAGCGATACGATTGTGCCGGAGAGGATTCCGCCACAAGTGGTCCAGGAGACGTCCTGGTCCACAGTGGTTAAAAAGGGAAAGAAGGGGAAGAAGACTGCCACTCCGGCAGAAGTCACCAATTCAGCCGCATTGACAGTGTCTAAGGCACCACAAGTGGTCAAACCTAAGCTGGCAGCTCCTCGAACGGCTGCAGTAATCGTCACACTGCAGCAGGAGGCGCAGGAAAAAGGCGTGACTTACGCCCACATCCTGGAGCGGGCCGAGCAGGGCGTCAAGCTCCAGGATCTAGGGATCTGCGGTGGTCTCAAGGTCAGAAGGTCGGCAACGGGAGCCAGGGTCTTGGAACTCCCGAAGGCACAGACAGAGCAGGCGGAGAAGCTAGCCCAGAAGCTCCGCACTGTGCTGGACGGAGTTGCCAACGTTGTGCGGCCTGTGAAGCAGGTGGACCTCAGGGTGACGGGTCTCGATGACTCCGTCACAAAAGAAAAGGTGGTTGCCGCAATAGCACGCGCAGGGGACTGCTCCCCAGAGGCGGTTAGGTGTGGGGATATGCAGCGTGGTCCCGGTTTTATGGGGATGGTCCGGGTGACATGCCCCATTACAGTAGCTAAAATGCTGTCCGAAGCCGGTCGCCTCCTAGTCGGGTGGAGCTCGGCCAAAGTGTGCGTGCTGGAGCAGCGCCCTTTGCGCTGCTTCAAGTGCATGGGCCTTGGTCACACAAAGGTGCTCTGCCCATCTAAGGCGGAACGAGGGGGACTTTGCTTCCGGTGTGGTGTCGAAGGCCACAAGTCAGCTTCCTGCACCGGAAAATTGCGCTGCGCTGTATGCACGGACGCCGGTAGGCCTTTCGGACACGTGATGGGGTCAGGGGAGTGTAACCCACCCATCACGAAAGGGAAGATGGTCTTAGGCACCCAGACCACCGATAACGTTGGACGGCGTCAAGCCGAGGAGGAGGCCATGTCATCATGAAAGACAAGCTAAGCTTCCTCCAGACGAATGTCAACCACTGCGCCGGGGCTCAGGACCTACTACTGCAGTCCGTGGCGGAGTGGCAAATCGACCTGGCTGTGGTCTGCGAGCCCTATTTCATCCCTTCCCTACCTCACTGGGTAGGGGATTTGGATGGCACCGTGGCGATCTTCACTCGGAGCGGAACGGGTCCCCCCCTTTCACTCGTTGAGAGGGGCTCGGGCTACGTAGTGGTGGGGTGGGGAGAGTACACAGTTGTGGGAACGTACTTCTCCCCTAACCGGGGCCTGGCGGAGTTCGAGATCTTTCTTGGCACTGTCAGAGCTGCGGTGTCCAGGCAGTCGCCGAAACCGACAGTGGTTCTCGGTGACTTTAACGCAAAATCACGTGCCTGGGGAAACCCTGCCACGAATCCGCGAGGGAGGGCCGTCCAGGTGTGGGCCCTACTCTCCAGCCTGTCCCTACTTAATAGGGGGCATGTGCACACTTGCGTGCGGCAGCAGGGAGGGTCCGTGGTGGACCTATCGTTCGCCACCCCTGTCGCAGCACGAAGAGTAAGGAACTGGAGGGTAGAGGTGGAGGTGGAGACTCTGTCGGACCATAGATATATCCGATTTGAGATCTCTAACTCCTGCAGGCCAGCGGAACCTCTGAGGGTACCAACCACATTCCCGAGGTGGTCCCTTGGCCAGCTAAATCGTGAGCTGGTCAAGGAGGCTGCCATCGTGCAGAGGTGGGGTTCCGCGGGAAGGAGGGAGGGCGCCAGCGTCGAAGAGATGGCGGCCCGCATGCGCAGTGCTCTAAAGGAGGTGTGCGATGCGGCCATGCCAAGGACCCGGCGAAGGGTACCGCGCTGTCAGGTGTATTGGTGGTCGCCCGAAATAGCAGAGCTGCGGGCAACATGCAACCGGGCGCGGAGGGCATACGTCCGCTGTCGCAGGCGCAACGGTCTCGACGCGGACTTGGAAAGACGGCTGTGGGCCGCTTATCGCCAGTTGAAAAAGGAGCTGCAGCAGGCGATAAGTTGTGCTAAGCAGAGAGCAAGAGAGGAGCTTCTGGTGGGCCTGAACAGGGACCCGTGGGGGCGCCCATATCGTGGTGTGCGAGGGAAGTTCCGCACACACGGCGCTCCTGTTACGGAAACGCTACCGCCAGATCTCCTCCTGCGCCTGGTTGGAGAACTATTTCCTAACCCAGGCGAGCACGTCCCACCAAGTATGGCCCCTCGCTCCATGACAGAGCACAATATGGCTCCACCACCGATCACGGAGCGAGAGATGGAGATGGCCCTTGATCGACTTAGGGGCAGAACCACAGCGCCGGGTCCGGACGGGGTTCCAGGGCGTGTTCTGCGTGACGCCCTGGAACACCTAGGAGGGAGGCTTCGGGAACTGTTCGACGAGTGTCTTTCCAGTGGGCAGTTCCCGAAGCTATGGAAGGAAGGAAAATTGGTCCTGTTGCCGAAGGAGGGGCGCCCACTAAGCTCTTCTTCGGCATACAGGCCAATTGTGCTGCTGAATGAGACGGGCAAGCTCTTCGAGAAGATTGTCGCTGCCCGTCTTGTTCAGCACCTCGAGGAGGTGGGGCCGGGTCTCTCAGAGGCTCAGTTCGGGTTCAGGGCAGGTCGATCAACCATCGATGCCCTGAACACCCTGAAGACCCGGACCATGGAGGCGGTGGCCCGAGGGGACGTAGTCCTGGCGGTATCGCTGGACGTGGCGAACGCCTTCAATAGTCTTCCTTTCGGGACAATAAAGGAGGCGCTTCGATATCACGGGGTGCCTTCCTATCTCAGAAGGCTGTTGGGGGCATACCTCCAGGATCGGGTGGTCCTGTGGGAGGGGGGCGATGGGCGACTTGTCCGGCGTCGAGTAGGTTGCGGCGTTCCACAGGGGTCGGTTCTCGGCCCAATCCTGTGGAACGTTGGCTTTGTCTGGCTCCTACGGGCACCCGTCCTTCCCGGGATGGGGGTGCTGTGCTACGCGGACGACACCCTCATCACGGCGACGGGACGTACCTTTCAGGAGGCGGCCCGCCTGGCTGAGGTCGGAGTTTCGCTCACGGTGGATCGGATCAGAATGCTGGGCTTGAGGGTCTCCATAACAAAAACGGAGGCCCTCCTATTCCACGGTCCACGTCGGGGTCCCCCTCGAGGGGCGTCTATCACCGTCCAGGGGACGGTGATTAAGGTGCAGGCCCAGATGAGGTATCTGGGCCTGATTCTGGATGGAAGATGGAGCTTCGGGCAGCACTTTGACCAACTCAGCCTGAAGCTCATCAATGCCGCTGCCGCCTTGGGCCGCCTTCTACCCAACGTAGGAGGGCCGGAAACACCTTGCCGGCGTTTATACGTTGGTGTGGTGCGTTCCATGGCACTGTACGGTGCACCCATCTGGGTGGACGCTCTCACCGCTCGCAACAAGGCTCTTCTTCGGAGACCACAGAGAGTCATAGCGGTGAGAACGATACGTGGTTACCGTACAGTGTCATGGACGGCAGCGACACTTCTCGCGAGCGATCCGCCTTGGGAACTCCAGGCAGAGGTGCTTGCGGAAGTGTACCGGTTCCGGGTGGAAGCGAGGTCGAGCGGCGATCGTCCAGGTTTGGCGGAGGTGGAGCGAGTCAGGGCTCTAGCCCAGCGAGCCTTGATTCGCAGGTGGGAGGAGGACCTGGGGTCCCCCTCGGCAGGCCTGGCGACAGTGGAGGCGGTCCGTCCCCACTTGAGTCGCTGGCTGGAACGGAGTCACGGCACACTCACATTCAGGCTGACGCAGGTACTTACCGGACACGGTTGCTTCGGTAGGTATCTGCACCGGATAGCGAGGCGGGAGGCCACTCCCTCCTGCCACGAGTGCGGCGCGCCGTCGGACACGGCGCGTCACACTCTGATTGAGTGTGCTGCATGGGGGCCTCAGCGCCATTCCCTGGCGGCCATTGTAGGCGGAGACCTCTCGTTGCCGAGCGTGATAAACGCCATGGTCGGTAGCGAGAGGTGCTGGAAGGAGATGGTCTCTTTCTGCGAAAACGTCATGTCGCAGAAGGAGGCCGCGGAGCGGGAGCGTGAGAACAGTGCTTCCGCTGACCCGCTTCGCCGAAGAAGACCGGGAAGAAGACGTCGGCGCTATGCGAACCTTCTTCTCCCACCGTAAGTGTCGCCGGGGCTAGGGGGTCTCTGTACCCCGAGAACCCCTTAGAATTTGGAGGCCTGCAGAGGCGGGCCTACCGTCGGGACGTCACGGTAGTATGCGCAAGCGATCCCGTGGCGTCCCCCGAAAAGACGGCGTGGGTACCGCTGGTTTTTTAGTGGGTATTCCGACGCCTTCAGCGTTGGCGAGCCTCACATACCCCCCCACTTCATGTGGGGGAAACGCGTAAACGCGTTTTTCCAGCAAAAAAAAAAAAAAAAAAAAAAAAAATGGCCCAATAAGGGTTAGTGCATACATACAGACAGACGGATTCCTTTTTTTTCCTTTAGAGGTACGGAACCCTAAAAATAGATAAAAGTATAAATCTCAAAGACAATTTCAAAGGAACCACTAAGATCTTCAACTGATCTTCAACTGTAGTATATCAAATGGAATTGGTTCTGTGTCTCAGTCTTAGAAATAAGCAATCCTTGCTCTGAGAATGACGAACAAGTCATGGATTCGCAGTAATAAACATTTATATTAAGCAGTGCAGAAGTATGTGTTTATTTTAGTTTTTTTTTTTAAACTAAACTAATATTATAAATGTGAAAGCTATCTGTTACGTTTTCAAGATGACATTTGGTATGAAGCAAGCTTGATCCATAAGAACATGCAAAAAAAAACTAGTACATCATAAAATACATATATAAAACAGAAATAGTTTATTTCAGTTAGTAAATTGATATAATTTTTTATATCTAAATGATATTTAATCGGCAGCTATTAAACGAAATAAATGAAATATATTTGAAAACAAATTAATTCATGAATGTTACTAATAAACTTGCATGTGTTATAATCAAATAAACATAGGAACCTAGGAAGTGCTATGGCACCATCTAATATACGAGTCGTTCAACACACAGATAGATAGAATAATTATATATAGATCGATTAATTATATATTCTATATAATGATATATATTGGGGTCAATGACATAAAGCTTTACGTTTTACCAATATCACATTCTTATTCAAAAACTATTACTTCTTCCACATACAGCGTGTATATCGTTTTTTCGAATACACTATTTAACTATTACTTATATTGGTATACAATAATTTGTAAATAAACTATCACAACCTCACGTTCAGATAAAAAAAAATCGGTTCCATTTTGCAGAATTACTTTATTTAATTACATTTACTTAATTTCAATATGTCTAGCCAATAGAAAGTACTTTAAAGGTTTCGTAATTTCATTTTCAAGTGTTGAAAATCTTTTGTAGTAATAGAAACTTAAATTTTCTATTAAAGCAACGTTTTTTATATGCTGTCAAGCGTGTCAAGTTGTTCGGTTTCCTACACTCCAACTATTATTAGTCTAAAACAATTGTACAATTTGAATCATACACATTTCATGTAGGTACAACGAAATAATTTTAACTTATTTTAAAAGTACATAAAGCATATGATTAGAAACATATTGAACTTTCTTGTTCCTCATCAGGTATTATAAATTAATATCACATTTTGCGCAAGCGACGTAAGAAACCTAAAGACAAAGTTTTTAAAATTTAATTTAAAAAAAGTAGTTGCGAAGTTGTTGTTCAATCTAAGACTCCATTTTGTGCGCAGTGCGAGTATACTTCGATGCTATATCTTATTATAATAATAAGAATATATTTATTTTACTAACGAAACTCTACGTTTCAACTTCGTTGGTTGTCTATCTATCTATTTCGACGATTCACATATAATAGAGAATCAATTGATAACGAAATGACAGTCATATAAGCAGTTAAAAAAAAACTAAAGTAAAGCGATTATAAAAGTATGAACATGTAATGTAAAAGGATGAATGAGATATTGTAAATAACGTTACGTTCTCGTGTACTATTTGCAGATGACTACAAGAAAGGATAACCGAAGAAAATGAGGATAGAATAGTTGCCTTGACTAGTGCAAGACGTTTTAAAAAAATAATCCCATAAAATGGTTTATTTGCTTTTTTTTAAATGAGACAGTATAGGAAAATCCTATTTTTAGATTACAATTACCTATCATTTTAATTTTACACATCAACCGATGTCGTTGTTAATTAAATTTATCACGTTATTATATAATAATAATGTCCTCTGGATGGACCGATTTAGCCACGGCGGCGCAGGACATATAGTGCACAATTGTGTGCGCAAACACTCTCTATTCAGGTGCACTCTCTATTCCGTAACTCTCATAATCCGATGGAATGGCAATCCGACACGATTGGAAAGAGTTTAGGCGCAGGACCAACGGCTTTACGTGCTTTTCGAGGCACGGGAGTGTAAACACTTCCAACATCTAGACTCCGGGCTGCTACTGAGAATTTTCGACAGAAAAACCCAATAACTTTTTATTTGTGCGACTTGGGGGTTGAGGTCTTCTAGACGAAGGCGTCAAGTCACGTTAATATATATATATATATATATATGTATGTTTGTTACAATAATTACCTAAACATCTACTGGCACGCCTAGGGGATAAAACTACCGTGTATGTATTAAATATTTAAAAATAAATATATGATCCCAGCCGAAAATGAAAGAACTACAAAACCGAAAGATAATGCTTTCATAAAATTAAGTTTATACCAAAAAAGTTAATCAAATGATGAGTAAAACAATATACTAAGCGGTTTCTTAATTTTAACAATTAGTACACACGTAATTATTTCTTTTAACTTAGACTAATAGTGTATATTGAATATCAATAACGTTGCTTTTATTATTGATACTTTAACGACATGTATAAATTATTCATCATATAACTTTAAATATTCGCCAATAAATAACTTTAAATTTAGGCGCGAAGTGCCAACTCGAAGGTCGCTTAAGTAGTCTCCTATGGTAGAGTTAGCATTCAGACGACCTCAATATATTTAGTTGCTGCACCGCACCATAAATAACGTGTGGCGAGTTCCAACATTGGATTATGACCTTTATTTCATTAGAATAAGAGTGTTGAATGTAATGATTTTTTTTAAATTCAATATCACGCCTTGCACGTGACGCCAAAGGATCTTCCGCAGCCGCGAACGACAGATTCAATACAAAATCGTTTATGATTAGTTTAATAATTACATCGTTTTTCCTTATATCACTTTAAGTGTGTTGGTTAATATATAAATTTATTAATATTTTGTATAAGATGTAAAGATATTAAGCTTTTAACAAACTACGATATTTGGTATAAGAAGGATACCCACAAGAGTATCTATTTATGTTTAATAGGTAGGCAGACGAGCAGAATGGGCCCACCTCATGGTAATCGGCCATAGACATTGGCGCTGTCAGAAAAAAATACCATTCCTTACATCGTACAACAATACTAAGTATTGCTGTTTGGCAGTGTTTTGAGTGGGTTAAAACAAATGGGTGTTCATTCTGGGTCAGGCATTCATTCATTCATTCGTTCATTTTTGTGTCAAAAAATTTTCATTAGCAGCCCGGAGTTTGGAAGTTAGACGTTATGGAAATTGCGACTCCCGTGCCCCCGAACGCACGTTTGGTGTGCTTTAACACTTTCTGCTCGTTTCTAAATTGCTGTCCCATCGGGTTATGAGAAGGAATAGAAAAGAATGTGAAGGAACAGAAAGTGCATCTGTGTTTTTGCACAACTCGTTCTGCACAGTTAGTTAGTTTTCTTGAGAATAGCCACTGTGGTCAGGCCTTTTTTTTATAAATGTCCTCCAGAGCATGGCGGCCAATCTCAAGATAGATTAGACAACCGCTCAGGAAATATTATAGAGCACAAGTGTGTGCGCAACCACAGATGCACTCTCTATTCCCTAGCTCCCATAATCCGATTGGACGGCAATGCGATACGACCGGAAAGAGTTCAGGCGTAGCACCAACGGCTTTACGTACTTTTGCACAGGAGTGTAACTTTCAACTTCCAGACTCTGCTGCTACTTAGAATTTTCTGACAGAAAAACCCAATAAAATTGGCTCGACCTGGGAATTGAACTCAGGACCTCCGGGTCTGCGGCCTAGCACAGCTACTAGACCAACGAGGCAATTTTTATATACTATAACATATAGTCCGCCAACCAAACCTTAGTAAACATCCAATCGTTAATCTTCACGGCCAAGGTTTACTGGTAGACTTTAACAGCTGTTTCTTTATTTATTTTAATCGCTTATCATATAGTTAATTGTTTTGAAAGCGGTTTGCTTAACGGCCTCGATTATCAACGTCGATGTTGACCAGGTAACCATTTAATCGAATATTTATTACCGGAATACCAATAGCGGAAATTGATAATCCTTATTATATGTTAGGGAGAATACATAAATTATAAATATAGAATGACAAACAATTTCGTTTTATATCAATTTGATAAATTATCTATGTTCCGTAAAGCGAATCATTCGAAAATAATGCTATCAAATTAAAAAATACATAAACCATTTATTTCTTTAAGATTAATATTTATAACAATAAACTCAAATAATATTTAAAAAAAAATGCCATCACATTCTTAAGATGTTGATGGCCTAAAGTTTCCACGTTATTCCACCTCGCTACTCCAATGCGAGTTCGTGGGTTGGTTGTACAAGACAATCCAAAATTCTGATCAGAGTTATATGGTTTTCGGAGCTACACCCATTATCATGCTAAATATATAATGCATTATATATTACATAGTCGTCTTTGTTATTACGACTTTATATATATATTTTAAAGTAAAGCTTTTAATAATAATATATATTTATTCATAATAGAGATTGAACATAGTAGTTAAATATTACAATTTAGTTTGTACAAATTAATCATTAAACGTTAAGTTGGTAATATTTTTCATCACTTCCTCATAAAAAATATTACCAACTTAACGTTTAAACTATTACGTAAATAATGCTAATTTATTTTATATATTATATAAATAAAAGTAATTTCAAACATTAATTGTGGTATTACGAGAATTTTTATGCTATAAAACTCAATTTATAAGTTTTGAAATAGATTTATTAAAATACAGACTATTATACAACGTAACGAAAGATTAACTTTTCATAACTTTTATTAACTAATGGCATAGAAGTAGAATGATTAATTAAACATTCTAATCAATAATAAATTCGAGTGTTTAAACGACCTGAAAAAATAAGTAAATGAACTAAATACAGATATACTTGTTATGTTATAGAAATATTTTTATTTTATTTTAGTTTTAATTTTTTTGTATTTAATCACTATTTGAATGTTTATTCTTATATGCTTTTTATGTATTTTGAAAAGTACATAGTGATACATTACAGACTATATCACTAGTTATTCTAATAATTATTAATAAAGAAATATTGCTATTAAACAAGTGAAGAGCTTATCCAACAGTCTATAAACTAATAAGATGTTACACTGACTAGAGTCAATTACCTGCCGGAACTCGTCACTCACCGTATTCATTCACAGACAGTCATTTAAGAATATTTCCACAGTTTTCCTAAATAACTGCCCGTCTTGACTACGAGAATGGATACAAGTGAAATATGAATTTTACTTCTGAAACTCGATCCCAGCGCCACCTACTAGCGTCGAATATTAACCATTTACGGACTTACTTAACATACCTATAACATTTCATCAAAATCGGTCTAGCCGGTTCACTTAAGTGACATACGTGACGTATATAAGAATTATTTATGTCATCCATCACTATTAGCATGTCCTAACCATATGTTCTAATTAAGACATTCTTTTGGTTTTTAAAAAATAAAGCGCAACAAAAAAATAGTCATTAAAAATATTCTAAATGTGCAAGTGGATGGTAGGAAACGTACATCCATAGATCATTATTGCCTTTCACGCCGAGGTGGTGGGTTCCATTCCCACCCAGGACAGACATTTGTGTGCATGAACATGTCTGTTTGTCCTGAGTCTGGGGGTAATTATCTCTATAAGTACGTATTAGTGTATCAGTGTGTATGTAGTATGTCAGTGGTCTGGTTTCTATAGTACAAGCACTGCTTAATTTGGGATCAGAAGGCCGTGGGTGAAAAATGTCCGAGAATATTATTCACGAATCCATAACGAATAGCCATAGATTAATTTAGATCTCGACCAATTATATCATGTCAATTCCAGGCCCAAGATGTTTATCTGCGAGCACGGCATTGTCCCCGCCAAGTCTCGTACATTCGTAATATCATTTTCTCAGAGTCTTGTAACTTCGTTATGGACAAAGCTAGAAGCCTGAATTCTACTATGTTCCTCAATTATTATTATTACAATAACTTTATGAACTATCAGCTGTCAAAATTTTCTAATGTTGTCACTCACTCGATCACCGGTTATCGAAATTCTACGGTACTTTTAGAAGACAGACAATAAAAATAAATAAATAGAAGTTATTTTCTAGTTTTTACATTTTATTATTTTTATAAGATTTAACCTATAGTCCTCCTTTCATTAGTATAGTCTACATAGGGGATGCAGCCTGCAATACCCCAGTAAATAAGTGCCAGACATTGTATTTGCAAATAAAAAGAAAAGGAATCGAGCTATATATTTGAAATGATATGAGATTCGTATTTTTGTATTATTTGACTACTGGTGGTAGAGCTTTGTGCAAGCTCGTCTGGGTAGGTACCACCCACTCATCAGATATTCTACCGCAAAACAGCAGTACTTGGTATTATTGTGTTCCGGTTTAAAGGATGAGTGAGCCAGTGTAATTACAGGCACAAGGGACATAAAATCTTAGGTCCCAAGGTTGGTGGCGCATTGGCGATGTGAGCGATGGTTGACTATTCTTACAGTGCCAATGTCTAAGGGCGTTTGGTGACCACTTACCATCAGCTGGCTTATATGCTCGTCCGCCTTCCAGTTCTATAAAAAAAACCTTAGAGGCTTACCTTACCTTACCTGAGAGGCTAAGTCCGTATGTAATGACTAAAACTAATAACGCATTTCATTGCCGAATTTCCGCAACTCTACAATATAACTTGGCTATAAATTTCATATATGTGTTATTATAACTATTAAAAATTGATTAACATATTTATGACAGTATAAAATAAGTTTTATCATCTATGAAAGCCGTCTCAGTATCAACGAGTACTGGCCATGCATGTGTTATAGTAACCTAGCCTGCCTACCTATCTGAACGCGTTACTGTAACTCGGAAGCGATTTCTTTCATTACGAACGGTTATAAACACGCAATATAGGATGTTTTGTATGTTTTAATTATGTTTAGTTCACAGATTATAAAACAAAAGGTTTGTAATCTTTTTAGTTTTTACAGTACCCAGTGCTATATTTTTTTGTCGGAATGTTTCGGTATAACTTACCCCAAAATCCACTTAGAAGGTTTTAAATTTAGATTTTTTATCAAAATAATATTATCTATTTCAGGTTCTTCTATGTGCGAGCTCCATTTGTTTTTTTGGTTTATAGTTTTTGGCAAAAAATATTAAATATTTTTGGAGTAATTTTTTCCTTTGCAAACTTTCAAGTCGTCATGATAATTTTCTCCCAAACGACGTCCATTGAGCAATCGGACTATTGAGTAAAGGATATTTTATGATTCTCTAGGCGAACTCTAAGATGGAAGTGGTAAGATCTGTAAATGGTAAATTATTAATAGCCTGCCATTTTTTTACTAACAGTCAACACTCACATACACTCACCACACACACCGTATTAGTTACTCTTATATGAGATTAATATAACTGTTGAATCTCGACCGCCTTTTTTATGCTCGAAGTGCAGAAGTGTATGCTGTCTATATGTCGATATACCGGACGTTTTGGAGCAAATCATTTGAAATATATTTTTTCGACGACTGAGTGAAACGATATCATTAATAATCGGCCAAACTGCACTTACAATTAATTTTAGTAAGAAAAGGATTTAGGAATAAGATATATACTAGACAAAGACTAATAATAAGAATAGTACAGAGATTTGTTTATAAACTTAAGACATTAGTACAATAAATACTAGTTTGAACATTACGGACAAATGATACTCGTAGTTGAGCCCTGGTTCATAATTCATCCGAGTAAAATAAAACATCGTGAGGAAACCTGCATGTGTCTAATTTCATTGAAATTGTGCCACATGGGTTATTCTACCAACCCGCATCGGAGCAGCGTAGTGGAATAAGCTCCAATCCTTCTCCTCAAAAGGGAGAGGAGGCCGTAGCCCAGCAGTGGGGCATTAACAGGCTGTTACTGTACTGTAACTGGTTCATAATTCATCCGTGCATAAATGACCGAGTTCGGTTCCCCAAAGTTTGTGGGATTCATAATAAAATTTGGAAACTACTAGGTCAAATTAAAACAATATCCCAAATTTGTGTTGGTTCGTAAGTTTTTAAATGACTCCATAAAAAATATATTTTGGTAATGATAACCTAGGAAAGGTTTCGGAATTATTACAAATTAAATTAAACAACTATAAACGGATTTATCGCGTATATTTAAACAATTTTCTTATCAATTTATGACGTTTCAAACACTTTGCAGTGTCCGGGGCCACAAGCAGATCTTTAATTCAAATTATTTAGGTGTTATTAAAAATCATTGAAATTTAAAATAGTTAGTAGGGGGTAGTTCACAGTACCATGGGAGCCCTCCCTAGAGAAGGGCCGGCCGTCAGAACGTCACGGTAGCATCTCCAAGCGATCCCGTGGCCCTCCTCATTAAGAAGGTGAGGGTACTGCAGGGTTTTAATGGGTATTCTGATGTTCGGCGCGCACTCGGCGCGTTGGACACCGGCGAGCCCCACATACCCCCCCACTGTTTCCTTGGGGGTAAAGCGTAAAGCGTTTTCCAGCGATAAAAAAAATAACAACATAAGTCCGGCGGGCCGCAGTTTGAGTACAACTGTTTTAGATTGACCTTTAGTGCTACCAAAAAAAAAATGGAAATAAGATTAGAAATAAGAGTAGAATAAGAGTAGAAAGTATATTTACCTCAAATTTTCAACAATGACTTTAGTGGCGAAAGCTTCAATTTAAAATACTATAGAATACATATTATGATCATACAGACTGCAAAATATTTTAAGTTTATGACAGTAGCGTCATCTATATTCTCGTATTAGAAATACTTAGAACGTGACTTGTACTCGTACTCGTACTCGTAGTGACATCTGGCTAATAATGTAGGAAGCACTTCGTATGTTACTATCTATGTCCAACTATTATTCTACTCTATTATATTATAATTAGCATTAAATAAATAAGTTAATTTCTTTATTTACTGATTTATTTCACTATTCGTCGTATTAGATTTGTATTTACAATTTTATATTAATACAACAACTAACAGTGTCATCTAGTGCTAAGAGGCAAAACTGCGTTAGAAGTATAGATGTTTTGCTTTAAAATAGAACGTAAAATATAAAAAAACGATTAAGAAATACGTTTTATTAAATGTATTTGTAAATAAGTTATACGTCTAAATTTTTAAATTTTATTAAATATTTATGGTTAAATATGTAGAACTTTTTCAACATTCCTTGTACACATAGACGGGATCTGTGGCTGGGATTGGCGTCCCGGTTACAGGTCTTTTGTTCTGATGGCTAGAGTTCGATTCCGAGTAAGGGTAATTTAAATGGCTGTTTTTTTTTTAATGATATATGAACGACCTATTCGTTCGACCTCTGAATATCTACTTTAGTTGTCTAGGGTTTTATAAAAACTTTTCGCATCGTTTTGTTAAGAAATTATACAGATGGTCAAAACATGAAAATTCAACAGCAAAATCATTAAAGATCTAAGACGTATTAACGAACAATTGTTTTTATTTTTATTTTCCAAGCTTGTATATTTTTAAACAATCACTCCCGTGGTTTTTGAGTGCAAATATTTTCATTTCGACTTGTACTGTACGTTTACATTGTAAGCAAAAATAAGAGCCTAATAGCACGAATGTCTTAACATTATTATAACAAACTAGTAATCGTCCGCGGCATAGTTTTTGGCATTTTTTTAATTTTACTATAAAAATGGTTGAAATATAATTTTCTAAACATAATTATTATTTTAAAGATTACAAGGCTGTCAAGTGTGTTTACGTATATTTTTATTTATCCAAAAACTAGAGTTCGCCCGCGGCTTCACTCCCATGTAAGGTAAGAGACGTGATGTTGATGTTGGAGGGAGAGGTTTTTTCATAGCTTGCTTCATAGCAAATTTCATCAAAATCGGTTTAGTGTTCTAGCAGTGAAAGCGTAACAGACAGACAGAGTATCTTTCTCATTTATAATAATATTAGTAAGCATAAATTGTCTTCGATATGGAACGGAACACGGACCATTGTTGATATTACATCCACGTGGACGAAAACGCGGGCAGCCGTAATAAATTGCAATAACACGACCCACTTATTTTGTGTGATAGGTAAAGTAGCGATAACAATTAACATGCTGTGGCTAGAATACTGTAGAATTAATTATAATCCAAATTTATTTAAGAATAACCATGAACATTCGCGTGCAGGCAGATATTTGAGATATTATTGATTGCTTTCGTCAATTCGTATAGTTGACAAGCTGTGACGAGATATTTTAATTCTTATGCGCTTGGCTGACATAAGGTATTCTTTGCATGCGACTCTAGCACGACATTTTGCTTTTCTATTACCTTAAAGGTCCTAAAATAAAACTTTATTTATTTTATTCCTATAAAAAGTAAATGATATTGATTAAGATTATACCAATGGCGTTATGAGGCTTTTGGTACTCAATAAGGAAAAGTATTATTTAAATTCGCCTTAATAATAATAAGAAGGAAAAAAAGCTACAAACAATCATGAAGAATGGTTAGTTATAGTCATAATCATCATTGAGCCAATCATAGTCCACTGCATAAACATAGGCCTCTCTTACGGTGTATCAAAGCTACTGGTCGATCACGCCTTGTCTTAAATGTCACAAATGTCATGTCACAATGTCACAAATCCGCCCTGGATTTGGACATTTAAAATATGATACAGTGAGTCGAACACTGCCCGGGTTACGATAAAACCAAAGATTTTCACAAAATCCTTACACAGCGGTAGGTTATACTTTCCGATTTACTCTACAATCTACCGTGAACGAATCGGTTTGTTCTGGGGGCTGGAACACATCCAGTCATCTGGCAGGACGGCTTGTGACAACTCTTTAGAACAGTTCGCATAAGTGACTCAAGAAAAAAACCGGGTCTGTAGTTTGATGATCACTTTTTATACTATCATAATCGTGAGGTATTATAATTCGGTAATTAAACATTGCCTTATATTAAGCATAAGCTCGAGCCCAAGTCAAAACAGATATATAGTACCTTATTAAATAATTGTGACGTATTTATGTCATTCATCCAAAAAACATGTAAATATAATAACTTGATATTTTATGATTCTCTAGGCGAACTCTAAGATGGAAGTGGTAAGATCTGTAAATGGTAAATTATTAATAGCCTGCCATTTTTTTACTAACAGTCAACACTCACATACACTCAACACACAAACCGTATTAGTTACTCTTATATGAGATTAATATAACTGTTGAATCTCGACCGCCTTTTTTATGCTCGAAGTGCAGAAGTGTATGCTGTCTATATGTTGATATACCGGACGTTTTGGAGCAAATCATTTGAAATATATTTTTTCGACGACTGAGTGAAACGATATCATTAATAATCGGCCAAACTGCACTTACAATTAATTTTAGTAAGAAAAGGATTTAGGAATAAGATATATACTAGACAAAGACTAATAATAAGAATAGTACAGAGATTTGTTTATAAACTTAAGACATTAGTGCAATAAATACTAGTTTGAACATTACGGACAAATGATACTCGTAGTTGAGCCCTGGTTCATAATTCATCCGAGTAAATTAAAACATCGTGAGGAAACCTGCATGTGTCTAATTTCATTGAAATTGTGCCACATGGGTATTCTACCAACCCGCATCGGAGCAGCGTAGTGGAATAAGCTCCAATCCTTCTCCTCAAAAGGGAGAGGAGGCCGTAGCCCAGCAGTGGGGCATTAACAGGCTGTTACTGTACTGTAACTGGTTCATAATTCATCCGTGCATAAATGACCGAGTTCGGTTCCCCAAAGTTTGTGGGATTCATAATAAAATTTGGAAACTACTAGGTCAAATTAAAACAATATCCCAAATTTGTGTTGGTTCGTAAGTTTTTAAATGACTCCATAAAAAATATATTTTGGTAATGATAACCTAGGAAAGGTTTCGGAATTATTACAAATTAAATTAAACAACTATAAACGGATTTATCGCGTATATTTAAACAATTTTCTTATCAATTTATGACGTTTCAAACACTTTGCAGTGTCCGGGGCCACAAGCAGATCTTTAATTCAAATTATTTAGGTGTTATTAAAAATCATTGAAATTTAAAATAGTTAGTAGGGGGTAGTTCACAGTACCATGGGAGCCCTCCCTAGAGAAGGGCCGGCCGTCAGAACGTCACGGTAGCATCTCCAAGCGATCCCGTGGCCCTCCTCATTAAGAAGGTGAGGGTACTGCAGGGTTTTAATGGGTATTCTGATGTTCGGCGCGCACTCGGCGCGTTGGACACCGGCGAGCCCCACATACCCCCCCACTGTTTCCTTGGGGGTAAAGCGTAAAGCGTTTTCCAGCGATAAAAAAAATAACAACATAAGTCCGGCGGGCCGCAGGTTGAGTACAACTGTTTTAGATTGACCTTTAGTGCTACCAAAAAAAAAAATGGAAATAAGATTAGAAATAAGAGTAGAATAAGAGTAGAAAGTATATTTACCTCAAATTTTCAACAATGACTTTAGTGGCGAAAGCTTCAATTTAAAATACTATAGAATACATATTATGAACATACAGACTGCAAAATATTTTAAGTTTATGACAGTAGCGTCATCTATATTCTCGTATTAGAAATACTTAGAACGTGACTTGTACTCGTACTCGTGCTCGTAGTGACATCTGGCTAATAATGTAGGAAGCACTTCGTATGTTACTATGTATTTCCAACTATTATTCTACTCTAGTATATTATAATTAGCATTAAATAAATAAGTAAATTTCTTTATTTACTGATTTATTTCACTATTCGTCGTATTCGATTTGTATTTACAATTTTATATTAATACAACTAACAGTGTCATCTAGTGCTAAGAGGCAAAACTGCGTTAGAAGTAAAGATGTTTTGCTCTAAAATAGAACGTAAAATATAAAAAAAACGAATGAGAAATACGTTTTTTTAAATGTATTTGTAAATAAGTTATACGTCTAAATTTTTTTATTTTTATTAAATATTTATGGTTAAATATGTAGAACTTTTTCAACATTTTTCGTACACATTGACGGGATCTGTGGCTGGGATTGGCGTCCCGGTTACAGGTCTTTTGTCCTGATGGCTAGAGTTCGATTCCGAGTAAGTGTAATTTAAATGGTTGTTTTTTTTTTAAATGATATATGAACGACCTATGCGTTCGACCTCTGAATATCTACTTTAGTTGTCTAGGGTTTTATAAAAACTTTTCGCATCGTTTTGTTAATAAATTATACAGATGGTCAAAACATGAAAATTCAACAGCAAAGTCATTAAAGATCTAAGACGTATTAACGAACAATTGTTTTTATTTTTATTTTCCAAGCTTGTATATTTTTAAACAATCACTCCCGTGGTTTTTGAGTGCAAATATTTTCATTTCGACTTGTACTGTACGTTTACATTGTAAGCAAAAATAAGAGCCTAATAGCACGAATGTCTTAACATTATTATAACGAACTAGTAATCGTCCGCGGCATAGTTTTTGGCATTTTTTTAATTTTACTATAAAAATGGTTGAAATATAATTTTCTAAACATAATTATTATTTTAAAGATTACAGGGCTGTCAAGTGTGTTTACGTATATTTTTATTTATCCAAAAACTAGAGTTCGCCCGCGGCTTCACTCCCATGTAAGGTAAGAGGGGTGATGTTGGTGTTGGAGGGAGAGGTTTTTTTCATATCTTGCTTCATAGCAAATTTCATCAAAATCGGTTTAGTGTTCTAGCTGTGAAAGCGTAACAGACAGACAGAGTTTCTTTCTCATTTATAATAATATTAGTAAGCATAAATTGTCTTCGATATGGAACGGATGGTCCGTACCATTGTTGATATTACATCCACGTGGACGAAAACGCGGGCAGCCGTAATAAATTGCAATAGCACGACCCACTTATTTTGTGTGATAGGTAACGTAGCGATAACAATTAACATGCTGTGGCTAGAATACTTTAGAATTAATAATAATCCAAATTTATTTAAGAATAACCATGAATAACATTCGCGTGCATGCAGATATTTGAGATATTATTGATTGCTTTCGTCAATTCGTATAGTTGACAAGCTGTGACGAGATATTTTAATTCTTATGCGCTTGGCTGACATAAGGTATTCTTTGCATGCGACTCTAGCACGACATTTTGCTTTTCTATTACCTTAAAGGTCCTAAAATAAAACTGTATTTATTTTATTCCTATAAAAAGTAAATGATATTGATTAAGATTATACCAATGGCGTTATGAGGCTTTTGGTACTCAATAAGGGAAAGTATTATTTAAATTCGCCTTAATAATAATAAGAAGGAAAAAAAGCTACAAACAATCATGAAGAATGGTTAGTTATAGTCATAATCATCATTGAACCAATCATAGTCCACTGCCTATACATAGGCCTCTCTTACGGTGTATCAAAGCTACTGGTCGACCACGCCATGTCTTAAATGTCACAAATGTCATGTCACAATGTCACAAATCCGCCCTGAACTTTGTAACATCATATAACCTTCAATGTATAAACTGTTTGTTTATTAAATTAATTTAAGTAATTATTTATTTCAAGTAATTAAATAGATATTAAGTAAGGTAAATTTGAAAAACGACTTGATAAAAATTGTTATCGATTTTTTAATCTTTCATCGTTTTATACTTTGATATAACATATAACACTTGCATAAAAATAAAACAACAAGTTCTCTGTAAAAAATGAAAAGTAACAGCCTGTGTAAGCGCTGGTCTAAGGTCTCCTCTTCCTTTATGCTAAATTTTTGAGCTTCTTCCACCACGCTGGCCCAATAAGGGTTAGTGCATACATACAGACAGACGGATTCCTTTTTTTTCCTTTAGAGGTACGGAACCCTAAAAATAGATAAAAGTATAAATCTCAAAGACAATTTCAAAGGAACCACTAAGATCTTCAACTGATCTTCAACTGTAGTATATCAAATGGAATTGGTTCTGTGTCTCAGTCTTAGAAATAAGCAATCCTTGCTCTGAGAATGACGAACAAGTCATGGATTCGCAGTAATAAACATTTATATTAAGCAGTGCAGAAGTATGTGTTTATTTTAGTTTTTTTTTTTAAACTAAACTAATATTATAAATGTGAAAGCTATCTGTTACGTTTTCAAGATGACATTTGGTATGAAGCAAGCTTGATCCATAAGAACATGCAAAAAAAAACTAGTACATCATAAAATACATATATAAAACAGAAATAGTTTATTTCAGTTAGTAAATTGATATAATTTTTTATATCTAAATGATATTTAATCGGCAGCTATTAAACGAAATAAATGAAATATATTTGAAAACAAATTAATTCATGAATGTTACTAATAAACTTGCATGTGTTATAATCAAATAAACATAGGAACCTAGGAAGTGCTATGGCACCATCTAATATACGAGTCGTTCAACACACAGATAGATAGAATAATTATATATAGATCGATTAATTATATATTCTATATAATGATATATATTGGGGTCAATGACATAAAGCTTTACGTTTTACCAATATCACATTCTTATTCAAAAACTATTACTTCTTCCACATACAGCGTGTATATCGTTTTTTCGAATACACTATTTAACTATTACTTATATTGGTATACAATAATTTGTAAATAAACTATCACAACCTCACGTTCAGATAAAAAAAAATCGGTTCCATTTTGCAGAATTACTTTATTTAATTACATTTACTTAATTTCAATATGTCTAGCCAATAGAAAGTACTTTAAAGGTTTCGTAATTTCATTTTCAAGTGTTGAAAATCTTTTGTAGTAATAGAAACTTAAATTTTCTATTAAAGCAACGTTTTTTATATGCTGTCAAGCGTGTCAAGTTGTTCGGTTTCCTACACTCCAACTATTATTAGTCTAAAACAATTGTACAATTTGAATCATACACATTTCATGTAGGTACAACGAAATAATTTTAACTTATTTTAAAAGTACATAAAGCATATGATTAGAAACATATTGAACTTTCTTGTTCCTCATCAGGTATTATAAATTAATATCACATTTTGCGCAAGCGACGTAAGAAACCTAAAGACAAAGTTTTTAAAATTTAATTTAAAAAAAGTAGTTGCGAAGTTGTTGTTCAATCTAAGACTCCATTTTGTGCGCAGTGCGAGTATACTTCGATGCTATATCTTATTATAATAATAAGAATATATTTATTTTACTAACGAAACTCTACGTTTCAACTTCGTTGGTTGTCTATCTATCTATTTCGACGATTCACATATAATAGAGAATCAATTGATAACGAAATGACAGTCATATAAGCAGTTAAAAAAAAACTAAAGTAAAGCGATTATAAAAGTATGAACATGTAATGTAAAAGGATGAATGAGATATTGTAAATAACGTTACGTTCTCGTGTACTATTTGCAGATGACTACAAGAAAGGATAACCGAAGAAAATGAGGATAGAATAGTTGCCTTGACTAGTGCAAGACGTTTTAAAAAAATAATCCCATAAAATGGTTTATTTGCTTTTTTTTAAATGAGACAGTATAGGAAAATCCTATTTTTAGATTACAATTACCTATCATTTTAATTTTACACATCAACCGATGTCGTTGTTAATTAAATTTATCACGTTATTATATAATAATAATGTCCTCTGGATGGACCGATTTAGCCACGGCGGCGCAGGACATATAGTGCACAATTGTGTGCGCAAACACTCTCTATTCAGGTGCACTCTCTATTCCGTAACTCTCATAATCCGATGGAATGGCAATCCGACACGATTGGAAAGAGTTTAGGCGCAGGACCAACGGCTTTACGTGCTTTTCGAGGCACGGGAGTGTAAACACTTCCAACATCTAGACTCCGGGCTGCTACTGAGAATTTTCGACAGAAAAACCCAATAACTTTTTATTTGTGCGACTTGGGGGTTGAGGTCTTCTAGACGAAGGCGTCAAGTCACGTTAATATATATATATATATATATATGTATGTTTGTTACAATAATTACCTAAACATCTACTGGCACGCCTAGGGGATAAAACTACCGTGTATGTATTAAATATTTAAAAATAAATATATGATCCCAGCCGAAAATGAAAGAACTACAAAACCGAAAGATAATGCTTTCATAAAATTAAGTTTATACCAAAAAAGTTAATCAAATGATGAGTAAAACAATATACTAAGCGGTTTCTTAATTTTAACAATTAGTACACACGTAATTATTTCTTTTAACTTAGACTAATAGTGTATATTGAATATCAATAACGTTGCTTTTATTATTGATACTTTAACGACATGTATAAATTATTCATCATATAACTTTAAATATTCGCCAATAAATAACTTTAAATTTAGGCGCGAAGTGCCAACTCGAAGGTCGCTTAAGTAGTCTCCTATGGTAGAGTTAGCATTCAGACGACCTCAATATATTTAGTTGCTGCACCGCACCATAAATAACGTGTGGCGAGTTCCAACATTGGATTATGACCTTTATTTCATTAGAATAAGAGTGTTGAATGTAATGATTTTTTTTAAATTCAATATCACGCCTTGCACGTGACGCCAAAGGATCTTCCGCAGCCGCGAACGACAGATTCAATACAAAATCGTTTATGATTAGTTTAATAATTACATCGTTTTTCCTTATATCACTTTAAGTGTGTTGGTTAATATATAAATTTATTAATATTTTGTATAAGATGTAAAGATATTAAGCTTTTAACAAACTACGATATTTGGTATAAGAAGGATACCCACAAGAGTATCTATTTATGTTTAATAGGTAGGCAGACGAGCAGAATGGGCCCACCTCATGGTAATCGGCCATAGACATTGGCGCTGTCAGAAAAAAATACCATTCCTTACATCGTACAACAATACTAAGTATTGCTGTTTGGCAGTGTTTTGAGTGGGTTAAAACAAATGGGTGTTCATTCTGGGTCAGGCATTCATTCATTCATTCGTTCATTTTTGTGTCAAAAAATTTTCATTAGCAGCCCGGAGTTTGGAAGTTAGACGTTATGGAAATTGCGACTCCCGTGCCCCCGAACGCACGTTTGGTGTGCTTTAACACTTTCTGCTCGTTTCTAAATTGCTGTCCCATCGGGTTATGAGAAGGAATAGAAAAGAATGTGAAGGAACAGAAAGTGCATCTGTGTTTTTGCACAACTCGTTCTGCACAGTTAGTTAGTTTTCTTGAGAATAGCCACTGTGGTCAGGCCTTTTTTTTATAAATGTCCTCCAGAGCATGGCGGCCAATCTCAAGATAGATTAGACAACCGCTCAGGAAATATTATAGAGCACAAGTGTGTGCGCAACCACAGATGCACTCTCTATTCCCTAGCTCCCATAATCCGATTGGACGGCAATGCGATACGACCGGAAAGAGTTCAGGCGTAGCACCAACGGCTTTACGTACTTTTGCACAGGAGTGTAACTTTCAACTTCCAGACTCTGCTGCTACTTAGAATTTTCTGACAGAAAAACCCAATAAAATTGGCTCGACCTGGGAATTGAACTCAGGACCTCCGGGTCTGCGGCCTAGCACAGCTACTAGACCAACGAGGCAATTTTTATATACTATAACATATAGTCCGCCAACCAAACCTTAGTAAACATCCAATCGTTAATCTTCACGGCCAAGGTTTACTGGTAGACTTTAACAGCTGTTTCTTTATTTATTTTAATCGCTTATCATATAGTTAATTGTTTTGAAAGCGGTTTGCTTAACGGCCTCGATTATCAACGTCGATGTTGACCAGGTAACCATTTAATCGAATATTTATTACCGGAATACCAATAGCGGAAATTGATAATCCTTATTATATGTTAGGGAGAATACATAAATTATAAATATAGAATGACAAACAATTTCGTTTTATATCAATTTGATAAATTATCTATGTTCCGTAAAGCGAATCATTCGAAAATAATGCTATCAAATTATAAAATACATAAACCATTTATTTCTTTAAGATTAATATTTATAACAATAAACTCAAATAATATTTAAAAAAAAATGCCATCACATTCTTAAGATGTTGATGGCCTAAAGTTTCCACGTTATTCCACCTCGCTACTCCAATGCGAGTTCGTGGGTTGGTTGTACAAGACAATCCAAAATTCTGATCAGAGTTATATGGTTTTCGGAGCTACACCCATTATCATGCTAAATATATAATGCATTATATATTACATAGTCGTCTTTGTTATTACGACTTTATATATATATTTTAAAGTAAAGCTTTTAATAATAATATATATTTATTCATAATAGAGATTGAACATAGTAGTTAAATATTACAATTTAGTTTGTACAAATTAATCATTAAACGTTAAGTTGGTAATATTTTTCATCACTTCCTCATAAAAAATATTACCAACTTAACGTTTAAACTATTACGTAAATAATGCTAATTTATTTTATATATTATATAAATAAAAGTAATTTCAAACATTAATTGTGGTATTACGAGAATTTTTATGCTATAAAACTCAATTTATAAGTTTTGAAATAGATTTATTAAAATACAGACTATTATACAACGTAACGAAAGATTAACTTTTCATAACTTTTATTAACTAATGGCATAGAAGTAGAATGATTAATTAAACATTCTAATCAATAATAAATTCGAGTGTTTAAACGACCTGAAAAAATAAGTAAATGAACTAAATACAGATATACTTGTTATGTTATAGAAATATTTTTATTTTATTTTAGTTTTAATTTTTTTGTATTTAATCACTATTTGAATGTTTATTCTTATATGCTTTTTATGTATTTTGAAAAGTACATAGTGATACATTACAGACTATATCACTAGTTATTCTAATAATTATTAATAAAGAAATATTGCTATTAAACAAGTGAAGAGCTTATCCAACAGTCTATAAACTAATAAGATGTTACACTGACTAGAGTCAATTACCTGCCGGAACTCGTCACTCACCGTATTCATTCACAGACAGTCATTTAAGAATATTTCCACAGTTTTCCTAAATAACTGCCCGTCTTGACTACGAGAATGGATACAAGTGAAATATGAATTTTACTTCTGAAACTCGATCCCAGCGCCACCTACTAGCGTCGAATATTAACCATTTACGGACTTACTTAACATACCTATAACATTTCATCAAAATCGGTCTAGCCGGTTCACTTAAGTGACATACGTGACGTATATAAGAATTATTTATGTCATCCATCACTATTAGCATGTCCTAACCATATGTTCTAATTAAGACATTCTTTTGGTTTTTAAAAAATAAAGCGCAACAAAAAAATAGTCATTAAAAATATTCTAAATGTGCAAGTGGATGGTAGGAAACGTACATCCATAGATCATTATTGCCTTTCACGCCGAGGTGGTGGGTTCCATTCCCACCCAGGACAGACATTTGTGTGCATGAACATGTCTGTTTGTCCTGAGTCTGGGGGTAATTATCTCTATAAGTACGTATTAGTGTATCAGTGTGTATGTAGTATGTCAGTGGTCTGGTTTCTATAGTACAAGCACTGCTTAATTTGGGATCAGAAGGCCGTGGGTGAAAAATGTCCGAGAATATTATTCACGAATCCATAACGAATAGCCATAGATTAATTTAGATCTCGACCAATTATATCATGTCAATTCCAGGCCCAAGATGTTTATCTGCGAGCACGGCATTGTCCCCGCCAAGTCTCGTACATTCGTAATATCATTTTCTCAGAGTCTTGTAACTTCGTTATGGACAAAGCTAGAAGCCTGAATTCTACTATGTTCCTCAATTATTATTATTACAATAACTTTATGAACTATCAGCTGTCAAAATTTTCTAATGTTGTCACTCACTCGATCACCGGTTATCGAAATTCTACGGTACTTTTAGAAGACAGACAATAAAAATAAATAAATAGAAGTTATTTTCTAGTTTTTACATTTTATTATTTTTATAAGATTTAACCTATAGTCCTCCTTTCATTAGTATAGTCTACATAGGGGATGCAGCCTGCAATACCCCAGTAAATAAGTGCCAGACATTGTATTTGCAAATAAAAAGAAAAGGAATCGAGCTATATATTTGAAATGATATGAGATTCGTATTTTTGTATTATTTGACTACTGGTGGTAGAGCTTTGTGCAAGCTCGTCTGGGTAGGTACCACCCACTCATCAGATATTCTACCGCAAAACAGCAGTACTTGGTATTATTGTGTTCCGGTTTAAAGGATGAGTGAGCCAGTGTAATTACAGGCACAAGGGACATAAAATCTTAGGTCCCAAGGTTGGTGGCGCATTGGCGATGTGAGCGATGGTTGACTATTCTTACAGTGCCAATGTCTAAGGGCGTTTGGTGACCACTTACCATCAGGTGGCTTATATGCTCGTCCGCCTTCCAGTTCTATAAAAAAAACCTTAGAGGCTTACCTTACCTTACCTGAGAGGCTAAGTCCGTATGTAATGACTAAAACTAATAACGCATTTCATTGCCGAATTTCCGCAACTCTACAATATAACTTGGCTATAAATTTCATATATGTGTTATTATAACTATTAAAAATTGATTAACATATTTATGACAGTATAAAATAAGTTTTATCATCTATGAAAGCCGTCTCAGTATCAACGAGTACTGGCCATGCATGTGTTATAGTAACCTAGCCTGCCTACCTATCTGAATGCTTTACTGTAACTCGGAAGCGATTTCTTTCATTACGAACGGTTATAAACACGCAATATAGGATGTTTTGTATGTTTTAATTATGTTTAGTTCACAGATTATAAAACAAAAGGTTTGTAATCTTTTTAGTTTTTACAGTACCCAGTGCTATATTTTTTTGTCGGAATGTTTCGGTATAACTTACCCCAAAATCCACTTAGAAGGTTTTAAATTTAGATTTTTTATCAAAATAATATTATCTATTTCAGGTTCTTCTATGTGCGAGCTCCATTTGTTTTTTTGGTTTATAGTTTTTGGCAAAAAATATTAAATATTTTTGGAGTAATTTTTTCCTTTGCAAACTTTCAAGTCGTCATGATAATTTTCTCCCAAACGACGTCCATTGAGCAATCGGACTATTGAGTAAAGGATATTTTATGATTCTCTAGGCGAACTCTAAGATGGAAGTGGTAAGATCTGTAAATGGTAAATTATTAATAGCCTGCCATTTTTTTACTAACAGTCAACACTCACATACACGCACCACACACACCGTATTAGTTACTCTTATATGAGATTAATATAACTGTTGAATCTCGACCGCCTTTTTTATGCTCGAAGTGCAGAAGTGTATGCTGTCTATATGTCGATATACCGGACGTTTTGGAGCAAATCATTTGAAATATATTTTTTCGACGACTGAGTGAAACGATATCATTAATAATCGGCCAAACTGCACTTACAATTAATTTTAGTAAGAAAAGGATTTAGGAATAAGATATATACTAGACAAAGACTAATAATAAGAATAGTACAGAGATTTGTTTATAAACTTAAGACATTAGTACAATAAATACTAGTTTGAACATTACGGACAAATGATACTCGTAGTTGAGCCCTGGTTCATAATTCATCCGAGTAAAATAAAACATCGTGAGGAAACCTGCATGTGTCTAATTTCATTGAAATTGTGCCACATGGGTATTCTACCAACCCGCATCGGAGCAGCGTAGTGGAATAAGCTCCAATCCTTCTCCTCAAAAGGGAGAGGAGGCCGTAGCCCAGCAGTGGGGCATTAACAGGCTGTTACTGTACTGTAACTGGTTCATAATTCATCCGTGCATAAATGACCGAGTTCGGTTCCCCAAAGTTTGTGGGATTCATAATAAAATTTGGAAACTACTAGGTCAAATTAAAACAATATCCCAAATTTGTGTTGGTTCGTAAGTTTTTAAATGACTCCATAAAAAATATATTTTGGTAATGATAACCTAGGAAAGGTTTCGGAATTATTACAAATTAAATTAAACAACTATAAACGGATTTATCGCGTATATTTAAACAATTTTCTTATCAATTTATGACGTTTCAAACACTTTGCAGTGTCCGGGGCCACAAGCAGATCTTTAATTCAAATTATTTAGGTGTTATTAAAAATCATTGAAATTTAAAATAGTTAGTAGGGGGTAGTTCACAGTACCATGGGAGCCCTCCCTAGAGAAGGGCCGGCCGTCAGAACGTCACGGTAGCATCTCCAAGCGATCCCGTGGCCCTCCTCATTAAGAAGGTGAGGGTACTGCAGGGTTTTAATGGGTATTCTGATGTTCGGCGCGCACTCGGCGCGTTGGACACCGGCGAGCCCCACATACCCCCCCACTGTTTCCTTGGGGGTAAAGCGTAAAGCGTTTTCCAGCGATAAAAAAAATAACAACATAAGTCCGGCGGGCCGCAGGTTGAGTACAACTGTTTTAGATTGACCTTTAGTGCTACCAAAAAAAAAAATGGAAATAAGAGTAGAAAAAGTTTTACCTCAATTTACCTCAAATTTTCAACAATGATTTTAGTGGCGAAAGCTTTAATTTAAAATACTATAGAATACATATTATGAACATACAGACTTTGCAAAATATTATAATTTTAAGTTTATGACAGTAGCGTCATCTATATTCTCGTATTAGAAATACTTAGAACGTGACTTGTACTCGTACTCGTACTCGTAGTGACATCTGGCTAATAATGTAGGAAGCACTTCGTATGTTACTATCTATGTCCAACTATTATTCTACTCTATTATATTATAATTAGCATTAAATAAATAAGTTAATTTCTTTATTTACTGATTTATTTCACTATTCGTCGTATTAGATTTGTATTTACAATTTTATATTAATACAACAACTAACAGTGTCATCTAGTGCTAAGAGGCAAAACTGCGTTAGAAGTATAGATGTTTTGCTTTAAAATAGAACGTAAAATATAAAAAAACGATTAAGAAATACGTTTTATTAAATGTATTTGTAAATAAGTTATACGTCTAAATTTTTAAATTTTATTAAATATTTATGGTTAAATATGTAGAACTTTTTCAACATTCCTTGTACACATAGACGGGATCTGTGGCTGGGATTGGCGTCCCGGTTACAGGTCTTTTGTTCTGATGGCTAGAGTTCGATTCCGAGTAAGGGTAATTTAAATGGCTGTTTTTTTTTTAATGATATATGAACGACCTATTCGTTCGACCTCTGAATATCTACTTTAGTTGTCTAGGGTTTTATAAAAACTTTTCGCATCGTTTTGTTAAGAAATTATACAGATGGTCAAAACATGAAAATTCAACAGCAAAATCATTAAAGATCTAAGACGTATTAACGAACAATTGTTTTTATTTTTATTTTCCAAGCTTGTATATTTTTAAACAATCACTCCCGTGGTTTTTGAGTGCAAATATTTTCATTTCGACTTGTACTGTACGTTTACATTGTAAGCAAAAATAAGAGCCTAATAGCACGAATGTCTTAACATTATTATAACAAACTAGTAATCGTCCGCGGCATAGTTTTTGGCATTTTTTTAATTTTACTATAAAAATGGTTGAAATATAATTTTCTAAACATAATTATTATTTTAAAGATTACAAGGCTGTCAAGTGTGTTTACGTATATTTTTATTTATCCAAAAACTAGAGTTCGCCCGCGGCTTCACTCCCATGTAAGGTAAGAGACGTGATGTTGATGTTGGAGGGAGAGGTTTTTTCATAGCTTGCTTCATAGCAAATTTCATCAAAATCGGTTTAGTGTTCTAGCAGTGAAAGCGTAACAGACAGACAGAGTATCTTTCTCATTTATAATAATATTAGTAAGCATAAATTGTCTTCGATATGGAACGGAACACGGACCATTGTTGATATTACATCCACGTGGACGAAAACGCGGGCAGCCGTAATAAATTGCAATAACACGACCCACTTATTTTGTGTGATAGGTAAAGTAGCGATAACAATTAACATGCTGTGGCTAGAATACTGTAGAATTAATTATAATCCAAATTTATTTAAGAATAACCATGAACATTCGCGTGCAGGCAGATATTTGAGATATTATTGATTGCTTTCGTCAATTCGTATAGTTGACAAGCTGTGACGAGATATTTTAATTCTTATGCGCTTGGCTGACATAAGGTATTCTTTGCATGCGACTCTAGCACGACATTTTGCTTTTCTATTACCTTAAAGGTCCTAAAATAAAACTTTATTTATTTTATTCCTATAAAAAGTAAATGATATTGATTAAGATTATACCAATGGCGTTATGAGGCTTTTGGTACTCAATAAGGAAAAGTATTATTTAAATTCGCCTTAATAATAATAAGAAGGAAAAAAAGCTACAAACAATCATGAAGAATGGTTAGTTATAGTCATAATCATCATTGAGCCAATCATAGTCCACTGCATAAACATAGGCCTCTCTTACGGTGTATCAAAGCTACTGGTCGATCACGCCTTGTCTTAAATGTCACAAATGTCATGTCACAATGTCACAAATCCGCCCTGGATTTGGACATTTAAAATATGATACAGTGAGTCGAACACTGCCCGGGTTACGATAAAACCAAAGGTTTTCACAAAATCCTTACACAGCGGTAGGTTATACTTTCCGATTTACTCTACAATCTACCGTGAACGAATCGGTTTGTTCTGGGGGCTGGAACACATCCAGTCATCTGGCAGGACGGCTTGTGACAACTCTTTAGAACAGTTCGCATAAGTGACTCAAGAAAAAAACCGGGTCTGTAGTTTGATGATCACTTTTTATACTATCATAATCGTGAGGTATTATAATTCGGTAATTAAACATTGCCTTATATTAAGCATAAGCTCGAGCCCAAGTCAAAACAGATATATAGTACCTTATTAAATAATTGTGACGTATTTATGTCATTCATCCAAAAAACATGTAAATATAATAACTTGATATTTTATGATTCTCTAGGCGAACTCTAAGATGGAAGTGGTAAGATCTGTAAATGGTAAATTATTAATAGCCTGCCATTTTTTTACTAACAGTCAACACTCACATACACTCACCACACAAACCGTATTAGTTACTCTTATATGAGATTAATATAACTGTTGAATCTCGACCGCCTTTTTTATGCTCGAAGTGCAGAAGTGTATGCTGTCTATATGTTGATATACCGGACGTTTTGGAGCAAATCATTTGAAATATATTTTTTCGACGACTGAGTGAAACGATATCATTAATAATCGGCCAAACTGCACTTACAATTAATTTTAGTAAGAAAAGGATTTAGGAATAAGATATATACTAGACAAAGACTAATAATAAGAATAGTACAGAGATTTGTTTATAAACTTAAGACATTAGTGCAATAAATACTAGTTTGAACATTACGGACAAATGATACTCGTAGTTGAGCCCTGGTTCATAATTCATCCGAGTAAATTAAAACATCGTGAGGAAACCTGCATGTGTCTAATTTCATTGAAATTGTGCCACATGGGTATTCTACCAACCCGCATCGGAGCAGCGTAGTGGAATAAGCTCCAATCCTTCTCCTCAAAAGGGAGAGGAGGCCGTAGCCCAGCAGTGGGGCATTAACAGGCTGTTACTGTACTGTAACTGGTTCATAATTCATCCGTGCATAAATGACCGAGTTCGGTTCCCCAAAGTTTGTGGGATTCATAATAAAATTTGGAAACTACTAGGTCAAATTAAAACAATATCCCAAATTTGTGTTGGTTCGTAAGTTTTTAAATGACTCCATAAAAAATATATTTTGGTAATGATAACCTAGGAAAGGTTTCGGAATTATTACAAATTAAATTAAACAACTATAAACGGATTTATCGCGTATATTTAAACAATTTTCTTATCAATTTATGACGTTTCAAACACTTTGCAGTGTCCGGGGCCACAAGCAGATCTTTAATTCAAATTATTTAGGTGTTATTAAAAATCATTGAAATTTAAAATAGTTAGTAGGGGGTAGTTCACAGTACCATGGGAGCCCTCCCTAGAGAAGGGCCGGCCGTCAGAACGTCACGGTAGCATCTCCAAGCGATCCCGTGGCCCTCCTCATTAAGAAGGTGAGGGTACTGCAGGGTTTTAATGGGTATTCTGATGTTCGGCGCGCACTCGGCGCGTTGGACACCGGCGAGCCCCACATACCCCCCCACTGTTTCCTTGGGGGTAAAGCGTAAAGCGTTTTCCAGCGATAAAAAAAATAACAACATAAGTCCGGCGGGCCGCAGTTTGAGTACAACTGTTTTAGATTGACCTTTAGTGCTACCAAAAAAAAAATGGAAATAAGATTAGAAATAAGAGTAGAATAAGAGTAGAAAGTATATTTACCTCAAATTTTCAACAATGACTTTAGTGGCGAAAGCTTCAATTTAAAATACTATAGAATACATATTATGAACATACAGACTGCAAAATATTTTAAGTTTATGACAGTAGCGTCATCTATATTCTCGTATTAGAAATACTTAGAACGTGACTTGTACTCGTACTCGTACTCGTAGTGACATCTGGCTAATAATGTAGGAAGCACTTCGTATGTTACTATCTATGTCCAACTATTATTCTACTCTATTATATTATAATTAGCATTAAATAAATAAGTTAATTTCTTTATTTACTGATTTATTTCACTATTCGTCGTATTAGATTTGTATTTACAATTTTATATTAATACAACAACTAACAGTGTCATCTAGTGCTAAGAGGCAAAACTGCGTTAGAAGTATAGATGTTTTGCTTTAAAATAGAACGTAAAATATAAAAAAACGATTAAGAAATACGTTTTATTAAATGTATTTGTAAATAAGTTATACGTCTAAATTTTTAAATTTTATTAAATATTTATGGTTAAATATGTAGAACTTTTTCAACATTCCTTGTACACATAGACGGGATCTGTGGCTGGGATTGGCGTCCCGGTTACAGGTCTTTTGTTCTGATGGCTAGAGTTCGATTCCGAGTAAGGGTAATTTAAATGGCTGTTTTTTTTTTAATGATATATGAACGACCTATTCGTTCGACCTCTGAATATCTACTTTAGTTGTCTAGGGTTTTATAAAAACTTTTCGCATCGTTTTGTTAAGAAATTATACAGATGGTCAAAACATGAAAATTCAACAGCAAAATCATTAAAGATCTAAGACGTATTAACGAACAATTGTTTTTATTTTTATTTTCCAAGCTTGTATATTTTTAAACAATCACTCCCGTGGTTTTTGAGTGCAAATATTTTCATTTCGACTTGTACTGTACGTTTACATTGTAAGCAAAAATAAGAGCCTAATAGCACGAATGTCTTAACATTATTATAACAAACTAGTAATCGTCCGCGGCATAGTTTTTGGCATTTTTTTAATTTTACTATAAAAATGGTTGAAATATAATTTTCTAAACATAATTATTATTTTAAAGATTACAAGGCTGTCAAGTGTGTTTACGTATATTTTTATTTATCCAAAAACTAGAGTTCGCCCGCGGCTTCACTCCCATGTAAGGTAAGAGACGTGATGTTGATGTTGGAGGGAGAGGTTTTTTCATAGCTTGCTTCATAGCAAATTTCATCAAAATCGGTTTAGTGTTCTAGCAGTGAAAGCGTAACAGACAGACAGAGTATCTTTCTCATTTATAATAATATTAGTAAGCATAAATTGTCTTCGATATGGAACGGAACACGGACCATTGTTGATATTACATCCACGTGGACGAAAACGCGGGCAGCCGTAATAAATTGCAATAACACGACCCACTTATTTTGTGTGATAGGTAAAGTAGCGATAACAATTAACATGCTGTGGCTAGAATACTGTAGAATTAATTATAATCCAAATTTATTTAAGAATAACCATGAACATTCGCGTGCAGGCAGATATTTGAGATATTATTGATTGCTTTCGTCAATTCGTATAGTTGACAAGCTGTGACGAGATATTTTAATTCTTATGCGCTTGGCTGACATAAGGTATTCTTTGCATGCGACTCTAGCACGACATTTTGCTTTTCTATTACCTTAAAGGTCCTAAAATAAAACTTTATTTATTTTATTCCTATAAAAAGTAAATGATATTGATTAAGATTATACCAATGGCGTTATGAGGCTTTTGGTACTCAATAAGGAAAAGTATTATTTAAATTCGCCTTAATAATAATAAGAAGGAAAAAAAGCTACAAACAATCATGAAGAATGGTTAGTTATAGTCATAATCATCATTGAGCCAATCATAGTCCACTGCATAAACATAGGCCTCTCTTACGGTGTATCAAAGCTACTGGTCGATCACGCCTTGTCTTAAATGTCACAAATGTCATGTCACAATGTCACAAATCCGCCCTGGATTTGGACATTTAAAATATGATACAGTGAGTCGAACACTGCCCGGGTTACGATAAAACCAAAGGTTTTCACAAAATCCTTACACAGCGGTAGGTTATACTTTCCGATTTACTCTACAATCTACCGTGAACGAATCGGTTTGTTCTGGGGGCTGGAACACATCCAGTCATCTGGCAGGACGGCTTGTGACAACTCTTTAGAACAGTTCGCATAAGTGACTCAAGAAAAAAACCGGGTCTGTAGTTTGATGATCACTTTTTATACTATCATAATCGTGAGGTATTATAATTCGGTAATTAAACATTGCCTTATATTAAGCATAAGCTCGAGCCCAAGTCAAAACAGATATATAGTACCTTATTAAATAATTGTGACGTATTTATGTCATTCATCCAAAAAACATGTAAATATAATAACTTGATATTTTATGATTCTCTAGGCGAACTCTAAGATGGAAGTGGTAAGATCTGTAAATGGTAAATTATTAATAGCCTGCCATTTTTTTACTAACAGTCAACACTCACATACACTCACCACACAAACCGTATTAGTTACTCTTATATGAGATTAATATAACTGTTGAATCTCGACCGCCTTTTTTATGCTCGAAGTGCAGAAGTGTATGCTGTCTATATGTTGATATACCGGACGTTTTGGAGCAAATCATTTGAAATATATTTTTTCGACGACTGAGTGAAACGATATCATTAATAATCGGCCAAACTGCACTTACAATTAATTTTAGTAAGAAAAGGATTTAGGAATAAGATATATACTAGACAAAGACTAATAATAAGAATAGTACAGAGATTTGTTTATAAACTTAAGACATTAGTGCAATAAATACTAGTTTGAACATTACGGACAAATGATACTCGTAGTTGAGCCCTGGTTCATAATTCATCCGAGTAAATTAAAACATCGTGAGGAAACCTGCATGTGTCTAATTTCATTGAAATTGTGCCACATGGGTATTCTACCAACCCGCATCGGAGCAGCGTAGTGGAATAAGCTCCAATCCTTCTCCTCAAAAGGGAGAGGAGGCCGTAGCCCAGCAGTGGGGCATTAACAGGCTGTTACTGTACTGTAACTGGTTCATAATTCATCCGTGCATAAATGACCGAGTTCGGTTCCCCAAAGTTTGTGGGATTCATAATAAAATTTGGAAACTACTAGGTCAAATTAAAACAATATCCCAAATTTGTGTTGGTTCGTAAGTTTTTAAATGACTCCATAAAAAATATATTTTGGTAATGATAACCTAGGAAAGGTTTCGGAATTATTACAAATTAAATTAAACAACTATAAACGGATTTATCGCGTATATTTAAACAATTTTCTTATCAATTTATGACGTTTCAAACACTTTGCAGTGTCCGGGGCCACAAGCAGATCTTTAATTCAAATTATTTAGGTGTTATTAAAAATCATTGAAATTTAAAATAGTTAGTAGGGGGTAGTTCACAGTACCATGGGAGCCCTCCCTAGAGAAGGGCCGGCCGTCAGAACGTCACGGTAGCATCTCCAAGCGATCCCGTGGCCCTCCTCATTAAGAAGGTGAGGGTACTGCAGGGTTTTAATGGGTATTCTGATGTTCGGCGCGCACTCGGCGCGTTGGACACCGGCGAGCCCCACATACCCCCCCACTGTTTCCTTGGGGGTAAAGCGTAAAGCGTTTTCCAGCGATAAAAAAAATAACAACATAAGTCCGGCGGGCCGCAGTTTGAGTACAACTGTTTTAGATTGACCTTTAGTGCTACCAAAAAAAAAATGGAAATAAGATTAGAAATAAGAGTAGAATAAGAGTAGAAAGTATATTTACCTCAAATTTTCAACAATGACTTTAGTGGCGAAAGCTTCAATTTAAAATACTATAGAATACATATTATGAACATACAGACTGCAAAATATTTTAAGTTTATGACAGTAGCGTCATCTATATTCTCGTATTAGAAATACTTAGAACGTGACTTGTACTCGTACTCGTGCTCGTAGTGACATCTGGCTAATAATGTAGGAAGCACTTCGTATGTTACTATGTATTTCCAACTATTATTCTACTCTAGTATATTATAATTAGCATTAAATAAATAAGTAAATTTCTTTATTTACTGATTTATTTCACTATTCGTCGTATTCGATTTGTATTTACAATTTTATATTAATACAACTAACAGTGTCATCTAGTGCTAAGAGGCAAAACTGCGTTAGAAGTAAAGATGTTTTGCTCTAAAATAGAACGTAAAATATAAAAAAAACGAATGAGAAATACGTTTTTTTAAATGTATTTGTAAATAAGTTATACGTCTAAATTTTTTTATTTTTATTAAATATTTATGGTTAAATATGTAGAACTTTTTCAACATTTTTCGTACACATTGACGGGATCTGTGGCTGGGATTGGCGTCCCGGTTACAGGTCTTTTGTCCTGATGGCTAGAGTTCGATTCCGAGTAAGTGTAATTTAAATGGTTGTTTTTTTTTTAAATGATATATGAACGACCTATGCGTTCGACCTCTGAATATCTACTTTAGTTGTCTAGGGTTTTATAAAAACTTTTCGCATCGTTTTGTTAATAAATTATACAGATGGTCAAAACATGAAAATTCAACAGCAAAGTCATTAAAGATCTAAGACGTATTAACGAACAATTGTTTTTATTTTTATTTTCCAAGCTTGTATATTTTTAAACAATCACTCCCGTGGTTTTTGAGTGCAAATATTTTCATTTCGACTTGTACTGTACGTTTACATTGTAAGCAAAAATAAGAGCCTAATAGCACGAATGTCTTAACATTATTATAACGAACTAGTAATCGTCCGCGGCATAGTTTTTGGCATTTTTTTAATTTTACTATAAAATTGAAATATAATTTTCTAAACATAATTATTATTTTAAAGATTACAGGGCTGTCAAGTGTGTTTACGTATATTTTTATTTATCCAAAAACTAGAGTTCGCCCGCGGCTTCACTCCCATGTAAGGTAAGAGGGGTGATGTTGGTGTTGGAGGGAGAGGTTTTTTTCATATCTTGCTTCATAGCAAATTTCATCAAAATCGGTTTAGTGTTCTAGCTGTGAAAGCGTAACAGACAGACAGAGTTTCTTTTTCATTTATAATAATATTAGTAAGCATAAATTGTCTTCGATATGGAACGGATGGTCCGTACCATTGTTGATATTACATCCACGTGGACGAAAACGCGGGCAGCCGTAATAAATTGCAATAGCACGACCCACTTATTTTGTGTGATAGGTAACGTAGCGATAACAATTAACATGCTGTGGCTAGAATACTTTAGAATTAATAATAATCCAAATTTATTTAAGAATAACCATGAATAACATTCGCGTGCATGCAGATATTTGAGATATTATTGATTGCTTTCGTCAATTCGTATAGTTGACAAGCTGTGACGAGATATTTTAATTCTTATGCGCTTGGCTGACATAAGGTATTCTTTGCATGCGACTCTAGCACGACATTTTGCTTTTCTATTACCTTAAAGGTCCTAAAATAAAACTGTATTTATTTTATTCCTATAAAAAGTAAATGATATTGATTAAGATTATACCAATGGCGTTATGAGGCTTTTGGTACTCAATAAGGGAAAGTATTATTTAAATTCGCCTTAATAATAATAAGAAGGAAAAAAAGCTACAAACAATCATGAAGAATGGTTAGTTATAGTCATAATCATCATTGAACCAATCATAGTCCACTGCCTATACATAGGCCTCTCTTACGGTGTATCAAAGCTACTGGTCGACCACGCCATGTCTTAAATGTCACAAATGTCATGTCACAATGTCACAAATCCGCCCTGAACTTTGTAACATCATATAACCTTCAATGTATAAACTGTTTGTTTATTAAATTAATTTAAGTAATTATTTATTTCAAGTAATTAAATAGATATTAAGTAAGGTAAATTTGAAAAACGACTTGATAAAAATTGTTATCGATTTTTTAATCTTTCATCGTTTTATACTTTGATATAACATATAACACTTGCATAAAAATAAAACAACAAGTTCTCTGTAAAAAATGAAAAGTAACAGCCTGTGTAAGCGCTGGTCTAAGGTCTCCTCTTCCTTTATGCTAAATTTTTGAGCTTCTTCCACCACGCTGGCCCAATAAGGGTTAGTGCATACATACAGACAGACGGATTCCTTTTTTTTCCTTTAGAGGTACGGAACCCTAAAAATAGATAAAAGTATAAATCTCAAAGACAATTTCAAAGGAACCACTAAGATCTTCAACTGATCTTCAACTGTAGTATATCAAATGGAATTGGTTCTGTGTCTCAGTCTTAGAAATAAGCAATCCTTGCTCTGAGAATGACGAACAAGTCATGGATTCGCAGTAATAAACATTTATATTAAGCAGTGCAGAAGTATGTGTTTATTTTAGTTTTTTTTTTAAACTAAACTAATATTATAAATGTGAAAGCTATCTGTTACGTTTTCAAGATGACATTTGGTATGAAGCAAGCTTGATCCATAAGAACATGCAAAAAAAAACTAGTACATCATAAAATACATATATAAAACAGAAATAGTTTATTTCAGTTAGTAAATTGATATAATTTTTTATATCTAAATGATATTTAATCGGCAGCTATTAAACGAAATAAATGAAATATATTTGAAAACAAATTAATTCATGAATGTTACTAATAAACTTGCATGTGTTATAATCAAATAAACATAGGAACCTAGGAAGTGCTATGGCACCATCTAATATACGAGTCGTTCAACACACAGATAGATAGAATAATTATATATAGATCGATTAATTATATATTCTATATAATGATATATATTGGGGTCAATGACATAAAGCTTTACGTTTTACCAATATCACATTCTTATTCAAAAACTATTACTTCTTCCACATACAGCGTGTATATCGTTTTTTCGAATACACTATTTAACTATTACTTATATTGGTATACAATAATTTGTAAATAAACTATCACAACCTCACGTTCAGATAAAAAAAAATCGGTTCCATTTTGCAGAATTACTTTATTTAATTACATTTACTTAATTTCAATATGTCTAGCCAATAGAAAGTACTTTAAAGGTTTCGTAATTTCATTTTCAAGTGTTGAAAATCTTTTGTAGTAATAGAAACTTAAATTTTCTATTAAAGCAACGTTTTTTATATGCTGTCAAGCGTGTCAAGTTGTTCGGTTTCCTACACTCCAACTATTATTAGTCTAAAACAATTGTACAATTTGAATCATACACATTTCATGTAGGTACAACGAAATAATTTTAACTTATTTTAAAAGTACATAAAGCATATGATTAGAAACATATTGAACTTTCTTGTTCCTCATCAGGTATTATAAATTAATATCACATTTTGCGCAAGCGACGTAAGAAACCTAAAGACAAAGTTTTTAAAATTTAATTTAAAAAAAGTAGTTGCGAAGTTGTTGTTCAATCTAAGACTCCATTTTGTGCGCAGTGCGAGTATACTTCGATGCTATATCTTATTATAATAATAAGAATATATTTATTTTACTAACGAAACTCTACGTTTCAACTTCGTTGGTTGTCTATCTATCTATTTCGACGATTCACATATAATAGAGAATCAATTGATAACGAAATGACAGTCATATAAGCAGTTAAAAAAAAACTAAAGTAAAGCGATTATAAAAGTATGAACATGTAATGTAAAAGGATGAATGAGATATTGTAAATAACGTTACGTTCTCGTGTACTATTTGCAGATGACTACAAGAAAGGATAACCGAAGAAAATGAGGATAGAATAGTTGCCTTGACTAGTGCAAGACGTTTTAAAAAAATAATCCCATAAAATGGTTTATTTGCTTTTTTTTAAATGAGACAGTATAGGAAAATCCTATTTTTAGATTACAATTACCTATCATTTTAATTTTACACATCAACCGATGTCGTTGTTAATTAAATTTATCACGTTATTATATAATAATAATGTCCTCTGGATGGACCGATTTAGCCACGGCGGCGCAGGACATATAGTGCACAATTGTGTGCGCAAACACTCTCTATTCAGGTGCACTCTCTATTCCGTAACTCTCATAATCCGATGGAATGGCAATCCGACACGATTGGAAAGAGTTTAGGCGCAGGACCAACGGCTTTACGTGCTTTTCGAGGCACGGGAGTGTAAACACTTCCAACATCTAGACTCCGGGCTGCTACTGAGAATTTTCGACAGAAAAACCCAATAACTTTTTATTTGTGCGACTTGGGGGTTGAGGTCTTCTAGACGAAGGCGTCAAGTCACGTTAATATATATATATATATATGTATGTTTGTTACAATAATTACCTAAACATCTACTGGCACGCCTAGGGGATAAAACTACCGTGTATGTATTAAATATTTAAAAATAAATATATGATCCCAGCCGAAAATGAAAGAACTACAAAACCGAAAGATAATGCTTTCATAAAATTAAGTTTATACCAAAAAAGTTAATCAAATGATGAGTAAAACAATATACTAAGCGGTTTCTTAATTTTAACAATTAGTACACACGTAATTATTTCTTTTAACTTAGACTAATAGTGTATATTGAATATCAATAACGTTGCTTTTATTATTGATACTTTAACGACATGTATAAATTATTCATCATATAACTTTAAATATTCGCCAATAAATAACTTTAAATTTAGGCGCGAAGTGCCAACTCGAAGGTCGCTTAAGTAGTCTCCTATGGTAGAGTTAGCATTCAGACGACCTCAATATATTTAGTTGCTGCACCGCACATTTTTTTTAAATTCAATATCACGCCTTGCACGTGACGCCAAAGGATCTTCCGCAGCCGCGAACGACAGATTCAATACAAAATCGTTTATGATTAGTTTAATAATTACATCGTTTTTCCTTATATCACTTTAAGTGTGTTGGTTAATATATAAATTTATTAATATTTTGTATAAGATGTAAAGATATTAAGCTTTTAACAAACTACGATATTTGGTATAAGAAGGATACCCACAAGAGTATCTATTTATGTTTAATAGGTAGGCAGACGAGCAGAATGGGCCCACCTCATGGTAATCGGCCATAGACATTGGCGCTGTCAGAAAAAAATACCATTCCTTACATCGTACAACAATACTAAGTATTGCTGTTTGGCAGTGTTTTGAGTGGGTTAAAACAAATGGGTGTTCATTCTGGGTCAGGCATTCATTCATTCATTCGTTCATTTTTGTGTCAAAAAATTTTCATTAGCAGCCCGGAGTTTGGAAGTTAGACGTTATGGAAATTGCGACTCCCGTGCCCCCGAACGCACGTTTGGTGTGCTTTAACACTTTCTGCTCGTTTCTAAATTGCTGTCCCATCGGGTTATGAGAAGGAATAGAAAAGAATGTGAAGGAACAGAAAGTGCATCTGTGTTTTTGCACAACTCGTTCTGCACAGTTAGTTAGTTTTCTTGAGAATAGCCACTGTGGTCAGGCCTTTTTTTTATAAATGTCCTCCAGAGCATGGCGGCCAATCTCAAGATAGATTAGACAACCGCTCAGGAAATATTATAGAGCACAAGTGTGTGCGCAACCACAGATGCACTCTCTATTCCCTAGCTCCCATAATCCGATTGGACGGCAATGCGATACGACCGGAAAGAGTTCAGGCGTAGCACCAACGGCTTTACGTACTTTTGCACAGGAGTGTAACTTTCAACTTCCAGACTCTGCTGCTACTTAGAATTTTCTGACAGAAAAACCCAATAAAATTGGCTCGACCTGGGAATTGAACTCAGGACCTCCGGGTCTGCGGCCTAGCACAGCTACTAGACCAACGAGGCAATTTTTATATACTATAACATATAGTCCGCCAACCAAACCTTAGTAAACATCCAATCGTTAATCTTCACGGCCAAGGTTTACTGGTAGACTTTAACAGCTGTTTCTTTATTTATTTTAATCGCTTATCATATAGTTAATTGTTTTGAAAGCGGTTTGCTTAACGGCCTCGATTATCAACGTCGATGTTGACCAGGTAACCATTTAATCGAATATTTATTACCGGAATACCAATAGCGGAAATTGATAATCCTTATTATATGTTAGGGAGAATACATAAATTATAAATATAGAATGACAAACAATTTCGTTTTATATCAATTTGATAAATTATCTATGTTCCGTAAAGCGAATCATTCGAAAATAATGCTATCAAATTAAAAAATACATAAACCATTTATTTCTTTAAGATTAATATTTATAACAATAAACTCAAATAATATTTAAAAAAAAATGCCATCACATTCTTAAGATGTTGATGGCCTAAAGTTTCCACGTTATTCCACCTCGCTACTCCAATGCGAGTTCGTGGGTTGGTTGTACAAGACAATCCAAAATTCTGATCAGAGTTATATGGTTTTCGGAGCTACACCCATTATCATGCTAAATATATAATGCATTATATATTACATAGTCGTCTTTGTTATTACGACTTTATATATATATTTTAAAGTAAAGCTTTTAATAATAATATATATTTATTCATAATAGAGATTGAACATAGTAGTTAAATATTACAATTTAGTTTGTACAAATTAATCATTAAACGTTAAGTTGGTAATATTTTTCATCACTTCCTCATAAAAAATATTACCAACTTAACGTTTAAACTATTACGTAAATAATGCTAATTTATTTTATATATTATATAAATAAAAGTAATTTCAAACATTAATTGTGGTATTACGAGAATTTTTATGCTATAAAACTCAATTTATAAGTTTTGAAATAGATTTATTAAAATACAGACTATTATACAACGTAACGAAAGATTAACTTTTCATAACTTTTATTAACTAATGGCATAGAAGTAGAATGATTAATTAAACATTCTAATCAATAATAAATTCGAGTGTTTAAACGACCTGAAAAAATAAGTAAATGAACTAAATACAGATATACTTGTTATGTTATAGAAATATTTTTATTTTATTTTAGTTTTAATTTTTTTGTATTTAATCACTATTTGAATGTTTATTCTTATATGCTTTTTATGTATTTTGAAAAGTACATAGTGATACATTACAGACTATATCACTAGTTATTCTAATAATTATTAATAAAGAAATATTGCTATTAAACAAGTGAAGAGCTTATCCAACAGTCTATAAACTAATAAGATGTTACACTGACTAGAGTCAATTACCTGCCGGAACTCGTCACTCACCGTATTCATTCACAGACAGTCATTTAAGAATATTTCCACAGTTTTCCTAAATAACTGCCCGTCTTGACTACGAGAATGGATACAAGTGAAATATGAATTTTACTTCTGAAACTCGATCCCAGCGCCACCTACTAGCGTCGAATATTAACCATTTACGGACTTACTTAACATACCTATAACATTTCATCAAAATCGGTCTAGCCGGTTCACTTAAGTGACATACGTGACGTATATAAGAATTATTTATGTCATCCATCACTATTAGCATGTCCTAACCATATGTTCTAATTAAGACATTCTTTTGGTTTTTAAAAAATAAAGCGCAACAAAAAAATAGTCATTAAAAATATTCTAAATGTGCAAGTGGATGGTAGGAAACGTACATCCATAGATCATTATTGCCTTTCACGCCGAGGTGGTGGGTTCCATTCCCACCCAGGACAGACATTTGTGTGCATGAACATGTCTGTTTGTCCTGAGTCTGGGGGTAATTATCTCTATAAGTACGTATTAGTGTATCAGTGTGTATGTAGTATGTCAGTGGTCTGGTTTCTATAGTACAAGCACTGCTTAATTTGGGATCAGAAGGCCGTGGGTGAAAAATGTCCGAGAATATTATTCACGAATCCATAACGAATAGCCATAGATTAATTTAGATCTCGACCAATTATATCATGTCAATTCCAGGCCCAAGATGTTTATCTGCGAGCACGGCATTGTCCCCGCCAAGTCTCGTACATTCGTAATATCATTTTCTCAGAGTCTTGTAACTTCGTTATGGACAAAGCTAGAAGCCTGAATTCTACTATGTTCCTCAATTATTATTATTACAATAACTTTATGAACTATCAGCTGTCAAAATTTTCTAATGTTGTCACTCACTCGATCACCGGTTATCGAAATTCTACGGTACTTTTAGAAGACAGACAATAAAAATAAATAAATAGAAGTTATTTTCTAGTTTTTACATTTTATTATTTTTATAAGATTTAACCTATAGTCCTCCTTTCATTAGTATAGTCTACATAGGGGATGCAGCCTGCAATACCCCAGTAAATAAGTGCCAGACATTGTATTTGCAAATAAAAAGAAAAGGAATCGAGCTATATATTTGAAATGATATGAGATTCGTATTTTTGTATTATTTGACTACTGGTGGTAGAGCTTTGTGCAAGCTCGTCTGGGTAGGTACCACCCACTCATCAGATATTCTACCGCAAAACAGCAGTACTTGGTATTATTGTGTTCCGGTTTAAAGGATGAGTGAGCCAGTGTAATTACAGGCACAAGGGACATAAAATCTTAGGTCCCAAGGTTGGTGGCGCATTGGCGATGTGAGCGATGGTTGACTATTCTTACAGTGCCAATGTCTAAGGGCGTTTGGTGACCACTTACCATCAGGTGGCTTATATGCTCGTCCGCCTTCCAGTTCTATAAAAAAAACCTTAGAGGCTTACCTTACCTTACCTGAGAGGCTAAGTCCGTATGTAATGACTAAAACTAATAACGCATTTCATTGCCGAATTTCCGCAACTCTACAATATAACTTGGCTATAAATTTCATATATGTGTTATTATAACTATTAAAAATTGATTAACATATTTATGACAGTATAAAATAAGTTTTATCATCTATGAAAGCCGTCTCAGTATCAACGAGTACTGGCCATGCATGTGTTATAGTAACCTAGCCTGCCTACCTATCTGAATGCTTTACTGTAACTCGGAAGCGATTTCTTTCATTACGAACGGTTATAAACACGCAATATAGGATGTTTTGTATGTTTTAATTATGTTTAGTTCACAGATTATAAAACAAAAGGTTTGTAATCTTTTTAGTTTTTACAGTACCCAGTGCTATATTTTTTTGTCGGAATGTTTCGGTATAACTTACCCCAAAATCCACTTAGAAGGTTTTAAATTTAGATTTTTTATCAAAATAATATTATCTATTTCAGGTTCTTCTATGTGCGAGCTCCATTTGTTTTTTTGGTTTATAGTTTTTGGCAAAAAATATTAAATATTTTTGGAGTAATTTTTTCCTTTGCAAACTTTCAAGTCGTCATGATAATTTTCTCCCAAACGACGTCCATTGAGCAATCGGACTATTGAGTAAAGGATATTTTATGATTCTCTAGGCGAACTCTAAGATGGAAGTGGTAAGATCTGTAAATGGTAAATTATTAATAGCCTGCCATTTTTTTACTAACAGTCAACACTCACATACACTCACCACACACACCGTATTAGTTACTCTTATATGAGATTAATATAACTGTTGAATCTCGACCGCCTTTTTTATGCTCGAAGTGCAGAAGTGTATGCTGTCTATATGTCGATATACCGGACGTTTTGGAGCAAATCATTTGAAATATATTTTTTCGACGACTGAGTGAAACGATATCATTAATAATCGGCCAAACTGCACTTACAATTAATTTTAGTAAGAAAAGGATTTAGGAATAAGATATATACTAGACAAAGACTAATAATAAGAATAGTACAGAGATTTGTTTATAAACTTAAGACATTAGTACAATAAATACTAGTTTGAACATTACGGACAAATGATACTCGTAGTTGAGCCCTGGTTCATAATTCATCCGAGTAAAATAAAACATCGTGAGGAAACCTGCATGTGTCTAATTTCATTGAAATTGTGCCACATGGGTATTCTACCAACCCGCATCGGAGCAGCGTAGTGGAATAAGCTCCAATCCTTCTCCTCAAAAGGGAGAGGAGGCCGTAGCCCAGCAGTGGGGCATTAACAGGCTGTTACTGTACTGTAACTGGTTCATAATTCATCCGTGCATAAATGACCGAGTTCGGTTCCCCAAAGTTTGTGGGATTCATAATAAAATTTGGAAACTACTAGGTCAAATTAAAACAATATCCCAAATTTGTGTTGGTTCGTAAGTTTTTAAATGACTCCATAAAAAATATATTTTGGTAATGATAACCTAGGAAAGGTTTCGGAATTATTACAAATTAAATTAAACAACTATAAACGGATTTATCGCGTATATTTTAACAATTTTCTTATCAATTTATGACGTTTCAAACACTTTGCAGTGTCCGGGGCCACAAGCAGATCTTTAATTCAAATTATTTAGGTGTTATTAAAAATCATTGAAATTTAAAATAGTTAGTAGGGGGTAGTTCACAGTACCATGGGAGCCCTCCCTAGAGAAGGGCCGGCCGTCAGAACGTCACGGTAGCATCTCCAAGCGATCCCGTGGCCCTCCTCATTAAGAAGGTGAGGGTACTGCAGGGTTTTAATGGGTATTCTGATGTTCGGCGCGCACTCGGCGCGTTGGACACCGGCGAGCCCCACATACCCCCCCACTGTTTCCTTGGGGGTAAAGCGTAAAGCGTTTTCCAGCGATAAAAAAAATAACAACATAAGTCCGGCGGGCCGCAGGTTGAGTACAACTGTTTTAGATTGACCTTTAGTGCTACCAAAAAAAAAAATGGAAATAAGAGTAGAAAAAGTTTTACCTCAATTTACCTCAAATTTTCAACAATGATTTTAGTGGCGAAAGCTTTAATTTAAAATACTATAGAATACATATTATGAACATACAGACTTTGCAAAATATTATAATTTTAAGTTTATGACAGTAGCGTCATCTATATTCTCGTATTAGAAATACTTAGAACGTGACTTGTACTCGTACTCGTACTCGTAGTGACATCTGGCTAATAATGTAGGAAGCACTTCGTATGTTACTATCTATGTCCAACTATTATTCTACTCTATTATATTATAATTAGCATTAAATAAATAAGTTAATTTCTTTATTTACTGATTTATTTCACTATTCGTCGTATTAGATTTGTATTTACAATTTTATATTAATACAACAACTAACAGTGTCATCTAGTGCTAAGAGGCAAAACTGCGTTAGAAGTATAGATGTTTTGCTTTAAAATAGAACGTAAAATATAAAAAAACGATTAAGAAATACGTTTTATTAAATGTATTTGTAAATAAGTTATACGTCTAAATTTTTAAATTTTATTAAATATTTATGGTTAAATATGTAGAACTTTTTCAACATTCCTTGTACACATAGACGGGATCTGTGGCTGGGATTGGCGTCCCGGTTACAGGTCTTTTGTTCTGATGGCTAGAGTTCGATTCCGAGTAAGGGTAATTTAAATGGCTGTTTTTTTTTTAATGATATATGAACGACCTATTCGTTCGACCTCTGAATATCTACTTTAGTTGTCTAGGGTTTTATAAAAACTTTTCGCATCGTTTTGTTAAGAAATTATACAGATGGTCAAAACATGAAAATTCAACAGCAAAATCATTAAAGATCTAAGACGTATTAACGAACAATTGTTTTTATTTTTATTTTCCAAGCTTGTATATTTTTAAACAATCACTCCCGTGGTTTTTGAGTGCAAATATTTTCATTTCGACTTGTACTGTACGTTTACATTGTAAGCAAAAATAAGAGCCTAATAGCACGAATGTCTTAACATTATTATAACAAACTAGTAATCGTCCGCGGCATAGTTTTTGGCATTTTTTTAATTTTACTATAAAAATGGTTGAAATATAATTTTCTAAACATAATTATTATTTTAAAGATTACAAGGCTGTCAAGTGTGTTTACGTATATTTTTATTTATCCAAAAACTAGAGTTCGCCCGCGGCTTCACTCCCATGTAAGGTAAGAGACGTGATGTTGATGTTGGAGGGAGAGGTTTTTTCATAGCTTGCTTCATAGCAAATTTCATCAAAATCGGTTTAGTGTTCTAGCAGTGAAAGCGTAACAGACAGACAGAGTATCTTTCTCATTTATAATAATATTAGTAAGCATAAATTGTCTTCGATATGGAACGGAACACGGACCATTGTTGATATTACATCCACGTGGACGAAAACGCGGGCAGCCGTAATAAATTGCAATAACACGACCCACTTATTTTGTGTGATAGGTAAAGTAGCGATAACAATTAACATGCTGTGGCTAGAATACTGTAGAATTAATTATAATCCAAATTTATTTAAGAATAACCATGAACATTCGCGTGCAGGCAGATATTTGAGATATTATTGATTGCTTTCGTCAATTCGTATAGTTGACAAGCTGTGACGAGATATTTTAATTCTTATGCGCTTGGCTGACATAAGGTATTCTTTGCATGCGACTCTAGCACGACATTTTGCTTTTCTATTACCTTAAAGGTCCTAAAATAAAACTTTATTTATTTTATTCCTATAAAAAGTAAATGATATTGATTAAGATTATACCAATGGCGTTATGAGGCTTTTGGTACTCAATAAGGAAAAGTATTATTTAAATTCGCCTTAATAATAATAAGAAGGAAAAAAAGCTACAAACAATCATGAAGAATGGTTAGTTATAGTCATAATCATCATTGAGCCAATCATAGTCCACTGCATAAACATAGGCCTCTCTTACGGTGTATCAAAGCTACTGGTCGATCACGCCTTGTCTTAAATGTCACAAATGTCATGTCACAATGTCACAAATCCGCCCTGGATTTGGACATTTAAAATATGATACAGTGAGTCGAACACTGCCCGGGTTACGATAAAACCAAAGGTTTTCACAAAATCCTTACACAGCGGTAGGTTATACTTTCCGATTTACTCTACAATCTACCGTGAACGAATCGGTTTGTTCTGGGGGCTGGAACACATCCAGTCATCTGGCAGGACGGCTTGTGACAACTCTTTAGAACAGTTCGCATAAGTGACTCAAGAAAAAAACCGGGTCTGTAGTTTGATGATCACTTTTTATACTATCATAATCGTGAGGTATTATAATTCGGTAATTAAACATTGCCTTATATTAAGCATAAGCTCGAGCCCAAGTCAAAACAGATATATAGTACCTTATTAAATAATTGTGACGTATTTATGTCATTCATCCAAAAAACATGTAAATATAATAACTTGATATTTTATGATTCTCTAGGCGAACTCTAAGATGGAAGTGGTAAGATCTGTAAATGGTAAATTATTAATAGCCTGCCATTTTTTTACTAACAGTCAACACTCACATACACTCACCACACAAACCGTATTAGTTACTCTTATATGAGATTAATATAACTGTTGAATCTCGACCGCCTTTTTTATGCTCGAAGTGCAGAAGTGTATGCTGTCTATATGTTGATATACCGGACGTTTTGGAGCAAATCATTTGAAATATATTTTTTCGACGACTGAGTGAAACGATATCATTAATAATCGGCCAAACTGCACTTACAATTAATTTTAGTAAGAAAAGGATTTAGGAATAAGATATATACTAGACAAAGACTAATAATAAGAATAGTACAGAGATTTGTTTATAAACTTAAGACATTAGTGCAATAAATACTAGTTTGAACATTACGGACAAATGATACTCGTAGTTGAGCCCTGGTTCATAATTCATCCGAGTAAATTAAAACATCGTGAGGAAACCTGCATGTGTCTAATTTCATTGAAATTGTGCCACATGGGTATTCTACCAACCCGCATCGGAGCAGCGTAGTGGAATAAGCTCCAATCCTTCTCCTCAAAAGGGAGAGGAGGCCGTAGCCCAGCAGTGGGGCATTAACAGGCTGTTACTGTACTGTAACTGGTTCATAATTCATCCGTGCATAAATGACCGAGTTCGGTTCCCCAAAGTTTGTGGGATTCATAATAAAATTTGGAAACTACTAGGTCAAATTAAAACAATATCCCAAATTTGTGTTGGTTCGTAAGTTTTTAAATGACTCCATAAAAAATATATTTTGGTAATGATAACCTAGGAAAGGTTTCGGAATTATTACAAATTAAATTAAACAACTATAAACGGATTTATCGCGTATATTTAAACAATTTTCTTATCAATTTATGACGTTTCAAACACTTTGCAGTGTCCGGGGCCACAAGCAGATCTTTAATTCAAATTATTTAGGTGTTATTAAAAATCATTGAAATTTAAAATAGTTAGTAGGGGGTAGTTCACAGTACCATGGGAGCCCTCCCTAGAGAAGGGCCGGCCGTCAGAACGTCACGGTAGCATCTCCAAGCGATCCCGTGGCCCTCCTCATTAAGAAGGTGAGGGTACTGCAGGGTTTTAATGGGTATTCTGATGTTCGGCGCGCACTCGGCGCGTTGGACACCGGCGAGCCCCACATACCCCCCCACTGTTTCCTTGGGGGTAAAGCGTAAAGCGTTTTCCAGCGATAAAAAAAATAACAACATAAGTCCGGCGGGCCGCAGTTTGAGTACAACTGTTTTAGATTGACCTTTAGTGCTACCAAAAAAAAAATGGAAATAAGATTAGAAATAAGAGTAGAATAAGAGTAGAAAGTATATTTACCTCAAATTTTCAACAATGACTTTAGTGGCGAAAGCTTCAATTTAAAATACTATAGAATACATATTATGAACATACAGACTGCAAAATATTTTAAGTTTATGACAGTAGCGTCATCTATATTCTCGTATTAGAAATACTTAGAACGTGACTTGTACTCGTACTCGTGCTCGTAGTGACATCTGGCTAATAATGTAGGAAGCACTTCGTATGTTACTATGTATTTCCAACTATTATTCTACTCTAGTATATTATAATTAGCATTAAATAAATAAGTAAATTTCTTTATTTACTGATTTATTTCACTATTCGTCGTATTCGATTTGTATTTACAATTTTATATTAATACAACTAACAGTGTCATCTAGTGCTAAGAGGCAAAACTGCGTTAGAAGTAAAGATGTTTTGCTCTAAAATAGAACGTAAAATATAAAAAAACGAATGAGAAATACGTTTTTTTAAATGTATTTGTAAATAAGTTATACGTCTAAATTTTTTTATTTTTATTAAATATTTATGGTTAAATATGTAGAACTTTTTCAACATTTTTCGTACACATTGACGGGATCTGTGGCTGGGATTGGCGTCCCGGTTACAGGTCTTTTGTCCTGATGGCTAGAGTTCGATTCCGAGTAAGTGTAATTTAAATGGTTGTTTTTTTTTTAAATGATATATGAACGACCTATGCGTTCGACCTCTGAATATCTACTTTAGTTGTCTAGGGTTTTATAAAAACTTTTCGCATCGTTTTGTTAATAAATTATACAGATGGTCAAAACATGAAAATTCAACAGCAAAGTCATTAAAGATCTAAGACGTATTAACGAACAATTGTTTTTATTTTTATTTTCCAAGCTTGTATATTTTTAAACAATCACTCCCGTGGTTTTTGAGTGCAAATATTTTCATTTCGACTTGTACTGTACGTTTACATTGTAAGCAAAAATAAGAGCCTAATAGCACGAATGTCTTAACATTATTATAACGAACTAGTAATCGTCCGCGGCATAGTTTTTGGCATTTTTTTAATTTTACTATAAAATTGAAATATAATTTTCTAAACATAATTATTATTTTAAAGATTACAGGGCTGTCAAGTGTGTTTACGTATATTTTTATTTATCCAAAAACTAGAGTTCGCCCGCGGCTTCACTCCCATGTAAGGTAAGAGGGGTGATGTTGGTGTTGGAGGGAGAGGTTTTTTTCATATCTTGCTTCATAGCAAATTTCATCAAAATCGGTTTAGTGTTCTAGCTGTGAAAGCGTAACAGACAGACAGAGTTTCTTTTTCATTTATAATAATATTAGTAAGCATAAATTGTCTTCGATATGGAACGGATGGTCCGTACCATTGTTGATATTACATCCACGTGGACGAAAACGCGGGCAGCCGTAATAAATTGCAATAGCACGACCCACTTATTTTGTGTGATAGGTAACGTAGCGATAACAATTAACATGCTGTGGCTAGAATACTTTAGAATTAATAATAATCCAAATTTATTTAAGAATAACCATGAATAACATTCGCGTGCATGCAGATATTTGAGATATTATTGATTGCTTTCGTCAATTCGTATAGTTGACAAGCTGTGACGAGATATTTTAATTCTTATGCGCTTGGCTGACATAAGGTATTCTTTGCATGCGACTCTAGCACGACATTTTGCTTTTCTATTACCTTAAAGGTCCTAAAATAAAACTGTATTTATTTTATTCCTATAAAAAGTAAATGATATTGATTAAGATTATACCAATGGCGTTATGAGGCTTTTGGTACTCAATAAGGGAAAGTATTATTTAAATTCGCCTTAATAATAATAAGAAGGAAAAAAAGCTACAAACAATCATGAAGAATGGTTAGTTATAGTCATAATCATCATTGAACCAATCATAGTCCACTGCCTATACATAGGCCTCTCTTACGGTGTATCAAAGCTACTGGTCGACCACGCCATGTCTTAAATGTCACAAATGTCATGTCACAATGTCACAAATCCGCCCTGAACTTTGTAACATCATATAACCTTCAATGTATAAACTGTTTGTTTATTAAATTAATTTAAGTAATTATTTATTTCAAGTAATTAAATAGATATTAAGTAAGGTAAATTTGAAAAACGACTTGATAAAAATTGTTATCGATTTTTTAATCTTTCATCGTTTTATACTTTGATATAACATATAACACTTGCATAAAAATAAAACAACAAGTTCTCTGTAAAAAATGAAAAGTAACAGCCTGTGTAAGCGCTGGTCTAAGGTCTCCTCTTCCTTTATGCTAAATTTTTGAGCTTCTTCCACCACGCTGGCCCAATAAGGGTTAGTGCATACATACAGACAGACGGATTCCTTTTTTTTCCTTTAGAGGTACGGAACCCTAAAAATAGATAAAAGTATAAATCTCAAAGACAATTTCAAAGGAACCACTAAGATCTTCAACTGATCTTCAACTGTAGTATATCAAATGGAATTGGTTCTGTGTCTCAGTCTTAGAAATAAGCAATCCTTGCTCTGAGAATGACGAACAAGTCATGGATTCGCAGTAATAAACATTTATATTAAGCAGTGCAGAAGTATGTGTTTATTTTAGTTTTTTTTTTAAACTAAACTAATATTATAAATGTGAAAGCTATCTGTTACGTTTTCAAGATGACATTTGGTATGAAGCAAGCTTGATCCATAAGAACATGCAAAAAAAAACTAGTACATCATAAAATACATATATAAAACAGAAATAGTTTATTTCAGTTAGTAAATTGATATAATTTTTTATATCTAAATGATATTTAATCGGCAGCTATTAAACGAAATAAATGAAATATATTTGAAAACAAATTAATTCATGAATGTTACTAATAAACTTGCATGTGTTATAATCAAATAAACATAGGAACCTAGGAAGTGCTATGGCACCATCTAATATACGAGTCGTTCAACACACAGATAGATAGAATAATTATATATAGATCGATTAATTATATATTCTATATAATGATATATATTGGGGTCAATGACATAAAGCTTTACGTTTTACCAATATCACATTCTTATTCAAAAACTATTACTTCTTCCACATACAGCGTGTATATCGTTTTTTCGAATACACTATTTAACTATTACTTATATTGGTATACAATAATTTGTAAATAAACTATCACAACCTCACGTTCAGATAAAAAAAAATCGGTTCCATTTTGCAGAATTACTTTATTTAATTACATTTACTTAATTTCAATATGTCTAGCCAATAGAAAGTACTTTAAAGGTTTCGTAATTTCATTTTCAAGTGTTGAAAATCTTTTGTAGTAATAGAAACTTAAATTTTCTATTAAAGCAACGTTTTTTATATGCTGTCAAGCGTGTCAAGTTGTTCGGTTTCCTACACTCCAACTATTATTAGTCTAAAACAATTGTACAATTTGAATCATACACATTTCATGTAGGTACAACGAAATAATTTTAACTTATTTTAAAAGTACATAAAGCATATGATTAGAAACATATTGAACTTTCTTGTTCCTCATCAGGTATTATAAATTAATATCACATTTTGCGCAAGCGACGTAAGAAACCTAAAGACAAAGTTTTTAAAATTTAATTTAAAAAAAGTAGTTGCGAAGTTGTTGTTCAATCTAAGACTCCATTTTGTGCGCAGTGCGAGTATACTTCGATGCTATATCTTATTATAATAATAAGAATATATTTATTTTACTAACGAAACTCTACGTTTCAACTTCGTTGGTTGTCTATCTATCTATTTCGACGATTCACATATAATAGAGAATCAATTGATAACGAAATGACAGTCATATAAGCAGTTAAAAAAAAACTAAAGTAAAGCGATTATAAAAGTATGAACATGTAATGTAAAAGGATGAATGAGATATTGTAAATAACGTTACGTTCTCGTGTACTATTTGCAGATGACTACAAGAAAGGATAACCGAAGAAAATGAGGATAGAATAGTTGCCTTGACTAGTGCAAGACGTTTTAAAAAAATAATCCCATAAAATGGTTTATTTGCTTTTTTTTAAATGAGACAGTATAGGAAAATCCTATTTTTAGATTACAATTACCTATCATTTTAATTTTACACATCAACCGATGTCGTTGTTAATTAAATTTATCACGTTATTATATAATAATAATGTCCTCTGGATGGACCGATTTAGCCACGGCGGCGCAGGACATATAGTGCACAATTGTGTGCGCAAACACTCTCTATTCAGGTGCACTCTCTATTCCGTAACTCTCATAATCCGATGGAATGGCAATCCGACACGATTGGAAAGAGTTTAGGCGCAGGACCAACGGCTTTACGTGCTTTTCGAGGCACGGGAGTGTAAACACTTCCAACATCTAGACTCCGGGCTGCTACTGAGAATTTTCGACAGAAAAACCCAATAACTTTTTATTTGTGCGACTTGGGGGTTGAGGTCTTCTAGACGAAGGCGTCAAGTCACGTTAATATATATATATATATGTATGTTTGTTACAATAATTACCTAAACATCTACTGGCACGCCTAGGGGATAAAACTACCGTGTATGTATTAAATATTTAAAAATAAATATATGATCCCAGCCGAAAATGAAAGAACTACAAAACCGAAAGATAATGCTTTCATAAAATTAAGTTTATACCAAAAAAGTTAATCAAATGATGAGTAAAACAATATACTAAGCGGTTTCTTAATTTTAACAATTAGTACACACGTAATTATTTCTTTTAACTTAGACTAATAGTGTATATTGAATATCAATAACGTTGCTTTTATTATTGATACTTTAACGACATGTATAAATTATTCATCATATAACTTTAAATATTCGCCAATAAATAACTTTAAATTTAGGCGCGAAGTGCCAACTCGAAGGTCGCTTAAGTAGTCTCCTATGGTAGAGTTAGCATTCAGACGACCTCAATATATTTAGTTGCTGCACCGCACCATAAATAACGTGTGGCGAGTTCCAACATTGGATTATGACCTTTATTTCATTAGAATAAGAGTGTTGAATGTAATGATTTTTTTTAAATTCAATATCACGCCTTGCACGTGACGCCAAAGGATCTTCCGCAGCCGCGAACGACAGATTCAATACAAAATCGTTTATGATTAGTTTAATAATTACATCGTTTTTCCTTATATCACTTTAAGTGTGTTGGTTAATATATAAATTTATTAATATTTTGTATAAGATGTAAAGATATTAAGCTTTTAACAAACTACGATATTTGGTATAAGAAGGATACCCACAAGAGTATCTATTTATGTTTAATAGGTAGGCAGACGAGCAGAATGGGCCCACCTCATGGTAATCGGCCATAGACATTGGCGCTGTCAGAAAAAAATACCATTCCTTACATCGTACAACAATACTAAGTATTGCTGTTTGGCAGTGTTTTGAGTGGGTTAAAACAAATGGGTGTTCATTCTGGGTCAGGCATTCATTCATTCATTCGTTCATTTTTGTGTCAAAAAATTTTCATTAGCAGCCCGGAGTTTGGAAGTTAGACGTTATGGAAATTGCGACTCCCGTGCCCCCGAACGCACGTTTGGTGTGCTTTAACACTTTCTGCTCGTTTCTAAATTGCTGTCCCATCGGGTTATGAGAAGGAATAGAAAAGAATGTGAAGGAACAGAAAGTGCATCTGTGTTTTTGCACAACTCGTTCTGCACAGTTAGTTAGTTTTCTTGAGAATAGCCACTGTGGTCAGGCCTTTTTTTTATAAATGTCCTCCAGAGCATAGCGGCCAATCTCAAGATAGATTAGACAACCGCTCAGGAAATATTATAGAGCACAAGTGTGTGCGCAACCACAGATGCACTCTCTATTCCCTAGCTCCCATAATCCGATTGGACGGCAATGCGATACGACCGGAAAGAGTTCAGGCGTAGCACCAACGGCTTTACGTACTTTTGCACAGGAGTGTAACTTTCAACTTCCAGACTCTGCTGCTACTTAGAATTTTCTGACAGAAAAACCCAATAAAATTGGCTCGACCTGGGAATTGAACTCAGGACCTCCGGGTCTGCGGCCTAGCACAGCTACTAGACCAACGAGGCAATTTTTATATACTATAACATATAGTCCGCCAACCAAACCTTAGTAAACATCCAATCGTTAATCTTCACGGCCAAGGTTTACTGGTAGACTTTAACAGCTGTTTCTTTATTTATTTTAATCGCTTATCATATAGTTAATTGTTTTGAAAGCGGTTTGCTTAACGGCCTCGATTATCAACGTCGATGTTGACCAGGTAACCATTTAATCGAATATTTATTACCGGAATACCAATAGCGGAAATTGATAATCCTTATTATATGTTAGGGAGAATACATAAATTATAAATATAGAATGACAAACAATTTCGTTTTATATCAATTTGATAAATTATCTATGTTCCGTAAAGCGAATCATTCGAAAATAATGCTATCAAATTATAAAATACATAAACCATTTATTTCTTTAAGATTAATATTTATAACAATAAACTCAAATAATATTTAAAAAAAAATGCCATCACATTCTTAAGATGTTGATGGCCTAAAGTTTCCACGTTATTCCACCTCGCTACTCCAATGCGAGTTCGTGGGTTGGTTGTACAAGACAATCCAAAATTCTGATCAGAGTTATATGGTTTTCGGAGCTACACCCATTATCATGCTAAATATATAATGCATTATATATTACATAGTCGTCTTTGTTATTACGACTTTATATATATATTTTAAAGTAAAGCTTTTAATAATAATATATATTTATTCATAATAGAGATTGAACATAGTAGTTAAATATTACAATTTAGTTTGTACAAATTAATCATTAAACGTTAAGTTGGTAATATTTTTCATCACTTCCTCATAAAAAATATTACCAACTTAACGTTTAAACTATTACGTAAATAATGCTAATTTATTTTATATATTATATAAATAAAAGTAATTTCAAACATTAATTGTGGTATTACGAGAATTTTTATGCTATAAAACTCAATTTATAAGTTTTGAAATAGATTTATTAAAATACAGACTATTATACAACGTAACGAAAGATTAACTTTTCATAACTTTTATTAACTAATGGCATAGAAGTAGAATGATTAATTAAACATTCTAATCAATAATAAATTCGAGTGTTTAAACGACCTGAAAAAATAAGTAAATGAACTAAATACAGATATACTTGTTATGTTATAGAAATATTTTTATTTTATTTTAGTTTTAATTTTTTTGTATTTAATCACTATTTGAATGTTTATTCTTATATGCTTTTTATGTATTTTGAAAAGTACATAGTGATACATTACAGACTATATCACTAGTTATTCTAATAATTATTAATAAAGAAATATTGCTATTAAACAAGTGAAGAGCTTATCCAACAGTCTATAAACTAATAAGATGTTACACTGACTAGAGTCAATTACCTGCCGGAACTCGTCACTCACCGTATTCATTCACAGACAGTCATTTAAGAATATTTCCACAGTTTTCCTAAATAACTGCCCGTCTTGACTACGAGAATGGATACAAGTGAAATATGAATTTTACTTCTGAAACTCGATCCCAGCGCCACCTACTAGCGTCGAATATTAACCATTTACGGACTTACTTAACATACCTATAACATTTCATCAAAATCGGTCTAGCCGGTTCACTTAAGTGACATACGTGACGTATATAAGAATTATTTATGTCATCCATCACTATTAGCATGTCCTAACCATATGTTCTAATTAAGACATTCTTTTGGTTTTTAAAAAATAAAGCGCAACAAAAAAATAGTCATTAAAAATATTCTAAATGTGCAAGTGGATGGTAGGAAACGTACATCCATAGATCATTATTGCCTTTCACGCCGAGGTGGTGGGTTCCATTCCCACCCAGGACAGACATTTGTGTGCATGAACATGTCTGTTTGTCCTGAGTCTGGGGGTAATTATCTCTATAAGTACGTATTAGTGTATCAGTGTGTATGTAGTATGTCAGTGGTCTGGTTTCTATAGTACAAGCACTGCTTAATTTGGGATCAGAAGGCCGTGGGTGAAAAATGTCCGAGAATATTATTCACGAATCCATAACGAATAGCCATAGATTAATTTAGATCTCGACCAATTATATCATGTCAATTCCAGGCCCAAGATGTTTATCTGCGAGCACGGCATTGTCCCCGCCAAGTCTCGTACATTCGTAATATCATTTTCTCAGAGTCTTGTAACTTCGTTATGGACAAAGCTAGAAGCCTGAATTCTACTATGTTCCTCAATTATTATTATTACAATAACTTTATGAACTATCAGCTGTCAAAATTTTCTAATGTTGTCACTCACTCGATCACCGGTTATCGAAATTCTACGGTACTTTTAGAAGACAGACAATAAAAATAAATAAATAGAAGTTATTTTCTAGTTTTTACATTTTATTATTTTTATAAGATTTAACCTATAGTCCTCCTTTCATTAGTATAGTCTACATAGGGGATGCAGCCTGCAATACCCCAGTAAATAAGTGCCAGACATTGTATTTGCAAATAAAAAGAAAAGGAATCGAGCTATATATTTGAAATGATATGAGATTCGTATTTTTGTATTATTTGACTACTGGTGGTAGAGCTTTGTGCAAGCTCGTCTGGGTAGGTACCACCCACTCATCAGATATTCTACCGCAAAACAGCAGTACTTGGTATTATTGTGTTCCGGTTTAAAGGATGAGTGAGCCAGTGTAATTACAGGCACAAGGGACATAAAATCTTAGGTCCCAAGGTTGGTGGCGCATTGGCGATGTGAGCGATGGTTGACTATTCTTACAGTGCCAATGTCTAAGGGCGTTTGGTGACCACTTACCATCAGGTGGCTTATATGCTCGTCCGCCTTCCAGTTCTATAAAAAAAACCTTAGAGGCTTACCTTACCTTACCTGAGAGGCTAAGTCCGTATGTAATGACTAAAACTAATAACGCATTTCATTGCCGAATTTCCGCAACTCTACAATATAACTTGGCTATAAATTTCATATATGTGTTATTATAACTATTAAAAATTGATTAACATATTTATGACAGTATAAAATAAGTTTTATCATCTATGAAAGCCGTCTCAGTATCAACGAGTACTGGCCATGCATGTGTTATAGTAACCTAGCCTGCCTACCTATCTGAATGCTTTACTGTAACTCGGAAGCGATTTCTTTCATTACGAACGGTTATAAACACGCAATATAGGATGTTTTGTATGTTTTAATTATGTTTAGTTCACAGATTATAAAACAAAAGGTTTGTAATCTTTTTAGTTTTTACAGTACCCAGTGCTATATTTTTTTGTCGGAATGTTTCGGTATAACTTACCCCAAAATCCACTTAGAAGGTTTTAAATTTAGATTTTTTATCAAAATAATATTATCTATTTCAGGTTCTTCTATGTGCGAGCTCCATTTGTTTTTTTGGTTTATAGTTTTTGGCAAAAAATATTAAATATTTTTGGAGTAATTTTTTCCTTTGCAAACTTTCAAGTCGTCATGATAATTTTCTCCCAAACGACGTCCATTGAGCAATCGGACTATTGAGTAAAGGATATTTTATGATTCTCTAGGCGAACTCTAAGATGGAAGTGGTAAGATCTGTAAATGGTAAATTATTAATAGCCTGCCATTTTTTTACTAACAGTCAACACTCACATACACTCACCACACACACCGTATTAGTTACTCTTATATGAGATTAATATAACTGTTGAATCTCGACCGCCTTTTTTATGCTCGAAGTGCAGAAGTGTATGCTGTCTATATGTCGATATACCGGACGTTTTGGAGCAAATCATTTGAAATATATTTTTTCGACGACTGAGTGAAACGATATCATTAATAATCGGCCAAACTGCACTTACAATTAATTTTAGTAAGAAAAGGATTTAGGAATAAGATATATACTAGACAAAGACTAATAATAAGAATAGTACAGAGATTTGTTTATAAACTTAAGACATTAGTACAATAAATACTAGTTTGAACATTACGGACAAATGATACTCGTAGTTGAGCCCTGGTTCATAATTCATCCGAGTAAAATAAAACATCGTGAGGAAACCTGCATGTGTCTAATTTCATTGAAATTGTGCCACATGGGTATTCTACCAACCCGCATCGGAGCAGCGTAGTGGAATAAGCTCCAATCCTTCTCCTCAAAAGGGAGAGGAGGCCGTAGCCCAGCAGTGGGGCATTAACAGGCTGTTACTGTACTGTAACTGGTTCATAATTCATCCGTGCATAAATGACCGAGTTCGGTTCCCCAAAGTTTGTGGGATTCATAATAAAATTTGGAAACTACTAGGTCAAATTAAAACAATATCCCAAATTTGTGTTGGTTCGTAAGTTTTTAAATGACTCCATAAAAAATATATTTTGGTAATGATAACCTAGGAAAGGTTTCGGAATTATTACAAATTAAATTAAACAACTATAAACGGATTTATCGCGTATATTTTAACAATTTTCTTATCAATTTATGACGTTTCAAACACTTTGCAGTGTCCGGGGCCACAAGCAGATCTTTAATTCAAATTATTTAGGTGTTATTAAAAATCATTGAAATTTAAAATAGTTAGTAGGGGGTAGTTCACAGTACCATGGGAGCCCTCCCTAGAGAAGGGCCGGCCGTCAGAACGTCACGGTAGCATCTCCAAGCGATCCCGTGGCCCTCCTCATTAAGAAGGTGAGGGTACTGCAGGGTTTTAATGGGTATTCTGATGTTCGGCGCGCACTCGGCGCGTTGGACACCGGCGAGCCCCACATACCCCCCCACTGTTTCCTTGGGGGTAAAGCGTAAAGCGTTTTCCAGCGATAAAAAAAATAACAACATAAGTCCGGCGGGCCGCAGGTTGAGTACAACTGTTTTAGATTGACCTTTAGTGCTACCAAAAAAAAAATGGAAATAAGAGTAGAAAAAGTTTTACCTCAATTTACCTCAAATTTTCAACAATGATTTTAGTGGCGAAAGCTTTAATTTAAAATACTATAGAATACATATTATGAACATACAGACTTTGCAAAATATTATAATTTTAAGTTTATGACAGTAGCGTCATCTATATTCTCGTATTAGAAATACTTAGAACGTGACTTGTACTCGTACTCGTACTCGTAGTGACATCTGGCTAATAATGTAGGAAGCACTTCGTATGTTACTATCTATGTCCAACTATTATTCTACTCTATTATATTATAATTAGCATTAAATAAATAAGTTAATTTCTTTATTTACTGATTTATTTCACTATTCGTCGTATTAGATTTGTATTTACAATTTTATATTAATACAACAACTAACAGTGTCATCTAGTGCTAAGAGGCAAAACTGCGTTAGAAGTATAGATGTTTTGCTTTAAAATAGAACGTAAAATATAAAAAAACGATTAAGAAATACGTTTTATTAAATGTATTTGTAAATAAGTTATACGTCTAAATTTTTAAATTTTATTAAATATTTATGGTTAAATATGTAGAACTTTTTCAACATTCCTTGTACACATAGACGGGATCTGTGGCTGGGATTGGCGTCCTGGTTACAGGTCTTTTGTTCTGATGGCTAGAGTTCGATTCCGAGTAAGGGTAATTTAAATGGCTGTTTTTTTTTTAATGATATATGAACGACCTATTCGTTCGACCTCTGAATATCTACTTTAGTTGTCTAGGGTTTTATAAAAACTTTTCGCATCGTTTTGTTAAGAAATTATACAGATGGTCAAAACATGAAAATTCAACAGCAAAATCATTAAAGATCTAAGACGTATTAACGAACAATTGTTTTTATTTTTATTTTCCAAGCTTGTATATTTTTAAACAATCACTCCCGTGGTTTTTGAGTGCAAATATTTTCATTTCGACTTGTACTGTACGTTTACATTGTAAGCAAAAATAAGAGCCTAATAGCACGAATGTCTTAACATTATTATAACAAACTAGTAATCGTCCGCGGCATAGTTTTTGGCATTTTTTTAATTTTACTATAAAAATGGTTGAAATATAATTTTCTAAACATAATTATTATTTTAAAGATTACAAGGCTGTCAAGTGTGTTTACGTATATTTTTATTTATCCAAAAACTAGAGTTCGCCCGCGGCTTCACTCCCATGTAAGGTAAGAGACGTGATGTTGATGTTGGAGGGAGAGGTTTTTTCATAGCTTGCTTCATAGCAAATTTCATCAAAATCGGTTTAGTGTTCTAGCAGTGAAAGCGTAACAGACAGACAGAGTATCTTTCTCATTTATAATAATATTAGTAAGCATAAATTGTCTTCGATATGGAACGGAACACGGACCATTGTTGATATTACATCCACGTGGACGAAAACGCGGGCAGCCGTAATAAATTGCAATAACACGACCCACTTATTTTGTGTGATAGGTAAAGTAGCGATAACAATTAACATGCTGTGGCTAGAATACTGTAGAATTAATTATAATCCAAATTTATTTAAGAATAACCATGAACATTCGCGTGCAGGCAGATATTTGAGATATTATTGATTGCTTTCGTCAATTCGTATAGTTGACAAGCTGTGACGAGATATTTTAATTCTTATGCGCTTGGCTGACATAAGGTATTCTTTGCATGCGACTCTAGCACGACATTTTGCTTTTCTATTACCTTAAAGGTCCTAAAATAAAACTTTATTTATTTTATTCCTATAAAAAGTAAATGATATTGATTAAGATTATACCAATGGCGTTATGAGGCTTTTGGTACTCAATAAGGAAAAGTATTATTTAAATTCGCCTTAATAATAATAAGAAGGAAAAAAAGCTACAAACAATCATGAAGAATGGTTAGTTATAGTCATAATCATCATTGAGCCAATCATAGTCCACTGCATAAACATAGGCCTCTCTTACGGTGTATCAAAGCTACTGGTCGATCACGCCTTGTCTTAAATGTCACAAATGTCATGTCACAATGTCACAAATCCGCCCTGGATTTGGACATTTAAAATATGATACAGTGAGTCGAACACTGCCCGGGTTACGATAAAACCAAAGGTTTTCACAAAATCCTTACACAGCGGTAGGTTATACTTTCCGATTTACTCTACAATCTACCGTGAACGAATCGGTTTGTTCTGGGGGCTGGAACACATCCAGTCATCTGGCAGGACGGCTTGTGACAACTCTTTAGAACAGTTCGCATAAGTGACTCAAGAAAAAAACCGGGTCTGTAGTTTGATGATCACTTTTTATACTATCATAATCGTGAGGTATTATAATTCGGTAATTAAACATTGCCTTATATTAAGCATAAGCTTGAGCCCAAGTCAAAACAGATATATAGTACCTTATTAAATAATTGTGACGTATTTATGTCATTCATCCAAAAAACATGTAAATATAATAACTTGATATTTTATGATTCTCTAGGCGAACTCTAAGATGGAAGTGGTAAGATCTGTAAATGGTAAATTATTAATAGCCTGCCATTTTTTTACTAACAGTCAACACTCACATACACTCACCACACACACCGTATTAGTTACTCTTATATGAGATTAATATAACTGTTGAATCTCGACCGCCTTTTTTATGCTCGAAGTGCAGAAGTGTATGCTGTCTATATGTCGATATACCGGACGTTTTGGAGCAAATCATTTGAAATATATTTTTTCGACGACTGAGTGAAACGATATCATTAATAATCGGCCAAACTGCACTTACAATTAATTTTAGTAAGAAAAGGATTTAGGAATAAGATATATACTAGACAAAGACTAATAATAAGAATAGTACAGAGATTTGTTTATAAACTTAAGACATTAGTACAATAAATACTAGTTTGAACATTACGGACAAATGATACTCGTAGTTGAGCCCTGGTTCATAATTCATCCGAGTAAAATAAAACATCGTGAGGAAACCTGCATGTGTCTAATTTCATTGAAATTGTGCCACATGGGTATTCTACCAACCCGCATCGGAGCAGCGTAGTGGAATAAGCTCCAATCCTTCTCCTCAAAAGGGAGAGGAGGCCGTAGCCCAGCAGTGGGGCATTAACAGGCTGTTACTGTACTGTAACTGGTTCATAATTCATCCGTGCATAAATGACCGAGTTCGGTTCCCCAAAGTTTGTGGGATTCATAATAAAATTTGGAAACTACTAGGTCAAATTAAAACAATATCCCAAATTTGTGTTGGTTCGTAAGTTTTTAAATGACTCCATAAAAAATATATTTTGGTAATGATAACCTAGGAAAGGTTTCGGAATTATTACAAATTAAATTAAACAACTATAAACGGATTTATCGCGTATATTTTAACAATTTTCTTATCAATTTATGACGTTTCAAACACTTTGCAGTGTCCGGGGCCACAAGCAGATCTTTAATTCAAATTATTTAGGTGTTATTAAAAATCATTGAAATTTAAAATAGTTAGTAGGGGGTAGTTCACAGTACCATGGGAGCCCTCCCTAGAGAAGGGCCGGCCGTCAGAACGTCACGGTAGCATCTCCAAGCGATCCCGTGGCCCTCCTCATTAAGAAGGTGAGGGTACTGCAGGGTTTTAATGGGTATTCTGATGTTCGGCGCGCACTCGGCGCGTTGGACACCGGCGAGCCCCACATACCCCCCCACTGTTTCCTTGGGGGTAAAGCGTAAAGCGTTTTCCAGCGATAAAAAAAATAACAACATAAGTCCGGCGGGCCGCAGTTTGAGTACAACTGTTTTAGATTGACCTTTAGTGCTACCAAAAAAAAAATGGAAATAAGATTAGAAATAAGAGTAGAATAAGAGTAGAAAGTATATTTACCTCAAATTTTCAACAATGACTTTAGTGGCGAAAGCTTCAATTTAAAATACTATAGAATACATATTATGAACATACAGACTGCAAAATATTTTAAGTTTATGACAGTAGCGTCATCTATATTCTCGTATTAGAAATACTTAGAACGTGACTTGTACTCGTACTCGTACTCGTAGTGACATCTGGCTAATAATGTAGGAAGCACTTCGTATGTTACTATCTATGTCCAACTATTATTCTACTCTATTATATTATAATTAGCATTAAATAAATAAGTTAATTTCTTTATTTACTGATTTATTTCACTATTCGTCGTATTAGATTTGTATTTACAATTTTATATTAATACAACAACTAACAGTGTCATCTAGTGCTAAGAGGCAAAACTGCGTTAGAAGTATAGATGTTTTGCTTTAAAATAGAACGTAAAATATAAAAAAACGATTAAGAAATACGTTTTATTAAATGTATTTGTAAATAAGTTATACGTCTAAATTTTTAAATTTTATTAAATATTTATGGTTAAATATGTAGAACTTTTTCAACATTCCTTGTACACATAGACGGGATCTGTGGCTGGGATTGGCGTCCTGGTTACAGGTCTTTTGTTCTGATGGCTAGAGTTCGATTCCGAGTAAGGGTAATTTAAATGGCTGTTTTTTTTTTAATGATATATGAACGACCTATTCGTTCGACCTCTGAATATCTACTTTAGTTGTCTAGGGTTTTATAAAAACTTTTCGCATCGTTTTGTTAAGAAATTATACAGATGGTCAAAACATGAAAATTCAACAGCAAAATCATTAAAGATCTAAGACGTATTAACGAACAATTGTTTTTATTTTTATTTTCCAAGCTTGTATATTTTTAAACAATCACTCCCGTGGTTTTTGAGTGCAAATATTTTCATTTCGACTTGTACTGTACGTTTACATTGTAAGCAAAAATAAGAGCCTAATAGCACGAATGTCTTAACATTATTATAACAAACTAGTAATCGTCCGCGGCATAGTTTTTGGCATTTTTTTAATTTTACTATAAAAATGGTTGAAATATAATTTTCTAAACATAATTATTATTTTAAAGATTACAAGGCTGTCAAGTGTGTTTACGTATATTTTTATTTATCCAAAAACTAGAGTTCGCCCGCGGCTTCACTCCCATGTAAGGTAAGAGACGTGATGTTGATGTTGGAGGGAGAGGTTTTTTCATAGCTTGCTTCATAGCAAATTTCATCAAAATCGGTTTAGTGTTCTAGCAGTGAAAGCGTAACAGACAGACAGAGTATCTTTCTCATTTATAATAATATTAGTAAGCATAAATTGTCTTCGATATGGAACGGAACACGGACCATTGTTGATATTACATCCACGTGGACGAAAACGCGGGCAGCCGTAATAAATTGCAATAACACGACCCACTTATTTTGTGTGATAGGTAAAGTAGCGATAACAATTAACATGCTGTGGCTAGAATACTGTAGAATTAATTATAATCCAAATTTATTTAAGAATAACCATGAACATTCGCGTGCAGGCAGATATTTGAGATATTATTGATTGCTTTCGTCAATTCGTATAGTTGACAAGCTGTGACGAGATATTTTAATTCTTATGCGCTTGGCTGACATAAGGTATTCTTTGCATGCGACTCTAGCACGACATTTTGCTTTTCTATTACCTTAAAGGTCCTAAAATAAAACTTTATTTATTTTATTCCTATAAAAAGTAAATGATATTGATTAAGATTATACCAATGGCGTTATGAGGCTTTTGGTACTCAATAAGGAAAAGTATTATTTAAATTCGCCTTAATAATAATAAGAAGGAAAAAAAGCTACAAACAATCATGAAGAATGGTTAGTTATAGTCATAATCATCATTGAGCCAATCATAGTCCACTGCATAAACATAGGCCTCTCTTACGGTGTATCAAAGCTACTGGTCGATCACGCCTTGTCTTAAATGTCACAAATGTCATGTCACAATGTCACAAATCCGCCCTGGATTTGGACATTTAAAATATGATACAGTGAGTCGAACACTGCCCGGGTTACGATAAAACCAAAGGTTTTCACAAAATCCTTACACAGCGGTAGGTTATACTTTCCGATTTACTCTACAATCTACCGTGAACGAATCGGTTTGTTCTGGGGGCTGGAACACATCCAGTCATCTGGCAGGACGGCTTGTGACAACTCTTTAGAACAGTTCGCATAAGTGACTCAAGAAAAAAACCGGGTCTGTAGTTTGATGATCACTTTTTATACTATCATAATCGTGAGGTATTATAATTCGGTAATTAAACATTGCCTTATATTAAGCATAAGCTTGAGCCCAAGTCAAAACAGATATATAGTACCTTATTAAATAATTGTGACGTATTTATGTCATTCATCCAAAAAACATGTAAATATAATAACTTGATATTTTATGATTCTCTAGGCGAACTCTAAGATGGAAGTGGTAAGATCTGTAAATGGTAAATTATTAATAGCCTGCCATTTTTTTACTAACAGTCAACACTCACATACACTCACCACACACACCGTATTAGTTACTCTTATATGAGATTAATATAACTGTTGAATCTCGACCGCCTTTTTTATGCTCGAAGTGCAGAAGTGTATGCTGTCTATATGTCGATATACCGGACGTTTTGGAGCAAATCATTTGAAATATATTTTTTCGACGACTGAGTGAAACGATATCATTAATAATCGGCCAAACTGCACTTACAATTAATTTTAGTAAGAAAAGGATTTAGGAATAAGATATATACTAGACAAAGACTAATAATAAGAATAGTACAGAGATTTGTTTATAAACTTAAGACATTAGTACAATAAATACTAGTTTGAACATTACGGACAAATGATACTCGTAGTTGAGCCCTGGTTCATAATTCATCCGAGTAAAATAAAACATCGTGAGGAAACCTGCATGTGTCTAATTTCATTGAAATTGTGCCACATGGGTATTCTACCAACCCGCATCGGAGCAGCGTAGTGGAATAAGCTCCAATCCTTCTCCTCAAAAGGGAGAGGAGGCCGTAGCCCAGCAGTGGGGCATTAACAGGCTGTTACTGTACTGTAACTGGTTCATAATTCATCCGTGCATAAATGACCGAGTTCGGTTCCCCAAAGTTTGTGGGATTCATAATAAAATTTGGAAACTACTAGGTCAAATTAAAACAATATCCCAAATTTGTGTTGGTTCGTAAGTTTTTAAATGACTCCATAAAAAATATATTTTGGTAATGATAACCTAGGAAAGGTTTCGGAATTATTACAAATTAAATTAAACAACTATAAACGGATTTATCGCGTATATTTTAACAATTTTCTTATCAATTTATGACGTTTCAAACACTTTGCAGTGTCCGGGGCCACAAGCAGATCTTTAATTCAAATTATTTAGGTGTTATTAAAAATCATTGAAATTTAAAATAGTTAGTAGGGGGTAGTTCACAGTACCATGGGAGCCCTCCCTAGAGAAGGGCCGGCCGTCAGAACGTCACGGTAGCATCTCCAAGCGATCCCGTGGCCCTCCTCATTAAGAAGGTGAGGGTACTGCAGGGTTTTAATGGGTATTCTGATGTTCGGCAGGCACTCGGCGCGTTGGACACCGGCGAGCCCCACATACCCCCCCACTGTTTCCTTGGGGGTAAAGCGTAAAGCGTTTTCCAGCGATAAAAAAAATAACAACATAAGTCCGGCGGGCCGCAGGTTGAGTACAACTGTTTTAGATTGACCTTTAGTGCTACCAAAAAAAAAATGGAAATAAGAGTAGAAAAAGTTTTACCTCAATTTACCTCAAATTTTCAACAATGATTTTAGTGGCGAAAGCTTTAATTTAAAATACTATAGAATACATATTATGAACATACAGACTTTGCAAAATATTATAATTTTAAGTTTATGACAGTAGCGTCATCTATATTCTCGTATTAGAAATACTTAGAACGTGACTTGTACTCGTACTCGTACTCGTAGTGACATCTGGCTAATAATGTAGGAAGCACTTCGTATGTTACTATCTATGTCCAACTATTATTCTACTCTATTATATTATAATTAGCATTAAATAAATAAGTTAATTTCTTTATTTACTGATTTATTTCACTATTCGTCGTATTAGATTTGTATTTACAATTTTATATTAATACAACAACTAACAGTGTCATCTAGTGCTAAGAGGCAAAACTGCGTTAGAAGTATAGATGTTTTGCTTTAAAATAGAACGTAAAATATAAAAAAACGATTAAGAAATACGTTTTATTAAATGTATTTGTAAATAAGTTATACGTCTAAATTTTTAAATTTTATTAAATATTTATGGTTAAATATGTAGAACTTTTTCAACATTCCTTGTACACATAGACGGGATCTGTGGCTGGGATTGGCGTCCCGGTTACAGGTCTTTTGTTCTGATGGCTAGAGTTCGATTCCGAGTAAGGGTAATTTAAATGGCTGTTTTTTTTTTAATGATATATGAACGACCTATTCGTTCGACCTCTGAATATCTACTTTAGTTGTCTAGGGTTTTATAAAAACTTTTCGCATCGTTTTGTTAAGAAATTATACAGATGGTCAAAACATGAAAATTCAACAGCAAAATCATTAAAGATCTAAGACGTATTAACGAACAATTGTTTTTATTTTTATTTTCCAAGCTTGTATATTTTTAAACAATCACTCCCGTGGTTTTTGAGTGCAAATATTTTCATTTCGACTTGTACTGTACGTTTACATTGTAAGCAAAAATAAGAGCCTAATAGCACGAATGTCTTAACATTATTATAACAAACTAGTAATCGTCCGCGGCATAGTTTTTGGCATTTTTTTAATTTTACTATAAAAATGGTTGAAATATAATTTTCTAAACATAATTATTATTTTAAAGATTACAAGGCTGTCAAGTGTGTTTACGTATATTTTTATTTATCCAAAAACTAGAGTTCGCCCGCGGCTTCACTCCCATGTAAGGTAAGAGACGTGATGTTGATGTTGGAGGGAGAGGTTTTTTCATAGCTTGCTTCATAGCAAATTTCATCAAAATCGGTTTAGTGTTCTAGCAGTGAAAGCGTAACAGACAGACAGAGTATCTTTCTCATTTATAATAATATTAGTAAGCATAAATTGTCTTCGATATGACCATTGTTGATATTACATCCACGTGGACGAAAACGCGGGCAGCCGTAATAAATTGCAATAACACGACCCACTTATTTTGTGTGATAGGTAAAGTAGCGATAACAATTAACATGCTGTGGCTAGAATACTGTAGAATTAATTATAATCCAAATTTATTTAAGAATAACCATGAACATTCGCGTGCAGGCAGATATTTGAGATATTATTGATTGCTTTCGTCAATTCGTATAGTTGACAAGCTGTGACGAGATATTTTAATTCTTATGCGCTTGGCTGACATAAGGTATTCTTTGCATGCGACTCTAGCACGACATTTTGCTTTTCTATTACCTTAAAGGTCCTAAAATAAAACTTTATTTATTTTATTCCTATAAAAAGTAAATGATATTGATTAAGATTATACCGATGGCGTTATGAGGCTTTTGGTACTCAATAAGGAAAAGTATTATTTAAATTCGCCTTAATAATAATAAGAAGGAAAAAAAGCTACAAACAATCATGAAGAATGGTTAGTTATAGTCATAATCATCATTGAGCCAATCATAGTCCACTGCATGAACATAGGCCTCTCTTACGGTGTATCAAAGCTACTGGTCGATAACGCCTTGTCTTAAATGTCACAAATGTCATGTCACAATGTCACAAATCCGCCCTGGATTTGGACATTTAAAATATGATACAGTGAGTCGAACACTGCCCGGGTTACGATAAAACCAAAGGTTTTCACAAAATCCTTACACAGCGGTAGGTTATACTTTCCGATTTACTCTACAATCTACCGTGAACGAATCGGTTTGTTCTGGGGGCTGGAACACATCCAGTCATCTGGCAGGACGGCTTGTGACAACTCTTTAGAACAGTTCGCATAAGTGACTCAAGAAAAAAACCGGGTCTGTAGTTTGATGATCACTTTTTATACTATCATAATCGTGAGGTATTATAATTCGGTAATTAAACATTGCCTTATATTAAGCATAAGCTTGAGCCCAAGTCAAAACAGATATATAGTACCTTATTAAATAATTGTGACGTATTTATGTCATTCATCCAAAAAACATGTAAATATAATAACTTGATATTTTATGATTCTCTAGGCGAACTCTAAGATGGAAGTGGTAAGATCTGTAAATGGTAAATTATTAATAGCCTGCCATTTTTTTACTAACAGTCAACACTCACATACACTCACCACACACACCGTATTAGTTACTCTTATATGAGATTAATATAACTGTTGAATCTCGACCGCCTTTTTTATGCTCGAAGTGCAGAAGTGTATGCTGTCTATATGTCGATATACCGTACGTTTTGGAGCAAATCATTTGAAATATATTTTTTCGACGACTGAGTGAAACGATATCATTAATAATCGGCCAAACTGCACTTACAATTAATTTTAGTAAGAAAAGGATTTAGGAATAAGATATATACTAGACAAAGACTAATAATAAGAATAGTACAGAGATTTGTTTATAAACTTAAGACATTAGTACAATAAATACTAGTTTGAACATTACGGACAAATGATACTCGTAGTTGAGCCCTGGTTCATAATTCATCCGAGTAAAATAAAACATCGTGAGGAAACCTGCATGTGTCTAATTTCATTGAAATTGTGCCACATGGGTATTCTACCAACCCGCATCGGAGCAGCGTAGTGGAATAAGCTCCAATCCTTCTCCTCAAAAGGGAGAGGAGGCCGTAGCCCAGCAGTGGGGCATTAACAGGCTGTTACTGTACTGTAACTGGTTCATAATTCATCCGTGCATAAATGACCGAGTTCGGTTCCCCAAAGTTTGTGGGATTCATAATAAAATTTGGAAACTACTAGGTCAAATTAAAACAATATCCCAAATTTGTGTTGGTTCGTAAGTTTTTAAATGACTCCATAAAAAATATATTTTGGTAATGATAACCTAGGAAAGGTTTCGGAATTATTACAAATTAAATTAAACAACTATAAACGGATTTATCGCGTATATTTTAACAATTTTCTTATCAATTTATGACGTTTCAAACACTTTGCAGTGTCCGGGGCCACAAGCAGATCTTTAATTCAAATTATTTAGGTGTTATTAAAAATCATTGAAATTTAAAATAGTTAGTAGGGGGTAGTTCACAGTACCATGGGAGCCCTCCCTAGAGAAGGGCCGGCCGTCAGAACGTCACGGTAGCATCTCCAAGCGATCCCGTGGCCCTCCTCATTAAGAAGGTGAGGGTACTGCAGGGTTTTAATGGGTATTCTGATGTTCGGCGCGCACTCGGCGCGTTGGACACCGGCGAGCCCCACATACCCCCCCACTGTTTCCTTGGGGGTAAAGCGTAAAGCGTTTTCCAGCGATAAAAAAAATAACAACATAAGTCCGGCGGGCCGCAGGTTGAGTACAACTGTTTTAGATTGACCTTTAGTGCTACCAAAAAAAAAATGGAAATAAGAGTAGAAAAAGTTTTACCTCAATTTACCTCAAATTTTCAACAATGATTTTAGTGGCGAAAGCTTTAATTTAAAATACTATAGAATACATATTATGAACATACAGACTTTGCAAAATATTATAATTTTAAGTTTATGACAGTAGCGTCATCTATATTCTCGTATTAGAAATACTTAGAACGTGACTTGTACTCGTACTCGTACTCGTAGTGACATCTGGCTAATGATGTAGGAAGCACTTCGTATGTTACTATCTATGTCCAACTATTATTCTACTCTATTATATTATAATTAGCATTAAATAAATAAGTTAATTTCTTTATTTACTGATTTATTTCACTATTCGTCGTATTAGATTTGTATTTACAATTTTATATTAATACAACAACTAACAGTGTCATCTAGTGCTAAGAGGCAAAACTGCGTTAGAAGTATAGATGTTTTGCTTTAAAATAGAACGTAAAATATAAAAAAACGATTAAGAAATACGTTTTATTAAATGTATTTGTAAATAAGTTATACGTCTAAATTTTTAAATTTTATTAAATATTTATGGTTAAATATGTAGAACTTTTTCAACATTCCTTGTACACATAGACGGGATCTGTGGCTGGGATTGGCGTCCCGGTTACAGGTCTTTTGTTCTGATGGCTAGAGTTCGATTCCGAGTAAGGGTAATTTAAATGGCTGTTTTTTTTTTAATGATATATGAACGACCTATTCGTTCGACCTCTGAATATCTACTTTAGTTGTCTAGGGTTTTATAAAAACTTTTCGCATCGTTTTGTTAAGAAATTATACAGATGGTCAAAACATGAAAATTCAACAGCAAAATCATTAAAGATCTAAGACGTATTAACGAACAATTGTTTTTATTTTTATTTTCCTAGCTTGTATATTTTTAAACAATCACTCCCGTGGTTTTTGAGTGCAAATATTTTCATTTCGACTTGTACTGTACGTTTACATTGTAAGCAAAAATAAGAGCCTAATAGCACGAATGTCTTAACATTATTATAACAAACTAGTAATCGTCCGCGGCATAGTTTTTGGCATTTTTTTAATTTTACTATAAAAATGGTTGAAATATAATTTTCTAAACATAATTATTATTTTAAAGATTACAAGGCTGTCAAGTGTGTTTACGTATATTTTTATTTATCCAAAAACTAGAGTTCGCCCGCGGCTTCACTCCCATGTAAGGTAAGAGACGTGATGTTGATGTTGGAGGGAGAGGTTTTTTCATAGCTTGCTTCATAGCAAATTTCATCAAAATCGGTTTAGTGTTCTAGCAGTGAAAGCGTAACAGACAGACAGAGTATCTTTCTCATTTATAATAATATTAGTAAGCATAAATTGTCTTCGATATGGAACGGAACACGGACCATTGTTGATATTACATCCACGTGGACGAAAACGCGGGCAGCCGTAATAAATTGCAATAACACGACCCACTTATTTTGTGTGATAGGTAAAGTAGCGATAACAATTAACATGCTGTGGCTAGAATACTGTAGAATTAATTATAATCCAAATTTATTTAAGAATAACCATGAACATTCGCGTGCAGGCAGATATTTGAGATATTATTGATTGCTTTCGTCAATTCGTATAGTTGACAAGCTGTGACGAGATATTTTAATTCTTATGCGCTTGGCTGACATAAGGTATTCTTTGCATGCGACTCTAGCACGACATTTTGCTTTTCTATTACCTTAAAGGTCCTAAAATAAAACTTTATTTATTTTATTCCTATAAAAAGTAAATGATATTGATTAAGATTATACCGATGGCGTTATGAGGCTTTTGGTACTCAATAAGGAAAAGTATTATTTAAATTCGCCTTAATAATAATAAGAAGGAAAAAAAGCTACAAATAATCATGAAGAATGGTTAGTTATAGTCATAATCATCATTGAGCCAATCATAGTCCACTGCATGAACATAGGCCTCTCTTACGGTGTATCAAAGCTACTGGTCGATCACGCCTTGTCTTAAATGTCACAAATGTCATGTCACAATGTCACAAATCCGCCCTGGATTTGGACATTTAAAATATGATACAGTGAGTCGAACACTGCCCGGGTTACGATAAAACCAAAGGTTTTCACAAAATCCTTACACAGCGGTAGGTTATACTTTCCGATTTACTCTACAATCTACCGTGAACGAATCGGTTTGTTCTGGGGGCTGGAACACATCCAGTCATCTGGCAGGACGGCTTGTGACAACTCTTTAGAACAGTTCGCATAAGTGACTCAAGAAAAAAACCGGGTCTGTAGTTTGATGATCACTTTTTATACTATCATAATCGTGAGGTATTATAATTCGGTAATTAAACATTGCCTTATATTAAGCATAAGCTTGAGCCCAAGTCAAAACAGATATATAGTACCTTATTAAATAATTGTGACGTATTTATGTCATTCATCCAAAAAACATGTAAATATAATAACTTGATCACACTTGATCAAAATATTTGCTTATATTTTCTATAAAATATCGACAGATTTCTAGATTAAGGCATTGTGAGTCTGTTATTTTAAAATCAATGCATTTAAAATATCACGATGACATATCTATGGCATTCACGTGACATATATTTACATATCCTTAGGTGGTGGAATAACGAATATTAAAAATTTAAAAACGACGTCTAATAAACAATAAATTTTAAATAGTAGAAAATTAAATATGTACACTAAAATTATATCTTAATATTTAGCACATGAGAACTTCCCATAGATAACATGAACCCCATTACAGTGAATGAATCACAAAATTGGTAAATTTTGGAAAAACACAAAACGAGGCTTTATACAAGCTAGTCTGGGTACGTGCCATCCACACATCGTTATAGGGTACCCACCAGCTAGCGGGATCGATGCCCTCAAAAAGGTCGTCACCAACGAAAACCTAACACCACCATCTAAAGAAATAATAGAATTTAAGCAAATCTCTAACAAGCTTTATTGAGAATAATAGCTTAAGCTTGGGAGTTCTTAAACAAACAAGATAAATTAGAACACCTTGTAACAAAGCAAGGTTTTAAGCGTATTAAAAAAAACCTCATAAAAAATAAACGAGACAAAAACACAGACAAAACATGCGAAGGTAATAATTGTAATAACAAAGCATTTGCATGTTATTTACCCAAAAAGGTCGAATCAGACAAGACAGCTAAAATTAACCAGCCATAGGTTATCGGGCGATGTTTTCAAGTTCATATTTATTCATGTACAAGGTTGAGTTTTAGGTATGAGGGATATTGCTTGAACTGGATTGTTTCAGATCAGGGATATTCTTAATACGTTTAGGTTAAATTGATAACGGGCCATTACGAAACGATGACGAACATGACGACGAACAAGTAAATCAAAAATAATATACAATTATGTATTATTCACAATCTATATCGTTCAATTCTTTTCTTTTTACTTATTTGAAAAAGGACACTAGAAAAAGCGGCCATCAGATGGCCCATTTTTCTATTAAGTGGTCACCACCGCCCATATACATTGGTACTGTAAGAAATACCATTAACCACCCCTTACATCCTCAATGCGCCACCAACCGTGATAACTAAGATCCCTTGTTTTCTGAAGTTAAACACACAATATTCAAAACCGGATCACAATAATACGAAATATTTCTGTTTGACGGTAGAATATGTAGCGTAGTTTGTATATGTCACCTTTTGGGCTTGCAAAAATAAAAGCCCTACCACGAAGATACATTACTGGAATGGAGTGTACTCACTTTAAACTTACTCCAACTCCCAAAAATATGAGAGAGATATCTAGCTACTAGATCATCAGACATTCTGCCGCAAAACAGCAGTACTTGGTACTGTTGTGTTCCGGTTTGAAGGGTGAGTGAGTCAGTGTAATTACAGGCACAAGGGACATAAGATCGTAGTTCCCAAGGCTGGTGGCGCATTGGCGATTTAAGCGATGAGCAACATTTCTTACAATGCCAATGTCTAAGGGCGTTGGTGACCACTTACCATCAGGTGGCCCATATGCTCGTCCACCTTCCTTTTCTATAAAATAAAAAAAATAAAAAAAAAAAAAAAAAAAAAAACGAGGCTGTCAAAGTTAAGAATAAATGAGTCACTGTCAAAATATTATGACGTGAACACACACAAGTTAACCTTTTTCAGCTTATTATATATGAGTAAACAGAATAAAAATTGACTACGCATCGTAACCGAATGAGTGGGTTCAAAGATCACGTATTAATTAGTTTAATTATATAATGATTATATTTAAAGTTATATGAATTAACTTGAAATCTTAAGATTATAATCTTACCTCGTTGATCTAGTGGCTAGGAGGCTGCAGATCCTGCGTTTAAACCCCATGTCGGGAAGGTAAAAAGTTATTGCATTCTGTCAAAGATTATCAGCAGCAGTCCGGAGAGTGGAAGATGGAAGTACATTCCGCCCGATAATTATCGGACAGGATAGAGCTTTGTAGATATTTATTTAAGTCTACCTACGTATGTAGGTAAGTTAAGTCTAGGAACTAATGTTTGGAAATTGAATTCATAACAGCTAACCACAAAAATAATTCAAATGAATCAAGAACAATATACTATTTGCACTTATTTAGTTTATAAATGTAACTAATTAACAATGAAATTTGAAGTTTTTTCTTATGACATTTGTATTAACTTTTTGACGCTATGTTAAAATATTCTAATAAATATGAATCTAAAACAACATTATGCGATGAGTTCATGCGAAGAGTTTAATGTTTTGCATAATCCTTGAAATGTATTTACAATTTCATTAAAGTGGAAAAATTGCTGAATATTAAGAAGATATTTGCATTCATATGTATTTTTATTCATTACGTTTACACAAAAATGGTGATATAGTTTATTTATGCAAATAAACATACGAATGACTGTTCTAATCAATGGGAAATTCGAAATGCCGTCACACTCTTTCGCCAGAGCCTATTGGAAACGCTAGTTAGATAACAGTTCCTTTTAAACGTTCCACAGGCCTTCGATCATCGCACCTCGTCGTATTTATTTTTTAACGGCTGCGAATATACAAGTATAGGATTTAACAATATTCAGCCAGTCACCGCTCAGACAACGCACGGGCAACATTCGCGACGCGCGCACGCGAATTATTTTCCCGCGATTTATTTAAATATAGAAATATTACTTTTCATTCCCGTTTTCCTGTATGCGAATTAAAGTACAAATATGCCTAAAAAGAAATAGCTAAATAGTATTGTTAATTGTTATATTATTAATCGCGAATTTACCAGAACATGTGCTAAACTGTGAAATCGTACTGATGACTTTGCGGCTCCCGTAAATTGTGTCGTTTTCGATAATAGAATCTGTGATAACTGTTGTGAAACATTTTTAGTCGGTGTTGTTAAACTTTTTATTTCACTGTGCATAGTTTCGTGTAATTTATTTACGCGAAACGTTACAATAAACGGTCTTTATGATAGGTCCATATATGAAGGTGAGTCAATTTATTTAGCCTCATTTTAGTTTTTTCGCTTACAATATTATCGTCCGAATATCGAATCCGAGTTATTTAAAATAACTAAGTCGTTGTGACGTATCACTTTGGTAAAGTTTTTAGAGCACGAATCCAGGTCAAAGGCTTGTCTGTCATTGACACTTGTAATTGTTATTTTCACACGTGTGTTATCTTGAATTTCACAAAAATCTAATTATAGATGCGCTAGTGTGATAATTGAAAAATAACAATTGATAACATACTTTTGTACCTACAAAGATAATTATAATCAAGGTCTTAATTAATGGAACCGAAACGTTTGAAACTAAATTGTTGTTAAATCACCAATTGTTTTTATTGTTGTATCGTAATTAGCTGTTGTATGGGGTAACCTTGTATTTTTATGTAGGCTTTGCAACGACTGACCCAAAACTAAGTGAATACGTACATAATTCGAAGGTAACTTAAACGGTTGATTTGTTGTATTTTTAACAGTTAGAATAGAATATCATCTATTTTCGTTAGGAACGTTTTAAATAACCTATTTATTAAAACACATGTGGGACCTACTTTAGAAACGAATCGTAACCTCTTTATATTTTAAGACAAACTTAAGTATATAAACACGATAATTATGCGTTTATTTGTGACGTTAATAATATGAGCAAAATTTCGAAACATACTCATCATCTAGTCGGTACGTAAGGGCTAAATTGAAACACTAAATATATTCTATACCGGTTTTTATGAAAGAAACCGACTCACTGATTGTTTTAGCATTTATCGTTTCTGTACCTGAATAAAACCGGTCTATTAAAATTACCGTAACAGTCTGTGAATGTCCCACTGCTTGGCTAAAAGCCTCCTCTCCCTTTTTGAGGACCCCAAACCCTCCAAACCCTCTCCCTATTAAAACTAACGAATAAAGATACAATTTCAATGATGACAATTGAACTTGACTATGGTAGGCTTTGACAAACAGTTTTAGGAAACTGGTTATAATAAAAGACTAATGCACTAAATGATAGATTTAAAACGTAAATTTCTCACCTAGGTAATTCAATAATTTCTAAAGGAAAAAGCAAAAATTTATAAATAAACTCAATCTTTAATTATTTTATTTAAAAAAAAATAACTACGAAATCTTTAATAGCGCTAATTCATAGAGACCAGTTTAGGTTAAAAAAACATAGCATTTTACGTTTAAAACTATTTACCATGGCAAATTAAGTCGTAAAACATTAGTTCCGAGTTTGATGCATATAATGATAATCAGTTGAAAATATACATATCTACATTTGCTAAACATAAGCATTATTTTAGAAATAAAACCATATTCGCTTTACTAAATGATAAGGCTTTCTTACTTATTATATTATTTGTTCATATTTAATAACGTATGATAAAAAAATATACGGTACGGTGTAATATGGTCACGATTATTATAAAATTTTATACTCATTTATTTTTCAGTATCGTTCGCTTTATTTTGATACTAATATATATTTTCCTTAGTTTAATGGCTTGGATATGAATACCATCAAGCCAAAACTCCACTAAGAGAATATTAATTACCTTTGTTTCTCAATAAAAGCAATAAAAGCTTTTGTTATTGTAAGTTGGCAATAATAATCATGAACAAATATCAGGAATATAAAATCAAAGATATCAATGGATGCATGTTTCTCTAAGGGTAGATACGAATACGTAATAAGAATTTACCACGGCGTACTGTGTGCAGTATACTTTATATCGCTGTATTCTGTGCTGCAGTTGATGACCGTTACGCAACTTAATATTGCTTTTCGCCTGTACTTATAGAATCATCTGAAGTTTAATTGTTACAAAAAATAAGGTATTGTTAACGATGTCCATTGTTTAAATGGTGCGATCCTTTGTAGACAATATCTAAGTTATATATATTACGAATTATATATATAACCATACCAATGAACCGCCAATCACCTATCACGGATCTAAGATAAGTACCGCAAGTAATTACAGTGGTTCACTAGCCTTTATACAGCTTCGTGTTAAAATGGCAACCTCATCAGGAAAATCAAAACCCTACCACCAGTATTAACTTATTCGGTAAAAATACCTAAACTTTTTTTCTGAAATTAATAACCGTGACCTATAACCTAAAGTGATTTATGTAGCGCGGATTCCACGTGTGTCACAGCATGAATTACGTTTATTATATTTTAATAGTTAAATAATAGGATACCTAACTGACTTCTACCATATGACTATAATTCCCATGTAAATAGAGCTTAAAACATAATTCCCATTCATTACACAAGTCAGTCATTATTCGCTCAGATGAACAAATTGTTATATTTTGTTATGATTTATATATTTAAAAAGAAAATTGATATAATAACTAAAAAATAAATACCGAAATATAAATTGTCATGACTCCGTAAAACGTACTACTACTACGTGTGTCTTTAGGGTGCAAGTATTTCTCTATTGTTTCAACTATGGTACATCTGCGCTTGTATTTAGGTATTGCGTATAGTCATATTTTTTTAATGTTTTACTATAGTATAATTATTTATTTTAATCAAACAATAATGTATTTGCTTTAAAATATTTCGTTTATATTAAAGCAGAAAATTCTATTTTTATAATCCACACTAAATCGCAATAGCTCATTTCGTCAATCATAATTATTAAATTGGCAGAATCTTTAAAAAAAAAACTTGTTTTTACAGTGAATCATTGCTTCTCAAAGCAACTTTGCATTTATATTAATGCATTAGGTGATGATGTAATATTGTTTTCACAAGTGTTCAATGGGTAATCTTAGTATAACTAAAATAAAGAATAAGCAATACACCGAAGCACTGATCACGCTCACGTTCAATTAAGTCATCGATTCCACTGTAAAGGCATCAAACACCCTATAAATACCAAAACTTATACATAAATATATAATAGTAATAACACACGATTTGAGACACGGACGATAATAGATAATAACGCTTATTTCGAACGACACATGGTTCGTTTTCCAATGATTTATTTAACTAATAAAAATGTGTGTGGCATTGATAACAACACTGTTATAAAATTTTGATTTACATGATTAGACTCTTAACATTAATATTGAGCTAAATATGAGGACGTTGATAACTATTAAGTAATACATAGTATTTATACTATAGTCATAGCATGTAACGTTACAAAATAAACGACTCTACATTGTTAATATATTTAGAATTATTTAACCTTTGGCACGGCACTAAAACATCTTTTATTTTATTTTTATTTAGCTTATCGTTTGTTTAAGAGGTAAAGAAAATATTTTCAAAGGACCATTCTGTGATAATACAATCGAAACTAAACTAAGGGCTCGACTGTGATATATCAGAATATATATGTTAAATTGACAACAACATATAGAGATACGCGAATCAAAATTATTGAATACCGAAATTTTCTAGTAGAATGAACCTAATCTATTCAAAGTATTAGAGTAGTCATTTATAAATCATATTATAATTTCATTAAAAAAGCAGCAAAAAGGTTTTAATAATAATATTATTTTCGCTGTAATTATTATTAAATACCTAAATCAACGATTTGATGCGAATAATATCTGCAAATGCACTGTTTCACATGGGTATTTATCGTGGCGTCATTACCCCGCCTGGTACCAAGTGTAAAGTTTATCACGTAATGTATTCAGATTACGTTGCGCTATACACAACATGCGTCAACGATTGAAAACACTAACAATAGATACATAATTGTACTTAACAACTATCATTATTATTAAATGATTTTATCTAAATAAGCAATGATATTCAATTTAATCAAGTCATTCTACATGAAACATTTTGATAGTCAATTTCCATTATTGGCAACTTTAAATCAAAATCACTTTTCTTCATAAAAAACCTAACAAAGACATCAATTCGCAAGTGTTATTATATATAAGACAATCTTGCTTACATATCTTAATATATAAAGGGAAATGTTGTGTGTGACTGATTATAAATACACAGCTTAAAGTTTTAGATAGACTTGTAAAGTATACCTGCGATCTTAATTTAAAGACTAACGAAGGATATCGGGAAATTTTTAAGGGTGTCACAACAATAGTTTTATTTATCTAAGTCTTCAAGTTAACAGTTTCTCTTAGCTATGAGTATAGTTACATGCCTTTTAGTGATGACGCCGACGTATCGTATTGAAAATGCACTGTTTTATTTTTTCGCGAGCGGATCGGTTCCTATGGTACTCTTTTTTTTCATAGAATATGATAGACGAGCATATGGGCCACCTGATGGTAAGTGGTCACCAACCTGGTGGTAGGTAGTGGTAAGGTGGTAAGTGGCCCTTAGACATTGGCATTGTAAGATATGTCACCCATCGCCACCATGGCGCAATACGCCACCAACCTTGGGAACTAAGATTTCATGTCTCTTGTGCCTGTAGTTACACTGGCTCACTCACCCTTCAGACCGGAACATAATAATATCAAGTACTGCTGTTTTGCGGTAGAATATCTGATGGTACTCGTCGTTAATAAAATTTGATACCCCATTTCCCTTTCTCAATATGATTCACACGTTTTCGACTTATTTCGGACATAATTTGCGTTACATTAAATTCCGTATTCAATGGGGACAAGCGTATTTAGGTTTGATTGTAAAAATATGTTTTTTAAATACCTAAGTGTGAAATCTTATAAGCAAATAATTTGCAGATTAACTGTTTATATAACACGGAAAGGATAAACTTTCTCCAAATCTCACATTCACATTGGTTAAGTGAATTTAACGTTCTTTATTTCGAAAGCGTCATACGGTCGCCGTTTCATTTAAACCAAGTACGCCAAGCCGATCATTATATATTTACTATTGAGGCGGGCCGACCGTCGGTAGCATGCGCAAGTGATCCCGTGGCGCCCCCCGACCAGATGGACAGGATACCGCTGATTTTTTAGTGGTTACTCCGGCGCCTTCAGTGCCGGTGAGCCCCACATACCCCGCTACTTCACGTGGGGGAAACACGTAAACGTGTTTTTCCAACGAAAAAAAAAGGTTTTACCAACAAAACATTTCCGCGTAAAATAAAACATGTAACAAAACCGAAGTGTCTTATTCGAAATTCTTGCAATTTTGTGTTAATAAATGACTTCAATATCATTTATTGAAGTCGTTTAATAATAGGAGGTTATTTTTTCGACTGTATGTCTGTTCACCTGTATGTATATGTGTTCACCGATTTCTCCGTCGATTGTAGACCGATTGTGAAAATTCCTTTTTTGTTAATAATTATTAATAATAAAAAAATAAAAAGTCATCTCGAGGGTTTTGAGTTGGGTATGCTCGTACTTATACGTCATAACATATGATAATAAATAATATTGTTTTATTTTGGCGTGAGTCATGTGTATCGTAGTTTTTAAACTACTTTTTCATCAATGTTACGATAAGTCCCAATTCAACCAGTAGTATTTCTTCGGTGTTTTTTTAAATCCATATTAGTAGTGTAATAAAATAAATATATAGCAATTGAGAATTGGCTGTCTAATATTTATGATGCAATAAATTGCGAATGATGGACTAACTATGAAAAATTGCACACCTCGAACACGAAACGGTGCGGTAGAGCTCTATTATAGCCTCAAAATAAAATCGCGATTCACCCAGCTTTCATTATTTTTGAGTTTCGTCAATATATTATCATCATATTTTGATATTGTGTATTTGTTTTATTATCAAAAAGTGTAAAAAATTTGCAAGCTGAGATTTTTTATAAATAAATAATTAATTTATATGTATTACGTTGCTCTTTATAATTTTAATATATGATAATGAGTATGATTTCCATAAATCCATGTATAGTTTTTTTAGTTTTTATTATTTTATATCATTTGTATTCATAGTAGTCTTCGAACATCACCTTTTTTTCGGCCTTCATTATCAGCTGCACTAATTATTTAAAAGATTGTCAGTCAGTTTTTCAAGGGTTTCTTGCATTACACCTTGGTATGGGTCCAAAGGTCATACGGGCGCAGGAAACATTCAGCGAGAAAAGCTGTCACATTAAAATTAACCGCACTAACATTCATCCACATCTATAGATTTACTGTAAAGTAGCTAAAACAGTTATTATATGTACTTTTGTACATTAAACTATGAATTGCAAAATTGAAAAATATCTACCGGTTCAAACAGTCAATAAAGTTGATTGTAAAACCGAATTTGTACCAAAAAAGTTACCGGTTTTGTGAATGAACCGCTTTGTCATTATTTATCGCGAAATTGCGGTGAACGAACGCAGGCCAACGCTCTGGTTCCCTTGCTGCGAAACAATTTCACATGTACACGGAAATCCAAATTTAGGTTAAGATAAACATCAGATTACAAATATATATCCCATTTTAAATTGACACATATACGTTTATATTTCGTGCTAAAATACTGTCACGGTCGATGATAAAGCAATCGACTTATTTCGCCGTTCCGAAACTGTAAAACGTTTGAATATATAAAACGAATATAGAAAATGAAAAATTTCGATTTTAACGAGAAGTAGTTGTATTGCAAAGCGGACAAAATTTATTTTGAGATAATGTAGCATTAAATCTGAACTCGATGATGTCAAACGATTGCCATAAAACATTTATTTGCAAGTAAAAAAACCGCAGCGATCTCCTTTGAATCGAATGTAAATAGCACGTGTACGGATCCGTTATGTATTTTATTGTACTTTTGTGGCAAAATAATTTTGCCAATGTAAACTTTTTGCCATTTATAATGGAAAATTACTTCACGGTCGCTGCAAAATCAACTATTTATCGCTTAAATTTCACGGAAAACCATGTTAAAAATTAACATTCTTAACTGTAAACCTTATTATTTTTACTGCAGAAATGAATAAGTACGGAACAATGGGGCATGAAAAATTGCAGTAATAGTAAATATAACGAGAAACATTCTGTCGGCAATACTTTATATGTAATTTTAAAACAATGCTAGAATTTAACCACGTTCGCTCGTCTAGCTCCACGTGACGGCGTGATGTAACATGGTCTATTTTCATGCTGTAACAATTAGCTCCTCCCCGCGAGACTATCTTATCAATTTATACTATTTTAATAATATCATTTCATTAAGTATTCGTCTGAAGCAAATGTGCTTAAGAAAGGTTAATTATAGTTAAATTAGTCGACATGGCTTAAAAATTATATAAAAAATATTTGTCTTAAGCGTAATTATTTCTAATAAAAGATGGAATAATTATACTTAAATTCAGCGAGACTTAAGTAATTACATGATATAAATTTAAATTAAAAATAGCTTCTGTATAAATCATGATCGCGTGGAATGGTGGCAAGGGCATCCAGCATTTTTCCCGTTGAATCGCAATTCCCATAACTCTGGGTGATAAATGAACAAACCTCTCCTGTCACCAGTATAGGTAATGACACTTTTACTCCCAGGTCTAAATGTGCAACTGGAAATGGAACAGATATAATTAGGAATAAAGTTACTAATATTGGCGTAGTTTGTTCGCATATACCGCGTCAGCTTCGGCCTTGAAAATTGTTTGACGGAGACGGAGCCAATATGGGTAAACGCATGGAACGCCCATATGCTACAATAGGGTCCGTTTACGTTTCCCATGGACTCATGGATTATAATTCCAGGCCTCTCAATAAGAGCAGGCCTCGATAGTGGCAAGAGACATTTTTTTATATTTTAATATAACCATGGCAAACTAGTTGAGATTATAGCGTGAGTTTAATATATTATATTCAATACATATTCAACAATAGTTCTTATAATTAAGATTAAAATTTCAAAAACAAAGTGATTATTTATATGTTTTCTCATGAACAAGAATAATATGTTTTTGATCTAATACTAGATTTGATCGCTTGGCAGATATGTTAATACAGTAATAATACCCCATAATTACATCCTCCTGTCTCACGGTTATTTATGTAAACAACGATGAATGCCTCAATAGCTCAATGGATTACAAGCATCCTAGCCATGTAAAAGTACGCGGCTTCAATCCTGGCCCTATGGACAATCGCAGAATCTAGGAGAAGTTTGACGATTATTTTAAGAGTAAAATAGGAATGTCAATAATTTCTTAAAAACTTCTGTATTATTTGAAAAAAGAACTAAGTTTATAGCTTGCTAAATGTTATTTTCTATTAGTTACGTTATGAGTTCCCTGATATCGGAATTCAAATACGAGTATTCTTGCACTTGAGGTGCTGCTATTATGATTTATGCATAATTATTTAGGTTAGGTTAAAGACGATATATAATAATTTAGGTTAAACTAAATATTACGTAAGACTTGTATGAAAATGTTGGTAATTTATAATTATACTTTTATCTTATTTTTGTCTTGAAAACAGTATCGTTTCCTCCGTTTAGAGGTTTTCTGGTGCTTTATGCAAGCTCGTCTGGGTAGATACCACCCACTCATCAGATATTCTACTGCAAAGGACGAGCTTATGAGCCATAAGGCCCATAGGCTCGTCCGCCTACCTATTCTACTATATAAAAAAGAGTAAAAAATCAAAGTATTTCAATGCAAGATCATCATAGTATACAATATTAAAATACATATCTCGTGTGCTCCGGTCTTTAAGAATTAGTTTCTTTAATAATCTTTTATCTCTATAAATATATATAATCAATGTTTGTTTTTTATATAATGAATCTTTGTAAAGAACAAAGAAATATTCACTGAACTGAGTTGCTGAGTAAAGGTTTGTGACATTGTATTATGTACAATAGATGGCGAGTATGTCGAGCAGGATAATGGCTAACAAAAAAAAAAGTCACTGCAACATTGCCATTGTTTAGCTAGTATCAAGTTATTTAATACAGGAGTCTGTAACAACTAAATAATTAAACGACAATCCTAAGACTTGTAACATGATAATTCAGTCTAAGTAAATAGGTTCTATGGAATTCACTAACTGGAATCCAATGTTGGTATCTACTAGTTGGCCTCGACTTTTCCAGTTATTTATTGTAACGAAATGTCTACAAATGCGGTACATTGAATCAAGAGGTAGTGGCGCCTACAAGCCCGCACTTATGTCATTTACACAAGGAACATAGGTATTTTGAATAAATGCGAATATTTCTTGCTAACTGGCCGAGTATAATAAATACGTTAGTTACGAAGAATTCAATAAATATATTTAATAGTTTTCTGTGTTTTCCTTTCCTTAATCGATGATCGATCGATATACGTGGACTGTGATATGACAATAAAACAAAAATTTTATAAAACGTTTACATAATTCTCAATTAAATAATTCTCTTTAATTTGTTTATTTTGTTTTATCTGTATATAAAACAAAATCAAGAGGGCAATGAGATCAGGATGATGATCGGAAGATTTCCTTTGATTTTATTATTCAGAGAATCGTCTACAAAAATGTTTAGGACTAATAAAAAAAATTGAATGAAGTATTATGTAGCACAACAGTCTACGGTTATGACGAGGTAGTTAGCTATCGCTGCCTGATAAAATAATCAAAGAAAGTGATGTTACTATATACACCATACAACAATATACTTACTCAGAAATCTGTATCTAGAAACTAATGCTTATATATAATTAGTAGTGTTATACACAAATAGGTTTACACGACTAACTTTCCGTAGGTGAGGTGAGGTAAAATATTAAAAATAATAGTCTTTTTTTGTATTTTATTTTTTATTTTTACTAAAAAACAACTGGATCGATTTTATTGAAAACTTTCTCAGTTCTTAAAACGAAACGTTTTTGAAACATATTTTGAATATGCAAAAATTAGGGAATCACAAAATCGGCCCCATTACATCAACTTCCTCTAAGAAGTTAATAAATATTCTAATGGTATTTTACATTGTTTCACTATAAAGTTTATGAGACAGAAAAGATACCACTCAGCATTTTTACAGATTTTAAAACATCAGTCTAAGTCTTCTAAAGTCTTTAATTTTATTGTCTGTTAAATGAAAGTTTAATACAGATTTGTGAAATTACGAATCACTAAATATTATAACACAAAGTCCACCACCAGCTCTGTCTGCCTGAACGTGAAAAATTTAAAAGCTACCGATAGTATTTTAAAGGAGTGATTCATGAGAAAAGTTTTGGTGTATAATTCATTGAGTTTTTGTTTTATTTGAAAATGTCGGAAAAACATGCTTTCAGGGAAGAATTACTCACGTGAGCGTAGTTTAAGAGAGTTTTATGTATTACGATATAAACATATTATATAGACGAAAATTCGACCAGTGCAAAGCCGGGACAAGTTGCCAGTTATGTGTAAAGACAATCATATACTATGATGATATCACATAAAAATATTTTAAACTTAATGAAAAATAAAACAAAAACACAGCTAACAAGCAGCTTAAAATTAGAAAATCAATGTCGAAGTTTTGATACATTTATGACTATAACAGTCCATAAGGTAAACCATAAATATATAATAAATAATTGAATACATAACTAGAATAACAATAACACAATTGATTATTTATTATATTCAGTGTAATATAGCTTTGTGTAATAATATATTCTTTCCTCGTTTATGATAATAGACAGCATTACATAGAAAACAGTCAATATATATTAAAATAACCATATATCATTTATATATTTCATACAAAAAAATAAATGATTAAACTAAATGCAATTTATAGTGACCTTTACTACATGACACTAAAGTAATACACACATAATATTTACACATCATTATTAAGAGATACTTGTGGTTTTATCGAATTACAAAACCTATATAGCAATCGGAGTTAACCCAAGTGTACCTAAATCGCAATAACTTCTGGAGCGGTATTCTAGCAGGTACCCATTTTGAGCAACTCGAGTGTGAAATTTGAAAAATATTTAATGACATAAAAAGAAATAATACATTACAAATATTAAAAGTTAATAAGAAAGTATGACTACTATGCCGTTTAATACTATCTATATAATGAAGGTTTAAAAATAAAGTAAATGCATTGTAAAATTTATGGTAGAGTCGATTATGGACTCTCTGGAGCATTGACCTAAATTCGCCGAACGACACTTGGCAGCGTGACGTTTCTTATTCTATACCATACTTTACATAGAAAACTCCATCTTATTTTCAATACATTAAGAACTTCATTCTTCCGCCAAGATTCGTAGAGATAAATATGTAGTAGCCACGGGGCATATCTAGTTTTTATTTTTTTAAACTGATCTGATTCTATTTGGTCTTGAAGCACTACGGTATCCATATAAATGATATCGATAATGATAGGTTCTTAATTTGAAATATTCTTTTAATTTAAATTATTTTAGCAATTATGCACAAATTTGTTGTTATATTTGTATTAAATTAAAATATCTAGTAGCCCGACTCGCGTTGCAATACCTCTTTAAGGTTTTAATTTGAAGCTGAGTGGTGGAATAAGTTCTAAGCTTTCTACTTGACGAAAGAGAAGGCTTTAGGCCAGCAGTGGACCACTTCCAGGCATGCTTTACTATTTCTTACTTTTTGAAGTATATTTATTTGTAATTATCTAAGTCTGTAGCTTTAACCTATATGTCTTGATAACAAAAGATCTTGACTCCAAAGTAATGTTATCCGACGCATAAAAGCATAATGAACACATTTTAATTCAATTCGATAAAACGGTTTTATAAAAAGACGCGTAAAAATTAGATAACTCTTCGATTAAATAACTCTTCAATTTATGTTTGTTAAATAGTAAGATGAGTAGTAGTAATGTAGGCAGACAGTACTCAGATTCATTTCACATTTTTTGATAGGTGCACACATGTATTATAATATATCAAATAACTTATTTAAATAAAATGACAAAAATACGTGGATTGTTTAAATCCCTGTTAAAATTATAAATGCGATTGTTTATTACGCTTGCATGTCTTAACTATTCAATTAATCATTATGAAATTTTGAAAGTCAGTTGTACAGAAAAGGACATAGAGGCTAGGGACAGGGACTCTTCTCGTACGGGTGAATTTGCGGGCAGAAACTTGAAAAATATATTCTACTCGTATCGATTAAGTTTGTCAACTGTTTACTATTATTAAATTCTATTATCCTTTTTTTAAACAAAACAAGACATACACATCACTAAGTATATTCATTTTTGTAAACCACATTATAAGATTATTCATTAGTACAGTGATTATAAAGATAGTACAACAATCTCATCTGTAGTTGATTTTGCTACCAATGCACCAAACGAACTGAGAGCAAGTCAATTTACACAGCCCTTTTAAAACACTTAACCCTACTTTAAATTATAATTTATTTGACTACCCACCCGTATTGTTGATTTTCTTACATTTTAATAAAAATAGTCAAATGAAAACCATATTTATGTAAATCATACCTTTCTTAAAACTACATAGCTTACACTATGAACGTTACGAAAACGCATACATACTAAACGACCAATTGTCCAAACGATGTGAACGAATAGAATACAAACAAACACAAGCATTTATTGTTATTGATAGAATTTCATAATTGTTATTTTCGCATATTTTATCGGTAATGTGAAGTAAATAGTAAAATACCAATAAACTACCAATAGACTAAAAGTCATCTTTGTTTAAATATGTTAAAAGATTTATTATATAATAGCTTTGCCCGCGGTTTCATTTAATTATACAAGACTGTCCATACACATGACGGAGTATTTTGATTATGATACATTTACAAGAAGCGAGCCAATCCACTCAGCCAACCCAATATTGGCTCCGTTTAAATAGAGACAATCCACTACATTAGATTGCCCTCAAGCCATTCCATCAGGACAAAAAAAATAAAGACTCGTATAGGCCTACGTATAAATTACTCTTCATTTTTCATTCGACTTAATGTCTTGGCTAAATGGATCGGCTCGGCTATTGACCTCCTGTAAATGCACCATTTCAGTTTGAGAGATGATTTGACGATTATATTTAATGTTTCTCTTGTTATTAGCGTGAGGTTTTATAACCTTCTACACTAAAGGGCTATCGAAAGCAAAAATTTATTTTTTAAAACGAGCGAATAGCGTTCTAAACTTGCGTGTTTTACTTACGAACGTTCTATCAGTACCTATAGTAATACAATAGATAATTATTGATCATGGCAACAGCGAAACTGGGTGAGATGAAATTATCTTTGTAATTTACACGATAAATGGACTCAGTTGAAGAGAAGCTGTATAAATAGTTTCACGTATAACTTATTACAGTACTTTTGATATCCCCATTTTTAAATGTTACTTCGTCATCGAATCATTAATTGTTTTATAGAACAATCGTGAGTCACTACTCACGCTTTTATAAATAATAATTAATACAAAATATATATTCAGGCGCCAGTCTTTCGCATTCCGATATTTAATAATACGACTTTAACAAGAATCACCTTCGTTATGAAATAAACACGTTTAGTACCAAAATAGTGTTGCTAATTCTATAGTTACGACGACGTCAAAGAAGATTGGAAGATGTGATCTTATCGCCGATGTTTACGTTTATAGGATGTGTTGCATATGCTTCAAAACAATTTCTTGAAAGGAACTAAAATAGTTATAACCTTCCAAAGTACACTAGATTATAGGTTATAAGTTTATGTATATCAACATTCATGTACATTATTTTTATACGTAAATGTTTACCTGTTTTTAGCTAATAATTTAATAGATCTTCTCCAAACTCTCCTTTTTAGAGTTAAATTAAATGTTCTCGAATACTTTTGTTAATAATTAATTATGTAAAAGTAATAACGAATAATAAAGTCAAACAATAATTTCATGTGTTATATACATAATTATTAACGGACTCCAAAAAAAATTTCACTTTTTGATTGCAAATGTAATTATCATTTTACTTTCTACAACAATGCCCGTTTTCATTTATTAAGATTGCAATAAATTGATGATCTCATAAAGACTAATTACATGGTATATTTATAAAATGATACAAGCAGAGCTACTGCATGCTGTAAACGAGCATTTGATTGCTTCCTACCTTAAATTACACGTATTTGAGGATCCCAGATACTATATAATTTAATTTGCACTTTCACGCTATATAAGAATTTGAGTAAATTAACACAAACATAATTTATGACTGTTACAGATTAAAGATAAATTATATGTAAGAGAGCTATTTATCAAATTATGCGATATTAAAAAGGGAACAAAAAACTGTTTGTTTTCAAATAGATGTATGTACGTTTTAAATTAAGACACCTTTCTCTCGTTGGTAATAATTACTCTAATGGAACTTTAGAAAGGCTTATTAGCAAAGTAAAAGTTTTTAACATTCAGAAGCTAAACCGTAACTAGTAGATTAATCATATCTTCTTTATTGTACTTGCGGTTTAGAAGTTAATTTTTTATTAGTGTTTTTAGATTTTAAGGTATTTTATATTATAATATTAAAATATACTTTTTTGTTTCAGTGTCAACATTTTTATCCCAAACATTATGATTTACAAATGGATATTATGATAAGAGTGAAGTGTTGTCAAGAAACTAAAAATCCAAAGTGACAAAGTGGAGTGGTGTCTGTTCTGTTGCGTTCCGTTGTTTTTAACCTTTACTTTTAAACCTACCCTCAAAATGTCAGACAAGACATCATCATCTGTTGGCCCTAGAAGTTTCGAGACAATCTCTGAGGAGGACGGCGAGTCGCCTTGGGAAAAATTATTGGGAGATGTGAATAGCGCTGTTCCAACGATAATTAAAACAAATGCATCGAGTGGAACGATTTCGAGAAGTGATGAAGTTGCCGTACCTTCCGTCGATCTTGAAGCGAATAAATTGACCCGATCCAAGAGCCTTAATCAACGCAGAAATAGCAGTGGTCTCCTTAGTTCAATTCCTCGGCAACTACGACTTTCCCTTCGAGGCGTGCGTAGTGAACCTTCCAGTGTCAAAGACATTCCAACTACCAGAAATGATAGTGCCCTCAACCTTCTTCTTAGGTAAGATTTTATTATTTTAATGCTAAACACTGCAAAAATTATATTGACAGATAAAACGATCTTGTTAAGTACCAATGTCTCTTGTTAAGTATGCATTTCTTCTCAAGAATTTTCATTAAAAAGACATGGAGGTCAAGAACAATGGCGCCCACATGGCTTCATAGCCGCCAGCGTTTATTACTTCTTTATCGACCCGGTCTTCAGTAATTGCCCACCAATTTGCATGTATGTTTATTACCCTAGTAATTGCTACGCTTAAAAGGCTTCATTTAATTACTTTTATCTTTTATATTAATTCAATAAATGCGTCAATGAAATTACTTATTCTAAGACATAAATAGACACAAAGGCTCCATCCGTTTCTGAACGTCTTTGACGCAAGTCAAAACCTAGTGAATTTCTTGTATTATGCAAAATTCGTTAAAAGGAAACGGACGTCCTTCTTTTAAGCACGATCGGTAATGATACACAGGAAACTTGACGCCGCAGAGACGCTACCAAAACAAAGCTCCTTTGACAGCTAATATAACCTCATGTTTAGTTGTCGGTCAGGGGTACTGCAATTTATCCTGTTGAGCTGTACAACATTGCATATAATATAATCCATATGCAAATATATCGACCTTAAAACAATTTAAAGCACTACGTCAAATGTAATCACTAATTTATTACTTCAACGAAGTTTCCTTCCCATATAACATGATTTGACGCGCAATAAGTATTGATACCATTGAGCATATTAATTGTTTTGAAATACCCTTATATTGACACGGTTGTGTAGTACAACCAGAATGATAAAACACCAATAAATAACTACATGCATAAATTGTTATTCAATGTTTTATGAAGGATACATTGAAGTCAAAAACGAACACCACGTAGAAGACTTAAACAGGTGCAGAATGATAGAAAGTTCCTAGTAATAAATTGCTATTGACATTTATACTGGCTGTGCGAATTCTTAGCACGATTGTACCAAGAACGTCGCGAGGCCGTTCACTTCCTCTGAACTAATACTTACGTGATGCCCAATCCGCACAACAATGAGGTTATTAACGTATGTAGAACTCATTTCTGAATATAAGCCCTGGAAAAATATGTGTCATGAATCTTATGACTTAACAAATAAAGGTCATATCGCTTTGCCTTTACGGGCAGACAATCGGGTAGGTATGTGGCGGGCGCCAATGTTAATGTTTGCAATAGAACAGTTCCCTTGCTTCCTGCCTTATCGCTGTTTAGAAACGGTCGGCCTGAATTTCGATTTCTAGGCACGTCTGTAATTTCCTTCTAAATATAGTTGTCTACAGAATTATCATTGCAAATAATTCGAAATGATACTATTAAAAAACATGTATTCAAAATGCCAAGTCAATCGTCTCGATCTTTTGCGTTTAATTAGTAGATTCGGTGTCACATCTTCTGTCAATCATATTTTTTAACGTTATGTATATTGATCACATTTAGAAAGTACTTTGCTTCGGAATAGAAACCAAATGACATGTATAGCGTTACGGTTTGAAAATGTAAACTAACGCCGGAATAAATAAATAATTTCAAATAAAGAACTCAAATTTTATCATACTAAGAATTAAAAATGTAATTTAAATTTGAGATGAATCTCTCAGGTAGGTAAAATACGTCACATCGCTTCGTTAGAAATAACGTCATCTTATGAATCATTATGGGCAATATAAGAATTAACAGAGACTAAAATGAATCGAATGACGAAACACTCGGGTTACTATCCTAAATTTTTCAAAGCTATTACAACCCACCATTGCCGGTTTTTCTAACATTTTTTAGTCGAACATATTTTAAATATGCCGACTCATAGTTACTAAGGATTAATAATAAAATATATTTGTATGTATAATATTTTATAAATAAAATAACTGGAAGAGCCAACAATGTTATATTGTGAATGAAAACAATAATAATTATAAAAAAGTAATAATGCCAATTAAAACATTATGTAATTAATGATTCATGGCCACTAGTTCGCATTTAAACTAGGTGTAGACATTTTATAACTATTTTGTACCGATTATGGTAATGGGACTTGGGTTTATAAACGTATCAAATCAATGTATATATTTACGCTGTTTTAGGGCAAAATTTGTATAATTTATAAATCGATTTTGTAAGAAAACATTGAAATTCATTAGAATGTGACGAAACGAGTTGTCTGCGTTTTTTTAATCGATAAATCAAAACGTACAATGTACTGGTATCTTTCCTTATTTCTTCTTATGTTTTTTACCGGCGTCTATAACGATATGACCGACTGTTATAACGAATTTTCGATAAATATGAGTCATCTAAACCAGTTCAAGGAACCGTTCACGTGCCCAAATAAAATAAAACAAAAAACCGTCATCGCAAATGTCGTTGCAATGACATAATATTAAAGTTTATTGTCAAATTCTTTATTCGACTTAATTGAGTCATTACTTGACCTATACGCGGTGTAGGGGTTGATTAGTTAAGCAATGTTATGTTTTCTTCTTTCGAATTTTAAATCAATGTTGACAGAAAGAAAGAAATCAGTGCTGAAATAAGTCTTATCACCCGCTACAACACATTTACAAGTAATATTTAATATTTATATAAATGAAACTGTTTATGTAATGTCTACGTGGCTGAATCAAAACGTATAGAACGAACAAGCTATACATCTTAATGTAATCTTTATACTTTTCGTCGTCAAGCCCTTTGCTTAGCAACGAAAGAAATCCGATACAAGCAAAGCGACGCACCAGATTGTATTGAGATCAAACACGTTTCATTTATCGTGGTACACGCTTCATGTACATTTCAATCACGTGGCAGTTTTACATCATAATCTCAAATATACATATAGAGTTCCCGCTTCGACAGATTTAAATTTAATTAAAATAATATAAGTGAAGAACTAACTAATGTGTTAATGATTGGAAAAGCATAAATATAATTGAAATTAAAATATACTTTAAAATAGATATAATAGATAGAAATAAAATATAAAACAATGAATTCAGTCAGAGTTAATATGAGATAATGCCATCTATGAGGGAATAGCAGCACCAATGTTATCCCATGAAGTGTGTGATACTGAAATAGCTATAACACGAAGACTATTTCAAACTCACGTGTCACCATTGAAACGACTTGGCAACAGCATTTGCGTTTTCACCGAGGACGAAGTTCATCCTGAGATATTTAAGTCGCTGGCTAAATGTATGGAATGAATTGTTCTAAAGCTTTGTAAATTATCATCAATAGAATATTCTTCGTTTACTTGAATTATTAGGACACATTTATGATGCTAGACATAGCTATTATAACGATAATGTTCTTTGTATTCTGTAAAAAAATCAATTTTGAATAAAACTAGCATCATAGTTGGTTTGTTGATTAATGAGAAATGAAGATTAAATAAACATTTGTAAACAAACGAAGAACGTTTCAATTGGATCGAGCCATTAAAGCAGGAAGGTTGCTAACCCGTGCAGGGTGAGTGATCGATACCATTACATTTATTATGATACTAAATAAATCATACAGTGCTGATAAATAACATACATGAGCCGTTTTAAACCGCCGTGTGATTTACTACTGTGAAACAATCACAAACATTGCTTCTGACGCATCTTCGAACCTAAACAAATGTCCTATATCTCATTGTACATGACGCCTATTATTTTAACAGCATATTTCTCAATTATACCATAAGAAAACGGAACGACGAAACAAGACCGACCCTAGATTTTTTTATATATAAAATGCAACGGACGTGCAAATGGGAAAGGAATATTAATTATCACTCACCTCGCCAATGCGCCACCAATCTTGTCCTTTGTTAGGTTAGGTAGTAACACTGGCCCACTAACCCTTCAAACCAGAACACAACTATACAAAGTCTCAGTTGGTACTCAGGTGGCTTGCACAGCTACACTTACATGTAAAAACTATAAGAAATAATTTAAAAAAAAACATCTTAAAATTATTTCTTAGTTATTATTAATACCCGAAATATGCGTTATCAGGGTGCACAGTAAGTCCATAGCTATAATAATACCCTGTCTTATAGAAAAAGTTTGATACATACATTTATACAAAAATAATATTAATTATATAAATTGTCTCTTGTATTTTCTTGATGTTCTACATATGTACATATATTCGTTTTGTATTTTACTTAATATGATTACGCACTTCCATATATTAATGGTATATTTTACAGCTGTTGTGCAAGTTTCTTTTACCTTTTTTATACATAAATGAGCTATTCATGAACAATCAAAATACATACTTTATTTTTGTTTCGAATTATTTAATACAACTATAAAATATAATATAAATATGTAAAAAATATTTTACGCAGTACTATATATACCACTTTGCATTTAAATGTTTTCCGTTTCATGTTTATTGAGCGTTTATTAACCACGTAAATACATCAATTATTTAATACGTAAGTAACAAACGAATTCTCCCGTTCTCTTATGGCGAAGGTTTGAAGCTTATTAAATCCATTCCAGTAATAGAATTTTTCCAAAGCCATCTTCCCTCACCAAGCACGAAATACATTGTAAGAACAAATTAAGTACATAAAAGCTTTTGTTTATGTGGATTTTTGATTTGAACCCGCACTATTCAGGCTGAATAATATATATAGTTTTTCACTGGGTATGTCATATGGGAGCTTACAATTATGTCACATTCCATAAACCTAAACAACTATAGAACTTATTTTTAAATATAATAAACATATTCTATCACATTGCCTTATGTAGAAGTTAAAGATTTTTAATTATAATATAAAGTGCAGTGCCGAAGTCCCGTCTATATGACGCCAGCCTCTGGCGTTTTATCAGGTTTCAAATGATAAACGGCAAAGGTTTTGCTCGAGCACAAAGTATTTATATATAGCCTTGGTATTCATAAAATTCAAAGATCTCTCATATTGGAATCCTTTTTAAATATATAAATCATTATTAATTGAAAATATTTATACAAATAGTTATTAATATACGATGATTAAACGCGAACATGTTCCGTAAACACTTGGCATTGCTTTTAAACATGTCAACGTAAAAAGCTGCAGTTTCTCTACTTCTTAGTAATTTAAAATGATTATATTTTATTTATTTAATAGCAATTCAACATCATTTATTATAAAGAGGTTTCGTTTGTTTTGATCAAAACTATAACTTAAACAAAAAATCACTATATGGATGATATTTTTAAATTTCTAAAATTTCAATAAAAACATATGGCCCAGGTTTTTCTCGCCCAGCACACATCTATCTGTTACAGACACACACGAACAACACAGAGGCTGTTCAATTTATAACACACACTACGGCACAAACTTAATCCTTATGATAAATAAATAATTTAAATTTTATGCGATTTATGTAACTTAAGTTAAATTGTAAAACTTCAGAAACTGCTGGTTGGCCTCCTTTTGACGTTTCACAAACTCCTCGCGGTCTTGCGCCAGCATTCGAACCGCTATTTTTCATTTATCTTTTAAATTTCTCAAACACATAGACAAAGGTAATCGGATAAGAACGGACACTTTAAAATTATGAAAATAACGGGCATAATCTTATAAGAAACAAATATATTTATAATTATATAACATCAAATAAAAATGTACAGAGGCAGAGATAGCTGGACGAATTTGTTCAGTTCAAGAAATTCATCAAATCATAATCTATATGAACACTAAATAAACAGTTTCATATCATTATTAGAAAAAATAGGCTTATTATTTCTGGAGCTGCAATGATATTTACTGATATATACTGATATATAACAATTGTGCCTCGTTAAAGTATAGGATGTTTTGTCTTGAATGAACAAAGTCATTTAATTGCACACCCGTCGAGTAATTAGCGTAGCTAATTTCATGTTACCTAGGAACAATGATAACAGTGTGCTATTGTTTTGAAAGATTAATTTAAAACAGCAATGAAACTAACACTTGTCACTCATTGGACTAGCTAGGTTATAGACTGCGGCGCCAAATCTTTGAAGGTGGAATTTTTCCCGTGTCAGTTTATTTTTTACTTAGAGGACTGAACAGTTTTTGTTGCATTTCATAAGATTCTACTAAACGTTTGTACAGCGTATTTCTTAGTTTAGTTTTGTAAGAATTACAACATAGGTGGCGTTTTAGTTCAGTTTTCAGTCAGATGGCGCTTTTGTAAGTGTGCCGTGTTAGCCACTCAAATTATTTTTCTAAATATTATATTCTGTGTATATCTAAATAATTGTTTGTCCGTTCTGTGATTGCCCAGTTAGAAGACGTGAATTTTAAATTCTTAACCAATGATTCCGAGTTCAAACATGCGAACGGACATGTACGACTGGAATTTCATGTGCTTATTTTTTGTTTACAATTCATCTCGTACTCGGCGGTGAAAGAAAACATGGCGAGTAACCTGCATGTGGCGGATGAAAATCCACCACGTGTATCCACCAACTCGCATCGAAGCAGCGTGGTAGAGTAAGCTCCAATGCTTCTCCTTAAAAAAGAAAAGGTCTTAGCCCAGCAGTAGAAAATTTATAGGCTGTTTCTTTTAATTCTTTGACTTAATTAATAAACTAATCAATGAAAAAGTTTCGAATTGTCACAACGATTATGTATACTAGGTATAGTAACGATTCTGTTGACGTCACACATGTTTATGCGTCATCAAAGTCTGATTCGTAAATCCAGGGAGCTATAAAATTTCGTCCAAATTTTTTTGCGCAGTCAATATATTCTAAGCTCGTCATAAACCAATTACAAGTGTCCGATTCACTAAATATTTAGACGAAATATTAAAACGTGCTTTATTTTTATAACTCAATATATTCTTGCACGTAATAACATAATTAGTGATTGGAGTAGACTTAAAAACTATAGGAGGCGACTGAGCGTCACGCCGCGGCGCCACTGGCAGCGTTGGCACGGGACGCCCGCGATTGTATAGTGTTTGTTTGTGATCGTCTTCGCCTCCGTTTCATTAAACATCCGCCTGTTTCAGTACTCGGCCAATTCTCCCGACAATCGGTGCCAGTGGTATAAGTCGTTTTAATTATTCTACGACGCCATTTTTTAAGTTTAGTCTAGTGCGTTTCATTCAAAATGATTTTGATAAAGACACTGAGAAAGTTTGTTGTACTCTTGTTTGATATAAAGGAAGTGTTCAGTGAATCTCTGATTAATGTGCTGCTGAGTGATGGAGCGGAGTTCCTCCTGTAATTATAACTGTCATTCCTATTAAAGACACATTCGCAAAAGATAGTCTTATGAGAATTTGAACGAAAGAGTTGGAGCCGCTTTTGAATGAGCTAAAAACTTTGAATTAAACACATTTTAAAAGACTGACCAAAAGATATTATAGTGCTGTTATTTTACGCTTTTAATATTAGTATATAAAGAGTATCAAAATAGAGAGGGGCAAATTATTTATGTTCAAGAGAATGTCCGGATTAAAGAGATGTATAAGCCAAGTATCGATGTTTATGACTGGAAAACCGATTAATTCATCGGAATCGGCTTGGAGAGAAGAGTTACAAAAGTAAGTTACTCTTGAGATTGAGTTATCTGAAACTATAAAAAAGTTGCTAATGCGAATAGTAATAGGTATATAAAAACTTAAATGACTCATTGATATAACAATATTTTTCTCAGAAGTTGTCTCTTACATACAATAAAGGAATAGCTTTGTGAAATTCTTCTAAGAATAGTATCTTTATGAGAAAATATTTAATAAGTTATTTCGCTTAGGTTATTGCAAAAGCTATCTAAGAATTACGAGTAAGTTCAATATTAAAGCAAAAAGTCGTATAAGCTACCTGATTAATTAACTGATATGGACACAGCAGTAGAAAAAATATACTAATAACACAAGGAAATAATAATCAGTAATTATAATCTATAAAGTATTTGCACAATTTTTTAATTTACATACGATTTTTGATATAATTAAAATTTACTTAATGTTTTTGTGAAATTGGATTGATCAACGATAATTCATTTTGTGTTTTTATGTTTGAATAGTATCCATAGTAATTAGTGGTCAATCGTTGTGAAAATTACTCAACGAGACTTAATACCCTTGATGGCCGTAATTAACAAATCAATTAAGCACGTAACACGACACTTAATGTTCCGTAAATATTTGTAATCGAAACGAGATTTGAAGCAGATTTCAAATTTATTTTATTTAAAACAAATACATTTTAATAAATGGATCACTTTTTATTAAAATATGTTAAAACTTACATTAAAAATATGTTGTAATAAATTCAAGTCGAATGACACAATAACAGATGGGCTATCTGTTTTGAAATTATAATTAAGATGAAAACGCTCCGTATAGTTGTATTAATCACGTCACCGTATTGACGTCATCGCTCCGGCTATGTCAATATTCAGAACGTACACTCGATAATTTTGTACGAAGTATTAACAAATCATTGTCATATAGATCGATGACAGCTTACGAGTTAACTACGTTAGCCAAATCATATGAGACTGATATGCTTCATCGAGGTGTTCTAGTAATATCTACGTAAGATTAATTTGCAATTTATTGCTTGTTTTAATAATAAAATGAAATTTAAGTATTACTTTCAGTCGTTAATATGTTTTTTTTTCTAATGTAAAGAATCACCAACAGAAATTTCTAGAATATATCCAGAAAAAAATATGATGATGTTCTCCGTAAACACAGGTGCACATTATCTTTCCTCGATTCATAATTAACACACACACACACAGAACTAAGTTTTGACCAAAAAAGAAACACCGCGGAATCTGCAGTTTTTTAAGGTAGATCAGCAGGACAGAGCAAAAAAACTATATCTTAACAAATTAAGTATTATAATTAAAAGTATATTCAAATAGAGAAACATGACTTTACATAAGTTGCTATGAACCGGTACCCTTTCATGAACTGCCCATAACTGGCCCTAGCACTAGTTTATTCAATTAGTTACTTTCATTATATATGGCCTCTTTTATATAAATCCCTTTTATTATAGTTCTCTTATATTTAGTGGTTTTAGATAACATTAAATTAAACGTATGAATGCATAGATTATTTAATAGTGCTTTCACTTATCTTAATGCGAGCTCTATTTGTGATAGCACGATGGATGTATCTAAAAACTTCCATTTTAGTTATCAATAGTATCCACTAGTGTTTCAGATATTTTTATAAAAAATCAATTTTATAAATTTGTTTTGTAAAAATGCTTTAACTTAGATATGTCCAAGCATGTAAATATATATTTATGTAATAAGTTATTTTAAATATATAATATAATAAATATATAATTTATACCCAAATTTTAAATATATATATAATATATTAAAAATATTATAAGTTTAATATTAACACATATTGTTACTTTAATAACCATTATAATTTAATTTAAATAATTATAATGTAATGATTAGATGGTAACTAATATATACACGAGTATAAATATCTTTGTTTGACATGAATTTATTTTCTATTAAACGGAATGCGGATATCTCATTTAAAAATCTTTAGCAATTATTAAAACAAACTATGTTTCTTATTTTATTATACACTATAAGTATATACTATTTCATAAAAAGATGATAAAGCACCTAACAAGGCATTAAACTCAACAAGTACTCAAAATATAATTTATTTATTCAGTTTTAACAAGCAATTCAAATCGTCACATTACAAAAATTTTCATAACAGTTCTACTACTACTACTTTTGTTTCGAAATGTACGTTTTTTCAGTTATATTTATTGTAATTCAATAATTTTGATAGCATTCATAACAATGTTGGTAATAAACTAATTCTGTTTTATCGTCATAAATCGTTTTTTCTATCGACATTAAACATTAGCGAGGTTTCGATAGCCAACAGCTAGCAATATACCTCCAAATGCCAATGACTAAAATTAGTTATTAATATGTATGAAAACTAAAAGGACCTAACATTGGTACTAGTAATAAAATTGACGAAGATTATTTAGTTCCAGCATAAGTGCTCCATTGGAGCATATATACCGACTATTTGCGATCTATGATATGAGTGTATGATAGATCGCAAGTAGTCAATATATAATATGCACCTGAATAGTAGCGATGGTAAAGCTATATCATTCAATTTTTAGCACTTTAAATGAAGTATAAACTTCATCTCATCTATCTGTTTTAAAATAGAAATTAACGGCTAAAAGCTACAAATACGCGAGATCAATATTGCAAACAATAACAAAAGTGGCAATAAGAACAATCAACAATGATAATAATGTAAGGATTTCTGTAATTCCTATAAAGTATTAACTTTGTAGGACAGTATGATGCAGCGTATGAATATATGTACAAGTGTAAATCTGTTTTCGTACCTATTAATGTGTGCAAAGAGCAACCACATTTGATATTCAACAGTTTAACCCGATTACTTTCCTGCTATTTGTACAGATTAATTGTTTTTCGTAAACAAAGTGTATCGTTTATTTAAATTATCGGTTCGATTGCCGGTATTTCGATTTTTATAAACATTTTTACTTTTTAAAAAAACATTCTTCGTACAAAAATCGTTATCTCGATGTTCTGAATTAAATATACTTTTTTTAAAAAGTTTTCTTTATATTTTACAAATAATAGTACATTTTAGTATTAACAACGTTTTAATGAGTTTATGAACTACTTTTCTATGTCTTTTACATGTTCGTTTTGTTTTACAGATACCGCAATGCCCGTTATGCGGCGAGACGCGTTAGAAAGCGCGTGATCTTTAAGCATGGGGACTGCAACGTCGTTCAATGGAACGTAGCGAAACGCAGGCGCCGATACCTACAGGACATCTTCACGACCCTCGTGGACGCACAATGGCGCTGGACGCTACTGGTGTTCGCTCTCTCATTCATCCTCTCTTGGCTCCTCTTTGCCCTTATTTGGTGGTTAATCATCTTCACCCACGGTGACCTCAATCCCCCTACAAATAGCTCCGAAGTTTTCATTCCTTGTCTAAATAACGTGAATTCCTTTACTGGTTGCTTCCTCTTCTCAGTAGAAACTCAACACACTATTGGATATGGTTCTCGGACGACGAATGAGGAATGCCCTGAAGCGATTTTTGTTATGTGCCTACAGAGCATCGTTGGCGTTTTCATTCAAGCTTTCATGGTAAGAATTTATTTGAATATTATTCTATTTAAAAAAATATATGTTTATTATAAAATTAAAACATTTCTTTACATAGAGAACAATTGTATTTTCTAGAAATTTCTTTTTGTAATATTTGCTTTATTTTTTGTATCGTCTCCGAATGATAGATAGTTCTTGGCATTATATAAAGGAAATAAATGTTTTATTGTACATGAAATGAAACTTAATACGATCTACTAAATTATATAATTCTCTTCAAAAATATATTGTACGTACATAAAAATAAACCAAACCTGGTACGTCTGATCGTCTGCAATATGATGCGCTATCAGTAATACCAATTAAAGATTTATTTTTTATATAATAGGTAAGCGGACGAGCATATGGGCCACCTGGTGGTAAGTGGTCGACAACGCCCATAGACATTGGCCTTGTAAGAAATTTTAACCATCGCTTACATCACCAATGCGCCACCAACCTTGGGAACTAAGCTGTTATGTCCCTTGTGCCTGTAATTACACTGGCTCACTCACCCTTCAAACCTGATCGCAAAAATACCAAGTACTCCTGTTTTGCGGTAGAATATCTGATGAGTGGGTGATATCTACCCAGACGAGCTTGCACACCACCAATCTCAAATCGTTACAATAATATATTTTAATATATACACGAGGTTAGCTTCAAAAGCCTAGCAATAATATATAATTTCTAAAGATAACTGGAACAAAAATAAAACACTATTAGACATTATTTAAAGGGTTATCAAAATACTTTTTAATTTAGAAATCTTCCTGCTTCGAAGCCAATATGATAATATGATATCAAAATAAGCTTGGAGCGAAGCCAAACGTTTACGTGCCGATCTGTGTGATCCAGATGCTCTCTTAAAAATAATTACGAAATAAAATATACCCACTCTGGGTTTTACGTTTTACTTGATTCTTATTTTACCTGTTTAAGCGTGACTTTCTTTAAATTTAATAAGGCTATAAGATTAGGTTATTTATGAAATATGAGGCTTTTAAAAACCGTAATTGTATCAATAAGCAGAAAACGTCGTTACAATTTTAGGTGGGAACCGTGTTTGCTAAGCTCTCTAGACCAAAAAAACGAGCTCAGACCCTGCTTTACTCCCGGAACGCTGTCATATGCCTACGAGAAGGTCAACTGTGTCTCATGTTTCGAGTCGGCGATATGAGAAAATCTCATATTGTTGAAGCACATATAAGAGCGCAAATAATCCGCCGCAAGGTATATTATTACGACAAAGCGGAGACTGGTTAGTGATTGGGGATTTCAGTCAGCACGCTTCGATACCTTTCCGATCCGAACTTTAAAACCAAATCTTCTTATCTCCTAACCTAAAGGGATTTAAATCTGTATATTTACCCCTAAATCGCGTCAATTGTACAGATTTTCATGCCCATAAATTTGGAATTTAACCAACCAGATATTCCTTGTTTTGTCCATAGGTGGGTCTAATATTCGCAAAGCTGGCGCGGGCCAAAAAGAGAAACACGACGCTCCTCTTTTCAAGGAACGCGGTGATATGTCTTAGAGATGGAGAGTATTGCCTCCTGTTTAGAGTCGGAGATATTCGGAAATCACATATTTTGGAAGCGCATGTTCGTGCCCAGCTAATTCGGAAAAAGGTGGGATACCTTATATTAGAGTTATTTGATATGTGTGATTGTTTATAATTACATGTTTTGTAAATACATGCAATTATCTTTTATTCGATTGCAAATATCTTTTTTTAATTTATTGTTTTATTGGACCCATCTAAGGACTGCCTAACTCCACTCATGTTCTATACAATCACTTTGTACAGTCTGTGCTTTATTCATGTTTCGCTTCATTTATTGTTTGCACGTATGTAAATATATACAGTAAATAGTTACAAAATTTTGACCCAGTGAATAAATACCAATTATGGGTGTTTTGTAGATTTACCAATATATTTTTAATTGGAACTAAACATTATATATAGGCTTTCATAAATTTGTATATAAAATATCATTAAAATTCGTGTTTGAGTTCAAAACTAATTGTAAACGCCTACAAACATTTTAACAATACATTGCATGAATGTAATGCATGACAATTTATATAGAAATCTGGTGGAAGTACATTTATTTAATTACATCGTACAATAATTTATTTGTAACACGCCCTGCAGATCACAAGAGAAGGAGAGATGTTGCCATTCTACCAGCAGGAGTTGAAGGTGGGAGCTGACGGCGAGGAAGACAGGCTGATGTTCATCTGGCCTATGACCATAGTGCACAAGATCAATGAGAAGTCACCTCTATATAACCTTTCTGCTTCCGACATGTTGAGAGAAAGATTTGAAATAGTAGTCATGTTAGGTAAGTTATTGCTTAAATAGAGGACAAGTCGAACTGCCGCATTCAAGGACATGTAACGCGTAGTTAATTATGCATTTGGAATTCAAATCTATACAAAAATCGACCTAAGTGACCGTTAATTGTCTCTGAGTACGGCAGCTACGTTCACACAGCGGTTCATTTTACACTTTCGTTTTATTTCGGCAATGGCGTATGTAGTTGACGTTCCTGTTCACACACGACAGTATTTCAGATCCAGTAAAAATAATGATCCGAATAAGGGTCCGTTTTAAAGGTCCGTCAGACGGGATTAAAAACAGTGTGAAAAAAACCACCAGTGACGACGGATGCGTTAAAAATGATCCTTAAAATGTTAACCTGTGTGACTGTGCGATTAGGCTTATTGTAAGCAATCTAATTAGTGTCAAGAATTTTCAACACTATATTTTTGGAAATTTTAAATAGCAATAATTTTTTATTATAATATTGATTAAAAAAGCAATTAGATATTTACAATTAAATATATTTGTAAAGCTATCCTTAATTATATTAATACAATTCGAATATTCATATGTGTAATCTTTGAATGTATAATGTAATCTTAACTAATATTATCCATTTTTGGGAACTTTGTTGTTGTTATTGATTAACACTATTTTACATTCAGGTCATACTGATACTGATATAAGTTGATAACTTAAACAATGCTGTATCAGTATTCCCTATAATCGATATTTTTAGATAAAGCCGTATTAACGTCATTTAAAGGATTTTTTTTATCTGTAGACGTTTTCAAATACAGAAGAACTTGATTCTATTTCATCAGAATCATGTTGAAATTTTGAATTTTCAGAGGGAGTCATCGAATCAACTGGTATGACAACGCAGGCTCGAAGCAGTTACCTACCGTCGGAGATCCAGTGGGGACATCGTTTTGAAACAATGGTATCATTCCGAAAAGACACAGGAGAGTATGAGGTAGGCACATTTTTCTATGGCGTACATTATCTATTTTAAGAAGATCTGGCACAGTGACGACTTCTAATTTAATCTTTCTTATTTCAAGGTCATATACTTATTTTAAAACACTTAACACTTCACGATTTTTATACAAATTTAACTATTAGACTATGATGTTGAAATTAAAAATAAATAAGTTATTACTTAAAAGTAATGTAAGAAACATAATATCAAGTTTGTATTATTGAGATTTAAAAATTAAAAAAATATTTCATGTTAATTCGAGTTCATAATGCAAAACTAGCCTATCTGTGTAGTTACCACACTTATTAAAAATTCTACCGTTAAACAGAATTACTTATTGTTGTGTTCCATTTTAAAAAGTAAATGAGCCAGTATAACAAGCAAAATACATAGAGACATAATATACCAATGGTTACATTTGCAATGTAAGGAATAGTTAATATTACATACAGCAAAAAATAATTAAATATTTTCACTTAAAATATACCAAAGTTCATATATATATATATATATATATATCACTTTTTAATAGTTACTAGTTTACACTCGCGGCTTGTAATAGCAATCCCCACCTCCCTCTGTGCTAGTATCATTCTGTAGTAGTATTTACATGTCCTTTTCAAAATTAAATGTTGATTCGTCGTATACTTAAGACATAACAACGTAACAATAAAACAAACAAAAACATTTATAATATTTGTAAGGCATCCTATCAAAACTATTAAATAACGGAAAACCCATATAATCGTATAAATGTGATAATTTTTTATCAACGATCCTAAATCTTGAACAATTGGATCTCAATCGTTATAAATATAAATTAGCGTTATTCACTACTTCGATGGATATATCTTACATATAAGGCTTCAGAAAAGCGCGCAAAGCCATTGTTCTCGTGTCGGATTGCTATCCTATTGTAGTATAAGAGTCAGGGAATAGTGCTCTGTGTTTGCGCACACTCGTCTGAACTATAATCACTTGCGCAAAACACAAGTCTCCGTTAAGTTTTGCCTTTAATTTCAGTCGAAAGGAAATAATTTGTTTTAAATCTTAACTGTATTTGATGATAAAATATATAAAGGAAAAATTTACAAAGAAAAATATTTCTGAATAGTATATTATCACTAAATACACAAATTTTTAAAATAACAAAGAACATTTAAAACATTTCGCACTTCATGTTAAATTTACAACGTGACAAATTAAGACAAAAACAAACAAAGACGTTTTATTTATAACAATGTTTAGATATGTATTAATTTCTTTATATCTTAATTCTTCGTAGTGTTTACAGAGCCTTCACAATATAATACTTTTAAATAAACAAAACACATATACATTCTAACAATCGATATTAATCGTTTACACTGACGATAATTAAATCGTTTATTTAATTAAATAGTTTTATTATTAAATAAACGACTATTGCATGGGTAATATGTTGTTTATTACATATATTATAATTTATTTTTAAATCAAAAGTTCAGAAGTACATTGTTTTTTCCTGTCTAGACACTGATTTGACTTAGTATCGATTCATAATAAAAAACTGTATGGAAAAAACCAGTTGTACTTTACTTGATGTTATTTATTGAATACTTAAAATAATACAAATTAAATAGACAGTTATTTAGAAGTGAACCGTACCGTAACAGTCTGTGAATGTCCCACAGCTGGGCTAAAGGCCTCCTTTCCCTTTTTGAGGAGAAGGTTTGGAGCTTATTCCACCACGCTGCTCCAATGCTGCTCCAATAATTTGTTAGTTAATATGAAGTGTCTTGTCACAATTGTCGTATTAATGGGGGGCAATTATTATGAGGAATAGAATCGGGAACGTAGTGGAAAGGTTATAAATTAGTACAATTGGCTACTTTACGGTAACTTACGCTTTAGTTTGAGCCATATGGATAGACCCATTTTAAATAAGTAGAAATGTGAGAACAAATTCGAAACTCATCGCAGAACAAGTTCGTGTAATGATCAGAAAGTGATACCTTAACAACCATAATAATGTCCTCGAGACCGATTTCGGCCACGGCAGCCAATCTCAAGAGAGATTAGCCAACTATGCTGAAGATATTATAGTGCACAAGTGTGTGCGCAAACACAAGTTCACTCTCTATTCTCTAACTCTCATAATCCGACGGGACGACAATCCGACACGAACGGAAAGAGTTTAGGCGCAGGACTTTACGTGCTTTTCGAGGCCAACTTCTAGACTCCGGGCTGCTAGTGAGAATTTTCTGACAGAAAAACCCAATAACTTTTTATCGGCCCGACCTGGGAATTGAACCCAGGACCTCCGGGTCTGCGGCCTTACATCAAGCCACTAGACCAACGAGACAGTTACAACCATAATAATAATTACAACATTCTGATGATGCACGCAACAATATATACCGTGTTACCGTAAGTCGGGTTTCAATGTTCCAAGAGTGACATACGAAGTGCTTTTTACAAAATAGCACCACAGGATCAGATTCGTCGAACAAGCAGAAAGCGTTTCTTTAAACAACACTCATTATTCAGTCACTTAGTTATTTACTTAATAGTCTTATTTCATTCCTTCTTAGAATATAAACTAAACATAATATCAGTGTAATGTTGACGGTCATTATCTTTCTTACAAAAACTTGATAGGTACAATTTTATCTTTGCATAAACGTTATATTCCTTCCTATTATATTCATATGTTTTTTTTGTCTTTGAATTAATTTGAAAATATAGACACGACTTAAATTAACTAAATATATATTTAAATGATTTCAGATTAAATTTTGTAGTTCGTTTTACAGTTATTTATGTATTCTTAAATAAAAATATATGTGCATTTAAAGTGACGTCATCGCTGATATCATACGCTGTGAAATTTAAAAAGTAACTGGGCTTTCGTCATTTAAAATCGTGAAATCGTTGCGCCACCTGCATCATACAATTTAACTTTTATAAAAATTGTCGCTCGCTATTTAAAAATCCAATCCAATACCAGAATTTTTTTAATTGTATTCGCGTCCTTCATCGCTTATTTTACGCGCGCTTGATTAGTATTTAATCATGTACTTTTTTCAAAATTTCTTAGAGAAACCAGCGAGTGTCGAATGAAATTGTAGATAGTCAGGTTTACTCTGGAACGGTGTGATGGAATAAACTCCAACTCTCCTTAATTTGATAAGAGACCTTTGCTCAATAGCGGTTTTTTCTCTACCTGTACTTTCTGGTAATTCTTAAAACACAAAATTTACAATAACGTTTTATCCAATTTCATAAAGTTATAACAAAGCTTAAGCACCTCAGATGTACCTATAGTACTTATATATACACATACATTACGCGGGACTTAACCGCATTAATCTTTTTTTTTGTTTGACTTTTCGAAAGGGCATATGCGTGTTCATGGGCTGAAAATAATTATTCTTTATTTAATATTGATTACTCAATACAATTTGACTTCTGTGGGACGGTCGAAAGGTCTCCGAGCTTTATATTATCATACAGAGATTTGGATATGGATTATTTGCCTCTGTTTTGTATTTCCTTACAATTGATACAATGTATCATTGTATGATTCTTTGAGTATATTATATACATGTTTATTTGCTTAAAGCCAATGAAAACATATTTATTTTATTCAAATAGGTTGTTATAATAATCATTTGAATAGTTCATTGTAAAAGATTTCTTAAATCTTAAACTCTCATATGCTAGATATATATATATATATATATACTACGTACTAATAATACGCAGTAGTTGTGCAACACTTTTATTTAATTGTTAATTCCAGGTTGATTACACGAGGTTTAACAACACGTACGAAGTAGATACTCCGCTATGTTCCGCTAAGCAACTGGACGAGCTGCGGGCCACGGTTTCTACTTCGCAGAAATTAGGTACCTACATACGTTCATCTTTTCCTTGACAACGTCTTAAGGATACTCTAATGATTTATCTTATGATTCCGAGAACATATCGAAACTATTACGTATTCATGTAATATGCATTCGTATGAATACAATCAACGCAATGTGCTTTTTATGTGAATCGAGCATATTTAAATAAAAAATATGTTAATATGAATAAAATATTGTTTTTTTTTTGTACTAAATATATTTTCGTTAGAATTTAACACAATAAAAACTAATTTAAGTAATTAATTATTTTAAAATAACCATTCGAAATTCATTTCAATGTAGGTCGAATACGTAAATAAATATCTTTATTTTTCTCCTTTTAAATTTCCAATATATTTACCATGCGATGTAATTTTCACAGTCACTCACTTTTTTTTTTATTCATACAACAATTCGTTCATTTGCCGATCACAATCGATTGCGACATTAAATATGTCTTTTTTATCAAACTATGTCTTTATTGGAATTATCATTCTGTGTTACTGCGGAATAATTAGTTACATTCAAATAAAAAACCTCTTTTCAGATCGTATGCTAGGCACAATACCAAAGTCCTTCTCGAACGACACCCTAGATATGAGTTCCGTGGACTCGATGTCCTTGGACGAACACATCGAAATCAAAATACCAGAAGCGAGAGTAAGAGAGAACAGGCTGATGGCTCAGAATAACTTCGTACAGCACGTCAACGAGAAGACCAGGTACAGTCACAATCACCTGGCTGTGGAGAACGGTCACGAAAACTTCATCAAAAATAACTCAGTAGTCGGCATGACTGATAGCAAAGAACATCACATGCATAGAAGCCACAGCCATGCGAGCATGAAGAGGGTCCACGGGCTGACTCCAAATGGCATTAACCATATTAACGGCAATGACCAGAAAATTGAACAACATAAAATTAAAAAGTGAGTTTTTATCATATATACTTCCAAAAAATTGAGCTCATAACTATTAAAGAAAAAAAGCATTGAGTAGGATTACTATTTGGGTGTGTTTTCATGTTCATGTGAACGTTTGCTCGTCTGATCGACACGAAATTCGAGGTCAGTTCTTATCTTAATATACTTTTAGTTAATTACAATTAACTTGTACACGTGTTGTTGTGTTACCAATTCAACATAAAATTTAATTATAAAATTTCGAAAACATTTTCTTAATACATATATACACAACTGGCTAAAAAGTAATTATAATATGAATAATTTAGTTACATAAATATATAAACAAATGTCAATGCCTTTTACGCCGAAGGTTGAGGGTTCGATTCCCACCCAGGACACATATTTGTGTGCATGAACATGTCTGTTTGTCCTGAGTATGGGTGTAATTATTTATATAAGTATGTATTTACAAAAGAAAAGTAGTATATGTAGTATATCAGTTGTCTGGTTTCCATAATACAAGCTTTTCTTAGTTTGGGATCTGATAGCCGTGTGTGAATGTCCCAGGATATTATTAGGATAGAACCTTGAAATGGATTTTTTATTTTTTTTAAATGATAAATAGCTTGCCATTACAAATCCCTATGCCAGTATTCAAAGTGATCATGATTTTCTAGCAGCTTATTGTTTATTGATTGATTACATTTATATAGTTCTTAAATAATTATTAAATAATAAGTTTTTGTCTATGATTTCCAGATCCCCCAGCGACAACCACATAGCAGATCAGACTCCGATTATACCCATTCTCGTGACGTCAGCCGACACAGACGCTTGACCCAGAGACAACCCGAAGATCAGAACACACGTCAGGTTCAGAGAAGTTGAAGTAGACATGGTATCGGATATAATACGGATATGTGTAAACCATAGACAAGAATAAAATTAAAAGTAAATATAGTTAGTGTAATTTTAAATAGAATGCAGTTGATTTAATTAATTGTATGTTTCTGGGGATGTTATATTTATTAGGAATTTTATAATGAGATGTGTGGATAGGAAAGAAAATGATGAAAAAACTCTGTGCCAACACCTATGTACTTGTGCATAGAGAAACTTTGTGATATCTAAAGTATTATTAAAAGTACTACAAATATTTTTATAATAGTCTTAAAAATTATTAAGGATTCGAATTAAATCAAAATATTTATATCTTCGCAAACTCTTTTGCATCGTCATTATGTTACATTACGTTTGTACGAGACATAATTTCCAAATATTTTCAAAAACACTTAAGACTATTCGAAGTCTCGTTCTTTAAATATCTCAATCTATTATCTCCTCTTAGATATTAAAATTCAATTCATACAAACAAACTTTACTAACTAAAATTGTTTCTTGAATTTTTTGTTGATCCATTTTTAAAATCAAGTAATTTATCTGATCCCAAAGTAATTCCAAAATATAATTTAGATTAAAAAATATAGCGGACAACAAATTGTGTACAACAGATTTAGAACCAATAACGTCAAAATGTTACATGTATTTAGTTTGCTCAAATGTGGTTGGAGTGCATAAATGTTATTTTCTATACTATTTATTTCCTAACATAATGGTCCAATAATAATTAAAACTCGCTCACGTTACAACTTAAATGTTGGCAGCGCACTGACAACCGTTTACTATGCCAAAGTTACCACATAACACCAGGAAGACAATTTACTGGTCAATCTTCTGATTATTAATCACAAAAACCGCGGAAACGACTTCGAAAATTGTTTAAAATGATTTGTACTATTTTGGCTTAACGCCAAAGATATAAAAAAAAATTTGTGAGGTATAACGTTCAATTACGTATTTCATTTGTTAATTCATCAATTTTTTTTATTGGCACTTCTAGAAGTGTAAAGACTATGTCAATGCGCTGCGAACCACGAGACTTGATACGTTATGTCCCAAATGCCTGCAATAACACTGACTCACTTCATCATTCAAACCGAATAGCCATATATAGCTGCTTGGCGGTTAAATAAATGGTATGTGGGTGGCAATCACTAGACTTGTAGGGGCCACAAGTAAAAACCTTTAAAATTATCACTTCTACATATTCATTCAGAAACGCGATGACCATTCAATAATAGAAAAGTAGAAAATGTAACTGTATTTATGTAGAAACGACTTGAAGAAACTTGTATATGTTTTAAAAAACTTCTTTGCAATTTAAACACTTAAATGATTTCTAACAGAAGTTAAGTGATTTAAGGAGTTATGTTAAAATTATTAATAAAAGGTATGTCTTTGGTACATAAAAAGCGCCTTATAAAAAAAACATGTATTGTATTAAAACATTTGCAGGAACAAAGGAACAAAAAAATAACACTCCTTTTATTAATTCCATCATTAATTTGACCATGTCACGTCACGTGATGTAATTTCTACCAATTACATATGCTTAAACGACATTTTAATGTAAATTTTAAAGACATTCTTTAAGTTTTTTTTAGTTAGTGTTTTGTTTTTCACAACTTCATCAGCACACATTCATACCTCGTCTACTTCAACGGAACGAAACTACAAAGAAACAGGGTTGTACGTGACCAAGTATTTGCTTAGATCGTACTAGTGAAATTAAAACTTCATAACTTTTAGTGTATAAGATTTAAAAAAAAAATAGATTTAATTTTTTTTTCTATCAAAAGTCAAACTACAGATAGAAAATTTTCCATTTTAAAGTTCAATGTCGCATTAAGTCCGAATTGAATGACCGTGACTTAATCGAATTTCCTATTTAAAAACGGCCCCTGTTACAAATATAACTAACAATATATACAGTATTACAAGTTCGTAATACATTGTAAACAAATCGGAAATTACATCAATAATTAAAAAAAATCGAATCGGAATATTAATTTGTATCGATTTAATCGAATGTACAAATATTTTTAGTCTACGCTTGATTTTAATGCCATGAAATAAAAGTATTTTAAATTTGCGCGTTCCTTTTTTTAGTCATATTAAGTACTTATTTATGAATAGCCAATTATAATTAGGTGAATTTTCTTTCTCAGTGTATATCAACATACTTTTTTTATACTTAACTAATTTATATGAATAAGTGTTAGTTAAACTAATACTATAGAAATATGTATCAAAATTAAATCACTTCAATGGATAAGATTTTATTATACATTGTAGGTTAGTGATTTATATATATTCAATATAATTTCTTCCGCAAAATAATGATATTTTAAAATACATTTTTCAAAATATTTTGCTCATATCTGAACTACATAAATAAGAATGTAGATTTTTATTAATTAATAAAATGTTTAAAGTACTTTTTCCAGACAATTTTCAATTAAAACATTTAAATGCCTGCAATAGCATGCATAGCCGTTGAAATAATTTTCAAAATCAGGGGCCTTAAAGGGTGCTGGCGCCTCCAAGTACGTAGTCTATTATAAAGCTTTTATGTCGCTCATAAATTATGTATATTAGACATATAATAAAACATGTATTTATAAATATTACAAGAGTTTTATTTCAACCTCTGTTATTCCTTGTTCTTGCCTTTACAATGTGTTTAAGCTAAATTAAATATTTTAATGCAGAAACTTAACTTTAATTCTTAAATAATTATCATAATTTGAGAATAAATTAGATTATCATAAATTTTGTAGCAATCTTAAATTTATCTATAAAGTTTTATATAAAATCAACAATTATATTTAAAGATGGCTTGATATGATTAATTACCTATCTTATTATTTACTTTAAGACCAAAATACGATAAATTAATAAACTACTCGACACTAGATGGCGTTGACACATATAATCTAGTTTCGGTCATCTTGATTGTTTTGAATTTTTTCTAGCATTAGCCTCCTTTTTCTTCTCATCTTCACTTGACGATGAAGAAGGTTCCTCGGCACTATTGAAGAAATCAAGTGGGTACTTGACGACACTGGGTTTGTTAGTGAGACTTGCTCGTCGAATAGCATCGACCACTAATCTATCGGCTATGTTTGCGAGAGGAGATGCTATTTTGCCGTACAACATACCCGGCAATGGCGATTCGTTCATGTAGCCTGAAAATGTGGAATTAATCAATTTTTAAATGTATCATTGTCAATTAAAATAAAAAGTATTTCTTTTACAATTAATAAATAATAGAAAAGAATATCATTAAATTTTTATTTCAAACTAAAATATTTTGATCATTATTTTTTAATAAAAATATAAGAAATAAGTTTTAAAGATATTTGGAACAAATTAACGTAATTTTTCAACATACCAATACGCCTCGATAAGGTATTTGAAAATCAACACGTTTCTATGAGTAGTACATTATAATATTTAAAAGTTGGTTCATACGTTACCTATCTTGTGTTTGTTTACGAGATCAGCTGCACATGAATGTTAAAATATGTCAATGACAATGTAAAGGATAAACTACTTGAAGGGAATACATTAGCTATTATTCCTATGATTCAAAGATATGATTGCATTATGATTGATATATGAATAAATTGATAATTCTGATTAGATACTCGAGCAAACCTTAAGCTTCGGACACACTTCTGTGATCAAATGATACTAAAAATATTTTTTATGTCTGTCGCTTTTATGTGTGTATGCTCTTCTAATTATCATTTCGGTCTGTTCATATTAATTTATTAAAGCTTTCGAACATTAAATCAGATTGCTTTTTTAACAGTCAGTTAATTGAACTTTATCATTACAATAATTATGACTCTTACGTACATTATAAATGTGATTAGAGATTTTTATATTAGTTAGACAACAAATGTTATAAAAATTTAAAACCAAAATAACAATGCTTTGAAAAATATATAAAATAATGCTGTTAATGGTGTCATCCTGACCCGTCCGACCATATGCTTCCGATGAGAGTAACACTCCCAACTCTGGGCTTCTTTGCCTACCTAGCGTTCGAACCAGGTACCTCTGAATAAATAGTCATACAAATAGTCAATAGACAAAGGAGACAAATAAAAATAATTTATATAAAATTAATTTGTTCCAGTAAAAGAAATTTTATACATGAGTTATAATGGAGTTATTATGTGGTGATTAGTAAAACAATGTGTCTTCTTCTTTCTAATATCAAATCAATAATGGCAGAATGAGAGAAATCATTGTTAAATTAAACACAACTTTTATAAAAATACCGTTTGTGTATTCTTATTAAAAAAAAAAAAAATTGAAAACAAACATTCTCCGCAAGATCCAACACCATGTACCAGTCACAATATTCAGCACCGACAAGGATCCAAGGACACCATACAAGAAGCAAACGAAGCAACATAGTTCTTACATTACAATATAACTTGATATTATTGAAATATAATATCATTATGTATTATACATAAAGGACAGGCATCCATGAGCCATTGGATATTGTAACATGTATTGAACTTCATTTATATATTCAACCATTTATTACATGTACGTGTTTCTAGTCCGAGCAGCAACCTTAGAATATTTACATTACATTTCCTTCATGCCTGATAGATTCTTTTGTTTCGGCTTTTAGACATATTATTTTATTATATTATTATCCCTTATTATAATTTCAATGGATTTACAATTTGGTTGTGGTAAAACTAATAATTTGTTCTCATCTTATAGCCTGGTGTGGCTTGGGCTATCTATGTAGAGCAGTGCAGGCCATTCTTGGAATATAATATATTATGGTTTACACCCTAAATTAATTTAAAAGCATATCGATAAAAGTATTTATTCATTTACAATGATACTTCAATCACTTTAAAAGAGGATTACTATTGGATATAGTTGCATTTTTTACAACTTATTTTGATTTAGTTGAATTTAATAATTTAATGTTTATTTGCTTCTTGAATATTTAATGAAGAAATCCCAAAAGTATGTGGCCAGTTTGTGTTTTGTTTTTGGTGTTAACTTCACTTCGTCAATCATATCTGCTTTTAAGAAAGGTTTCAATTTTTATTTTGTTTGTTGTTGTAATTTTTTGTTTCAGTTAAGACTTTCAGAATTAGCGTCGCGACACACAGTCGCGCTTAAAAGGTATTATAAATTAAACACGAATCAACGTCACAATATAAATTATTCATTAAATATTGACATCGAATATGATCATACAATTGCGATGCTATCTCATTTATATGACACATATTGTAACAACTAAATACAATAGAAGAAGTCAGCAAGGTGTTCTCATTTTTAATATTAATACAAATTAGGTACTAGTGGTATGTGATGAACTAAAAGTCGAGTCTGACAATCTCCTACAGCCGGGGCATACTACCATAGAGCTATAAATAAGTTTAGACATACCTAAATGTAATTTTATTAAAAGTCATATAATTTCAGGAACTTACTCTTTCAGTATAATTGTTTATCGAAATGACTTTTATAATACTGTCAATATTTGATAAAATAAATACAATTTATGTATAGTTTTAATTTAGTTACTTTTCACGACATCACATAAACTATAACTCAAGAAACCTTGTTGGCTGTCGGTCTATAACGTATATTAAACAATGAACAATAAAATATACTTCAATACTGGGATATCTTTCGAATAATTTTATTTGTCGAAGATATAAATTACAAGTTGTATATCTATAATATTTAACTAGAACTTATTGCTAAATATGCTCTTTACTATAAGTTTTAAACTTCTTATCAAATGTACATAAAATTCTTTATAAAAAATATAATGGAATGTATATGAATAAAAACGAACTCTAAGTTCGCATAACCTTACAGGAAGACAAAAATATCTCTTATTTAATAATTTCATTTCTTTGTACGAAATTAATTATAAGATATAGTGTACAATTTAAAGTGACTAGTGGAATGATAAATATGTATATCAGCTATTATTCTTTAAGACTAGTTTAAATCTATTAAAATATATGTAACTTTAGTCACATACTTTAAAAACAATTAAACCATATGGCTCGAGATTCGAAAATATTTAATAATATATATTACGATATCCATATTGTGTATATCATATGAACATATGTTCATATATTTAAAGCGTAACGGTGAAATCTCCATTTTTCTGTTCAGCTTTTGGTGCAGGATTCTCAGCAGGTGTTGCGGTGCGGGGGGCGCGTTCCGGTAACTTCAGAACCATTTGTTCCGTACTCTCTGTGACACATCACAAACATATAACCAAAGAAGAACATTTAAATATAAGGCGCAGAAAATAATACAATACGTACTAGTTAATAATCATTTTTACAATTATCAACAAAAAACTAGAAGACAAATCACATTACTAAATTGCTTTTTAAAAACATTTTAAGTTTATTTGCCTCATGATTTTTAATCTGTGCTAAAAGATAATACGAAAATACTGGACAAGTGGGCACTATGAAACGTATTGTCTAAGAAAATTATGATATGGAGCTATTATTCTGAACTGAAAAAATTAAATATATAGAAAATATTCGAACCCATTTTATAAAAAGGTTCTATTTAAAACTAATTCTTTTATAGACAATGAAACAAATATATGTGTTACGTATGTATGTGTGTGATGTATTTAGCTTAAGAGAATTGCATATATTTAATTAATTGTATCAATATCTTATCATGATATGAATATTGACAAAGACAATACATGTCATAATAACAAATAAACGTTTCTTACAAAAGGCCCATATAAAGATATATTTGTACATATTTTAAATATAATTGTGCATGTATATAAAATTACTTAAAATTACGTTAGAATAAAGATTAGTTTTGAAAGTGAAATTTCTTTGGAGCGCTCATTTAATTATACAAAAATTGAGGAAATTAAACGCATCGTTTAGATTTTTTTATTTTTAACAGACTATACGGGCTTGCAAAAAGCTCTCCCAACGATTCTTACGAAAAGAGGTTTCACTTTTGTACAATCCAATGAAACAGGTGTTTTTATTGTCATTAGTATAACAATACATGCAATTAAAAAAACATTCAAATAATACATTGTTAGTAAGTAATGTATGTATATGTAATAAATATGTATAAATATTCAATTAAATTATTAAAAATATTTTTATTATGTTAAGTTAATTTGGATTGTCAGTTCTAATGAAGTGCATAATTATTTTGAAGATGTACGATTCGGAAAAATATATTTACAGACGCAATCCATTAAAAGCTAGTAAGAAAATGTGGTATGCTAGGTGACGTTATCAAGGCGATAGACAAAACCAATTATTCTAATGAGGCAGTTATTTAACAATTCATTCCGACATGCAGATTTAACTCAAATACATGCAGAAATTTGTGGCGTCAAATACATAATATTCCTATTGTATTTGTGATCTGAGCTTGTCATAATTATTATATTTATATGTAAACTTATAGCCCGTTTAAAAAGTCGATTAGTAAATAATATAGAGTCGTAAATTCAATCGTTCGTCGAGCAATTTGAATAAACGTTTAAGCAATTGTTTGTAGTCATATAAAGAATAATAGACCATTCACGCTATCAATCGTTAAAATGTTTGCGAAATATTATTTACATCCGGCTTAAAAAAGGGGGAGTGCTGAATTTGGCAAAACGGGACATCCTGTTAAGATTTGATGCCTTGGGAAGAAACGGACTTAAGGTACGTTCACACTTTTAGTAATTTTAGAATAAAAAAAATCAGATAAAAAAAGATAAAGTTAATAAATATTTTAATACAAAATGGCCAATGATATTACTGTTGTCAAAACTCTTCGAATCTTATTTTCTAATGTGTTTATTATGATTACAATAAAACGAATTGTTCTAAATTATCGTTTATATACACTTATTAGTCCTACAGTCGTTTATTTAGAAAGCCTTTATTAATAATGTAGAATCTCATTTGCTTGTAACATGTATTCAGCATAATCACTAGTCAATTTAATGATGATCTATAAAATTTAATAAATCTCAGAACTTATAATTCTAGTGTACTTTCATAATGAGATAAGCTTTATTAGTAATTTAAAAAATACGTATTGGGCAACTACAAATAGTTACAATCTTTACATACTTAAACAGAAAATTTCATTGTTGAAAATGTTCCATTTTAAAAGACATTTTAATTATTTTTTTTAAATAAAATGTATTTTTCAGCATTTTAACTGTCATAGACGCGAATTTGGACGTCATTTTGATTGAGCGGATTTTAAAAGTCAACATGAAGAACTATAATGTTTTATTAAAATTTAAATTTTAGGACGATTTCGATTAAGTTTGTCAGGAGGATGTTCTTATGAACGTAAAAAAATGCCAGAGATATTTTTTTTTATTTATGAGCTATAAATAGGTATTATAAGTATTGGCAGAAAAAGTTAGACTAATATCCATATTAGTCTAAGTTTTTTTTTTAATTTTCACAGCAGCAGTTACTATACTTGTTTTACGAGGGAAATTCCGTACATTTTATTCAGGCACTACCCGGTATTATTTAAGTTATTGTATATTTAAACCTAATACCTGAGTCGAAGACAATGTAATGTAATTCTTATAAAAGTTCTTTGTGTATCGCTCACGAGAGATCACGTGAATATACTAAGTAGCTGAATAATAGCGCTCTATATCAGCTAATATCCTACGTTTGTTATGCCTCCTCAGACATTGTGATTCAGAGAAAATAACGACAAAAATTATTTAAACTACCCAGACGCTTATGTCATTTGTCATTTAAAGTCACGCTAAAATAACATATACTTAATTAGTGTTTTGTAATGTTGTACAATTCATTGTAGATGTGTCTATTGAATGTTATTTACATCTTAAATAAATAAAATAATAAAAAAAGTAATCTTCGCGTAAATAATGTATAATAGTGATAACGCTTTTTAATCGTGAGTGTTTGCGCGCAAACTGGGTTAAAATGCATATTAATGTTTGCACTTTTGCACTATTCCGCAATCAATTCTTAGGTAATAAATAAGTTATTATTTAAAGTAACAACAAAGATAGTTCGTTTGTTGACCTTAGATAAATTGTGTCTTAGATAATTCTAACAGCTCGTCGCGGAAATGCAAATTTATGACAGTGAATTATATATGATAGATACATATATGATTAAACAAATGAATATTGTTATTTGTAACGAAGAAATTCGAACTAATTTAGGGATGCTACATAGCTCACGTCAACCTGTCGCAAATCAAGATAAGCCTTTCAATGTTAAGATAAGCTGATATAAAAAGCAAGAAGCGTCGTCATTACAGATCACATTTTCACAAATAACCAAGCGCCTCTACCTTCTTGTGCCAAATATTAATAAAAACTCACCAATAGATCTACGGTCAGCTTGGTTCCCATAAAACTCATCCAACTCTTTAGCAGAACAAAGAGGAGTGTCGACTTGTGTCGTTTCTTCGAATTTAGAATAATCTACCTCGTACCCTTGGCGTTCGCGGTTGTATGACACTAATGGCACATATCTGTGTCCCCACATTATTTCACTTGTTGTATAACTAGATCGTGCTTGAGTGGTTTGTCCTGTCGACTCTATTGTTCCTTCCAAAATAACTACGATCTCGAATTTTTCTTGGAGTATGTCGGCTGCTGAGACTCCGTAGAATGGACTATCAGCATTTATTCGATGGACCATCGTAATAGGCCAGATGAAGAAAAGATTACTGTCACAGCCATCCGCATTTAACTCTAATTCAGTTTGGTAATGCGACAAAAGCTCACCTTCCTTAGTTGTTCTGGATCGAATTAATTGAGCTCTAACGCTGGCTCCTATAATATGAGATTTTCTCAAGTCACCAACTCTAAACATTAGGCACAGTTCACCGTCTCTCTGGCAGACCACTGCATGTTTTGAGAACAGGAGTGTCTGAGTTCTATGCTTCGGTCTCGTCATTTTAGCGAACACGATACCCACCATGAAAGCCTGAATCATTACACCTACTATGCTCTGTAAGCACATAATAAATATTGCTTCTGGGCATTCTTCCGTTGTTGTACGCGCACCGTATCCAATAGTATGTTGAGTTTCAATACTAAATAAGAAACATGAGGTAAAGTCAAAAATATTAAACACACACGGCTTCCAGTTTGTACTTTCTTGCATCGGCGGTAAGTGGTCCGGCTCAAGATCACCATGTGTGAATGCAATCAACCACCAGATAAGAGCAAATCCTAACCAGGATAAAATAAAAGACAATGTAAACACAAGTAGAGTCCATCGCCACTGGGCATCCACAAGTGTTGTGAACATATCCTGAAGGAATCGTAAACGCCGTTGTGAGATCCGTGACTTGAGAATATTACATTCACCATTTTTGAGAATGGCCCGTCGTCTTGTTCTTCTAGAAGCACCGTGTCTGTGTGATCGGCTTCTGTAAACAAATACACAAATATTTATTACACCGTTCCGAGTCAATAATTCTAAACATATTATGTAGATGATTTACACTAGGTGTGAATGCGTAGATCACGCTCGTATAGTCGCTACGACGCTACGACCTTCGTCAATGCTAATATTCATAATGTGCAATATAAAAACATAAACTATTTAACTTATATTATAGAAAATTCCGCATCCACAAAATACACAAACGTTTTAGTTTTGAACAAACGAAAAGCAACAGTACGGGGTGTTAGCAGTCGGAGACGGCACAGGTTGGAGCGCATCGACGAACCTCTTGCTGACTGTGGGATAATACACTCCAGGGGAAAGGTTGCCATTTCCTGGGACTGTCTTGATTTTGAGCCAATCATCGGACAGGAGGTGGGCCTCCTCGCGGCTGGCGGGTGACTCTGGGTCGGCGTGCATGGCGTCGTGCGCACTGCTCACTCGCAGCCGATCGTCTGCGCCATCATCCCCCGGAGCTCTCGTGCCTCCTGAAGCATCGCACGCGATAATGCCGCGATCACGACTGCCTCTATCGCGCTCGAAGTGACGCGTTAAACACTTTATAATTGTAACGTGAAATTCTATATCAAAAATTATCAGTTTACGTCGGAAAACAAAATATTGTTAGTACCTATTTTGATGTTCATGCGCATACAGGCTGTTCTCGAAATAGAGTAAACAAAGGAAGTATTTTGTATTATTTTAAGTAAAATACATAATAATCAATTATGTTAATATATGATCTACTTGAACTCACTAAGATACTTGATTTTATTACCGAAAATATCACAGTATTATAATATAATTACTTTAAATTTAATCTCGTGTATATTGTTGCATTTTTTTACTATGTGATTGGACAGGAAATCTTTTAGATTACTATTTGTTGCGTATTAAATTAATATAATTTAAAAAGCTCATGCATCAACCTGTGTAGCCTGACTTACCTCCCCGAGGTTTACGTTTTATTACTGATTTGACAATGCAAATTAGTAGAGTACGTTAATGCGCATCATTTAAGAACTAATTTGTATCTCTCGAACAATATTACGTACGAAGGTTATTTAAAATTTTTATTCTGTTTATATTCGTCATAAACCATTATTTACTTACGAGTTAGATTTCGCGTTTAAAACGTAAAGGATAAACGGATGGAAACGACAAAATTAATATCAAGCAATTATGTAACGTTTTAATTACTTGAACGATCTTTCGTTTATTACTTGATTTAAGATTACATGTCAAGTAAATATGGAATTGTTTTATACACCGATAATTAGGTACTTATTAAGTACTTTATTGTTTATAATAAATATTATTTAAAAACATTCGAGAACATTTACATTTTACACAGTACTTTATGTATGTATATATTTAATAATAAAAGTCATATATAATAAAAAAATTAAAATCGCTAAGTGAGATAGACAGTCTATTAAATGAGGAAATCTTGCTAATTATTCTAAAATAATGTTTTTATTTGATCTCTAATTTAATATACTTTCGCATTATAACACAAGTACTACTCGACAAGTAAGGGTTACACCATTACACAAGATTTACTTGGTGGTAGGGCCTTGTGTTAGCCGTCTGGGTAGGTAGCATTGGGCGAAATAAAAACCGGCCTCTTTGTCACCAGTAAAGATAATATTAAAGGTGATATATATTTCAGATGTTTTTTAACTCCAATCAGAATGATTTAACGTTCAGTGAAATTATTAAATTATTGAAATCATTTAAAAAGCTGTAGTAAATTGTTCAACAATATTAATAGGTACAGACAGTATCATGATAAGAATATGAGTGGTCATGCCACTTTAAATGGAATAGTATCTTTCCAGTATAAGACAACAAGGCAGCCCTACTTTGGCTGAAAAATAAAAGGTTCACCGATTATATTATTTAAATAATGACATTATAAACAGCATAAGCCGATGTGGTCCAGTGGCATAAAATATTAACTAGGTATTTGGTTTACTTCCGAAACTGAATTCGTTTAATACTATAAAAAAATCGAATATCATAAATGTTTCAATCGGTTACCTAAATATAAACACAATTTTAAAACTTATAACATTTACTATACGTTTTATTGGGCTTAACAGGAAACCTGCATGTGTCTAATTTCACTGAAAAAAAAATTATCTTCGAATCGAAAATTTCGTATGGAATGTCGGTAAGAAAGCTAGCAATGTTTTGAAATTGTATTGTGACTTAAAAAAAAAGAAACATTAAATGTATATATAAAACGTATATACGTGTAAATAGTGACGAAATTACGTAAGAAACTATTTTGAACGTATTTATTAGTTTAAACTAATTTGTTAATTTGCACCACACCTCCAAGCAAACGCCTCGATACACGATCTAGCATTTATTACTAATATAAAGAGGTAAATACTGTGCATGATTTCGTGATACAATAATTTGCGGTGTTTATTTATTCAAGATCATGAAAAATATTCCAAATATACGCGTGTACGTCATATATTTACAAAATTATTAAATATTCCAAGAAGTGGGCGTGTAATCTATACGTATAACAAAGCTGAAAATGTAGTGAAAAAACTAGCTACCTGCCCGAACTCGCACGGGTTAACTAATAATTTTAATCTGTGCTATTGTAAAACGAGATATAATCATTTGCCAAAGTATTCATATCTCTTCAAGCGTTTATTTAAATATTTGTAAATATTTCTGGTTCCAACTCATAAGTCTTATGTATATTAAACGTTTAAATATAAAACATATTTAATGTTAGTTGTTTTAATAAGGATCATTACGTGTTTCATATACACGAAAACTATGTGTGAAAGATTTGTAAATAACTATAATGTCTAGTAGAGAGAAAGTAATGATCCTTATTAAAACAACTAATATATATAATTTTGGCAACATTCACTTCGAAAGAAAGAGACAAAACACAGTTTTTGAAATATCGTATTCAGTTAAGTGTTATATAATATTATATTATATTAAATGCTGAATATGCAAGGCGTGCATTTACATATGGACGCTTATTAGGCTACAGTTCAGGACAGTAAAGTAATATTACATTGTAACTAGGTTGTGAATTTTTTTTACACCCAAAAAAAAAAAGCAAAAATAATTAAACTGAGAATTGCATTTAAATAAATAAATAACATCTAATCATATATTTAAAAATACATAATTCCAATTACATATAATAGAGATTATGATTGTGATAGACGAGATAGCAGCCAGTATCGACTTCTCGTGATAACATAACTTATTATGGATAATGATGAATGTCAATTAAATTGCAACGGGCAAACACCATATCATGATAACCATATAAATGATAGTTTTTATCAACTTCAGTTACTCAAATTGACTATACTGTAAGTATTTAAATTAATGTATTCAATTAACTTGTTGTATACAACTTAAATTTAAACTCTTATTTATTTATTTTTAACTTGCAGAGCTTTTTTTATGTATTATTCGTTTACCTTCATTTTTTTATTTGATATTGTAAAGATTTTGTAACTTAGCTGAATATTATTTAAAACAAATTGACAATATTAACACAAAAATTCATATCTTGTTCTTCTATGAAAATAAATGTTTAAATATATGTATAATGTATTTTCCTTTCATTTTCTATCGAAACCAATGTTTATTTCAATCTTCATCCAAATGTAAAAAAAAGTATCTTTAAAACTGTTTTTTTTTTAAATTTATTGTTGACAAAATGTAAATTTCTAAGATTTATGATTTTTTTATTCCTAAATTTAGAAATTAGTTTTTATGGGTGTTATGAAGATCCATGTTGAAACGAGCCATCAAGGCGTCACTGTCGTGTGGGCAAGCGATCCCGCCATTATGTCCATATTGGATATTGTGATCTTTAATAGGCAGTTTACCAGGAGTCCCACATCCCATCACTATTAACGCATAACCAGCAATAAAAAAATAAAAATATCTATAGTTGAAAGTTTATAATCAAAGCGCACGCAATCGTTTTTGGCACAAAATAGAACGCTAAAAATAGCCCAGTAATCAGATCCACATCCCGATCAAAGCGATATAAATCAAAATGAATTCAGTGGCGACACCCTGCAAATTGGCCCCGCTGCCTGCAATCATGCACTTATCTGAAGCGCGTGTCGAGTGCTAAACGAGAGGTTGTCATGTATGTACTTGTAATTTGTATTATACCTAATAAGATAAAAATAGTATTTAATAAAAAGAAAAAAGAAAATATAGTAATTATATGTATATATTTCAAAATTATGAGTAAATACCGTACTAATAATGACCTACTGCAATGGTGGCAAAAATGCCAGCAGCATTTCCATATTGAATCGTAAATCCAATTCTCTTGCTGATAAACCAAAACGCTCTATAACGCGTAAGTTAAAGTCGAGGAATTAAATCTTTTGTAAATTTGATTGCACTATTACACGAACATACAAGTAATTTGACAGAGGGTAATCGAAATCATGACTTTGAATTGAAACAAATGACCGTGTTTGTTCTACCATTTTTCGACGTGCATCCATTTTTTAATGAAAATGTTAAATTATTTAATGCAAATTAACTTCTTTGTACTTTGTTCTTTTTACTACTACATAAGAACAATCTTGTAGTATAAAAGTGCAACTCATAAAATAAATTGTTAATGTATTCATTTCGCAGTTTAGTAGATAAATGTTATGATATGTAATCTAAAATATTGTAAAAAATTAAAATAATTTAGTAAAATTGTCGTTTGCTCAGATAAAGAGATAAAGCTTAACTTATTGTAATATCTGATATTCTTCAAATACATTATATTATTTACTTTTTATTAAAAAAAGTCCTGATAAGGGAATTACAACACGAATACAATTATACAACTTATTATTAATTAAGAATGTATAAAGACAAAAGACAAATGTCTCATTGCTCTAGTGGTTTCCTCGATCAAATGCCAGCCAGGCAAGTTACTGCCCAAGTTTACAGTGTTACACTGCCTTGCCTCAGAAAGAACGTAACGGCGATACTTATATGGGAGTTACTACGACAGTAGAGAAATAGAGAGTACACCTGTGTTAGCCCATATACTACTACACTACAATACATCCTGTGCAACTGGCTAATCGTTGAGAATGGCCGCATTGTACCAAAGCGGACAGGAGGATTATATTATCGTTTTCTAAAAAAAGTGTTACTATAGTGTAATAAAATTAATTATATTAAAGTACATTTTCCTTAGCTTGCAATAATAAATAGCCGGTAAGTCAGTTAGAACACGAAGATCTTAATCGAATCTACAGGGTTTTTTTAACTACATTTCCGTTTATATTTTACATCAGAGCCAAAAGCCAGTGGTTAGAACAAGTGAATACGTGATTGCGAGTCCAAACTCAGGCAAAACCGTTGATTTTTTATGTGCTTAATTTATATATTATTATAGATATATGCTAAATAATATTACTTATAAAATTACATATATATGTATTTTTTTACTGAATCACTCAAATGGCTTGACGGATTAAAATAAATTTTTTAGTAGATAAGTTAGTTATATCCTGTATAAGGTAAAGATTTTTTTTTTAATGATAAAGGAGAAAATTTAATCAGATTACTAAATTAAAGTGGATTGGTGAGAGCTGCTTGTTCATGAAAGTACCGAATGTTACTTCGGTGGAAAGATCTTAAGATGTGATTAATCACTATTATCTCGACCCGTATCTGTGTTTACCGATTTTCAGGGATTTGGCAGATTAAGTGCTTATCCTCCAGTTTGAGGCGATCTCGGAGTATATTTGTGCACCTTGAGACATGACGCGTTAGACGTGAAATTAAGGTGAAAGATATTACTATAGATCGACTAGGATTATGGCCATACAGTCATTGTAGGATTAAGATACTTATGTATGACTAAATAAGCAAGACTGATCTTTATAGATTTCACTGAGGTCAACGATTCGAAGGACAGACGGACACATTAGCGTCATTATATTTATTATTATTTATAAATTGTTTTTTTTCTGTGTGAATGTATGCCGTTTGCACTACTGGCCTTTACAGCGTCACCGGGCGTTGTGGCGAGTACTAGACTCTGCCTTGAAATTTGCTGCCATCTCATCTGAGGGTGTCTCCTACAAGATCGCACCTTGGCTCAGGACTTAGTCGGTGGGGTGGGAAGTGCTCCTGCACGAAGCACCATACTATGTCACGACCGGTTTCGTGACATTACAGGTCGGGGAACCGTTTCCGACGGCGGAAATGGCGTATGTGTGAAATTGAAAAAAAAAATCATCATTTTTAAGACACCAATTCTAATTTAAAAAAATATACCCTCAATGGATATGAATTTTGAAATTGAATATGATTTATAGATTAGTAAAGAATCAACAACAAATAAGATTATGTACCTATCTCTCATTTAAAACTGATAAACTTAAGTACTAATAGGCCAAGGTCAAATTGTTTAAATATCTTATAATTTCGTACGCTAAATAACATTTCATCATAATATATTTTCAGAACGTTTTTTTCTTAATTTAAATTCACGTTCGATTTTCGGCCTAATGTAAGGAACATCAAAATAGATGCAAACGTTAGTTATAAAATAATAAAAATAAAAAAGAATATATATAAACTAACTTTGCTGTATTAAATTACCCATCAAGACAGGTGTATCTTGTCACTCCAATATTATTAAACGCAAGTGGAACAAACTTTGTCAACAATGATAATGTCTTCTTATCACAATACTATTTACGTCGACGTCGCATCTCCAAACACCACCTGATTTTGAATTTCATTTTTTTAAAACATCACTTTTTTTCAATATCACCGATTTTTTTTAAACACACGAAACACAAAGGCACAACGCCGACGCACATGTGCCCGCTTATGCGAAATTTTTAAAAACTATTTTGATAAGTAACATATTTATCTTCTCTCCGATTAGATATTGAATCGTCAAGGATTTTGATTCACCGTATAACTTTGCTAGGTGTCTTGATAAGATGCAATTAATGACAATATAAATCATTATACATCAGTGAAAGTCTCTTAATCCATGACATGACAAACATACCGTCTTAATTTTGTAAAAGTAAAAGAAATCACTAAATAAATTGATCGTCAACGTGGTTAAGTTATTCGTGATTATTACTGACGAAATTCAAATAGCATTCAAAGAAATGTTTATTCTTGATCTAGAGATAGATCTTCAAGGTTTGATAAGGATGATAGAAAGATCGCCTAAAATTAAAACATCAAACTTGAAATTCATAGATTACTTATTCATGATTATAATTTTAAATGAATTTATATAAACACTTTCAATATTTCTAACATTTCAATAATTATAATTAGTAATAAAATACATAATGAAACAGTTATTAACACACTTATTAATTTATTATTTATACACACTTAACTTCCCTTATGCATAAAGAAAGACATCTTAAGCTTTAGTAAACAAAAGTAGCTTCATTAATCACACTAGTATTAATTATTATTTATCATACTAGCAAGTATCTCCGAGTCATTTATCTTTTACGGAACTCTTAATACGCGACTCACACTTAGCCGGATTTTACCTTTCATTAATTTAGTTAATATATATAAAAACTTACCTCCTTTGCGACTCATCTATAATATATTGAGTAATGTTTCTTTTCCCTTTACTACCATTAGGATTTAAAGAAAAAACAATTCCACATTTTCACAGTGAACAATTTAAATTGATTAGTTGCATAATAGATTCTAGAAATAGAAATTAGTTGCAAAGAATAATTTTCTAGGTTTATAGAGAGATTTGTGAATACAGTAAAGAGCTGGTATAAAACAAATTTGTTATGTTTGACTTGCTTTTGCAGATGTAACTTCAGTTCGAATTTAAAAATAATTTATTTTTTGTATAAATTCTGGTTAAAAGTAGTTTTGATAACTTGCAACTCAAAAAGGGGCGGTTATTTTGAAATAACAGACATACACTTCAATTGTACTCAATTGTAAGCAAAAGTAAAATATAATTATGTGACTTAAAAAAAAACATAACGCTATGATTAATTCTTATTACTGACGCGTTATGACGTCATCGTCAAATCCTTTAAAGATATGCCAATTGTTACACCTTAAACGCTTATCTAGTGTTTAACGTTATATTTACTTTCGCGTTTTGTTTCTATGAATTCAATGAAGTATTGTGAAATAATTGACACATTACAAATAGTTACACGACAGAATCAACACTAAACGATTAAAAAATTTAATTAATTAGCAATAAACAGCAACAAATTCTGTTTAATAAACAACACCTCTAAAACAATAACATAATTAAGATGTACAGATGCGGTCATATGGCAAAGATAGGGGTCTCTTCTAGCCAACCTTTGGACATAGGACTCGTCGTAGTAGCGACGGTTAGGAAATGTACACACAGTATTTAATATAGCTAAGTATTTTATATATAAATACTAGATATACCTACTTAAATTTACTCAGTGCAAAAAAGTTTTTAAATGTCGCATGAAAGCATACGTGATATTGAAATTTTCCGAAATAAAAAGGGAAGAAATTATCAAAGTTGGACGGATCATCTGTAGAACTTAGATAGTACATGAATATACCTGCGCAGTCGGATTGGGGGCCACTTGAGATATTACGAAATATCTTAATCTCATAAGCCTCCAGAAGGTCGACGAAATATTTTAAACTAAGATATAGACTTAACAATTTAAAACAAATGTAATATTAGGAGAATAATTTTAGCTGCATTGCGTTTCTCTTGTGTCTGTTATTTGATTGGCGCATCCATTCTAGAAAACTGAAATACAAACATAAGCTTAGAAATAATAAAAACATAAATTTGTTCTTACCTACAAGTGTCGTGACGATAAATAGTGCTCTGGCCAATCGAACTGCTGTAGGTCGGAACTCGATGGAGACTACTCGATTGGTGTAGCGACGGCCTCAAGAATCCAACGTCTCCATATCCAACACCAAGCATTGGAGACTCGACCACTGAACTATCTAAGACACTTGTATCATCCGTTTCTTCTTCAATGAGACCAGGCTTATAAAAAATCTTTCCAGAAGAAAGAGTGGGTTTCGTTTTAATTTCCTTATGCCCTTCATCTTTCCTTACTTGCATCTCGAAGGCTGATTCTGTACTCATAGTTATTAGCTGTTATTTTAATTACTGTCACGATACCGTTGAATTCCCCAAAATTAGATTTCTTTCTCTTAAATAATTCATAAAATAATTGTAGTCGGAGGACATTTTTGTTGTCCTGTTTCTTATGTTTTTGTTACACATTTGTAGAGAATACCTGGAGTAAAAGAAAATAACTTTAATTAAAAAAAATCATTGTTTTTACTATTAACACACAGTCAAAACTTCTTATTATAAAAAGCTGAAATTTTAATCCGATAAAAAGGATTTTTGGTAATTACAACTTTAGTTGTATGTACGAATTTTACCAGCACAAAGTCGAGACGGGCAGGTAGAAAATTGAGCAATATTAGTATTTTAATACCTACACAAATATAGAAATGACTCTTAATAGTCCAGTACTTTGCAAAATGATTAAGAATTTAACATGGTTTTTACTAATAAAAAAATTACATTATTACCAAAATACATAACAATTTACCATAATATGCGCATTAAAATATGCCATGCACAAAATAAAAAAGACGTGACATCTATTATCGAATAGCGTAAGCTTAAACAATACAGAATATTTTAATAAGAAAATTTTGGATGTGCAAATACAGTAGAAGGAAAAATATAATTGTATAATTCACATTACATATTATAAACAAAAATAATAGTGATAGTAATAACAAATAATTTATTACATATTGAAAACACAATGAATCTCGATATCACATTCAGTGCTGCCATCTATGTAATTATGCCATAACTACATTTTTCGTTAATAAAACTATTTATAGATTATTTTTAAAAGATTTTTTGTGACATAAATACTAAAATAGATATAGTTTCAATAAACAGCTTATAAATGCGACATTCATCTACGATCTAAAGTTAACACTTTCGTAATTGAATATTTCTCTTGCTAGTTATTTATGGATTTCATTAATTATCCAACAAACATATATATAAAGTTGCGTCATTCGCACAAAAAACACGAAATGATTACTTGAAACCCTATTATAAGTTAATTCAGTTTTCTGCAGTCATCTGGATAGATATTACCCGTTATTCTAGCGCTCAATCAGTATTATTTAAATTGATGATTTGTTTTGAACCTACACATGTATGGTACCTAGATGTGATATAGTCTGTTTACAAGCGTAACAGTAATAACAGCCTGTTAATGTCCCACTGCTGGGCTAAGGCCTCTTCTCTCTTTTTAAGGAGAAGGTTTTGGAGCTTATTCCACCACGTTGCTCCAATGAGGGTTGGTAGAATACACATGTGAAATTTCAGTGAAATTAGAAACATGCATGTTTCCTCACGACGTTTTGTTTCACCTCAAGCACGAGATGAATAATAAACAGAAATTAACACATGAAAATTCAGTGGCTTGCCCTTCTTTAAACCCACGATCATCGGTTAAGATTTACGGGTTCTAACCACTAGGCCATCTTGGCAAGCGTAAGGGCCATCTTAATTCCCATAGCTGGTGATGATAGTAATAAGATACTAGTAAAGAAGATAATAGTAAGAAATAGTATATAATTCGTTAAATTTATTGGCGTCATTTTCCATCAGGTATCCCATTTACTCGTTTGCCAATTAACAATCATTACGTAGTTATAGTTCAAAGGGTGAGGGAGTATCTTGTGCCAGTGCAATTATAGGCACAATGGATAACTTCTTAGTTTCCAAAAAGTTTGCGCATATCACAATATCAAAATTACAGGGAGTACTGGTGTTCAAAATAAAAAAATCATAGAGTTACAATCATTTTTTTTACAAAATAGTCTAAAGTATAGTGTATTGATTTTTAAACTAATAAAAATATAACAAATATAACTTCTAATATAACAAATGTTCATCGTACGAGTCTTGCATGAAACTTTGTATATTATAGGCGTAATACCGCGATGGAAATGCTTGCAGGTGATTTTTCCTCGAGAATAGTAATCATACTGCGGTTCGCTCCGCCGTTTTGACACGACACGTCCTTGCACTCATTAGGATGTGCTCGATCTCCATGACAACTGACGGATGCTTTTATTTCCTCCCACTAAGATTGTTCAGTTATATTGCGGAAAACCTCGTAAAACACATTACTTTATTCCTTATTATTTATCACAAGATTCCGCACAATAAAGCGTCTCGGTCTCTCATAATGATGATCGCAAATGTTTCCACCGGTACAACGAATTGTGATCTATTTAAACGCCTGGATTACATTAGTTTTCCTATCAAATTAATGAACGACTAAAATTTATAAAAAAGTTGGTTACGATAATTTTTAGTTCTAAAAATATCACAATTGTTTTGTTTGAAATAAAACTAAAATCTCTTTTATTTAATCGTGTTTGTATTATAAATTTTACTGATTTTAAATTATAATTGGTTTCATTCTAGTTAACTATAACTAGAAGAATTATAACTTTATAAGTTATATACATATTATATTTATAAATATTTATAATCATTTATATAGTTATAACTATAAAATACTTATATTAAGTAATTTCCAGTTTTAATTACATAGACATGAAACAGCTCTTTTCTTCTACGGGCAATATCAACTCACAACTGACATAACTCTGAGATTTATTTGAGATTCATTTTTTTTAAACTGATTTGGCAGGAAGGCAAACGAAAAATTTATAATCTACATAACAAAACCAATCGTATACAAGACGTATCATAGATCATAAGCTTACGTCTGTCAGACGTATACCTGGACCGGTTACGAAGGCCAATCTAAATTGACGTGTCTGAACAGTAATTAGTTATAACTTTGTAGAGTACTGTTTGTATGTACTTCCAACAGATGAGTTATATTCGTACATTCCGATCGATAAAGGCTTATAAATAATTATATAATGATATAAAATTAATCTGTGAATTATTAACTATAAAATAATAGTTTTTATATTGACTTTATCAATATGCATGAATGTCACAATTATCTTTCAACGTATCAATTAAAGAAATCAAAATATAGAAACTTTATCTTATAGTTTAAAAAGAGCATGGTACGCCTTTAAACATCGCGATACGAATTTACCGCTGACTTAAAATGTTAATTTACTAGTGTGCTTAACCTTTTCGGTAATAATTTTACCGAAAAGGTTAAGCACACACTTTGAGGCGTTCGCCTAAGTGGTGTGATGATATTCCACTTCCTATTAGATTACTGGCTGTTTCAAATTTTAAGAATCGTTTTAGGAAATTCCTCCTTGAATTTCAGACATCTCAATCTAACTGGCGAGTGAAACTCTGAACCGTATAGTTGTTTCTTTATTCATCGTGTGCGTAAAAATAAAGTTATCATAATTTTGCTAATATGTCATAAATATATACAAGTATTTCTATCCGAGTTTATGAGCTGTAAAACAGCTATTAAACTCATTTAACACGTACTCATTTAAAAATTTATATTGTTTTTTATCAATCTTTTTAATTTTATATTATAAATATTTATATTTATTTTATAAAAGTTTATAATAATTACTTTTATAACATGATGTTTTTTTTTTAAATTGGAGTATTTAAATTTTTAATTTATTTTTTTAATATTGTTTTTGTCCTTATCGAATAAACCTACGTATATACTTTTAACAAAATACAAATGTACATTATAATATAAAATACTAATTTTTTAATGAATTTTCTATTTATTCTTTAAAAAATATTTTCATATAAAAACCTTTCCTAATTAAAGTTAACGTGACGATTGACTAAGAATTCATTTAATTATTAAAAAGTTGTATGTGTTGATTATTAACAGTGATCTATGCATATCGTTTATTAATTGAATACATTTTAATGTGTAATAAACACCTTTTTTAAATTTCAGCTAGAATGATAAAAAGCCGCCGTTTTTGTAAGTTACTACATTTTTCTTATTATATTTCATAACGGTTTAACGGGTAAAAATATTTTAAAAAAACAGACTCAAAGGATAATTATCTTATATTTATAAGTTATTTATTCCAGACACCCTAAAATGTAAGCAATATGAGTCTGTGTTTATGCTGTTTGTATTATTTTTTAAATAGATAAAGTTTAAATTATGTTAAATTTATATTCATAGTACGTTTATTTTATTTCTACGTATGATATCTAGTACGCTTAATAAATTTTATTGTGTTACTGAACCACACCAATTAATTAGAACAAAAGATTGATCCGATTCATGTTTTGATGAACACGATAATAATATCATAGAACGATTTCATATTTATAACAGGAAATTATGACACGTGTAATAACGCGTACATATTTGTATTGTCATTTTAAGTTAAATTACAATTCAACGGGGAAATGTTCTTGTCACCGGTCCACGCGGATATGATTTACACCATCATTATTTCGAAATATTAAATTTCGAACATATATTTGATTTCTGTAAGTCAAATAAATTTGCATACATTTTTTTTAATTTCGCAAACATTTTTGCTTTTGACTTAACTTTAATATTTAAACATATTATTTAGTGTCAACTAATGCCCTAACGTTCAACCTAATTTATTGTTTTTAATTAAACCTCCTTTTGTACGATATAAGATTTTGTTTTTCTTTACACAATGAAAATTGTTAGAATGTTGTGTAATTTTTGTTAGCTTCGTTAATCCAATTAAAGCGATGCCTAAAATAAACTGCTATGGAAATTTGATTTTTAATTGCGTTAGATATTATGCTGTAAAAATTTACATATAAATATATTTGTTTTGTACCAGTTCAATTTAGCTTTGCATAATGTTATTCATTCTTCATAATAACGATATAGTGTCCTGACATATAAATATAAAAGAAATCTATGTCTTAGTTTACTATGGGTTTTATGGTATATAAGTAATATCTAGTTGATTGTCAAAAATAAAATATCAGCTTTTTTCCTTAAAACACAATACTTATATGTCTTATATATATGTATATATAATCTTCATTCGTTCTTCGAGCAATCCGCATTCATTCAATTAATATTCCAACAAATCATACGAATTCGTTGAATGACAAATAATACTTGAAGTCATAACATTCAAGTATCTATAAATTTTTGATTTCATCAACCGAAACAAAATGTATGATCAATTTAAACTATGACGATGGAAGCGGGAAGTCTCTATTTTGGGAGTCAATTGATTGCAAGCATAGATTGCGCACTACAGGGCTACTACCGGGTACTTCACATTCTAGCTCTGATTTAGTCCCTAACCCTAATCGGATCGTACGACTCTGATCACGTCATGTTATTAGGGAGTTTAGTAATAATACATATGTGACCTTTTTTATATTTACATAATATTTAATTTTACAATTATTTACTTATTAAGTAGTATTCGCCCGGGGCTGCGCCCGCGTGTTAGGGGAGGGGTGGATATTAGTTAAAAAAGTAGCCTATGTCCGTTCCTTGTGGTTAGCTTGCTTCATACAAAATGTTATCAAAATCGGTTCAGTGGCTTAGCCTTGAAAGCGTAAACGATGAAAAGAGGTACATTTATAATTTGCTTAAGTTTTATTGGTATTATTTAAATATTGCAAAAATATAATTAATAAAGATTTTATTTTGTAATGAAAGTTTGTCTTCAACATATATCAAATTAATACACATAATTTATGGCTACCACACCATATGGTTATATTATGTCCATCATTTTGGTGAACCCTTTAATAAAAAATATTTTTAAGTATCTACCAACTTATGCATCATTCTTATGTCTTTTAACTTTTGCATTTATATATACCTATATAGGTATTTACTTGGTCAAATATAAAGTTTTTTACCTACTTTTAGGGAGTCAAACTGAATTTTCAAACTTGTTTTTTCTTGTTCTATTCCTGAGTTATATTAATTCTGAAAATCCTATAATGTGGTACTGAAGATACTATATTATAAGACTTTTATATATAAAAGCGACAAGGTATTGTTCCCTTAAACAAATTTTACTGCTTGAAGTAAAACGTAAGTAAAAGAACATTTCTTTTTTGTAAGAAATAATACTTTGTTTTTAATAAATTGGAAATCCGATCACGTTGAGTATTCCGTAAGCTTATATTACATACAAATGCGAAGCTACAATTTGAAGGTTGAATTTGAATAATATTGACACCAAAAGTCATTGCCAAATACTTTAGCATATACAGTACGAGAGAGAGTGCTATTTTAAATCAACCTGCTTATAGCAATGGGCTATGTCAATATATTAAATATTTTTTGGAACATATCGTTACTATGACAACGAGATATTTGAAATATTATATCGTTCTGTCATTGAGAAACCAGAGAAACAAATTGAAAAAGAGTTACCTACTCTATGATTGAAAAAGAGCCGAGATGGCCCAATGGTAAGACCGCGTGAATCTTAACCGATGATCGTGGGTTCAAACCCGGGCAAGCACCACTATTGGAGCAGCGTGGTGGAATAAGCTCCAAACCTTCTCCTTAAAAAGGGAGAGGAGGCCTTTAGCCCAGCAGTGAGACATTCACAGGCTGTCACGGTACGGTAGGCAACTATGAGATACTTTCTATTTTAATACCATGTCTTACCGATTGTGCATGCTTTTTGATGAAGACATAAAAAAGGGCAGGAGTATTAATTGCAATCGCAATCAATAAGTACAAAAGGCAGAAGGAAATATAGTAATTTCGACATGTATTTTTAATTTAAGGGTTCGATTAACCACATAGGTACTCACATTGTATGTGACTCAACGCAAATGACCTGTCGCCAAGATGACTGACACTAGATACATAATACACGCTAAATTCAATTAAGGAAGTGTATTTTAAACTTTGCATTGTGTACAAGTTTCATGTAACATTGGACCTTAAAATAAAATGGAATGCATTTCATGTTTCTCGACTTCTTTGTTTAGATCTTAATATTTTAAATAAAATTCAATTTAATTCGTACAAATTAAATATTTATAAAATAACTGACGTTTCAATATATGAAACAGATAATATAAATAATCGTAAATAGCTAAACCAATAAGTCAATATCTAAACAGTTTAAAATATTACTTGAATATCATGTGAATGTTAAAATCAAAAATATTTAATCACGCACGAAAAATAAAGTTTGAAGTTTTATTTCAAACTAAGTAATTACGTGTAAAGTCGTAATTTGACTATTAAAAATCGAGACACAAGTTTTGTATTTGATCAGAAAAATAAATAAAACCCAAAGGTCATAGTTGCAGATAGAACAAAATATTATGCACGAACAGGAAATTATTCGCAATATGTAAAATCAACTTCAGAACGTGAGTATAACATAAAAGGTATTTACATCATAAATGTAATAAAACTGCTTTAGGATAATAATATTTACATTCAAATGAAGAGGCGTTAAGTATAAGTGTATTTCAAATACCAGCTCTTGTCTACTTTTCATTAATTTACTTGTCGTTCTTGTTCTAAGATGATCTAATTTACACAGAAAGCACCCACGTGATCGTGTGTACACAGCTGATTATAAGAAATGTCAACTCCATAATTATTTTCTACGATTATTTTCTTAATGTTAAATCCTTGAAACACATGATACACATGATACTTACCATGTCTCATTTCCTTATAAACCATAGAGGATTAGAACATAAAATATAGTCAATCACATTCAAAATAAACAATCGTCACTGCCATTGTATGAAAAAAAATATTTGTCTATGATCAGAAGTCGTTCAGATCATTTATTACTGGCTGGATATACATAAACTGAAATTTTAAAAGAATTCTTTAACTGTTCACTCAACGTATAAAAAGGTCTTTCTCGATTCCCGGTTTTCATAAATCCTCTGCGTGCGGTCAGAGAGCCAGGATAGCGATGACTGGCAAGCGTGCAGACAACTCTTGCCTCGTGGTACCTACGCCAATTGTGAATCGACTTTATTTGTTAACTAGCCACGCGCTCGGAAACAATTGACGGTGTTTCACTGTTAGCCTCCGCAGATAAGATTTAAATGTCCGTTTTAGGTACACATTTGTACAATAACTATTTAAAGTACTGTATTTCTATTATAAATGTTAGAATCAAGTTTTGTCAACCTTTCCAATTTGAATATATAGTGTCAATTCGCTTTTTAGATACTTAACGTAAAAAGTCATGAGTAGTTGAACTATTATCAGTAATAAAAAAAAAACTGTACCAATATTCTTACTTTAAATGATTTATCGAAGTTACGAATACCCCAAACTATAGAAATAAATTGGCATAGCTTGACAAATATGTAGTAATATTTAAGTGTCGGATGATAATTAGAATAACAAAGCAACCAAGCGAGTAATTTACCTTAAAGGAATGTTTCATTATTATTTTTTGATATATCGTTTAACTTTCTAAACAATATATCAAATCATTTGTTACAAATGCTTTAACTTTTCTAATAACTATTACTATATTTATCATTATATTTATAAGAAAGCTTATTGCAAGCTTGAAGTACAAATTATTATAAGGATAATTATAGTTTATTATAAAGATTTCATAAATATATAATGCGTATATTACACATAACAAATTGGGATGTTAAAGAAAACAAACTCGCAAAAGTTTAAACATTTATATTCCCGTTCAAACTTTATGACAGCTGTGAGGAATAAAAGTAGAATCATCTGACAAAGCGGACGGGATGGCGGCCAAGGTAGCACTAATGTTGGTTCTTTGTTTGACTATCAAGATGATAACACACAGGAACAATATTTTACTAATAAAGCGCCTTTTATTAGAATTCGACTATATTCTTAAAATACAATAACGTCATAAATCGAAGAACCAATTTTATAAAATGTTAATTAACAAGACGTATAATCATAAAAAGCTTTAATTAGCAATTTGATGAAAATCTTCACATATATATTATATTTTTTTGTAAGCAATAGCTTTCGAAACAAGACGGTTAAAAAGTCGGTAATGTTTAAAGCTTACTACGTATCACACGTTTAATTCAATAATATATTAAAAAACTTTTTATTTATATTTTTGCATTCGTGAATTTTGTAGGATAAAAAAATCTAATGTCAATCTCCAGCCTACTAACTCTATTCTCTATCCAAAATATCTGTTGCTGCATTCAAGAAAGGAAAGCCAACACACTTTCCTATTAAAGTAGGAATGTCAACAATCTCCTTAACATTTGCAACAATTACATCCTCCAACGTGTCAGAACAAGACAGATCGCCGAGGCTCGATCAAGAGCGACGCGATTATCAAATTACGTTCCCCGTTCGCCATTGTAGTTGCTCTTTCGATTGTCACGGCCGATGCTCATTCCTGCCTCCGGACGGCCTCAGGTGCATCCCGGGAGGGTCGACACTGGAAATGAAAAATATCTATTTGACACTCTTGCATGGTTAAAGGATGCTACTGATAATTTGTATAATACCACTTCTTGGCTTGGAACATCTAAATCGCCCTTGACTTATTAAGAGTGTTTCTTTAAAAACTATACCTACTCCATTTTCGGTTCCATTATGGTTGTTTATTTACTACCAGCAACTACTTATGATTATTTTGACTATCACTACGATACCCTAAATATTTAAATAGTACTTTAATAAAAACGTATATTGTATTTTAAAAGACATGTCTTTCATACATAAACATTGAATATAAGAATCAATTACTACTGTAGGTATGTCTATATCCCACTAGTGTAGTGCTTATACAGCACTCTTGTCGTGTTGTCTGTTATAGCGAAAAGTACGAAGCGAATTCCACCAAGCTGCTCTACTGCGGGTTGATGAATGTACAAAAGTAAATGTTAGCTTTCTTCTGATACATATTATTATATAATATTGTAGAGAAACCCGTTATGACATTTTCCTCCATCACTAAACACGAGATGACTTGTGATTACAATTGAGCTCTTGACGAACTGTTTTATTTACTCGCAACCTTCGGTTAAGATAAACTGTTTTTAACTTCTAGACCATCTTGACTTTAATATCTATGCTTACCTTACAGCATTGCCGATTAATAAATTTAAATCTTATGTTAAATAAACTTTAATTAATAAGTCATATTACTCTATAAATATAGATCTTAAAAAAATGACAGTGATTGTTAACTATTATACTATTATTTTCCTAAACATTTCGTAAATGTTGTCATTTAAATCATAGTAAAATATTCGTTATGAAATGCTAGATTTACACACATGATTCTTATCTTCTAAACAAATAAGTAATATGTACTTATTTGTTATTAAGGCTGAATAAAGCAATGTAGATACCGAAGGCTAGTAATTTCTGGCATTCGTTTGAGTAATGTGATCATATTAATTTAACCTTTAATATATTATTATTGATATATAGTGTTATATTAATTATAAAATGGATAGTGAAACTAACAAACATCACGCTGATTGCCGATTTAGAAGGTAATAAATAACGGTTTATATGCATTTTTATAAAACAAAGAAATCAAATTAACAAAAATATTTATTTTCATCACAAACTTGAGATGATATATGAATATGAATCATCTAGCTTTATGGTTAGGCAAAGTTTATGAATATATCTCGAACATTTTTAAATAATTTATTTAATGGTATGACTCTTATTTTTATTGGAACTCTACTGTCACTTGGAAATAATTTAAGTAAATTTAAGTTTAAAATATTTCGGTTTATTTTTCCAGGCATATAAAACAAAGGATATCGATACGCCGACAAAATAAACGTGTGGTATTTAAAACAGGAGAATTGAACTTCGAAAAGTCATCCTCTGAGACTCCATTCCGCATAATACCTGATGTTATTTCTAAGTTTATAGAGGCAAGGTGGAGGTGGAGTCTAATATTTTGCATTCTGGTTTACATTCTAATATGGTTTTTGTTTGCATCAATTTGGTGGCTAATTCTTTATTTACATGGAGATCTAAGAGAAGAAAATTTGCCCAGTGCTAACAACGGAACAATTTGGAAGCCATGCGTTCGAGAAATTTATAGTTTCACGTCTATATTTCTATTTAGTATTGAAATTCATACCACAATAGGCTACGGAAAGAGAGCCATAACGTTAGAATGTCCCTCGGCTATGCTAACTATGTGCATCGAAAGTATAGCGGGACATTTTACGCAGTCATTAATTGTTGCAATCGTCTTCGCAAAACTAACCAGACCAAAGAATCGAGCACAATCTCTAATATTCTCAAAGAACGCTATAATTAATCAAAGAGATACCCATTTATGTTTGATATTTAGGGTAGGAAATATAAGAAAATCGAGGATAATATCATCAAAAGTTAATGCTTATTTAATTCAATATGAAAGAAAATCAAATGATACATTAGTGAACAATGAACAAATTAATTTACGCGTAAAAGTTGATGCATGCGACGACATACTATTTTTAAATCCAATATCTGTCGTTCATAGAATTGATAGTCAGAGTCCTTTCTATAATATGTCTGCACAAGATATGTTGAATTCAGATATGGAGATAGTGGTAGTCTTTGAAGGCGTCATCGAATCGACGGGACAGCCTGTTCAAGCAATATCGAGTTACACCAGTCAAGAGATTATGTGGGGTCGACGATTTTCACAATTGATACATTTCCAAAAGAATAAGCGAGGCTATGTAAAAGATTTTTCCAAGTTTGATGAAATGTGTCCAGTGAATACACCCCTTTGTAGAGCGAAAGAACTAGATGAGTACTTTGAAAATAGAAAACGTTTATCGTCTATACTTACGTGACTGATCAGCGGCTTCACTTATGTTACTTCTTTAGAAATTAATATGATATCTGTTTAAGGTGTGGATTTATAATTATCACTAATTTCCTGAGTTTCATGATGTCTTGATATATTGCTTTTAAAGCGAACATTTGTATTTTAATCGTGGATAACCTTATTTTTATAGCCGTCAACTGTCTGTCGCACGATTTTATATCTTGATCTAATTTTAACAATTTCTTATTATTCATATCCATATTCTCTTTTAAGAAACCTTTTATCGTCATCATACAACACTGTTTTTTTTATTAAAGTTTATTATAAACAATTATGAATATCAGAACTGCTTTTTGTTTTCTCACTAGCACTACTATGATATATATTAACCAACAAACCGGAAATATATACTGTAATCAGGCAGGTGAACGATAAATAACCACTGCAAGATAAGTATTACAGCTGTAGCTATTGGCTAAGTAATGATAGTATGAAAAAATGTATTAATAATCACAAAGATAATGTAAAAACACATAAAATATAATTCCAAAAACCTTTGAATCATTCAATAATAATCAAGATTTTTGGTGTAGGTATCTAAATTCATTAGGAGTTAGAGTGAAAGAATCTAAATGATGTGAAGTTTTTTATTTTACTTTGTAAACTTGAAATCATACTTAATAAATAGTTTTTTTAATTAAATCAGTTTCGGATTCAGGCAAAAATCTAATCTTATTGTTATGGAACAGTTTGTAATTGTACTATGTAAAAAATATTCAATATGATTGCGTTAGTCACTGCAAAATGTAAGCAAAACCAAAATCCGTCGATTCGTGAGGTCAATAAGAGTTACGTATTAATTAATCATTTATTAAGAATAAAGGATATATTTATCCTATATTATTTACTGAAACATAATAAATCAAATTAACTAAGTATGTGAAAATAATATTAATTCAGAGTACATCATATAGGTGCCAGTTAGCATTCGAAATATATTATAATATTGTATTATTTATATTATATAAAATTAAGAAATTTTGTTAAAAAAATATAAACCTAATATTAATTTAATGCGTGTTTAAATTCAGTCACAAATAAATAAATTATAGAAATTGTGTATAACAATTTTTGAATGCTTTTTGTATTCGACCATACGCAAAATTAAAATGATAAAAATATTCAAGAGTATACAAATTCTTTCATTGTACTTACTTGACAGTAGAAACAATAGATATCACATAATTTTATGGAATTTTATAATAAAAAAAATCAAGGTAAGGTTAAGAATACTTAATGAAACCTTTTTCGAACGTCTGAGAACTTTATTGGTATTATTTATATATAATAACTCATAACTTATATATAAACATTACAAAACAATTATTTGCAAAAAAAAAATATAAAATAATAATTTGAATTTATATATATTTTGTATTATTATCTAAATAAAACTAGATACGAGAGATATTTTTTACACATAAGCACATTTACATAGATTACAAGGCCATTTCTCTAAAATCTAAATTGACTACTGCCTGTAAATCATTATCGTGTTTAATGTAAGGCTGTGATGTACGTAACAGGGGTTTGGACAATCATCTAATATTAACAATAGTTCCAACATCAAAAATATTTTAAAAGCTGAATGAGTACATGCTTATAATTACTTGGAAAATTTTAATTCATATCACATTCCTAGGTGAGTCAAACATGTCGAAAATACCCAATTAAATTAATAAATAAACAGTCTAATCATAATATAGATCTCTTCTTCATACATATGTTCTAGATTCAATCAAAACTTATAAGTTCTGCCGTATTGTTATTGTGTTCAGACTTAACGGGAGTCTGAATCTGTTGTACTTGCTGGTTTGGCACTTGCTGTTGGTTAGGAGGGCCATTACCAAAGTTCTGTTGAACTTTCATAGGTTGGCCTTGCATGTTCTGGGGTATTCCACCTTGCTGTTGCTGTTGGGCCTGGCTTGACATCTGTTGTGGCACTTGGCCTTGCATCTGTGGATGCTGCTGTGGTATAGCACCAGCCATCATATGATGAGGCATCTGTTGCCCGGGGCCCATTTGCTGTCCTTGCTGATTGGTTACCATTGAATTAGCAGGCATTTGCTGGTTTTGATTCGGCTGTTGACCCTGTTGCTGAATGTTTTGACCTTGATGTTGCATTGGTTGACCTTGCATCATCACATGTTGACCCTGCGATTGTGTTGGGTGACCTTGCATTGGCATTGGTTGACCTTGTGTCATTTGCGATTGAGATTGTGGAATTTGTTGTCCTTGACTCTGAGACATTTGAGGTCCTTGAGATAGCTGTTGATTTTGACCAGGTAGTGACTGATTCTGAATGATGGGTTGACCTGGCATGGTCATAGGTTGCCCAGGTAAAGGCATTTGGGACATGTGTGGCATATTTGGGAGTTGTGCCTGGGTTTGTTGGTTACTTTGAGGATTTTGCACATTCATAGGGTATCCTGAAACAGGTATTTGTTGATTGTTACTTGGTTGATTATTTTGCATCAATGGCATTCTCATATTTGGTAGCTGCATTGCAAACATTGGATTGTTGGGGTTGTTCTGCTGGTTCATATTTGGTTGACCAATTGTCATTGGAGGCATCATTGCATTAGTTTGCTGGGCTTGATTTGGTACATTTTGTTTTTGTAATTGTTGAGAAGTCTGAGGATTTTGTTGAGGAATATTCTGACCCTGTAAGCCATTCGGTACATTTGGTGGAATGATTTGATGAACGCCAGGCTGATTTGGTAAACGCATTTGTTGCATCTGCTGCAACATCATTTGCTGCTGTATTGGTAACTGTTGACTCATTGGCCGCATATTTGGCTGGTTTATTGGAGCCTGGACGCTAGTTGGTTGTTGATTTAATGCTACGCCAGTACTAGACATGGCATATGTATTGGTCATTTGTGGCATTGATTGAGATATGGTTCCCATTTGATTTACATTCATTGGGATATTAGCTTGAGATATTTGAGTTTGTCCAGGCATGGGCATAGAACCATCGGTTGTAGCTTGAGGCATCATCTGCGGATGGAATTGAGGATTGGCATATAAGGGCTGATTGAGATATCCAGGTTGGTACTGATGCATTGAAACTCCAGGCATGTAGAAGCCACTGTTTGCAGACATCATATACTGATGTTTCTGTTGTTCTTGTCTCATTTGCATTTCTCTTTCTTGTTCCTACGGATTAGAATAAAATTATTGTAATCAATTGAACAATAATAATTGTTGTTCAAAAATTAATCAAATTACAAACCGTGTTAATAGTTAAAAGATTGGATAGAAATTACAACCATAATAAAGAATCCAAACTCTTACATTTAATTGCAGAATTTGTAGTATAGTATAAAACATGTGTTATATAATTGAGATGTTTTAACATTATGTTATTATTTTGTACAATATTAATAAGATGATCATGTTGACAACGTTCCAATGTTACATTGTCATTAAAAATATCAAAGTCAAATGTAATATTCACAAATAAATTTAAATTTTAGCAAAATAAACACAATACAATGATCAGTTCATACTTTAAAATAGATACATTAAAAATAAATTAGGAAAGTCAAAATAGAGAACATTATATTTATTTTAATAACCAAACATTCTTACTTGAACTCTTTGCAAAGCGAGCTGCCGTTGGTACTGCAGGTACTCATGTTTTTTCTTTCTCATGGCTTGCAATTTAACTGCCATTTGCATTTGTCTTTGTCTCTCTGCGGCCTCAGCTGCTTGAGCAAGACGAGCGGCGTGTTCAGCACGCAACGTATCTAGAGCAGCACGGCTGTCGCGAATTTGTGTTATTTTATCCTATAATTAAGAAAATACTTTACTTAGGAATTTTCTCTTCTTTAAAAATGAAGATAAAATATTTATGAAAAATTAACTATTTTTATAATGGTGAGTGTACTGATCTTCGTGTCAGAGATTAGAGAGTCCACTTAAGAGCTCAGAATATGCATGTCCTAAAATTGTATGCGATCACTCCTGAGCTTAGTTGTCATTATCTTCATAGTGGACAAAAATATGGTATTATTACGCCCCCATACGCTGTGGGGCCTGCCGGTCGCAATGAGGCAATAGTCTATTACCTGTAAGCTCTCTAAATAGACTCGTTTGTCATCTTGTTGTTGAATGTAACGCAATAATTGAGAATGCATCGCAGTAATGTTCATGAATAGAGTCTGAACAGATGTATCATTCGCAATTGATCGTCCACTGAAACAAATTAATACACTTTAATCATATCTATACTAATAAGTGAAGGTTTTTTTTTTTATATAGAAAAGCTATTGAATCAATATACTTAAAACTTACAGCAGAAGTTGCAGTACTTTTGGAGAATGTTTTAGTAAGTATATAATATTGTTATATAAGTAGTTGGCTCTAGAGTTTCAGTCACTTTAAAAGACTATTTATTTGTACCCTTTGTCTCTTGTAAAAACGAACGGGGACTGCCAAACTTTGGAGAACCTAGTCCTGCTAATCTTCTGAGCTTAGAGGACCATTTTACGTTTTTTAAAACATACAAATAGACGGGCCATAAAATCGCGTTATTCTCTTAAAAAATTATAATTTAAATCACGTGTGCCTAAATCCAGAACGTTTTTTCATCTTGCAGTTTTTTTCTAAATATGTATTTAATTCTCGAAAAATAGTTTTGAAATAAAAGAAATGTTTGTTGCTTACTGGGGTGCTCTCAAATCAGGGGCCACATGCGACCGGATTGGTTGCATTGGCATAGCTATACCACTGCCTAAGAATAATAAATAATTAAGGAAATATTTTAAATAGTAAATAGTAACATACCGAGAAGAATTACTTTTCATTCTGTTAACAAAAATCTCCACTTGAGATTTGAGTGTTTCAACGAAATCATCAATTTCTTTATCTTGAGCTTCATCATCTTGATCTTTAGTAGTTGATGGCTTATTAAAATCTTGCTGAAATGATAAACATTCGAAACTTTAAATTACATTCAAATAACATTTCCTGAAGGTTAATAATATACGGTAATTTATACAATGCCCATATGAAAATTGGTGAGGTAATACATAACAGTATGAAATTTGGTTAAGTAAAGAAACTGGACATGACAAAATTAGGACTAGGTGATGTTACATGACAGTACCGTGCATACTACATAATTTGACATAAACGAAAATAGCATTAGAAGGCACTCCTTTTCATTACTACGACAAAAATATTGGCAATATAATTTTTGTGCTTGCTTTATAAGAAAAAGCTAATCCCTTTCACCACCTCTTCCATCAGATGACCTTGGAAACTATTAATCAGTATCGTGTAAGTTTTGTGTGTTAGTTTATTATAGAATCTGTGCGATTTACTATCAAAAGAAAATATCAAACCTCAGACGATTCGTTCGTAACATGAGAAGCTGGAGCAGTAGGCGCAGCGGTCGCGTCGCGGGACAGGCGCTGCTCCCAGTAGTTTCTGTCCAAGTACCGAGACAGCTCAGAGTTTGAAGTTGTCGTGTGCTCCGGAGATGCACTCACTGAAGACGGTGTAGGTGATACTGGAAATTATACGGTAAATTGCTGTTCATCCTGTATTATTTATATTATTAAAGCTTTGTCAAGTACAAAATAATTCCTCCTTTATTATTCTTATATGGTAACAGATTCAATCGGTATACATGAGTATACATACTCTGAATCAATAAACAAACTAAAAGGTATTTTCCTATTTATAAAATAAACCTTAAGCGATATAATAAAAAGTTAAACATAAATCACAAACTATAAAAACATAAACCAACAACTTTTATGCAAATGACACAGATAACTTCATAATTCTAAAAATTCTTTCAAATGAGACATGTTTATTCCACTCATGCAATATTTTCACTTCACACCACTTTTATCAATATTTTCTTAATAATATATATAATATTACTTGTTGGATGCAAAGTTGGCTCTGGAGCAATAAAAGTTCTAGATTTTCGTTCTTTCTCTTTATGTTCGGCTTCAGATTGGCTGAGAGCAAGGGCCAGCTGTAGCTCCTCTTCCTCTTGAAGTTCCTCAGCTGACTTTCCAGGGCGTTTCTAAAACAATTCAGTATAAGCAATTACAATTATGTTTTTGTAATTCATTGTTTCATGCTACATGTATAAATAATTGTAAGTAAATTACTCGAATATTGCCTTGATTTTTTATCAGATAGTAAAATTTAAATAACTAGACTTTATACCATAGTCATTTGATTTCCTTTTCATATGTAAGAAATATGTGATCATATCCAAAAGTGCAATTTTCCCTATAAACCAAGTGAATGCAGGAAAAGTGATAAAACAATCGGTTACTAGATTAGTGCAATAAACCAGTTCAGTTGGATAATCATTCTTAACAAACAAAACAGACATTCTAAATCAAAAATAGAAATACCATATTGGTATATAACTTTAACCAGAAGAAAATAAATAATCTATCCAAAAAAATATATTAAATCATACACATAGACAATTGTACCTATATAAATAAAATTTACAAAATATTAAAGGTTAATTATAATGCCAAATACAATCTCTTTTTCACCATATTCATACTTAAGTACTGTTAAGTATTGTCATATTAGCATTATTTATTATATTATTACGTAGAATGCTTTTAATCATTCATGTTTATATATTAAAAATAAAACTGCATTGATTGTGTTATATAAATTTAATTAAAAATTATTAATGTATTTTAAGCAATTACAGTACATTTAAAAAGTAGTACATTATCAAAACCTAACAACTATAATATCTGAATATGTCATAATCATGATAAATATAGGAATGATAGAAAAAAAATTAATGTTGCTTCAGTCTCCTAACAAATTTGGGTGTTTCAGGAACTGTTATAGGTGCAATTGACTTTTCTGGGACAAATGGATTTAATGACGGGACTGGTTTAGCATGATGTACAAGTTTAGCTCTCAATTCTGATACTGCTCGTTCTTCTGCTTCTTGCTGCTCTTTTTCTCTCTGCTGTTTTAATCTTTCATTTTCTTCCTCTTTTTCCTTTAACTGTTTGTCAAACATTTCTCTCTCTGCGGCTCGTTTTTCTGTAGTCAATGCAAATGGAACAGTCTTGACTAAATGTACTGGTTGAAGAATTGGTTTGAATGGCTCTTTATATAGAACTGTAGCCGGTTTAGCTTCAAATTTGACATGGTTTTCTTTATTCTCTGAAGATGCATTAGAAACACTGCATCCAGAAATAGTACATTGCATCCGTTTTTTCACAGCTACAGGTAAAGGTTGTGCCTTAAATTGAGAGGCAAGTTTGCGTTCCTCTTCCATTTGTTTCTTAATTCTTTCTTCTCGCTTTTTCCTTAATTCTTCATCTCTTTTTTCAAAAGAAAATGGCTCTGGTTTAACTGGACCATGACGTTGCATTATTTTCTCACATTTATCCATTTTCTTGACTGGTGGGTCACTATGCTTTGTTTCACATTTGAGACGATCAACAGAGTTAGCTCTTTTATAATGAAACTTTGGGCTAATTGGTTTAGTAACATGTGGAACTGGCTTTATTGGTATTTGAGGTTTCTCAAGTATATGTTTTGGAGCTGGACGAGCTTTAAAATTATGAAATTGTCCAGATGATTGTGTCATTTTTTTTTGTACTTCAGTCAATTTGAAGGGTTCAGGGACAGTAATAGGCTTCCTAGGTACTTCAGGCAAATGTATGGGTCCTTCGATTACAGACTTGGGAATTGGATTAGCTTTAATTTTGAATTTTCTAATCTCTTCTAATTCCATTTCTTCTTTTTCTTTTTGAGAAAGTATATGTTGCGGTCTTGTTCGCGCCTTACATCTTAACATAGGGGACTGAGGAACAGTTAAACTAGAAGGACCCCCATAACCTTTAGGACGAAGTGACTTCGGTCTGGATGAATGGAATCTATCGGGGGTATCTCTCTGATAATGATAAATAGCTTCAGCCATGGAAACAAACTTGGTTTTAGATAACTCTTGTGGCTGTCCTGTTGGTCTTCGATGTCGATGATACACATCATCCTTTGTGTCCGTGAACTCCAACTTTATCAAGTCCTCTCTGAGTGAAGCTATGTCATTCATGGATAAAGATTTTCTCATTACACCATACTCATTTTCAAAACAATCCAAATTGTTATGATCACCAAAGTCTTCCTCAATAGGTGTTACAGGTTCATCCTTTATATGTAATTTACCGCTCGGCGTGAAATACATTTCACCTCTAAAATTAGTAACATAACTTTTAGCCATTTCTGATATTTGATGATAAAGTATAAAAAAACCTTAATGTTGTTTGCCGTATATATCTCGCACCGTTATTTTAAACGTATTTCAAATCGACTGTTGTCAGTTGTCACTTTGTATCGTAGTGCAATCATAATGTTGCCATAACCATAAATTGATTGTCACCTTTTTTTAGTGTAAATGTTTAGATTCGACATAATATTACAAATCAAATAAATTAATGTTTCTTTTTTTAACATATATAAATATTATTTATTCAACATATTTTCATTTCCTATTAAAATAATAACTTTATTTCTAAACGAAGCGACAGCAGTTGTCAATGTCAATGGGATTTAATTACTAATTCTCAAAGAAACTATACAGTTGAGCAGTGCGCTGAATTGTATTTATTTAAATATCTTTAGGTATTTATAAAGTTATTCATTTTAATAATGGCACAAGCATTACCAAACCCCAATACTTTGTTGCCTTTGGAGCTTGTCGACAAATGTATAGGATCTAGAATTCACATAATAATGAAAAATGATAAAGAAATGGTGGGAACATTGCAAGGTTTTGACGACTTCGTAAATATGTTATTAGATGATGTGACCGAATATGAATCGACGCCAGAAGGTAGAAAAATAACGAAATTAGATCAAATATTGCTCAATGGAAACAATATAGCGATGTTGGTGCCGGGCGGCGAGATGCCAGGAGAATCATATGAGGGACAATGATAAACAACATTGTTGTAGGTTAATAAACGTATAAATAAGCAAACTTTTATGTTTTATTGTTGATTTCATTATATAATTGATTTCTTCTGCAAGTTAATAAGAAAAGTTGCTGATGTGTCAAATTAAGCCGAACTGATTGTGAACAATGTCTTTTCAATAACCTCACTTTTCAGAATACACCTTTTTGGTAAGGCGTATATATCTTGCCCTAAAGAATATTACATTAACAAATGTCTTTCTTGTTTTGTTTTATAAGAAAAATTGGAAATAATTGTTCCCTCAAACATTACACTTTCTGTGAAAACTTTCTGCAAAAATGGCTTTATATAATATATACTACCTTATATAAAATACAAAGTAATTTGAGTAGTTTTCATGAGATTGTAAGATATAAATGTGGGCAATCAAATATAAAATATGCATATGATGTTCTTAAGTGGATATTTCATTAAAGAGAGTAGTTATTGTTTAATATAAAAATTATATTAAATAAAGAGTGTATCTATGAGTATTAATCTATGAGTGTCTCAAGAAAAGGTTTAAAGTCATTCATAGATATTAAAGATTTAAATTGCATATACCACTAATTTTTTTATTTTCAAAATTGAATAATTGTATTAGTAAAATATCAATGTACCTGTGCTGGACCTGGGCCGTAGTCATTAGCTGTATCAACAATTTCTACTTTTGCAGTTGAAGATGGCGGACGGCTTACTTTATCAAAACAGGCATCACACACTCGGACCTAGGGATTATGTAAAAAATAAGGTTCACACTATTCACAATAACAAACAATGACCAACAATTTCTGTACAAGTCTTACCTCCTTTTCAATACCGAATTTAGGTAATGTTGAAGTTTTGGAACTGCACTGTTGACAGAATACTTGACCACATGCACGACAATGGTGTCGGCGTACTATCAATGTGAATTCTGTGCGGCATCTAATTATTAATTATTCTATGTTAAATATCAAAGTATTTAATAAAAAAAAAGAAAAATACACAAATATAAAAAAAATAACTCAAACCTGTGGCACACTTCTCCATCAGCCCATTCAGGTGCTGTATCTGCGGAAAACATAGCGTCTGATTCTTTGAGCGGTGGAAATTTGTGTCCCCCTTCAGCTTTTAGAATATTAACTGTGTCCTGTTAACAATAATATTGGCTACAAAAAATGTTCTTTCAGTATGACTATAATATATTTAAGTTTTAAAGGAAAACAATAATTTTTTAACAAATCGTCTAATAACAATGCATAAGGTGTATTGTTTTGTCTGAGACTGAGATATGACTCATGTGGTGACTGATAATGTGATAATGGAAGTGTAAACGTCATATACTCTTATTAAACTACAATCAGTAGTTCAACAACCTTATATTACGATTTTTATTACATTTTATTTTGTTTTTAAAACCATTAAATACATAATCATACACATTTGCACAATGTTTACACCACGTAACTATTGTTGGTAGAATAAATGTACTGTGTACATCTTAACAACGCATAGACAACTTAACGATAGTAAATAACAATTTAATCAATAATTAAGTATCAGTGATATGGTACACAATTATTACATACACGCAACTTCGTAAATAAAATACGACACAATAGCAGTCTTAGGTATACGGGCCGGAGGCAATGTGCGCTTAATTAGATAAAAGAAAGATCAATAATAATATACATTTACTATATAAGTAAACTGTGGCACGACGTAATCATAAACATTAAAGGAATATTTTACAACAGGAGCAAGAAAAGAAGACGTAAAAATTTATGTAGTACTTAATAATACTCAGTAGCAGATTTACACATTTTCAAATATTATTATTATATGTAAATAGTTTTTTTGCCACCCTTCCCATACAATTATAAAATCCTTTATGTTTCAGTTGAAATTGCAATAAAAATAGTTTACATAACTCGAATTTATAATGAAAGAGAAGCAGGAAAAATTGTCAGTGCTGTCTTTATAGCTTTACAAAAAAATTATACGTATAGGAATAGAGTTGATAAGGGGCATTTTCCGCCCATCTGCTTCTTAATGTTATATCAATTTTATTTGATAGCAGACATAATAACAAATATAAAAAATAATAATTTTAAGTAAAAAGTCGGTAACTGAAAAAATAAATAATAAAAATCTTTATGCACATTTTATGATCATTTCTTTACATAAACACTGCTGTCATTTGTTTTAGCACAACAATCAATTATAATTAGTATTTCAAATGCAAGATTGAGAAAAACAAATGTTATTATTACTATGAATTAAATGTTCCAAGTGTGGGAAATAATCAACAATCGAAAAAAATTACTACTTTTGAAACACTTTATAATATACTTACTTGGTCTATCACTAAGTATATAATAATATATATAATATAAATATTAGGGTTTTTCGTAGTGTTGTCACCAGTACTCGTCAAAGCAAAACTTCTTGTCATTGTGGAAGACGAGGAGACAAAATACTTCTGGACTTTTGATTTTGAGGCCGAACTACACGAAATGCATTTAGAACAACTCAAAACCAGAGTAGTATAATCATGAGTAAAAATTAATATGGTTTATGTAGCGTTTCTTAAAGAAATAATTACTATTATTTTCAAGTTTCAATTCAAGTAAAACTTACTGAATAAAAAACTATATATCTTTAAGTTTAAAAATAGTCGGCAATCTAAATTTTAATTTTTGAATGTGTGACGGGCTAAAAATGCTTCTTATTAATTTCCTCCTTTGCGGGCTTTGATTTTTTTTTTATATTTGCCGGGAGGGCAAATGACTCTACTCCACCTGATGTTAAGTAGAGTCCAAACGCGACGACGACCAGTACAGACGGGAAGAAGATTCTGCACTAGCCGCCCTCGCCTTGCCGGCCCGCAAGATGCCTCTTCACGCCTCGTTTGAAGGAACCCGGGTCGTAAGAGAAGGGGAACACGTGAGCTGGTAGGGAATTCCATTCTTTGGAAGTGCGACAAAGAAAGGAGTTGCCAAATTTCTTTGTGCGCGATGGAATTGATGTCACAGTTAGTCGGTGACATCGAGAGCCAGCACGCGTAGACTTTTGAAGGAAAGGGGGAAGCAGGAATTAGGGAGAATAATTCCTCGGAGCACTCGCCGTGATATAGTCGATAGAAAGCGCTCAGCGCTGCTATCTCTCGACGCAATTGTAAAGGTTCGAGGGTGTTTGTGACCTTTACGTCGCCAATAATGCGGACTGCGCGTCGCTGCAACCGATCCAAGACCTCAAGTAAGTACTTAGCGGAGCGATCCCAAAAGGTGCGAGCAATATTCAACGCAGGACCGTACCTGTGTTTTGTACAACAGGCACAGTTGTTGTGGCCTGAAAAAACGCCGCACCCTGTTAAGAACTCCGAGTTTCCGTGAAGCTATTTTTATAACAGCCTCGATGTAATCCTTTGGACTAAGGTCGCAGCGAACGTCTTTAAGCGATTAAGCCTACAGAGTCTACTGATAAATCCACCACTGTTTGTACTAGTTAATCAGTTATAAACTTCTTTCTTATACAGTCTTTTGAGCTAGTGTAGTTTTTAAATTTGGTTATAGTGTTAAATTTATTTAAAAATAAAAAACAAATAAGGTTACACTTCATCAAAATATAATTTTTAAATGTTAGAATAATTCTCTTTTGAGAATTTAATGCTTGCGTTTTGCTAAGCCCTTTTCGGCTGCACCATGTCATTACCACAATTATTGTACATAATAGATTTTTGGTTTGTTTTTTTTTTTAATATATTAAGCGCTTGCTTAAAGAGTTAAATTTAAAATGTGATTATTACATTGATGGTTTCTTCAATGTAGATAATTATATGTTAATTATTAAATTAATCCTGTAGTCGTGTCCACTGGTGTCGGGTAAATAGTCAAAGTGTGTAGTGTGTGTGTGTGTAGTAGTAAGTTGTTCAAGGACAGACCTGCAGAATGTGCGGCCTAACAATCATTTTTACAAACATAATTAGGTATTCAACTTTTTTTACTTGTTCATATGTACATGAAAATTGTTAACTAACCTGAACAGCTCTGTATTTGGGATTATTTCTGAATGCAAATGCCCAAGCTTGAATCAATTCAAGAATCTTGGTTTTGAAGTTTTCGTTTTGAGTTGTTTTCACCAAATCACGGAGCATCTCACAGAAAACCTTTGAAGCCACCTCATCATGCACTCCTGAACCTATGATGAATGAAGGCATCAATTATTCTACAGTCAGTATATTATTATTTTTTTAAATTTATAATTACCATAATGAAACAAAAATTGAAAAAAGAAATCAGAATGAAATGTAGAGCACTAATTAAGAATGTAGAGACCAAATTCATAAAGTAAGCAAATATCACTTCACTGGTTTTGTATTACTGTTTAAACACAACCCAACTTACGAACTTAACCCAAATTAAATTGTAATTAACGGATGTCAAAAATTAGCTTACCACAATTTTTTACTATACTTTCAAGTACCAGGAGAGCAAACATAGCCTGGTGAGGATTAGGAGAGTATAGTTTCTTTTTCACAGCACCAACTGCATATTTTGGTCTAAAATTATAATAACTAAATTAGAAACAAACCAAATTGATATGACATTGAAATAATCCTTCCATTGGATAAATGACAATAGAAGAGATATTAAAAATTTACTTACGAACAATCATTTTGTCTAATTAAATCACAAATTTGTAATATAGAGGGCCAATCGGGATCTAGGCGTAGATTACTTGTCGCTTTATCTAGAACAAATTAGAAAATATTTCAACATATCAACAAAGATTGCAAATATTTATACTTAAATAATATATATATATATATTTTAAACAAAAGAAACCTTTCACTGAATTATGTCTATAACAAAAAAGAAAGTGATGAAAATTAGATAAAATAATCATTGACTAATGTTATGAGTAAGATAACATAAGAAATCTTGGAACTATTAATAGAAACTACTAAACAGAATGTTAATATACTAACCGAGTAACTTGTCAAAATTACTAGTACGAAACATATTTAATAGTATTAACGTTTACAGAAACAAACTTTTGTTTTAGAAAATCAACTATGATGATTCTTCAATAGACAGAAAAATGACAGCTCACTTTGTCAATTTTCTTATTTCTATTTTGTTTCTTGGATGTTGGTCATTTTGAACGTCATTCTTATTATCAATAGTCTATAAAGCCCGTAGACAGATAAAGCCAGATTACATTTCATTTCTAGATAAAAAATAAGTAATTTTAAATAGACATTACGTTGAATACGTACGAATGGATATTTGAATAGCCTTTAGTACATGTGTGTATGTAAAATAGTTCCTTTTTTTTCAATACAACTTTAAGCCTGTGCTTCAAAAAATACCTTATGTTCTTCAATATTCACAAAAGTCAAACACTGTTCAACTTAATTTTAGTAATTAAGAAGATGAGCTTATTTTTTATGATCTCAAAAAAATCATATAAAAATAAGAAAAATACGATTATTTTTTACAATATCTCCAAAAATTACTTTTTTACAATTTTTTTAAATGACGAGCGATTGACGCGTGATGTCACATCACTCAACGTCTAACTCAACTCTTACCGATGGGCTGAAGCAGTTGAGTCCAACAGGCCATCTCTTGGACCTCTTGGACTGAGTGGTAGCGATGTTGGATCACTCTGCATCTTTAATCGCATCTTTTACCAGGAATGCTCTGAGGAACTGTTTAGATTAATCCCAGGCGCTGAATTTAACCACCGGACATCGCGTCTAAATTCCATCCATACCATCTCGATGTCTGGAAATCCACTACTACAGCGCTATTTTTAAAGCATTTCCTGCGTCGCACAGCCACTCTACGGAAACATATTACCCGGCGACTTTACAAAACCGTTATGACATAGAAAACCTTTAAGAAAAGCCTAATCATACTCATTGCTCATGGCATCTAAAGGCCGGCAACGCACCTGCAGGCACTCCAGTTGCAGGTGTCCTTGGACAGTGGTAATCACTTTCGGTCAGCTGAACTTTCTGCTTGTTTGTCCCCCCTTTAACATAAAAAAATATTTCTTCAGATAACAGTTTATTTTATTAAAATAATAGGCTCCTCACATCGCTATGTGACCAATGCCATAGTATGTTTGCATCCTTCACATTTGAGATTAGTAATTTTTGTTTGCACTTTCATCACAAGCAAATTTACAATAATATGCCGTGGCTCTGTATCGTAACTATCGAGCCGAATTCTGTACGTAAAATTAAAATGTAGGAAATGTATATTATTATTCTATCGAAAGCGGAAAGGTCTAGTATCTTTACATGAAGAGTACGGACTTATTGCCGATCACAGTTATGATCAATCTGCATTAACAAAAGATTAAAATAAACAAAAATAATAAGCTCACAACATATTTCGCGTGATTTGTGAAAGAATCCGCAAATATAAGATCAACTTTTGGCAGATTATTTGTTAGTCTACATGAAAATACTGCTCTTATTTGAGCATAAAATAATATATTAATAATCGTTTTAATGTTATTATAAGTGAAAGAATATATTTGGGGCGTTGAATCACAAAGAGGGATAAAAAAATACAAAATTATCAACGCGTGTATCGCAAAATAGTCGCTCGTAATAACAATTGGGAAAAGTGACGTCACAGTCAAAATTCTACTCGGACGGAGCAAGAAATATACAAGAGCGTCTAAATTGATTTGCTCATATACTTTTTTTTTCACGCATGTTATTATAATTGTGTAAAGATTATTTTAGTACAAAAAAAAAAAATATTTTTTTTAATTTACATTATCCCAATTCTTTCTATTACAAATATACCATAGATATTTGAACAATATAAAAAGTAGCAATATTGAACATATGTTACGTAGGTATTTCGCGGGAGTTTCAATGTTTGACATAAACTTCAATACTGAATAATACAAATTAAATGACATTGCGACTGGAAGTTAGTTTAGTCACAACAATTTACATCTTCAGTTATAGTTAATCTTTAAGTATGCTTTTATTTATCAATATATATTTCAGTAAGCATTAACAATATGAACCAGATTTGATGATTTATATAGAACAAACAACATAACACAATTATGGAAGACGATAGTAATGATGGTCCCTTCACGGTATGGCAAATGTTTAATGCACCCACTCTTGTTTTATTTAACAATTTGGAACATGCAGCAGACGGTCTTGAGAGACTATTAACATCCATATTAAAGCTATCAGGGTAAGACAAAATTCGTTTTAAACTACGTGAATAATACTTTAAGTTGTGTTATTAATTTGTCTTAATTAAAAACTTATTAAAAAAAAAATTGTTAGGGATTTTTCAGAAGTATTGGTACCTCGACCAGGAATTTCGAAATGTCCGGATTCTTATTATTGTGCTTTCAATACATGGCTCATCGGTAGACTATTTTATGTCTGTTCAGTAAATGATCTTAAAAGGTAAGATTGGTACTGATTGCTAGAAATTTTTAAATTTACACATAAAATATGATTATATATATTTGAGTATCTGCTCAAATAGTTGTCAATAAGTCCTTGTAATTTTCAGAATTCATACAACAAGTAAGGAGGCACAAATAAAAATCCTTAACATTTTATGTACAAATGGGGCATCATTTTATAAAAGTCTTCATTCAGAATATTATGCAATTTTGATAACACTTTTACAGTACTATAGAGATTTTCCTAGTGGGAAAGTCAAATCAGTCATATTAGAAAATTTTACACCTGAACAAATAGACATACCAAATGTCGATATACAGTTGGATCACATTTATGTTAAGGTGGAGAATATCATGACATGTAAAACTTTAATTGACTTGGTGTCGCAACTCTTATCTGAAAGCATTCCACCTGGTTTGTTATATAGTACTACACTAGACATACTTGACCTTGAAAAAGATGTTTTTGCACAAGTATTAAATGCAATTGAAGATTTTAGCATAGATTTAAAATATATTGGGTTTAGTTTTTTTCTTAATTTGATTAAAAATATAAATATGAATACTATTTCGAAATTTTATGATATATTTCCTTGTGCTTATCAAAGATTGTTATCAAGCCTGGAAGCTCTTGTTCAATTCATGAGTGTTCTTCATGATAAATATGAAATCGATGCAAGTTTGCTTAATGATTTGAATAAAATTATATTAGAATTTATAAAAAATATTGAAAATGACAGTGAGTCTGAGAGTAGTTTAGTTAGGATTTGTTCAATAATCCTATGCAACAAAACAAGTACAATATTTCATCAAGAACTTAAATTGTATTGCTTGTCATTAAGTTGTAAGATCAAGTTATCAGAGGAATTATTAATTATAACGGAGATGGACCCTTTACAATTGCATGAAGTATCAAATTGTTACTCTAAAAATATCACCAAACACATCAAATCGAACAGAAAAGCAGACAGGATTATAAATTTAAGAGAAGATTGGTACTACATTCAAATAATATCTGTTATTAATGGCATAAAATCTTGTGAAGACTCAAACATAGATATGTTTTTAGCTAATTATCATTTACAAAGATGTCATAAAGCTCTAGGTATACTAGAAATAGTAAGTATTGAAGATAAGATGTCCCTATCTAGTGGAGAAAGTGCTTATCAATTAATAAACAGACAAAATATATTGAATGTATGGCAAACATTGTCCAAGTTAATAAAACATCATCAAAGTATGATTGTTGGTAACGAAGCTAGTATGGAATTAATTATGAATATTGTACTTAGTACAATTAATTTAAGTGAAAATGTCACTAGAGAAGATGCTAATTTACTATTAGAGATACTATGTTTTCAAAAGTCAGCTGTGTTTTCCGAACATCACTTACAATTTAATGATTCTGTAAAGAATTTGATATTAAAGTATTTATTAATTGCTAAAATATATTTACAAGCTGGTACAAACGAAACATGGAACAAAATAATAATATTTTTGTATAATTCTGTGATAAAAAACAGAGATTTGGCGATTTCAAGGAAGGTAAGTATTTATTACATTATAATGTATATATTATGTATTTTTAGAGTATTTATTATATTATTATGTGCCTTGGAGGCCTAGTGGCTAGCTTATAAAGTTGAAGACCTGGTTCAATCGAGCAGAGTTGGTCAGGACATTGGTCCTGCATCTGAACTCTTTCGATTTTCCACTGTTGTATTCGATTTTCCACCCTATCAGATCATAAGACTACAGCAATAGAGAGTGCAATTGTGTAAATATATCTTACAGAGTTCCTAAGCTCCCTTGGGTGGAGCTACTGAGGTTGTATTGAACGAAATTTATTTATTTTTCAGGTTATAGATTTATGTCCTTTAATGCAAATAAACAAAATGCTTTCTGCTAGTAAGATAATTGGAGATAACTTGATTCCAGTTTTTATGATAAAGGACATAGATTTGCAAATGGAGATACTAAAAGTCTTACCGGCCATGGCTTGTATGTCCTTAGGTACTTACAGCATCACTGTAACAAACGCTCAAAAACCTACAGGCCACGTAATATTCACAAACTCAATAATAAGTATCTGTGTTAATTGTTTTAATTGCCATAACTTAAATGAGAATACAACCACATCTCAAGATTTTTGTTCTCATGTTAAAAAAGAGTACAAGGTTTTGCATTCAGATGAAAATTTAATGACGCCTACAAAAATTTCAATATTCACCGGTCTCAAAAAAATATTCGGTAAATTTATAAATATGAATGTATGCAAAGAAATTGGTGATGACTATTGGGAACTCGTTAAAAGATTATGCAACCACTATTACATTTTCGATTTTGAAGTTTCCACCAAAATTATTAACGAATCTTATTTGATAGAAGGTCTAAAGGTCTTTAAGCCTTTCATTGACAGTACACAGGTATGTATCATTATATTCACTCATAATCCACCAAAATGAGGCTTCATTATCTTAATTGTTTTGATCCTGACTTCTTGGGTTATTGCAATAACACCTAATGGTGGTGCTAAATAGAAATAAAAGTAATTATTTGGATATACATTTTTAAAATTTATCATTAAATTAAAAAAAAAAACAAAAAACTTCGATAGAAATAATCTATACTAATATTAGAAATGCGAAAGTAGTTTTGTCAATTACGCTTTCATTTTGATTTTGAACCGATTTTGAAAAAATTTGAACCTCAAGGACGGACCTGGGAGGCCGCGGTCGGAAACTAAGTGAACTAGAAACTAGGTGATATATTATAGTATTGTTTTTTTTCCAGAATCATAAATACCCTGAATGGATTTCGAACATTGATGTCATAATAAATTTATTTATAAAATTACTAGTAAATTCTACACGTACAAGTTTGGAAAACAATGATTGCACCATGCAAGCAACTACCCTGGCTTGCATCAAAGAATTGGGATTATGTTGCAATGATAAATTAGTTTTTCCCATAACGAAACTTCTGATTTACTACATAATGCATCCGCTGTGTTCTCTCTCTCCAAAAGCAATTGTCGATTTGAGGGACGTATGTGAATTTCACAATCAAACCCCGAATCAAGTGTACCACAGATACAAAAAAGATTACTGCAAACTATTCGTTGAATGCAGTTTATACAACGGTAAAGATTTCGCCGTATATCTCTTAAAAGTCGTACGAGCATTTGGATTTATAGGCTACCGGGATTTTATATCGAAAGATATTCATCATTTTCTACCATATCTTATACCTTATGCTCCGGTCGTGAAGGAAGTTCCGTCTATGATAGAAGAAATCGCAACTCTTGTCCAATGTTCTGTATCAGAGTTCCTAATCGAAAGATTTCCACATATATATGTTCACGTTTATTTAACGGAATCTAACGAAGCAGCCAAGAAGTGTTACGATGTGATAGAAAAACTTACCAAAACTTCTACTATAAATTTAATCAAAAGACACTTTAGAGTGATATTGACGGAATTCCTTTTGCAATATTGCGTTAACCCGGAGAAAGTTTTGGATGCGTGCAGATATCTAGCGTGCCACGACCCAGACGTATCAACTCCTCAGTATAGCATGAGCATGAGTACTACACAAATAGCGGAATTCCTGAATCCGAAATTTTTGGGTGTTTTAGCGTACTTCGATCACAAGCTCGTTAATAGCAAAGTGGCTTTGTCAGTTAAACGCAAAGCACTAAAGAGCTTTCCGGATATAATGCAGCTGATGGGGACGCAGTATCTCACGCCACTGAGATTTAAAGTCCTCGCAACTCTAAGATCAGCACTACCATTGGCAAAGGAATTTCCGAAAATTCTCGCCGAAGCGTGGGGATCGTTCGTTCACAATATCGACAGTGTTTCCTTGGGTCCTCTATTGTCGAACCTCGCCGTCTCGCTCCTGCAGCAGTTTGAATACGCTCCAAACGAAATAAATAAAATTTTCCAGTACATTATATTGAAAAATGAAAATCTTCTGAGTTCCCATATATCCGACTTATTTTTCGTAGAAGATTCGAAAATTTCTGAGCGAGTTAAGTTAGTTATAAAAAAACACGTTAAACGGACACAGCCGGACGGTTTCCAGGATAAAATTAAGTGGTACCTGCAGCATTTGAATCATGATATTCCAAATATAAAGATCTCCGCTTTTTCGCACTTGAACAAATTATTGAAAAACAACCGGCCCGAAATACACAGAGCGATATTTGGGGGAAAGAATATAGAGCCCATCATGGTAGAACTCATAGATTGTTTACTGGTCGGTAAGTCATCATAATTTATTGATTTATCGTTTTAGTCGAGCTGTGTTTAAATAGCTGTTTTAAAAACTTGAATAGCCCCATTAAGTGAGTTTTTAATATACAAAGTACAAACAACTTTTTCGGGTCAATTAAAGTTATTTGGTCGTTTTGTCAAGTAATACTTAAGCATCTACTTGGCTGTATTATAGTCTCGTTGCACAGCATCTCTCCCCGGTATTGCTGAATGTATCTAGGAGATCCCGGTAGTTTTTTTATGTAAGAACTGATGGAAAGGGACTACCACCGGCCATGGATAGCCGCCCTGAATGAGTAGGCTAGTAGTGTGGTGGTGTGGCAGGGCGCAAGGAGGCGAGCGCGGCGGTGTCGCTGGCGCGCGGCGCGTGCGTGGGGCAGCTGGGCGCGCTGGAGGCGGGCCACCTGCCGCGCCAGTACGTGCAGCCCGACCGCGAGCCCTTCGCCTTCTCCATCAGCGACGACTGCTTCGCCGCCACTGCGCTCGCCGAGCTCGTCCGCGCCTTCCAGTACGAGAAGGACACCATGGTGAGGCCTTGCTTACTGCAGCCTACACTTGTAAATGTTTCATTTATTATTAATTCTATGGCAAATCAATGATGATAGAAAGAGAGATAGCGGTGTTTAACTAATAATAATCACTTAACAATTAAAAATTTAAGTCCCATTACAATATACTTGTATATTAACATTATATACCCGATTCGTTTTCCAAAATTAATTTTAAAATAATATTTATATACACTTAATAGTATTCATTGAATATCTAAAAAATCTATGAAATTTAATTAAAATGACCCCTTGTTTTCAAATACCATATTCAACTCCACTGATTAAATAATTTCAGAACATGGATTGCTATGCTCTAACTATTCAAGAAATATTAAAAATTTATGACATATCACCGACTGGAACGAAAAAGGAAGTCTGGGATAGTTTTCCTGAAAATATGCATCAAGTCATGTATCCGTTACTTAGTTCGAGGTATTTGACACTCTGACACATGTTCAGACTTTCTACTATATCTACATATATATATTATTGTGTTATATGTTAATATTAATGATGGTAAACATATTTACAGGTACACTCTGGCGTATCCGTCTCAGCCGAAGAAAGTACATCCATTATTTGGTTCTGTACACGGAACTGTTTTTCTGGAATGGGCACACAAGTAAGTTTAAATATTTTGATAAATAGAAATAGTAGTAAGTTATATTGGGATATTATGTCATTAGAAACAAGAAACACACACATCACAAAAGCCGCATATGACGTCATATATTTCAGCATATATGATAAGAAATGACATAAGGATATACTGCTACAAATATAAAAATGTCTTGTAATATTTTCGTAAATTATAACACCAATATTTCAGTTGGACGGGTCAATTAATACCTTCAATAGAATCTGAAAGTATTCGGGAACTTTTGCGTACAGTTCACCCAAGTATGCGTCGCGACGTTCGGACACTATTCCTATTCCTGCCGTATGTGCTGCTTCACGCCGTTATGTCCAATAAGAATGTACAGCTCATACAGGAAGAAATAATGGCCGTTATAGGTATTTACAATTTTCTATGGCTTCTTTGTCAGTGAATATTGTTGGCGTTTTTGTCTTGTAATTATTAAAAAATTCTTTTATTTAGGTTTAGAGAATAATGAAAGCGATATTCCAGTAACAGTGGAGAGATCTAAGTATAAAATGTTGCGGCATATAAGGATGACACCAAATATTAATTCAGTTCAAGCAGAAGGCGATCAGGTAATTGTTTTTTTTGTTTAATTGTTCAATTAAAACGTAAAAACAGCTACTACTGTTATAGTTAAGTGCTATGGTTTATATGAGGATTTGAATCGAAGATTGCCGCATTGAAATTCGACAAGCACTAATATTTTGGTTGGTAATAACTCTGGTTTTCATCATCATTTATCTCGTGCTCGGCGGTGGGGGGAATCATATTAAGTATACCTGAATGTGGTGGATGAAACTCTGCCACATCAGTATCCGCCAGCTGGCTATGAAACCACGTGGTGGGATAAGCTCCTTTCTATTTAAGACCTTTGTCCAGATGTGGGATATTTTTGCTTTTTTACCTTTTTTTTTGAGCGTGTATAATTCCGTATGTAAATGTCTTAAGCCTTAATGTATTTTTAGAATAAGTGTAGCAAAACAGTATATACGTTACTGGACTTCTTGAATCGATGGCTCCTGGAATGGACAAACGTGAAGCAACGACCTTTGGAGAACGAAAATTACAAGTAAGATATATCAGACATTCTATACAACAGATTGGCAATTTCTTAAAATTAGTAAAAAAACATGTTTATAAGTAGTAATATAATATATAACAGCTAAAAATTAATTCATAAAATTTTTTTGAGCGAACTATCACTGAGAGTAATTAATTTTTTCCCATTTCTGTATTTAAGGTCAATTAAGAAGTTTGTAGAGAGTTTCGATAAACTAATGATAGCTCGTGGTAATTATGCATGCGGAGAACTTGAACGTGCATTGCAATACTTGGAGCTGTATATGGACGAGGATACGGGACACGTACAGGAACAGCTGCCCCTGTTAGCAGAGATATACGCTTTGTTGGATGAACCCGATTCTGTTGCCGGTTTGTCTCATTTTATTATATTAAAAACAAAATTGTAGTAATATAGTAAAAATGTTATTTGAAATATCACTATTCCTATAGATAGTAACCAATCTGGATTTTTTTTTATATGAACCGAGTTCCTTAGTCTTTAAACAATTATCACGTCCACATCTACATATGGTTGAACATAAGAATTGTACATGAATATTTTATGTAATTAAAACCTTCCCATAGGTCTTTATTATTTTTTAAAGTAGGTTAATAGAAGTAAAATAACGCATTTCAGGTATCTTATCCATCAAGAGGTCGGAGCCGTCGCTGAAGGAGTTCATCCTGACGCAGGTGGTGACGGGCCGCCTGCAGGACGCCGCGCTGTGCTACGAGCGGCTGGCGCAGGACGGGCAGCTCGACCGACATAGCTTGCAAGTAATATATCGTAGTCATTTATTCAAAACTAATTTAGGTTTTTTATTACTCGATATTGCACTAAAATAAATTATATTTCAATGGCAACCTTTTTATGGAAAATAAAAACATATGATATATATCTTGGATCGATATACAGGGTGACTGGTGAATTACTATCAATATTTTAGGAGCATACTCGATACATGATTCTCATTCGAATTATGTAAAAATAACCTTTATTTTTACAAATTTACTTAATTTTGACCAAATTTACATAAATTTCAATTTAAGTAAATAAAGCGTGGACACATTTCCGCGGCGCGTGCGGCGCGTTGTTGTACTGTGCCGCTTGCCGCCCGCAACCCCTGCCCCGCGGCTATTAGTCGGGCGAGCGCCGCCGTAAGGTTCGTCCATCTTCCCGCGCGCGCGCCCCTAGCGATCGAACGCGTATATCTAATGTTTCGTGTGTGAGTGTGCATTAGTAATTAGGCTTATCAATACACAAATGCAGAATACTGTTAAAGGTAACCCATTCGTGTTAAATCGTGTGAAAGACAATAAGCGTAAACGTGCCGAACTGTGTATCACACGAGCAGCTCACTTTGAACATTTGTTAAGGTTAGTGTAGTTATGTAGGTAAATAGGTAGTTTAATGATTGACAATCGTTGTAAATAAGTATGATTCCATTTTTAAATACGTCGGAAATACGAAGATAGGTAAACAGTTCATATTATTTTTTGTCCCAAGTTCATATTATTTACCTAGTCAACAAATATGTTGCTTAAACTAGTGAAATATCTTGGTATTTTTGCCTGTCCTAAGCCAGGTTTAAAGTATGAAGGGGGATTGGATCATGCTTGTTTATCAAAGGTAGCCTGCTACCCTGTTAACACGCGGCGGCGTTTGGACGTAGGTAATTTACCGCGCGATAACTAAATGTACCTACCTGTGTTGTGTCGAAAGCGCAGCTAGGGTGTCCACATGTCACGTAATTAATTACATAATTGTTGGTTAACTTTACTTAGAAGTTTATTAATATTTATGTTATATGTTTTTTTTGTCATATATGGTCGTCAAATTTCACGTCCTTAAGTATTGATAGTATTCAAACAGTCACCCTCTATATCATATGTTTTTTACCAATAAAAATCTTTGTATTGCTGTTAAATTTAAGCAAATCAGCAAAATGATAGATAAAAAAACTTACCTACTTATCTTTCTCAGGGTTGGCACTTGGCAGAATATTTTGCTACATATGCCTTTACATACGAAATGATTATGTCAATTCACTTCATTACAAAAAGTAATGTAATATGAAGCAAGTACTTATGTTTTATTGTATGCCCTATGATTACTCATACAATTCTACAAGTTTGATGTAAAAATCCAAATAAAATATATAAATCAGTGTCTGAACTTACGAGTAATGTATTTGATTTTAGGGAATGATAGAATTTTACTTAGACCTCGATCAGCCATTCACAGCGTATCGTCTGCTCAATGAACATGACTCAGATAACATGATGGAATTATCGGCTGAGCCGTTATGGAGATTGGGGAGATTCGAACAATTAGAAGAGCTGGTGAAAAAGCCGGTGGTATGTTGAAAATATTTATTATTTTAAGTCATTATCAAAATTGATTGCTTTAGCTGGGTGGTTTCTTGCCACCATAAGACTGGTTGTGCCGATAAGTTCTGAAGGTATTGATGGTTGCGCTTACAATAATTCCTCTTAGTTAGCTTAAACTATAGGTCTAAACCAAATTTGTATATTTTTAACATATAATGTGATGTAATTAAAATTAATTTCAGCCCCCTTCACGAGAAAATTGGGGACTCCTAATGGGTCGAATTCTACTCGCCTTCCGCAAGGAGGACCATGACTTGTTTAAATCGTCCTGTGACGATGCGATGTTGAGATTGTTACAACAAATGGATGGGAAAAGTAGAGAGGAAAGTGCGCTCCGAAGTGGCTACCAGAGTGTTCTCGGGTTGCATATCATTACGGAGGCTGGACACGCCGAGGAAGTTTTGAAAAGGTGGAAATTTAAATAATTATTATATTTTTTTAAATATTCTAAAGAATGTATATGCAAACTGTTCAAGATTGTGGATGAATGCAACATTATGATAATTTAAATAATTTTTTATTGGGAATTGGGTATTTAAATTTAAATTCTATATTATGAATAGACGCAATTTACGTTGGCCAGACTCAAATTAGTCACTAGTGACTGCATATCAAGCAATAGTTTGGTAAAAATATAAGTGCGGGTGGTGCTAGGCCTAATTTAAAATATATTTGCCTCAATAGATTTTATATTTCGTTGCTTGATTTAATTATTTTTTCAATTTAAGTAATTAAATGTTCATAATATCATATTAGTAAATATTATGATATGAAAAATCAAAGTGGTCTTTTTCTAGATTAAAAGGCATAGACGACTGTAGCGGACAAGGTATTCAAGTAATTAATGAGCTGCTCGGCGAGTGGCGACAAAGACTGTCCGTCGTGCAATCGGACTTCAGGACAATCGAGCCTCTGCTTAGACTTAGGAGGATACTGTTGCATCAAACACAGGTAGGATACACAAAGATTTATATATATATATATATATATATATATATATATATATATATATATATATATATAATGACTGCCTCGTTGGTCTAGTGGCTTGATGTAAGGCCGCAGACCCGGAGGTCCTGGGTTTAATTCCCAGGTCGGGCCGATAAAATGTTATTGGGTTTTTCTGTTAGAAAATTCTCAGTAGCAGCACGGAGTCTGGAAATTGGAAGTGTGTTCACTCTCGTGCCTCGGAAAGCACGTAAAGCCGTTGGTCCTGCGCCTGAACTTTTTCCGGTCGTGTCGGATTGTTGTCCCATCGGATTATGAGAGTTAGGGAATAGAGAGTGCACCTGTGTTTGCGCACACACTTGTGCACTATAATATCTCCTGCGTAGTTGGCTAATATCTCTTGAGATTGGCCGCCGTGGCCGAAATCGGTCTGGAGGACATTATTATATATATATATATATATATATATATATATATATATATATATATAAACCTGTAATATATATATATATATATATATTATATATATATATATATATATATATATATATATATATATATATATATATTACAGGGCGTATAATAACAATGTCGCTCAGTTTTTTGAGTAGTTAGTAGTAGTTTGTTTCAGTAGTTTGAAATGTTGCAAAAGTTGCCTCTGGATTGACGTAAGGTTATAAAGCTATCGCAATACCGTTTCATTGAAATCTATTTAAAGTTTATCATGATGCATGCACAAATGCATGTGTAGACTGATGAAATTGTGTAATTGGCTGAATGGCTTCTTTTATCGACATCACACTCAAAAAAAAAATGTGTGTATACACTATTGCATCTTGATATGACAATTATCACATATTTTATAAGTGCTACTTCTCAAAAATCTGTTATTTTAATAGTAATATTTTTCTAATTATATTTAAATGTAGGAATTGCTTGAACCAACACACCCATTGACGGCGAGTAGGCTGAAGGCCTGTATTGGTGACCTGTGGTTACAGAGCGCGAAGCACGCCAGAAAAGCTGGTGTGTTCCAGCAGGTGATTGTTTTTATTATAACAGTATAATATAAGTAACAATTTTCTTACTACGAAATGAGCCGAGCCGCGTTCATATTGTCGTTATAATATTAAGTGTTCCTTTTATGATTTGCTATTTATCAAAAAAAGTTCGGCAAGTACCAGATTGATTGTGATTAACATAACAAACGCTTTTATTAAACAATTAGTTCATCAATCACTTCAGTTTGATCCAATAAATGTACCATTATCTAATAAATAATCACTTGTATCTACTTAGTACTAAAATTATAAATGCGACAGTGAATTTGTTTGCTTATTTGTTACGCTTTAACAATTTAACTACTCAACCGATCAATATGCAATATGATCAATTATGCGTACACATTCTCAGGAGTGCAGAAAAGGACATTGGTTACCTAACACCCCGCCCCCCCATCGCACGCGGGCGAAACCGCGCTCTGAACTTAGTTTGTCATAAATACTTAAATAATGATGATATTATATTTAACATTATACATACAATAATGTTAAATATCATCATAAATCTTAATATCGAATTGTTTCAGTCATACATGTATATTTTAAATGCTGAGGAATACAAACCGGAAGAACTATTCATTGAAAAGGCGAAAATAAACTGGGCTCGTGGGCAGCAGGAACACGTGATGACCACGCTCCGACGTGGCATTGAGGAGGCCTTCCCGGATATAGAAAACCTTACGCAGGAACAGAGGTGAATGAATGATATTGAATGATACACTCTGGTATTGCCTTAAGAATTGATTTTTATACTTAAAGCAACGCTAGTTATCTGAAGGATTGTTTTGTGCTTTTAATGTTTGATTTCTGAAATAATCTTATTAGTTAAATTTTTATTACCCGAAAAAATTGTGTAAACATTTCCAACTTCCTCATTCTGCTTATAAGAATCACGACAGATAAACTCAATATTTTATTAGTCTTATCCGGGCATCGAATCCGGAAAACGGATTGTTAAATCTAAATTAAGCCGCAAGAGAATACGATTTAATTTGTTATTAATAATAGTTATATCTTTTAAAAACTAAATAATGGTTAAGATATGGAGATGTTTTTGTAAAGTTGTTGGCTTTTGCATGAAGTACATAATAGACACAGTGTTAAATACCTATATCATAAAAATACGGAAGGTATACTTCCAAATGCGTCCGCTCGTTTTCAAAATATAGATTTATTCCAATAAAATTATGGCAACATAGTCTATGTCTAGATGGACGATTGTTACTTTTCTTAACTTTACATATACTTTTGTTTGAGATTTAAAGAAAATACATATTTTTAGAAAAATTTGCGCTAAAGCGAAGCTCTTGATAGCCAAGTATAACGATGAAACAACTAATGTTGATGTGGATGTCAATATCGGCTACTACAAGGAGGCCGTTGACGTCTTCAAACAATGGGAGAAAAGTTTGGTAAGTAATTTGACATACTAATTTTATTTTAAATTATTTATGAAGTATTGCGAATGCCATAGATAATGTATTATAACTATTGATTCATATTATCGATAAAATTAATTATATAATAAAAGTAAATAGAAAATATTTTTTGGTATGATGTAAATATAAATGTATTGTTAGGTTTGTGGAATAAAAAAATTGAATATCGGTCACAATTTCTTTTTAAATCTGCTTTCCATTTGACAGCAGGCAAGCAAAATAAATGAGGAATCATTTTAAGGAAAATAAATTACAACGCCATCTATTGGCAACACATTGAATTAAATACGATAGTGAGAGGATGAGTGGAGCTTATGACTTACAGCACCTTCCGTTGATATAACGTAGTGTAAAGACCATACCTAACAAATTATATGATCTCCAGGTGTGCCTCGGCTCGTACTACGAGAAGGCGAGCAGCGCGGAGGGCGGCGCGCCGGCGAGCGCGGTGTGGGCGCGCCGCCTGTACGCGCTCAACAGCTACGGGAAGGCGCTGCAGTACGGACACAAGTACCTCTACCAGAGCATGCCCAGGATGCTGTCCATATGGTACGCAGAATACTTTATTATCGTCGACCTGCAATTTGAAGATTGTTTGTATATAAAATTGCCTAAACAATTAAAAGTATTTTGCCGAGACGGCTATTATTATAATTTCTCTATGATATTATTTATATTGTATATATAGTAATAAATTGAGGTTTATTTTATGTTAATATCATTAAGTTTTTTTTTACAGGTTGGACGTCGAAGTGACGGCAGCGGACACGAGTATTCATTCAATACTAGCCCAAATGACAGAAATCATAAAGACTTATTCCGAAAGGCTCCCGACATATCTATTTTTGACGGCTTTTTCGCAGATCATATCGAGAATTTGTCACCCCGTCAAAGAGGTCAATTTAAAATTTATTTGTAATATCAGTGAGACATTTATATTCTATTCCTATAATTTATACATGTATACAGATAGTAAGTGCTGCTTTAAATATTTTTTATTTTAGTATACATTACATAACTATAGAAATTATAAAGAGCCGAGACGGTTCAGTCACTACATACTATATATATTCTATTGAAAGAAGGCGTTTCCCACTCTTGGCAAGCACCACAAGTTGCAGTGGAGTCATTAGGTAGTTACCGGGGCAGTGTCGGCAGGTGTACCAGCAGCTGAAGGCGATCCTCGTGAAGCTGGTGGTGGCGTACCCGCAGCAGTCGCTGTGGATGAGCCTGAGCGTGCTGCAGTCGGGCTACCCCGTGCGCGCGCGGCGCTGCGCCGACGTGTTCGCGGCGCCCGCGCTGCGCCAGCCCGCCGCGCGCCGCCTGCGCGACGACTTCACCGCGCTCGCCGAGCGCCTCATCGAGCTCTGCAACAACCCCGTGCCCAGCGCCGGCTCCGTACGCGATCCACTCTTACTGTTTTGCCCACTAGTTATATGTCACGCGACCACCCGCCCGCACTCTGCTGCTGCGCAGAGTTATTAAGGCTTAGAGCGATCAATTTAATTCTTTTAAATTTAGTCTTGTTTATAGTCATAGAATAATCTGTCTTGTTTATAGTCATAGGTTTTAAAAATAAAACTGTATAGTAACAATCATAGTAAGCAGTTTAAACACACTTATATAAGACGAAGCATTATATCGTATATAGCTTGATAGTTGTGAATATTTGATATTTCTTTACAACCAATGTCTATGAGTATTGGTGATCAATAACCATGGTGTAGACCATTTTCCAGATGAAATAAAAATAAAACAAATCAATTTCTGTTGACAGTCGACCACAGTGTCAGCTCTCGTCCGAGGTCTGCCGCGACTCCTCTCGTCCGACAACTTCAGTCATATCATGATGCCATTCCAAGAGTTCTGTAAAATAGTACTACCATCAAAGGCAGCTAGACAAGAACGGATTGACTTCAACATACCGACGGAACCGACGGTATACATCGCCGGTATTGAAGAACGTGTCACTATTCTGCCGTCGTTGCAAAAACCAAGAAAAGTTACTTTACGAGGTATTATAAAAAATATACTCCAAGCTAAATTAAATGTTATTTCTAACAATTCAAGGTTTTAAATTGGCTGGTAGGTTTTTGTAACGTTGTCATAATTTTGTGAGTGTATGATGGCTTGCACTCGTAGCATAGTATGATGAAAAGTATTTAGTAAATTACAACAAATACAGTAATAATGTACAATAATCGGTTGTGATTTGTGACAAAAATATCCCGACCCTTGAACTATAACTAACTATAGCAGGTACATATATTCAAGTAGCTATAACATTATAATTTTTGAGATGCATGAGGCATATTGTCAGGTTGTCCAGGTTGTCGCATATTTATTATTCGGAAAACATACACCACAAATTTGCAAAATATTAAATAATTACAAGATAACACATAAATCAAACAATTTTTTACTAATAACTAATATGAAACTAAGTAAGCAGAGATAGTAAGCTGTTAAAACTAATAAATATTTTTAACGTAATATTGAGTTACTATTCTATTTAAATTCATATTTATTTAATTTATTAATATAATATATGATTAATATTAATAGGTTTTCCAATTTATTTTATTTTTATTTAAGTTATTTAAATCCTTTTTGTCAACAAATTAAATGACTTATTTATTTCAGGTTCCGATGGCAAAGCTTATATAATTATGCTGAAGCCTCGAGATGATCTTCGCAAAGATTTCCGTCTGATGGAGTTCAATGGTGTTGTTAATAGATTTCTTCAAGATGCACCAGAGACCCGCAAAAGGCGACTCTACATAAGGACATACAGTGTTTTGCCTTTAAACGAGGAATGCGGTCTTATTGAATGGGTTCCAAATTTACTTGGCTTAAGACCTATTCTTATGCATATTTATAAACAGAAAGGTAAACTTTTTTTTTTATAAAATAGCTAAACGGACGGGAAATTCGGCCACTCGATAGTAAGTGGTCACCGCTGCCCATAAACATAGGCTCCGTCAGAAATTTAAAAATCATTCCTTACATAGTCAATGCGCCACCAACTTTTGGAACTAAAATGTTATGTCCCTCATGTCTGTAGTTACACTAGTTGTTGGTTTTTAAATACTATTTATTGTTAACAGATCAAGTTGCCCTTTAAGTGAGTGTACATACATTCATTTTCACCTTTGGATATTTATTTTGTAATTAATTACTCCGGACTATATTTTCTCAAAATACTTATACAGGTATACACACAAATAATCGCGAACTGAAAGAAATGATGTGCTCCAATAAAGACCCTGTCGAGAAAAAACGTCGTATTTATGAAGAACAATTATTGCCGCGTCATCCGCCGGTATTCCAGGAGTGGTTTAGAAGAGTATTTTCTGACCCATATGGGTGGTAAGTTATCTAAACTCGTATAGGATATTTTTAAATCGTTTGATTTAAATGGTTTTCTATAATTTAATACTTATTAAAAATATATATACATCTAAAAGCAATAAATAGTAAATTAAGATTTGACATGGAAAAAACATTTCCTTGTCCTTTCAAAGTTATTATTATAATTTATAATAATATAAAGTAGTAAAAGAAACAAAGTAGTAAAAAAGTTATATTTATAGTTAAGAAAAGTTTGAATATAACAAAAATATATAAAAAAAGAAACCTTTTTTTCCTCAGGTATCAAGCTAGATCAGCTTACATACGTACTACAGCTGTGATGTCCATGGTTGGCTACATTTTGGGTATGGTTCTAAGAATATATACAAAGATAACTTTTGTTCCTTTAATCTTTTAATTCTAATCTTCTAAAACCTTAGAAACTGACGACATTGATAGGTTTAGGTTTTGTACAACAATGATTAAACATAATATATTTTTATGTCACTTCAATTGTGTGTGTGTGTTTGATATTCTGAAATAAAATATACAAAAAAATGACTTTATTAGCTAATGCAGTTTTAAGAATATAGATAAGAATAAGAACCTAAATCGTATCTCATTCATGAAATATTTATAGATCGACACGATAGTTATACGTTATTTTGATGGATGTATCCTGTTAATTTTGTAATTATTATAATAATATTTCACTTTCACGATTGTGTTCTTAATATTAATAAGTATTAAGATGTTATCATAAAACAGGTATTCGTTTTAGTTCATACACTACTCACAACAACTAAATTTCTTATATTTCCTCAGGTTTAGGGGACAGACATGGTGAGAATATATCCTTCGACTCAACGAACGGCGACACAGTTCACGTCGACTTCAATTGTTTGTTCAACAAGGGGGAGTCATTCGAATGGCCTGAGCGAGTACCTTTCAGGTTGACACACAACATGGAAGCCGCCATGGGTCCTCTCAAACATGAAGGCATGTTTAGGTGAGTTGTCTTATTTTCTATTATGTATAAAAATTAATTGATATGAAAGCAAGAACTTTTATTAACAATTTTGTTTACTAATTTTTTAATAATTTCATTTAAATATCTCTTGCATTGAAAATAAGGTTCGAGAAAGTGGATCTAGTCGAGAGTATCTAATCACTATATTAATGTAAAAGTTAAAAAAAATAACAGCCAATTATATATATATATATATATATATATATATATATATATATATATATATATATATATATATATTACCAACATGCTACTCACTGCGAGTTGGTGGTTATTTGTACCACATATGTCAGATTTTAATCTGATTCCTTCACGTTTCCTCCTAGTCTTTTATTTAGTGATACTTCAGCAAATTCAGTGATACTTGCCCGGGTCTGAAAGATTCATGTGTTGTAACTAAATCAGCTCGTTATACATGAATGTGTTGTTCAGGAAAAGCTGCGAGGCGGTGATGGTGGCGCTGCGCGCGCAGACGGCGGCGCTCATGTCGGTGGTGGGGCCCTTCGTGTACGACCCGCTCGTGTCGTGGGGCCGCTCGCGCGCGCTCGACCACGGCGAGCGCACCAACGAGCAGGCGCTGCAGCACCTGCAGCACATCCGGCAGAGACTCAACGGGATGGTGAGCTTTTGTTCAGTCGTAGTAAGCGGACGGGCAAAAATCTGTAACCCGAAGTGCAGTGAACACTACCGCCCATAGAAATTAATACTGCTCAAAATAATAACTATTTCTTATATCGTCAAAGTGTCATCTCTTGCGATTAAATACACTGGATCACTCAATACTATATACAAATAGTTTAATTTGCCTTGCTAGTTAATATATTACCTAATAATTATTCTGATACTACAATAATATTCAAAGTAACATGATTAGCTTAGTTCACAGGCTTTTTAAAACTTACTTAGAACAAAAGCTTCAGATGTTTATTATTAGTACCCATTATATGAATATATAATTTTTCAGGTAAAAACAAAGAACAAACAGTTGTCGTTATCTCTGTCGCCTGAAGGTCAAGTTGAACATTTAATCGTTGAAGCTACGAGCATCCACAATCTATGCCAGATGTATATTGGCTGGGGACCCTTCCTTTGAAAATATTTAACATCTATTACTGAAGTTTACAACAATTATTACGGGTTATTTTTTAAGAATTCAATATATTTTTTTATTATTATTTTGTGTTTTATTTTAAGTATTACATTAAAAAAGTAACCATGACCTGTGTATTTACTGCTATAGTAACTATATATACGCAAACAGTGAATATTATATTATACTTTTATAAAAATACATTAAATGTCAAAAAGTGAGTCATGAAGACATTAACATAATCCTATATGAAAATGGGCTAATTATTATTAATGTACCTTTAAAATATTATATCATGTTTCTGTGCAAAGAATAACTCTCCTTCCCCCTCGGACAACTTACTGAGTGCATTACGTCTTTGTGAATAAAATTTATTCTTAAAATAGTTAAAACAATATATCCGTGCCATAAAATAGGAGTTCATAACCAATAAAGGGGGTACATATTCACCGCGGCGCCTAGTGTTTTGCTACTGTCCGCTTCGTGGCTACGATTACTAAGGCCCCGCCTACTACGCTACGAAGTTGTCTACAAGCGTTACCAACTCCTATCATTTCCTACGACATTTATACCTCTTCCGGAAACTGCACTGGTTCTTAAAATACGATCACTCTTAATCGTAATACGAGATATATATTATTTAACTATTTATTATTAAAAATATTTTTGGGGTGTGACATTTTGCCAAGGCATATATAGGAAAATGCCAATTGAATACTCTCCTCCGGAAACTCATAATTATAGGATATTTCAACGTAACAATAAGGTCACAGAGATTAAAGCGTAAGCAGAGAATTTAGTTAAAATATTTTCTGAATAAATTTAAAATTATATTCCCCACATGTCAACCGTTAACACAATCAGAGAGCAGAACTCACAAATTTCATCATCAATTAAGTTCATGAGCAACAAATACGACGAGCTGAAAATTATGTATGACACACAAAAATCTAGAAGACAAAACATAAATCAGAAATTTGGAGAAAAGATAGAAATACTGGAAAGAAGTAGTATATCTTAAGGCTATGGCAACTTAAAATAAAGTTCGATGTGATGACACGACAATGATGTTAAGAGCGCTCCGAAAGCCGACAACATTTCAGATTTCACCCGCGCGTCCCTTACGCGCCCCTCTTGGTTCGCGATCTCATTTCTGCGCTTTTTCTATCTACAATATTTTGCGGCAATATTCTGTTAATATTTTTTTCGTTTGAAGAATATGTTATTTATTTTATGTAACATATGGTAATAAAGCGCTGTAAAAAAAACAGCGCCGCAATGACTGATTTTAGAAACAAATATATGTTTAAAGTATGGGTGACATGCGACAAGGACGTGGTGTTTCGCGAAAAGAAAATGAAAAACGAAAGGGTCTTATAAAAATCTCTAAAGGCATTTGTAGATTAATTTATAATATCTAGGACTATATGAGGTTAGAGGACATTTCGTTAGTTTTTTCTATCGAGAAAACGATATTCTTTTATATGTTGACACTATCCTTGATGTAGTTCACATGCAATATTTTATTTTCAACTTAGAACTGGATTCACCCATTCAAAATGAAATAAAAGATTTGCTTTATACCCCCTCTTAAATATTGTTAGTACAGAACAAACAAGTGTGGCAGGCCATGACGTCGTTCGATTCCCACCCAGGACAGACATTTGTGTTTATAAACATCTGTCTGTTTGCCTGAGTCTGGATGTAATTATTTTATGTATGTATTTACAATAGAAAAGTAGTATATGTAGTATATCGGTTGTCTGGTTTCTATAGTACTGCTTAGTTTGGGATCAGATGGCCTTGTGTGAATAATGTCTCAGGATATTATTGAGTAAGACAATAAATTTAAATAAAATAGAAACAAGAAACTATTGAATATAGATACATATATTTTTTTATTCTAGCAATATAATGTAACGTGTATTTGTATTTTATTAAAAAAATGCTTAATATCTGTACATACGAGTATGTGTGTATATATACATGTTAAGTTAATGATTTGAATATTTAATTGAATACTCACAACAAGTTCGTATGTAATTGTTTGGGATTTATTTATTGCGGGAGTTGGACATGGAAATATATTGTTATGGCTGGGATCCGTCCATATGTTGCCAAGGTATTAAACTATTAGCATTCAGTTTAAATTAAACTCATCCAAATTACAATAGATAGCGCTTGCAGATCAGGATAGAAATAACTATATAACAATAAACTAAACTTATGTCGACATGCACGATTTACACACAAAATAGAACAAAGCATATCCGCCATAACCGAGAGTCCAAGCAGAAGTGTGTAACGCCAGCCTGGCTGGCCGATGTGCTTGGCAGGGCCAGCCCCACCAACCATGATGACCATCGCCTGATCAAGATTCTGACAGGTAAGCGTCCTCGCGTACTTTCATTGAAGGTTGCTCAAAATATCATGATCATGATAACATTCAGCTGTTGAACATAATTTATTAAACATATGTTACGTAACTCTCTTTTTACTAGTGGTAGGGCTTTGTGCAAGCCCGTCTGGGTAGGTACCACCCACTCATCAGATGTTCAACAGCAAAACAGCAGTACTTGTTATTGTTGTGTTCTGGTTTGAAGGGTGATTGAGTCAATGTAATTACAGGCCCAAGGGACATAACATCTTAGTTCCCAAGGTTGGTGGCGCATTGGCGATGTAAGCGATGGTTACATATCTGAGCGCATTCCAAGACAGCATTCAATAAAATGAAACCGTATTCTATATATTTATGAGATAACCGCCACAACCGAGAGTCCAAGCAGAAATGAGTATCGCCAGCGTGGCCGGCCGATGAGATCAGCAGGGCCATCCCCACGATCGAGTCGCTAGGTCACGCCCTTTGGGAAGATATTATTAACAATAATTATTTAAGGCTTTAATGTAAATAATTCTTTTAATCATAAATATTATCCCATATCTCGTAATTACGGAAAATAAGCATTTTTTGTTTAAAAGTATTTTTTTCCGTAATTATTTCGGCTTCCTGGGATCAACTGTATGAGTTTCTTTTCTCTTATATTCATTATAGCAACCAATTATCAACTTGAGTTAAATTTTGCATAAATAAGAAAGATGAATTAGATACGAAGTCAAATGAAATATTTTATGAAAGAGATTTAGGACTATACAAAAAACAAGTCAAAAAGACTTACTAAACAAGTAGGTACTGTTGACGGACTTGTTATTTTATAAAATCTGACGTATACAATTTTTTAAATCTTATTTTATTTTTACTTAAAGCCTCATTTCCAAATTACTTTTTACTGAGGTTTTATAAGAAATATAGTTTTGTAAATAAATCGGGAACGCACCTGCAAGCCCTCGGGTGTTGCAGACGTCCATGAGCGGTGGTAGTCACTTTCTATCAGGTGAGCCTACTGCTAGTTTGCCCTTGCTTTAATAAAAAAAAGTTTTAATAAATGAACTATAAATAATTATTAAGTATAAAAAAATATATTTTTAATCCAATCCAATCTAAATAATTTATAGTGTATAATTTTATACGTACATATTTATTTTACAAGCAAACTATTATGTAAGAAAAAACTCGAAACTAAGCGCAGAACACGATGAAAGGACAGTACAATATTATATAATATGCAACTGCGATTAATAATTGTAAAATTTTAAAGGCAAGTGCCTTAAAAATACTGAAACTAACTTACAGACAACAATATTTCACGTATGAAGTAAGTTCGCTTGGAATAATATTTTGAAATGAGTTTTATTAGTAAAATTAATAATTACTTAAATAGATTAATTATAGATAAATTTGAATTAACTATTATACATTTTATTGTATCAATAATTCCTTATAGAAAATGAGTGTTCAGATATCGTATTTAAATAACGAGGCAATATAAATATAATCATTTTGTACAATATAAAAAAGTAATCATTTGAACAATTATTATTTTATATACATACTTCCTATCTTTTGTTATACGTCTATACAAGGTTATTAGTTAGTATAAGGTTATTAGATAGTAAAATAATTAAAACTCGAAGTAACTCACACTTCTAAGTGTACTTATTTATTTTTCAATTCGATATTTAAATTAATAAAACTTATTGCTATTGATTTATTTGATGTTTTTAAGTGACATAGTTTACAAGTACAAAATGTAGGTACTGAAGTTTACTCAAGCCAACCTTGAGTTTGAAATATACTGTTATTTTTTTATTGCTAGATAGGAATGATCGACCTGTTAGCAAAAGCATTTCTATGGAGGGTTGGTGTCAGGCAGACGGCCAGCCATAAAAGCCTATCAAATCCTTTCCTTGCACACTGCTCTCACAGTCTGACCCCAAATAAATGGGATAAAGACGACGAGGAACGATCATTTAAAGCGAAGTAATTTTCGGTTGGCATCCTTTTGCTGAGCCATATACGACCCTATATTTTTTTAAACATAAACATTTAAAATTTTATTAAACTATAATTTTGTCGTTGAATTCACAAATATCACAATGAGTTATGATTTATGTCATTTACCACCGTGCGTTAGTATTTTATACGCCATATGCTTTACACTATTTATCGTGTAAGTTTATAGAAACATCTGTTATTCTCGGAACCTGGGATCAATCCTACTAATCTGTAACGATTATGATACGTTCCTGATTTAATTCCAATCCAACTTTGACTAATCTATTTATTCGAATCGGAACTGAACCGATATGATGTTGACATATACTGTTATGTTAAAACAATACTTCACTGTTAACTTTTATACCAATTATCAAATTAAAGAATAGGTACCCGGTAGGACGGCTACGATTAGGTACGATTCGAATCGATTGCGATAAAGTGATAATTTGTTAGTAAAATTAGCCTCCTGTTTATCGTACATTCTTATTTTAAAGCGCCACGAATACTGCTGCTTAATTTCGATTGCTATTAAATATATTATTACAAATAATCTATATGATGTGATATGATATAATATTTTCATATCAAGATTTTCACTATACTGTGTGTAATCAGTTATGTGTGCCAAATAAATAAATACAATTTTCTATAAAGTATTGTCAAATATTTTAGAATTGTGATAGGAAATCCTTGACACTCGGTCACAATAAATCATAGATGAAAACTATTTTTCTAATATAGGGTGTCTGGCTTATTTAAATTCACGGTTAAATGAAAAATATGCATGAAGCAATTAGTCCGGATGTATATGATACATTTGCTGTCTGCCTCTACGGCCGGATGACTTATTTAGCAATTTATTCATTTAGAATTTGTCGCGGTTTCAGAATCACCTTTTCGTTTTGCCATTGTTTATGACCTTTGCGTTGTGTTTTGTTTCGCGCATCACCGAACGTTGTCAGGCTTATTAAAGTGCGATATTTATTGGCGTTATTTAGCCGACACGTGTTGTTATATTTAAACACTATTATAAATTTTATACAAGTAATTTTGATTTTGGCGATATTAATCGTACATAATAATACCAGAGATCCGAGATCGTATAATCATAGATTATTTATTTTAAAATTAAACAATATAAAGGGAACTTGTTGTACCTAAAAAATTAAATGGGCGTGTTTTACTGACTTGTGAGTATATTCTATCTAGTGCTCCGTAGAAAAAAAAGACAATACCGAAATTATTCGAATGTAATTTTAAGACATGTAAATTAATCAACGCGTAGTTGAGTAATTTAGTGGATTATCGTTGAAACCTTTTCCTTATGAGGTCTTTGCTTAGCAGTAAGACATTAATGAGCTCTTGAATTTTTGTCTTTTCGATGAGATCATAGTTAATGAGAACGATTATAAAGTAAGCTAAGCGGACGTTGACTCTAAGCGTTTATATTACATTTGTTTTGGCGTTATTATTATATAACCTTATTAAAATTGTATAAGATAAATGAAAAAGGGTCCCCACAGTTTAAGTTAAAACATTACAAACAATTTTACAACCTACATAATGAAAACATACATTACAATGTACATATACATACCAATTATGTTTAGGTACAGAAATATCTCTATAGTTCCTTCACAAAACTACTACTAATTCTACGAGTATTTTTTTTTATAGAACAGGAAGGTGGACGAGCATATGGGCCACCTGATGGTAAGTGGTCACCAAACGCTCTTAGACATTGGCATTGTAAGAAATGTTAACCATCGCTTACATCGCCAATGCGCCACCAACCTTGGGACCTAAGATTTTATGTTCCTTGTGCCTGTAATTACACTGGCTCACTCATCCTTCAAACCGGAACACAACAATACCAAGTACTGCTGTTTTGCGGTAGAATATCTGATGAGTGGGTGGTACCTACCCAGACGAGCTTGGACAAAGCTCTACCACCAGTGACTTTACCGGTTGTAATATTATATTTGGGTGAAAAATCCATTGCCCATTGCGACAATGAACAGTTTCATGTTTCGATATTGTTATTCGTAACATAGTTGCGAAACAATCTATATTAGAAAGACATTTGAATTGATAATTCTATTTAATGTTGCCATTGTTAAAATTTAAATAAAACGGAATACATTTTTAATTGAAATATAAAATAAATTATAACGTAATTTTAATTTCGTGCTTTTATTTCGCTTTGCTCTTCATGCGGTTTGTAACAGGTTCCGTATAAAGTAAGCGTGAAAACGATTATTTATCAAGCTTATGAAAATAAAATATTGCAACTGAAAATTTTTGAACACGAGCCGCATAATGATGCAGATGAATATTGAAACTTAATTTTGCGCTTCGCTTTTTGAATGGCGAAAATTTACTTCTTTTTCATAATTGTAATACATTTTTATTGAAGTCTTAGTTTGTTGGTATAATTTTATGTGAATATTAATAAATACGAGTTATGTTATATAAGTCCTTACTTGAGGAGGGATTTGGGCAAGCTTCTCGGTAGGTACCACTCACTCATCACATATTAAACCGCCAAACAGTAATACATAGCATTGTTGTGTTCCGGGTTGAAGGGAGAGTGAACCAGTGTCTTTAGTTACAAGGGACATAACATCTTAGTTCCTTAAGTCAGTGGCGCATTGACGATGTATGGAATGGTTTTTATTTCTTCCAGCGCCAATTTACCATCAGGTGGCTATTCAGCCCGTCTGCCTTACTAAATTATATGTATAAAAATTAGTATTTAATGAGTGGCTTCGCCTACGGATTAATTTCCTGCATCGTAAATATTACTAGCTACTTACCGTGGGTCCTATTCAGGCTTTTAAAGGTAAAGAACACTTTGTGCTTATTGCATTAGCACACGCACATTTCAAACATAATACAGCAATTCAAAATATTTATATTTAGCGCTGGAAACTAGATCGAGTTCCACCCGCTCAGGGTCTTGCAAAGTTTCCTTTTAGAAGTAACGTTCGAGAATTAAGTATTCATCAAGCCATTGAGGCTATAAATATATTATATAAAAGTGGCATTTTTTAAACAAAGCACTAATTATTCGGTCTTCGTAAGTCTTGTGATGTTTTTTTAAATTTTATTTATATATTATAGTTGATATGCTAGTAGTATTTAGGGCGAAGTATTGTATACAGATACAAGGCAATATAGACACATAAACTTCACATTGAATTTGAAGATTAAATATAACTTGCATCGCGGTTTACCGATACGTGGAGTATTTGATATCAAATCGTCTATTTTGAATTGAATCGTATGATATAAGATAGCGTTTTGATGTTTCGTTATAAATATAGATATAAAATTTTAAATGTATTACACACTAGATACATTTTTCTCAAATCATGGACTAATAGAAGACACTCATCTCATATTACTATATATCTGTTGAGTGTGTTTGAAGATAAAACGTCATTGTTAGTATTAACATATCTGGCGATTGGCGCCTATCCAGAATGCGACCAGAAAAATATGCAAAAAAATATATATAATGATAATGTTATTGATTCATCGTCGACCATTGTAGCGTGCGGACGTGTTCGTTATCTGAACGTCGTCAAGCAAGTTACGAATAATAATCGAAGCGAAGTGTCGTGGCCTCGGATGCGTTATCTATGCATTGTAGATGTTTTTACGAATACTTTGGCTTTCATTACCGGTTTTTGTTGTTTCTGTTGTGACATATTTTGAACTTCGGCTAAGCAAATGGATTGTTATTTCGTTTAGAGATTGCTTTTGTTGGCTTTCACTGTCGTTTGTTGATTTGTTTTTGTTGTTCAATTATCGTTTTAATTTTATATAAGGTATTTTTCATTTCTTTTGTTATATTTGTTTGTTTACTTGTTCATCTCTGTGGAATCTACTACATTCTACAACGTAGTGTCACTTGTAAAATTCGATTCAAAATTATTTACAATCTTATTTAATGAAGTATATTATGATATAATATAAATTTGAATTTTCTTTTATTTAGTTTGAAATGGAAAGTAATTTAAAAGTTGACGGCGAAGTACACTGTTAATTCTCGTGTATGTCCAGTGTGACCTAGTATCGGCGGGCGGTTGACAGGCAATATCCGGATGATCCATTGTCTTCCTCATTGCGGATTCAGAACACCGCTGCCTCGGTCCCTCTTTCCTCAACCTATATCCTGAAATGTGATAAGCGTGAAGTTGTACGTCAAATATGTGTTTCGTACATTTATAAGTATAATTAAATCGTTTTCAATTTATATAAAAAAATTATTAAGTGAATTTAATATATTGTTTTTTTTTTGTAATAAGATTTAGGCAGAATGTATAACATTATACATTATCAAATATTAAATTTGATAGTTTATACTAAACTAATAGTTTTTTTAATGCTTTATCGCCCAACCTTTATAAATTAGATAAATATTATTCTAATTGAATGGACATTTAAGGCAATATTATTATACCTTGGTCGTTATTTCAAATTATCTATTTATTATTACGTAAATATGAAACATAAGTCAAAGCTTTTGAGAATATTAAATATAAATAGCGATAATCCAACAGAGTTCGGAACGGCTTCAACTAATAGTTAATAGTTAATCCTCGCGGGAACCCCAAAAACAGATAAAAGGTGCTGTAAATAGTAATAAACGTTCCCTGAATCGAGATTAGAGGTCACTAATGAAAAACTTTTTAAATTTTGCGCAATATGCTTTTCGATTCAGTTCGAGACACTTTCAAGTTTTTCAACTTTAGATTTTTATTTCTTTCAATTTGATTTCGATTACATAGAAGGAATTTCCAATCGAAATATTCAATACCTATCTGAACGTATTATCATTAATTTTTCACTAAAAAAAACGTTATAATAAATGTTTTTCTAAGCATTTAGTTTAATACTAATTTTGAAATGTCAATAGCGCAATAATTTACGAGCCGTCTTGCGATGTAAAAGTCGCAGGTTCGATTCAGTCCCTTTGGCAAGCTGTACGCTTAATTGGAGAAATAAATAGGAGTATAAGTATATTTTAAAACAGATAGTATTCTTTTTATGACATTTTTGATATTTTCTTATGATGTTAAGGCTGTTAAAGCACGAGCTGCAACTTGAAATGGTTCGATAAATTATTATCAACAATTTTCGGATACGACGTGCGTGCCTTCTATTAATGGTAGGTACGTCTTTACGCTTACGCCGTCTTTACGCACGCGCCAACAACAACTGTACCAAGCATTTACTCAATCGGATGAATGGCTTATAAATACATATGACAAATAATAAGATTAATATATATACATATATTATATAGGTATATTAGGTGGTATATTTTACACAATTTAATAAACGCGTCACTTTGAGATAGTTCGCAAAAAAAGGGCCTAAATAAGCATCAGATTTAGGGTCAAGTTGAAATTTAATAGCAGTGGAAAAAAGCTTATCAAGTCTTCAAGGGTACTCAATATAAAAAGGACACTGAATTAATTTTATATTAAAGCTGTTTTTGTTACGTAAAACTAGACTCAAATATTATAATTAAATAGATTCAAATACAAGTTTATATAGAACAGACCTTTTATAACAACTATGAAATTATTTAAATTTTGAAAATACAGAATAACCTCAAAGCAAAATTAGAATATATTCTTCTAGCTTCCCCTATTGAATTCGTACGAGTAATTTTTACCCCATGATAAATGTCATACAATCAATATAGAAGTAAGGGAGCTGTCTGTCTGTACTACTAATAAATCTTACTGCACGCACCGACATCTTCCTTTATTTGTTTATTCAAATATCTGGTAATATCTCTAAAAGTACAGCAGTCTATATCTATAAGAACTCATTTTATAATAGCTACACTCTTGAAATGTTGAGATCCGTGGTGATACGACGATCTTTTAAACGTTATAATTATGAAATTTGTCTTGTCCTGCTTTTTTATGCAAACAAGAAAATGAACAATTAATATACGAAAATAATAATATAATGCGTATATTTACAATAAAAGAACTCTTGTTGGTTTCCGTAGCCAAATATGGCCAAATAAACCCTTATAATTTTATCCTGTCCGTCTGTATTGTGACATCTATTTGGGAGACGATTGGCTCTACAAGGATAAAATTTGAAAGGAAAAATCCTTGATTTTTTGATCGACTTCGAAAATAAATGCATAAACTTCTAATAATCAATAAATGTAACATGTATTTGGAAATCAATTTTTAACTACAATTTTAATTAATCATTGACTCAAACTTAAATGTGAAAGTAAAGTTCCGTACTAGAATATGCCGTTTGTCCTTTTAATTCTTATTTTATATATATGTATATAAAGATAAAAAACGATTTTTATGCACAAAAAGTAGAGATACTTATCCAAATAATACACAAGTATAAAATATTTTTCCTTCTTATTTAGTGAAATAAATAGTTGAAGTTGTTGTCATATCATAAAATAAAATTCATTTAACAATTATTAAAGAAATTGCTTTATTACTAGTAATTTTACAGATGATAGGGCATTGTGCAAGTCCGTCTGGGTAGGTTTGAAGATTGAGTGAGCCAGTATAACGACAGGCACAAGGGACATAACATCTTCGTTCTCAAGGTTAGTGACGCTTTGGCGATATAAGTAATGGTTAATACTTCTTAAACCACCAATGTCTATGTTCGGTGGTGACCACTTAACATCAGGTGGCCTATTTACCCGTCCATCTACTTATAACATAGAAAAAATAGTATTCGCCTGCCGCTTTGCCCGGGTGTTAGGGGTAGAGCGGATATTAGGTAAAAAAAGCCTATATCCGTCCTTTGGCTTCAAGCTTGCTTTATACAGCATTTAATCAAAATCGGTTCAACGGTCTGGTAGCATTTACAATATTAGTATAGATGTCAAAATTATCTAAGTTTGTTGGTTAATGTTAGACATTTAATAACATCAATCAAAATTCAAGGACGTTTTGTGGTCTTTCCAGTTATTGTTTGGTTTACTTTTTATATGATTTCTTATGTGCGCAAACTCAATGTTTTTATGGTACGTACATGTACATCTTTATATGGAAAAACCTTGTCTTTTATTTGCTATACGTCTTTAGTTTAATAATATATTGTTGTGTAATTTGTCCAGTCGAGATGACTAAGTGGTTTAGAACGTGTGGTTCTTAACTGAAGATAGCGGGATTAATTCTGGGCAAGCGCTATTGTATTGTCATGTGCTTAATTTGTGCTTGTCTATTATATCGTGCTTGGCGGTGAAGGAAGAAGAATTCATGTGTGGGCTGAAGATCTGCCACAAGTGTTTCTATTAACCCATATCGGAACAGAGAGTAAAGATATCTCCGAACCGTGTTCTCAAATGAAGAAGAGGCATTAGCCCAGCAGTTGGACCTTTACAGACTGTTTCCCGGCGCATTATCCGATGTAAGAAATAGTTTACATTTTATTTTTCTGGCAGGTGTCATGTGTCGGATGCCATTGAAATTATTGGCGTGTACGCTTACTGAAGTTGATAAAAAAATACTAATATATATAAGCCAATTACCAAATTGATATCCACGATTAATCAAAATATGACATAAAACTATAAAAAATGGAAAGCACGATGCAGGCCTGATCAATGTTCGTACCGAATCTACTTTTAGTAATAATGGTAAATATACATATATGTATATATATTTACTGTCTTCATGTAACTTAATAAATTTTTCCTTATTATGTTCTGTATTTTGTTTTTCTTTTATCTATAAATACATACGTTAATTTGTTCGCTTGTTTTCCACGGTTCATTTAATATACAAGTGCAAAAAAACACATCTGTTGCGCATTAATAAAAAATGGAAACGTATCCAAAACATAAATATATACTTCATTAGGCATGATATGTCAAAAGGAAAAAGGTTTTTTCTGGTTATCGTTATTTTTGTATTCTGATCGCGTGAAGTGGATTCAAGGCTTTCCTATACGTCAATGTCGCATAACAGTTAGTAATAGATATTAGCACCTTATTAAAATATCGTTTAATTATGCATCGAATATTACATATGTAATGCATTTTTTTTTTCATTCATATTATATTTTTGTTAAAATAAAATTTGTTATTAAAATATAGTAGTTTTTGGAATATATTTACAACCGTCTGGATAGGTACCATCCACGGCCCCTTTTTTTTTTTTTGTTGTCGAGGAGGAAAGGCATTTACGCCTACTGCCCGGTCCACGACCGGGACGGTTATGTGGGTGTCACGGAGCAGAAGGCTACCGTCCTACCCACTAAAACCTCCCCGTACCCTTTCCGTCTTAACGAGGAGCGCCACGGGATCGCTTTCGCATGCTACCGTGGCGACCACCCACACCCCCTACTTCATGTAGGTATTAATTCGTTATGATTATAAACTCTTCCCCTGACTATTATTGAATAGGAATTTGATAATTATGAATCATTGTAATTAAAAATTTAGGTTTTGTATAAAATCAAACATAATTTTCCTTATTTTTCTGTTTTTATATACCTGTTGGTAATAAATTGGTACACATAGAGTAACCTTATTATATAATTGTAACTATTGTTTGCAATTTAAATAAGTAAATAAATAACCTCGATAAGCCGTACTGACAAATCATTACATTCCATTCAAAGTTATTCGCCCGTGAAACAAACCAATTGTGAGACTTATTAATAGGTTTTCTTTATTAGATTTAATTTGTTTGTTTATTTCTAAATATATATATATATATATATTAAAAAATAATCCTTCTTAGCTACGACATTAAAAAAAATCATTTATCATTTTGTATTTGTTTTTTTTATTATAGTACTAACTTATGTGACATTTAGTGTACAGTAAATATTATAATGTAAAAAGCATTTTCCATTATATATTTCCTAGACTCATAATTTAACTATCTAAGATGCTTATACGAACCACAAAGTCCGTCTTGAAGTGCCGAAGGACTTTTATATTTTATTTACTTAAGGAAAGGAAATAAAATATAGAATGAAAATGTTCTAAATGATTTGATAATGAAATTTTTTGTTAAGTTTAAGTGCGTACATTTCAATCAGAAATAACTTATTAAAAACAGTAATATAAACAAAGATATTTTCCTTCGTCCTGATATTTACAATGTAATCGTAATGAGGATAGTTAAGTCATAGATTCAAATGTGATTTACAATAATTTATTGTTAGTTCAATTCATATACACGTGTGGAGATTATATAACTCACGAAATATTGTTTTTGCATGCAAAAGTATTTTTAACAACGAGAAATTGAATAGATCATAAGATGATTGTGTTAACACTTAGTACTTCGATGCAGTTTACGTTAAACCGTTGCCGAATGCGCAGGCTAAAAAGAATTCGCGCGCATGCGTCAATAAAAGCGCGGGAAAATATATTTAGCTTATCCAGTTCCAACGTGTTAATTATTATTATGGTTTACTGTTATTTTATAATGCATAAGATATATAATATTTGTTCGTGTATGTGGTTATGAAATTTTTTTGTTCATGGTGTAGGATATAAACAGGTATTTACTTCATAATATAATTACACTTCAAAATTTGCATAACAATAATGACAAAAACATTACAATACGTTCGACTGCTTATCTTTTTTGTATTATTTTTTTCAATCTTGAGGTAAATTATTTAAATATTAAAAACTAATTGGAAACTAGTTTTCGCGCGTCTTCGTCCGCATGTTAGGAGGGCAGGTATAAGGAAAAAAAAATGTAAAAGACAGAATTACTTTCGCATTTATAATGTTAATATAGATATCCTGGTTCAAAGATTCGTTTCGAAGTAGCTAACTGCGCAGGACATACATATAGTGCACAAGTGTGTGCGCAAACACAGGTCCATTCTCTATTCCCTAATTCTCATAATCCGACGGGATGGCAATCTGACACGACCGAAATGACGGACACGAAAGTATACACTTCCAACTTCCATACTCCGGACTGTTACTGAGAATTTATGACAGAAAAACCCAATAACTTTTTATTGGCCCGACCTGTTTAATAATCTGAATTAATAAGTTTTTAAACTAGAATTCTTAACCGAAGACTAGGGGTTCAACCCGGGCAAGCACCACTGATTAGTTAGCACGGATAAATAAATCTGCCATTAGAGTATCCACAAGCCCGCATTGGAACGTGGTAGAACAAGCTCCAAGCCTTCTGATATAAGGCTTAATACTTTAATTTTTTTTTTACTTTGAAGACGTCATTTGATTTCCTAGTCAACATCAGATCAAATCGGTCTCGGATTTTATTTTATCTTTTATAAATAGTTTATCAAAGGTAATATTATGACGAACGTATAAAGTAAAATAATTAGACATATTTAGTATAAAAAATAAAGCTAATAAAAACGAAAAGTTGCAGGGCAATGTTGTTGGACCCACGGCGCATTGTTGGGCGGGTTTTTCCCATATTTTGTTGGTCGAGAAGATATGATGTAAGGACTGGAATTGTGGATTTGATTGCTGGCATAACAGTAGCCCTTACGTTAATCCCGCAGTCCATAGCTTACGCTTCTCTAGCAGGATTCGAACCACAGGTAAATAAACAAATAAATTGTGATTAACGAACACAAGTCATTTAGAGAAGGTCATCTTCTAAGGACCTTATAGCACGCTATAAGTTTTATACTAGATCTAGTCTATCAGACTATTATAGCAATAAAAAAAACTTATCACGTTATCACTAGTATATTTATACTATTACATATTATATTAAACCTACCTATACCTTCTCTGAAATATTATGTTTTATGTATTTGGTTGAGAAGTTCTTTTTCAGTTAAGCAATACAAAAAAATGTCTCCTTTTTTATTAGTATAGTTTTATATCAATAACTTTCTCTTAAACTTGTTTGGCCTTGAAACACTTTGTTGACCAATATTTAATTTATGTACTGTGATAAAGAACATTTGCTTCTATAGGAAAGTACTTAGTTTCGGTTGTAATTACCAAAACTTAAATTTTTATTTATCGTAGATAATTAAATATTTAAGAAGAATGAAAAAAAAAGAAGAAAAAGCTTAGTCCGGAGCCGATCGGTTGGTTTACTTAAAGGTGTTTTATTTGAAGACACAAATTTGAAAATCGAATGCGCAAATAAATATTGATAAGATCTTGTAAAATCTTACAAGTAATGCGTCATATTATAAATACGTAAAATATTTTTTGTTAATACATAGACAAACTTTGAGAAAAAGGTACACACATACTAATGATATATCAATATTACAATTCGATTCCAAATTTAAAAGTCATAATGAAATATACCGGCCTGACTTAAAATAAACTTTGCTTAGCGAATACATATTTTAGTTAACATTGATTTTTCTCTTATAATTGATTGAAATTCGAAAGGAGAAGACAACATTGTTTAACTAATGAGCTAACGAATCAGTCTATTTTTTCTAGGTTATATTCTCTGACCTAATTATCTCGCTTTCTATATTAAAGATAATAAACAGCAGTACTATTAGCGAAGGAAAACAAAATCGTATTGTTTATTTGTTCGACAATCAATGGAACAAATGTACGTCCTACGTTTGTCGAGTAGCAACAAACCTGCTCAGAGGGCTTAGGGATTTAATTGGCGGGATCACAGTAGCTTACACTGATGCCGCAAACTATTGTCTACGGATCGATAGCAAGGTTGAAACACTGATAAACATTGATGTCGTAGATTGCAACCGTTGCAGATTATTTGTCCTTCGATATTAGTTGCAGGCGAGTTACGGTATATTTAGAAGTATCTTTTTTTATTTAAGTGAAAGACCGTTCGCGTAAGAACTATTTTATTATTTTTGAAAAACTTTTCTCTTCTATTCTTTTTAAATATCGAGTTATATAAGTTACGACATATACGCATTTCCACAGGCTTTATCGTAGTCAAATTAGCCGGTGTAACTAATATGTAGATTCCAAGAAATATAAACTCAAAATTTGTTGGAGTTCCGTTTTTGCAGAAATGCAGAATCTTTATAATGTTTTTAAATGAATTTCTTAGAATATTTTTAACTAACTAAATACGTACTTTAACGTGAATTTTTAGCTTAAGTATATTTTCATAAATATGAAGTCTGATTTAAAAGGATATATAATAACCAAAGGAATTGGCGGGGAAATAGGAAAGTTTAAACTTTTATAAAGCTGAATCAGTTAGTTTCAGTTGAGTTCGTCTAATGGATTTTTATCAAGCGTGAGAGTAAGACCGAGTTTTGAAATACAGAAAACTTGCTTCACTCATTTTATTTGTTGTTCCTGTTGGCTTTTCAACAATCTTAACAAAGAAGAGCAAAGGAGTTTAGGAGAAATGTTGCCAAACAAAAACAAATGATACACGAAAATGCGAAAAATTACCTTTATACATATATATGTACCAATCACAAAATCAGTGATTTTAATGTAGACTAGCGCTTCGCCCGCGTCATAATCGAAAATCCAGTTAAACGGGATAAAAAGTACAAAATATTTTATTATTATCATATTTTATCTGTGGCAAAGCGTAAAGAGTAACAAATATTCATAACACATACAATCTTTCGTATTTTTAATATTAGTGCGATTATTATTATTCTAGTAATTGAAGTAAAAATTATATACTGAATTATTGTAATGGCTTCTTATATAGTATATTGGCCCACGGGTAAAATCAGCAGCAAGTTATAGAAAAAAATGTAAAATCCTTCTAATCTAATGAAACTATAAATAAGGTTAAAACTTAACAATTTCATGCATATATATTAAACCCTACTAGTAAGGAAAAGGTAACTTTTAAAGCAAAAAGTAATAGTCTATAAAAATCATAAAACAAATTATATAAAGTTACTTAAAATTAATCAAGCATATGACAGATTTAATACAATTATGAACTTTTATTAAATAATTAAATAAATTTGATTACAATTCACGAATTCTATACAATTTACAAATTATTGTATTTCTTATTTCTTAATAACAGCTGAGATGTATTTTTTTGTATACATATAAATTTTTATATTTTATCTTTGTAATCCACACTTGACGAAATAAAATATAAAAAAAATATATATCGAAGAAACTTATCATTTGTCACAGTATTGAGATAATTTATTATGGTTCAAATTCTATAAATACATATATATATCTAAGTCGGTCACTATGTTATTGCAATGATTATATCAGAACATAGGTATATATTAACAGGTATAGAAAAACATGCTTATAAAGCTAACTTTAAAACTTAGACATGTAGTTTCTCTGACCATGTATATCTATGAATATTCAGAGTAAGTGATGCAATGGTTTTTTTTTAGAAAATAGGATGGTGGATGGGCTTTTGGGTCGGAAGGTGACATGGTCACCATCGCCCATAGACATTGGCGCGAATGAAACATTAACCATTCCTTACATCGTCAATGCGCCACCAACCTTGGAAACTAATATTAATGGTCCTTGTGTTGTATTTACACAGGCACGTATAGTAACAGTAACAGCCTGTGAATGTCCCACCGCTGGGCTAAGGCCTCCTCTCCCTTTTTAGAAGGTTGGCATGTATAACAAAAGTAATATATAAATATATTAACGAAACTTTATTAAGAACAAATATCTGCTTATCTAAACAATGCTTGGTTATTTAATACAATAAACAAGCAGTCAAGCAATGGATACTTTCGATATTTATTTATAACTTCATTTAACAACTCCGTGTCAAACAGTCAAGTTTATTAACAATCACGTAATACTTATTTATTAAATTGTTTAGTCTATTTCTCAAAATATGTATACGGGTTAAAATTTACATACCATTTGTATATTTGTTGAACAAAACATGTTAAGTTAATTATTTTAGGTAATAATTTTAATTAAATATCCAGTTACTGAAGGAAAGTCTTATGTTAATATTAACATTTCCTATCATCAATCATAATAAAATTAGCATTTCCTTCTGATGAAAAACATCTTTCGTTTCTCGTAATTAATAGGAGAAATCTATTTTCTTTTAAATAAAAGTATTGCTTTAAAATATCTCTGATATATTTTTATATCATTTTAAAGAAATTCTACTAAAAGGTGTTGTTATTTATTACTAGTTTCCTATCGCGGCTTTACCCGTGTGCGTATTCTGCACCTTTAAAAATTTCACGATGATCGTTGAGTAGTAAGGTAGAAGAGTAACAAATAATACCTTTCGCCTTTAAAATATTAGTTAGTGTAAATGACATTTGCAATTGACACCGTAGAGCTCTTAATATATAATTCGATATTATAAAGTTCGATGCTAAAATTAAATTCGAATTTCAGTGCAACGTTTCTACATGTTTTAGGTTTTATTTCATCGCACCTTTGATCTTGAGATTTCATCCCAAGTGATATATCCATAAAAAGGAATGAGAGATGATTTTGAACATTCAATTTTATTTTATTATAAAACCTTTCAGTATGGTCTGTACGCGTCATTCGTTGGGGGCTTCGTCTATGCTGTGATGGGCAATTGCCCGCAAATAAATATCGGACCAACAGCTTTACTCTCTCTCCTCACATTCACATACACGAATGGCACAAACTCTGACTATGCAGTATTGCTTTGTTTCGTTGGTGGTATTATTCAACTTATCGCTGGCATCGTCCAACTTGGTAAGATATATTTTTATTATTATTGTTTCTATTTATTGTGGTTTGTTCTACAGATATTTTTTAACACAACATTAATTAAAGTCGTTTTCAAATTAAAATAATGATAAATTCGTTGTGCAAAATTTTATTTTAATTAATATATTTATTATAGTTATTTTAATTATTAACTTATTTATCAATATTTATCGTTTCAAAGACTATCTATTAATTATAATTTTTTAGATTATTTATTTTTAATACATTTGGATTTTTGTTCTTGTTTCATTCTTTTCATATTCTTAATAAATGACTTGTATCTAATAGGTACGTGCAATGATACATTTTTACATAAGCATTTGAAGTATTCCATTTAAAAATATAATGTGATAACGAGAATTTACAACGCATTGAATCTATTTATATAGACATATATTATGTCGATAACCCTTTTTTAAAATTCAATATAATAAAATATCAATTGTATTTTATGTAAGAAAAAAGTTTTAAGGAATTATTAATATTCATATTTACCCCTCCAATTAAGATTAGAGCTTGTGTTAGGAGTGGGGACGAAAATAGCCCATGGGGGATTAGGATCGAAGCTGCAACTTTTATATCGCCGGAGACCCGTAAACCGTTGCGCTATTGACGCTTTATTTGATAATATATTAAATAAAGTTATTTTGTAAATGTCCCATGGCTTCAAAACGCTTTTCGTGTTAACGAGTTGGATTCGAAAGTTAAACTTCCACGTTGCTCCAGTTCAAGTCCGTTAAATGTTTCAGAACATACAAGTTTTGACAGGTTTTCATAAACATAAATAATACACGTGAAGTCATAGATACTATGATGAAATTAACTTTTACCTTCAAGTCATTTTTTAATATAATTATCGTGACGAAAGTAGTCCAAAAAAATATGTAATATATTTTCACCGGTATGCATGGACGTCTGTCAGCTGGAGTACCATCTGTTAACTAATTATTCAACCGCTTAATAATAATACTGCGAATTGTAGTTCGTTTTGATACGTCTAAAAGTAGAGAGATGGTGAAGGGCTTGTTTGCCTTCCTAAAATGAATTAAAAATAATCTTGCTTTATATATTGCGTTCATGTGAAAGCCTTAAATATGTAAATTTCGAATGAAATATCCATGTAATCTGGTTTATTTTCTGACTCCAACCTGATAATAAAGGATATTGAATGGGTTGTTACAATTATACACATATCCTCTTCAGGTTTCCTCGTAGAGTTTGTATCATTACCAGTTGTATCTGGTTTTACGTCAGCTGCTGCGATCACTATAGCGTCTTCTCAGATCAAAGGTCTCTTAGGTCTTAAGTTTAACGCTGAAACTTTCATATCGACATGGCGTCAAGTGATCCACAATATAGGAAGTACGAGGCTTGAAGACACTCTCCTTGGATTATCTTGCTGCATTGTTCTAATGGGAATGAAGGTGAGTTTATCATTTTATTATATAATTTTATACTTTAAAAAGTACTATAGCTGAAGTGGTCATTGTTAGTTGCAATCAAATATATGAAAAAAAAATGTACTGTGTATCCAGTCTATGTAAAACACTTCCAAATAACCTGCTGAATTAATTTTAATTATAGCTAGATAGTTTGAAATTTAAAAACATTATAACACTAATGCATTGTATTATTATATTTTTACTTGTACTTTATTTACAACAGAGTCCAAAAACCGTTATTTATTTCATTTAAAAATATATATACTTTTTCGTTAATTATTTTGTCTGTTTTTTTTATAAATTAATAATGCAAATTAATGGTACGCCCGACGACTCTTCACCCAGGATTCGCTCCAGACAACGGAATTCCTCAACAGTTAACAGCACATACACTAATTTCTTTTATATAAAACCTTGTTCTTAATTTTTTTCTTACTCATACTAAATAAATCATTTATTGACAAGTAATTAACACATCAATAGTAATGTCAAAGTAATAAAATTATGTAGCTTCCTTTTTAATACTAGAATTACGTTTTATAAAAGTTTTTTTAGAAGCTTAACCGACGATAATGCTACATAGAAAGAATCCAATTTCCATAAAAATGTTCCATTTATGTGTTTCAATTTTAAAGGAGGAAAATAAAACCAATATAACGACGTTTAATAGCCTCATCTAGTGATAGCTACTAGACTATTATACGTCTATTGGAAACATATTTGCTAGAAATAGGGCTTTGATTGTGTTTCAGATAAAATACATTTTTTTATTCATTAAGATTTCATTTATATTTACCTGTTAACGTACTTATTATTATTAATACAATTTTAAAAATATTAATATATGAGTAATTAGCGTTTTAATGTTTACTATTACGGAAGTATATTTATTTATTAAATTTATAAAAGATTAAATACTTCTTTGATATTGAAATAAAGTAAGCCAGTATTTACCGATGCTTCATCTTTTTTTTTAAATTTTAAAATATCATATTATGCCAACGTAACATTGAATATAGGATCAAACAAAAATAAACGTTATTTCCCTTTGTATAAGGAACATAATTATCTATTACAATAATCGTGACCTTGATTGCAAAATATAGGCATCAAAACATCGTAATCGTGATAGTTAAATTCCGTAATTGACATAAACTACTCACTACCGGTACATTGTTAGCGAACGTTTTCTCAGACGTATTGTACTGTCCTTGTCGCTGTCGTTGTTAGGACGCTAGCTCATAATATTATGTAACTGCCACGTGGTCTAGTTGTTAGCTTATAAAGTTACTAATCCCGTAGTCCTGGGTTCGAAAATCGGGTTAATGAAAAGCTATCGTTATTATCGTTATCTGTCCAGAAACTGGCCTGTTATCTTTCCCTTCTGTAGGATTGCAGTTTCATCGGATTATGAAAGCAAATGTATGGAAAGTGCAGCTGTGATTGCTTACTCACTTGTGCACTATATATTATATTATATTTCCTTATATGATTTCCTGTCATGGCTGAAATTCGGTCGGTACGACCTTATTCCTATAATGTAAATAAACACTACCTTAAATACATACATGAATGTACGTGTCTTTATATCACGGTAGAAGTTGAATGGTTATGATTAAGATAACAAAAAATCATTAACAAAGCGATAATTAATTAGCGTGTTTTTAATATTTATTAAAAGTATAAAGAATTTGTAATATATTTATGAATAAATTTAAATGTTTTCGTCAAAAATATTAACCGTTATGTTTCTTGCCGGGTTTTATCAGTTAAATCCTTGTTCTGATTCCGTCGTACCGTTACATTTAATTGACTTTTAAACTGGCGATTCGAAAGTGCTTAGAATACAATAATTACAAACAATAGAATACAAATAATTTGTTTTTTTGTTTCTTTTTTTTAAGTGAATAGTTAGTACTCTTATATAACACAAAATATTTAAATATTGATAAATTCTGAAGCTTGAATTTCCAAAACATCTCCATACTTTTTTGATAGTGCGTGAAAATCAATGGAAGCATTTTTCATTCGTTCGTATATATTTAGTTACGTCATACGAAGGCGAAGAATTAAATTATTTTAAAAATCGAAGTTTGTTCACAGATCACTAGAACAATATACAGACATTTGTGAACTAAGCGCAATACAAATTCCACATTGGCTAATTCCGACACATATTAAACTCTGTCGAGGACTATAATTGCCCGTTCCATTGTTTGTAGACACTAGTTTTACAACTGGTTACATCTCAATTCCCCGACTCCACTTAATAACTTCGTTGTATCCTTAGATCACGTCCTTACTGGAAGTGACATTGTGTTTCAAGTATATCCGTATATATAACAACGATGGTATTTTATATTACATAAAAATATATACTAATCATTGTTTTTTTGTATGATATAAAAAGATATAATATTTAGTTAGGTTTCAAAATATATCTACTGCTACCTATAGATAACTCATTAAACTCTTATGCCACTTTATGATGATTTTAGTTCTGTGCAAATATCTGTGTTGCAACACGAATAAAAAGTAATTGCTCTTGCTCTTTCCGGATTATTGTTATGGCAACAACTTTGTGAACTTGTATTGCCACGTCGGTTCAGAACTTTGCGTGAATACGTAACAGGGATGTTTCTAGTGCTTTACTGTGTTTCAGTGTGATGCCTGAAAGTTAATATTGGTTCTGATTTTATTAATTTATCTAATTTACAAATGTATTGTTACTAAAGTAGCCATTATTTTTTTGTATATATTTTGTAAAAAAAAGGTTGAACTATGTTTGTGTTTTGTAAAAAAAACTGTTTTCGTATGCTAAATATACGGATATACAAAAGAACAACGCAGTAAAAAAATGTACGCCTTAAAAACCTACCTACAAAAAAGTCCGCTATAGTATATGTCTATCTTCTAAGTTTAACTCATATCTTTTTTTATCTATTATAAATTAGTCAAAAATTATAGGTAATTTGCGAAGTCATTTTCTCGAATTCATTATTAATCCTTGTTCAGATAATTATGTTCGTTACATTAGGGAATTAATATAATATATTAAAATTGTCTTTTACACTTTACCACGGTAATATTATACATACATACATACAGTAGTAGTAATTTTAATAATAATGGTCAAATAATCGTTGTCCTGGGTAAAATTCTCAGCAGCGGCCCTCGTGCGGCCGGCGTGCCTCGGAAATCACGTATTGCCGTTTGTCCTGCGCCTGAACTCTTTTCGGTCTATGAGATTATGAGATTTATATTTTACGGATTATGAGAGTTAGGGAATAGAGTGCTCCAGTGTTTGCGCACAAACTTGTGCACTGCGTCCTGCGCATCTCAAGAGAGATTAGGCGCCGTGGCCGAAATCGGTCAGGAGGACATCATTATCAACACATTCATAATAACTTTTCTATTTAGGCCGACTGTATATTGATAAAACGTATTTGAAAGTAACTTCAATTGTGAAATAATAATCGTTGTTTTACACATTTACTACCCAACTACGTCTAATTTTACTGTAATTTCATCAAATTATTAAATATAAAAATGTCTTTTTAAGACTGCATTTGAGAGTTGCTCTTATTGTTTATTATTTGTTATTGTATATCTTACGAATGTCATAAGTCTTGTTTGTTTATTTATGTTACACACGGCAACTACAAATTCAAATTCAACTTTCATATTAAGTTTATTTATAGTTTTAGGACGGGCATACGCTGTGTAGTGTGTTAATATGTCGACGTAATCAAAGAGAAAATTGTCAGTCTAGGTTGTCATGTAGCGAACGCGATAACTATAAAGATCTAGAAATCTCTTAAGTATGCAAAAATTTTGAATACTTAAGAGATTTTTAGATCTCCAAAGTGTCTACAAAAATGTCAATGATAGCATAATATATCTATTGATAAGATAAAGTATTGTAAAAAGAAATGAAAAAATAATGACATGTGTAGATAGCATATTAATTTTAAATGCTTCCTTTTGATAAATATTGGTAACACTGTATGCAATTTGACCCGTTAATATACAAATATTACGAGATATTTAAATAGGCGCATGAATAGATACGCAGGGCGTGTTGTACTATGCTTTATGCATATATATTATTAAATGTCCTGTACTGTACACATATACACTGTATTTACAGTATGGACACGGTAATACAGTATTGTGACTCGGCCCTATCCTTGAATCTATAGCCTGTGTTACAGCCACGCGGGACGTAAATACGCGATTGGCTGTCCGCCTACAGTATTATAATTTCATCTACCTACTTGAGATTCTTTTTAGTTTTGTGATTGTAAATATGATACTGTTGAATGTGATAGGAAGTGTTCAATGAAAATACATTTGTTTTTTCATTAGTAGATTTAATAAAAAAGCCACCAAATTAATACAAAGATATAATTTCAAAATTAATTTTAATTCAAATATTCACAAATCGCTTGCTTACTGTTCTTAAAATCATCCCACTATTCGTTCGTCACTGCGGCGCCTTACCGAGTGCATACCGAAGTCGAGGCACATAGAAATGACTCGCGTTCTGACCTTTTGTATGAAGATTACTGTAACTATAATTTCATTATCGTGGTATGGGAAAAGATCGATTAGCTAATGTTTATATCTTTTTGATTAAAAAATGCACGAGATAAAATACTTATTTTACTCGTACTACGACTTAGTACGAGTAAATCGTAAGTACATAACATAGTCGTCATTTATCTAAATTTTACCAGTTGTGTTGTCTATTGAATAAATGTGGTATTTATTATAATATTATTTACTCCGTAACAGCCTGTGAATGTCCCACTGCTGGGCTAAAGGCCTCCTCTCCCTTTTTTGAGGAAAAGGTTTGGAGCTTATTCCACCACGCTGCTCCATTGCGGGTTGGTGGATTACACATATCAGTGAAATTAGACACATGCAGGTTTCCTCACGATGTTTTCCTTCACCGTAAAGCACGAGATGAATTATTATTCCAAATTAAGCACATGAAAATTCAGTGGTGCTTGCCCGCGTTTGAATCTACGATCATCGGTTAAGATTCACGCGTTTACCACTGGGCCATCTCGGCTTCTCATATTAATATTATAGTCAGTTTATATTGAATATGCCAACAAACAAACGCTTAATTCAATTTATATTATTTAAATAAAATACTAGAAAAATATTTTATCTACAATAAAACACGAACGATTCCTATTCTATTATTAAATGATAAATTATACATAATATATAATAAAAAGAGCTTAGCAGTAATCAAATATTCGCAATGTAATTCTCATCGGTAATACGAAATCATAAATTACCTGGAGCATTGTGCTCCTAAACCTGTAACAGCTGTCACAGATTGCCATACAATGAACGGAATATTCTAGCGGTGCGAATAAGAGCGCGTGTACACTGTTTTAATTAGCTGATATTTGCAACGTATGGTAAATCCGGATTTACTTCGTTACTAAATATTTAGGCTTAACTAAAAACATTATGCTGTATGCAATCGTTTTTATTATGCTTGATGTTTTGCATACGTAAGATTAATTATATATTATTGTATAATGTACGTAATTATATTAAAATTGGTAGTGATATGAGTTTTGTTTTCCAAAGATAAATTGAACGCATCGAATAGAAGTAGGTCGCGTCTTTATTCTTCATGTCATTTAATATCAGCTGAACGTCATATAATTTTATAGACTTCTATATAAACCTTAGTTTATATAAAAGTTTTATAGTAGTTACGTGCCATCGCTTTAAATTGGATATACAGATATAGCTTTCTGTTTATCTTTTCAGTATAAAACGATATATTAGTGTACATATAATATCTAATATGTGTCGCCTAGTATGTTTTTTATCACCATGCAAACACTCATTAAATTTTGTGAAGTAATTTCCGTAAGGTTGGGTGCCTTGTTTTTATATTTCATGAATAAAGTTTGAAAAAACGCTATCTAAAATAAATCTTCTAGAAAAATTCACGTGTTCTGTTGATTCAATTGATCACTTTTTTTTTATTGTGCTGTAATCAATTTCATGTAATGTTTCTAGGCTCTAAAGGATATACGTTTGAAAAACTCACAAGATGAGAAGGGTGGACACATACTTCTACTACAGCGCAGCCTTTGGTTCGCGGGCGTTTCGCGGAACGCCGTTATCGTCGTGATCGCGTCTGTTGTGGCCTTCCTCGTTCACGAAGATAAAGATAATCCTTTGATACTAACTGGTGAGTTGCATTTAGTTACATACAATTTATATTTAAAATAATTCGCTGTTAGGTATTAGAGTTTTTGTTATTTAATATGACTAACTTTTTACTTAAATTAAAATAAAAAAACTTACTTCGTTGTTGTCACTTCGGTGATTATGATTTAAGTATTGCACTGCCTTCAACAACTTACGACTGACGTTAAGCCCTTTAAAATTCTGTTAATAAAGAAGGTTCTATTGTATAATGGCATAACTATTACAATTTACAAGTTATTTGAAAGCCGATGGTCGTACGCGAGTTATGGGGGTATTACTAATACAATATCAGTTTAGTTAAGTCTGTTTTATCCGTCTGTATATTAAATATACATATAATGTATTAACGTTTTGTATTCAACAAATATGATGTTATTTTGCTACTAAATGACCCGTTACGTTGATTATAATATTCTGGTTTCACTCCCTATCGAGGAATACTCGACATGTTTCGGAAGGACCATTTGAACTTGAAGTCTTGAAGAGATACGTCAAAATAATACGACCGAAACATGTCGGCTATTATGCATACATTGATAAATGAAACAAATGCAGTAGTTTATTATAATCGTACTATGTTAGATAGTTAAAAAGGGCTGAATAATATCCTGGGACATTATTCACACACACCCATCTGATCCATTAAATCCTGAAATTAAGCAGAGCTTGTACTATGGAAACCAGACAACTGATATAATACATATACTACTTTTCTTTTGTAAATACATACTTATACATACTTATATATTATATAGATAATTACACCCAGACTAAGGACAAACAGACATGTTCATGAACACAAATGTCTGTCCTGGGTGGGAATCGAACCCACAACCTTCGGCGTCAAGGCAAGTATCTACCAACCACGCCGACCGGCTCGTCACTAATAATAAATCTGCTGAGTCCGTAAATTGATTTACGTCAACATTGAAAACTTATAAAGTTAGACTATTTCCTAGAAAAAACCTTTTTATATCGCTGTGTTTGTGGACGCAGGAGAAAAGCAAAAACGGTTTCAGTAATTTCCGGGCGCTGCGTGCAACAACAGACAGGCAATCTTTATTCAAATTTTAGTTCTGGTCTTTGCATCAAACATAGTCCATTTCTCATCGTCGTTTTATTATGACTTTAAACGAATATATAATATATTAATGTTTGTTTTATTTGCACCGTCCTTATACGATTTATAGAATTCAATTGCAACTTTGTATAAAAAAACATGTTTGCCCTGAATTAAAAATGAATTCGTAACCATGAAATTAAATAGTGTTTCGATTAATATAAATACAAACAATACGCATTTAGTTATATTTAACCTTAAAAAAAAGGTTTTAAAAAAAAACCTATAGACGTTAAGTGTGTTCTGAATTTTGTCATGTAATTGCGTAGTTAATTCATGAAATATCAAATAGGCTTATAAAATGTTTCCAAGCTTTTTATTTTATTTTTATTTGCAAAAGAATTAAAAGTAAACTAAAATATATCGATATATATATAAAAAAGATTGGTACCATATAAATCATATAGATTAAGCTTAATAATAACTTAAATAAAGGTCTTATTTAACTTGCAATGGTAATTACTTTGGTTAAGTCAAATCTTGAAATCTGATTAAGAACCACTTCCACTTATCATATGGAGTTGAAATTTTACATATCGGTTCAGTTTTGGTGACAATACACCATGGTGTCTTAGTCGTAAGCATGACCTGATTATATATTCACGATTGGCTTCAGACAATGGAACTCCTCAATGGTCAACAGTATAGACACGAAATTTTGTATGAAAAACCTTTTTTTTTATTCTATTCCTACATTGTATAATGAATTTACATAACTGAACTTATTATATATTTACTAAAAAAGCATACTTTTTATGTTATAGGTAGGTGGAGAGACAAATGGGCTACTTGATGTTAAGTGGTCACCACCGCTCACAGACATTGACGATGTAAGAAATGTCAACCACTGCTTACATCGCCAATGCGCCATAAACCTTGGAAATGAAGATGTTTTCCCTTGTGCCTGTAGTAACACTGGCTCACACACCCTTCAAACCGGAACGCAATAATACTTAGTATTGCTGTTTGGAATAAGCTCCAAAACCTTCTCCTCAAAAGGAAGAGGAGACCCCATCTGGGTTTTCACAAAGCCAAGTATACTTACGGAATCACTTAAATAATCGTATAATCCTATTTAGATTTATTTAATGAGATGTGATTAATTTACGGCGCTCGTAAATTAAACTAAATGGCTTTTGACAGTTTCAGTTGTAACTCGACTATTATTTATGGTCAGTTTGACACTTTTGATATATAAATTATTAGAAATAGTCCTCCATTATACATTTTAAATTTTCCTTGCTATATAATTTGGTAAATAGCCGGATTTTAATGGTGATTTCTTAAAAGTCAAATTCAAAATATACTCAAGTAGGCTTTTACAAATGTAAGCCATCACGAGATTAAAATGTAGATTCTGACGAGAAGAACCGGCAAGAATCGTAATAATTTCCCACAATTGCAATTACAAAAGTTTGACAATCAAATACAGTTACATGTATGTATTATGTATGTTTTTTCAAAACAATAAGCTTATCTAATATCTTGTTTAAACAATGATTTTATCACTGATTTTATCAAAATGATCAATGTTATTGTGCATTGTGTAATTGTATAGGCTTAAGTGCCTGAGAATACATAACCTATTTTAAGTATCGGTATCAATTACTTTAATAAAATCCATATAAATCAATGATATTAATTTAACCAGCAACATGTGATTTTCATGTTAGTTTTTATCGGTGGTAGGGCGTTAAGCAGACGCGTGTGGGTGTGTACCATCTATTCTGTAGGTATTCTACTGCCAAATATATTGTTTAAATGGTGAGTGAGCCAGTTTAATTATACAAAGACAAGACAAAATCTTAGATTCCATGGTTGTTGTTTTATTAACAGTACATGAAGTAGTTTACATTTGTTAATTTAAATTACGTCATCCTAAAGTTAATTAAAAAATTAGACTTATCATCACAATCGTGAAATTACAAATTAACAACTATGTTAAAAAATGGTTAGCAAAAAAAAATCTATATAAATAAATAAAATGAAAATGGCTCTGTGATGATGTGATGTTAATATGGCTATTTGCGAGTTACAATAGCATACTTGAAGGATTTTCATCACAAACTAAATTCCGCGCTGGCTAAGCCATGTATTGTGCTATTGTTATTTGAAATAAAGATATTTTTACGAGTTATTTATTCGCTCTTAGAATAGAAAAATATAATATATTCGAAAAACTTTAAAGTAAAACAATACAAGAATAAGTCGGAAAATTTACTATCGAAGAAAATATTTTAAAAAAGAAATTACATTTTTATAAAATCTTACAAGTACCACAAAGCGATTCCGCAAAACCGTACAGAATTGGCGCCTTATGTGCCACCTCGTATATCGGCGATAATGTTACATTAGCTGCTGCTATAAAGGCGTAGTCAGCATACCGTAGTGTGTAACCCAGTCTTGAATTAAAAAGCGAATATAAGCGGGTGAACAGACATTACATAAGCTCTTTAATGGACTTAGCCAATAATAAAGCGGATATAACAATTTATCAACAAAAGTATGACACGTCCGGCGATTTAGTGCTGTTGCAAGTTGCTGCATTGTGATGATCTATTTCGATTGTATCTTCTGAATTTATAGCTTCATATTATGCTATATTCACACTCAGTTGCGTCCATCAATAAAGCTATGATGAGCAGTACCGAGCGTCATGTGGACACACGATTACATTTGCATTTACTTCGAATATAAAGTAAACAATATTTTTGTTTTTTTTTGAGGAAACCATACAAAATTGATTTAATTCTTAGTATAAAAATCAGTATAATAATATTCTTAGTATTTTTCATTCGTTATGAGTTTTGCTAAGAAGACTTACAAGAAAAATTTAATGGCTTGTGAGCTCAGAGATGGACAAATAGACGAATCTTTATCTAAAAATGAGCACCCAATTATAAATAGAACTAGGTATTTTATTTCTTCTTTGAGCTGTATGAAAAATAGTGATCTAGGTTTTTACCAGTCCTATTATTCGATTTAGATTGTCTGTAATTGTTTTAAGTAATTACCAGTTCAAGATATAAGCTAAAAACCGTAAATACTTTTTGTTCTACTAATTAACAAAATTTGAAAAAAGAATTTAATAGATACGCTATTTCATTTGAGTAAGAACAATAGTGATTCACTATTTCACATAAATTGTACATATTTAAATATCCTTCAAATGTATACCGAGTTGTTATGAGAATGGTCAACGTAGCGGGTTCAAACCCGGGCAGAAATCACTGAATTTTCTTTTTTATAATTAAAGTTCATAAAACATCATGAAAAAAATTGCATATGCTAACAAATGCAATTGTGCCACGTGCACATACAAAACGGTGCCAAAAGTAAAAAGTTAAATCAAAAAGATCTTATTCAATAAAGAATAGTTACACTTACTTAGTTGTAAAAAAAACTACCACCAGTTTGCAAAAATACACCTTAGGCTTGAGAAAACCAGTGGGATATGTGTATATAGACTGTTACTTAACTTTTTTACTTTACTGTACGTACATATAGTAGGTAGGTACTATATATCATAATAATTCTTAAAAAATACATTACATCATTAATTTAACCTACATTCCACGCCCTACGAATATGTGTATGTGTGTGTGTCTTTCTCAAGCATTCTGAAGTTTAAGTGTTATGTAAAATCAGTTGATATATAACGTTATTTCAGTACAAGAAAAATGGCAACCAGATGTTAAAAATTATTTACGGTTTGATTCAAGAGCTGCACTGAGCTGTCACATAACTTTGATATATTATGTTCACATTCTGCGAAGTTATTTTGCTCCTTTATAAAAGTGCTACGTGATCAATAGCATTTTGATGTTAAACATTACTGCGTTGTTTTCTTTAAATAACATACAAGTTCTTGTTAACTATGCTAGTTTGCTAACATTCAGTTTTCTTTGAAGCTCCAGCTCAAAGGTATGTACGTCGTCCCTACTCCTTACACGTATTAAATTTAATTGGAAGGGAAAACGAAAAACGAATATATTTTATTTACATAATAACATATTTTTAAGATTTTTAGATATATATCCCGCAGGGCTATTGTTGTTATGTTATAATTAAACTACTAGCTCTCTATATAAATACAAAAACAATTTTTCTTACAGGATTTTGTCAAAACGATTGGTAACCTAACGTAAATAATAAATTATCGAAATAATATGTGTTTTATAGTAAATTGGAAACTTTATACACCAATTATCAATGTCATTAGATTTGTTAAAAATTATGGTGCCTATATTTAAAAATTTATTTATATAAATTATAAATAGATAATTGTATCAATGTGACTGACATTTACAAGAAAACGTCACCGGTCTATGTGATACTAGCAAAATTCGAATGATGTCGTACTCTTTATGTATGTATAATAATTGGTTTCTTGTGCCGTACGTCATCTACCGTAAATTAACAACCAAGAGGATATTATAAGAACCTTCTACATATACTAGTATTCGACCGCGGTTTTAGCAGCGTCTGGGGAGAAGGCGACCCCTTGGAAAGAGTCAAATTTCACGATTATCTGTTTACTAGTGGTGGGCTTTGTGCAAACTCGTCTGGGTAGGTACCACCCACTCATTAGATATTCTACCGCAAACAGTACTTGGTATTGTTGTGTTCCGGTTTGAAGGGTGAGTGAGCCAGTGTAATTACAGTCAAAAGGGACATAAAGTCTTAAGTCCCATGGTTGGTGGCGCATTGGCGATGTAAGCGATGGTTAACATTCCTTACAGTGCCAATGTCTAAGGGCGTTGATGACCACTAACCATCAGGTGGCCCATATGCTCGTCCGCCTTCCTATACTATAAAAAAGAGTAGTTAAGATGTAAGAGCGTAATAAAGAAACAAACTCTATTTCACATGTATAATATTAATATGGATATGCCAACTTCTATCATAATGGAATGAATATCATGTCAAAGTCTATAAATCTCAACTCTCGAACAGATTTACTATAAGATATTAATATACATTTATTGAACAAAGTCCATTTTACATAAGAGGAAGACAGCTACGGCAGTTTATGCCTCTTTAAATTTCCTTAATGATTGGTTTACAATTACGCTTTTATATTTTATAATTACGTTCATGACGTACTTGAAGTTTATAAATATAATAACAGGAACATTGTAAAGGTGTTTTTTATAATTTCCGCATTATTGATTCCTTTGTTATAATTAAAAATCATTGAACAATTTTATTTTTGTTAAGCACAAAGGAGAGTTATGAAATTAAGTTTGAAGATATTATTATTGGTGAAATATTTCTTATATACGTTTCGAGTTTAATTTTGTTCGTTCGCGTAACATGCTTGCACGGACTACGGTCAATGGCTTAAGTCAAAAATATGATTTTAATTCAAAACTAAGTCCATTATTGTTGTATAAATAAGTTTTATTTTTTGATTCTGTTATATTTACATCAATTAGTGCGTGATCAGTGTTGGTCAGTAGTATTGTCTCAAAGCATATGCTGCTTATAATATCACACATTATAAACATCAATTAAGCATTGAAAATTATGTGGAGCTTGCCCGGGATTGAACCTGCAATCTTCTCTTAATTTTCACGTGTTCTAACCATTGGGCCCGATAACCTATTGAATTAATTTAATAAGGTTTCGGTGGTCGTATAGATTGTACATTTGTCATATGAATAATGGAGCGCATATCCGCCTGTAGGAAGTAGAATCTTACAGATATTTACAGACCATTACATTTTGTTTTTCATTTGATTAATAGTACGAATCTTTGCAATTGGTTTAGAATATTTATTCCACTTCTACTGAAATACTCGTATATTTTATATAGAGTGGTAAGACTAAAAATATTTTTTTAAGTAGATGCAGAATTGTCATTAAATGACCTTGCTTAAACCTTAGAAAAATAAGACAGTACGGTTATTATTATTTGTCTCCAACATTTTTTGTTTATAATTATATATTTTTTTTATTTTATACAGTCGACAATCCATTGCTTCATTCCGAAGGTGTTTACGGAACATGATGTATTTGCCGGTTAACTGATTGTTCTGTGGCTGGCTGTACTTGTACTGTAGAACTTGGTGTCATGGTCTCTCTGATTAGCAATCAGTGTTTGAGTTACCTAAGCAAGATTTCGCGGAACATCGTGGTAGGATAGATTAACTAATGTCAGACGTGCCAACTATGTGTACCAAGTTTTAGGGTCTTGTATTATGCGAAAATACAAACTTCTTGCCATCGTCCATGAATGTATTTCCTCTAATATTGAATTTAGGACAGAATAATTTGAAAAACATTATTTATGGCTATTGTTAAACTAACGTGTTAAGTAAATCGTAATCGTGGTTAGTACTCGTGAATCTTAACCGATGATCGTGAGTTCAAACCCGGGCAAGCACCACTGAATTTTCATTTGCTTAATTTGTGATTATAATTCATCTCGTGCTTTACAATGAAGGAAAACATCGTGAGTAAACCTGCATGTGTCTAATTTCATTGAAATTCTGCCACATGTGTATTCCACCAACCCGCATTGGAACAGCGTGGTGGAATAAGCTCCAAATCTTCTCCTCGAAAAGGGAGAGGAGGCCTTTAGCCCAGCAATGGGACATTCACAGGCTGTTACGGAACCCTCAACGAACTAAGATTTGGAACTTAACGCTATAGTAACTTTGGTTCAGCTTAAAACGATACCTATCCAACGATATATTACACGTCGCTATTGGAGGGTAACATAGAGGGGACTTCAGTTCATACGAATCCTGGCATTATCCTTTATTATGATATGAAAGAAAGAATAAAAATATAAAGCTGTATATAATTATTTTATATACTTACGCCAAAACTCAAATTACAAGTTCTATGTATGCATGTAGGTTAAAGCTTTGCTAACCTATTGAGTAACATGCCAGTGCGTATCGGCGTTTTTCGCAGAATCGTAAATGAATTTTCTTTACTACACAGATAGAGTTACATGTAACAGACGTTTCGTGTTTACCATGATGATCTTGCTAGATTTTATAAATCAAATTCTGTAACCTGCCATCTCATAGTAACAAACAATAAAATTTAAAAGTAAAAGTAATCGAATTCGCAAATATAAAGAAATATATTAAATTTATTCAAGTGAAATTTCTTTTGGTGATATAAATATATATATACCTCTCAATAAATAAAAGATTTCAATATGACATAGACACAACACTTTTAGAGTGTAGTAAGTGCGACCATGTCTAAAACGCGAGCGTAATTTTAAAATATAAAGTACAGTATTTTTTACCATACTGGACATAAGCCGCATTATCAAAAATGGTGATAGTTTATTCGAAAACGCTGATGCAGTGAACAATCATGTGTTAGAATTTATTTTCAAAAATGCAACTTTCCTCACGACGTTTGCTTTAATTAAAATAATTAATAAACAAATTAAGCACGAAAAACTCAGCAGTGCTTGCTAATATTCTTGTCTCTTCAGGTCCGCCTGTCTTATCCGCTGGACCACGTCGATTTAATGAAATGATTAATCAGTATTATTGTAAATTTATATTTTTATCTCGCAGGTAACATAACTCCAGGATTGCCCAAGCCGCAGCCTCCTCCATTCTACACTATGATTGGAAATACGACAATTTCCGCGGGAGAGATGTTATCACATCTTGGATCTGGGCTTCTGGTGGTTCCACTCGTTGGTATCATATCAAATGTTGCCATTGCGAAAGCTTTCTGTAAGTACAGACTCCTTTATTATTTAATAATATATATTACGTTATAGATAAAAAAAGATACAAATATTCCTAAAGATAACTTAGTATATTTATTTATTTGGGAAACATACAGCATATATAACATATAAACATTTGATAACAAAATAAATCTCGGATACGCCAACAAAGTTACCACTTTAACATTGAAACATGGAGTGAACCTAACAAGAACAAGTTATTTAGCAAGTATTAAAGTAAAGTGTTAACAATTAATTTAAAAAGCGGAACAAAAAAAACCGATAAGAATATACAGTTTTTAAGGCTTCTAAGAACTTAAATAAATTTACGTTAAAGATATTAGTGTAACGTTTATTATAATTGTCAGTGGCTCTTACCAAAAAGCGATTTTTAGCATAGTTCGTTCTACACATAGGAGGAACGTAAAAGGTATGTTTTGAACGGGCAATGAAATGTGGACACTTGATATTAATATTGTTGACTAAGTACATTGAATCGACACAATTATGTACAATTTTTTGAAGAAAAACCTGATCTTTGCTGATGCTGATAGTGTATACTTATTTCTTTAAGAGATTTCTTTTAAGCACACTCAAGAAGAAAATAGATTTTAGACGTTTAATCATTAAATAGATTACAATATACAGATAAAATATCAGATACTTCCTCACTCATGTAACTATATAAAACAAACTTAAAAAAAGTCTAACCAAGCAACTAGTAAATTTGGATTTTAGAATGGTTATTCACATTACAACTTGTATTTTATTATTTTAATAAGAAATTTAATGTTTTATTAATGTAATAAATACAATTGTTTTTTTTTATTGTCCTATTAATAATATAAATTAACAATGTTATAAATACTGCGTCATACGTAGTACAAACTAATGTACATAAGCAATTGAGCTTTTTAAAAACTGCTAAACAAAATTAATTTATTGTAAAAGAATGGGATAATTTGCAACGTGATGCATGTTGTTTAGATTCTTTTATGAGTGTGTATAACATACTTTTAAAACTAACCGATTCATTACTTAGTTATATTGTAGTTAATGATGATAAATTAATATAGTAAATATATCAACCGATATAATAAATAGCTGGTTAGTTTTATTTAAGAAAATATATAGTTTTTGATACATATCTTTAACCTTATGCTGCTTACTTTTGAATCGATTTTGTTTAGCAAATATAATAAATGCTATAGTAGTAATGTTTAATTAAAACTTCTTACTTTTCAACAATGAACTTGTTAATATAGATCTTAATTACAAAGATCAGAATTAACATTAAACTCGTTTGTATGGATATTAACATCAAGAGCCCGAGATTAGATTGGTTAGGTTGTGACATGCTGAGAGATTGAATATGGCGCACGATAGCAATTGTGTACAAAGTTTAATATCCTATAATAATATAGCGTTATTATCATTATGATTAGTATAAAAGGCTTACTGTAAATATAGTTTATTTTAATAAGTGATTATTTTTAGAAAAGCTAAATAGGAACTATTTCAATACGTTCTCACTAATTTTGCCTCATTCACGTTATGAAATAACCTCACGAAGCTCTTAATTTCTTTTGAATTTAAAATACTTTTAACATGAAAGTCGTCTTACGTTAAAAGAGTAAAGTAACGTTGAGTAAACGATGAAAACGTTTGGAGCGACTTGAGTGGTCTTTGGTTATGCTTACTAATTAACAGCGGTAATGAGACGTAGTACAGCGACTCGAATGAATTAGTCTTTATTTCTAACGACATAAAGTATATTATTGGGTATAACTATTGCGTATGGGTTGTTCCTATTTGTGTTTTAAACATCGCTCAATTTAATTTAAAATTTAATATAAAAAAAAATCCTTTTTAGAAATGTAATTTCATTAAAAATATATTATAAGGCTTAATAGAAGAAAAAAAATTAAAGGAGCGGCAAAAATTGCTGAATATATTTCTCCTAATGCGTCCTTATATTATATTAAAAGTGTTAATGTCTCTCTTTTGTTAACTTAAAAAGGAACATACAGTTTTACAGAGAGCGAGTAAAATGCATACAAAGCGCGAAAAGGTGACTCAAATTGCAGAAACGAATTATGACCAACACACTCCATTAAAAGTAGCTCGAGGCGCACATGTTCAGAGTTTGATCGAAATATTCACACAGTTTAAACAAAACTAGTCCTTATTACAGTGTACATAGTGAACATAACACGAGAATATTTATCGTCTAAGATAGTTCATCGCTCTGAAGTTACTGCTGCGATATTTTTATAGACGAATAACAATTTGTCGTAGTAATATCTAATGCTGATATATACAAAACTTGGAACATTCCGAAGATTCTAAAATAAGTAGACTTGTGTTTACGTTGTTTTAAAGTGTTTTATTTGTTCTAGAGTTTTATATATTTTCCTTCATGTTTGTTTAATGTGTTGTTACGTAATATTTTATTACGTCTACATTAAACTTTAATGGTTGAACTTCTTATTTAAACTATATACATACACTTACTTACATAATTTTGTATAAATCCCGAATATGTGTGTTGAAAAGATACATTAAGTATGGAAAATCTTTAATCCATCAGGTGAACCAAATACAAACAAGCGTAGGTAAGTCAAATACCTAGTTGCTAGTTGGTATTGTTTAATCTTTACGAGCTCACGTAAAATTACTATCCATTGATTTTAACCTTTTTGGTTGAAAATAAGATATATTTTTATAGTAATACTTAGCCTCATAAAACTCCGATCTGTTTAGATTCAGTATATGGTTTGCATTCAAAAATCGTAACAAATTTTATTTGCAATAGCTATGGTAATAAAATTCAAGCTTCTGCATAGCGTTGCAATATTCATGAGATGACTGTAAGGTATACAACAAATATATCCATCACCATCAGAGTGCCTAGCATTTAATTCTGAGAAGAGTAAATAATGTAGGGTATTATCTTTGGACATTGATTTAGATCCAGTAAATAACGTTTTTTGTAAGCTGTGATGGCCCAGTGGTAAGAACGCGCGAATCTTAACCGATGCTCGTGGGTTCAAACCCGGGCAAGCACCACTGAATTTTCATGGGCTTAATTTGTGATTATAATTCATCTCGATCTTGACGGTGAAGGAAAACATCGTGAGTAAACCTGCATGTGTCTAATTACACCGAAATTCTGCCACAAGTGTATTCCACCAACCTGCATTGGAGCAGCGTGGTGGAATAAGCTGCAAACCTTCTCCTCAAAAAGGAGAGGAGGCCTTAGCCCAGCAGTGGGACATTAACAGACTGCTACTGTAAATAACGTTTTAATTAAAATACTCCTTCAGCGATTATTTATAAAAATTGATAAGCTTATCGTGATAACTCTTTGTTGGTTTCTTATTAATAAAATCAATTTTCATTTTCGTATTATCTTATAATGTAACGTTCAATCACCCTATTATTTTATAATTTCCAATGAACTTTCCTAATAATATCTTAGTCATTATCTACATATTTTGGCGATCGTTGTACACATGTATTTATGTTTTTGTTATTTTGATACCATATAACGTAATTTTAAAAATATGTGGGAATTTCCCTATTAACGGGAAATACCTGAATCGTTACATTACCGTCATTCTATATGTCAAATTTCTAAGAACAGATAATATAATGTAATTATGAATATATCTTTTTGTATTTTTTAAACTTTGGTTAATTCGTTTTAACGTTTTATCACAAACGGTATTTGTTATAGTAGAAAATATTGGGATGTTCTACTATAACAGAAACGTTGCATACTATCGCTTATTGTAAGATCTTTATGTGTTTGTATACTTAGTAGAAGAGAAATTGTATGTCTTCGTTTGCTTCACACATTTTCTATACAACATTGAGTACCTACGTATGTTTTATAGGTGCGAAGTTTACATAAGCTCATTATGTCAACGTAGTCGGAGAAAAAATTGTTGACCTGTGCGGTTTCTTGGCGAAGGCTGCGAAAACTATAAGTTGTAATGAATAATTTGAATAAAATATCTGTAGATTTCAAAAAGTTTATCGAAAATCCAGCGACAGTTTATGTATATCTTTAACTGATAAGTTAAAGTAATCTTTTTTATGATTAAATAATTGAAATCAATTGATTTGTTATTCAGTATTTATCCTTATTAAAAATTGTATATTTTTTATGTTTCAATAAACTTTTTGGTATATATTCTGCTAATTGGGACACTCTAGGGTCCTAGGAACTTTTAAAAATGTTTGAAAAAAGAACGACGAACGACGATTGACGAGCGAGTTGTAAGTCGTTGTAGCACATTCGTGGCAACAAATTTTTATTGTAATATTTTTCTAATAATACTTAATATTGATAGAAAAATATTACAATAAAAATACTACTACTATAATACGAGTATCGGAACCGCAAGCTGGTTATACGTTAAAATTATATGAACAATTTTGAATCGGTACAAGGTTATAATGGGTTGACAAAATATACAAAATTACTCATCCCGATAATAGCTAAATTATCTATAATGTAAGCGTTAATGCGTACGGCCTTAAAATAGGAGCTGATATAATCGTATTGGTAAATGTTATAGTTTGATCATTTTAAAATAAAAACCAAATTATTATGGTATATACAAATATTAGTCTCTAGCATAAAAAAAGCATAACATTTTTGAAATAAATGATCTTAAATATTTATAGGACAACTTCGAAGAGTAGTTTTTGACACTAAAAATGCTCTTACCCTCCCACGAGTTACCAAAGTACAGTGTAGTAGGCACCTGCGTCAGTCTAATTGTGGGTGTGGCGTACCTACATTTGACCTAGCGACTGAGATGTGGATAGACTGTCTCCATCATCGCCGGTCTGTAGCAGAGGATCCTAAGTCCTCCTTCGAATTTCAGAGACATGCAAATTAGCCTATACGTTTTGAGAAATCGGTGAGACTATATATAAAAACATATAAGTCGCAGATATATCTTGTTCTTTTTTTTTGAAGTCGGTAAAAAATATGCACTGTTGATGTTATGTAGTACGACTTCGCGCGGGTCTGTCTGGGTTCATTTGTTTGTCAGCCTTTCGAAAATGAATGATTTGATTTTATTTTGTGCAAGTTCAATTTTGAATATATAGCCTTTCTTCGCTAATTCAGTTTATTTATACCATTTTTGAAATAGTGTTCTTCTCATATATTATATTCCGCCGTTTTTTATCTTATATAAGACATTAAATATTTTTACAACCCTATGATCATTAGAAAAATACATTCAGACAGGATATCAAGTAGCAAATAACTGTATAAAATAGTTATTTGTGTGAGGGAAGTTGAGAGACGTATGAGACTTGATTAAGAGTACAGTTGTGATACAAGTACTTAAAAATAATGAACGCGACGTCACTTGAACTATGAAGCGTATCCTTCTCTAACGTCACGATACTCCTTAGCTACATATTAATTTCATATTCATAGCTATATTTATGAAATGTTTAAAACAACAAAAATAAGTGGTACTTCTTTTAAATGTATAAGTGGTTTAAAGAATATTTTTATTGCATTTTTTAATATTAATGTGAAGTTTATCTTCATTATCAACCACTGAATTTTTCCACTAAGAATAGGTTTCTCTAATTTCTACATTTTGTCATTGTTTTCGTCTAGTCTCAATAAGTTTTTACATACGGCTAAGTTCCCATGCATTTTTACGGGATAAAATGTCATATTTATTAAAAGTATGTCACTCTGCGGTTCATTAAATTAATCGATCCATTGCTTTGAAATAAGAACAATCCGAAAAACAAACGTATTATAGCTATATAAAGTAGGGATAATAGATTTATTTATCGAAATTTTCATGTAATTTTATTGTAATAACACGATCTCGCGCGCATTGTGTCAAATATTGTTTATTTCTTACCAAGTCAATGTTTACAATTAGAGGTTGATTTAACTAGTTTAATGAGTATATAGGCGTATCAGTAGAGACATGTAAATCTTCTTCCATTAGGTAAATCCATTTTATGTTATAATTCAAAACCAAAGAATAATTCAAACGTAATTAAAATTAACGGCGATCCGTCGATGTCGTCCAACCACGATATATGGCCGTCCGTTTGAGGTTCCGCCAGAGTGAGATGGCAACAAAAGTCTGCTATCACTCTCGTCTCAAATTCTACAGTCTTAATCATTGACAGCACCACAGTCTCGCCGTTAAGTATAAAAATATTTATTAAATAATTAATAAATAACCGTTACAACCAATACATCATGGCGATTACCAAGGATATTCCGATCAGATTATGGTAAAACTGGCCGAATACCATCCAGACCGGAGGAATTCAGGATCCCATTAAGACAACTAACACTTTTAAGGAAGTCAACTGAAACACATTACGAGCCATGAAGTCCGAGAGTCCAGATGACTCTAAAACGTCAAAAGTTTTAAAACATAGATTCTGATGCTGCCGGGTACAATATTAATATAAATTAAAAATAAGACACACCAAATTTACGAACATCACGTATGTGGAGATATAAATACAAGAAAAAAAAAACACTGATACATAATAAGAATTCACCTCGTGTTCAACGCTGAAGGAAAACGTGAGGAAATCTGCATGAGTCGTAAGAAATTTTGACGTGTATCTGCACTAACCCGCAGTGGAGCGGCGAGATGGATTACGTTCCATATTCTACTCATCAACAAAGAACAGCAGTGACGAATGGTTAAGCTACTATGTTTTTGTGTTTAAAAAATTCAGCGTTGAGTTGCTCTTTAGATTTTTGTAATGTTTAATGCAATGTACATATACACGCTAAAAACCAGAACGCAAAAAGTTTTACTGTAATGTAGGTCAGTGTCATTCACTAAGTGCTAAGTGTGTTTTGACAAATTATTATTATACAAGATTTTGTTACCGGGTTTGTTTGTTCGAAATTTTGTTTTAATCGAAAGAATTTGTCGAAAGAATTTTTGTTTTAGTCTATGTTCCAAACTATCAAAATTCAAATCAACAATTAATAAAAAGCAATATACAGTATTTATGTATACTTGTTCCGAGATGGCCTAGTGGTTAGAACGCGTGAATCTTAACCGATGATCGTGGGATCAAACCCGGGCAAACACCACTGAATATTTAAGTGCTTAATTTGTGTTAGTGTGATTAATATGTGACGGTGAAGGAAAACATCGTGAGAAAACCTGCGTGTGTCTAATTTCATTGAAATTCTGCCACATGTGTATTCTACCAAACCGCATTGGTGCAGCGTGGTGGAATAAGCTCCAAACCGTCTCCTCAAAAAGGAGAGGAGGCCTTAGTCCAGCAGTGGGACATTAACAAGCTGTTACTGTACTGTATGTATAACTAGTATGCTGACGTTTTTAAGTAAAATAATTTTCGCTTTTTTAAGTCAGTATCAAGCTATCGTTACGCGAACCTGTGTTACTTTTTATGGCAACTGTCATTATCCATGTACGTAACGCCAGTGACATAAATCGTGCGCAAAATAATTTGGTTAAAATGCATTGCATGTTTTCCAAGCGAGCCGAGTTGATGTAAATGGATGGAATTTCTCTGTCCCATTATTTGAATTATTAGCTTTAAAGCTTTAAATACTCATCCTGGGGTTAATGTTTTACAGATACGGATAAATTAAATTATCGAATAACGTAAAAATGATTGAGCTAACGATTAAAATTCCCTTACTTTTATAAAAAAATAGCAACCAATGCGAAACGGACTAGTTTCGCATAGGTTGATAAGAAAAATGTATTTTTGATAGGATTTGCGTAAAATCCGTTCTTGGTGAGGATCTACTTCAGGGAAGGTGTCTATGACAAATTTCTAGTCAAGCGAGTGCATAGTTTAGGAGATTTCGCTTATCTATACTAAATCGCTATATAGATAATAAATTTGCAGGGTTGTCTGGTCAGGTCATTTCTTATTATTTCTATATATATTATATATAGCTATTCTAATTATATGTATAGTTATTTAAGAGTTGCGAGCTAGTATTTGTTATCATTATTAATACCTTTACAAAATTCGAAATAACTTTGACCCAATGATCAAAAACTCCATGGAAATATAACTTGGTGGCCACACAAGTAACAAAATGGAAATATAATACATAATGCCTTTTGGAAGCAATAAGCAGTTACACCCGTTTATAACTTAAAATGTAACTATCAAAAATACTTTTTTGCATATATGTAAAGTAATGCGATACTAAAATATCATAATCATAACGTTACTTTTTATAACGCAAAAATGCAGCTGTGTGGCAATACTTACAGTATCGATTATGGAATATTTTTGCTCTATAAATTTTCACGGCACTGTTTGAAAGCAAGCTTAGACTATTGTATTTTCCGACACGTTTCAATAGCACTAGTGTTATAGAATAGATAAAATACAAAGGGATTACTAATGCGTGTAATATAGCAGATTGTATCGTAATATTCCAAAATATGTATTCAGTTATAACATTAAAGATTGCACAATATTTCGATATATAAATCTATGTTCTTGTTAAAATGTCAGTTTTCCAATAAGACGCCTATTTTCTTGTCTCTATGCTTGTAATTGCAGTGTCTTTATACGAATATTATCACGCTTTTCATTAGTCAGTATTGCGTATTGTATAAGCAATGGAATTAATATTTTAAGGGATGATTTTTATTTTGGTAAAATTGACTGACATACTAACAATAAACCTTGCTTGAATCTAAAGTTAAAAAAGGATTGATAGACGCGCCGGTTGGCGTGGTCGGTAGACACTTACCTTTCACGCCGAAGGTTGTGGGTTCGATTTTCACCCAGGACACACATTTATGTGCATGAACATGTCTGTTTGTCCTGAGTCTGGGTGTAATTATCTATATAAGTATGTATTTACAAAAGAAAAGTAGTATATGTAGTATATCAGCTGTCTGGTTTCCATAGTACGAGCTCTACTTAGTTTGGTATCAGATGACCGTGTGAGAATAATGTCCCAGGATATTATTATTGATTATTATAAATGTGGTTAAAATTTTAATAATATTGTATCAAGAAGACTATACAATATAAATGTTTTTGTAATCATACCGAGCATAATATTCAAATTATTAACAACTAGGAGTAAAAATATATATTTTTTATCTTTAAATTTTATCTCTATTTTCTTTGGACTTTTATTATTAATATTAAACTTCACATCTAACGTTGTCTTTGTTCAATGTCTCATAATAATAAACTGTCAAAAGCTCAACGTTAAAACCTATCTCGATGACTTAAGAAAGTTGATAACTCAATAAATTTCAGCAAAAGGCAGGACTTTGGACGCCACTCAAGAAATAGTCGCTTTGGGCGCTTGCAACATTATTGGCGCTTTCTTTCGCTCCTTACCAGTGAACGGGTCGTTCAGCAGAAGCGCTGTCAGCGACGCGTCGGGAGTTAAAACTCCTGCTGCTGGATTTTATACTGGTATTTATAATCTTTCTTTCAATTAACTCACCTATTTGTAAAGAACTTTTATTTCGCATTTTCCGATACAAATTATTTGACGTATTTAAGAATCGCTTTCAAATATTGAATTGTAATTTATTATCAAGAAAGAGACTATAATATCATCGTTTTATATTTATTTTAAATACACTTAAGTTCAAATACTAATTACTTTGCTTTGTTTCATAAAAAAGTACTAATAGTCCAAGGAAGGAGAATTTATGGAATGAATTAAGGCTTCAAAATATGTCATATACTTCACTGAAATTGTCTCATTTATGTTACTCTTTAAATGTATATCGCTGTAATTTTAATGAGTTCATAAAACGTATTACTCTTGATGTCAACACAAGTGCTATCATTTTTCGCTTTGAAACAGCGATGTCGAGTCGTGGAGCTGGTCCTCCATAAATCTAAAAGTTTTCAGCATAGTTTACTGTCGCACCGACTTCAAAATTTTTGATATACTCCTTTAAAGCACACTCCGTTACTCGCATCAAGTTCTAAATCTACAGCTCTGTTATCTAAAAGTTTAGGAACTACATTAAAACGTCGGTAACCGAGAGAAATTAAATTTCTCGGTTTACGTTTCTAGTTACATGTCAGATAACAGTGTTATTTTAAGTACATTTTCTCGTAAAGAACTGAGTAATTTTTATATAATATTTGTTTAAAAATAATGTTTAAGACGAATACTTTTTTCATTGTTAATATGTTGGAAAGGATATTAAAATAATATTTTTTGTCCGCATCAATTTTTAATTTAAGTACAAAAAAGCAAAGATAATATTGCAGGTGCTGTGCTTTGCTTCCGATGATCCAGTATAACTAAGTGCTATGACCTCAGTCGATGCGTCATATTTTTCAGTGTTTTTTTTTTTAAGTAAAGATAATTTGTACACTTTACATTTCCCTTATCATAATAGTTACAAGTTATTAGGCAATAGGTGTAGTGCAGGCTCGCCTAGGTGGGTATCACGTATCCGTCTGTTGTTGTATTACCAACATTGGTTGGTAATACAACAATAGACGGATAGCAATAGCAACGGTTGGATAGCAATAGCTCTGCATTGCTGTATTTCAGTTTGAGGGATGGGTGAGCTTTTGTAATTACAGGCACGCGGGAGAAAACATCTTAGTTTCCAAGATTGGCGGTGCATTGACAATGTAAGGGATGGTTAATATTTGTTACAGTGCCAATGTCTTTGTCCAATGATACTGACCACTAATCTTCATGTCCCATTTATTTTTTATGCCCCATTTGGTATTTTTTACCATATTTTTTTATCAAGGTCATCTGTAAAGGTGACACTTTGACAGTCTGCCCTCCTGGAATTAACTAAATACATTTATATCAATAGGTATTATAGTACTCCTGACGCTGGGCTTGCTGACGCCTTACTTCTACTTCATACCTCGCGCGGCACTTTCCGCCGTCATCATGTGCGCTGTACTGAACATGGTGGATATCGCCATACTCAAGAGACTATGGCAAAGTAACAGTGAGTACTTGTATTTAAATGTTTTTTTTAGTGTCGAAGGGAAACTTCTTCGGGTATTGTAAGAGGGCTTGGAGGGTTAAACTTTTATGCAAATATTCAATATAAATATATCTGTTTAAAGAGTATTATATCGACATGATGTCATGTAAAATTTAAGGTTCTTTTACTTTACTAAATAATGAATATATTCATAATTCGATGTTAGATTGTTACTTTTATATCAAAATAATGAATAACATTTAGTGGGGTAAATGTATGAAGATGACAAAAACGAGATATAGTGATTTCAATAAAATAATGTAAACACCAACTTGAAAATTCTACTATCCGTAAGCAAAACCAATCATTTTTTGAATAAAGTAACCGGACATCAATCACTTTAAGAAAAACGATTTAGCAGATATTTACAGCCGTCTATCAGCCAAACCTCCATAGGAACACTTTTGTTGGTGGAATGGCTTCTAAACACCATACTAGTAGTTAGAGTACTAATTAATAATATTGATGGATGCCTTTGACTTAAACATTTTTCTTCTTCGGCGATTTTACTTATATTCTACTTTACGGAAATCTGAATTTGATCATCGTCATTAGTAGTCAATAAATTTAGCAATTGAATTCCATTTTAATGCTTCTTCAATATTTTTAAACTTTTTTATTAAATTAGATTTAGATGTATATTTCAAAGTATTTTTCCACAACGTAACAGCTGGTTTACAATTTCAGATCATCGTCAAACACAAAATTGTGAAAACCAATTAAGCCCGTAGTAACATTTGGTAAGGGTTATATCAGCTCAACATTAATATTATATAACAAAGGTTGAATAAAGGTTATTGGAATTAAATGCAATCAATATTTCGCTATTAATATATGAATAAACCGCGTCACGTCCGAAAAAAAAGTGTAAAATTAAAGAATTATTTAGATTGAGTACTGAAATAAGTATGTCAAATTCAATACAAGTCAGTCAAATTAAAAATGGCTACTGTACCATCATGATTGCGTAGGTTCGTGGCAGGAATGCTAGCAGCATTTCCACGTTGAATTGCAATTATAAGTCTATAGGCGAAAAATGAAAGAGCTCTCTTTTCAATAAGAGGGGGTGTCACATGTTTCAAAAATGTTTTCACTTAAGGGTCCAAATAATTTAACTGCAAATGAAACAAATATATAATTTGGATTTAGAGACGAATATTTGCGCTGTTTTCTCGCTTAAGCATTTTCCGCCGTGGCTCTGGCATTTAACACTGTTTTCCTGATATGATTATTAGCCTGATTTAATATAATTACGTTAAATTATAGCTGACGATCCTTCAATTTCTGCTTAATTATCAGTATCTTATTTCCTTGTATATTTTTTCCTTTCTGTCGATCGTCCAATTTTCTGCGACTCCATCTCGATTAAAAGCAAATACTTATGTGAACAAGTGCTTGTAAATTGGTGGTGATCTCATTTTATATATCATTATTATGTTTTGACAGCTCTTGCGAGTAGTTAATTGGTTAATTAAGTATAATAATATTTGATTTCGAATATTATTTACGCTTGAAGCTATTTAAACTTCAGTTCATAAAGTATAATAATTTATGATTTTATAAAATATATATTACCAAAATTAAATAAAGGGTTCCTAAGTAAAATAATTTAATTTATATATTATTTGAATAAAACGAATTTCATAGTGTTTTAATTATACGATAGGTTTGGATTTCGAGTAAAAAATTATGTAAGAGCTGAATATTACAAAATATTAAATTTATACTTATGATATTGATATTATTGAAAAATCTTTTAAAAATGCCGTTATTACGGTAAAGATTTTGAGGTTATTTTTTAATATGAGGACGTGTCAAACTTAATTAAATATCACTTAATTCTATTTACTTTGGGGGTAATTAAAATATAATTGTTTCCAAAGCAAAAATCATCGTTGAAAGTCAAAATACAAGTACAGAACAACAAAGCCAGATCGTGTTAAAATAAATAAAACATTGAGGTTATTGCTAAAAAAGCAATTGACATAAAATTACCTACATTTTAAGACCTAGATTTGAATAGAATTAATGATAAATGTCAAAATTGTAAAAACACATAAAATCGATACATTTCAATTAAATGAAAAAAAAAAATGGAACATAAACGGGATCCCTTAATTACATATCGTAAATGCGTCCATATTCCCAGCATCATGGTTTCGTAAAAATAATACCATATAGAGGGAGGGTAAAGATTCATCCTGCATCGCGTCTGCGTGACGCCTGTCATTGTGAATACTCTCCCGGAGGCTTTACATGAAACTCGTACAGTGAATAGAAACATACGAAACGAAAAAACGCATTGAAGCGCTCAACAATCAATATTCTTGTTGTTCTTCGTGATATAATTGATAGTCCGAACCAGTGGTTACCTTTCGTTTTATTTAATCTGTAGAATAATAATTCAAAAGTACATGTAAGGGTCGAATTGAATTTTATTTTTTTTATTATTGAAAATCTTCTGACAATAGCGATTTTAAGTGTGCACATGTAATTATATTATTTATATTATGATGGTATAATAACAGATTTTTTTTGTTTAGTTAAACGATGATTATGAATTGCTTAAAAATTTTCACTGTTCAATTTAATTTCTCTTCAATTATTATTTTTTTATTTAATAAAAATTACAAAGCATTAAAATTAGATTTTTAAATTTCTAAACGCATCATCAACATTGAAACATATTTTTTTTAATTAAGCAGATATAGTAGCAATATGGCTTCTTGTGGTGTTGTCTACAGGAAGGGGACGATTACTTTGGTTGTATGACTCTATTAGAGTTTGTCGAGGTTGACTTCCGCAGCAAGCGAATCCTTTAATGTACCCGTATATAACGTCTATATGCGCCCTAGCAGCGGCTTATTTGAAATTTTACATTGAAAAAGAAAAAGAAACCCTCTTTTCGGGACTTAAACTGTATACGCTGTTGATTTTAACTACAAGCAATGTAATCCGTAATTTAAATTTTCAATGAATACGTCTTTTGGATTTATTTTTGCATAATTTATGTTGATACACAATATTTATTTTTGATTTGAATATTTTAAATAATTAATTACCAAAATATAGGTTAATACTAATCTATGGGTTTACGTTAAGTTTCCTTTGTCGTCGTTATAAATAGTATGAAATATTAGGTGAGTAAGCAATTGGAAGCAATTCTTTTTATTTCAGTTAGAACTGAAAGGAAAAGTTTCTTACCAGCCACCTGATGTTAAATACTCACCTACTTATAGTCATTGGCGTTATAAGACATAAAAAGCATTCCAACTATCAATGCTCTGCCCACAAAGAAATAATACAATATTTATTCTTGGTAATAGAATAACTATTAAAATGTTGGTACGATTTTCTACACAGAAGTAAATAACTAATTATGCGTATAGTCTTATATATTTGTACGTGTGTAAAAAACGTACGTGTTGATATTAAAAATTTTAGATCATAAGCTGAATTGTAATTACGGCCTTAAGAATATTCGCCTAAAGTTCCGATTTTATAAGGATCATTAGCTAGATTTACGAGTATAATATTAAGCAATAGATATTAACTTAGTCCTTAGTAATCATTTATATTCTTCCCTTTTTGTAGGCGTTGATTTACGATTTCAAGACTTTTTAATTACTTATATTTAAGCCTTTAAGTCAAACGTTGTACTAAGTAAAACGTTTTTTAATTATAAGAGATTTAATTTAGATAAAGATTCAACTGAGACGGTTAAAGGTGTTGACTATATTGAGTACTATGACGAAGTTAAAGAAAGTAACGTAATTAACCCTTCTTATTTGTGTAGGGCCTTTGATTTAAGATTTTTGATATAATCTATAACAAGAGATTCATAAATGCTAATTGATACTTTGCTGGTAGCTGGAGCTTGGATAAGTCCTTTTCCTCTAACACCCACTTACTAGTTAACAAGAGATATACAACAACTTGTATTATTGTGATACGCCTGAAAGGGTTCTGGGTGAATCGGTGTTGTTATATAACAAAAATATCTACGTTATTTAATTTGGTTAATGACGCATTGGCGATGTAAGCGATGGTTAACATTTCTTACAAAGCCAATGTCTATAGGCATTGGTGACCATTTACCATCAGGTGGCCCATATGCTTGTCCGCCTACCTATTCTATAAAAAAAAAGATACGATGGTTGGACGCGTATGGATAGTATAAGATTTGTTTTATATTTCTTAAAATATTTCAATGGTATACCTTATTTACTATGATATATATATATAGCATATGATGATGCTTAGTATATGATGATGCTTATATATATAGCATATATCGTAAATCCTTTGTTATATTAATTAATTTACTAATTAAAAATTGACAGACTCACAAAGTAAGGTACATTGAATATTAAAAATTAATACCTATTGTTCTTAATAAATGGAATTGCTAAATAAAACCTGTTTACGATAAGTGTTTTTGAAGTTACATGGATTGTATGGCCTCAGGCGGAGAACTTTTTAGGTTCCATATCTCCCTGTGAGCTTAAAACTTTCGAGTGTTCTCGAAATTCACTTACATTGGTATAGCACTTTATTTAATTACAGCATAGATTATTCTGTATAATAACTCTATGTTGTGTTAAATATGTCTATGCGAACAAGATTTAATAACAAGTGAGTAACATTACCCGAATTGCAATTTATTTCTTTAAAAGATACATATAAAAATTCACAACGCATAAAAAATTTCATTGATCGTATCGAGTTGTCATCTCATAGAAATATTATAGTGAATATATTATATAACTGTGTTACTGTACACACGTGGAAACAGGTACAATTTACTGCGCAGTATTTTAATCCTTAAAATCGACCGCCATGGGATAAATCGGTTAGTAGTAGTATGATTATACAAAGTATTATGTCTATACAGTGTATTTTTATATTAACTATACACGTAATATATCACTGTACAGAATACAGCTAATATTTTAAATAAAAATTCTAATAAAAAAAGAAAACACAGTTTAGTTTTTCTCGTTCAAATACGTTAAAGTCTTTTTTTAACATATGTTAGCGAAATAACCGCGATTGTCGCATCTCATTGCGTTGCGTCATAACGTTACCATATTAAAAGTAACGTGGCTAATGGTAGTTATTCAAATAAATTCTATTCGCTGATCGATTAAATTATCAGAATATTTTTAATCGAATATTCTCAGTCCAGTTTAGAAAATGGCTATTGTTGATTGTAATGAAACATCTCATAGATACAAAATATTAGTTTGAAGATGTGGTGTAGTGTTTCAAGTATAGATTGTTTTGAAATCAAGTCAGGCTGATACTTTATCAATCCTTTGGACTTGCAGGGACACCACACGAAGATATACGGCTACCATAACTTTAAATATGTCAATATAGTAATAAATTCCTTGTCTATTAAAGTTCATATATATTTAAAATGATCTTGTAAATAAAAATAAAAAAAAACATACTGATTTTTTTTTGTTTACTTTGCCTGTAGCAGACCTTTGTGCAGGTCCACCTGGTTAAGTATCATTCTCTCATCGGATATCTCTGCTGTTTAATTGTATTGCACTTTTAATGGTGATTGAGACATTGTGACACCTTATATCTTTGATCGTTGGCGTATGTACTATGTAAGAAGCGAAGTTGCCATCTTTTGAACGCCTTCGTAAATATTTTATGAATATATTTTTTCTAAAATTGTTGCTATGATTTACCTGAAGGAACCTTAAATATATTTTTTCAAATAATCGTTTATTCTATTATAAAATAAATAAACATTTCAAAACATTATTTATTTAGGCTCTTATGTTATTGTTTATTATATAAACATTTGTATTTTCATGTTGCAGTATTAAATCAATTTTTCGATTCGAAATGTGTTTTTTTTTAAAAGGTAACAATTATGATAATTGAATACAATTAAATTATTATTTATCCTACAGGATAATAATCGAATATTAAATAATATTATTTCAATTCGATCAAACACATGTCTGGTTAATTTTATCAACATGCTCACCAATGAAAATCGAATTGAAACCAATACGGTACTCTTGTAACAGACTTCAATTTGACTACATACATAAGTAAGCAGGTAATTTTGTGTTGAAATTCCCAAAGATTGTCATCTCGACGTCTCATTTGATTACACCGGATCCTATCTAATCCCCGCGAATCGTGATGTCGCATATCCAAAGGATATGTTACGAAGATTCTTTTCAGACTTTGTAAATATTTGCCGTGTAATACTCGTATTGAATGGGTTCTTGGTGTATCTAAATAGAAACGTTTAATTATTTTTTTTCTAAAAGTTTTATTACATTACTGGTGTTTTAAGTCCTTTTCACATTTATTTTCGCCTTTGCTTTTGTTGTCTAGGTAATTAGATTGTTTTTTTTTCGTATTCATGTGATAAATTCACGTATAAAAGCGTTCCTATATTATTATTCAATGACAGTATAAAAAAAAAATCCTTGTAAAATAATGATCAAACTGAATACTCTTCAGTTTGAACTAACCGAAAAATTCTTATTAATATGGATATCCAAAATACATATACTGTCTTTGAAATTAAATGTTTTTTTTTAAATATAATATTAATTACTCGGTACACAAAAATATATAATGAGTACGGGTAGTAATAATGTGAAATTAAATTAGATACGATTTTTATTATCCATTCCACAATCATACGATGATTATTACATATAATTATATATAGTATGCAAGAGTGAGGTTGGTGATAAAGGAGTGATTTAAATATGAATTTAATATCCTATTGGGTTTGAATTGGGTAGTAGCAAACTCATTTGGCTATAAAACGTCTATTAGCTCATAAGACTACATGTATACAGTGGGACCACAGATCGATTACGTGACCTTGTATAGGGAGATGGAATGAGCTAATTTTCTTTTCCACATTAATAGGAATATATTTTATACATTATGTTTTAATTTTTCCCCTGGAAGTGATCCTGAGGTAATGAATTAAAATCAACGTATTTCAACCACTATATCATATTAAATTTACAATTTTATTAATACAGATTAATAACTTTTTTTTAATGTTTTTGACAATCCAGTCGTTTTTATTTCAGTCATGTTTATTCGAAGTATTTGCAGACAAATTGCTCAATATTTAAACACGTTTCAATTTAACAAGATGCTCAAATGAAATCGGTTTATTATAACCGGATTTCAATTTCATTACTTGTGGATACTGTAATTTATGACATTTAATCAAAATACATCTTATTTTATGTAATTATACTTTTATAATTTTTATGTAATAAATAATCGTGTACCTATTTCATTAAAATATTTATTCAACTGATTAATGTACACAATTTTAAATTTTATGGCAGATTTTAGCTTCGCATTGTAACATTAGGGGCTTACCCCGTACATATATATTTTTAAATAAAAAGATGAACGTAAGCATCCGTAAGTCATCCCGTACTAAATACATAACTCATCGTGCGTGCCACTTAATTTTTTCATACATTTATTTAAATGCTAAAAACTCTAAAAATATTAACTACAAAGCGTAATTGGTATTTCTTTACGGAAAATTCCTAAAATAATCAGTTGTTTAGTTTGATAAGATTAACAACTGCGTGACAAATAAATTTTACTTTTTCCATTACTTTATATTATTTTGTAAAAAAGTCGTTTACTGTTTTAGATATATCTAAAATTTAATATTTATATTTATTATGAACCAAAAACATAAATCAAAAACCAAAGCCAAAAAAGGAGCAAAAGAAAGTCGTTAGCTTCTGCATAAATCACGAAACAATAAAGAATTAAACTGTCATTTACGGTTCGCTGGTAAATTCTCTTACGCGCGTCGGATATTGTCTCAATCCTTTCGTTCGACAAACGCACGGCACTCCCCTATTTCAAGCCTCAAATAAATAATTCATTATTATGGACCCCGAGTACTCTCTTTAATCGTTTCATCTGACGTCGTCTGATTTATAACACGGACAGCTTTCGTGAAACACCTCTAGTATATTTATTATTAACTTTTCAATTATGAAATGAATTATGTTTAATCGTATTGGAATATAAGTTATTATTTAATATAGTCCATAAATATAATAAGCTGGTTGGTTCTGATAAAGAGAATGGAGTTATCCTCTATCAAAATGTGGGTATCCAAATAAATTAAACCTAAACATATTTATGAAACGTAATATTATATAGATAGATAAATATAAAAACAATAAAGAATGTGAAATTCCTCAGTTTGACTTTATGTTATGAAATAGTAGCATATAAAATAAAATTTAAAATTGTTTTATCCTGGAAAACTAATTTCGACGGGATCGTCAAAAATGTACCTATTTAATATAATTTATATATAATGTGGATAGAATTCACAACTTAAACACCGTTAGTAAATACAGCACTTGGATCGTCTAGTGACAATACAGCAAGGTGGAAAAAGCTCTAAATACTCAAATTTAAGTTTTACGGGTTATAAGAGCAAAGGAAAATTTCGTTAAGCGCATATATCAATCACCGTAAGCGCTTCAAGGTTGCGGGTAATCAGCCAGCAAAAGCATTCCTAAAAATGGTTGGTGTCAGGTAGGCGAAGGTTCGAAAGCAGGCCCAATATATAAAATTTGTAAAAGTAAATAATGAAAAATTAAAAATAAAGTTTTCCAATTTGCTCATTTTGCTTTTAGTAATTTTTACTTGCTTGGTAAGAATTTAAAATTGTAAAACGACTGTAAATTAAATTTGGATCTTTGTGCTGGCAACACTACTCAGATTCACAGGAAAAATATCTAAGACATATTTAACTTCGAGGCAATTAGTTTAAACACGGTAAAGTGATAAGGGCATAGGGATTTAGGATAAAAGAAAATTCGTTACAGAATTAGACGCTCGAACGACCTTTAAAATGTCTGAAGATTCAAATTACGGACGACGGCGACGACACAACGTAAAGAACAAAGTCTATTTACTCGCTGATTTGAGGAGATAACTTCATTGAGCGAGCGTCGGTTTGCATCAAACAGTTTCGTACGTCGCCGGGTTCGATGGAGCCCAATCATAGCCCTTTGTAAGCTTTTCCCGAATTCAATACGATTTTCGGTCTAATACGAAACCTTTTCGGCTGCGTAAGACGTTATTTTTTTACATAGGTACTGTTAGTTTGCTATTTGCGGACAAATCGATGTGTTCGCGTTATTGTGTTAAACTAAGACCTAACTTGAGAGATGGTTTTATTGTTAATTTGTCGCCACTTTTAATAAAATGTGGATTGCAATAAATTACAAAGACAAGCTTAGAGATTTCGCAATTAGTAAAAATGTCGCATACTATGAATCTAACATTTCCATTCGTCATTCACGTTAAGAAACAAACAAGTCGACAAGGCTTATGGATGCCAAGAATAAAAAAGTTTATATTTGTGTTGGAATGAATAAAAAAACACTATAAACACAAGTTCTAATAACAACTACAAACAATATGATATAAACAAGTAATATGTCGTTTACGTTAGAGGTTGACTGTCAGTCAATTGCGTAATCACTATTTTATATATTATAATGGAAAATTCATTCGTAATTACCGTAAAAAGTACTAAGAATATTTAATAAATAAGCATTTTATTTTTATATAATAGTAATTGTATTATAATTTGAAACTTCTAGAATAATTACTACATCATAATACTTACAGATATCTTATCTAAATTGACTTTACAACAATCACTAATATTTTTTATGAATTTCCACCTGCACACTATATCTACATTGTACTTTTTGATGTTTAAGTATATAGTACATGCAAAACTTAAGTTGCTTTCGAGCGCAGCTCTCATTACTTCGCGACATATACAGACAGATAACCATCATCCATTTTTATACTGTATAATAAGACATTCATCATCAACATGTCAGCCGAAAGACGTTCACTGCTGGACAAAAGCCTCCCCAAAGATTTCCATCTCGGCCGGTCTTGCGTTGACCGCTTCTAACGGCCGCGACTTTTTTTATGTCGTCGGTCCACCTGGTAGGGCCGCCAACGCTGCGTCTTCCGTTTCGTGGTCGTCACACGAGAACCTTTCTGCCCCAGCGGCCGTCAGTTCTGAGCGAGCGATATGTCCTGCCCACTGCCACTTCAATTTAGCAATTCTTCGGGCTTTGTCGGTTACTTTGGTTCGTCTGCGGATTTCAACATTTCTGACCGCTGATCTCTTTCAGTTACCTTCTCTCTTATGAGGCCCATAGTAAGCGACATAATAAGACATTATATCGCGGAAAGGGGTCGAGTGGTAATAAATAAATTTGATAATTTTAAAACGTCAAGCTCAGAAGCAACTAAGCATATCAAAGCATGTATCTTGTATTGAATATGTGGCTTGTTAAAAAAAAAAGTAATTATGTTGTAATGACAAATTATCAAAATGTGTCGTAAAGATGTAAGGAGGACTTAAAAAATAATATACGAGTCATAATTTCGTGTGGTGTGCACACAAACTGTTAGGATATTGAAAGGCATATTATGAATATATTCATTAAAACCATCATGGTATGTACATGGTGTGACTTATCACTTTGTGTGTCGCTTTTTTTATGTGTATTCATATAATTTTTTGTTTCTCGTGCCCTTCAGTGCGAGACTTAAAGATGTTTGCGTTAAAGATAAATTTAAATGGAGGAACGAAACAGCGTCCCTGGTGGATAGTTTATGAAATTGCTTTTTGGATTTATTTTATTATTTCGTTAATGGAAACGTGATAGCGTGTATTTAATAATACACAATATTGCTTATAAAATATATTAAGAAAAACAACTGCTTACCTATTTTCCTTATCATTTGGTCCTTTAGCTTATTTTTAAAGTTCGTTAAACTATATAGAATTAAAAATCTAAGTTCAATTAATTAATAAAATATGTATTATGTTAAACAGGACTCGACTTAATTCCGTTGTTTGGCACATTTGTATTTTGTCTCGCGCTCGGAGTAGAAGTGGGGCTGGGCTGTGGTGTCGTCATAGACATCTTGCTGCTACTATACTATCAGTCTCGACCGAGGCTGGATATAAAATATGTGAATGTACGTATTACTTTTATAGAACCGTATCAATTTATAATTATGCTAACTCTCTTACTTTATTGTAGCTTTAATTATATGTTTGCTTACCAATCCAAGCCTTTACTTATTATTATCATGAGACGCAGTGTTACATGCGTAACCTCGGTCCATGGAGTGTGTTAGATGTATAGTCTAAGCGGCGACCGCGTAAAAGGGTGTTCATTCAACATAAGTGCAAAAATATATTCTATTACATTTTGGATATTAGATAAATAACACTGGTCTGGCGGTGTGTAACAAGTCCAATTTTTTTTTAAATAAGTTTTTTGTTTCACACTTAATTTTTCCGTTACTTAATGATTTTTTTAGCCCTTTTACGTGATCGCCGCTTATACTAGACTTCTATGATTTTTTTCAACCTGACACCTTGACTTTGCACACACATGAATGTGTGGCACAAGGTATTACATGAAGTAGAATTACTGATGGGAAATGGGTGGACCAACACAGACACTTGCGAAAAGAAATTTTATAAAATACTCTATCACCAGTAAAGCATTTAATAAGTTTTATTTCGTTGAACATTTCTAAAATTATTTTATGTTCCATCACTAATTAGTAATTAGGTTTTTCCTACGAAGTAATAATTTTTAATTTGAAAACAATGTTTGTTAATTCTGAGTATTTCTGTAATCTATAAAAGATAAAAGTAAAGTAACGGCTTTGAAATATCCCACTGCTGGGGTAACTGTTGAGATTACCTGGACTTTAGTCTTCGTTTAAGATTCGTCTGCGATATCATGCCATTTATTCCTAAAATGAATTAAATTCCTAGAATGAATAATTACTCATCGCTCACTACGACTACACAAATAATTTATAACTGTAACACTGTATTGCCAATATGAATAATGCTTAATGCCAAAGTTCAAAGGTTTATTTAGCAATCCATATTTGTAATTAAATTTGTATCGTATTAATTGTATACTGTAAATATTATTGAATTAAACATATTAGCAGATTGGTTATGTATATGTGGGTGCTACGGGTTTACTTGCAGTTTCGTTTGTTAAAGGATACATATTTTGTAGATGTACTTATATAAATATATATATATATATATATATATATATATATATATATATATATATATATATATATATATATATAAATATATATATACATAACTGCAGCACTCAGAGACAATTAACGAGTTTTCAAGACGCTCCATAGTATAATATATTCACTTTGTAAAAAAAAAAACACGGAATTATAAAAAGCAATATTATCCAGTATGAGTGAAAAGGTAGGAGAAGTTGTTTATTTTGTCGGAAATATTTAATAAATGTTATTTAAAAAAATGTTTTTATAAAAGCTTTTTGATGTTTATTGAAATGACATGTTACTTTATCATAATAAAAATAATGTATGATTTTCCCATTTTTGGTACAATCTATACTATAACTACTAACCAAGTAGTTTTTATTATGTAAGTTCGTCTTGGTAGGAATCATCCTCTCATCACGTCTATTATTTGTACTCCGGTATTGAGCGAATTGTATCTACAGACACAAGGGATACTTTTTAATCACTGGGTTGGTGGTTCATTGACAATGTGTATATATGTCAGTGCCAATATCTATGTGCGATGGTGACCACTTACCATCACGTGGCTCTTTTACCTACTAACTGCCTAACTAAGATTATCAGAAAATCTGACACACAGACTACCTTAATTTGAAAGAATTAAAAAAAAATGTTAATAATATATTACTTCTTGAAAAAGTATCTTCCTAATGGTGGAAGTATTATCAAAATCGTTCCAGTAGTTTCAGTGTATCGATAACAAGCAAAGAAATATTTTCTCTTTATAATATTACCAGCGTCCGCTGAGAGATGAGGGAAAATATTCATGTAGATATTGGATGAAAATCTGCTACATATGTGGAACAGCATTGAAGCAACGTGGTGGAATCCTCCTCCTCAAAAATGGAGAGAAGATCTTAGCTCAGGTGTCGGACATTATTTAGGTTACTCATCCTTACATTTCCATAATGTGGATGCTTTTCTGCTAAATATAATAACTGTAGATGCTTTTAATATGTATTAACAGTTTGGTAAGTTAGGGCTCTTAATCGCAAGTCATATATCGAATAACAATATGTACATAAATGTATCCTTTTCATATATAATTAAATAATGATTAAAATACCCTCATTTTCAGGGTAAAGTTTCTAATTACGTTTTGTACTTGATACAAACGAATTATGTTCAAGTTAATAATTAACGTAAATGATATGTTAATTACAATTTTATTGTTCGGTTTCAGTTCGTTGAAAATTAAGCTTATATATTTTTTCGATTCATTTAATTATAACTGAATCTTTAATTTTCAATGTAACAAAGAACTTTACAAGCAAATAAATTTCATCTTAACCTTTGAACTTGATTGATGCGTTCAGTTTACTAACGTTTGTTTTAAATGATCTGAATAATTAAACAACATTTATATGTTTTATAAATGTTTATATGAACCTTATGTCAAAAGTTGTGGTACATTCAGCAACTTGGGCGAGTTAGTCCAGTAACTTGGTCGAGTAATCCTGACAAGCATCATTGAGTATTCACATGTTTAATTTTTGTATATAATTCATCTCGTGCTCGATGGTAACGGTCAGATAATAATCTGCCACATGTGTATCTACCAATTTTTTTCAATAGCAGCGTAGTGCAATAAGCTCCAGCTTTCTCATAAAAAAGAGACTAGCAGTGGGACATTTATAGACTGTTAAATTACTTTACAGTAGCTTGGGCATTGTCGTGATATTAAAAAAAAAATACGAATCATTTGTGTAATAATTTATCATTCATGCCATATAATTTTTTTCGATGTTTTGAATATTATTTTTCCACAGGAAAGTAGGTATCCTCCACATTATTCAATACAACCAATCGGTGGATTGCACTTCGCGAGCGCTGAAAAACTTCGAACCAAAATAGTGTCGCTAAAAAATAAAAACAATTTAGTTACATTAGATAGTCTCACAGTGATACCGAATGGGGTGGTAATGAACGGTGTAGCGGAACACAGATCGGGATCAAACGTGCTCGTGGTGCATTGTGACGCGATTTGCAGATTGGATTATACATTTCTACAGGTATGTTGAACTTTCTTTAAATAAAAATCGTTGTTCTTTTGTTTTTCTTTAATAATTATATTACAACTTTTGAAACATTAATATAAGGCAACCGATCATATACTTATAACAAATATTAAATGGAATGCTTGGGTAGGACGACGTTTTAAATAAATAAATCTTATGTTTGATTTATAAGATACGAAAACAATTATTTTAAAAATTTAGAATGCCTTTATTTGTTATATACCTAATTATAAACAATATAATGCCTACTATTACCAATTACAAAAGAATCGGAACGAACCGCATAGCTTATCGCAGTGCCACTACTCTAATAATTATATTTTTAAAACAAATAAAATATACAGCTATTAATTATTCTTATTATGACTTATTGCTTTGTTGTTGTACTGGCTAGCTTATATGGCTGCAGGTCATGAGGTCTTGGTTTTGTATCCTGTGTTGAGTCAAGAAAATTTAAAGGGTTTTCACTTCGAAACCACAAACTCTTCTAATTAATTCTTGGTAAGAAATACCGTATTATTTTCATTATTATAATCGTTTTAATTCACGGTTTCGGTCCCGTGTAGTTAATTGACAGAGAAAGTAGCTTACGTCGACTGCAATTGTATTTTATTCTACACTTCATTGTGAAAAATAAGATTTCTTTTTTTTTATGTCCAGCTTCCGTCATCGTAGCGTTATCTAAAATATTAATGCCAAACCAATGTTTGTTCCAAATTTTATGTATTTTTAATCTCATTTTAAGTGAATTATTAAGTTCTTATGAGAAATGAAGATCTTTAACTACGAATTGGTCAAGAAGTTTTTATGTGTAGCTCGAACAAACAAACGAACTTTTATATTAAAGATTTATAATAATATAGATATAATATAATTGATATTTAATTTAAGGATTTTAAACGTTTTATTAAGAAATTCGAAAGATATCGAATTGTTAGATATATAGCACAGTCGGTAAGAATCACAAAGTCTTTGAACACATCGGTGATGCATTGCAGTGCTCTCGACAGAATCGATTACTTTCCTACTTCGACTCTCCGGCTAAAAGGTTTCTTAGACATATTAGAATTATAGTTATTGAAAACAATATCCAACTATAATTCTAGTATTTAATAGGTATTGTGAAAACTTCACTGTTATCCGTGTAATAGTGAAATGTTAATAAAATATTGAAGTAACTCAGTAACTGTAACCTAAATTAACAAAACATATTATAGTTTAACATATTATAGTTAACATTTTACGATCTATTTAAAAAAAAAGTTTTATTTATAACATAAATGCAGGTAAAACTTGGTTAGCATACTTCATTCGACACTCGTTTCGTTTCTTTTTTCTGCATGTCAAAATTTTTGACAGAATATGCATGAGAACAGTCCGTTTTTCAAGTTTTACGAGCAGTGGGTACCTTTAAATATGAAATAGATGTAGTAACGTTATTCTGTAAGAATGAATTTAAAAATCAGCTTAAATATTTAAAAAATCCAAAATTAGTAAAGCTATACTACACACGGATGAGTAAGGATTAAACTCATTATTAAAAAAAAAGATTGATAAGTTTTCTACTGTACTTATACATTTGCCCCACTTTTATTTAACCGCCATGAGAAAGAGGAGACTCATCGATGCATGTATTATTTTTATTCTTATCTCGCAAACGGCTTGACTAATTCAATATAAATTTTGTTTTATTGAGTGTTATCACCAGATGGCGCTTTGACGAATAAAATACAATTTTATAAAGAATTGTGTTCAAAGTACCCCGAAAAACGATTTTAGCTATTTAAACTGTGTTATATTTTAGCTATTTAAACTGTTATATTTGAGGCGAGATGGCCCAGTGGTAAGACCGCGTGAATCTTAACCGATGATCGTGGGTTCAAACCCGGGCAAGCACCACTGAATTTTCAAGTGCTTAATTTGTGATTATAATTCATCTTGTGCTTTACGGTGAAGGAAAACATCGTGAGGAAACCTGCATGTGTCTAATTTCACTGAAATTCTGCCACATGTGTATTCCACCAATCCGCATTGGAGCAGCGTGGTGGAATAAGCTCCAAACCTTCTCCTCAAAAAGAGGAGAGGAAGCCTTTAGCCCAGCAGTGGGACATTCACAGGCTGTTACGGTTATATTTATAGAGGCTTGGGCAAAATAACATGTTGATTTTATAAAAACTGATTAAGTTTAAAAATATTGAATAAATTTATTTCTTGCTGTAACTTTAAGACTTTAAGATGCGATTTATATATTTATTATGATAATATGATATACTATATGATTCTAGTTCCGTTTATGTTGTGCCGATTATTGGAATTACAAAAATCACTTAAAATTAATATGTTTTTTAATTTGCTTAAGGATGGATATAATTTTTATTATTTTGTTCTTCTTTTGTCAACATGAAACAATTATATAAAGTTCGGTTTCAATAGCATTACTGAATTTTGCAAAAGCAGAAGGGTTATACAGGTAAAGAGCGTTTTCATTAAATTAAAAGATTCAAAGCTAAAAGGATTTAATTAAAAATATATAAATATATTCAGCGAATCACAATTTCGTCAGTTAATTAACGACTTAACTTCGTTAAAATCTAAATGACAATGAATCACAACCTCGTTGAAAACTGTTGTAAATGGTAGGTCTGTTTAGAAAATCACAGAGCTGAAAACAAAGCTCTCTTAATCAAAAATTTGTTAAACGCATATAAAAAGTTGATTTACTTTCAATTAGTAGGTTACATTCCAAAAAAATAATTAGATTATATATGAATGACGTTAAAAATCTTGTTTAACGGGAAATAGACTTGTATTTCCCGTTTGGATTTTGATACATAGATATGAATGTTAAAAATAAATTCAGGGACACAAAAAATTAAAAGGTATACTTTATTTTTGAATTTGGAACGGACTCTTATATTAATAAAAATATAAAATATAAATATTATATTTTTATTATATTTAGCACTGACAAACAGTTATCTATACAGTTGAATGCACACATTAAAACTTGGAAAGATATTAAAAGAACATCAAATCTGGGGTTAATGAGATCACGATTTAGTCATTTGTCTGTATAAATATTAGTATATTTTTTTATTATACAGGTTTTTTAAATTGATTTTAAACGCGTTTATTGTGAACATTGCATATACTCATAAATTCAGGAATTGTGAGATTTGTCAATTATAGGTTACTGACCAGTAGGCCATTGTGCAATTCGTCTTGGCGGGTATCTAGCTATTTATATACGACACTAAAAGTGTGTTGAAGGTAGGCGAAGAAAACTCGTACAGACGACGCGGGAGAGCCCGCGGAGTTCCCAGTTAGATAGTGAACAACATAGGTGCAACTTTGTCGAAATATTGAACAACATAATAATAAGAGATGTACGCGGCTATAACGTGGCGTTCGAAAAGAATGTCTTACAGTCCAATGTGTATTTATCAAATTCGGCTGAAAGTGACGACTTACTATGAGAACTATAACAGACTATCTGTTGTAAAACTGAATTATTTTTATTAAATATAAAATAAATATGAAGAGAAATGTTTGCTATAATAATAATTTAGAATTTGCAAATGTTTGCTATAATAATAATTTTGAAACAAACGAAAAAATAATTAATGACAAAGTAATAAATTTCGATTAGAAACGGCGATTGTTTCTCTCACTAGAGTCGTTCGTGGACCGCAAGGCCATTGTATGCGTTCTGGAAACTTATTCTAATCTAAAATTTCGTATAGTTTATAATAACAAGAGAAATTCTGACAGTATAATGAAATAGTACTTGTTAGTTAACATTGTTCTTAGCACCACATGCTTAAATTCAAACTGGCTGCTGCACTGAAATGGTTGCGTGTTCGATATCCGCTTATGAGATTTATTGTTTCTTATCTTATTTTTTATGGTTTCACATTACATTTAATTATATAAAAACTATTATGTTTATCGACTTAATTATATATACTATATTACTATTTATTGATTTACCTTGAGTTATCAATCCCGTGCCCCGGAAAGCATCGCCTGATCTCTATTCGGTCGTATCTGATTGTTTTACCATAGACAAATGAGTGTAGTGCAAGTCTGGATGATCTTACTTGCCTCCTATAATATCTCATTAATATATATATAACAGCTGTTCATTCTCTGTTTTAGAATGATCGTTAAAAACGGCCAAGAGGATGTCTTAATTTTTTGTTAAAAATAAAATAGATTTTTATTTTTTATAGTTCGACTAAATTTTTGCATTTTTACTCTTAAGTTTATTTTAAATTATATAACTTGTTCTTATGAAGAAAAATAATAAATACATGTAATTTTTTGAAATAATTACTGTTGAGCTGTTATTGAGGATACGATTGGAACAAAATGTTAAGTTTAATATGTAATAAAAATCTCGTTTTTACTAGATAGATTACGATATTAAAATACATTAAATTATCTTTATAAAACTTTATTGCGTGTTAAAACATATTTCTCTTTATATACATATATATTACAGCTATTCTTTATATAAAATATTATAATGCTTTAAAATGAGAGTATGCATCAAAATTAAAAATATGAATAAAGAATAGTACGAGCGGTGAAATGTAATACCCGTTATAAAAGTTTTTTTACTCGTGTTGGTAAATTCCGATAGAGGCTTTTGTGGTCCTTTCTGCTGTAAAACCATGTGTTTTTATGAAACTCGTTATTTTTTACAAAGGTGCATACATGCTTACTATGTATAAAATTTATATTTTTTTAACGATAATATTCCGTAGCTCGAATTTCTGAACTGCGATAGCATTATCGAATACATGTCATTATAGAATATGTCATATTTAGCATCCAGTTAGAATCTAGGAGTTAAATTGATTTTATAAAATCCTCAAATTGGTAATTATATAAATTTAGAATACCAAATCATGCAACAACTCAATTACTCTTAAAAATCCAAGCGTATGTCACTTGAACACATTCAACAAATCACAAGTTGCCTCAATCTTCTTCTTCTTCCTGCCCGTATCCCACTACGTGGGGTCGGCACAACATGTTTTTTCCTTCCACTTCTCTCTGTCACTCGTTATCTCAGCACTTACACCTTACATACACATATCCTTTCTTACGCAATCCATCCACATTTTCTTCGGCCTCCCCCGTCCCCTATATCCTTCAACATTCATACTCATCGCCCTTTTGGTAACATGCCTTTCATCCATCCTCATCACATGCCCATACCAAGCTAATCTATTACTCTTCAACTTTTCAACTACTGGTGCTACTCTCAGACTTCCTCTGATATACTCGTTTCTAATCTTGTCTATTCTAGCTACACCGCACATCCCTCTTAGCATTCGCATCTCTGCCACATGTATTCTTTTTACATTCTCTTCTTTTGCTGCCCAACATTCAGAACCATACATCACGACAGGCCTAATGATGGTCTTATAAATCTTCCCTTCAAGGGCATTTGACGGTCACAACCATCGCTCTAGATTGATGAACCCAGGTAGCGAAAATCCGAGTATACTAGTAGATAGACACCATTTGAAGCTATGTGGAAAAAATTGGAGGTACCACCGCAAAACAGATGTTCCGTTTTGGTTCTGCTTATTTTTAAACCGACTCTCTCCAATTTTGCTCGCCATTTTTCGAGCTTGCTCTCGACCTCGGTTGCATTTTCACCAACGAGAACAATGTCGTTTGCAAAGAGCATACACCAGGGTGCCTCCTCCTGTATGTCCAATGTCAAAGCATCCATAATGAGGAGGAACAAATAAGGGCTTAAAGCCGATCTCTGGTGTAAGCCCACAGCCACATCGAACGCCTCAGAAACACCGACTTCCGACCGGATGCGTGTACTAGCATGGCTATATATGGCACTCATGGCAAGGCACATGGTTTCGCAATTTCGTTTCATGGTTCTTTCGTTAGATACTAAAATAGACTATATTCAAGAATTATAATAACCAAAGACTTATTACTAACTAGTAAATTGAGTCTCAATAATCAAAGAGACATAACATATTTTTAACGTACCTTTTAATAACTTTTTCTAACAGTAACTAAAATAGTAACAGTAAAATACTTTTAGTATAGAAAACTAGATATTTTTTTTATATTTAAAGTCCCTTTTATAACATGCATTCTATCATTCGTCGCGAAGCGCAAGAATATAATAAATGTTAACAAGTTTGTATCATCATCAACCCAAATACGACGGCACAACGTTTCGAGTGACTTTTTAAAAATCTTAAGAGCAGTGTAGCTATTATAACTGGTTTTAAATGTCGCAAAAAATAGAGATTAATTTTGTATTTGCTATTATGATAATCTAATTAAAGGCTTTAGTATACCTCATTAAAGTACTACACGTCGAATGAGTGGAATTATTGCTTTATTTATTATGTCGTCCGGAATATATTTTATTCGAAATAAATTCGAATGGTAGCTCCGGCAGCTAACTGTTTCAATTACTCTATTGTAAAATCAAGTTGATTAAATAATGTGAATAAAAAAAGATGAACAATAATTTTATATTTCAATTTGGTATGAATTAATTAAATTTTATTTCATTATAATTTGATTTAATTATTCATATTACTATACTAATTATTGTTAAATGTTTTTATATACACATAATGCAATGTTTTTTAAAACTTTTCAATGTGTGACAACAGCCTGTTCAAATATATATACGATCAAAATGAATATTATTATTTTATAATGAATATTAAATAAAATACACGACTATAATACTGTTTTTCTTCTTCCAAAACTGTTTCGTTCTCAACCCTTAGCTCTTAAGCTATATTGTAACTACTTATATGCCGATTTTGCTTCACATTTTCAAAAATGGTAACGACTTTATCTGTAACAGGTCGACCAGAGCGTGCTTCATTTTTTACATTAAAATTCCCAGACTGAAAATGCTTGAACCTTTTTTTCAAATTGTATCGAGTTTCTTTGTTAGATTCATTCATTTTGGCGGACAGAAAAAAATGGCGCGGAAACAGTTTTTAGTTTATATTTTTTTATTACTAAAATGTCATCTATTGATGGTATCAAATCCAGCCAGATAAACTACTAGTACAAAAACAAAATAGAAAAAAACGACCACTTATATACACCAACAAACATTTGAACAGCGTGAAGCCCCAAACCTTCTCTTCCAAATGAGGATTCCAAAAGGATAAGGCCTTATCCTCGTAGTGGTATATTTTGATTTGAAACCATCAGTGAGGGGATTACAGACATTTATTATTATTTAATAACATTCATTTTTTAAATTGTTTTTTTTTGTAAATGTAGCTTATATTATCTAAAGATGTCATTTATATTTCATCAAATTCGGTTAGTAAAATTGTTAAAATTGTTAGATCTCGAAACAGTGAAAGCTCTCACTTTAAACAGGATATTGAATAAACAACCTATTGTTCTCTCAATAATCTCAATAATTGTGTAGTTTTCCATTACTTTCGGTAAGCGTCCATAACTATCGTTATTCAGACGTGTGGAATAAAGGCGAAAATTAAAACGGGTTGCGGTCTCGATATCAACATGCATGTGATTTGACTCGCGGTCTGCGGTTCGCATTAAACTGATGCGAACACACAACTAGCTGCATTATCATACTATTTTCAAATTGTTATTGTAATGCAAATTAATTCGATATTTGTGTAAGCCAATTATGTCAGTCACGTCGCTTTAAATCTGTTCAGCGTATTTGTTTCATGTTAGGTCGAGCCGGCTCGGTTATGGCGGTGGGTCACATAATGATACGCTTAAATATATACATGTTTGTTCGTAACGCATTGACTCGATTTATTTATCATTATAAAACTATTGTTTCGATATCAGAAATGTTCTATTTAGTCAGGGGATGAGGTGAAATTTAATTTTGTGTTTGAAATTTAAACATTATAGAACGATCATTAATCTATTCCATAAACGAAAATAAAAAAAAAATGTATAAAAATGAATTATATGAACTTGTCAGAATGCAAAATGCGTAAAAATACTATGTTTTAACGCGATCGACTGAATACGGAATATATCACAAATCGCATGAATGATTGTCATTATTATAATAAAATTATCGGAAAACTGAAGTAATTGCTCAAACGCAAAATGAAAGTTAAAGCGGAAAAATATCGAGCATTGAACGGTAATGAAAACGAGAAAAGAAACAATATATATTTTTAAATATTTATGAGATATAATTTGTTGGTAAGATAAGGTAATGTGGTGAGGTAAATTTGTTTATCATTATTATAGAATTTTTACATCGTGACGATTAAGTTAATAACATTAAATATCATAATATATACAGTACATACTATGTTGGTCTTCGAATTTATTTCGAAATCGTCTCGTCTTTTCGTTCTTTTTAATAAGAGAAGATATTATGTAAACATATGTGAAATTCATTCATTTAACTTTGCCATTTGGTTATTTAATTACGAAGACAACAAAGGATATTTGAAATTTTATAATATATATGATATTAAAATGTAATATTAGTAAGGCATAGATTAGCAGGACAAAGTCCTGCTTGTTTTTTTATTTTTTAGCTAAATTTATGTACTTTTTACTACTGTGTTGCGGTCTGAAAGGCAAGTTAAATGTCATAACAGGCACAAAAGATATAACATCTTTTGTGCCTGTCATTTATCCGTGCAGTGACGGAGAAAGAATACATTTCACTGCCCCTTTCCCATGGGTGTCGTAAGAGGCGACTAAGGGATATCATCTGGTGGTAGGATGATAAACATCCGCCTGGCTTGTTACCACCGTACGCATGGTGAAAATCTCGTGAAGTGGCTTGCAGCCGCGTTTCGAGGTCAGCCAGCGTACAGCCAGTGCCCGAGCGAGCATTGCCGCGATGGGTGTTGGTCCAGTGGAGACGGCTGCTGAATCAATGCCGGGGGAAACACGCCTCCACACTTTGCCCATCCCTATCGTGGCAATACGTCGCTCGCTTCACGTCTCTTTACGAGGCGTGAAGAGGCATCTTGCGGGCCGGCAAGGCGAGGGCGGCTAGTGCAGAATCTTCTTCCCGACTGTACTGGCCGTCCTCGCGTTTGGACTCTACTACCACTTAACATCAGGTGGAGTAGAGTCATTTGCCCACCCGGGAAATATAAAAAAAAAAAAAAATCTTGGTTCCTACAGTCCAAAGCGCATTGGTTGTATATGAAATGTTCTATATTCATCGCAAATCCAAAATTCAAAATTCAAAGTTTATCTGTGGATAAATATAACCAGTAGTAACGATCATTTGCAGATCCGCCTTGTATTGTATCAAAAAAAAAAAAACATATGAATAAAAACATTGTTAAGTAAATATTTTGCATTTATTATTTAATTATTAAACATTTTTTAAGAGAATGTTAATTTACAAAGTACACAATATATTACAGATTGAAAAATAATGTAAAAACTGCGAAATATTATTTCACGCCAAATTTTACAAATAATTGATTTATTTGCCTAAGTGGACGATGTGTAATCCTAATGTTTTCTATGTTGAGTTAATTAAAATTAAACACAATTCAATATTACACGTAAACCTCATCAAATAAAATAATATTTTTTTAACATAAATACTTCATTTGTTTTTTTAAGTGTATATTTTGTTTAATTTGTGCTGGAGTTCTTTGCTCTGCAACCAATACTTACTAAATGTTTTGGAGAAGGAGAAAGTATATAATTAAAAATACTGTTTACTTCAGTTATACACCACTCATTTACTTGGACTAGACTTACCAGATTAGAAGTTGTTTCCTTCAACCGTAGACTGTAACATTATAAGAAATAATTGCACTCATAATAAATGCTGTACCAGCCATAGGCTCTAACGTGTTATAGCCTTTTCGTAAGTAATTAAGCCGGCATATTACAGAATACAAAATAAAATTTGGTGGTTCGAACACGTCAATCTTATTTCGGAGATTATGGGTTCAAATCAAATAAACTTTCATCTACTTAATTTGTGCTTATGATTCATCATGAGGAATAAGCTACAAACCTTTGCTTCAAAGGTCTTAATGCTGACTAAAGCATTTGCAGGCTGTTAATTTTAGAAGTATAATTATTGTTCCCAATCTAAAAGGTCTACTCGAAACCAATGTGAATTTTTTATATATTTAATCGGTTTTTTCTCTCATGCAGTATCGACGTCTTTTGTTATTTAACTACATAAAATGTTTTTTTTAGAGTCTCAAGATGCTTGTGCAGGAGTGGTCGCGTAATGGCCGAGTAGTATGGTGTGACGCAAGCCCCTTGATCAAGGAGCAACTCAACACCGTAATACAAGAGCCCTTATACTGTCATACGGAGGAACTTGCAGTATTTTTAATAGGTTTGTGAGAGTAAATTAATTACCTTAAACATTATCTATTATTGAACTTGTTCCATAATTTTTATATAGTTGAAAACCAGTTTGTAGTTTTTGACGTTACATTAGCTTAAATAATAGAGTTTTTCATCAATGGACCCTTGTCACATATATTTAGGTTTGATTACGCATAAAATTTATTAACTTTGTAATATTTGAGTTGTAATTTATCTTAAGATAGATATTTCAGTAAATGTACGCACAAAAATCCATCAACGGAAGCTGAAATAAATATTATATTCACGATCAGTCACGAGCTGACCACGACAGCGGCTCTGTCGAAACGTCGGTAAAATAATAAAAAAAACTGCGTTCGCTGTTAAAAGCAGAAAAAAATTAATGTGTAGTAGAAGATTAAGTTAGAATATTTTAAGCACTCTTATTATATATACTTTATTCTTATACATATTAATGTATATAATAATATAGTATTTCGTAATGGCCCAGATTTATCCAGTAAAATATACTGTTAAGCAACTCGTTACAATTCTAGAATATTATAGAGAAATTGTAATTGTGTTCAAATTCAATTGATTTAAAGGCGTCGCTTAATTTGCGTCTATTGATGGGTTTTTAGCTAATCATCATACAAGATATTAAGCGTCCTCTTAGACCACCATTTAAATTAATTTTTAAAATTAAGCAATAAATTCACTTGGTGGTTAGGCTATCTACCTCATCATCTATTCTTCCACCAAGCAATACTTATATTTATTGTTTCCCGGTTTGAACACACTTACACTGACTGACTGGGTGAGTGAGTCAGTGTAACCACAAGCATTAGAGGCATAATATCTTAGTTCAAAGTTCTTAGTAGCGTCCAAAACATTCGATTATTATAATGATATTTAAATTTTATTATCGTTAGAAAATTAACATTTAAGGCACCAATAACACCATTTATTATTAAAATAATTCGCGTTAAAATTAATATGCTTCATAATATCCGCTCATTTGAATTTTATTGTTTCAGAAATAACAATGGCAACGCTGACGGGTAATACCAGTGATACCAGACTTTAGGGTAGAATTAATTTTTCATGTTATTATAATGTTGGTTTACCTACATTCTTTTTTGTTTCCAGTATTATTTAACATTTTTTGTTTTTTAATGTATTTTGTGTTTAAACAAGAAATATGATGTTTATTGCATTTGTAAAGAGCGAGAATTTTTTGCTATTTACTATTAAAATATTAAAACGAAAATTGTTTTCCTTGACGATTTTTTACTTTCTGTAATGTTTATTTTAATCGTCCTAAAATATCAACCACATACGTTTTTAATAGTGGGAAGTGATTCTACGTGTATTTCACTCACCATTTCTCTTTCAATGAAACATAAAGTTAAAAATTAATAATTTTTAAAATCTACTATATTTATAAATATACCTTTAGTGCTAATTAAGCCAGAAAGAAAGCAAAGGATGGACAACTTTTTACATAAAAAAATGAATAAAAGTAAGATAAGAATGTTAAAAGAGTACCAAGTACTCTATAATTAATTAATAATAGTTGCATGTAGAACATTGGATAAATAATAAATTAATATTAAAAGAAAATGGAGACTGATTTTATTTTTAGCGATAATTTATATAAAATGTTTACTAATATTACTAAATTGTTTGCACCATCAACATATGAGTATAAAAAGTGTAACTTCATTCGGCTTAGCTTAGCTTTAAATTCAATTGATTTCACTCACATATTATAAAAGTAAAAGGGCAAAAGTAAGCTGGAATATTTTATATACAACGTAAAAACTGTGTGAACAAGGAGGGGATTTCATGTTCTTAATATATATCGTTATTGTAATAATGTGACAAAATAAAAAATAAAAAAACATATTTCAGCAACATAATTCAGTTCAGAGAAGTAGCGCCAGCGCCTGGGTACCACAGGATTGATCTTTTGGACGGCGCATATTTTCATTATTTTATATATTCTGGCTGTTTAGATTCACTTAATTTTCTTTTAATCTATTTTTCATTGCATTATTAAAATAAATAAATTTATATATCATAACTAATTATTGTTAAATATATACATAATTTTTGTATGCAAATTATTTATTTATCCGCTCTCGGAATTATATATAAACACAAGTGAAAACATTTACTAAATGGTAAATAATAAAATGGCCGTTAAGCTTAAAATATATATAATATAATATAATTATTAATAAATTAGATATTGTTCTGTCAAGGACTCAGTAAATATTGATGATTTATGGCGTAAAATTTTCCTCAATAATCGCGTATTGCGCATTTTTAAATAATACTCTCAATACGTGTTGTCAGTTTTGTATGTTTATCTTTAAAAACAGCAACATAATTTGCTTCATACAATTTAAAATATCCGTTTTTTTTTAAATAATAATAATTAATTTTTATGTTTTTTTTCCTCCTTCAGTTCGGAAATATGGTGAAAATAATATTTAAATATCTAGTGCAGGAGCAGCATCAAGCCTCTTGCTTGAACAAAAGAAATCGGTTTATTTGACAATATAACGAATTATTAGGTACAACTTTTGAATAAAATTCTAGCAAAATAATGTTTAAAATGATTCTAATTAAATCAGTAAACATTAAAATATATCTAATATTATAATGAAAACCAAGGGAAGAAGTTGTAGAAACACATTAGTAATTTCTCATAATTATTCTTAATAATCATATTCAGCCGTAAAATCGATATTTTTATTACCATAAACTTCGACGTTAATATGATTACTAAAGGACTGCGTGGACAAGCGTCATGATGAAGGAATGAACTTGAGCGATTAGCCAGTTTTACAAATAGTTAATTTTATAGTTAAGACCTGGATATTATTACAACAATATATATCTTATAATACAATGCATCAATAGATATCTTTAATAAAATATCAAAAATAGTAGAATATAAGTCTATACAAATTAAAATTTTCTGGAAAAAATATAAACAGTTACTATACCGAGTTGTTCATTTGAACCGTTTAAGTTTTTCCGATAACATTAATGTTAATTAATTCATATAATAATAATAATATTATTAATTATTTTAATAAAGATTTAATAACTACCAACGTACCTTTATTAATCTAGCAAAATATAGTAGAATATAAATGTACTAAAAAATGAAAAAAAGTTTTTCTAAAAAAGATCTTAATAGTTTTTAAGCCAAATAGTTGATTTGAGATATATGAGTTTTCCAATAGAATTGTAATCATTTTTATACCTTAAATTTCCAAAGGAGAATAACCAAAAATGTATGGACCTTGGTCCAAATGTCCACCACTAACAAGACTTATCTAATAATATTTTATTCTACTAAATACTGAGTCATTATAACTAGACTGAAACAAAAAAAAATGTAGTCAGTAAAAGTTATAACTAAATGTAAAGTCAGTTTTTGGACCTATATATGTAAAAAATATCGTTAATATAATTCTGTCTACTAAACTAAACTACGCATGTTATGTCATGCCGCTTGTGTCCCGTGTTAGGTTTTCGCTGAAATAGATTTTGATCAAAGAAAGAAAGGTAAAAACTCAGGTTTTTACCTGAGCTTTTACTCAATTGCATTAGAACTCTAGCCTATTATTTGCTAAGTGCGGAAGGGATAAAAATAGTGTTATCTTCAATTTGAGCGAAGTTATCGATGAATCATCATTAGCGCCGCATAAAGAGTAGCTTAGCTAGATAGAAAGCAAAAAAAAGTTCAACATAGGTCTCGTTAGTGGTGGATATTTGGACTACTGACAACCCTGAATGAAAATGAAATATAAATTTTAGATACCTGTGTCAGGCAAGAAATACTTTCTAGCTAATTATTTATTCATCAGAGATGCGTCGAATTCTGTGTACTTTTTTTATTCTATCAAAATAACATACTTAATATTATTATAAAAAAATCCGTGTTGAAAAATGGAACAAAAATAATAGCAATATATCTTAATAGATCTTAATAAGCGTGTTGCAGCCGTAAAATTTGATAATTTTACTACCATAGACTGACGTTAATATAATTATTGGAGAACTATATAAGTGCTCTCATGAAATAGATTTAATCACTTTTACTTTGATTTCAAACGATTTGATATAAAGGTACAAAATGCAACTCGCAACTTTTGCTTTTCTGCTTATCACGGTGGCTGTCTCTTACGCGAGCAAACCTCATTATGATTTAAACGACGCTCCTGCTTTATTCGAAACATTTGTCAGGGATCATAACAGACATTATAAGGATGCCGAGGATAGAGAGGTGCACTATCAAGCATTTGTTCATAGCTTAAATGAAATAAACAGATTAAACAAACTCTCAGAGTTAGATGGTGCTGGTTCCGCTGTTTTTGATATTAATGAGTTTTCTGACTATACAAAAGAAGAAATGAAGAAGGAATTCGGCTTAGTAGTGCCCAAAGTAAGTGTGTTTATATTACCAAAGTTTAATCGTTATATGTATATTAGTTTGGTTTAAATATAAGTAATCACACATTTTATACACGAAAAGCTAATAATTATAAAATTATCTTAAAATTTCCATAGATTTTAGTTTCTGATTTATGTTTTGTCGTTAGAAGTTTTATTGCATAGAATTTTCTGTTACGTAAGTGACATGTAAATGAAACCTCTAAAGAATTGGAAATAAAACGTTCATAATCAATTATTTTACAGAATTAAGAGCTCCGGATTCATCGATGGCGAGAAATTAAAAAACGTAACTCTTTATATCAAATACATGCTATATCATTATAATATCTTTTTTATTTAACTATCCCATTTAAAATTTCGTGGTTTAACATTAAGTAACTAAGATAATTATAGAAGAATATCTTTAAAAGTCTAGTAAAGAATATCTTTTAATGTTTTCTGTATAGAACGTGATCCAATGTGGATAAATGAATAATGGGGATTTGAAATAATAATATGAGGCTGGCAACATCAATTGTCATTTTGTGACGAGGATGTGACTGAAAGAAAATTTCATTTAAAATTATATCTAGATAAATAAATAAAACTAAAGTTTCTATTTGTGACTTTAATAATAAATAAATATCGCCTTTTCTTCAATTAATAAGACTACGTGCAAGTTTATCAATGCAATCAAGAAATTAACAATAGTAAATTAAAAGCATATCAGACATTTTTTTTCGTGTTTATACTAATTTTTCTACCCCATTTCTCCCGTTCGGGGTAGAATTATCAAAAACGACGAAACACTTGCATTTTTGCTCAAAAGTTTTAATATTAAACTTTATTCTTTTTACTTCAAAACGGTATCTGTCACTATTTGGGGTTTCAAAACCATTGAAAGACGTATTCATTTATTTATAACCTTCTGGTTAACAAGCTACTGTTTGTACATAAATTTTTATGCATCTAACTTTGAAAATGATAAGTTTTCATACAATTGTCCATCCCTTATCATCCCTTTAGGGGTGGAATTTTCGAAAATCCTTTCTTAGTGTGTGCATACATAATTTATTAAGCAACGCATTAATTACCAAATTTTTCAAGTTTCTAGCCCTGTGGTTTTGGCTCTGCGTTGATTAATTAGTCAGGACAATTAATTATACACAAATGTATATATGTATATAGATAATATTTCAATCCGTGCAGTGACGGAGAAAGAATACATTTCACTGCCCCTTTCCCATGGGTGTCGTAAGAGGCGACTAAGGGATATCATCATTATCATTGTTACCACCGTACGCATGGTGAAAATCTCGTAAAGTGGCTTGCAGCCGCGTTTCGAGGTCAGCCAGCGTACAGCCAGTGCCCGAGCGAGCATTGCCGCGATGGGTGTTGGTCCAGTGGAGACGGCGGCTGAACCAATGCCGGGGGAAACTGTATTGCCCTGCCGGACAGGGAGACCCGAAGAAACGGTTATTCCGCTGGCCGCCCGTGGCATAGTACAGGGGCCCGAGCGTGCCTAACCAGTACGCGAGGCTGCCCCACTAGGCCCCGCATAATCTCGGGGTGGACCGTCGTGCCGGTTGGTGACCGGAAGGTGGGGTCCCAGCGGCCACTTCCGGGGGTTTCGGGGCCCTTCCGTCCGGCGGGTCAGTGTAGTTTCCCTTTTGGCAACCACTTGGGGAAACACGCCTCCACACTTTGCCCATCCCTATCGTGGCAATACGTCGCTCGCTTCACGTCTCTTTACGAGGCGTGAAGAGGCATCTTGCGGGCCGGCAAGGCGAGGGCGGCTAGTGCAGAACCTTCTTCCCGACTGTACTGGCCGTCCTCGCGTTTGGACTCTACTACCACTTAACATCAGGTGGAGTGGAGTCATTTGCCCACCCGGCAAATATAAAAAAAAAAAAAAGCTTGGTATTATTCCTTGTCAACTTTTTTCTGAAAGTTGGAAAAACGCATTATGCGTTTCCCCTACGGGAACAGTGTCCAAGGCGCCGAGTACATCCCGAATATCAGCAGGTTAAGCAGCAGGCTTTCCGTCTTAACGAGGAGCGCCACGGGATTGCTTGCGCATGCTACCGTGACGCTCTGACTAATTCCTTGTTACCGTCAGTTAACTAATTAATAACGATTTATTGTTATTTTTATTAAACATTACCATATGTTTAAAAAAATAACAATAATGTCTTAATTATGGTAACTATACAATTATTCTATTAAACAAGCATGATTTGTACGAAACGAAACAACGAAAATAGCTATTATGTGTTATTAACATTATTCTTATACATATGTTTTCAGTTTTGCATGTTCATCTTTATAAACAGCAAAATAATTTGTTTGCTCCTCTTCTGACTTTGGTTCCGAAATTTCTATTGAAAACTCAACTGACTGGAGCTGATTCAAGAAGGTTTTTCTAAAAACGTTTCTACTTTGGCTTGTTTTTTGGATATAGAAGGAGCGTATAATAATGTTGTAGTTACTAAAGCTATTCAAAAACTTGATAATATCGGCATTGGTTCTTCAATCTGTAGATATTTATGGAACTATCTCAGTCAGAGGCATTTAAAAGTTATGTGATGATAATAAGCAAGGTTCAAATATAGTGAGATGGACTAATATAGGCTTAGCTCAAGGATATCCAAATCTCCACTAATATTCAATATTGTAACTCGATAAATAACAGAAAACAGTATACCAGATATAGTTATCAGTCAATATGCAGATGATTTCATGTTATATGTAAGGGCAGGTAATCAGCAAGACCAAATTTTTAAAATGCAATGTGCTATTGATATAGTAGTGAACAAATTAAAGCTAATTAGCTTAGAACCACCTCCTAGTAAAACTTAAATATGTTTGTTTACAAGACGGCGTTAAATCGAAAAATTAAACATTAAAATTCATGCATCTGGATGGACAAACCTTTAAGGTGGACGAAACACTTAAGTGAAATCAGCGAGAGATCTACCAAATCTCTTAATATTCTAAAAATATTAGTCGGTTCAGGCAGGGTTGTCCATCCTAAGCATTTACGTAAGATATACATTGTGCTAATACGTAGCAGAATGGATTTTGGGTGTTATCTGTATGATAACTCTGCTAAAACAAACCTGCTAGGGCTGGATAAAATTAAAAATCAAGCGCTCAGGATTATAGGTGGTTTTATTCGTAGTACCCCAATACACGTAATAGAGAATGAAGTAGGAGTGCCACCATTATTCATCAGAAGGAAATTTTTAGCACACAAGTATTGCGTTAGGGCACAGTTACGACATAATTCCGTTATTATGCCGTGGCTGTGCTTTGATGCAATGCTTGATTCAAGATATTGGAATAATAAAAAAAAACCTTTTAAAATTTTATAAACCTTATAAGATTTTATAAAATCCTCAAATTGGTAATTTGAAAATAGAACACAAATCATGCAACAACTCAATTACTCTTAAAAATCCAAGCGACATACTTGAACACATTCAATAAATCACAAGTTGCCTCAATAATTAATTAATTACTTTTCCTTTTTGTCCACCAATAAAATGGCGGTTTTAATTTAGAGCGTGTCTTTTTTTAACAACCCTGCTGTAGGGATCAAGTAATCTCCTAACTGTATACATAATTATCTAAAATTGAGCGAATAGATGCAACTGAACCAAAACAAGATGTAGACAAATTATATTTAAAACTACCGAATTTAAGCTGATAGGAAGACACACCGAAGGCACGGATAACAGACAACATAATAAAAGAAAACTGGTCTTTTTTTGTCTAAACGTTAGTTTCGCAAATTTCGTTTCATGGTGCTTTCGTTAGATATTAAAAAAGACTATTTTCAATAATTATAATAACCAAAGACTTATTACTAACTAGTAAATTGAGTCTCACCAATCAAAGAGACACAACATATTTTTAGCGTACCTTTTAATAACTTTTTCTAACAGTAACTAAAATACTAACAGTAAAATACTTTTAGTATAGAAAACTAGATATTTTTTTATATTTAAAGTCCCTTTTATAACATGCATTCTATCATTCGTCGCGAAGCATATAATAAATGTTAACAAGTTTGTATCATCATCAACCCAAATACGAAGGCGCAACGTTTCGAGTGACTTTTTAAAAATCTTAAGAGCAGTGTAGCTATTATAACTGGTTTTAAATGTCGCAAAAAAATAGAGATTAATTTTGTATTTGCTATGATGATAATCTAATTAAAGGCTTAAGTATACCTCATTAAAGTACTTCACGTCGAATGAGTGGCATTATTGCTTTATTTATTATATCATCCGGAATATATTTTATTCAAAATAAATTCGAATGGTAACTCCGGCAGCTAACTGTTTCAATTACTCTATTGTAAAATCAAGTCGATTAAATAATGTGAATAAAAAAAGATGAACAATAATTTTATATTTCAATTTGGTATGAATTAATTAAAGTAATGTAATTATTCATATTAGTACTAATTATTGTAAAAAGTTTTTATATGCAATGTTTTTAAAGCCTTTATGTGTGACAACAGCCTGTTAAAATATATATACGATCAAAATGAATATTTTTATTCTATAATGAATATTAAATAAAATACACGATTATGATAATGTTTTTCTTCTTCCAAAACTGTTTTGTATTCAACCCCTCAGCTGTGTTGTAACTACTTATATGCCGATTATGCTTCACATTTTCAAAAATGGTATTGACTTTATCCGTAATAATTCGACCTGAGCGTGCTTCATTTTTGACATTAAAATTCCCAGACTGAAAACGCTTGAACCAATTTTGTGCTACTCTTACTGATGCGTTCAGTCCACGAACGTCGCCATTTTTTTCAAATTGTATCGAGTTTCTTTGTTAGATTAACTTATTTTGGCGGACAGAAAAAATGGCGCGGAAACAGTTTTTAGTTTATATTTTTTTATTACTAAAATGTCATCTATTGATGGTATCAAAGCCAGCCAGATAAACTACTAGTACAAAAACAAAATAGAAAAAAACGACCACTTATACACACCAACAAACATTGGAACAGCGTAAAGCGTCGTAATGGTATATTTTGATTTGAAACCATCAGTGAGGGGATTACAGACATTTATTATTATTTAATAACATTCATTTTTTAAATTGTTTTTTTTTTTGTAAATGTAGCTTATATTATCTAAAGATGTAATTTATATTTCATCAAATTCGGTTAGTAAAATTGTTAAAATTGTTAGATCTCGAAACAGTGAAAGCTCTCACTTTAAACAGGATATTGAATAAACAACCTATTGTTCTCTCAATAATCTCAATAATTGTGTAGTTTTCCATTACTTTCGGTAAGCGTCCATAACTATCGTTATTCAGACGTGTGGAATAAAGGCGAAAATTAAAACGGGTTGCGGTCTCGATATCAACATGCATGTGATTTGACTCGCGGTCTGCGGTTCGCATTAAACTGATGCGAACACACAACTAGCTGCATTATCATACTATTTTCAAATTGTTATTGTACTGTAAATTAATTCGATATTTATGTAAGCCAATTATGTCAGTCACGTCGCCTTAAATCTGTTCAGCGTATTTGTTTCATGTTAGGTCGAGCCGGCTCGGTTATGGCGGTGGGTCACATAATGATACGCTTAAATATATACATGTTTGTTCGTAACGCATTGACTCGATTAATTTATCATTTTGAAACTATTGTTTCGATATCAGAAATGTTCTATTTAGTCAGGGGATGAGGTGAAATTAAATTTGTGTTTGAAATTTAAACATTATAGAACGATCATTAATCTATTCCATAAACGAAAATAAAAAAACAATATATAAAAATGAATTAAATGAACTTATCATAATGCAAAATGCGGAATAAAGTATGTTTTAACGCTATCGACTGAATACGGAATATATCACACATCGCATGAATGATTGTCATTATTATAATAAAATTGTCGGAAAACTGAAGTAATTGCTCAAACGCAAAATGAATGCATCGAACGGTAATGAAAACGAGAAAAGAAACAATATATATTTTTAAATATTTATGAGGTATAATTTGTTGGTAAGGTAAGGTAATGTGGTGAGGTAAATTTGTTTATCATTATTATAGAATTTTCACATCGTGACGATTAAGTTAATAACATTAAATATCATAATATATACAGTACATACTATGTTGGTCTTCGAATTTATTTCGAAATCGTCTCGTCTTTTCGTTCTTTTTAATAAGAGAAGATATTATGTAAACATATGTGAAATTCATTCATTTAACTTTGCCATTTGGTTATTTAATTACAAAGACAACAAAGGATATTTGAAATTTTATAATATATATGATATTAAAATGTAATATTAGTAAGGCGTAGATTAGCAGGACAAAGTCCTGCTTGTTAAGTACGACCATCATTGGTTATTTTTTAGCTAAATTTATGTACTTTTTACTACTGTGTTGCGGTCTGAAAGGCAAGTTAAATGTCATAACAGGCACAAAAGATATAACATCTTGGTTCCTACAGTCCAAAGCGCATTGGTTGTATATGAAATGTTCTATATTCATCGCAAATCCAAAATTCAAAATTCAAAGTTTATCTGTGGATAAATATAACCAGTAGTAACGACCATTTGCAGATCCGCCTTGTATTGTATCAAAAAAAATAATACATGTGAATAAAAACATTGTTAAGTAAATATTTTGCATTTATTATTTGATTATTAACCATTTTTTAAGAGAATGTTAATTTACAAAGTACACAATATATTACAGATTGAAAAATAATGTAAAAACTGCGAAATATTATTTCACGCCAAATTTTACAAATAATTGATTTATTTGCCAAAGTGGATGATGTGTAATCCTAATGATTTCTATGTTGAGTTAATTAAAATTAAACACAATTCAATATTACACGTAAACCTCATCAAATAAAATAATATTTTTTTAACATAAATACTTCATTTGTTTTTTTAAGTGTATATTTTGTTTAATTTGTGCTGGAGTTCTTTGCTCTGCAACCAATACTTACTAAATGTTTTGGAGAAGGAGAAAGTATATAATTAAAAATACTGTTTACTTCAGTTATACACCACTCATTTACTTGGACTAGACTTACCAGATTAGAAGTTGTTTCCTTCAACCGTAGACTGTAACATTATAAGAAATAATTGCACTCATAATAAATGCTGTACCAGCCATAGGCTCTAACGTGTTATAGCCTTTTCGTAAGTAATTAAGCCGGCATATTACAGAATACAAAATAAAATTTGGTGGTTCGAACACGTCAATCTTATTTCGGAGATTATGGGTTCAAATCAAATAAACTTTCATCTACTTAATTTGTGCTTATGATTCATCATGAGGAATAAGCTACAAACCTTTGCTTCAAAGGTATTAATGCTGACTAAAGCATTTGCAGGCTGTTAATTTTAGAAGTATAATTATTGTTCCCAATCTAAAAGGTCTACTCAAAACCAATGTGAATTTTTTATATATTTAATCGGTTTTTTCTCTCATGCAGTATCGACGTCATTTGTTATTTAACTACATAAAATGTTTTTTTTAGAGTCTCAAGATGCTTGTGCAGGAGTGGTCGCGTAATGGCCGAGTAGTATGGTGTGACGCAAGCCCCTTGATCAAGGAACAACTCAACACCGTAATACAAGAGCCCTTATACTGTCATACGGAGGAACTTGGAGTATTTTTAATAGGTTTGTGAGAGTAAATTAATTACCTTAAACATTATCTATTATTGAACTTGTTCCATAATTTTTATATAGTTGAAAACCAGTTTGTTGTTTTTGACGTTACATTAGCTTAATTAATAGAGTTTTTCATCAATGGACCCTTGTCACATTTATTTAGGTTTGATTACGCATAAAATTTATTAACTTTGTAATATTTGAGTTGTAATTCATCTTAAGATAGATATTTCAGTAAATGTACGCACAAAAATCCATCAACGGAAGCTGAAATAAATATTATATTCACGATCAGTCACGAGCTGACCACGACAGCGGCTCTGTCGAAACGTCGGTAAAATAATAAAAAAAACTGCGTTCGCTGTTAAAAGCAGAAAAAAATTAATGTGTAGTAGAAGATTAAGTTAGAATATTTTAAGCACTCTTATTATATATACTTTATTCTTATACATATTAATGTATATAATAATATAGTATTTCGTAATGGCCCAGATTTATCCAGTAAAATATACTGTTAAGCAACTCGTTACAATTCTAGAATATTATAGAGAAATTGTAATTGTGTTCAAATTCAATTGATTTAAAGGCGTCGCTTAATTTGCGTCTATTGATGGGTTTTTAGCTAATCATCATACAAGATATTAAGCGTCCTCTTAGACCACCATTTAAATTAATTTTTAAAATTAAGCAATAAATTCACTTGGTGGTTAGGCTATCTACCTCATCATCTATTCTTCCACCAAGCAATACTTATATTTATTGTTTCCCGGTTTGAACACACTTACACTGACTGACTGGGTGAGTGAGTCAGTGTAACCACAAGCATTAGAGGCATAATATCTTAGTTCAAAGTTCTTAGTAGCGTCCAAAACATTCGATTATTATAATGATATTTAAATTTTATTATCGTTAGAAAATTAACATTTAAGGCACCAATAACACCATTTATTATTAAAATAATTCGCGTTAAAATTAATATGCTTCATAATATCCGCTCATTTGAATTTTATTGTTTCAGAAATAACAATGGCAACGCTGACGGGTAATACCAGTGATACCAGACTTTAGGGTAGAATTAATTTTTCATGTTATTATAATGTTGGTTTACCTACATTCTTTTTTGTTTCCAGTATTATTTAACATTTTTTGTTTTTTAATGTATTTTGTGTTTAAACAAGAAATATGATGTTTATTGCATTTGTAAAGAGCGAGAATTTTTTGCTATTTACTATTAAAATATTAAAACGAAAATTGTTTTCCTTGACGATTTTTTACTTTCTGTAATGTTTATTTTAATCGTCCTAAAATATCAACCACATACGTTTTTAATAGTGGGAAGTGATTCTACGTGTATTTCACTCACCATTTCTCTTTCAATGAAACATAAAGTTAAAAATTAATAATTATTAAAATCTACTATATTTATAAATATACCTTTAGTGCTAATTAAGCCAGAAAGAAAGCAAAGGATGGACAACTTTTTACATAAAAAAATGAATAAAAGTAAGATAAGAATGTTAAAAGAGTACCAAGTACTCTATAATTAATTAATAATAGTTGCATGTAGAACATTGGATAAATAATAAATTAATATTAAAAGAAAATGGAGACTGATTTTATTTTTAGCGATAATTTATATAAAATGTTTACTAATATTACTAAATTGTTTGCACCATCAACATATGAGTATAAAAAGTGTAACTTCATTCGGCTTAGCTTAGCTTTAAATTCAATTGATTTCACTCACATATTATAAAAGTAAAAGGGCAAAAGTAAGCTGGAATATTTTATATACAACGTAAAAACTGTGTGAACAAGGAGGGGATTTCATGTTCTTAATATATATCGTTATTGTAATAATGTGACAAAATAAAAAATAAAAAAACATATTTCAGCAACATAATTCAGTTCAGAGAAGTAGCGCCAGCGCCTGGGTACCACAGGATTGATCATATTTTTATTATTTTATATATTCTGACTGTTTAGATTCACTTAATTTTCGTTTAATCTATTTTTCATTGCATTATTAAAATAAATAAATTTATATATCATAACTAATTATTGTTAAATATATACATAACTTTTGTATGAAAATTATTTATTTATTATATATATATATATATATATATATATAATTATATATATAATGCCGAGTGAAAACATTTACTAAATGGTAAATAATAAAATGGCCTTTAAGCTTAAAATATATATAATATAATATAATTATTAATAAATTAGATATTGTTCTTTCAAGGACTCAGTAAATATTGATGATTTATGGCGTAAAATTTTCCTCAATAATCGCGTATTGCGCATTTTTAAATAATACTCTCAATACATGTTGTCAGTTTTGTATGTTTATCTTTAAAAACAGCAACATGATTTGCTTCATACAACTTAAAATATCAGTTTTTTTAAAATAATAATAATTAATTATTATTATTTTTTCTCCTTCAGTTCGGAAATATAAAGTAAAAATAATATTTAAATATCTAGTGCAGGAGCAGCATCAAGCCTCTTGCTTGAACAAAAGAAATCGGTTTATTTGACAATATAACGAATTATTAGGTACAACTTTTGAATAAAATTCTAGCAAAATAATGTTTAAAATGATTCTAATTAAATCAGTAAACATTAAAATATATCTAATATTATAATGAAAACCAAGGGAAGAAGTTGTAGAAACACATTAGTAATTTCTCATAATTATTCTTAATAATCATATTCAGCCGTAAAATCGATATTTTTATTACCATAAACTTCGACGTTAATATGATTACTAAAGGACTGCGTGGACAAGCGTCATGATGAAGGAATGAACTTGAGCGATTAGCCAGTTTTACAAATAGTTAATTTTATAGTTAAGACCTGGATATTATTACAACAATATATATCTTATAATACAATGCATCAATAGATATCTTTAATAAAATATCAAAAATAGTAGAATATAAGTCTATACAAATTAAAATTTTCTGGAAAAAATATAAACAGTTACTATACCGAGTTGTTCATTTGAACCGTTTAAGTTTTTCCGATAACATTAATGTTAATTAATTCATATAATAATAATAATATTATTAATTATTTTAATAAAGATTTAATAACTACCAACGTACCTTTATTAATCTAGCAAAATATAGTAGAATATAAATGTACTAAAAAATGAAAAAAAGTTTTTCTAAAAAAGATCTTAATAGTTTTTAAGCCAAATAGTTGATTTGAGATATATGAGTTTTCCAATAGAATTGTAATCATTTTTATACCTTAAATTTCCAAAGGAGAATAACCAAAAATGTATGGACCTTGGTCCAAATGTCCACCACTAACAAGACTTATCTAATAATATTTTATTCTACTAAATACTGAGTCATTATAACTAGACTGAAACAAAAAAAAATGTAGTCAGTAAAAGTTATAACTAAATGTAAAGTCAGTTTTTGGACCTATATATGTAAAAAATATCGTTAATATAATTCTGTCTACTAAACTAAACTACGCATGTTATGTCATGCCGCTTGTGTCCCGTGTTAGGTTTTCGCTGAAATAGATTTTGATCAAAGAAAGAAAGGTAAAAACTCAGGTTTTTACCTGAGCTTTTACTCAATTGCATTAGAACTCTAGCCTATTATTTGCTAAGTGCGGAAGGGATAAAAATAGTGTTATCTTCAATTTGAGCGAAGTTATCGATGAATCATCATTAGCGCCGCATAAAGAGTAGCTTAGCTAGATAGAAAGCAAAAAAAAGTTCAACATAGGTCTCGTTAGTGGTGGATATTTGGACTACTGACAACCCTGAATGAAAATGAAATATAAATTTTAGATACCTGTGTCAGGCAAGAAATACTTTCTAGCTAATTATTTATTCATCAGAGATGCGTCGAATTCTGTGTACTTTTTTTATTCTATCAAAATAACATACTTAATATTATTATAAAAAAATCCGTGTTGAAAAATGGAACAAAAATAATAGCAATATATCTTAATAGATCTTAATAAGCGTGTTGCAGCCGTAAAATTTGATAATTTTACTACCATAGACTGACGTTAATATAATTATTGGAGAACTATATAAGTGCTCTCATGAAATAGATTTAATCACTTTTACTTTGATTTCAAACGATTTGATATAAAGGTACAAAATGCAACTCGCAACTTTTGCTTTTCTGCTTATCACGGTGGCTGTCTCTTACGCGAGCAAACCTCATTATGATTTAAACGACGCTCCTGCTTTATTCGAAACATTTGTCAGGGATCATAACAGACATTATAAGGATGCCGAGGATAGAGAGGTGCACTATCAAGCATTTGTTCATAGCTTAAATGAAATAAACAGATTAAACAAACTCTCAGAGTTAGATGGTGCTGGTTCCGCTGTTTTTGATATTAATGAGTTTTCTGACTATACAAAAGAAGAAATGAAGAAGGAATTCGGCTTAGTAGTGCCCAAAGTAAGTGTGTTTATATTACCAAAGTTTAATCGTTATATGTATATTAGTTTGGTTTAAATATAAGTAATCACACATTTTATACACGAAAAGCTAATAATTATAAAATTATCTTAAAATTTCCATAGATTTTAGTTTCTGATTTATGTTTTGTCGTTAGAAGTTTTATTGCATAGAATTTTCTGTTACGTAAGTGACATGTAAATGAAACCTCTAAAGAATTGGAAATAAAACGTTCATAATCAATTATTTTACAGAATTAAGAGCTCCGGATTCATCGATGGCGAGAAATTAAAAAACGTAACTCTTTATATCAAATACATGCTATATCATTATAATATCTTTTTTATTTAACTATCCCATTTAAAATTTCGTGGTTTAACATTAAGTAACTAAGATAATTATAGAAGAATATCTTTAAAAGTCTAGTAAAGAATATCTTTTAATGTTTTCTGTATAGAACGTGATCCAATGTGGATAAATGAATAATGGGGATTTGAAATAATAATATGAGGCTGGCAACATCGATTGTCATTTTGTGACGAGGATGTGACTGAAAGAAAATTTCATTTAAAATTATATCTAGATAAATAAATAAAACTAAAGTTTCTATTTGTGATTTTAATAATAAATAAATATCGCCTTTTCTTCAATTAATAAAACTACGTGCAAGTTTATCAATGCAATCAAGAAATTAACAATAGTAAATTAAAAGCATATCAGACATTTTTTTTCGTGTTTATACTAATTTTTCTACCCCATTTTTCCCATTCGGGGTAGAATTATCAAAAACGACGAAACACTTGCATTTTTGCTTAAAAGTTTTAATATTAAACTTTATTCTTTTTACTTCAAAACGGACTCTGTCACTATTTGGGGTTTCAAAACCATTGAAAGACGTATTCATTTATTTATAACCTTCTGGTTAACAAGCTACTGTTTGTACATAAAATTATATGCATCTAACTTTGAAAATGATAAGTTTTCATACAATTGTCCATCCCTTATCATCCCTTTAGGGGTGGAATTTTCGAAAATCCTTTCTTAGTGTGTGCATACATAATTTATTAAGCAACGCATTAATTACCAAATTTTTCAAGTTTCTAGCCCTGTGGTTTTGGCTCTGCGTTGATTAATTAGTCAGGACAATTAATTATACACAAATGTATATATGTATATAAATAATATTTCCATAGCTTGGTATTATTCCTTGTCAACTTTTTTCTGAAAGTTGGAAAAACGCATTATGCGTTTCCCCTACGGGAACAGTGTCCAAGTCGCCGAGTACGCCCCGGATATCAGCAGGTTAAGCAGCAGGCTTTCCGTCTTAACGAGGAGCGCCACGGGATTGCTTGCGCATGCTACCGTGACGCTCGGACTAATTCCTTGTTACCTCAGTTAACTAATTAATAACGATTTATTGTTATTTTTATTAAACATATGGTATGTCTTAATTATGGTAACTATATAATTATTCTATTAAACAAACATGATTTGTACAAAATTTTCCCCAAATAATTCTACTCAAACGAAAATAGCTATTATGTGTTTTTAACATTATTCTTATATATATGTTTTCAGTTTTGCATGTTCATCTTTATAAACAGCAAAATAATTTGTTTGCTCCTCTTCTGACTTTGGTTCCGAAAACTCAACTGACTGGAGCTGATTCAAGAAGGTTTTTCTAAAAACGTTTCTACTTTGGCTTGTTTTTTGGATATAGAAAGAGCGTATAATAATGTTGTAGTTACTGAAGCTATTCAAAAACTTGATAATATCGGCGTTGGTTCTTCAATCTGTAGATATTTATGGAGCTATCTCAGTCAGAGGCATTTAAAAGTTATGTGATGATAATAAGCAAGGTTCAAATATAGTGAGATGGACTAATATAGGCTTAGCTCAAGGATATCCAAATTTCCACTAATATTCAATATTGTAACTCGATAAATAACAGAAAACAGTATACCAGATATAGTTATCAGTCAATATGCAGATGATTTCGTGTTATATGTAAGGGCAGGTAATCAGCAAGACCAAATTTTTAAAATGCAATGTGCTATTGATATAGTAGTGAACAAATTAAAGCTAATTGGCTTAGAACCATCTCCTAGTAAAACTAAAATATGTTTGTTTACAAGACGGCGATAAATCGAAAAATTAAACATTAAAATTCATGCATCTGGATGGACAAACCTTTAAGGTGGACGAAACACTTAAGTGAAATCAGCGAGAGATCTACCAAATCTCTTAATATTCTAAAAATATTAGTCGGTTCAGGCTGGGTTGTCCATCCTAAGCATTTACATAAGAAATACATTGTGCTAATACGTAGCAGAATGGATTTTGGGTGTTATCTGTATGATAACTCTGCTAAAACAAACCTGCTAAGGCTGGATAAAATTCAAAATCAAGCGCTCAGGATTATAGGTGGTTTTATTCGTAGTACCCCAATACACGTAATGGAAAATGAAGTAGGAGTGCCACCATTATTCATCAGAAGGAAATATTTAGCACACAAGTATTGCGTTAGGGCACAGTCACGACATAATTCCGTTTTTATGCCGTGGCTGTGCTTTGATGCAATGCTTGATTCAAGATATTGGAATAATAAAAAAAAAACCTTATAAAATTTTATAAACCTTATAAGATTTTATAAAATCCTCAAATAGGTAATTTGAAAATAGAACACAAATCATGCAACAACTCAATTACTCTTAAAAATCCAAGCGACATACTTGAACACATTCAACAAATTACAAGTTGCCTCTATAAATAATTAATTACTTTTCCTTTTTGTCCACCAATAAAATGGCGGTTTTAATTTAGATCGTGTCTTTTTTTAACAACCCTGTTGTAGGGATCAAGTAATCTCCTAACTGTATACATAATTATCTAAAATTGAGCCAATAGATGCAACTGAACCAAAACAAGATGTAGACAAATTATATTTAAAACTACCAAATTTAAGCTGATAGGAAGACACACCGAAGGCACGGACAACAGACAACATAATAAAAGAAAACTGGTCTTTTTTTGTCTAAACGTTAGTTTCGCAATTTCGTTTCATGGTGCTTTCGTTAGATATTTAAAGAGACTATTTTCAATAATTATAATAACCAAAGACTTATTACTAACTAGTAAATTGAGTCTCACCAATCAAAGAGACACAACAAATTTTAGCGTACCTTTTAATAACTTTTTCTTAACAGTAACTAAAATACTAACAGTAAAATACTTTTAGTATAGAAAACTAGATATTTTTTTTTTATATTTAAAGTCCCTTTTATAATATTCTATCATTCGTCGCGAAGCATATAATAAATGTTAACAAGTTTGTATCATCATCAACCCAAATACGACGGCGCAACGTTTCGAGTGACTTTTTAAAAATCTTAAGAGCAGTGTAGCTATTATAACTGGTTTTAAATGTCGCAAAAAAATAGAGATTAATTTTGTATTTGCTATGATGATAATCTAATTAAAGGCTTAAGTATACCTCATTAAAGTACTTCACGTCGTATGAGTGGCATTATTGCTTTATTTATTATATCATCCGGAATATATTTTATTCAAAATAAATTCGAATGGTAACTCCGGCAGCTAACTGTTTCAATTACTCTATTGTAAAATCAAGTCGATTAAATAATGTGAATAAAAAAAGATGAACAATAATTTTATATTTCAATTTGGTATGAATTAATTAAAGTAATGTTATTATTCATATTAGTATTGTAAAAAGTTTTTATATGCAATGTTTTTAAAGCCTTTATGTGTGACAACAGCCTGTTAAAATATATATACGATCAAAATGAATATTTTTATTATTTATATTTTTAATATTTTTATTATATTATGATACTGTTTTTCTTCTTCCAAAACTGTTTTGTATTCAACCCCTCAGCTGTGTTGTAACTACTTATATGCCGATTTTGCTTCACATTTTCAAAAATGGTATTGACTTTATCCGTAATAACTCGACCTGAGCGTGCTTCATGTTTGACATTTAAATTCCCAGACTGAAAACGCTTGAACCAATTTTGTGCTACTCTTACAGATACTGCGTTCAGTCCACGAACGTCGCCATTTTTTTTCAAATTGTATCGAGTTTCTTTGTTAGATTAACTTATTTTGGCGGACAGAAAAAATGGCGCGGAAACAGTTTTTAGTTTATATTTTTTTATTACTAAAATGTCATCTATTGATGGTATCAAAGCCAGCCAGATAAACTACTAGTACAAAAACCAAATAGAAAAAAACGACCACTTATATACACCAACAAACATTGGAACAGCGTAAAGCCTCGTAGTGGTATATTTTGATTTGAAACCATCAGTGAGGGGATTACAGACATTTATTATTATTTAATAACATTCATTTTTTAATTGTTTTTTTTTGTAAATGTAGCTTATATTATCTAAAGATGTAATTTATATTTCATCAAATTCGGTTAGTAAAATTGTTAAAATTGTTAGATCTCGAAACAGTGAAAGCTCTCACTTTAAACAGGATATTGAATAAACAACCTATTGTTCTCTCAATAGTCTCAATAATTGTGTAGTTTTCCATTACTTTCGGTAAGCGTCCATAACTATCGTTATTCAGACGTGTGGAATAAAGGCGAAAATTAAAACGGGTTGCGGTCTCGATATCAACATGCATGTGATTTGACTCGCGGTCTGCGGTTCGCATTAAACTGATGCGAACACACAACTAGCTGCATTATCATACTATTTTCAAATTGTTATTGTACTGTAAATTAATTCGATATTTATGTAAGCCAATTATGTCAGTCACGTCGCCTTAAATCTGTTCAGCGTATTTGTTTCATGTTAGGTCGAGCCGGCTCGGTTATGGCGGTGGGTCACATAATGATACGCTTAAATATATACATGTTTGTTCGTAACGCATTGACTCGATTAATTTATCATTTTGAAACTATTGTTTCGATATCAGAAATGTTCTATTTAGTCAGGGGATGAGGTGAAATTAAATTTGTGTTTGAAATTTAAACATTATAGAACGATCATTAATCTATTCCATAAACGAAAAAAAAAAACAATATATAAAAATGAATTAAATGAACTTGACAGAATGCAAAATGCGTAAAAATACTATGTTTTAACGCTATCGACTGAATACGGAATATATCACACATCGCATGAATGATTGTCATTATTATAATAAAATTGTCGGAAAACTGAAGTAATTGCTCAAACGCAAAATGAATGCATCGAACGGTAATGAAAACGAGAAAAGAAACAATATATATTTTTAAATATTTATGAGGTATAATTTGTTGGTAAGGTAAGGTAATGTGGTGAGGTAAATTTGTTTATCATTATTATAGAATTTTCACATCGTGACGATTAAGTTAATAACATTAAATATCATAATATATACAGCACATACTATGTTGGTCTTCGAATTTATTTCGAGGCATACAGAATTTCCTGAGACCTTTTCGTTCTTTTAATAAGAGAAGAAATTATGTAAACATATGTGAAATTCATTCATTTGACTTTGCCATTTGGTTATTTAATTACGAAGACAACAAAGGATATTTGAATTTTTATAATGTATATGATATTAAAATGTAATATCAGTAAGGCGTAGATTAGCAGGACAAAGTCCTGCTTGTTAAGTACGACCATCATTAGTTATTTTATAGCTAAATTTATGTACTTTTTACTACTGAAAGGTGAGCAAGTTAAATTTTATAACAGACACAAAATATATAACATCTTGGTTCCTACAGTCCAAAGCGCATTGGTTGTATATGAAATGTTCTATATTCATCGCAAATTCAAAATTCAAAATTTATCTGTGGATAAATATAACCAGTAGTAACGACCATTTGCAGATCCGCCTTGTATTGTATAAAAAAAAATACATATGGATAAAAACATTGTTAAGTAAATATTTTGCATTTATTATTTAATTATTAAACATTTTTTAAGAGAATGTTAATTTACAAAGTACACAATATATTACAGATTGAAAAATAATGTAAAAACTGCGAAATATTATTTCACGCCAAATGTACAAATAATTGATTTATTTGCCTAAGTGGACGATGTGTAATCCTAATGTTTTCTATGTTGAGTTAATTAAAATTAAACACAACTCAATATTACAAGTAAACCTCATCAAATAAAATAATATTTTTTAAACATAAATACTTCATTTGTTTTTTGAAGTGTATATTTTGTTTAATTTGTGCTTTTTTATATAGAATAGGAAGGCGGACGAGCATATGCCTGATGGTAAGTGGTCACCAAACGCCCTTAGACATTGGCACTGTAAGAAATGTTAACCATCGCTCATATCGCCAATGCGCCACCAATCTTGGGAACTAAGATTTTATGTCCCTTGTGTCTGTAATTACACTGGCTCACTCACCCTTCAAACCGGAACACAACAATACCAAGTACTGCTGTTTTGCGGTAGAATATCTGTTGAGTGGGTGGTGCCTACCCAGACGAGCTTGCACAAAGCCCTACCACCAGTACCCTACCACCAGTACTCTACCACCAGTAGTGCTAGAGTTCTTTGCTCTGCAACCAATACTTACTAAATGTTTTGGAGAAGGAGAAAGTATATAATTAAAAATACTGTTTACTTCAGTTATACACCACTTATTTACTTGGACTAGACTTACCAGATTAGAAGTTGTTTCCTTCAACCGTAGACTTTAACATTATAAGAAATAATTGCACACATAATAAATGCTGTACCAACCATAGGCTCTAACGTGTTATAGCCTTTGCGTAAGTAATTAAGCCAAATTAACATTATATACATATTACATATTACAGAATAGAAAACAAAATTTGGTCGTTCGAGCACATCACCCTTTTTTCTGAGAATACGGGTTCAAATTAAATAAGCTTTCATCTACTTAATTTGTGCATATGATTCATCTCGCTATCAACGGTGAAGAAGAACATCGTGAGGTAATTTGCGTGTGTCGAATAAAAATCTGAGGAATAAGCTACAAACCTTTGCTTCAAAGGTCTTAATGCTGACTAAATCATTTGCAGGCTGTTAATTTTAGAAGTATAATTATTGTTCCCACTCTAAAAGGTCTACTCAAAACTCTTCTCTGGTCAAAACCAATGTGAATTCTTTACATATTTAATCGTTTTTTTTCTCTCATGCAGTTAAATATCGACATCATTTGTTATTCAACTACATAAAATGTTTTTTTTAGAGTCTCAAGATGCTTGTGCAGGAGTGGTCGCGTAATGGCCGAGTAGTATGGTGTGACGCAAGCCCCTTGATCAAGGAGCAACTCAACACCGTAATACAAGAGCCCTTATACTGTCATACGGAGGAACTTGGAGTATTTTTAATAGGTTTGTGAGAGTAAATTAATTACCTTAAACATTATCTATTATTGAACTTGTTCCATAATTTTTATATAGTTGAAAACCAGTTTGTTGTTTTTGACGTTACACTAGCTTAAATAATAGAGTGTTCATAGGTCATCTCAAGCTTAGAACGGGTAGCGACATCTAGGGTACGACATACACAACTACACACTTCATACCAAACAACGTCACACCTTACATGGGCCGCGATTGGTTAAATTTCAATATTGTACCCGTACCCCTTCTCCTCGATGTCTGTACAGTCGTTTGTAACATTACATGCAATTCGAATTGAGAGTCTAACGCATCTTTTATTTTCGACACCTTCGAAACTCACCATCTTTCATCATCATCTTTGGTTATTCAACCCCTCACCGCTACCGCTACATTGAGTTTTTCATCAATGGACCCTTGTCACATATATTTAGGTTTGATTACGCATAAAATTTATTAACTTTGTAATATTTGAGTTGTAATTCATCTTAAGATAGATATTTTAGTAAATGTACGCACAAAAATCCATCAACGGAAGCTGAAATAAATATTATATTCACGATCAGTCACGAGCTGACCACGACAGCGGCTCTGTCGAAACGTCGGTAAAATAATAATAAAAACTGCGTTCGCTGTTAAAAGCAGAAAAAAATTAATGTGTAGTAGAAGATTAAGTTAGAATATTTTAAGTACTCTTATTATATATACTTTATTCTTATACATATTAATGTATATAATAATGTAGTATTTCGTAATGGCCCAACGCAATGGCCCAACGCAATGGCCAAGCAACTCATTACAATTCTAGAATATTATAGAGAAATTATAATTGTGTTCAAATTCAATTGATTTAAAGGCGTCGCCTAATTTGCGTCTATTGATGGGTTTTTAGCTAATCATCATACAAGATATTAGGCGTCCGCTTAGACCACCATTTAAATTAATTTTTAAAATTATGCAATAAATTCATTTGGTGGTTAGGCTATCCACCTCATCATATATTCTTCCACCAAGCAATACTTATTATTATTGTTTCCCGGTTTGAACACACTTACACTGACTGACTGGGTGAGTGAGTCAGTGTAACCACAAGCATTAGAGGCATAATATCTTAGTTGCCAGGTTAGTGGCGCGATGTAAGGAGTTGTTAATAATAAAATTCTTACAGCGCATATGTATATGTATATATGGCGGTGGTGGTCGATTATTATAATGATATTTAAAATTTATTATCGTTAGAAAATTAACATTTAAGGCACCAATAACAACATTTGTTATTAAAATAACTCGCGTTAAAATTAATATGCTTCATAATATCCGCTCATTTGAATTTTATTGTTTCAGAAATAACAATGGCAACGCTAACGGGTAATACCAGTGATACCAGACTTTAGGGTAGAATTAATATTTCATGTTATTATAATGTTGGTTTACCTACATTCTTTTTTTGTTTCCAGTATTATTTAACATTTTTAGTTTTTTAATGTATTTTGTGTTTAAACAAGAAATATGATGTTTATTGCATTTGTAAAGAGCGAGATTTTTTTGCTATTTACTATTAAAATATTAAAACGAAAATTGTTTTCCTTGACGATTTTTTACTTTCTGTAATGTTTATTTTAATCGTCCTAAAATATCAACCACATACGTTTTTAATAGTGGGAAGTGATTCTACGTGTATTTCACTCACCATTTCTCTTTCAATGAAACATAAAGTTAAAAATTAATAATTATTAAATTCTACTATATTTATAAATATACCTTTAGTGCTAATTAAGCCAGAAAGAAAGCAAAGGATGGACAACTTTTTACATAAAAAAATGAATAAAAGTAAGATAAGAATGTTAAAAGAGTACCAAGTACTCTATAATTAATTAATAATAGTTGCATGTAGAACATTGGATAAATAATAAATTAATATTAAAAGAAAATGGAGACTGCTTTTATTTTTAGCGATAATTTATATAAAATGTTTACTAATATTACTAAATTGTTTGCACCATCAACATATGAGTATAAAAAGTGTAACTTCATTCGGCTTAGCTTAGCTTTAAATTCAATTCATTTCACTCACATATTATAAAAGTAAAAGGGCAAAAGTAAGCTGGAATATTTTATATACAACGTAAAAGCTGTGTGAACAAGGAGGGGATTTCATGTTCTTAATATATATCGTTATTGTAATAATGTGACAAAATAAAAAATAAAAAACATATTTCAGCAACATAATTCAGTTAAGAGAAGTAGCGCCAGCGCCTGGGTACCACAGGATTGATCTTTTGGACGGCGCATATTTTCTATATTTTATATATTCTGGCTGTTTAGATTCACTTAATTTTCGTTTAATCTATTTTTCATTGCATTATTAAAATAAATAAATTTATATATCATAACTAATTATTGTTAAATATATACATATTTTTTGTATGCAAATTATTTATTTATCTGGTCTCGGAATTATATATAAGCATAAGTGAAAACATTTACTAAATGGTAAATAATAAAATGGCCGTTAAGCTTAAAATATATATAATGTAATATAATTATTAATAAATTAAATATTGTTCTTTCAAGGACTCAGTAAATATTGATGATTTATGGCGTAAAATTTTCCTCAATAATCGCGTATTGCGCATTTTTAAATAATACTCTCAATACATGTTGTCAGTTTTGTATGTTTATCTTTAAAAACAGCAACATGATTTGCTTCATACAACTTAAAATATCCGTTTTTTTTTTAAATAATAATAATTAATTTTTATGTTTTTTTTCCTCCTTCAGTTCGGAAATATAGTGAAAATAATATTTAAATATCTAATGCAGGAGCAGCATCAAGCCTCTTGCTTGAACAAAAGAAATTGGTTTATTTGACAATATAACGAATTATTAGGTACAACTTTTGAATCAAATTCTAGCAAAATAATGTTTAAAATGATTCTAGTTAAATTAGTAAAAATGAAAATATATCCAATATTATAATGAAAACCAAGTGAAGAAGTTGTAGAAACACGATAGTAATTTCTCATAATTATTCTTAATAATCATATTCAGCCGTAAAATCGATATTTTTATTACCATAAACTTCGACGTTAATATGATTACTAAAGGACTGCGTGGACAAGCGTCATGATGAAGGAATGAACTTGAGCGATTAGCCAGTTTTACAAATAGTTAATTTTATAGTTAAGACCTGGATATTATTACAACAATATATATCTTATAATACAATGCAACAATAGATATCTTTAATAGTATAGCAAAAAATAGTAGAATATAAGTCTATACAAAATAAAATTTTCTGGAAAAAATATAAACAGTTACTATACCGAGTTGTTCATTTGAACCGTTTAAGTTTTTCCGATAACATTAATGTTAAATAATTCATATAATAATAATAATGTTATTAATTATTTTAATAAAGATTTGATAACTACCAACGTACCTTTATTAATCTAGCAAAAAATAGTAGAATATAAATGTACTAAAAAATGAAAAAAAGTTTTTCTAAAAAAGATCTTAATAGTTTTTAAGCCGAATAGTTGATTTGAGCTATATGAGTTTTCCGATAGAATTGTTATCAATTTTATACCTTAAATTTCCAAAGGAGAACAACCAAAAATGTATAGACCTTGGTCCAAATGTCCACCACTAACGAGACTTATCTAATAATATTTTATTCTACTAAATAATGAGTCATTATAACTAGACTGAAACAAAAAATATGTAGTCAGTAAAAGTTATAACTAAATGTAAAGTCAGTTTTTGGACCTATATATTCAAAAAATATCGTTAATATAATTCTGTCTACTAAACTAAACTACGCATGTTATGTCATGCCGCTTGTGTCCCGTGTTAGGTTTTCGCTGAAATAGATTTTGATCAAAGAAAGAAAGGTAAAAACTCAGGTTTTTACCTGAGCTTTTACTCAATTGCATTAGAACTCTAGCCCATTATTTGCTAAGTGCGGAAGTGATAAAAATAGTGTTATCTTCAATTTGAGCGAAGTTATCGATGAATCATCATTAGCGCCGCATAAAGAGTAGCTTAGCTAGATAGAAAGCAAAAAAAAGTTCAACATAGGTCTCGTTAGTGGTGGATATTTGGACTACTGACAACCCTGAATGAAAATGAAATATAAATTTTAGATACCTGTGTCAGGCAAGAAATACGTTCTAGCTAATTATTTATTCATCAGAGATGCGTCGAATTCTGTGTACTTTTTTTATTCTATCAAAATAACATACTTAATATTATTATAAAGAAATCCGTGTTGAAAAATGGAACAAAAATAATAGCAATATATCTTAATAGATCTTAATAAGCGAAATTTCTATTGAAAACTCAACTGACTGGAGCTGATTCAAGAAGGTTTTTCTAAAAACGTTTCTAGTTTGGCTTGTTTTTTGGATATAGAAGGAGCGTATAATAGTGTTGTAGTTACTGAAGCTATTAGCAAAAACTTGATAATATCGGCGTTGGTTCTTCAATCTGTAGATATTTATGGAGCTATCTCAGTCAGAGGCATTTAAAAGTTATGTGATGATAATAAGCAAGGTTCAAATATAGTGAGATGGACTAATATAGGCTTAGCTCAAGGATATCCAAATCTTCACTAATATTCAATATTGTAACTCGATAAATAACAGAAAACAGTATACCAGATGTAGTTATCAGTCAATATGCAGATGATTTCGTGTTATATGTAAGGGCAGGTAATCAGCAAGACCAAATTTTTAAAATGCAATGTGCTATTGATATAGTAGTGAACAAATTAAAGCCAATTGGCTTAGAACCATCTCCTAGTAAAACTAAAATATGTTTGTTTAAAAGACGGCGTTAAATCGAAAAATTAAACATTAAAATTCATGCATCTGGATAGACAAACCTTTAAGGTGGACGAAACACTTAAGTGAAATCAGCTAGAGATCTACCAAATCTCTTAATATTCTAAAAATATTAGTCGGTTCAGGCTGGGTTGTCCATCCTAAGCATTTACGTAAGATATACATTGTGCTAATACGTAGCAGAATGGATTTTGGGTGTTATCTGTATAATAATTCTGCTAAAACAAACCTGCTAAGGCTGGATAAAATTCTGGTTAATAACTGGTTTTAAATGTCGCAAAAAAATAGAGATTAATTTTGTATTTGCTATGATGATAATCTAATTAAAGGCTTAAGTATACCTCATTAAAGTACTTCACGTCGAATGAGTGGCATTATTGCTTTATTTATTATATCATCCGGAATATATTTTATTCAAAATAAATTCGAATGGTAACTCCGGCAGCTAACTGTTTCAATTACTCTATTGTAAAATCAAGTCGATTAAATAATGTGAATAAAAAAAGATGAACAATAATTTTATATTTCAATTTGGTATGAATTAATTAAAGTAATGTAATTATTCATATTAGTACTAATTATTGTAAAAAGTTTTTATATGCAATGTTTTTAAAGCCTTTATGTGTGACAACAGCCTGTTAAAATATATATACGATCAAAATGAATATTTTTATTCTATAATGAATATTAAATAAAATACACGATTATGATAATGTTTTTCTTCTTCCAAAACTGTTTTGTATTCAACCCCTCAGCTGTGTTGTAACTACTTATATGCCGATTATGCTTCACATTTTCAAAAATGGTATTGACTTTATCCGTAATAATTCGACCTGAGCGTGCTTCATTTTTGACATTAAAATTCCCAGACTGAAAACGCTTGAACCAATTTTGTGCTACTCTTACTGATGCGTTCAGTCCACGAACGTCGCCATTTTTTTCAAATTGTATCGAGTTTCTTTGTTAGATTAACTTATTTTGGCGGACAGAAAAAATGGCGCGGAAACAGTTTTTAGTTTATATTTTTTTATTACTAAAATGTCATCTATTGATGGTATCAAAGCCAGCCAGAAAAACTACTAGTACAAAAACAAAATAGAAAAAAACGACCACTTATATACACCAACAAACATTGGAACAGCGTAAAGCGTCGTAATGGTATATTTTGATTTGAAACCATCAGTGAGGGGATTACAGACATTTATTATTATTTAATAACATTCATTTTTTAAATTGTTTTTTTTTTTGTAAATGTAGCTTATATTATCTAAAGATGTAATTTATATTTCATCAAATTCGGTTAGTAAAATTGTTAAAATTGTTAGATCTCGAAACAGTGAAAGCTCTCACTTTAAACAGGATATTGAATAAACAACGTATTGTTCTCTCAATAATCTCAATAATTGTGTAGTTTTCCATTACTTTTGGTAAGCGTCCATAACTATCGTTATTCAGACGTGTGGAATAAAGGCGAAAATTAAAACGGGTTGCGGTCTCGATATCAACATGCATGTGATTTGACTCGCGGTCTTCGGTTCGCATTAAACTGATGCGAACACACAACTAGCTGCATTATCATACTATTTTCAAATTGTTATTGTAATGTAAATTAATTCGATATTTGTGTAAGCCAATTATGTCAGTCACGTCGCTTTAAATCTGTTCAGCGTATTTGTTTCATGTTAGGTCGAGCCGGCTCGGTTATAGCGGTGGGTTACATAATGATACGCTTAAATATATACATGTTTGTTCGTAACGCATTGACTCGATTTATTTATCATTATAAAACTATTGTTTCGATATCAGAAATGTTCTATTTAGTCAGGGGATGAGGTGAAATTAAATTTGTGTTTGAAATTTAAACATTATAGAACGATCATTAATCTATTCCATAAACGAAAATAAAAAAACAATATATAAAAATGAATTAAATGAACTTGACAGAATGCAAAATGCGTAAAAATACTATGTTTTAACGCTATCGACTGAATACGGAATATATCACACATCGCATGAATGATTGTCATTATTATAATAAAATTGTCGGAAAACTGAAGTAATTGCTCAAACGCAAAATGAATGCATCGAACGGTAATGAAAACGAGAAAAGAAACAATATATATTTTTAAATATTTATGAGGTATAATTTGTTGGTAAGGTAAGGTAATGTGGTGAGGTAAATTTGTTTATCATTATTATAGAATTTTCACATCGTGACGATTAAGTTAATAACATTAAATATCATAATATATACAGTACATACTATGTTGGTCTTCGAATTTATTTCGAAATCGTCTCGTCTTTTCGTTCTTTTTAATAAGAGAAGATATTATGTAAACATATGTGAAATTCATTCATTTGACTTTGCCATTTGGTTATTTAATTACGAAGACAACAAAGGATATTTGAAATTTTATAATGTATATGATATTAAAATTTAATATTAGTAAGGCGTAGATTAGCAGGACAAAGTCCTGCTTGTTAAGTACGACCATCATTAGTTATTTTATAGCTAAATTTATGTACTTTTTACTACTGAAAGGTGAGCAAGTTAAATTTTATAACAGACACAAAATATATAACATCTTGGTTCCTACAGTCCAAAGCGCATTGGTTGTATATGAAATGTTCTATATTCATCGCAAATTCAAAATTCAAAATTTATCTGTGGATAAATATAACCAGTAGTAACGACCATTTGCAGATCCGCCTTGTATTGTATAAAAAAAAATACATATGGATAAAAACATTGTTAAGTAAATATTTTGCATTTATTATTTAATTATTAAACATTTTTTAAGAGAATGTTAATTTACAAAGTACACAATATATTACAGATTGAAAAATAATGTAAAAACTGCGAAATATTATTTCACGCCAAATGTACAAATAATTGATTTATTTGCCTAAGTGGACGATGTGTAATCCTAATGTTTTCTATGTTGAGTTAATTAAAATTAAACACAACTCAATATTACAAGTAAACCTCATCAAATAAAATAATATTTTTTAAACATAAATACTTCATTTGTTTTTTGAAGTGTATATTTTGTTTAATTTGTGCTTTTTTATATAGAATAGGAAGGCGGACGAGCATATGCCTGATGGTAAGTGGTCACCAAACGCCCTTAGACATTGGCACTGTAAGAAATGTTAACCATCGCTCATATCGCCAATGCGCCACCAATCTTGGGAACTAAGATTTTATGTCCCTTGTGTCTGTAATTACACTGGCTCACTCACCCTTCAAACCGGAACACAACAATACCAAGTACTGCTGTTTTGCGGTAGAATATCTGTTGAGTGGGTGGTGCCTACCCAGACGAGCTTGCACAAAGCCCTACCACCAGTACCCTACCACCAGTACTCTACCACCAGTAGTGCTAGAGTTCTTTGCTCTGCAACCAATACTTACTAAATGTTTTGGAGAAGGAGAAAGTATATAATTAAAAATACTGTTTACTTCAGTTATACACCACTTATTTACTTGGACTAGACTTACCAGATTAGAAGTTGTTTCCTTCAACCGTAGACTTTAACATTATAAGAAATAATTGCACACATAATAAATGCTGTACCAACCATAGGCTCTAACGTGTTATAGCCTTTGCGTAAGTAATTAAGCCAAATTAACATTATATACATATTACATATTACAGAATAGAAAACAAAATTAGGTCGTTCGAGCACGTCACCCTTTTTTCTGAGAATACGGGTTCAAATTAAATAAGCTTTCATCTACTTAATTTGTGCATATGATTCATCTCGCTATCAACGGTGAAGAAGAACATCGTGAGGTAATTTGCGTGTGTCGAATAAAAATCTGAGGAATAAGCTACAAACTTTTGCTTCAAAGGTCTTAATGCTGACTAAAAGCATTTGCAGGCTGTTAATTTTAGAAGTATAATTATTGTTCCCACTCTAAAAGGTCTACTCAAAACTCTTCTCTGGTCAAAACCAATGTGAATTCTTTACATATTTAATCGTTTTTTTTCTCTCATGCAGTTAAATATCGACATCATTTGTTATTCAACTACATAAAATGTTTTTTTTTAGAGTCTCAAGATGCTTGTGCAGGAGTGGTCGCGTAATGGCCGAGTAGTATGGTGTGACGCAAGCCCCTTGATCAAGGAGCAACTCAACACCGTAATACAAGAGCCCTTATACTGTCATACGGAGGAACTTGGAGTATTTTTAATAGGTTTGTGAGAGTAAATTAATTACCTTAAACATTATCTATTATTGAACTTGTTCCATAATTTTTATATAGTTGAAAACCAGTTTGTTGTTTTTGACGTTACACTAGCTTAAATAATAGAGTGTTCATAGGTCATCTCAAGCTTAGAACGGGTAGCGACATCTAGGGTACGACATACACAACTACACACTTCATAACAAACAACGTCACACCTTACATGGGCCGCGATTGGTTAAATTTCAATATTGTACCCGTACCCCTTCTCCTCGATGTCTGTACAGTCGTTTGTAACATTACATGCAATTCGAATTGAGAGTCTAACGCATCTTTTATTTTCGACACCTTCGAAACTCACCATCTTTCATCATCATCTTTGGTTATTCAACCCCTCACCGCTACCGCTACATAGAGTTTTTCATCAATGGACCCTTGTCACATATATTTAGGTTTGATTACGCATAAAATTTATTAACTTTGTAATATTTGAGTTGTAATTCATCTTAAGATAGATATTTCAGTAAATGTACGCACAAAAATCCATCAACGGAAGCTGAAATAAATATTATATTCACGATCAGTCACGAGCTGACCACGACAGCGGCTCTGTCGAAACGTCGGTAAAATAATAAAAAAAACTGCGTTCGCTGTTAAAAGCAGAAAAAAATATATAAAATATATAATGTGTAGTAGAAGATTACGTTAGAATATTTTAAGTACTCTTATTATATATACTTTATTCTTATACATATTAATGTATATAATAATGTAGTATTTCGTAATGGCCCAACGCAATGGCCCAACGCAATGGCCAAGCAACTCATTACAATTCTAGAATATTATAGAGAAATTATAATTGTGTTCAAATTCAATTGATTTAAAGGCGTCGCCTAATTTGCGTCTATTGATGGGTTTTTAGCTAATCATCATACAAGATATTAGGCGTCCGCTTAGACCACCATTTAAATTAATTTTTAAAATTATGCAATAAATTCATTTGGTGGTTAGGCTATCCACCTCATCATATATTCTTCCACCAAGCAATACTTATTATTATTGTTTCCCGGTTTGAACACACTTACACTGACTGACTGGGTGAGTGAGTCAGTGTAACCACAAGCATTAGAGGCATAATATCTTAGTTGCCAGGTTAGTGGCGCGATGTAAGGAGTTGTTAATAATAAAATTCTTACAGCGCATATGTATATGTATATATGGCGGTGGTGGTCGATTATTATAATGATATTTAAAATTTATTATCGTTAGAAAATTAACATTTAAGGCACCAATAACAACATTTATTATTAAAATAACTCGCGTTAAAATTAATATGCTTCATAATATCCACTCATTTGAATTTTATTGTTTCAGAAATAACAATGGCAACGCTAACGGGTAATACCAGTGATACCAGACTTTAGGGTAGAATTAATATTTCATGTTATTATAATGTTGGTTTACCTACATTCTTTTTTGTTTCCAGTATTATTTAACATTTTTTGTTTTTTAATGTATTTTGTTTAAACAAGAAATATGATGTTTATTGCATTTGTAAAGAGCGAGATTTTTTTGCTATTTACTATTAAAATATTAAAACGAAAATTGTTTTCCGTGACGATTTTTTACTTTCTGTAATGTTTATTTTAATCGTCCTAAAATATCAACCACATACGTTTTTAATAGTGGGAAGTGATTCTACGTGTATTCCACTCACCATTTCTCTTTCAATGAAACATAAAGTTAAAAAATAATAATTATTAAATTCTACTATATTTATAAATATACCTTTAGTGCTAATTAAGCCAGAAAGAAAGCAAAGGATGGACAACTTTTTACATAAAAAAATGAATAAAAGTAAGATAAGAATGTTAAAAGAGTACCAAGTACTCTATAATTAATTAATAATAGTTGCATGTAGAACATTGGATAAATAATAAATTAATATTAAAAGAAAATGGAGACTGCTTTTATTTTTAGCGATAATTTATATAAAATGTTTACTAATATTACTAAATTGTTTGCACCATCAACATATGAGTATAATAAGTGTTACTTCCTTCGGCTTAGCTTAGCTTTAAATTCAATTGATTTCACTCACATATTATAAAAGTAAAAGGGCAAAAGTAAGCTGGAATATTTTATATACAACGTAAAAACTGTGTGAACAAGGAGGGGATTTCATGTTCTTAATATATATCGTTATTGTAATAATGTGACAAAATAAAAAATAAAAAACATACTTCAGCGACATAATTCAGTTCAGAGAAGTAGCGTCAGCGCCTGGGTACCACAGGATTGATCTTTTGGACGGCGCATATTTTCTATATTTTATATATTCTGGCTGTTTAGATTCACTTAATTTTCGTTTAATCTTTTTTTCATTGCATTATTAAAATAAATAAATTTATATATCATAACTAATTATTATTAAATATATACATATTTTTTGTATGCAAATTATTTATTTATCCGCTCTCGGAATTATATATAAACACAAGTGAAAACATTTACTAAATGGTAAATAATAAAATGACCGTTAAGCTTAAAATATATATAATATAATATAATGATTAATAAATTAGATATTGTTCTTTCAAGGACTCAGTAAATATTGATGATTTATGGCGTAAAATTTTCCTCAATAATCGCGTATTGCGCATTTTTAAATAATAATCTCAATACAACATGTATTGATCAGTTTTGTATGTTTATCTTTAAAAACAGCAACATGATTTGCTTCATACAACTTAAAATATCCATTTTTTTTAAATAATAATAATTAATTTTTATGTTTTTTTTCCTCCTTCAGTTCGGAAATATAAAGTAAAAATAATATTTAAATATCTAGTGCAGGAGCAGCATTAAACCTCTTGCTTGAACAAAAGAAATCGGTTTATTTGACAATATAACGAATTATTAGGTACAGCTTTTGAATCAAATTCTAGCAAAATAATGTTTAAAATGATTCTAAATTAATTAGTAAAAATGAAAATATATCTAATATTATAATGAAAACCAAGTGAAGATGTTGTAGAAACACGATAGTAATTTCTCATAATTATTCTTAATAATCATATTCAGCCGTAAAATCGATATTTTTATTACCATAAACTTCGACGTTAATATGATTACTAAAGGACTGCGTGGACAAGCGTCATGATGAAGGAATGAACTTGAGCGATTAGCCAGTTTTACAAATAGTTAATTTTATAGTTAAGACCTGGATATTATTACAACAATATATATCTTATAATACAATGCAACAATAGATATCTTTAATAGTATAGCAAAAATAGTAGAATATAAGTCTATACAAAATAAAATTTTCTGGAAAAATTATAAACAGTTACTATACCGAGCTGTTCATTTGAACCGTTTAAGTTTTTCCGATAACATTAATGTTAATTAATTCATATAATAATAATAATATTATTAATTATTTTATTAAGATTTAATAACTACCAACGTACCTTTATTAATCTAGCAAAAAATAGTAGAATATAAATGTACTAAAAAATGAAAAAAAGTTTTTCTAAAAAAGATCTTAATAGTTTTTAAGCCGAATAGTTGATTTGAGCTATATGAGTTTTCCGATAGAATTGTTATCAATTTTATACCTTAAATTTCCAAAGGAGAACAACCAAAAATGTATAGACCTTGGTCCAAATGTCCACCACTAACGAGACTTATCTAATAATATTTTATTCTACTAAATACTGAGTCATTATAACTAGACTGAAACAAAAAATATGTAGTCAGTAAAAGTTATAACTAAATGTGAAGCCAGTTTTTGGACCTATATAAGCGAAAAATAACGTTAATATAATTCTGTCTACTAAACTAAGCTACGCATGTTATGTCATGCCGCTTGTGTCCCGTGTTAGGTTTTCGCTGAAATAGATTTTGATCAAAGAAAGAAAGGTAAAAACTCAGGTAAAAACCGATTGCATTAGAACTCTAGCCCATTATTTGCTAAGTGCGGAAGGGATAAAAATAGTGTTATCTTCAATTTGAGCGAAGTTATCGATGAATCATCATTAGCACCGCATAAAGAGTAGCTTAGCTAGATAGAAAGCAAAAAAAGTTCAACATAGGTCTCGTTAGTGGTGAATATTTGGACTACTGACAACCCTGAATGAAAATGAAATATAAATTTTAGATACCTGTGTCAGGCAAGAAATACGTTCTAGCTAATTATTTATTCATCAGAGATGCGTCGAATTCTGTGTACTTTTTTTATTCTATCAAAATAACATACTTAATATTATTATAAAGAAATCCGTGTTGAAAAATGGAACAAAAATAATAGCAATATATCTTAATAGATCTTAATAGGCGTGTTGCAGCCGTAAAATTTGATAATTTTACTACCATAAACTGACGTTAATATAATTATTGGAGAACTATATAAGTGCTCTCATGAAATAGATTTAATCACTTTTATTTTGATTTCAAACGATTTGATATAAAGGTACAAAATGCAACTCGCAACTTTTGCTTTTCTGCTTATCACGGTCGCTGTCACTTACGCGAGCAAACCTCATTATAATTTAGACGACGCTCCTGCTTTATTCGAAAAATTTGTCAGGGATCATAACAGACATTATAAGGATGCCGAGGATAGAGAGGTGCACTATCAAGCATTTGTTGATAGCTTAAATGAAATAAATAGATCAAACGAACTTGCAGAGTTAGAAGGCGGTTCCGGTGTTTTTGATATTAATGAGTTTGCTGACTATACAAAAGAAGAAATGAAGATGATAACCGGCTACTTGCCCAATGTAAGTGTGTTTAAATGTAATATTTATCAAAGTTTAATCGTTATATGTATATTAGTTTGGTTTAAATATAAGTAATCACATATTTTATACACGAAAAGCTAATAATTATAAAATTATCTTAAAGTTTCCATAGATTTTAGTTTCTGATTTATATTTTGTCGTTAGAAGTTTTATTGCATAGAATTGTTCTGTTACGTACATGAAAATGAAACCTCTAGAGAATTGGAAATAAAACGTTCATAATCAATTATTTTACAGAATTAAGAGCTCCGGATCCATCGATGGCGAGAAATTAAAAAAAGTAACTCTTTATATCAAATATATGCTATATCATTGTAATATCTTTATTATTTAACTATCCCATTTAAAATTTCGTGGTTAAACATTAAGTAACTAAGATAATTATAGAAGAATATCTTTAAAAGTCTAGTAAAGAATATCTTTTTATGTTTTCGGTATAGAACGTGATCCAATGTGGATAAACGAATAATGGGGATTTGAAATAATAATATGAGGCTGGCAACATCGATTGTCATTTTGTGACGAAGATGTGACTGAAAGAAAATTTCATTTAAAATTATATCTAGATAAATAAATAAAACTAAAGTTTCTATTTGTGATTTTAATAATAAATAAATATCGCCTTTTCTTCAATTAATAAAACTACGTGCAAGTTTATCAATGCAATCAAGAAATTAACAATAGTAAATTAAAAGCATATCAGACATTTTTTTCGTGTTTATACTAATTTTTCTACCCCATTTTTCCCGTTCGGGGTAGAATTATCAAAAACGACGAAACACTTGCATTTTTGCTCAAAAGCTTTAATTCTTTTTACTTCAAAACGGACTCTGTCACTCTTTGGGGTTTCAAAACCCTTGAAAGACGTATTCATTTATTTATAACCTTCTGGTTAACAAGCTTCTGTTTGTACATAAAATTTTATGCATCTAACTTTGAAAATGATAAGTTTTCATACAATTATCCATCCCTTACCATCTTAGGGGTGGAATTTTCGAAAATCCTTTCTTAGTGTGTGCATACATAATAAAACGCATTAATTACCAAATTTTTCAAGTTTCTAACCCTGTGGTTTTGGCTCTGCGTTGATCAATTAGTCAGGACAATTTATTATACACAAATGTATATATGTATATAGATAATATTTCAATAACTTGGTATTATTCCTTGTTAATTTTTTTCTGAAAGTTGGAAAAACGCATTACGCGTTTTCCCTACGGGAACAGTGTCCAAGGCGCCGAGTACGCCCCGAATATCAGCAGGTTAAGCAGCAGGCTTTCCGTCTTAACGAGGAGCGCCACGGGATTGCTTGCGCATGCTACCGTGACGCTCGGACTAATTCCTTGTTACCTCAGTTAACCAATTAATAACGATTTATTGTTATTTTTATTAAACATATGGTATATCTTAATTATGGTAACTATATAATTATTCTATTAAACAAACATGATTTGTACAAAATTTTCCCCAAATAATTCTACTCAAACGAAAATAGCTATTATGTGTTTTTAACATTATTCTTATACATATGTTTTCAGTTTTACATGTTCATCTTTATAAACAGCAAAATAATTTGTTTGCTCCTCTTCTGACTTTGGTTCCGAAATTTCTATTGAAAACTCAACTGACTGGAGCTGATTCTTTTTTTTTTTTTATAGATAAGGAAGGTGGACGAGCATATGTGCCACCTGATGGTAAGTGGTCACCAACGCCCTTAGACATTGGCATTGTAAGAAATGTTGCCCATCGCTTAAATCGCCAATGTGCCACCAACCTTGGGAACTACGATCTTATGTCCCTTGTGCCTGTAATGACACTGGCTCACTCACCCTTCAAACCGGAACACAACAATACCAAGTACTGCTGTTTTGCGGCAGAATGTCTGATGAGTGGGTGGTACCTACCCAGACGAGCTTTCACAAAGCTCTACCACCAGTCGATTCAAGAAGGTTTTTCCAGAAACGTTTCAACTTTGGCTTGCTTTTTGGATATAGAAGGAGCGTATAATAATGTTGTAGTTACTGAAGCTATTCAAAAACTTGATAATATCGGCGTTGGTTCTTCAATCTGTAGATATTTATGGAGCTATCTCAGTCAGAGGCATTTAAAAGTTATGTGATGATAATAAGCATGGTTCAAATATAGTGAGATGGACTAATATAGGCTTAGCTCAAGGATATCCAAATCTCCACTAATATTCTATATTGTAACTCGATAAATAACAGAAAAAATTATACTAGATATAGTTATCAGTCAATATGCAGATTATTTCGTGTTATATGTAAGGGCAGGTAATCAGCAAGACCAAATTTTTAAAATGCAATGTGCTATTGATATAGTAGTGAACAAATTAAAGCTAATTGCCTTAGAACCATCTCCTAGTAAAACTAAAATATCTTTATTTACAAGACGGCGTTAAATCGAAAAATTAAACATTAAAATTCATGCATCTGGATGGACAAAATTTATAAACCTTATAAGATTTTAAAAAATCCTCAAATTGGTAATTTGAAAATAGAACACAAATCATGCAACAACTCAATTACTCTTAAAAATCCAAGCGACATACTTGAACACATTCAATAAATCACAAGTTGCCTCAATAATTAATTAATTACTTTTCCTTTTTGTCCACCAATAAAATGGCGGTTTTAATTTAGAGCGTGTCTTTTTTTAACAACCCTGCTGTAGGGATCAAGTATACTCCTAACTGTATACATAATTATCTAAAATTGATATAGCGATTATCTAAAAGCGAATAGATGCAACTGAACCAAAACAAGATGTAGACAAATTATATTTAAAACTACCGAATTTAAGCTGATAGGAAGACACACCGAAGGCACGGATAACAGACAACATAATAAAAGAAAACTGGTCTTTTTTTGTCTAAACGTTAGTTTCGCAAATTTCGTTTCATGGTGCTTTCGTTAGATATTAAAAGAGACTATTTTCAATAATTATAATAACCAAAGACTTATTACTAACTAGTAAATTGAGTCTCACCAATCAAAGAGACACAACATATTTTTAGCGTACCTTTTAATAACTTTTTCTAACAGTAACTAAAATACTAACAGTAAAATACTTTTAGTATAGAAAACTAGATATTTTTTTATATTTAAAGTCCCTTTTATAACATGCATTCTATCATTCGTCGCGAAGCATATAATAAATGTTAACAAGTTTGTATCATCATCAACCCAAATACGAAGGCGCAACGTTTCGAGTGACTTTTTAAAAATCTTAAGAGCAGTGTAGCTATTATAACTGGTTTTAAATGTCGCAAAAAAATAGAGATTAATTTTGTATTTGCTATGATGATAATCTAATTAAAGGCTTAAGTATACCTCATTAAAGTACTTCACGTCGAATGAGTGGCATTATTGCTTTATTTATTATATCATCCGGAATATATTTTATTCAAAATAAATTCGAATGGTAACTCCGGCAGCTAACTGTTTCAATTACTCTATTGTAAAATGAAGTTGATTAAATAATGTGAATCAAAAATGGTATTGACTTTATCCGTAATAACTCGACCTGAGCGTGCTTCATTTTTGACATTAAAACTCCCAGACTGAAAACGCTTGAACCAATTTTGTGCTACTCTTACTGATACTGCGTTCAGTCCACGAACGTTGCCATTTTTTTCAAATTGTATCGAGTTTCTTTGTTAGATTAACTCATTTTGGCGGACAGAAAAAATGGCGCGGAAACAGTTTTTAGTTTATATTATTTTATTACTAAAATGTCATCTATTGATAGTATCAAAGCCAGCCAGATAAACTACTAGTACAAAACAAAATAGAAAAAAACGACCTCTTATACATATACACCAACAAACATTGGAACAGCGTAAAGCCCCAAATCTTCTCCTCCAAATAGGAAAAGGCCTTATCCTCGTAGTGGTATATTTTGATTTGAAACCATCAGTGAGGGGATTACAGACATTTATTATTATTTAATAACATTCATTTTTTAAATTGTTTTTTTTTTGTAAATGTAGCTTATATTATCTAAAGATGTCATTTATATTTCATCAAATTCAAATAGTAAAATTGATAAAATTGTTAAATCTCGAAACAGTGAAAGCTCTCACTTTAAACAGGATATTGAATAAACAACGTATTGTTCTCTCAATAATCTCAATAATTGTGTAGTTTTCCATTACTTTTGGTAAGCGTCCATAACTATCGTTATTCAGACGTGTGGAATAAAGGCGAAAATTAAAACGGGTTGCGGTCTCGATATCAACATGCATGTGATTTGACTCGCGGTCTTCGGTTCGCATTAAACTGATGCGAACACACAACTAGCTGCATTATCATACTATTTTCAAATTGTTATTGTAATGTAAATTAATTCGATATTTGTGTAAGCCAATTATGTCAGTCACGTCGCTTTAAATCTGTTCAGCGTATTTGTTTCATGTTAGGTCGAGCCGGCTCGGTTATAGCGGTGGGTTACATAATGATACGCTTAAATATATACATGTTTGTTCGTAACGCATTGACTCGATTTATTTATCATTATAAAACTATTGTTTCGATATCAGAAATGTTCTATTTAGTCAGGGGATGAGGTGAAATTTTATTTGTGTTTGAAATTTAAACATTATAGAACGATCATTAATCTATTCCATAAACGAAAAAAAAAAAAACAATATATAAAAATGAATTAAATGAACTTGACGGAATGCAAAATGCGTAAAAATACTATGTTTTAACGCTATCGACTGAATACGGAATATATCACACATCGCATGAATGATTGTCATTATTATAATAAAATTGTCGGAAAACTGAAGTTATTGCTCAAACGCAAAATGAAAGTTAAAGCGGAAAAATATCGAGCATCGAACGGTAATGAAAACGAGAAAAGAAACAATATATATTTTTAAATATTTATGAGATATAAATGCAAAATTCACGCTTAAATTTGTTTTTTTTTTATAGAATTTTCACATCGTGACGATTAAGTTAATAACATTAAATATCATAATATATACAGCACATACTATGTTGGTCTTCGAATTTATTTCGAGGCATACAGAATTTTCTGAGACCTTTTCGTTCTTTTAATAAGAGAAGAAATTATGTAAACATATGTGAAATTCATTCATTTGACTTTGCCATTTGGTTATTTAATTACGAAGACAACAAAGGATATTTGAATTTTTATAATGTATATGATATTAAAATGTAATATCAGTAAGGCGTAGATTAGCAGGACAAAGTCCTGCTTGTTAAGTACGACCATCATTAGTTATTTTATAGCTAAATTTATGTACTTTTTACTACTGTGTTGCGGTCTGAAAGGTGAGCAAGTTAAATGTCATAACAGGCACAAAAGATATAACATCTTGGTTCCTACAGTCCAAAGCGCATTGGTAGTATATGAAATGTTCTATATTCATCGCAAATCCAAAATTCAAAATTCAAAATTTATCTGTGGATAAATATAACCAGTAGTAACGACCATTTGCAGATCCGCCTTGTATTGTATCAAAAAAAAATACATATGAATAAAAACATTGTTAAGTAAATAATTTGCATTTATTATTTAATTATTAAAAATTTTTTAAGAGAATGTTAATTTACAAAGTACACAATATATTACAGATTGAAAAATAATGTAAAAACTGCGAAATATTATTTCACGCCAAATTTTACAAATAATTGATTTATTTGCCTAAGTGGACGATGTGTAATCCTAATGTTTTCTATGTTGAATTAATTAAAATTAAACACAATTCAATATTACACGTAAACCTCATCAAATAAAATAATATTTTTTAAACATAAATACTTCATTTGTTTTTTTAAGTGTATATTTTGTTTAATTTGTGCTAGAGTTCTTTGCTCTGCAACCAATACTTACTAAATGTTTTGGAGAAGGAGAAAGTATATAATTAAAAATACTGTTTACTTCATTTATACACCACTTATTTACTTGGACTAGACTTACCAGATTAGAAGTTGTTTCCTTCAACCGTAGACTGTAACATTATAAGAAATAATTGCACTCATAATAAATGCTGTACCAACCATAGGCTCTAACGTGTTATAGCCTTTTCGTAAGTAATTAAGCCGGCATATTACAGAATACAAAATAAAATTTGGTGGTTCGAACACGTCAATCTTATTTCGGAGATTACGGGTTCAAATTAAATAAATTTTCATCTACTTAATTTGTGCATATGATTCATCTCGCTATCAACGGTGAAGAAGAACATCGTGAGGTAATTTGCGTGTGTCGAATAAAAATCTGAGGAATAAGCTACAAACTTTTGCTTCAAAGGTCTTAATGCTGACTAAAAGCATTTGCAGGCTGTTAATTTTAGAAGTATAATTATTGTTCCCACTCTAAAAGGTCTACTCAAAACTCTTCTCTGGTCAAAATCGTTTTTTTTCTCTCATGCAGTTAAATATCGACATCATTTGTTATTCAACTACATAAAACTTTGTAATATTTGAGTTGTAATTCATCTTAAGATAGATATTTCAGTAAATGTACGCACAAAAATCCATCAACGGAAGCTGAAATAAATATTATATTCACGATCAGTCACGAGCTGACCACGACAGCGGCTCAGTCGAAACGTCGGTAAAATATTTAAAAAAACTGCGTTCGTTGTTAAAAGCAGAAAAAAATATATAAAATCTATAATGTGTAGTAGAAGATTACGTTAGAATATTTTAAGTACTCTTATTATATATACTTTATTCTTATACATATTAATGTATATGTACATACATTTAATATAGTATTTCGTAATGACCCAGATTTATCCAGTAAAATATACTGTTAAGCAACTCATTACAATTCTAGAGTATTATAGAGAAATTGTAATTGTGTTCAAATTCAATTGATTCAAAGGCGTCGCTTAATTTGCGTCTATTGATAGGTCTTTAGCTAATCATCATACAAGACATTTGGCGTCCGCTTAGACCACCATTTAAATTAATTTTTAAAATTATGCAATAAATTCATTTGGTGGTTAGGCTATATACCTCATCATATATTCTTCGACCAAGAAATACTTATTATTATTGTTTCCCGGTTTGAACACACTTACACTGACTGACTGGGTGAGTGAGTCAGTGTAACCACAAGCATTAGAGGCATAATATCTTAGTTGCCAGGTTAGTGGCGCGATGTAAGGAGGTATTAATAATAAAATTCTTACAGCGCTTATGTATGTAAGCGTGGTGGTCACTTACCACCAGGAGGCACACTTGCCAGTTGCATATCTAATACACTAAAAAAATTGCTGTTGTTAAATAGTCTTAGAAAACTCTCATTGAAAATTATGATATATTGCTAACAAAACTATGAGAATATGTATATATATGTTTGGTGGACAAAGTTAACGTGCAGTTATTACCATACGAAGTACATATTCGTACTACACAAATAACAGCAGAAATAACTTCGTTTTGCGTAATTTGCATGACTACGGAACTCAACCATCTGCGCTGTCTGATACGAACTTGGTTGAATTATTTATATCTTACATACAACACAACAACACATATCTACTGAGGCTAGTGAGTTGGTATACTGGTATTATATGTAAAATAGTTAACTTAAGCCAATTTTCTTAACATTTCGTAGATAAGATTTTCGAAAGAATATCCTAGAAGAAGAAACAAAACAGTCTTTTGAAACTATCTCAACGGGGCAATTATTTTGCTTCGTGTTCCATCCGTGTATAATAACGAACTAACCTAACGCCTGAGGCGATGTTCACGTTTCGCCTTCTAATGTCTGTCGAGGGAACTGATTCGTTTCGTATATTTGAGGATTTGTCTATTTTATTTTACGTTATTTATATTCAGGTCATACGATTACTCGACACATTTGTTCGTATTGTCTTATACATATATTGTCAACCTTATAACCGTTGCTTAGCGACTCTTTAGATAAACACTAATTTAACTCATTTTGACATTATTAATTTAACATTTAAAAGAGGAAGACATAACTGATCATCCGCTAACAGACATTAATAAGGACCGTAGGGACTACTACAGTAAATAGCCTTTTTTTACGCAGTGGAAACCTTCATAAAAGTATCCGTCTTCCATGAAGGGGGGAACCGGGTTATACGTGATTCTTACCTAGTAAAACCACTGCGATGTCCCGTTGCCTGATGCCGTGTTGATATAACGCATCCGCCGCCCCTCTCTACAATAAATAGCCTTCGTTGACATGTTTTGTTTGATAATAGTAAAGCGTAGCGTAGCGTCCAAAACATTCGATTATTATAATGATATTTAAAATTTATTATCGTTAGAAAATTAACATTTAAGGCACCAATAACACCATTTATTATTAAAATAACTCGCGTTAAAATTAATATGCTTCATAATATCCGCTCATTTGAATTTTATTGTTTCAGAAATAACAATGCCAACGCTAACGGGTAATACCAGTGATACCAGACTTTAGGGTAGAATTAATATTTCATGTTATTATAATGTTGGTTTACCTACATTCTTTTTTTGTTTCCAGTATTATTTAACATTTTTAGTTTTTTAATGTATTTTGTGTTTAAACAAGAAATATGATGTTTATTGCATTTGTAAAGAGCGAGATTTTCTATTTACTATTAAAATATTAAAACGAAAATTGTTTTCCTTGACGATTTTTTACTTTCTGTAATGTTTATTTTAATCGTCCTAAAATATCAACCACATACGTTTTTAATAGTGGGAAGTGATTCTACGTGTATTTCACTCACCATTTCTCTTTCAATGAAACATAAAGTTAAAAATTAATAATTATTAAATTCTACTATATTTATAAATATACCTTTAGTGCTAATTAAGCCAGAAAGAAAGCAAAGGATGGACAACTTTTTACATAAAAAAAAAGAATAAAAGTAAGATAAGAATGTTAAGAGAGTACCAAGTACTCGATAATTAATTAATAGTAGTTGCATGTAGAACATTGGATAAATAATAAATTAATATTAAAAGAAAATGGAGACTGCTTTTATTTTTAACGATAATTTATATAAAATGTTTACTAATATTACTAAATTGTTTGCACCATCAACATATGAGTATAAAAAGTGTAACTTCATTCGGCTTAGCTTAGCTTTAAATTCAATTGATTTCACTCACATATTATAAAAGTAAAAGGGCAAAAGTAAGCTGGAATATTTTATATACAACGTAAAAACTGTGTGAACAAGGAGGGGATTTCATGTTCTTAATATATATCGTTATTGTAATAATGTGACAAAATAAAAAATAAAAAAACATATTTCAGCAACATAATTCAGTTCAGAGAAGTAGCGCCAGCGCCTGGGTACCACAGGATTGATCTTTTGGACGGCGCATATTTTCATTATTTTATATATTCTGGCTGTTTAGATTCACTTAATTTTCTTTTAATCTATTTTTCATTGCATTATTAAAATAAATAAATTTATATATCATAACTAATTATTGTTAAATATATACATAATTTTTGTATGCAAATTATTTATTTATCCGCTCTCGGAATTATATATAAACACAAGTGAAAACATTTACTAAATGGTAAATAATAAAATGGCCGTTAAGCTTAAAATATATATAATATAATATAATTATTAATAAATTAGATATTGTTCTGTCAAGGACTCAGTAAATATTGATGATTTATGGCGTAAAATTTTCCTCAATAATCGCGTATTGCGCATTTTTAAATAATACTCTCAATACGTGTTGTCAGTTTTGTATGTTTATCTTTAAAAACAGCAACATAATTTGCTTCATACAATTTAAAATATCCGTTTTTTTTTAAATAATAATAATTAATTTTTATGTTTTTTTTCCTCCTTCAGTTCGGAAATATAGTGAAAATAATATTTAAATATCTAATGCAGGAGCAGCATCAAGCCTCTTGCTTGAACAAAAGAAATTGGTTTATTTGACAATATAACGAATTATTAGGTACAACTTTTGAATCAAATTCTAGCAAAATAATGTTTAAAATGATTCTAGTTAAATTAGTAAAAATGAAAATATATCCAATATTATAATGAAAACCAAGTGAAGAAGTTGTAGAAACACGATAGTAATTTCTCATAATTATTCTTAATAATCATATTCAGCCGTAAAATCGATATTTTTATTACCATAAACTTCGACGTTAATATGATTACTAAAGGACTGCGTGGACAAGCGTCATGATGAAGGAATGAACTTGAGCGATTAGCCAGTTTTACAAATAGTTAATTTTATAGTTAAGACCTGGATATTATTACAACAATATATATCTTATAATACAATGCAACAATAGATATCTTTAATAGTATAGCAAAAAATAGTAGAATATAAGTCTATACAAAATAAAATTTTCTGGAAAAAATATAAACAGTTACTATACCGAGTTGTTCATTTGAACCGTTTAAGTTTTTCCGATAACATTAATGTTAAATAATTCATATAATAATAATAATGTTATTAATTATTTTAATAAAGATTTGATAACTACCAACGTACCTTTATTAATCTAGCAAAAAATAGTAGAATATAAATGTACTAAAAAATGAAAAAAAGTTTTTCTAAAAAAGATCTTAATAGTTTTTAAGCCGAATAGTTGATTTGAGCTATATGAGTTTTCCGATAGAATTGTTATCAATTTTATACCTTAAATTTCCAAAGGAGAACAACCAAAAATGTATAGACCTTGGTCCAAATGTCCACCACTAACGAGACTTATCTAATAATATTTTATTCTACTAAATAATGAGTCATTATAACTAGACTGAAACAAAAAATATGTAGTCAGTAAAAGTTATAACTAAATGTAAAGTCAGTTTTTGGACCTATATATTCAAAAAATATCGTTAATATAATTCTGTCTACTAAACTAAACTACGCATGTTATGTCATGCCGCTTGTGTCCCGTGTTAGGTTTTCGCTGAAATAGATTTTGATCAAAGAAAGAAAGGTAAAAACTCAGGTTTTTACCTGAGCTTTTACTCAATTGCATTAGAACTCTAGCCCATTATTTGCTAAGTGCGGAAGTGATAAAAATAGTGTTATCTTCAATTTGAGCGAAGTTATCGATGAATCATCATTAGCGCCGCATAAAGAGTAGCTTAGCTAGATAGAAAGCAAAAAAAAGTTCAACATAGGTCTCGTTAGTGGTGGATATTTGGACTACTGACAACCCTGAATGAAAATGAAATATAAATTTTAGATACCTGTGTCAGGCAAGAAATACGTTCTAGCTAATTATTTATTCATCAGAGATGCGTCGAATTCTGTGTACTTTTTTTATTCTATCAAAATAACATACTTAATATTATTATAAAGAAATCCGTGTTGAAAAATGGAACAAAAATAATAGCAATATATCTTAATAGATCTTAATAAGCGAAATTTCTATTGAAAACTCAACTGACTGGAGCTGATTCAAGAAGGTTTTTCTAAAAACGTTTCTAGTTTGGCTTGTTTTTTGGATATAGAAGGAGCGTATAATAGTGTTGTAGTTACTGAAGCTATTAGCAAAAACTTGATAATATCGGCGTTGGTTCTTCAATCTGTAGATATTTATGGAGCTATCTCAGTCAGAGGCATTTAAAAGTTATGTGATGATAATAAGCAAGGTTCAAATATAGTGAGATGGACTAATATAGGCTTAGCTCAAGGATATCCAAATCTTCACTAATATTCAATATTGTAACTCGATAAATAACAGAAAACAGTATACCAGATGTAGTTATCAGTCAATATGCAGATGATTTCGTGTTATATGTAAGGGCAGGTAATCAGCAAGACCAAATTTTTAAAATGCAATGTGCTATTGATATAGTAGTGAACAAATTAAAGCCAATTGGCTTAGAACCATCTCCTAGTAAAACTAAAATATGTTTGTTTAAAAGACGGCGTTAAATCGAAAAATTAAACATTAAAATTCATGCATCTGGATAGACAAACCTTTAAGGTGGACGAAACACTTAAGTGAAATCAGCTAGAGATCTACCAAATCTCTTAATATTCTAAAAATATTAGTCGGTTCAGGCTGGGTTGTCCATCCTAAGCATTTACGTAAGATATACATTGTGCTAATACGTAGCAGAATGGATTTTGGGTGTTATCTGTATAATAATTCTGCTAAAACAAACCTGCTAAGGCTGGATAAAATTCTGGTTAATAACTGGTTTTAAATGTCGCAAAAAAATAGAGATTAATTTTGTATTTGCTATGATGATAATCTAATTAAAGGCTTAAGTATACCTCATTAAAGTACTTCACGTCGAATGAGTGGCATTATTGCTTTATTTATTATATCATCCGGAATATATTTTATTCAAAATAAATTCGAATGGTAACTCCGGCAGCTAACTGTTTCAATTACTCTATTGTAAAATCAAGTCGATTAAATAATGTGAATAAAAAAAGATGAACAATAATTTTATATTTCAATTTGGTATGAATTAATTAAAGTAATGTAATTATTCATATTAGTACTAATTATTGTAAAAAGTTTTTATATGCAATGTTTTTAAAGCCTTTATGTGTGACAACAGCCTGTTAAAATATATATACGATCAAAATGAATATTTTTATTCTATAATGAATATTAAATAAAATACACGATTATGATAATGTTTTTCTTCTTCCAAAACTGTTTTGTATTCAACCCCTCAGCTGTGTTGTAACTACTTATATGCCGATTATGCTTCACATTTTCAAAAATGGTATTGACTTTATCCGTAATAATTCGACCTGAGCGTGCTTCATTTTTGACATTAAAATTCCCAGACTGAAAACGCTTGAACCAATTTTGTGCTACTCTTACTGATGCGTTCAGTCCACGAACGTCGCCATTTTTTTCAAATTGTATCGAGTTTCTTTGTTAGATTAACTTATTTTGGCGGACAGAAAAAATGGCGCGGAAACAGTTTTTAGTTTATATTTTTTTATTACTAAAATGTCATCTATTGATGGTATCAAAGCCAGCCAGAAAAACTACTAGTACAAAAACAAAATAGAAAAAAACGACCACTTATATACACCAACAAACATTGGAACAGCGTAAAGCGTCGTAATGGTATATTTTGATTTGAAACCATCAGTGAGGGGATTACAGACATTTATTATTATTTAATAACATTCATTTTTTAAATTGTTTTTTTTTTTGTAAATGTAGCTTATATTATCTAAAGATGTAATTTATATTTCATCAAATTCGGTTAGTAAAATTGTTAAAATTGTTAGATCTCGAAACAGTGAAAGCTCTCACTTTAAACAGGATATTGAATAAACAACGTATTGTTCTCTCAATAATCTCAATAATTGTGTAGTTTTCCATTACTTTTGGTAAGCGTCCATAACTATCGTTATTCAGACGTGTGGAATAAAGGCGAAAATTAAAACGGGTTGCGGTCTCGATATCAACATGCATGTGATTTGACTCGCGGTCTTCGGTTCGCATTAAACTGATGCGAACACACAACTAGCTGCATTATCATACTATTTTCAAATTGTTATTGTAATGTAAATTAATTCGATATTTGTGTAAGCCAATTATGTCAGTCACGTCGCTTTAAATCTGTTCAGCGTATTTGTTTCATGTTAGGTCGAGCCGGCTCGGTTATAGCGGTGGGTTACATAATGATACGCTTAAATATATACATGTTTGTTCGTAACGCATTGACTCGATTTATTTATCATTATAAAACTATTGTTTCGATATCAGAAATGTTCTATTTAGTCAGGGGATGAGGTGAAATTAAATTTGTGTTTGAAATTTAAACATTATAGAACGATCATTAATCTATTCCATAAACGAAAATAAAAAAACAATATATAAAAATGAATTAAATGAACTTGACAGAATGCAAAATGCGTAAAAATACTATGTTTTAACGCTATCGACTGAATACGGAATATATCACACATCGCATGAATGATTGTCATTATTATAATAAAATTGTCGGAAAACTGAAGTAATTGCTCAAACGCAAAATGAATGCATCGAACGGTAATGAAAACGAGAAAAGAAACAATATATATTTTTAAATATTTATGAGGTATAATTTGTTGGTAAGGTAAGGTAATGTGGTGAGGTAAATTTGTTTATCATTATTATAGAATTTTCACATCGTGACGATTAAGTTAATAACATTAAATATCATAATATATACAGTACATACTATGTTGGTCTTCGAATTTATTTCGAAATCGTCTCGTCTTTTCGTTCTTTTTAATAAGAGAAGATATTATGTAAACATATGTGAAATTCATTCATTTGACTTTGCCATTTGGTTATTTAATTACGAAGACAACAAAGGATATTTGAAATTTTATAATGTATATGATATTAAAATTTAATATTAGTAAGGCGTAGATTAGCAGGACAAAGTCCTGCTTGTTAAGTACGACCATCATTAGTTATTTTATAGCTAAATTTATGTACTTTTTACTACTGAAAGGTGAGCAAGTTAAATTTTATAACAGACACAAAATATATAACATCTTGGTTCCTACAGTCCAAAGCGCATTGGTTGTATATGAAATGTTCTATATTCATCGCAAATTCAAAATTCAAAATTTATCTGTGGATAAATATAACCAGTAGTAACGACCATTTGCAGATCCGCCTTGTATTGTATAAAAAAAAATACATATGGATAAAAACATTGTTAAGTAAATATTTTGCATTTATTATTTAATTATTAAACATTTTTTAAGAGAATGTTAATTTACAAAGTACACAATATATTACAGATTGAAAAATAATGTAAAAACTGCGAAATATTATTTCACGCCAAATGTACAAATAATTGATTTATTTGCCTAAGTGGACGATGTGTAATCCTAATGTTTTCTATGTTGAGTTAATTAAAATTAAACACAACTCAATATTACAAGTAAACCTCATCAAATAAAATAATATTTTTTAAACATAAATACTTCATTTGTTTTTTGAAGTGTATATTTTGTTTAATTTGTGCTTTTTTATATAGAATAGGAAGGCGGACGAGCATATGCCTGATGGTAAGTGGTCACCAAACGCCCTTAGACATTGGCACTGTAAGAAATGTTAACCATCGCTCATATCGCCAATGCGCCACCAATCTTGGGAACTAAGATTTTATGTCCCTTGTGTCTGTAATTACACTGGCTCACTCACCCTTCAAACCGGAACACAACAATACCAAGTACTGCTGTTTTGCGGTAGAATATCTGTTGAGTGGGTGGTGCCTACCCAGACGAGCTTGCACAAAGCCCTACCACCAGTACCCTACCACCAGTACTCTACCACCAGTAGTGCTAGAGTTCTTTGCTCTGCAACCAATACTTACTAAATGTTTTGGAGAAGGAGAAAGTATATAATTAAAAATACTGTTTACTTCAGTTATACACCACTTATTTACTTGGACTAGACTTACCAGATTAGAAGTTGTTTCCTTCAACCGTAGACTTTAACATTATAAGAAATAATTGCACACATAATAAATGCTGTACCAACCATAGGCTCTAACGTGTTATAGCCTTTGCGTAAGTAATTAAGCCAAATTAACATTATATACATATTACATATTACAGAATAGAAAACAAAATTAGGTCGTTCGAGCACGTCACCCTTTTTTCTGAGAATACGGGTTCAAATTAAATAAGCTTTCATCTACTTAATTTGTGCATATGATTCATCTCGCTATCAACGGTGAAGAAGAACATCGTGAGGTAATTTGCGTGTGTCGAATAAAAATCTGAGGAATAAGCTACAAACTTTTGCTTCAAAGGTCTTAATGCTGACTAAAAGCATTTGCAGGCTGTTAATTTTAGAAGTATAATTATTGTTCCCACTCTAAAAGGTCTACTCAAAACTCTTCTCTGGTCAAAACCAATGTGAATTCTTTACATATTTAATCGTTTTTTTTCTCTCATGCAGTTAAATATCGACATCATTTGTTATTCAACTACATAAAATGTTTTTTTTTAGAGTCTCAAGATGCTTGTGCAGGAGTGGTCGCGTAATGGCCGAGTAGTATGGTGTGACGCAAGCCCCTTGATCAAGGAGCAACTCAACACCGTAATACAAGAGCCCTTATACTGTCATACGGAGGAACTTGGAGTATTTTTAATAGGTTTGTGAGAGTAAATTAATTACCTTAAACATTATCTATTATTGAACTTGTTCCATAATTTTTATATAGTTGAAAACCAGTTTGTTGTTTTTGACGTTACACTAGCTTAAATAATAGAGTGTTCATAGGTCATCTCAAGCTTAGAACGGGTAGCGACATCTAGGGTACGACATACACAACTACACACTTCATAACAAACAACGTCACACCTTACATGGGCCGCGATTGGTTAAATTTCAATATTGTACCCGTACCCCTTCTCCTCGATGTCTGTACAGTCGTTTGTAACATTACATGCAATTCGAATTGAGAGTCTAACGCATCTTTTATTTTCGACACCTTCGAAACTCACCATCTTTCATCATCATCTTTGGTTATTCAACCCCTCACCGCTACCGCTACATAGAGTTTTTCATCAATGGACCCTTGTCACATATATTTAGGTTTGATTACGCATAAAATTTATTAACTTTGTAATATTTGAGTTGTAATTCATCTTAAGATAGATATTTCAGTAAATGTACGCACAAAAATCCATCAACGGAAGCTGAAATAAATATTATATTCACGATCAGTCACGAGCTGACCACGACAGCGGCTCTGTCGAAACGTCGGTAAAATAATAAAAAAAACTGCGTTCGCTGTTAAAAGCAGAAAAAAATATATAAAATATATAATGTGTAGTAGAAGATTACGTTAGAATATTTTAAGTACTCTTATTATATATACTTTATTCTTATACATATTAATGTATATAATAATGTAGTATTTCGTAATGGCCCAACGCAATGGCCCAACGCAATGGCCAAGCAACTCATTACAATTCTAGAATATTATAGAGAAATTATAATTGTGTTCAAATTCAATTGATTTAAAGGCGTCGCCTAATTTGCGTCTATTGATGGGTTTTTAGCTAATCATCATACAAGATATTAGGCGTCCGCTTAGACCACCATTTAAATTAATTTTTAAAATTATGCAATAAATTCATTTGGTGGTTAGGCTATCCACCTCATCATATATTCTTCCACCAAGCAATACTTATTATTATTGTTTCCCGGTTTGAACACACTTACACTGACTGACTGGGTGAGTGAGTCAGTGTAACCACAAGCATTAGAGGCATAATATCTTAGTTGCCAGGTTAGTGGCGCGATGTAAGGAGTTGTTAATAATAAAATTCTTACAGCGCATATGTATATGTATATATGGCGGTGGTGGTCGATTATTATAATGATATTTAAAATTTATTATCGTTAGAAAATTAACATTTAAGGCACCAATAACAACATTTATTATTAAAATAACTCGCGTTAAAATTAATATGCTTCATAATATCCACTCATTTGAATTTTATTGTTTCAGAAATAACAATGGCAACGCTAACGGGTAATACCAGTGATACCAGACTTTAGGGTAGAATTAATATTTCATGTTATTATAATGTTGGTTTACCTACATTCTTTTTTGTTTCCAGTATTATTTAACATTTTTTGTTTTTTAATGTATTTTGTTTAAACAAGAAATATGATGTTTATTGCATTTGTAAAGAGCGAGATTTTTTTGCTATTTACTATTAAAATATTAAAACGAAAATTGTTTTCCGTGACGATTTTTTACTTTCTGTAATGTTTATTTTAATCGTCCTAAAATATCAACCACATACGTTTTTAATAGTGGGAAGTGATTCTACGTGTATTCCACTCACCATTTCTCTTTCAATGAAACATAAAGTTAAAAAATAATAATTATTAAATTCTACTATATTTATAAATATACCTTTAGTGCTAATTAAGCCAGAAAGAAAGCAAAGGATGGACAACTTTTTACATAAAAAAATGAATAAAAGTAAGATAAGAATGTTAAAAGAGTACCAAGTACTCTATAATTAATTAATAATAGTTGCATGTAGAACATTGGATAAATAATAAATTAATATTAAAAGAAAATGGAGACTGCTTTTATTTTTAGCGATAATTTATATAAAATGTTTACTAATATTACTAAATTGTTTGCACCATCAACATATGAGTATAATAAGTGTTACTTCCTTCGGCTTAGCTTAGCTTTAAATTCAATTGATTTCACTCACATATTATAAAAGTAAAAGGGCAAAAGTAAGCTGGAATATTTTATATACAACGTAAAAACTGTGTGAACAAGGAGGGGATTTCATGTTCTTAATATATATCGTTATTGTAATAATGTGACAAAATAAAAAATAAAAAACATACTTCAGCGACATAATTCAGTTCAGAGAAGTAGCGTCAGCGCCTGGGTACCACAGGATTGATCTTTTGGACGGCGCATATTTTCTATATTTTATATATTCTGGCTGTTTAGATTCACTTAATTTTCGTTTAATCTTTTTTTCATTGCATTATTAAAATAAATAAATTTATATATCATAACTAATTATTATTAAATATATACATATTTTTTGTATGCAAATTATTTATTTATCCGCTCTCGGAATTATATATAAACACAAGTGAAAACATTTACTAAATGGTAAATAATAAAATGACCGTTAAGCTTAAAATATATATAATATAATATAATGATTAATAAATTAGATATTGTTCTTTCAAGGACTCAGTAAATATTGATGATTTATGGCGTAAAATTTTCCTCAATAATCGCGTATTGCGCATTTTTAAATAATAATCTCAATACAACATGTATTGATCAGTTTTGTATGTTTATCTTTAAAAACAGCAACATGATTTGCTTCATACAACTTAAAATATCCATTTTTTTTAAATAATAATAATTAATTTTTATGTTTTTTTTCCTCCTTCAGTTCGGAAATATAAAGTAAAAATAATATTTAAATATCTAGTGCAGGAGCAGCATTAAACCTCTTGCTTGAACAAAAGAAATCGGTTTATTTGACAATATAACGAATTATTAGGTACAGCTTTTGAATCAAATTCTAGCAAAATAATGTTTAAAATGATTCTAAATTAATTAGTAAAAATGAAAATATATCTAATATTATAATGAAAACCAAGTGAAGATGTTGTAGAAACACGATAGTAATTTCTCATAATTATTCTTAATAATCATATTCAGCCGTAAAATCGATATTTTTATTACCATAAACTTCGACGTTAATATGATTACTAAAGGACTGCGTGGACAAGCGTCATGATGAAGGAATGAACTTGAGCGATTAGCCAGTTTTACAAATAGTTAATTTTATAGTTAAGACCTGGATATTATTACAACAATATATATCTTATAATACAATGCAACAATAGATATCTTTAATAGTATAGCAAAAATAGTAGAATATAAGTCTATACAAAATAAAATTTTCTGGAAAAATTATAAACAGTTACTATACCGAGCTGTTCATTTGAACCGTTTAAGTTTTTCCGATAACATTAATGTTAATTAATTCATATAATAATAATAATGTTATTAATTATTTTATTAAGATTTAATAACTACCAACGTACCTTTATTAATCTAGCAAAAAATAGTAGAATATAAATGTACTAAAAAATGAAAAAAAGTTTTTCTAAAAAAGATCTTAATAGTTTTTAAGCCGAATAGTTGATTTGAGCTATATGAGTTTTCCGATAGAATTGTTATCAATTTTATACCTTAAATTTCCAAAGGAGAACAACCAAAAATGTATAGACCTTGGTCCAAATGTCCACCACTAACGAGACTTATCTAATAATATTTTATTCTACTAAATACTGAGTCATTATAACTAGACTGAAACAAAAAATATGTAGTCAGTAAAAGTTATAACTAAATGTGAAGCCAGTTTTTGGACCTATATAAGCGAAAAATAACGTTAATATAATTCTGTCTACTAAACTAAGCTACGCATGTTATGTCATGCCGCTTGTGTCCCGTGTTAGGTTTTCGCTGAAATAGATTTTGATCAAAGAAAGAAAGGTAAAAACTCAGGTAAAAACCGATTGCATTAGAACTCTAGCCCATTATTTGCTAAGTGCGGAAGGGATAAAAATAGTGTTATCTTCAATTTGAGCGAAGTTATCGATGAATCATCATTAGCACCGCATAAAGAGTAGCTTAGCTAGATAGAAAGCAAAAAAAGTTCAACATAGGTCTCGTTAGTGGTGAATATTTGGACTACTGACAACCCTGAATGAAAATGAAATATAAATTTTAGATACCTGTGTCAGGCAAGAAATACGTTCTAGCTAATTATTTATTCATCAGAGATGCGTCGAATTCTGTGTACTTTTTTTATTCTATCAAAATAACATACTTAATATTATTATAAAGAAATCCGTGTTGAAAAATGGAACAAAAATAATAGCAATATATCTTAATAGATCTTAATAGGCGTGTTGCAGCCGTAAAATTTGATAATTTTACTACCATAAACTGACGTTAATATAATTATTGGAGAACTATATAAGTGCTCTCATGAAATAGATTTAATCACTTTTATTTTGATTTCAAACGATTTGATATAAAGGTACAAAATGCAACTCGCAACTTTTGCTTTTCTGCTTATCACGGTCGCTGTCACTTACGCGAGCAAACCTCATTATAATTTAGACGACGCTCCTGCTTTATTCGAAAAATTTGTCAGGGATCATAACAGACATTATAAGGATGCCGAGGATAGAGAGGTGCACTATCAAGCATTTGTTGATAGCTTAAATGAAATAAATAGATCAAACGAACTTGCAGAGTTAGAAGGCGGTTCCGGTGTTTTTGATATTAATGAGTTTGCTGACTATACAAAAGAAGAAATGAAGATGATAACCGGCTACTTGCCCAATGTAAGTGTGTTTAAATGTAATATTTATCAAAGTTTAATCGTTATATGTATATTAGTTTGGTTTAAATATAAGTAATCACATATTTTATACACGAAAAGCTAATAATTATAAAATTATCTTAAAGTTTCCATAGATTTTAGTTTCTGATTTATATTTTGTCGTTAGAAGTTTTATTGCATAGAATTGTTCTGTTACGTACATGAAAATGAAACCTCTAGAGAATTGGAAATAAAACGTTCATAATCAATTATTTTACAGAATTAAGAGCTCCGGATCCATCGATGGCGAGAAATTAAAAAAAGTAACTCTTTATATCAAATATATGCTATATCATTGTAATATCTTTATTATTTAACTATCCCATTTAAAATTTCGTGGTTAAACATTAAGTAACTAAGATAATTATAGAAGAATATCTTTAAAAGTCTAGTAAAGAATATCTTTTTATGTTTTCGGTATAGAACGTGATCCAATGTGGATAAACGAATAATGGGGATTTGAAATAATAATATGAGGCTGGCAACATCGATTGTCATTTTGTGACGAAGATGTGACTGAAAGAAAATTTCATTTAAAATTATATCTAGATAAATAAATAAAACTAAAGTTTCTATTTGTGATTTTAATAATAAATAAATATCGCCTTTTCTTCAATTAATAAAACTACGTGCAAGTTTATCAATGCAATCAAGAAATTAACAATAGTAAATTAAAAGCATATCAGACATTTTTTTCGTGTTTATACTAATTTTTCTACCCCATTTTTCCCGTTCGGGGTAGAATTATCAAAAACGACGAAACACTTGCATTTTTGCTCAAAAGCTTTAATTCTTTTTACTTCAAAACGGACTCTGTCACTCTTTGGGGTTTCAAAACCCTTGAAAGACGTATTCATTTATTTATAACCTTCTGGTTAACAAGCTTCTGTTTGTACATAAAATTTTATGCATCTAACTTTGAAAATGATAAGTTTTCATACAATTATCCATCCCTTACCATCTTAGGGGTGGAATTTTCGAAAATCCTTTCTTAGTGTGTGCATACATAATAAAACGCATTAATTACCAAATTTTTCAAGTTTCTAACCCTGTGGTTTTGGCTCTGCGTTGATCAATTAGTCAGGACAATTTATTATACACAAATGTATATATGTATATAGATAATATTTCAATAACTTGGTATTATTCCTTGTTAATTTTTTTCTGAAAGTTGGAAAAACGCATTACGCGTTTTCCCTACGGGAACAGTGTCCAAGGCGCCGAGTACGCCCCGAATATCAGCAGGTTAAGCAGCAGGCTTTCCGTCTTAACGAGGAGCGCCACGGGATTGCTTGCGCATGCTACCGTGACGCTCGGACTAATTCCTTGTTACCTCAGTTAACCAATTAATAACGATTTATTGTTATTTTTATTAAACATATGGTATATCTTAATTATGGTAACTATATAATTATTCTATTAAACAAACATGATTTGTACAAAATTTTCCCCAAATAATTCTACTCAAACGAAAATAGCTATTATGTGTTTTTAACATTATTCTTATACATATGTTTTCAGTTTTACATGTTCATCTTTATAAACAGCAAAATAATTTGTTTGCTCCTCTTCTGACTTTGGTTCCGAAATTTCTATTGAAAACTCAACTGACTGGAGCTGATTCTTTTTTTTTTTTTATAGATAAGGAAGGTGGACGAGCATATGTGCCACCTGATGGTAAGTGGTCACCAACGCCCTTAGACATTGGCATTGTAAGAAATGTTGCCCATCGCTTAAATCGCCAATGTGCCACCAACCTTGGGAACTACGATCTTATGTCCCTTGTGCCTGTAATGACACTGGCTCACTCACCCTTCAAACCGGAACACAACAATACCAAGTACTGCTGTTTTGCGGCAGAATGTCTGATGAGTGGGTGGTACCTACCCAGACGAGCTTTCACAAAGCTCTACCACCAGTCGATTCAAGAAGGTTTTTCCAGAAACGTTTCAACTTTGGCTTGCTTTTTGGATATAGAAGGAGCGTATAATAATGTTGTAGTTACTGAAGCTATTCAAAAACTTGATAATATCGGCGTTGGTTCTTCAATCTGTAGATATTTATGGAGCTATCTCAGTCAGAGGCATTTAAAAGTTATGTGATGATAATAAGCATGGTTCAAATATAGTGAGATGGACTAATATAGGCTTAGCTCAAGGATATCCAAATCTCCACTAATATTCTATATTGTAACTCGATAAATAACAGAAAAAATTATACTAGATATAGTTATCAGTCAATATGCAGATTATTTCGTGTTATATGTAAGGGCAGGTAATCAGCAAGACCAAATTTTTAAAATGCAATGTGCTATTGATATAGTAGTGAACAAATTAAAGCTAATTGCCTTAGAACCATCTCCTAGTAAAACTAAAATATCTTTATTTACAAGACGGCGTTAAATCGAAAAATTAAACATTAAAATTCATGCATCTGGATGGACAAAATTTATAAACCTTATAAGATTTTAAAAAATCCTCAAATTGGTAATTTGAAAATAGAACACAAATCATGCAACAACTCAATTACTCTTAAAAATCCAAGCGACATACTTGAACACATTCAATAAATCACAAGTTGCCTCAATAATTAATTAATTACTTTTCCTTTTTGTCCACCAATAAAATGGCGGTTTTAATTTAGAGCGTGTCTTTTTTTAACAACCCTGCTGTAGGGATCAAGTATACTCCTAACTGTATACATAATTATCTAAAATTGAGCGAATAGATGCAACTGAACCAAAACAAGATGTAGACAAATTATATTTAAAACTACCGAATTTAAGCTGATAGGAAGACACACCGAAGGCACGGATAACAGACAACATAATAAAAGAAAACTGGTCTTTTTTTGTCTAAACGTTAGTTTCGCAAATTTCGTTTCATGGTGCTTTCGTTAGATATTAAAAGAGACTATTTTCAATAATTATAATAACCAAAGACTTATTACTAACTAGTAAATTGAGTCTCACCAATCAAAGAGACACAACATATTTTTAGCGTACCTTTTAATAACTTTTTCTAACAGTAACTAAAATACTAACAGTAAAATACTTTTAGTATAGAAAACTAGATATTTTTTTATATTTAAAGTCCCTTTTATAACATGCATTCTATCATTCGTCGCGAAGCATATAATAAATGTTAACAAGTTTGTATCATCATCAACCCAAATACGAAGGCGCAACGTTTCGAGTGACTTTTTAAAAATCTTAAGAGCAGTGTAGCTATTATAACTGGTTTTAAATGTCGCAAAAAAATAGAGATTAATTTTGTATTTGCTATGATGATAATCTAATTAAAGGCTTAAGTATACCTCATTAAAGTACTTCACGTCGAATGAGTGGCATTATTGCTTTATTTATTATATCATCCGGAATATATTTTATTCAAAATAAATTCGAATGGTAACTCCGGCAGCTAACTGTTTCAATTACTCTATTGTAAAATGAAGTTGATTAAATAATGTGAATCAAAAATGGTATTGACTTTATCCGTAATAACTCGACCTGAGCGTGCTTCATTTTTGACATTAAAATTCCCAGACTGAAAACGCTTGAACCAATTTTGTGCTACTCTTACTGATACTGCGTTCAGTCCACGAACGTTGCCATTTTTTTCAAATTGTATCGAGTTTCTTTGTTAGATTAACTCATTTTGGCGGACAGAAAAAATGGCGCGGAAACAGTTTTTAGTTTATATTATTTTATTACTAAAATGTCATCTATTGATAGTATCAAAGCCAGCCAGATAAACTACTAGTACAAAACAAAATAGAAAAAAACGACCTCTTATACATATACACCAACAAACATTGGAACAGCGTAAAGCCCCAAATCTTCTCCTCCAAATAGGAAAAGGCCTTATCCTCGTAGTGGTATATTTTGATTTGAAACCATCAGTGAGGGGATTACAGACATTTATTATTATTTAATAACATTCATTTTTTAAATTGTTTTTTTTTTGTAAATGTAGCTTATATTATCTAAAGATGTCATTTATATTTCATCAAATTCAAATAGTAAAATTGATAAAATTGTTAAATCTCGAAACAGTGAAAGCTCTCACTTTAAACAGGATATTGAATAAACAACGTATTGTTCTCTCAATAATCTCAATAATTGTGTAGTTTTCCATTACTTTTGGTAAGCGTCCATAACTATCGTTATTCAGACGTGTGGAATAAAGGCGAAAATTAAAACGGGTTGCGGTCTCGATATCAACATGCATGTGATTTGACTCGCGGTCTTCGGTTCGCATTAAACTGATGCGAACACACAACTAGCTGCATTATCATACTATTTTCAAATTGTTATTGTAATGTAAATTAATTCGATATTTGTGTAAGCCAATTATGTCAGTCACGTCGCTTTAAATCTGTTCAGCGTATTTGTTTCATGTTAGGTCGAGCCGGCTCGGTTATAGCGGTGGGTTACATAATGATACGCTTAAATATATACATGTTTGTTCGTAACGCATTGACTCGATTTATTTATCATTATAAAACTATTGTTTCGATATCAGAAATGTTCTATTTAGTCAGGGGATGAGGTGAAATTTTATTTGTGTTTGAAATTTAAACATTATAGAACGATCATTAATCTATTCCATAAACGAAAAAAAAAAAAACAATATATAAAAATGAATTAAATGAACTTGACGGAATGCAAAATGCGTAAAAATACTATGTTTTAACGCTATCGACTGAATACGGAATATATCACACATCGCATGAATGATTGTCATTATTATAATAAAATTGTCGGAAAACTGAAGTTATTGCTCAAACGCAAAATGAAAGTTAAAGCGGAAAAATATCGAGCATCGAACGGTAATGAAAACGAGAAAAGAAACAATATATATTTTTAAATATTTATGAGATATAAATGCAAAATTCACGCTTAAATTTGTTTTTTTTTTATAGAATTTTCACATCGTGACGATTAAGTTAATAACATTAAATATCATAATATATACAGCACATACTATGTTGGTCTTCGAATTTATTTCGAGGCATACAGAATTTTCTGAGACCTTTTCGTTCTTTTAATAAGAGAAGAAATTATGTAAACATATGTGAAATTCATTCATTTGACTTTGCCATTTGGTTATTTAATTACGAAGACAACAAAGGATATTTGAATTTTTATAATGTATATGATATTAAAATGTAATATCAGTAAGGCGTAGATTAGCAGGACAAAGTCCTGCTTGTTAAGTACGACCATCATTAGTTATTTTATAGCTAAATTTATGTACTTTTTACTACTGTGTTGCGGTCTGAAAGGTGAGCAAGTTAAATGTCATAACAGGCACAAAAGATATAACATCTTGGTTCCTACAGTCCAAAGCGCATTGGTAGTATATGAAATGTTCTATATTCATCGCAAATCCAAAATTCAAAATTCAAAATTTATCTGTGGATAAATATAACCAGTAGTAACGACCATTTGCAGATCCGCCTTGTATTGTATCAAAAAAAAATACATATGAATAAAAACATTGTTAAGTAAATAATTTGCATTTATTATTTAATTATTAAAAATTTTTTAAGAGAATGTTAATTTACAAAGTACACAATATATTACAGATTGAAAAATAATGTAAAAACTGCGAAATATTATTTCACGCCAAATTTTACAAATAATTGATTTATTTGCCTAAGTGGATGATGTGTAATCCTAATGTTTTCTATGTTGAATTAATTAAAATTAAACACAATTCAATATTACACGTAAACCTCATCAAATAAAATAATATTTTTTAAACATAAATACTTCATTTGTTTTTTTAAGTGTATATTTTGTTTAATTTGTGCTAGAGTTCTTTGCTCTGCAACCAATACTTACTAAATGTTTTGGAGAAGGAGAAAGTATATAATTAAAAATACTGTTTACTTCATTTATACACCACTTATTTACTTGGACTAGACTTACCAGATTAGAAGTTGTTTCCTTCAACCGTAGACTGTAACATTATAAGAAATAATTGCACTCATAATAAATGCTGTACCAACCATAGGCTCTAACGTGTTATAGCCTTTTCGTAAGTAATTAAGCCGGCATATTACAGAATACAAAATAAAATTTGGTGGTTCGAACACGTCAATCTTATTTCGGAGATTACGGGTTCAAATTAAATAAATTTTCATCTACTTAATTTGTGCATATGATTCATCTCGTTACCAACGGTAAAGAAGAACATCGTGAGGAAACTTGCGTGTGTCGAATGAAAATCTGAGGAATAAGCTACAAACCTTTGCTTCAAAGGTCTTAATGCTGACTAAAGTATGTGCAGGCTGTTAATTTTAGAAGTATAATTATTGTGCGCACTCTAAAAAGTCTACTCAAAACTCTTCTCTGGTCAAAATCGTTTTTTTTCTCTCATGCAGTTAAATATCGACATCATTTGTTATTCAACTACATAAAACTTTGTAATATTTGAGTTGTAATTCATCTTAAGATAGACATTTCAGTAAATGTACGCACAAAAATCCATCAACGGAAGCTGAAATAAATATTATATTCACGATCAGTCACGAGCTGACCACGACAGCGGCTCAGTCGAAACGTCGGTAAAATATTTAAAAAAACTGCGTTCGTTGTTAAAAGCAGAAAAAAATATATAAAATCTATAATGTGTAGTAGAAGATTACGTTAGAATATTTTAAGTACTCTTATTATATATACTTTATTCTTATACATATTAATGTATATGTACATACATTTAATATAGTATTTCGTAATGACCCAGATTTATCCAGTAAAATATACTGTTAAGCAACTCATTACAATTCTAGAGTATTATAGAGAAATTGTAATTGTGTTCAAATTCAATTGATTCAAAGGCGTCGCTTAATTTGCGTCTATTGATAGGTCTTTAGCTAATCATCATACAAGACATTTGGCGTCCGCTTAGACCACCATTTAAATTAATTTTTAAAATTATGCAATAAATTCATTTGGTGGTTAGGCTATATACCTCATCATATATTCTTCGACCAAGAAATACTTATTATTATTGTTTCCCGGTTTGAACACACTTACACTGACTGACTGGGTGAGTGAGTCAGTGTAACCACAAGCATTAGAGGCATAATATCTTAGTTGCCAGGTTAGTGGCGCGATGTAAGGAGTTGTTAATAATAAAATTCTTACAGCGCTTATGTATGTAAGCGTGGTGGTCACTTACCACCAGGAGGCACACTTGCCAGTTGCATATCTAATACACTAAAAAAATTGCTGTTGTTAAATAGTCTTAGAAAACTCTCATTGAAAATTATGATATATTGCTAACAAAACTATGAGAATATGTATATATATGTTTGGTGGACAAAGTTAACGTGCAGTTATTACCATACGAAGTACATATTCGTACTACACAAATAACAGCAGAAATAACTTCGTTTTGCGTAATTTGCATGACTACGGAACTCAACCATCTGCGCTGTCTGATACGAACTTGGTTGAATTATTTATATCTTACATACAACACAACAACACATATCTACTGAGGCTAGTGAGTTGGTATACTGGTATTATATGTAAAATAGTTAACTTAAGCCAATTTTCTTAACATTTCGTAGATAAGATTTTCGAAAGAATATCCTAGAAGAAGAAACAAAACAGTCTTTTGAAACTATCTCAACGGGGCAATTATTTTGCTTCGTGTTCCATCCGTGTATAATAACGAACTAACCTAACGCCTGAGGCGATGTTCACGTTTCGCCTTCTAATGTCTGTCGAGGGAACTGATTCGTTTCGTATATTTGAGGATTTGTCTATTTTATTTTACGTTATTTATATTCAGGTCATACGATTACTCGACACATTTGTTCGTATTGTCTTATACATATATTGTCAACCTTATAACCGTTGCTTAGCGACTCTTTAGATAAACACTAATTTAACTCATTTTGACATTATTAATTTAACATTTAAAAGAGGAAGACATAACTGATCATCCGCTAACAGACATTAATAAGGACCGTAGGGACTACTACAGTAAATAGCCTTTTTTTACGCAGTGGAAACCTTCATAAAAGTATCCGTCTTCCATGAAGGGGGGAACCGGGTTATACGTGATTCTTACCTAGTAAAACCACTGCGATGTCCTGTTGCCTGATGCCGTGTTGATATAACGCATCCGCCGCCCCTCTCTACAATAAATAGCCTTCGTTGACATGTTTTGTTTGATAATAGTAAAGCGTAGCGTAGCGTCCAAAACATTCGATTATTATAATGATATTTAAAATTTATTATCGTTAGAAAATTAACATTTAAGGCACCAATAACACCATTTATTATTAAAATAACTCGCGTTAAAATTAATATGCTTCATAATATCCGCTCATTTGAATTTTATTGTTTCAGAAATAACAATGCCAACGCTAACGGGTAATACCAGTGATACCAGACTTTAGGGTAGAATTAATATTTCATGTTATTATAATGTTGGTTTACCTACATTCTTTTTTTGTTTCCAGTATTATTTAACATTTTTAGTTTTTTAATGTATTTTGTGTTTAAACAAGAAATATGATGTTTATTGCATTTGTAAAGAGCGAGATTTTCTATTTACTATTAAAATATTAAAACGAAAATTGTTTTCCTTGACGATTTTTTACTTTCTGTAATGTTTATTTTAATCGTCCTAAAATATCAACCACATACGTTTTTAATAGTGGGAAGTGATTCTACGTGTATTTCACTCACCATTTCTCTTTCAATGAAACATAAAGTTAAAAATTAATAATTATTAAATTCTACTATATTTATAAATATACCTTTAGTGCTAATTAAGCCAGAAAGAAAGCAAAGGATGGACAACTTTTTACATAAAAAAAAAGAATAAAAGTAAGATAAGAATGTTAAGAGAGTACCAAGTACTCGATAATTAATTAATAGTAGTTGCATGTAGAACATTGGATAAATAATAAATTAATATTAAAAGAAAATGGAGACTGCTTTTATTTTTAACGATAATTTATATAAAATGTTTACTAATATTACTAAATTGTTTGCACCATCAACATATGAGTATAAAAAGTGTAACTTCATTCGGCTTAGCTTAGCTTTAAATTCAATTGATTTCACTCACATATTATAAAAGTAAAAGGGCAAAAGTAAGCTGGAATATTTTATATACAACGTAAAAACTGTGTGAACAAGGAGGGGATTTCATGTTCTTAATATATATCGTTATTGTAATAATGTGACAAAATAAAAAATAAAAAAACATATTTCAGCAACATAATTCAGTTCAGAGAAGTAGCGCCAGCGCCTGGGTACCACAGGATTGATCTTTTGGACGGCGCATATTTTCATTATTTTATATATTCTGGCTGTTTAGATTCACTTAATTTTCTTTTAATCTATTTTTCATTGCATTATTAAAATAAATAAATTTATATATCATAACTAATTATTGTTAAATATATACATAATTTTTGTATGCAAATTATTTATTTATCCGCTCTCGGAATTATATATAAACACAAGTGAAAACATTTACTAAATGGTAAATAATAAAATGGCCGTTAAGCTTAAAATATATATAATATAATATAATTATTAATAAATTAGATATTGTTCTGTCAAGGACTCAGTAAATATTGATGATTTATGGCGTAAAATTTTCCTCAATAATCGCGTATTGCGCATTTTTAAATAATACTCTCAATACGTGTTGTCAGTTTTGTATGTTTATCTTTAAAAACAGCAACATAATTTGCTTCATACAATTTAAAATATCCGTTTTTTTTTAAATAATAATAATTAATTTTTATGTTTTTTTTCCTCCTTCAGTTCGGAAATATGGTGAAAATAATATTTAAATATCTAGTGCAGGAGCAGCATCAAGCCTCTTGCTTGAACAAAAGAAATCGGTTTATTTGACAATATAACGAATTATTAGGTACAACTTTTGAATCAAATTCTAGCAAAATGATGTTTAAAATGATTCTAGTTAAATTAGTAAAAATGAAAATATATCCAATATTATAATGAAAACCAAGGGAAGAAGTTGTAGAAACACATTAATAATTTCTCATAATTATTCTTAATAATCATATTCAGCCGTAAAATCGATATTTTTATTACCATAAACTTCGACGTTAATATGATTACTAAAGGACTGCGTGGACAAGCGTCATGATGAAGGAATGAACTTGAGCGATTAGCCAGTTTTACAAATAGTTAATTTTATAGTTAAGACCTGGATATTATTACAACAATATATATCTTTAATAATATAGCAAAAATAGTAGAATATAAATCTATATAAATTAAAATTTTCTGGAAAAAATATAAACAGTTACTATACCGAGTTGTTCATTTGAACCGTTTAAGTTTTTCCGATAAAATTAATGTTAATTAATTCGTATAATAATAATAATATTATTAATTATTTTAATAAAGCTTTAATAACTACCAACGTACCTTTATTAATCTAGCAAAATAGAGTAGACTATAAATCTACTAAAAAAATGAAAAAAAGTTTTTCTAAAAAAGATCTTAATAGTTTTTAAGCCGAATAGTTGATTTGAGCTATATGAGTTTTCCGATAGAATTGTAATCATTTTTATACCTTAAATTTTCAAAGGAGAACAACCAAAAATGTATGGACCTTGGTCCAAATGTCCACCACTAACGAGACTTATCTAATAATATTTTATTCTACTAAATACTGAGTCTTATAACTAGACTGAAACAAAAAATATGTAGTCAGTAAAAGTTATAACTAAATGTAGTCAGTTTTTTGACCTATATATGCGAAAAATATCGTTAATATAATTCTGTCTACTAAACTAAACTACGCTTGTTATGTAATGCCGCTTGTGTTCCGTGTTAGGTTTTCTCTGAAATAGATTTTGATCAAAGAAAGAAAGGTAAAAACTCAGGTTTTTACCTGAGCTTTTACTCAATTGCATTAGAACTCTATCCCATTATTTGCTAAGTGCGGAAGGGATAAAAATAGTGTTATCTTCAATTTGAGCGAAGTTATCGATGAATCATCATTAGCGCTGCATAAAGAGTAGCTTAGCTAGATAGAAAGCAAAAAAAGTTCAACATAAGCCTCGTTAGTGGTGGATATTTGGACTACTGATAACCCTGAATGAAAATGAAATATAAATTTTAGATACCTGTGTCAGGCAAGAAATACGTTCTAGCTAATTATTTATTCATCAGAGCTGCGTCGAATTCTGTGTACTTTTTTTATTCTATCAAAATAACATACTTAATATTATTATAAAGAAATCCGTGTTGAAAAATGGAACAAAAATAATAGCAATATATCTTAATAGATCTTAATAGGCGTGTTGCAGCCGTAAAATTTGAGAATTTTACTACCATAGACTGACGTTAATATAATTATTGGAGAACTATATAAGTGCTCTCATGAAATAGATTTAATCACTTTTACTTTGATTTCAAACGATTTGATATAAAGGTACAAAATGCAACTCGCAACTTTTGCTTTTCTGCTTATCACGGTGGCTGTCTCTTACGCGAGCAAACCTCATTATGATTTAAACGACGCTCCTGCTTTATTCGAAACATTTGTCAGGGATCATAACAGACATTATAAGGATGCCGAGGATAGAGAGGTGCACTATCAAGCATTTGTTCATAGCTTAAATGAAATAAACAGATTAAACAAAGTCTCAGAGTTAGATGGTGCTGGTTCCGCTGTTTTTGATATTAATGAGTTTTCTGACTATACAAAAGAAGAAATGAAGATGAAATTCGGCTTAGTAGTGCCCAAAGTAAGTGTGTTTATATTATCAAAGTTTAATCATTATATGTATATTAGTTTGGTTTAAATATAAGTAATCACACTTTTTAAAAAAAAAAAACTAATAATTATAGAATTATCTTAAAATTTCCATAGATTTTAGTTTTTGATTTATATTTTGTCGTTAGAAGTTTTATTGCATAGAATTTTCTGTTACGTAAGTGACATGTAAATGAAACCTCTAAAGAATTGGAAATAAAACGTTCATAATCAATTATTTTACAGAATTAAGAGCTCCGGATCCATCGATGGCGAGAAATTAAAAAACGTATCTCTTTATATCAAATATATGCTATATCATTATAATATCTTTTTTGTTTAACAATCCCATTTAAAATTTCGTGGTTAAACATTAAGTAACTAAGATAATTATAGAAGAAAATCTTTTAATGTTTTCGGTATAGAACGTAATCCAATGTGGATAAATGAATAATTCTTACAATTAAATTTAATTTAAATTACAACATTTCTTACAATGCCAATGTCTAAGGGCGTTGGTGACCACTTATCATCAGGTGGCCCATATGCTCGTCCACCTTCCTTTTCTATAAAAAAAATCCCATTAGGGGTGGAATTTTCGAAAATCTTTTCTTAGTGTGTGCACACATCATAAAATGCATCAATTACCAAATTTTTCAAGTTTCTAACCCTGTGGTTTCGGCTCTGCGTTGATTAGTTAGTCAGAACAATTAATTATACACAAATTTATATATGTATATAGATAATACTAATTAATAACTTGGTATAATTAATAACTTGGTATTATTCCTTGTTACCTTTTTTTTAACGTTGGAAAAACGCATTACGCGTTTCCCCCACGGGGACAGTGTCCAAGGCGCCTAGTACACCCCGAACATCAGCAAGTACACTTTCCGTCTTAACGAGGAGCGCCACGGGATCGCTTGCGCATGCTACCGTGACGCTCTAATTCCTTGTTACCTCAGTTAACTAATTAATAACGATTTATTGTTACTTTAATTAAACATATGGTATGTCTTATTTATGGTTACTATATAATTATTCTATTAAACAAACATGATTTGTACAAATTTTTCCCCAATGAATTCTACTCAAACGAAAATAGCTATTGTGTGTTTTTAACATTATTCTTATATATATGTTTTCGGTTTTGCATGTTCACCTTTATAAAAAGCAAAATAATTTGTTTGCTCTTCTTCGGACTTTGGTTCCGAAATTTCAATTGAAAACTCAAGTGACTGGACCTGAATCTCAGGATTTTACATGGTGGTGTAGGGCTTTTCACAGGCCCGTCTGGGTGGGTACCACCCATTCATCGGACATTCTGCCGCTAGGCAGCAATACTTAGTATTGTTGCGTTCTGGTTTAAAGGGTGAATGAGCCAATATAACTACAGGCACAAGAGATGTAGTAAAATCTCAGTTTCCAAGGTTGGTAGCGCATTGGCGATGTTGGCATCGATCAAGCCACTACATTAACGAGGGAGTCAATGTGAGCCATAGTAAATGATTATTCGAAATATTCTTGGCAATATGGCAATAACTTCGTTTAGAACGGAACGCGTGAACCAATGAAATGTTCGTCTGTCGCCAATCTCACGAACATGTACAACTATCAGATGCAAAAATTCACTATTTTGTATTAGTTCATCAACTTGACTACTCTCTTATAAAAGTAAGTCAAAGCTATGCACGAGTATATTAAAATAATTTGTCATCAATAGTTTTATATTAACTAAATTGAGAAGAACGTATTAAAAAAAGTTTGGGCTAACTATTTATATGTCTTTACAATGATATTTCTGTGTGTGGGCAGTGTGTGCATTGTCTATGATTAATATGATTATTAACATAATTATTTTTATAGAGTTTAATATCACTAAAGCATATATAATTAATCTAAAAAAAATATCTATCTTATCTATAACATCTTAATCTTAAAAAATATTCATTGACTGCTTCATTTGTCTAGCGGCTAGATATAAGGCCGCAGATACCGTGGTCCTGGGTTCAAATCCCACGTCGGGCCGGTAAAAAGTTATTGAGTTTATCTATCGGAATATCTCGTAGCAGCCCGGAGTCTGAAAGCTGGAAGTGTGTACGCTCCCGTGCCTTGGAAAGTACATAAAGCCGTTGGTCCGTTGCCATTCCATCGGAATATTTTATAAAAGACCTGTGTTTACGCACCCACTTGTGCATCATAATATGTCCAGGGCGGTTGGCTAACTCTCTTCAGATTAGCCCTCATAGCCAAAATCGGCCTGGAGAATATTATTATTATTAATTAAACAATAATGAATGGAGAATACTATTTAGCTTACAGCTGATATTTTAGGACTACCGATAATTTGTTGAGAAGTTAAATCACCGCGCTTGGAAGGTGTTGGGGAGTGCAGTAGGGGATGAGATGTATTTCGATTGTCCCTTAGACACGTGATTTTAAAGTACTTAAGCAAACTGATTTTTTTTACATATCGAATCTGATATAATGTACGCAGAAACAGACGATGTTTCATATTTTTTTCGTAATTTTATTTTATTACTTGCAATCGCAATTTGTGTATTGGTTATAATTTCAACAAAGCAATAGTAATTTATCTTAATAATTCTGATATGCGTGAAAGCAAATTATTCATTATTACATTTTTGTAGAGAATTGTATGATCTACAACTTTTGTCTGACCTATTTTCACGATAAAACTTACCGTTTTCGAGAAAAATGGAAAAAACCTTAATTTTGTACTTTTGACCTTGAATAATTTTTTTTTGCAGAAGTAGGATCGGGATTTTTGACATTTTATTTATAATGATGTATTTAACGTCTCTGCCAATTTTCAGCTCTATGCGAATTTTGGCTAAGTCAAATGTCTATTTTGACTTGACTATAAAGGCTCAAGGGAAACCTTGAAATAGTTCTTATAATAATTCTTAAATCTTTAACTTTAGTAAAATTCTGAAAGATTACCCTAGACAAACAGACAGACAGACAGGCAGAGAAAAAATGCTTGGTTTTACAAATATTCATATTAACTTTAAAAGAGGCAGATATTTTGAAATGACAAACAGACACTTCAATTTTATTTATTTGTATGTATATTGTATATTGATTATAAAGAGATGAAGAGAGAGAAATTAAGATTTGTGTGAAAAAAAAACTTTTGTTTGAATATTAAAAATACTCATTAAATGTTCTCTCTCTCTCTGTACTCAATGAACGCGGATTGGTGTTTATATAATCACAATATTCTCAATATTCTTCACGTTCTATAAAATCCAGCAAGTCATAGTAGGATATAAGTCTACAAAAAAATAAAATATATTCACGAAAAAAATACTTACTCAAATGCATTAATAGCATACATTTGCTCTTTCTCATTTGCGTTTAACGTTCAATATTTTGTTTTAAGTTTTTCTATAAAAATAACACATATTTTGTATTCTGTTAGCTATCCTTTGTATCTTACCTGTTAACTGTAACCTCTTTTGTGTGTCTTATTTAATAAATAAATAAACAATCTATTAAGTTTTCATTATTTTATTTTTAATCTGATTGATAGTTGTCACCTTCGCTCATAGATATACAATCATATAAATGTAAGTAGTATAAGCATCGTGGTTGTACAACCAATTACGAGACTAAAATGTTGACGTACCTTAATTTTTACATCAATATTATTATATTATGTTTTGTGTCAACATGTTTTACATAGTATAACAGTAATCCAGTTTATTGTATAGTATTTACAAGAACACGAAATTGACGCTCAACCGGTCAATAGTCTAAAATTAAAGCGGGTGAAATGCCTAAGTGCCCTTATCTCGTATTATATACTAAAACATTCTCCGAAACTCGCCGCATCGTCTGTTATAAGTTTGGCGTATAATGGTGTTAGTTTTTTCAGTTAGGCATTACAAAAAACAAAAAAACAACTAATTTATAAGTATAGATCGACAATCGATTTTTTTCTCTGTACTTTTTCTGTGAGTCCCACATACCCCACTTCATCTAGTGGGTTATGTGGGACTCACCAGCGTTGAGTACGCGTATCACGTCCCTCGAAGGTCCAAAGCTTAAAATAAATACAAAATGTACGCAGAAACAGATTTTTTTAAATGTTATACTTGTAATCTTAATTTGTGTTTGGTTTTTAATTAGTACAAAACATAATAGTAATTTATCTTAATATTTCTGCTATGCGTGAAACAACAGTTATAAATTATTACCACAAACTTTGACGATAATGTGATTACTGGAAAACTATATAAGAGATGTAATCAAATATCTGTACTCACTTCTGAGTTGATTTCGTACGATTTGATATAAGCCGTACAAAATGCAACTTGCGACGTTTGCTGTTTTACTATTAACCGTCACAGTGACATACTCGAGGAAACCGTATTATGATTTGAAAGACGCTCCTGTTTTGTTTGAACAATTTATCAGGGATTATAACCGACATTATAAGAGTATTGCGGATAGAGAGGTCCACTATCAAGCATTTGTTGATAATTTAAAAAAAATAAACGAATTGAATTATCCATACTACGGTTCAGGTGCAACTTTTGATATTAACAATTTTGCTGACTATACAAAAGAGGAATTTGATAGGATGAAAGGTTATATAGGCTAAAAAGTGAGTATGCTACAAAGTTTTTATTCTTATATACATATAGGTTTAATGCGTTAATTAATGATAGTGTTTCTTTTATGATTCATATAAACAAAATAATATTTTGTTAAAATATGTTTAGTTGCATAAATTATCTTTCCAATACAAATTAATTACCGTTCTAGTCCGGGTTATTTCAAAATGTAAATAAAAATTCTGAAAATGAAATGTATCTAAATTTTCTAATTAAATAATTCAATTATTTTACAGAAATGAACGATCCAGAAATGTATTTCGTTATTTCAAATATATTATGATCATAGTGTTTGTTTTTTATTTAATTAATGCTTTTTAAATTATTAAATACATATTAAAATCTATTCCTTAATATTGCGGCACATTATATTCTTTACAAAATTTTTGATTATGTCTATAATTATCGTTTTATTATAATATATGATAAAATGTACAATTGTTAATGCTTTCGTTTTCTGGATAATATGTTGACAGACTGGCAAACGGTCATGACCGTCCATAAGCATTGGGGCTGTAAGAAATATTGACCATTCTTTACATCGCCAATGCTCGACCAATCTTGGTATCAACCAATCGCCTGTAACAACAGACACAAGCCAAAGTAACTATATACTAGATAAGATTAAAAAACAAAAATATGAATCCTCAAATGAATTAAGCCTTACATTCTTCATCAATTTAATTAAATGGTTAGAAAATAATAATGTTATTTAAATTTCATTTTGTGATTGGTTTTGGTTTGTTCTGAACAGCTAGCTAGATGTGTAACTCCATAATTTACTTTTCCATGTCGAATCGTCGGTAACATGTACATGGTACTGTTAATTGACGATTGAATTGAGCCGAGATGGCCCAGTGGTTGAAAGACTGGAGAAGCAGATCCTGGTCCGTGAAGTCGGACAAAACCAGCTCTTGCGAGCAATCATGTCAGCGATGTTCTGCAGGGAATTGGTGTGGGGGGCCGTAGCCACTGGTTACCTTCACCCCTTGTGGAGAGCTCCGCCGAGCTACGAGAGGAGCACAGCACAGGAGGGGATGCGTTATATCAACACGATCGACCGTAAGCCTTCGAGTATCTCGGCAATTAAAGTATATGAATTTGTTAGTGATTCTCTCAAACTGAATTAGTCTTAGTTTTAGAGCCTTTTTTTTGTTTTAATCTAGCGTGTAACGATGGGGCCGACTATAGGCTGGCTATAAAGGCCCCTTAAAAATAAAAGAATAAAAAAATATGTATATGGGCGGTGGTGACCACTAATCATCAGGTGTTCCATTTGCTCGTTCGCCTGCCTGTAACATAAATAAAATAAAAATTAAATAAAAAGGATAAGTGGCTCTATATCAAGCCACTAGATTTACGAGGGAGTCAGAGTGAGTCATAGTAAATGATTATTTAAAATATTCTTGGCAATGTGGCAATAAGTTTGTTTAGAAGGGAACGCGTCGATACCAGTGAAATGTTCGTCTGTCGCCAATCTCACGAACATGTACAAACATCAGATGCAAAAATTCACTATTTTGTATTAGTTCATCAACTTGACTAATAGAGTATAAGTAATAAGTACGAGTATATTAAAATAATTTGTAATCGATAGTGATTCATTTTATATTAACAAAATTGAGAAGTACATATTATAAAACTCCACTGCTGACCAATATTGATTGGTCGCCGACTCCACTGCTGACCAATATTGATTGGTCAGCAGTGGAGTCGGCGTCTGGTATTGAACATAAGGTTGATGTTTTTTGTTCGTTGCTCACTCAACTTTATGATGTTCATGCACCGATTCACCCAGTCAAATTGAAACACCTTCCTGCTCCCTGGCTAACTAAAGACATCAAAAATAGTATACACAGGAAAAACGTTGCTAAAACAAAATATAAATTAAACAACTCAGAAGAAAATCGAAGGAAGTATCATAAAGCTAGGAATCGCTGCAATACATTATGTAGGGATGCACAACGACGCCATATTCATAATTCAGTCGAGAACGGCGACTCTCACAGAGTTTGGAAATTTCTTGAGACTGTTGGAGTTGGTAAAGGTTCTCAGAACTCATCTGTTCTTAATATTAACACAGAACTCTTAAATCAGTATTTTTCTACTCCTTCGAACTCATTTGATAGTTCAGCTAAATCGCGTACTCTTCACTCACTTTCTACAACTTCAACTCCTCTTTATCCTCCGTTCGTATTAAGTCAGTTCACTGTGTGTGATGTTAAGAAGAACATACTGTCCGTCTCATCTAATGCCATCGGCAGCGATAATGTAAGTCGTACTATGATCATTCCTCTTCTTGATATTATCGCTCCCGTGATCACATATATTCTAAATGAATGTGTCTCATGCTGTATATTTCCTGAAGCTTGGAAGAGCGCTAATGTTATACCTCTTCCAAAGAAAGCCAATCCTATTTCCTTTTCTGATTTTCGTCCTATCTCTATTTTACCTTTCCTGTCAAAAGTTCTTGAAAAACTAATTCACTTTCAGTTAAATCTCTTCCTAAACAAGAACAACCTGCTCAATCCCTGCCAATCTGGCTTTCGCCCTGGACATAGTACGGTTACTGCCCTTATAAAAGTTACTGATGACATCCGATGGGCTATGGACAATAAGCAACTCACTATTATGACTTTGTTGGATTTCAGCAATGCTTTTAATAGTGTTGATTTTGATGTCCTACTTAGTCAGCTGCGTTCTCTTAACATATCCCCTGCAGTCATTGAATTGTTTCACAGCTATCTTCGCGGTCGTCGGCAACGAATTCGCACTGATGACACTTACTCATCATGGTGCGATATTTCTGCTGGCGTACCGCAGGGCGGCGTCTTGTCACCATTACTTTTCTCTATTTTCATCAATTCAATAACTCATAACCTATCTTCTCTCTACCACATGTATGCAGACGATGTCCAGATTTACACCCAGTCGACTTTGGAGAATCTTCCGTTGGCTATCGCAAGAATGAATAACGACCTCAATATCATTCTTGAATGGAGTAAATCGTTTGGTCTTAATGTTAACCCTAGCAAATCTCAATCCATAATTATTGGCAGCCGGAAACAATTGTCAAAAGTCGACTGGTCTTCCTTGCCATCAATAATGTTTGACAATATTGTCATCCCTTATTGCGACTGCGTTAAAAACTTGGGAGTTTTCCTTGACAATACTCTTAGCTGGACTCGCCATGTAAATGAAATCAGCAGGAAGGTGTTTGTTGCGCTGAGGTCTTTGCGTCGTCTTCGACATTTTCTTCCAATTCCTACCAAAATTATGCTCGCACAGTCTCTACTCCTTCCTATCCTTGATTATGCAGACGCAAGCTTTGTTGACTTAACCGAAGACCAGTTAAATAAGCTTGAGAGACTACAAAACACATTTATTCGGTTTATATTTGGATTACGCAAATATGACCACGTTTCACAATTTCGTTCTCGTCTTAATTGGTTACCCATTCGACTTCGCCGGAATATGCACATCTTATCTATATTGTACTGTGTGTTGTTTCACGCTGGTACTCCCCCCTACTTGAAGGAGAAGTTTTTATTTTTAGGGAATCCTGGAGAAGTTCTTCGTTCTGCGAAGAGATGGATCTTAAGGGTGCCTGAACATAACTCATCTTTCTATAATAATTCTTTCACAGTTCAGGCTATTAAGCTCTGGAATGACCTTCCTTTAAATATTCGGGAGGCTAAATCCATATACATTTTTAAAAAACTTGTGAAAGATCACTTTTTGTCTCAAATGCCTTATCACCATTAATTAATTAATTAAATATTTTATTTTTATTATTATTAATTTTTTCTGCTATGTTTGAGGACTTATCGTTTTTATTCGCTCTTATTGTTTATAGTATGTATTTATATTGTATACTTGTAATTATATATGTATTTATAATATAATTTATTTATTGATATATATTATATGTATTTTATATTTACATTTATTTTTTTTAGTTTGTTTAATCATATTTTAATATTATTTTAATGTATTATTAGAGCACCACCTACCTCATATCCTATGAGTTATTCTCTTAATCCGTTGGTTGCCTGGAAGAGATCGCTATGTAGCGATAAGGTCGCCAATTTGTATACTACTTTTATTATATATGTATCTCTGTTTTGTATTCTTTTTCTCCTTGTGGTGTACAATAAAGTATAAAGTAAAGTATAAAGTATAAAAGGCTTGGGCTAACTATTTATATGTCTTTACAATGATATTTCTGTGTGTGGGCAGTGTTTGCATTGTCTATGTTCGATATGATTTTTAAGATAATTATTTTTAGAGATTAATATCACTAAAGCATAAATAATTAATCTAATAAAAGATAGATATGATCTTATCTATAAAATCTAGCGGCTAGATATAAGGCTGCAAACACTGTGGTCCTGGGTTCAAATCCCACGTCGGGCCAGTAAAAAGTTATTGAGTTTATCTATCGGAATATCTCGTAGCAGCCCGGAGTCTGAAAGCTGGAAGTGTGTACGTTCCCGTGCCTCGGAAAGTACATAAAGCCGTTGGTCCGTTGCTATTCAATCGGAATATTTTATAAGAGACTGCACCTGTGTTTACGCACACACTTGTGCACCGTAATATGTCCAGGGCGGTTGGCTAACTCTCTTGAGATTAGCCGTCATAGCCAAAATCGGCCTGGAGAATATTATTATTACTCATTAAACAATAATGAAAGGAGAATACTATTTAGCTTACAGCTGATATTTTAGGACTACAGATAATTTGTTTAGAAGTTAAATCACCGCCCTTGGAAGATGTTTGGGAGTGCAGTAGGGGATGAGATGTATTTCGATTGTCCCTTAGACACGTGATTTTAAAGTACTTAAGCAAACTGTATTTTTTTACATATCGAATCTGATATAATGTACGCAGAAACAGACGATGTTTCATATTTTTTTCTATAATTTTATTGTATTACTTATTTTCTTACTTGTAATCGCAATTTGTGTATTGGTTTTTAATTTTAACTAAACATAATAGTATTTTAGTATTTGTCTTAATAATTCTAATATGCGTGAAGGCAAATTATACATTATTACCATAAACTTTGGCGTTAATATGATTACTGGAAAACTATATAAGGGCTCTAATTAAATATCTTCACTCACTTTTGAGTTGATATCGTACAATTTAATATAAACCATACAAAATGCAACTTGCGACGTTTGCTGTTCTATTATTATTAACCGTCACGGTGACACACGCGCAGAAACGGTACTATGATTTAAACGACGCCCCTGTTTTATTCGAAAAATTAATCAGAGAATATAACAGACATTATAATAGTGTTGCGGAAAGAGAGAAGCGCTATCAAATATTTGTTGATAGGAAAGCACATTAAGTCCTGCGCCTGAACTCTTTCCGGTCGTGTCGGATTGCCGTCCCATCGGATTATGAGAGTTAGGGAATAGAGAGTGCACCTGTGTTTGCGTACACACTTGTGCACTATAATATCTCCTGCGCAGTAGGCTAATCTCTCTTGAGATTGACCGCTGTGGCTGACATCGGTCTGGAAGACATTATTATTATTATATTTGTTGTATAAATTATTTTAAAAATTCCAAAACAAATTATTACCATTTCTAGTTGATGTCTTTTCGTTAGACATTTCATATATACATAAAATGTTTGAAAATTAAATATGCATATACTTTCTAATTAACTAACTTAATTATTTTACAGAAATCCGATCAGAGATTAGATCGTAGACAGAAGATCCAGATTCATTTTTTCAAAAAATAAATGAAACGTATTTCGTTATTTCAAATATAGTATGGTTATAATGTTTGTTTTTTTTTTTAATTAATCCAATTGCAATCTGCGTGGTTAAATGTTTCCTTTCATATGTATGATATTAGTGCGACTATTATTATTATTCTTTTAATTTAAGGTAAATGGATATACTAAATTATTGTAATGCCTTATTAAATACTTCATATATATTATATACTCTATATATTATATATATATTTTTAACTATAGTTAAATATAATATTAATATAATACGTTAGTTTAGAAAATTATTTTGCTGTGAACAGGCGTGCTTAGTGGTAGTATTTTGTTAAAATTATTTAACAGCACAAATTAAAATTGAAAATATCACACTCGAACAATGACGTAGCTAGCAGATGTTACTCAAGGTTACTGACGAAGGGAATTAGGGACTGACAGTATAGTCTTTTTTTTTTAAAATACTCATGAAATTTATACAAGTTTTATTGTGTGAGTAACACAAGCCAATAGTTTCTTATTTTTATTTATATTAAACGTCCGATGACATGTACAGGCTGCATTTTAGTGCATATTATGTAAAATATGAATTTTCTAATGATTAAAACCGCGATGTCTCAGGAATGGTGAGTCGTAAGAGTAAAAATGACTGGACCATTTTTGTAGAGAATTGTATGATCTACAACTCTTGTCTGACCTATTTTCACGATAAAACTTACCGTTTTCGAGAAAAATGGAAAAAACCTTAATTTTGTACTTTTGACCTTGAATAAATTTTTTTTGCAGAAGTAGGATCGAAGGAAATTTTTGACATTTTATTTATAATGATGTATTTAACGTCTGCCAATTTTCAGCTCTATGCAAATTTTGACTAAGTCAAATGTCTATTTGGACTGGACTATAAAGACTCAAGGGAAACCTTGAAATAGTTCTTATAATAATTCTTAAATCTTTAATTTTAGTAAAATTCTGAAAGATTACCTCAGACAAACAGACAGACAGACAGGCAGAGAAAAAATGTTTGGTTTTACAAATATTCATATTAACTTTAAAAGAGGCAGATATTTTGAAATGACAAACAGACACTTCAATTTTATTTATTTGTATGTATATTATACATTGATTATAAAAAGATATAGATTTTTTTAAATATTAAAAATACTCATTAAATGTTCTCGATGCTTCAACGCGGATTGGTGTTTATATAATCACAATATTCTCAATATTCTCCACGTTCTATAAAATCCAGCAAGTCATAGTAGGATATAAGTCTACAAAAAAATAAAATATATTCACGAAAAAAATACTTACTCAAATGCATTAATAGCATACATTTGCTCTTTCTCATTTGCGTTTAACGTTCAATATTTTGTTTTAAGTTTTTCTATAAAAATAACACATATTTTGTATTCTGTTAGCTATCCTTTGTATCTTACCTGTTAACTGTAACCTCTTTTGTGTGTCTTATTTAATAAATAAATAAACAATCTATTAAGTTTTCATTATTTTATTTTTAATCTGATTGATAGTTGTCACCTTCGCTCATAGATATACAATCATATAAATGTAAGTAGTATAAGCATCGTGGTTGTACAACCAATTACGAGACTAAAATGTTGACGTACCTTAATTTTTACATCAATATTATTATATTATGTTTTGTGTCAACATGTTTTACATAGTATAACAGTAATCCAGTTTATTTTATAGTATTTACAAGAACACGAAATTGACGCTCAACCGGTCAATAGTCTAAAATTAAAGCGGGTGAAATGCCTAAGTGCCCTTATCTCGTATTATATACTAAAACATTCTCCGAAACTCGCCGCATCGTCTGTTATAAGTTTGGCGTATAATGGTGTTAGTTTTTTCAGTTTGGCATTACAAAAAAACCAACTAATATATAAATATAGATCGACAATCGATTTTTTTCTCTGTACTTTTTCTGTGAGTCGCACATACCCCACTTCATCTAGTGGGTTATGTGGGACTCACCAGCGTTGAGTGCGCGTATTACGTCCCTCAAAGGTCCAAAGCTTAAAATAAATACAAAATGTACGTAGAAACAGATTTTTTTTATGTTATACTTGTAATCTTAATTTGTGTTTCGTTTTTAATTTGTACAAAACATAATAGTAATTTATCTTAATATTTCTGATATGCGTGAAACAACAGTTATAAATTATTACCACAAACTTTGACGATAATGTGATTACTGGAAAACTATATAAGAGCTGTAATCAAATATCTGTACTCACTTCTGAGTTGATTTCGTACGATTTGATATAAGCCGTACAAAATGCAACTTGCGACGTTTGCTGTTTTACTATTAACCGTCACAGTGACATACTCGAGGAAACCGCATTATGATTTGAAAGACGCTCCTGTTTTGTTTGAACAATTTATTAGGGATTATAACCGACATTATAAGAGTATTGCGGATAGAGAGGTCCACTATCAAGCATTTGTTGATAATTTAAAAAAAATAAACGAATTGAATTATCCATACGACGGTTCAGGTGCAACTTTTGATATTAACAATTTGGCTGACTATACAAAAGAGGAATTTGATAGGATGAATGGTTATATAGGCTAAAAAGTGAGTATGCTACAAAGTTTTTATTCTTATATACATATTCATCAGTTTCTTTTATGATTCATATAAACAAAATAATATTTTGTTAAATTATGTTTAGTTGCATAAATTATCTTTCCAATACAAATTAATTACCGTTTCTAGTCCGGGTTATTTCAAAATGTAAATAAAAATTCTGAAAATGAAATGTATCTAAATTTTCTAATTAAATAATTCAATTATTTTACAGAAATGAATGATCCAGATTTATCTTCGTAATTAAATTATTTTACAGAAATGAACGATCCAGAAATGTATTTCGTTATTTCAAATATATTATGATCATAGTGTTTGCTTTTTATTTAATTAATGCTTTTTAAATTATTAAATACATATTAAAATCTATTCCTTAATATTGCGGCACATTATATTCTTTTCAAAATTTTTGATTATGTCTATAGTTATCGTTTTATTATAATATATGAAAAAATGTACAATTGTTAACGCTTTCGTTTTCTGGAAAATATGTTGACAGACTGGCAAACGGTCATGACCGTCCATAAGCATTGGGGCTGTAAGAAATATTGACCATTCTTTACATCGCCAATGCTCGACCAATCTTGGTATCAACCAATCGCCTGTAACAACAGACACAAGCCAAAGTAACTATATACTAGATAAGATTAAAAAACAAAAATATGAATCCTCAAATGAATTAAGCCTTACATTCTTCATCAATTTAATTAAATGGTTAGAAAATAATAATGTTATTTAAATTTCATTTTGTGATTGGTTTTGGTTTGTTCTGAACAGCTAGCTAGATGTGTAACTCCATAATTTACTTTTCCATGTCAAATCGTCGGTAACATGTACATGTTAATTGATGATTGAATTGAGCCGAAATGGCCTAGTGGTTAGACGACCGGAGAAGGAGATCCTGGTCCGTGAAGTCAAACAAAACCTGTCCTTGCGAGCAATCGTGTCGGCGATGTTCTGCAGGGAATTGGCGTGGAGGGCCGTATCCTCCTTCTGTGAGATCGTCATGATCCAAAAAGAGACGGCAGAGCGAGAACGGAAAAGGAGACGTCGTCGGCGTCGTAGGGCGTAAACCTGGGGCCGTGAATGCGTGAGGTGGGGGCCTCACGAGTCCTATTTCAGACGGCTCTGTGGAAAACGGCAGCCGGAATGGCTTCGCGCTGCCGTACACACTAGCGAGGAGTGTGGGAGACGAGATTACCTTCACTTCTTCTGGAGAGCTTCGCCGAGCCACGAGCGGAGCACAGCACGGGATGGGTCGCGGATGCGTAATATCAACACGATCCCGCAGCTTCTCCGATCCATGCTGAGGATAGCCATCGCAGTGGTATTAGTGGGTAAGAATCCCATATAACCCGGTTTCCCCCCCCCAAGGGATGCTAGGTATCTTCCTGAAGGTTTCCACTGCGAGAAAAAAAAGAAAAAAAAGTGGTTGGAAGACGCAAATATCAACTTAATTTTGAATTTTCATGTTTTTCTCAAATAATTTAAATGAAAGCATTATTCATTTTGAGCGTTGAAAGAAAATATAGTGAGCCACATGTGCATGGAGCAGTGCGGTGAAATAGATGTAAAGCTTCTCATCAAAAAGAGTGGATACCTTAGTCCAGCAGTGAGACATCACTGACTGTTAATAAGTATTAAAATAACAAACCAAATAAAAACAATGAAAACAAATCACCACAGACATGCACACATATAATTAATTATACATTTTTCATTTATGTGTAATATATTTAATTTATGTTGCAAGATTATTATCATATATTGTGTAATCCGATTACCCTTATTTTATTACTATCCATCATTGTATTAAAATGAAATATAACGGTGTTAATTACGAAGTAAATAAATAAGAAAGAGTTTTACTCGAAAACGAAATATTAATGTTTATTAATGTACAACACTGAGTGATTCGTCTTTGAGAAATTTAAAACTGTGGTTATCTTTAAATTAAATATAAAGTTACACTTCGTGTGTCCGTTTGTTTGTTAAATTCTTCTTAAGCTACATGCTGAATTTTGTTTTACTATTATTACTTCTCCGGAATGGTTTTTTACATATACATAAATATTTCATTTGTTTTATATAAATATAATAATCATTACATATATAATTTATGTTTTGCAATAAAGTTATGCTTTCAGGGTGCTAACAAGGCTTCCCATGATTTAACTATATTTTTTTTATAATATAGGTAGGCGGACGAACGAGCAAATGGGCCACCTGATGGTTAGTCAACATTTCTTATAATACCAACACCCATAGACATTGGTACTATAAGAAATGAAAATGTTGACCATCGCTTACATTGCCAGTGTGCCACCAACCTTGGGAACACTTGTGCTGTTTTTATATACTATAAGCAATACATTAAAGTAATAAGGTAAAAATATATAAAACATTCATTTATAAACTATGTTTTTCACTCCGAGAAGTCATTCGACTCGCTTCCGCTCAAGCTATGAACGCGAAGTTCATGTCTTCGCTGCGACGAATATTACTCGTACTCACGGTTCATACTCCTGTAGGTTTGCTTTGTAGTGTTAATGCACTAAGGTACGGTAATGTTATATATAATGTCGTGACACGGCCCTGTCTTCAAAATAAGTACAGCCGTACGATACGTAAACATACATTATTTTAATTTCATCTACCTTCACAGTTTCTTTCTAGTTTTGCTATTGTAAATATTATATAAATAGGAAGTGTTCAATTAAAATACATGTTGTATTTTTTGATTAGTAGATTTAGTAAAAACAAACAAATAAATTTAATACCAAATTACAATTACAAAATTAATTTAAATTCAAATTCAATTCGTTTGTCCGATTACCGAGTGAATACCGAACTCAAAGCGCGTAGGTATGACTTGCGTTCCGACCATTTGTATGAAGATATAGAATACTGATAGATAACATTACCGTAACTATGGTTACGGTAGTTGAAATAGGAAATCTTCATTGTATGTTAGTTTTCCAACGTGCGCCTTAATCCATACATGTCATATGGTAATAACAATCCAAAGCTATCCAATGACTACGGACCATAAGAAAGTTCTTAAAAACCTTACATTGTAACATTACGACTACGACAAGCTATTTCATGTGCCTTAACGACATTAACTTACCAAAACATAGCACAAAGCATTAATAAGCTTCAGGCAATAAACAGACAGTTCTTTTATATGAACCAGTTAAACCTGAAGGTTGAGCAATGACAAAACGGTGTATTAAGTCAATATACCGCCTACTCGTAGATTATTCAACTCAGAAAATTCGAGTGGCAAGAAACAAAGCCCCGGACACACCATCATTATGAAAACTTTACACTTGCACCAGCTGGAAAATGGCTTCAAAAGATTTTCCATCGCTTAATAAATTCCATTAACAAAGAACCTTTTGTATTTTCGCCCTAAAAAAACATCTATCGTTATTGTTATTTTTTAATTTCTCTAACAGAGTTGTGCTCTTATAAAGGAAAACATAAATCCGTTATACGGAACAATAACTAAGGTACGTTTTACTGTGGAAGGGTTTTAAGGCTGAAACATCTAGAAATAGGGTTTCCTTTGGTGTCAAAATTATTTTTATATACGTTGATACGGCTTCTTTTTTCAAATAATGAACGAAATTGAAATAGTCTCTTTGTGCTTTTGTCTTTTTGTCCTACGAAGAAGTAATCTGGTTATATCAGTTTCTGTAGTATCGGTAAAAGTGTTAGTTATTTTAAAATAATGTACGTACTCTTATATTGTATATAAGTAAAATCTTACGAACATTACAAATGCGAAAGTTTTTGTGTTTGAATAATTGTTACTTAATTACGATTGAGGGACCTTATAGGTTTTAATAAAAAAAAAGACTATTTTTTAATTTAAACTTGCTCGCGCGTTTACTAGTTACAAATGAAGTTTTATCATAATATATGCACTTTATATGTTCATATAAGTATAATGTACATATAAACGGTATGTTTGTTCAAAGAATGGCACGGAAGATGAGAAAAGTTTTTAATCGATGATAAAAAAATATACAGTGTTTGTCATGTACAATATGTGTTGAATCTCTGCATGTAATATTATTTTTCAATTTTATTAATTAACTTTTCACTGTTGTTTGTTTTACACGTGAGCTTCAGTACAATTCTGCAAGAAAACACTTCTTTACACACCCGTGAAATGTTGACAATCGAATTTTACTGATACCATTTTGATGAGTGTATTCTTGAAATGTTATAATTATTATGGTCAATATTACATATCAAGACTTCACGAACGTTTTCTGCTGTTGTTTGTTGACTTACAGAGTCTGTGGTACACATCATATTACCTTATTTACATCTATTTCGTTTTGACAATTTGAAATACAGATCTATTATCTGTATTTTCTAAAATTTTTAGTGTTTTAAAACTAAATTAATGCGAGTTATGTTGTAGATATGCTTGGGATAATATTATTAATGTTATTTTAGATATTACAGAATATAAACCAAGTTGTACTTATAATGATTTATTCTTGTAACAAATTGTGGTAATACAAATAGGTTACACTTTTTTACAACACTTTTCCGAATGAATCAGATTCAACCAGCGTATCGCTCAAGTTGACTATTGCGAACTTGACGTTGCACAGTGCTGCCATCCATTGAGCTGGTGTAGAATCATGACCGGAAACTCGATGGCGTTAACAATCTTATTATAATATTTTAATAAGCTCATTGTAATTGTAACTTGTAGAAATAAATATCTAATAATAATTGTAAATGATATATTCTTATTTAAATAATACCTAAAAATGCTACATAATATGTATGTGAAGTTGGAACTGATACATTTTAGCTGGTTATATGGAAATGTAAAATATATTTTCAAAGAAATTATAGAGTTTAAAACCTTTTATATAATATAATCATTTTTTTAAATACATTTTTAGCACTAGTACTATGGAATTATACAAGATATGTGTGTGAGAGAGGTATAAATGTATTATTTCGATATAAAATAATTTGTAGCTCGTATTTAATTAATCAATATAATTCATCAAACTTAATTACTATATAATAAAACTGTTAAATCTCGAAACAATGAAGTCTCTCGTTTTAAACAGAATATTGAATAAACAATCTATTGTTCTCTCAATAATCGTGTAGTTTTCCATTATTTTCGGTAAGCGTTCATAACTATCGTTATTCAGACGTGTGGAATAAAGGCGAAAATTAAAACGGGTTGCGGTCTCGATATCAACATGCATGTGATTTGACTCGCGGTCTGCGGTTCGCATTAAACTGATGCGAACACACAACTGGCTGCATTATCATACTATTTTCAAATTGTTATTGTACTGTAAATTAATTCGATATTTGTGTAAGCCAATTATGTCAGTCACGTCGCTTTAAATCTGTTCAGCGTATTTGTTTCATGTTAGGTCGAGCCGGCTCGGTTATGGCTGTGAGTTATCTAATGATATGCTAATATATATCATAGTCATAACGGATTGATTCGATTAATTTATTATTATAAATCTGTTATTTATAGATAAGGACGTTTATAGCGTGCTTAAAAAAATAAGTAGGTCTTTTTATTTTATTTTTTTGTTAACTGATTTATTGCTAACGGCTTGACCAATTTGGATAATAATAATAATAATAATAATAATATCCTGGGACATTTTTCACACACGGCCATCTGATCCCAAATTAAGCTTGTACAAAGCTTGTGCTATGGAAACCAGACAACTGATATACTACATATACTACTTTTCTTTTTGTAAATACATACTTATATAGATAATTACACCCAGACTCAGAACAAACAGACATGTTCATGCACACAAATGTCTGTCCTGGGTGGGAATCGAACCCACAACCTTCGGCGTGAAAGGCAAGTATCTACCAACCACGCCAACCGGCTCATCGGATGATTTTAAGTTTATTCATTCGAAGTAATTCCCAAGGAAACAATTAAAACAATTGATATATGTCCAACATCGCGCGTAGAATTAGCTCGCTGAAGTGGAAGTGGGCGGGTCATGTCTCCAGGCGCATTCACGGCCAATGGAGCCAACACGTGTTCGAATGGAGACCACGCTTAGGCAAACGTAGTGTAGGACGATTCAAAAAAGGTGGCAGATACGGGATGGATGCGGACTGCCAAAGATCGGGATGGTTGGAGTTCTATGGTGGCTTTTCGTAGTGGACGGCAAAAGGTTGAAAATAATATATATAGTATAAATAAAAGCAGTACCTAAGTGTGTTTTAACGCTGCCAACTGAATATATTTCACGCACCGTATGACTAATTGTCATTATTATATTTAAATTAGCGGAAAATTACAGAAAGCTGAAGTAATTGGTCAAATGCAAAATTAAATTTATAATGAAAGATGAGGCTTTCAACGCTGGATGTAATGGAAATAGGGATACAATATTATTTTCCGTTGTTGACGAATATAAACATAAATAGTGATACAAACGAGTAAATAATATTTTCTTCTTTAACTCAAAACCTTTGTCTCAAAACTTTAAATTTTAAAAAGTACTTTAAAGATTAATATGAGGTACGTGTAATTTTTTTCAAGTTCAAATAGATGATTAATATTTGCACAAAAGTCAATTAAATATACACTCGAAGTTGTGACTGCTTGCTAAGATAGATAATAATATCTATCTTCATCGTAAATGTATTGTTATTTTATTTATTATTACAGCACCACCTCATATCCTATCAGTTATTACTTACACCGTTGGTTGCCTAGAAGAGATCGCTATGTAGCGATAAGGTCGCCATAATGTTACTTTTATTTAGACTGCATCCATGTTTTGTATTTTTTTTTCTCTTTGTGGTGTACAATAAAGTATAAAGTAACGTATGTTACGAAGTATTTTTATAATTAACTACTGTTAGTGTAGTTGCTCGAAATTTGCCCGTAATCATTATTGAATTGCATGTTTTGACTTTTTTCTTTTATTCTTATTTCTTTTTACGGCTTTACGGACTGCCTAGCGATGAAAAAAGTCACTATTTCGATCCAGACCCCTTAATTTATTGTCGTCTCCACTCCTACCACAAGTATTACGCTTAATCAGAGAGGTAAATAGGACTATTTTAGTTTCCTAAAAATAGGCATGACAATAATTCCATTACAAGGAAATGAATATTGATAACACTAAAGCTCGTCAATAGCTATCAAAATAGAAAATGAACAAACTTTTGTCTATCAGATATATAAATAAATAGATAACAAGTAGATACATATTCCCCTCCGTGTAGTAACGATTATCTTGATTTGATGATTTCGAAAAAAAAATGTTTCTTTAAAATAGTATTAAATATAACTGGACATTATTTATCAGTTCTCATTTCTATTTTTATAAAACGATATTGAATAATTAAGGTAAAGCTTGTTTTTAAATGTATTTGTTAATCTTTTGGTCTGGTGTTTACAATTTAGGATAACGTAATCGAATTTCGCTATGAGGTTGTGTGGAGGCAATCACGACGATGGTCTCGTTCAATTAACGACAAAATTATGCCCGGCCTGATGTCACTGCCGTTATATCTTAATTAATTTTAAATTAAAACAATTAAGTATTTATTTTCCAATTAAACTTAGAATTAATTTGATGAGTATGGATAATGTATTCGTGAAACCGTTTAATTTGACTACTGCTGCCATTTTATAATATTGTATTATAATATTTATAGACATTTCAAATTATTTAAAAAAATGTTGATCGCATAAATACTACAAACAAATGGAAACTATATTAACGCTCATTTGGGCTTCACCACCTTACATCATTATTAACTAAATCAGCTTAATATATTACCTACATACTTGTATGATTTGACTACCTTCTCTTATTATTCTTTGTTGTAAAATATAATAATAATATTGTGCTTATGTACATAAATAGTCTGATGTTCAATATGGAATTGATCTAAGCACCTACCTTCAACAGCACCATCTAGCTTACGTGGAGTGGGCCCAGTACGTGTCTTACATAGTTTACCAGTTGCTGACAGAACTAGGAAGTGTCGTTCACACTTACATATATGATGATAGAACTCATAGAGAACTCAGATTACAGTTTGTTATGAGAGCGACCGGTCAGCTTGGATAGGTATCAATCACGATGAGAAGAAAATAATTCAACGCATGTGGCGCTGTAGTCACGCGTCTAACCAATAGGAACGTTTCTATTCGATTCCCTCTATAACGAATGAAGAACTCATTTCGAAATAAATAAATAAAAAACTAGATACTTGTTTGTAAAAAATATAAATAAAAAATTATTGATTTTTTAGTTATATTCTGATAAAAATATATTAATTAGAATTTTATTCCGATTCACAACAAAAAGGAATAAAATACGTAAAACGGTAACGGCTAAATAAAAGTTCCTGAATTTGTGGGCAATATAATAATATGATAAAAAGACTATTGTCAATGAGAATTTAATCGATTGGATCTAATTATTTAATTAATTACTGCTGTTACTGTCAATTATATTCAAATTCTGTTATTTGGTGTGCGTATAATTTTTTTATTTTTACCTTTTTTTATTTAATTGAAATACTTTAACTTAGAAAGTTACTATTACGTTAATTCAAACAAACATTTAACTATACATCATGTGTTCAAACCGTAGTCGTATATCAAATTAGTTCATTAACATGAACTTAAGCCCGTTAACTACCAGCAGTTCAGTAATATATAGAAGATGAAACACTTAGTGCCGGCGGCAGACAAGTCAAGTTCTAAAGTAAAACTTCAGAATTGAAGCTGTTGTCTACGAACGATACCGCGTAGAGGCAATAATGAAGTCGTCGATGGGAACCATTAAATTTACTTGAAAATGAGGCTGCGGTAGATGGGCTCTGAGTTTGTGAGGAGAAATAATGAGCCTGGAGATTTTCGAATGGACGGATGTCACGGACTGATTTGCAGTGACCTTTTTCTTAGATAAACTTAAGAGAAATAATCAAATTTCAACTCAAACTGAACTTTCCGTGAAACGAACGTGGTCTGTGTTTTTAGTTAAAACGAAAGCTTAAATCAAAGGACATTTATTTAAAAGATTCGTAATTTTCAATTATTCAATTCGGGATGACGTATGGAAGCTCGTAGATTTATTACGTTTTTATTGAACTTGTACAGTATATATTTAACAAATCTTTGATATACTTTCGCCCTTTTCAATATTTTCTTCTATAATTTAAAGAGTATATATATACATAATACATAATATAAAGCAGTAAACTGCAGAGCGCTGCCCATATGCGTATATTATAATGTTATATACTTAAACCTTTTACGAAATGTTCTGCTATAATTTTACGTATTTTAGTTTCCTTGTTTAGTTAGGCATTACAAAAAAACGTCGCCTCTTTTATTAATTAGTCAATGAAGTAAAATATAATATACTGTTTTAAAAATTAAAATAATTTAAAGCATTAATTCTCGATATCAGTTATTTTTTTCTTTTTAAGTTTACAGTTTTAAATAAAAAATATTTTGATTTATTGTACTTATTTTTACGTTCAAAAATTATGCTAATTTCATTGAATAATTTTGAAAAAATGTATATTGGTTTAACGTTTTTCAATTACTTACTTATAAAAGTATAAATTATACAATATATAAAAAGATAATTGCGATGTTATCAGTATTCTAACAGTACCAGGAACATAACAAGTATCACATTCAATGGTGAAAAACAAAAGTATCAGTTTACACCGATACAAGCGGCGAGGGTAAATTGAAGTCGAGCTCGGGGCTAGAATCGGCAAGTTTGATGACCGACGAGACCATTCCGGGGATTTGTGATACCCTCGTAAAATGTTCTAGAAACTGAAAGGATTCCATTCGCAAAATCCTATCAAATAACGAGATATTTGTAAACCTCTGATCCTTATAAGAAATAATTATGTAATTTTGACGTAAGTCACGAGTTAATTAATTTTTATGGTATGTATACCTGGTAATATAAAAAAAAATTGTATTTTTTCAAATGCAAATACTAATGTATCTGTATATAGAATTTTATTTAAAATAAGCGATAAGAATAGTATTATATGCATGTAATAATTATATTTTTTTGTATAAGGTAGGCAGATGAGCATTTGGGAGATGTTAATAAGCTGTCCGCTGATACACATTGGCGATATACAAAATGTTAACCATTCCATACATCGTCAACGCGCCACCAACCTTGGGACCTAAGATGTTATGTCCGTGGTGCTTGTAGTTACACTTGCTTACTTACCCTTCAAACCGTAACACAACAATACTAAATATTACTGTTTGGCGGTTGAACATATTAGGAGTGGTACATACTTCAAGTAAAAGTAAATATGATTAAATTTTTTTGTGCTTGGAGTATACTCCATGAACACATAACTAACGTATATTAAAATAATATAACTTTGCGTAGCTGTAAAATGTAAAATAAATATAAATAAATATGTTTATTATCTTAAGTATTTTATTTAACGTTAGAAGTTATCGTAGAATAAAAAGTCTCGCGCAACAAAAATAAACTGCGCGGGGGGCTCAGTTACGCGGAGCGGAGGGTGTTGAGTCGTTGACGGTCATCTTCAATTTGCAATTTGCAGTGCGGCTTATGAGAATTTAATATAGATTTGCACTGAGTGTGCGCGCTAAAATAAGATCACACTATTTCCATACCCATAATCTAATGTTTCAATGTTTAATTACGAAGGTATATACAACTTTAGACTCCTGGATGTTACTGAGAATTTTTCGACAAAAAATAATTATTATTTATGCCCCGACCCGGGGCTGGAACCAGAACCTCGGACAGTATTCACACTGAACAATTTTGTGTTGAGTAACAACAGTTCCTTATGTAGAAATACTCAATTATACGCTATTGTTAGAATAATAAGAAAACAAAATAATAACTATATTTTGCAATATATTTGTCAATCAGATAAAGAAAAACTATAGTGTATTATTAACCGGTTTAATATATTATCTCTGTTAATAAACCTAAAATGAAATATAGTATAATAAACATGTCTAAATACAAGTTGTACATGTGTATATAACTATATTTATGTAGGAATGTAGTTGCTATATAAGGCCAGATTGTTATTGGCATTGGTCATTCTAACCTTCATTCCGAACCGGTTGATCGTTACGAGGAAAACAAAACAAGCGATGAAACTCATCAGTTGCATTGCACTATTTGTCGTCGCAGCTATGGCGAGCAGTGACAGGCCACAGTACAAGTTAGAAGACGCGCCGGCTCTGTTCGAACAATATATCAAAGATTTTAAAAAACAATACAAAGATGAAGCGGATAAGGCGGCCCATTACAAGGCATTTGTGAAGTCCTTGGAGACAATAAATAAAGCAAATGCGGAACAATCCAGTGCAACGTTCGATATAAACCACTTAGCGGATTACACGCCTGAGGAACGGAAACATCTATTTGGTTTGAGATTGCCAGGTAAGTTGCGTTTTATATTACGATCACTGTTCAAATAATAACACTAATTACGAGTTGATTTATTAAGAATCTTATACTTTTGTGCGTTGATTATAATATAACTACCTACAATAAATAACAAATAGATGAAACATCTTTCAATAGTGATAATAGCTTAACAAAATACCATTTTTGTATTATTTTCTTATTAGTCTTTATATTATACTTTTTACTTTGTAGGATAATATGAAACATTTAAAAAACATCGTTTTGTTTTTCAGAAAAAAAGAAAGAATAAAAGGATTGGTTGGAAGACATCATTATGACATGATAATTGATAAAAATGTAAAATTATATTAAAGTTTTAACACTAAGTATTTGTTTCATTATAATATTATTATACTATATATTTCAAAATAACAGTGACATGTAAGTATGATATAAAATTTAAATATCTATAAAAAGAACATATTAATATTATGTTGAATGTAATTCATTAGGAAATAGCCAGTGTTTATCACAATGTATGTAGGTGTTATCAGTAATTTCAAAGCAAATAATAACACTGTTGATGATAACTCATAGAAGGATTGCACACGTTCATATAAATATACACGCTCGCTTCGTAACTACACGCTCAGTGCTCACATACATATTTTTATATTTTTTATTATTGCTATTTCTTTCTGTATAGAGAAGGTCTCAGGTCTGGATATTTTCATTTTGAAACTGGTAAGGGTTTATTTTGACTTGCAATATGTAAGTGAAATTTTTGTACACTAAACAAAGAAATGTGAATGCTATAATATGTGGAATTTAAAATTTCGAATATCAAGACTATAGCGAGGTAACGATTAATAAACGATCATGCAATACAAGCTAATTATTCGTCTGCTAATTCAAGGTTATTGACCTTGAATATAACAAACAAAGCAAACTTATCATATAATAAATATTTTATGACGTCATGTAAATCTAAGATCTAACTGTCAATATTCGAAATTTGAATTTCGGTATACACGGAATAGAACAAGCCATCGAAATAATTTAGTCTGGTGGATCAAACTAGACGATTCTCGTTTCTAGCTACATTTTCAATTTACCCTTCCACTATTTGTATTACTATTGCAACAGACCTGGGTTGTTAGATTGTATTTGATTGTTTATTGTAACTTGGTAAGCTATGTAGAAAAAAAACAAGTCAATATGATTACGTGAATTAAAATTATATAAAATAACGTAACAGATTTTAATAGATCATGCAGGTTTCCGATTTTTTCCGTCACTTGATATTTTAGTTTAAGCGTTACGTGTCTAGCACTTTCGAAAAAAAATGTACGCAAGTTAAAAAAATAATTATCAGGATTCAAGGTTTATTTAAATACTAGCCAGCTAAAATATATATCATAAGTTATTAGTCAGCCACAATTCATACAAAGTATGCTATGTAGTATAGTTAGTTATGAAGTAAATAAACAACAATAATTCATACATCAAAGCCTTGTATAAAGAATAATGTTTTATCTTTATGATGGTATAATTTGTATTTTAACTAAACATCCGTACTCAACGGGGTGAAAATCACTGCCGACTGTGACACACTTAATACATAGTTGTATTGTCAACGTACTCTCTTTTATTTGTAAAAAAGTAATATTGAATATATATATTCAGTAAATATATAAGTTTAGGTTAGCAAATGTACAGCAGGATTAGTAAAAGATTATCAACTACGGCACGGATCGGAGAGGCTACTGGATCGTGTTGATATAACGCATCCACGGCTCCTTCCGTGCTGTGCTCCGCTCGTGGCTCGGCGGAGCTTTCGTCAGAGGGCAAAGGTAATTTCACCCCCCCCCCCCATACTCCTCGCTAGTGCGTACGGTAACGCAAGGCCATCCCGGATACCGTCCTCCTCAGGGCCCTGTGAAATAGGACACGCGAGGCGATTATTTCCACCCTGCTTTGTCTTATCGGTTCGTCATGGTCATATTTATATTCTGAATAGGAGTATCTTCAGGTTTTATTGTAGTACCTAAATAGTTTTATAAGAAATATATTTTATATTTAATATAATTTCCATTGCTTTTTAAAAATTCAAACATAGTAAAAGCTAGTGTCATATTAATTATGCGGTTCTTTATTAAGCTTTGAAATAAGTCGATAACAGTTGCTGTCGAGGCGAGGCGGCATATTGAAGAGCCAGCTCCATATTTTTTATTGTTTCGAACTTATAACAAATGATCCTTAAAATAGCTGAGTTTTTAGCTTATTATAAATATTTATAGCGTTGTTTTAGGTATAAACAAATGTAACACCTATATAGATATAGATATCTATCTATATCTATATAGGTGTCCAAATATATCTACACACATAATAAAGCAGTAGAAACCGTGTGTCTGTACAGTGAAAAAAATATCAACAAACGTGTGTGGGCGATAAAAAAGGGTAACAGCATGAAAATGTTTTTATTTTAATACGTTTGCTACTAAATATTACAGCATTGGCCTATTTCTTATATATTGAAGCAAAAAAAGTAAAATAACAGCTTTTAAATGATCAATTGTTAGGCTATAGATTACTCTTCTTGTGAGAATTATTGGATTCATCCCATCAATCTGCTCGAATACAATGGCAAATTTTCATTCGACGCTTGCACGTGTCCTCATATTTTTCTGTGCGATCGAGTATGAGATGAATTAAAAATACAAATAATTAAACATGAAAATTCAGAGCTGCTGGCCCGGTATTTTAAGATTCACGCGTTTGAATGGTCGGTTGTCGTTGTTTCCTGAGTCTGGGTGTAATTATCAATATAAGTATGTATTTACAAAAAAATAGTAGTAGATGTAGTATATCAGTTGTCTGGTTTCCATAGTGGAAGCTCTGCTTAGCTTGGGATCAGAAGGCCGTGTGCGAATAATGTCCCAGGATATTATTATTATTATTATATTAACTACTGGGCCATCTCAACTCATATTTCATTTGAACGTACTATATTTCCGTTAGTGATATAAATTAGAAAGTGTACGTTTTTATCAGCAGATAATCCTAAAAATGCCTTATAATTTATATTGATGAGGGTTGAAATGAAGGTAAAATTGTTGTTCATTTTGCTCTTTTTCTTCAAACATAAAGTGGTCTCTGTGATTTGTCTATAAAAAAAAAAAGATATTCGTTATCGTTAACTTTTATGGACACATTTGGTGATCAACTTCTCTGCGAAGTTTTGGTATAATAGTTTTGTCAGCATTCACTCGAATAGCACCAAGCTAACAATTTTCTCCCTTAATTGAACCTTATCACCGCAATGTGAAATGTATTAAATTAATTAATACGTTTAGGCACTATAGCAACATACTGTATCAATTGCGTTATGTCCTTAGATATATAAAGTGGTTAAGTGAAGCATTATATATAATAGTATACATGATTGGAACAAATTAGGTATATCCTTTTGAAATGGACATTACTAGATATAACGTAGCAATTTTAAAATAAAATATCGTTGTACAATATTTTGAAATCACTATATAGAATGGCACTCTCCTGTGGGTGGCAAGAGAATCGCTTACATTAGGTCGCCTGGCTGTTGAGCGCTTAAACTGGAATGAGAAATATTGATGTCGCCTGGCCTATTTTTGCACGAACCAGGAGTAAAAAACCACTAACAAAACTTCTTTCTATAATACTGAATGATTACATAGCTAATGGCAGTTCCTTTATTGAACCTTCATGAGAGTTATAGCCTCGACAGTGATTTCTGTTATAGTACTATCAACGTACAATAAAAGTTCCTACACTTATCGGATAATTGCTCATAAAAATATATAATTCGTTTTCATGTTATTAGTTCCATATTCTCATTAAAATAAATATGTTTCAATTTTCAAGGACATGTTTATCTAAGCTAGGAAGAATTGTGTATATACCCTTGTCTGTTTTCTCATGAAATAAGTTTTAGAAGTTACAAGATTTTGAGTCTTAATTAATTATTATTATCAATCAGAAAATATTTTTATATTAATAATACTTCTTATACCAAGCAATCGAAGTAAGTTTCAAAGATTTGTTGTCATATTTAAATATAAATAATAAATAAAACTTAATTGTTTAACATTATTTTTTATGTATAAATAAGTACATATTTGTTTATCAATGTGCATTTTTATCGCATTGTAACAGGCAATGACACATGAACATAACATATTAACGCTGATAAGTAAATGTTTAGTGTAAGATAAAAGACTCGTTCATATTTGTGTTCGTCGTCATCATATATTTTTACTACATTTGTTGTAAATAGTTTTATCGTTAAAATGGAATGTTTTATTTGACTGCAATAAATGCATTTACGAAATTTTATACATAAATGGAATAAGCGTTTAGATATTGTTGCCATTCCCGTGTGACTGTTATTCGAAATATTTAAAAAAAAAATGTTATGCATTTGTAGGTTGTATGTGTGTGTGTATGTATACACCTACACATATACGTACGTGTTCTATGTCATAGAATACGAAATTATACAGATCAGCATCTACTAACTACTGCGCAAATTATACTATGAATATGTTTTTCATTTAAACTGTGATATCTGTGGCTGTCAGATGTTCGTTTTAGGATATTTCATTTAGGATATCTTACCTTATATAATGGTAAATGTGTGTGAGAGGATGATTTATTAAATTATAAGTGCTATATTTTTGTCAAAAAGTATTAGCTACGCCTTTATTACGCACGACATGATTATAAAACTTAAAATTAATTATTCTAATTATACTATAAATAATGGTACGAAATACAATATTTAATCTTAGAACATATGTTACGTAGTATGAAAAGGATGAAGCAATTTTATTAACGATCAAATATTTGTGACAGTCGACCGGTTTATAACAGTAATTAAAATTACATATTCATTTATTACATAACCACAAAATAAAGTAAAGAAAGATCAATAAATGAAAAAATACTATTTGATCGTATTTATTTATATAAACAGTTCAATATTAGCAACTGTTATATAATATGTATTTTATGTAAAAGACGAGTCAATATAAAGATAATAGACGAATATATATACTTTTGTAATCAAGTACTACACCTAAAAAATTTTTAACGAATTTCTACGGTAAACCCAATTTTATTCTTCCTAAAAATCGCACTAACTTTATCTTAGATATATTTAGTCACCGTCTTACACTACAATAAAGCGACTCAATCCTTCAGCAAAACATTAAATTTAACACCTTATAAATATAAAATACATTTAAAAAATATATTATATAGTACTGGATATCTTTGACAAAGTACTTCTTAAAATGAAAAAAACTGAATTAGTAGTAATTTTTTTGCAAGGATCGTGTTGTACGAATATGAGTTTCCTTCATAATTATAACAAAGCGTTGCGTCCATATGAGATAGTCTAAGAACGGAGTTAATGAATTAGTCTAAATTATCTTAGTAAGTAGTTTTTATTACACATGGAAGTAATTTTGCGAGATTAAAACATATTAGCTTGACTTGACTGGCGACTATATTCAGCAGGTGATTTTAGTGGTATGATGTGCTATATATCCGTCCGTAACAGCCTTCGAATGTCCCACTGCTGGGCTAAAGGCCTACTCTCCCTTTTTGAGGAGAATGTTTTTGGAGCTTATTCCACCACGCTGCTCCAGTGCGGGTTGGTGGAATACACATATAACAGAATTTCAGTGAAATTAGACACATGCAGGTTTCCTCACGATGTTTTTCTTCACCTTATATATATGAAGCATGAGATGAATTATTATCCCAAATTAAGTACATGAAAATTCAGTGGTGCTTGCCCTGGTTTGAATCCACGATCATCGGTTAAGATTCACGTGTTCTTACCACTGGGCCATCTCGGCTTGTGTGGCATGTGCTATATATATTGTTTTATTAAGGACTGTGCTGGAAAAGTGGTTAAAACACATACCGGGGCAATAACCATTTAAAGTTATAAACTTAATTTGTGTTTGTAATTCATCTCGTATTAGACAATACAGGAAAAATCGTGATTAAATCTACATATGTTGGATGGACAATTGCCACAAGTATATCCAACAACACGCAATGGCGCAGAATGGTGGAATCACCTCCGCGCCTTCACAAAAAGAAGAGACAAAAGACTGTTACTTTAATTTTATAAATTGTATTTTTTTTTAAGCAATGTTAATTAAATACAGGATTAACTATTTTCCCTCAGCGGTTTCACCCACGAGGTTTAATAATATTGTGCATTTTACCAAGGATCTATGCCTGCCTGTCTATGCTTGTCTATGCCTGCAATGCATATACATATATAATTAAAAAAAGTGATTTTGATATTCCTTTGCTTAATGTAATATAATTATATTTTATAACTGATCGTAATGACTTTTGAAGTGAAAAAGGGCGTTATTCTTATGCGATTACGAGACCACTAAATCTTAAGAGCTCGTTAATAGAACTTTCAAGAAGACCTCGTCTGAAGCCATCTGCCTTTCGCAGTGTCGTTTGCATCGGGATCTGCCAATTTTTATTCTAATCTAGATCTAATTGTGATTTTTTATTTTTTTATATATGTTTCATTTATATATAAATTGGCCATCTGATGGTAAGTACCCATCAACACCCTTTGATAGTGGCAGTCTTAGAAATATTAACTATACTGTAATATGCATGATGTCTGATTTTGAAATAACCATCTATAATGTAAAAAATAATTTTATTTCAGTAATGAAGTAACTGTTTACGCAAATGATTGCATTTTCATTTACCTATTTTGAATATCGCTCGAAAACACCCGCAGGTCTTGGAGTCTGCACGTGACGTCACGCCTCAGTAAACGACAGTGAACCTTGTATTGTGTCTATACATGTCAACGAAGAAAGGCAGAAAAGTATGGCGTATTTCCTAAGGTTAAAAATGAATTCCAAAGTTTACAAGTGGTGTACGGTCTCTATGAATAACAATACATTCGAATGCCAACCAGATCGAAGAACAATCTACAAAAAGAATACTTGAAGAATGTGAAAAGCAATTGAAAGAAAATATGGTTACAGAACAATTTAAAGAAATTGCAAATTGAGGCTATTATATATTTTTGATGTATTAAGATTTATAGAAATATTCGTAAATATGTAAATTCACAAATTCAGTACTAGTGGAGCTAAATGAAATATTGTCTTAAAAGTTCTTTCTGGTGAAAATATTAGGGCTCTTCATATGCGAGTAATACTATATATCTAACAGAAAAAAAAACCTATGATAACACTAAAGATAAATAAAAATGGAAGGAAAACAAGGAAGTTTTCCCATTTCGAATTCAGATAAGCAATAGTCAAAAAAGTTTATTTGATGAAAAAAAACTCTCACTCATCAACAAATTCTGGGCAAATTAAATAAATTTGCCTTAACAAAACCTTGTTCCATCATTGATAGATCTTGGATGTTTTATTTTCTTCACAAAAACGCGAATAACTAACGACTCGACTAATTAAACGACGCAAAATTAATTTTGAAACGCGTAAAGACAACAACTATTCAAGAGAAACGGTTATAGATACTGAGGCGAGACGTCAAATCCATTTTATTTGAAACACTAATCACTCTGATTAGTGTTTCAAATAAAATGGCCGATTTCAGAATTAATTCTTTAATACTGTCATCATGCCTATTACAATGGCGCACTCACTCTTACACCAAAACAAAACAACTACATGTTTGGCGGTAGAATAAATAATGAGGAATCGTACCTATCCACCACATACCCCCACTACCAGGTATTTAAAATCATATTCATTGAGTATTTTGTGAAATTGCCAAAATTAATATAACAACAAGTTTTAGCAACCTGAAGTAAGAAAATACTGACGTAGCACTTGTAAATGATGCAAGAAATCGAGGTGAAAGTAAAACTGTGACACTAAAGTCGACCATTAGCGAAACCGCGTCGAAGCAATAATGAAGACGTACCCAATGAGAGTATTTTAATTAACTTCTAAAGCTGATACTTGTGTAGGTAATAATTAAGATTTTGATTAAATGTCGTAATTTTATAAGTCTTAAAATAAATATCGCTTAGATAATTTAAACCTATATTCATTAATTTTTGGTGAGTGTATCTTGTGAACTCGTTAAAATATTTTCCTGAATATTTTTAATTACTATTAAGTCAGTTTTTATTTTTTGTATGAGGTATGTTCTTCATTAAAACACCAGTGGACTGTATATTTTGCCTTAGTATTTATTCATTTTTATTATAAAAAATAATAAGTAATCGTTATTTGAACTGATTATACATAACCTTATACTTACATGGTTTGTACAAAAATATAATAAACATATTATGTGTGGCCCAAAAAAACTTAGCCCAATTGCTTGTTGCATATTTAATATTCGTACTCATTCTTGTAATAACTTTAATATTATAAAGATAAAATAGAAAGAGCTGTATAAAGAAAAAAAAATTAAAAACGTAAATGTAAAGAACATGAGATTTGTAGAATTATTATTGATTGATTATAGTTGTTTTCGATTTCGACTGAATAATTAAATCGATTTGATGTGTTCCTGGGATTGTACATATGGTAGGCATTAATAAATATTATTTGTTGAATAATACATTATAGTCTCATTTCTATTACAATGGTACCTTTTATATGACTACCGCGTTTGTCTAGTGGCTAGATGTTACGCCAATGACCCGGAGGTCCTGACAAAAATAATTATTGTGGCGGTCAGCGGGGCGATGGCGAGGAAGTCAGCGCGGGGGGCTCAGTTACGCGGAGCGGACGGTGTTGAGTCGTTGACGGTCATCTTCAATTTGCAATTTAATAAAGATTTGCAATGAGTGTGCGCGCTAAAATAAGAGCTCACTCTATTTCCATACCCATAATCCAATTTGTCAATGTTTCATTACGAAGAGTTCAGGTACAGGAGTATATAATTATATTAATAAGTTATCTGAGGCACGGGAGTGTACACAACTTTAGACTCCTGGATGTTACTGAGAATTTACAACAAAAATAAAAATTATTTATGCCCCGACCGGGGCTGTACCCAAAACCTCGGACAGTATTCACATTGAACAATTTTGTGTTGAGTAACAACAAGTGCTTATGTATTTCGAAGATGTCACGCTATTGTTAAAATAATAAGAAAACATAACAATAAATGTATTTTGTAACATAGTTGTCAATTAGATAAGAAAAACTATCGTGTATTATTAGCCGGTTTAATATATCTTCTCTGTTAATAAACCTAAAATGAAATATAGTATAATAATGTAACGTAATTTTGACGTACGTTACATGTTTGCCTTGTTTTAAAATAAATACATCAAATTTACAAAAATCATAACCTAAAAACATTAGTTGTCATGTGTCAATTGACTTTGACAGGTGCAACTAAGATTATGGTTATACAATATTTGAAAAATACCGCTAAATTTGACGTCTCGTCATAATGCAAATTTTTGTGCATTATGCATTTTCGAACTAATTTTAATTTATTATCTTTGAGGTGCTCTTTGACATTGGTATAAGTATTTACTTTCCTTCCGGTCATTGTCAGTCGTAATGGTGACCTAAATTAGTTTTTGAAGTTTTTGTAACTATTATTTTGTGTAATTTCATAATATTGTTCAAAAGTGGTGGTTTCATGAACAATATTCCACATTTTGGTGAAATTAATTAAAATCCTTGATGGATTGTCTAAATAATCGTGGATATGCTGTTATCCTGTGACACCTCGTGGGATTTGTCATACTATTTCTCATAAAATATTGTGATATTTTTGAAAAATTACCGCGATAGACCGGATGGCTGCTTTCAACAGACGATGTTTTTTGAACTACACTTGGAATTTAGACTTGGATTCTTAAGAAACTTAACTTTTGAAGATATATTTCATGATATCTTCATGATATTTTTTTGGAAAGGCTTTAAGGAGGTTTAAACTTTAATTAACCAACTTAGAGAACTGGACTTTGGTATGTAATTTTTACATATTATTTTCGCCGCGCGTTCTGTTAGTGTAACCGCGTGTGATTTATATTAACGGTAACTTAATATTTTAAATAAAAAGTTGGCATTCAAAGGTTTCACAAATAGTAATAGTATATTTGGATATTTGTTTTTTTTTTTTTTTTTTTTATAGTAAAATTTGTAAAATTACACTTGTTGAGACTAAAAAATTTATTTTATGTATCTTAAATATATTTACTTTAAACAAATTGTATTCATATTTATATTACAATTTGTCGCCATATATTTACTTTAAACGAATGTAATCATCCTGGTACCCGAGCATTTTGGAATTAATAATTTAGAATAAATTTATATATTTTTTATAAATAAATTATTTGGGAAATAGATTTACAATCCATTTGGTAAATCACTATTAGAGCACTATTCTTTTGAGGTTTGTTAAATTTTAATTTTGCCATCTCTACCGATTTTTATTTACCCTCCCTAGAATTTTAAATTTAACTTAACAATTTAACCAATTGTAACCAAAACCCATACATTTTTTTTATTACATTAAACATGTCTAAAAACAAGTTGTACATGTGTATATTACTATATTTATATAGTAATGTAGTTGCTATATAAGGCCACAATGTTATTGTTATTCTAAACTTCTATTGGCATTGGTTATTCTAAACTTCATTCAAAACCGGTTGATCGTTACGAGGAAAACAAAACAAGCGATGAAACGCATCAGTTGCATTGCACTATTTGTTGCGCGATGACGAGCAGCAACAGGCCACAGTATAATATAGAAGACGCGCCGGCTCTGTTTGAAAAATTTATCAAAGATTTTAACAAACAGTACAAAGATGAAGCGGATAAAATGGTCCATTACGAGGAATTTGTGAAGTCCTTGGAGACAATAAATCAATTAAATGCGAAAAAATCCAGTGCAACGTTCGATATAAACCACTTAGCGGATTACACGCCTGAGGAACGGAAACGTCTATGTGGTTTTAGGATGCCAGGTAAGTTGCGTTTTATATTGCGATCACTGTTCAAATAATAACACTAATTACGAGTTGATTTATTAAGAATCTTATACTTTTGTGCGTTGATTATAATATAACTACATACCTACAAAAAATGAACAAATAGATGAAACACTTTTCAATAGTGATAATAGCTTAACAAAACACCATTTTTTGTATTATTTTCTTATTTAAATTATACTTTTTATATTATAAGTGAATATGAAACATTTAACAAAAACATCGTTTTGCTTTTCAGAACAAAAGAAAGAATAAGGATTGGTTGGAAGATATCATATAAATGTAAAATTATATTAAAGTTTTAATACTCAGTATTCGTTTCATTATAATATTACTAGCTGACCCGGCAAAGGTTGTTCTGCCATATAAATTATATCTACTGAATATTTTGGTTTTTAAATAAAAAGTAACGAATTTATTGTGTGTGGGGATTTCTTTGTATATAGTTAACACACATCTTCTATGTATGTATGTATGATCTTTTTTAAGTTTCTAGTAATATGTTCAATTCAATTTAGTTAGTGTTATCTTTTTGGCTTTTGTATTATTTGTATAATTATGTGCCATTGTTTGTTTGGATTATAGTTAACACACAATTCCTGAATAAATCTTTTTTGTTTAGCTTTTTTTCTTTCTTGCATTCAATCTTGTTTTTGCTAATTGAATGTATTTTTTAGTGTTTTATATTTTAGCTTTTTTAAATAATTTAAACGATTTTGTTTTTTTTTCTCTTTTTGTTTTTCTTTTTTAATCTTTGTATTTTTGCTGTTACTATTGTGGTTTAGTGTGTACATCTAAATATTGTTACCATATGCTGGCAGGACAAGCAGAATTTTTTTGAAGTTAACATTAGAAAACTACCTTAAAGTGTAATCCGTAATATTAGTATTATTTTTTATATTTTTCATATATTTTTAAATATATTGTTATATATTTTTATTTTTTATTTTTATATATTTATTATTGCCTTATTTAGTGCATTATGTCTGATGATGATGACGAGGTGTTTTTTTCTACATGCAGTAGCTGCTCCTCTTCTAGTGAAGATGATGACTCTTTCCATGTCCCTGAAACGCTTGGTTCTCTGCTCTGCAACTCCCTTCTCAATTGTTCCCACACTCTTAATGTTTGCTATTTAAATACTCAAAGTTTACCTTCCCTTTAATCATTCTGATTTCTTAGACGCATTTTCATATGTTCCTTTAGATGCCATTCTTGTATCAGAAAGTTGGCTTAAACCTTCACTCAGTTCTAACCTTTATAGACTTCCTGGTTTTGTTTTGATACGGAATGACCGAACAGGTAAAGGTGGTGGAGGCGTGGCTATTTATCTCCGTAGCGAGATACCTTATACCATCTTATGTACCTTTATTTCAGCTTACTCTTTTACTACTGAATTCATTTTTCTTGAAGTCCAACTAAAGGGTGTTAAAGCTGTACTTGGGGTAATTTATTGCCCTCCGACCTGCGATTACTTTAATTTATTAGAAACTGTCCTTGAATCTCTCTCTTTGGATTACTCACACATTATTATCATGGGAGATTTGAAATTTAAAAAATTTGAAACCTATTAAAATCTAATGCTCGCTCTCTTCGACTCTCTAACTTTGTAAATTCAATCGAACTCTACATTCTTCCTTCTGGTCCTACATATCATAATTCAGATGCACCGATGATTCTTGGTTAGACGTAACATTCATTTCCTCTGTTGATGATGTTTTTAAATACGGTCAATTATTGGCTCCCGGCTTTTCTCGACATGACCTCTTGTATTTGGCATATAAACCAAAACCCCCTAAAATGAAACCTCCAATTGTTTAGATGCGCAATTTTGCTAAAATCGAACATGAAGTTTTAATAAGTGACGCTAAATTATTAGAGTTATCATTGGTATACAGTTCTTCGTCACTTGATGATAGAGTCTCCTATTTTAACTCGTCCATATTATCACTGTTCGATAAATGCACCACTAAGACCTGTTAACATAAGAGGGCCACCTGCACCGTGGATAACAAAAGGGGTGCGTATGGCCATGACACGTCGTGATCGCGCTTTCTGGAGATACAAAAACGAGAGAAGTGCTGAAAATTGGGAATTATATAAAGTAACAGGTGTAATATGATAGTAAGACAGTAAAGCGCCACAACTGTTACAGTAATATCTCCAATGCTTTTACGGCCACTGTGTGGAAGTTCCTTCAAACCAAGGACCTAACAAGCGTAAAGGAAAAATTGTTAGGAAAAGTTCCTAGTTCTCTGCATCTTTGACATCTGCAAAGCATTATTATTCATAAATATATTGGTGTGGTGGCCTAGAGAAGCAAAAAGGCCAGTGGGCAGACCACCCCCCCCGGAGGTCAGACGATTTTAGAAAAATGCTCAATGCATGCGATTAGCACAGGACCGGGAGAATTGGCGCGCCTGTGGGGAGGCCTATGTCCAGCAGTGGATTAATATGGGCTGAATATGATGATGATGATGATATATATTATATATTATTCATAGATATTTTATTGCTCTGTTGTACATTTTACAGCAGAATTAGTAAAAGACCACTACGGCACGAATCGGAGAGACTGTGGGATCGTGTTGATATAATGCATCCAAGGCCCCTTCCGTGCTGTCCCCGTCAGGGAATGGCGCTGAGGCCCCCATGCAGTACACTCAATCAGGGTGTGTCGCACCGTGTCCAAGGGCGCGCCGCAATCGTGGCAGGAGGGAGCGATCTCCCGCATCGCTATCCGGTGCATATACCTACCGAAGCAACCGTGCCCAGTAAGCACCTGTGTCAGCCTGAATGTGAGTGTGCCGTGACTCCGTTCCACCCAGCGACTCAAGTGGGGACGGACCACCTCCACTGTCGCCAGGCCTGCCGAAGGGGACCCCAGGTCCTCCTCTCACCTGCGAATCAAGGCTCGCTGGGCTAGATCCCTGACTCGCTCCACCTCCGCCAATCCTGGAAGGTCGCTGCTCGACCTCGCTTACACTCGGTACCGGTATACTTCCGCAAGTACCTCTGCCTGGAGTTCCCAGGGCGGATCGCTTGCGAGAAGTGTCGCTGCCATCCATGACACTGTACGGTAACCACGTATCGCTCTCACTGCTATGACTCTGCGGTCTCCGGCCCAGATACCTCACCTGAATAGAAGCTCTTCGAGGGGGACCCCGACGTGGACCGAGGAATAGGAGGGCCTCCGTTTTTGTTACAGAGACCCTCAAGCCCCGCATCCTGATCCGATCCACCGTGAGCGACGCTCCAACCTCAGCTAGGCGGGCCCCTTCCTGAAAGGTATGTCACCGTGATGAGAGTGTCGTCCGCGTAGTACAGCAACCCCATCCCAGGAAGGACTGGTGCCCGCAGGAGCCAGTCAAAGCCGACGTTCCACAGGATTGGGCTGAGAACTGACCCCTGCGGAAAGCCGCAGCGTACTCGACGGCGGACAAGTCACCCATCGCCCCCCTCCCAGAGGACCACCCGATCCTAGAGATATGCCCCCAACATCCTTCTGATATAGGAAGCACCCCGTGATATCGAAGCGCCTCCCTTATTGTCCCGAAAGGAAGTATTGAAGGAATTGCACTTCGCAGCCAACCTCGACTTGGTCTCCGTATCGGGGTCGGAATTAAAACTGTTAGGCCATAAGGACGTTTTCGTCCAACCAAGGCTTCGGACGATACCTTAGTGTCTACGTCCATTACCGAAAAGCAACTAACAAAAAATCGAAAAACGAAAACAAAAAAAAAACAACTATATCAAAAAACAAGGTCTATAAAGACCTAATTCAAAATATCAAAACCAATCATTACGCGAAACAAAAGTCCTTGTTTGGTACATGGAAAAGGCAAGAATGTCCAGATGTGTCGCATTAGAGATAACATAATCAGTGTACAAAGCCAGATGTTGTTTAAATTCATCAACTCGAACAATCTTATCGCAGTTCGCTCGCTCAACGATGTCCGAAAGGCGAATGTAACTTACCTATACTGCCAATGCAACACCAATCTGTAATTACAATGGCGCACTCACCCTTAAACTGGAACAAAACAATATTACATATTGCTGTAGAATAATTAATGAGTAAGTAAAATAAGTACCTATCCACACGGGCTTGCACATAGCCTCACTACCAAGTATTTAAAATCAAATCGATTGAGTGAAATTGCCTAAATTTATATAACAACAAGTTTTAGCAACCTGAAGTAAGAAAATACTGACGTAGCACTTGTAAATGATGCAAGACCTCGAGTTGAGAGTAAAACTTGGACACTAAAGTCGACCATTAGCGAAACCGCGTCGAAGCAATAATGAAGACGTACCCAATGAGAGTATTTTAATTACCTTCTAAGGCTGGTACTTGTGTGGATAATAATTAAGATTTTGATTAAATGCCGTAATTTTATAAGTCTTAAAATAAATATCGCTTAGATAATTTAAACCTATATTCATTAACTTTTGGTGAGTGTATCTTGTGAACTCGTTAAAATATTTTCCTGAATATTTTTAATTACTATTAAGTCAGTTTTTTTTTATATTAGCCGGGAGGGCAAATGACTCTACTCCACCTGATGTTAAGTGGTAGTAGAGTCCAAACGCGAGGACGGCCAGTACAGTCGGGAAGAAGGTTCTGCACTAACCGCCCTCGCCTTGCCGGCCCGCAAGATGCCTCTTCACGCCTCGTTTGAAGGAACCCGGGTCGTAAGAGGATGGGAATACGTGAGCTGGTAAGGAATTCAAATTTTTGGAAGTGCGACTTTCTTTGTGCGCAATGGAATTGATGTCACAGTTAGTCGGTGACATCGAGAGCCAGCACGCTTAGAATTCCTCGGAACACTCGCCGTGATACAGTCGATAGAAAGCGCTCAGCGCTGCTATCTCTCGACGCAATTGTAAAGGCTCGAGGGTATTAGTGACCTTTACGTCGCCAATAATGCGGACCGCACGTCACTGCAACCGATCCAAGGCCTCAAGTAGGTACTTAGCGGAGCTATCCCAAAGGTGCGAGCAATATTCAACGCAAGACCGTACCTGTGTTTTGTACAGCAGGCACAGTTGTTGTGGCGTGAAAAAACGCCGCACCTTGTTCAGAACTCCGAGTTTCCGTGAAGCTGTTTTTATCACAGCCTCGATGTAATCCCTTGGACTAAGGTCGCAGCGAACGTTCATCCCCAGCATGGCGATTTTGCTTTGTATCACCAGCGGAGTGCCACAGAGGGAGGGAAGAGGGGAAAATGGTGACTTTTTTGCTGTGAGAGCGCGTACCTGTGTTTTCTTGGCATTAAACTCAACAATATTATCTGAGCCCCATTTGGCGATAAGCTCTAACGTCCTATTGAGTTCAATGACAAGATGCTCCCGCCTCTCCTTAATTTCCGCTCGCCCAGCCACTGCGCGTCCGTGGTATCCACCATGCACTGTACTGTCGTCTGCATAGCAATGAATGTTCCCGAGAGAGAGCATATCATTGATGAAATAGAGTGGGAGATAGCACAGATCCCTGGGGGACCTCAGCATTCACTACATTGAATTGTGAAGCGCAACCATCAACTAAAACACGAAGGCTGCGCTTGTGTAGGAAGCTGGCAATCCAGGTGCAAAGCTGAGCAGGCAGACCATATGCCGGCAGCTTGGAGAGAAGACTTCTGTGCCAGACCCTGTCGAAAGCCTTGTAGATATCGAGGCTGACAGCCAACGATTCCCCATGCTTGTCGATAGCTTCACCCCAGAGGTGTGTTACGTACGCTAGAAGATCACCTGTAGACCGTTTTGGTCGAAATCCGTACTGACGATCATTAATTAAACAGTGATCTTCTAGGTAATGGATCAGTTGGTTGTTAAGAATCCGTTCCATCACCTTACAAAGTACTGAGGTAATAGCTATTGGCCGATAATTTGCCGGGTCAGACCGATCCCCTTTTTTGGGAACCGCTTGCACATTAGCTCTTCTCCAAGCCTCCGGCACACATCCCGAAGAAAGAGAAAGTTGGAACAGGCGCGTTAACACGGGAGACAGCTCCGCCACGCACTTCTTCAGCACTATAGCTGGTATTCCATCGGGACCGCTAGCTTTCCGTACATCAAGTGATTGCAGCTCCGCACGCACATCACGCTGCCTGATTTTGATGTCAGGCATCTCGTGGCCACAAGAAGGTATTACTAGTGCCAGAGCACTACAATCATCGATGACGGAGTTGTCGGCAAAGAGTTTAGCCAGGAGATCAGCTTTCTCTTGCGTACTGTGAGCTAGTGATCCGTCCGGACTTCGGCTGAGCGGTGGCAGCGAAGGTTGGCAGAAATTGTTTTGCACAGACTTGGTCAGACGCCAGAAGCTACGGGAGCCCCTAGGATGTGAAATAAGGTCATGACCAATCTGTACAATGCGCTGTGCATCCGCTCTCGTGTAAGCCTTCCTACAGGATTTGGAGTTTTTATTGTAGCTTGCTTTCAGTGAGTCAATGTTAGATGCCCCGCTAATGCAGCCATTGATCCACTCGCGATATGCCGCCTGCTTAGATGATACAGCGTCGGCACATTCGCGAGTGAACCAACGGTTACGCGCACCCCTACTGTCGAGATCTGAGCTAGGAATGTAGTATTCCATTCCCAACATGATCTCGCCAGCAACAGCAGCGGCACTAGCTGTCGGGTCATTCACTGAAGCAACGTTCTTTCCAAGGGACTGACGCATAGTAATCGCGCATACCGTCCCAATCTGCCAACTTGTAGTGCCAAACGCGACGTTTGCATACCGCTGGTGGCGGCAGCTTGGCCTGTGGCAATTTGGTAGATATGAGGCTGTGATCCGAAGAACCAAGTGGAGCTTGAATCACAACCTGATATTCCACCGGGTGAGAAGTCAGCAGAAGGTCCAGTAGAGAAGGCGCTTGCCCGTCAATGTCTGGGATCCTGGTGGGCTGATCAACCAGTTGGGTCAAGTCATGTGTGAGAGCAAAAGCATGAGCAGTCCTTCCAGCATGGTCAGTTTTGAGGGATTTCAACCATGATTCATGGTGAGCATTAAAATCCCCCAAAAACACCAATTCCGCGTTAGGAAACTGCTCTTGCGCAGCATCTGCCACCCGACTAAGATGGTCAAATAATCGGCTTGTCTGCAAGTCACCATTGTGGGATCTGTAGAGGCACACTTAGACCCGACTCTGACGAACCAGATCCACACGTACCACCAACATGGAGAAGGAGGGGTCCTCCAAGCAGCGCAGTCGGTGACAGCAAACATCCGTCCTGACGAACAAGCATACTCCGGCTTTCGCTTTGAAGGATTCTTCAAGCATGTAGCCGGGATAATTAAGGTAGCTGGTATCGGCAGGACGGATTATTCGTGTTTCCGTTAGAAACAACATTGCTGGCCGTGCTGTCTCGAGATGGTGGTGGACAGCGTTGAGGTTAGCGCGGAGTCCACAGATGTTTGTGAACTCGACCTCAAACAGCGTGGGTATGGTGGGGGTGTGCACCGCTGTATTCCTGCTTTGATGCGCTACCATATGGGAAAAAAGAATGGAAAAGAGACGTGAAGCGAGCGACGTATTGCCACGATAGGGATGGACAAAGTGTGGAGGCGTGTTTCCCCAAGCGGTTGCCAAAAGGGAAACTACACTGACCCGCCGGACGAAAGGGCCCCCGAACCCCACTTCCAGGCCACTTCCAGGGGGGTTCGGGTCACCTTCCGGTCACCAACCGGCACGACGGTCCACCCCGAGATTATGCGTGGCCTGGTGGGGAGGCCTCGCGTGCTGGTTAGGCACGCTTGGGCCCCTGTACTATGCCACGGGCGGCCAGCGAAATAGCCGTTTCTTCGGATCTCCCTGTCCTGCAGGGCAATACAGTTTCCCCCGGCATTGGTTCAGCAGCCGTCTCCACTGGACCAACACCCATCGCGGCAATGCTCGCTCGGGCACTGGATGTACGCTGGCTGACCTCGAAACGCGGCTGCAAGTCACTTCACGAGATTTTCACCATGCGTACGGTGGTAACAAGCCAGGCGGATGTTTATCATCCTACCACCAGATGAGCAGATGGTCGCTCAGATATCCCTTAGTCGCCTCTTACGACACTCATGGGAAAGGGCCCGTGAAATGTATTCTTTCTCCGTCACTGCACGGATTTTTTGTATGAAGGTATGTTCTTCAGTAAAACACCAGTAGACTGTATATTTTTCCTTAGTATTTATTCTTTTTTATTATAAAAAATAATAAGTAATCGTTATTTAAACTTATTTGATTATACATAACTTTATATTTACATGGTTTGTACAAAAATATAATAAACATATTATGTGTGGCCCAAAAAAAGTTGGCCTAATTGTTTGTTGCATATTTAATATTCGTACTCATTCTTGTAATAACTTTAATATGATAAAGATAAAATAGAAAGAGCTGTATAAAGAAAAAAATAAAATAAAAACGTAAATGTATAGAACATGAGATTTGTAGAGTTATTATTGATTTATTATAGTTGTTTTCGATTTCGACTGAATAATTAAATCGGTTTGATGTGTTCCTGGGATTGTACATATGGTAGGCATTAATAAATATTATTTGTTGAATAATACATTATAGTCTCATTTCTATTACAACGGTACCTTTTTATATGACTACAGCGTTGGTCGGGTTACTTACGGTCGGGTCGGCAGCCTTATCAAGCCACTAGGCTAGATAAGGCTGCCGACCCTGAAGTCCTGGGTTCAAATCCCAGGTCGAGCTAATAAAAAATGTATTAGTTTTTCTGTCTAAAATTCTCAATAGTAGCCCGAAGCCTGGAAGATGGAAGTGTGAACACTCCTGGTCCTCAAAAACCACGTAAAGCCGTTGGTCCTGCGCCTGAACTCTTTCCGATCGGATTACAGTCCCGGTTTATGAGAATTGGGGAATAGAGAATGCACCTGTGTTTTGCACACACACTTGTGCACTATAATATGTCCTGCGCAGCTGGCTAATCTCTCTTGAGATAGAGCGCCGTGGCCGAAATCGGTCTGGAGGACTATTATTATTATCTTTCCTCTTTATAATGGTAATTTGTATCGGTTAGATATCATCAATATGTATATGAATTAAGTAAAGCCGATAGTCCAGTGGTTAAAACGCGTGAATCTTAACCAACGATCGTAGGTTCAAACTAGGGCAAGCACAATGAATTTTCATGTGCTTTATTTGTGTTTATAATTTTTTATCTCGTGTTTGTCGATGAAGAAAAACATCGTGAGGAAACCTGCATGTGTCCAATTTCACTGAAATTCTGCCACACGTGTATTCCACCAACCCGCAACAGCGTGGTGGAATAAGCTCCAAACCTTTTCCTTACCCTTTCAAGTAAAACTTACAGCTTATTTTGAGGATTCACGCGTTCTTACTACTTAAGAAAACTATTACATAAAAATTAAAAGTAAAACTATTACAGCTTATTTTAATTTTAGAAATTTAATACAATAATTCTTTTAAACGGAAAATGATGATGATAAGCGTGATCAAATGCATGGGATACTGTAACGGTCTACCACGTTTTTAGTGGATAGCTTGGCATTCAGCCACGAGTCTCATGTAATCGCTTACAGCGTTAGAAATAATAATAATAAATTTATCGTATCTTGCTTTATGATATATCACGTAATATTTTAGGTGAAATTTAAAAAACGAAAAGAAGTATAGCCTGCCACAATCACAAAGTATACCATCGATAAATAATCAATACTGGGTTTCAACCCAACGTAAAAACCTGAATGGTTACGATCAGATCAGGGTGACGGCTTCGAAATATGTTTTGTTATTGAATTTATGAGTATTTTATGGATTCCTTTTCTTTTTCTTTGCGTGTGGATTGATGTTGATACTAAAATGTTTATTCTTATTGTATATATTTTTGTACTATTATTTAGTTCTAATATTTATTTAAATTTTACTCGGGACGAGTCTTAATAGGTATTGCAGACCAATGAAGACCTGTCCCGGGTACAATTTTATTATAATTAAATGATAAGTCAAGAAGCAAAGTTGTCAAAGTAAATAATATTAAAGAGTATAATTGATAAAGAATTACGTCCTTTTATATTACGAAAAAAAAATTTAATATTTAATATTGAAACAACACAGATTCTATAAATATAAACTAAGATGATCTTGACAATCATTCGTAATGAGATAATTATGGAATTAATATTTCTGTATTTGTTATAACAACATAGCAAAACATTCAACTATGAGTTTCATTTTAAGATTAATACATAAAAAATACAGTTGCACTTTTACATAACGCATACAATATAACAGCACAATTTTTTTTTATTTGGGTAACAGCCACCTTCGTGGCCCTACACGATCTTGCTGAATTTACTTACTAATAGAAAAAAAATTGATCTCCTCTGCCCTTGTTGTAAATGCAAACATAAAACTGTACAGCTAAAAACTAATCTAAGTTAGATAAAATAGCCTCCAAAGTTGAAAAGACATAATTCTTATACGATTACGGCGCCACTAAATCTTCGGAACTCGTTAATCGAACTTTCTCGAACATCTCGCTGTCTGACGCCAACTGCCTTTGGCAGGACCCGCTTGGGCGTCACCAGAGATAAAATTCAGATTTCGGCAAAGGATAAGGACAGTTTTATCCTATTAACACATGACTTAACAATAATACAAGAACACTAGGATATTGTTAACTTAAATTTATTTTGTACTAAAGGACAAAACGTTTGCATATGCCAAGTAAGTTTAAGTTTATAGTTTATAATTAGCACCATTCCTAAGGATTACATGCGCGAATAGTTAAAAAACATACATACACAGCTTAAGAGCGGAACTTTGTCTTTTTGTAACTAAAAATTTATATCTCATATTCGAATGACAAAAGGTTACAATTAAGATTTAAATGAACAATTTTCACAACTTGATCTTGGCAATTATTAACATTAATGAAAATTTAATAATATTATAGTGCAGATTTTCATATTAATTTTATGTTTGAAAATGCATACAATTAAATTTAGTCTGTACTAAGTTTTTTTGTTTTTATCACAAAACCTACTAACCCGCAAAATACAGAATAATTAATATTTTGATTATATATATTAAAGAGTCATATCCTATATATGACGTAGTTCATGTTTTGAGACGTGGCTTATTAAAACGTAGTACGAGAACAAATTTTCGGTCCGAGCACTTTTTACAAACGAAGCAAATGCAATTAATAGTTTTTAAAACATTCGCTTCGTTCGTAGAAAAATAATCCAAAATCTAGTTTAGTAGTAATGGAGTTTTCAAAATCCACAAGCTTTTATAGACACTTTCCAATTACAAAAATATATTTATTAAAGATGACATGTGCAAATCAATTATTATTATATTATTTGTCTGTTTTTTTCATATTGTATTTTCTTTATACTTATAAGAATAATTTATTGTATATAAATTATTCTTATAAGTATAAAAACATAATATTACTTTATGAAGCCTACGTGTGTCTAATTTCATATTTCAATTCCATCATAAAATCATTTTACAGTTTCCAATTTGATACTAAGAAATGCTTAAAAATACCCATGTGTAGTCAGAGCTTTATGGGCATTGTAAGTACATAAAGCTCTCACTGGTATGTACATTAAGTTCAATAATGAGACCGTCTTTGTCAGTGTCTCGGATCTGTAATATGCAATAATGCTGCTAACATAGGGAATGGCTGAAAACGACCGCAAAGAGATTTAAGATCGGATCACTCCCAAGACATTGGCTCAAAGAGATGGAGTTTATTGGCTCCGTTACATGACCCACCCGAATAAAGAATCTTTTTGAAAGCATATACACGTATATAAATATATATGGTTAAACAAAAAGAAGTTAATATTTTATACTTTAAATACACTCTTGTATTTCAACTGATTTACAAATTTGTTAAAATTTTAATTTGATTGTAAATGACAAAAACATTGTAGCTGTAGCTGAGTATTTAAATAAAAAATTGGTTTCGGTTTTCCGGGTGTCCGCAAGTATTATCATTCAATATAATATAATTAATTGAGGTTCACTGTTTATTCGATCAAAAATCACAAGATTAATTTCTTTAATTAAATATTTGGGTTCAACTTGTTCGACATATTGTAATGACGAAAATAATTCTTGGAACACAAATAGATATTTAATAGATAGCTTAAATATTTTTTTTAATTATTAAAACCTTAAATTAATCTGCCAAATATAAAATAAAAAGCCATATCTACTCGAATGGCAAAATCGGGCAGATTTATATTATATATATATATATAATATAAATCTGCCCGATTTATGGTTATATTTATGGTTATATATGGTTATATAATCTTAAATAAATATATATATATATATATTTATTTAAGATTATGGCTTCTGGCAAATGGTGAAATTGAAAAGAAATACTCGTTTACACTTGAGTATTTACAAAGTCTACTATTTCAGTTTAGATAGGTTTCAAACATACATTAATTCATTTGGGTCTGATGTTCTGATGGTCTGTTCTTAATTTTTTTTCGTATCATAAACTAAAACTAGCAGTAAACCAAAAATCTTTTTAATAGAGTAATAATTAAAGCAAACTACTGCTTTAAATGACATTAATATACGTCTTCTTTCAATCGTTCTCGTTTCAGAAGTACTGCGAGAATTTTTCGCTATTTGTTTGAACTGATTCTAGTTCTTGTAGACAAGGGACGTTGGAGCGCTGCCAATAACCCGTCTGGTGCCTGTGAGCGGTGAGGAACGACTGACATAAATCGCCTTTATTGAATTGCGATTGACTATATTTGAAATTCTAAAAGTAATACTTGATTGATTTTCACATAGATGAATGCCAAATAATGTGTAAGAACAGTGCTCTTTGTTTAAATACATGTCGATAAATACTTAACTAGCTTTTATGAATTTTCATATAATTAATAGTGTGTCAATATTCTAGGATTCAACATGTACAATTACATTATAACATGTTTTAACTTTAATCGATAATGGTTTTAAGATTTATTTAAAAGCAAGGATTATTTAATTATATTTATTTTTTGGTTCGTCTAGGTTGAAGTTCTTCAAAAGTTAAATAACACTACTTGTATCAAATATAATTTTGATTTGTATTTTACCAAAGGAAAATAATTAACCTGCGAATAATTGATGTATTGACACTGAGGAGTCGAAATCTTTCTTTTTAAAATTTGAACTACTTACTATAGCTGAATGTTTCTAAATTTAATATGAATGGAATTATAGTTCAAATACTAGGATCGATAAGTATTTCTTTTATGTTATTGTAAAAATTATTCATATAACCACAACTAAATGTCATCTTTTTGGTTCGTGGTTATAGTATTGAATATTTAAATTTAATTCCGACAAATAAAATTTCCATGATTTTATTTACATATACACGCCGATGAAGTTGGTCCCATCGTAGACCATCAGACGTTCAAAAACGACGGCGACACGCGGCATCGCCATGAAATCTGCATAAATTTGCAGTTCCCCTGTTGTTATACACGATCTATGAGATGGAAAATTGTTTATTTGTAGCCTATTTTTGTTACTTTTGAATATTTGCCAAAATTGAATAAAATTTGTGTTAAATAATATCAAAGATAAAATTAATATATTCATTATGTATTATGACGATTATCTTATAGTAAAATTAATTTTTGAAGACTTTATTTACTCTATTCTATTAATTATTTATATCGCTTTCATCATTAACTATTATGTAGCGTTAGCACCAAAATAAATACAGAAACATCAAAATAAGAATTATAATAAAATCAAATTTAGTCATATTAAATAAATTAAAGTATTTATTTTAACGATAAATCAATATGAATGATAATTACAAAATTTCGTTACGCGCTGACGTAAACGGAGACAGGATTTTAATATATTTATTGATTCTGACGATGCCATTTAATCAACGAGGATTATTTTATTTCCTTTTATATTTACTCATTTAAAAAAGGAACTATGCGGAATAATTGAGACAAATTTATTTTTATAATAAAATATTGTATAACGCCTCTGAAAATAAATCATAAATATGCAGTTCTTTCTTATATGATATAAATGTAAAAAAAAATTTAAAGAATTTTGTAGGAAACTCAGGTGCTCTTTAGAAAATTTTATTAAGGTTGCTACTAAGAATATTACTAACGGATAATCTCTACAACTTATTTGTCCGACCGTTACTTGGACTCAAGACTTCAGGATTTGCAGTTTTATAATTTAATCACTTGACCAAATAGGCAATATCAGTCAGGTTTCTTATGGGTAAAGGCAACTTGACTATTTGGTACAGATCACCGTGGCAGACATTGAAATTAATTTCATTTTGTTATTCTTTTATACATGTTTTACTCGTGGATGAGAATATATTTGTTTGTTAGTGTTTTGTTTCATATTGGTTTTAATATTTTATTTTAAAATTGATTTTAAAGTTTAACATTTTGTGCTATGTCATCGAGTATTATATTGCATTACCACAGACGTCAGACATGTTTTATTATTTTGCCTGAGGGTTTTGGTTACCAGGTAGCATCACAATCTAAGTTTCGGATTTAGAATAAATGGATATACGATATACATATGCAATATAAATATAGCTTAGTTTGCCTTAGAAGTCGTAGAGTACAGATGACTTCTTCATTGACTCGGAATGTCTACCAACTTCCTTGAAGGGGTGGTGAACAGACGCGGCAGGGGTTTTTTATTTTGTATTTTGTTATCTAACGAATCAATCGAAATATAGGTATTTATTTTATTCAAGAAATTTCTAACTAGCATGTCTGGATCATTATTTTAGAAAATCCACCGTCGGATTGCTACAGTCAGTAGTTAGTCTTATGGATTATGTATTTTTTTTAAATCAAGCGAAAAATATTAGTCTATACTGCAAGTCTGTAGTCTACTGCCATGAAAACTGCCAGTTGAAAATATTTTCTTTATCTTTTCTTTATTCATAAACCCTTTCTTACAATAACCATAGTTAGAACCTTCGTATATATTGATTTATGCTACATTGAACGACAATAAATATGAGGTGAGCAGATTGCGAGAAAATCATATTCAAAATGTTCACGTACGCCCATACATTCAGTGTAATGGTCTTGTAGAATATTTCGTATGTCGAGCTGGTCATCAATTATGTATGTAAGTGCTGATTATTTAGCTCGTGTGTTCCAGTAATCTCAGTACGTTATTCCATTCTCTGTAATAAAAGAAAGATAAGAAACAGATACGTTAGTATGGAAGTGTTATGTTTTCACATTAGCTATTTGGTAATGTACATGCCTACTTCCATTTGTAATATTATTAGGAACGTTTTATTCGGTAAATGAATTCCGTCTTGATTTTACTTGGTGTCTAAGCATTATAATAAAAAAATTCCAAAAATATCCTGTGAACAGATACGGTCTCCCATCTTTTTGATAATGAAGTTAGACTTTCATTCGTAAAATGCAATTGATTTCGTTGATTTTTATTACTATCGAGCATGAGATGAATTATAAATTATACTCATGAAAATATATTGGTGCATACCTAGATTTTAAGCCCCAATCCTTTATTAAGGTTTACATAAACCTTGTATTCTTATGTATATATAAATATATAATATATAAATATAAATGTATTCTTACCACTCCATTCTTAACATTTATGTAGTAGTGTATGTGTAGTGTATCATAATTAAATTCGTTTAAAATAACATCGATTTTTTTAGTATTGAAATTATAATAAAATTTATTTCTATAAAAAATCTATAAAAATAACGGCTTTTATTTTTTAAACAAAAGGTTACAGATATTGGAAAACGATTGCTTTCATTCTTATAAACTTTTTGTCTTTTATGTAGGTGAATATTTCGAGATTACGTTTGGGAAGACTAAAAAAATAGTACTTATTTTCAGCAAACATTATATTTATGTATTTTGTTAATTTATCTTAGACTTAAATGAAAATATTAAGATATATTGTTTCCTGTTGATTTATTTTAACACAAGTTATTAATCGCCTTAAATAAAATGGTTCTTTCTCTCTTTACATACAATCTGTTGCTCTAATAAATAAGATAATATAATTCGTAATAACCAGATTACTTCTTCGCAGGACAAAAAGACAAAACCACAAAGAGACCATTTCAATTACGTTCATTATTTGAAAACAGCCGTATCAACGTATATAAAAATAATTTTGACAACAAAGGAAACCCTATTTCTGGATGTTTCAGCCTTAAAACCCTTCCACAGTAAAACGTACCTTAGTTATTGTTCCGTATAACGGATTTATGTTTTCCTTTATAAGAGCACAACTCTGTTAGAGAAATTAAAAAATAACAATAACGATAGATGTTTTTTTAGGACGGAAATACAAAAGGTTCTTTGTTAATGGAATTTATTAAGCGATGGAAAATCTTTTGAAGCCATTTTCCAGCTGGTGCAAGTGTAAAGTTTTCATAATGATGGTGTGCCCGGAGCTTTGTTTCTTGCCACTCGAATTTTCCGAGAGTTGAATAATCTAAGAGTAGGCGGTATATTGACTTAATACACCGTTTTGTCATTGCTCAATCTTCAGGTTTAACTGGTTCATATAAAAGAACTGTCTGTTTATTGCCTGAAGCTGTCTAATATAAATACTTTGTGCTGTGTTTTGGTGAGTTAATGTCCTTAAATATGAGACCCCTTGTAATTGTAGTCTCAAATAGCAGAGCAAAGACTTGTCGGAATATTCTTATAACCTATGAAGTCATTGTCAGTATTGGATTAATATAATCGCGTGATATAAAATCCTTATTTGCAGTATTTTTTATATTAACTGTAAAAAAAAATATCTCTCTTCTCTTTCTTTCTCGATCTTAGTATATTAATGAAAAGCATTCGATATCAAATAAGATGATTGACTACTTTGTTATTCTTTAGCGAAATTATTAACGCGTGTTTGCTTATTTTATTTGAAAGGAGTTTACAATGATTTAACAATTGGGTAAATAGATTTGTCTTCCATTGTGGTTACAATCACTCGAATATTTAGCTTGTTTTAATTATTTATTCATGTATAATATTTCTTTTCGTATATTACATTTATCTTCTCTTTTCGTATATCATATTTATATGTCTTTTATTTATATTTATTAATTATAATAAAACCTTTTTTTTTAATCGAATATATATATTATATTTATTCAAGTTATTATTAATAAACACCTGATACGTATTATTCACGATATCGCTCAAAGCTCGGTTATAGATAACGATTTATGTCGTAATAACTGGACCGGCTTGGACGCGGTCCAGGCGTTGAATCTATTTGCTAACATAAAGAGAACTAGCCTGGGATCTTCAATCGCTTCCAAACTTTCATACACCGCCGATTTCCGATTAAATGCAATTTATACCCTAGCAAATATCAAACTAAGACCCTTTACGTTCATTTGACTGCTAACTTCCGTAACACGAGAAACCTTAATATATACTCAAATAAACGATGAAAATATGTTAAATAGAAATGTGTTGATTTCGAGAATATTTTATTTGTGTTGTCGGCGTTATAGAATGTTAAAAGTCATTTTAAAGCTCTATATTACATATAGTATTATTAACTACACAAATATATAATTTCATATATTGTGAAAAGTGATGAACAAAAATCTCAGTTATTATATTCAAAAAACGATACGTTTTCCTTAAAGGTTTGACGAACAATTGTTTCCGCAGTTTTCAAACTATCTACCAAAGATATACCATTGGCTTTTAACTTACTTACAGATCTGAAGTAATAACGGAAAGTGAGATGAATGTATGAAGATGATAAATTCTACTGTTTCAATTAAACATTTTAACATTAATTTATCAATTCAACATTCCGGAATTAAAGTTTTGATAAATCAAATAATAATAAGAAATCATTTTAAAATTATATAATGATAATATTTAGACCTCTTCAGTGTTTAAAAGGTATATTCGTGACGAGCTCGATTAGACGAGATTATATAAGCAACGGAAAATAAATATTATTACAATACAAAAATACATAAATTATAGATATATAGATAAATGTTACAGGCTATTAGAAATAAGTATTTAATTTCACAAATAGCTTTAAATGATAATATCTTTTTAATGAAAGCTTAGTCGAGATTTTCATCGTTTGGTAATGGTTTATATTAATTGGAGTGATGAAAGGTAAGCTGAGCTAAAAGCGGCATAGAAATTAGCGGCAAAAATTAATTTTGTGGATTAATATTATTTGTTGCTGATATGGCACAGACTGCCACGTATACGTTCAATATAAATAGGTCGCGGCTTATGTAAAACTATACTTAGATTTAGACATTTTTCCAGATCAATAGTCGAAAAAATTATATTCAGTAATCAATAGAAGAACAGCGTATAAAATTAGGTTTCTAATAGCTCCTTAATAAAAGACTCTTATTAAGTAATAAATTAATTTAATGGTCTATCAATAATTGTAGTAAGTAGTACAATAATGTATATATTATTTTATGAGGATCTGCATTTGAGGGTTAAAAATCGAAAGATTTTAAAATATTTACAAAAATGAAACGAAATATTTGTTTATTCTGAAATGTCTGTGAATCCAGTTTCAGAGAACAGCTCACTGCAGGTAATGGAAGCGACGATTAAGGTAACGACCTTCTGTCTTGAAGGTTGTTTTATTCAGATCGTAACATCTATCTAGCATTTTTATACATTATCAACTTATTTTTAAATACGCGCGACCATTTTGTTAAAACTTAAATTTTTAAATGTAAATAAATATTATTTTGCTATACATTCGAAGAATACATTTAATTATAATCAAAATTGTTAGCTTTGGTTTGGTGTTTGTCGCAATGCTAACAAGATGACGAACAATAATTTGGTTGTAAATCACCAAACATTTCAATTGCAAGTATTTTTACATAGATGTAGAATCTGCCACAATATTGGTACATTAAGATTTTTTCACATTCGTTGCACATTTGGCTCTGAGGTCGTGTGAAAGTAGAGTGTGCCGAGCTCGATCATTGACCCTTTTAGGTGCAACGTGCTAGCACTCGCACCACCCTAGTTACCTAACGCCCTATTCTTAGGCTTTAGTATTTTCATTGAGAATGCAGCTATTATAACAATCTATGGCATGTAAGAAATCATTCTTTAAGAAACTCTTGTAACCAGTATTTTCCGTCCTTTTTTGCAAAGCAAACGTTTTGTTTTATAGTGTTAAAAAGCCTCAAATAAAGCGACATACTATAACCACTAGGGTTAGTCTAAGTTATTAGATGTATAAACAAACAAAGTAAAATTTAAATCATCACATGTCCTTTTAATATATATTAAGTGTATAAATTTAGATATCAAAAATTTTTTTTCTTATTTAGGGAAGTAGAATAAGACCAAACCTAGCCACTGACTTTTTTTATCGCATATGGAAAAACGCGTTTACGCGTTTCCCCCACATGAAGTGGATATGTGGTAAATGGGGGGATATGTGGGACTCGCACCGGCGTGTGCCTGGAACTCTAGAGCACCGGAATACACACTATAAAACCAGCGGTACCCTCATCTACCTGTCCTTTTACCTACATTGAATTGTTAACACTTATTGTTCACGCCCAGTAGTAAAAAGTGATTCACATACAAATGGTTAATCACGATATCCTATCAAAGTTAAGTTTAAGTTTTATACTTAAACAATTTAAAATTTTTAATAAAATCTACCTATATTCGCTGCTCATTATTTAAACCAAAAGCTGAGTGCTCTTTATTCCAATTTTAAGAGAAGTCATATGTATTAATAATGTCCTCCAGACCGATTTCGGCCACGGCGGCCAATTTCAAGAGAGATTAGCCAACTACGCAAGAGATATTATAGTGCACAAGTGTTTGCGCAAACACAGGTGCACTCTATATTCCCTTACTCTCATAATCCGATGGGATGGCAAGCCGACACGACGGGAAAGATTTCAGGCGCAGGGCCATGATCCCATGGCGCGCATGGGAGTGTACCCACTTCCAACTTCCACTCTCTGGGCTGCTATTGAAACACAGGCCTTAGCACAGGGCAACCTAGTTTAGGCTCCTGTCTCCCACATATAACTGTATTCACATATATTATAAAGAAAAAATGTAAACATTATTGTCTGTGGGAGAGAATAAATAAAAATTATAAAAAATTGAGAATTTTCTGACAGAAAACCCATAACTTTTTACTGGCTTAACCTGGGAATCGAACCCAGGACCTCCGGGTCTGCGGCCTTATATCAAGCCACTAGACCAACGAGACAGAATGTGGAATATTGTCCATAATAAATTATTTTTTTTTGCTATTTTCGAGAAGTGTAACCATAAATTCCAATTAATTTTAACAATTCACCAAGCGAAGATTTTATCACAGAAGGGTCAAACACCTTCTGTGATGAAAAGGGGAAAATATTTAATAATTAATTCAACAGCCGTAAACTTCAATCACGGTCTAAATAAGGGTCTAATGTGGCTTAAGCAAAGGTTAGAATCTGGAAGCTAAACTAAGAGTAATGTTCACTTCAAGTTGTAATGGCTTACAACATTTTGCTTTACTTTGCAATGACACTGTGACCAATGTAATGGAAATAAGTGACCCGACCTGTCATTACCCTAATGAAGGTTTGAAATATTCTTCTGCTTCATTGTGTATTAAATTTTTTATACAAATGTACAAACAGTAAGATTAACCTATCGGTTTATTATTCTAGTTTTCACCCAGTAGCCAAATTTAACCATTATTATAATTGAAAATTTGACGAAAACATACACGAATTTATATAGTATTAATATACATAATATTTTTTTCATATTTTTTTCGGAAAATTGAAAAACAGAGAAGAAATAGTGAATTGTCATTACCTGTATATTATATTATGTTTTTTGATATTCAATTGTAACGAAACGGAATTAAAATATTATTACATTTATTTATTGCTCTAATAAAGAAGGCTAAAAAACAACAGAAAAGGTTAAGGCGAGTTATAGAGTTATAAGGAAGCGACTTACGAGTTATAAAGTCTATGTGCAAATGACATATGTACATTTTGAATGCGCTTATTCACATAGCTGGATGGAAGGGATATCCAACAGCGAAGAGGGATCAAGATTACCTGCTTTACATACTTGTACTTTTTAAGACAGGGAGAGTAAATACAAATTTTTAAAAATCTGTCTGAAACATTAATAATTTGTCTTGGCCTGACCCAAAGCCCATAAACCAACGAGGCAGTTAATAAACAATAATTATGTGTACACACAATAAACAAATCATTTAGAGTTAGGTTTTATTTTATCTTTTCATAACTACTTTGTTTTTACAGATATAAGTAAGATTTTTTTTCATATAGAATAGGAAGGCAGTCGAGCATATGCACCTGATGGTCAATGGTCACCAATGCCCTTAGACATTAGCATTGTAAGAAATGTCTACCATCTCTTACCTAGCTAATGTGCCACCAACTTTGGGAACTAAGATTTTATGTCCCTTGTGCCTGTAATTACACTGGCTCACTCATCCTTCAAACCGGAAGACAACAATATCAAGTACTGCTATTTTGCGGTAGAATATCTAATGAGTGGGTGGTACCTATCCAGACGAGCTTGCACAAAGCTCTACCACCAGTTAAAAAGTTTATAGAGACTCTCAAAGTACATTTTATTTTGGTAGGAACGAAACTTTACATATTATATACACATTTTCTTATACAATTATAAGTATATAAGTCAGTGGAATGTTAGACTACCGCCGGCTTTAAGGTAAGTCTATCAGTCATAAGTAGTAATTAAAATAAGTAGTTAACGGTGTGTACGCCGTCTCAACTTGTAAGCTTATCTTATAATATTAAGCAAAATGTAGAAATATTAAACTTTCTTCTTTGTAATAAGTCTTCGTTTAAATTTAGATTTGATCGGAACTGAAGTATTCAAACGTAAAATCAGAACTAAAGTATTTGAAGTTTTCAAATATACACGCAATAATACAGAGAGAATCGCAGTCGCTGCCTGAGGGTTTTCATCATTATATCAAGAATTTTAAGAATGCAGTTACTCGGTCACATAGATTAATGAGCAAAGTATTTGAAATTAGAGGAAATTCGAAACTTGGAGGTTGTAAATCTGCGGTGTATATTTTTTAGTACTGGTACTTAATGTTATGGTATCATTATATAATATAATGGTATCTTAGTGTTATTGTAATCTATACTAATATTATAAAGAGGTTTGATTTTTTTGTATGTTTGTAATGGATAAACTCAAAAACTACTAAACTGAATTTAAGAAATGTTTCATCTACAGAAAGCTACAATATATTTTTTATTTTATAAAACTTTAAAACTCTATATACAAATTTGAGCGGTAGGGGCGGCCGCGTGCAACGCGGCATACCGCGAGCATTTTTTTGGTTGTACGTAATTTAGAAACTATATCATAGTTAGTCTCCTAAATTATTTATTCGAATTGTATAGAGTCAAAAACAATTTTAATCTTTATTAAATCTCCAAGGTAACTAACATATTTATTTAAATATGAATCAATAACGAATTCGAGAACTTTTAATATGTTAAAAAATGTTTATTTCTAGGGCACCTTAGAAGACAAATCTACAATTTTCTAGAACTTTGCGTTAATGTATCTCCTACGGTTTAGGCAGCGTTAACCATATAAGCGTAAGAAAATAGTTATTTTGTCAAAACACCGACATGGTTCAGCCATTTTGTACAAAATTATAAACGATGTATAACCCATCCTCGTTTAATGCTCTTTCTATTAGTGAAAATCGTATCAAAACCCGTTGTATGATTTAGAAGAAGTTTAGCGGACATCGAGAACAAGGAAATTAGCGACTTTTTTAATACTATATACGTTGTAAGTATGTATAACGAAAAAATGCTTGCGACTCGGTACTTATCGTGTATTTCGCAATTGAGAATAACGTTTCCGTAGTGTAGCGGTTATCACGTGTGCTTCACACGCACAAGGTCCCCGGTTCGATCCCGGGCGGAAACAATAATATCTCAATGATCATCCGTTTTGTTTTTCAGTGAAATATTAAAATATTTAACACAGTTTTTGGTTATTACCAGTTGATTTGGTTGGATGGCACATAATTTTTTGGTTTTATTTTCTATTACATTTAGTATTTAATTAAAACAATTTAGAATAAGTGTAATACTACTAGATCATATTGGACAACTAATAAATAAATTTTAAATGTCAATTAATATACCTAATGGTAATATTAATTAAGAAGAAAATAATTTCATTTAATAAATTTAATTTATAACAATAAAAAAAAAGATAATCTAAAAAATAATAATCGCCTATCGATTTGATTTGAATTATCTCTTTCTGACATTAAAATTTTACATTTAAAAGAAGACAGCATTTTTTAACTAATCACCTAAACAATGTTTATAAGTAAAGGTATGAGTTTGAGTTTATTCTTTATTTCTAAAAATATTGATATGTTTTTACAAACATAAATTACTTTAGATTGCTGATTTGAAACAAACACAAATATTACAAAGTCGACATTACTCATAAATATTAATTTGCACAATTTGATTTTACATTGCTGATATTATAATGGACTCAATTTATATGTCTGTGGTAACTCTAAAATTATTAATTGCAAAAGCAACTATTAATTAGGCCACAGTTCAATTAATGTTGAGAATAAATCAAATATCAAGGAATTAGAATAATTTAAATTAAATTCATATCGGTTTATAATATCATTTTGTATTAAATGTAATGTGATACGCAATTTATAATTAATCATTATACTGAATAGAAAAATAAAATAACACAATCCTTTTTATAAAACACCAAAAAAAAACTAAAATGTTTACATAGGTACTGAGTTTTACTTGGTTGTATGTCATCATTTCATGTCATCATTCCTACCCGTCTGATTATGTACTTTATCACATATTCTACCGATGAGCGAGATGAGTCATCCAGAGTAACTATTGGCACAAGGGACATAATAACTAAGTTCCTAGTTTTTTTGGCATATTGCAATGCAAATATCTATGAGCGATAGTGATCACTTAGCGTCGGGTGGTCCACTTGTCAGTATTTTTTTATTTAATAAATGTTGAATATTCACCTACCTCTACATATGCTAGAAGTATAAACCACTATTCACATTATCAATGCTCGAAATATTAATGTCTATGTATAACTTCTTATAATGCAAATGTCTATGAGCGGAATGATCACTTGTCATCAGGTTTGTTACGTGTCAGTATTTTTTAATTTAAAAAATGGTATATATTCACCTTCCTCTATACAGTGCTATATATGCTAGAATAATAAACCACTACTTAGATTATCAATGCTCCAAATAGGTATTCTTCAATATTAAACTCCCTGTGGCTCTTATTACACAGCTCATAAAGGCATTATTAAATATGGATATCAATATCATTCGTTAAAAAATAGGGATTTATAAGTGAAAAAGAGATTTAGAGATAAGTAAAAGGTGACGCGGTTTCCTCTTTCAAAGTGAGGCTCAGTTTTAAGCAAAGAGGTAGGTTTTGAGGCATCAGAAAAGTGATCAATTTCAATGTTTTTCGCTGACTTCAAAATCATGTATATTATTGTGAATACTGAGGTAGTACTTTCTTAAAACATCCCAAAAAACATCTGGAGTTTCAGGATTATAAATATTCTGAACGTTATTTTTTTGGCTTTAATTTCGCATATTTTTGTGTAAAGTACGTTGTTTTACGTATAAATAATTATATACACTGTAAGTTTTATAGCTTCAAATTTATCCATGCAAAGTCAGGATGAATAATTTTGTTATATCATATAATAATTTATAATCCCTATGAAATTACATATTCATATTTAAACTTTGAGATAATTTATCAATGACACAAACAATTTTATTTCTAATTCGTTGACTAATATAATATGAAAGTATGCTGAGATTAGTTCAAACATTTTTTGTACATTTATACTCACAAATATCTGTTAACTATAATAATAACATTTGTCATTGTTGGATCTGTATGAAATATTGAAATTGTTTGTTATAATTTTATGGAAACCGTTAGATAAATAAAGCAGAATAGAAGAAAAGTTCCAAAAACATTTTCATCGCGAGCACTCAATTTATCAATGGATTTTTTCTATAGTCACGAAGAAAAATGTTTTAGCGACTATAAATAAAGAAAGGAATCGTTGTAAAAGCCTATCAAAACTTTAACACTTTCCCCAAAGAGCTCCTACACATACGCCACGCGACATTAAGTCTGTACGATAAAGAATAAAAACATTGGCATCGAAAAGTGCGAGCAGCCATTGAGGACTGACGTCACTGATTAAGTGATGCTCACACAAACGGAATTTCTAAAGCAGAAGTGTCACTCGCCTGAAGCTGTTACAATTGCAATAAAAATGAAGATGAACATATTTGTGATAAATAAGAAGATTTAACGGTTGTTCGTGCTTATGCTATAAACTGTTTATCCTACAGCTAAATAGTTCTGATTTCTAGTATAAAGGATCACTGAGCCAGTGTAATTATTATAGATAAAAGTAATATAACATAACCCATTGTTGTTTCGCATTGACAATGTAAAGAGAGTAATTTTTAATGGTTTCAGAATTTGTGTACTTTACACTGCCGAAACTAACCAAAAACTATGAGACGTGTCTTCCTAAAAAAATAAAAATCTAAGTTTTCTTTTAAAATTTAATATAGGTAGATAGACAGACAAACTGGCCACCTGATGGTAAGTTGCAACTATGGGCCATAGATATTGGTACGTTAAGAAATATTAACTATGCCTTACATATCCTTAACCTTGGGAACTAAGATGTTATGTCATTTGGGATTGTGGCACTAGCTCACTTACACTTCAAACATGACAATACTAAATGGAGGTAGAATAAGTTATGAGAGGGTGGTATCCACTCAGACGGGCTTGCACAAGCCCTACCACTGAGTACGTAAGATATTATGTATGCAAGATGTTATGTCACTTGGGCTTGTGGCACTAGCGCACTCACCCTTCAAATGTGACAATACTAAATGGATGTAGAATAAGTTATGAGAGGGTGGTATCTACTCAGACGGGCTTGCACAAGCCCTACCACTGAGTTAAATTGATTTTACTACGTCATTTTTAAAATCGTATCCGTGGTTCCAACTAAAAAAATGGTCTTAGTATTTTTATCTAGTCTGTATAATGCAGTTTGTGGAAGGCTATAATTCGCACACTAAGTGAACTCCTCTATACACTTAGTAAGAAAGCTAAGTTTGCAACATTTGACCTCGTCACTAAGATTCCAAATAATGCGATGTGTGGCAGACTGCGCCCGGCCTTCGCCAACCCGTTGAGAAGTTCGTACTTAGCTTTAAACTTAATTAAATGTTCTGCAAATTCTGCATATTGTAATGTACGCTTTGAGAGCGACTACGATTGACTGTAATGCTGTCGTTGGATTTTAAATAATTGCTGATGTATGCGTTCCTTAAATTTTTCCTTAAATCGAAAACAAGTAAATATTCCATTTTATAAATTTTGCTTTATTGTGTTCATTTAAGCACGATTAAATAAAATGTTTGAACAAGCATGAAATTTAATCATAATGTGAGAAAAAAGTAGTTATATTCATACTAGGTGGAAAGTTTTATTGGTAAACATTTGATAAAAATACTTTTCAATGTTAAGAATAGCCAAATTCATGAGATATGATATGATTCATGATTGTTGTGATTGTTTGTGTTTATTGTTATTTATCTCGAGTTCGACGGTAAAGAAAAATATAATAAAAAAACTCGTGTTGTATGAATTTCTGCAAATGTTTTAAATAAAATTTGCTTTTGAACTTTCTATACATGTTATCCTGCTTATTTTAATATATTAAAAATCCTTATTTTTGTTTTGTATATGTATATAATTTTATTTACTTATCGTTGGGTACTTCTAAATTATTAGAATCCATATTTTAATATCAGATTACAACGATCCCACTAAGAAGATATTTTATTTCAGAACCCTAGTACCGAAGTAGCCTTTTATCTGTTTCGTAATAGCGATATGTTAAGATGAAAGCAAGTTAATACCCTCATTAGGGAAGTGTCGGGATACGCCACTTGTTTTCATTAAACCGGGCACGACGTCATTACAGCATAGAGCGAAGTGCTGTAAGCCATTACACCTCAAAGCGAACATTACTCTTATTCAGTCTAACTTTTGCTTAAGCCACATTAAAGAATCATCTATACTGAGATTTCCATTTTTCAGTGTTACAAGTTGTTGTTGCTGAGATGGCCCAGTGGTAAGAACGCGTGAATCTTAAACGATGATCGTGGGTTCAAACCCGGGCGAGCACCACTGAATTTTCATGTGCTTAATTTGTGATTATAATTCATCTCGTACTTTACGGTAAAGGAAAACATCGTGAGGAAACCTACATGTGTCTAATTTGCATTGGAGATTGGAGCAGCGTGGTGGAATAAGCTCGAAACCTTCTCCTCAAAAGGGGAGAGGAGGCCTTTAGCGCAGCAGTGGGATATTCACAGGCTGTTACGGTTACGGTTACGGAAGTTGTTGTTCATAAATGTTGCTTTATAGATTTTTTACAATATGAAATCGAACACTATACATTGTTATAATTTATATCAAGGTTAATTAAATAAAGCGACAATAGCGATGTAAAAATCATAGATTCAATTCTAACTCCCAAGGCTCAAGTCTACTCGGTCTGCTGGCTTCGGGGTTGTAGATTAATAGACGCTTGATTAAAATAATATAATTTAAAACATAATACAAGATACAGATACAGTTTCTATTTAAAAAAAAAACTAATAATAATTTAATTCAAATATAAACACACATCATATTGTCACCCATCTGTGCAATTAATATTCTCATTAAGTAACAATAGATAAGAATATTATAGCATAAATCGTAATCGTCATTCATGTCAATACATAATTTCCTTAAACTTCTAATTGCCAGGCCTAATCCCAGTTACGCGACAGGCGTAAAGGATTATTTCATTAAAATTAATGATCGGATAAAGTTGAAGCTTTACATCAAATTTGATGTCGATCAGACTAATGACTCTTATTGCTCAAACAATATGCTCAGATAATAAACTTTCATTGTATTCAGCGTCAATTTATGTTCGGTATAGTTGCAAAGATTGGTGTAATTAAAAAAATAAAAAGGAATTGTAGCTTTATTATACTTAACAAGAACATAATAAACATTGACGAGATCAACCCTTCTAGGTTATTCTTGTCATCATTGTCTTCAATTTTTATTTTTCTTTCTGTCTTGTACTTAATGTGTTTGTGACGAGCCGGTTGGCTGATTGGTAGAACTTGCCTTTCACGCCGAAGTTGTGGGTGCGATTCCCATCCAGGACATACATTTGTGTGCATGTCTGTTTGTCCTGAGTCTGGGTGTAATTATTTATATAATTATGTATTTACAAAAGAAATGTAGAATATGTTGTATATCAGTTGTCTGGTTTCCATATCATAAGCTCTGCTTATGGATCATTGGATTATTGGGATCAGATGGCCGTGTGTGAATAATGTCCCAGGATATTATTATTATTATCCTTAAAAAAATTATAATGAGTGAAAAAATGTCAGTTTTAGATTGCTAGTTAATATCTAGATAAGCCTTTCTGAGTTTTAATATGTTTATAATTCAATTTATGTTCGGCGGTGAAGGAAAACATCATGACGAAATCTACATTGTATTGTGTCGGCTATTATGCATGCTTTTGGCCAGCAATGGGACATTAATTGTTATAATATAATTTTTATAGTTCATAGCTCCTTTCTTTCCCTCGAAAAGCAATAAATGTACATGAAAGTTTAAATATTTATGTAAGCAGAATGAATTACGTGTGGACCTCGATACATGGATCACACTCATTGGTTTTCATAGCTATCAATTTGCAACGTGAGATCGTCTGGTCTCAGACGGCCTATCTGCGTATTTTGTTTCGTGACCGCCATAAAAGAACCTCTACTACAAATTGGTTATCTGTTCTTGGTTATATATGTCCTGTTTATTGACAGTTCTTGCTAATATTATGGAAAATGTCACGCGTTCATCCGTGAAAGGTTTTATTTTTATCCTATTTCAAAAAACGGAGAAGGTTATTTTATATTCAACTCGTATATATTTTTTACCTTATATCTAAATTGCTTTCAAAATAATGCACTGTGATTATTGATAAAACGCATCAATTTTATGATCCATATAATTAGTAAGTAATATAAATAGTTAGTGAATTTGTTACGTTAATAAAACCAGTAATGGTAGCATTAATTCTTTACTTACACGTACTATGTTTTTTGTTTAAAATAATACTAAATATTAATAAATACACCAGTAGAAGTAATAAATTTTATTATTTGTTAATTTTAATATCTTTAACATAATAACTTATTTACTTTTAAATTTAATTAAAACAAAATATCATATATTATTAATTCGATGACAATCGTTCAGTTCTCCTTTTTTATATATGCGCGGGAAAACTATTTCTTTAACTTTTTTTACCAAACAATAACAATGATGTTCTGAAACCGATTATATTTTTATTAAATCAAATACAATATAGAAATATGTAATTATTAAATATATTAAGTGAAGTACATAAATAAGTATTTCTAACAATATAATCATATATGTTGTTATTTTGCTTTCATAGGATTTATTTGACATTTATCAATTGGCCACTAAACTGAACTTTTAGCCATTTCACTTTTATATAATATGACAGTCTGTCTTTCAACTTCAAAACTTTCTTAATCCATTCGCTTCTACGCCTATTTATAAATAAAAGTTAAAAAGACAATAAACCTAAGGAAAGTATTGACAAAAAATACCAAAAATAATATCTAAATACTAGAGTAATTTGATAATGTTTTTTTCCAATCGATTTAAACGTATTCATTAACAAAACGAAAATTATTTGACTTTATTTACTGGTGGTAGGGCTTTGTGCAAGCTCGTCTGGGTAGGTACCACCCACTCATCAGATATTCTACCGCAAAACAGCAGTACTTGGTATTGTTTGAAGGGTGAGTGAGCCAGTGTAATTACAGGCACAAGGGACATAAAATCTTAGGTCCCAAGGTTGGTGGCGCATTGGCAATGTAAGCAATGGATAACATTTCTTACAGTGCCAATGTCTAAGGGAGTTGGTGACCACTTACCATCAGGTGGCCCATATGCTCGTCCACCTTCCTATTCTATAAAAAAAAATCTAGAAGTGAAATATAGCCCAAGGAAGGATGATTGAATGATAATGATCTATGATTAATAATTCAGTTGATAGAATTGCTTCTAATAGCAGTTAATTATATTATTTTCTACCTACAAGTATGCACCAAGATTGTATTAAATAATATTTCTGTAATGATCATTTTAAAATATGAGGGTTTACGATAAAGAGATACTTCAGTCAAACATTTGTGAAACGATACTTACCGAACCTTTACTGCAGGTAATGGAGATACCGATTAAGTTAACGATCCACTGTCTCTAAGGTTGTTTTGTTCAGCTGTTTTCTTTTAAATATTGTGCATTTCCATAATGCTCGGGGAAGAAAAATGTTTTGTCTTTAAAAAACATATTATTCAAAGCTATGCAATTTGATAATATTGTAAGCTTTAGAATTGTTATGTGAAATATAAAATATTTGAAATTATTTGTAGAAGCAAACAGTAAAGTTCATTAAAAAAGTTTTGTTAACAAATAATCAATCTTTTGTTACGTGCGGTTTTTTTATCTAAAAAATATCTAGAATTATGGAATTGGATTTGAAGCCCCAGAGACAACGAATTTCATGTAGATAAATCCGTATCTCGGATCAACATTACCTTGTTTTTCGTCCCGATAAATCACAACTCCCTTGTGATAGGGAGAATTGTAAATGAGGATTATATTACCATAGTTGAATTATAATAATGTCTAGATTCCCTCAGATTTATAAACAGAGAAAAATGTTTTAAGATCCCTATACTTATTTTGTTTAGTATTCGAAACAAATAGTTATATTAATAGAGGAGCGAAATGTAAGAAAAATATGTGTGTAACAAAATCGTCTATACTTTGTGCTTATTCTATTTTCTATTACATTTATATAATGGTGTAAGTGCCCGTATGTGTGAAATCCAATTTAACAAAAATACTTTTGATATTATTTAGTATAACACAAATTATATTATAATATAAACTCTTATATATTACGTAATATATACCCTGTAAGTAACGTTGTAATATGCGTCTAATGAAATATAACTTTAAATAGCAAGCTATATCGAGATTATGTATGGATTTGACAATATGCAAATAAATATGAACCTTAAAGTAAACATTCGGTAATGCACTTTCGGCGAAAAATTCTCTTTCGGGGAGCGACAAATGAATTTCATTAAAATCGTTCGAGTATCGAACTGAAGTAAAAAGCTGTACGAGCGATGCCGATGTTTAAACGAATTTTTAAATAAAGTGAAAAATCGCAGCCAATCGAGTTTCCATTAATCCGCTGTCAATACTAAAATGTAAAGTTTTCCAGATGACTGCATTAATTCATTAGTTTAGATCGACTCATTACGTTTCGCAGCGTTATTGACAATTAATTTATTATTGAGATGTCCTCACGTCTCTTAGGCAATTGCCTAATTATGTACGTATATATTTGATGGTGAAAGAAAGCAAATTGACTTTGATTGACTTAAAATTTCTATTTTGATTTAAATTGTTTCTTTTTTATTCACGTTGCATTGTTTAAATAAGTTCCGACTTCATGCGATAAGATGAGAAACTGCCCCGTGCTGCTTTTTTCATCAATTCGCCAACCGATCTATTCGCCGGTACTATACGTTTACGTATATTTTACTTTACAATTGTAACGTAAAACACGATCAGCGTATTTTCTCAGGCGTTTATTTGAATTTCTCGTTCTATATCTTAAACTACTCGTTCGAATTTTAAAGTGAATAAGGCAATATTTTTTACCTACATTAATCGTTTAAAATTAATGTTATATATTTTATACTACTACTTCGTTGGCGTAATAAGATGTATCACATAAAAATAACTAACATAATCCCTTTTTTATTCAAAGTTTATAAGAGTTGAGGTGGTTAAAACATGTTAAATTTAACCGATTATTGCATGTTCGAACCCAGGTAAGCACGACTGAATTGTCATGTGCTTTGCATTCAACTGGAGGTAGGGCTATGTGCAAGCTCGTCTGGGTAGAAAATAAATGGTGATGAGCCAGTGTAATTACAGGCACAAGGGACATCTTAGTCCCAAGGTTGGTGGCGCATTGGTGATGTAAGCGATGGTTTCCATAGACCTCTCGTTTCAACAACGCCGGTACGGATGATTTAAGAAACAAATATGACGGCGTCAGTGATGGCTGAGCGCTAGAGCTGTCTTTGTCTGTGTTCAGTGGTACGGGGTCTATCGCGATATTGTATCAAAAATAAACTCGATGTATAACCAAAGACTTATTATCGCAAATCACAATCCACTATAATTAGGTATAGGTACTAAGTAGGTAAACCGACAGTTTCGCCTTGGAGGTGTGTACTGGTCGGTTTCTCAAACGCAAGTGTTCGTTACACAGTTTCCCCACTCTCCAACACGACTCTGTCCACGTGACTTCGGACTTCGTCGACGACTTTTAATTAAAATTATTGTTTTTCCACGACAAATATATGTTTGAGGTATGGTTGACATGCGCCGCGACTCCCATAATCCGATTGGACTTGACTCAATTGAAATTTTATTTAGTTAACATTATTTACTTAATGTTTATCTTCTTATTAAATATAATATATGCGTGTAACAATTATATAATAATTAGAGCAATTATATTATTATAATACCCATATAATTATAGCTTACTGGATATGCTCATTATTTGAAATTTAGCGTTTAAATAAAAATTTAGATTATTCCTCACAATAAACGTGTTTGTTAATATTGTATTTAAAAATTGGCACAAATATGTTTTCGTTATTTTGAATCTCCGTACCATCATGAATTTTAGTAAAGTTCTTTTCAATCTATGTGTCTGCTTTATTTCTTTAGCGAACATTTTCCTTTGTTACGTTTTGATTTTTATACGTTTTTTACGCATAGTAATAATGTTTTTGTGCCTAAATAATATATAATTGTATATGTCTTATGTGGGAGAACAAGAACCGTTAAACGTATCATTACAAAAAGATAATAAAAACAGATGCATTTTTTCTCATATACTCATAAATATTACCAGACTTTTTCTATTCCACTATTAACGTCAATCGCGTTATTTTGTCGTACCCACAATTTTTTATTTCTAGACAGCATCAAAATCTAAAATTTAATGTAGGTGTCGTCGTTTAAACCTCCGAACTTACTTCTTCTCTTATTCTGTAACATTTAATAACTCTTTAATTGATAAATTTTACAAATAATACACGTGTATAACAATACAATTTTACAATTATATATAATAAGTGAACATTTACTGAGCTATTAATTAAAATATTATTCATATACTGTAATCCATATTATCTAGTTTTATAGTAATGATATTTGATAATTAGTCTCTAAATAGCTGCTGCATTATCAGTCATATAAGTCATTCCTAACGCCACAGTTACCAACTAAGGGACATAAGATATTTTTTTATTTACAAAATATAAATAAACATTACAGGTTGAACCTGAAGCGTTTACTTATATAATTAATATAGTTTGTGTGTATTCCCCTGCCGTTTTGCGAAATACAGCAGGTGATGAGTTAAACAAGTCGACGCTTGAATTCCAGGCCAGGACACCATTGAGCAAAGTCAACGCGCGTATCAAAGGTGACTCGCTCACCAGTACCAACCGACAGCCGGGCACCGCAAATAACTTATATACATCAAATCAAATATTATATACCTCATATGTGTAATTGCACTAGCTCACTTATAATTCAAATCAAAATACAGAAATATAACACATTGCTTTTTAGCAGTAGAATATTTAATGAGCGATAATTTAGCGGTGCCAAACTTGGTTAGATTGCAAATAGCACTAACAATATGTAAATAAATTCTACTCCTTATTGCCATTACTAGTAATGAATTGCAAGTCAACTCTCAATTTCGATAACATTAACGATAGGTATGTTTTTGACTATAGATGGCTTCGAAACTCGTAAATACACAAGGAACAATAATTATGGAATTTATGCTCTCGCCTTGATAACCATCGCCGTGTTTCGATTGCCATAATTCAATTAAATTGCAGATATGATTATTTAGTAGAAACTAAGGACTACAAATTTGATATTTATTTGATAAAAGATCAATGAGTTTATTAAACTTTAATAGCATGTTTGTTTATTTATGTATTTTTATTGTTTTTTTTTTTTTGGATTTATAATTTTATTTGTCAACGGCATAAAAAATTTAAGGTAAATTACTGTTGTGTTTATGTGCGTGTAAGGGTTACACCTTTAACCAACATATGTAAAATATAGTGTTATTAGCAATTGAGTGAAAACAGGTAGGAGCAAAATTTCAACCCTGTTCGTCTAAATCGGTAAATTTGAAGCAAGCCGGTTGGTAGAAAAAAACACTTGGGTAATCCTGTAAGGGTCTCGTTTTTTTGTGTGTGCAAAACTAAGAAATAAATATATTTTAATTCTTATCAAAAGCAATTACGTCAGAATTTTTTTTCAATATCATGTTACTAGTTTCAATTTCGAATGAATAAAACATATGAGTTACGCTTGAATAGATTTCAATTTAGTTTATGGGGTGAATTAAAGAATTATCATTTATTTTATGGATGCTACAGAGGCCTAATGGAAATTCGATTTGGTGCAGTTTTTTCACGTGATTTAAAATTCGTTTAACTTTAGCTCGCACGGCTTTTTGCACGATGACCGATCCCCGACTATTTGGACGATTTTAATGAAATTCATCTGTCGCTGCCGCTCGACTCTGTTGCTCTGAAATACGTGGAATTCGAGATAAAGTTAATTTCTATGTTTTAAAATGGTACACATACAGCATGTAGGCTGAATGGATTTATTTGTTCGTCAATCAACGGTTTCATATTTGAAGAGTTGTTTTTTTTATTATTGATGTACAACAATATCGCTCGCTTATGTACGGAACTGATTCTAAAATAGTAGCTAACATATTGTGTACAAATTGATATTTCTGTAATCAAATGCATTCGTTTTTAATTGTATTTGCATTAAAAGTGTAAAGTCATTAAAAAAAATAATATTGAAAAGATACACCAAAGGCACGAATTATAACAGATCTGTGGAGATTTATTAACAAAAATATATTTTTTGCAATAAAATCGAAAGTCAAAAATTTCCATCACCTTCAAATATCCATCCACGTATACCGTCAATACGGTTTTTTGACTTCGTCAAATGGGTTATGTAGCTTTGAAAGGTTTTTAAAATTTAGTTAAGGTCTTTTCGAACATTTTTAGTTTTGCCATGCTCTTGTACTCGTACATATCGGACTTTAAAGTTGCTCAAAATTTATTTTAGAATTTCTATATTTTTAAAAATAGAACTTTGATATTATATAATGTACGTATACATTGTGGCCTTCATAGATTTATGATTCTTGTCATAATATTTTAAACTTATCTTTGAGATTAGTATTGTTAAAAAAAATCTCGCGTCAACCAGAAACGGCAACTTTTGGAGACTGTCAAAAAGAGAAAAGTTGCATATCTTGGACACGTGCTTAGTCATGAAAGATATGAACTTTTGCAACTCATTACGATGGCAAAAGTTGCCGGAAGGAGAGCTGTTGGTCGCAGAAAAAAGTCTAGGCTGTGCAACATCCGAGAATGGACGGGAATCGCGAGTGCTGCTGAAATCTTTCGTTTCGCGAAGAACAAGAACGACTATTCAAAGCTGACTGCCAACCTTCGCTAGTCGGAGTTGCACTCAAAGAAGAAGAAGAAAAAAAATCTTAATTATATTGTTGAACTACGAAAAAAACAATTAAGTAAATATTTGTCAGTTTGTTTAAAATAAACTGACGTGATTGTAAAATATATAGTTCTTATTATAATACGAACAATAATTTAGCAAGCGTAAAAGCGGATTGTATCGAATGAATGAGATAAGTAAAATTTATGTGAAGCCGACTGAGTTTGTGATATAATTATGTTCAGTGTAGCTAAATGAAATTGAATTAATGAAGGTAGTTACGTAATTTTTACACCAAGTATAATTGTTAAAGCAATTTAAAATAAAATATGTATAAGTCTATTGGTACAACTATATATTTATGCTATAATTTTTTTTAAAAGCCGAGATGGCCCAGTGGTAAGAATACGTGAATCTTAACCGATGATCGTGGGTTCAAATCCGGGTAAGCACCACTGAATTTTAATGTGCTTAATTTGGGATATAATTCATCTCGTGCTTTACGGTGAAGGAAATCATCGTGAGGAAACCAGCATGTGCATAATTTCACTGAAATTCTGCCACATGTGTATTCCACCAATCCGCACTGGAGCAGCGTGGTGAAATAAACTCCAAACCTTCTCCTCAAAAAAAGGGAGAGGAGGCCTTTAGCCCAGCAGTGGGCCATTCAAAGGCTGTTACGGTTATGGTATATTTTTTTTTACTAGTTGACAAACGACAGCGATGCATAAAATAAAATAAAGTATAATCGCCTTTAATGAGTAAACTATTATTCATTTGATATAAAAAAAATTGTCAGTTCGTAATACATATATGTCATAGTTCATGTCAGCATAGAAATATAAACCTAACTCGAACAAAGTTCATTTTGATTGTGTTTTTCATTTTGGTATCACCTCATTTAGAAAGTGTCGAGATGCTACTTGTTTTCATTAATCTGACGTCATTACTGCGTAGAGCAAAGTGCTGTAAGCCATTGTACCCAAAAATTATCATCACTCTTAGTTTTGAATTTGGAATCCAACTTTTGCTTGAGCCTCATTAGAACCTCATTTACATTGTAATTGTGATTTATGACTTTCAGTTAAAATTATTTAGGTAATTATTGTAATCATTTCGAATGATTAAATAAGAATTATATAATTAAATATAATTTCGTAGTTTGATGTAGGATTCAATTTTACAAAAAATAACTTGAGACTATGAATACGTGACTATGAATACCTACACCCAGTGAAATTACAATTGAACTGGAATTGCTCTGTGATATTATACGGAATTGAGACTATTGACACAATTCTATGAAATTGTAATATCATTAGAAGTTATAACACGATTTCACAGTAACTGCGACATATGATCATTGTACATACTAAGTAGCAAGGTATAGCTGAAGGTATCAATAAGTTATGACGTCTATTGGACATTGAAAGCATTCCTGAACATCGTGTGGACTATTGTCAACATTTTGAAATCCCATATTGTACCCATTTTGTACCCTGCGTCGAGAGCTCGTCCTGCAACTGCTATATCAAATAGTGAGTCTTTTCAAAATTCTTTGTGTACTCTATACGTCTACTATATACGTATAAGCGTACGTATAAGCGTTTGATTTGAATAATAGATAGAGTTATCGAGTATTGCATATTGAATACGTTGTCGTATTACAAAATTTAGCGGACGTATAAAATGAATCTGCCTAGAATTATATTACAGATAATATTTTTTACATATTAAAAACACTTTTATCCTAAAATATTTCCATTATAAAATGTATTCAACGTTAAATTCAATCATTAACGAATTCCTTGTATCACATTTTTTTAAATACCTTCATTTTCTAAAAAGAAAGAAACCGACGTTATTTGTCAAGAGACAATTACTTTGTTTACAAGTCTGATTAAAACATTGTAGATGAGGTCCGCTAACACTAACATAGGAAGATTTCCACGACGCGCGTCCCTTAAACGCCTATGTGCAACTATCGGTATTGTATTTATATTTTTTAATCAGATAACAATTGAAAGTATAAAATATATATATATATACAACAATTATTTTTAACTTTGAACTGGGTTTAGCCATACAAAGACAATAACAAAAGATCAGAAATTTTACTTTCAAGAGGGGATTCCCCTCTTTATACAAGTGGTGTAGTTTCTGAAAAATATTGCATACATAATTGAGCTATTACCTACTTTTTAGTATATTTTCTGTTATTTTTTCAGTCAGTTTCATTCTTCATTTAATTTTTTCAATTTCAATTCGGTTATAAGCCTGATTCGTGTAGAAAGGCAATAAAGGCATTATTAATTGGCAAATTAGCAGTATGTTCTGCCAAAGGATGTTGATATTTGAACAGAATTTCATAGAATGTTAAATGGTTCACGTAAGTTTGAAAGCATTTGAGGATTCAGGTTTAGTTATGTTTACTTCAACAAATAGATTCAACTCCTGGAAAGGGTCCAAACAAGCTTGGTTATTGCTACATATATCTCTAGTAATTGATTAGTGTGGAATACAGGTTAAAATGTTGTACTATTTACTCAAATAGAAACGCTATGCATTATGTAATTATAGTATTATTTGCATTGTCAAAATTGAAATAATTAGTAACTTGTGCAACTCAGGGCTCTTGTTAAAAGTAAAATCGTTTGTGTCAGAGACGTATTACTGAAAATCACGCCCAAATAAGTATTACTTTACTTATAATAATTGTTATATTTCATATTAAAACTTTTTATAATATTCAAAAGTTATTTTGATTATTATTGTAAGGCTTATGTATCGGTTATTGTGACTCAGCCAGATATTTTATCTCATCCTAGTTATTTTTGGTGTGCTAGATATGCTTATAAGTACTCTGTACGCACCCGCACTTTCTTAGTTCAATGGATGGCAATCGGAAGACTGGAGCGAAATGAGGCACCAGAATCATTCGTGTCTTCTGAGGCATAAGAGTGAAACGATTTTATTTTTTCTCTGCTATAATAAACGGTATTCGAATCGTAAGATGCCTAATTTGAACTTCATGTTAGCAGCTGTAGAATCTAATCGCTTTTTTATTCTGGAAAAACATTCAATACTCGGCTGCTTAAATCCGAGCGTGATGAAGTTCTTACTCACCACAACCCTTTCGAAGGTCGATGCTTAACATCAGGCATGTCAACAGTCAAACGCTGGCCTATACGTGATAAAATAAGATTACGTAAATAGAGATATAATGTTTGTAATTATACAATATTTTATTACATTTTTATATGTTTTTAAATTAATTACAATACAAGAGTTAAACAGACATACTACAAAAGACGATATAATTAAAACTGAAAACTTAACAGTAAATTAGTTGATAATTCAACATAGAGTGGAACTTGATGAGACCTCTCATGTAGCTTAATGTTAATTTACAAGCGTGTAGTCATTGAATAATGAAAACCTTTACTAAAACACTCCATGTTAAATGTTTGTTTTGTATATGTGTTCGTTAATGAAATAGAGGACGAATTTATTTGTCAGGTTATTTACATTTGGAAATAGAAACTGCTGTTATATTTTAAAGAAACTCTAATTACAAACATTGTTTTTTAATGAGCTTCTACGGAGAACTTTGATGTTTAATTTAAATGTTTTATAGATCTGTAGTTTCAAATCTACGCGAAGTCACAGTAGGTACGAATAATGCATTTAAGTGAGAAGTAAAAGATTTAAAGCAAATCGACGTTTCTATTGTGCTAAAAATGAAGTAAATACTCCATAAACCTCACGCGATAAAGAAAATATTTACCAATAGCAATGAGCAATAGCAATCTATAGTGTTGCCAGCAAAAACATTGTTTTCCTTTCAGATTAAACTCTCTATTTTTATATTTTGTCATAAATAGTAAAGTTATAACACAATTTTGATACTGCATACGTACAAGGTAGCGTGGCCGAGCGGTCTAAGGCGCTGGTTTAAGGCACCAGTCTCTTCGGAGGCGTGGGTTCGAATCCCACCGCTGCCATTTATTTTTAACGAGTTTGTATTTTAAATGAGTAGCGTGGAGTACATGCAGCAGGTAACTAATGAAAAGGTTACATAACTCACTAATAATTTTTACTGACTTATGGGTAAGTATAAGATTGAATATTTTTGTGTGTTTTTTAAATTTTCAGAACAATCAATTATAGATGTAGACGAAATTATTTTACACTTTTTAGCCCATAAAATATTATAAAAATATTATATTTAAAGAAAGTTATTTTAATATTATTTATAGTCCAATTATTTTATTATTAATGAATAGGTAGGCGGACGAGCATATGGGCCTGATGGTGAGTAGTCACCAACGCCCATAGACATTGGCTTTAAAGAAATGTTAACCATTGCTTACATAGCCAATGCGCCACCAACTACGAGAACTAAGATGTTATGTCTTTTGTGACTGTAATTACATTAGCTCACTCACACCGGAACACAACAATAACAAGTACTAAAATTAAAACGTTATGGAAATTTTTATGTTATCATTTAATTGGTCAATTCTTGTAACTAAGAGAATAGCTTTAATAATGCTCTTAAAGTTTTGTTACTTTTGAATTATTTATAAGAGGATTTATCTCTTTGTCAAATTAAATTCTTGTAGTATATTATAATCCTTTTGAATGATTTGATAATTTCTAAATGCGAATGGCATTTCGTCAAGTGAATGTCTTTGAAATATTAATAATATAAAGAAGAGATTCTTTGAATATCTCATCGCTATTCAACCTCTTAAGCTAAATTAATTATTTATCTAGACGTTTATTTGAGTTCTGATTTTAACTTTCTTTTTAAAGAAAAACGAGAATTATATATTCGCGGCATATGTTTTTTAAACTTTTTTATGGATTTTCTTCACTTATTATTCGAAAACGGACTTAGGTAATTTATGGACGAATTTTATTTCTGGTTAGCATAACCACTTACTCGTATTTTGATGGTTTCAACTGCGTTGTATAAGGATTTGGGCAAAACTTTTTTTAGTAATCAGTTGAGTTGTTTCTTATTCGTAGTAGTAATTTCTAAATCATTTGACCTTTAGTTTTATCATATATCGATAAAAATATTCCACTATATTTAGTAATATTAATAAAAATTTTACTAAGCAAATAAGAAGGAATTACATGAATCTTATAATATGTATTAGCACAACAAGGACAGTTGGATAGCTCATTATGTTTTTTTTTATTGAATAGATAGGTAACCTATAAACCGGAACACAACAATACCAAGTAGTGCTGTTTTTAAGTAGAATATCTGATGAGTGGGTGGTACCTACGCAAACGAGCTTGCACAAAGCCCTACCCTACAGTAAATAATATGTTTGTTATTGAAGTAATTTACTTAGTTCTAAATTAAATAGAACACTTGTCAAAAAATGTTTTAACAATTTTTCATAAGACGGCTTTACCAATCTAACACTGGCTTCCCTATGCCCACACTAAAAAAACAAATTGAAAAAAAAAACCGATCAGTTTTTTTTTTATTTAAACTAATTTTCGGTTGATTTTGAAATGTTGTCTCTTTTATTGCTGATATGTTACCTATCCAGTTATGTTTTCATTTATTTTGAATATATTTGGATGTCAATGCAAAATTATTTGTTAACTTAAACAGATAGTAATACTTGTAAACTAATTATTTATTAACAATTATATATACACTTAGATGAATTATTTTTGAAATGGTAATATACTTTTTCTTTCTTTACGAAATATTTTCGCATTAAACTAAATGAACTTACTAAAATAATCGAATTTCAACAAATAACTTTTTAATTCTCTTGGAAAATTTCAATGCTCATAAATTCATACATTAATTTCCATAATACAGACGATAGAGTATTTAGTTATTCGATTCATAGAATCGATAGTTTATTTGATTATTCGAATCATGGAATTGATCTTCGAACTTACGACTACCGAATACCAAAGCACCTAGTATACTTGGTATTTGGTGCCAAGTTCATTGCATTATACCATCGATTTGTGGTTTGTAAATAGTATTGGACTATAAAATCAACATTCAGCTAAATATATTTACATGTATCTAATTAATGAAAGTGATTATTTATTTGCATAATCAAAACCTATGATTCATACACAAATACAGTTTACAATACAAATTTTAATATGTAATATATAATCTATTGTATAATTACGTTTATAGATGTAATTATTTCGTGTATTGTTGTTATTAATAGTATATATTAACTTCTAAGTACTGGGTTATTTCGGCTCACTGTATTACATTATTTTGTTAATTGCTATACAATTGTGTACATGTAGGTTCTTATCGTTATAACTTAGGTATGTAAAACGAAATCTATGTTGAAATTGTTAACTGTTTAATACAGATGTTACATTTAGTTAAATGCTTACTGATAATTAAATTATGAACAATAAGGGCAGATACCTTATCAGTTCACATATTTATTGTACATAAATAACGAACCAAATTTGGCGGGTAATTAGTTAAACATTGCTGTGTCTTCTTCTGTCGAATGTCAAATCAATAATGAGAGAAAGAGAGAAATTATTGTTTAACTAATCACCGTTAAGCAACGTTTATAATTAAGGCCATTAATGACGAACATAACTAAGCGTCATATCTAAAAGAATTTAATTTAAAAAAGAACGAAACGATTTGGAATTATTTTCAAAGGTAATTCGGACGGTTTTCTTAAAGTGTTTATTGACACTTTCTTTCATTTATCGACAAATCCTCCTTCCTGTCGTGTCAAATGAATTTCAAAAGACATCAGATGACATTTATTTCCAGGAAGCTGTTAGTCATTGAGAACAAAGCGTTTGATTTTAGACCAATGGTTACATCCTGATTAAATTGTACCGCCTTTTTCGCAGCAATTTTTATTTTCGTGCACAGATGAAATAAAATGGATCTTTATAATAAACTAAATTACTTGAAATGTATTTCTTATCCAAATAATATTATGAATTTGAATATTTGTTAGTCAATAAAACCAAAGTCGTGAACCATTGGGTGTGTGGAGCTACTAGATTTTAGCTTTAATTTCTCGGTAAAGTCATGGCGTGAATTCACACCATGATTCACACACGTGCAAGAGTGTGATGCTCACCTAAGATTGCAGATTATTTTAGTTCTGTTTCTACTATATTATACGTTATAATTTTACTTTTTAATAATTTTGATTTCATTTTTTACTTAGGAAGTGTAATTATTTTAATTTTCTCTCTCTCTTAGTCCAGAGTTAAAAAATACTTGACTACCACGTTGGTATAGTAGCTAGATATAAGGCCGAAGATCCTGAGGTCCTGGGTTCAAACTCGAGGTCGTGCCAGTAAAAAGTTTTAGGTTATTCTGTCGAAGGGTATTAATAGCCGCCTGGACTCTAAAATTTAGAAGTGTGTACACTTCTGTGCCTCGGAAAGCACGTAAAGTCGTTGGTCATGCGCCTGAAGTCCCTGCAATCGTTTCGGATTATATTATAATATTTTCGCTGGTTGTACAATATAACGAACAAAAATATAACTGACCCGAAACGAATTGAAAGATAAATTCAATAAAAATAGAAAAGTAATACTGTCTGCTATTTTAATATGCTTTCACGCTTTCTGCCACTCGAACCAATGCAAACATAGATGTTTCCGTGAGTGCCGCTTCAATACTACTTTACCTCTTGCGCCTGCGCCGTAAGCGCAGTCATTACTTTATTCATATATGTACCTGTTCCTCCAAAGCTCAGTAATTGCTTTGTTAATATACTCGTCTATATAAAATGCTAGCAACCTCCGTTCTTATACTGGTTATGTTTAAAACCTACTTCCAAAAAACTCAACGATATACCCTTCCTTCTTTTACTTATAAAATAATATATTAAATACAGCAATTCATTGCTAATATGAGTGATGTGTTATTCATCCGCCTATCTACTAATCTACAAATCTACACATATGGACACCGACGCAACTATCCACCTTACCTTCTGTATAGGTTAGTATAATATATAGCTGTATATATTTTTAAGTTCCTATAGCTTACAATATATATATATATATATATATATATATATATATATATATATATATATATATATATAACCATATATTATAATAGGTAAGCGATTAGAAAAATTGGCTACTTGATTGATGGTCACCACCACCAATGAACATTAAAGAAATATTAACCATTCCTTACATCGCCAATACGCCAACGTTGGGTACTGATATGTCATGTACCTTGTGTATGCTTGCACACAGCCCTATAACCTAGTTAATAAAAAGTTCCAAGTGCATAGATACGCAACCTTTTAATATAGACCTGTACACAATTCCGCCTACAACCTTTGAACTATAGGGTCACATTAATTTCTCACTTTATTATTTGCAGAATTTACAATTGGCGATAAAATTACGTATTATTCATGCGGTTATGCCTTTATTGAAACTTTTACTTACCCGGTGTCGTTTGGCGTGTTTAACGCACAGGTATATTACTACTAATACATCATACAATGCACCTTACTTTTTTTGTAAAATGATGGCTGACTGGCAAATTGTTATCAACTGTTAAGTGGTCACCATATCTATATATTTTGGCGCGGTATGTATTAACAACATAATGAATGCGACACAAACCTTTGGAACTTTTTATAATGTACATATATATTTATACATATTGATGAAATAAATGCAAGTAAGACTTGACGATTCATCAGTAAAAATATATTATAATATAAAATTATCTAAGGCAAAGGCTTGTAGAAAACTCATCGAACACTACTTTAAATATTTACTAAGCATGCATTAAATTGAAAATATAATAGATAAGTTAATTATAGATTCGATATTGAATCCAGGATATTAATTTTACAATAGAATTACTTTTCTATTTCTATTATCTGAAGTAATTATTACTACATAATATATATTATATACATAATAAGCAAATGTCACCTATGGCGTCCCGCAGGGGAGTGTTTTGGGTCCAACCCTCTTTCTTATATATCTAAATGACCTCTGTAAATTAGAAATTGATTCAGGTCAGGTCTTCTCTTACGCCGATGACACTGCAATAGTTTTCTGTGACAATACTTGGGACGATGTTTACAAACACGCAAACTTAGGGCTAATTCAAGTTTCGGAATGGCTAAATGATAATCTTCTTACGCTAAACACAACAAAAACAAACTATATATGTTTTTCTATACGCAATTCGACGCAGCCAAATGATGACTACAGTATCAGGATACATAAATGTGATTATAAACTTTCTCTACCTTGTAAATGTCAGCTTATATCTAAGGTAGATAAAACAAAGTATCTTGGTATTATAGTCGATCAAAATTTAAACTGGTATGCTCAACTTAATTTAGTGTCTAACAGAATACGAAAACTTACCTGGGTTTTTAAGAACTTGCGACACGTTGCTAATAAGGACTTGATAAATAAAGTATATATGGCCTTGGCACAATCAGTCTTATCCTATTGTATTCCGATTTGGGGTGGGACTTCAAAAACAAAATTTTTGGAACTGGAAAGAGTGCAAAGATCTCTTTTAAAGGTGATGTACTTTAAGTCCTACAGATTCCCAACTACCGAACTTTACGAATATGGAAACCTTCTGTCAGTGAGTAAACTATATATCTTACTCTCCATCGTAAAATTACACAAGTCCATTAAATTTGACCCTAAAGTATTAACTAAAAGACGTAAGGATATTAAATTACTCTGCACATTTCCCCCTGCAAAAAGTAGTTTTACTAGAAAACAATATAGAAGACAAGCTACTTATCTATACACTAAAATAAACCGTAAAGTGAACATTTATGGTATGAACAAATATAATTGCAAAAAAACGTTAAAAGACTGGTTAAAAAAATTGGATTACTATGAAACTGAAAAATTAATGGAAATAATTACATAATTATTTAAAAACTAATAGTACAACTGACTATCAGATACACACACACACACACACACACACACACACACACACACTCGCAAACATACACGCGCGTTATATGAATAAAACTACGTTGAAGTTATATGTTACCTTTTTAAACGATTCTTAATTTGTAATAATGTTACTTTTTCATTGTTTTTACCTTAATGTACTTGTTTCCGTTTGTGGAAGAGCGGGGACTCCTAACACAAGTTAATTCCATTACTTAAAAGGAGCTCCCTAGCTGTATCTGTTGTATCTAGGTATAAGTTACAGAAATAAACATTTTTTTTTTATTTTTTATTTTTTTTTACATAATATATTGTAAAAGCTTTAGTCTTTTTTCCTATTTACTATAGAATTAAATAAAAAGTTTTGTGTCTCGGGAATAGATTAATATAATAAAAATGAAAAGATTGATTCATTTGAAACAATGTAATTAATTATAGTGTATAATATAATAATTATGATTTTTTTTTTCGTCGTCTAGTCTCACTGTTTCTTTATAATTCTATTCATTATTATTATTTTTTAATTTCAAGTTAAAGAAGAAGCGGTGGTGCTTGTAAGTAATTTACATATTAATGTTTAACATTTCAATAGGTATTAGATTATTTTGTTTTTATTTTATTTGAGTTTCAAACATTTTTAGACGAAACTTTGCGTATTTTAATATGTTATACATATGTAAATAACATTTAAACCCGAATTATCTAAATATTGCTTCCTATCAATAAATTAAAACTAATAATAACGGTATAAATAGTTGCGCTATTTTTTTTTTATTTTAAGCCCCTGGGAATAAATAGTATAAAATTTTTTAAGCCGTATGTTACATGCAAAAATTAAAAAAATGTTAATTGAGTCACTAAATAGATTTAAATCTAAATTACTTTGTATTTAATTTAAAACTTTGAAACATATTATTCCTTACTCATTTTATGATATGATATAAAACAGTTTTCTAGGGGTTTAAGAACTATAATGAAAAATATTTTTTTCTTTTAGGAAGGAAGGATCATCATGCTTGGAGTTGATATGGATAGTGTATTTGGACAAAACTATCATACAACGATTCATTGAAAACCTTTAGAAACTTTAAAGCACTTATTTTCCAAATGTGTGTGAATGATGTCTATTAATTTAATTGATAGTAACACACATAATTTCCCTTTTTATTGACTTGCACCAATATCTGGATAGTAATAATAATAATAATAATAATGTCCTCCAGACCGATTTCGGCCACGGCGACCAATCTCAAGAGAGCTCATGGCGATGCATGCATATTGATGACCGATAGATAATATCAAAGATAATGAAATTCACTCGATGCTAGAGCTTTTTGAAAGCTGTTTAGAGCAGACAACACTTACTTATTACATAATATAACGCCTAGGGTAAACGGCAATACTTAGCAATATTATGTATCAGTTTGAAGGATGAGTAAGTAAGTGTAGTTCAAGGCATTTTTGGCCCATTTACCATCAGGTGGCATTTGCTGGTCTGCCAACGTAATTTAAATAAAAAAAATATTTCGTAGCGTTATCTAAATATAAATTGAAATAAAAAAAAAAAAACAAATGCATTTATTATTATGAGGTTGACTCATATTATAAAATCATCGGGCGTTGTTTATTATGTATTGATATGTGGTAAATATTCTCAATTCAGGTTGTTTTAAAATTGATGCGATAATATTTATTTAACGTGCGTAGCAAAATAATTATTCAATGTTACATATTGATTATTCGTTTCCATTAGCATTATGTATTGTCTTTGTATAAAATTATTTTCAACAAATTATTTTATTACAATAGTAGTAGTTGACATTTCAAAACACAAATACATATATTTAATTCTGCTTGTCATTAGTTTCTGTATATTTGTGAAAATATTTATTAAATAATATTTTTGAATAACTTTGTGCAAAATCGCCTGAATAGGTAGCTATTGTATACCCAGACGAGCTTGCCCTGTAGCATCAAGAACATCTGACATCAATACTTTGTATTGCTCTGTTCCAATTTGTACTAAGGTGAGCCTATGTAATAATAGGTACATCGATTTTATTTCTTTTCCAAAAAAATTTAACAAGTATTTTTTATTTGAAGTTTGTGAAGATCTTTGGCAGAAGAATATAACACGTACATGGTGATGATGACGATATTCTCCCGATCGATGTCAGCCACAGTTGCCATTCGCAACCGAAACTACGCAAGAGAATGCATGCATGATAAATAAATAAATGCTGCATGTATACTATCATCATGCGCAAGTGTATGCACAAACACAGGTGCACTTTCTTTTCCCTCTCATAATCCAGGCAACCAATCCGAAACGACCGGAGTTAAAGCGCAGATCCAATGGTTTTACGTTCTTTTCGAGGAACAAGAATGTGAACAATGCAAGACTAACAATCTTTGGGCTATTGCTGAGAATTTCCTGACAGAAAACCCTTATTACTTTATTAGTGCTATTCGGAAATTGAACCTAGGACTTTGGTATTTGCTTAACAAGCTAGCCACTAGACTCATAAGGCACATAGATATCTAACAAATGCTTAAGTACCTTTACCGCATAACTGTAGCATTTAAATGTATTACAAATGTTGAAAAGTTAGTTTTCTCTTTCTGTCATCACGGATTTGACATTCGAAGAAAGAAGACACAACATGATTTCATCAATCGTCCCTTAAGTAACAATTGTAGGTGAAACTGGTAAAGTATACACTTTCTGTTACATAGTTATTATAAATGTAATACAAATATTATTGGTAAAACGTAAAATAATGGTAGTAGACTAAAATCGAAATGTATTTTTATTATACTTTTTTTACAATTTACAGCGAATGCAACAGCCAAATAACAGCGCGACCAATTCCAATCACGCTCTGTCGTTTAAAATGTTTTTTCCAATAAAATATTACTTCTTTTTTGAAATATAGAAACGAGCGAGTTTTGAATTTTTGTGTAGGCATCATGAATGTGACGCTTGCCGCACGTACTTCTTCTTTTTTAACAAACCTGATAGCTTAAAGGATTAAAAAATTTCACGCTATTCCATGGCATAGAAATAATTGTGAAATTCCATGACTTCGTGGAAACTGTAGGATAAAAGAATTTGAAAAAATAATTTCTGTCTCGAGAAATAAATAAAAAAATTGACATGATGGAAAAATTGTCACACTAAAACTAAACTCTTAAAATAATTTACTTACCTACTTATCAATCTTAAAGCTTATGTCATGATAAAGTATGTAATGAAGTAAAAAATTTTTAAAATTAAGATAATGAAAGTAAGGGAACAAATTATTTGATAATAAATATGTCACAAAAAATCTTATGGCAGCGGTGGGATTCGAACCCACGCCTCCGAAGAGACTGGTGCCTTAAACCAGCGCCTTAGACCGCTCGGCCACGCTACCAGTGACGGAGACATAAAATAAGACATTAACAAGCAGTTACTCCAAATTTACCTAATTATGTAATTAAGAATTATTACATAGTTAAGAATCATGTATCAGAGCTCTCTAACTGGACGAGACACAGTAATCTTCAAATATTTAGAATATTGTCGTATTACTCAAATGATAATCAAATATTAGCTAGACATATTTTTTATGTCCACAAAGACAAAGTTGCAGCAGTCCGTTGAATGAAGAGAGTGCCATTAAAAAATTGAATACCACTTTCTAAATTGAATATTTGAAATTAACGATGAAAAATATAAGTTGAGAAAAAATAAACGTATTCGAATTGTTGAAAGTAGCAACTAAAGCTTTTAACCATTTTGTTTTATTCTAACAATGACAAATCACACTATCATGGATTTCTTTCCAGAGCTCTGATGCACAAATCGTGTTGAACCAAGTTATCTCAGTCTTCTCTTTAGCATTTTCATTCTTTTAAATTGGAAAAGTACGAGCGAAATATATTTGCAAAACAAATTGCTCCGGCGATATGTGGAATTAAAAATTCCACATTTGCTCCATCATATATCTAACATTTATTTTTTTAACTGTAGTGAATATACAGTGAAGATAGCAAATACGTCAATCCAATATTCTGAGAACCTATTACATTTACCTATGTTATATTAATTACGTTTCAATTAATAATAATAATAATGTCCTCCAGACCGATTTTGGCCATGGCGGCCATTCTCAAGAGAGATTAGCCAACTGCAGAGGATATATTATAGTGTACAAGTGTGTGTGCAAACATAATCCGAAGGCATGGCAATCTGACACGACCGGAAAGAGTTCAGGCGCAAGACCAACGGCTTTACGTGCTTTCCGAAACACGACCAGGCTGGTCTGGAAATTTTAAGTGTGTACACTACTGAGAATTTTCGAGCAAAAAACTTAACAACTTTTTATTGGCCCGACCTGGGATTTGAATCTCCGTGTCTGCGGCTTTACATGTAGCCACTAGACCAACGAGGATACAAGTTTCAATTACATCTATGTTCAAATTAATATTATTTTCCGGATAATTTAATTCTTCTAACATAAAATCATTTTGAGTTGCGGCTTGTACTATTGACAGCTTCATGCTTAAAAATCGTTGATGATGTTCGAGGTCCTCCTAACTGAATTTCGGTGATATAGGCCAATCTCAAGGACTGCCTCAATCTAATTCAATTTCTAGGAAGTAATAGTAATGAATAATCGTATGCCGATGCAATTTTAATCCCTTACTTAAAATTCAATGGTCAGCAATCTAACAAGATTAGGGAGCCCAGACGCAGATAAATTGATTTATGTGTTTTGCTGAAAGCGAAAGTGTAATACTGCCAAGTCGAGGTGCTAATACAGGTACTGCATCAAAACCTAGTACGTGCGAATTTGTAGCTTCGTAAAATAGCTAATAGACGAACAAAGTATTTGTTGTCTACTTATACATAACATAAGCATAAAGTTTGGAATTCACAAACGGGTCGGTTTATATCTTTTTTGTAAACATCACGATTTAAAAACGAATGCATTACGCTTGTAAAAACTACGCTGTGATCAATTCGAACAGAATGTTAGTTTCAGTGTAAGTAAGAATTACCTCTGAAGAATTGTATAATCACATTGTATAAAACTTTTTCACTAACAATATGTTAAATACTTTTACGATTATATTTTCATGTTAGCATTTGAAAACTATTTAAAATACCATCGTTGTTTTTGTGTGAAAATGTCGAAAATGTAGTACTATTTTTAAATGAAATATTATATTTAATTACTGATTGGTTTTTAAAAATAGCATGTGGCGCTTTTTTATTACTACTACTGCAACTTGTATACCGTTCATAGATCGATGGCCTCTAACTGAAAAAAATTCCAACAAGATCATTTGTTTATTTGAGATTTACGATTCTAATTTGGTGATAATTACTAGCTAAGTATATTTACTTATACATATAGAGGTCAAAAATTCTACAACTCCTATTTTGCGTCGAATTTCGTTCTGATGTGGTGAGAATGTTCAGTTTTAATTATGCGCAACAAATATTTTGATGCCATACATATAAAAGATTTATTAGTTTAAAATCTTATTATCCTAAAAGAATAAGGCTATTCTGCTAATTCATTAAGAAGTTGCATAATCTTTTAATTTTATGTTATACTTTGAGCCCTTTTAATTTTGCATATAATGAACTTCATTTGGTTAAGGAGTATAAATATCTATTTTCGTCTTTAAAAATTATTAATTCATTCAATTTAATTGTAAGCTTTAACTAGTATATAAAAGTGCTACTGTAGGTAAATCTAAATGATGCTACCAGAAACACACACACTTTCTTTTCTGATTCCAAATACATATTTAGAAGGATTCTTACAAGAAATGTATTAAATATTTGCTCGCAATTAGTTTTTAAATTTCAAATGGTTAAGGGTTATGTTTCATTCACTCATAAATCAATCTACCACCACATTTGTATTGATGTGTTTCGGTTTTTAAGGGTGAATAAATCAGTGTAATTAAGCTAACAAGAAACGTTACATCTAAGATCTCATGGTTGGCGCCACATTGGCGTTGTAATGCTTTACCCTTTTCAAAGTGTCAGTGTCTTAATGGGCGGAAGTGAACGTTAACATGAGGTTGTATATCTGCTCATGTGGATACTTGTTAATTTGAAAAATATGTTTGTATTTTACGTGAATCATCAATCGGCACGCTTTGGGATAAAAACAACTTGCGTACTGTGACATCGAACGGGAGCATAGCGCTTTCTTATTATATAAATAATGATTATTTTAATAAATTATATGTATTGTGTATCGTAATAAGTCGAGATGGCCCAGTGGTAAGAACGCGTGAATCTTAACCGATGATCGTGGGTTCAAACCCGGGCAAGCACCACTGAAGTTTTTCATGTGCTTAATTTGAGATTATAATTCATCTCGTGCTTGTGTCTAATTTCACTGAAATTCTGCCACATGTGTATTCCACCAACCCGCACTGGAGCAGCGTGGTGGAATAAGCTCTAAACCTTCTCCTCAAAAAGGGAGAGGAGGCCTTTAGCCCAGCAGTGGGACATTCACAGGCTGTTTTTTTTTTTTTTTTTTTTTTTTTATTTAAGTTTACAAAACTGACTTACAACTAGTGCATACAAAATAAAATCAAAGCTAAACAGAGTGTTATTAAGTTGCAGTCTTCTGGATGTAAACCTAGCATGCTTTAAAAAACATATACCTAGCTTAGTTAACAAGAACAGTACTTGTGTAATTACTGACTAGTTAATTATTTAATTTTTACATAAAATAATGTGATTTTGTTTTAAGTTTATTTTTAAGAGAACCAACAGATTCACTGAAGACATCTAGGTGTTGACGACTACAATTCGCAAGCGAGCAAATACGGTAAATTGGCGAATGTTGACCAAGATTTGATTTGACATCAGGCAAGCTAAATATTTTACGTTTTTGTAAACGGCTACCTTGACGCGGAATGTAGAAACTAATTTTAGCAAGTAGATCAGGTGCATCAATATATCCATGCAATAATTTGTATAAAAAAAGAAAGTCGGCAGCTTCTCTTCTATATTTAAGAGTTTGCACTTTATAATTAATTAGGCGTGCGTCGTAAGAGTTAAAATTCTTAGCATTTAGATCTGTGTACGCTAAGTAATATAGAAAACGTTTTTAAACACGTTCTATTCTATCAGAGTGCACCTCATACCCAGGACTCCAAGCAACTGAACAATACTCTAGGATACTCCTTATTATACTATTGTATACTAATATTGTCAAGCTTGGATCCTTAAAGATTTTCATTAATCTTAACACCAGACCAGATACTTGCGAGGCTTTTGATATGATGGAATCAATGTGATCTCTAAAACTTAAGGTGTTATCTATTATCACCCCAAGATCCCTTTTTTTTTTTTTTTTTTTTTTACCGTTAATAGGCAAGCGCTTGACCGTTGACTTGCCTGATCTTAAGCATAGTCACGGTCTAGGATGGAGCGCGCCTGCCCAGAAGGAACCCGTTCACTCTGGATTTGATTACACTCGTTGATTCCGTAAGGGGCGTACCGTCGATGTAGTAAGTGTGTTTTAGTGGTTTTCGTTTTCTACTAAATTTAATATGAACACATTTATCCTTATTTAGCGTCATACGATTTGCAAGACACCAACAAACAAGGTTGTCGATGTCACTTTGAAGGATTTCGATATCATCTGGTGATTTAATTTCCCTGTATATTTTTAAATCATCTGCGAATATTTGATATTTGGATTTAAGGTGTATCGTAATCAAAATTGCAATGGCAAAAACGTATTATTAATTATTACAGTAAGTAGTACACTGTACTCGTCTATCATACAAAACAAAAGATTTATAGCTCAGTTAATTAATTTTTAAGGACAAACTTCTAAGCGAGTTAGAGGAAGTTAAGCGAGCTCGACCGATGTTGCATTATTTAGATCAATTATAAGATTAAATGCAACTTTGCTGGGATAAAAGCAACTTCTACGGATTGTATTGTTATAACATATTGAATAATTAATTATATTATGTACTATGTTAAAGTTTAGCACCTGGGCGACCGAACTTCGCTCGACATTAATATAATTGTTTATAAAAGAATGATACTGTGAATACAAAATTTTAATCAAATCGTTAGACCCGTCTTCGATATACACGCCATATATATAACTATGATAAAAAATTATAAAAAAAATGTATATAAAATAAGATAAAAGATTTTCTTCGATCTTATGTATACACAAGAACTGCAAATTGCAATCATTTAAAATTATAAGATTTACAACACTGAACATTCCAATGTTTTATTTTAAACCTTAAGTTGTGTAAGTTATATTTTCTACGCTTGAACTATTTCCCGTAGTATCATATATAGTAATATTTCTTTTTTTATAGAACAGGATGGCGGACGAGCATATGGACCACCTGATGGTAAGTGGTCACCAACGCCTATAGACATTGACATTGTAAGAAATGTTAACTTACATCACCAATGCTCCACCAACCTTGGAAATTAAGATGTTGTATCCCTTGTGCCTGTAATTACTCTGGCTCACTCACCCTTCAAACTGGAACACAACAATACCAAGTACTGCTGTTTTGCGGTAGAATATCTGATGGGTGGGTGGTATCGACCCAGACGAGCTTGCACAAAGCTCTACCACCAGTAAGTCCCGTTCCATCGGATTATGAAAGTGAAAAATAGAGAGTGCACTTAAGTTGGAGCGTATTCATAATATGGGTGCCGTGGCTGAGGTCAGTCAGGAAGACATTTCCGTTAGTATTTTATCCATACCATGAGGAAGTACCGTCACATTCAATTAATGCATGTAATTGGTGTATTGAAATAAAAAAAGTTATCAATTCCAATTCTGAATTTTTCACGGTAAAAAATTGGGATTGCAATTTAGATTTTGTGAACATGATATGCCTCGCATTCTCCGCAGGTGTGTTACTCGTTTCGAGCAATAAATGTTGCATTGATCGTTTATATTGCCGTAACTAGCATTTTTGTTGTGAGGACACAAGCTGTTAGGTGATTTAAATAAAAAAATAGTTAGTTTTTTCATTCATTATTTATTATATTATTCTAGTTAAAATATTCGTATATTATCATAGTCTTCAAAAAAAATTTAAAACATGGAGAAAATATAATACTACCGGTGTTTCTTTGTGATCAGTGTGGCCAGAAAAAGTAAAGAACTTTAACTTTAATAATAAGGTAATATGCCTGTTTTGTTTTATTTATGAACTTGTCTATATATTTAATTCGAAAAGTTAAGTTTCTGTCACAAAGGTTACCTGGAAGAAATCACTCATTAATTAAGTTTATAAATAAATAATATTAAATATATTTTTATGATATAATATTTAAATATTCATTTGTATTTTTTTTTAATAAATCATATTGATGTATATCTAACAAACTTTCTTATTTTCAATTAATTTCAACTTCTATAATGATTACTAATTATGAATTATGAATATAACTATCAATGATAATTCAATATAAAACTATAATATCCTGGTACAATAATAATAATATCCTGGGACATTATTCACACACGGCTATCTGATCCGAAACTAAGCAGAGCTTTTATTATGGAAACCAGACAACTGATATACTAAATAATATACTACATTTCTTTTGTAAATACATACTTATATAGATAATTACAACCAGACTCAGGACAAACAGACATGTTCATGCACACAAATAACTGTCCTGGGTGGGAATCGAATCCACAACCTTCGGCGTGAAAGGCAAGTATCTACCGACCACGTCAACGGCCCGTCAAGTATGGTTTTAAAATAAATACTTCATATCTATATTCTTAATTCATATATATATAGAATATATATATATAGAATGCGGGGCGGTTATTAGCGGCAGAGAAGAAGTGACAGAGGAGATATGCCAATGTTCGTCCATTGGCTTTTTGCCAGCCACCCATTCTTTGAACTCGACATCACTATTCCATTATCCTAATAGAAGTTTGTATGGAGCGGATGCACATAATATTCATGTAGGTTAATGAATGTGCGCCCGCAGTCAAGTATTTATTAGCTGGACCGGAGTACCTCATTATAAAATTTAAATTAAATTGCATTTAATACTGATGTTAATGCACTCATTTGCACAGATGGAAATACTTTTGCATTAATACTATTTTATATTCTGACTTTCTACTTGTACAACAAAATTTAATCAAATCATTGTTGTAGGACTCAAATATGAACAAATCAAAATTGGTAACGTGTAATTTTGGTTAGAATTTTAGCAGCATATCATCGTTGAATAGCAATTTTGATTTTCTATTCGAAAACTTAGTCAGCCTTATCACCAGACGCTTTAAGAGTGATCTTATATCACTTAGTAATATTTGCGCACTATTATTCCTAGGTCTAAGTGTATCAACTCCAAACCGTACAGATATATATATAATCCTAACTAATATTAAAAATGTAAAAGTGTGGTAGTTGGTATGACACGCTTACACGTATTAACTACTCAACCGATTATCATTAAATTTTGTATATAAGTTGTAAGAGCTATTAAGTATATAAGATAAACTAACACTTCCCGCTTCACATCGCACGCTGGCGAAGCCGCGGGTGTAAACTAGTCTTGAATAAAATTGGATGGTGTAATCTTTCAATTTAAGTTCGATTAATTTGTCAAGATTTGTTTACTTGAGAACTTCTGAAAATATTTAACATAGTAAATATTTCTTTCATATTTCGTAAAAGCCAATTTAATGTTATATAAACAGAAAAAATATCTAGTATCTTAACCAAGTTATTTTTAATTAACTTTAATTTTTTTTAACAACACATTTATGTGTGAACAATAAAAATTAAAAATGTCAAGACGGTAAAGACTGTAACGATATATATGTAACAATTATTCAGAATGTTATGGCGATATGATTATTTATTGAAATACTTTTATTTAAATAACTAGCGAAACTCAATATACCTTATTCTTTCTGTATATATACGCGAACTTTCATGGCGATTAGTTGAACGGTATATAAGTTGACGCACTGCATAAATGATATAATCCTTCTCCATTAAAAATATAATATATGACAATTTTCATGGTTATCTATTTGGTAAACCAGTGAGGTCTAACAGAATGAATCTCAAACAGATATACTAACAACCATTTTGATATATTACAGAAAATATAAAATCAAGCTTTTAATAATGATTTTGTATTAATCTTTTATCTTTTATATCTTTATCCTCCAACATTTATAAATGGAAAAATAAAACACAATCTGAATGAAATGATCAAGTATTACTGCACACAGAACTTCGAATGCCTGTGCAAATATGACGTGGAGTTTGACTTCACGAAACTCGTATTACAAAGGCTCCTTGATATATTTATATTTCTCAAGCTCTCGAGCATTGAAAATGTACGTATAAAATAAGATGATTAAAATATCAGGCTCCCTTGTGGCACCGTGATATTGTCTTTACACGAGAAATAAATGTTATCATAACAAATTTCCCCGACAAGGAGAACTTTTCATTGGAATCAGATGAAATGATATAATTTGATTTGTTTGGTTTTCAAATATATGTTAAATATTGGAAGTAAATCAGTGAAAAAAAAACAGGTTACGTAATGAAAAATTAAATAAACGATATATTTTGTGGTTGTTAATATATTTTTTTTGATTTTCGAAGCATAGCGGTAAATTGTGAGCCAAGTTAGGGGTATCCTATCCTGAAAAATTAAGTCACAAACGCTCTTAAAGAAGCTAAAACGGGTAAATCGACCGGGCCGGATAATGTTCACATAGAGGTTCTCAAACTTATTGAAGACGAAAATATTGACTTCCTAGTTAAATTCTTTAATTTGGTATACGTCTCTGGCCACTTACCCAAAGACTGGCTAACCTCAACTTTTATTACGCTTCCTAAGAAGATCAACGCAAGAAGGTGCGAAGAGTTTCGAACGATAGCCTTATGAGCCAAGTATTGAAATTATTTTTAAATGTTATCCACGAACAAATAAGAGCTAAATGCGACAAATAACTCGCAGATAGCGAACTTGGCTTTCGAACAGGGGTAGGCACGAGAGAAGCTCTTTTTGCAATGCATGTTCTCGTATAAAAATGCAGAGACATGCAACAAGACGTTTTCTTTTGTTTTATCGATTACGAAAAAGCCTTTGACAGAATACTGCATAACCATCTAATTGTATTATTACATCATATCGGCTTAGATGACAAAGATGTACGTATTATTCAGAATCTGTATTGGAACCAGAAGGCGTAATAAAGAGAGTAGTCTGACAGGGCTGTATATTATCACCCAGGCTATTTAATTTGTACTCGGAAAAAATGACGGCAAAAGCAATTGAAGACCTAGAATGTGGAGTCAAAATAAATGGCCGGTATATTAACAACATCAGATACGCTGACGATATAGTCCTAATATCATCATCTCCTGAATAGTTGCAATTATTTATGAGACATGTTAATGAGTGCAGTAAAAACACTGGTCTGCGGATGAACACACCAAATCGAAGATCATGGTATTATCTAAACATAGCTTCGACTTTGGCCCAACAATAACTCACATACCACTTGTGTGTAAGTGGGTTGCACCAAACCAGATAGATATACATAAAACGCTAACACCCGTAGTTAGGAGGGGTTTATATATATTATGTTAGTAGGTTAACAGACGAACAAATGGAACACCTGATGGTCAGTGGTCAACATCGCCCAGCGAGATACTGGCGTTGTATAAAATATTAAGCAATCAAAATCATCAACGTGTAATAAAGAAAAATGACTCGGAAAGTAAATAATGTCATTGGAATTAACTTTTTTGTGAATTTCTACAACTTAATAATGTTACAATATAAATAATACATTAAGAGCAATATTAAACCATAATGTGTGCTAATCTAGAGAGAAGTACATGCCGTGCACTGACGCAATAAAGTCACGCAATAAATTAGAAGCTATCTCTGGCACCGAACATGTACGCAAAACGCCATCAAACCGATTTATCTGCATAAATTCGTAGTAGACCGAAAGCGACCCATTTTTATATACTTTAAAATTGAACTATGTACCATTATTAAACAGTTATTAACTGCTAGACCTAGAGGATATGGTTGTTTAACTAACCATTAAGAAGATATTTATTTCTGATGAACAAGTATTCGAAATTCTATTGTAGTTACATTGAGACCATTAGTTTTACTCATATCGAGTTTTATTGAAAGTTATTACGTCATAGTGATCATTTGTGTGATCAGAATAAATATTAAAACGTTTTTTGATGTGAAACATCTATAAGCGCCTTGGGGGTAAGCCCAACTCGTGTGCCGTAACAGCAAGCGGCATTGCCGCTTTCTTATGCCGTCAAGCATTCTCCACCGCCGTTTTCTACTCCCTTTCGTCACGTATGTACAATTAAACATACATATGTATACATCTTCACTTCTCCGTATGAGTGTGGTTACTGCGCACACAGATAAAATATATTTATTTTATGAAATTTAATTAATTGTTTTACTTCATATTTGTATATTGGTTTTATTTAATGATAAACTATTTCTATACCCAACAATTTCAATGTTTCACACCTGCCTGGGGTAATATTTTTTAATACGGGTTGATAGTACACCTGATTGTAATTTGGACTTCTACTCGTATTCACTGACTGCTGGTATTGACATATGATATTGACTGCTTCGTTGGTCTAGTGGCTTGATGTAAGGCCGCACATTATAATTGCGTTTCATTTCGATTCTTCTCGATATCGTGTACACTACGAATCGATGGCGTAAAATGACGATTCAAAAGCGCTTATTTGATGCTACTTGAATAAAGTATATAATTTATTCTAATCAATGGAGTTTCTCGCTGTCCGTTCTAATTTGATCACAGAAATTCATACAATTGTTGGATAAGTGATATGCGACTATGATATCTCTCTTAGAAACCTGCACAAACTTGTGCCTGCAATTATACTGGCTCATTTACCGTTCAAACCGTAACACAATAATTCTAAGTATTTCTGTTCACCGGTAGAATATATCATGAATGGTTAACTACCCAGACAGGCATCTACAAAACCTTATCACCAAAAATAGAAGTATTTCGATAGAATTATTTTTTATTTGCATTGAGTGAATTAACAGGTTTTGGAAAATATCTTACCTAAGGTGTTTTCAAAAACTTCTCACTACACCTTAATGTTCTCACTTTTAACGTAACGAAAATATACTGAAACTTGCAAACTTTTACAAAGTTAGGAAATATAAACGGGGGTAGATGAATGAAATTTTATAAAACGAAACTTCATGAAGTCTGGAATCAAAACTTCATTATGTATAAAATTCAACCACGAATAGTTAATGGGCTTTAACTCGATTCCAAAACGCTAACTTTGGTTCGTAGCGGCTCGTTGGCTTCAATAAAATTGTGACTAGTTATGTAAAATTTAATTCCTTTGAAGATTGAAAGCTCTCCTTCGTTTAATAATCGAATGAAACTAGTAAAATAATAATACACAAGGATACTTTTACGTACGATGTACGATTATGTTCACGTACATTATTTAACATACCGACTAATGGACCGACACCAACTCGCCGTATTGCAAAGCGTTTGTTAATATAGCTTGATATGATAATGTAGATGTAATAAGCTTATTGCTCTTTTACAGTAAGCGCAAACGAGGGTCAGCATTTTTGATGTCGGAAATAGCTCACGTATTTTTTTTTGTATACGTTACTAAATTTTACAGAAAAAAAGTATGGTAAACTTAAAGTCAAAATTCATTTATAGTCTTTTTATAGATGATTTATAATATAATAACAGAACAACAAATACCAACATTAACCAATGTCTAATTGTAATTTACTTTATTAACAATTTGTTGCTTATGCCATAGTAATCTTTTTTCTCATAAATACATAAATAATGAATAAAATTGACTATTCATTCTACGAATATAGTTTATTTATGAATTTATTTTTTGATCTGAGGTTTACGAAGATATTTATAATAATGCAAGTCTTAATATTGCAAGAAATTGACACAAACAAATTGTGTAGGAAAAATTGGTTTGAATAAGTCACGTGATCAACCTTCATAATATTTATTTGTTCTCTTCTAACACATATTACAAATTTGAGAGCCCAGTCATTGGAACACGTTAATCTCAATCGAAGATTGGGGCGTTCAATTTTAGGCAAGCGCTACAAAATATTCATGTGCTTAGTTCCTGTTTAAAATTTACATAATACATGTATATTTTTGAACCCACACTGGAGCGGTGTGGTCCAAACTTTTTCAATCTTGCCCTAGCCCAGTACATTGGGCACATTTTATTGTGTTCTTATTTTCTTTTAAATTTCTATCGTGTAAGTATTTAAAATTTTGTCTTGTTAAAAGTTAATGAGCAAACCATTGTTCATAAGTTTCAATATAATATTACTATAAAATACATTACAAATTGATGCCTGTGTTGTATATCATGCCTTAATATTCAAAATTTTAAGATTAGCCTTATAACGTATAACAGAGGAATAATAGGTTAATTTTCACTTTTATATAATAATATATCGTTTCAAATATGACCAAGGTTATAAACAATAAGGTTATAAAAAAACAAAAATAAACGCAAGCATGTGCCCCAATTTTTAGCTAAATCAGGTAAATACATATTGGCAAGTTCGTTCGTTTTCGTTTTTGTGGTATTAAGCATATTACTATATTCTGTTTACCATATTTTTATCTACCTTTCATTATTTGATTTCTCTAGTCAATATATTCAACTGTCCTATGTCAAAGCGTCATCCTACTAACGGAGGAAGTAATAACACTAGTTTTTCCCATACTTGAGAGCTACCATCATTTAAAAATATATATTATATATGATTATATATATTATTTACATTATATCTCATATGTTAAAATAGACGTGGATCCGTTTAAGATTAAAAGAATTCGAAACCGTTTGACCAACCACCATGGAAGTTGGCACAAATAATTATATATATTTTACATGGATTGTAACTACCAATAATACTGCTACTATATACCATCTAATTTGTTGTAACTTACCACAAAACGGTGCTGCAGCACATCAACGTGGACACAATTTAACCGATCGCCATTAATATTGGTATAGATGAATATACAGGAAGAACAATGGTTTGAAGTGTGAGTAAGCCAGGTTAACTATAGGCATAAACTATGACATTGTAAGTAATGGTTAATATTTCTTACATCGCTAATGGTTAGTCGTGATCACTTACCATCAGGTGGCCCATATATCATTCTCCTACCAATTTTATATTAAAAGGTATTGACGTTGAAGGTGATAATGAACTTTTTAAAATTCCATAATATACAAAGGGTAGTTATTATTTACTTGGCATTTAAAACAGTTTTTATTGTTACTGTATTAATCCATCCAGAGTATTATCTTACCGAATAGGAGGAATACCGATAAAGCACTTTATTATTTAGTTTTATTAATAATATATTTATAATAAGAAATATGTTGTTATACACCTGATAGAATCTAAAAAAACGTATCAAGGATACATAACACGTATTTGAAACGTGAGAGAATTAAGAATTGTGGTGTAAGCAAATAATTCATCAAAGTCACATCACTTGAGTAGGCAATTGCTGAAGAAGGGAAACACCTTCTTCAAAAAGTTTTACTTACACAGTGATCAATGTAAGTGTGATTGATGTTTCGAAGAGACGAGATTGCCCGAGAAAAACATTTCAGATAATTTAAGTAGTCCATTGTAAAGGGATACTTTATTTAAAGCAAACCGATTGTGTGGAACAAGTCTATAATTTCTTCGCATGAGCATGATGTTTTCGCGTATATCGAAAATTATTGCTACTGTATTTTTTTTACGATATATTATCATCATTTTGGACAACAATTGTCGAAATATATTATATTCTTGAATGGAGTGGATAACATCTCAGATTATAACCCTGGTAACCCCTTTCCAAATTTGGTCATTTTAAGAAGTATTCGGAACATCAACATCACAGGCAGAGATATGAGCAAATAATATAGCATACCTTTGTTATTAAAATTAAAGGCGCTGTCAACTGACAATGCACGCGGATCCTAATCTTTCTTATGGAACAATGATTACTATTAATAATGTCTGCTAGATGAGCGTATCATATAGAAATTTTGCCCACCAGATCCCTAAGTATAGGTTAACTGTACACAAGATTAAATACTTACATGCTTGTTTGAAATACATTAAATTGCTCCGTGGGATACTCAGAGAGGCAGAGGCCTTTGCCTATTTACCAATCAAATATGATTGATACTTTTAAGTAACGTAAACCATTTGATTCATCATTAGTATGCTAAAGACTATTCTTATATCTATAAACTCGTTATTTTATGCGTTATTATATTTATATGTGTATTTGTGAATTGCATATTAATATATGATGGTTATGACTTTATGTATTTCTTTATGTTATTGTATGTTATTAAAAGTAGTACTCATAATTTAAGCGGACATCCTAACCATCGCTTTCATTACAAATATTTTAATCTAGTTTTGTTTGGAAGAAATTATAAGAGCTAAGTATTATACAAATTAAAATTCTATATCTGTGTTTATTTTATGTATGCAGTGTGCGATAAAAGAGGTTTGAATCGGTACTTTCAGCGATATTATGTATTTAAATAATTAATATAGGAAAAGGCTTATCGCTTTATTATTTTATCGTCATCATTATCGTTATCATTAATCATCTATATTGGGAAAGAGAAAGCGGAAAGTAATTTAAAAAAATGCAGCCGGGTCGCTTTGTAGATGTAAAACATCGAAATTAATGGTTATTAAAATAATTTATAATTAAAGAAAACCAATAAATAAATAAAGAGTATAATAAATGAAAATATAAAGTTTCGTTGATAAAATAAATATATTTTAACCGTGCACACTTACAAAGAGAACCAATGAAGTAAAATATACGCGCCATGCATAAACAAAGGAGTAGTTTGACGCGTAGAAAGGGCATGAAGGCATAAGAGAGGGTCATGTCGTTCGATATTACTAGATTAAACACTTACATAAACGAGTCGGTCTTACCCCCAGGGGGTGCCAATAGATGTTTCACATCAATAATTTTAGTATAAAAGTTAATTAGTTGATTTATAATAATTATATATTTAAGAATTTTAATACGTTTAATTATGAAATGTTTAATGACAGTCAAACAGAGGTTAGCAAACGAAACATTAAGTGGGTTATGAAGAAAATTTGAAATTTACATTGACATTTAAAATAATATTATAGTATACAGTACGATCAGTGTTCGATAATTTTAGAACGACATTTAAAAAAATGATTCCAAAGCATATTCGACATAATCATAGTAGACGATAAAAAGTGCAGTTGATCTTTATTTTTTGAAACGCAGTAAATAAATATATTAAATAAATAGTATTTAAATTAGCGAAAAACTATTAATGAGTTTAATGTATGTTAATCTCAAAGATTTAATTTCAAAGCTGTAGTGTTTATAATATTCAATTTAATTTCGTAAAATAACAATTCAAAATGCTCGTGAGAGACTAATTTAATCAAGTATGTTTTAGTATTTAACTAATTGATTGTATTTTAGTAATTCGGGTTCAGGAAATCTAACAAACGACACAAACAGACGATATCAATAATGTTTATTTTCTAGAACATAATAGACTTCACACTTCAGGGAAAAGTCACTTGTATAGTTTTATAATTATATTTATTGTGTATATATGTTTTTATGACTATATTTATAAAAAAATGATCTTAGATTGATAGTTCTTTCGTAAAACTGAATTAAAGTAAGAACAAATAAGATAATTTAAGTGACCATTGATGATCATTTGGAATGCCTACGACTAGCCAAGTGTAAAGGAAATACAGATAACTTGGTACCGAGATAGTGGATCTCAACCTCAGCGTCTAATAAATTTGCTCAGTAACTCGCACTATATTACTCCATCAAACTCCTGTCGAACACACTAATTGCTTTGCGCAGCCCGTATGCACCTTTCTCATCTTTGTATAGACTGTTAACTGGCCTTCAGCTGTTTGATCTGTACAAAGTGATGTAACTATAACATTAATGAAACCAGCCGGCTATCGACTTCTCCTGCGTAAGAAATAATAATAGTGAATATTATCGTACCTATATTGTACAATATACTTTATAATTATATTGTACGATATGCTTTATACCTATATTGTATGATATGATGTATAAGTCAGAAGACCTGTGGTTCAGGATTTAAATCTTGTGTTGGGATAGTAAACGTTTTTTTTTGTTGAATAATTCTCAGTATTAGCCTGGTGTTAGAAAGTTGGCGATTCCCGTACCTCGGAAAGCAAGTAAGGTAGTTGATCCTGCGCTTGAGCTCGATTGCCATCCCAGTGGGTTATAATAGTAAGTAAATATAGAGAGCTCTTACGAATATATTGGATATACTTATGCGTTAGTTGTTGGTAGGACTTTGTGCACGTATGGGTAGGTACCACCCAGACATCACATATTCTTCCGCCATCAGTGTGTTCATGTTTGAAGGGTATGTGAGTCAGTATTACTACAAGCAAAATTGGTAGCATCATAATTTACAACGTTGGTAGCCCATTGGCGTTATAAGTAATAATTAATATTTCTTACAACAACTTTCAACAACTTAAAACTAAGATATATAGCATATTTTATTTTCTTTTTTCATTTTTATAAATAACCCAGCGTTTTTTTGTTTTATTTTTGCTTAAGAGCAATTACAAAATGGAATATATACATATATTATTTATTATATAACAATATATCAATTTGACAAGATTTATAGAATTGATTCAATATGGTTGAAATTATTATTCCACGAATATATTTAGATTATAACTAAGCAGATATAATCAAGGGTCTGTAAAGTATTTTGTGTTGTAAATAATTTTGTATTATTAACGAAAATATACTGAACCGCTTAGAAAATTCAAAGTGAAGTAAAACTGGGGCAGATGAATAAAAATTTTATGAAACTTCATGAAGTGTGGAATTAAAACCTCATTTCGTAGAAAACGCGAATAGTTAACGGGTTTAACTCGATTTCAAAACGCTAACTTCGTTCAAAGCGGCTCGTTAGCTTCAATGAAATTGTGACAAGTTTGGTAAAATACCCTTCCAATGAAATAATTTGCGTTTAATTAACAAGATAAATTAATTGAAGCATATAACGTTAATAGTACGTTTTCATACAATATACAAACATGATGTAAGTATTATATTATATTTATAAATAATATTAAGAAAGTTTTTAGATATAATATGTTAAAGACCTTTATTAAATGTTGATTATATAATTACTGTGATATGTATTTGTGTTGTTATGATTATATTGTTGGCATTGGCGACTCCATTTATATTGTATTATTATTTTAATTAAATTGTGCAATTTTAGTGGCGTAGCTTATACAATTTTGGACCTCGAATTAACAAACTAAAGGTCGTATATATTTTTTAAATATAATATTCTATATTGATAATTTCAAATTTAAATGTAAACATACCAATGCGACAGATGACATAATAAAAAAGGTTTTAAGAACAAATTAAAACTAGAGCAATAGCACTATTCGTCGCCTCTATTGTTTGCTAAGCTTTCAGTGAGCTAGTTCAATTATGCTCTGATCTATATAGTTTTGCATTGAGCTTTTCACCATGAAGGTTTTGAAAAATTTAATTTTCGAATAAAATTACAATGGACCGTGATAGTATATTATAAAAGAAGAAAGGATGATTAATTGAATACTACGAATAGGCTATATTCTTTATATGTTTTGGTAAAAAAAAATATGTCACGGACGCCTTCTTAAAATACCGGGGTTTCTTGTCGGGAAGCCGAGTTATGTGGGTTTCTTATACATCCAAAGGTTTGTTACGCGTGGAACGCAGAGATGTAGAACTTAGGCAGGTTTTCTATTAAGAAAACAGTAAAAGGAAAAACTTTAACTTTCTTAAATAGAACTTCCTCCAATAACCCTATAATAACGTTGAAAATAGCTCATAAATATGTTGAATATGATGCATCTGTATAGAATAATGTTATTGTAATTATTATGATAAATATGGCGTATTATAAACGATATCAGCCAGAAATGTATAAAAGATATGTGACACGCATTCCATACGTGAGAGAACTCAGAATCGCGGGAAGCAATAATTTATCAAAGTCACGTCACTCGAGCAGGCAATTGCTAAAGAAGGGAAACACCTTCTTCGGAAAGTTTTGCTTGTACACAGATCAATGTATGGGTGATTGATGTGCCTTTTATATGAGCCTTGTAATTGACTGATGAAATAAATTCCAAGTGAAATCTGAAAGTGTTTCCTTTGATAAATCATTTTAGAGTTATAAAGAACGTGCGTATGAGTGTGTATAACTTTATTTCGGTATAAAAAAGATTTTTGAAATGACCTATTGTGTAGTAGAAGTGGATTTTAACCATAGAATGTGCTTTATGTAATATATCACGCTTGACGTAAAAGAGTATGTTGTGGGGAAACATGCATGTGTTGGATGAAATTCTGCTATATAATATGAAAATCGCGACTGCTAACAAGTAAACTAACGATTAGTTAGCTTGGGGTCGTGGATGCGTCCTTGGTGCGTCTAGAACAAGCGAGGCCCAGACGGCCCTGAGGAGGACGGCAGCCGGGATGGCCTCACGCTGTCGTACGTACTAGCGAGGAGTACGGTCTAGGGAGGGGTCGCGGATGTGTTATATCAACACGATCCCGCAACCTCTCCGATCCGTGATGGAGAGACGGACGAGATCCGAGGACGACCATTGCAGTGGTTTTAGTGGGTAAGAATCCCACATAACACGCCACCTCCCCAAGGGAGTCGGGTACCTTCTGAAGGTTTCCAATACGTGAAAAAAAAAAGTAGTTAGCTTATATTAGACCGATTCCGTGATCCCTTATTGAGTTTTTTGTTGAGTCTCCAGCCCAGAGTCTGGAAGTAAGAAGTGTGTACGTTCCCGTGCTTCGGAATGAATGAAAACCCGCTGGGCCTGAATTTCCAGTCGTGTGTGATTTGATGTTCCATTAGATTATGAGAGTGGGGAATAGATTGTATACTTGTGCAGGTTGGTGTCACATTGCCGATGTAAGGGATGTTTAATATTTCATACAGTGCCACTGTTTAGGGCGGTGATGACCACTTATTATGCTAATGTTAATTTACATTTATAATTAATAAAATATTTATAATATTTTTTTTACTTACCATTTCTCCGTTCCTCGCGACTTAAAATTTTGAACATGAACTTCCTTAAAAGCAAGTAAAATCAAACGTACTAGACGAACATTTTATAAAGAGAACTTTGTGAAAGTGGAATTAAAACCTCATCTCCGAGAAAATTAAACCGCGAATAGTTAATGGATCTTTACTCGATTCCAAAAAGCCAACTTTGTCGAGAGCAACTCATTGGCTTCAATAAGATTTTGACAAGTTTAGCTAAATTACTTCCTTTAAGAGGCCTGTTTGGCAATATACCTAATAAAAAATTAATTAAAACAAATACAGGTAATTTCCTTTTATTTGATGGAATTTAAGCTGTAATAGATTGGAGTAACTCTTGGATCGTAGATTGGACTAAATTTAGCCCGTATACTGTTAAGCTGTTTTTGCTCTCACTTATCGAAATAGCGGCTCCCTGCTATACGCACCGCGCGTATATCCGTCCGGCTACGTCATCTTCACCAATGTGATTGAGGGAAGGGGATAAGCCCCGCTCACCGGTCACAGCGTGTACGCATGCGCATGACAGAACCATATGATATACTAAATATCTCATTCTGTAATAAATTTGTTTATTTTTGATTTTAACTAAATAAATCTGTAAAAAAATAAAATTCTTAAAAATATAATTATAAAATTCTAACAAAAAACGATGAATAAGGATTTCAGTGTGATAATAGTGAATGTTTTCTTAGACGAGTATTCTTTCATTTATATGAGTATAATATAGCGTGTCAGATAAGTATAATTTACACAAGAAAAATACTAAAGAACTGCCTTAAAAAATATTTGTTATAACGTGACATTTTAAGATGTCCGCAATTTGCGAGAGCTTTATAAGAAAATATTTCTATAAGGAGTCGGCGAAACTGTCGGCGCATGTCCTAGTAGTTATTTCTTTGCTGTCTGTTTGAAATCTCTTTGTGTGAATTGGGAACTTTATTTTTTATATATGGTTCTATTCAGTATTCGGGGTGAATGCTTGAATTTTAAGGAAAGCACTTCAATTTGTACAATTCACGCTACTGCATACAAATGCGTTTAAATTTTTTTCATAAATAACATACAAAAGATTTTTGCATTGAATCTTAGTAGGCTTGTTTAAATTAGTAAAATATTATATTTATGAATCTTTGTTGGAACATAGCAGATACGAAGGTAATTTTTTTTACAAGAAATAAATTGACTGCAAAATATAATATAAATATACGATAAAAATGTATTAAAAACGTATTATAAGTTGTGTGTAGTGCAGTCATAGCCAAACTATTGTTTTAATATTTGATATGTATTTTCGTTTTTATAGTAAAAATAATGAAAGTACGTTTTAAAATAGTATGAACATAAATATTAACTTGGAAAAAAACAATTATTAATTATTTTAATGTAACGATTGTTATCATGATCTATTTAATGAGTACAATTTGACTGTCTTTAATTATTATTGGATTATTGGAAATATAATCAGTTTATTTTTTATTTTTACTTCAGGAATATTTTATAGATAATTGTCTTATTCTTATTTTAAGATAGGATTATCAAAAGCCAAGAAAAAATATAATCACGTCTAGACACAGAGATTCGTTATGGCATTTTTTTTATTAAATCCAACAAATGCTTGTTAGCCGTTCGCCTCTTGTTTGTAGACGCTCAGTAAAACTAGACATTAAATCTGTGATACTTTATATATTTATTATTCTTACAGGGTAGACTAACAAATGGTTCGCCATCATATCATGTATTGTAAGCACATACCACATTTTAAAAAATCAACGCGCTGCCAGCCACAGGCTCTAATCAGTCCCTTGTCTTGTGTATATTAGCTTATATACAATTTAAACCAAATTTATTTTTAATTCATTAACAGCATTATAAATTAACTATTTCTGTTAGACTGGAATACTTGGTGGGAAAAACCAGACGTAACTGACCAGACCAGACGCACAAAGACTTAAATATTTACGTGTCGTAAATATTTACCGGCGATACAAGTGATCTTCCAGTGATCTTTTAAAATGACATTTACTGATGTATTAATTAGGTTTGTAAAATATTTTAAATGTTTCAGGCTTAGTACATACTGTCAATGTTAAAGCCAATAGTATCTTTACTATACTCATGAGACCATTTCGATTAGATTTAATAATAGCTGAAAAAAATATTGTTGTAATCTTTTTAAATCCATAAATTATAATATTCGATTCGTAATTGTTTGAAATTAACGGGAACTAGCATAAAGTGTCGGTAATTTTTATATGTTGTTGCGTCATTTACGTATGCAGACAAGAATACTACGAAAAAAAAAGTGATTGTATCAAATTACAGTTAATAAAATCACACTACATTCTTTGGAGTAATTTAAAAAGTATGGATAAACTCTTTGCCGACAACTCCGTCATCGATGATTGTAGTGCTCTGCCACCAGTAATACCTTCTTGTGGCCACACGATGCCTGACATCAAAATCAGGCAGCGTGATGTGCGAGCGGAGCTGCAATCACTTGATGTACGGAAAGCTAGCGGTCTCGATGGAATACCAGCCATAGTGCTGAAGAAGTGCGCGGCGGAGCTGTCTCCCGTGTTAACGCGCCTGTTCCAACTTTCTCTTTCTTCGGGATGTGTGCCGGAGGCTTGGAGAAGAGCTAATATGCAAGCGGTTCCCAAAAAAGGGGATCGGTCTGACCCGGCAAATTATCGGCCAATAGCTATCACCTCAGTACTTTGTAAGGTGATGGAACGGATTCTTAACAACCAACTGATCCATTACCTAGAAGATCACTGTTTAATTAATGATCGTCAGTACGGATTTCGACCAAAACGGTCTACAGGTGATCTTCTAGCGTACGTAACACACCTCTGGGGTGAAGCTATCGACAAACATGGGGAATCGTTGGTTGTCAACCTCGATATCTCCAAGGCTTTCGACAGGGTCTGGCACAGAAGTCTTCTCTCCAAGCTGCCGGCATATGGTCTGCCTGCTCAGCTTTGCACCTGGATTGCCAGCTTCCTACACAAGCGCAGCCTTCGTGTTTTAGTTGATGGTTGCGCTTCACAATTCTATGTAGTGAATGCTGGGGTCCCCCAGGGATCTGTGCTATCTCCCACTCTGTTTCTTTTGCATATCAATGATATGCTCTCTCTCGGGAACATTCATTGCTATGCAGACGATAGTATAGTGCATGGTGGATACCACGGACGCGCAGTGGCTGGGCGAGCGGAAATTCAGGAGAAGCGGGAGGATCTTGTCATTGAACTCAATAGGACGTTAGAGCTTATCGCCAAATGGGGCTCAGATAATCTTGTTGAGTTTAATGCCAATAAAACACAGGGATGCGCTCTCACAGCGAAAAAGTCACTATTTTCCCCTCTTCCCTCTCTCTGTGGCACTCTGCTGCTGATACAAAGCAAAATCACCATGCTGGGGATGGACGTTCGCTGCGACCTTAGTCCAAGGGATTACATCGAGGCTGTGATAAAAACAGCTTCACGGAAACTCGGAGTTCTGAACAAGGTGCGGCGTTTTTTCACGCCACAACAACTGTGCCTGCTGTACAAAACACAGGTACGGTCCTGCGTTGAATATTGCTCGCACCTTTGGGATGGCTCCGCTAAGTACCTACTTGAGGCCTTGGACCGGTTGCAGCGACGTGCGGTCCGCATTATTGGCGACGTAAAGGCCACTAACACCCTCGAGCCTTTACAATTGCGTCGAGAGATAGCTGCGCTGAGCGCTTTCTATCGACTGTATCACGGCGAGTGTTCGGAGGAATTATTTTCCCTAATTCCTGCTTCCCCCTTCCTTCACAAGTCTACGCGTGCTGGCTTTCGATGTCACCGACTAACTGTGACATCAATTCCATCGCGCACAAAGAAATTTGGCAACTCCTTTCTTTGTCGCACTTCCAAGAAATGGAATTCCTTACCAGCTCGCGTATTCCCCTCCTCTTACGACCCGGGTTCCTTCAAACGAGGCGTGAAGAGGCATCTTGCGGGCCGGCAAGGCGAGGGCGGCTAGTGCAGAACCTTCTTCCCGACTGTACTGGCCGTCCTCGCGTTTGGACTCTACTACCACTTAACATCAGGTAGAGTAGAGTCATTTGCCCTCCCGGCAAATATAAAAAAAAAAAAAGGAAATGTCAATGAAATACAGTATGGTCGTTGTAATTAGCAGTATATGAATAAGATCGCGTATTTGCGATCTATAAGAGGGGCGGGTAAGAATCACGTGGTTGTAATATGATTTTTTATTGTGGCTTTAGGCGAACACTTAACCATGAATACGTTGATTGCATGCAGCTGAAATGCTGACATAAACGTGACGAGAACGGAGAAGATAAGAAATTAAAACATAAGAGGAAACTGGAATGTGGCGTCAACCATAGAAAAGTTGAGAGTTCATAACAATTTTCTTTTTATTTTATAATTTACCATTTTTTACTGAAATTTCAAATTAATGTTATTATTTTTTTATTCGGCTTATTATACTGCTATAATTATATATATAAGGGGATATAAGGGGAGTCGACAACGATCTTAGGCTCCCTACCGTCAACCTCACCTGCCCGTGGTGCATCCTGCTGATCAACGAACGAGGCTCTGGCGACCGATATCGTGGCGGTATAACCACACAAATGCTGGAATCCGAAAATGTAAATCCTGATAGCGGGCAGCAGCGCTATCAGCGAAAGATTTCCAGCTACTGCGGTCACCAACCCGCCTGCCAAGCGTGGTGACTAAGGCAACAAACCCCCCAAATGAGCGACAACACAAATGCACGGCCCCCAATTCCCGGTAGTCACGCTATCCCTGGCCACGGTACCGGTCATGGTAACGGTGTGACGGGGGGTGCTAAGAATCCCCGGGCTACGGCAGGGTACCACAAACGGCGACTGTTTCTGGCCACGTACAATGGACGCTCTCTGCGGCTGGACGAACATCTTACAGAATTGGAAGTAGAGTTAAGTCGTATTAACTGGCATATAGTGGGTCTATCGGAAATCCGAAGACAGGGCGAGGACACGATAACACTAGATGCTGGTCACTTACTCTACTTCCGAGAAGGACACCAACCATCCCAAGGTGGCGTCGGCTTTTTGATCCACAAGTCACTCAGAAGCAATGTTATGGAGGTTGGCAGTGTGTCAGCGAGGTTGGCATACCTTGTCTTAAAGATAACCGAGAGTTATGCCTTGAAGGTTATATAAGTGTATGCCCCAACGTCCACATACACTGACGAAGAAGTCGAAGCCATATACGAAGACATAGTAAAAGCTATGTCTCGTACCAGTACCTTCTACACAGTTGTTATGGGTGACTTCAATGCCAAAGTGGGAGTACAAGAAGATGGTGAATCGAGGGTAGGAAAATTCGGCTATGGGAACAGAAACCATCGGGGACAAATGCTGGTAAGCTTCCTAGAGGCTCAGGGATTATTTCTGATGAACTCATTTTTCCAGAAAAAGCCCCAAAGGAAGTGGACCTGGCGAAGCCCCGATAGCGTAACAATGAATGAGATCGAGTTCATTCTATCCAATAAGCAAATATTCAAGGATGTCTCCGTGATCAACAGGGTCAACACTGGAAGTGATCACCGGCTGGTAAGAGGCACCCTGAATATTAACATTAAAATCGAACGATCGCGGCTAATGAAGTCGGCTCTTAAACCAACCTTGCCCCAGGTCGAAGCTGGTTGCGAAAGCTTCCAGCTGGAACTACAGAACCGATTTGCCATGTTGGAAACCGAGCAGGACATTGACGACGCCACCAACAGTCTGGTACGTGTCATTCGCGAGGTGGGTCAAAATCACTTTCGACAAAGGAACAATGGACGTAAGTCGAAGCTCTCAGGCGAGACTCTGGACGAGATGACGAGAAGACGTGAACAACAGAATATGACGCCATCTGAGTGTCAGGCACTTAACAGGAAGGTCAAAACCAGAGATTCTAGCTGAAGTCGAAAAGTTCTATAGCAATCTATACTCATCACAAGTGCCTCCACCTGAGTCCCACAGCGCGGATGACCCAAGAGCCAGACTGACACGCCATCTATCTGACGAGCTTCCCGACATCGACTTGGGCGAGATTAGGATTGCTCTCGAACAACTTGGAAGCAACAAGGCTCCAGAGGAGGACGGAATTACCTCAGAATTACTTAAAGCGGGAGGAACACCAGTTCTGAGAGAGCTGGTAAAGATCTTTAATTCCGTCCTCCACAATGGTATTACACCAAAGGCATGGAGTAGAGGTGTGGTGGTGCTGTTTTTTAAGAAGGGTGATAAAGCTCTTCTGAAGAACTACCGCCCCATTTCACTTTTAAGTCACGTATATAAGTTGTTCTCGAGGGTAATCACGAATCGTCTCGCCCAAAAATTCGATGACTTCCAGCCCGTTGAACAGGCTGGGTTTCGAAAAGGCTTCAGTACCGTAGACCACATACACACACTTAGGCAAATGATACAGAAGACCGAGGAATATAATCAGCCTCTATGCCTAGCGTTTGGGGACTACGAAAAAGCCTTCGATACCATCGAGACCTGGGCTGTTCTGGAATCGATGCAGAGATGCCTAATAGACTTCCGGTATGTCCAGGTGTTAAAGTGTTTGTGCGAAGCCGCAACCATGACCGTCCAAGTACAAGATCAGAGCACACGACCAATCCAATTGCATCGCGGGGTAAGACAGGGGGATGTAATCTCCCCGAAACTTTTTACCAATGCATTGGAGGACGTCTTCAAGACGCTCGATTGGAACGGACGCGGCATTAATATAAATGGCCTACACATTACACATCTGCGATTTGCTGACGACATTGTCATCATGGCGGAAACTCTGCAAGATTTAGAAGAGATGCTGAACAGCCTAAGCGATTCTTCAAGACAGGTGGGTCTGGGGATGAACTTAGAAAAAACCAAAATTATGATCAACCAACATATATCCCCGAGACCAGTTGTCGTAAATGGCTCTCCCCTCGAGGTTGTGCAGGAATACATCTACCTGGGCCAAACTATACAACTTGGCCGGCACAATTTTGAGAAGGGGGTCAAAAGAAGAATACGTTTAGGCTGGGCAGCATTCGGGAGGTTGCGTCATATTTTTGAATCGTCGATCCCACAGTCACTTAAGACCAGGGAATATAATCAGTGCGTCCTGCCTGTTATGACTTACGGCGCCGAAACGTGGACACTCACTGTAGGACTGGTCCACAAGTTCAAGGTCGCTCAGCGAGCTATGGAACGTGCGATGCTTGGGGTTTCTCTGGCAGATAGAATCCGAAATGAGGACATTCGCCAGAGAACTAAAGTCACCGACATCGCGCGTAGAATTAGCACGCTGAAGTGGAAGTGGGCTGGTCATGTCTCCAGACGCATCGATGGCCGATGGAGCCGACACATGTTAGAGTGGAGACCACGCTTAGGCAAACGTAGTGTAGGACGCCCTGCGGCAAGGTGGACCGACGATTTGAAAAAGGTGGCAGGTACGGGATGGATGCGGGCTGCCCAAAATCGGGATGGTTGGCGTTCTATGGGGGAGGCTTTCGTCCAGCAGTGGACGGCGGTAAGCTGATATATACATTATCTTTAATTCAACGTTATTTAATCCACAGATGATTATTACATAAAGAAAAATGTTTGTAACTCGAAAACCAGTGTTCCTTTTTCAAAATCGATATTACAGAAAAAGGTGGCAGGTACGGGATGGATGCGGGCTGCCCAAGATCGGGATGGTTGGCGTTCTATGGGGGAGGCTTTCGTCCAGCAGTGGTCGGCGGTAAGCTGATATATATATATACTTCGGCTGTTTTAAATAAATGATACTGTATATGGAGTTGAGAGCTTGGAGTTATTATTCTTTAATGTTTATACGGGATATAAATATAATTGTATATGATTAATACATGTACATTTTTTAATTGTTAAAAAGAGTAATTATTGAGGTTTTTGTCAGTTCTTCTGGATTGAATCTACAACCGGTGATAGCTTTATATTAAAACTAAAATTGTAAAACGACGATGCAACTACTTGAAGTATATTGACTTTAACTTGAAAATTTAAATATTCGATTTTGTTGTGTTTTGGTCTGGTAGGTGAGTATACCAGTGTAACTACAGGCATAAGGAATATAGTTATTATCTTAGTTGCCAAGGTTGGTGGCGCATTGGTAAGGGTAAGGGTTGATAAGTATATCTTTGCTGACCACTTATCAGGTGGCACATTGGTGGCATAACATATATATTATAAGTAATATGATACGTATAAAATGATTTTAAAACATAAAGGCATATTGAAAATATTGCCAAATGTTATAAGACAAAATTTCAATTAAATCAATTTCAATAAATAAAAATGTGTAACTCACGTTTTGTTAACATTGAGTAATTCTTTTCGTTGATTAAGTTATTATTAAATTTACAATGTGGTAACTTTCGAACAAACACAGAAATTGTTAAATATTTCGGATGTAACCTTTATACTTACAAATTTCGTGACCCGGACTTCGAAGTGTGTGGAGAACAATTAGGGACCTACGTCGGTAGTGTTCGGTGCACGACATCGTCAGCTAATTACATTGCCCCTTTGGCTCTCACGAATGCTTGGTACAATGTTCACTTTATACAAAGTAAACTTAGGTACTACACTAATATTTAACGAACATTTCGATCCAGTATTTAAAGCTATAAAGTACGAGTAACCCGTCCTAATTTTGTAAGAATAAAATTAACGTTTTACATCATGTTTTTGTACAAATAAACGTTCATCAGTTGGCGAAATTCGAGCGTACACACTGTTTCCTTTTACTTAATTATTAACGAGATAAATTGTAAACAAAAATTAAGCACATAAAAATTCAATGGCAAGCTTGAACCCGCGATCATCAAATTTAAATCTACAGGACAATCTCGGTTCTTTCATGTTCCTACTAAAATTTTATTAAATATTGTAATGTAAAATAGTTCATGCTATAATAAAAAAAAATGCTATGCGATTTCCACTTTTATGAGCGCGTTCTTATATTGGTCGTTTTCTGGTTTCGGTTTTATCTTTCAGTTTGATTTATTCAAACGATAAAATTATTAAAAAAAAATTTTTGTGGTTTAGTAAAAAAGGTTTTGTGGTTTAGTTATATATTTTTTTAATGTTTCGTGTTTTATCTATATCTACTAATAACTGATTTGTTGTGGTCATTATTTGGTCATTATTGTAGTGTTTAATTCAAATACCCCGTTTGTTGTCTCATTATCTTTATGTGTATCGGCTTTATAATGTAATCCCAATTGTTATGAACTCTCTGGATTTATTGGATAGGAGTTACTTTGACCGAAATTTCTCTTTTGAAATGATGCTTTTAATTCGTGATCAGGTATCAATTTTAGGCTGTGTTCATACTCGAGTGGTGTGTTCATCTTATCATTTTTTCAATAGCTAAATATTAATATAAATCTTTGTTATATGCTGTAGTATATTAATTATTCTGTTAAAAGGATGAGTGAGCCAGTGTAATAAATGGAATAAGAGAAATAGGATCTCGTGGTTCGTCGCTGAAATAAACAAAATAACGCCTTGCATTAAAAACACATGATTTTTTATTTGAGTATATTTTTTTTAAAATTGCGAAGCAAATCAATTGGCGAATAGTTTTTAGAATTATTTAATATTACAGAGAAGGAAATCCTTCCCTAGAAATAGAGTGAACTCTAAATTTCACTACCTATCATAGACAAAGAATTAACGAAAATGTTACATTAAAAAATCCTCTAATAGTATTCGATGCCGGTTAGGTAGTCGGTACACACGTAGCTATCTAATAAACGCATCAAGCCTGCGTTAATTGTATCGAGATTATTATAATTACATTTTTGTTGCCAACTTGAATTTTTTCGTAAATAATCATTATATCATGAATATTTGTCTATTAAATGGTTTAATATAATTATGAATATTATAACTACTTTCTTATTAATAAATTGTATAGTGCTGATATAATTTTATAATGCTCTTCTTCTTTCAAACGTCAATGTAATGAAATAAAAACACCTTTTGACATGACAATTTGCGTGCTATGAAAAGTTTTTTTAAGGGTAAACATATTATTGACATAAGAAACACTTAAAAAGGCTTAGTAGATAGGATAAGTGGATCTTAAGCAGAGGGTTTCAATCCAGGCAAGCGACAACAACTTATCGTAGGCTTAATTTGTTTATATAATTTACTTACTCGGTTTAAAAAAAAAATTGTTAAGAAATTTGCGCGACCCTGACGAAATTCTGCCACGTGCATAAACCCGCATTGGAATACCGTGATGGAATAAGTTCAAAGCCTTCTTAAGAGAGAACAAGGCTTTTGTCCAGAACTTGTACGTAGCTGTGTTTTTACGTAAGTTGGAACGAAGAAATAATTTTTCTTAACACTTACTCATACTTTCTAGATTGCACGTTGAAATAACCAATATAATACCTGAAAAATTTCACACGGAAGATTCCAGAAAATAAAAAGGATTTTAGTGGCACTTTGATAGGATTACCGCCCACGTTCCGAAAGTCCTTGCGTTGGCTGTTGTCCCGTATCGCGCATCAGTAAAGAAATGTTACTCTTTTTAAAATCGTATTTGTAGGTTTTCTACCTATTTTACTTTTAAATATAATTTGATATGGACTCTTTATTAAGTATTATTTACTACGGTAATAAGCATTTCCAAGAATATATTCATATGTATATTATTTTTGAACTAATTAATAGAAGCTAATATAATTTAAATTACCTTTCATTATTTTTATTATTGAAATTCGTTATGTTTTAATAAAAAAATTTAATTTATGAGTAAAAATATTTCTTAGCAATCAATAAATAATATCACGAAGAATATTTCCAGTCAGTATAAGTATTGTTCCTTATCAACCATCGGCAACTATCAGCGTCCAGGGAACTATAATTATCACATGAATTTTTCCGGAATACCGTCGGGATTAGTTCCAAGATTGTGCTTGGGAAGCAATATATACCGAGCAATTTATGGTTGACGTAGTTTTTATGGCAAAATCCGGAGCTGAGCTAGTGTGATTAAAACGAGAGAGTTGTGATTACACTATTTTTCATAGCTTTATCCTACCTTAAATATGGCGTGCCCTTTATACTTAAATATATGTATGCTTAAGTATTATACCTGCCATAAAAAAGCTTTCCTAACAGATAAAAAAATCATGTATTTTTTTAAATAAAGGTATATAAGAGTGAACTTTGATAAAATGCGTTAAAATAACTATTGGCACAGAAATTTGTCAGCAATTTCTACCTAACGCCTAGAAAGTTCGTTCTGCTAGTATTCGTCCTTCATTGAATAATATTTAGCTACATAGAATTTTTAAAATCTGATATGATATGTAGGCACTGTACTGCACATATTGAGAGTCTAACTATTTATAGAAGTTTTTTTTAATATGTGTACTATAAAAAACTTATTTAATTTAAAAAAAGGAACATAATTGTATATATTTTTTATACGTTACATTGGTATTATAGGGTGACAATTAAATTATATAATTATTACGCACCACAATTTGATTTATATCGACTTAGTTTTAAGCCCGTAAGATTGTCGTGAAGAGATCGCTACTTTGCGATAGGACTGCTTTATTATGCATTTAATACAATTTCATTATGTTGATATTTTAAAATTTAAAATAACATTACATTCAATAGTTTTTTTTTTATAATGAACCATTATAAATAATATAATGAATAATATTATTATTTTTTAGATTGTTTCCCAAAATCGGTATGTAACATATGAACACCTACGTAATAAAACCTTGATTAGGTTATTTGTCTTAATATAAGCAGAAAATTTCAACTGTTTCATCATCGGAATCAACGATTCTTATAAAACAAATTATGACAGATAGACAGATTCAAGAGTAATTCGCTTTTTGTCATTATATTTGCGAAACCTTAATGGCATACACAAAATATGTACCGAAACTTAAAAGTATGTTATTACATATAAATTTGCATTATATTTTAAAACTATCAGTTTTGCGCTATTTCTAAAATTATTTTTTTGGTATTTTGTTGTTAAAAAAATGTTTTATGCTTTTGTTTTCTAAGTAATTCTAATTAATTAGTAAGATGCCTCCAGTTTTAAGTTTCAATTCATCGTTCTCACTTTACCGGCTGTAAAGCCTAATGAAAGCTCTTCGGGTTGAGTACCACGTGCCTATAAGTTTTTCTACCGTTGAATAGAAATATTTTGTATTGTTATACTTTAGATGTATGGTCAGTTAAGCGGTCACATATCTTATTAGTGTACTGTCAAATGAACTCGCAGTATAAGGAATATTAATAATTAAAATGATCGTTGATGACCATTTACTAATTCGTGGCCAGATCGCTCGTCTGTCTTCCAATTTTAAATTAATAAAATAAAAACAATTTAAACATTATCTTCGTCAGATCCAAAGATTCGACAAATTATCCTTTTACGATGAATAATAAATACAATTCAAAAATCCGGCGAATGAAATGATTTATTACGCCTGCTGTTTGGTAATAGAATGCAATAAATCGCAATGAACGTCAAGATGGCTGACTAGTATGATGAATCGTATTTTTACAGATAAAAGAAAAGTGTATTTATGACCAAAAAAGGCGTGAATATTTAATAAATGCAGCTATGTGTAATTATAATTGAAAATGAATTATTAAATCTAATCAAAATAAATAATAATATGTAAACTTTATTCAGAGATATTTTTACTTAATAATGAGATAACTTAAAAGTAAAATAAAAACTGGTTCATATTATAAATCTTATTTAAAACACCCGATAAGAAACGCAATAATTATTTATAACTTGTAAAAATCATATTACGTTTTAATAATATAAAAAGATTTATATATGTCTTAAGATATTTAAATCAACGAATAATAACTCGATGCGTTTTTATCATGTATCCTTTAAAATAAATCCTTTAAAAATAATATGTTTTATTTTTTTATCAGATTACATCTTAAACTAGTGTTTCAAAAAAAAAAACAATATATATTTTGTTAATCGTAATTATTTATATCAAAGCTTTTATCTAAAATCTTGTTAGTAGGCACAGATGCTAAAGAAATAACGAAACTGAAATCATTAACAGAGGCACTTAATATCCAATTGCATCTCTGATAATGTCGAGAGAATAGTCTTCGAATAAATTGCCTCTTAAGAAAAAAATTTAAAAGCTTTCTTTAAAAAAAAGCTTCAATTCTTTAAAATTGTTTCATATTTCTTTTTTTTTTCTTGAGTGCAGTTATTGAAATAAAATGGTTATGTTAAGAGTTTTAACCGACTATCAGAGCACAAACTTAAACTATCAGGCATAGAAACTTGAAAAAACATGGAAAACGTGAAGCACGAGACGAATTGTTAACACAAATTAAGCACATGAAAATTCAGTGGTGCTGGTCCGGGTTTGAACACTCGATCATCGGTTAAGATTCACGCGTTCTAACCACTAGGCCATCTCGGCTTACGGTGGGGAGTAGGCCAACGTGACTCGCCAAGCCACCTAGGCAGCGTAGCGTTGTAATTATACTAGTGATATAATACAACCAAATAAAGACTACTGTTAAAGCTTCTGATGTTTTCATTTTATTGGGTGACATTTTAAATTAATTGTAGTATAACATTACATATTGTTCAATTTAAAACAAACTAATTGAAATGATTAAGATGAAAGTTATATTCACAAGCATAATACGGGTAAGATTAACGAAACTCCTCTTTTAAGTTCTTTATTACTGTAAATGAAAGCGATACTGGCTTTACGACCCACAGAAACATTTGGATTCTTATCGGAAACTCACTCTTTTGTCACGAATTTATGGAATTTCAAACTTGAAAGAACAGTTACAGCCTGTATATGTATCACTGCTAAGAATGATATTCGATAGTAAGAACTAATTAATCGGAGACATCGCACCCAGAACGAGACGATGTATATAAACACAAATTAATTAATCGTTATCCATATTAATGTATATGTTATAAACCTTAAATAAATACAAATGAAAATTAAAAATAGTTACTGTACAAATTGAACATGTCAAATATTTGAACGCGGATCGTTGAAAAAGATCCACATGCTTTGCATACAGATTTATATGGAATTATACAAATATAATCTATCTATTTATTACCACTGTAAGAAATATTAAATATTCCTATCATTGCCAATGCGCCTACCTTGGATACCTTGGGAACGAAGATGTTATGTCCCTTGTGCCTGTTGTTACGCTGCATCACTCACCCTTCAAACCGGAACATAACAATAATAAGTAGTAATACTTAGTTAGTTAGTTAAACTTCAAACCGGAACGTAACAATACTAAGTATGAATATTTAGTAGTTAATAGTATTAATACTTAGTATTGTTATGTTCCAATTTGAAGTTTAACGGTACGGAATTAAGGTTTAATAATATATATATATATATATATATATATATATATATATATATATCTTTTTGTTATTCTAAGCAACTTATATATATTATGGATACATTTATATATGAATATATGGAGGTAAAATACGATTCAGTCCCTTTACAACCAAGAGCCCATTAGATGTTCCTTCTATTAATTAATAGTCTCATTGGAAATAGAAAGGTTGGTCTAAATATATCAATAAAGGTAATTTAGTCAAGGAGGAACTTAAGTAAAAATATAAAGGATAAAATTAAATGATCTTTGTGTTACAGTAACGTTTTAAGCAAAACCGATGCGCCCTGGCTTTGCACGAAATTAAATTTTAAATTGCATCATTTATTATAATCATAGTTATTGAAAATGGGAAGTATGATTAATAGCAAAATTGTTTTGAGTAAAAATGTTACTGTCAAACATAGTCCTCAGTTTATAGATTCGAATTTGAGTAAACCGTAATCCATAACAGCCTGTGAATTTCCCACTGCTGGGCTGAAGGACTCCTCTCCCTTTTTGAGGAGAAGGTTTGGAGCTTATTCCACCACGCTGCTCCAATGCGGGTTGGTGGAATACACATGTGGCAGAATTTCAGTGAAATTAGACACACGCAGGTTTCCTCACGATGTTTTCCTTCACCGTAAAGCAAGAGATGAATTATAATCACAAATTAAGCACATGAAAATTCAGTTTTGGGTAATATAAACTGCTAATGTTAAATGTAGAAATTTTTGGTTGTACGTATTAATATCTTCTTAAGTATTTAAATGATACAATGTAAAAGACTGTTTGTGAATGTTTTGGTCTATATTACTTACATAGATTCGTTGTACCTTTTAAGTTTTAGCCACCGTTTTCCATGTAAGAGTACGAAAGCAGTTTTTTGTATAAAACAATGTCATAGTTCAGTAATTTCGAATAAAATATTCACAAGTTATATACAAAAACCTTTCTCATTTTTCTCTCTTTCTGTTAGTGCATACATCAAAATCCGTCGTGCGGTTTAGAAGAAGCGAAGATACAGATAGAGGCAGACAATGATTTTGTATTATACTGTTTAGGGATTAAAAATAAATTGAGCTATTTTGTTCTCCAGGCTCAATTGAGACTAGCCAACTGGGTTAGAGATGTTATCGCACCAAACATGGCGGCTGGGGCTCTCTGAGTCTGTCATGCTTGTGTCTTTTAAGAGAAATCAGATAAGTGCACGATCACTTGTTTTACATGATTTCCAAGGTATGGAAATGTAAAATGTAGAAAGTCAATAATGTTTTACTCACCTGACCCGGGATTTGAATCCTAGACCTGCAACCTAATATGCTATTCATTACAGCAATGAGGCAATTTTTTAACAAAAAACTATAGATTTATTATAGCGTCATTTTCAGTAATAAATTTATGTACAAGCATATTTTATAACTATTTTGATTGTTAGAAAATCACAAATATAAAAATCAAACGAATACAGTAAGGCGTACGTACGTATAATATTTCATATATTAATAACAATAATATACTCGAGTTCACATTATTATGTTTCTTTAAGACATTGTGTAGAAAGGCGAAAACATTTTTCGTCGAGAATAACACATATTTCACAATGAAATTCTTGTCGATCGAGCAACCGCTTTGTCTTGCTTCTTTTCCTTCATTTTTCTCGCTTGATTTGTGTTCTATGAGTGTTCCGCTGCACCCGTCTCGTCCGACGGAATATTGGATATCTGTCTTAAGTTATAAGATTTCGCATACCACTCTTTTAATATGCTGCATAAAACTTGCGTCTGCAAGGATACGAACGATTTAAATACGTTTAGAAAGCGAAAACGTTTTATAACGATTTATTGTCGCTTTTATTGAAATATTGCGGAAATATTACTTGTTTTATTGAGATGTTGTAATTTATGATTTTAAATAATTGTTTTTCTTTTCGTTTACTATGTATTTAAATTATTTTAAAACGTTAGTGCCGCAATTGTGTATGTATACACTTAATATGTATCATACATTAAAACATTATTATTATATATTTTATAACATTACAAAATACATAAATTAATAAACAGGATTTAAATTATATTATGCTGATATTTATTGCTTGTTACATACAATATATTTCTCCCTCCACTATATATATATATATTTGTTTTATATTTCTTTATTTATAACATATCGGGAAAGATACAACCTTAATTGTACCTGTGGAGGGAGAAATATATTGTATGTAACAAGTAAATATATATATATAATATTTATGTGTAATCTGATTAAAAACAAGATGAATCAAAAAATCTTAAAACCAGCTAAAAAGTGGTGGTTGTTCGTATTTAAAACAACAAAAATCAATTGATGTTAAAGTATTCAATCCATTTTTTCACCTCATACATAGATAAAACGTTATTAACACAGTTCGCTCTTCGTTATTTCTTTATAAATTTAATGTGATAATTTCGGAATAAATGCATTCATACATCGAATTCGATTATTATACAAACACAACAAAATATCATATTTTGTTGCGTTGTTGTTAGTATAAATAAAAATAGATCTCATTTTTACAATCAATAAATATGTTACTACTTATTACAAACATTTAAAATTCTTATACTTATTTAAAAGCAATGTTTAAAAAGCAATATAGCTTGTTCAATATTTAATTCTGGAGCACGCTATTGAAGCAAGTTATCATGTTTCCACAGACTATATTCGTAGATTCTGTTTTGAGAGTATGAAGAACTTCAATCATAGGAAAATAAATTCTCCTGCAATAAACTTTTAAGTCAATAATAGTTCAACTGAAGGAATCCTCTTAAAAGATCAAAATCAAGATGTTCTTAATTCAAACTTCACAGGATTAAATCAAATATAATGCCACCATTGGTTCTGCTTGCAGAATTTACTGTTTTGAATTTTGAATTTAAAAGATCCACCGAGAGATTAAATGGTTACTCTTTCTCATATATTATAAACTATATACACTTAAATTTATTAATTCTGCGTGGAAATGAACCAATGAAAATCTATCAAATCTATGCTGTTTTCTTATCTATTTAATGTATGTATAGAGTAACATACCTATATTTTAAATAAGTTATTTTGTGTATTTTAAAATAATAATTTCGAAATCATTATCATAAGAATTTGGCAATACAACGTAATTATGGTGTCAGTATGCTCAGTATTAGTTAGACTATTCCCGTCAATAAATTTTGCACATCGACTTTTGACAAGAGACAAACGGTTAATTTCGGCTTCGTAGAGCGTTATCTGTGTCGCACACTACCTATGTGACGTTTCTCAGTCATTGTTCAACTGCGGTAGAGTGCGGTTGCGCAGCTCTTTATATATATATATATATATATATATATATATATAGAGCTGTATAAAACCCAACTTTTAATAATTTAAAGTTATACGATGGCATCTTTAGTGTGTTGTTCTGTTCTAGTTATTGTCAACTGCGTTTGCACACCAGAACAGAACACATCGTGAATTACATAAAATTTATTGAAAGCCTCCATTACAAACACAATTTCATTCAGACACTAAATTCCAGTTGACTTAAAATTGACGACAACCCAGATATACGATTTGATATGTTAACAAGGAGAGGTTAACAGAGTTTTCCGTGGACACGGTACTTGTTAAACATGTGCACTGTGTTGCGATTGCCACCATATCATTTTTATCCAATTGAAAATATATGGTCTCAACTGAAATGCTATGTACCCGCTAGAAACGTGGGTATGAATTTAACTGCAGTAAAAATTATTGACTAAAAAAATAAACATGATCGGAGCTGACAATTACAAAAAAAGGAAAAAGGTTTGCGATTACGCGATCAAATGTGAAAATTAATATCTAATAATTCAACAAGATTCAACAATTACACTTATAAACTTATGATAAATACAGCTGATAGTGACAATGATATTGACCTCATTGAGAGCACACATGGTGAGATGGAAGAGGTAGAATAAATTGAGAATTTAAATGATTAAAAGTTTTTATTCGAATGTATCATTTTAACAATAAGTATAATGGTGTTTTTATGTACAATACACCTGTAACTAAAAACGCTACATCACATGATACAAAAATGATCTTTGTATTTTATTTTTCCATAATCTAAAGACAGCAATTATAGAAATAAGTGGTGTATTTGTTGGTGTATTTTATTCAATTACACAGGAACTCATAATTGTTTTACAACTCCTAATAGATACCAGGCTGTTAGTGTTTCGTGCGAGAGAGATAAGGAAGCCGAAATTAGTCGATTATCTCTTTTCAATGGTCGATGTGCAATATTTATTGACGGGTGTTATACTTTATCTTGAATTTGTAACTTCTTAAACTGAAATCATAATATGAGTCCTATTCGTATTGAAGAAATACCTTTTGTTTTTATATTCACAAGAAAAAATAAATCTGCATTATGTTACATGCTAATAATAATTATTTATTGTTTTTTCTTTATAAAAAATACAGAATTTCGATCGCCAAAGAGCATCGCAGAAAATACAATAGAAAGAAAAACAATTATTATACTCATACACAAAGGAAATAAAAAACATTCACCTCACGTTTGAGTTATTGTTAAATGTGATTCGATGGTAGTTAGCTGGGTAACGTAATTGATAATAAACGCGATGGAGTATTCAATTATCTTAACGACCATATTCCTAGTTTAGTAGTTAGTCAAATCTGTGAGAATTTAATTACGCATATACGATACTGTTGTGTAATAATGATTAAGATAACGATGCAAGCAAGGATTTAAGGATGTTGAAGTTACTTTGAATTACAATAAAGGATTTTTAGTATATGTACACAAGACGTCATTATTTATATTCTTGCTAGTGAATTTTGACATCAAATAAATCGAATTTCAGTTTGTACCTGTATTTTACTTTATTTTTATTTATGAGAAATCGAGGTTTTTGTTTTATTGATTTTTAATTATTTCTATTGTAATGATAGACCTGAGTGAATTACAATATTGGTAATACTTCACCGCATCGACTTCATTCATAGCTTAGGTGATGTCTGAAATCTCAGATGTAACATTTAATATTGATCTAGTGTCAGAAAAATGTGTATATAAACCAATGGAAATTATATACTTTTAAAAGATACGAACACATTAGTGGGTGTAATTCAAGGTCACCTTTATCTTTAATTTTTCGAGAAAAAAGTTGATAAAGTTGTAAAAGGTTAAAAGGGGCAAGGAAAGTTTATTTTTATTCAAAGTCAGCGCAAATAAAGTCGCAAGTAAAGCACCTTGTTCCCTAAAAAAATACTCGCTTAACTTTACGTCGAATAGACCTCATTATAAGGCGTTGAGTGCGTTTTGCAATTCCACAAAGTAAAAAACAGTGAAGTTCTTTTTACCAAACGCATATTTCGTATGGAATTGTGATAATTAGAATTGTAAATTTTTCCGGTATGTATTATCAATATAATTGATAAATTGATTCCAATCAAGACAATAAGAACTTCAGGTGACATAGGTGTCAATATCTTCTACAACATATGCAACAAGATATAGCATTCAGGAACATGGCCAACAGAATGGTCTTACACGGTTTTCATTCCTTTGCATAAGAAGGGTTCGACTAAGAAGTGTAGCAACTACCGCCTTATAGCCCTCATATCTCATGCTATCAAAAACTTGCTTGCTAAACATTCTCAATGAACGACTGAAGAACTTTCTGTCCAAGGAAATTGCGCCAAAACAAACCGGGTTTGTGAAAGGAAGATGTTTTTTTTTATAGAAAAGGTAGGCACACGAGTATGGGCCACCTGATGGTAAGCGGTCACCAAGACCCATAGACATTGGCATTGTAAGAAATGTTAACCATCGCTTACATCGCTACTGCGCCTCCAACCTCGGGAACTAAAATATTAAGTTCCTTGTGCCCGTACTTATACTGGCTCACTCACCCTCTAAACAATACCAAGTACTGATGTTATGCGTTAGAATATCCGATGAGTGGGTGGTACCTATATGCATACCTGGTATAAACGAGCTTGTATAAAGCCCTACCACCAGTGAAGTAAGTGAAGGGGCATAATATATGGCACACATGAGCAGATCCTCACGCCAGCGAGTCCCATATGGGGTATATGGGACTCAATGAAAAAAATGGACGGAAAAATTATAAATAAATTTAAATAAAACAATTTTTTCGGGATAATGACCTTTCTATCCCTTTATAAAAATATAAATTGCTTTTAAAGTTTGTTTGAAACAATATTAAAATGTTATTTGATAATTTTCTTCTAACTTTTTTGACACTTCGGAATAATTATCAATCGCTAGGTGCTGAATCTAGATTATAGCATGGTTGAACATGTCATTCAAATCCGTATTTATAGCAAATTCACTCATGTCAAACAGCACGTTGTTTAGCAAAAGCGTTACATTTTTGAAAGCACGTCGCAAACATGGAAACATAATGCTTTACATTGATTTTAATACCTTTTCATGTCAATATTTTTGATGTAAGCTTTCAATATCTACATGTAAATAACATACTTATTCAATACTTGTTGATATTTATTTATCTGGAGAACTTTAAAACTTAAAATTAACAATTAACTAGATATTATCTACTACAAAAATAGATGTCATACATATTATGAATAATCACGTGTGCAGATATAATTACATAACCAAATAAAAAGTACTTTAGATAGTTGTTTCAATGGATTATATAAAGTCAACACGAATCAATACCATGGGTAATGTTTAATGCGGTGTTTAATATTTTATACTGGTATGCTTAAGAATTAATTCACTTTCATATTTTGCAACGATCGCTGAACATAAATCGGATGTTAAAATTTAAAGCGAATTTCGATATTAATTTTAATAGATATTACAGGATAAGCCACCGAATTAATATTATTTATAGTGCGTCGCGTGCTTGTAAAATATCATTTGAAAGGAAATCTGAAATTGAAAAGTCACTTTTCTATTTAACTGACAAGTGCAATACTCTGTAATCGATTGTCCAGTTTGATGGGTAAATAGAATTATAGAAACTAGGACATAACATTGCAGATCGCGTGTTTAATACGAGTACAATGACGGTGTAATAAATGTATTTATTACAGTGCCAAATGGTAGTATGGACAAAAGTATCTAAGACTATTTTCGTATGAATTAGAATGGCGGTTGTATGATTTTCAAATAGATCGAAACTATACTGCTTAAATGTACGAGAAATGTATGTTATTGTTATTAGAAAACATTTAGAATTACGAGTAATGTAAGAGAAATGTATGTTATTGTTATTAGAAAAACATTAGAGCCGCTATTCAGATATCAGAACGGAAGATATATTTTACTGGTGGTAGAGCTTTGTGCAAGCTCGTCTGGGTAGGTACCACCCACTCATCAGATATTCTACCGCAAAATAGCAGTACTTGATATTGTTGTGTTCCGGTTTGAAGGGTGAGTGAGCCAGTGTAATTACAGGCACAAGGGACATAACATCTCAGTTCCCAAGGTTGGTGGCGCATTAGCATTTTGGAAGGAATGGTTATTATTCCTTACATCGCTAATGTCTATGGTCGGTGGTGACCACTTACCATCAGGTGTCTTATTTGCTCGTCCACCTGCCAATAACAGAAAAAAATTCAATGCGACGTGTAATTCATGTTTTATTTGCTGATAGAAACGTGTGCTATATTTCATTATACGATGTTTTACAACACATTCCAAAAGTAAATTCACGTTTCTTTGACGTCGTCGTTCATTTCGTAATGCCGGTTTGGTCAACATGAAAAGTTAAACACATTTACGTAGCGTATTCCTAGAAATTCTTACTGGTTAGGGAACTCGTTCAATAGGCAGGTAGTATGGGAGGTAACGAGTCGCGGCTCCTTTGATCCCGGCAGCGTTCGCGTCGTCTTTACGTTCTTTGAGAGCTGATTGAGCGCAGCACTCTGTGTGCATACGAAAACGTCTGCGCCCAACTCTTAGGGATTTACTTTATTCCTCTATCAAAGAAACTGTTTACTTTTCGGCGATTTAGCGTCAAGTTTTGGTGCAAAGTGTTCCTTATATTCATGTAATTGTATCGTATAGACTCGGGCGGAATGTTCTTGGAATGCGAGAAACGTATGCACTTTGAGTATAAAGTGAACTTTATATTTGGTATGCACCTCAATATTAAAACAGTTTTTAGTTAACATTTCTAAGAATATATTTTATACGATGTAACTTTCTTTTTAAATAAGAGTGATAATAAATTTGGTTTATTAATAAGTATTGTATCATTTTTAATTTCTTTTAAATTTTTATTTATCTTTTTTTGTGAAATATTATTAATCAGTCACGTAAATTTAAATCTCCGTAACATAAAAATCAAATCAATTATATTGTGAATATTTAATTCTCAAAAAACGCTTGCACAAAATTTTGACTATTTTTTTTAAATAAGTAGGTTAGCCATTCCTTACATCGTCAATACATGTTATGTAGTTACACGTAAGTTTATAAGCTCACATTTATACAATTTTAGCCTTGCAAGTACGTTTTGTAACAAATCCCTTGAGAAAGCAAACCAATACCTATGACTTACAAATTATATACACGACAGAAGTAGGACGTAATCAAGTCTCCTAGTTCAAGCAACTTGTAATAGCTCCATTATCCATCACAAACTGAGATCGTCAGAAATTAACTTGCTCAGTTTCATTCTGTTCTTTGTTAATTGGCCTGATATTCTCCTTGTTATGTAACTTGCTATATTGTATTACCTTAGTTAAGAGTTTAGTATTATTGAAGATTATTTAATGACGTCACGAAATTCCACCATAGTATTGGTTTTTGTATAAGTATCAATTTTATTTTATATAAAAATATAAAACTGTTAAATTGAGAACTGAAACGGGTTTCAGTTTAGGTGCTTATTATCATATGTCCTTTTTTGTATACCCAACAACGCGTATGTAGTTTTGTTTTCTTAATTGTTGCGTAGTTAAGATGTGAAAGGATAACAAAAAAACAAACTCAATATTTCATTTATTTTGTTCTTGATCGCGATAAAAATCGTTTTGATCGAGGTTTCGATAGTGTTTCATTTATCATGAGCTGACGTGGAGACGCGTGCGCCCTCTGACAGCGAAGGCACCAGTTATGTTCGTCTACTTCTAATACACTTAGTTTATAATATACTGCTGCGAACATGCTACAATAGCGCATCCTAAGCTTGTTAAATGAATAACGGTCTATTTTAACGGGTTTCATAATGGGTGGATGAATAAGTAGATGGGTGCATTGGTATATTGGTGGATTGGGTATATTGGTGGATTAGTGAATGGGGATCAATGAAATTTGGAATGCTGAATGTAAATTTATTTATGAAATATCTAGAGACTGATTTTAGGATGTAAGGAATGGTAAGCAAGATATGTAATCCTACCATTTTTTGTACCAGTTCGAGGATCGCATATTACCAACATGAAAAAAATTGGGATATCTTATCGAATATTATTATATATTTATCGAATAGCAATGAATTATTATATTCTAAATAAAAATATAGAAGTCTATTTCTATTTATATTAAATATTGCGGTTTCCATGATTTGAGTATTTTAAATTATTATTTCATTAATAATTTATGTTAAGGCAAAATCAGAATCTAAAGTATTTCTAATAAATTTTAAAACCCTCTCATTAAAGGTTACTAATAGGTGACTTTTCCGAACCGATATGACATAGAAACCTTCAAGAAAAGAGCGTACTCATTACTTAAACCGTCATATAAGTAACTAAATCTACTTGTTAATATTAAATATGTATTTAGGCTATAATGGATTATGAACAGTGTTTTAGTTATGAAAACTACTTATCTGTTAAAGTTTATACGTTAACATAAAAAGGTTTTACAGAAAATTTGCTAATATTTTATTTGATTTTGTATTGGTAATAATATAATAATAAAAAATGGTATGTAAGCCTTGAAAATATAATGTGAACTACGATTCATTGTGTCTACTCTTCTACTTCCTAGCGTTTTCCCGGCCTAGAAATGCCAGGGTCCGCTTTCCTACATCTTTGCCTCCACTTTGCCCGATCGAAAGCGTCGTCTTTAGTGAGATCGTGCTCTCTCCTATCGTCCCTCACAACATCGAGCCAGCGCTTCTTGGGCCTGCCGCGGGATCTAGGGCCTTCGACAACAAAGTCCAGGCATCGGTTCCCAACATAGTCTGGCGGTCTGCGGCTAATGTGACCAAACCAACGGAGACGGCTTTCCTGCAACTTATCCGCTACATCGCAAACGCCAAGGCTACCACGGATGTGCTCGTTACGAATACGATCTAGTCGCGTAACGCCATACATCCACCGCAGCATCTTCATTTCCGCGACGTGAAGTTGCTGAACATGTCTCGCGAGAGCTGGCCACGTCTCGCTGCCGTACAATAACACTGGTCGGATGATGCACTTGTACACAAGGCCCTTTATTTTCACCGGTATCCTGCGATCACAGATTACCCCGGTGACTTCCCGCCATTTGGCCCAAGCTGCGTTTATTCGAGCTCTGACGTCGTGGTCGATCGTACCAGACTCGTGCAGTACGGACCCGAGGTATTTAAATTTTTCCGTCTTGATAACGGATTCTCCGCCTATCTTTATGGGTTCGGGGTCCGTACTGCCGCAGGCCATATACTCGGTCTTCGCAACATTTAGCATCAGACCACCCCTCGCTAGCACACCCTTCCACTGGTTCACCTTTTGCTCCAATATCTGCTTGTCCTCATCTACCAGTGCAATGTCATCAGCATACATCATGAGCCAGGGAGACGGCTCATGGGCTTTCGCTGTGACAACGTCAAGCACTACACTGAACAGAAAAGGACTCAGGGCCGAGCCTTGGTGGACACCAACTGTGATCGGGAAAGGGTGCGTGTCGCCAACGGCGGTCCTTACTATTGATTCCGAATTATGGTACATGTCTCGGATAATGTCAATATAGATTTTTGCCACATTCTTCATCTTCAAAGCCCACCAGATAATTTGGCGTGGGACGCAGTCAAATGCCTTCTGCAGGTCTAGAAACGCCATGTAAAGCGGCTTCTTCTTTTCTATGTGGGCCTCGGTCAGTATTCTTAGGGCGAAGATGGGGTCTATGGTTCCACAGCCTGGGCGAAACCCATATTGACATTCCGAGACGGTACATTCTTGCCGAAGCCTTGAATCGATTACGCGTTCGAAGAGTTTCATGGTGTGGCACATTACCTTAATACCGCGGTAGCTTTCGCAGTCCTGTACACTACCTTTGCCTTTATATACTGGAGTAATGATACTCAATCTCCAAGAGTTGGGCATCTTTCGGCTAGTAAGTATTCGGTTAAAAAGGTCAGTAAGTAGGTTCACACCATGAGAACCCATCGCTTTCCACGCTTCAATCGGCAAGTCGTCAGGGCCTACGGCTTTTCGGTTCTTCATTGTACGAAGACATTTGAGTACCTCGTCAGGTGTTACCGGTGCAACAAGTCCGAGATTAGGAGGCAGTTCTGGAGGAGACACATTAGCGTGTTGAGTGTTAAGCAACACGTTAAAGTAGCCGCGCCACCTCTCCTTCACCTTAATTGCATCGGAAACCAAAGTGCCATTAGAGTCTTTGACACAAAGACATTTTGTTATGTCTTGTGTCGCTTTCTCCCGAGCCTTTGCCAAACGGAAGATAGTCTTTTGGCCCTCGTTTGTCTCGAGCGTGTCATACAGAGGTGACAGCGTCTGGTAACGGGCTTTGGCAACTGCTCTTTTGGTGGCACATTTAGCTGCTTTATACGCGTCCTGGTCTTCAGGAGATTTGGTCTCTTGCCACTTCTTAAACTGTGCCTTTTTCTCTCGAACTGCCTCCTGTACTGAGCCATTCCACCACCAGAAGTGCCAAGCACCTGTTTTCTTGAGTTGAGTTTGAGTTTCTGTTGTCTTTAATGAGTTGTTCGGGTTTCTTTTGGAAGAAAGTGTTAACAATGGCAAGGTCTGATAATAAGCAGGTGCTGAGAATTGACTCCCCCTCTGCATTCTCACGACCATAGCCGAAGCCGCCATGTACACGTCGATATTCACGTGACTCCTCACCAACATGGCCGTTCAAATCTCCACTAATCATGAAGCTCTCGGTGTTCGGAATGCAGCGGAGCATGTCTTCCAAGTCATTCCAGAAAGCTTCTTTCTCCGATGCAGAGCCACCGACCTGTGGAGTGTAGGCGCTGATAAGATGAGTAATTACTCCTTCTATCAGCAGCTTCACCCGGAGAAGTCGGTCGCTCAGTCTATCGACTTCTAGAATACCGTTCTGGAGTGCCTCAGATAGTACTACGGCCACACCGTTCTTCCCTGAGGGGGAATCGGAGTAGATCAACTTGTACCCCAGTCCAATATCACGGGACTTGTTGCCCTTCCAACGGGTTTCTTGCAAGAATGCAACGTGAACCCTGCGCTTCGTCAGTACGTCAGCCAGTTCAAGGGAGCGACCTGTGAGAGAGCCGATGTTCCAGGTGGCAAAGCGGAGCTTCTTTTTAGGTACTTGCTTCTTTAGCCGTGCCCGTACTTGACACGGTAGCCCTTTCCCACTTGTCGCAGGTTTAGGGCGATGTGCCTGCGCGTCGTTTTGCGGCGACGCCCTAGCCATTGCACCTAAATTTCTTTTTTCCTTTTCCATAGTAAATGGCGGGTACTGGTTTTATAAGGAGCGACTGCCGTCTGACCTCCCCAACCTAAAGTAGGGAACCAGTTCAGGATAGAGGGATGTTGAGGAAATTTGGTGGGAATTCAAGGTATAAGGATACTTATACGGAAGACACAGGGTGTAGCATAAGTAGCTCGGAGAAGGCGGGGTCGCGTGCCCGTATGTTTATATCACTTATACCGGACAGGTACAAAGATACAAACACCTCCTGCCTGTGTGTGATTCATTTTCATTGTGTCTACTGAAATAAATAAAACTAAACAACTTGTTCGAAAGATAAAAACACGAAATATCCTCTAATCTTTATTTTTTTTTATTTGTACTCATAATTCTATAGGTTATTGAGACAAAAACTGGACAATAAAACTAAAATAATTTACAAATAATAATCAATGACTATAGACTTTTCTTTGTAAAACAGTTTCGTTTCATTTTTATAAGGAAAATCAATTATAATATAGATTTTCATTTCGCGGAATACTACATATCCTGTTGCACGTGATCCTGTGTGATGTGATACTTCAAAAATATATTTGTTTTCAGATGAGTGCGGTGACGCTGTTGAGACGAGAATACTACGGAAATAAAATTGACACCACTTTTGTTTATTGTTAAAATAACTATACCAATTTCGTTAGAGTTCTTTATAGGCAACGCAAAAAAAACTACTAACAGATAGAAAAAGCATAGAAATGAAATCACGTGTTGAGAATGCCATCTAAGGAACGCGTGGGTGAAATCTGAAACATTGTTGGCTTTTCGGCGCCCTCTCACCAAGCGCGATGTAAGAAGAAGCACGTATTTTATAATCAAATCATTCATTTTAATTTATTTGGGTAAATAAAAAAATAATCGCAATATAAATAACGAACACAAAATTTTCAATATATACATTAGGTGATACAACCGTTGTAAGCTAAGGCATTAGTACTGTCTTCCCATTAACGCAAGAGGTTTTAATTCATTATGATAATTATATGCAAACAAATAATAGGATCGATACAAGTGATCTGTCTGCCACAAAACGACGAGTACACAGGTAGAAAATATCAGAAAACAGCGTTTCAAGTTTTTATGTATTATTTATATCGCGAGACTTACAATTACTTATTAATAAGAGGCTAAAATATATAATTACTTATTAGAATTTTTGATAATTTATTTATTCTGGCAATTTGACAATTAATATCACTTTTATCCAACTAGGACACTACATCGGTGGGTCAGACGTAAGCGAAATTACTCCTGCATTTGCAATTCTACATGACCTAGATAAATATTATTTTAATGAGCAAATATTACATTTGTTATCTCTAGTCAAATGTATTATAAATCAATATTTATATGTGTATATAAAGAGCACGCACATTATACGCGTTAATAAAGTCTCCGAGTATTATTATCATTTTCTTATAATAGGTAGAACTGGCAAGAGACTAAGGTAATCCATTAGTTTAGTTACCTCACCTATTTTAAATAATAAAAGTATTGTCCTTGTTATTAAGTATTTTAATGTTATAATGTCCATCAGATCGATTTCGGCCACGGTGTTCAATCTTAAGAGAGATAAGCTAACTGCGCAGGATGTATTATAAGTATACTATATGTGCATAAGTGTGTGCGCAGCACAGGTGTACTCTCTATTCCTTAACTCTCATGAACCGATGGGATGGCAATCTGGTTTACTGGTGGTAGAGCTTTGTGCAAGCTCGTCTGGGTAGGTGCCACCCACTGATCACATAGTCTACCGCAAAACAGCAGTACTTGGTATTGTTGTGTTCCGGTTTGAAGGGTGAGTGAGCCAGTGTAATTACAGGTACAAGAGACATAAAATCTTAGGTCCCAAGGTTGGTGGCGCATTGGCGATGTAAGCGATGCTTAACATTTCTTACAGTACCAATGTCCAAGGGCGTTTGGTGACCACTTACCATCAGGTGGCCCATATGCTCGTCCACCTTCCTATTCTATAAAAAAAAAAAAAAAACTGACAAAACTGGAAAGAGTTACACGGGACACACTTCCAGCTTTCAGACTTCGGGCTGCTACTGAAAATTTCGACGCGACAGAGCCTATAGAAAAACCCAATAATTTTTTAATGTCGGGCCATAAAGGCCACCTGATGGTCAGCAGTTACCACCACCTATAGATATTGACAATGTAAGAAATATTACCCATCCCTTACATCGGTATCAACCTTCGGAACTAAGGTATTATAATATTTATCTAGGTCATGTAGAATTGCAAATGCAGGAGTAATTGCGCTTACGTCTGGCCCACCAATGTAGGGTCCTAGTTGAATAAAAGTGATATTAATTGCCAGAATAAATAAATTATCAAAAATTCAAATAAGTATTTACATATTTTTAGCCTCTTATTAAAAAAAAGTTATAAGTCTCGTGATATAAATACTAAATATAGCAGTTTGTCACAGTAGAATATGTAACGGGTAGTACTTACCAAGACGGGCTTGCACAAAACTCTTGCATCAAGTGAAATTTAATCAGTATTAACTAATTAATGAAATATATGGTAATAAGCCAATCGACAGATAAAACACATTTCTCATAATGCACGTTTGGATAAAAACATTACGTCAAAACCGTTTCCTTATTATATAACATGCTTAAATATATTTTTATCTATAATAACAGAAGTTCAATGTTATTTCTTAACCCTCTTGGGGACAGTATACTAGACACAATAGCTAATTTATGACGTCTTTAGGCTTTTACAGTCCCAAAGTGTTAAGTCGATAAAATATTGCCATCCATTCGTCTAACATCCATTACCAAGGATATTCAGGGAAAGTCGGCGTCATTTTATCCTTTATTTATTTTATATATATTGTCTTTATCAAAACATATATATCCTACTATTCCCATTAAACATGCTATTTTTGTTTGTTTTTTTTTTACTCATGAAAAGTTGCGTCAAATTGTTAGGTTTCAATGAAATATGTTATTATTGTGTAGATTTCGGGATATGCTAAATTCCTTTACAGATTAAACTTTCGCGATGTTAATTATCAATTGATTATATACAATTATGAAGGTGGATTATGATAATTATTGTTTCAATGATATAAATACATATATAATATTGCGGCTACAATCCGAAAATACTTACATAAAATGCATACATATGGCATATATGCATGCATAAAGAAGTAAGAATCATTTTTTTTAAAAAGGTATTGTAAAGTGTAAGTACTACAACTTTGTTGAAACTTGTACTATTTCTTGAGAGAAACGAGATAAGATCGAAATAAGACGGGAAATTACAAAGAACCTGCCAAAAAAAGAAATAAAAATCGAAGAAACCGTAAGACGGCCTGAGCATATATTCTGAACTTCTTTATAGAAAAATATTTCATTCAAAATTCTTTCAAAGTAAATAAAAGCGGCTTAAGATCTCGTCAGATTCCTAAGAATGCTTTCCTCTGACATTTCATTCTTTGAGAACATAGCGGTTCCATTTTGTTTACATTTATTTATTATTTTCACTTTACAAAAGGATAATACAATATACAAGGCTGGGTTAAGCCTCGGAGACGGTTCTAAGCAATGCAAGACTAGACTCTTGCCCATTAAAAGGGATTTTTCTCTTTAATTTTATTCTTATTTTTAAATTTATATATATTACGTAAAACAATTTTATGACACAATGCGTCAATTTAGGATTAAAGCGTAACTTCGGATTTCATTTCGAAACTTCGATCAGATTACGATAAAGTGCTATAGTCCCTACCTTGTACGATGGAGGTTTTATTTTGCTTAGGCCGCGAAGCTCTGAGGGAGGCGGGCCCATAGACATTTGCCTACTTTGACTAAAGGATAATCCGACTCTGACAATATGTCCACATGAACGTAAATCTGAGGTTTAAACTTATATACTTGTGTATGTAAAGCTATATTCTTGGTACAAACATAAAGAACAATGAAGGAAAAACTGTAATATATAATATCTGTAATATATTATGGAGAAAATTAGGTCAGTTTATCAAAACGGAATTATTGTAAACATTAATAATTGTTTATAGATGATTTAAAAATGAAGGTTACAAATTAACCTTTATTTTTTGTGTGTTTGTACCGTGGTAGCTTTGCCGATAATGGTTATATTGTAAAGGTAAAAAATGAAAATAAATTAAATAGTAAAAATAAAATACATTTTTATTAGTTTCATCAGTTATTTTTTAAATAACTTTAACCTTTATAAATCTCTGTTATTTCATTTTGTTTTCGCAGATAGTATTTCCCGATATTGATAAAAAAAATACAATTTTTAGTATTTTATATTCAGGTAACACCAACGTCCAGCGTCAATCACATGTACACACAAACGTTGCTAAAACTTTAGGGAAAAGGTTTCTCCCTTTGGCGGCAAAGTTTTCGTGCGACATGGCTTTGATGAATTATTTGGATATATAGTAGTTACACATTTTCACGTGATAGTGTGTTAACGAATTTCGTGACATTAAGGCTTTTAAAATTATCTTGTTAAAACAAAACAACTTTAAGACCATATATTTAATTATTATCTTGAATGTTTTATTTTTATCATAACTATACGTGTTATCAATAAGGAGCCGATATGGTCCAGTGGTTAGAACAAGTGAATTTTACCTGAAGGTTGGGGATCCAAATTTTCACTCTGGTATAAATTTTAATTTACAGAATTTGTGTATATAATTCACGTTGTAAACGTCGGATTATGATATGCCGTGATATTACAATTTCTCTATTGATATTATAATTAAACGAAATAAATGACACTAAAACCAGGCCATTACATTGTAAGAAATGAAGACGAGAAACAATCTACAGTTTAATTATAATATCGCTAGTGAAATTGTAATATCACGGCTTTGACAATATATCTGCGACAAATCCGTCAACCCACGCTAGAGTAGCGTGACAGAATAAGCTCCGCACCTTCCTAACCTTTTTCTAAAAAAAGAGAGAAGGTACCTCTTTTATATATTTAGAAGGAAAATAACGGCAAATGGGTTACCTGATGGTAAGTCACCTTAAATCAATAAGTGGTTTATTTTATCAAATTATAGTAATAATTGTATTCTAAATAAACAGTTGAAAGTGAGATTTAATAAAAAAATAAGTGAATAATTTAAATGGTATGAACTAAAAATAATTCAAAAAACTAATTGCTACAAAACTTACCTATGTTTCTTAAGTTGATATGTCGTAATAAATATACGTACATATAAACGAAAAGTATACATTAAACTCCTCGAATCACCGTGGTCGAACTAAAATTTTATTTATATAAGCAACATTGTACGGCGTAAAATTTCAAATACGTACCTTAGTAAGTTATATCGATGGCGGTAAATGGGTTTTGATATTATAAGGAAATTGAAGCCGGCGGCTGCGGGACAGACGTGAGAATCTGCTCAGATAATTATCCATCTGGGGATTGCTAACAATATCGATGTAGGACTTTTAGCTCGTGAACACATTATATATTTACTTTTATTCCAAATTATGATTTTAAATCATACTTTATTGTCATAATCTATTCGATTATCTGGAGAGAATTTAGTTAAGACTTATGAAGCATGTGCTTGTATTAGCATGTATTCATGATAGATAAATATTTGTGTTACTTTATTATTATTTTTTAAAAATTAATGAAGATAACCAGTAATTAATTTAACAAAACAATTGGTATCATTTTTAATCACTGTTTGCATTATCTTTTGTTACAAAAATCTTCGATCAAAGTGTCTATTTTGACTCAAAAAAGACTAACAATATTACGCATAAATAAACCAATCTACAGAAAATATCATATTACATTTAAAGGAATATTTATTTAAAGTCAAGTTTCACAAACGAATAATATCCAGCTAAGAGCGATACAGAAGCTTCTTAAAGAAATCATTTGACAAAATTAATTTAATTACGTTTGCAAAAATTTGAATAGTTTCAGTCACATCAACTTAAAGTAACATACCTCTCACACATGGCTCTGCGTTCGAGTTGATCAAAATAAGGTTATAGATATTTAACGCAAGTTAGAAGACGTACTACCGTCCTTTTAATTCTATATTTTTCTTTATTTTTTAAGCATAAAAAATATTTTTAATATAACATACTTCTTACGAGCATATACTCGCAGTTCCTTTGTGTATAAACTTCATTCTAATATAATCAATAAACATAATACAAAACATAAATATGACGATCCACATAAATTAACCACGAACTATAAAGTACTTAACTTTGACTACACATACTTTCCATATAATTAAAATATATGAAAAAATGCAAATACTTGAAAAATAAGAAAAAAAACAACATTCTATTTTTGAAAAAATCTTAATTAAACTTTGTTGAAGAAAGCCTTGCTAGAAATGTTATTGAGATATATTAGAGACCATCTAAAATTTTGCCTCAACATCTATTCTCTTCATGGCCTAATGGAAAGCCAGTCTCGCCTGATAGGCTTGCTGACATTTAATCCATTTTACATCTTAATATCAGATGACGCACAAAGCTTCAAACTCGGCTTTGCTTCCGAAGATTCCATAGATGATCTGGACGGATTAGATACAATAAATATTTAATATAATTATCTAAATGAATATGTGTCTCTTTTTTTAATTCTGTGTTCGTAAAACAGTTTTTTATTATGCTTTTTTATATCCCCGTAATCCCGTAACAGCCTGTGAATGTCCCACTGCTGTGCTAAAGGCCTCCTCTCCCTTTTTGAGGAGAAGGTTTGGAGCTTATTCCACCACGCTCCAATGCGGGTTGGTGGAATACACATGTGGCAGAATTTCAGTGAAATTAGACACATGCAGGTTTCCTCACGATGTTTTCCTTCACCGTAAAGCAAGAGATGAATTATAATCATAAATTAAGCACATGAAAATTCAGTGGTGCTTGCCCGGGTTTAAACCCACGATCATCAGTTAAGATTTACCACTGGGCCATCTCGCTTTTTTATATAAGTTCATTGAAATTGATAAATTAATAAATAATACGACTTTTTTGCCTGTCTTTTAAGAGGGAGGAAGGGATTCTACATAGTTCTATCTACATAGAGTTTTTTTTTATATCCCGTGATTAAATTTTGTGTATAAGCTATCTATTTTCTACATTTTATCTAAATCAGTTTAGCTATTTAGCATGGTTGAGTAACAAACATTCAAACAAACTTTCACATATATTATTAGGACGAAAGGTTCTTTTTGATATGTGAAACCTTGTAAGTAGAACCAAATATCTACGAGTATATTGCTTTTAATATCGTATTTTTAGACAAACATAGTATAAAGAGGCTGACAAAAGACTTCAAAGGTTTTTTCGCATTACAAAGATCTTATCATATTGTTTGAGTTTTTTTTATATAATTATTTATATCTTTTCAAAAAGTGCACATATGATACATGTAAGGGTATGACCCTCTCTTAAGTGTGAAAATACCTAAAAGAGGAATCGGAATTCATTTTTTTCTTAAAACGTGTATTAATTCATAAAAATATTTATGTCACTTGAGTCAATTAGATTAATTATTAATTTTAGAACTACCAACAATATTTACTATATTTTATTACAAAGAGATAATTGACCAATAATCTTGAAATAAATGAATTGCATAAATTTTAATTAATGATAATTCCACCATGCTTAATATCATCAAAAACATTTTTTTTTTTTTTTTATATTACCCGGGAGGGCAAATGACTCTACTCCACCTGATGTTAAGTGGTAGTAGAGTCCAAACGCGAGGACGGCCAGTACAGTCGGGAAGAAGGTTCTGCACTAGCCGCCCTCGCCTTGCCGGCCCGCAAGATGCCTCTTCACGCCTCGTTTGAAGGAACCCGGGTCGTAAGAGGAGGGGAATACGTGTGCTGGTAAGGAATTCCATTTCTTGGAAGTGCGACAAAGAAAGGAGTTGCCAAATTTCTTTGTGCGCGATGGAATTGATGTCACAGTTAGTCGGTGACATCGAGAGCCAGCACGCGTAGACTTGTGAAGGAAGGGGGAAGCAGGAATTAGGGAAAATAATTCCTCGGAACACTCGCCGTGATACAGTCGATAGAAAGCGCTCAGCGCAGCTATCTCTCGACGCAATTGTAAAGGCTCGAGGGTGTTAGTGACCTTTACGTCGCCAATAATGCGGACCGCACGTCGCTGCAACCGGTCCAAGGCCTCAAGTAGGTACTTAGCGGAGCCATCCCAAAGGTGCGAGCAATATTCAACGCAAGACCGTACCTGTGTTTTGTACAGCAGGCACAGTTGTTGAGGCGTGAAAAAACGCCGCACCTTGTTCAGAACTCCGAGTTTCCGTGAGGCTGTTTTTATTACAGCCTCGATGTAATCCCTTGGACTAAGGTCGCAGCGAACGTCCATCCCCAGCATGGCGATTTTGCTTTGTATCACCAGCGGAGTGCCACAGAGGGAGGGAAAAGGGGAAAATGGTGACTTTTTTGCTGTGAGAGCGCATACCTGTGTTTTCTTGGCATTAAACTCAACAAGATTATCTGAGCCCCATTTGGCGATAAGCTCTAACGTCCTATTGAGTTCAATGACAAGATCCTCCCGCCTCTCCCTAATTTCCGCTCGCCCAGCCACTGCGCGTCCGTGGTATCCACCATGCACTGTACTATCGTCTGCATAGCAATGAATGTTCCCGAGAGAGAGCATATCATTGATATGCAAAAGAAACAGACTGAGAGATAGCACAGATCCCTGGGGGACCCCAGCATTCACTACATAGAATTGTGAAGCGCAACCATCAACTAAAACACGAAGGCTGCGCTTGTGTAGGAAGCTGGCAATCCAGGTGCAAAGCTGAGCAGGCAGACCATATGCCGGCAGCTTGGAGAGAAGACTTCTGTGCCAGACCCTGTCGAAAGCCTTGGAGATATCGAGGCTGACAGCCAACGATTCCCCAAGTTTGTCGATAGCTTCACCCCAGAGGTGTGTTACGTACGCTAGAAGATAACCTGTAGACCGTTTTGGTCGAAATCCGTACTGACGATCATTAATTAAACAGTGATCTTCTAGGTAATGGATCAGTTGGTTGTTTAGAATCCGTTCCATCACCTTACAAAGTACTGAGGTGATAGCTATTGGCCGATAATTTGCCGGGTCAGACCGATCCCCTTTTTTGGGAACCGCTTGTACATTAGCTCTTCTCCAAGCCTCCGGCACACATCCCGAAGAAAGAGACAGTTGGAACAGGCGCGTTAACACGGGAGACAGCTCCGCCGCGCACTTCTTCAGCACTATGGCTGGTATTCCATCGGGACCGCTAGCTTTCCGTACATCAAGTGATTGCAGCTCCGCACGCACATCACGCTGCCTGATTTTGATGTCAGGCATCGTGTGGCCACAAGAAGGTATTATTGGTGGCAGAGCACTACAATCATCGATGACGGAGTTGTCGGCAAAGAGTTTAGCCAGGAGATCAGCTTTCTCTTGCGGACTGTGAGCTAGCCATCCGTCCGGACTTCTGAGCGGTGGCAGCGAAGGTTGGCAGAAATTGTTTTGCACAGACTTGGTCAGACGCCAGAAGCTACGGGAGCCCCTAGGATGTGAAATAAGGTCATGACCAATCTGTACAATGCGCTGTGCATCCGCTCTCGTGTAAGCCTTCCTACAGGACTTGGAGTTTTTATTGTAGATTGCTTTCAGTGAGTCAATGTTAGATGCCCCACTAATGCAGCCATTGATCCACTCGCGATATGCCGCCTGCTTAGATGATACAGCGTCGGCACATTCGCGAGTGAACCAACGGTTACGCGCACCCCTACTGTCGAGATCTGAGCTAGGAATGTAGTATTCCATTCCCAACATGATCTTGCCAGCAACAGCAGCGGCACTAGCTGTCGGGTCATTCCCACTGAAGCAACGTTCCTTCCAAGGGACTGACGCATAGTAATCGCGCATACCGTCCCAATCTGCCGACTTGTAGTGCCAAACGCGACGTTTGCATACCGCTGGTGGCGGCAGCTTGGCCTGTGGCACTTTGGTAGATATGAGGCTGTGATCCGAAGAACCAAGTGGAGCTTGAACCACAACCTGATATTCCACCGGGTGAGAAGTCAGCAGAAGGTCCAGTAGAGAAGGCGCTTGCCCATCAATGTCTGGGATCCTGGTGGGCTGATCAACCAGTTGGGTCAAGTCATGTGTGAGAGCAAAAGCATGAGCAGTCCTTCCAGCATGGTCAGTTTTGAGGGATTTCAACCATGATTCATGGTGAGCATTAAAATCCCCCAAAAACACCAATTCCGCGTTAGGAAACTGCTCTTGCGCAGCATCTGCCACCCGACTAAGATGGTCAAAGAGTCGGCTTGTCTCCAAGTCACCATTATGGGATCTGTAGAGGCACACGTAGACCCGACTCTGACGAACCAGATCCACACGTACCACCAACATGGAGAAGGAGGGGTCCTCCAAGCAGCGCAGTCGGTGACAGCAAACATCCGTCCTGACGAACAAGCATACTCCGGCTTTCGCTTTGAAGGATTCTTCAAGCATGTAGCCGGGATAATTAAGGTAGCTGGTATCGGCAGGACGGAGTATTTGTGTCTCCGTTAGAAACAACATTGCTGGCCGTGCTGTCTCGAGATGGTGGTGGACAGCGTTGAGGTTAGCGTGGAGTCCGCGGATGTTAGTGAACTCGACCTCAAACAGCGTGGGTATGGTGGGGGTGGGGGTGTGCACCGCTGTACGACCGTTATTCCTGTTTTGATGCGCTACCATATGGGAAAAAAAAAAAGAATGGAAAAGAGACGTGAAGCGAGCGACGTATTGCCACGATAGGGATGGGCAAAGTGTGGAGGCGTGTTACCCCAAATGGTTGCCAAAAGGGAAACTACACTGACCCGCCGGACGGAAGGGCCCCCGAACCCCCCCGGAAGTAGCCGCCGGGACCCCACCTTCCGGTCACCAACCGGCACGACGGTCCACCCCGAGATTATGCGTGGCCTGGTGGGGCAGCCTCGCGTGCTGGTTAGGCACGCTCGGGCCCCTGTACTATGCCACGGGCGGCCAGCGGAATAGCCGTTTCTTCGGGTCTCCCTGTCCGGCAGGGCAATACAGTTTCCCCCGGCATTGGTTCAGTAGCCGTCTCCACTGGACCAACACCCATCGCGGCAATGTTCGCTCGGGCACTGGCTGTACGCTGGCTGACCTCGAAACGCGGCTGCAAGCCACTTCACGAGATTTACACCATGCGTACGGTGGTAACAAGCCAGGCGGATGTTTATCATCCTACCACCAGATGAGCAGGTGATCGCTCAGATGTCCCTTAGTCGCCTCTTACGACACCCATACAAAAATCAGATCAGATGTCCCTTAGTCGCCTCTTACGACACCCATACAAAAAGAAAATTTATTATCGATATACTATTACATTTTAACCAGTTAGCTAGTTAGCTCTGCCAAGTTTACATTATTATTTACATTACTAGTTTATAAGCTCACTATGAAAATACATAAATGAAAATTTAGAGAAAAGATTTTTATACATACAATTTTTATAGTATATTTTCGAGTATTAAATACGTCAATTATTTCAAAAAAGGTCATGTCACATTACTTTAAGCCTTCAATGGTGATAGAGATGAAATATGTCTTTGTATATGAGAGAGAATGGAAGAGCAATATTTCAATTTTTACGAGTTACGAGTATACTGAATAAGTTACGTGCTACTTTAATGTAAAACTTTTGAACGCAATCCTGTTACCGATGTATGTAGTAGCGTCTGGTTGAAGCATTTCAGACGAATTTCACGTGTACGTGTTCTTAGTTGTAGTTTATTTATTTATTTAATAAGCTGCGAATGTAATTGTAATATTAGTGAAATGCATCTGTGCTTAAATTAAGCAATGTTAGTTTAATGTTATTAGAATTACACAATAACTTTCGTCCCTTACGCTAATAATTACAAGACATAACACTTTAGATCCAACGGTTGATAGCTCATTGGCACAGTAAGGAATGGCTAATGTCTATGAACAGTGGTGACCACTTACCATAATGTTGAAATAATTGCTGCTCTGCCTTTTCTAATATAAATAAAGGTAAGAACAATATATAATTTATTGTTAATTATTAATGATTTTATTATTCCAGTGTTCTATATTTAACGAATAGCTATTGCATATTAGTAAACGTTATTAGCTGTTAATATTCACGCGTCACCTGCGACATCAAGCTTACGAAAGGATTTTATAGGTACACTTTAGCCTCGTAGACAATTATATTATCCGTAAGCAAAAAAAACATACCTTGAATGTACTAACCGTACGTTAGTAGACTTTCTATATTTTCCTCTTAATACTATTACGTTTTTTTGTGAAATTGTTTATTTAAAATAAATAAATATTTTTATATATATGAAATATGTACCATATTCTGAGACCAAAGTAATTTAAATAAATTGTGTTATAGTTTGGTTAAAATATTTTTATTATTACTATGAAATAAGCTAAATTCAAATTCGGATTAAGAGTACTTCTCGCTTGTTCGTAAAAGTCCTATTTAGTCTTAAATGAGTTTTTAATATGAAACTTCAATCGCAGATTTGCATTTGCAAACCTTTGATTACTTCCGCATAGTAATATTGGTATGTTTATGGAACCAATATGTTTTATTGGTTATATGTTTATAATGTATGTATGTCTATATAATAAGTTTTGAAGCGGAAAGCTTAACTTGGTGGTAAGGCTTTGTGCCCATCTGGGTAGGCACCATACATTCATCACATATTCTACCATCATATAATAATACTTAGTATTGTTGTGTTACAAATGAAAGGTCCAGTGAGCCAGTGTAACTACAGGCACAATGGACTTAACATGTAAGTTGGAATGGTTAACTTTACTTACAGCGCCAATGTCTACGGGCGGTAGTGACCACAAACCATCAGGTGACCCATCTGTCCATCCACCTAAATATATATATAAAAAAGTTAAAATAAATAAATAAAATATGTGTTATTTTTATGACCTCGAGTTATTCAGAAGTTCATAATAAGGTTTCAGCAATATGTATTTCTCGGTAAGAATATGTACGATCGTATGATTAAAACTGATTTAGGAAAATTTTAAGGAAACTAAATATAGTTATATTATTTTGATAAAAATCGAAACATTGTCAAATAAAATATACGCCCAGGGCCAAGGAGTTATAATGTTAGTATGAGAGCCAGTGTAACTACAGGCACAAGGGACATGACATCTTAGTTTCCAATGTTGGTGGCGCATTAACGATGCAAGGAATGGTAAATTTTTCTTACAGTACCAATATCCATGGGCGATGGTGACCATTTACCACCAGATGACCCAATTGCCTATTCATCTTTCTATTTTATAAAACAAAAAAAATGTTTTTTACGTCACGTTTAGGCATATTTCGTTACATGAGAAGAAAAATAACGCACATAATTATTCATATTTGAGGATAAAAAAATCCTGAAAAAAGCATTGCCTGATATAATACACAAAGAGCTTGTTTCTTAAAAGGTTTTTATATATTGTGTAATATTAATTTGAATTTTTAACTTTTTTCGTTGATTTAATAATACAAAAAGTAACATTAAATGCTATAAAATTAAGCATTAATTTAATCAATCATATTATTATCTTGAAATATTTATGTACATAATGTATATAATTAAATTTCCAAAGTCGTAATGTAATAAACAAAATGCAGGAAGCTCAACATCTGTTTATTATATAAAGTATGGAAGTGTCTCTAATACTGTTAATAGCACTTACGGAAACAAAACACGAGAAAACGTTGCCAGGAGGGAAGAAAGAGGTAAATGAGGTAATTATTAAGGTGGGTAAGCGTGCCTACCGGCGTCGAGGTTTTGTTTTATCTCAGTAATTGTTCTCAGACACCGTTTCCGAGCTCTTGAAACTATATTGTTGATGTTGGACCGAGATTTCGACACAATTAGAACTCATTACTACATTCCGTTGTTATTTGGATTGGGTTGGGGCTATGAAACCCGAATTTTATTGACATGCCGACCTACTTCGGTAATATGAATACAGATACAATTTGCAAACTTAAAAATAGTAAGAAAGTTAAAACATTGTAACAAATTGATTATATAACAAATAAAAAATATATTAATTATTAGAAGTAGAATATATCAGAAATACAATTAATTTCCATAATAATAATCAATAAACATATTCACAAATTTTCAAAATCATTTCATATTTAATGTAAAGGACTAATATTATGAATTAATATTGCGCTCGATTTGCAGCGGTGTGCGTGAATGGCACACACATTTGTGTATATATAGCACAGTATTAAATTTGTCTAAACTTGAGCGAGTAAATTTTAGGAAAGGTCTCTTTATCCTCATTATATTTAAGACAAATAACCTTAATTTCAGTTGAAATATCGATTATTCCCAAATAGTATTTCGACTAATTTCTTTTATACGCAGTAATTTCAAAGTTCAACGTAAAGCAAGAAAGGCTTATCAAATTTGTTTTTAATGAGTTATCCAAAGAAAATGTCTTTGAAGTTGGAGTTAGCGCAGGAATTCTTTGAAAAGGCTACAAAGTTGTACCGAAAAGTTTAGGTCGCGGTTTAAATTCCAAGTTAATTAACTGATACTGACAGCCGAACCGGTAGTTCGCCCATTATTGTCACTAAGAGCTCGTGAGTGTTGATTATAAGTCACTTTTCTTCTGAAATAATTACTTTTATGATTTCTTCTGAAATAATTACTTTTATGAGGAAGTTTATTGCATATTCCACCACACTGTTCCAATCCGGGTTGTTGGTTGTTCTCAAGATATTATTCTTCACAGCCTAGGGTAAAACGAATTATAAAAATAAATTATACACATAATATTCAGTGGTGGTTCAAATCTAGGCACTAACTAGCTATCTTCGGTTAATATTCACATGTTCTAACCACTGGACAATATCGGCTCGATCGTTGTTGTGATCCTGGATTTTTTTTATTAATAAATTATGTGAGTGTGAATAATATTAAATATTTTGCGGGTTCTCGGTAAAATTTACTATAACTTTTTAACAAAATACCCTCAAATACAAGAAATGTAAACTGACTCAATACATTTACGAAATGACTAGCCGCGTATTATACAAAAGATCAATCGATTCTAAGCAAATAGTCACAATGTGTTAAATGAGTATGAATTAATAAAATGACGATTAATGTAACAACGAACGACGAATGTAATAACTAATTTTAAGTTTAAAATTGTTCTCATGAAAGTGACGTTAGTCTTTATGGAAATAAATATTCTTTAAACCTATTTACATTTCGGATTGACGTTAGCGACGTTTAATTTTATACGTACCTAAAAACCATAGCTTGCAAAATTAGCAATTTTTAAAATTACCAACTGAAGTGGCAGTGGGCTGGTCACGTATGTCGTAGGACCGATGGCCGTTGGAGCAGACGAGTCCTAGAGTGGAGACCGCGGATCGGCAAACGCAGCGTAGGGCGCTCTCCAGCCAGGTGGACCGGTGACCTTAAGAAGGTGGCGGGTACCGACTGGATGCGGAAGGTGGACGACCGGGAGCTTTGGCGCACCTTAGGAGAGGCCTATGTTCAGCAGTGGACTACGAAAGGCTGTTGATAATGATGATAAAAACCATTCAAAAGCGCTTTTTTCAATGCAATTTATGAATGCTGATTTGAAACCGGGATGATACGCATTACAAGCCATATTATTAAAAATGTTAAAAAAAATGTATATTTATACAGTCTAAAAAATTAAGATAGCTCTATGGACTTTTTTTTCAGCTTTTTGCCGTCCACTGCTGGACGAAAGCCTCCCCCATAGAACGCCAACTTTTTTAAATCGTCGGTCCATCTTGTCACAGGGCGTCCTACACTACGTTTGCCTAAGCGTCTCCACTCTAACACGTGTCGGCTCCATCGGCCATCAATGCGCCTGGAGATATGACCAGCCCACTTCCACTTCAGCGAGCTAATTCTAGCTCTATCGATAGAACATGTCAATCTTAAGTACTGAGTTTTGTGCACATTCATCTTAATTTTATATTAAATTTCATATGTCTAGGTATGGTAAGATATAAGATAATTATTACAATGCATTACGTTAGAAGTTTAAATTAATCGACGACCGATTACAATAAAGTCGTAAAGTTTTATATTGATAAGAATATTTATTGAGTGAAATATTTGTAAACGAAAAATCTGAATAAGCCTCGTGTATTGGTAAAAATCCTAGCACGTGTAAACCGCTCAGAGATCGTTAACATTGTTATAGTTTTATTTTTAGCGAAAGCTTTAACAGGGGCTGTGAGTTCAATTAAAACTACTCGTTTCTGTTCGTGTTTCTTAATAAAGGAAGTTGATTGTTCAATTTTCATATTCATGTTATAGTCTAGAGAGAGCTCTTGCAGTATTTCTTACTTGAGAATTGAAATATATCCTAAACTAATCCTGAAAGTATAAATGGAATGACTAAATGAAATACTTTATTTGGTAACTTATTTTAAAATAAAGAAGATTTAAGTTTGTTTTTTAATTAAATATTATTTATTACCAATTGTTAAATAACCGTTTATTCAAATAAATCAAGAAAGCCACCACCATCACCAGTTTGATTAGAAACATATTTTAGTCGAAATCTAAATTTACAATTTGGTTCATATTTTGAAAACCTTTCTGTTTGCAAAAACAAAATCCTTTTATTTTGATATGATTTATACAAAATGAATTAACGCAAATATAAGAATTGTATAGATATATCGGTAGATACTTGTAATAGGTTGCTATCATACCCCAACTAAAAGGTTTTTATTTATTTTTAAGACTAGGAAAAAAAAAATCAATGTAAGCAAATATAACCCTATATTATATTAGACACAAAAAGAACAAAAATATAAGTGCTGAACTAAAATACACAGCCCTGCATCAGTCCAATACCAGCAGACAACTTTCTTCACGTTTTCCGAGTTAAGTGCAAAGTTACCAGGCGGTCTACGCGTAATTCAATTTCAGCTCATTAATAAACTGGAAAACAAATCTAACGTCAAGGATCTTCCTTTTCCTCAAGAGGCTGAAACTTTCAATAGGGTTAAAGGGTCCTTTAAAATAATAATATTAAAATTTAATGGTTTTAAAGCCGCGTTAATTATTTAACCACGTTTTTAATTCATTATTATAACCCATTTCAACCTTTTCAAATATTTTTGGAATTAGAGTTTATTGTTAATGAACAAACACATTCAATTACCATGAGTATGACTTTATGATTTTATGCGCCGACTCTTGTATTTTAATATCATATTAAATTAAGTCATAAAGGTCCTGTGAATAATAAATAAACATCGCGGTTGGTTCAAAAAAAATCCAAAAGTTTTAGTCCAATAGCGGTAAATTAACGGACTGTTAATCAAATTCAGTACTTAATCCAATATAGTCTAACAATTTTTATTAAACGAATACCTACTCCAAACAATTAGCGTAAAATTTCGCCCGAATTAAAAAAAAAACATATCATATTGCCAGAAAACATCACACGAGCAACAGTAATTTATGAAAAGGAAGAATAAATCAAATTCGAGTTCAATAATTTTGTTCTAAAGTTCTAAATGAATCAACTTGTAAATAAGTATAAATATTTAACAGAGATATAAAAGTAATTTCTTTCGGAACTTTTGCTTTGCAATTTGAAATCTCAGAGATATTTAAGTTTTCTTTGAAGGAACGCGTTTCGAGTCATTAGGGCCTCGAATTAAGAGGTCTTTTACAAATAACTTCACTAAATGCGACCGCATTACATTTTGCTTCTTGATTTACTCTTAAGCTCTGCTCTAAATTTCTTTAAAATGCATTCATTTAGAGCAACTTTAATAACGAGCATTACGTTTCTCTAGTTTCAACTCATGAATAAATCTTTTCATAGCCCGCGTATAATTACGTACGAGTGGGAAGTATGGCTCGATCAAGTTACTTCATGCATATCAAGTTAATGAGTTAAACACAGCTTTATAATACTGTTTAAATAACCTCTCTGGCTCAAATGAGGGTAGTAGAAGAAACTGGAGCAACCTTAATACTGACTAATTCACTATTTTTTGTGGTCTTGATGTTATGTCTATAGCAATATTATAAATGCGAAAGAATCTATGTCAGTCAGTCTGTCTATCTGTTACGCCGTCACGCCAAATTTTTTTAATGAATTTTGGTATAAATTTGAACCACGTGTGAAAACTAGTTCTGAATATAATTATAGTAATTTTTTTTTTTACCTGATCATAATATTAGCTTAAAACTACTGAAACTTTTAAAATATTTTTTTTTATAAATATTATATGATTTCTAAGGATTTTGTAGGTGTAATGTACCTATGTGCTAGTAACTTCATATCAATGTAATAAATCATCACGATGACATTGCTTGATATTTGTTAAAGTATTAATGTAGATGTAATATAATAAACAGCTAGTGCTTATCAACCCTGGGGCCTAAATTATAGGGCGACCTTAAGACCGTCGGATCGGGTGTTTGTGTGTTCTGTTTGGACGGCTCTTAAATGATGGTATTCGGGTTGGCGTCAAGTACGAGTGAGGAATGCGCGAGTCGAGATTACCACGCCAACTGAGAAGAGCTCTAGTGGAGCAAAATAAGAGGGAAGGGGAATATAACTGGATGCTTGCATGAAATTGCAATAGTTTCTTAGTGGTAAGTTTATTCAAATGTAACTATATAATTTATTAATCATATAACACTTATATAATATCCAATAAGTTGACATTAAGGATACATTACATCAAAAATATTTACGAAATTAATTTAAGTATATCAATGAATAATATGAAAGTGTACGATTTATTCTGTTTAACGAGTTTTTTAAATGAATTGTAAACTACATAACTTTTCAAAGAGAAGAAATACAGTAATTAATTACGTTTAAAAAAAACACGCGGGTTGAATGAGAGCAGAAGGGGAAGGGCAGGTTCTACAATAAGATATATAATATGTTTACCGTACAAACGTTGGTCTAGTGGCTAGTTTATAAGGCTGCAGATCGTGTTTTGCATGAATGCTTATATTTCCGTATCTCGGAGAGGAAGTTCGCCTGTTGGTGCCTGAATTCTTTCTAGTCGTGTTGGTTTTGCTATCTCATCGAATAATGAGAATAAATTATAGAATGGCAGTTGTGTTGTGTAATATGTTCCGAGTACATGTCGAGTTTCCCTTAAAAAAACCCTTCATTTCATTGTAGATTACAATTTCTTTAAGCACGATACGAGTACTATACTAAGGTCAACTTTCTCACACTATTTTGTATGTAAGATTTCAAAGTAAAACTTTAAGTAACTTAGTTGCTCAACCGTGAAATATTGACAATCGACTTATAGTTATATAAGTTTTTGATGCGTGTTATCTTGAAATAATGTAATTATTATAATCAATGTCGCATATCACTTTCTGACATTTCAACACTGTTTCCTGCGGTGAGTTTTGAGCTTGTTCTTACAAAAAAACTGTACTGAGTTACACGTGGTCGATTTTATTAAACATTTCTTTTTAATTTTTAAATCAAATAGTATTTTGCAGTTTCTATTTGGTATTTCCTTTGGTTTTCTATATTTTTTATCTCTGCATCATCTTTGTCTGTTAACTTCAGTAAAAATAAATCTTGAATACTCTTGCAATGAACGGAAACGAAATCTTGATCTCATTTTCGATTTCTTAATATTTAAACATCTACTTAAAATGTGTCTAGCAACTGCGTTAACTTTGCTTAAATAAAACTAAACACTTAATACTATTAAAATACACACAAATATTATTGAAAGATAATGTTAACTACATTAACAAACCAATTGTTTTGAGTGACACTCAAGTATAGCTTAAATGTTGTTAAAAGAGATATTTTCATGAGAAAATGGGAAAAGCAATTACTTAACAACGTTGTACATCAATTTGTTTTGCGTATTTATTTTTACTAAAAGTTAATGTAAAGAAAATAACATGAATAATTGTTAATTTTGCTCATAATTTTGCTAACATAATTTCACCAAAATGAAAACCTTATTGTCTCTAAATAGCAATTAGAATGTTATTACTACAATGTTTATAATATTGTGGTTTTTTGTTTACATTATGGTAATATATAGTAAATTAGAATGCTTAGTAAATTTGATTTTGCCCATTGTCCACAAAGGTTACTGCTTTAATGTTTTGGTATTTGTTTTTAATCTGCGGTGAGGTTTTAGTATAAGGTCTCATAAGGAATAAAAATTAAATTTCGTCAACTCAGAATTATTAATTAGCAATACATTATTTTGGTAAAGGTACATACATATTTATAAGTATATTATTCTTAGTAAAAATACGGCGACGCATTATCCGAGCGTAGTGTTCCTGACAAGAATGTCAGTTGTCGTCGTTTTTATCTTTAGCCTCACGTTAAATTATTTGGTAGAAAATAGACCACGTTGCGGACGGTAAAAAATAATATTTTTGTGCAAAAAAAAACAGTGTTCCCCAATTTATTCGAATTTTGAAAGGTTTTGCATGCATCAATTTTGAAATCTGATTCCTCTTATCACGTCTCGTGAACACGAAAATTTATCTCATCAATCAACAATGACGAATTTTACAAAGCACATCAATCACTTACTTGCACGTAGGTATCGATCAGTGACAATTTTATAAAAGGTGATATTTTTCTTTCGATAAATATGCTCATGTGATGTAAGATTGATTTGCTATTAATAACAAGTGATTTACAAGATGTAACTACATGTATCAATACGAGTTTGCATACGAATTGTTCTTCTCCCACAGTTTCTTACAAGTGTATGGCTGCTGCATTTTTCTAGGCTTAGGAAAAAAATTTAACTAGTAATTTAAATATTTATATAATAATTCTATTCTTCGTACGCATAGTTATAAGTTCATAGAGACACATGCACACAAACACCTAGGTAGACATAGACTTAATATACATAATATTAAATTTTTTAAATAAAATTGTATTAAGTATTACTAGAATGGCCCAATTTCTGTTGTATTTTAGTTACTGTTCTTTTTAAATATAAATTACGTATAATTAAATATCGAGTTACAATTATTTTTTTTATAGATCAGGAAGGCGGACGCCACCTGATGGTAAGTGGTCACTAAACGCTCTTAGATATTGGCTCCGCAAGAAATGTTACCCATCGCTTACATCGCCAATGCGCCACCAACCTTAGGAACTAAGTTGTTATGTCCCTTGTGCCTGTAATTACACTGGCTCACTCACCCTTCAAACCGGAACACAACAATATCAAGTACTGCTATTTTGCGGTAGAATATCTGATGAGTGGGTGGTACCTACTCAGACGAGCTTGCACAAAGCTCTACCACCAGTAAACTATTTATATATAAAAGTATCTAATATTTTGAAAATAGCGCATATTAACTCTATAAAACTGAGTCAGGCATCTATAGAAAATATCTTTCAATTTATTTTTCAACAGTAAATGTGAATGCGTGACTTATTTCATTTCATTTACTTTAAAGCTCTGCTTTGAATTTGTTTTTGAAAAACATGCATTTGAAGTGATTTTGTGACATGATGTTAGGACTGAGGTTTAAATGTATTTTTACGCATTGAAGCTGGAAGTACTAAAGTACACCACCTTTGACTGCCTCGTTGGTCTAGTGGCTTGATGTAAGGCCGCAGACCCGGAGGTCCTGGGTTCAATTCCCAGATCGGACCAATGAAATGTTATTGGGTTTTTCTGTCAGAAAATTCTCAGTAGCAGCCCGGAGTCTGGAAGTTGGAAGTGTGTTCACTCCCGCGCCTCGGAAAGCACGTAAAGCCGTTGGTCCTGCGCCTGAACTCTTTCCGGTCGTGTCGGATTGCCGTCCCATCGGATTATAAGAGTTAGGGAATAGAGAGTGCACCTGTGTTTGCGCACACACTTGTGCACTATAATATCTCCTGCGTAGTTGGCTAATCTCTCTTAAAATTGGCCGCCGTGGCCGAAATCGGTCTGGAGGACATTACTAAAGTATATAATTATATAAGATTTTAAATTTTCAGTGTATTTTCTTTTTAACTTCGTTCGTTTCGTTGTTCGAATAATATATTAACATTACAACTGCACCGATAGCCATGTTTTAATATATATTCCATTCGAGATTCGAGTGCTTACTATTTACATGCATTACAGAGAAATTATAGAAATATGAAATCATATTCACTGCGCCAAAAAAATCCTGAAAGAAAAAAAACTCAAAATCATTTAGTAAATTTTAATTCCATTTGAATTCTGTTAACAGCGCCATTTTTAACAGACTATGTTAAAATATTGTTTGTTAACATAATTTGTGTAAAATAAATCGACTCGAGTTTTGTAAAATGCAATAAATTTAATTTAATTTATTTATTAGGTTTGCTAGCGATTTTTACACTGGTCATTCCTACTTTTTCCCGTGCAGTGACGGAAAAAGAATACATTTAACTGCCCCTCTCTTTCCCATGGGTGTCGTAAGAGGGACTAAGGGATATCTGAGCGACCATCTGCTCATCTGGTGGTAGGATGATAAACATCCGCCTGGCTTGTTACCACCGTACGCATGGTGAAAATCTCGTGAAGTGGCTTGCAGCCGCGTTTCGAGGTCAGCCAACGTACAGTCAGTGCCCGAGCGAGCATTGCCGCGATGGGTGTTGGTCCAGTGGAGACGGCTGCTGAACTAATGCCGGGGGAAACTGTATTGCCCTGCCGGACAGGGAGACCCGAAGAAACGGCTATTCCGCTGGCCGTCCGTGGCATAGTACAGGGGCCTGAGCGTGCATAAACAGCTTGCGAGGCTGCCCCACCAGACTACGCATAAACTCAGGGTGAACCGTCGTGCCGGTTGGTGACCGGAAGGTGGGGTCCCGGCGGCCACTTTCGGGGGGGTTTGGGGGCCCTTTCGTCCGGTGGGTTAGTGTACTTTCCCTTTTGGCAACCACTTGGGGAAAAACGCCTCCACACTTTGCCCATCCGTATCGTGGAAATACATCGCTCGCTTCACGTCCCTTTTCCATCTTTTTCCCAAATGGTAGCGCAACAAAGCAGAAATAGCGGTCGTACAGTGGTGCACACCCCCACCATACCCACGCTGTTTGAGGTCGTGTTCACTAACATCCGTGGACTCCACGATAACCTCAACGCTGTCCACCCCCATCTCGAGACAGCACGGCCAGCAATGTTGTTACTCACGGAGACACAAATACTCCGTCCTGCCGATACCAGCTACCTTAATTATCCCGGCTACATGCTTGAAGAATCCTTCAAAGCAAAAGCCGGAGTATGCTTGTTCGTCAGGACGGATGTTTGCTAATACCGACTGTGTTGCTTGGAGGACCCCTCCCTCTCCATGTTGGTGGTACATGTAGATCTGGTTCGTGAGAGTCGGGTTTACGTGTACCTCTACAGATCCCACAATGGTGACTTAGTCGGGTGGCAGATGCTGCGCAAGAGCAGTTTCCTAACGCGGAATTGGTGTTTTTGGGGGATTTTAATGCTCACCATGAATCATGGTTGAAATCCCTCAAAACTGACCATGCTGGAAAGACTGCTCATGCTTTTGCTCTCACACATTACTTGACCCAACTAGTTGATCAGCCCACCAGGATCCCAGACATTGATGGGCAAGCGCCTTCTCTACTGGACCTTCTGCTGACTTCTCACCCGATGGAATATCAGGTTGTGGTTCAGGCTCCACTTGGTTCTTCGGATCACAGCCTTATATCTACCAAAGTGGCACAGGCCAAGCTGCCGCCACCAGCGGTATGCAAACGTCGCGTTTGGCACTACAAGTTGGCAGATTGGGACGGTATGCGCGAGTACTATGCGTCAGTCCCGTGGAAAACACGTTGCTTCAGTGGGAATGACCCGACAGCTAGTGCCGCTGTTGTTGCTGACAAGATCATGTTGGGGATGGAATACTATATTCCTAGCTCAGATCTCGTCAGTAGGGTTGCGCGTAACCATTGGTGCACTCCCGAATGTATCGATGCTGAGATGCGAGTGGATTAATGGCTGCATTAGCGGGGCATCTAACATTGACGCAAACTACAATAAAAACTCCAAGTCCTGTAGGAAGGCTTACACGAGAGCCGATGCACAGCACATTGTACAGATTGGTCATGACCTTATTTCGTATCCTAGGGGCTCCCGTTCCTTCTGGCGTCTGACCATGTCTGTGCAAAACAATTTCTGCCAACCTTCGCTGTCACCGCTCAGAAATCCGGACGGATCGCTAGCTCACAGTTCGCAAGAGAAAGCTGATCTCCTGGCTATACTCTTTGCCAATAACTCCGTCATCGATCATTGTAGTGCGCTGCCACCAATAATACCTCCATGTGGCCATACGATGCCTGACATCAAAATCAGGCAACGTGATGTGCGTGCGGAGCTGCAATCACTTGATGTACGGAAAGCTAGCGGTCCCGATGGAATACCAGCCATAGTGCTGAAGTGCGCGGCGAAGCTGTCTCCCGTGTTAAAGCGCCTGTTCCAATTTTCTCTTTCATCGGGATGTGTACCGGAGGCTTAGAGAAGAGCTAATGTGCAAGCGGTTCCCAAAAAAGGGAATCAGTCTGACCCGTGATCTTCTAGCGTAAGTAACACACCTCTGGGGTGAAGCTATCGACAAGCATGGGGAATCGTTGGCTGTCAGCCTCGATATCTCCAAGGCTTTCGACAGGGTCTGGCACAGAAGTCTTCTCTCCAAGCTGCCGGCATATGGTCTGCCTGCTCAGCTTTGCACCTGGATTGCCAGCTTAATACACAAGCGCAGCCTTCGTGTTTTAGTTGATAGTTCCGCTTCACAATTCTATGTAGTGAATGCTGGGGTACCCCAGGGATCTATGCTATCTCCCACACTCTTTCTTTTGCATATCAATGATATGCTCTCTCTCGGAAACATTCATTGCTATGCAGACGATAGTACAGTGCATGGTGTATACCACGGACGCGCAGTGGCTGGACGAGCGGAAATTGAGGAGAGACGGAAGGATCTTGTCATTGAACTCAATAGGACGTTAGAGCTCATCGCTAAATGGGGCTTTGATAATCTTGTTGAGTTTAATGCCAATAAAAGACAGGGATGCGCTCTCACAGCGAAAAAGTCACTATTTTCCCCTCTTCTCGCCCTCTGTGGCACTCCGCTGCTGATACAAAGAAAAATCGCCATGCTGGAGATGGACGTTCGCTGCGATCTTAGTCCAAGGGATTACATTGAGGCTGTTATAAAAACAGCTTCACGGAAACTCGGAGTTCTGAACAAGGTGCGGCGTTTTTTCACGCCACAACAACTGTGCCTGTTGTACAAAACACAGGTACGGTCTTGCGTTGAATATTGCTCGCACCTTTGGGATAGCTTCGCTAAGTACCTATTTTAAGGTCTTGGATCGGTTGCAGCGACGTTCAGTCCCCATTATTGGCGACGTAAAGGTCACTAACACCCTCGAGGCTTTACAATTGCGTCAGGAGATAGCAGCGCTGAGTGCTTTCTATCGACTGTATCACAGCGAGTGCCCTGAGGAATTATTCTCTCTAATTCCTGCTTCCCCCTTCCTTCAAAAGTCTACGCGTGCTGGCTTTCGATGTCACCGCCTAACTGTGACATCAATTCCATCGCGCACAAAGAAATTTGGCAACTTCTTTCTTTGTCGCACTTCCAAAAAATGGAATTCCTTACCAGCTCACGTGTTCCTCTCCTCTTACAACCCGGGCTCCTTCAAACGAGGCGTGAAGAGGCACCTTGCGGGCCGGCAAGGCGAGGGCGGCTAGTGCAGAACCTTCTTCCCGACTTTACTGGTCGTCCTCGCGTTTGGACTGTACTACCACTTACCATCAGGTGGACTAGAGTCATTTGCCCTTCCGGGAAATATATATATAAAAAAACATACAGTAATAATAAATCCATAGATTATGTAAAATCATTTAAAAGCAAACCACTTAAATCGTTAATTATTACTATTATTTGTAACAACAAAAGAAAAGTTAAAAAAAAAACTAACTATGAGCAAAATAGAAAACTGAAGTTTGAACATGCATACATCTTTACAATTTAACCATGTAGCTGATATCTAAATATTTAACCTATACTTTTTATTAATAAATACTTAAAAGTAATAAAAGTTGAGCGACAGACAACAATACAATACTCCAGAGGACTTCGGACGAGGCTTATAGACTGTTTTGTGTTTTATAGTCCTTAAAAGTTCGACCGTGTCGCATAATAAATCCTAACAATTTGGAGCTTTACTTATTACACTGTTTATCTGGTGAACATAAGTGAGTTTTCTATCCAACATGACACCCAAGTCTCTTATAAGCTCAACTTCAAGCATATTACCATTTTGTTGCATCCCTAGTAGTTACAGCGGCTCACTCATCGTTCAAACCGGAACGCAACAATACTGAGTATCGCTGTTTGGCAGAAGAATATCTAATAAGTGGGTGGTACCTAGTTACCACTAGTTAATACTTTTAAAAAATACCATAAAATATACAAGAGTTGATTGATTAAAGGAGGACTGCGCTTTTTGGTGTAACTTGAAAAAATACCGCAAAGAACTTTCGTCCTCACAGGGCTAACCCAACCACATATTTTTTTTTAAAAGAATTTTTAACTTCTCCTAACTGGGGTTTATTTATCTATAAATTCAGAGAAAGAGACATATTCCATAATAGTTTTCACTCGCGTGATAGAGTAGGGGTCCTTGTGGCTGAAACATGCCTAATACCAAATTTTATCAAAATCGGTTCGATGGCTGAGCGTGTTACAGACAGAAAGAGATACAATAGCACTTTTAATATTAGTAATGATATTATATGTGACTAATTAAACAATACACTTGATTAAGGCTACTCCTAAGCTATGTACATCAATTAATTACAACATTGTAGCTAATAATACAATGTTCAAAGATAGGTTTTCCACTTACATCTTCCTTTTTAACTACTTAAAAGAAGCTTTTAAGCAAACTTTTCACAAACTTGTCGAAATCTTGTTTAAGGCGAGACTCGCTAGAAGCTAGTGTTTTTGACGTCGAGAATTATCTCAACTGGATATTAATCCATTTACTGTCCGCAGCAGAGTTTTCTATGTAATGAGGTTTTTCTTCAACTTTTCAAAAGTTGGCATCTTGAAATCTTGTCCCGACTTATTTGCATTTACTATAAATATTAATATTTAGAATTTAAAATGTCATAAGATGAACTGAGTTTTTTTTAGTTCAATTTCATTTTTGATAAAAAGTTGTAAACGATATCACAAGCAATTATTGATGTGATTTATCTATTGGCCTTGGAGGTAATTCGGACTCGTACGCCGTAACGGCAAACGACGTGAGTTTTATACAATGACTTCTAGTGTGCCACTTTGTGTGTGACGGGAATATATTTCATCGTTATATATTATTACAATAATGTTTATTAAATAGGTTTCAGAAATTGAATTAAATTATTTCAATAACCATCACAATGTTGTTATTATTACGTTGTTGTATATTTTCCGGGTGTCACGTGACGTAGTTGTTGTTTATGATTTATTTAACTTATTAATAATATAATTGTCGCACTCGAGTTTCAATAACTTTATTACTTTTAATAAATCAAAATAATTAAAAAGGACGACATGTAGACGGACAAAAATGTATACAACTAAATCACCGACATATTTGCTAAAAAAACATATTGTATAATAAGAAAACATCGATTTGCGATTATAGCGTATCGTAATTGCTTGAAGATCAACGGTGAAATTGCAACATGCAAATTACTATCCAGAACTCGTGCAAGCTCTCAGTTGAAGTGCCACTTTGACTAATGTGTGAGGTACCAAGTTAAAATTTTCTATTTAAGTAGCAGATTTAATGATATTAGTGCGGTTGCATTAGTGCCACATATATTCTAATTTTAGAAAATGCTTTATCTAACAGGAATCGCTATAGGCAAGTTTGATGCTATCTCCACGCAAAGTTTTGTCGTTCAAATAATAGAATGTTTTTTAAAATTTCATCCGTTATATACGAAGAAAAATGTAGCATGAGAATAAAACTTGACCATCGTGAAGTACTGTTCAGTCGTGTTACCGTTTACGTGACGTAACGCAGCAAATTGTTCAAGGCAGACACAGAACAACTTCTTTTCGATGTTTAAAGCAAGAAATCAGCTAAAAGGGTTTAGACATTTGTTTAGATGATAGTCATTTTATATCGCTTTTTAAATTAAATCTTATATTGTAAGCTTATGCGATTAAGTTATTGATCTTCTTGTTGGGTCTTAGAAGTATAATTCTACATTACATGGAATCATCATCGCTTTTTAATTGCCTAATATAAGCGGTAGACTTATATTATAATATTATAATTATATAATAATATTATATAGTAAAACTTCAATGAAATGAGCTGCAAACTCTAGTATAACTATTATATATATTATACACTTGTACACATATTAAAACATACTAAAGTTTTAGCTAGTTTTATACATAAATAGTATAGTATATCTCGGAGGGCGCATTATAATATGAAATACATTATATTGTAAAAAAGAACTTCTTAAAAAACTCAACGTTTTTACACTCGAAGTAATCAAAGGGATCAAATGCTAAATGTAGCATGTGGATGTGTTCTTTAATGTAATATTTTGATGATCATCACGTATTTAATAAGGCTATCAGTAAGAGAGAAAAATTTAAGCATTTAAATTTTAACGTACAAAAAATAATTATTTAACAAAAACGCTAGTAATAGAATATTTACATTCAATGTATAGAATATACACGTGTTTTGTAAAAATATTTTTCTTTATCCAGGCAACCGAAATGGATACCCTGAAATTCAATTAACTAATTTAGCATACAATTGTTCTTTAAACATTACGGCGTCAAGGCAAAGACCGGGCTCGCCATCCATTTACCAAAGGGGCTAACAGTTCAGGGTAATGAAACCCTCGTTCGTATCTCTTAATGCCTTAGTTTTAGGTCCCCGGCACTTTAGCCCCGGGCGCTTCGTGTCGCTAGTTAATGAATGAATTATTGTACGAATATACGAAACACCTACAGCGAGCTTGGATTTATGCATATTGAATGTTATATCAATTTATGATATTAAAAGGACCCAGACAAGATATCGACTCTGTATAATTAATACATCCGTTGCGGATTTCATTTTAGTTATTCAATAAAGTATTATTTTTACAAATTCTAATTTTAAAGCTTCATCAAATGAATAAAAATTTCCATTTTCGATATGTTTTATCCACACGATCAACTTTCACATATACAATACCCTGATATACTGTTAGTTAAAAAAAATGTAATGCAAAAATATTATATTACACTATTTCGCGTCGAATAAAATTGTCTGATTTAGTTTTTTCTAATTAAATTGAAATTCAAATTTTTATTGCTATAACTTGCCTACTAGAGGTATTATTGTAATAAGCTTATTGTGACTTACGTTTTTTAAACTTTCTTATTACAAAGCAATAAATACTATATATTCCTATAAAGTATTTTTATTTTTTTTAACTACTTCCTCTGTTAGCGATAACTATAGTAAGGCAAAGTGGCAGAGTTTTATTTTCAAAACCAATTTGCACACATAAGTTAATTGCATTATGAAGTATTACCCGGTACAAGGTATATCCTAAGTATTTTTACAGATAGCTAATATTCCTTACAGTGCATTGCGATAGCGATTGCAGTGAAACTCTCATCGGACACAAATCATGGGAGCGTAATAAAGAAAGGCAAGCGACAAAACGTTCGTTCGACCGACAGGAATTCTATTGTGAAATGTGTTATTTCTGATGAAAAATGTATTTGGATATAAACACTAAGTGATAGCGATTAAAAGTTATTACACTTATATTATTTACTTTATCAAATATCCTTTGATTTACTAATTTATTTGTAGATCGTGCTTATTACGATCATATTAAATAACATATGCTACAAGAGTAAGAAACAATTAAGCAAACATTTTTATGTTTTATATTACAGTAATTTTACAAATTACTAATAAACAAGGACACCTTTATTTGAAAATATATTACGCTTACAAAATATTGTTAAAAAATAGGATAAAACTATAAGAATAGCAGAAAAAAAAAGTTGTACAATTATAATATATTTGGTATATGTTATAAAATATTATAATAATTTAAAAATGGATTGTTTTTAATTACTCTTAATTTTCCTACTTCTTGGTAGTATTAATATTGGTTTGATAACATAAAAGAGGTGTTTTCATGTTTCGGTGTTCAAAAAAAAATATCGTAAGTAATTCTGCATGTTTCAGAAGAAATTCTGCTATATGTCTATCCATCAAATAGCATTAGGTCAGCGTGTAATCCAAACTTTGTTATAATGAACATTTGGGCAGCAACCGTGGAACGGAGTATCATCATCATCTGTGGCGGTACAGCCACGGGTGGGCCTTAGCCTGGTCCAGTAAATCTCTCCAGTCCGATCTATTTGTGGCTTTCGTTCTCCAACTTGGAACGGAGTATGGCCTGTAAAATTTGCTTCATAATAATTTATAAGATCTTTAATTAATCAATTATTTTAGTTTCAATTTCATAAATCAGTTACTTTAAATCAAATATTATTAAGAGCCGTACAATTGAAGCAATTGTTTTGTTAGCTATGATTTCAGGAGAATGCGCTGTCGGCGCTGTTTATATTGTTACAGCGTTAGCCACACACACTGTATTGTATTTTCTAGATATTATTGGAAAATAATTAAAATGAAAATACTAAACAATAATTATCTCTTTTAATTTTAAGACGTTACTGAGATACCGTTTTTTAAATCTCAAATAGAGATATGATTTAATTTAAATAATATTTTTATCGATACAAAACATTCGGGTTAAAAGCTCTGTTTATAATAATAATAATAATGTCCTCCAGACCGATTTCGGCCACGGCGGCCAATCTCAAGAGAGATTAGCCAACTACGCAGGAGATATTATAGTGCACAAGTGTGTGCGCAAACACAGGTGCACTCTCTATTCCCTAACTCTCATAATCCGATGGGACGGCAATCCGACACGACCGGAAAGAGTTCAGGCGCAGGACCAACGGCTTTACGTGCTTTACGAGGCACGAGAGTGAACACACTTCCAACTTCCAGACTCCGGGTTGCTACTGAGAATTTTCTAACAGAAAAACCCAATAAAATTTTATTGGCCTGACCTGGGAATTGAACCCAGGACCTCCGGGTCTGCGGCCTTACATCAAGCCACTAGACCAACGAGGCAGTCAAGCTCAAGCGAGCTCTGTTTATACTGACTACTTGACTTGTGTTTCCGTTTTCATTTAGGAATATATTACATGGAAATCACTTCATTGCTTTGATAACACAAAGCCAGATAGAGCAAAACCAGATAGAGCTTAAAGAAAAGTTTTGTAAATAGATATGAAAAAAAATAATTAAACCAACTGAAGTTAAGTTGATCAAGGACGAGCAAATTACCCCTGAGGAAAACTCTGTCGAGCCATTATATCAACACGATCCCGCAGCCTCTCAGACCCGTTTTGAGGACGGGCATCGCAGTGGTTTTACTAGGCAAGAATCCCACATAACCCGGGTTCCTCCCCTGCTAGTACTAGTACTAGTACACCTGGTAGCTAGGTACCTTTCTGAAGGCATGACTCATTCCAATTTTTGAACCAGCGGTAGAGTACACGATGTACTCATCTAGCACGCTGCAAAAGCACTACCATTAATTAAACCTTCTTACTATACCTTCATTTACCCCACCATAAAAATCTGACATACATACGAATATGGATATAAAATTCGTATTTATATTTATTTCTATTATGAGCTACGTTGAAACTTTTCTTTGAGCTATTGAGAGTTTTGTTTGAAGCTCTTCCTATTGTATTGGTAGTGTCTAAGTTTAAAGAGAAACTTGTATACTATCTTTAAAATTTATCGATAACTCGTTGCGATTGCTACAGTATTTCTGAGCGGGATATTTTTTTGTATAAATGTTTACATGAAAAAGTTGTTTAGTTTAAGAAAAAAATGTGTTCTATGAAAATGATTATAAATATATAATTACCCGAGCGATGTAATTTGTAATAAGTTTGGAAACTATCAAGACATTGAATTTAATTAATTTGACTAAAAATCTTGATTTTTATTATAATAATTCGATATTTAAGAGGTACGTTTTTTATTATAAAAAAAAAATCAGTTATAAAAAAATGGTTTTATTTGTGACACATTAGTCCCAGAAATATAAATATAAATAATATTTATATTTGTTTTTTTAATAATATTCGTTTTGGTTTTGTTAAAAAAGCAAGAAAGAAATAAATATCGATTGGATGAAGTTTATGAACTAAGTTTTAATAATTTTTAGGGCGCCTTTAATTATATGAAAAAATATGTATCCTTTAAATTTCATAGATCTGCCGTATAGCTTAAGTACAGCGTTGCGATAATCGATCAAATAAAATTTTCTATATTATATGTACATCTATATCGTAAAAAGTACTATGTAATTGTCTAGCCTATTGTAATGCCAGAAGGAGTAGAACAAACAACAAATAAGCTCTGTTATATACTACGAACAGTTCTTGATTATTACATCGAGAATTATTATTCATAATTCCACTTTATTACTTATATCCACTTGAAATTTTACTTTCAAAGCGTCTTTAGCCACATTGCCGAAATTTGAAACTCTTTCTTTACTCGAATATCATAAATTATTTCAGATCTCGAATAATAACGTCATGCCAACTGAAGGTCTAATTTTTTTTTTTTTTTTACACTTTCTGCCATTGTAATAATCTTATGAACCTAACATACGCAATTTATAACAGACAATAAAGAAAAACGCTCAATTGAAAAAGAGCTAACAAAGGCTATTGTGGATAAAACTAAGCCTTAATTCCAATTGATTCGACTATCTTCAAAATTACCTCAAACAAGTATACCTTCGTCTACCTCGAGGGCACAATTTTCTGTACTATTGTTTTGTTTCCACAATTTTCGCTAACAAAACGAATCGTAGCTAACGCCAGAATTAAGTGTCAGATTTCTTCAGTTTCTTATTACGTTTAATGTATATTATAATGAATTTTGTCAGTTTTATTTATATAAGGGGCCAAACGAGCAGAATATCAATAAGTATAATATATGTCTCAATAAATATAATTCATATGTATGAAATTTATTATAAGTCATAATAATTATTGGTATTTTTTATTAAAAAGAGAATCATACTAAGATTAAAATCTTATATATGTCTAAATATGACAAGTTTTAGCTTCAAATTCATTCATTGACGATATAAAGAATGGTTAATATTTCTTACAGTGACAATGTATATGGGTGGTGGTGACCAGTTACCAATAGGTGGCCCCTTTGACTGCCAACCTATTTAAAAGAAAAAAATTATGTCTTTATTTAAGTGATTTGTTTTTGGAGATAAATAAGTATTCAAATATATTTTACTCTTTTAATTTTTGGTATCTAATAATAAAGCTTTGATTCATTAAAATCAAAGACTATATATGTAGCAAAACATAAAGATAGTTTTTATATTGAAACTAATTATAAAAAAATAGTTAGGGAGCTATAAAATTTAGATTAATACAAACCTATTTGATTCAGTTAAAATTAAGGTTACACTATGATGTGGCGTTTTGAGCTCCAGTAGTTCTCAGTGCATTGAGTATTTCACACGAATGAATAAATTAAAATAACTAATTATGTACCGTATTATTACTGAGATACACGAAATATAACGAACAAATGACTTGCAGGGTGATATGCTCATTGTACTAATATACACAATGTCAGCGTTTTAGTTACATACTGTTCGCCGCAACATAGACGACTTTTTGTTAATAAATACAGAGCTAAAAACAAAAAAGTTAAATATTTACAAAAGCGAAGAATATTAATGAAACCTTTATCAAATATGAAAATTATACATGATGAAAATATTAATATAACGGAATCGTAGTTTTAATTAAAGCGTATGTAGTATACCTAGAGAAATATGTATAATTTTATTCCATCGATATATTTATATGAATATATTAAGCTACAATATAATATGGTATATATAATAGTTATAAATATGTTATTTATTTTGAACCAAAATGGCCCTGTTGTTAAAACTAAATCTTATTCAAAAAATAATACCCATTTATTGATTAGCGATGACGCTGTGATGAAATCTGCATGTATCGGATTAAATAATGCCACGTAAATTTATTAAGCAGCTTTAGAGCAGCGCGGTGGTTTTTTTTATCGCTGGAAAAACGTATTACGCGTTTCCCCCACGCCAACAATAGGAGTGTATGTGGGATCCATCGGACGCCATCGGCGTAGAGTGCACATCCGAATACGCACTAAAAAATCAGTGGTACCCTTTCCGTCTTAAAGAGGAGTGCCGCGGGATCGCTTGCGCATGCTACCGTAACAGGAGCGGAAGCTTTAGCTCAACAGTGTGAAATATATTTTCGATTAAGATTGACGTCGTCAGGAGTACAGAAAATAACATGTTGTAAATAAGGGGGGGGGGGGGTCTTATTCGTGGCCGAAGTCACGTGTGGAAACTAGTTATGTATAATTTTGTCTTTTTACCCTTAAACCCTAAAGCTATCGAATATGCGAATTAGTATATCGAATATTTGAAATACACCTATGTTAACAGGATTATAAAGTTATATATTATGATGGTGGAAGCATTATAATTGTCCGGATCGGAATGAACTAAAGGATATTTCGGTATTAATCCGTACAATTCCAGTTTAAATCGAACGATTCTGTTGGTGATCTAATTCCGATAGCAACCATAAAATTATTATGCAACTATATACGCTTTAGTAAACGGAAAATCTAAAGAGAACAGAATAATATTTTCGTTTTGAATAATTTTTCGATCGACTCGGTAAATAAATGGAGATCGACAGTTTGACAAATAAACATAAAAAAAAATCTTGCTTTCATTTCAATAATGTGACTATATTTCCTAATTTGAATAAATATCAAAACAGCCAAATATTTTCTTCGTTATGTAAAAATCATAAAAATATTGCAGAGGTTCATTAATTTTTCTCAAAGAAATTATTTATAAATCATCAAAGAGTGGTACTTAATATAATTTCATTAGGGATGAGATACTTTACGATATTGTTTACATAATTAGATACATACATAATAAAATATACTTTTTGACAAAAAGGGAATTGTTTAATGAAGGACTCGTTTGTTTATAATTTTAAATAGCTAGTCAGATTGGCAAATGGACCACCTGACGGTAAGTAGTTACCGACACCCAAAGAAATTGGCATTTTAAGAAATATTAACCATTACAACTCCTATATTAGGTCCTTGCATATGAAATTAGCGATTTGTCGTACTGATCGCTTTGATCTAAAATATCTCCTCTTTGGTTAAGAATTCCAAATTCAAATTTATAAATTCATTTAGCTGGTACATTTGACTTTTAAAAATAGTCATTCATTTGTTTTTTCCTCATTATTTTTTTCTTTGGCGTCGCTTATTACCGCTCATCTTTATCCGTGCAGTGACGGAGAAAGAATACATTTCACTGCCCCTTTCCCATGGGTTTTAAGCATTGCCGCGATGGGTGTTGGTCCAGTGGAGACGGCTGCTGAACCAATGCCGGGGGAAACTGTATTGCCCTGTCGGACAGGGAGACCCGAAGAAACGGCTATTCCGCTGGCCGCCCGTGGCATAGTACAGGGGCCCGAGCGTGCCTAACCAGCACGCGAGACTGCCCCACCAGGCCACGCATAATCTCGGGGTGGACCGTCGTGCCGGTTGGTGACCGGAAGGTGGGGTCCCGGCGGCCACTTCCGGGGGGGTTCGGGGGCCCTTCCGTCCGGCGGGTCAGTGTAGTTTCCCTTTTGGCTTACACTTGGGGAAACACGCCTCCACACTTTGCCCATCCCTATCGTGGCAATACGTCGCTCGCTTCACGTCTCTTCATTTTTTTTCCCATATGGTAGCGCATCAAAACAGGAATAACGGTCGTACAGCGGTGCACACCTCCACCATAGCCACGCTGTTTGAGGTCGAGTTCACTAACATCCGTGGACTCCACGCTAACCTCAACGCTGTCCACCACCATATCGAGACAGCACGGCCAGCAATGTTGTTTCTAACGGAGACACAAATACTCCGTCCTGCCGATACCAGCTACCTTAATTATCCCGGCTACATGCTTGAAGAATCCTTCAAAGCGAAAGCCGGAGTATGCTTGTTCGTCAGGACGGATGTTTGCAGTCACCGACTGCGCTGCTTGGAGGACCCCTCCTTCTCCATGTTGGTGGTACGTTTGGATCTGGTTCGTCAGAGTCGGGTCTACGTGTGCCTCTACAGATCCCACAATGGTGACTTGGAGACAAGCCGATTATTCGACTATCTTAGTCGGGTGGCAGATGCTGCGCAAGAGCAGTTTCCTAACGCGGAATTGGTGTTTTTGGGGGATTTTAATGCTCACCACGAATCATGGTTGAAATCCCTCAAAACTGACCATGCTGGGAGGACTGCTCATGCTTTTGCTCTCACACATGACTTGACCCAACTGGTTGATCAGCCCACCAGGATCCCAGACATTGATGGGCAAGCGCCTTCTCTACTGGACCTTCTGCTGACTTCTCACCCGGTGGAATATCAGGTTGTGGTTCAAGCTCCACTTGGTTCTTCGGATCACAGCCTCATATCTACCAAAGTGCCACAGGCCAAGCTGCCGCCACCAGCGGTATGCAAACGTCGCGTTTGGCACTACAAGTCGGCAGATTGGGACGGTATGCGCGATTACTATGCGTCAGTCCCTTGGAAGGAACGTTGCTTCAGTGGGAATGACCCGACAGCTAGTGCCGCTGCTGTTGCTGGCGAGATCATGTTGGGAATGAAATACTACATTCCTAGCTCAGAACTCGACAGTTGGGGTGCGCGTAACCGATGGTTCACTAGCGAATGTGCCGACGCTGTATCATCTAAGCAGGCGGCATATCGCGAGTGGATCAATGGCTGCATTAGCGGGGCATCTAACATTGACTCACTGAAAGCAATCTACAATAAAAACTCCAAGTCCTGTAGGAAGGCTTACACGAGAGCGGACGCACAGCGCATTGTACAGATTGGTCATGACCTTATTTCACATCCTCGGGGCTCCCGTAGCTTCTGGCGTCTGACCAAGTCTGTGCAAAACAATTTCTGCCAACCTTCCCTGCCACCGCTCAGAAGTCCGGACGGATCGCTAGCTCACAGTCCGCAAGAGAAAGCTGATCTCCTGGCTAAACTCTTTGCCGACAACTCCGTCATGATTGTAGTGCTCTGCCACCAGTAATACCTTCTTGTGGCCACACGATGCCTGACATCAAAATCAGGCAGCGTGTGCGAGCGGAGCTGCAATCACTTGATGTACGGAAATCTAGCGGTCCAGATGGAATACCAGCCATAGTGCTGAAGAAGTGCGCGGCGGAGCTGTCTCCCGTGTTAACGCGCCTGTTCCAACTTTCTCTTTCTTCGGGATGTGTGCCGGAGGCTTGGAGAAGAGCTAATGTGCAAGCGGTTCCCAAAAAAGGGGATCGGTCTGACCCGGCAAATTATCGGCCAATAGCTATCACCTCAGTACTTTGTAAGGTGATGGAACGGATTCTTAACAACCAACTGATCCATTACCTAGAGGATCACTGTTTAATTAATGATCGTCAGTACGGATTTCGAACAAAACGGTCTACAGGTGATCTTCTAGCGTACGTAACACACCTCTGGGGTGAAGCTATCGACAAGCATGGGGATATCATGGGCAACTTGAACGTTGGGTACCTTATGAATTGAGTGAACTTGCAAACACGCGTCGACTGCTTTATTACTTTGTTCAACCGACACAATAATGAAGGGATTTTAAATCATTACTTGTGATGAAAAGTGGATACTGTACGATAATCGCAAACGCTCGTCCCAAATGGCTAAACCCTGGAGACCCAGCCAAATAATGCCCTAAACGAAAATTGAATCAGAAAAAGTTACTTTTGAGTGTTTGGTGTACTAGCGCCGGTGTCATTCATTACAGCTTTCTAAAATCTGGCCAAACGATTACGGTAAATATCTATTGTCAGCAACTGCAAACCATGAAGGAAGAACTAGCAGCTAAACACCCGAGGTTGGTCAATCGGTCTAGGCCATTGCTGCTTCACGATAACGCAAGACCAAGACCAAGTTGTACAGTAACAACAAACAACCACTAAGTTAGATAAGCTACAATTGGAATATCTGTGACATCCACCGTACTAATTGCTCCAACAGATTACCATTTTTTTCCGGAATTTGGACAACTTCTTACAAGAAAAATAATTAAACTCTGATGCGTCAGTCCAAACCGCCTTCAAAGAGTTTATTGATTCTCGCCCCCATGGTTTTTTTAGTAAAAGGATCAATGAACTACCTATTAGATGGCAAAAGTGCATAGATAACAACGGTGCATACTTTGATTAATTAAATATATTTTACAAAAAAAAAATTGACTTTATATTCCTCCCGTACAAAACGCCAATTTCATATGTAAAGACCTATTATTTACTTTTATTACTGTTTTACCTTTTTTTATAATATATGTAGGCGAGCATATGGGCCACTTGATGGTAAGTGGTCACCAACGCCCTCGGTAACTAAGGTATTATATTCCTTGTGCCCGTACACTGGCTCACTCACTCTTTAAACCGGCACACAACAATACCAAGTACTGCTGTTTTGCGGTAGGATATCTGGTAGTGATTCGCACCTACCCAGACGAGCTTACACAACGCCCTACTACTAGGTTACAACTATTGTTAAAATCAAATATTTTTTAATTCTACTATAAATATAGTAGCAATATTCTATAAGAACAAACTCGAAAAGACCTCAGAACTAGACAACAACATTTAAAGTATACAGCACCAGAATAGCATGTCATTCAAATATCTATATTTCGAGTGCGAGGTGAGTTTTTAGTAAAGAGACATTTCTTTTTCCTAAGCCATTGTTTACTTCAACAATATTTTTTTAATCAAATTATTAGTACAAGTGACTGCCGGTTATCGATCACACGATCCCTTTACAATGAGCTGTTATTGCTCCCCTATAAAAATATATCTACGTAATGTGCGATTATTATTCAATCGCATACCACATTCGAGGGAATGTTGGCATTCATTTTATTATTCATAGCCCGGTCGACTGATAATAGCCCCCAGGCTCGCTAAGAATGTTTACACAACCAGCTCATAGCGATATTAAAGATATTACATCTCTGTAAAAATCAATGACACAGAAGACTAAATAATTTCTTGATTTTATCTCTTCATTAGATGAGGTAGTTATATCTAACTACTATATATCGAGATATATTTCGGTATCGGAATTATAAAGTAACGTATTATATTAATTTATTGTTAGTCAATTTAAATTTTCAGTTTGTGTATAAATATATTTTTCGATTGACCCGAAATCGGTATATTTACATTATTATATTTACTTTAATTACAGGCACAAGGGACATAAAATCTTAGGTCCCAAGGTTGGTGGCGCATTGGCGATGTAACCATCGCTGGTTAACATTTCTCACAGTGCCAATGTCTAAGAGCGTTTGGACCACTTATCATCAGGAGGCCCATATGCTCGTCCGCCTTCCTGTTCCATAAAAAAAATCTATAGTCAATTAAATTACTAGTTTTAAAAACTTGTCAATGTTTAAGTAGTGGTTAAAGTGAAGCTGGACATTTGGCATGGTGGCATGGAAAAGAACAGTGAGTAGACTACCCATCCGATGGTCAGATCACTTTAGAAAAATATCGGTGCTCAATGGGTGTGATTAGCACAGGACCAGGAGAATTAGTGCGCCAGTGAGGAGGCCTGGTCCAGCAGTGGATTAATGTGGGCTGAACATGATGATGCGCCTAACAGTTAATCTATCGCCATTCAGTAATATAACTGTTTTCCGATTACAAAGGTGAGTTAGCAAGTATAATACAAGCTCGCGGTATCGAATTTCCCATTCCTGCTTTGCCGTCTCTTTCTGCATCATGAAGGTCTTACAGTCATAGAGACCATGGCCCTCCCTGCAAGACGGGAGAGATCTCATCCAACCTCGTGAATCACGATCTGGCGTATCGATCGTAGGATATCGTGACATAATTTAATAGTTGTATATATTTATAGCAAATAAAATTAATTAAACACTAAAGACGAATTGATTTCATAATGGATATATTCTTTCTTTTGTACTCATAATCAAAATAAATTATTGTATAATCATTACTATTAACAAATATATTTAATGACTCCGAAAAACGATGTTATAACTACGTGCACTTAGACAACATTGTGCAATACACGTCTGAAAGTCGAAGCGTCAAGGCAAATTGATCTCATTTTCCAAGCGAACACAAGTTATATAGGATGCATTATAAAGTCTGTATGTGAAATCTTACAACACATGACAGATATCCAATATTCCTCGGGGCGCATCGCGAGTGCAGTAGAACACTCATAGAACACAAATCATGCGGGAGAAATGAAGAAAAGGAAGCAAGACAAAGCAGTTGCTCGATCGGCAAGAATTTCATTGTGAAATATGTGTTATTTTAGATGAAAAATGTATTCAGCTTTTAACACAATATCCTTTAAATACATGACAACGTGTGCTAAGAAATAAATTAAAATTTTATTGGATGTTATATTTTCGAATTAATTTTAGTCTTCTGTTATGTATTTCGATTTTTAGAAAACGTTATTCCATACGACTTTATTGTCGATGAGCGTAGTACGAAATAAATTGTTAAAAATATTAGTAAAATTATTTATTATTGTGTCACATTTATATCATAAGTTATAAATAATTAAAGTAAAAAGTTTACTAAGCAAAGGCCTCATCTGTTTAATAAAAAGGTTTTGAGCTTATACTTGAGCCTTAGCCTGCGGGTTTGAGGATAAACATGTTAGAATGTTATCGGACATAAATATATCCGGGTTTCTCACATAGCAAATAAAAAATCAGTGGTGCTGACGCAATTTGTTTCCGCGTCCTTTGATTAAGATTTACGTACTCTATCCACTGGGCCACCACATCTCTTATAGTAATAGTAGTAGTATCAGCCTGAAAATGTCTCATTGCTGGGCTAGGGCTTACACTCTTTTTTTAGGAGAAGTTTTGGAGCTTACTCCAACTCGCTGCACCGATGCGGGTTGGTGTATACACGTGGCAGATTTTGATCCACTACATAACCAGTGACAATGTTTTTCTTAATGCCAAACAAGAGATGAATCATAAACTTGCACGGGCTTGAACTCACAATTAGTTAAGAATTTAAGATCCATGTCTTCTCACCACTAAGCCGTCACTGCTCGCACCTATAATTATAAAATTATTTCGAACCTTTTGTATTTTACGCAACTAATTTCTTTATTACCAGGTGTTTCTCATAGCTCTCTTGGCCAATTACGTAAATAATAAAACTTTATATTCAATAGCAATTATATTCAATAGTAGTGTTTAATTTCAAGCAAATTGTCATTCAGAGCACGGCTTTCCTGCAACTGGCTAGATGCCAGCAACGTTTGGGTGGATTTTAAGTTGCCGACGATGGGAATCTACAATTTAGTTCAAAGCATTTGTTTTGTTAGCAATGATATCAGGACTGGAGCACGTGCTAGCAGAGTTACTAAGTTATTATTTTATTATAAATGTGTTACTAGAATCTATACGGAATGTTACAAATAATCCTCATTTATTTAGCTTGGATTTCGTTAAAAATTTTCCATTAATGTTAAGAACGTTAGATGAATTTCAAATTGATAATTATGTAATTTTGGGAAAGTACAATCGATAAGAATTGAAAAATAATAAGCTTGCAACGTGAATAATAAAAATTGATTATATATTCTACAGAAATAAAAAAGTCAGCTTAAAAAAACATGACATAAATACACAGCGGAATATATCCCATTATATATTAAACTTATATCCCATAATATTAATTTTAATGATACTGATGATTTTAAAGCATCCAATTATCTTTTCTCTATTATTTAATTTAACACTGTGTTACTGCAGCCAATTATGTCTATTAGTTTTTGTAACATTATATGGGCCAAGTTGGTAGAACTGAAACCCATTAAAAAAGGAAAACACTGTGCTGACTTAGTAGCTATATTTATAATTTCAAGTAAAAGTCTTGTGTGTGATATTTTCAAAAGTAATATTTCCATCAGGATACATTCGTAGCGGGTTCAAGACTGTTAGATTTCCCAGTGGAACTCGGTTCCAGTGTTCAGTGACTGTATAAAGTCCTCTTGCGACTCCGGAACAAACTTCATACATAAACATTTCTAAACGTTAGCGGTCAACTCTGAATGTTATTCAATTTCAAATGTTCTGTATATATTTAGTAATGTAACGTATATATTATATTCGCGTTTGTGTACGCAAATAGTTGCTGTAACTTGAAATAACACTCGAGTTATCGTTATAATTTGTAATTATGCTAATTATAATTATAAATATATATTTGTAACGGCAAAGAGTATTAATATTGAGAAGTAATGTTTTACAAAACACTTTTTGTTGGTCAATATATATTAGAGCTTCTTAGGAGTAAGATACCGTAACGGCAAACCGATGCCGTCATGCTCCCTCTCTGCCACCGCTTTCTACTCTAGCTTACGAGGGTAAGCGTAATGCGTATACTGTATAGCCTCTATGTGAATAGCCAAAATATGAATATTTATTTTATTCAATCCATATTTCTTTATTAGTTTTCTTGAATTACGTTTATACGGATATAAATAATAGAATACTATAGGGTTCAAAAATATAGGCTAAGTCGTATGTTGTCAGTAAATTGTCTGTTTTACGAAACAACAGGATTTTTTAAATAAGTATATCATCTTTCGTCTTACACATGGGCTACCAAGTACATATTATTATTAAAAATTTAAAAGTGTTTACATCCAAGATGTGTGTAGCTCGCATCATATTTTTTAAACACGCTACTCAACACTTACACCGATTACAGAGTAAGCACACATAAACTATCTACCCGCTACGTAACACCTTTAAAACGCAAACCTAGGGATCCTACTAGCACTAATCTGGCTGTTTTAGCCCTGAACTGGCACGATGCACATTTTATACTAGCTTTACTAGTAGTAGGGCTTTGTGCAAGCTCGTCTGGGTAGGTACCACCCACTCATCAGATATTCTACCGCAAAACAGCAGTAGTTGGTATTGTTGTGTTTCGGTTTGAAGGGTTAGTGAGCCAGTGTAATTACAGGCACAAAGGACATAAAATCTTAGGTTGGTGGCGCATTGTCGATGTAAGCGATGGTTAACATTTCTTACAGTGCTAATGTCTAAGGGCGTTGGTGACCACTTACCATCAGGTGGCTCGTGTGCTCGTCCGCCTTACTATTCTATAAAAAAAAAGTTATACTAAAAATAGCTAACTTCTAGTTCGAATTAGTTATTGTAATTCTTAACTAAGATAAATATTTTATATTTATGATTTTAGCCTGCGCTCAATATTCGTAATTGATAGATATGAATTATATAATCTTACAACACATGCTATGTATTTTATTTAATTATTTTATACAAATAAGACTTGTGGGCCGTGAGCCCAGTGGTTGGAAGACGTGAATCCTAAATTCTTATCCGTTAATTTCGAGTTCAAGCCAAGCAAGCACCACTGTATCTACATATACTTAATTTGTGCTTATAATTTATCTCAAACTCTGCCACGTATATCCAATATACCAATCCACATTGGAGTAAGCCCCAAACTATCTCATCAAAAATGAGAGGAGGCCTTAGACCAGTAGTTGAAAATTGACAGGTGTTACTTTATATACAAATATACAATAAGTTTAAACACGTTATTTTACGTACTAGAAGTAAAACAGTTATAAAAAAAGACAAAAGAGAACTAAACTTTTCTGCTTGCGCAGATACGATTGTTTACGAAATTAACTCTTAATAAAATAAATTCCACAATATATTGTACGAGTGTACTTAAATTATTCGTTATGTGCTTAACAATTTCCACGTGTTACATTTTATCTCAAGGCGATATCTTCTTCAACGCTGTTTAATATTAATTTCGTTGAAAGATCGTTGCAACATTTATATTAAAATGTCAGTGTATTATAAAAATATTAAAATCAATTTAAAGATAAGCGTTTGCAAGCAATAAAATTGTTTAATTATTTCATTCTTTGTATTTGCTGAAATAAATATTTTAGAAAACAAGAAATTTAAACACTTAATATTATCTCTATAACATTTACAATGACCGCATATACTTAATTTACTTTGTAAATAATATATTATACATATAGTAAAGTTAGAAATATATACTCCTTTATACGGTGACAACATGAAAATTGATCTAAATAAACTTAAAATATTCGGGAAAATTGAAATAAATTATTCTGTAATATAAACCTTTTGTAATATAAAATATTTCTTCATTTCCAAATGAAGCCAAAACTGTATTTTATCAAAGGTAGCTTTCATGTCTAAAATTAAAATGCAAATAAATGGTTTTGTTATTTGTATGAGAAATATAAATTCGTATTTGAGTCCCAGTCGACACTTTTATATTCCCTGATCTGAGTTTGTATACATTGACCTCTCTGATAGAATCGTTAAATATTTGCATACCGCCCGCTTCAGTATGCGTGAAAATGTGGTCAATGAAACGATAAGAACCCACGACGGAATATTCACAATGCCGTAACGTAACGTAACTCTCGATGGTGTAAAAAATAACGAGAATGCAATTAACTGCTATATTCTGATAAAGCGTTACGCGCTATATAAATGTCACTCACGTGAAGTAATATACAATGGCTTGGCATTATAATTTGTTAGTAATCTTTTAGCGGTTTTAGGGACTATTGCCAGACCGCATTGGGCTTAACCCACGCACCGTTACGTTTATATTACACTCAGTGTAATTATAGGCGCAAGAAATATAACATTATAGATCTCATTTTTTAGGTTTACACTTACTTCAATGGCGAACGCGATCACTTGTTGATCATTACATAGGTCATGACAGCCTCAGTATTGAGCATCTTAAGCACGCTGGCGTCCACCTGCCTAGAGTTTGGGCGATGTTCTATAACCTTTGTATAGGACTCTCGTACTAACCGTCTGATATGATGAAGGTCGTGGTGGTCCCAATTGTGAAAAACACCACCCCACGTCACAGTTTGGGTGACGTGAGCGACATAAATAATTATAGACCAATTTCATTGGCTACTATATTGGCAAAAGTTCTTGTTAGTCTGTTGAATGTGCAACTTGATTTATGCTTGTTTCCTGTCGAGGGCGTTTGACCTGGTTTGTTATGATATTCTATGGCAAAAACTTAGTAACATGGATGCCTGAGGAACTCTTCAAATACTGGTATTTTAATCAGGTCAACGTCGTCAGGTGGTCAAGTGAGATGTCAGAACCATACAGGTTGGAGTGCGGGGTAAGGCAGGGGGGGGGCTGACTTTTCTAAAGCTCTTCAACCTCTATGTAAATGAATTGATTGAGGAGCTTAGTGGCACACGTGTCGGATGTCATATTGATGGAGTGTGTGTTAATAATATCAGCTATGCGGATGACATGGTGCTGCTAAGTGCATCTGCTTGTGATTTGTATAAGCTTCTGTGGATATGCCCATAAAGGGGGATTAGTCTGGGTATTTCATATTGGCTCGCAAGTTATCGATGCATTGGGTCACTTGTCCTGGAGGTCAGCGGGATTCGAAGAAACGGTGCTCCGCTAGCCGAAACCAAACAAACCACGGGTTTGTAAGGGGCCCGACTAGCATCCTAGTCCCACGTGAAAGGCTGCCCCGCCGGCCACGCATAATCCCGGAGTTGCTCCATCGTTCCGGTTGGCGACCGGAAAAAGGGGACCCAACGGCGACCCCTGTTAAGGTGTATTGTTCCTTAGAAAGAAAAGTAAGTTTAACCAGCGGTTGCACTTCCTCTCCCTTAAGTGCATTTCTCTAATATCCGAGGATTGCACTCAAATCTCAATGATGTCCATCACTATCTCGAGACTGAGAGACCGCACTCACTCTTTCTAACGGAGACGCAGATCTGTAACCTGTCCGATCCAACATACCTGCACTATCCAGGGTACATCCTGGAGACCCAATTCCGCGCCCACGAAGGCGTGTGCGTATACATCAGGGACGTGATCTGCTGTCAGCGTCTTCGTAACTTGGAGGTGCCTGACCTTTCTGTTTTATGGATTCATGTGAGTACTGGCCTTGATCAAATAGTTTACGCCAGTGTCTACCGTTCGCATAGTGGAGACCAGGAGACGACAAGGCTATTGAACCATCTACGTGAAGCTGCAGATTCGGTTCATCGACGCTTTCCATCTGCGCAGTTGGTGTTTCTTGCATTAATGCACACCATGAAGAATGGCTGTACCCGTATAGTGACACTGACCACGCTGGAAGAGAGGTCTACAAATTTGCAATATCTTGTGGCCTCTCTCAGCTCGTCCACGAACCCACTCGTATTCCTGACGTCGTGGGCCACACTGCTTATTGCCTGGACCTTCTGCTGTCAACTGATCCTTACAGATATTCGGTTTCTGTTTCACCACCACTCGGGACATCGGATCATTGTGTGGTGAAATCTGTGTCGCACTACTCGCCTTTGACACCAGCTCTAAAGGCGCTAGGCGAGTGTGGCGATACAAGTCAGCGGATTGGGATGAGATGCGTTACTTTTTCGCCTCTTATCCTTGGAGTCAGGTCTTTTTTTCTTCTAGAGATCCATCGTGCTGCGCAGATGCTGTATCGAGTGTGATTTGTTAAGCTATGGAGTATTTTATTCCTTTTGCTGAAGTATCCCTGGAGACCAAAGCTCGCCCGTGGCTTAATACTGAAGGCCTCTTAGCTGAAAAGCGTAAGCGTTGACGCTCATAAAAACAAAGCCTTGGATCTTCAGGCTAAGAAGAAAACATACAACGCAGCTGCTTAATCTTGTAAAAAAGCGATAAAAAAAGCTCGTTTTGACCACATTGGCCGTATAGGGGAAAAGTTAGCTTCCTTTCCCTCAAGGAGCAAAGCTTTCTGGAGCCTCGCCAAGTCGGTCGATAAAAAATTCGGTCACTCTTCGCTGCCTCCTCTGCACAAACCTGACGGAACCCTGGCCAACAGCGCTAAGGAGAAGGCAAATTTATTTACCAATCTCTTCGCAGAGTATTCTCGTCTGGACAGCAACGGCAAGTATCCACTTCAGTTACCTCCGTTTGGCCCTAAAATGAGCACCGTTAAAATCCACCAAAAAGAGGTTCTTAAATGTTTGCTGAACCTGGACATTAATAAGGCCAGTGGTCCTGATGGCATTCCAGCAGTGGTACTGAAGTGTTGTGCACCCGAGTTATCTCCTGTTCTGACTCGTCTATACCGACTCTCTCTTGAAACTGGCAAAGTTCCGAGATCCTGGAAGCTTGCTAATGTTCAGCCTATACCCAAAAAAGAAAGCCTAAAGATATATAAATGAGAGAAATGCTTAGACTAGGGCTAATTTAAACGCTCGGGCTCGATTAAACAATGTTGAATTAAGTAGGGTTCATCGATGCATCAAACATCTTGGACATATAGTGACCTCTGACTTAAAAGACGACACGGATATAGAGAGGGAACGGGCTTTGTCTGTCAGAGCCAATATGATTGCTCGCAAGTTTGCACGATACTCAGCTTCTGTCAAAATCACCTTATTCAAAGCATTTTGTACAAACTTTTACACGTGCAGCTTGTGGGTAACATATACGCAGAAACAGTTCAGAGCACTTCGTGTCCAGTATAATAATGCGTTTAGGGTGCTGATGGGGCTGCCGCGGTACTGTTGTGCATCTGGGATGTTCGGAGATTCACGAATCGATTGTTTTTATGCAAACATGCGTAAGCGATGTACATCTCTTTTGCGCAGAGTTCGGGACAGCTCCAACACCATCCTAAAAATGTTCTCATGCAGATTTGACTGTCAGTACTTGAATCATTACAATATGATTCATGTTCTGACTAATAATGAATATAAATGTGTAAATTGACAATAATTATATTCGTGACATTGTTTAATTTAAATTTATTTTTGATTTAATTTAATGTAATGTAATTAAATTTAATATAATTTAATTTAATCTAATTTTATTTTGTGTTATTTGATTTAGTCTAATTTAATATAATTTAATGTGATTGATTTATTTTGATTACTGTGAATTTGAATTTATTTGGTTTAATTCAAATTTAATTTTGATTTAATTAATTTAGATTTGATTTAAATAATTTTAGTTTAATTTGGTATTATAATTTAATTCGAATTAATTTAATCTAATTTATAATATGTAAAATCCGTAAAATATTATTATTGTAATTTTTGTCTTTTTACTATTAATTGTTTTGTATTTATGATCCCTGTTTGGTCATTTTGGCGAAAGTGACCACTTTAGGCAGGGAAATAACATCTGAGTTCAGGATTGGTATTGGCGATGTAAGGAATGGTTTATACTTCTCACAATGCCAAGTGCCTAACGGTAATGGTGACTTACCGTCAGGTTGCTCTTTCAAAAGTTTACCAACATATTAACAAATAAAAAACACTTTTTACCAGCTTGGCCACTTGCTTGTCTGACTGATTTATTTCTATGATTTTTTATAAAATATTAAATAATTAGTACTAAGTTACACAAAATCGTCCAAAATCTGAATGGCCGAAAAAATGAAAGTAGGTATTACAATATATATATATATATAAATGTTTCAATTAACAAATCAAATAAAAGTGAAAATAATTAGAAATTACATACAACAACTATTATAAATACAAAAGTTTGTTTTTTTTTTATACTCAATCAAGCCCTTACTGACTATAAATTAAACTTAGTACGTATGTAACTTTTTAACTCGTAAACAAAATTGCTACATTTTAATTTACGCCTAACGAAACGGGCGGTTAACAGCTAGTTCGAAATATAACGATCTGCTCAGTTAAAAAATCATAGTGTGAGAGAGATGCATATACATGCATCTCTGATGCATGTAATAGCTTTCATCTAACACTTCATCACGTTACATGGCTTTATACGATAGCTTAGTGGATACAATAGTTATTGTTTCTGTGATCCACAACGTGACGGATCGCATGAACTGCGATGTTAATCGCGCGTATAATGTCCTATGAGAATGAATAAGTAATCTTGATAGATTGCACGCCTACCAGCATTGGATTCTGTCGTAATTTGTCCCATGTATAGAGGCTACAAACTAAGTGTAAGATAAGTTACATATGTCATTTGAGAATTGTACTAATTGAGATTTATATTAATCTATAAGCTATCCAACTAATATTAAAATTGAGCTTGTTTATTTGTCACCTTTCACGTCTACTATTACTCGTCTACTAACTATTAACTTATTATTATGAAATTTTGCATACACGTTGTTAAGGCACAACAAGAAAAGGACATCAGGTAATAAATATAATTTATAGACATTACTTTCATAAATAAAAAGTATACTTAAAATGTTTCGATATTACCTCTACATAACTATATATACCTTGGATTGTAATCATTGTGACTTTTAATTAATTTACGCGCGATTTCCTTAAAGTTGCGTCGTGGTTATAGTTGATTTGACCAGTTAGTCTCACGTGGAGTTCGTATTATTACGATAGAAAAGAAATCAAAAATATTATTGTTAAAAATAAAAACTTATTAACAAACTCTGAACTACGTTTCGCCGTATATGCAGGCAGCTACAGACAGTACCTACTAGACCAATTGATCTCGAAGTTACTCGCAAAAATGAAGTATTATATTTTGTACGTATTTCGCTTTACAAATATTTTCTATTCGTAAGAATTTAGAAATAGAATTTTCATTTAATTATTTTAAAGTAGTTTCAGAGATGGAAAACGGATGCTCGAGGCTTGTATTTATATTTTTAATATAATTTAAATATATTTTTAATATAATTTTTTTTTTATTCGTGATTAGGTTAACGAAATACTTACCTACCAAATTTTAACTATTTAAATCTTTTTCCTGAGAGAGATTTTATATAATCTTTAGTTTTAGGGGCTTGAAAAAACAGTATGATTGGCATCAAAATAATGTATAAAATAGATAAACCGTATAATACAATATAAAAATATAAAACATTTAATTATAGAAGTGGATGTAGAATATACATAAAAAAGACAATTCTTTAATTCACATTCTTGTCGCTTATGTTGAAATCGTTGGTTACGGAATCTATAAAATTAAAAGAGGGCAATGATAAAGACACATGTTGCACTCAAGCGACTCAAGAGTCGGTCATAATTTCGCTGTCGTCGTACTGGTACAGAGAATTAAGCTAGTATATCAATAATGAGGTTAATTAGATCGCTAGGATCTCCTAGACGTATTGCATTTCAACGTGATAGTAAGTCAACTAATATGATCGATTGAATTTAATTGAAGTTACTAAGCAAATTATGAAATAAATTTCTGTGGACGTATTATCAACAGGCTATTAACCATTGACCACAATACATCATAAATGAGAGCTGGTCTTAAATTCGCGGCCTGCAGATTAGGAAGTTTAATTTTAGTGCATCTGCTCATAACTATTAGTGATCGGGACATCGGGACACATTTTTATTGAAAATATATTTATATATTGTTAGTGCAATAAAATTTCTTATTATAGTGTTAACTAACGATATTTAAAATTGTACGGAAGTGGTAACAGATGCATAAAAAATGTCTAAGCCTACCTAACATTAGAACATGAACTTTATTTTCAAAATAATTACTGAATGTAAGTTTTATTATTAACTAATCGGATTTCGATTAAGTACGTTATTCATCCTGGAATATGCAATGTGTTGTTTATTCAACAAGGCATTAAAAATTAAGTTGCGACTGGTTCGAAATGTAAGTTCTACCGAGAAGGACTGGCAAGAAGCTCATTGGTTACATCAGCATCGTTGTCAGAGTCCATTCCTTAGCGATGAAAGCCGTAGTCTTGTTGAAAAATGTCGACCATTGCTTGATAAATAACGTTAGGAGAAGGACTATATTTATGTTATATTAATATAATCATAAAGTTTTTTTTAGTCACTTAAAGAGATAAATTATGTATCCATTTTATACAAATCAATATAGAAATACTTTATACAAATAACTGTCATCAACACGCACTAGATCTGATAGAACACTTCATAATTTTATAATACATTATTCAAGAGCTTATCGGATACAATGGTTATTGTCTCTCTCTGATCCGTCACGTGACAGATTGCATGAACCGCGGCGTTAATCGCGCGTATAATGTGCCATGTGAATGAATAACTAATCTTTATAGATTGCCATTTCAGTAGAATATTGAATAATATACTGTAGGCTCTGCGTTAATTTAATATCACTTTAAGCTGTTGAGATACTTTTTTTATTATTAATTCACTATACTTTTAACCAGAATCAATTAAGCTCTATAAGTTTCACTAAAATTCACTGGGGATTTTTTCGTGTTATACACGATATAAAATTTGTAATATTTCGGAAATATCTTTCTTTACAGTAAGGACCTTATTAGGATAATAGCATCGGAGACTACGGTATTTTGTAATATAATTCATGTTAGCCTTTCTTGAAAAAAGTAACTTGAGATACTCTGGTTTCAGTTAAACTGAAATTCCATCAATGTAAGATACATTATAAAATCCTTTATAAAATCATATGAGAAACCGTATTCCACGTTATTTGTAGTAATTACATTTTTTTAATTATCTATATACATATAATCGATAGTAACAACATTTTTATAAAATAATTTAGAAATTAAAATTAAAGAATGTGTGCGATGTTTTTTTGAAGTAAACGAGTTACTGTCTTTTTTATTAGACCAAGAGATATTTAGCAGTATACAATATATTTTACTAATATTTCGTACATCTTGATTTTTTTTAAATTTTCTTTTACAAACAGAGCCCTATACGCAAAGTGACTGGCAGTGGATGGTAACTGAGCTGAAAATGGAGCTCAGTAGCGTGCCACTGAAGAGGCCTATATCCAATAGTGGACGACGAAGGATTGATGATGAAACCGAGCCCAAGAGGTTAGTTAAGTATGAAGTGGGCTAATTAACGGGACTAGGATAGTAATACTCGGTTAAACTTTTTTTTAACTCTGAAGTCTTGCCCTAAGCCGAGATGGCCTAGAGGTTAGAATGCGTGAATCTTAGCCGATGATCGTGGGTTCAAACCGGGCAAGCACCACTGAATTTTCATGTGCTTCATTTGTGTTTATAATTCATCTCGTGCTTGACTATGAAGGAAAACATCGTGAGAAAACCTGCATGTGTCTAATATCATTGAAATCATGCCACATGTGTATTCTACAAACCCGCATTGGAGCAGCGTTGTGGAACAAGCTCCAAACCTTCTCCTCAAAAGGGAGAGGAGGTCTTAGCAAAGCAGTGGCACATTAACAGGCTGTTACTGAAGTCTTGAAAAGTCGCACATTTTAAGTATTTGTATTTTATTATTACATGTGTAAGTGATGTGACTACAGATGGCCCTTTATAAAATAAATAAATATTCATTAAGACATATCTAGTCAACATTCAAACTTCGACTGCTTTTAAACTTCTATTCTCTATTCGAGTAAGCATAAATAATCTATTCAAAAACCGCTCACATCTGCTCTTGAGTTTTAGTTTGGCAGTTACCCTATATTGTGCTGTGCAATTTAGTAGAACTTGGCGTCTCGTACCCTTATATTAGTTGTTTGCTTGAACTCTGAATAGTCAAGTCTTGTTGTAAAGTTTTGACGCCATAAACTGTGTACACACTACTTGTATACAGTGAGCAATAATTGCAGTGGTAGTTTGAAATGGTAATTGTATTCTTCTTAAAGTAATAAATCTTTTTATATTATTTTAACAAATACTTCATATCCGGATTTAAGTTGATTATGATTTTATATCACGTTGGTTATAAACAAAAATAATAAGACAAACATTATCAGTCGGAGAATTTAGTATATATATATTTAATAAAATATTATAATTACGGAAGGTCTCAAAATTATAATATAATTTATATATTATATAAAATCATAATCAACTTAAATCCGAATACCCTATCCGGATTTAAGTTGATTATGATTTTAAATCACGTTTATTATAAACAAAAATAATAAAACAAACAGTATCGGTCGGAGAATTTAGTATATATATATTGAAAAAATAGTACTTGGTAATTGGTATAATTGGTTTTTACCTGTATCATGTCATGTATTCATATATAAGGAATCTTTTTTTTATAATATCTGACTGAAGAAAATTACTAAAACATTACACAAAAAAAAAAACGTTTTGAAAAGCGTTTTCTCGTTTTTAAGAAGGTTTCTGCGTTTGTAATTATTATATAAATGCGCTTCGCCTATAAAATAGCTGCGCCTCGTAGTTTCGTAACAGCCGTGAATGTCCCACTGCTGGGCTAAAGGCCTCCTCTCCCTTTTTGAGGAGAAGGTTTGGAGCTTATTCCACCACGCTGCTCCATTGCGGGTTGGTGGAATGCACATGTGGCAGAATTTGAGTGAAATTAGACACATGCATAAAGCACGAGATGAATTATAATCACAAATTAAGCACATGAAAATTTACTGGTGCTTGCCCGGGTTTGAACCCACGATCATCGGTTAAGATTCAGGCGTTCTTACCACTGGGCCATCTGGGCTCGTAGTATCACCAGCTTTAAATTTAAAAAGTGACAAACGTGAATTACTCTGTCACACATATCATAATTTTACATATGTATAGGTAAGAATGTATATAAAATGACTATATAAGTATATATATTGTTTGTATATATGTATTTATTAAATAGCAATAACGCAGTCATTGTCAAAACCACTTATAGATCTAGTAAAGTATTTTACAAAGTAGCCTTAGGTGATACTTTATTGGAAAATTTTAAGGTCGACTGTAAATTTATATCTCGATATCGGCAGCCCAAGTCCAATTCCGACTTCGGTGGGAATACAGGCGACAAATACTGAGTAATAATTACTCCCAATTTTAGCAGTGCAATGATGTTAAGCTCTGTGGAGATCGTTAGTCTGACTCGCTCGATATTTTTAAAGCTAAACATCGTGCTTTATATTGCTGAGTTCTGGATGAAGAAGTATTATGATTACACGCACGGAAGGCATGGACACCGTAATTCCTTGGTTGGTGGCGCTTTAACGAAGTAAGCAGTGGTTATACTTCTTACAATACCAGTTTCTAAGATGAAGCTGGCCATGTCAGCCGTCTTTATTACGAAAACAAAATAAAAAAGTTACATAAGTTTAACCAAACTGTATTAAGCGGAAAATTATAATGCTTATTTAATTTTCATATATATGGGATATTACGCTGAAGAATTTCAATTTAGTTAATTTATTCAAACAAATCTTCAATTTATATAGCTTAGGTAATATGAAACAGTTTGACATTTATTATAACTGTTTGCGAGCAACTTGGAATTTATATCGTCTTTAAATTTTGTTTTATACAAACAAAACATTTTTGTACTGATAAAGTAATAAAATAAATCATTTTTGCATATAAAATTAAAGTAATCTTTTCTTATCTAATTTTATGAAGTCTTTTGCTACAGGCAATATTATTTTATTATAAAATAAAATTGATAAATAATAATAACATAGCGTGTTACTTATAATAATTATGATGACACCTACAGTTTGAAATAAGCTTTTCAAAGATTTAGCTCTATATCATTGTCTTCAGTAACAGTAGAGACGGTGCAATTTTTGTTCAGAAGTTTGCAATTAAAATTCAACGTTGAAATGCAATAGCATTCTTGCCACCAATTCACGCGGTACTTTCACGACAACGACTTTTTCCTTTTTGCCCTACCAATAGTAAAATACATACATACATATATATTATTTAACCAGATATTTTGTAAAAATTTATATAAACGAGGTTTTATTTTAATTTAGTTTTGAGCAATTTACAATAAAAATCACCATCTAAATATTCATTTTAACTGACCGTTAGAATATTGGAATGGCGTTTTAGAACGCGATATTTCTCAGTAAAGTGGCTATAGTAGGGGTCAACGTTCAACGCATGGGCTATTGCAGTACCGGCGATAATACTATAAAACTAGGAGTAACTCAAATAGCTTTCATTTCTAGTATTGCAGCGTAAAAATTTTAGTTTTAGGTTTTAAATTGCACCTTTTGAAATATACTTCGCTTTTAAACGTGTTAATTATATTTGAGGATTACTATACACATTGCCTTGATTGTTATAAAAACCTTAATTACGCAGTAGTTATTTAAAAGCTATTCATTAAAAAATACCGAGATGGCTCAGTGGTTAGATTCTTAACCGGTAATTTCGTGTTCAAATATATGCAAGCATCATTTAATTTTTGTGTTTGGTTTGTGTTTATTTCATCAATGTACAATGGTAATAATTTTAAAACAAGAACATTTTTATTTAAACATTAACCGAAGCGTAAAATCGATTTTTAACGCTGACCCCATCAATTCATAGCCGATAGCACTTAATATGTCCAAGAAGCGCTGAATTTCTAGGTTATAAGGTCTCCAATGACCTGTTTTATAGCTCGCTGGGCAGACGCCTGGAGATTAATGGAATCTTAAGAGACCATGGCATCTTTAGTCTTTTTTTTTTAAACAATTCGGCAAATTAATGATTTGGCAATATTAATGTTTTTGAGAAACACAAAGGTTTCTTTAGTGAATGATACACTTCTGAGTGTATTCAGTGCTGGACTGAATAATGCTATAAATGCGAAAGTCAGTTTGTTTGTTTGTTACGATTTTAAGTCTTAGTTATTCAACCCATCATCATGAAATTTTGCAGACACATTTTAAGGGGTCCGAAAGGGGTAGCGCTGTAGGGGGGGGGGGGTAAAGCTGTACTGAGGTATCAATTGTAATCAACCTACACCGCCGTTTGAAGCCTTTACAGTGTATTTGTGTGTTTTTCGATATCTTTGTATGTAATATACATATCATATATAATTACATATCTCTAGAGCATATTATATTTCTATCTAGCTTAAACCAATTTTGTCAGACGCGTAGAACTTCTATACTGCTGAGAATGAAATCTATTCTAATATTACAAATTCGAAAGTATCTCTGTCTGTATGTTACGTTTTCATGGCTAAATCAGTGAACCGATTTTAATGAAATTTGGTATGAAGTAAGCTTGAACCTCAAGGAAGGATTTAAGTTTTTTTTTATTTATAAATAACACCAGAGGAGTGGGTACCTCCCCTTAGCCGATGGCGAATATTAGTAAGTTATAAGCACAAATTAAACCTTGTATTCTGTCGGCAAGATCAATGATTCTATAAATTTATTTATTGGAAACCAAAATTCTATATATATAATATATGTATTTAAATAAATCCAAACAATTTGATGAATGATATTTATTATACGAGGCAATGGCTTATTTCTGTAACGAACTGGGCAATTGTCTCGGGATGCATTTTGAACATTCGAGGCGAATACTGCAGCGAGTGAGCCCCTTTATCACAATTGTAGAGAGTAAGATCTTTGGGAGTTTTACTCGGCAATTTGTACAAAGTGAGCACTTTCCACCGCTTCTATTTATTTCTAAATAGAAATTCACGAATGCAATCCTAAGAGTTGTATTTAGAGCGAGATTAAATGTCAAAAGTGTTTGGGGGTAATGACCTCTGGTAGCAGGGAACATTAAAATATTTAAGGTATGATAAAAATATTTCGATTCTAAATGGTGTAGTGAACCGAAAGATAACTAAATTATTAATAGATTTATTTATATTTATTAATAGATATCAAATCTGGTCAAGGAGTAACAGTTTCATGTGTTTAATTTAACTGGCCTGAGAAGGAAATCGTCTGATGAACCCAGCCTGTGTCGAATGAAATCTTGGCACTCTTATAGCCACACAATAGCAGCATGGTGTAATAAGCTCTAAGCCTTTTCTTTAAGTGGATAACGGGATGTATAGAATTATTTATTCATTTTTAGATTAGAAAAAAATAGAAAAAATTGTGTTTTTTTGGGTGTTATATTATAAGTAAAGTTGGAACCATACAAATTTTGGCTAACGCCGCATAATATTATAAAGGAAACCCGATAATGCGTTAATTTTCCTAATATATCTGAATCAAAAAATCGATAAATATTATGCCTAGGACCATCAAATGAGTAGGATATTTTTAATAGCAGACGACTTTATATTCAATATTTTAAATTAAAACTCTCCATGAACCTGTATAAATTTTAACTGTTAGCTTATATTAATTGGTCATTGATAATGTTGACTCGGTACAGTCAGCGTTTTCCGTTACCGATAAAGAATACTTGTAACATAAAGGGATCTCTAAAGAAAAACGATGAACAAAGGTTTTTAATAAAAAAAATCGTGAACGTTACGCTATCAAGAGGGGTTTTCTGTATTCAAGAAAAAAAATGAAATATATATTTTAAATACGTACGTTTTTTATTTATTTATTATACTTTATCTAGCAATTATTAATTCACGTAAAAATATAGTAATAATGCATTAAAATAAATTTATTGTTTTTATGACGGTAGGTAGCTTCGCTTAAAGACACAATAATAATTTAAAACTACCTACACTATTAACGCGCCACTTTCCATGAGATCTATAATATTATGTGTTTTGTTCATGTTGTAATACCACTGGATCATTAACCTTCAAACCGATACACGGTTATACCAATAATGGCTGTTTGGCGGTAGAATAACTAATGACTAGGTGGTAAATACCAGTCTGCTTTGAACTAGGACTACAGCCACTAGATATGTGTAAACATTATTGCTCAATTAAAAGAACTGAGCTGAGATAAAACAGTGAATAGAACAGATAAATCTTATCCATATATTATGGTTTCATTTTGTGTATGCACCAAAGAGGTTCCATTTGTTCTTATGTTGTGTAATACGTGAACGTCCGCCACGTCCAACTCGCATTGGAGGTCCAAGTCTTCTCATCAAGGCAAGCAGAGGTCATAACTTACCGACAGTGGATATTTACAAGATACAATACAATATATATAATACTTTGTATCACTTTCTGCCATTTCACGACCATTTTTTTGCGGTGACTTTAGAGTTTGTTCTTACATAATAGTAATTTAGTAGAATATATTATTATCTTACGATTAATGTTAAGTAACACCCTTCCTGATATAATAATTTTATTGTTAGTTAAAGTAGTACAATTAACTACTTTATAATTGAACAAAATTTGTCACGAGCAAGACTCAATCTGGGAGCTTACAAAAATAATACGCACAACACCAACTGCTCCCGGCTTAGCAAAATATTAAATTTATTATTATCGTTGTATTATTTATAAATTTTTTTATCTTCATGCTTTAACTAATCGTAATAATTTCAATGCATAAAATTATTATTGAAAATAATATTTTATAAGTAGATATTATAATTAAAATAAAAAAAAATGCGCAATGACAAACTTAATCAAAATTAAACTATTCAAGAAATGACCACGAACAATGGTTGCAAAAATGGCAATAATTCAATAAATAGCTTGGTATATATAATAATGCAATGAATATATATTTAATCTAATCAAATTATGACAGCGTGCAGATTGCAAGATATGGCAAATGACAATAATGCAGTATTTCGATAAAAGTTATTCCATATTTAAAAAAAACTTCATCGCTTGATATTATAATAATTTTGAGCTATTTTCGCAACAAAGTACCCCGCAGCGTCTATTGTTATGAAATTTCAGAGGAATAAACTATGTTGCATGTTATAAGCTGTATTTTGGTCTGAAAGCAAACAAAACTATTAAGAAAATACAAAAGTTACTCTTTACGAGGGCATTTAAGTATCTAGGTACTTAAGTACTTTTTACTTTTAAGTAAAAATTTCACTTTTATGTTTAATTAAATTTATTTTTTATATATATTTTTAAATATTGTCTTTGTAATATAATATATTATATATATTGTATATATATACATACAAACTAATATCAAGCCTCGATTTTAATAGAATATTTGTGGTTAATTTCCGTGACGTATAATATAGTTCTAAAGTGAAATGGCTGTGTAGATTAAAGAGATTATATAAAAATTATTAATGTTAAGATGTTTTTTCCGATGAAGTTAATGCCGACTTTTACTTTTAGGTTTTTACTATGTTACCAATAATTATTAAGTAACTTTAAACACACGGCTTTAAATTTCACTAAAGTGCTGCATCTTTTTCTTTCGATTATCAAATCAGTGATAACAGAAAGAGATAAATCAATGTTTAATTAATACTCGCTACACAATGTTTATAAGAAAGGCCGTAGACATTTTAATTAATTTAATTTTGGTTTTGCTAGTTGCTCATTAAAATTCCTTAAGACCTTCTTAAACACGATACGAATTCAAATTAACTTTTCAATACACTTCTTATTAAAACCCAAGTTTGCAAGTCTATACTTTTATACCTACAAAAATATTCTAATAATACTTAAGAGTAACCATAGAATTAAGTTTTCAATGAGGTTATTTACATAAATTACGTTCGATGAATACTTTCGTTCCTTTAAATTTAGTTTCGAGTTAAGCTCTACTACTGTAGTAAGACTATTAGAAAGTTATTTAAAATAAAAAAATATTATTTTTGTTGCAAATCGCTTTTGACATAAAATAGTAAACATTATATATAGTCGTAAAACAAACATTAGCGACTTGCTTAAAATGAAATAAATCATTTATAATTTCGACACAAAGAAAATAATATAGGTCAACCGACGATCTAGAATATAACTCCAATTCTAAATTGTAATAAATTTTCATTTGTTTAGTATATTATATGTATATATTTATTCACGCCGTCAACTGAAGCTGATGATCGGATAAAACTGTTCACATTCTAATGAGCCGATTTGTAAACGATCATACTTTGTTACTGTCGATTAAAACGGGATTTTGATTGGAAACATTAAAAACATTTATTTATTACAACAATTGCACAACAAAACAAGAGTTTGAATATTTACTTAATACCTTTCGATTTTAAAGTGAAATTTTAATATTTATAACTATCTTATTTCTAAGGCTTGATCCTAAATTAAAATTGACGTATACTAAAAATCAACAACATCATATAAACAAGTAATAAATTGCCTGGTTAATCTTACTTACGAATCAACAGGGAATTTATTAATTCTACCCGTACTTTGGAGCAAACGCAACACTCACATGCGAACTCATGCACGAACAAACACATATCTGCGAACGAACAAAATAAGTGGTATCAATTGAGGGATGAGGGCCTGGTGACATGATGTACAGCCGATTTACCTTTTTAGGCACCAGTCTCCGAAGACATCATAGTGTACATGGCTGATGTGACTTTCTTTTGTAATTTACGGAGGAAAAAAATCATTCATTATTTGTCATCATAATTTCCACTGTTTCACTTAGATTATTTGTTCTATTTTGTAAAACCATTTTTTTTTAAATAAATAAAAATTCCAATATAACCGTGATGACAAACAAAAGAACTGAAATATAAAAAATATTTTTATTCAATACTAAATTTATTTAACATATAAAATAATTGGAAAGTAAAATTTTTATTTCATATTTTGTCGTAAACACGTTAGAAAGAACTTTACATTCCCTTAATGAAGATTCTGTTATAACGTTTCATGTTCACAAATTAATTTTCTCTATTTTAAAAAGCGCTAAGTATATTTGGTATATCTTTTATGTCAAAATTTAACCAACGAAATGTAAAAATTTTAATGTCAAAATGTCAAACTATTATATTATAAACCTCGTTAGTCTAATGGCTAGCTATAAGGGCGCAGATCCAAAAAGAGAAAAATAGAGGGTTTTTCCCGAGAAATTCTTAGTAGCAGCCTGGAGTGACAGTATTTACACTCTCATGCTTCGGAAAGCGTGTCGGGTCTACCAGTCGTGTCAGGTTTGCCGTCCCATCATGATCATGAGAGCTAAGGAATAGAGAGTGCACTATAATATGTCACGCGCAGTTGATTAATCTCTTGAGACCGGCCTCCTTAGCCGAAATTGATCAGAAAATAAGTAAAAAACTTGTTTTGTCCATTTTGTTAAGGTTATTTTGACCTGCAGATTTGCCACATGATGGTAAATGGTCACCAACGGTTATAGACATTGGTGTCGTAAGAAATGCTAACCTTACATTACATCGTCAATGCGCCACCAACCTTGGGAACTAAAATTCTACTGGGTGAACATGCTACTCCAAGAAATGTGTACAGTATTATTAGTTGGATGAAAGTTATTTCTTTATTAGTCGGGACTTGTATCCAGTTTTATCTTAAAGAAAATAATAAACGTATGTACGTTCCAAGACATTCTTTGTTAAATATAGAAAAAATTATAAACATCAACTGTCTATAAATACTCAAAAGAAAACTGATAATTCATTGCCAAGATAAGATAAAAGTAATGAATTAAATAAATGATCAGTAGCGCTATTCTGTAAAAACACACTAGACTCAGAAATTGATCGTGATATATCAAAAAGTAATATATTAATGTATACGACATTGAGCATAAAAATTATAACATTTCAAGAGTTTACGCATCAAAATCGTATATCACCATAAGTCGGTTGTCACATTTTACGGGTGAGTAATAAAGTGAGTGCTTACGAAATAGCACTGCAGATGTCATTATTAAATGGAACATTTATCTAATATGGATCATAAGCTGCTAATGGCTGTAGTACTTACGACGAATCTTTATAATACCTTATTCACAACCCTATTAATAAGCATAAAGTTTTGATAAAATAATTTACAAGAAGAAATAAGGCACTTTTAATCAGATTTTTCTTTAATGTACATCTGAAAGCATATATGCTCTAAAATTTTAAAGAATTATCATAGATAAAAAAGAAGCTTAGGCTTTGTAATTTAGATCAGTAATATATCAACAAATTAAAAATGTTTCAAAGAACACATTTAAAAAAGGTTTAAGCTTTAATTTGTATTAGCCACGGGTGGTAGGTTAACTGGGCGATGAGTTTTCAGAGCACGATACAGATTGCATTATAATTTGCTTAATACATGACGGCATTTTTAAATAATCCAGCTCGCCAGTTAATTATGTCTCATTTCATATTTATAGAACGCAGAGGACAAAATGTTGGTAAATGTAATGTAATTTTGTAATTTTTGAAACTTTACATTATGTAATGTGTGTATAAATCCCAACTGGTGGTAGGGCTTTGTGCAAGCTTGTCTGGGTAGGTACCACCCACTCATCAGATATTCTACCGCAAAACAGCAGTACTTGTATTGTTGTATTCCGGTTTGAAGGGTGAGTGAGCCAGTGTAATTACAGGCACAAGGGACATAAGATCTTGGTTCCCAAGGTTGGTGGCGCTTTGGCTACGTAAGCAATGGTTGACATTTCTTACAATGCCAATGTCTAAGGGCGTTGATGACCACTTACAATCAGGTGGCCCATACGCTCGTCCTCCTTCCTATTCAATAAAAAAAAACTAATATTATATTCCAGGCTAACTAGAAACATTAAATTAATTTTATTATTATGAATTGTATTTAATTATATGTATGTAATGTAGTACTGTAATGTTATGTAAAACTAGCTGCCCACCCCGACTTCGTACGGGTAAAATAAGGATTTTATGGCGTGCATTAATCAATAAGGTATAAACAATCGTCAATCGATCTAATCGCCGATACAGTAAAGGGCCATATAGTAATGCATAAAGCACTGCCCGGCGTATTTTTTTATGCGTTTATAATTATTACTGTTTTCTTAGGTTTTGTCTACGGCTTCTATGTGTTAATGGTGGCTCATCGTACATTCGTCCCTAATTATGAGGCAGACCTTTTGAAAAAGGTAGCCCGTTTTTTTTCTTTTTAATAGTGGTAAATGGTCACCACCACCCACAGACATTTGCACTATAAAACATATTAACCATCCCTTACTTCACCAACCTTAGGAACTAAATTGATCTTTGCTCCGGCTACTTCGCCATCGTATCGTTTGCCATCACTATAACATTTTTTCTTCCGCGAGAATTTTAATTTTGCCGTAATCATAAGTTATTAATTTTAATTAAGCGTAAAGATTTAATGTTTAAAGTTCGAGGTGGCACCGATCAAATTTTATATATCGGCTTAAATGTTTAAATAATAAAAAAATATTGTGCGGTCGGGAGCCCGCCCAGTTAGGAACGAAGTTCATTGCGATATTTTTTCAAAACGTGTTTTTAACACGTTTTAAAAAAAATACTGTACTTTTGTCACACCAAAAAGCGTAGTGCTCCTTTATTCAACTCTTTCTCTAATTTATGTTATATTTTATTATTATTTTTTCAATACAAAAATGTTAAGTAAGGGTTTAAATTAATAAATTTCATTTAACATTTTATAAAAATAGTAATTTATTCAAAATTAAATAAAGTATAGCAAATTATAACTTGTATTATAAAAAAAAAATCAACTTCACTAAATTTCTTTTGTGTCAATTACACAGAACCGTCGTCTTATGATTCAAAACAACTTGCATTATTAGCAACTAACAGTTTCTATTTAAACATACAAATTGAATTACTGCAAAATAATTCTTGAAGTATAGTTTAATATTTAAAATAAATATTTTATTAATTTTTTTATAACTCGAGATGATTTATTTTACACAAATTATATAAACAAATATTGCCAAAATAAATTAAGATCTTCAACAATAAATTAAACATCAAAAATGTTTTTAAAAGTTTCTAACAATCAAAGCAGTCTACTATAAATTAAATAATATTAGCGTGATGAACAATGGTCTAATATTTTTATAGTAATTGGAATATAAATTTAGTTTTTAGACATTTATAAAAAAAATCATTTAAACGAGACCTTAAGACAAAAAGACCCAATATTTGACAATTGTTGCCCATAGATGGCGATATGCGCCTACATAAATTTATATCATACCTGGCATGATGGAATGTTTCATATTGCTGTACTTTTCCTTTTGCATTCTGCACGAATTTTTGTAGACGTTGAGCGTTTGAGCTGGTATTTTTTTGCATTCTAAAGTTAATTTTGGTCTTTTATTTATTTCGATAGTTTTTTTGACGATGAGCATATGATTTCACTATAATGCATGTAAAATAGTAAATAATAAAAAGTTAAACGTATGTAATTTCTAAATACTCGTATTCATTTATATCAAATAAACATATTTTTCAAAGTTGCATTATTTACACTTGCTGCAGTTTCAGTTTCTCGACTTACCATCATTAAATTGCGGTGAAGACACGATATATGTCTCCTGTAAATTAAACGATAACAAAAAAAAAAGTGGTTGGAAGACCCCCATCATGAACGAAGTCTTTTGCGATATTTCGATTTCGTGTGCGAATGGATTTCAGGAACAGGTTTGAATCTGAATCCGTACCGATGAGTAAGTTTAATGTTTCTAGTGGTGTCTCAATTTCTGGTTATTGCACTTTTTCTAATGCGTAACACATCCTGGATGACTCATGTTTGAATTTGACATAACAATGGGGACATTCTTTGTTCATAGCACAAATGAGAACTTTTGGATGACCGGAATATTTAATATCTGGCTCGAACTCGAATGTGATATGAATGAACTAAGCGAATGTAAATACTTGATGTACTTGTTGGTGTTGTCGGTCATTGCTCTGCGTGTGTTAATTACGAACCGGCGCGCTTGTCTCCTTTTTAATTGTTGTTGATTTTGTTCAGCTCGTGCCTCTTGTGATTGAGATGCACGCAATTGCGACATGCTCACACGCACATTTTTGTTATCTTATTGGATTTGTTCGACTGTTCTTTCTGCTCTACTATTTCGTTTGTTTGTTGCTTTATTCATTTGAAGGCCAAAAATGGGTACCTTTCAATTTCGCCCAATTGAGCATTTTTCACTACACACAAACAAACCAAATTGTTGTACTTACTGACGAAAAATCGATAATAATATCGTAAATCGATAATAATTATTTTCATGAATGACATGCGCATGTGGGACATGGATGACAGTTCGATGAGGCAGACGTAGCGCCGTCTGTCATTTACCACTATAAATAATTTCGTTTTTATTGAAATACGAACGACGTATAATTATTTGGATATTATTCATACAAATCTAAAATCGGTGGGGAAACGGGTGTAAATTTTGAGTTATATGTATTTTTTGATAATAAAAAAAAAACAAAAAATAATTTTGACAAAATTACAAAAAATTAGAAAAATTTCTTGATATGGAAAGCGATTATTCTCTTACCTGCCAAATATTCAATATAAAAATTCATAAAAATTGGTCGAGTAGTTTCTGAAGAGTACGACCACCAACACCGTGATCCAAGATTTTTATATATAACACATCTTGTTTTATATTATTATTTGAACATACAAAAACTTACTATTGAAAATCGAAAATGAATTGATTATATATATTAGGGATAGGCCGAAATTCGTTTTACATTCGGTTTAACCGAATTTTGGCAGCTTGAACCGAACTTCGACATTCGGTCGATATTCGGTCTAAATGCCGAACGTTCGGTGCAATAAGAAAGTAAAATAAAATACCTACTTGCACTATTTTGACTTAAACTAATGGATTTCATACTATCTATCATAACTGTAAAATAAAACTAGGCCTTTTTTATACTAATGGTCATTTTTAATAGGAATAAGTATACATTAACTTTCAATGTGATATAATTTAAATTTTCTTCTTTTTCATTGGGTTATTTGGAAAACATTAATAACCTCCTAGATAATGTTACATTTAAGCACTCAAATAACCCTGTATTATAGTTATCAGATTAAACAAAAATGAAATAAGCTTAGTATTCTTATAGCAAATAGCAGTTTTTTACTTTAAACAAAATAAACCTCTTGTAACATACCTTAGAAATTACAAATTGAATTTTGATTGAAATTACTACAAATCAAACATTAACAAAAACAAAGATGTAAGTAATGTGTATTGAACCGAAGTTCGGCCGAGCCGATTATTTTATTTTCACCGAATGTTCAGCCGAATTTCGTATTCGGTTCAATCCACATTCGAAATGTAATAATATACCGTAATCATAAATTGCCAATAGCACATACATGAAAATATAATCGAACTTCGCGTCCATTGTTTTTGTTTGGGGAAACATTAAAATTACTGTGTGCGTTCCCCGCATTAAAAGATAAAAGGTAAAACATACACAAAAGCCCACCGTACTACCATCATGTATAAACATGAAAAGAAATTTAATACAAAAGGCGGTCTTGTCAACGTGTAATTTCAAACAAACGGTTCTCACATGCCGCAGCGCGCTCTCTGAATGCTTTGTTGCAAACGAAACAGACTTGTCTTCTATAAAAGAAATCCATTGGATTTCATAATTCGCTTGACGATTTCACTTTGAATACCAATATTTCTATGCGAACATATCGATTTGTCAAACTTTTATATGAGAATAATTATATGTATATATTTACTATTTTTTTTGTGTAATTTGTCTTGTACAATTATGGAATATTAAAAAATATACTGTTTAAATTAAAAAATATAGTTCATCTTAACAATTAAAAACATATCTTTATTTGAAGGTCTTTAATAGTTGAAAAACAAGCTTAAGGCATCTGTAGCATAATAAGGCGAAAAAAAGTTTTACCATTTTATTTTATAATGTAAAAATTATCTCGAAATGAAAGAAAAACTAGGCAATATTTACATTGCTTTCAAACGAGATACATAATAGATGGTTCGCATAAAAGTTATCGCCCCGAGAAAATTGTTTTCGGTGCCAACCGTTTGTAATTTATGATAGCAAATTATGATGAGCAAAACTTTTTCTAATTTCCTCTTTTCAAAGACTGCTTGTGGGCCTTTAGTAATACTGTTATTAAGGATCAAAAGAACGAATGTAATGAACTCCATAATATTCTATCAATTATATATTTAATAACAATAATAATTCGGTATCAACAACAAAAAATATAAAATATTCCTTTAAAATAATTAAGAACTGTGCGTGCTACAAACTCGTACAATTATACAAGTAATTCAAATTTAGAATTATTTTCAGAAAACATTCTTAAATCTAAGTTTTTGTAACACCGATAATTATCTCTCAATCGGACGCACCATGTGTTTATTTATAATATTCCATCAATATATAAAAAACACTCGTAAATTATGAAAATTTAACGTATGACACTTAACAGTTGTAAATTCTATCGGATCGCTACGTTTGTCAAATTGAACATCGATTTTCGAGCGTCGATTACGGCGCATTGAAGCAAAGCGCAATTTTAAATGCTTGCGGTCAGCGCACCAGCTCCTACTATTAGTCTCGTGCGATTTGAGCCTGAAATTCGGGAAAGCGCTCTCCAACGCTGCCCATTCATTTGGCCTTTCCATTAAAAGGGTGCTTTTAACTACAGCTAATTTATGCAGCACACGGCTCACCGGGACAGATTACAGAGTGGCGTGCTCATTTTGTGCACGGTTTGGACACGAATCACGCCTGTCGATTTTGTTACTTGCGGTGTAAATTTTTAGTCTTTTCATTCGTTAAAATTTTATGGTAATGCTATCTATTATCTAAAATAAGCTTTAATTTCTCATTTAATATAATATTATGTTAAAATAACATAAAATCGCGTGCAAATAATTACAGGAGACAGAAGTTATTTTTTTTTGCGTCAGACTCTTATAGAAATACTGTACCAAAATATGATCGTATCTTACTTTGATCGCGCCTTAAGAAATCTATTCCAATAATCAAATCGTATGTAAAATATTCTAAAACATAATAACTGTTAGTATCTTTGAATTATTTATTTATTTATTAATCCTTTATTGCACACAATTTACAAACATATAAAAGAACAAGTAGTACATGTAGTATGCAACGGCGGCCTTATCACTTACAGTGATCTCTTCCAGGCAACCTCTGTAAAGAGAATTTTTTATGTTTTTTTTTAGCCAGAATTATTAATCGGGCATAGTGTGCGGACTTGTTACCATTTGGACTAAACATAAGCAGTGCTGTTCTCTAAGAATTAACTTCGTATATAAATCGTGAAATAATGATAACCGTGGTATGCTATTATAATGCGTGTATTCCTTAATTATTATAATTCATATAGTCTCTTGGTTACAGGATTCAAGCCCGCCTGGGTACCTTAATAGCTGGGTAGCTAATCACGTTATATTCCTTATCACCGAACAGCAATACTTATTATTTTTGTGTAACGGTCTGACTGGGCAAGTGTAAATAAAGGCGCAAAGGGGTAACAACTTAGTTTGTATATATTGCTTATTATCATAATAATATATAGCAACGAAGTGTATAGTTTACACGCCACGCATAAACAAAGGAGTAGAGAGTGGTTGGAGAGAGGGAGCATGCCATGTTGCATGTGTGCATAAATGTTTAATATAAAAAAAAATACAGAAGTTTCAGTATCAAAATTCAAAATATAATAACAATTAAATTGTATATACCAATATATGGTTTACATTTTCCGACTTCAGGATTCAATTACAGTGTTAACGACAGTTGAATAACTATGTAATTAGTTTTAATAGTGACTTAATTCCCGCTTAAATTGATAAGTGCTTAACACGAGATCAACCACTATCACATTGTAGCTGATACTGAATTAATTGATAGCCCAGTGAATATAAGGCGTAGAATTGAAACAAAAGATCACAGGTTTAATATGGGCAAACACCACTGAGACTGCTAAAGAAAAACGTAAAAAAAACCAGCATGTGTCAAAAACAATTCTGACTAAACATATTATAATATGTCTACCATCGTGGAGTAGCGTGCTGGATAATAATATAACTGACCACCACTTAACCTGAGGTTAAGTGGTGGTGACCACTAAACATTATGTGGCCCATTTGCCAGTCCGCCGACCTATAACATAATAAATGCGTTTAAGTGAAAACAAGAACCATTTAAATATCTCAAGATCGGAGATACAGATTTTGCCTTAGCTTAAAAAACGGGGAAATGTGCATGAAGGTTTCAAGATAAATTTTTATTTCAACGTTCAAGGACGAAGAAAATCATTTAAAGAAAACATGTATTTGATTGAAGAATGCCTCATGCCTTTATGTACAAAATTAAAGGATTAACTAATGTTGCTATTTTCTTATCGTAGAAGTAAAAAAAGCGACAATATCCTATGGTAACTTTATAAGGCCTACATCCAAAATATAACAAGATTACATAATATATATTTTTTGGTAGTTATCAGTTGTTCTAAAATTTTGAATATGATGCGGCCTTTTAATAAAAACTTGGTACATCTGTTAATAAAAATATCAATTTCATCAAAACTATAGAAAAGCTACACAAGGCCCTGAAAAAACGTCGATGAAGATTTGTTTTATTATTTTTTATGTTATTACTTTTTTGTTTATTTAAAGAAAAATAAAATGGACGTCATGGATTGCCTGTCAGATGTGAATCATCGAAATTAATGGTTATTGAATTAATTGATAGCAAGCAGTAAAGACTACATTTTTTTTATAGTATAGGTAGGCGGATGAGCATATGGGCCACCTGATGGTAAGTGGTCATAAACGCCCATAGACATTGACATTGGAAGAAATCGCCTACATCGCCCATGCGCCACCAACCTAGGGAACTAAGATTTTATCTCCCTAATAACTGTAAATACACTGGCTCACTCACCCTTCAAACCGGAACACAACAATACCAAGTACTGCTGTTTTGCGGTAGTATATCTGATGAGTGGGTGGTACCTACCCAGACGATCTTGCACAAAGCCCTACCACCAGTAAATAAAAAATCAAAGTTTTGTTAATAAAATAAAAATATTTTTCTCGAGATTATAATAATATTATATAGCTATGAGGTATAAAGTTAACAAGCTGAGCACTCTCGAGGGATTAGAGAACGACGGCAAAGAGGGGACATGGTTTGACCTCCAAGGCGGGCCAATAGAAGTTTTACGCAATATTCCATGGCATCAAAACTGAACTTGTGACTTTTATCGTTTAACTTTTAAGACTTCAATTACTTTACTTGTATTGAATCAAAATCCTACTTAAATAAACGTCAGTTTAGTTTATTTACTCAATAGGATAATAAGTGTGAAATTGTCAAATTATGATGGCTTATAGTTAAAATATTGTAAAATGTACATAACTTCTATTGAATATTTATATATATATTTGTATATATTTAGTTGTATATTTTAAAGCATTATAAGAATAATTTTCAAATTCTGCCGAAAATAAAAGTATAACCCAAATCTTTGAACTTTAACAAAAAAATTGTATCAATAAAAAAAGGAAAAATGTAATGATAACTTAGATTAATTTTGTTAGTAATAATAATTTTTAAAACTCGTTCCGTTTTTTTAATTATTTTTTATAGAAATATTTAAATATAATGTTTGAAGGGATGAAAACATCTGGCGTGAGGTTAAACATATTTAATACCGACAGGTAAAATTACTGAGAACGGGCAAGCGCTTGGGGCGAATGATCATAATATAATTATTATAATATATTTAAAGTTTAATGTGGTTATCGAAAGATATTACAAAATCATTGGTTTTGTATTTATTTCAGGACATATACATTTAATTGTATTTATAAAGATTAAATATTTAATTTCAATCTATTGTAACAAACCTATCTAAACTACCAACAATTAGTGATTAAGGTGATTGATAAATATTTCATATTAATATAATATTTTATTTATGTTATTTTGTATTCCCATATTTCATTGATTTTGTCGTTGTATGACGTAATATTTTTCAGTTAAGTGGTAACAACTGTCTTTTAAAAATTTTTAAATTGGCAACATTGTCTATTTCAAACTAATAGTCGTATTACGGAAATATATTTAATTTATTCATAAAGATTCAAAAGATTCAAAAATGCTTAAAAAAACCATGAATTAAGAACATCTGATTTGATTTCAGTAAAAATATCTCTCATACACTATTTTCTGAGTCAAAATCTTAAACGGAAAACATAGAAATTGAAATCGTGATCACCTCTGCCCTTCCATCAAACGCGATCCAATCGTCCTCTTTTATTGGAACAGTTCTCTACCCTCTTTGTTGCGGGAATTCTCTTGTATTCGATCTATGCAAAGTATTTCTGTTACGAGATTTTATTTGAGATACGAATGTTATAGGTTAATAGTGCACTGTGTACAATGCATTGTAATCCCCAGATGACAGTAAGTATTTCCATTTTGAAAAAAAAATGATTTTTGAAAACTATACAAATTTCAAGGGCGTGGAGCAACCCCGGAAAGAGCTTAAGATGGTATTTTTTAATTGAATTGTGTAGGTGATATCGGATTCGTCTTATTATTATCTGATTTTCCAGTATCTAATGTAACAAAAGCTTTATACTTTTTCTTATCGAGATTCCGTAAATACATATACTATAAATACAAACCTATTACCAAGAAAAATAAACGAGCATGTATTGCTTATACTTTTAACGGGGATGAAAACCGCGAAGTACAGCTAAAAATCATAACGAATACTACTAAGACGCTGACGTATTGATCGATTAATTAAAAACTGCAACATAATTTAAGTATGTCTGTCCGTTCCAAATAATCTTCGTAATTCTACTAAAACTTGATGTTTTATAATTGACTCTCTCGGCGACGTCTTGTTAATCTTAAAATATACTATTATTAACTCGGTCCCTTCATCATTCAGCGCTTAGGGGGTATTTGATTAACGATCTGTATTAATTACGTCCAAAATCCCCGTAACGAGCCGACGGAAGTATGAACGACCCAGAAATATCGTCGTCTTAGAAATACTCGTTATTAACGTCAGTCTTTCATGACTAAGATTCTTGTATACATTACTTTATCTTCCAATTATGAATAACTCAGAACTTCAAACGAATCTAACTATATAAAGGATCTATTAATTACTATCAAAATTCAATACAAATATTTAATATTGGTTATAAACTAATATTTGTGTTTTAATATGTGAAAGTGTGGTTATTATAGTTATCAAAGCGTAACGAATTAAAAGGTAGTCTGAAATGTGTTGCTGAAATAGTCGTTATAGTATAGTAGTCGCTAAAATCGACAATTGATATTTCGTAACCAATTGCGTATATGGCTCTTCGTCTCTCGTAATATATCTGTCTCGCTTCCCTAATTGATGGCACCGGAGATTGCATGTCAGGATTACATCTGCGGAGGATGTACGGATTATTTAGTTGCTGCCAGCGAGTAAATAGTGCGCACAAAATTCGCGAAAAAACTTAAAGTAAACCAACATTGTATTCGCTTCAAAACATGCTTTCATTTATATTGCTTGTTTGCTCAAAACAGTATCCATCTATCATACCATGAACTTGTTCAAGTAAAAACAGAAAATAAAAACATTGTAATACTTGTTATTTTAGCTGAGAGAAGTAATTAATTTAAATACAATAACTGTATTTAAGAGTTAGTAAAAACTTAAATTGAATAGAGTTGCTACAAAGCCAAAGCTGTAAGAAGAACAGCATAGCGGTGGTCCAATCTAATTTCGCTCAGCTTTCTTACTCCGCGTCAAAGCGATGATAAATAAAACTTGTAATAAACAGTCTTCCATATTACTCGCCAAGAAAAATATATAGTAATATAAATCTTTTGAAATATATTTATAATTTAAATAACTCATTTATTTATTTATCCAGAACTTTCATAGTCTTAACATAGAAAAGGTATTAAATGGCGATTGACTACTATCAAAATTTATCTATTAATTTAACTGACGTGCAAACCCACAAACTAAGGAGTCAGATTAATAATTTTAATGTTTTAATCAATTAACTTCCTCAATTAAATAAGATCTAAACTTTATTATAACTTGCTTATGGTCTTTGAAATAAAAAGATTAAATAAAATTAAAAAAAGTGTGAAGAGCATCAGCAGCAGAGAACCGTCTCCATTCGCGTTGTAAAGTTTAAAGGACCAATTTCAGCGTTATGGAGTAGTGCAGCCGTGATTGAATTGGACATGAAAATCACATTTAGAATTCATAGCTAGTGTCGATTGCAAATAAGACGGTGGTTATAAAGGCGGAAATATTCCAATCCTTTACTTGATTTAGCACGTAAGATATATCCTTCAGATGGATACGACGTTCTTTGTCTCATTTGTATGGGAATTTTATTCATACACCTAATATTGTTTCCGTCTGAATTGAAATATTTCCAATAAGTATCCGTTTCCAGATTTGCATTATCTTGAGAAGATTTTCTTTCGGATATAACTTACGACAATATTCCTGCTTCACATTTTCTAATATAACTTTATTGGTTTTAAAAGTAGGTATCTGCACCACGAATCGATGTTGACTTTATTTAAATTATTTGTATTGTTTCGTCAATACTTACTTGTATTGGATATGGTAATGAAACTCGAAATGAAAGGATTATGCGAAATTGGAATTAAGATATTATGCGTACACGACTCAAAAAAGAAGATAAAATAAATAGTTTTGTTAAAAATGTTGTCTATCTGTCTTATTGTTCGCCTTTTTTACATTATAGAATGAACTGGAAAGAAACTAAAGAATATAAAAATTTCATCAAATTCGGTATAGTAAATGGTCAGTCACTATATAAAATCATAAAGGACAAAAATTCCACGAAGTACTTTTTAATTTTTTTTTATAAAAGTTATTAAAATATATATATTTAAAAGTTTATTCTTTAATCGATAATCATTAAAAATTATTATTATTAAAATCTATTCACAATCGGTGAAAATTCCGAGTTCACATACTCATAAAAAACAGCTGAATTAAGAAACCTCGAATCCATTTTATTACCTTGTACCTTTTTCAGCTCGTAACCACGAAAGGGACCACTCTATTGGAACGTCGTGTAAAATAATATAAAACTCATATATAATATACACATAATGAATAGTTTATATATACGTGGCTATATACGATTTAGAGCTTATTTATAGTCTTGAAATTGAATTGAATTAAAAATTTAGCACAATTGAAGCAACAAAGCATTATTATAAGCTTATGGCTCTTTGACCTTTAAAAGCTCAAAGCTTAATAGGATATCGGGAGATTGTCGTTACTACTTCTATAAGTTTTTTTTTTTACTTTGGTATAGACGGTGCTCTCGTAATTAATTAATGAAAGTCGAGGTTGGTTAGAAGCTTGGTCTTTTAAAAACTGAATTACACCCGAACGTTAGGTTAGAAAATTACGGACTTATGAACACGGAAATATATATATATATATATATATATATATATACCGTATCGTTTTCATCGTTGACATTCAGCCACAAGTATTTTTTTAGCATGGATAGGTAGACGAGCCTGTGCATGGGCCAACTGATGGTAAAAGGTCTCCACCTCTCATAGACATTGGCGCAGTATAAAATAATAACTATCCTTTACATCGCCAATGCGCAATCGCCAATACAATTTAGGAGCTTAAATGTTGATGTTGTGTACAATACTTTATATTGCTGTTTTCAATATATGATGTATGGTGGTATCTATCCAAATGCCATTACAATACCTACGTTATTATTCTATAAATGTAAGTTTTTTGTATAGTAATGGTAATTATGTAATTCAGAAAATTGAATGGAGTATTTCATTAATAAAAGTTATTTACATATTTATGGAACGCTCAAAAATTTCACAAAATGATAAACATAATCAGTTCGAGTATTTCCAGAAATTATTTGCGTATAATGTGTGATGTAATTACGATTCGCTTGAAGTAATTACGATTCGTGTTTAAATCTGAGAAAATTAGAGAATCCCGTTTATTTTTAATACGTTCAACTTTTCTTATTAAATCAAAGGTATAATTTTGATTGTTTAATTAATTATTTTTATACGGACCTTTGGAGTTAATTAATAGTTAATCCAGGTATGATTGGGTTTTTTATTATAATATAGCTGAGGCCTAGCATGTGCTAATCGCCCTTTAATTTTTTGCAAGCAATTATTATCGGATACGGCTCGTGCGTTGCTGCTATTTTACGAAGATGAGATTATGCCAGGAACACGTAATTGCATTTATTACGATAAAAAGTTTCAATTAAGTCGGATGAACAATGTGTGTGTTTATAATTCGAATAAAAATAGCATTCTTTTAAATATTTAATTTTTTTTGTATTTTGGTCACCCCTACTCGAGAGGCTGGTTACCTTACTGGTTTCCAGTGTGTCAAAAAATATAAATGACGAAGTATACTGAATATAACAATAATAATACTCCATTTAATATATGCTAATATAATATATGATAAACAAAAAATATCTCTAGATTTAGAAAAATCAATCATGCATATAATATATATGTAAAGATTAGCTTTCGTCCAAGCGTGTCATTTTAACAGAATTATGTCAAAACTAGGTACTATAAGAAAGGTTTTACATGGATGGCCTTAACATAATCCCTAGGTCGACATACTAAATACAGATAAGAGTGAAGGAATCTACTTAGATACATAAAATCAATGTTGTGTGGTTAATGTGCGGGATGTTCCCAACAATAGGTTTTCTTAGGTCAACTATTCATCGTTCTTTGCGATAAGGGAATAATATACTCAAAAATTGCCTTTACGAATGACTTTCAGTATATCTATATATATCACGCGCTTTAACTAGAATTAAGATTGAATATGTATGATTAAACACTATTGATGACGATCATGATGTCCTCCCGACCAATTTGGCCACGGCGCACTTGCTCCCACACATTTGTTCGTTGTGTGTATTTGCTTGCTTGGGTGGCTCTATTACTATTACTTTTCAAAATGTTGTACAATTTTTGTAATTTTAGATTTTGTCCAATAAAAGTATAATTTACTTTAAAAAAATAGCCAAAATAAGTCTCAACATGCGAGATATATTTCGTGAAAGCCCAGCCTAATATCTAATTCAAATTGAATGAATTCAGGTAGAAATACGTTGTACTTTCAACGATAATTACCACATTAGAACTTCAGAATTAATTGTTCATATTCGGATTATTTGGTATTGTTTTCATTTCGAATAAATTTTCAGCAAGAATAATCTTAATATAATTATATTCATTGCGAAACAAACTATACAATTAGTCAAAATGCTAAAATGAAAACTAAACATACCTTTTACTAATATGAGATAAAAAAAATATAAACATTATTTTGGAAACCTATCTCTTATGTTATAGTAAAATACAATAACAACATTATTTAATTGTTTATTAAGTTATATAATAATTAATTCACTATCAAAAATGTGTAATATATTTGAACCAATATTTCAAGTATTTATCATAGTGAAATAGCAGTATTTGCGTTGTCTTACAATTATACGTCATAATAGGTATATACATAAACATAGGGCTTTGAAAGCTTTCAAATTAGATTAACGAGAAACTTACCAACTTACTAATGTTTGCGGCCGGACTAAGAGCATCTTGCTTATAAAAGGCCTTAATTCATTATATAACATGAAACGAAAAAAAAAACATAGGTTCAAAGGTGGCTAATAAGATCTTTCCATTTAATAAATACACCATTATCCGAGCCCGCTATAGAGTAAATAGAGAAATGGGCGATCATTTCCTTAAGAGCGACGGCCGCATCTGGCGCTTGCTGGATTATGTTGGTTAAATTCAATAATCTCTCTAGTACCATCTGAGAAAGGCCGTTGCAAGTTTTTCGGCTCCCGTTCCAAGTTCTGACGACTATAATCAACTTTGCTAAGTGACTGGCTGGATTCCGTGGGCTCCGAATTAGCCCAATTCGTAAGCTAATCCTTACTAAACTAGTTTATGTGTATGTTGACAGTTGTTTATACATGTATAATATAAAGAAAAAAACAACAACATATAATTTGAACTTAATAAAGAATAGAAGTTACATTATCTGATATAGCCCAAAGTTAAACTACTGCAAAACAAATATGTTATATACGTAACCGCTGTGTTGAGTATTCACACTTTAAATGTTGTTTCAAAGTGGGTAACCTTTTGATACACCACCTAACTGACAAGAATTCGAGAGGATAGTACTTCATGCCTACCAACATGGTTGTGTTTCGTACTTTATATCATAAGTATAATGACATCAAGCAAGATTAAGTAACAGGAACATTTACCTAACCACACTCAACTTTTACCCAACTCTAAGCAATGGTTGATTGGTGGTGAGATTAGAAACTACTCGTGTATTGATTTTAAAATTTACCAAATAAATAATAAAGGCCAATAAGTGGCTTAAATCTGAAACCCAGTGTTGAATTTCGAATCTTAATTTGTGTTTATATTCAATGCTTGGTGGTGACAGAAAAAATCACATGAAAACTCGCATATTGTATCGCATAACACTTAAACTACCCTCTCTTAAAGACAGGAAGCATTTCCTCACAGTAACAGAAACAGTAACAGCCTGTGAATGTCCCACTGCTGGGCTAAAGGCCTCCTCTCCCTTTTTGATGAGAAGGTTTGGAGCTTATTCTACCACACTGCTCCAATTCGGGTTGGTGGAATATACACGTGGCAGAATTTCAGTGAAATTAGACACATGCAGGTTTCCTCACGATGTTTTCCTTCACCGTCAAGCCCGAGATGAATTATAATCGAAATTTTTTTTAAAGCTTTTACTCAGTAGTTATTTACAGGTTACTTAGTTATGTAAGCCTGTTTATTAAGAATAATCTTAAAGCAAAATTTCTACACATAAAAATATGTTATATTGTTCTTAATCACCTAGTTACTTTACCTATTATTATATTTTATTAAAATATTGCAGTTAATGTGTATATATTGTAGTACGTTCATAAATCACTTAACGGCTAGTCATTATTACGTACAAAAGAAATGAGTTAGTGAAGTAACAGGGGTCAGACGTTCAATGCCGTAGGCATAGGGACATGCCGTAAATCGTTGTTAATGATAAATCACCCATTACAGTAAGAACTAAACAATATATGTTTAGAGCTCAGCATATTTCCTAGCCAAAAAACAATAATAAATCGCCTCATCTATCGGTTTACTGGTGGTAGAGCTTTGTGCAAGCTCGTCTGGGTAGGTACCACCCACTTATCAGATATTCTACCGCAAAACAGCAGTTCTTGGTATTGTTGTGTTCCAGTTCAAAGGGTGAGTGAGCCAGTGTAATTACAGGCACAAGGGACATAACATCTTAGTTCCCAAGGTTGGTGGCGCATTGGTGATGCTAGCGATGGTTAACATTTCTGCCAATGCCAATGTCTATGGGCGTTGGTGACCACTTACCATCAGGTGGTGGTGGTATCCGGTGGCTCGTCCGCCTTCCTATTCTATAAAAAAACTTAACTATAAATAAACAAAAAGAAAACTGTTTAAAGTCAAGCTTTTATTAAAATGTTTTGCTACACTAATATGTAATTTAAATAGATTTTGTTGTCACCAGCACCAAAATGGTCTGCAAAATATCAGCTCAAATAATTCTGTAAAATTGAACATAATGGTATTTTTTAAAAATAAAACTAGATTTTTAAAATATATAAGCTTCAAAACCGCCTTGAGATATTTCGTTAAACTCTTATTACATAATCGCGTGCTTAAAAAATAATAATAGTTAATATCGAATTAATTATTTGTTGATAGTAATAAAACAGAAGGGCATATTGGCTACTTAATGGGAAGTAGTCACTTTTCCCTAAGGATATTGGCATTAAAGGAAGTATAAGTAATTTCTTAGATTATATCAATGCGCTGCCAAATAAAGGAATTAATGTACAGGTGTATCCTCTGAACTTCATGTAATGACTGTCTTGATTTAGTAGCTAGCTCATATGATAGCAAATCTCAGGGTCACTGGACTCAAATGCCGATCGCTTGAAAACTTTAAGATAATATGATTGAAAAATTATATTTTTATTTTTTTTGTATGCTTTTTTATTAATTTTTTCTTCTTTTTCTTAGTACAGCCATAATGGATTATACCGAACGTAATAAGAAGTGAATGTTTATTTATTTTCATTTTTTATAAAAAATAACAAGAAATGGTCTTGATTGATATTTTATATGTTATTTACGAGGTAAAATTTTTAAAAATACGTTTAACAGTATAACGATGATATTATTGTAAGATTTTCCCTGAATATTTGTTACTGTCAATTTCATTTGATGAGTCTGCAAATTTGTAACGTGAAGAGAGGTGAGACGAGGGGATAATAGACGTTCGTGTAATATGTTCGGTATATTTTTAACATTTCCTGGAGGAAATGTAACATTATATTCGTTGTAATTATATTCTGTAATTAAGACCTCGTGCGTGTGTAAACATTGCGAAAAATTCCATTAATAAGGTTTACTTTTGAAAATCGAATCTTTTTTTTTACTTTCGTGGATAGCCGTAATAGCCTCGCGATAAAACGCTATGATCTCAACTGATAATCGCAGGTTCGTCTCGTAGGCTCTAAAAAATAAACATCATCGGTAATTATTCTGAAAGTAATGGAAAAAAATGAGATAATGAGATAATAAAAATGTTTTGAGAATAAGAAAAAAAAAACAGGAAAATATGTGAGTGAATTATAAGTTTGTCAGTGTTTTAATTAAAAAGATTGGTAGAACATAAGAAATTTCACCGAAGAATTTGGGTTCAAATTCGGGAAATTTTTGGGACGCGACCAACCCGGGTAAAAGAACCTGCGTGGAGAATATACGATAATATAACAATCTTATAAAAATAATATCAAATATTATATACACAGATTATTCGCAATGCGGAAAAAATCAAGGAAACTTAACTTAGATCTTAATATATTCTGTATAAGGGTATTTATTATTTATTTATATAATACAATATAACTTATGATGTTTTTGAATTAAATACATGAATTAATTAATCGCTTTTCATACTAAATGTCTACACCATACCCACAACAGACTGAGTCGGGATTACAGCTGTGGTTTTGTATCATTGTATATTTAGTTATTCTATAACGAGAGTAATACATCAATTATAAATACAATACAACAAGCCACTTAAAAGCATAATATTAAAACCATAATAATATAATTTTATTTTAAAAAACTTTTCAATTACACTCATGAAAATTATAATGAAAGACTTGAAACAAGTAATAATGCTTACAAATAAATTAATTTAAGCTTATAATGGATTAATTATATATATTTAATGCATATTTTTGATTCGAATCAGTAACCAGCGCGCTACTTTTGCCTTAACGTTCCCGATGCGCTCCATAATAATGCGTTGATGTCTATTAATCTCAAACAAATACACCAACATATTTTTTTATACATTTAATAAACATGTATTACAATAAAAAGAAGATATATAACACGCTGACAATTCTTTTTTCACTTATTAGTTTTCTCATATAAAAGCTCTCAACTCGAACTCAACAAGAATGTCCAAAAAAAATGTATACCTTTCTAGTCACGTTTTAGCTTATACATCACCTACATAAAATTCAGGGTATCACTTCGTTAACTCATCAGAATGGGCCGAACAACGACGTACAGCTTAATCCGATTTATGCCCCTCCCTTATTGATTTAATCACGATAATCTCTTTTGATTCGTTTACGCATTTACAGATCAAGCTTTGTATTTTATTATATCTATGTGCTTTTATCAAAGTGAAACTTCATTGGACGTCGTGTTGATTATGAGCATTTTGAAACAATAGAAACTTGACACATGGCCAAAATTTCAGGGCTATTGTTTAAGAAAGATCTCGAAGCTTACCGCAGAAAGTAATCGTAAAATGTTGAAATGCGACATTGACCATAATCATTATAAAATTTCAAGAATACACGCATCAAAATGGTATATCATTAAAAGTCTGTTGTCAATATTTCACAGGTGAGTAATAGTTAAGTGAGTTATAGCATAACACTACTAATCACCTTATCTTGAATACTTGAATGGTCACGTTTCACGGTCATGCTTCATACATTGTGAAGATAAAACCGGTAGTCGATAAATGACTTTTAATATGTTGTCGCCTATGCTTTATAGACATATTAATGATTTTAATAAAATGTAATAAAAGCGAACTTGAAGTAAACGTATGAATAACCGTTTTCGCATTCAATTTTTCTTTAAAAATTATTTAAACATTAAAAGTAACCAAAAGTTCGGGTTAAATATCCCGTTTTTTCAGTATTTCATCCACTTTCAGGTTTTCTGTTTTCCTTCACAACTTAACACGAGATAAATTATATTATAAGCACATACAAAATTAAATGTTATTGCGCGGAATTGAACCCGCATTCTTCTGTTAAAATAAACGTGTTCCATCTATTTCTCTCTTGTTTTTCATCAAAAGAATGTATATAGTCATAAAATATAAAATCAATTATTTTTAAGACTGCGAAACAGCCAAGGTTGAATTTAAATTAGTAATTAAACACCAATCATTGTTTAAAGTTTACAAACTTATAAAGGAATATTAACGTTTAATGTTTCCATCAAAGACATCAGAGTCGATATTTCAGAGTGCTCATCTTAGTTACAGCTCATTGAAAATCGATACAACATAAATCGAATCGGCCGTAGGCCTGATTGACATTTTAATTAATGCCATGTTACGTAAATCTTTTGTATCGTTTATGTACAAACATTATTGCAGCTAGTTCGAAATTTATTGTTTAGATAGTAGGATTCCCTGTTGATTGATGTTTTTTCATTCAAATGGAATTTCAGCAGGAATTTGATAAGCATATCACATTTCAATCAGTTATATTTTCATTTTATTGGTGGGTGGGTAGTGAAGACCCTTTTCCGGGTTATATAATAAATAAATAATAATATTCCTAATCTTTAGCTATTTATACTTGTAGTTACATTACAAAACCATATATTATATTTTTTACAAATAAATTTAATATATCAGATATATTTATTATTTCAATGAGTGGCGTATATATTCTATCCTCTTTCTTATATCTTTTTTTTTATTTCAATTTAAATGTTCAATTGCCAGCAAAATTCAATGATGACAGGTGTTTGACTATAACTTAACATTACGGTTACAGTCACTACAATTATTATTATTATTTTTTAATTAAATATAAATCAACTTATTAGTTATTATATCGCTTTGCTAGGCGACCAGTATAATTACTCTTGTAATACTTTGTATTGGGGTGTTCCGGTATGAATGGACGTTTGACCTAACTCACTAGCCTATCAGATTCAAAGGTTGTCAAAGCGTCGATGGTGTGTATATAATTTATACAGTGCTAGTTTCTATGGGCGTAGCTGGCAATTTACAATTAGGATGCGCATTTGTATGTCTGTCTTATTAAAATTATAAAAACAAAAAAATCCTGAACCGAACAAATTTTTACTTAACTTTGCACAAATAAATAAACTAAATACATTATGTACGAATATATTCATATTTCTTCGAAATCGGATTCCTGTCAGCCATGAATGTATATGATTATCAGCTATTTTTTATTTTAATCTGTGTAGACTTATTTAAATTCTCATTGTAAGAATTTTCGTAAATAAATAATAAACATTTTATGTATTTTATAAAATAAATATTTGATAGGATCTTAATTAAAGTTGATGTAATTGACCATATATTTTTTGATGATATAATTAAAAGGTTGCCTGTTTCATGATATAGTATAATTTTTGCCAGTTTGGTCGTGAAAGCTTGTCAAACGAAAGTTTCACGAAAATTTTAATAAGATATTCGTTGGGATCTGAGGTGGCCAAATATAATAACACGTAGATATTAATCGAAGTTTGCTCATCCTGTCAAGCGCAGCTGAATCGAAAACTCATTTGCCTTTGTATTTACAAATTCAGCAATTCATCTTGCATTCGGTGATGAAGGAAAACATTTTGAAAATAGTAGCAAGATTACGTTACATACTAAAAATAATTTCTCTGAATGCTTATATAAAAGTAGTGTTACAAAATATATAGTATGTATAGTAGAGTATATAATTATAGTGTAACTTAAAAACAGAAAAAAAAACTTTTACTTAAAACTGTGTGGTAACAAAATATATTACTTCATTTTGATATTATCTATAATTTAACATAATTAGTGAAAATGAGTATTTATTTTATATTTATACAAATTTTAAATATCTATCCAATTCAGTCAGGAGCGTTTCAGAATGAGCTATAAACATATCTCCTTAAATCAACTTAAATCAAAATCTTTATTTAATATAGAAAACATACCGTAACAGCCTGCGAATGTCCCACTGCTAGGCTGAAGGCCTCCTCTACGACATATGCTTAATGATTGTAAATTTTTCATAAAGCTTAAATTTTTGAGACAGAAAAACAGAGAACGTGGTTCAACAAGGTATCAATTATAGGCAAATTTATTACTTTCTATACAGATGCCAAAAAAGTGTAATGTTTTCAAATTTCATATAAATATGTATGTAAGTTTCTTTATAGAACAATAACTATTAAATGCCTGAATAGATTTGAATTTTATGTATAAGGTATCGTTAGAATCCTTTTATCATCCCGAGTGACCGTTTTGGATATTTTTAATTTTTGGTTCGTTTTTAGGCACTGCAGACGTGTTTTTAATTTTTGACGTCGTCTTAATTATATTTGATTAAAGACTAAATATGTTCTCATAGGGTAAGTAGCATGAATACATTCACAGTTAGTCAATATTCTTCTGCCAGGCACTAAATTTATACTACCACATTGCTCCAATGTGGATTTATGGTAACATAACGTCCTTCACGAGGGATATAACATACGATTTTCCATGGTTGTTGGTGTATAGGCAATGTAAAAATTTCTTACAGTACCAATTACTATGGGTGGTAAGAAGTCACTTCTTGCCATCAGTCTGTCCATCTATTTTGTCTTTTCCTCCGAATTCTAATAACACAAGGTTTCCACAATCTATATCTACCCACGTCTCTACCCACATACTGATGTATTATTTGCGACTAAATATGTCGTATTTAATAATGAACATGAATAGAATACTCCAATATGTACTCATCATCATACATCACTCGGTCTCTACTCAATTAATTTGACACGCGCTAAATGCTTGCATTACGCGATGTACGCCGTTGTAACGTGAGTGCTTTATTATGAAAACGTTTCAATTGTTAGGGTTTTTGTTTACTTTGAAATTCACATCAGGCGACGCAAACTGCGGTGGCATTCCTTTTGAATCCTGCAAACTGTGGAGCTTAGTGCTATATGTTCTAACTCCGAGTACAGTGAGCGACTGAAGCTGAATCGAATGACTTTTAAAATTAATTGTTTTTAAGCCTGCTACCTATTAAATTTTGTTTTTTTTTTCAAGTTTATTAGTTATATTTGAATAAACTTTGTACTTAGCCAAAAATAAAAAGATAAATTAAATATGTAATAATTATGAATATAATAAAAATGATAAAATATAATATAATAACCTTGTCATAAGTTATTTATTCTAGTTGTATGATTTTTTAATATTTTTAAGTAGACTCGTTCGAGGATAAATGAATGAAAATAAATTTTGTCACTGTGCAAGGCTGTGTTAAAAAATTTAATATAATTTATATTTTATTTTAATACGTATTATATATAGCTATAATGATTTGATACCAAATATAAAATTTGTGTAGTAGTTCTACTTAATAGTTTCTAACAATTTTATGAATATAGTATTACTTATTTGCATACTAACAAATAAATAAATGCATTTTAAGAATTAGTACTATTTTCTTACTTTTGAAAAAAAATCCATTGTTTTAAAATTTCCATGTATTTAAATTAAATCTAAGGCCTCGTTTGCTGTAACCTGCGTCGCTGGTTGTACTATAGTAATACTACATTTCAAGCAATGCTCGGTTTATCTCCGCTGACGTCTTGCATACGTGATGCGAGGGGTTATGATGGAAACATTAGAGATAACAAATGGGGGACTTTGTTACTCTAAAACCCGTTTCACGACTAAACAATATAAATTGTGTGATATTTTCTTACCGCGATATTTATGCGAGTCTTAAGAGCTCATGTTCATGCAAGCGCGCATGAGCTCGTGCTTAGAGATAATTTCGTACTAATAAATCAACTTCAAAATACCCTGTCATGATTCTCTTAATAAAGGAATACTTGGATCGTAAAGCGTAAATTATATTCTAGAAAATAATATAAGCTTCGAAAATGTATAACTATTCAGCGCGTTCACGTGTTCCGATTTTAGTTTATGAATATATATTTATTATCAAGGTTTGCAAATTGAATATAAATCATCCAAACTTGAACGACGACAATATTATTAAGTCGATTTGTATTACTTTTTATTAGGAAATCAGTTCGAATTCGAATACGATTCAAATCGCTTTCGATTTAGCAGTTGATCGATTAAAATTGACTCTCGTAAACTTGCTATTACCGAGTCCAACTTCAGCTCCAAAGTCAGTCAGCCAATTGTATTCGATTGACTATTTATTTAAAGAACATTACACAACACGAAACAAAATTTTGGTACACAGTAAAACTATAGTTTTGTATGTAAACGAAAAACAGGTTTTGATAATTAAATAATATTTCAAAGGATCTCTGTCTTTTCTAATGGTATATAACCTGTGTCGAAATTAAACAACTTTGTACAGCGATAAGTAAATTGGCAATAGACAAAACTCTCTATTTCCACTCACTCTCATTTACTTTGTTCACGTGAACTACGTGAACTAATCAACGAACTCCAATTGACAGTTACAAATCCAATTTCAGTACACGAGATATTATAAACAAACTAAGTACATGGGTTTTTGGTAATGACCCGATTTAAGCCCGAGATCTTGGTTCAGTAGGCCAGTAAGACTCACGTTGTTTTCATTTAATGATAATTTACTCTAAAAAGCAAATACATATATTATTACATTTTAATATTTTTGTCTATTTTGTGTGCCTTTTTTATTTTGTCAGAATCAGTGGCAGTGTAATACCCCGTATTACTGTAAACTTTCCAACTTTACGCTGATACTGAAACTTTCAAAAACTTTTCATTGAACCTAGGCCTTAGGGATCTGTGGCCTGATAAGCTAGGTACTAGACTAAAGCAGCAGGTATATGCATATACAATACATATATAATGTCACATACAGACTAATCACTGGTATTCACGCAACACCTGACCTATTATTGTCATACATCAAAATCACTTATGACGTACGACCAGCCCGAATAATAATTACATAACACGTTCAAGAGAAATTCACTAATCTTATATATGATAGCGAATAGTAAACAATTATTCGGCTCAGATATATTAAGTGTTTTAAATCAAAATTTTAAAAACAAATTATTGAGTGGTTAACAATTATTCGGCTCAGAAATATTAAGTGTTTTAAATCAAAACATTAAAAACAAATAATTGGTTGGTTAATTTTAAACACATTTGAAATAAATTTAAAATCTAAATCGAAATTAAAGTTGTCATTCAAGTACGTTTTAAAAGTTTTATATGTGTATTCCATTTTACTTTTAAGTTTATCGTGTTAATTAAATGTGTAACGAATACAGTCTTGAAACGTAGACTAAAATAAAAAAAAATCTCCAAGAAAAACAACATGACACTTTTATTTACTATATACCAAATTTCATCAAATTCAGCTTAGTGGCTTACCCCTGAAAGCGTAACAGAAATAGACAGAGTTACTTTGGTATTTCTATTTATTGTTAAAATTTTTTTTCTATATAAATTTAAAATGGTTCTTATTCTACATTTTTTTTAAATGATGAGCCTAGTTAACTTTTGGCAAATGAACAAATAGTTTCAGCTATCAATTTATATGAAATAAAAATTTTAGTTTATGTACCAAAAATGTTGAATCACTACACCACCGCGTCTTTATCTGGGACATTTATCAAATATACTCACAGACCTTGTAAAATTTATTGGTTTTCGTATGACCGCTTCTGCAACTGAGACTGCGCGTTCTGTTAAAACGAAGATCGGCTTTGGATTTCTTTCCGCGCAAGTTTTCGAATGAAGAAAACTATTGAAGACGATATTTTATAGATGTTCAATATTAATATTATGTAGCATTTTTTCCATTCATAAAACTCAATATATTTTGCTAGTTTTTTATTATGTTTGATTCGTACTCAAACTACCATAAACACTCGAACCATAACATATTTAACAGCTAGGAAATGTAAAGGTGAGATGCAAATAACCTTTGGTGCTCGAAAGACGTGACGCGGGAAGTTTGTGAGCTCGCACTGAATACCAATGTAGAATCACCCTGAACAACTGAACAAGAGTGACTTTCAGTATACTACAGTCATCGTAAACTGTGGCGCTGGCCCTTATCGTCCACGTGATTTGAATATTACAGGATTTTATCTTTTGTGGCAAAAATGTTTGCAAATACGGCTATTTGAATGTGTGACTTTTAAGGGTATATTGTGATATATTTTTCTTGTACATTTAATATTAAAACAACACGCGTTACGCGTTATTTTAATAACAGAAATATTTACATCTATTACCAGCATATATACTGTGTATTTCTCATATTATCCGTTTTTCAAAAAAAGCAATACGAATCATTTTTTGAATATAGCAATTTATACTTCGACAAAATCGTTTGCCTTGACCGACTCTATTAAAGCACATCCAAAACTACTAAGCCTAGGAATCTGATATTTGGAACAAAAAAACCTATTATATCGTCAAACTAAACACCATAAAATTTATATTATCTGTATGAGAATATAATAAAAAGAAATTTTTGTTTTTTAGTATCTACATATTATTGTAGTGTTGTAATAAATAAGTCGTATTTATTTTTTTAATAATATAAACAACTATTAAATTATAACACTACAAAAATGTCTTTCCATCTACGGATTTACATACAATATACGCTATAATTGTTTTAAATAATACATCTTTAACTTATATTCAATATTCTTATTAGCTAATGCTCGTCTTGTTTTGTTTTCTAAGCTATTTATTAAGCGAGAAATCAAGCGCTAGTACCCTGTATCTAGTTAGTATCTAGTTAGCTGAAATAGACATAATGCTATGAGTATAGTATATTTTTATGTCAATAAACTAAAAATCTCTATATAATTAAATTATTTTTATAGTATAAACATAATATTTGTGTAAAAATAGTTAGAAAAAATAATTCATTTGCTACGTATGTCAGTCGTATTTTATATCACTAACGAATTAATATTTATATTTACCTTACTGCAGCTAAGTATAGAGAATTAATGCGTTTTTAATGTAAAGTCAATGCATTCCTTAAAGCTTTCCGAGCGTGTAAGACGTCACAAGAAATTTAATATGGGATAGAGCTGTATTAAGCCATGTGGGCCGTGAGCAATGCAAGACTCGCAGAGTCGGCCCCATTTCGTAATATCCTTATAAACAGGATTTAAATTTTAATTTAATATAATTTGACTTTACCTAGTCAATATTACCTAAACAATAAAGTGTTCTTGGAAATAATTAACAAACTAAAATAGAAAGAAATTGCAAAGAGGAGTTTTGTGCATTATAAATTTACATTGAAATGTAATGTAATGTAATGTAATAAATCCACAACTTTGCTCCCATGCAAGTTTCGCTGAGAAATGCAGGTTTTCTCATAATATTTCCCTTCAAGTATGAGATACATTATAAACAAAATTTGAATTCATGAAGTGTGTTCTCGACTATTAAGGTCAAGCTCAATGTCATAGTTGATGTGCAAGAATCACAGGAGGCAAATGCTTGTAAATTCAACTTAACAATGCCGGAGAGGCCGCTATCTAATCTGAAAATGACCATTGTCAGTGTGTACGCTCTAAGTCGGAATTTATCAGGGAGTAGAGTTGTATTCTTCACCATTGCTGATAATAGTAGGACCTGTACGCTCTACTGCAAGTTGGTTGATCTATGATATAAGCAGTGCATTAGACCAGTAACAAAATACGACTGTTTTTTTTTCTTATATCTTTCATAATGTCAAATAATATGGATAAACTTTTGGCTGAAGTAAAAAACAAATATTTGTTACTATAAAAATTCTATACAACTGATCTATTTTATCAAATCTAATTTGCCACGGAAGTCTTTCTTTAGTCGTAGCTGGAAGCGATCTGTTTTGCATTTTGCAAGAACTTTATAACTTTTTTATATAAATTATCTGTTTGCTATGTATTTTCTTACTACTTTTTATTACTTTCTTTTTATTCCATGTAGAAAAAAGAATTACAAACAAAGTTTTTATATCAAATTGAGTGTCCTCAATGACGCTTATTTTAATAAAGAAAATAAAATTTTAAGCAAAAATAATTTTCATTGCCTATAGTATACATGTATATACTTTGTGTGTAAAACATCTAAATCTTAATCAAAGATACGGGTTTGAACCATGTGTGCCCAATAATTCGCATTGGAGCAGCTTGATAGAATAAGCTTCAATCCACCTCCCGAAGAGGAGCAGCGGTGCAGCGGTGCAGTTGTAAAGTGGGACGATTACAGGCTTTTACGTATGTGTGTCATATCCTATTCAAATACAAACACCTCATGTAATTTTAAACATTTGTATTGAATTAATGTTTATTTAATTTATTTTAAGAACACTCTTTAATTTCATTTAAGAATAATTATTCTACTTTTAGTGTTTTATTTTATCCTGGAAGTAATAGTATTGAAAAAAAGTAGACAAATACCTAATATTTTTTAAATTTAAAGTTCAATAAAACTGTTAAAGAACAAGGAGGAGTATGGTACGAACTTTTCTGATTTTACCTATCCAAAACAATTAACGTTGAAACATAGGTGTAGGCATTTTATTCTCAAAAAAGACATAAGTCACTTACATGAGAATACACATATATATTAATAAAACGTTCATATTCGTCTTTAGTACCCATTTAAAGCATTGGCTTATTTTTTTATTTTATTTTTATTGCAAAAACAATCTTAAAACAACATTGCAAGATCAATCCTGAATTAAAAAAGGTTTTAGCTTCAATTTTTAATATCACAATACAAGTATCTTCATTTGTTCGAATAACAAATAAGCTTAAAGAAATAAATAATCTTATCATTATCTTTTCCAGATAATCGTTTGGTAAAGAACATGAAAAGAGTAATAATCGCTACAGTTTTAGACTTATAAATTAATTGTATCAAGTAAGTCATATTGTAAAAATTTTAGCTTACCTTCACGTATTTTCAACTGAATATTGTAATAAATGTTAAACTGAAGCTTACTTTTTCCAGTACGTCCAAGGGTTCTTTAATTCTAATATCGTATGTATACGAGAATATCTTACTTTAGTACGTCTTATTACATTACATTGAGTCTTTTGTAAATTAAATTTTCTAACTTTTATCTCGAGTAACTCTCAAGGGCGTTTTGACAAATTTTATTGAAATTCTAACAGAAAGTCTGAGCCCTTCGAATGTTTTATTGGTACTAGAACAAGCCTTATCCGATCAAAGGCAATAATTTACTATTATATATTATGTAGAACCCCGTAATTTAATTTAGTTTAAAAGGTAAGATCTCAAAAAATGAAAACTAATTATTTGGAAAAAGATATATGTCTCTTGGTACATAAGGATGAGGTTTTTTTAAGCTATTTTGATATGCCAAAATACTATGGATAATGATAGAGTTTTAAAATTATCCTTGAAAATTTCATAATTATTCTATTTGCGTAGTTGCAAATAATAATTAGATACAATTTCAGATGTTAAAATAAGCTCCAAAAACCTTCCTCTCTAAATAGAAAGAATGCCCAGCGGTGGGACTTTTACTGGCTGTTACATAGATATTTATAAATAAACTTCGATTTCGCACATAAAAATAATGCTAATTTTTTATTTCTTTTTGTTTACATATATTGGATTGCAATTATTATTTTTAAAATAAAATAGCATTATTAGTATAGTTAGATACTTTCACGAATTTTATAAATACAATAAATTATTAATTTGTGACATTTTTACAACTTATAAAGAATACTCAATTTAATGTTAACTTACATAAAAACTACAATAATACAAGTATTGTTCTTGTAACTTCTAAAAGTAGCTTTATTTTAAAGTAGGTCGAAAAACAGCACCTTTTGGTATCACTCACGTGACTCACTACGTTCTTTCAACGAAACGAATGTGTGTGTCGTTCGGAGAGAAAAAGATATAGTTACTTCAGGAAATGGGCCATTCTCCGCCTTTTTTAGCCATCGGGTATTAGTGATTTGCTCCTTTTCTAAAGTGGAATTGCATTGGAAAAGAAAAAGGAAAATTGATTACCTATTACAGAAAACCCTGAAGAATAACTAATATATGTTTTTTTTTTTTTTATATTGATATGATTATGATTGCCAGTTCGTATAAAGTAAAACGTGTATTGTATTTAAAAAAGACGGTGTTGACACTTATTTAGAACATACTGCCACATAAAATGTTAATTAAAAATTGACAAATTACGTCTTTAAAAATTATCATAAATTGGGAAAATTTTGACGAATTAATTTTTATTTGAAAACTTATGAGAAGTTAGTAGTTAGTAGTTGCAAGTCATCCACAATTTGTTCCCTTAAACGTTTTTATTGAAGCCATTCATTTGCCCAAACTTAGCAAATCGGTGAACTAAAACTTTTGCTGTCACACCCGTATCAAATAATAGAAGGATTCTCTTTTGACCCCTTCTTATCTTGTCGATTTTTTCGGTGAATTAAAGTTTTGAGAGAAGTATATGATAGGCTTATATATTTAACAAGAATTAGAGCTGAAGTTTTAATGTAATTACCATGCCTATATTTAGAATACGTAGAAATGAACAAGACGTTTCATATTTCTTTAAAGCTGACTTGTTATACTCATTTCGTTTGTATTTATCCACAAACGAAATTGTCAAAAATTTAATGGTTTAATTTTGTCGTATATATTATATAAAAAAAAAAGTTTGACGAGAATTTTGCGGTTGTAAATGGCACTTTAGAAGTGTTACAATGGATTACTTTCAATCACTGATAAAATATTTTATAAAAATTGACATTTTTTATAGCTTGTCACAGCGAAAACTCCAAATTTATATAAGAAATAATATCCTTAAGATGTTTTATAAGTATCAAACTGTAGTACAACAATATTGAATATTAATCAAAGCTAAGAGTTATAATGTACCTGTTTCCAATATCTTAGTCGGGTATTAATTTAGTTTGATTTACAGTTCAGTAAGTCCATTTAGATTATTATATACCTTATCAATTTGTAGTAATATTATAATTTAGTAATGTACAGTAATTACTAGTCGTGTTAATAGAATAAAGCGGTTGTACAGTTTACATATCGCTAAAAGTTTTCACAGTTCAAATTCCTTTAAAAGAACAACTTATTTAAAAAAAAATGTTTTGCTAAATATACTTAAGCCACTTCCTAAAGTAATTATAAAACTCAATTACATTTTTGAAAGAGTTTTGATAAGGTGTTTTAGTTTTTATATCAAATACCTAACAATACAGAACTAAAGAATAAAACACACAGAAACCCAATACGGGATTTTTTTTCCCGAACTAGGTTTATCTATACCGTATTCCAATCGAAGAGTAAAGAAAAATTAAACGTACCTTGATACACGTTCCATGCTTCATATCGTTCCATGTTCCATCCAAAACAGTGTTCCTGTATTATGTACTACAAACAGTTTTTGATTAATTTACCCTTACTTATAACATAACACAGTTCCACTTAACTAGTCACAACCACTTTCAAATAACTTCCAAAGTTCTAATTACAACATCGGTAAAATTGAAAACGCATTTTTTTGCGAATATATAATAAATATTGTAGATTATTCAACATCTCGACCAATGTTATCGCGTCATCTCGATGTCAAAGTTATTTATTTATCTTTACTCCACATAGCACAACTTTATAATATATTAGCTGACCCGTGCCCACTTCGTTGGGCGGTAAACATTTTTACTTGTGATCAAACATTGGCCGAACATTAATAAAATTGTCTCACGTATTTAATATTTTAAATTATCTCTTAAACTATGCAACCAAAAACAAACTGTAAAAAAATAATTGTATCTAAATAAATTTCCTTGGTAATAAAGCGATTTATAAATAGATTGACGTGTTGTATATGAAATAAACCGTCTAAATACGTCGGTCGTATTATTTCTTTAACCATTTTTCAAAATTATATGCAGTCAAAGGGAAAAGTCTTTTGTTTTAAAAACTTGAGACGATAGATTTTCTTATTTTCATAATAATTAATAATTGTTGATAATATGACCAATAAACATGACCTAACGAACTTTGCAAACCTCTACTAATAGTCTTAATTTTTTGGGTTAATGTATAGCCTATGACACTAACAAACAATGTGTTCAAAATCGGTTCACAATCCTCAAACAATCAATCTCACAAACTGTACCTCTTTATAATATTAGTATATATTGACGACTTATTTAAAACGAGTAAGCTCATTTAATGACTTAAGATTAAGTCATCGGAACATATTATTCAAAACTACCCATATTAAAATAAAATACGTTAAATGAGTAAATAACTTGTAATAACTCATAATCGACACTTAGCTTTACTTCAGTTTATTGTTTCCATGTAAGTGACGTTGCATCTTTAATGGAAATAAAAATATTTAAGTCTAAATACGACCCTTTTCAACACACTGCTCAAATTAGGCAGCACCGCTTAGAAAAAAAACCTAGTTTACCAATATTAATCAAGAATTGCTTCATTAAAATCGATTGGAAATCAATTGATATCGAGACGTTCAAAAATCCATTCGTTTATACCATATTCAACTTAGTTTTATTTCTTTTAAATTAAAATTGTTCCATCCTCAAGGTATAAACGAACCAATTATCAAAATCGGTTGAAGCCGAATTGTTAACCTCCTCTTTTTTGATGTTCGACTAAAATCAATTATACTGAGCGTTTTAATGTTATAAATTTTTTCAGTACAGTAACTAATAATTTTTTGCAAAATTTTGCAGCGTTCAGGATTTTATTTCGTACTAGTTCAGAATTTATGTGAATATTGAAACCTATTTTGCCTGCATATGAACGTTGACTTGATCCTTTGTAATATCCTTTTTATTTCGTACGATACTGGAAGCTTTTATTTATTTTATAGCTGTTACCTCAGTTGTTTATCAGACTGAAACGATATAACCTTTAGGTTAAAAAAATTAGTAAAATAAGATACTGAGTAAAATAATCTTTAAAAAATATAATAAATATATTACTTATATATTTTTATTTTTGCAAGCATTTACTTAATAGCTCATTCACCACCTATTTATGATGCGTTGGCATTTTCCCAGAAACTTTGCAAGTGGCAACAACAAGTGTACATACCAACACAATCGAATAAATGATACATACACAAAGCCGAGATGGCCCAGTGGTAAAAACTCGTGAATCTTAACCGATGATCGTGGGTTCAAACCCGGGCAAGCACCACTGAAGTTTTCCATGTGATTAATTTGTGATTATAATTCATCTCGTGCTTTTCGGTGAAGGAAAACATCGCGAGGAAACCTGCATGTGTCTAATTTAACTGAAATTCTGCCACATGTGTATTCCACTAATCCGCATTGGAGCAGCGTGGTGGAATAAGCTTCAAAACCTTCTCCTCAAAAAGGGAGAAGAGGCCTTAGCCCAGCAGTTGGGCATTTACAGGCTGTTACCGTTACCGTACACATAGGAACAAAATCAAGCATTCTTTTTTAATAATATTATTAAACTTTAATTCTTTAATTCTGTTTATAATTGAAACTTGCAAGGAAAACTAGAAATATATTTGCGTGATTTTAACCCTAATATACCAACCCGGTTCAAATGAAATAAAGAAAATAAATTAACATTATAGCACACTGATAACATACTCGAGGAACGCCTATCCAGTCGAACACATACAGGGATTTATAATTTTGTTTATTCTATTAGCATCGCTAAATCAATACACTCAAAAATACGTGTGAAATTTAAACAAAGGCAATTGAGATGTTGAGTTTACGTAACGTCGTCTGTAGTCAATTCGGAGAGCATTAAAGCAAAATAAGAAGGTAACATTTTGCAATCAATTTTATACAAACGCTATTCGGTTCGATAAATCCTTTTGATTTGTAGCAATATACATTATTTTATAAGTAGCTAAGTACTGAGCTAAGTGTTCATGATATTATTTTTATTAAAATTTATTTTATTTTTTAATGTTTGACGTATTTCTTGAATTCTTCGATTCCAAACATCGTCGAGCTTTTATGAAACTGCGGCTGTAACGACTGACCACTGCAGTAACGTTATTTTAATGTTGTATTTGACTTTGCATCAAGCAGTTATTAAGAATGATAATGTTTTAGTACATTCGAAAATAGATTACTATTTTAATGGAATAAGATAAAGAGATTTTTTCCTAAGTATTGCATAATACTACATATTTGACTAATATATTAGTCAGAATTTTCTCACATTGTAGAAAGTATTGGGAACTGCGCACTCCCTTCTCATACAAGGCATAAACCTACATACACTATACTAACGACAGTGCAAAATAAACTTGTTTAGCTCGCACAAACGAAATGGAAGTACGTAATTGAGCTTGTTTCAGTCAAATTACTTAGTGTAGGACGGAGTGGCGTCGTAAGGCGTCATCCCCCAATTTCATAGAACGTCCGCTCATAGCAATTAGCAGTCAGCTGGCTATTACAGCTAATGATCACAGTTGATGTATGGTGTGCTTCGTTATCAACAAAAAAACATATACATTCATATATGTTGTGTTTTATATTTGATACTGATGTTTTTTTGTGACGTTTTTGCTGGTATTCAAACGTTAATCGAATTAGGAAATATATTCAATTAAATGTAATGTGTGTACAGTTTCAGAATTAAACATATATAACCCTATTTATAAACGTTGCTTAATGGATGTTTAGATAATCATTGATTTCTCTCTTTCTGTCATTATTAATTTGACATTTGAATAAAGAAGATACAGCGTGTTTAACTAATCACCTGTTAAACAATGGCCCGGCTATCTTATATAAGGTTACTACCGCCTATAGGAATTGGTATATAAATATATAATACATAATCGTTTGCTATTTCTTACGTCGTCTATTCCTTTCTGAGTCCCTTCTGATATAAAGTGTTATGGTCCCTTATATATGTATGTGTCTATTAATATTGCCAGTACAAACTAGAGACTTAGAAAACGTAACCAATTGTTGTTTAGAGGTATATATTACCTCCTTCTTTAACAACCTCTTTGGTTAAGAGGCTTATAAGGATCCAAACTTTAAGGGTTCAAATAGCAGAAACTGGTCAAGAGGACAATATCATCACTTCTGCAATAGTTAGAAGTATGTTCAAGGTAATTGAATACCTTTTTTTCATGTAAGAGGGGTTAAACGGGCAGAATGTTCCCCTGATAGAAAGTTACAAGTGACTACCACTGCCTATGGATATCTGCAATACCGGAGGGCTTGCAGGTGAGCTACCGAAGTTTAATATAGTAAAATGTATAGGATTTTTTTTAAAGTAAAGTAAATATCCCGATTCTGGCTTCTTCTCCTTTTTAAGAAAAGGTTTGAAGCTTATTTAGTCCCGCTGCTAGAATACGGGTACACATTTGACAAGCAATTTACCTGACACAGGCTAGTAGGTTTCCTTACGATAATGCTTTGAGAACTTTTTAAAGTAAATTAAAAAAAAAACAGTTTGCTTAATGAATTGAAGGTGACAAATTCTCGTAAATATAAAAAAAATCGTAATGAATTTTTAAGTACCTATAGAAGTTTTCTTAATGCATTAAATATTGATATTAATGTTGTATCGTTACTTTAAAATAGATATTCGATGTAAATATCATTTAAAAAATCTACGATGCATAATAAATTATCTAACTTAATAATTAATGCTCGAAAAAACTGTCAACTGCCATTTTCACGTAGTAATGGCAGCACTTTGTAACAAGGGTATCGCTGTGAGCGAGAACCTAGCGCTTTTTATTCCCAAATCCTCTAACTGGAACTCAAAATGCGGTGCTTTAATAATACCGCTTTGTTCTTTCTTCAGAACAGCGGGGTCTGTCTTTGTGATATTTTTACAGTATCACTAAATTATTTCTTGTTTACTATTTTAAGTTTCACAATTTTTTTTCTAATATGGTGTGAAAATATGTTGTGTATTAATCATCATTATAATATTGAATTTCTCATCAATTATAACCATTTCTTCACATATTGGATTAATATATTTTGTGCTTTTAAAACTCGAAAATCATTAGTAAATACTGACTTGGAAGTAAGTAGAGCTTTCTGCAAACCCGCCTGGGTAGAAACCACCCACTCAATACATATTCCAAACCGCAATACTTAGTATTATTGTGTTTTGTTTTGAAAGGTGAATGAGCCAGTGCCAGAGCCAGTGTGTGATCGGGCTATTATTACTCAACTATCGTCGTTCTCTTATTTTTTTAATGTATATTTGTACTTAATGGAATAAAAAATCAATTGTATTAATATAAAAAATATATATATCATTTTTTTTAGATTTTATAGATGAATTCAGATAAAGATTTATTTAAAAGGCTTTGCTATTAAGTCTATATAAAAAGACTAGTCAAATTAAAATTACCATGAATTAATTATAAATAAATATTTGTAATTAGTTATATATTGAATTTAATAATACAAATAGAACACAAAATCAAATGGTACGTTTAACGTTCTTGCCAATGATAAAACATACCACTAAGCTAAATGTTCGCTTTGATTCGTGAAGTTTCATGTGGTTTTATTTTAGGCTTAGCGCAGACATACAATTGTTACTGAGAATAAAATATTTACTGAACATAACGATGTCTTGGTTTTGCCTGACACTATATGCTTAGTTTTATTTTAACAAAATATATATGGTTTGAGGTATAATTATTTCGTCTATTTATAGAATGTAACGATTTGATTGCCTAATGTACTATATTGCATATTCCAATTTTAATTGAGTTATTGATTGAGTGAGAATTGAGTGAAATTTATTTATTTATTTTCATATATCAGAATTAAATTTATAGATATGAATTTTTTGATGAATGATACATACACAAAGCCGAGATGGCCCAGTGGTAAGAACTCGTGAATCTTAACCGATGATCGTGGGTTCAAACCCGGGCAAGCACCACTGAAGTTTTTCATGTGATTAATTTGTGATTATAATTCATCTCGTGCTTTTCGGTGAAGGAAAACATCGCGAGGAAACCTGCATGTGTCTAATTTAACTGAAATTCTGCCACATGTGTATTCCACTATTCCGCATTGGAGCAGCGTGGTGGAATAAGCTTCAAAACCTTCTCCTCAAAAAGGGAGAAGAGGCCTTAGCCCAGCAGTGGGGCATTTACAGGCTGTTACCGTTACCGTACACATAGGAACAAAATCAAGCATTCTTTTTTAATAATATTATTAAACTTTAATTCTTTAATTCATGTTATAATTGAAACTTGCAAGGGAAACTAGAAATATATTTGCGTGATTTTAACCCTAATAAACCAACCCGGTTCAAATGAAATAAAGAAAATAAATTAACATTATAGCACACTGATAACATACTCGAGGAACGCCTATCCAGTCGAACACATACAGGGATTTATAATTTTGTTTATTCTATTAGCATCGCTAAATCAATACACTCAAAAATACGTGTGAAATTTAAACAAAGGCAATTGAGATGTTGAGTTTACGTAACGTCGTCTGTAGTCAATTCGGAGAGCATTAAAGCAAAATAAGAAGGTAACATTTTGCAATCAATTTTATACAAACGCTATTCGGTTCGATAAATCCTTTTGATTTGTAGCAATATACATTATTTTATAAGTAGCTAAGTACTGAGCTAAGTGTTCATGATATTATTTTTATTAAAATTTATTTTATTTTTTAATGTTTGACGTATTTCTTGAATTCTTCGATTCCAAACATCGTCGAAAGGACAAGCTTTTATGAAACTGCGGCTGTAACGACTGACCACTGCAGTAACGTTATTTTAATGTTGTATTTGACTTTGCATCAAGCAGTTATTAAGAATGATAATGTTTTAGTACATTCGAAAATAGATTACTATTTTAATGGAATAAGATAAAGAGATTTTTTCCTAAGTATTGCATAATACTACATATTTGACTAATATATTAGTCAGAATTTTCTCACATTGTAGAAAGTATTGGGAACTGCGCACTCCCTTCTCATACAAGGCATAAACCTACATACACTATACTAACGATAGTGCAAAATAAACTTGTTTAGCTCGCACAAACGAAATGGAAGTACGTAATTGAGCTTGTTTCAGTCAAATTACTTAGTGTAGGACGGAGTGGCGTCGTAAGGCGTCATCCCCCAATTTCATAGAACGTCCGCTCATAGCAATTAGCAGTCAGCTGGCTATTACAGCTAATGATCACAGTTGATGTATGGTGTGCTTCGTTATCAACAAAAAAACATATACATTCGTATATGTTGTGTTTTATATTTGATACTGATGTTTTTTTGTGACGTTTTTGCTGGTATTCAAACGTTAATCGAATTAGGAAATATATTCAATTAAATGTAATGTGTGTACAGTTTCAGAATTAAACATATATAACCTTATTTATAAACGTTGCTTAATGGATGTTTAGATAATCATTGATTTCTCTCTTTCTGTCATTATTAATTTGACATTTGAATAAAGAAGATACAGCGTGTTTAACTAATCACCTGTTAAACAATGGCCCGGCTATCTTATATAAGGTTACTACCGCCTATTGGAATTGGTATATAAATATATAATACATAATCGTTTGCTATTTCTTACGTCGTCTATTCCTTTCTGAGTCCCTTCTGATATAAAGTGTTATGGTCCCTTATATATGTATGTGTCTATTAATATTGCCAGTACAAACTAGAGACTTAGAAAACGTAACCAATTGTTGTTTAGAGGTATATATTACCTCCTTCTTTAACAACGTCTTTGGTTAAGAGGCTTATAAGGATCCAAACTTTAAGGGTTCAAATAGCAGAAACTGGTCAAGAGGACAATATCATCACTTCTGCAATAGTTAGAAGTATGTTCAAGGTAATTGAATACCTTTTTTTTCATGTAAGAGGGGTTAAACGGGCAGAATGTTCCCCTGATAGAAAGTTACAAGTGACTACCACTGCCTATGGATATCTGCAATACCGGAGGGCTTGCAGGTGAGCTACCGAAGTTTAATATAGTAAAATGTATAGATTTTTTTTAAAGTAAAGTAAATATCCCGATTCTGGCTTCTTCTCCTTTTTAAGAAAAGGTTTGAAGCTTATTTAGTCCCGCTGCTAGAATACGGGTACACATTTGACAAGCAATTTACCTGACACAGGCTAGTAGGTTTCCTTACGATAATGCTTTGAAGAACTTTTTAAAGTAAATTAAAAAAAACAGTTTGCTTAATGAATTGAAGGTGTCAAATTCTTGTAAATATAAAAAAGTCGTAATAAACTCTAAGTACCTATAGAAGTTTTCTAAATGCATTAAATATTGATATTAATGTTATATCGTTACTTTAAAATAGATATTCGATGTAAATATCATTTAAAAAAATCTACGACGCATAATAAATTATCTAACTTAATAATTAATGCTCGAAAAAACTGTCAACTGCCATTTTCACGTAGTAATGGCAGCACTTTGTAACAAGGGTATCGCTGTGAGCGAGAACCTAGCGCTTTTTATTCCCAAATCCTCTAACTGGAACTCAAAATGCGGTGCTTTAATAATACCGCTTTGTTCTTACTTCAGAACAGCGGGGTCTGTCTTTGTGATATTTTTACAGTATCACTAAATTCTTTCTTGTTTACTATTTTACGTTTCACAATTTTTTTTCTAATATAGTGTGAAAATATGGTGTGTATTAATCATCATTATAATATTGAATTTCTCATCAATTATAACCATTTCTTCACATATTGGATTAATGTATTTTGTGCTTTTAAAACTCGAAAATCGTTAGTAAATACTGACTTGGAGGTAAGTAGAGCTTTCTGCTAGTCCGCCTGGGTAGAAACCACCCACTCAACACATATTCCAAACCGCAATACTTAGTATTATTGTGTTTTGTTTTGAAGGGTGAATAAGCCAGTGCCAGAGCCAGTGTGTGATCGGGCTATTATTACTCAACTATCGTCGTTCTCTTATTTTTTTAATGTATATTTGTACTTAATGGAATAAAAAATCAATTGTATTAATATAAAAAAAATATATATATATTTTTTTTAAGATTTTATAGATAAATTCAGATAAAGATTTATTTAAAAGGCTTTGCTATTAAGTCTATATAAAAAGACTAGTCAAATTAAAATTAGCATGAATTAATTATAAATAAATATTTGTAATTAATTTATATATATTGAATTTAATAATACAAATAGAACACAAAATCAAATGGTACGTTTAACGTTCTTGCCAATGATAAAACATACCACTAAGCTAAATGTTCGCTTTGATTCGTGAAGTTTCATGTGGTTTTATTTTAGGCTTAGCGCAGACATACAATTGTTACTGAGAACAAAATATTTACTGAACATAACGATGTCTTGGTTTTGCCTGACACTATATGCTTAGTTTTATTTTATCAAAATATATATGGTTTGAGGTATAATTATTTCGTCTGTTTATAGAATGTAACGATTTCATTGCGTAATGTACTAAATTGCATATTCCAATTTTAATTGAGTTATTGATTGAGTGAGAATTGAGTGAAATTTATTTATTTATTTTCGTATATCAGAATTAAATTTATAGATATGAATTTTTTGAGTAGTTAACCATTAAGTTGAAACTAAATTTATTTTAAATTACACGATTAAGTTAAGGCATTAGAACTATCATTAACTATCAGATATAAGTGTATCAAATTGCTACAAGACTTGAAAATCTGAGAATCAAATACGAATATAAAATGTTCTTACAATTATGGAACGCTTATAAAGTTTGTTCGCTTATGAATCAAGTTTTTTTTTATTGTTCGATAGATCTGCCGTCACGCAGCATGCGGGGACTCCCCGCTGTCTAGCTAATGGTTAACAATATTACCCAATCGAAAATCCGGGTGATCCGCATGTAGCGTAACAAGTGATGGAGCGTTAACAGCTTTTCGGAATTATTGACCAGAGATAAGAGATTAGTCGAGTATAAGTTGATTGTTTGTGGCCAACCTTAGTATCACACATTCGTTTGACCAACATTACTCAACAACATCGAGACTTTAATCTAGCTTGAACCAGACTTTCGACTGTGACTTGCAGAATGGATGCCATTTGCCAAAAAGGCTGTAAAGCTGCTGATAGGTGTTCTTTTTTCAAAATGTTGATAATATGATTACATTTTAGATAGTTATAAGCGTTGTTTTCGTTTTTTCTTATAAATGTTCTCCTATTAAGATTTAAGTCATTGTTACCGTATCTAATATTTTCTGTAGGAAATAGTTGCTGATTTTTAATCATAACCTCTGATTGATAAATAACAGTTATAATAACTATGGATAAGTGTTATTCTATTTAGCACTAAAAAAGTTAAAGAAAAAAACCGAAATATTGCAACTTCTTAGTTAAAATTTCATTTCCTTGTTAAAAAGTACCCTTTTGCTGTAATGGCGAATAGAGCAAAGTAACGAATTTAAGCGGAGTAAATGACTTGACTTTTAACTTCGCTAACTTCGCTTTTGTGGAGAAAGCACCGATACGGAATTGGCTTGTGGCTAACTTTAAATTGACGAGAATGAAAAAAAAAGAAATCCTACTTATTGCCTTTTGTATACCTCACTCCTAACATTTATAAAGTAGGTTACATGAGATACTAACCATTTATCAATTACAATTGGGTATTTTAAAAGAAGAAAAATATTTATCCGAGATAACGCAGTGGCTAAAATACTAGGCTGTTAGCTGAAGATTATGGGTTCAAGCCCGGGCAAACATCACTGAGTTTTTGTGTACTTAATTTGTGCTTATAATTCTTTTCATGCTTTGCAGTGAATATAATCCGCACGTGTCGGATAAAATTATGTCACATGTGAATCCATCAACATATTTTTGCAGTGTGGTGGTGGATGGTGACCTTTGATTAATAACATATTTTATCTTAACAAAAGTCTGATATATTGGTAAAATACTCTCATTTTCTAAGATCTGAATTAATATCACTGAGATTGAAAAAAATGTTTATCTTTAATCGTTCCGTGTTATATAATAAACGTGAAATATAATTTGGCTTTGAAGTGATTTGAAAAGCGTTTTATGTACAATTGAATGAAATCTATTTATAATTTGAATAGATTCGAAATATCATTAAGGGATTGCTTAGTAGCGCCTATTCAAGCCTTGGATAAGATTCTTGTTACCTTTAATATTAATACATAATAATTTAATCATAATTAAAATATAGAATACTATAAATAATATCAATTTGACAACCACAACTGCTGGGGTATAAAAGTTGCTTAAATGGGCAACCATTATCTGACATGACCATAAATATTTTAATATTTACATAATTTGGTGTCTATCGAGGAGCTTTTTCGTCTGGAGTCAACCCTGGGTGGGGTTATGCTTATCGTATAATATCATTGTCATCAAAACTTAACCAATATGTTAAATTACGACTCCCATATACTTCCCAAATTAGCTTGTAAAATATGACTTAAGTAAACATTGCAAATAAAATAAAAGCTTGTAAATAAATATTCATTAATTGATTCTACTTAACAAAATTAAGCATACAGACTCTAGTTACATCATAACTGCTCTGAGATCCAGCATCCAGAGCGTCAGTGTTCACTGGTATTCGCGGCATTACTTGATTAATTGCCGACGACGTTCGTCCCCCTCTGATTGATTACATTGTAATCTTGTTTGTGACTTGACTGATGTTCGGTTATTGTATCACAGTCACGTTTATCATATTTTTGCTAAAGCCCCTCATTAGTATGTCTACGAAATAAAAATGTTTTTAAAGGAGAAAAATTGTCAACATTATAATATTTTAATTTATTAAAGACTTTTTTAATAAATTAAATTGAAATTCTTCTAAAAGGTATTTTTAGGACGAGACTCTGAAAATATGTAAACTAAAATGATTTTTTTCGATATAATAATTATTTATATGCCTTTGATTCTTTAACAAGCCTAACAAGCTTAGACAACTTAGATTATTTTATCAATGGAGAGAGGAGGCGACACCAAGAAGACTGGTAGGGTTAAGGTATTTATTTTAGCAAAATACGTTTGACAGACACCGAGACAATTGAAATGAGTTCGGATGAAAGTAGGACAGTCGTATAAAGTCCGCATCAGATTGATTGCTTCAGTTGCGGCTAGAACTTCCTTGACAGATTACAGCAGCGAAAATAAATCAAAATGTCTGTCGCTTTACCCTTCGGGCTTTATTTATTCCCTTATATCGTTTGATGTAGTAATGTACGATTGGCATCGTATAACGTCATGAAGATAGTGGGTAAGGATGTATTATTCATGAATCTAAATGTGCCTCAAGCGACATCGATATCAAATGAAGAGCATGTGTTTAATACTTGATCAAATAAATAAAATAGACAGTCGATGAATTTATTATCTATTTCCATAGTTTTTATTATGGTCACTTTTTTAGCGGTATGGGTGGGAACTCGAAAAAAGCCGGCAAGCGTCACTGACTTTTCATGTGAATTTATGTTTATAATTCATTGTAAAGAACTGCATGTGTCAGATGAAAATGTGCCATATTTGTCCTGCATTGAATAAAAGGAATGAGCCTTAAGCTTTATATTAAAAACGAAAAGGAGGCCTAAGCCCAGTAGTCAGTTACTTCTATTATATAATTACCGATTTTGTACCAAGAACTACCTTTGAGTTAATCTGTATGTACATGTAATAAAATTGATGTATGTCGCCTAATAGCTATGGCAATAAGAAGTTATTATGAATATGGAATGGTATGAACTGGATATGGAAGAATATGGTATGAACCGATGAAATAAAAAAAAATCTTTATCACAACAATTAATATATTTTAGTAAAAATCATTATAATTATATATGTTGAGTTATTCAAGTAACAACTGAAGTCATATACTATAAGGAATATCGAAAAATGCTTAAGGGATCTGATTAATTGTTGTACTCGAATAATAATATTTAATTTAACTTTAAGTTTACTAGGTATATTTTAATCGCATGATATTCAACAGGAAACAAATATAAGGAATTCTTAAACATTAGAAATATCTAAAGATATCCTTTACACTTAATAACAGGAAAGGGCGTAGATCGCCCATTTCCTGTATCTCCGATATATTTTGCTCTTCAAATAAGACACTCCCTTTGTTGAAGCTTAACCTAAAACTATATTTATTGCTTTAGCTTTTGTTTAAACACTCGTTTGTTTTTATTAAGATAGACAAAGACAAAATGAATGAGCATAAAGATTACGTATGTTTTAAATGTTGTGTGAATACTCATTTTGTTAAAGTTTTAGTTATTTTATAAAAAAATAGCAACTTTTTTCTATCACGAGTTTCAATATTTAAGAGCCCCATAACATATTCAATACTCACATGTCAATTTTCTAATATCTAAAGAAATGATCAATCTTAGCTATATGTGTGAACCAAAAGAAAAAGAATCGTAATTCCTTAAAAATAAAACGCATTTTTCTATGCCAATACTAAGCTAGAATCAAAACGATTTCACACTGCCTCTCGAAATTTATACGGTCTTAAGAAGGGTCGGACAGCAGAACGGTTTTATTCCCGTTCCCGTCTTCGAAACACAAACTTATAGTTACAGTATATACTTGTTTATGGTTTGAAAAAAATCCCACAGCCAACTGATAAAACAATTGTATATTGGACTCGGTCGGAGGGACATTTTATTGATAAAATTAAGCAGAGTTATTGTTTTTTATGTGTACCATTAGATGAATGTACACTTTGTGGCGATAAATGGCATGACGCTCTCTTTTGCTATCATGTCCTATCTCCATCTCTGCTTTCTACTATGTAGTGTGCGTGGTACACTACTACTTTTATGTTTTTATTTATTTTACTCTATAATATTTACTTATCTGTTTTTATTATAAATTCTTTGATAACCACGAATTTCAATGTTTCATTTTTGCTATTATATTCTAAAAATGTATGGTTTTATAATTATATGCCCAAAAATTAGAAATTTATGGAATACCATTTGTAGCATAAGCAGATAATCGGAAAAGTTATATAGATATATTATTGGATAGTTGTAAAATTCAATAAAATTTACATGCAGATGAAAAAATTCAAATTGTTTCCAGCTTTCCAAGAATAGATTCGACTACAACCTTATATTTTTTGGTCTATTTTAGACAAATACAGACGTTTTTTATTCACCGGATCGGTTGAGTATTTATGAGGGAAAAGAGTAACAAACAAACAAATAAAGAAATTTACTTTCGCATTTATGATCACAAATGTTGAAATTTCAGATCTGCCCAGCGTCTTGTAACGGCTCCTTTTTTTTATTGTAGACTATCGCCACTTTTTAATATTTAAATATATTATATCTGTAATTTAAAATAACTTAAATACGTCATCATAAAAAAATATCACAGCAAGGGTTTTTGTCACAAAACTTTACTTACTTAATACATGCTTAGATTAACTTTTGGAGATATTTCTGACGAATTTTCACTTGAACTGTTAACTGATAAAATTAATTACGCCAGTTTAATACACTATATATAATTGTGATTTTCAGAGAAGTTATTAACATTCAAAGCACGGAGCCGCTTTTAAACTGTTACACTAACGATATACCGTATACTGATAGCTTGTCATGTCACCAATTTTCAATCGAAAATTTAAATAACGAATTATATAAAATATGTTTTTAAGATTCAAGACGAATGGACAAGTATATAATGTTATAGCTACTACAGCTGTATAGATAACAGTAATATATATATAACAGGTATAACAGCTTTATAGACTAGTTTCTATATAGATGTTTCAACCACTAAGATATCATGGCTCCTACTACACCATATCAGCTCTTAAATGGAATATTATATGAAAATCTTTTTATTAATTATAAGAATATAAAATTCACGCTGATCATGTCAATTTGTAGTCTAAATTAAAAGCGGGTGAAACTGCGAAGCGCAGCTTTTTATGTAATACCACCTCTTTGTTTGTTTTATATATATTTAAGTGTTCTTCCAGTTAGGAATTACAAATAAATTTTCCTATTTTTTTTTTAAATAGATCGCGTACGGGCAAATGTGCTATTTGATGGTAAGTGGTCATCTCCACCCATAAACATTGGCACTGCAAGAAATATTAACCATTCCTTACATTGCCAATACGCCAGCAACCTTGGCATCTAATATATTATGTCCCTTGTACCTGTAAGTATATACACTTGCTCTTACAAATAATCTTTAGTATATACGATATATACTAAAGATTATATTTTCGAAGTATTTTCATTATCCAATTTATAAAAAGATGAAACAATATGCTTAACACATAAAGCCCTAAAGCTTTGATCTTAGCCTTAACTACCAAGCTCATTTGTCACACGTATTCCCCAAGCTGAGAATTATACAAGTATGGTTAGTGCGTCGTTTGTTGTAAATATAATTGTTCATACGTTTAAGAAGTTATTTGTATAATAACTTAGATTATTGACCACACATTTTTTTTATATTTCATAATAAATAAATATCATATAGATGTAATTTTTAGACTGTGAGCTCAGTGGCAATGGAAGGTTGCAGGCTCAAGCCCTGTGAGCACCACTGATTTTTATGTGGTTAATTTGTCCCTCGTGTCGTTGAGCTTGCTGAAGGAAAACATCGTGACAAAACGGATTAAAATCTGACACACGTGTTGCCACCTATCCACTTTGATGCAGCTTGGTGGAATAAGCTTCAAAACTATCTTCAAAAGTAAGTGTGTAATAAAACACACGCTGCTACTTTATTTATTTATGTTATTTAGTTATATAAGATATAAAAGAATAGTATTTTCCATGGTATTAGTTATTTGAAAAAACCTTGTGGCTCGTAAAGAAACGTATTAGCACTACTCTTCGTGCTATTTAGCAAGCATAAAAGATAAGACGAGACAATCATAGCAATAAAATCAAACTATTAAATCAAGTTAGCTTTCAATCTGTCAAATAACAGAAGTACATTAAAATGTCATTGCAAACATTTTTTTTTTGTAGTTCTTGAATAAAAAATTTCGTATGCAATCGTGGTCACAACCTTCATAGCTTATTCTGACTTCACAATATATTGTAGTCAAACTCTCAGTTCGACGCAGAGGTGCCACAACTTTGGTATTCAGCAAACTTACCGCTTCACTTCTCGCAAGCGCCAGAGGTTATTTGCATCTTTCGTTTCACCTTTTACATGTTCCAGCATTTTAAATTCGAAATATTATATTGTTATTGTTCAAGTAAAGTAATGTGAGAATTGTTTTTAACACAAAAATAAAGTCTGTTGTGAAGTCAATGTATTTTATATGCCAAGTGTTCTAGTGTTTAAATAAAGCATCTCATCTTAAAATATAAACTAATAAAATGTTTTTATTAGTTTTTTTATTATGGAAAGTGAATTAAAAAAAATAAAAATAGAAAATAAACAAATAATATTTTTATTTTACACAAACGAAAGCCGCAAGTTAAAAAAATTTAATTATATATTTAAAATACTTAAACGTAGAATAGTTTTGTAATAAGATCGTTTTAGAGTATAGTTTATAATAGGTATTATTTTATGTGTTAATGTTACTATTATTGTTATATTGAAACGTAATTGCTTTGCTATTTGAGCGGTTGACACCAATACAAGAAATGTGAGGATCAGTTGACTATTCTATTGGGCCGTCAATGGGCCGCCAATCATGGAAACCAAATCAATCATCTAACCGAACACTGCAATATCGTGATTGAAGTGTGAGTGAACCAGTATTTACAGGCACAAGGGGCATAACGTCTTAGTTCCCAGCGTTTGTGGTACATTGGGTAGAAGATTTAATGCGGTGCCAATATCTATGTGCGATGGCGACTACTTACCATGAAAAATATTTAATATATTAAATTTAATATATTTTTTCCTAAAATAATGTCATCGCTCTTAGGTCGATACTTTTTAGGAAAATAAAACAATATATATATATATATACAACATACGCAATGCTTTTGTTATTGTAGATTTGTTTTTCTATCCTGACTACTGTATGAGTAACTGCATAGGAGTACTACAGTGCATAAACGCAAGTGTTCTCTTTTTTGCTTTTCAGATTTTAACTGATACTTCCTTAACGGAATAGCCAAATAGCTTCTTATTGTCTAGAACTGATGTTGAATCCAGTCTATCTAATCTTCAGCCGCAACCAGGGCTGGTCACTAGAACAACAGGCAGTTACAATATATATCGTTGTTTACTGCTACACTTTAATCAAATAGTTTAGTAAGCACTTCTTAATTTGACGAGAAACAAAAGGACAACAGCGATTTAAAACGAATGAACAAAACAAGAACAAAGTTTCGTTGGTAACTTTTACGTCTGCTTTATAAAACAAAACTATCTAGTAAAGATGTTACTTGGTTGAAATTAAACAACTTTGGAGATGGTCGGAAGCTTATTCTACCAGGGTGCACCAATGCGGCTTGGTAGATAGATATGGCATAATTTCTGCTGATGCTATTTTCTTCATAATGTTTTCCTTCATCGCTGAGAATAAGTTAAATTATAAGCATATAAAATTCAGTTGTGCTTACCTAGTGTTTAACTCGTAAGCAACGGTTACAATTAATTTGATTGCACCACAGGGCCATTTTGGGTTAAATGGTCTTCGCAGAAAAAGAGAGAAAAAGTTTTAGTCGAGCAGACAAGGCAGTGGAACATCTTCAAGTTATTTCTATAGTTATATTTAATATATAACTATAGTTATATTTCTATAGTTATATTTAACTAGAAATAACTTGAAGATTTTTCTTATATAAAAAAAAACTCTAAGAAGACAATTGTTATGTAAATTAAACAATGGTATTGCCTTTGTCAGTAACAAAAGAAAAAAAACTTTCTGTATTAAAATAAAAAATCACTAAAAACTGTCGTGATGATGAAATAATATAACGTTAGCTAGTACTTGTAATTTATCATTACAACTCGCTAACCTCTATGCCAGAAACGTGCTTTTCGAGGCATGAGTGTACAGACTTCCAACTTCCAGACTCCAGGCTGTTACTGAGAAAATTTCGACAGAAAAACCCAATAACTTTGTATTGACCCGACCTGGGATTTGACCCCGAGGGGTCAGCGGCCTTATATTTAGCTACTAGACCATTGAGGCAGAAAGTATTGTTTTAATCATATATATATTAACGAAGTAAATAGTTTACACGTCACGCATACACAAAAGAGAAACGGAGCGGAGAGGAGACATGATGATATAAAAGAGTGTCGTGCTGTTAACCATCATACGAGTCGGTCTTACTCCTAACGCGTGCCAATAGATGTTTGACATCAAAAATATTCATATTTAAATTCTGCATCTAGGGAAGTTCAAATAATGATTATTTATTTTCCAAATATTTTAAGCCATGTTGTTTAAGGTACAATTAATTAATTAATTATTCATATGGTTGTATAGCCTATAGTATCAAAACTTGTACCAGACTGTTATGGAAACACCGAATAACAAGTTTCAACTAACGTCTCGATTCTTTTTAAAACCTAAATATTAGTTCATCTCATATCACCAACTACGATGCGCCTGTCTGTCCAATCATCTGCTAGTTTTCTGTAAATTCCCTGCATACAGTTTCAGTGATAGTTGGTCTCCTTACTTTAAATATTTTTATAAGCGGAAAGGTAGGAGAGGGGATTTTGATTCAATGTTTTTCAAATTATGTTGTACAATAAATTCCTTTCATATTCACCGCCATACATGACATAAGACGATGAATAAGAAAAAATGAGTTACTGTAAAAAAGCAAAAAATTACGTAATATATTATAAAAAGTAAAACTGTGTAAAATGTTTATTATGTAGGTATTTCTTTAAATACAAGCATCTGTCCTTCGTTATGAAAAGCATGAAAGAATTTAAACTAAGCTTGTACGTTTATTAAAGTGTTTTTCCTTTTAAAAAATTTCTCTCTACATAATTATTAACGCTTCACATAATTTAAAATTATACATAAGTAAGCGGATGGTTTTAAATGTTATATGAAATTATAATTACGCTGTGAACGGGGGTTATTATTTGACGGTCTTAATTATAAATATTGCTTAGGGCTTTTTAGTTTATCTCTTTCTGTCATTATCGACTTGACATTCGAAAGATAAAGACACAGCATTGTTTAAGTAATTTTCTGTTAAATAATGTTTATATGTAAGGCATTAATAGTCACCTCATTGGTAATGTGGCTCGCTTATAAGGTTGAATATCCCAAGATTTTGTATTTAAATCAATCAATGAAAATTAACGCGTAACATATTTTTGGTACGTTAGAGTAACGACCACGAAAAAAAAAATGCTTTCATGTGTAGAAGCTTGCATTGCGAGATAACTCTTAAATCATCGAAATTGGTCGGTCATGTTAATCAGATACAAAACATAATCAATGAAAAATATTCGTCGATGACATAAATAAGCGTGGTTATTTCCAATAATTATATCAACCATGAAAGTCCATTCAGACAGGTATTTAAAATCATTTGCATTTAACATTATATTTGTCAAATAATATTTTATTCATTCAACTACCACACATATTATTTAATTTATTATACGGAATATAATATATTATTATAAGACAACTATATTCTAAAATTCATATAAATGACTACCACATAATTATACATCCTATTAATATATAATTAATGTAGTTCTTCTTCTCCGATCTTAAAAATATTATAAGAAAACTTTAAAATAAGTTATTGTATTATAATATTTGTTCAAAATAATATAAATTAGTATAAGTAATAAGTATATACAGTAACCTTTCTCAGTATATACAGGTTTCCTCACGATGTTTTTCACTGCCGAGCACGAGATGAATAATAAACACAAATTATGTACAATTATATATATTGATTAGTGCTTGCCTTTTTTTTTTTTTTTGTCGAGGAGGAAAGGCATTTACGCCTACCGCCCGGTCCACGACCGGGACGGTTATGTGGGACTCACGGGGCAGAAGGCCACCGTCCTACCCACTAAAACCGTCCCGTTTCCGTCTCACCGCAGGCGGCGGGGTTACGGGAACGCGTTAGCTCACCACCGCGACCCTATGTACCGTACCCTATGACCCTGTGTACCGTCGCTATGGGTTAGCGACCCACCAGGTGTTTTTTATTGAGGTTGTCTCCTCTTGGCCCAGCCGGTGAAGGCCAGACCCTCGGTCCCGCCGCAGGCTGACGCCTGGATGGGGAAACGAGTTTGAGAGGCGGTGACTTTTTACGGTCTGTCCACCCAGCAACGACACTGATACTGGGCGAACCCGCCTCTCCCTCCTCCTTCTACTCTACTCCTGTCTCCGGCTGCCCGAAAGGACACCGGAGACCAACTCCTCCTCGCTCCGGCGGCCCAAAGGACCCCGGAGTCCACCTACTTGCCACGAAGCCGCTCGCTAGTCCACTCTGCTGCGACAGAGAAGTACCAGGAGCGGCCCGTGACACTTCCGCCGCGTCAGTCTCAGCCGCGGTCGACAAGCATTCCGGAAAAAACGTCGGATTGCTGGTCGACCCCGTTGCCCAGGGTGCACCACGTGGAGGTGACTGACATGCACCCCTGATTAGTGCTTGCCTGGTTTGTCCCCAGGCAACCACTAATCAATGTATAATCCCCTTTCAACCGGTTATGAGCTACTGGATCATATCGTCTCAAAAATATTAATGTTTAAGATTTATTATTTAACACCGATTGACAATGTGTGAAGCGCTTTGAACGTAACGGTTGAAACTTCATGTTTTTAACTCTATTAGTTTGGTCAGCGAGTTGATAATTATATTAACCATGAGCGTAAAAACAGCGAGGTATTAAAAACACACACATGTAACATTATATTTTTATATAATATTTTAGTTTTTTGTACTTACTACTTTTGTTACTTAACCTACGTTTTTGCCTGTTTTTTTGTTAATCGGACGGCAATCCGACACGACCGGAAAGAGTTCAGGCGCAGGACCAACGGCTTTACGTGCTTTCCGAGGCACGGGAGTGAACACACTTCCAACTTCCAGACTCCGGGCTGCTACTGAGAATTTTCTAACAGAAAAACCCAATAACATTTTATTGGCCCGACCTGGGAATTGAACCCAGGACCTCCGGGTCTGCGGCCTTACATCAAGCCACTAGACCAACGAGGCAGTCACACTTATAGTCCACAGTCCACTCTTATAGTCCCATTGAATGGACATGAGCAGAGAGAAAGATCAAGCCTACGGAACAACCGATTACTTGACAGAAAAACCGAATTTTATAGTAACTTTTTATAAACGGGACAAAAGATTCGAGCCCAAGATCTTATAAGCTGCAACTGAACAAGCTAACCACTAGAACAATGAGTAGCAGGCAGTACAGCAATAATAAAGTTATTTACAATTTTATTATATAATATAAATGTACTAATAAAAAAGGAAATATAATATTATAGTACCTTCGATAGAGTATAAAGATAATTTTTAAAACGTCCTTACGAGATTTTTCGGGTCGGGTTCGATTCTTTTCTGAGATAAACATGTTTATACAGGGACCGCGATAGCAAGGTAATGTCTTATTTTGACCGGACTTTGCTTGTTTACTTGGAAACTGGTCACAAAATAACATACGTTATCTTTAAATGAACTTGTGTATTATAAAATAGTATCGTTTTATCGTTTTGATAATTAGTGTTGTTGTAATTACAATATTGATATCAAAATATATATTTAAAGATAAAAAACAAAATTTGAAACAAGTTACATTTTAGTAAAAGATACAATAACAATTTTATTATTCCGACATATCAAATTGAAAACGAAAAATAAAAGCGCTTACTATCAGTAACTTTCTATAAAGGTCCAAAAAAGAATATCATAAGCCGTTTAGCTAGTAGGCACGTTTTTGAGAAAAAGGTTGAGCGGACCGCGGAAGGAGCCACAAAAGCGAACCATGAAAAACAATAGTTTGTTCGCATCAAAGTTTTTTATCTGTATGTTGTTTTACCACAATTCCGCTCTGCACATTTTTGTCTGTGCTATCCATATACCTAGCTGTTTGTATATTACTAGTTAATTGAAATGGTCTGGTCCAAATGTCAAGTGACGGATTTGTATATAGTGTGAGGGTAATCTAGCTTACAATTGGATTGCTATCATTCAAAATTAATTATATATTGTATTATAATAAATAACATATTGTAATATTCATCACGTTTACCAAGTAAAATATTTGGTGTATGTTTAATAATCTTATATATAAACAATATGTTTTTCGTGATTAGAACACGTGGGATTTTTCGAAGATTGTGTTGAAACCCGGAAAAGGTCAACTGAATTTACATGCGCATACATATATATATGTATATAATTGACATCGCGTTGGAGTAGCATGGCGGAATAAACTCCAAGCCCTCTCCAAAAGAGGAGAGTAAGGATTTGAACACTAGTTAAACAATAGATGGATATATTGCTTTCTGTTTGACTCATACTTTAATAAAAAATATACAAGTACTTCAGTAATATGTTTAATAGAGTAATATACAATAATATACATCTACATATTTTAGTAAATAGAGATTCCAATATTTATATAGAATAATGTTTTATTTTAGCATATTGAGCTACTGAAGCAGTCCTATAGTTGTTGTTCGAAGAATCCATAAATCAGTATTTGTTGTCGAAAAAATGATATATTCGGCGATAAAAAGACACCTGTATACATTCGCGCGGCGTATTGACATTTTGAGGAAATTGATATCACACTTTTATGTCCACGACTTCTCATCGAGGTTAAATAAATATACACAAATAAATTATTTTATGAATTTAAGAATTCTCTCATCGTTTCGTAGTGAAACTTTCTTACGTCAGAAAATAAAATCAAATGTAACATATGACGGTGCACTCGAATACTACCTTGAAATTTATATTTTCACTTTGATGAAATGATTTAGGAAAAATAATATACTGCATATACCTTATCTCGATATAAACCATAAGCGGTAACAGCCTGTTAATGTCCCACTGCTAGGCTAAAGGCCTCCTCTCCCTTTTAAGAGGAGAAGGTTTGGAGCTTATTACACCACGCTGCTCCAGTGCGGGTTGGTGGAATACACATGTGGCAGAATTTCAGTGAAATCAGACACATTCAGGTTTCTCACTATGTTTTCCTTCACCGTAAAGCACGAGATGAATTATTATCACAAATTAAGCACATGAAAATTCAGTCGTGCTTGCCCGGGTTTGAACCCACGATCATCGGTTAAGATTCACGCGTTCAAACCACTAGGCGATCAGTCGTCATGTAAATAGATTAAATTATATTTATCTAACACCATCAACAGGTTCAGAAGGCAATCTTAGATAGGGCTCTAATTACTCTATCCCTTCAATTATAATGTAAATAATATATATATATATATATATATATTATAAAGGACCATCAGCAGTCACAACACTTACACATGTTATAATAAAAACACATGGAAACTTATATAAAATGTGCGACTCTTTAAGACGGACACAACATGCATTCTTAGGTAAAATATATTTTTTTGTATTACTTAAGACAGATTACAACATAAGCAATATTTTTATAATACTGAAATACTAACAATGGCTAAGCACATTTGTATAGAAAATTAAAAGATTTAAAAATAAATTAATTTAAATTAATAATAATAATTAATAACATTGAAAATAAAGCTAAAAAAATATTATAAATTAGTACACTCATATCCTTTATCACATTAATAAATATATATATATATAAAATAATTTAAATAAGAAAACAATAAATAGTAATTAATTAAAAAATTCGAAATTTAAGTATAAAAATAAAAAACGAATAATAACATTGAATACATTTTTTCATTAATTTCTTAAATTTACATGCTTACAACATATGTTTTATTTTGTAGTTAAGATTCCAATAATAACTCCAGAATATATTTTTTGTATTTATTAATGGAGTCCTCAAATATGTCAAGTGACATTGAGTATTTATTACATGTTTTACCTAATCTTACAAGAGGTGCATTTTGTCCTAGTTTAGTTTTAGATGGTCTAATGTAAAATACACTTATTGGATAACGTGGATATACTTTCCTAGGCACATTGAAATTTATTCCCCTGAGAATTTGAGGGCAGTCGATTTTATTTCTGACTATTTTGTACAAGAACAAAAGATCCAAGAGAATTCTACGACTTGAAAGGCTGTACATGTTATAAAATTATAATTGATCTTTGAAATTATAATTTTGTTTTGAACCTTCACTTGAAAAAGTTAAATGACGCAAAAATCTTTTTTGTACCCTCTCAATTTTGAGTTGATTCACGTTATAATGTGGCGACCATACGGTACTACAATACTCTAGGATGCTGCGCACATATACATTGTATAACATTATTTTTGTTGACGCGTTTTTAAATATTTTAGCATTTCTTATTAAACGCTTCTTGACGCTTTTGCAGTGATGTTATCTAAATGCGGCAAAAAAGTTAGCTTTGAATCTAAAATGATGCCCAGATCCCAAATTTGTGTAACTTCTTTTAAAATGCATCCCTGAATGTAAAAATCTGATGGGAGGTTTTTTTTATTGCGGGTGAACTTTATATGAAAACATTTTTCGGGATTCATTATCATTTTGTTCATTTCACACCACTTATGTAAAGCGTTTAAATCTTCTTGAAGGTGTACAGAGTTTAAATTACTTTTAATTGGTTTAATAAGTTTCAAATCATCTGCAAAAAGGAAAACTTCACTATGCTTGATTGTATTGGATACATCCCTTATGAAAACATTGAAAAGCCATGGACCTAGATGTGACCCTTGGAGAACCCCAGAACTGACTCTGTAAGAGACAGATCGAAAACCACTTACAACAACGTATTGTGTACGATCGTTTAAATATGATTTAAGCCAATCGAGTAAAGAACCAACTATTCCATAACTGTATAGTTTTTTTAATAGTGTATCATGACATACTCTGTCGAAGGCTTTCGAAAAGTCTGTGTAGATAGCATCGACTTGTATTTGATCGTCCATTAACATCATAATACGGTCTACATATGCCACCAGATTAGTGTTTGTCGATCTTCCTTTTACAAAATCATGTTGATTATTGTTTTGGTGTTGCTTAAAATAAAAAGTAAGGTGCGGAAGAACCATGGCTTCGAAAGTTTTGGCAATTACTGGTAAAATAGATATTGGCCTATAATTTTCAATTATATCTACATCACCTGATTTGTGGATTGGGACAACCTTCGCAACTTTCCATTTCAATTGAAATGTTCCTGTTTGCAGACTCTTGTTAAATATTAAGCATAACGGACGACTTAATTGATTAGCACATCTCTTCAGGAATATAGGTGGGATGTCATCTGAGCCTGTGCTTTTGTTTACTTTAAGACTATTTAAATAAAGCTTTATTGATTTTCTTTCAATATGCAAATGGTTCAGAAGAGATGTGCCCATCAAGTCAGTCCCCCGCTCTTCGATGGTGGTTTGTGATGGTGGTGTGTGATAGTTATATACTGCTGAAAAATGCGACACAAACGCGTTACAGATTTTGATTTCTCCCATATTATTGGGATAACTATTATATTTTTAAAATCCAAAGTATTTGGGATTCCTGCCTATACAATCTTCAATATTTTTAATGTAATTATTATAGCATTCCTTTGATTGCACCCTACAATGTTTACTTAATATTTGCAATGATATTTCATCTAATGGATTCCCGTATAATCTGAATTTTTTTAGTAGCTTATGTTTTTTTTCTATCATTTTGATAAGACATCTTGTAAACCACGGTGGGTGCTTGTTGCCCTTGGATTTACATTTAGGTACATATTTATTTATTATTTCATGTAATCTCCGGTAAAAGATATCGACCATTTCGTAAACTGTACAATAAATAAATTTCTCTAGCGGTGGATGAAATTGATCGGCTGGTACCAGATGGTATGAAATTCTGCGACACTTTAATGTTATTGTTATCGCCCAAAACTAAATCTAGTATTCTATCATTGCAGTTGCTAACATTGTTGTGTTGAGTAAAATTGTTAAGACATACATAATTTACAAATTCCTTCGCTACATTTACGTTGTTTTTATTAAAGTAGGTGACGTCTGTTTCGTTTGGAGACCATTTTATGCAGCTTAGATTAAAATCACCGACGACAACAACATTTTTAATGATTTCGGAGATCATGTTGTAATTTTCTATGAAATGAGTAAGAACCTCATTTTTTACAGGAGGAGGAAGATTAATTAGATTAATCGCACATATGTTAATTCCATAGCAGCTACTATTCGCTGTTTGAACTCTTACCCATAATTACTCACAATTACTTTCATATCATTGTTTTTAGTCTGTACGAATTATTTTTTCTCAAAACTGCCACTAATACACTACCTCCTTCTTTATTTTTATGAAAGATTGAATTTTCTCTATCTTTTCTGTAGACAATATACCGGTTATCAAACAATTCGAAGTCGTTGATTTGGTTGTTTAGCCAAGTCTCTGTGAGTATTACAATATCATGGTTACAGCTCAGAAGGTTACATAGAAACTCATGTGTTTTTGTACGAAGCCCTCGCACGTTTTGGTAATATATAGATAACGGAAAGAATTTTATGAGTTTTCTATTGCCTTTCATGCATTGAACATCTCCTGTCTTATTCTAACTTATCTAAAGTTAATTGGTTTTTTATCCATATGCATTCCGTCGTTTCCGATTTCCGCACGAATATTTTTCCTTGCCTAACCCAAACAAAACGGTAGCGTTTTTCCTTAGTTTTAACCTGGTCGCCGCATGAAATGCTTTATTTGCAGGTGACAGGTGTTCCATAATCTAAATAGGTTTCTTGTCTCCTGCTAGCCCGATGTGACTAGTGTTGTTTTTATCTTGCTGGTTTATTTTGTTGAACTTAATTACGTGAGCTAACATAGTGTCTCTCAGCCTTGGTGTTGCGAATTTTATTACTATAGAACGCGGTCTTTTGTTGTTGTTATTAATTTTTGCAACTCTAGTGCATTGAACTATGTCAATCATGTCTTCCAAGATGTTACACGATACTGTTTTGGCTATTTGCATTATAGTTGTTATCAAATTTTCATTCCTGTGTTCTGGTAAATTTTGAATTTCTATATTATTACATCTGATTTGCTGGTCCATGTTCTCTAGTATATTTCGTAAGTTTTGTATAACTGATTGTTGATTTTTGGTTTCTTTTTCAAGGTTATGTAACTTAGTTTGGTATTTTGCTATATTATTTTTTGCAAATTCATAGCTTTCATTCAAAAAAATCATCGGCTGTTCTATATTGTTTATTTCTTCTCTAACTGATTTTAATTCTTCCTGAATCAAATCTCTTAGTATACTTCTAATATCTACTAATAAACCAGTTCTCATGCTCTGTATTTCATTTTTAATTATATCTCTGAAGTCTTGTTTTGTTATTTGTATACATATCTTTAGGCGAAGAAGAATTAGATTTACAATCAGTAGTTTTGACCTTATTGTTTTCAAAAATCTTAGTTACATTCTTAACCGTTGGTGTAATTGTATTATTTACTCGGCGTCGGCTATTAGCTTTACACTCGTGACAAACCCAGGTCTCATTACTATCAATATCATCGATACTGTTGATGCATACTTTGTGGTAGATTTTTGTTCATAGGGCACAATTAAGATAGTCTTCCTCTTTTACTAATACTTTGCACTTAATGCATACTGATTCTGTTCTTTTATTAACATTTTTTTTTGGTGGTTTAATTAATGAAATAATGCTTCAATTAATAAGTTTTCCTATTTTTCTTCACTGACATATATTTCAAGAAGAAGAAAAAAAAAGTATATAAAAAAATAAAAATATAAAGTACGAATAAGTAGCCCTAGCTGAGAATCGATCCCGAACTACTGTACTGTGAGAATATTACGGAGCTTTTTATTCCGTATCGCACCGTACCGTTACCGTTGACGTATTCGTATATATATATATATATATATATATATATATATATATATATATTTAATATGCATTATAAAAAGTAATAATTTCTTGGCTTTTCGTAAAAGGCTTTTTATTTGAATGCGCTTATATATATGTACTTATATGTAGCTTGATTTGTCTTAGATGTTTTTTTACTTTGCGACAACATTGATCAATAGACATGAATTAGGAAGGCTAAGGCATTGAATTAGGATTAAATGATATGATTAAAATGTAATTAATTACTTCACTATAGTATATTCAAATATAATTATACAAAAACACTGCAAGAACATTCAATAATTCCGGTAAAATAATTTTGCACATTTTCCGTCAATGAGGATCTCCGACCAAGCTTAAGTAAGTTCCCAGTTAATTTTACAACCACATAGGGTTGCTAAGAATATATATAATATTCTTGTTCCAATAAACACAGTTTTTTCTGTCTAGAAGCTGAAACGTTGAGGTAACACGTTCAGATAAGGTTTAGATTTTTCTGTCATTAAATTAAATTAAAAAAATCTTTCCTAGACAGAAAGCATGTCAGTCTTGCAGTTGTTATCTCTTGCGGAGTTTGCTAGACTCCATTGAGCATCACTATCATTACATTATTTAATAAGATATATGTCGCAGTTTAGATTAATATCATACTATTTTTTTATAAATTAAGTTATCTATGTGCACATCATACAGAAGTCAGCTATGATTAAAAATAATAATTTCAGGTTTGTCATTAGAACGAGTTTTTAGTATCAAATTATAAATACGTCAGTTAAACTTATTAACTAAGATGGTGCGTGACAACCCTAAGACAAACCGAGATGCGCCCAACAATGCAGACTCGTTGCTAGTTGCTCGTTAATTAGCAAGGAAATGCCGCGCTGGAGCTAACTTGTTCCTTCAAAGTGGAAACTTTAGTTCTAAGTATGCGAAAAGTGATAGACTGGAAAGAGCTACGAGCACGTTATTGTTTGTAGGTTTAAAGAAAAGATAGAACTTGGCATGAGTAATATATCTTTCAGGTATTTCTCGTTGTATGAAAAATTTTTCGTTTGAAGAAATAACTTTGCTTGTTTTTTTTTCTAAAAATACGCTTAAGTATTATTTAGTAGATGGATGAAGTTAAATTGAAAAATGAAATTTCAATGCCTAAAACCGAATTATCTTGTATTGTTCTATATTTAAATTATTTAAAGATTACATAGATAGTTTTTGATAAGTCTATAAGGAAATCTTTTTCGTTTTTAAAACAATACAGCTTCGATACTATAATGCCAAGGAGACATTTAAAAAAAAGGTTATAACGGAAAAAGTAATGTGTAATGAAGGCGTTTCAATTCGAATTGCAATAATCGTAACATTTACTTTCATTGCAAAATAACCCAGAACACATGGTACTGAATTTTCCTATACGTAACTTAAAACAAGCTCGCGTCTATATTTGTATATAAAACGTATTTTGAATAGACAAGACGTAGTTTAGTTTATTTATGAGGAAGTGGAGCCAACACGTTATAAATAGAAGATAATCAACTTTAGAAATTGGCCTGAATGTAGAACGCCGAGATGGCCCAGTGGTAAGAACGCGTGAATCTTAACCGATGATCTTTTTTTTTTTTTATAGAAAAAGAAGGTGAACGAGCATATGGGCCACCTGATTGTAAGTGGTCACCAACGCCCTTAGACATTGGCATTGTAAGAAATGTTGCCCATTGCTTAAAGCGCCAATGCGCCACCAGCCTTGGGAACTACGATCTTATGTCCCTTGTGCCTGTAATTACACTGGCTCACTCACCCTTCAAACCGGAACACAACAGTACCAAGTACTGCTGTTTTGCGGCAGAATGTCTGATGAGTGGGTGGTACCTACCCAGACGAGCTTGCACAAAGCTCTACCACCAGTAAAATCGATCGTGGGTTCAAATCCGAGCAAGCACTACTGAATTTTCATGTGCTTAATTTATGATTATAATTCATCTCGTGCTTTGCGGTGAAGGAAAACATCGTGAGGAAACCTGCATGTGTGTAATTTCACTGAAATTCTGCCACATGTGTATTCCACCAACACGCATTGGAGCAGCGTGGTGGAATAAGCTCCAAACCTTCTCCTCAAAAAGGGAGAGGAGGCCTTTAGCCCAGCAGTGGGACATTTACAGGCTGTTACGGTTACGGTTACGGTATATATATATATATATATATATATATATATATATATATATTATTTTTATTAAGGTATGTATATTATTTTTTCTACATAATTTTATCAAAGTGAAAATATACATTTCAAGGTAGTGTTCGAGTGCAACGTCATATGTTACATTTGATTTTATTTTCTGACGTAAGAAAGTTTCACTACCAAACGATGAGAGAATTCTTAAATTCATAAAATAATTTATTTGTGTATATTTATTTAACCTCGATGAGAAGTCGTGGACATAAAAGTGCGATATCAATTTCCTCAAAATGTCAATACGCCGCGCGAATGTATACAGGTGTCTTTTTATCGCCGAATATATCATTTTTTCGACAACAAATACTGATTTATGGATTCTTCGAACAACAACTATAGGACTGCTTCAGTAGCTCAATATGCTAAAATAAAACATTATTCTATATAAATATTGGAATTTATTTACTAAAATATGTAGATATATATTATTTTATATTACTCTATTAAACATATTACTGAAGAACTTGGATATTTTTTATTAAAATATGAGTCAAATAGAATGCAATATATCCGTCGGTTGTTTCACTGGTATTCAAATGCTTACTCTCCTCTTTTGGAGAGTGCTTGGAGTTTATTCCGCCATGCTACTTCAACGCGATGTCAATTATATACATATATACTATTTATACGCATGTAAATTCAGTTGACCTTGTCCGGGTTTCAAGCCTCAATCTTCAGAAAATCCACGTGTTCTAATCACAAAACATATTGTTTTTATATAAGATTATTAAACATACACCAAATATTTTACTTGGTAAACGTAATGAATATTACAATATGATTTATAAAATTTGTATATTGTAACCGATACAATAATTAAAGTGATTAATAAATCAATTATTTGTCAAATGTTGTAAGTGAAATTGCATGAAATGAAAATTTGTTTGGTAATTATTTGTGAAATTAATTATTTATAAAACCAGCAGTTTGTGTTATAATGAATATATAATTCATAACTATGTATATCAATAGTTATTTAAAAAAATTGTTTGTCATGAATTCTGTGACATATATGTATATCTATCAACCCATACAGCTTCATATACTTAACAGGAGATGGGCTCTTTACTAGCAGTTGAAATGTTTAACTTATATACATAGTAATGAAATAAAATGAAAGGTGAATTTCTAAATTAAATTTACTCATCAGTTCACTGGATTTTCGAATGTTTTGTTTTTCTTGTGATTTTAACACTGTTTGTTTTAAAACTTGAATGTAGTTAGAATAACGCTATTACTCGTTCTGCTTTTCAGCAGCGACGTTGTATTATAAACTACATTATGACGTTTATTTTTGATGTTTTATTGTGAAAGATGTTTTGACACGCGTTGAGAGTACGTATACTTGCCTCCATCACTGATGTTTAATTGTCTTAGCGATTAGTTGTGCATGAAAGATGTTTGTGCAGAAATTTTTGATTCTCATTTATTGATATTACTTGTTGAGAAACATCCAGTGCTCTTGAATAAGACAATAGATGATTTCAGGGAGAAATTAAAATTTTTTTTTACGACACGGTAACCTGCCGCACCGCGATTCCGCACCATTTCACATTCAAACTAATTATTCTATGTAAATGTTGATTATCTAACCAGTTAAATGTACCTACGTAGGTATGTAGGAAAGTTATACGTAGTAAATAACATGAGTTGTTACATTTGCAAATTCGAAGCTACATCCTAGATTAAGCAATGGGATTCGTGTTATCTAATGTTAATCGTATTCATGTTCTGTATGACTACAGTAACCTATTATGTCATATATATATATATTATGAATATATATTATTATTATTGATTACTTTATACGCTCTTTCCTCACCTCTTTTCTTTATTAATAAGGCTCTTTATATTTGCTAAATTTAATACCCATCTCAGGTAGATGTTTTAAGATTGATTTTCGTATTTAACTTCTAGCATTTTATTTTTGTTTTTTGTTTAAAAATTTCCTTGTACAATCTGATGATTATTTTCTGCGACTGCTTACAAATATTATATATGGAGTAAGAGAAAACGGTGTGATTAACGCAGAAAACGCAGTAAGCATGAACCTAGGATAATATTGTAATTTTTTTTTTACTTTGTTTTGAAAAAAGTCTTTTATAATTAAAAATAGGAGGTTTTAACAAAGAATGGTATACTGTAATTTAAAACATGCATGTTTATTTAGTCTGTTACTGCTTAGCGACTGTTTAGGTGAACACATTTTTTGCTTTTCTGTCATTATTGATTTGACATTCGAAAGAAGAACACTGCTGTAATAAATCATTTAATTTTATACATACTTATCACCCGCTAATTACGGTCGTAAGTGTGTACACAATATAAATCATTACTTTTTAATTGCATTGTCATAATCTGTTGTTTGTTTACCGTTAGCTTCTGGAAAAATGAAACATGTTTTTTATTGTTAGTATTATTTCAATTAGCTTAAACAATTTTGAATGATAGCAATCCAATTGTAACTCGATTACCCTCACACTATATAAATATCCGTCACTTAACATTTGGACCAGAGCTGATTATATTTTAAATGTATCATAATTAATTAGTTCAAACGTTTGGCCAACACATTTCGACATTTGTTTGTATGTCGATGGAACCGCAATTTACAATATTGACAGTTACAAATAAACCAAACAGAGATGCAATTGAAAATCAAATATTAATGATCTCCGATTTGGCATTGGACTGATAAAATTGTTTCATAAATCATCGAAACGTTTTTCAACGCTGTGAACAAATTACTACAGTCTACACTTTTTATTCATATATTTGTAATAATAATAACAAAGTTCAAATTTAGTTATATAACCTCGTAGTCAATATTATTTATTATGATAAATGCCTTGTGTCCTGATGGTCTAGTGTCTAGTTTATACAGCTACAGATCATGAGATCCTCATATTAAATAGCGGGGATGTGTCCGTCAAAGTTCTTAGTATTTGTAATTGGATCCCATCTGCCCCAAATTGAGAACAATAAGGTATAATTGAGGTCTAAATCAATAGAGGAAGGGACCCGAATATCGGATAATTTTTGACAATTAGGTAAAAAGGATATCAAACATTCTATTACAATAGTAGATAAATAAAAATTTGCATGCATGTAAGATATTGTATATATGTAAACACATTAGACGACTACAGTGTTAAATTATACATAAAATTATAAAATTAAATTTAATAAGAAATTTAGGTCTTAACCAATTTGGCTTCTAATATCAGATAGCTGTTAGAACCTATGGTTTTGTTTGTCTACTATTTTATTTTCCTATATTTTTGTCTATGCATAGAATAAGCTTAATCGTTTCAAGATATATCAAAATTTGGATTTTGTGCATTATTTTTTGGAGTGGAAAAGCTATTATATAATATAGTCTTCCAATGTACTTTTAGGAACACCAAATATTTTTGAAGATTTAAGATTACCTATTTCCATATTTTTTTACAGCAAAATATGCCTTTTTCATTGCACCACCTTTGTCTTTGCCTACAAGGCATATTGAAACGATTAATTTTAAATATTCATTTTAAATAAGCAACATATATTAATAACGTGATTCCTAAGATCGGATTTCCGTTATTAACCAACACAATGTATCCGATATTGGGAATTCACACATGTAAACAAACACACACAAGCAAATATTAAATTAAATAATATAGCAATTATTAAAGAACATTAAAGACATGACACCATAAGGCACTAACTTTTTAAAAATGTTGTCCTTAGAAACCACAATGTAATATTTTTGAGACAAAAATCAAACGTGTATCGGTTTTGTCGCTATTTTGAAAGAGAGGTCGATGAAAGTGCTGCAGTGCGTCCATCTAATATCATATTAATAGTAACCGGGATGTTCAATAGATTACTTTACTTTGTTTAGGAGATATAGATAGTATATCAAAAATTACGCAATCATCCGATATTCGGGTCCCTTCCCCTACTAATGCATGCATTAATATAAGTCTTCATAAATAAAGTAATATAAAGAACTCTGAAACGCTATAATTGTATAAATAATAAATGATTCATGCAAATATCAATCAAATAAAGCTTTTCAAGCCCAAAGAAGTAAATTATGAGCATTACATTAAATCAAAGAACATTTCTTGGAAGAGAAATAATATATTTATATTAAACCTTCATTTTATAACTTCATTACGCGTTAACTTGATTTTATTAATATCAAATACGCAGTACCACGTTTACTTATAAAATATCTAATAAGTTAAATGATAAGATGAGTAAAAAAAAATTCAACAGTAATTGTTCACCTTTCATTTAAAGGGAATTTTGGGTAAATTTGATTCTTATTTGACTGTTTTATAACTTAACATGTTCTAGTTTAAAAACTAAAATACAAAAATTATAGAGAAATACTAAGATAGCATAGCCGAGATGGCCCAGTGGTAAGACCGCGTGAATCTTAACCGATGATCGTGGGTTCAAACCCGGGCAAGCACCACTGAATTTTCATGTGCTTAATTTGTGATTATAATTCATCTCGTGCTTTACGGTGAAGGAAAACATCGTGAGGAAACCTGCATGTGTCTAATTTCACTGAAATTCAGCCACATGTGTCTTCCACCAACCCGCATTGGAGCAGCGTGGTGGAATAAGCTCCAAACCTTCTCCTAAAAAAGAGGAGAGGAGGCCTTTAGCCCAGCAGTGGGACATTCACAGGCTGTTACTAAAATAGCGCGCTTAGAAAAGTCTACCCATATACAATATACACTTGTAAATTTACCACTTTTAACAATATGACATAAATTTAACTTTTAACAATATGCACCTTGAAATGACCTTACTTTGACTGTGTGTACACTTAAATTAAAAGCTTATAAATAGTCTTATGTAAACATAATACCTAATCAATTAGTTTCGGAGACGGTTTCAGTCATATAATCAAAAATATGAGCAAAATTTATTTTATTATGTTTAAGGATCAGCTTATTTTTCCCTGAAATTTATTTTAAAACCCAAAAATAAAGCCACGGTCCTTTTTATCGGACAACCACAACTATTCGAACAAAGTTCGATATCAAATCATCATTCATAATTTGCTTGGGATCAAATTTAATTGGAATTAGCGCAGTGAACTGCTTAAAATGGATTTGGAGAAAAAAATGAAAAGGGTCGCCTTCTTTCTTTTGGAATACTTTTGCTGCTACATGGGTCTCCCGCTATCACATGCATGCTTTAAGAATTTGAGTGCTCTATTGGACGCACTTAGTGGGATCTTACGACATTATGGGATGGAGAATGGTGATGGGGCAGGTCTATTTTAATAATATTTAATATATATAAATAATAATAATAATAATAATAATAAATTTATTTATTCTCTCCCACAGAATAATGTTTACATTTTTTTATAATATATATAAATACTAAGTTATATGTGGGGTAATAATAAGTTATATGTGGGACACAGGAGCCCAAATTAGGTTGCCCTGTGCTAAGGGCATATCCACTATAATATTATTTACGAATTCAACGGTAAATTCAAATGAAAATGCAACAATTCGATAATCAAATTTTCCATTATTATATTAAAATATACCTAACAGTTGTTATACGATGTAGTATTTTCATAACCTTACATTATTAAAAATAATTTAACATGACGACATTAAAAATAATTTAATATTAAAATACGGCAATTACCATTTTCCAATTAATTCAACAGTTAAAATTTAATCTACAGAAGTTTAATTATATTGTGTTTATTTTACTAAGTTATATTGATATGATACAAAGTAATTTCATTTTGTAAAGTAATTAAAATTTATCTGTTTAATAATTTTATTCAAGTTTATTATCGAAAGCTAAAATTCATACGAGATTCAATTAAAAATGTAAATAGGTTCATGTCTAATTAAAATAAGTATTTAATTATAATTTTTACATTATTAATATTTAACATTAAAATGTGTTCATTGTAGATATGTGTTCATTCATTCAATCTATACTTTATGATAGCATTTTATTTTAACAGTGTTATCTATTTTTTTCTTCTTAATTTGTTATGTATTTTTACAGGCATTAATCACAGAAAACCAACTATAATATACTTATTTATATTTTAGATATCGTTATAATACATCGTTACGTTATCGTTATCGTTATACTAAAATAACAATTGTTTTTTTTTAATTATTATTTTAATAAATCATTTACTTGTTGGCTGAGCTTTGCGTAAGCCCGTGTGGGTTACCCACTCACTTATCATATATTCTAACGCGAAGCAGCGATACTTAGTATTCTTATTGTTGTGTTTTGGTCTGACGGGTGATTGAGCAACGCACAAGGGACATATTGCCATATTAATAAAGGCTGGTGGCACATTAGCATAAGGAATGGTTAATATTTCTTACAGCTAATGTATATGGGCGATGGTGACTACTTACCATCAGGTTGCCACTTTCGCCTACATATTCTATACAGAAATAAAATAGCAACGAATTTCATAACGTACATGCCACGAAATCAGAAGGGAGTAAGGAACGGTACCGGAGAAAGAGCGTCAAGAGTTTTGCAGCCACGGCATACGAGTATGCTTACCCCCAAAGCGTGATAATGCAGCGTTACATATCAAAAATAAAGATCTTATCAACCTCCAATGACCATCAACCGCAGTTTTGGTTTGCTCGCTATTATATTTCCAAGTACTCGTGGTATTTTATTTGGTGCAAACGTTGGCCATAGAAGTATTTAATAGGATCCCTATTTGTTTGGTAAGTCATTTCGACCAGCTTCAAATAAACATCGAGCGTCTGGATTTCATAGAAGACGAATTTCCACAACAAAAGGCAGAAATATGAAGAGAATGCCTGTTTATATCCACCTGCTGGACTAAGGCCTCTTCTCCTTTTGAGGGGAATATTCGCCCAAACTGATCCAATGCAGTTTGTGGATACGCGTGTGACATAATTTTGTGGCAGGAGATGAATTATAAGCACATAAAAATTAAGTGGAGCTTGCCTGGACTTGAACACGCGATCGTTGGTTAAGATTCAAGCGTTCTAACTAATAGGCCATCTTGACTATATAGCATAACATAGTAAAATCGTTGATTTAGTATAAAAGAAAACTAAAATCAACCAAAAAAAGTAAAGGTAATATGAGCAGAAGTAGGCAAAATAATGTGCAATTATTGTCGCTTTCAAATGACATTGGTTTGAAAGGACCAAATTCACAAAAATGGTTGTCTTAATTGACGTAATTTTTTCTTTCCCTTTATCCACCTTTACACGAAGTCTGGCTGGTATGCGAAATGTTTTTATACTTTGTTTTTAACTTTTTTATAGTTGTCTATTCAAATCATTTTTTGAAAGTCACTGCACCGAAATGTAGTTTGTATTGAGAAGAGCCGACAAGAAAGGCAATAGTCAATAGTCTTTTTCATCAAACATACTATTAAAAAATTTATTGATGAGAATCAAACTACCCATCTTAGCTTTGCATGGATAGAATAAGCTTCTGGATAAAATGTTTATATTGAAGGCCAACAAAAAAGAAAAAAAAAATGAATGAATAAATGAATATTCTTTATTAATGGTGAACAATACTTAAAAAAATTGGTGGTAGAGCTTTGTGCAAGCTCGTCTGGGTAGGTACCACCCACTCATCAGACATTCTGCCGCAAAACAGCAGTACTTGGTACTGTTGTGTTCCGGTTTGAAGGGTGAGTGAGCCAGTGTAACAAGAGGCACAAGGGACATAAGATCGTAGCTCCCAAGGCTGGTGGCGCATTGGCGATTTAAGCGATGGGCAACATTTCTTACAATGCCAATGTCTAAGGGCGTTGGTGACCACTTACCATCAGGTGGCCCATATGCTCGTTCACCGTCCTTTTCTATAAAAAAAAAATTAAATGATAACATGACACACAAAGAAATGTTCATTTTAACGTGTTTGTATCTATCTGTGTGGGTGTTAAGACCATGACACCCAACATACAAAAACACACGCGCGCACAAAACTCTATGTGCTATGATTTTCTTACATCAATATTAAGTAAGAAAGTATTTTATTGTACATATTAATACTTATACTGTGTTTCTATTTTTAAATTATTTTGTATCTGTAACACATATTCATTTTTCAAAATCAAAACTGAAATCTTGCGTAGCCTTATTTTAGTACTAAGTTGCAACTGTAGAACCATTTCCATATACATTTAACCATCGTTACGCAGTTGATTACGAGTAAATAAATAAAATAAAGTTTTGTGTAGCATAATATGCCCAAACATGAGCTTTAAATGTATTTATTATTACCCATATCGTACATCATCGGCAGTGCGGCCTAATTTGTTACATAATTAGTCTTGGTCTGGCATATTTTTTGCTACTATGTAAAAAATTCGAAACGTTGCTTACGAATTGTTACAGCAAAGTAATGAAGATCGTCTTGACCGATTTATGCAACGGCGGTCAATCTCAATGGAGACTAGCCAACACAGGGTATGTTATAGTGCTAAAGCGTGCGTATAATTACAGGTGCACTTTCTATATCGTCACTGTAGTAATGGGAGGCCATGGTGGGCCGGTTGGCGTGGTTAATAGATCTCCTTTCACACCGAAGGTTGTGGGTTCAATTCCCATCCAGGACAGACATTTGCGTTCATGAACATGTCTGTTTGTCCTGAGTCTGGGTGTAATTATCTATATAAGCATGTATTTACAAAAGGAAATTAGTTTATGTAGTATATCAGTTGTCTGGTTTCCATAGTAAAACCGCTGCTTAATTTGGGATCAGATGGTCGTATGTAAATAATGAACCATTATATTATATATTACCAAGATATTATGGGATAATTTTAATTTGACCGACCAAAGAGTTTTTGATCTCTATAAAAACTATTCCACAGTAAATTCAGTATATCTCCCATAAATCTAAGCCAAAATATTTTAGTATTTTCTGGGTTAAACAGCTTAAATGACAAACTACAATAACAAAAATTACAAAGATTTGCTTATCATATACTAGCTAGTTTAATGTACTTACACATTGTCATTAAAATTATCTTCATTAAAACTATATATAACATAGATTTATACATTTATTTAAAGTTTGCGTTAAACAAATAAAAATTCTGAGTTCATTTTGATATAAAACAAAGAGTATAAAGATGTTCACGATATTCCATTCTGAAAAGATACTTCTGCTGCTGCAAGATGATCTTATTATAACTTTATTTCTTAAATAAAGTGTATCTCATTTATCAAAACACAATTTTAGTTTTATGCGCCGAGCTTCTGAAAAAGGATAAAGTCGTATTTACCGCAATACGACACAAATATACCGACTTTTATAAATTTCGGTATTAGCTTGTCTCAACTAGTTAAATGTCACGGCTGGAGGTCACGAGAGGATCTCGCCGGGATTGGCTCCGAGTTCACTTTATGAAGTTGCGACAAGAGATAGCTATAAAATAGAACTTAGCTTATGATAGATATGGACGCTTTAATAACTAAGCCAAGTTTAACTTCTATTGTCTTTGATTCTTAATATTAATTATTTATGACATAAAATATAAATATAAGTTACTAAAAAATTGTATTTAAATAAAAATCATTTAACAATAAATTAACTATCTAATACAACAATAATTATTTACACACACACTCACGAGCGCACACAGTTTCTTATAAATGATTTTACTTTTAGTAGATTGTAGAATATACTAAAAGTTAAATCATTTATAAATGAAAAATGCTTACGTTTACTTTTTGTTGATAAATTACAGTTGTAACGTTGTTAAATTACTTAAAATTAGATTATATATAAAGAAATATATTTTTTACTAAAATTATAAATGCAAAGATAAGTATTTAATTGTATATTTGCTACGTTTTCACGTATTAACACAATCGATCGTCATGAAACATTTTCATACACGTTGTTAAAAACGTACAGAAAAGGTCATGGAACAAACACATCATCCCCCCCCCCTCCTTCACTGAGAAAGAGGTGGAAGCAAGTCTGTGGAGAAAGATATTAATTTAAAAATAGTAAAAAAAACAATACTCTTAGCAGTGACCTTAAATATGTTTTTTTTTTAATTATTTAATAAAATTATATAACTAAGGATGTTTATGTGATTTTCGTATTGTTTATTTGTAAATAAAATCTTGTATGATTATATCTGTCTACTACTTGTTTACTATATTCTTTTTTCATTCTTGAGTGAACGAAAGAAATCTCTTTAAGGAATAATAAACATGCGTTGTTTATTAAACAAAACTAAAAATATCTTTCTGTTTCTTATTTGTATAATAGTGTTATAATATTTACTGTTAGTCTATTGTAGGTTCAAATTTGTTTTTTATTTTTTTAATAGCTTATTATGTAGCTATATTACTAAGGATACCAATATGATTTGATACTGCACATTGTATTTTTTTTTTGTGATTGAATAGAATGTGTGCACTGTACATATTTTTGACTATTTTTGACTCATAAGTCCTGGAAGAAATTAGTTCAAGATATAAGTATGTTTTCACATTTAGTTATATGTAGATATATAAAATTATTTAATTATTTAACATTCATAAGAAAATAGTCCTTATAGTCTTTACAACACAACGGTTGTAAGTTCCTGCTCCTGTTGAAATTCTAACAGCTATTTTCCGACATTTCTCATGTAAAGCGGATTAACCACTCAAAAACGGATGACGGCTTCAGGGTTGTCTCCTCATTTTTTATGCAAATTGACTTAGTGAAGTTTTCACAGCGATGGCACTAACTCGTAACTCTAACTGACTTAACAGTTGTAGCTGTCATGCCTTAATTAACAGACGATTGTGATTGGTTCCGTTCTAAGAAAACTAACTTATATTACAATAATAAAGTTTCAAACAATTTCGTTCATTCTCGATTCATTAACTTCACAAGGCGTAATATTATAGTCGAAACTTGTGCGTGCAAAGGAAAATCACTCTTTTTTTTCTTGTTGAATCTTCACTACTATTCTTCCTTCAATTTGAATTATAATTTGATTAATCTAAACAGTAGCTACTAATAGCGTGTCAATTTTAATTAAAAGATTGTTAATGAAAGGTTTAGTGAAAAGGTGTTATCTTTTCGAATTGAAATAAAGATTATTTTGTCATTTTAATACAAATCGTTTTTATCATACTTTATAAACATCGCAATTGTGTATACCTTTGAATAGTATACCATTATTCGACTGAATAAATAAAATGTTTCCAAATTATACTCAACAAATGTTTGCAATATATCATGTAAATAATTCATTAGTCTTGTTTAATTTGGACAACCCTGATTTTTGAATTTAGAATATCCCTGAATAACGAGAATGGTTAGCTTCATACGTTATTCAACAATTGTTTATTTCGATTCGGAAGCCGATCTTTTCATTCTCATGCCAATCAACAGTACAGCTAAAACGATTCCCCACTTGGTTGACTGCTTTGAATCGGAACTTTACAAAAACTTTTATTTATAAAGCACGTATACGCACAATCTTGAAGTTGTATGCATTGTAAATGTAATTACGTTATATTATATTTAATTTACATTATTACAAATTTTGCAGAAGTAAACGTTGCGTCAGAAACGTAACACATAATGCAATCAAATGCGATTGAGAAAATTAACTCTAATGGACATGACGGCAACACAAAGAAATTTTACGTTTTCTGTTTTTTAATTGATCTCTTACACGTTATATATTTTGATTGAATCGTTTAATTTAATTTGGTGCAAAAACATTTTACCAGGGTCACCAGCTCGCTTCATTTTTATGTAGATTGCTTAGAAAAAATCACAATATTCGTCCGTATCACGAGAGGGTCACGAAAAAACTTGAGGCTTTGTAAGTATTAAATTTAGCTATATATATATATTCTTTGCAGCGTTCAAATTTTAAGAGCCCAGTGGGAGAGTAGGAAATTGAGCTTGATATAAAAATTAAATTAGAATTCTGCGATCGCATGCACGGACACGAACAATGATTTTGCCAAGTATCTTCTTTAAAACGTTACCGTTTTATGCTAAAATTTTAGATAAAACGGGTCTATGAATTTTATAATTTTATTAAAATGCGATTCTTTAATTTACTTTTTTGTGTGAACCAGTTTTATTTTTAACGCGATAAAATCTCTTATGTTCCATATTTAAAAATTTAAAAGGATTCAGAATAAGTAGTTATAATGTGTAGTAATACTATTTATATGACAGAACCTAATATTATTTTGAAAAAATAATTAACCGACACTAACAAATGAATGTTTAAGAAATGCCTTAACAGAAATCAAAATACAACGCAAACATTCACGACATAATATAAGTTAAGTATATTGTCATGGGATCGAACCGACGACTATTGATTCAACTATTTGGTATAATGGTCATGGCCTGGCCATGCAATACCATGTTATAATTATTTCTACGTATAAATATCGAATAAGATCTACGTGATTTTTAATAATAGCATTTTTAAATTTAAAAAAACGATCAAGACACAAAACAAAAGTAAATTAACATACTTTTGTATTTTTTAAATGTGTTGTAATTTTAATTATCTTTATTTGTAATAATTTTAATCTATCCATTCATTCAAATTATAGTTTAAATGTATTTATCAACTTTAATTAAGTTGGTACTTAGTCTATCTTATAATTAGAGTATTTTTATACTTTTAAGTTAGTGCATATTTTGTTATATTAAATAAATAAATATAGTTTTTTTAATAAAGAAATAAATATCAGATGTGTATGTGTAGTGTCCAGAACGTGTTTGCAGAACAGCTTTAACTATATGAATACAACAACTCACGTGAAAGTTTACTTGAGTTAGTCGTCCATCGTTGATTATTAACAGCGGACTGTACCCATTACTCGTGAAAGGATCTCCATTTCCATCTTATTGTTGCTCCGTTCTCGTTTGGATGCAAATATTTTATAGTTCAAACGCAAGCGTTTCGTCTCGCATTTAGATCCCCTTCTCTGTAATTTGCTTTCATAATGTTTTTATCGTTTTCATTTCGTTTATCTCATTTGAAACAATATATTCATAAGGACCACGAGTTATCTCTGACGATTTGTTGTTTATAAATAGAAAATCGAATAAGTGCGAGTTCGTAAGTAAACTTTTAGTCTTTAGAAAACAAATCAAGATATGATTTGTACTTACTTGGTGGTCGGTTAATTCTCTCGGTCGGTAAGTTCTCATTAACCGACCACCAAGTAAGCCAAGTACCACCCACTCATGATATTTTAGAAAATAATAGAAACTATTAAAGAGCAATACCTATGTTTTACTTGTTCCGGTTTGAAGATATTTTTGATATACGAGTAACATCTTAGTTCCAAAGTTTCATTTTAAAATTAGACTAAATAATCATAGTGTACAACATTTTTGTGTTTGTTATTTTGTAATTTTAAGAGATTCTTTTTACAAAGGATATATAAAATTTTTGGTTAGGTCGAATAGTAAATATTTCTTACTAAGCAATAGGAGTGTTAACTTCGCTGCGAAATGGTAATAAAATTACCAAAAATAGTACTTTATGTATATTATGTGTGTAGATTTAAAAATAAAAAAATTAAATTGTCCTATCTTCTTTAGGGTTCAAGCTATCATCAAACAAAATTTCGTCAAAGTCAACCTTTTTCTTCCAGTAGGTTTAACGTGAAAACATAAAAAATATACTGTTAGTTTGCATCTATACATATAACAAAATTGTAACAGGTCGATGTCTGTATATACTAAAATATATATACTGGTTATACTATACGGGGGTCTTTATTAAAACAACTGAAGCCGAAACAGTTCTTAGAATTTTTTGTCTGTCTGTCTTTATTTATTACTGGTAGTAGAGCTTTGTGCAAGCTCGTCTGGGTAGGTACCACCCACTCATCAGACATTCTACCGCAAAACAGCAGTCAGTACTTGGTATTGTTGTGTTCCGGTTTGAAGGGTTAGTGAGCCAGTGTAATTACAGGCACAAGGGACATAAAATCTTAGGTCCCAAGGTTGGTGGCGCATTGGCGATGTAAGCGATGGTTAACATTTCTTACAGTACCAATGTCCAAGGGCGTTTGGTGACCACTTACTATCAGGTGAACAGGAAGGCGGACAAGCATATTTCCTGTTATAGAAAAAAAAAATGTTTGTACCCGCATCATGCAAAATCTACTGCATGGTATTGAATGCGGTTTTCACCGATGTATTGCTAGAGGTCTGACTTAAAATATAAGCTCCAGTTTATCGTAGGAAAATATCTTTTTCCGATTTAATTTAATATTACCCTGATTTCACGTTATTTAATAAACTTAATGCTTAATTAAAACAGATTTTGAGGAAACCAGCGCCGCACTTACATGAACAGATAAGTTAGTCATCGAGTATAATTGTTATACATCGAGACACCAGGACGCCCACCGTGGAGGAGTTCGTCCGTCACCTCGCGCGCACAATGTTCGGAAGAGCGGACAACAGTGCGTGCGTGCACCTCCACGGTATAGCACCGCTGCATGCTCGACCACCAGAGGGGCGCACCGCTGCATGCTCCTCTACCTCGCGAGCTCCTACTGTCGCCGACCATCTGCCCCGACGCAGGCATCGAGGACGACGATTTGGAGGGCTAACGATAGGACGACGATCTACAAATTGACAACTAACCTACTCACCCTAAAACATCGGAAATGGTAAACAATTCGCCACTGGGTCACTGTGACCCTGGCCCCTTGGGCCAAAAAATACATGACACGACAGGTTGAGCCTGTCGGTGAGGAAAAGCCCGGGTAAAGGGGGTAACCCCGAGGCCCGTACCCAGACTGGCCTAGGCCAGCCAGGAGGAACCAGATTGATTGAGTATAATTGTAACAGAAAAAAAATCATAGATGGCGCTGTTTACGTTTCAAAGGTTTGTCTCAACCGATCTCAACCGATTACACCTAATCTCATGCAATAATAACAAAACAATATGTAGCTTTGCTTCATCAAAAGCCGAAGTCGAAAAAAAATGTAGCCATTGAATTAAATAGAAGAGAACAAAATAGAAGGAAACACGAAGTTAAACAGTAATTACGAATAAGGACAGGGTGACCCTATTGCTAGGTAGCTTTCGTTTAGAAAATAGAACTGGTAAAATAACGCAAAAAGTAAGAAAAATGCCTCGGTGTGAGCGAACCACGGATAACGAGAGCGAACAGTACTACGCTTAGTCTATTATTTACCTTTTGTTATTTGAAACTAGAAACAGTTGAATAGGTCGTTTTTATTTTAATTTTTTTTTTTTATTTAAAACTTTATCATGCTTAATTCGATTTCGAACTTTTAAGTTATATTTAATATCTTTGGAGTTTATTTAAATTAAAATTTAATATTTAGTATTGTTGTGTTCCGGTTTGAAGGGCGAATGAGCCAGTGTAACTACAGTCACAAGGGACAGTTTAGTTATGTAGTACCAAGGTTGGTGGCACATTGGCTATGGAAGAGATGGTTTATATTTTTTTATAGTGCCAATGTCTATGGTGAACTGAACGGGCCAACTTTTTCAAGAGGTCTGTCTCATAATATGGGACGACTGTACGATGAGCCACCACTCACATATAGAAGCAACAAACAGAAGCTGATAATAAGCAAACGCATGAAATAACACGCGCGGCGTGGGCTTTATTATGCCCATATATTTATATGCCCTGAGCACTTTAATAATAATAATGTCCTCCAGATCGATTTTCTAAACTTGACAAAATTTTAACACGTTTATTTCTGCGATATAAGTTCATCGTATCCATCATTTAAAAATATTTACCGTTTATCGGGAGCATAGTTTATAATTGAGTTTTGAACACCTTGGGGCAGAGCTCGGCCTCACTGCGTTGCAATTTTCATATTTATAATTTTTCAACTAAAAAAATTCAGTGAGAATTAACAATATTTACCTACATAGTAAATGTTAATTAATTGATAGAATTGACATTTCAAAAAGGATAATAAGATCAAATCTCGACTAGAAATCAGAACTGTGTGAATGTTCTTGGTATTTAGTTAAATTATACTTAGATATTGAATAAAAATTAAAATATCAAATTTAATTTAATTACCAATGATAGTATTCTTAATTTAGAAAACTCTAAGCTAACCGTTTTGTTTCAAGCAAACTTTCTAAAATATACAACTAAAAATAACTTTACAAGTCATACAAACATCGTTTTATAAATACATTATAGTTAATAATAACGATACGATATTAGAATCTAAGTCGTATTCTGAAGATAAATATGTCATTTCAAGAGAGTTTCGTTATTTCAAAATAGATATTTAATTGATGCAAGTATTTTAGTTACATTTACAAAAAAAAAATGCCCAACTGATCCACTCTTAACCTTACCTTCTTCTCCTTCTTTACTGCACATTAAAATATATACTGAGCTTTAATAGTGTTTGAATTTCATCTGACACAATTTTTTTTATCTTTTTTTCTGGAATATCTATGACGCCATGTTTTATTAATTATTAACTACACTTACAACTTTAACGATGTATAATATACATTATATTAGAGTATTTCTAAATTTCAACTTGTGATCATGAAAAGCAACTCTGACGATGTCGGATAAACCCAAATGAAATATATAATATGTTTCAAGACATTTAATGAAATATGCGAATTACGAAAGTTTCGTACTGTTTGATATGAAAAAGTGAGCGTGCTTAGCTTTTCAATTATACTATGTATTACAAATTAAAAAAAAAAACAATTAGAGATTAATAATAGATTTTTTTATTTATTATTTATACATGAAGACGGCCAATCTGTTGTCGTATACAATTATTTCTCATTCACACCAAAGGTGCTTTATATAAATAGAAAATTATTTTTTAATTTGAAATTTGAATTATTGTTTATGTGGTCATATATCCTGATTCTGTAAGTACATATGTTCATGACAGTAACTTTCATCTTTGATACTTTTTCTTTCTATTTTTTTTTTTAACTTTTTTTGTAATGCATGAAAATGATTAAATAATAATTTATATTTTCATACTATACTGGTTCATCTTATTATACATTATTAATTATTGCATTCAAATTAAAATATTATTTATTTATGTAGGCTTTCATAAGCATTTTTGAATCTTCATATTACCGGATTAAGTTAAATGTAAAGCTACTATCATGAATGATAAATCATAAATGATAATTTAAGCTTGCACCTGCATTTACGTATTAATTATTTAAAAAATATCTACTTAAGCTGAGGGTGGTTTAGGTAGAATCTGCTTAGTTGGTTTTTGATGTAAATAAACCCTTAGATTTGTCTTAAAAAGTCTACAGAATTATCTATTTACATTAACAGCATGTGAATATCCCACTGCTGGGCTAAGACCTCCTCCTTTTTAGGAGAATGTTTGGGATCTATTCTACCACGATATTCCAATGCGAGTTGATGGACTACACATATGGCCGAATTTCAGTCAAATTAGACACATGCAGGTTTCCTCACGATGTTTGCCTTCATTGTCAAGCACGAGATGAATTATAAATACAAATTAAGCACATGAAAATTCAAGCCCACGATCATCGGTTTAGATTCACGCGTTCTAACCACTGGGCCATCTCGGCTTATCTATTATTAACATTAGTAAAAAAGGCTTCCCTTTATAACATAATCTGCCAACAATGTACACCTGTTTAGATATATTATTATAAATACTAATATATGCGTTGGAATCAGAGTTTCAAATAGACAAAATGTGGGTAAACCAAATTAAAAAAGACCTTTTTTATTTTTATGATAAGTTTATACCTATTGAAGATCTAAATATAATAAAAAAATTCACCATCAACAAGTAAATAACTAGGTTGAGTACGCCCGCAAGCACAAAATATTTTATAAGCACATAAATGTTATGAAACCTGCACATAGCAGCTAATATGAAACTTCAGTTTTAGTAAAATATGCTATTAACGGGAGCGGACGGTGCGTATTATTCGCGGCAGAATTCACCATTTCTATCTTATTGTTGCTTCGTTCTCGTTTGGATGCAAATATTTTATAGTTCAAGCCCAAGCTAGCCGTTCCGCATTCAGTTTTCCTTTTTTTATTTGCTTTCATAACGTTTTTCTCGTTTTGTTTTAATTTTTAAATTAAATGTTCATTAAAAACCGTGTATTATGAGAAGCGTAAATTAATATTTATAGGAAAAGATTTGTGTATAAAAAATAAAAATAAAAAATTTAAAATATACCATTCAGGAATAAGAGAGAGAAAGATAGATTGGTGAAGAGTCAAGATTACGCACGTGAATCTTAACCGTTTTCAGGTGACTATACAAAGACCGCTAAATTTTCATGTGCTTAAATTGTATTTATAATTCGTTCGTGAAGAGAGATATCGTTAGTAAACATGCTTGTGTGTAGATTATGTGATATTAAAACAACTTTGATTGCATATATACAAATGTCCGAAGTTGACATACAAAAAGAAACAATTTATCTTAATAGAAATCAAATGGATATGAGCGTTGACTAGCTGCCAGTCTGGAGGAGCGCCAGAGAACAGACACGTTGTGGCTTTTTAGATGTTTACCTAATTCGCCGGCCCAAAAGTGTTTTAATTTAGTCATTTTGGCACGTCCCGCCGGAATCGAGTATTATTTACACCAAGAATGTAAATATTATAATCTAACAGGCGATAAAATTACTCGGATATCTAGGGAGTTGATTGTATTTCAAAACTTTCAGATAATTGGTTCAAACAAGAACAAGGGAAAATATTAAATATTTTTGATATTTTGAGAATCTAATTTATTTCAAAATTGATATTTTAATTGTGTGAGGTTATTCATCAACGATTACGTTCGTTGTATATTATTTGAAATATTTTATGTACTTTCTAGGGAGGTTTATTTTTACTTAATACGAGGAGCGTGCGTCGTATTTAAAAAAAAATCATACAGTCTGCCTTTAAAATATAGTCTTTCATATCCATATTGAATATATTCGTTTTTATAAGTATGCAAGAGACAAGAATAGACCACACATTTTTTTAAAACATTTGAAAATGGTCTAAATTGATAACGCTCTGGTCTACTAGTAATAACTGCTCAGAGCAGAGCAGAGACTACTGAACTACGCTGATTGCGTTATCTCAAAATACTAGCAGGTCATTTTTCGTGTTCCTTCAATAATCGAACAATTCTAGTCTGCAAGATGTGCTAATCATATATTAAATCATTAAACAACTTAAAAAATAGAATACTACAAAAGTCAGAGCCCTTAATGTATGGTTCTCAGTTTTTTTTTTGTTATCAGAATGAATCTAAACTTAAGCGTTAGAAGCAGACATAAAAAAAGTAAACGCTTTTGTATACAAATTCCATTTTTAAATTGACATTGCAGACGCGGTCCATAATGTTTCTTATGGCGCTATAATTATCACTATTAATAATGTCTAACACGAAAGAAAAAGGAATTAGAAATTTCGTTCGCCAAATCCCTTGCCATAATAAAGTGAGATTTTTTTTTCATACAAATAATATTATTTGAATCAAAATCGGGCTTAAAATGGTAAAAAGAAGATAATATGTTAGATTCTGTACTTACGAGCACAAAAACATTTAATAATTATTATTAAACTAATACCTTATATTATGCAAATGCATTTTTTATTATTTAATTATCTAAACGAAATACCTAAAAAATATGTATTCTGTTGTTACTTAAACTACTTTTACTATTTCATTCAAGCAATCATAATAAAATTATTTTAAAATTTAAATGCTAATAACATTTTTAACTGAAACAAGTTTTCACGTCTTGAATGTAGTGTTCTGTTGCTTTAAACCTAATATATTACTTGAATTAACGGTTGACAGTCGGCACGTTTGACTATGTATTGGCTACTAATGAAGTATCGATTCCTAGACATTATTCAGCTTATACTCATTCATTCATTTCATTTTATAATAAAACGATAATTAAAACAATAATCACTATTTTAATGTATAAAAGTTTTTTTAAGATTGTGTGTTCAAATGTGTGAGTAATTAAGTGTAATAATAAGATGTGACGAATTAGATTTACTGTTTGGCAAAACATTGGCAATGGAAGGAATCTATTATGGTTTATCATATAGCCTATGTTAGTACACACATACATATGTCTATGTGAATATGATGTGACTAGTGGCTCCTCGCTTTTTTGGCCCGAATTTTTATTTTATTTAGCCCATCTTATAGCCTCAATTCGAGGTAAGAAGGGTGGTTAATTTGTCGGTCATAAAACTAGCATTGATGAACATATTCAACGGGTCAATACTGTAATGATTTGATACGGTAGCTATTTAAAAAAATCATCTGTATATATTACTGGTTGTGTCGTGATGGCTAGTTTGCACATTAATATGTTATATCGTGTTAAACTACGGCGTTATTTTAAATATTCTTCTTTAACGAACGAGATCGTTAAGTTCATCAACCATTTCGTGGCAAGCGCTATTTCCTCACGCCACGCCATTTTGGAAACCTATTTGCTTATCGTGCTGTGATCCTAACTACCGATCACCGTTGTAGCACAAACAAAGGCGTGCAGCGACACGACACACGACAAGACGCATATGTAATCATAAGAACTGTATTAATACGATATGCTTCTTGAGCATTACGAAACATAAATGTCGTGCCCTGCCTTTAGTTAAGCTCTCAATCTTAATAATTTTTATGTAAGTAAATAGTATTGATACGATCAAAGATTTAAAAATGCTTGTAAAATTTCTTTTATCGTTTGTGATATCTCCAAGGGAAAAACACACAAGCGTAACCCCTTTTTAGGTACATAGTTCAAATAAAATGTTTAGATTAAAGTTTCGAAAATTGTTAATCTTACCTGAAACACATGTTTTCATATGTTTTGTATATAAAATCAGATTTTATGTTTATAATGACATATAATTATGCTAACAATTCACAAACATCAGTTTATTGTTTTCCGTTAATGACAAAATATGCGTTATTTTTGTCATTTTTGCGATATACAATATCCTTATAGTTAGTTTTGATACATTTCACTTAGTTGAAGTATCCGCTACGAAAAGACCTGGTTACACCAGCAATATTAAATTTACAAACTATTGATGATAAAATGTTTTAAAAATTTATATACAAATATGTGTTTTTTGTGAAATAACAGGATTATTCTAGTTTTAGAGGAAATTTTAAACTATTTCATTATTGGATTTTGGTAAAGTAATACAATATTTACTTTTTGCATAAATAGAATTTAATCTGGAAAAGTATTAAGTGTGCCGTATTTGAAAAACATATGTATTCGAACTTAGTTAAGAGTGTTTCCCTTTAGAAAATTCATTTTGTATCGGTCGAGGCATTGTTTCGCTTCGAACATGATTCTTTATTTTTCAGCCACGGAATATTGGGTTACACATAGTCCAACCCCTTTTGTTATGTGTGACTTTAAAACGGTTATTTTTTCAAACGGTGTGACCGTAAACAGTAAACAAATAAAAATTAACAGACAGTGTCAAGCGTTAACGAGGATTGTAATACGAAACTTGTAGTGCGTAAACACAATTGAAAAGATAGCTATTACTCACAAGACGATTTTCGCAAACTCAATCGACTTACATGTGATTAAGGAAAATATAGAAAAGATCTGTCATGATTCCGCCATCACTGAACAAATATTGTTTTATTATTATTAGAACGTTATGTCCCACTGGAGCGCAAATATGTCTGTAATATTTTCTCCTTATACAATATTTTTTTCTAAATGTATAAAGTTCGTCTCTCAATCTTTTTTGAACTAAACTGTTTTTCGTTTCAGTTTGTAGTCTTTTTTGCTTATGGATTGTCTGACATACGTTAAACGTGTTCTAGCTCAGCTGTACTAGATGCTCTGGCAATTTTTGGCTATTTGTATTTTGTAACGAATCATATTCTGTACACGTTCTATTTGTTTGAAAGCCAGTGCAGTCTGAGCAAGAATTCGTTAGAAAAAATATATTTTGGATTTTGATATATCAAAAGCTTAGAAAATGCGCGAATTACCTCTTACATAACATACTTTAAGTTCTCACAATCGGCATCAGTATTGAAACGTTCGTCAAATTCTCTGAATTGTGTTTTTTTTTAGAAATGGTTTTTTTTTTCTTGGGTCGTGAAATCACATAAGAATTACACGGCGTATCACCTACTATGCGTAAATTAGTGATAAATATTACATATTTTAGAATTTCCTTTCATCTTTCATCATCAACATAATGATGGGGTTGTCAGTTCTTCCAATGGATTTTTCCTCTTAAGTAGGAAATTTCCTTATTTAAAGTATAGAGAAAGACTGACGATGTAATCAGTTTTATCTGGAGCAAATTCAATATCGTAAAATTGGTAAGTTTGAGTTTGTTACGTCAGATCACATTTTACAATTTTTTTTTTATATTATTTCGCAACGTTTAAACAACCAAAACATATAATATAGTTGGCGGCCATTTGCATTCTTGCTAGAAACGATATTCAGAAATAGCGTTGTCAAAAATATATACGGAAAATAGCAGGAGACTATAGAAACTTACAGAATTTCATCAAGCGTTTCGTGAAATTCCGTTCTTGAGCTTATCCTATTTCGATGCATTTGTTTCGCCACTCCCTTAAATTTAAAATCATAGATATATAGATGACAACTAGTAAAGAAGATAAATACGTATAGTTTGTCGATTGAAAGTTAAAACTTTAGCCTCAGTAGAATATAAAACTAAGGTATCCCACCAAACGTAAAAGTATCAATTTGCATGGATCTTGAGCTCCTGAGTGTCATTACTTCATCAATCATCAACTCTAGAAGATCCATCGAGATTACAGCTAAAGTCACTGCTAACAAGTTTGGAATCCTAAATAAAGGGAAGTGGTACTTCATACATGAATAGCTTAATCTAAATATGAGTAGTACAATACATTTATAGTGTATTCTGTGTATGTGTTCAATTTTAAAAACGAGGGAAATCCTAACAAAATCCAAGGATAATCATGATCAAGGACTGTTAGTTTGCACATATTGAAAAGCATCTCATCTTATCAACCAGACATGTGCACTCTGACTTGGTACCACGTGTTATTTCGTTCAAGTGTAAACATTTATTTAATACAAAGAAACACCTTAACCTAACGGCTGTTTCCTAATAAATAAGTAATTTAATTTCAATTATTCCTTCAAACTCCTTTTAGGAAAAATATAATTTATAGTTTTTCTTATTGCTTAGAAATTACGTACGAATAAAAGGATTAAAAACCGACTATTCTATATAATATGTTTTATTTACGTTATATAACAGCGCTTCAGAGAAATGTGTTATTTTTATAGGATGTGAGCTCGACGATGCATCTTAAAGCTTAGAGTAATGTTATGCTCGCTAGACGTGCAATAACGGTGGAATAAACTGAGAGCTCACGGTTATGATATACCCAACCACTCTGGACGTTTAGCAAAATTATACTTTATGTACACAAATTCATAAAATATTTAACGTTATTGCGAATAATATTATACCGATAAAAGCTACACGTGACCTCGTTAGGGTTGATGTTGTAAACAGATTTTGTTAATCCCATGGGAACCTTTTTATTTATAGTTTATAGTAGGGCTTTGTGCATCTCAGTTTGGGTAAATACTAATCAATGATCACATGTGATATCACCAAACAGAGTTACATAGTATTATTGTATTCTGGTTTGAAGAGTGAGAGAGTAAACCTACAGGCAAGGGACATAACACCTTAGTTCCAAAGATTGGTGGTACACTGGCGATGTAAGAAATGGTCCATATTTTTTAGAGTGCCAATATGTATGGCTGTTGGTGACTATTTAGCATCAGGTGGCCCATTTACCCATCAGACTACTTATTGTATATAAATACTATTCACATAAGTTAATGTGCGGTATCGGTGGTTTTATATCCCAGTGCTAAGCCTTCTCTTTTTAAGAAGAAAGTTTGAAGCAAATCTCGTCAAGAGCAGAATGGGACTTTGGGCCTAACGGTTGCGTATTTACACTTTCATTTTCCCACTATACTAACTATACCAACGCATGCTCACTCTAAAAGACCGAATTAAAAAGTTAAATACTAATATGTATACTAATAAGAATAATGTAGGATTTTTTTAATCTTATTTATTTATGTACTATTTTTACCTTCTGTTACGTATTCGTATGCGCTTAGATGTAATTAATTCCATACATTTTATAGGCATACTAGTGTAGTCATTAATAAGAGATGTTTGCAGAATAGAAAAAATATAAGTCATTCGATATATTGCATATAAATATAGGTTATAAGCAATATTTATTGGGAATTTTATTTGAATTGAAATTAGCCAGTGTATTCTACAAATTCAACAATTAGACGGCGCAGATTATAACCAAAGATTGTGGTTTGCAATGCGGTCAGGCGCTACTATTTTCATGTATAAAATTTGTGCTTCTAATTCACTTCGTGATCGGCGGTAAAGCAAGAACATGGCGAGGAAATTATTACTTATTTTATTTACGATAACTTTATTAATTTATCGCTTGTACGAAAATGTTATATACAAAAATTCTCCAACCGAAACTAAAACTAATATCGAAACAAACTACAACAGAAACTCAATTTCATGAAATAAAAAAAAATTGGCGCGTTTGGTACTTCATAAAATAAAATCAACAAATCATATTTTTCGAAATTAACTTTATTTATAAGTTTGAAATTTTTATTTCGAGTGATGTTACGTAGCTGTTTCTAATTATTATTGCGAAATATGTCAAACGAATGTGGAGTATATCATGATTATAACGTCGTAGAAACCAAACGCGAGATGACTCGTTTCAGCTTGCACTATAAAATATTTTGCATCCAAACCAGGGCAGAGAAACAATAAGATGAAAATGTAGAATCATAACGCAAGTAATGCGCGCTGTCCGCTTTCGTTAATAGCAAACAAACCTCGTCGAAATTTCGCTAAATTTAAAACTTTAAATTAGTTCCCAACGTAATGCAGGTATAAAATACTCCATTAATTTAATACGTGCACGCTTATTCACTTGCGTGCTTGAATTAAATCTCATTCAGTGTCCATTTACTTTTGTGTATATTCAGTTTTATTTATATGGAATCAAATTTCAATGGAATACTTTTTTTGGTTGAATTTCTTCATCAAATTTAATTTTTAATAGATTTATTTCAGTGATATAATCACTCTTTTTTTATAAATGTTCTCTGATTTTTTTTAAAGTTTTGAACCGAATTTTTACAGTATGAAATTCTCTGTCTCGTTGCTGTATATAAGTAGTATGATGATTATGATCCTCTTGACTTATTTCATGGTCATCAACATGACTTTTATAACATAAAAAATGATAACACTTTTCTGGTCAAATCCAAGATTTATAGATAGCTTTGAAGGAGCTTATGTTGTGCAGCCTTAGACATAAGCACTAGAACAACGAGGTAATATGAGAAGGATAAATTTACATTAGCGCTATCGCTTTCATAATACTGGCAGTGATTGCAATAAATGAATTCCACATTCAAAGTTAATAAGGCTAATATTTTAAATGAAGGAGAATGATGTCTTCCAACAATATAAAAGAATTAAATATTTACTTTGGCTTGAAGGCGTTCTTCCGGTGAATTTGGATTCAATCATTGTTCTTACAACGATCGAATTTTTGTAACAATTTTAAGCATTATTATAATCGAAGTTTTGAATCATTTAAATAACACAAAGGAAAGCATAGTTCAATTTAATAAAGTGGATGCCCAAAGGAATGTTCCGCGGCCTCTGGTGTCGAGGACTAATATTAACAAACTTTTCCACGCAATCTACATAAAAAATGAGGCGAGGGTTCGTTCGTGGAGACCTGCTGCTAAATGAGAGCCTTTTGAACCGTTAATTTTGTATGCATAAAAATAAAATTTGCCATGAAATTAATTTAACCTTGAACTTATATGACCTGTTAATGAGATTGTCTTTGAACTGACATGACTCGGATCGGTCACTTACTTATAACTTTCATGAATTTTTTTCTTGAGAAATAAGATATTAAGCTAACATTGAAGGTTAACTATTAGATATGACGGTGAATACATATTAAAAAAATATATATTGAGAGGTTGTAATATACCAATTTAGTTATAAATAACAATTAATATATATTTTATAATTATCATCAAAAAAACGCACAATCCATACCACACTAGCACTGTGAGAATTTACATATGGGTTTCTGTTTACACCGTATGTAAGCATTAAGGAAGGATTTTTAAAATTTTAACTACTAGGTAGTAGTATAAAAAGTGTCAGAATATCTTAGATTTTTCAGAGCTATGTATCTAAATGATATTTAGCAATTCTGAATTATGGCGCGAGCGAAGACGCAGATAAGTTTGTATATACCTGTTATAAATAGAAGAACCACAGTATTTAACAGAAGTAGTTGATTGCATAATTAGATGTTTAGTAATTGAAAACATATTTCAGGTGATGATGATGATATCGTAAAAGTTTTACGTGAAAACTGTTTAATATTTTACATAAGTACAATAAAATTGAATTGGAAAGCTCCCGGAGCAGAGTGCGCCGTGCCACGAGTGGAAAATGGGCGGATGCTGGAGGGAGCCGTATATCTGTTATCTGTATTATCCGTAGCTGACGACTATGGGGTTTGGGTAACTATATTCTATTAATAAAGCAAATCCTAAAAATAATAAATAAGCACGAATATAGTTAATTCATTGTTTTAAAAAGTAAATGGCACTTTATACTTCAAAACTAAATGATATTTTTTTTATAATTAATGTAACAGTTATTGTTAATTGCTACAAAATAAGTAAATCTGTTATATGGATATAATATAATAATAATAAGTTATATACATATATAACGAAACACTTTAATGAATTACTTTATTGAATTTCAAAATGATATAAAGTAAAATAAATATTTCTAAACTTTATATTCAATGCAATATTTGTTAACCTATAATTATAAATTGTTTATAAAATACATATAAAATAATAAATAAATTTATACATTATTTATGTTAAAATTTTAACAGCTACGGTTTTTATAGAGACAATATTAAATTGTAGGGGTCACGATTTTCAAAATTAATTTAATTGTAAAGAACAATACGAACACGTTCCGCCGAATGAAAGCGCAGCAAAAACTGTTTGTCGCAAACAAACACCCATGCGTCCGATAAAAACTAGTTACGTTGATAACGCGTATTAAACCCTTTGATGTAATACATATAGCGAGGTATATTTTCAAATTATATTGCGTTTCCCGTACCCCGCATTCCCTTTCATGCGTCTGTAACACCCAGATTAAGTTTATGGTTGTTACGCTTATTTGACAGAGCGAAACTAACATTTTTAGTGTAAACGATATTTTGAGGATGTCACTTAAAACTCGGGGTATAAAATTTATATCGTTAATTAAAATCCAGCTTTGTATGCATATATCTTTCACGTTATTCGTATATTTAGTAGTATTTACATACGAACTTGTAACTCTAGTTTTTTTTTGCATAATAGTCGTGTAAGCCGATTCAAGTTGCCTTTTGTTTTTTGATTTCATTGGTTGATTTCTTTATAAAAAACGAATCTCTGTTAATTTATAGGACAGGTTTTTTTTTTAGTCAAAATTACAACTTTCTACTCGTACATTAGTACTCGTACACGACTATCATATTTATAATCAAACGACAATGATAATATCAAAATATTTATAGTTCCATTAAAATCATACAGTACAGTTTAGGTAAAAAATGGTTTTCATTTTATAAATTTTAAATGTTATTACTAATCTTAACAACTTATAAATACGAATAAAATACTTTATTAGAAATTAACTCCGAGATAAATAATTATTACTTCTTAATATTTAAACAAAATATTATTTTTTATTAAAAATGAGACAAATTAATCTCAATAAAAAGCTATCATATTTTTGCTGTCTCTATTAATTAAAGCGACCTTAAATTAATTACATAGAATATAGTAAGTGCACAAAATATGTAATAAATATTTTAAAACTCAGTAATTATAATTAATCTTAATAGAAATCGAGTGAATTAAGTCTCGTTGACAAGCCGCCATTCTGGAGGTTCGCCAGGCGCACGGAACATTGCGGCTTTTTATGTACGCAACAAATTTGCTGTCCAAAGTGTACTCAGTTTTAATTTAGCCATTTTGGCACGTCCCAGCGGAACTGCGGATCATTTGTATCAGGAATACAGATAATATGATTCAAACGACGACGAACAAATTACTCGAAACTCTCTCGGGGGTTGGTCGTTTTCGCAATTCATTTTAAAAGCCTTCGGCTGATCAAGAAGTGCGCGTGAATAAATTAATGTTTAATAATTGTAGCTTATTTATTATTTTCTTTTGCTAATCTTATAACACTTGATATCATGAATATTATATCTTTGAATAATTAAATAAAGATGACTGGTAAAAATCTATCGTGTATCTAGTAATTTCATCTTATTTATTAATGATTCCTTTGCTTTTGTTTTGTACTTTTTTGTTATATATAATTTATTTCGTACATTTTAATTTTTTACTTAGATAAATCGAAGCAAAAAATAGCTTGTTTAGGGCAGGATTAGACTGGGTCTCCAGAGTTCAGCCATTGCGACGAGCGCTTCCGATTATCCCTTCATTATTGTGTCGGTTGAGCAAAGTAACACAGCAGTTGACGCGTGTTTGCAAGTTCGATTCACTCAATTCATAAGGTACCCATCGTTTAAGTTTTTTTTTACTTTCCCGATTTGCTTCAAGTGGATTAATACAGTTTTAGTGCTTTGTGATGGATCCGCTTCCACAATAGCCTTTAATTCTTCATTTTCCACTTTGGTCTCCGGCCGTCCAAGTAGGTGGTCCTGAAGGTCGAAATTTCCAGAACGAAAACGTTGAAACCAAAAACGTACTGTGCTTTCTTTTGTGACACCAGCGCCGTACACATCATTAATCCTTCGAGCTGTTTCTACAGCACTACCACGGTAGAACTCGTACTCATAAATATGACGAAATGTCATGTTTTCCATTGTGCGGTAATAAGCGACGCCAAAGAAAAAAATAATGAGGAAAAAACAAATGAATGACTATTTTCAAAATTCAAATGTACCAGCTATATGAATTTATAAATTTTAATTTGGAATTCTTAACCAAAGAGGAGATATTTCAGATCCAAGTGGTCAGTACCACAAAACGCTAATTTCATATGTAAGGACCTAATAGAAATAAATATGCAAGTTACCCTCTGAATACAAAATACTAAGGGAAGCTTCTTTCTGCAGGATATATTTCTTAAAAATTTTTTTACGCAATCAATACACGGAAATCATACCTGATACGACGAAATGTATTTCTAACAGACCTGTGACATTTTTCTCACGGCATAGAGGGTAAGCCGTAAGTAAGAGATCTTCGCGCAGCACATTTATTGGTAACATTCTATCGAGTAAGGTCTACGACGCTTGATAACCTCTTAGCCAACACAACTATACAAAGTGTTGAATTTTAGCCGTACACAATTAAGTGGTAGTGAATTGCCTGCACAAAGCCGTATAGTAAGATGGCGTAGCGAAGTAAGATTGAAACTGATATTTCTAAATAATGAAATTAATTTTAGTAATCATCTTTATATAATAAATTATTTAATATTTATGACTTTTTAAATACATTCAATAGCATAATAACACAAAAAAGTAAAGGTTTTTTTTTTTTTTTTTATATTACCCGGGAGGGCAAATGACTCTACTCCACCTGATGTTAAGTGGTAGTAGAGTCCAAACGCGAGGACGGCCAGTACAGTCGGGAAGAAGGTTCTGCACTAGCCGCCCTCGCCTTGCCGGCCCGCAAGATGCCTCTTCACGCCTCGTTTGAAGGAGCCCGGGTCGTAAGAGGAGGGGAATACGTGTGCTGGTAAGGAATTCCATTTCTTGGAAGTGCGACAAAGAAAGGAGTTGCCAAATTTCTTTGTGCGCGATGGAATTGATGTCACAGTTAGTCGGTGACATCGAGAGCCAGCACGCGTAGACTTGTGAAGGAAGGGGGAAGCTGGAATTATGGAGAATAATTCCTCGGAACACTCGCCGTGATACAGTCGATAGAAAGCGCTCAGCGCTGCTATCTCTCGACGCAATTGTAAAGGCTCGAGGGTGTTAGTGACCTTTACGTCGCCAATTATGCGGACCGCACGTCGCTGCAACCGATCCAAGGCCTGAAGTAGGTATTTAGCGGAGCCATCCCAAAGGTGCGAGCAATATTCAACGCAAGACCGTACCTGTGTTTTGTACAGCAGGCACAGTTGTTGAGGCGTGAAAAAACGCCGCACCTTGTTCAGAACTCCGAGTTTCCGTGAAGCTGTTTTTATTACAGCCTCGATGTAATCCCTTGGACTAAGGTCGCAGCGAACGTCCATCCCCAGCATGGCGATTTTGCTTTGTATCACCAGCGGAGTGCCACAGAGGGAGGGAAAAGGGGAAAATGGTGACTTTTTTGTTGTGAGAGCGCATACCAGTGTTTTCTTGGCATTAAACTCAACAAGATTATCTGAGCCCCATTTGGCGATAAGCTCTAACGTCCTATTGAGTTCAATGACAAGATCCCCCCGCCTCTCCCTAATTTCCGCTCGCCCAGCCACTGCGCGTCCGTGGTATCCACCATGCACTGTACTATCGTCTGCATAGCAATGAATGTTCCCGAGAGAGAGCATATCATTGATATGCAAAAGAAACAGAGTGGGAGATAGCACAGATCCCTGGGGGACCCCAGCATTCACTACATAGAATTGTGAAGCGCAACCATCAACTAAAACACGAAGGCTGCGCTTGTGTAGGAAGCTGGCAATCCAGGTGCAAAGCTGAGCAGGCAGACCATATGCCGGCAGCTTGGAGAGAAGACTTCTGTGCCAGACCCTGTCGAAAGCCTTGGAGATATCGAGGCTGACAGCCAACGATTCCCCATGCTTGTCGATAGCTTCACCCCAGAGGTGTGTTACGTACGCTAGAAGATCACCTGTAGACCGTTTTGGTCGAAATCCGTACTGACGATCATTAATTAAACAGTGATCTTCTAGGTAATGGATCAGTTGGTTGTTAAGAATCCGTTCCATCACCTTACAAAGTACTGAGGTGATAGCTATTGGCCGATAATTTGCCGGGTCAGACCGATCCCCTTTTTTGGGAACCGCTTGCACATTAGCTCTTCTCCAAGCCTCCGGCACACATCCCGAAGAAAGAGACAGCTGGAACAGGCGCGTTAACACGGGAGACAGCTCCGCCGCGCACTTCTTCAGCACTATGGCTGGTATTCCATCGGGACCGCTAGCTTTCCGTACATCAAGTGATTGCAGCTCCGCACGCACATCACGCTGCCTGATTTTGATGTCAGGCATCGTGTGGCCACAAGAAGGTATTATTGGTGGCAGAGCACTACAATCATCGATGACGGAGTTGTCGGCAAAGAGTTTAGCCAGGAGATCAGCTTTCTCTTGCGGACTGTGAGCTAGCGATCCGTCCGGACTTCTGAGCGGTGGCAGCGAAGGTTGGCAGAAATTGTTTTGCACAGACTTGGTCAGACGCCAGAAGCTACGGGAGCCCCTAGGATGTGAAATAAGGTCATGACCAATCTGTACAATGCGCTGTGCATCCGCTCTCGTGTAAGCCTTCCTACAGGACTTGGAGTTTTTATTGTAGATTGCTTTCAGTGAGTCAATGTTAGATGCCCCGCTAATGCAGCCATTGATCCACTCGCGATATGCCGCCTGCTTAGATGATACAGCGTCGGCACATTCGCGAGTGAACCAACGGTTACGCGCACCCCTACTGTCGAGATCTGAGCTAGGAATGTAGTATTCCATTCCCAACATGATCTCGCCAGCAACAGCAGCGGCACTAGCTGTCGGGTCATTCCCACTGAAGCAACGTTCCTTCCAAGGGACTGACGCATAGTAATCGCGCATACCGTCCCAATCTGCCGACTTGTAGTGCCAAACGCGACGTTTGCATACCGCTGGTGGCGGCAGCTTGGCCTGTGGCACTTTGGTAGATATGAGGCTGTGATCCGAAGAACCAAGTGGAGCTTGAACCACAACCTGATATTCCACCGGGTGAGAAGTCAGCAGAAGGTCCAGTAGAGAAGGCGCTTGCCCATCAATGTCTGGGATCCTGGTGGGCTGATCAACCAGTTGGGTCAAGTCATGTGTGAGAGCAAAAGCATGAGCAGTCCTTCCAGCATGGTCAGTTTTGAGGGATTTCAACCATGATTCATGGTGAGCATTAAAATCCCCCAAAATCACCAATTCCGCGTTAGGAAACTGCTCTTGCGCAGCATCTGCCACCCGACTAAGATGGTCAAAGAGTCGGCTTGTCTCCAAGTCACCATTATGGGATCTGTAGAGGCACACGTAGACCCGACTCTGACGAACCAGATCCACACGTACCACCAACATGGAGAAGGAGGGGTCCTCCAAGCAGCGCAGTCGGTGACAGCAAACATCCGTCCTGACGAACAAGCATACTCCGGCTTTCGCTTTGAAGGATTCTTCAAGCATGTAGCCGGGATAATTAAGGTAGCTGGTATCGGCAGGACGGAGTATTTGTGTCTCCGTTAGAAACAACATTGCTGGCCGTGCTGTCTCGAGATGGTGGTGGACAGCGTTGAGGTTAGCGTGGAGTCCGCGGATGTTAGTGAACTCGACCTCAAACAGCGTGGGTATGGTGGGGGTGTGCACCGCTGTACGACCGTTATTCCTGTTTTGATGCGCTACCATATGGGAAAAAAAAGAATAGGAAAAGAGACGTGAAGCGAGCGACGTATTGCCACGATAGGGATGGGCAAAGTGTGGAGGCGTGTTACCCCAAGTGGTTGCCAAAAGGGAAACTACACTGAACCGCCGGACGGAAGGGCCCCCGAACCCCCCCGGAAGTGGCCGCCGGGACCCCACCTTCCGGTCACCAACCGGCACGACGGTCCACCCCGAGATTATGCGTGGCCTGGTGGGGCAGCCTCGCGTGCTGGTTAGGCACGCTCGGGCCCCTGTACTATGCCACGGGCGGCCAGCGGAATAGCCGTTTCTTCGGGTCTCCCTGTCCGGCAGGGCAATACAGCTTCCCCTAGCATTGGTTCAGTAGCCGTCTCCACTGGACCAACACCCATCGCGGCAATGTTCGCTCGGGCACTGGCTGTACGCTGGCTGACCTCGAAACGCGGCTGCAAGCCACTTCACGAGATTTACACCATGCGTACGGTGGTAACAAGCCAGGCGGATGTTTATCATCCTACCACCAGATGAGCAGATGGTCGCTCAGATGTCCCTTAGTCGCCTCTTACGACACCCATGGGAAAGGGGCAGTGAAATGTATTCTTTCTCCGTCACTGCACGGATAAATAAAAGGTAAGCCAAAATAGGGTAACTCAATAGCTGATCTTAAGAAACAAAAGGACGTTTCGGTTTCGGGAAAAATGGGTTTCGGCTTAGTTACGGTTTCTGCTGCCATCCGGCTAAAACTAACATACGGGACCTGTTTTCGCGTTGCGATCAGATATGTTCTGTGCTGCGAGCAATGAAGTTTCATTTTGCCATGTGAGTCGTTTGATGACTTCCTTGCTTTTTTAGTTTTATACATTTCGATACATTAGATACTTATAATTATTATTTAATTTGCTGAGAACAAAGCCGAAACTCGGTAACGGTTTTGATTTTGATTTAACTAGTTTCGGTCAAACATATACTGAAAATACATCTACTGACGCACCTTCGGGTTTACGCACGAAATTAAGTCGTATAACGTGAGAGCAAACGGTATGACGCCGTCATGCCCTCTTCCCCGCCGCACTCTAATCCCTTGTATGTGCATGGTACATATACTATATATATTGCTTGCTATATTTTTATTATAATAAGAAATAGAAAGATATATGTTTGTCATTCAAGAACTACAACTTTTTCAGAATACTGCAATATTTTGTTTATATGCAATATTAGTTATAAATATCAACATATTTACAAATCCATTAAAGTCGAATTTAATAAAAGTGTAATCGAAGCTGAGTCCTCCATTTTTACTTGGCTCAAGGGAGCCTCTCGAAGCAATCTATTACTGAACGTCACCGAAGGCGACGGGACCATCTGAATATGTATGGGCTATGAATGAAAAATCGATTTCAACAGATTATTCAACGGGGAGACTCATTAGACTACAGATTAGACACTGCGCAATTTAGGCTATAAATTTGACAATCGTGTAATTATTCAGCTTAAGGAAATTTACATCTAATTATATTTGTAATAAGGTACATTTTTCTTTTGAAAATAATTTAAAAAACTGAGATAAACGGGTTTTACTAAAAAATATTAATAAAATTTAAGATGTATTAAGACAAAAAAATACTCTTGAGTTTTTTGACGATTGAGTAATTTCATACCGAAATTATCATGTCTGGTTTGTGAATCGACAATTTACTTTACAACGGCCAATTTGCACGGAACATGTGTTAAATGTGTAAATTCGGTTTGTCAAATAATGTTTTAACATTCGAAATATTTAAAAAAGTACCGTCAACATATAAACCTTTTTTTTAATAAAATTTATTTTTCTATATCATTTCATCAGTAAGTCAAATATTTATAGCGTATATATTTTATTACTTTTTAAGGGCTCAAAAGTTTTTTTTTTATATTTTAGTGTCTCAATGAAATTCACTAGGCTTAAAAAAAATAATAGTAAAATTGAAATCGCATATAACTCATTACGTATAACAATTTAGTACGTTTTAGTTTATGAATATTTTAGTTAAGTTTGACTAAAAAATAAAAATAACAACAAAATATGCAAAATTTTATCTAGGAATGTAAAAGAATACCATTTAAGAGAATTGTGCAAACGAAATCGTAACGCAGAAGTTTATACCTACATAAGTTAAGAGTTGAATGTGTTGAATATTGATATCGGCGGACTTATGCTCAAGATAGAAAACTTTAATAGTCATAAACGACCTTACCTATAAACGTAGCAGCTGTGTAGTTAAAACACTCATTCCGCTCTTTTCCCAATATTGATTTAATATGCGAAAGAAGAATACACCGCATTGTTTAACTTATCACCCAAAAACGCCGAAAGACAACACAGCGGGAAAAACAAGGCCGAAAAAGATTAAATTCAGTATTCGTCATCGTCCATCATTGTGAATTGATTTTACTCGTGGTAGGGCTAAGTGCAAGCTCGTCTGGGTAGGTATCAACCACTCATCAGATATTCTACTGCAAAACTGCAGTACTTGGTAATTGGTATGTTCCAGGCTCAAGGGACATAAGATCGTAGTTCCCAATTCAATGCTAATGTATATGGCCATTGGTGATAACTTACCATCAGGTGGTCGTCCGCTTATCTATTCTATATATATATACTTAAATCTCATCGTAGAATAATATTCTTATTAAATGAATATCTAGTTTAACCAGTGTAATTGTAATAATATTTGACAGAGTTGAAGTTTCCTTATGATATTTTCTTTCACCTGAAAATAATTAGAATAATATTTATTGTTTTTATTGTATATATAAACGCTCTGAGAGAATGCTTTTTGGAGGAACTCCACAAACAAAAAGTAAACATTTTGATTTAGCCGAGTAATAGTATGTGATTATCGATTATTTGTAATATATTTTGTTTAAATTTTTCGTTCTTATGTAATCCCTGTAAACAATTTTATTGTCATCTAGATTAACGTTTACGCAAACGAAATTTCCTGAGTGACCCTCAAGTGGTCATAGATACTTTGATGTCATTGCTTGTCCTGATTTATCCTCTCAACGTGAGCCGGGTTAATCTTCCGATATCGAGGTCATCTTGCCTCCTTCAGCCCTCTTTGTGTAGCATTTACCTAGAGCCTTCGACTATTGATGATAAAAGCAGTGAAAGTGTTTCTTTTTACTTTCTATTTGTTCGCATTATAGATCATTCCTTTTTAAATATATCAAATTGGTACATATTTATTTATATTTCTATGTGTGAGTGTATTGTTAGGTATGTACGTTACTCAGAAAGTTGAATATGGCATAGGAAAGTAACTGAATGAGATCGTTCCGTTACGTAGTTACTAGCTACTGTTACTTGTATAATATTTATGTGTATTAAAAAATAAATATATAAGCTTACTTTTCTCTTCAACGCTTACAGATAATCATAATAGAAATATATAATGAATCACACCTTTAAAGTATTTAAGATTTCAAGTCAATTTCAGTCATGTTTTGTTCCAACATCTTTCTCTCTCTCTCCAAAATACTTCTATTATCTGTAAACTACGCACAATCACAGTTCTAGTTTTCGAACAAATAGGGCTTCAATAATGATAATTTGAATAATGATTTTATATATTTGTTGAGAAATATATTATAGGTTAGCAAGACATATTAAAAAACGAATACATATTCGGTAAGTAACAGTGACAAAGAATAAAACTGTTATTCGAATTATTTATATTAACATTTATGTATTGATTTATAGTTAGTCAATAGTTTTTAATGAGAAGATCATTGGGAAAAGAGCAAGCGTCTTAATCATTAATCACACTTTCCCATTAATTCAATAGACAAATATAGTAACATATTCGGAAAAGTAAACACATGTAAAAAATTATGTCCATGAAAAAAAAAAACAAATGTAAAAATGTGAGTAGTTTTTTGTAACTTTCTTTTATTAATTGACAATTATTAGTGTTTGACGTGACGAAAAGTTTATGTATAAGCGTCTAAAGCCAGCAAAATTTCAGATTTCGCACTCAAGTCGCTTAGATACTCCTCTCGCGATCTCATGTGTCTGATTTTTTATCTAATTCAACACGCAGTGTTATATTTAATTATTTTTTTCGTTTTGCACTTATTTTATAAATAATTCTGAAGAATATGGTATAGTTGTTTTAACTGCAATATGATGAAATTAACACAAAAGCGGTTACAAAAATTGCGTTGTCTTCACGCGTATACAGCGCAGCAGCGATTGATTTAAGAAACAAATACATATTTGAAGTATGTATGACTAAGTATACATAGTGCGTTAGAATATGTTGTTTTCCGGCAAAAGAAAACGCAATAAGCGCCGAGAGCCTTTTGTTGTTAAAAACATAACAAAACGTTTCTATAAAACAGCCCACGATTATTTGCAAATATAATTCACTATCCATTTTTTTTAACTTTGAACAGGCAAACCAAAACCCATGCAAAATCAAATGAAATATTAAAATCAAATAGAAAATTTTGCTGTATACCTCCTCTAATAGATAATAAAATACTCGTAAATTATTTGATTTATATCGTGTTTCATGTAATTTTTTATCCTACCTTCATCCTCAATAATCTGAGAGATCACTGTAAATGATAAGATCAGTTTTGCATACTTCATTGTTTACCTGTTTTTCTTCTTACTAATATTCCTATTTATTCCTCCAATTAAGTCTTCAGCTGGTGTTAGGAGTAAAAACAACGGTTCAAGGGGTCATGATCATGAAGGGACATGAAGGGCTCAATCGAACCTTCAACTTTTTTAAAGAACAAAAGTGTTTTAATCTCTATGCTATCTCGGCTCTGAGACTGATCTCGACTGATTATGAAAATACAATTATTGTATAAAAAAATATTATTTGAAAAGGGAAATGTTTAATATTATACTAAGAAAAATATATTATCTATTGGATATAGAGGGCAATAAAAAAACATAGCTTCATATCATAATTTATTTACGTATTCCATTTAATTTTACAACAAATTAATTAAAACGAATATTCTGTTCAACTGTACATTAAAGATAAAAGATGATTTTCGTGCAAAGAATTGACATTATCTTAAGTGAAACACAGCCATAGATTAACGCCTATATTTTATACATAATATTTTAACTAATACAAAGGACTGCTTTATTTTTATTATAAAAATAAAATAAGTTTCAACAAAATAATAATGAGTTGCTTGGAAATAATATTAGAATTTTGTCAGATTTTATTACACTTTTATTTATTTTCATAAGTATTTACATAGTATTGTTTTTAGTTTTAGTTAGTAGTTTTGTCTTTTTTTAATAAAACAATATTTACAAATACTTTAATTATGTTTGGGTCATTTCAATACGACACCAAGAAAAGACAAAAGTACATACATATATATATTTGCATAAAACATCATATTAAAATAAAGTTAACGAAAAGTTTTGTTCATTCAATATGTTTTAAAAGAAACTTACTTGACTTCAATATTTAATCAGGATAATTAATTAAATTGCAGGTGTTATACACAATTCTAACAAAACATTGAACTGGAAAACAATGTTTGAATTATCATCATTAAATTTTCGCGATGTATGATATCCATTTTAAATATTAGGTGTTAGTTGCGATCGATCCTTATTATTTATTATTATTTTACGCAACGTTTCGAAAAAGTTGCAATATGTAAAATGGATAACATTTAAAAACAATTTTATTCTTATATAAATTATGAACGTTGTAATATTACAAAGCTAAGCATAAAACGTTCTAATTAAAACTTAGTACAGGTACTATTAATTCAGTGTTGCCAGTGTAACTTAAAAAAGGTGCAATAAAAATGTATAAAGTAATTCAAACTCCACAAAATATATTGTAGTTTGTGACCTGTTTCCACTGGCCCGTACAATATCTCGGTCCTATGTTATGGCAGGTGACAGATTTGAATATCGAAATATATGTTATACGTCGGAATTGTAGTTTAATTGTTCTCTGTCATTGAGTTGTTATACTGTGGTGCTACACGAGCTATAGCAACCACCGGTTTATTTACATAGACTTTGAATACTGGGGTCCAGTTTTGAACATTCGGAACTTTGTTATTTATAATATAAAATTAATACTTTTAATCGTGATAGAATTTGAACTTTACTGATATTTCGACTGATAAAAAGTTTAGGTGGAGTCTAAGTTGATGTTCCTTTATTTCAATGAAAAGGGTTTGAATGTAGTAGATTAGAGCTATCTTATTTAATTGTGATAACACACACACACATGAGTATTTTAAAATTGGAATAAGATTTATATATATAACATTGAATTTGTGCCAATACGATAGTAACTTTTAAAACGATGAAATATATTGCCACAATGTTCATATTTTAAATATTTAATCCTTGCCAATGAAAATTGTTCAACGATTGTATAGTTGTTCAATATTTTGTCTTACTTCTTCTAATGTCCAAAACCAAAACCAGTATTTAACTATCCACATTACACGACGTTTATTATTAAGGCCGTTATAACATGGTAGCATACATGATAGATATGTAAAGATGATAATAAATGCATGGAAAATACGTACATAGTCATCGTCGTCCATTTAAAAAGCGGAGCACAATCGCAGTCCACTCTCTTTTAATTGTAAAAGGGCTCGATAACGTCAGCAAATTCTTTCTCCATAAAAATATGACTTTAAAAGGTGCATATATCAGATTTTTTTTTTATCAAAGAAGCATATTATTAATCTGTCCATGATTCGATTTTAATATGAATAGTTATTTTTTTTATAATAACCAAATTTCATTTATCAACATATACTTTAATGATCATTCTTCAATGTGCCTGTTAAACATACATCAGCAACATAATAGTTTGTACCTACGTAAGTTAAATTATTATCTTTAAACCAAATACGAAACGACTTTTAACGTCATTTTATGTTTTTAAAGATTTTTTTTTTAATATGAATATTCAATTACATTGAAAAGAAAAATTTGTTCAATCTTGACGTTTTCTTATGCCAAGTATTTTATATAATATTGCATTTGCATGTACAAGACTTTTATGGCTTTGTACGACCAATTTAACTTGATGGAAACTTTAAAAAGTTACTTTAGTAGTTATAAGTTGTACTGCGGACCAATCACATTATGACAAATATTTTTATTTATTTTAATAAGATTGTAGTGTGTTTCTTGAATAAAGCTTATTTCTAGAATTAAAAATGAAATAAAACAATAAAATAAATCAAACAGTTTTAAGTTACATATATTTAGATTTCATTAATTTATCTAACAAGTATTTTTTTTTTATATTACACATACATTTTGACGATATTTTAATAAACAACACTTTGGAATGTACAAAAAATAATAACTTCATACAGTGTATTTGACCTATTAATATCTATAGACTGAATTAAATTCATTTTATTTGTAGTATATACGATCTACAATCGTATATAATATTATAATTCCACTTAGTCCAAGAGCTAGCGAACATTAACGATACTAACGCAATAAATTCATCATCATTATCCTCTATTAGAATCAACCCACTTAAGATATATTTTATTTATTATGAATATTTTACTGCTCTTTCTAAAATGTTGTATAGCTCTTAGACTATGTGTATGCGATGAGGCCGAGCATTTATCTACACTTATTCTAGTATCACTGTTAAAGTACTTCAAACCAAGCCTCATAAGCTCATAAACTTCGATATTTCTTTGAAAGTCCAGATCAAAACGATCATAGCTTTAAATTCATTGCATGTACCTGAAACAAAAGCTTAAATTAAAATATTTTATATTAAAGTTAAAACATATTTCATGGGTACTATTTACGATAATTGACTAGAAATAAATAATTGTATTCTTGTAAGTAATGTGACAATTTTAATTAGCGAAATTCCTTTAACGGCGAATTGGACGAATCGGCGCATGAATGTTAAAAGTTAATCCTAAATACTAGAGCTTTAATACTAAAACTACATGTGAATTAGAGATATATATCTATAGTATTCAAAGATATTGAATTAGCGATATGTCTTATATCTTAAAAATGGCTTATGCAACATTGTAACGAATAAGTCGTCGGCAAAAAGTATTTACATCTTCAGTAGAGGACAGGCAATTAAAGAGAACCGTGAAAAATTATCTTAAATGGAATAGTATTCACTCACGCGCCGATTCCTCTCAGACTATCTTATTTTCGGTAGTTTGATGGAGTTAAATATCCAGTGTTTATGTCTAGTTACATTTCATTATACTTAATTTAATATTTATAAAGTCATACAAAAATTTTTTCTTTGTATGTATGAAAAACACAATGTAAAACGAAGTGGGGGAAGATTGTTGCGATATCAATTTAAGTCATCCATTGCGCAGATGAAAATACCCTCAATATTTTACATATATATTTATTTGTATACATTTCATCATAACAACAAAAGCCTCCTAATTTCCCTCATACAAAACGTTAGAAGTATTTAATTTTATAATCCAATTCGACGTAGCGAAGTTATAATTAGCTCATTGTGAAGTCTAAAAGTGTATTTTGTTTTCTACTACAAATAAGTGGTTAGAGAGAACCCGCTGCATAAATAACAAATTTATTCAGTGTTACCAGTATTAGCCACTAATTTCCCCTGGGCAGCTTAAAACGGTAACCCGCGTTATTCTATTGTAGAACACTTTAACTTTTTGTTATATTTGATAACAAACATTATTTATTCTAATGGTAAAATATTCCAATTTATTAGTAGATATTTTTAGATAATCCAATTTCACTCTTCGGCTATTTCACAATGAAATAGAATTGCTTGTTATTGATTTATGCCGGTTTGAAAAGTGAGTGACCAATTTAAAAATAAACTTGGTGCCTATTTTGATAGTCTTATCATTAATATTGTAATCATAGTTATACTGTTATTAGTAGTAGAAAATAAAAACGTAGTTTTTAGTATGAGGACAGCTTCGTATCTCATTCGTGTAATACTGAAAGCTTACAGTGATACGCTAATTTGATTCGTGTATCTTTTAAATGTTATAGGCAAGCACACAATTTTCTGACATTTTATGCGTTATGATCCAATATATCTTCTATTTATGAATAATCGTAGTCATTATTTCTGTCCTTTATGCGTTCCTAAACCATATGATCCGATTGCAATGAAAATTTGGGTAGTTGCATGGATTTTAAAAATTGCAAAACAATTATCTCGTGCTCGCTGGTGAAAGAAAATATCGTTAGGAAGATTTTCTATTATTTGTGTATCCATTGTTTATTATTGAGTGGTGGAATACGCTCTAAGCCTTCTTCTTGACATGAGAAGAGGATTTTTCATCGCATAAAATTAAAATCTTTTAATTTTTAATTTAATGTTATATAATATCTTAAAACAAACATACAAGTATTATTTTTCATAATTTAAGCCGTAATCAAGCAACTGATGTTTGTTGGAACATGTTTCAAGACTAAGTAAATATTTGTCTTCTATCCCTTTCTTGCGATTACATAATCCGCTAGACGAACATTGCAATAGACGTTTATATTTCTATCAAACTTGAAGGGAAACGTTATGAATTATTAATGAAATCTTCGAGAATTTCGTACCTAAGGCGAAAATTATTTCTCAAACTGAAGTCGTTGTAGACAAATAAATAACTATTATTTTAGCTGTGTGACTTCACTCCGCCTTTAAGAGCGTAAATCTGATTTGAAGGTGGTCAATTAAAGTTTTACATTTGTTTTATTTGCGTACAATAAAGTTTATGATTAAATACATACATATCATGAGCATTTAAAGAGATTAATAAAAAATAAACACTATAATTATATTTGTATGAAATTATAAAGTTTTGGTTAATATAAATAAATAATACCCAATTCGAGTACATAAAATTTAGTTCAGTAGCTCATAGTAAACAAAGATACTTCAAACTTCTCTATCTTAGGCAAATAGCATAACATGCTTTCAAAACTTTAATGTATGTTTATACAATTTGCCAGTTCGCCTATCCCTCTAATTGATATGGTAATGTATACATATAGTAATTTACATCTACCTCGCATAAGTGTATTTTGTATACATGATCCGACTGTTTTAATGTTATCATTCAAAATTTTATTCCACAGATTATATTATTATAATATGTAATTAGAAAATTATGGAATATAGAAAATAAAATCAATTAAAATTAATTTTTCAACTCGAATCAAAAACATTGTTGATATTAATTTTTTTTAATTAGGTTTCTTAGTATAATCTAATATAGTAATGTTGAATATAAGGTTTTTGTCTACAGTTAAAAACTTGGTTAAAAGCTAATTGCTTGGGATCTCTTTTTGAACCATCGTCGCGACGTATGTGTGTAAATATTTGCTTAAAAGATTTCATTTTAAAATAAGAACGTGATTAGTAAATAAATAATAAAATAAAATAAATACCAAGACGATCACGCACTAAGATCAAAATTATTTTTATATAATTTAAACTTTTAAAATTATTATTTAACTAACAAATTACTATTCGACCAATTGTTTTTAAAATTGTATTTTAGAAACGAGAATATACCTATTAATAAACATAGCAAAAACAGACGTCACATTGTTAACACCTGCAAACCATAATTAAATTATTAAACATGAATACGTACCTCTGTTAGAAACATACTTCGACAACTGTGTACGTGAATATATGGTTATAGTTGTGATTGTATCTCGCACTACAGGAGGTTCTACGGGGAGCGTTGCTTCGCATCGCACGCGTAAAGCGCCGCTCGCTGTACTGGGTACGGAGACTCGTAGCACTCTCCACGATGCGCGTAGACCTCCTGGCTGGGGAGCGCTTAGCTCTCTACGCTGCCATGGCTCGGTCTGTTGGAGTATTATTACGAATAAAACAATGCAACAGATTAAACCCGATTTATTAGGTAATTTAAAGTGAAATAATTCGTTTATTTCCGTGATAGAACATACACACATTTTAATTTTTTATGTATGTCATTTGCACATACATAGTTACGAAAACTTAAGGAAAATTACACCATTTGTAAATGATTTATAAAATATAAATAAGAAAATAGGTGTTTATAAAACTTTTTCTATTTGATATATAATATTATAGAACCGAAAATAAATTTAATAAATTAGCGATAGCGTATAAATTGGTAATCGGTGAATATTATTAATTACTCTACAATGCAGGACCATAGTAAACATCATATTTATTTTATAATTAGAAAGCGTAATAGATTTGAATTATACTTATTCAAAAAAATTACCACTTTATTTTTATCTAAATCTTTATATAATTTTTTCTCATTATGGTCCATAATAGCACCTGACATCGCATAATAACATCCAATTTATTTCAACTAAGACGTCACTATGATGAATCGTTCTATTACTTGTTATTTTATCTTTGAAAAACTAACTTATAAAGATTTTAAAAATAATTATATTGTTGAATTATTTATAAAACATTGGAAATTGTTAAAAATTTACTCGATTAAATCTTAAATTCGAAACTTGTATGTATCTTTTCTTATCAGCAATCAATCTCAAATCCAACAAAATTACGGAGTAATTTTTTTTTGAATCTACATACAGAACTTTTATGAAATTTTAACCATTTCTCAAACAGCATAATAAGCCATACAATAAATACAGTAGATATTTTAAAATAAAATTTATTGCATAGTGTAGGAGTATTTCGCAAAATATATTAACCATTTTAAAAGGCCGTTAGTGAAGATTTAAAGTGCCTCGACTGCTAAGTCTCAACAATGAGCTCAGTTAATAGCATACAAAACAAACGCTTCAAGTTACTATAAAGGTTCCTTGGTGAAGGTAGCCTACCCGTAAATAATACGCCCCTTAGTAATGTATAATAAGTTTCTAATATAGTTTTAAATTAAATATTAAATTCAATTATGTTCGACGGTAGAATAAACGTGGATAGGATGGTAAAAGGATGACATTGATATAAGCCTTCTCACTATTACTTTATTAAATGATTTACTCTAACTGCGTTATTCTAAGTAAAGCAAATATTTATTTAATAAAGTAACCTGACAATTTAAATTGTGTTTTCAAAGCGAGATATATCTATTATTATACGCGGCTACAATGTAGTTACAATTTGGTATCATAATAATGTATTACAATATCTAGTCGTGACTTATCGCACTGTAGTTACAGTACTCGTATCTACTTATGACAGGTGTCGGTTACTGTTTATCCTAGGACAGTGGCCGACAGTCATGTTCCTGCATATTGTCATATTCTCGTATTTAGTATACAACGAAGTATTTCTGAAACGATAAAATGTTTGATATTTTACTGTCAATGAAACATTGAACTGTCTCCTATCCTGACACGTCTGTTCCGCCTCTCTCTTGAGACAGGTAAAGTGCCTAAGTCCTGGAAGCTAGCTAACGTGCAGCCCGTGCCTAAGAAGGGTAGTCGTGCTGACCCTGCCAATTACAGGCCCATCTCGGTTACGTCCATTCTGTGCAAGACAATGGAACGTATCCTAAATACTAGGCTCCTGACGTACCTGGAAGCCAATGACCTTCTCAGTGACCGACAATACGGATTCCGCCGAAATCGGTCCACTGGTGATCTTCTGGTATACGTCACACACATCTGGAGTGAGGCCATCGAGAAACACGGAGAGGCACTTGCTGTCTCTTTGGATATCTCGAAAGCCTTTGACAGGGTTTGGCATGATGGCCTTATCAGCAAGCTTACTGCATATGGCCTGCCTGCTAGCCTTTGTGCATGGATTTCAGACTTCCTGAGGAACCGATCGTTACGAGTGGTGGTTGATGGCCACTCGTCGGATCAAATGGCTATTAATGCCGGTGTTCCCCAGGGGTCAGTGCTCTCGGCGACACTATTTCTGATGCACATTAATGATCTGCTGATGCCCGGTATCCATGGGTACGCAGATGACTGCACAGTTGTCGAGAGCTACAGGTCCAACGCAGGAGCTAGTGAGGCCCTAATTCAGGCTCAGAGAGAAGCTATGGTTGATCGACTGAGCATGACCCTTAAGGCAGTGTCCGATTGGGGCGATGCCAATTTGGTCATGTTCAATGCAACCAAGACGCAGGCGTGTCTATTTTCCGCCAAAAAGAGGGAATTCCAGCTACCTCCCTCTTTCCGAGATGTGTCCGTACCTATAACTGACCATCTTGACCTTCTTGGCGTTACTCTCACGTCGACTCTAAATTTCGGCTCTTTTATTGAGTCCAAAGCCCAAATAGCCGCCCGAAAGCTTGGTATCCTCGCCAAGGTGAGACGTTACTTTACTTCAGAACAACTGCTCAGCTTATACAAAGCACAAGTGAGGTCTTGTATGGAGTACTGCTCTCACCTTTGGGACGGCTCTGCTAAGCACCACCTTCGGGCTCTAGAGTTGATTGAGAAACGTGCTAGGAGGCTGATAGGAGACGACACATTGGTCGAGTCAAGACTCCAAAGTCTTGAACATCGACGTGTGGTTGCTTCGCTTTCTGTCTTCTATCGGATACATTTCGGAGAATGTGCGCAGGAATTACATGATCTGATTCCTTCCACCCCCTTCTACTATCGGACGGCCAGGCAAACGCGACCAAAGCGCCATAGGTACACAGTGGAACTTCCCCGCCTACGTACGAAGCGCTTTGAATCCACATTTATTATTCGCACTGCGAAACTGTGGAATGCTTTGCCTGAGTCCATATTTCCAGATGACTACAATGTAGGTGTGTTCAAATCCAGAGTGAACGGGTTCCTTCTGGGCAGGCGCGCTCCATCCTAGACCGTGACTATGCTTAAGATCAGGCAAGTCAACGGTCAAGCGCTTGCCTATTAACGGTAAAAAAAAAAAAAAAAAAAAAACATAATATTATGCTGGTATATTTTCTTTGGCAATATTCAAATATCAAAAACAGACAAATAATAAATGAAATTGATGTAATAACTGTCTGTAATTCGTAGATTTTAGAATACTTTAAAAAATATTCTTAAAGCTAAAACAGCAACGTTCAAAATTACTCTTTCTCCTTATAAATATTATGATAAATGTAATGTATACAATGCATAGTTATTTATTACTTATGAATAAATGATGTGAAGCATGAGACATTAAAAGAAAACGAGTTTTATATCTCGACGGGTTTTTGAGAAGCACTTCTAATGATAACATTATTACATTTTACTACATTAAATATCGCTCGATGATTTTTTTTATTTGCAAAGTTTCAATATTATATAAATTAATCTCGTAATTGAATGCAACAAAATAAATATCCCACTGCACGCAATTGATCCTCTAGTAGACGGAGACACATAGCAGAATTTCATCAGACACAATTAGGAAGGGAAATGTTTGTGCTTGTCAATGAAGGAAAACATTCCTGACCAGTTGACAAACAGAAATTATGCATAAGAAAACATTTATGCTTGCCGGGTTTGATCCCTCAACATTCGGTTTAATTCACGTCTTCCAGTCCCTAGGCTATTTCACGGATAATAGAATTAATCATCTAACATGCATATATTTTACTAGTGGTAGGGCTCTGGCAGGTACCACCCACTCATCAGATATTCTACCGTAAAACAGCAGTACTTGGTATTGTTGTGTTCCGGTTTAAAGAGAGAGTGAGCCAGTGTAATTACAGGCACAATGAATATAACACCTAAGTGGCCCATAGACATTGACATTAAGAACTGTTAACCGTATCTTACTTTGCCAATATGACACTAATCCTGGGACTAAGATGCTATGAATTTAAATACACTGCCTCACTCACACTTCAAACCGGAACACAACAATACTAATTATTGCTGTTTGGCACTGGAATATATGTTCAGTGGGTGGACCTACTCACACGGGTGTGTAAGAAGCCCTATTACTAAACTGTTTTTTGTCGTAAAACTAAATATATTTTAGTCCAATATTAAAAAACTAAAAAAACTCCGTCATCTAAATATACTATAAAACAAACCTTGTTAGGAAAATACTATTTAAGCGTTCATCTAACTCAAATACTAAACGAAAACTTTATAACATTTTAATATCTCTTTTTCCCTTCTTTTTATCTTTTTACTTTGTAAACTAGACCTATAAAAGTTTTTATAGTAAAAATTTCATATTTCAACAAGTAAACACAACTTTAAATGCTTAGGTAAATAAGGTAACAAAAAAAGTTAAAATGTTATCTCTTGATTTACAATATGTTACTTACAATGATCCATTTTGTACTTTAAAAAATGGGTTCAACTTAAAATACGAATGTTAAGAACGAACATTTGTAAAATGCTAAGAGAGATAGTATAAAAATTCATATAATTTTTTTAATACAGAAAAACATGCAATTTAAACCTGAAGAGAAAATGTAAAATTACATCAAGGAATCGTTGAATTTGCAATTGTTTTAATTTGTCGATTCAATTGCCGACTAAGCTCAATCACAATAATTGATAGTACCTAATCCAGTCAGATTGGATTCCTGATTCCATTAGGCGAGCAAGAGAGCAAACAGTTAAATCGAGTTAGCCTATCTCTTGAGTGCACTGCCTACTGCGTCGAAAGCACTATGGGTTATCCGGCTTTTGCCTGTGGATTTCATTAAGAAAATGTGTTTATTCGATAAAAAACTTAAGTATTGTAACATAACTTATTTACTAGGAATCGGGACAATCTATGTTGCTTTATTTATGATAAGAATTTTCAAGGTGTAAATATGGAGCGGTTTTAATAAATGTTTACTACACCTGTGAACTTATGTAAAAAGGTAAATAACATATATTATGAAAAGCACACAAATGAAAAGTTCCATTTAGTTAAAATAATTACAGTAACGGTTCTTTTATTAATACATAAATATAATTAATTTATGTTAACATATATGTTTTAATGACAATGTGTTTGCATGACTATTTATAAAAAAATCACGAGATAGACTTTTATTAAAATTACAAATTTCAACCTATCCCTAAATAAAAACACGATTTTTACCCAGATTATTATAAGTGATTTCATTTTAAATTCAGTATTATAGTAAAAATCTGAACACAATTGGTGCAGATATCAAGGATCACATAAAATAAATAAAGGTGATAAACAGCATTTTTTTTAAAGTTGACTTAAAATATACGTTCTTCAATGGTTTCTTTCCGAGCTTAACATGTCACGATCGTTACACAAAACTTAATACTTTAAAAAATAATTTTTATATTTTATAAAAATAACTTCACTTTAAAAAAATATATTATTAGTGGTACAATTTTTGGAGACTTCCAAAGAGAGCGAGAGAAAGAGGGCCTTTAGACTGTTTTCATAGTATCTTTATATATATGTATCTATATAAAATGTATGTTTATGTAACAATAAATGTTTTTTTAGGCTCTATATATTAAGAACAAATAATGATATTGACTCCAAGCCAACATTCCTTAAAAATTATGCTTACATTTATGATCATGGTATAATATTCGATTTAGTAGATTGTTTTTTAAATAAAATATCAACAAAACGGCATTAAAAGTAGATGAACGTTGACATTGTTACATAAATTAACAGTTCATGGAACTACCATATAGCACACAAAATCGCACCCAGACAGACCAATTTATTATTTATCATCTACACCCCAAAATATGTTTCAGACGTGTCCATAAAATGGAATAGTTAAAAATACAACAGAAAACATCTTGTCAGATATTTCAATAAAATGTTAGTGAGATACTTATGAATACCCGACGTCTGTACCATTCTCTAATGAGGGTGACGAAAAGGTTACTTACCTAACTTGAACTCAAATTCAAATATGACGTTATTTAAAAATAAAAATTCTAGCTACGTAGTTTTTGTAACGAGCACATTTTGTTATTAGCATATTCATAGCTTGTTTTGAAACGTAGCAAATACACACACCCCTTGGCTCTAATTTAAAGGGAATTCTGAAATATTTTCAGTTGCAGTATGTGTAATTTTGGAATAATTTGTTAAAAAATATATATTTTAATTTTCATTCAATATGTTAGTTGATTTTGTTCGTAGAGTGAAAACTTAAGCCGCAGGTGTAGTTAGATCAGCTTAATTGAATCATCATTTTAAACATTTATAACCCAGATTCAATATAATATGTTTTATGTTGCAATATAAGGGTTCATAAAACTTATTATCTAAAGAAATTAGTGTGCAAAATTATTTCAAGAACACACACATATAATATATATTCATATTTAATATTTTGAATCAATTAGCACTCTGAGCCAAAATTCTTTGTGGCCGTGACCACTGGGGGTCTTAACCGAAGAATGCGGGTTAAAATTCGGGCAAGCACCAATGAATTTGCACAAGCTTCACTGGTATTTATAAATCAACTCATTTCTCTCTATCTATTTCGACAGTAAATCCTGAGGTTTGAGGCAAGTTTCTGCATGTATTAGAAAAAAAAATTATATAAATGTGTATCCATTTCTCCTCAAAACGAAACAGGGCCCTAGCCCATTAACGTAACACTTACCTAATGGTACTTTACGTTACTTTATAAAATATGTTTTTATTACGTTACCTTATAATATAAACTTTTATTTTATTGGTATGCGTGGTTCATTATTGCAAAACATTAAAAAAAATCATAAAACCAATTGAAATTTAAATTTTGCATATACTTATAGTGTTCGGCACAATACCATCTGGTATATTAAAATTTATTTGTTTTAGCACATGGATTCAATAAAAGCTGTTATTAAATAAGCATAGGAAATCCAATGTACCAATATATATTTCTTTATACATACATTTATCTGTCGTGTATATTGTAGAGTTGGTCACGGACGCTATCTAATCCGATGATATGCTAATCACATTTACGCTGAAAACGATATTAGACATGACTTCGTAAGCTAAACGTAATAGTCCTTAATTATATTATAGGGATTAATAATTTACAATCTCTGTTATTCTAATGTGTTATGTTAATACAATAAAGGCAAAAGTATCGATAAATTATTGAATGAACCATTGAAAGTGTGAAATCAGTGAGTCGAATTTCGACTCAAAATCCATTTATAATATATGAAATGGATTACATATTCCGCGAAAGCTTAAAGTGTTCTTTGATTGTTGTCGATAATCTGCGTCATGTCTAAATTTAAGCAATCTTACACCTCACGCCTAGTTGCTAAGATTGCTTCAAGGTACATTTCTTTTCAGCCTTTTGCCTTCCACTGCTGGACGAAAGCCTCCCCCATAGAACGCCAACCATCCCGATCTTGGACAGTCCACATCCATCCCATTTAAGTACATTTAAAGACCACATAAATATATAACGGAAGTTTGTTGTAGTTTTTTTTACACCAACCTACGTATGAGATTTTACTTCGTTGCGAGAGTTTGTTAACACAAAAAAGTGAGTGAGTTATATAGGTACCTATAAAAGCCATTTTCTTATTTATCGTTCCAAACAAGATATCGTCAATGTTTAGCTTGCCAGCTATTTAAACACACTTAGCAACTGATTAAATGCAAACAACGTTAATGAGTAAGAAGTATTCTATCGTTTTTAAATCAGGCGATAAAACTAAGTTTTAATATGATATGTACGATATAATTAATTAGTCTCAATAAATAATTTAGTGATTTAAAATTAAAATATAAAAAACATTTCTTAGGCAATGAAAGTGTATATACGTACCTTTGCGAGTTCATTGTCTATATACCAATTAATGTCAGAGGGCGGAAGCGAGTAGTCGGACGTGCAGTTCAGTAGTATTTGCTCCCCAGGCTTCACTAATTTGGGTGCTCCAATTATTATGGGGTCCTTGTCCGGCATCGCTGTAAGGAAATAGATTTAAGTAAATCCGACGCAAATAAAGTTTCAATTTTATTCACATCAATATTTTAACAAGTTATATTTTCGTTGGGTTTAAATACAAATAATTATGTATATAAATATAATTATGACGATATGAAATACGCTACGTACGTCGTGATGAGTAAGTTGTAGGTTCGATCTTTAGGGGTAACTTTTGGCTCCAATCATAGCACAACTTTTCAGTATAATAAGAAGAGAAGATAGAATTATTAATAGTAATTCCAAAAAAAAACGTATTTATCTTTAAAAAAAAACTCATATACGTACCATGAAACTAAAAATATTTAGTATAAAATTAGTTTTCTTTTACATTTTTTATTAACAAAAGTTTTTACTATTTCTTATTAACAAAAGATTTAAACCTTCAAACATTTTATACAAAAAAAAACATGTTGAGAGATGACAGATTCCTAACTAAGAACATCAATGTCGTCTAGTGATAAAAGATCTGTAAGTCAGATAAAGTTTCGTTATCCAAATTAGGCAGTGAGAGGGACGTTAGCTAAATAGCAGAGAACTTGGCGATTAAGATAATCCTATAAAGGAACTCTAGTAACATAAAGCGCTTCGGCGTGGAATTGTAGAAATGTGTGCGTAATTAAAGTTTTCAGTACAACTCGGTCTTGTTAGAATCTAGCTTCGAATTACTAGTCCGCATTTGAATTTAAGTCCTATTCAATACCAACTAACAATATATTTACGGATGTTAACTGGAAATAGTGCTAATTAGTTAATTCTTTAAGACAATATATAGCTTCCACACAAATGTACGTAGATTGATGTTCAGTTTCATCCCGTGAAATAACTTTTTTTTATATAGTACTTGGTATTGATGTGTTCCGGTTTGAAGGGTGAGTGAGCCAGTGCAATTACAGGAACAAGGGACATAACATCTTAGTTCCCAAGGTTGGTGGCGCATTGGCGATGTAAGAGATGGTTAACATTTTTTACAATGCCTATGTCTATGGGCGTTGGTGACCACTTACCAACAGGTGGCCCATATGCTCGTCCGCCTATTTATTTTATAAAAAAGCGTATAAGCCTTTGAAGTAAATTAAAAATAAAATGTAATATAACACTAATAAGATATTAAAAATATTAAGCCGTAATAGTAGATTTTCGGCACCATATTTTCAAGTGAAGCGTGAGTTCACCGCCACAGTAATGAGGTTGTCCCATTACACGTCACATTTCAAGCGTGTTCTTAATATAGTGCAAACCAACGAGGTACGAGTACGTATCTGTAATGTAAAAAATCAAACAGCTTTTTAAGGCGTGTTACACTACGTTCTCTTTTATGTTAGAGGGGGCAAACGAGCAGTAGGCTCACCTGATGGAAAGTGACTAGTACCGCCCTTGGACATCTCCAAAACCTCGTATTAAAGGCTCTTTGCGAATATTAAGTAGATCTAATGGCTGCGAATACACAGCACTGAGATCTTAAAAAACTAAATCAGTGAACATTGAGCAGTTTTTTGGTATCCACTAAATTACCGTAGCTACTCTATCACCAAGTGCTTAGTGTTCTCACAAAAACTACCTTTGGGTGGATCGCTACAGCATGCAACGTTGCACATTTCAAAATAATAAACTTATCCACTACTTGAGAATCAAGTATAAAACAAGATGACTAAATAATGCAAAGCCGTGGTTATAAACTTTTCTCCAAAATTACTTTGCCATTAGCTAATTGCAATTTTTTCACGTAACACTTATTTATTTACAAGTTTGTAAAAACGTCCATTATAAAATATTTCAAAACCTTTTATATCTTTTATCTATCGCATGACTTCAGTGGAGTAATTAATTTATAATGCTTTAATAAACTTAAATAATACATAAATGTACGTTGAATTGTATCGTATCCTACTAAGACTATAAATGTAAAAGTTTGTATATTTGGATTTGTATCTTTGTTACTGAATCAGTCAAAAACGGGTGGACAGATTTTAAATAAAGCTTATACTCTAACTAATAGCTAATAAATAGCTTATCTAGCTGTCACGTATACCTCTAACACGCGAGCGAATCCGCGGCCCGAAACTAGTTTTTACTAGTTTGTATAATTACATAAAACGAATGTAGAATTGGAGCCGATGTGTTTAGACAAACATGTTTGTTAATCCCAACTTTAGGGCCAAATCGCCGGCAAAATCCACATACTGTATTAATTTGTCCGAATATACTATAATTTACATACATATACATAGTAATTATAAAATAACATAACTTGAGTTTATTTTGCTTAATTCAAATTAAACAATCATGATGGAAACAAAATAATAATAATATCACAAACGAACATAATATATATTTTTAGGACAGAGGTTAAATAATATAAACCAATATATAATGGATTAAAAGTGAAATATATTATCAAGTCACGATAACCATAAACCAGGCAAACCTTTATAAGCACTTGAAATTACTAATGAAATAACAATTAAACAGATTTTTTTGTTCAGTTTCCTTGTACAGACAAATACATGCAATACGCAGCTACATGCCACTTCATTAAGAAACGTTTTATTTCAATGCGTTAACGTCGTAAGTGTAGTGGTTATAGAGAGCCAATGTATAAGGGTGGGAGTCAACCGGTTACCAACATTAAATGACATTACTTCCATATTTGATTTCTTCCTAAAATGTAAAAAAAATAAGCTCACCGACAACAGTCATATGCTTCGTTTGCCTCGCTATTTGAAACTTAGGTCCTTCTGTCGACACTTCACAGCTGTATGCTGCGCGTGTGGCGATTGGGGGCGGCATTACGCGTACCATACACGAGTCTCTTTGACAATCACCGCCTTGCACCATGATGCCCGTTATGTTGAACAGACGGATAGGTGGCTGCGGAGAATAACTATTATTAATATTATATCTATATAATAAAAGTTTAAAGAATGTTATCTTATTTAATATTTAATATTTAATACATTGCACATTACATTACACATGGGTGTTATTAACAGCTGCAAGCAATAGTGAATCTATAATTATCTAAACTAATAAATGAGGATACATATTTTTGTAATGCCTAGCTGAAAAAACTACTAAGTCAATATACGTGAAACTTATATAAGAACATGCAACCCCTTTTCGGAAAACGTCTTTAAGAAAATGCGCTTCACAGTATCACCCATGTTTATCATTCATCACATCATTGTATCACAATTTATGTTTAGACTATTGACATGACTAACGTGAACTTTACATTTTGTTTAATATGTTTAAAATTTAAAAACGATTAGATGGTTTTTTCATTGATATTAGTATGTTTCATAATTAAATAATAAGAAATTTACGGGAAGATTTGTATTTAATATATGTGGTCAATTAAGTAATTAAATTTTGATGTCCTTTCGAATTAAATGAATATGAGAATAAAAAGGCCCCTAGTTACCGGCAAGCCCGCTAGGCCCGACCAAGGTAGCGGTCGCGGTATCGGCAGGGCAGGGGGTGCAAAGAATCACCGGTTCATGGCAGGCTACCATAAACGGCGACTAAATATGGCAACGTACAATGGACGCTCGTTAAGGCTGGACCATCACCTCGCCGAATTAGAAGTAGAGCTAAGTCATATAAACTGGCATATACTGGGGTTATCTGAAGTCCGAAGACAGGGGGAGGACACGATAACTCTAGAGTCCGGTAACTTACTCTACTTCCGCGAAGGTGATAACCTCTCCCAGGGTGGTGTCGGTTTTCTGGTCAAAAAGGATCTCATTAGCAGCATTGTGGAAATCAGTAGTGTGTCGAACCGGGTAGCGTACCTTGTCCTAAAACTCTCCGACAGATACTCTCTGAAGGTCGTACAGGTATATGCGCCAACTTCGGCATACTCTGATGATGTGGTCGAAGCGATGTACGAGGACATCGCAAAGGCTCTCAACAACACCTCGAAGGCCCACTACAATGTTGTTATGGGAGACTTTAATGCTAAAGTGGGAGTACATAATAGCGGTGAATCGAAAGTTGGACCTTACGGCTTGGGCTGCAGAAATCACAGGGGGCAAATGCTGGTAAACTTTCTCGAAGCACAGGGGCTCTTTTTGATGAATTCTTTCTTTCAAAAGAAGCCCCAGAGGAGGTGGACCTGGCGAAGCCCCGATAACGTGACAAGGAACGAGATAGATTTTATCATTTCGAATAAAAGGCACATATTTAGAGATGTCTCAGTGATCAACAGGTTTAATACCGGAAGTGATCACCGCTTGGTTCGAGGCACTCTAGATATCGACTTTAAAGCTGAAAGATCGCGAATGATGAGGTCTACTCTCCGACCTACCATGCTCCAAGCTGCTCAAGGTGCCGAAAAGTTCCAAATGGAACTTCAAAATCAATTTACCGCGTTGGAAACCGTAAGCAGTATTGATGAGAAAACCGACACGCTGGTCAAAATACTGCAAAACACATCCCGCAAGTGTTTTCCGCCACAGAAAAGAGACAACGCACCAAAACTCTCTGCTGAGACACTCGAGCTCATGAGGAAACGACGAGAACTACCATCGTTTTTGTCAGATAAGGCCTTAAACCGAAAAATAAAAACGCTGACGCGACGCGATCTCCGATGCTCCAATACCCGTGCCATCAAGGCTGCGATTGAGCAAAATCGGGGATCGAAAGTGTTCGCTCGCAAGTTTGGGAGGCCGCGTCTGACAAAACTTAAAACTGAAAATGGTGGGGTCGTTACCTCTAGGCCTGAGATTGTCGGAGAAGTAGAGAGGTTTTATGGGCAGTTGTTCTCTTCAAGATCGGATAAACCTGTGGGAATCAGTCCTGATGACCAGCGCGCCCCTCTTACGCGCCATTACTCCGAGGAGCTCCCGGTCGTTGACCAAGGCGAGATTAGGGCGGCTCTAGAACAGCTTAAAAACAACAAAGCTCCGGGAGATGACGGAATCACAACAGAGTTGCTTAAGGCAGGCGGGACTCCGGTCCTGAAAGAGCTAGCAAGCCTCTTTAATTCCGTCATCCAACATGGCAAGACCCCGGAAACGTGGAGCGGGAGTGAGGTGGTACTGTTTTTCAAGAAAGGTGATAAAACCCTCTTGAAAAACTACAGACCAATCTCTCTCCTGAGTCACGTGTATAAGCTGTTCTCAAGAGTCGTCACGAACCGTCTCGCCAGACGACTTGACGAGTTCCAGCCCCCAGAGCAAGCCGGCTTTCGATCAGGCTACAGCACCGTGGACCACATTCATACTGTTCGGCAGATTGTGCAGAAGACCGAAGAGTACAATCAGCCGCTGTGTATGGCATTTGTGGACTACGAGAAAGCCTTCGACTCCATCGAAACCTGGGCAGTGCTCGACTCATTGCAGAGATGTCATATCGACTGGAGATACATCGAGGTACTGAGATGTCTATACAACGCCGCTACAATGACTGTCCACATCCAGAACTGTAAGACGAAGGCGATCCAACTGCGCAGAGGGGTGAGACAGGGGGATGTAATATCTCCGAAACTGTTCACCAACGCGTTGGAAGACGTGTTCAAGACGCTGGATTGGACTGGATGTGGAGTCAATGTAAACGGCGAGTACATCTCACACCTTCGATTTGCCGACGATATCGTCATCATAGCGGAGTCGCTGGAACAACTAACCAGAATGCTGCGTAGCCTTAGTGAATCTTCCCGGCGTGTCGGTCTCGGTATGAACTTGGACAAGACCAAGGTCATGTTCAATAGGCATGTTGTGCCGGGACCGATATACGTCGAAGGGAAACCTCTCGAAGTTGTTAGGGAATATACCTACCTAGGACAGGTTATACAAGTCGGTAGGAACAACTTCGAGAAGGAAGCCGATCGAAGAATTCGCTTGGGATGGGCAGCATTTGGCAACCTTCGTCAAGTCCTCACGTCGTCCATACCGCAATGTTTGAAGACGAAAGTCTTCAATCAATGCGTCTTACCTGCCATGACATACGGTGCCGAAACGTGGACACTAACTGCGGGACTAGTCCACAAATTCAAAGTCGCTCAGCGTGCTATGGAGCGAGCTATGCTCGGAGTATCTTTGAAGGATAAGATCAGAAATGAGATTATCCGGAAAAGAACCGGAGTCACCGACATAGCTTGCAAAATTAGTAGGCTGAAGTGGCAGTGGGCTGGTCACGTATGTCGTAGGACCGATGGCCGTTGGAGCAGACGAGTCTTAGAGTGGAGACCGCGGATCGGCAAACGCAGCGTAGGGCGCCCTCCAGCCAGGTGGACCGATGACCTTAAGAAGGTGGCGGGCACCGACTGGATGCGGAAGGCGGAGGACAGGGAGCTTTGGCGCACCTTGGGAGAGGCCTATGTTCAGCAGTGGACAAAATATTGATTGGCTGATTGATTGATTGAGAATAAATAGAAATGTTTTTAATTAATACAATATATAATATAATAATAATATATTAATGACCATTACAAAATTATTTTAAGTAATAGTCCGCTTGAATTTAATTACTTATTTACTTATGCAACTGTTACTCACTTGTACACGTGTACTCACACACGTGACTTAATTTTATCAAGGCAAGACATTACACAAATCATATAATTTTTCTCACAATTTAGGTCACGTTCGAAAATAAATTTAGATTCGCGAAACCAAGAAGACGCGTGGCATTACCGACTATTCACCTAAATTTCATAATATATAAAACCTATATATCACATATTATTTTGTCATGCCAAATTTTACGCTCTAGCAAACGGAAAGCGAGTGATTTATATAACCGCTAATAATTTTGTTACAATAACAGCAATTGTTCGACCTAATTAGAAACAGTCCAAAAGTTTAATTAAAACTTTACCAACATGTTTAATGAAATTACTAATGAACGATAAATCATTGAATTTTACTTTAATAAAAATGTAAACAAAACATTATCAAAACATCTTTTATTAAAAATCACGCAAAGCAATTAAAGTTTAATTCAAAATTCACATATTTTATACGTGAGCTACAAGTTAGAATTAAATAACCTCAGACTATGAATCAATGTTACCTTTTGTGAGGGATTGTATCTGAATATTTCGTGTATGTCTCTGTACCACTTCACAGAGTGTAACTTCTGGTCGTCCATTTCAAAATGACAGCTCAGCTCTGCCGCGCGGCGAGGGTCGGCATAAAGCGGGACCTTTAGCTGAGTGATTTTGTGCGCCGATGTTATAGCTGGAACAAAATTACATTTTTAAGGCATGTTTTTCATTTTTCATATCTAAGCTTTTTATAAAACATTTTCATTATTACTAATGATATTTAATTTCCTACAAAAACAACTTCGAATTTCGCATCAAATTATTTATTTATTGAAGTCACTAAAAGTAATACTAACTACATAGAATAGCGTAACAACTAATTATAGGTACATTCCGCTTATAATTAAACATTAAAAAGAGAAGACGAAAAATTAGCTACAGCAAATTCATGAAACACTAAGTATAAATTAATTTAACCTAATTACAACAATAGAAGAATATCCGATAAAAGAAAGAAATATATGTATGAAAAAAAATGCACATATTTCTGAAAAGTGTCTTATACAAGAAGTTATGTTGCTACTCAAAGTAAGATAAGCCAGTACAAGTTAATATACCAGATACTCAGATATTAACTCTGTGTTATTTCTATTTTAAAACAAGAAAATTTATGTTTTAATTACTTTTTTTCCGTTAGCTTATGACTTCGACAAAGAAATATTTATTCAGAATGTCATAACGTTCTCCGTAGAGGTTTTTAAAATGTTAATTAAATTAATTTCGGAACTTATCTTGTTTCACTTTTTTCGGAAAACCGGCTCAGCTAATTAGTATGATATTAAACTAGATATTAATTAGTTTAATGACTTTTTACAGCTCTTAACAAGGTCGAAAAGATGTAACATAATATTTGAAGCAACGCTTATTAGAAATTATAATGCTTAAATTAATTTAATGAGTAATAATTTTTTATTTTATTGGTGTTAAAAATAACGTACGGTTATTATATTTTATTTATTTGAAAATATATATTGCATACCTAAATAATTATAATTTTATATACAAAAACACTATGAAATCAAAACGAACTAATGTAATTACTTAACATAACATAGAGTTCCTAGCACAATATCCTGCGCTAACAAAACGTTATTATTTCATGTAAATTTAATATTACCATACTAAGTGGTAAACACTTTCGAACTTGTATTTCAATGAAACGCAAAGCTGCACTGTTTTTACAGAAATATCACGTATGTTGAAGTGGTTTCCAACATTAACGTAAACACAGTCTGAATATATTTCAGAAACTTAAGCCTAATGGTTTGGTGAGGGCACACTTCAGTCCTCTTCGTTTTGTAACAATTTGCGTCTTAAGATTTCGTTATCACGTATAAAATAAGGAAACTTTCTTTTATATATTTATGCTATAAGGTTTTTTTATATTAAGGTAGTTAGTTTTAGGCCTTTTTAAGAATTTATTTGGAGCTGAATATAATAAAATTTACTTGGGGATGAATACACATGTGGCAGAATTTCATCCGACACATGCAAGGTTATACACGATGTTTTCATCACCGCACGAGTTGAATTTTTAAACACAAATGCAAAAGAGCAATACTTAGTATTATTGTGTTCCGGTTTGAAGGGTGAGCAAGCCACTATAATGGCACAAGGATTATACTACCTACTCTATAAAAGTGTTATTTTATTATTATTATTAGTAGGCATAAGTAAATAAATAAATTATCAACGTAAAAACCACATTTTGCTCACTTCTTTTGTGATGGCATTCACAATTTATTACGCTGCTAACACGTAAGCATGGTACTGCTTTGCATGTATGGGACCTGCTTTAACCAATCTGGACTAAATCCTACTAGCAAATTCAATATTAATTATCCGCTTAATCAAACCAAAATAATTAAATAAATTCACATACATTACTGTAAACGTAATAAAATGAATAACACTAAATATGTAGCTAATTTATGCGCGTCACTTGTTGCAGCACGTGATATTTACATAGATGGGAACTGCTCTAATCAACCTACACTAAATTCTGCTAGCAAATTTAATACTAATTATTCGACTAAGGAATATATATGTATATATACAGTAAACAGTAACAATAACAGCCTATGAATGTCCCACTGCTGGGCTAAAGGCCTCCTTTCCCTTTTTGAGGAGAATGTTTGGAGCTTATTCCACCACCCTGCTCCAGTGCGGGTTGGTGGAATACACATGTGGCAGAATTTCGGTGAAATTCGACACATGCGGGTTTCCTCACGATGTTTTCCTTCACCGTCAAGCACGAGGTGAATTGTAATAACAAATGAAGCACATTGAGGGTTTAAACCCACGATCATCGATTAAAATTCACGCGTTCTTACCACTGGGCCATCTCGGCTTTTTATATATATACACTGTCAATATCATAGTTATGTAGCTGATAAATGTGTATCACTTTTTATTGCAACACTTGACTTGGTCATAAATTTGCTTGTAATAATTTTATTGCCCGAACCGCAGCAAAATATAGATAATATAATTATTCATATTTTCTTAATTTTTACGAACAACGCTAGCATGTACCTTTCTTAATTTCACATCAAAAGAGGTAAATATTAAAATAACTCGTACCAATGGCTGTCCGTTTGGTTAAACACTTATTTTGGTAAAGAGTATTACAGCGTTTCTATATTTTATGAATTAGCAAACATTTTTACACATATATGTCAATCGTTCGGTCACCTGTGGCGTGCTTGTGATATTTACAAACAAACTAAATAGTTTGGTCAAACAAATATTTTTCGTTTCATTCCTCCTCAATCTCTCAATCCTCTCCGGCCCTCGACATTAACAATGATTGAAATGAAATGAGCTTATCACGTAGCTGAAATGAAATGCGTCGACAAAACTACCAATATAGCTGAAGCTTTACACGATAAATAATGAGACACAACTGAACAAACATGCATCTAATGAGTATTTGTCTCTAATTACTAATTAACAAGGATCACTTATGTCAATACTAAATACATCCTAATGCTGGAACAGAACGCAAAGTCATATTGCCTGTGCACTGGAATTAGACAAAATATGTACACTGCAAACATAATAAGGAAAGGAAACAAATGTTTGCAGAGGTCGTGCGGGCCTTGGTCTTAACAAATATGCAATTTATTTGACTGAAGTTCTGTATATCACTAATTCCTCATCATTTAATAAACTCAAGCTCAGACTTATAATTTTACTACTTTTTTTAACTTTTTTATTGTGTATATTTCAAATTAATTTTAAACAGTTACACTAAAACGATTGAGTTGATAATTTACATCCATTTTTATCATTTCCATGATTTTACTTGACTATTATCGATAAATTAATTCGTTTTAATACATTAATAAAATGAAAATATGGATGTACAAATAAGAACACTACGATATGCATAATGAATATAATACGTACACGAATTAAAGAAACTTTATAAGTTATTTATTTTTATAATTAATCGTAAAAACGATAATATGATATAAACGTTTTGTCTTGTGTACAATAATAAAAGTGAATTATATAAAAGTGAAAATAACAACTAATCATTAATAATTCGCAATTTATATGAAGTTTATTTCACTATGATAAAATAATGAATTTCAATTTATTTCAAATGAAAAGAGTTATTTTTCACTATTAAAAGCATAAAAGGAACAACTACTCTGAAACTACTTAAAATAAACAACGATATTTGTTTGAAACAATAATAATTGGAGAGCTATAAAACAGTGCCCATTTTACACTGAGCTTTATCTAAATTGAAAATCTTCACTGAAGTGGCACTCCCGCCAGCTCTGACGCATATATTTATTGCCACTGTTATGAATGGGTATAATAAAGTAATAAATAGTAAAAATGTATAAATTTTAATACAAACTTAACGTTTTAATGAATTGGACAATGAAGATATTGGCTTTTCTATTTTTAAGTTCGAAGTACTTTTTTAAATCTTTTTTTTTTTGTATCCTAAAAATATTGGCTTTTATTTTATTTCACCAGCCTCTTTAATATAATTATATACATTTTACCGAAATTTATTACATAATAAATAATTAGGGATAAATATTTGACGTATAGCGACTCAATTATTCTACATTTATTATTTAATTTTAAATGAATAAAATGTTGGCTTTTTTATATCAGTAAAATCTCTTTGTTGTAATTATTTATATCTAATATGACTCAACGTGCTACATAATTGATATACATGCTACATAAAAGAGGTTATATATTCATTGGGCAGCGTTAAAAATGCAAAAATAAATTTATACTATTTCGAAGAAGAGCTAAAGATAAACAAAATTTTATCATAAGTTCATTATAAAAATCATAGATTAGGTATTCAAGATCTTGACAAAAGACATCGCTTAATTCAGTGTATTTGAACTTGAATAAACTTCTAATTCATTTGTTATCAGAATTTATGCTATAAATTCAATTATTAATTTTTCTTTTAATTTATAACAACACAATGTTTAGAAACAAGATTTATCTGTTTTTTTATTTCTCTTTGGAAATGAGTTTGAGTACTTTCTTCATTCATAATAGAGGAAACCGAATAGAAATGTTTCTATTGGTTAGATGCGTGACTACAGCGTCCATTGCAATGCTCGTCTCATCGATATCCGAACTGACCGGTCGATATTTTACGCGTTTATCTATGTTCTCTGTGAGTTCATCATATATATATATATATATATATATATATATATATATAAGTGTGGACGATGCTTCCTGGTTCCTTCAGCAACTGATAGCCTATGAAAAACGTATAAATAGAAGCACCGAAGACACGTACTGGGACCAGTCTACGTAAGCTAGTTGATGCTGTGCCGTGTGCACAGGCCCTAATAATGATGCAATGTAAACTCTTCCATATTTGGAACGAATATGATGTACATCGATATGTTTTAATAAATTTTATATTGTAGTTAGTCGCTCTTTTACAGTGCTAATAAATAGACGCAATACAAAACTGATTTTATTTTATAACTTAAATGAATACAAGAAAGTACAGTGCTGTGAACGACTAGCTTAGGCTCAATTCCCTATTGTACGTGACACAATGTTAAACTTGTTTTTTGTTTGTACTCCTCTTGTGATTGGAATCGACTGTAAATAATTTCAATATTTCTAAAACAATGGAGGTAATCAAATATAAAATAGCACAAAAAAGTTTCTCAAATAGAATAAAATGACTTAGCGACGGCGGATACTAAGTTTCCGTACCCTAAAAGAAGTCATTACGATAACGAAAGAAGCTGTCAAATGTCCCGAGATTAGACCATTGATATAAATCAATCTACGCCCAGTAGTCACGGCAAATTGACTGTTCGCTTTATTGGAGGCATTTGACGTACGGTCAAGGATTTTGTACGATAGTATGTAATTTGGCGTGTTCGGTTGAGCGTACATTTGAGTTAAGATTCCTATTGATTGGCTTTTTTTGCTATTTGGGTGTTTATTATTTCTATACCTACTCGTTTGATATAAAAGTGAAAATATTTCTGAACGTTTTATTAATTAGAAATATTTAGTTCTATCATACAATAAAATTTCCGAACACAAATTCAATCAAGTACTCGTATCATGATGTCAGCAACACATCTAAACACACGTCAATGTGTAGGAATGTGCGTGAGTTCTAATTTGAAATATAGGTGGCAATATAGTAACGGATCTGTGACATAATAATAACGACACGAGAAATGGTGGGCCATAATGTAGGAAAGTGACTCAGAGTATTATAAATCTAAATAATTCGTCTGGGCTTCCTCATTTCGCTCATCTCTTAATGCGACATTATGTCATTATTCCCGATCGTAATTCATACAGTAATGTACCATTCACACTATTCCCTTTATATGTATTTTTTTCATGTGCTTACATTATTTTTACCATACATTGTGTTACAATTTCACTTTTTATAATATAAAATATATTTATAGTATCATCTTTTAATTTTTTTTATTATGTATTTAAAAAAAATATTTAGTGGTTATTTATTTGACATATGAAAAAAAAAAACTAGGCGTCGTTATAATAAATACATTATCTATATTAAGCTATTTTGAAATCTTTTGTAAAATATTTAAAAAGAAAAGGAGTGAGTAATATCGAAAGGTTTGCGGTATACTTTTTAAGCAAATATAATTATAGCCAATTCTTTTAAGTACTGCCTGGAAAGCGTGTTAAAGAGAAAGCTTGATCTTAAGCTTTATACCCAAGTTAAAATTGAACAAGTATCCTCTAATGGATCCACTTTTGGATTTACGTTAAATGCGACCCTTTTATTTTCCTAGTATAAATACATATGATATAGTTTTGTGATATTGATTTTATTATTTGTTGACGATAAATAATGAATTATTACTATTTATACTTGATTAGAAATAAACTATAATAATATGCAAATATATTGATTCAGGGTAAATAATTAAATATTGTATACATAACTTATGAATTATAATTAATTAAGTATAGAATAAAAAAGAAAAATACAGCTAGACAATAGAGATACCGTAACGAATACCACCGTTTCTTAGGTATCATGTACGTTAACTTAGCTCTTCTTGTATATACATATTCCCCTATTGGGAGTATTTTTACACAGAATCTAAGAAAATGATAATTCGAAAGTGCTCGTAAAAATTCACTAGTATGGAGTATATTTTGATTTGATTTGAAAGAAATAGAGAGAAATTCAATTCAGCTGAGTTGACTGTCCATCTATTTGCGCTACTCACATAAAACAGCACCGCTTAAAGCAAACAAGGAACGAAATCCTAGTTTTCTAACCTTATTCCACCGTTAACACCTACAATAGTATCGCAATGTTAGGAAAAAAATATTTAGAATAGTTAGCTCGTTTATAATTTTTATTTAAATAAATCAACATGACGATTAAGTATTTCTTTAGGTTCATTTGCGAATACTAAATTTATATTAAAACACTTATATTCTTAGAGGAGCTGTTACCGGTAATAATTCTGTGATAACGATGAACCCTTGCAAACTTTGTTCTTAGAATTAGCTTATGAAATTCTTACGGAGATTTCTTATTTCAACGAAATCTATTAGAGAAAACTTAGCTTTATTTACTTACTAAAATCGCCTAACTACTCGCCTACTAAAAAGCCTTTGTTAGTCTTTCTTAAGTAAATCTAGTGAGTAATTAGTATTTAGTAGGTTAGCTATTCAAAATAAATAAAGGTAATGAATTTAGTAGACAATAAACTACATTCTATAAGTAAAACGTTATCCAGTAGGGACACGTTTTTTATAAAACACATCATTATAATGTCATGGTTTAATAACAAATAAACCAGCAAATTTTAACTACAGCTCAACTTTAAGATTATTGTAGCGCTTAAAACTAAAAAGTTTGAAACTCGTTTTTCGCTAGCTGAATTTAAATTTTTTAATTTAAAGTTTATGCAGTCCCAAACTGACAGACTAAATTAAGGTGCAAAGTTGGGGATCGTGTCAAAAACTTTAGCGGTCATTGTATAAGCGAAAGGGTCAAATCTAAAAAAAAGGTTGTATTTTACATTTTTTATAATAAAACAGCATATAAATAAACAGTATTATACATAATTTACGGGCACTTACTTTAAACATAAATATAATTTTAATATAACTAATGAAAAGACATTAGCGCCAGGCTAAGCGATATGTGATGTAGTTGTAAGTAATTTAAGCAATATAATTTTTCTGGGTTTTTAGAGCCGAGACGGCTCAGTGGTAAGAACGCGTGAATCTTAACCGATGATCGTGGGTTCAAACCCGGGCAAGCACCACTGAATTTTCATGTGCTTAATTTATGATTCATCTCGAGCTTTATGGTGAAGGAAAACATCGTGAGGAAACCTGCATGTGTCTAATTTCACTGAAATTCTGCCACATGTGTATTCCACCAACCCGCATTGGAGCAGCGTGGTAGAATAAGCTCCGAACCTTCTCCTCAAAAAGGGAGAGGAGGCCTTTAGCCCAGCAGTGGGACATTCACGGGCTGTTACGATTACGGTCAGGGTTTTACAAATCTGTGGTAATTTGAACATAGACTATTAATCTCTGTATTTTCGAGTATTCGCTTAAAAGCTTTAAAATATTTAACATTCAAAATTTGTATGAAGTATCTCCATGAGAGTGAACGCTATTTGTAGAGGCTCATTAATATAAGTAGGAAATATTATACTTTGTAAATGTCGAAAATACATTAATACTCACTCTATTCGAGTATATTGTTGAAGTATGCTGAATGAAATAGTCTGCGTTCACTGCTACTCTTTATGAGAATTAAACTTGATTGAGGCGGCTTCAAACAGCTATTTTATAGTAATAAATATGAAACTGTGTGTAGCGATTTTAATGTGAATTTGATAAAAAAGAAGACTTGACTAAGAGTTATAAATGTATAGTTTTATACTTTATATGTGTATTAATGAAGTACTCTAAAGAAAAGCTTTTATAGAAGTTTAATCATTATAGTTTTCAAGAAATAGCTCATGATCTCATTGCTTCATAATAAGTATGAAGAACTTAACAAGTTTCTATAAATGGGGTAAACTTCTGGATCTGTTCTAGAAATGGTATGCTGGTACCAAAGAAATTTTAGATCCTTTACTATTTTTGATTTACAAAAATGATCGTGTATATATATTCACGAAAATGTATATGGTGCTTGATATGAATGGTGCTTGCTCGGGTTTGAACTCACGATCGTCGGTTAAGATTCACGCATTCTAACCACTAGACCATCTCGGCTTTTTAACAAAAACATAAACAAAGTTAAATAATAAATATATCAGAATAAATGATACCAATATATTTTTAGAAATTACTTTAGATTAAATGTTCTTAAATAATTCTCATTTGTCAATTCCTAAGTAGACCGGGCTTAGCAGAATACAAGATAAGTATAGTTAGACAACTAAGTGACATTGATACCGTTCGATCAGTATATTTTGATTATTTTCATAGTATTGCCTTATGATATATTACTCTGGACTTCTTTCAAAAATATTATATTACAGGATATAACATTTTTAAACGAAATGGAAATACGTAAACATCATGTTTCATATTCACACAAAATATTTACAACAATATGATTTACGTAACAAAATAAATTATTTTAGTAGAAACAATGACAAACATTTTGCAAACAGAAGAAGTAAGGATAAACAGTAGAATAGAGTTTACGAGTTCGCAAAGTCAATACATCCTTCCTGAGGGAGGATATTTGATTCTATCTCGAAGATCATTTTAAAATTATCAAATAATGCATTTTGACTAAATTTATTCATGTATGCAGTTGATATTCGGTGATTTTCATACACAATACATACATTTAATTGGATATGATTATTAAATAAACATATGTAAAATACATACCGTTTGATGAAAAAGATTCACAACAGAGTTGTTTGGAGGTGCTCTAAATTGAAACTACATTAGAATTCATCTCGTAAAATGACTTATCGTTAGTGTTTTTTAATAAATTATAAGAGTATTTTTAAAGCCATATTGCAAGAAGGGCAAGAATTTGTTTTATTATATAAAGTCTTAACAATCTTCGACCGAATGTATCAGTTCTTTGTGGCGGAATATATTTAAAAAAACTGCGTTGTCACCCTTAGAAGAAGAATTATTTTTTAATATTACTTTTGGCGCGAAGTTTGGGTGCTTCGAATATGTAATTACCTGAATTGTCATTTTTATTTGGTTTTGTTAGCATTTAAAATAATTAATGATTGTTTTGTTTATTATAAAGTCAAATACTTATTTATGTATTCTTTAAAAAAAAAGTCATTTTCACTTCTGGCTGAGTATATACTAGCAATAGTATATACTTATTTCAATTTTAACTAACTAATAAATGGTTAATTTCAAAGAGAAAACCTTTACATTTCAGACAAAACATATTTCGTCCAACACCGAGCTAATAAATGTTGACATTGTCTTTAACTTCTCAACACTTTTGTTGACAATGTATTAATAATATTCAGCAGGTACATAATTTAATAGCAAAGTTTGGAAGGGAGTTTATTGTTATTAGTTACGAGCTGTGCTTATTTTGGTTTATATGGATTTTAGACAAAAGTCGTGACGAACCTGAAACCTTTTTCTGGCAAAAAAGTAGCAGCTGGTATTCTTTTCCAACATTTAAAATAACAGTTATGTCATTCAAATAAAATTAAATTATTTTTATATAATTTTTAATTAATTTAAAAAATATATATTTAAATTTATTAATTGGTAAAGTTAAAAATATCTATAGAATTTTATTATATAAATAAATACCTATCATGATACATTTATCCATAGGCAAGGCAATATAAAGATAAATAATCCCGGACTTAAACGAAGTACTAATAGATCGTAAACGAACCGCTCCGTATTTTTTTCTACGAGTAAATGCGTTCTTTTAAATCACGTTTACAGCCCAAAACTACTCGTCCAAACTACACAAATGAAATGTTTCATTTTATTTACGTTGGCAATATATTTTACGCGTTTTTATAACGGTTAAACTAAGCTAAACGGTTTTTATAATACTTTATTTTCCCAATTTTTGTAAATCTTCCTGTTTTGGTAGTAACTTATTAGTTAATAATTATATTAAATATATATATATATATATATATATATATATATATATATATATATATATATATATATATATATATAAATCATTAAAAATTTCGTACATTATGTAAACGCAATTTTTAATGAATTCTCATAATACGAGTTGCTGTATCGCATTATTACTTATTAAATTTTGGAGGTATATCTTGATAACTCTTAATAAAAAAGGGTGTATTGCATTTTTTTAATATATAGAATAGGTAGGCGGACGAGCGTATTGGCCACGTGATGGTAAGTGGTCACCAAACGCTCTTAGACATTCACATTGTAAGAAACGTTAACCATCGCTTACATCGCCAACCAACCTTGGGAACTAAGATATCATGTCCTTTGTGCCTGTAATTACACTGGCTCACTCACCCTTCAAACCAAAACACAACAATACCAAGTATTGCTGTTTGGCGGTAGAATATTTGATGAAAGGGTGATACCTACGCAGCAAGCTTGTACTAAGCTCTACCACCAGTAATATGTAGTACATCTTTTACGATAATAATGTTGTGGATGTATTATGTCTAAAGAAACATGTTTTATTACTCGTCTAGCTGTTTAGTTATTATGTAAAATTTTTGTTAGCATTTCATTTCGATCGCGGCGACCGTTTTCATGGAAATATACAAGTGTGTGCATGAACACGAGTGCACTTTTTATTCTCTCAATCTCGTAATCCAATGGATTTAAGACGCAGCTTTACATGATTTCCAAAGTACTTAAGTCTTTTTGAATTTTTGGACACAATAGCTCTATACTGCTGTTGGGTAATTTTGACAGAAAAATGCTATAACTTTAGATCAATCTGATCCGAGATTAGATCTCAGGATCTCGGGATCTTATAATCTAACTAATAGCTCAGAGAGGCAAATTAATATTAAATAAACCTACTGCAATATCTATAATCGAGTTTTCATAGACAAAAGGCAAGCGTTCACTATCATAATTTCTTAACTATCGGATAAACGTTAGACAGCTAGAAACTTGATAGTTCACCGTAATCGCACCCAGACCAACTTTAATTCCATTTATATTCTATGAATTGAAAGTCTATCGGCTTATAATACTATTTATAAAACTTAAATACTACGTGAACCAGATGTACTTCTTCAACTAATGAAATGTTAATGTGTCTCTTTTCCTTTTTTTAAATTATTTTTCTTGCAAGTCGGTTCGTTTCTCCTTTATACTTTTGTTTTTATTCAGTTCTAATACGTCTGTAATAGATAGTGCTAATAAAATGGAATAAACGTAAATAGTAATTGCAATTATAATTATTTTATATTTATGCTATTTTATTTACGATAAATGCAGTGTTTGTTCCCTTTTTAAATAAATAAGTGTCAAAATCATAATATAATTCATCAACTTAGTAATTGATATTTTGATTGAAAATATAAAATACGTATTTCAGCGTTCAAAAAATATTTTGAAGGGAAATATAATACTAAAGCGACAAACTAGTCCTCATAGTACAATCTCTTTTTATGTGTTAATATCGTAAGCATTAATGATTGACAGGCAAACAATGCAACATTCATAGTTTTGATCTGTTTAAGTGATAGAAATATTATTAATAACAATGATAATAAAGAATCGAGGGTCTGATAACCTGATAATATATATATTGTAATAAATAGTCTTCATATTTTTATGAAATTATTTACAGAAATACGCCTAGATAATTTATTCGTCAAACGGAAATTCCAGTCCATTTACTCTACTTTAGCACTTTGGTTCGGCGAAGGGAAAGAAATGCTTTCAATAAAAGTAATTTTGGAACAAATTTACTCGATTTGGCCAAGATAAAAGGTTGAATAATAATTATCGTTGGGAGTTTCCAGTGTAATTTGTTTAGTTGCCGAATAAACGACGCATACAACATTGTTATCCGAAATATAAAGCGATCTATAAATACAGATATAATTGCTGTATTTGTATACTTAATCTTTTAGAAACAAAATGTATTGTGCAATTAATAAATAAAACTAACCATTTATTTTTTTGTTGACGTTTAAGGATATAAAAACGAAATAGTAATATTTGTTATAGCATTTTGAAACATCCTGAAACAACCTGGGGTGGAAATAAGGCTATGTGGGTTTCTTCTACATAAGATCTATGATGCCCATCGTAGTCATGGGTTGGAGAGACTGCGGAATTATTTGCACATCATGCATCCGCTGCGCTTCCTGAGCCGTGATCCGCTTGTGGCTCTGCGAAGCTCGCCTGAAGGGTGATGGAGAGTGTTCCCGCTTTACTGCAGTTACAGTACTAACAGTGAGTATGTTTATGTTTTAAGACAGCTAAATATCCCGATACTTTTTGAAGTATTTTCATAAATAATTCAAAGCTATGTATGAAAGAAAGACGTAACGAGTCAAATATAAAAAAATATCGCTTAGCTAACGTAGTGTGTGTGTAAAATCAATTTGAGCGGGACTGAAAGCTGAGCCAATGCTTTACAATTGATATTATTATTATTTTTAATTAAATTGTTAAATACTAGGTCTCAACCACAGCTTTGCCCCCGTTTTAGGCGGGAGGGCAAAAATTAGGTAAACAATGTCCTTCCTTGGGGTTCAAACTTGCTTCGTACCAAATTTATCATAATTGATTTGTTGAACCGTGAAAGCGTAACAGACTCAGTTTAGCATTTATAACATTGGTATATATTGACAGTCTGGGTATGAACCATTTGTTTAAAATGTTGATTCTACCTAGAAGAGCTGACAAGAAACTCAGTAGGTACTTATAAGATTGATTCAACAATAGAAATATTTATAATAGAACGGTTTTATCTTCACATAACATAAATATTATTATTGTAAATAGAAATATTTAGGAAAGTAGAGCTTTATGATTTTTTTATGAATGATTTATGAACTTAATTATTTAACCTAGAAAATTACTTCAATTTATGAACATCGAAAATTATGGTTATATTTTTCTTATTAATTTTAATATAATAAGAACGAAACTTACTCAATATTATGTCAAAATTAAAATAAATTTTATTCAAGTAGGCTCTTATAAACAGGATTAAATTAAATAAAACCACCAACGTTCGTAAAATATAATCTACCGAGAAAAACTGAAACTCTTTTTCTCAAATAAAATTATAAAGTCAATTATATACAATTAAATGTTTGAACTCCGTATTGAAAACAACGAATAATATTTAATGACAGTAATTTAGAATAAAATTTAATTTTCGATCTTTCGAATTTTTAATGAAACTAATTAAGATGAAACATTAGAGCTTAATTGTTCTATTTTATAATTTCACTGTGATGCGAATACATATAACACTAGTCTATATTGTTGTATTTCTATATATGAATCGTATTTAATAATAAAAACTTTGATGATGAATATGCTTACTTCCAAACTTCCAAACTTCTTATATCTAACTACTATACCAACGAGGCAGTCAAAAAAATAAAAATATTACTTATGTCACAAAGAAATTTCTATTAATCTGCATTTCAATCAAGCTATCATTAATTTATTTCATGGAAAAAAAGAAAAACACGCTCTTTATTAAAATTAAAATGTTGATTATATTTTAGGTTCATTACTGACGATTGTAAATGAAAAAAAGATAACAGAGTTCCTTAGGAGAGAAAATGAATACATAATTTGATGTTAATTACAAATGGGCCAGTGTTTTAATATTTTAAGAAAGCGCGACGTTGTTAATGTTTTCAGTACTTTTAAATAATGTTATATTAGAATGTTATGTAAAATATTCGTTTAATAAGCATAGGGACGATTTAATAGGTTCGAAATTCGAAATTTTGATGTATGACAAAATAATTGAAACCTATAAACAACTAGTAAATATATTGTGTAACGTATAGAAACAAAAAAGAATCAAGGACAAACAAATGGTATAAATGATTTTGAAAACTATTAATAATAAATAAGATATATGATATTATAAGTATATATTTTAAAATCAAAGTTATTTTTATATTTATTCATCATTATTTCATCATCATCATTATTATCATTATTCATATAAATGGAACGAACACACACACACACTTCAAAATAAAAGAGAAATAATTATTTTATGTTTTATTCCTTGAAACGAAATATCCCACTAAAATTTTCCTGGTAATAAAATTGCGTGTAATACATTTCAAATCCATCTACAAGTAACATAAACTCTAGCTCACGATACAGAGTGCTGAATCATAATGCCATTAGATATAAAATAAACCGATTACATCTAAAATATATAAAGTAAGTGCCTAACACATTAGCCTAATTCAAATATTCAACTCTGCAAATACTTAAGTAATAAAAGGGTGTGACTTCCCAGTGGGCTTTCCTTTTATTGATCACAATTTATTACCGATGTAAATAACTACATTTTTAAAAATGGATAATTTATAGTATACACACGTATACACGTAATACATACGTAACTATTTACGTATTATATAATAAAGTTTAATATATTTTTACTTGTTACCCATATAATTATTATGTATTAGAATTGATATTTATTGAATTTTTAGTAATGTCACAATATTTTATGGCAATTGAGCAGCTTGCTTAACATTCTGGCATCATATATTTTTATTTATTAACTAAACATAAAAACCGTAAATTAAAGTAGAAAAAATACTTTAAAAAAATCAAACAACTTATACACGCCACATTAAATTTATTACGTACTAACTGGTCCCCGCGACTTTGTCCGTGTTAAGCCCGATATGAAACGTTTATGAATTATACACCAAAACCTTCCTCGTGAATCACCCTATCCATCGGTGGAAATCGCATGAAAATCCGTTCGGTAGTTTTCGACTATAACGCGGTCATACAGACAGACAGACTCAGCGGGAGCACTTTGTTTTATTATATTTAGTGATATCCTTTTTTGCAAAATGTACAATAAATCGGTCTTATATGATAGAATTCTGCTTCTTCTCGCAAGCAATGAATATTTCATAGTCTCTAGTCATAATAAGAAATAAAAAGCTTTATCTTAAAACGAAAATTATATAATTATTGTGCGAAAACGATGTAAATAATCTTGTGTTGTCCTTTATTATTCTAAGCAAAATATGATGATTTCATTTTTATTTATTTTATCATTAAAAAAAAAAAACTCCTTTGTACTTCTCATAAAGTTTACGCCGTCGAGGAATGACATGTAGAATAACGAAAGATAAAATAATAAAAGTGCATACCTGTGTAATAACCAAGAATTAATCTCACAGTTGGCAACACAGGGGTAACTTTAGCTATATAGGGCAGTTTCATATGCGTCCCACAGAGAAGTAGAACGATGGATGAGTGCATATTGTTCATACGCGTTAGCGCGTGATACATTCCCCGAGTCGAGGCTTACCTTGTATTAAAAAACCTACATGAAAAATCATCTGCGATACTCTTGCGGTGACAAAAACTCTAAAAGTCATAATATACATATATGTATATGTATGTATATATTGTATTCGTACAAGATTGCGACTGTAATACTATTATGTTTTTTATTCTTTTATCATTTCACTTCAAAAAGATTATTTTCCAAAATATTCTCGTCTTGCAAATTTTAAAAATATAATATTTTTTTATATTATTATAATATTTTTGACCTATTTAATTATTATTAATTATATTAGTAAATAATTGTTTTAATTTTCGAAATTTTTTATTATATTTTTTTTTTGCTTCATATAGGTATTAAATGTAAACTTGATTAGCATATGTTTTTTTTGTTAGTATTTATTATTTTATACTATTTTTTTTTTCCGAATAAACTATAATTAACATATAATTCTTCGAACTTTCTCTTTATGAGGATAGGATCCTTACCCTTGCAGTGGGACACTTGCGAGCTGTTATATTGTTTTACGCATATTGAATTGATATTTAATTTATCCATGTCATTTTATATATTTATAAATATTTGTTTGTTAAGTTTTTATCTTTGTTAAGTGAAACAATAATTGACATATATTACAGTAACTCTTTTCTTTTTTCCACACAGAAGTAATTAAAGTTTTCGCACGTGCTTAATATATAAAAAGAAAATTGAAATATTTCTTAAAACCATAAAAGTAATAAATAAAAAGAAATATCTACTCAAAGCCTACAGAATACATGACTATAAATTTTAAGTTGTGTAATAACTACAAAAGGATAGAAAATTTAAAAAAGTTCTCATATTCTTTTAAAACCAGCTAGACATTACACAATAAAATTATATAATGTAGAGATTTAATTTACCTAAGTGACGAAACATTGAAATATATACAATATTTTATTATATTCTGTTCTGAAACTAAATTAGCAACAAAAAGCAATTAAAACGAAATTACAATTAGTCAAGGCAAATCTATTTTTCATGTAATCTTTAAACTTGCTTAAGGAATGCGAAGTGAAAAATACGGCGAATTCACAATTGTAAGAAGAGATGTTGGCTTCCAGCCAGCGTTGGTGACAATTCCACCTTTTTGCTACTGATAACATTCCCCCGCGCAAAATATTTTATACTACACTACTATTACGTATAACAAGCTAACATTTTCAATTACGTAAAGAGCATCAGTTTTTTTTAGTTGACTTAACATGGTAGAGTAAATAATAAATAAATAAAAATATATAGGATTGTACTCTTGGGATATGACTATCTTAGTAGACTCCTAATAGCTTCTAGTTTCCGCCTTTACTAACCAAAATTAATAGGTAACACGATTTTAAACTTTAGCTTCATCTGTTAACTAACGTTGAACGTTTAAATTCAGATTAATGATCTCGAATAGCAAATTGCAACAATTTGTGCAGCTTCATTTAGGGTTAATGTCTGCATGTACTGGCTTTTGTCGGTTTTAGAGCAATTGTCAAAATCGTCCATCGCTAATAATTAACACAATATAATCGTCTTCTTTTTATACATATGATCATTTATAATAATTTATTACACATTTTAAATGTTCCATATTTGAAAATTTAATAACATATTCAATTATATTCAAATTATGAATTAAGATAAAATGAAATATATATATTGAAATATATATAAAATTTTACTTTCACTCAAAATTGATTTAATATAATGGTCTTACGTAAAATAGTGCAACAAATTTACTCACTAATTACACAGAAAAATATGCGAATAAATCTATCTAATTCTGTGTATTCTATCCATTTCTTATTATTTATTGAAAATTATTACATATAAAATTTTCGATACTATGCTGACGTCACAAACTCTTTCAAAGTCTTAATGTATAGCATTTGCTAATACAAAAATTTACTCAATTTAAGGGTAGTTTTATACAAACAGCACTGAGTTGAAAACTTAATATAATCGTGAAAGTAATAAGATTTTGCAGCTTATCGCGGTCACTACCAGTGCTTCGAATGCCCTGTTTTCAATTTTAATACAAGGCGTTAGGTAATTATAAAATTAATTAGAGAAAGGAAAAAATAGGTAAGTTTTATCGATGGATTAATTGAGGTTAATGGATAATAATTCAGCCAATATTACCTAGTGACTAGAATACGACACTCTTACCCAAAGATTGAGGGTTATCATGTGCTTAATTTGTTTTTAGTTCATGCCGTCGAAGATAAAGCAAAACATCGTGAGGAAACCTATATGTGTCGAATTAAAATCTTTGACCAGTATGATATTAACATGCTATTATTTTATTTTATCAGAATAATATTGTACCAGATACATTATAATTCATAACAAAATGAGAAATTTCAGTTATTTTAATGGACACATAATACATTCAAAAATACACACATACGTCATGTTTTTAAACATTTTCGTTCGTTTCGTATTATGAAAATACAAAAGAATATACATGGAAATACATTTTGAAGTCCAATTTTTAAAGTGGTATTTTTGAGCAAATAACATCAAATTTATCGCGTAGTCTAAAGTCCAAGCCTTATACGCCTTCTTAAACATGAACACAGCAATGTATAGTATTGCTGTCCGATGGTAGTATAACTGGTGAGTAGTGGCACCCATAGAGGCATGTACAAAGCGCTATATTTACTAAAATTATGAGATTGATTGACAAACAATTTCATTTATTAAATATATTTTAATATTATATATATTATGAAAGTAATTTTAAAATCAGATTGAATGAAAGTTTTTAAATTTTCGCACATTTTTAAATTTTATATAACATTTATTTGATTTACATGTATTTGATATATAACGTGTTACAAAATAAACGAACACAATCAAACATTCCTAAGTAAATGTTATTTTAACTAGTTGCGGCACGCTTAGTGTATTTCATTAACTATTATGGTAGTGTTGTTTAATTAAAGTTCGAATAAGTATAGAATAAATTTCCGCGTGACCTACTTTATATGAGTATTTATTGTATATCCAGTGTAGGAAATTGACAATTCATATGCCTAATGTTAAAATTTTGCGAATAGAACGCGTTCGTGTTTTGTTATTAACATTTTAATTGCTTAAACTTATTTGACATATAACTGTTTTAGATTAAAATATATCGACACTGAAAGTTGGCATGTATATTTTATTTGTTTGAGTATATTTTTTCATGGAGAATGTTTTTTTATTTTTGAGCATGGAGAATATTTTAGCGCAAGTCGTATCTGAGAATAATGTATACACTTTAAAGATGCATCGCAATTTATATCGAGCATTCGCTATTGTATTATTTAAGTAGACACATATTCAAGTCGAGACTGACATTAGTTCTATAATTCAAGCGATATCTCGGCATAAAGCCTATGTTGTACCCGTACCACGTCAATATATATCTTTTTTATATTATAGGTAGGCTGACGGTCAAACGGCCCACCTGATGGTAAGTACTTACCACCACCACCTTATTGACAATCTCAGAAATATTAACCATTCTTTACCTTGGAAATTACTAAGATGTTATATCCCTTGTGCCTGTGGTTACACTGGACCACTCATCCTTCAAACCGGAACGCAACCATACTAAGTGTTGATGCTAAGCAGTAGAATATATAGTCATATATTAATATAGTTCGCAAGTGTTGTATAAGGATATCTAGTGTAGCGTAATAAATGGTTTTGTAATTATGATTACGTGGAGTGTCGTCATAAGTTACAAAATAAAGTCCCTTGACATACAACCTATTTTAACAAAGTTCATAAGTTTGATGAGCCTTCAATTGTATGTATATACTTTACAAGCTTTTTAATTCACCTGGTAGTTTATCAATATATATATATTACTCTGTACATTGTATTGGCTGTTCTTTTCTGGTCTATACTTTGACAATTGTATTGTATTGACAGTTGTATTGGATACTTTGACAATTGTAACGCCGCGCCACATGCCGTGTCATGTCACGGCAAACCAAGCCAAGCCCAAACCAAAGTCAAAACTAAAGGCATGCCACGTAAGTCCGCCAAGCCAATATTATTAATACTGTCAAGTGGGAAGAATTGAATACCCGATCCGCTTATTTAGGAACGTCATTCGCTATTCACGAGAGATTGTTGCCCATGGCAACCCGAGTAACGAAAATGTCGTGCTTATCAATGAAAATAACAGAATAATTTATACAAAATAGATTGTGAGAATAGATAAAACGTACTAGTTGTTATTGCGCTCCATTTCACTATTTACTGTGTATATACTTTGACTTTGAAAATAAGTAAGTTTAATGATTTTATATTTAACAATGGAATTAGAATCGCAAATAATCAAATATACTTCTCTTAATTTGTTTCTGAAGATATATTTAATAAAAGCTCGTTATTAATTTTTTTTTACTTATTCAAACAACGAACCACAAAATAGGAATTCCATATTAGATGAAACAGTTTGTTACAGACGTATAGATTTCTTAGGTACCATATTAACATATGCGTAGAGCCTTGATACGGTTATTATGTCCCATTACGACGTGGAACGGGTTAATTGGTACTGTGAAACTCAGAAATTAATGTTATGTAGGTGTCATGTTTGCTGAAAGTTATATGAGTAAGTGTGATTTTAACGTTACGACTTATGTAACTTAGTTATGTATTAAAAGCTCAGAAACTAATAACAAATGTAATCTAACTCGTTTTATAAGATAAATAGCGAGAGTAATGAAATTAATATTTGAGTTCAATGTTTGAGTTATAAATTATGACGCCCAATATTGGCTTCCTTGTAAGTCGCTCGCCTCATTGTGTAGTGTATAATTTACAGTGAGATTTTTGGCAATAAATTACTTCTCGGAGGAACGTAATTTTGTTATGTTTTTATATCAAAGATGTGATTTATTTTCGTTTCAGTTCCAATTTTAAAAATTACAATTATTTTTAATTATTCATTTAATCGATTTGAAATATTTGACAATATTTTTTTTTGTATATCCCTTAATTTTTATAACAATTTAGTATGCAGTAGTATAAATAATACTTGATGAGATCTTCCTGGCTTCTGTAACGGCCTCTTCTGACATAAACAATATCCAATTGTGCAACATATACTACAATACTTGAATGTCTCACTGGTCTAGTGCTTAATTATAAGGCCCAAGATCCCGATGCAACAGGTTCAGACTCAGGTCAGGCCATTATAAATTTGTTGGAATTTGTTTTTGTCGAAAGCCAGGAGTCTGGAAGTTAGAACACAGTTGCATACTCTTATTCTCACTTCACTTCACTTCACAATTCGACACGAATTTCAAAGTTTAGTCTGCGACGCTGAAATTTCTTGATGGTAAAACTCATTAAGTTTTTATAAGTCTAACCAGGACTTAAATCCAAAGTAATACATACGTTATTAAAGTTATTCATATTCTCGACATTAAAAATAGCAAAATATTAAACTATAACTATTTACGCCAATCAATAACAATCATTTAAAGAAAGAAAAATAAAACACAACTGAGATGAATTGAAGAATGAGTGAATTGATTGAATAAATAAATGGAGGTAAAAATATTCCAAGTGGGCTGTCGACATATTTTTATATTTACCTCGATAACTTTTATTCAAATTCTTTTACAATATTAAATATTGTTATTTTGGGTCAAACGTATTGGTGCAAAAACCTGAGATGGAATGTTTATTTATTTTCATAATGTGTATTTGACGTAAGTTTGACATTTTTGTTAGTTTGTATTCAATAATGTAATATGCCTATAAATGGAATATCTAATATGGAATGCCAACCTTTGGCATAAAAGTGACAGTTTGGCAAATGATTGGTACTTGAATTTTGCAACTAATAATTTACATTAAAGCTTAATACATGATAACAATTCTAAATTACAAAATACATAAACTGAACTAAATTTATATTATTTTTCACATTCTTTCACTAAGTATCGCGTATATGGTTCGTCTTAGAAATAAACGGCCGTCGTTACAGTCGGTCGGTGCACACGAAAATTCTTTCATGTCTATTCAGTCGCTGGATTCTAGAGCAGTTTGAACTGTGCAGTGAAAATAATCGCTGTAGTAAAGTACAATTGTCGACTGGCCGGTTGCCAAGCCGTCGCAGCTCAAACATGGTTTCGTATGTTACGGCGCGATAGAATTAACAATTTAGCTTTTCATCGACGATTCTCATGTCACAGACAGCTAGCTATACAAATAAAATATTATATGGACAGGTATTGTTTGTTTTTCAACGTTTTTCACTTATATAACTTTTTTCAAATATCACAATATCGTTGTGAATGGTCAAATAAAACTATTGTCGAAGGTGTTTGAAAGTTAATGTTTTCAGTTGTATAAACATTTTTAATATTAAAAATTATGTATAAGTAAATTATGAAAATGTTCACATAAGTATAAAGTTCGTGCCCTATTTGAAATATATGACGGTATTTGTTAATCTTGGTTTATTCAAAATGATTTAAGCGATAAAGTTACATTGAAAATACAGATAGACTAAAATATAATATCTTATAAAAATATTTCTTACAAACACATAAAGGACATAACATCGTAGATGCTTAGGTTAGTGGTGCGGTCGCGATGTAAGGTTTTGTTAATATTTCTTACAGCACCAAAATCATGGGTGGTGGTGGCCCATTTGCCCGTATTCTTAAATTTTCAACTAACTGTCATATACTTTAAGCTATGAATTGATAGTCAGTCAGTTGGAATATTACTTTTTGTATAATACATAGAAGTATTCACAACGTTATCACAGTAGACCAGCAAAATACCTACTGAATAATCTCCGCGTTTATTGCCTTTATTAGTCCAAGTATCAGCCTGCGAATGTCCCACTGCTGGGCTACGGCCTGGTGTCCATTTTTGAGGAAAAGGTTTGGAGCTTGTTCTTCCACGCTGCTCCAACGCAGACAGATGTGGCAGAAATTTCAGTGAAATTAGACAGATCAAAGTTTCCTCACGATGTTTTCCTTCACCGTCAAGCACGCGATGAATTATAAACACAAATTAAGCATATGCAAATTCAGTGGTACTTGCCCGATTTTAATCCAGGATCATCGGTTTAGATTCACGCGTTCTAACTACTAGAAAATCTCGGCTTTTCTATAATATTAGTTCAAATTATATTATAATTAAAAATTGTTATTTCTTTGATTATATGAGTTAAAAACTCAGATATAACTCAGATGAAACGAATACTTCAATGTCCTCAGACAAAATTTTTAATAACTACTTAAGGGAGCGGATTAGTTTTATATCTTATATGTTAAAAAACATTCTTTTTTTTATTTTGAAAAATGTTTTTTTTATTTGATTTTTAATAGTTTCTTTCCCATTCGTTTTCACATCGTTCATTCAATTGGCTGAAAATTTGCAAAGTTTTTAGCACTCATAAAGTTTGTTGAATTTCTACAATAAAGTAAGGTAATTAATAAATAGCATTTTTTTATTATGTATAAGTTTGGTCTTTTTATATTCAAATAAGTAGTTCGAACGCATTGTAAGTATTTTTTTTTAAATTAAGTGAATATCACTTAAGTTTCTCTTGAAGTAAACGATTTTATATTCTTTGAGAAATAAAGTATCTTTAAACCGAAATGTACAATAGTGGTGCGTGTGTAGTATGGGGACTGCTTACAAAAATAAGCAACGTTTAAGGTATTTCAACGTAGCAAATAATAATAATAAAATACTAAACAAAAACTGGCCGCTATCATTTAAATGGCCTCATTCCCTGATGCACTCTCCAACCGCTCTTAAGAGAAATTGCATTCTAAGTTTCTTGTTGACAGTGTAATATGAAATATGTTGTCGAAACTGCATTTGTAAGATGCTTGAAAGTGCTTACCATGCGTTCCTAAGTTCGCTTCTATGCACTCAGAGTCATATTAAACTGATAAACGATGCTAATAAAAAATAATCTTAGTTCAGAATTCAGGTATAGAGGTGAATTTCATAATCAAAAAATAACTTTTAAAAGTCCCACTGCTGGACTAAGGCGTTCTTTGCTTTAGAAACTTCTACTAGTTTGGTGTTTATTTCAACACGCTCCTGTAATGTGGGTTGGTAGATTAACGTGGCAGAATTCCATCCTATACATACAAGTTGAACCCGGAATAAATCACAAACACAAATTGAGAGTATGGAAATTCAGTTATGCTTTCCAAGGTTGAACCTGCAAACCCGCAATGGTAGATATATCACTAGGTGCGTGTAACGGTTCTATATTGAATAAAGATTTTGGACTTTGATTTTGAATCATCAGTTAAGATTCAAAAGACCGCCTCGTTGGTCTAGTGGCAAGATACAGACCTTCAGACCCTAAGGTATTGGGTTCAATTCCCAGGTTGGGCCCAATTGGGTTTTTTCTGAAGATTCTCAGTAACAGCCCGGAGTTTGGAAATTGGAAGTTTGTAAACTCCCGTGCCTAGGAAAGCCGTTAGTCCTGCGCCTGAACTATTTCCGGTCGTGTCTGATTGCCGCCCCATCGGATTATGAGAGTAACGGGATAGAGAATGCACCTATGTTTGCGCACTCACTTGTGCACTATAATATGTCTTGCTTGGCTTGGCGTTGGCTATTCTCTTTTCAGATTGGCCGCAGTAGCCAAAATCGGTCCTGAGGACATTATTATTATTAGTCTTAATATATTTTTTTACTAATGATCAATAATGACATTTGTATCCGTAATAATTTATTTTACTTATTTAAATATTAATTACATGTACAGATAAACCTAAAGTATAGAAAAAAATATCTAGTGGTTTCAAAATAATAGGCAACTTTCCTTTGAGGTACGCTCGATTCACTCTTGACCCTTTTTTTGCTAGCATTGTTTGAAAATACGTTGCCTACGAAAAGAATAAATGAAAACACGTTTGGCCCACTGCCAGCCATAGCGAAGACAGCGAAATTCATTCAATTCCACCAATTGACGTATTTCCATGAAAATTAATTTAAAGATGTTAACGAACTCTGGATGTTGTTTCGAGTTCCGGACTTTGACGGGATTAAAACGGCCCGCCTCTGTAATTACATTTACTGTAACACTCTTACATAAATATTTAATGTCACTTGGATGTTTACAGTTTGTAGTAAAAGTGAATTTTAAATATTAGGCGTGAAATTAGTTGAATGTTCTCATCACTTGCTTGTACATCAAAGTGTGACTTATCCTTAATAATATAATACGAGTGTTAGTATTAGAGTAAGCAAAGTAAAATCTAAGTGAAATTTTAAGTCCTTATGTAATATGAAAGCATTAAATGTAATTATTAATTCCCTTTTACTATATTCAAGAAGCGATTCATTTTGATTGTGTAGAGTTGTCTACGAGGCTTTATGCTAATAACTCAACTTTTCAAAATTACCTCAATAAGTGTAAATCCATATTTAGAAATCCTGGTAGCAAGATATTTCAATGCAAACTAAATAACAAGTCTGGTTTTACATTAATCTGGCACCTCATTATTTATTTATACGAGTATAATAACACATTAATAGTGCGAGAAAAACAAAACTTAAGTATATAACGTAAGTATATAAATTCTCATTAAGAATCGGTAGAAAGTAGAAACTAGATTTCCTTTTAATTCATTTTGTAAAATAATTATTGAAGAGCCTATTTTATTAAAGTATATTTTGATATATTTAATATATTTGATGCTAATTTAAAAAAAAAAAAGTTTTCAAGTGACACATTATCGAAACAAATTCACGATTCTCTAAATAAATAATAGCAACGCAAAAATTATAGATGTCTTGTATAATTCTTAAACAATAAAAGATAGCGCATATACTTGAAAGAAGGTCACAATAAAATCAGATTAAGCCTTTTGTATAAAACAGTATGAACAAGCAACAAAAACCTATGTAAAAGTGGTAGTACAAGTTAAAATCCAGTGACTATTACAGACGAGAGCATATAAGAACAGTTGAGCAAAGGCAGCGTGATTAGCATTTTTATTACAATTGTAAAGAAGCGTATACATATTCTGAATATTCATGTAAATTCTTGATTCTATTTCGCAATGAAATTCTCAAACATTCTCATAGTGACTTATTGTATTACTTTTCTTATACTTTAAACTTTAGTAACGTTATTATTTAATTAATCAATTCCTCCAAACGAATATAAAGGTATATATTGATATATTTATACATAAAAACGATATCGGTATTTTTTTAGGATAATAGAATACGATACCGTTTGAATGATTACGTAAATTGGTACATTTATATATTTTTCATGAAGAACGCTTTTATATAATTCATTTTTTGTAACTATCCAGAAGATGTCGCTGCTGTATAATTGCTTTTATATCGATTTATTCAAATATAGAGAATATTTTCTATTCTCCTTTAGTTTTTAAACGTTTTATTTTATATATAATTAGAGGCCATCATCCAGTTTTATATAACAAGTAAATTAACACACGTCGATAAGACAATATTTATGTGGTTCAGCTAGTAATTATATAAAAAATAATATTTAAATTTAATTGTTATTTTTATCTAAAAGCAGTAAATTTAATTATTTAAATTTCCTCCATCTTAAATGCTACACTACAAGATGACAAGTGTACGGGACATCAAGAGACCTTGACTCGAAAATTAAGTTAAAAATTTAACAACCGTTTCTTTTCTTCAACGCAATAACAATAAACAAAACTATTAAAGGGTTATCCTACGTAACAATGTTACTATTCTTGTACGAATACCAAACATTTCACACAAATCTATCGCACATAAAATTGGAATTACCCGAGTAAAGCGAAATGAATTCAACTCATTTAATAAAATCAACAAGGAAGTTTCTAGCGAACAGTTGCGCAATTAGTTCTCCGCCCGTTTGGTAATCGAAATGCAAGTTAGTCTTTTCTACGTTTCATTCTTACACAAAATGAAATGCTTTCAATTTTTACTAATAAATTCACACAAAATTTTTGGAGTATTACATTCAGGGCTTTAAGAATTTTAATTGTTAAGGTTTTATGCAAGTTACTCTTGATACAAAACCCCACTAGTAAAGTCTCCAGCTAAACCTATTTTATAAAGTACTTCAATGAAATGACGAAAAAATATTATTTTACAAAGCAACAACAACCTTCTCCTCAAAAGGAAGATGAGGCTTTAGCCCAGCAGTGGGAAATTAACAGGCCGTTACTGTAAAGCAACATTTTCTTGCACATACGACAGTTCTAATATTTAGAACATCTAGAATTTATATATTAGGTGCCATGCGGTTTCACCAACATTAAGCTATGTCTCTAAACGTAGCGTGTGTTTATAGACTTTCTCAATAATTTTTTTTATTTATTTATTAAGAATCTCCAACAAAGGATAAATTACATCGTGGAATAATATTGCAAAATATGTGTGCTCCTTCAATTAAAGGAGACCACAGCAAGCACATAAATAATGACTAAACAGAAATTAAAAAAAAATGTAAATAAAATGTTACATAGTGGTAACATGTGGTCTCAAAAAAAAACATAGGAACTATAAAAAAGGTAAACAATGGTTAAACTAAGACTAAATTGTGCAAATGTGATTTAAGTGTTATATAAAAATAGCTACAAAAATTAAAATAATGAGAAATAATAAAATAGCTATCTATCGTAAAGCATTTTTTCAGACGTGACTGGTAGTTCCTGAGATCGGTGCGTCCAAACAAGTTCTTTAGTTTTTTAACATTGGTATAATGGACAAAATAATGTCAATAATAGTTGATGTAATATTTTTGTATTAGGTTTGGTATTACACCAGGCGTACTTCAGTTGGTACCATCAAGAGATCAGATATTCACCCTAGGTACCACCGAAATATTTTTCAAACTAAACGTTAAGTAAGCTAATGGAAAAACATGGGACCGTAACATCTTGGATCTTAATGCTAGTGGTGAGTTAATGACTTATATTTCTCACAGTGACAATATATATTTTGGGAGCAGGTGACCACTTATTATCAGGTGGACTGTTTGCTACTCAGCCTTTAAATAAATATAAAAAATGTTTTGCTTAGCTCATTTATGTTGAAATAAGGTAATTCATATTTTTTTAAGCGAAATTAATTATAATTTTTGACTTAATATTAAATGTTACATCCTAGTGCTTTATTAATTTTTATATCAAATACACGCAATATTTATATATTTTAATAGAGGTGGCCTAATATTTTTATTGATGGGTTTAAGATAAGTTTGTTTTTTCTTCGACTCTTTTGACTCCCATCATTCAAGACATCTTAAACCCATATTTTATATAAATATACTGTCGGTATTGTACAGGATATATTTCGGAGTGTGCTTAGAAACTATTTAATTTTGTTCCCCCTTCAACTTTTTACCACAGAACTGCGGGGCATCGAAAAAATCTGCACCCGTACGCAGTTGACGTATTTAAGTCACGTACGAAACGATTTGCTTCCTCGTTTTTGATACGCACCGCTAAGGTCTGAAATACTCCCGACCTCCATACAATCAAATATCAATAAAATCCTTCACCTACAATATTACCCATATTGACCCTTCAAGTCAAAAGTGAATAGGCATCTTCTAGGCAAACGCGCTCCACCTCACACTGTATCATCACTTTCCATCGGGTGTGATAGCAGTCAAGCGCTAGCTTATATATTTAAAAAAAAACCAGGCAGGAAAAATTACTACAGCTGCTCATAAAAAAACGAATATATATGTTTTTTGTAAAAGTGATACAAGTCCTTCCGATTTTATACATTTTTAGTCAAGTAATTATCTCTAATTATTATATACTGATACGTAAAGGTTGGTTCTATTGATATCATAAAATTTCTTGAACAACCACCCCAAAAAGTAGAAAAAGGGAATCCCGTCGCCTGACTGGGTTCTTAACTTCGGTTCGATAGGTTCGATACCGACAGATAGGTTAAAACATGGTGAAATCAATTTTGGCTATGTACAAACTCTTTTTAAATTTAGATATTAAAATATAATTAAAATTACACGTGATATGTTAAGTATTTTTTTTTAGTTTACATGCAGAAAAGTTGTTAAAAGTTCAAGTTTTTATTTTATTTATAGTATAAATTTCATCAAAATCGGTTTAATATTTTAATTGAAGTGACGTTGGAAATTAATAGAGATATTTTTGCATTTATATATTAGTATACATGCAAAAATATTTATATCGGATAAAAAGGAATACATTTACCAGCACTCAATCTAACAATCTTTCCTGTTTGCGAGGTCACTGACGCGTAGCTACTGCTACGAATCATTAAGCCGCATTATGCTGAAGCTAACAGAATTATATCTTATCTTGAATTTGTTTAATAAGCCTTTTAGCATGATTAGGGTACGGTTCACTAGTGCTAAACTGATTGAAATATAACTAAGCAACATTTGTATCATACTTTTATACCACCGTCTCGTTCAATTCAAATACCCAAAAATAAATGTTAAGCAAATGGGCAATATGTTTTTTTTTAAATAAAAAAATAATTTGATTAAACAAATCTAATGATTTATCTGTGTTTTTAATTCATATGAGAGACAAGCGTGACGGTCAAACATCATGAGAAATGTGTTGGATGAAAATCTGCCAATCTTCATTGGAAAAGCGAAATAGAATAAGGTATATAGGTATAGGTATATCTATTATTTCTATAAATTTATATTATTCTTTACAACGGGTAGATGAATTTTAATTAAAAATAAATATACTTTCGGATGTATTTTTAAAATATATGTTGTATGTTGCTTATATGATATTTATTACTTTAGTGTTAATCGTTTAGGGAATGTATACATTAATTTGAAAATCTAAATGCGCGAGTAAATTAATTGAGAGATCAGCAATGTAGGCGCAATACCTAAGGGATATAATAGAAATCCTATGTAATTCTATCTCACGTATTAATATAATTTATTAAGTTTTATTAAGTTACGCTTTTCTCATACTAAAATAAAACTAGTCACAGCTGACTTATGCAATTAATTTTCAACAAAAAATAAAATAAAATAGAATACCTTTTGAAGATATAAAACTTCTTCGTTATTATAACATTCGATAAGCGAAACTGTGTTGCCGTATATTACAAATTTTGATGGTCTGTAATTTAAATTCAACAAATTCAGACTCTAATCTATATGTAGATCAAGATACCTAACAATTTAGATAATGCAAATTAATAACACCAAAACTTCTTAAGCGTCTGAATCGTAATAGTTTTGTAGCGCAGCTTGTGTTTTAAATTAAATTAAAAAGCTTCGAACTTAACAATTTTACTTATTATTTTAACATAGTAATAAAAAATCACGTACAATCCTGTAGATTATTACATTCAAAAAATGTTTTTTTTTAGTTAAACACATATTTTTAGTTGAATATGTAAGTTTTGTACAAGGATTTTTACCCTTATAATATTACTTCTACACCTTTATTAGAAATATTTCATAGCATTAATTGCACTGGTTTTGCTAGGTTATGCTGTAGACAGAAATTAATAAAGGCACTGCTAAGAAATTCAGTATACCTGGCACAATGTAGCTAATTTTTGCAATGTTTCATATTATAACATTGCTCTTAAGTTCAACTTTGATATTCTACATGTATGGCGCCTAGATAAGTTTATTTTGAAAACACATACAATCAAACTCTTATTTAATTATAAGTTAAATAGTGTTTTATGTATAAAATGCACACATCTAAACTAACAGGTAATATTATAGTGCATCAAGAGGGATTTGAATTTGGATATATTAAGATTGATAGGAATCGGAATTTGCACTTGCAATAGTTACAGTTCCATTTTTAAATTAAAATCACTAATAAAAATAGCTTGAAGGGTGAACATATTTGATATTTTGTTATTACATAGCACACAGATACACCTCACGATAAAATTACAAATAAATCCCCGTCTGATTTATTAAGGGGCACATTGGAAGTTTTTAAACGAATGCGTTCTATTTTTCAGAATCCTGGCAAGAGTGCTCGGTGCCGTGAATCTTATTTTATGAACGAGTCTATTAAAACTTACATCTGTTTTGGCTCGAATAACATACTACTACTCTTGACAAAATTCATAGACAAATAAAGCATTCAGTTTCAGCGACGACGGTTTTTAATCTTAGAAATGTGCTTCTATTTTTAGAAAAATATTGCAGCTTTGTTTTTCCTCTGGCTCACATTAGCGAGTGCAGTGGACAAACACTTTCGTTTTAATTAAAAATGTGACAATTCATAAATATATGACATTAGATTAAAAGCAGCTATACTTGTGTCATCCCTTTAGCTTCATTAAGAAAATATATCACTGTCGTTTCATTTTATTTTTGTAATTTAAATGTATATTCCCTATTTTAATTATGTATTCTCTTAAATTGCCAGTGGCAACAAATACCAGTAAAATAATCTTATCGTAAGCATTGAGGATAAAGATTCATTGAGTGAAGTATTCCAAAGTAGTTATATTTCTGCAAAATACCAAGATATTACTTCTACTTTTTGTATAATGTCCTCCAGACCGATTTCGGCCACGGCGGCCAGTCTCAAGAGAGATTAGGCAACTACGCAGGAGATATTATAGTGCACAAGTGTGTGCGCAAACACAGGTGCACTCTCTATTCCTTAACTCTCATAATCCGATGGGACGGCAATCCGACACGACCGGAAAGAGTTCAGGCGCAGGACCAACGGCTTTACGTGCTTTCCGAGGCACGGGAGTGTACACACTTCCAACTTCCAGACTCCGGGCTGCTACTGAGAATTTTCTGACAGAAAAACCCAATAACGTTTTATCGGCCCGACCTGGGAATTGAACCCAGGACCTCCGAGTCTTCGGCCTTACATCAAGTCACTAGACCAACGAGGCAGTCAACTTTTTGTATATTGCTCATATAAAGAAAAAAAAATAGTCGTATGAATTTAGTAATACTAGTATATTAAGAAAAAATAAGTTATTATATTTTGTGACAAACTATCATTAATTCAAATATTGATTTTATTGTTTTATTTTAATTTATTTTTTTAAATTGAACTAATAACATTCATAATGTACAAAAATATTGCCGGTTCTGTTCAGGGCTGGGTGTTTCTTTTCAGAACCGGTGGTAGTTTCTAGTTTGACTATCAATAAGCGAGTGTAATGCTTCTATGTTGAATAAATGATTTTGATTTTGAGGCGTCATTTTTGGAAAAGAGTAATTCTAGTCCGTTCTTCTTAGTAGAAGATTACATATAGAACATATCTTACAATTACAACATATGATCTTGTTAAATGTTGTTAAAAATAGCTTGTCAGAACTTACATGAATAAAGTATATTTAGATTCCCGTTATGATGTCGTAAGATGTCCGCCTTGCGTTATAGCATTACATAATAAATTTGTATATTAAATATAAATATTTTTAATTCACAGATTCAAATCTGCGCTAAAAAATAAATTTCATTCAAAATTATCAATAAATTTAATAATAATAATGACCTCCAGACCGATTTCGGCCAGCGTGGCCAAGCTCAAGAAAGATTAGCCAACTACGCAGGAAATATTACTACTGAGAATTATCTGATATATGCTACTAAGAATTATCTGACAGAAAAACCCAATAACTTTTTATTGGCCCGACCTGAGAATTGAACCCAGGACCATTAAATCAAAAAATTTAAAATAAATATTAAATTAATTCTGTTAAAAAAACACTTCTTAATAGATAAATTAAAGCTATTTTTTTAACAGCAGTAGGTTTGTTTAGTTCATATTGGTCACATGTGTCTACTGTTTTAGACAACCTTATTGGATCGTGGTACAGATTTACAAATAATAGCTTACCATGAGAAAGGGATTTTCACGTTTCGTTCGACCCTCATTAATTATTACCGTCTCTATTTATAGACGATCTTATAAATTAACTAACAGATAAAGTGTATACTTAATTAATCCTGAAATAGTGTATGAAGTCAGATGTTTTACCTTTTTAAATTAGAATGTTTTTGATATATTGTTCTTATAAAATTTCAAACCGTTTTTAAAGGTGAAGCAGTGCACGAGCACTATAATAATAAAACATTTGTTAGTATTCTGGTATATTATTACAATAGAAATTTCAATCCTATTGATTGACAATACAGAACAACGTAATTGAATATTTTCAACAGATATTCCCAATTATATAACTCGTAAGACATTGTACAGCAGTATATTAATTTCATTCTTCTTTCATTTTGCTACGATAATACAAAAAAGTACTGAATCCGGAACGCGTATTTTTTATTGATCAATAAATTAAAAAACTTTAAATTTTTTTTTTTTAAATTAAATACACAGTAACTTATAATAAAATAATAATGTAGCGTTAAAATATTGATAAAAAGAATTATTTCACGCGTATATACATGTACTAGTACGCACTCTATCAGTTGTATATCCGTCAAAGTTCAAATTGATAACTGTGTAATATCTTACTCGTCATTTATTGCCGTTTCTGGCGAACCGTTTCATGCTATTTTTTTGTATTTTTATTAGATGATGATGATTCATAGATGAAACGTATAAAATACCTACGTATAGTATTTACTGGTGGTAGGGCTTTGTGCAAGCTCGTCTGGGTTTGTTGGTATTGTTGTGTTCCGGTTTGAAAGGTGAGTAAGCCAGTGTAATTACAGGCACAAGGGACATAACATCTTAGTTCCCAAGGTTGGTGCCGCAAAGGCGATGTAAGCGATAGTTAACATTAATTACAATGCCAATGTCTATGGGCGTTGGTGTCCATTTACTATCAGGTGGCCCATATGCTCGTCCGCCTTCCTATACTATAAAAAATGCAGCGATGTTTCATTTCGTTTCTAATAAATATATGAATAATTTAGGTAAGATGCTAAAAAATAATGTCTTTTAACCAAATAAATGGCTGCACCAGATGTTTTAAAGCTAAAATCCAACTATTTCTTATCTCTTGAGGCAAGCATATATTTAAAACCTATAAAAATATTTGCGAGATTAAAGAGCTAATTGTAAAATCATAATGAAAAATAGTAGACAAAATCAGTATTTTTAAATATTTATAATTTTAATACACAGTTGCTTAGCCCTATGCGACTTTCTTACTCTTTAAATAGGATATGTTTTCTTTTAAATGAAAAACATGTCATCACACAATACAATCTGGAGCACAGGTCCATACAATTTTTGAACTTATATTCATATTACGATAGCTCTCAGTCATACATATTATATGTTCACACGTAAGAATATAAATATTCTGCCAGTTATAATTTCAAATATATCATTTAGCGATGTCTGCAAAGTTTTTGTGAGTTAAATTAAAACTAATATCTACAAAATTTCCAGTAAGCAATTTCAATCATGATATGCCCGATCGTTTGTCTAAATATTTTTAATACATTTTTGCTTCAAATTATCGTCAAGAGATACGTAACTTGAAAGTTAAGTCAGGTTTTGAAGCGTATGTAAATAAAACTTAGCTTCAATATATCTTATGATCACAATATAAAATGTATATTTCATAATATATTTTCACACAGAGAACAATAACTTAAAATACCAACTATAACAAACCTATCTAAACTACCTGCAATTGGAGATTAAGGGGATAAATATTTCATATTAATAGTACATATTTCATTTTCATTTATGTTATTTTGTTTTCCCGTATTTCATTGGTTTTTTTTATAATATATAAATAAGTATGACGTAATATTTTTCTGTTGTCTTTTTAATATTTTTAAGTTGGCAACACGTCTTTTAAAACGACGGCAAAGAGAGTTAGATATGGAGGGATATATAATAAATAGCTGCCAAGCCGGATATCTGTTTTTTTTTATATTTATAAACAGTATCAACTACGCGCCGACCGCATCTACTACGTAATGAACATAAAAATATAGTGTTTATCATACAGACCGACAATACCGACCGACCGACATAGGTAGCGAACATAAACTCCGCTTATCGTGGTCTTTGTCATTTGATATTATTATATAACTATGTATTAAAATACACCTAATCAAAAATACCTGATACAAAATATTTATACGTAAAAAAATGCTATTCAGAGAATGAATGGATGATATTGTTTTACATTTAAAAGGGCCGTAAAACTGGCAGTAATGTAATTTATGTGTATGCAATAGTGACTTATGGGGGACACTCTCACCCTTACTATTATCCATTTAGATAATTGAAATATGTATCTCCCTTTCTTAAGGTCCGGGTGTATAAATGTAATTTATATATTCACAATATAAAATGCAAGATTTAATCGAATTTGCTTTCATTTATTGATTTTTGGTAATATTATTTATTATTTTGGCAGTAATATTTAAATTCTTATTGGTAATGCTGACTACAACAAAGATTTTATTCAAAAAAGTTCCGGATATGTCCATTACTTGAAATGGCCCTTTTGCCACGAGAAGGGATTCTGTGTGAACTAATATAATGTACATTATCGAACCAAGGTTTATTAAATTCCAGCCATTTTTGTAGTTTCTGCGTAAGGCACATACATAAAAAAGAATATGACCACATTTAAAAAAATGGCCTTTACTTAGATAATTCCTTACCGAACTTAAAATCGTAAAATTAAAATAGTATATTTATAAAAACTTTAATGTACACTTTTATAGATGTATAGATGTTTATCAACTATGGCTAGTTTTTTATTAATGGTCTTAGGCGTTAGAACAAATTTGATCTTAACTTAAAATACTTAAATTTCTTCCAGACAGAGAAGCACTTTGATGAAAATTATCGTATTAATAATTCACACTTCATTTCTTACGCATTCTCCTAAAACAGGCCTAAAGTAGAACGTAAAAAAATAATATTTCTAAAGGTTTTTATTTTTTTTTATCCTCCTATTTCAAGGGTAAAAGCACTTACCGCATAACGCTATTAGCGTTACAAACTTCATTGTCATGTTTTTGGGCACTGATCGCTTTACATAATATGTATAGTTCGAAATTCACCAGCACTTCTGTCAAAGTTAAAAACTTAGCAGTTACAAACAAACTCACAGTAAAGTCTTTTTCTTATTTTCATTTTTATAAATACTGGCACACAGCATGAAAAAATAAAAAGTCTAAACAATTTTAACACAGATAGAACGAGCTCGATAGTTCAATATTGGAATAAATAAATCCTGTTGACAGTCACGCGTTGTTTACAAGTCACCGGACGCGTCCGTATTCCATTATTGAATGGCATGGAGCGAGGCGTTCTACCCGCAGTGGGTCCGTTCGCCGAATGTCCTTGGTTTTCCCGCTAGGTTAACGTCATGCGCAGTACGAACTCTCCGAAAGGGTCCTTAAGTGGATTAAGTTTTTAAACTTTGACAATTGATAAAATGAGATCGAGTTTGCAAAGAGGTTGAATCGTTAAGTGAAAAGTTTCAAATAAAGCCATTTTTTCTCCGATAGAAAAATAGCCAAACACCAATTCCTCTCGTCCGTCTTTATATTTATAGATATTGCAATACATGGTTTGACGTAGTGTGAATAGAGAACATTAATTAGTTTGCGGAGTAGCGGCTGCATCCGGTGGCTGATAAAGCTACCCAACAAATAGGCATCATGTCGGAAGGATGGTTGTGACGCTTTCAGTAAATACATTATAAACTAGTGATAAAGTTAAGCCACTTAAAGCCAATTTGCAAACTCCATACTTGCTTTTATGTTATAACCTTACGACATTTGAACAATATGTAAACTCGGTCAAATAACGAAAACTTTGACATCAAACAAAACTTTATAATTAGCATTCGAAGTTTATTTCAATTATTTATTTTTATGTATATATTTTTAAATAACATAAAAATATTATTTATAAAACCAACTACCAAGAATACGTTTGTGTGTTATATAACATTGTACAAATTAAAATAAGAAGAAAATAGTTCTCCTAATATATTCACACTAACTAGATAGACTTGCTATTTTAATTCTTATTAAAAATTTGAGAAATCCATCAAAATATATTATAATAATAGTATTTGTGTGCGTTATATGTATATATATATTATTATAATTTGGCTTTTGTACACTTTGTGTTTATTAATTTCACCCGTTAATGTATGTGAAATAAATATTTCGACTGAATGTTCAGTTCCACTCAACCGATTCAACTGTATTTATGCACGCACTTTTGTTACTGGTTATAATGTATGTATAATTTGAAATATTATATAATTCTCTAAATTATAAATATTCAAATTGAATAATGCCTTTAATATTTAGAACCGAATCGTCACACGTGAATTTTAAGTGTTCGTGGGTTCAAGCCTGGTAAAGCACCACTGAATATTCATGTGCTTAATTTGTGTTTATAATTTAACTCGTGCTTGGCGGTGAAGGAAAACATCAATTCGAGGAAACCTGTATGTTGAATGAAAATCTGCCACATGTTTATCTGCAGTAAAGATGAGTCCTAAGCCCATTAATGGGCCATTACAGGCTGTTACTTTTATACTTAGTTCACTGTTATATATTTATTATATCTGAAACGGTAAAGAAAAAAATAAATTAAATAAACTTAAACATCATTTAAAAATTTTCTCCGACAATAGTCTACAAAATTGTATGCAAAACAAAGATAAACTGTACGTAGTGATATTATTACTCACCCCGAACGATACAACGGTCCCACGATTGAGGGTGTTGAACTTTGACAGGGCGACAAACACCGACAAACGGGTAAAAGTAATTTATTCCTCATGCGTCATACTTTCAACCCCTAGCAAACTTTGTCTACACTCACGCATGTATTACCAAAAAGCCAAACGTGCGAGATAACTGAGCAGGAGTTAAGTTTTTTTCACGAACGTGCGATATATTGAAAGAGAAACGAAGCTATAGTTGAAGATATTATTATCAACACCATAAAAATATTCTTAAAATTGTTATATGGAATAAATAAATATCAATTACATAACGTAAGCGCGTATGAGTTTACACATTTGTAATATACACACACTCATACATACGCACACACATGCACACACACATACACACATACACAGCCACATACATACAACATCAAACACCAAAAACGCCAATGTTTAGCGTATAATTAATGTTTTACTAGTATCCGCGGATATATCTGAGGGTGGGGTGAGGTGAGGTACACTATGTCCTTTTCTGTACGCCTGATAACGTGTACGCTAAATTTTATGAAGATCGTGTAGCTAAGATGTGACAAACAAACAAATAAACAAACTCACTCACACATTTATAAGATTAGTTAGGAAAGTGTTAATAGTTTAACAAAGTGATATAAAAGCATTAAGTGTAGAAACATTCATTAAACTTATACTTGGTTATGGCTCATAACCTTTTAAAGGGGATAAAAGCCCTTATCCGAGTTTATTTTTGGATAAAACAAGCCCATAATCGTTTGCATTAATTAAATATACAACAATGAAATTATTCGATTCACAGTACTTGACTGTGCTTCCTGAAGAATGAAAATATTTCGTTAATTATTATATTTTGTATGATATTTTACAAAATGTGTTTTATTCTTTTTCTTTAGTTGAGTCTACGATATAAAGGCTGCTTTGGAATAAGTTAAATCTTTCATACATATATAGATAAACATATCGTGAATTTTGTTTTTTCGAAGTTCTGAACTAACGTAACCAACGTGAACAAGAAAATCATATCAATGCATTATAAAACAAGTATTAAGTCTAGTAAAATGTATATTATAAATTATAAACAATTTGTTTTTCCATATAGAGTCATTATAATTTCTTATTTATGTCAAAAATCTACCAACAGCTTAAGAGTTTTAGTAAAACAAATATCTTAGATCTGAAAAAACCGGCGAAAGGAGAATTTAGTAGAATTAATATTCAATACATAAAATTAATTAAAAGAAATAACTTTCAACAGATAATTGATTTTCAATGTTGGAAACTTATCAACATCTAATATGTTGACAGACAGTTGCTGATTCCTCTGAAGTTTAATTATTTTAACGAAAATCAATATAATATATTATCTATCATTAAAAAATACATTTCTAAGTTTATAATTTTCAATGTTACTATTTTTAGTATTGTTGTGTTCTGGTTTGAGAGGTAAGTGAGTGTAGTTACAGGCACAAGGGACATCACATGTAAGTTGTCGAGGTTGGTGCATTGGCAGTTGGTAAGGAATGGTTAATATTTTATACAGTTCCAATATTTATGGATGGTGGTGATTTGTTACTTAGCACCAAGTGTATATTAGCCCATCATCATTGAATTATGCTTTAAGAGCAGTAAAAGTAAAAAAAAGCAAATTAACAGCCTATTAATGTCCTACTACGGGTCTAAGGGCTAGAATTAGAATTAATATTATCGTTATCTTTACTGTACTCAAAGTTTTTTTCAGTTATATTTTTTTGCTAGCCTCTCAATATTACCCGCGACAAAGTTTTTTTCGACCCCTATAGATACCGTTTAGGACTTTCACCGAATGAAATCTATCGATTTCCAGGAAATTAAATGGCATAGATATTAACTTAGGACATAATATTCAAGTACATTAATTATCTATACATTACAATATACTATAACACCTTATTGCTTCTACTGATGAATGAAGAGCTGGTTCAAATTCTACGCTCAGAGAATCTCAATTGCAATTGTATGGGAAAATGTTGCTTGCATTATTGGCGACCCGTATTTGGCGATTGTAGCTATTTTTTATTTTGATTTTTATAATTATATTCAGTCAAATCCCTAAATAATAAAATGTAATTCTATAAATAATAATTATTTAAAATAATCTATAATATAAATTAACTATAGCAAAGCGTCAAGAAAGCTATCTTTCTCCCGCAGTGACATTTTATCGGCTATCAAATCTTCCTACAGACACAATCCAATTATACGACACTCTTCGACCGGACGAAAAGTCGTTGACGCCGCCGCATTCTGATACTATAATTTTGATAGTTATTATGCGATAAAATCTTATTTATTACGAATGATGTATTTGTCACTCGTAGAGGGGAAATAGCCGAGTTAAATTATATCCGATTTTGTTAGAATATAATGGAATACAATTGGATAAACTGGTATCATATTGAATATGTTATTTTTTACTTCAAAAGGCATTTTTATGTCGTATTTTAAACGCGTAGCGAGGCTGTCTTGTGCACTGCATACAAGCGTGGATTTGTCAGTGGCTTGCCGTGTTTTGAAAGGGTAAATTATAGTTTTTCTACAGCGCCGCAACGTTTACTCTTTGTATAACTCATACAACGAGTAAATGGTGCATTTAGTAACAACTTTTCACAGGCTGGTTACAAAAAATACTATTAAAAAATACAGTGATTCGTTCTAGTTTTGTTTATTAAATACACAGTTTTATTAAATACTAGCTTTGCTTTCGGATTATCATTCATTCATTTGGATAAAATGCACCAGCAAGACTGCCTCGTTGATCTAGTAGCTAGACGTAAGGCTGCAGATCCGGAGGTCCTGGTTCCAATTCCCAGTTCGGGCCAATAAAATGTTATTGAGTTTCCGTCAGGAAAATTTCATTAGCAGCCCGGAGTCTGGAAGTTGGAAGTGCGTACGATCCCGTGCCTCGAAAAGCACGTAAAGCCGTTGGTCCTGCGCCTGAACTCTTTCCGGTCCAATCGGATTATGAGAGCTAGGCAACAAAGAGTGCACCTTGTTAGCGTGTTTGCGCACACAATATAGTATCTCCTGCGTAGTTGGCTAATCTTTGTTGCGATTGGCCGCCGTGGCCTAAATCGGTGGCCATTATTATTTACACGCCAGCTTCATACACTTCGTCATATTGGTTGACCGCTCCTTAGGGTCGTAGCGTCAGATTTTGATATATACTACCATCTACCAAAAGTTGTTTGGAACAGTTTAAGTGAAATTTTAACTAATAAAAGTATCTATCATCGAACTGTGAATAGGGTGAGCCACTACATAGTGTTAATTAACTATTATTTAGTGATTTCAATCAGCAATTATAAACTTATTACCGTCACAAGTGTCCATGCAAAGTGTTTTATAATTACGCGTAAGCGACACGCTTTACACGGCGCTTACGACGTTCTTCTCGCGACCTCGATTGATCACCGATAACGTCGACTTGAAGCGATCTCAACTTGAATACTTATTGTTTGTTATTAAAAACGCCTTAGACAACCGGCCAGCTGATTTAAATAATTATTTAAGTAATAAACATGGCATCTACTTATCTATCTTGGGGATGTTGCACAGATGAAAATAATGATAATATTGATCATGATCATTATATAACCTGTATTCGATGCAATAAACACTACCACTTTCTATGTTTATCGATCCCGGCAATACCAAGCGACTCTGACGTCTATTGCAAATGGATTTGTCCGGAATGTATGAATCTAATGCCTAGAACTGTAATAAAAGATTGCACCCCTTTACGGAATGTGTCCACAACAAGAGGAAATTAGAGGCCGGCTTTAAACTCTCCTCCAGAAATAACTACTGTTACTGCTGAAAATGTCCGCTCTATAGTACAAGACGTCATAAAAACTGAGCTTTCGAAAATGCTTCAGCAGATGAATGGCACAATTGTCAACGTCATTAATAGGGAGTTGGAACCAATAAAAAATGATGTTCAAGAGTTAAAAGAATCGCTGTCCTTCCACACCAAAAAATTTGATGAATTTCAGTCAGAACATATTGTATCATTAAATGGCATAAAAGATCTACAGGAAGAGAATCTACAATTAAAAAACACTGTCTCAGAATTGAACCAAAGACTTAATTATCTTGAACAACAGGCTAGGTCTAATAACCTTGAAATACAATGCCTACCAGAGTATAAACTGGAAAACTTGTACGCCGTCGTTAAGCAGCTAGGCTCAGTAGTCGGTACCGAAGTGAAGGACAGTGACATCCTGCACTGCACACGTATAGCTAAACTTAATAAAAGCAACACCCGCCCCCGGTCTATCGTGGTACAATTAGCCTCACCGAGAATACGGGATCAGCTCTTAGCTGCTGTTATTGAATACAATAAAAAGAACCCTGAGAACAAAATTAGCAGTGCTAATTTTGGGATTGCAGGCAATAAAACGCCGGTCTATGTTGTTGAACATTTATCTCCAACCAACAAATCTCTTCATGCTGCAGCGAGGGTCAAAGCTAAAGAGAGACGTTATAAGCATGTTTGGGTGAGAAATGGTAGGATATTTGTTAAGAAGAATGATAATACAGATCCTATTTTAATTAAAAACCTAGACTCTTTAAGTAAGATTATTTGAGTTAGTATTTTATATCTTTATTTACAATTTGTTGCATGCTCTTTTACTATATTTATTAATTAAATTCATTAGTTTACAAATTTACTATCAAAATGTCCGTGGTCTAAGAACTAAGACCCATACAGTGTATCGCAATATTTGTTGTAATAACTATGACGTTATAATTCTCACAGAGACCTGGCTCAATAATTCTGTACTTAGCAGTGAACTGTTTGACAACCGTTACTTGGTTTATAGGAGGGACAGAGAGACTTCTAGTTCGCGGTGTAAAGAGGGAGGGGGAGTTTTAATTGCTATTAAGAAAACCATTAAATCTAAGCGAGTTAAAGCCTGGGAAAGTAGTTGTGAGGATCTCTGGGTGGTCATAGATATTCCTGGATTACGTTCTGATTGTCATGCAGCTTTCTGTGCAGTATATCTTCCTCCGCCAGTGCACCGTTCTACACTGGAATGCTTTCTGGATCACTGTAATGCAGTTTTTGAGCAATCGATAGACTCTCTTGTGAATATTGTGGGAGATTTTAATTTAAGTAACATTGATTGGCAATTAGCAGAGAGTTCAAGTAATAATATTGGACTATCCGGTACAAGTGAAATTTTGTTAGATTTTATTCATGTTAATGGACTCAATCAGTTTAATTTTGTCAATAACACTGCTGGTCGGATTCTAGATCTTGTCCTCTCGACGAATGCGTTATGTCATATCAATCAATCTGTTAACCCCTTAAGTAATGTTGACCAACAGCACCCACCTCTTGATATTGTAATTCCTTTGGAAATTGAGGCAAGGCTCCCGTATGAAAGCATTAAAGCAAGACCAAATTTTCACAAGGGAGATTATCTATCAATTTGTGAAAAATTAAAAAACATAGAATGGGATGCTATATTTAGGGGACAAAGTGATGTGAATGGGATGATACGGATTTTTTATGATATACTGAACGCAGTCATCAAAGAGTTTATACCATTTCGTGTGCCTAAGAGTAACAAATATCCTGTCTGGTTTAACTACAGACTTATCAAAATATTAAAAGTAAAATATAGGATAAGAATACGTTACAGAAAATATAAAAACCCGTTAGATGAAGTAGATTTAAAATATATTAGTAAACAATGTGATAGACTAGCCACTGTATGCTATAACAATTATATAAAATCTTTAGAAGATAGAATTAGAAGTAATCAAAACATATTTTGGACTTATGTGAAGACCAAAAGAGGAGGCACTAGTAATTATCCTATATCTATGACTGATGGAAAAACTACTACTTCAGATGCTACAGAAATTTGTAAGCTATTTTCAAATTACTTCTCCTCTGTATATTGTTCCGAACATAGTCCCGATAATAGATTCAATTCTGAGTATCTTAAATTATTAGAAAATTATAGTCTATGTTTAAGTCAGCCCGTTTTAGACGAAGAGTCTATACTTAAAAAACTAAAAAATGTAGACATCAATAAGGGTCCCGGTCCTGATGGAATTCCACCGATGTTTATCGCTGCATGCTGCTCTGAATTAGTTCATCCACTGTCAATAATTTTTAATAAGTCTTTAGAGTCTGGAGTTTTTCCATCAGTGTGGAAAGTTGCAAAGGTGGTTCCTGTTTATAAATCAGACGACAAAGAATCTATTTCCAACTACAGACCAATCTCAATTTTATCAACACTCGCAAAAATATTCGAATCATTAATTTGTCCTTACATCAATAGGCACCTCAAATTATATTTAAGCGATCATCAGCACGGATTTATCGATTCTCGATCCACCAATTCAAATCTGGTTCCATTTACAGAATTATTAATTGATGCAATAGACTCGGGCCATCAAGCTGATGTAATATACACCGACTTCAGTAAGGCCTTTGATAAAGTTCCTCACAATATTTTAATTTCCAAACTAGGTGCATACGGGATTTCTGGTTCTTTCCTAAAATGGTTGAGTTCATATCTACAAAACAGACAATTCTTTGTGGTAGTGAATGGTTATGAGTCAAATATACAAAAAATATCTTCAGGTGTTCCTCAAGGTTCCCATTTGGGACCAGTGTTGTTCAATTACTTTATTAATGATCTTCCAAACTGTTTTCTTTTCTCTAACGTCTTTATGTTTGCTGATGATTTAAAGTTTGTCAGTGTAATTAAGTCAAATGAAGATTCTATACGTTTACAAAGCGACATCAATAGGCTCATACTATGGTGCAAATACAATGGAATGCACTTAAACTCTAAAAAGTGTCATCATATTAAATTCTCGCGGAAAAAGAAATTGAATGCTTTTGATTACTACATTAACAATGATAAAATAAAGGAAGTAGATCAAATTCGCGACCTCGGTGTGGTATTTGATAAAAAATTAACTTTTATACCTCATATGGACACAATAATAAATAAAGGTTCTCGCATGTTAGGGTTTGTTCTAAGAAATTGTAAGATATTTCGCGACAAAAAAACTAAAATATTAATTTATAATAGCTTGATTCGTAGTGTCTTGGAATATTGTAGCGTGGTCTGGAGGCCACATTATGCTACACACTCACTGCGACTTGAGCGTATTCAAAAACGATTTGTATGGCACCTTGCGTTTCATAATGGCATAGCTAAAAAAATACGCTCATATAAATGTCGCCTTAAACACTTTAACATGAAGTCCCTAGCCAATCGTAGGCATATACTGGATGCAATGTTTGCGGGTAAAATTTTTTGCCACAAAATTGACTGTCCCCAGCTTCTTGGCCTATTCAAGCTGCGTGTACCCTCTAGGCTCCCTCGCAGCTCGATCACACCACTCTGTCCACCTCTTAGAAAGACTGTGTTAGGTGCCAACTCTCCCTGTTCTAGATTATGTAAAGTGATAAATGCTTGCAGTGATCAAATCGATCTACATTATGATTCCCTCACTAAGTTGAAATCAACTTGTACTGGCTTATCTTACATTGATTAATAAAATAACTACTTTTATAAGACACTTTTATGTATACATATTTTTGTTAAACATTTTTTTTTTCTTCATGTCTATTTTTGTAATTAAGTTTTAGTTTATCTATATTTTGTGTTAAATGAATTTGCTGTAGCTACTTTTTACTTTTTATGTATTGTTACAAGCGGTGTTTACCTATAATTAGTTGTTACGCTATTCTATGTATATATTTTAAATGTTTTATGTGTTATATTCAGTGTAAACAACTGTTGGTAAACCTAAATAAAATAAAATAAAAAAATAAAATCTATCTAAATAAGCAGGCTATCAAGTAACTAATTTATTATGTAGTCTAGTAGTTAATGGGATAAAAGTTTATAAGAAAAAAAAAATTAAAAAGTCAATGCCAGTATTATTATTTGGTAAATATAATTTACAATTGAATTAATAATGACAAAGATATTTCAAGTTAAATCTAATAATTTTTAAAAAAATGTGATAATTATATCGATTTAAAAAAAGCAAATGCGTCCGCTATATATGAATGAAGCTATTTTGTAACTGGAGTTATTTAATATCCTTTTATGGATAATATCCTTGACGAGCCGGTTGGCGTGGTTGGTAGATACTTGCCTTTTACGCTGAAGATTGTGGGTTCGATTCCCACCCAGGATTTATGTACTTGAACATGTCTGTTTGTCCTGAGTCTGGGTGTAAGTATCTATATAAGTATGTATTTACAAAAGAAAAGTAGTATATGTAGTATATCAGTTGTCTGGTTTCCATAGTACAAGCTCTGTTTAGTTAGGGATCAGATGGCAGTGTGTGAATAATGTCCCAGGATATTATTATTATTAACTCTCGAGTAAAAGGCTTCGAGATGCTGCTTCAATGTGATTTGTGGATATCCATTAGGCATCATACCATCATACATACAAATTTTGTCATTATGTTTGCCTTCACCAGCATGAGATAAACCATATGAAAATTTATTGGTACTTGCCTAGGGTTTGATCGATCTTTGAGGAAGACGTGTTTATCTAATGTCAGTTATAAAACAAGAACTTATCACCTTTGATACCAACGTTGGTGACAAATTAACATTAGTGACATTTATTACTGGTGGTAGGGCTTTGTGCAAGCTCGTCTGGGTAGGTACCACCTACTCATCAGATATTCTACCGCATAACAGCAGTACTTGGTATTGTTGCGTTCCGGTTTGAAGGGTGAGTGAGCCAGTGTAATTACAGGCCCATATGCTCGTCCGCCTTCCTATTCTATATAAAAAAAATAACAATGTATAGAATACAATAAATATTTTTTTTAAGTCAATACCCGTGGACTGTGGTGATCGCTTTGAATAAAACCAATGAAACTAATAACACATTGTACTCTTTCAATACAAATAAAATAAAATATATTATGATATTAAACGCTCTCCAAATGCAATAAATAACGTATAACGACTTTGTAATATTCATTAATGGTAAATGAAAAAGTTTAACTAAGGAAAATTAGCGCATAGATAAGAATTTCAAAGTTACACGCGAACAAGTGCCCCTGCAAGATAATTTGGTCATGTGCCAAGATGTAAGCAGTTATTTCATTACTTTTAAAAATGTAATTCTTTTAAAAATGTAATTAAATGTGAGGATGTTTCATATTAATTTGTATTATGGTGTTTGTAAAACTTTTAGTGCATTACCACATTTTTCTTTAAGAGCCTTCTTAAAGAAGAAAGAAGAAATAAACAATATTTAAAGCTTTATTCAAATTGAAAAAAAACATTATTTAAAAAAAAATCATATAAAGACAATTAATAGTCAATTTAAAATAAATATAGAAGACAAAACTAAATCAAAATGAGAATTTTATATGTAAAGTTTTCTACCGGAAAAAGATTTCAAATCCGTCCTGAGCAGTGAAACTACTATGCAAGAAAATCTCGAAACTTACCGCAGAACATAATCGTGAAATGCTTGAACATGATTCTGTCTGTACTGATTATATTTAGATTCACGCATCGCAATATCGTATCGTTACTCAATTTTCAACATTTCCGAGTGAGATACATCATCTAAAAGTACTTTAATAAATTATAAACAAAACAATATTTTTAAAAGAAAAGTAACGATAAATTAATACAGTTGTTATAAACTTACACGTAAACAGTCTCAGAAACTCAATTAATCATAAATACAATACTAATATATTTATAGATATAACGTAATCGTATTATACCAATCAAATGGTTCTTAGTATACAATCAATTAACCAAATCGATGACAAGCTATTTGGTTCAGATACACCATTCATACTCGGTCGAGCATTCGAATGGAATAAAATAAATGAAAGTTCATCCTTTCATCTCGATTTTCTATCACGATTCAATAAACATTTCCAGACCCTTCATTTATGATACCTTATTTATCGGAATAAAGGAATTAATTATTTATATTACGAGCCAAGAACTATTTATTACCAATAATTGGATTCATTATTTTAGCTGATAAAATGTAATACGTTTTTTAAACAGAATTCTATTATTGCTTTTTTATTCTTACAATGTTTATTTAATATTAATTCTGATTTGTTTCTTTTTTTTAATTAGTTTAATACAGAAAAATATATATTATAACCGGTAGAAGATGTAATTATGTTGCAAAGTATAAAATATCTTCGTAACCGACATTCAACCCGGACAAAGGGAGAGATTTCGACAACTTCGCGACGAACAAGGAAAATTTACATTACAAAATAAGAAAAGGATCTTGGCAGACATGAAATTACAACATTTGGGACTATGCGCTTATTTATGAATGTTCTCAATCTGAAGTTCTTTATCAAGAAAATTACTACTGTTTCTCATTCTAGTATACCATTTGCAATTAATAATATATCAAATTCGAAATTTAATTTGTTTTTTTTTTTATTATTTATTTAATCTGATTCTATATTTATATTATCCCTCAATTATTTTGTAAATCGGCGATCGTGAACTCAGATTAGCACTATTTTTAAATAGTAAGTTTTCTATTATTTTATTGGAAGACAAAATTCTTTCGACGAGTTTTATCGTTTATTTATAGATGTTTATGGACCATACCACATTGGTATAACAAAGTAGAATCGTTTGGTTTTACTGTCGGATTATCTAAAATGTCAAATACATCTATTTGTGAAAATATGTCATTCTAATTGTCATATTATAAAACAGAAATATTTACATTGTCTGCCCTATCATGATAACTGCAGCGATAAACATATTATTATTTTGCAACGTATGTTACCTCCATAATACGTGACTTTTCGTTGACACGAACTTCGCTACGGTACTTTCGGAGAAAATTGATTTTCGAGAAATAATATTATAAATTTTCCAGCTAGATAAGCGTATGTCACTAAAATATTAAACTGCTTTTTTATTCACTAGTAACTTTTGATGCCTGGAGTTTATATTCATGTTAATATAATTTTAAATAACAAATTTTATTTAGTTATCTTGCAGAAAAGAATTAATTTAAGTATGTGCAACTAAAATTAAAAGTGTATAAAAAATTTCACCGATATAAAATTAAATTACAATATTTAACCTACAGATTCTAACTAGTTTAGTTCAGTTATATACATAAAATATCGTAAAAACATAAGCATACTCCGTAACTCTATAAAAAAAAATATTAGACATAACCGACACTAAGCCTAGCTGTCAAAATAAAATATATTAAACAAATGATAAGCGTCTTGCCCGGTTGATTACCTCACGAATTCCAGTGCCAAATTATACCGATTTCAAATGTCGTCAGAACTTTTCCTTAGGTAATAAACGCTCTCACAAATTGCCCACATTTATTATACTGAAAGAAATGTTTACCAGGAGAAATTCGTCTATGTCGAGGTGTATATAGAAACGTTTTGTGCAAGAATCTCATAAGAACCTAGTTGTTGATTCATCATATATTTCAAAAATTTTAATTTTAAGCTAAAATGTTATCAAAATACTTCCATCAAAGTCAATTCCTAAATTGTTAGAACGCTATGCTATTATAACCGTATGATCTAGAATGGCACGACCCTCCTGGTGTAATTACGCTGACTCATTTGCCCTTCAAATCTGAACACAGCGATACAAAATTAAGCTCTTATACGCTGGATTAAGTGAGATATGTCCGCTTAAAACTACGATATTCTTTTGTAGTATCAGTATTTCGGTCATATTAAAATTCCATCGAAATTAATCATTCTTTTAAAAGAATGTCATGGATGGTTCTTATAATCAAACAAGATTTTTTTTCTTGATACGCGCATTTTCCAATACATTTGCTTATGTATAGTGGACGGAAGCAACCAACGAAAACAATCCTAATTTCATCAAGCAGCCATCGTCGAAAAATTCTGCTGATTCCTTTTTGTGGTACACGTTGCGCTGATCCCAAAAAGATAATCATGAGACCAAATAATAGGAATGCCGTGTACACATTTTTGTTTAGTTTTAAAGATGTCATCGAGATCTAATAGGTATAGGACCAACGGCTTTACGTTCTTTCCAAGACACGAGAGCGTTTACACTGCCAACTTCCAAACATCCTGCCGCTACTGAGAATGTTGTACATATAATGTTTTATCAGCTCGACCCAGTTTTTGAACCCAGAACCTTGGGCAGAAGCCTAACAAGTCAATCACTGGACCAAAGAAGCAGCTATCTAAACGACTCTGCTGTTTTCTTTCCGACACATTATACAGATACTTCTAATGGATGGATGATGTGTCAAGGCTAATAAGCTAAGCAACGCAAAAATATTTTTTCATTCTGGTATAAGGATTCCCAGGAGATATAAAGTGTAACTTTTCGTCCAAAATTCATGACAAGGAAATCCCTGGACTCATTTTAAAAAATATATCTTATTAAAAATAACCTTTATTTAATCTAAAATGAAACCAAACAAAAGGCGAAATTTAGATCAAATTATTTTTCTGTAGAGTAATTATTTTAATTATGTATATTGCGTACCGTGTGCAATTAGAAAATATTCATGGTAGTTTCGAATGCCGCTCGGAATAAAATAACATTTTTACAATGTTAGTAAAACCTACATACAGCTATAGTTTATGCAACATGTACTAAACAAACCCTCGGCAAATGAACGGATGCCACTATACTTGACTGAAATGGGCTGGACGATCGTAAACACACGCGACTAGTCCACAAAATAATACCCCTGAGAAAAATACTAGTACCCGAGAGGATTCCGCACTGTTAAAGATATTCGGCTGGAATTAAGAAAATAGTAAGCTGTTTGTATAAAAATGTTGTATTAAGAAAATAATAAGTACTCTTTACTACTACTTTTACGGAAATGGTGGAATATGGATTTTAATCGAAGTTGCGTGAAGGAAACTCGCTTAATTTTGTTTTAATTTTTAAGCGCCTATTTGCATAATTTATATTTTGATTAATTGGCTCTAAACTTTCTCCCAAATATTATTAGACCTTTGTGGATTAATTCCTAGCAGTTGCTTTAAATTCTTACTAGTTTTAGTAGCTGTTGACTTTGGGCTCTTAGGGTAAGTATGACCTACTCATGAGTTAATTGTCTGTCAATAACCATACTTTTTGTTGTTATACTGCGGTTTGAAGGGTAAACGAGGTAGTATAGCTACTTAGTTAAAAACTAGATTGCATAGCTGGTAGCGTTGTTTAAAAATTCTTCAAATCGAGATTGGCCACTTGAGTAACCCTTTTCTGCTTTATAATATGAATAAAAAAATCACATCTAATATTATACACAAACAGAAAATTGTAAGCATTATATGAATATTAAAAAGTTATGTTAAAAAAATACTTATGCTAACCCTCCTAATAATGGCATCTTTGTTCTATGCCTTATGCCTGTCTCACACTGGTTCACTTATTTTATTTTTATTTTTTATTTTTTTTTTTTTTTTTTTTTATATTTTCCGGGTGGGCAAATGACTCTACTCCACCTGATGTTAAGTGGTAGTAGAGTCCAAACGCGAGGACGGCCAGTACAGTCGGGAAGAAGATTCTGCACTAGCCGCCCTCGCCTTGCCGGCCCGCAAGATGCCTCTTCACGCCTCGTAAAGAGACGTGAAGCGAGCGACGTATTGCCACGATAGGGATGGGCAAAGTGGGGAGGCGTGTTTCCCCCGGCATTGGTTCAGCAGCCGTCTCCACTGGACCAACACCCATCGCGGCAATGCTCGCTCGGGCACTGGCTGTACGCTGGCTGACCTCGAAACGCGGCTGCAAGCCACTTCACGAGATTTTCACCATGCGTACGGTGGTAACAAGCCAGGCGGATGTTTATCATCCTACCACCAGATGATATCCCTTAGTCGCCTCTTACGACACCCATGGGAAAGGGGCAGTGAAATGTATTCTTTCTCCGTCACTGCACGGAGTTTATACCTCGAACCTAAATACAACATACAGAGTATTTATATTTGGCGGCTAATCCAGACGGTTTTACACAATACAGTACTAGTAAAATACAATTGTTTATTTCTTTTCTTTCTTGTAAGCTTCAAAATATTTATTTTACAACAACAACAACCCACTGCGTGTATTTGCTTCAATTCCTGCGTTAAGTTATAGGCCTATTAATAAATTTCCTAAAAAATTAAATAAGTAATTAGGGAGTGTTTTTTAAAATCGCGTGCTGTTTTTTATTGGAATATAGATTCATATTTTAAAGTTAAATTATATTGAAGTCTGTAATTGAAATAATAAATAATTGCACCCGCGTATAAAGTCAAATTACTAATTGCATTGCAATGCAACTATGCAAATATCTCACATAAAATATTTGAATTGTAGTATAAATTTTGCTGTGAATAAAAAATAATATTTACTATAAATGTTTCACTAAACCAAACTAACAACTAACAAGCTTAATTGACGTCACTCTGTTGAACAACACGCGTAAAATAACTAAATCTATAGAGACTTTATGTTTATTAAATAAATATGATATATACAAATATATTTAATAAAACAAATAAAAATTACTAAGAAATCCTCAGAAAGAGAAAATCTTTTTATCTCGTTCGAAACGTACTAGCTTCATAATCAACTCAGACAGGCGAGAACTTATTCCACGGGGGTCGTAACTAATTTATTTTTAATAAAAAATATTACTTACACTTATTACCATACTTAATGATTATTCTTTATTTATCTATACTGTAAGCGATATGTTGACTGTGGTCCTGGGAACATATACGACCTCTTTTTGGCAGCGAGTGATCAAAAAGGATCTTCAGTTCATTAGACTTAATTTGAATTCATTATAATATTGTACTCTAAAGAGTTATTTTTACAAAAGTTGTATATTCAGTGTGTGTTCAGATTGTATTTCAGGTTTTGTAAGAAAATGTCACTTAATTTAGAATTGAATTGAGGTTTACAGAAGGTTGACATCTTTATGTCAACCTTCTGTTTTTATTACTCTTTAGTAATAAAAACGTAGTAGGAATAATACACGGTTAAGTATAAGCCCAAGCACAAGGGGCTATCTTAAAGCATTTGAATGGCCGTGGAGTTAGGGTAAGATCACCATCAACCTAATCAATCCAACAGTATTGCCAGCTAGGCTTAGTCACAGTGCCACTTTTATGTGGAACTGTGGCTTTTAAAACGGAAGCATGCATTGTGCAATGAGGGTGTTTTCAAAAGTAAGATTACCTTTTTAATACAATTCAATTTTTGTTTCGAATGTTAATGTTCTTTGATTCTTGGCATAGTGAAATACAGTGCGTGGTGCAAATTGTTAGGTTGATACATAATACTTTTACCCTATATTTAATTGATTAAAGAGCAAAGATCATACTTGGCTTAACCAATGGTTCATGAATGATCGTAGTTGCTCTAACTTTAAACCTTATATCAACAAACAGGCGATATTGCAAATGTTTTGTTTGAGGATACGTACACCTGATCCGATGATCAAAGCTCGTATGCCGAGCATGTTAAATTTGTAATTATTCGGCTTAATATTGTAGTCGTAAATTGTTTGAGTACCGATTTAATTATACGAGGTATAAACAGCTCTCGAATACGTGCATCACCTACTAATGCCAAATCTTGTCGATTTTTTTAAATCTAATAATACAAAACTTAATAGTGTTTCGGAATGTGTGGCGTCTCAATCCAGTTATCCTTTATTTTTAAAGTAGTCTGGTAGAAAAGAATTATAGTAACAAACATAAGCTCGTTCTGAATTTAAAGTATTGGATTACCGGTCATGTCTATTTTTTTTCTTTATAATCCTTAACGGGCTATATCTGTGCCTTAGTATTCCAGTACTTAATTAAAATGAAAAAAAAGGATCCTGGTTCGAATTTTAAAAAACCGATCGTGGCATGTTTTACAAAAAATAAAAAACGGAGGTAAGTTCGTATCGCGATCATGTTAATACTTTGAATAGTGTTATATCTGTTGTGATTCAAAGCTCTTATTACGCTCTTTTCGACTCCGGTATTACATTTACATTGACTTTTCGATATTAGATGTAATCAATTGTTATAAAAAGAAGCTAAAATGCTGTACATATGTATTTAATAGAGATGGTGTCTTAGACATTCGTACTGCCGCATGATAGCGTTTAATGTATGATTGTAAGTCTTACATATACAAGTCACCGATATGGTCATGCATATTCAACCAATAGTTATAAATTGAATAAAAAATACAGGGACTACCTACGACTACCAAGTGAGAATTAAATTAAGTTACAACATGACAAGAAGTTATGTGTACTGCGTATTGTTCAGGTACTTTTAATTCTAATAATGCGTTGTAGCACGACTATTCTGCCAAAAATGGACTTAAATTTAAAAAAATAATAGCCACTGCGGAGCCAGTCATTGCGAAAGAATTCTATCAACACTCCACCCCATCCTAATCTGTTCAGGCATTTAAAAATTAAGGCGGAATACACAAACTAACACACAAGTGTGTACGGAGTGTAAGTGTACTTTGGGCAGTCGTGTCAAATAATCAGCTGCGTTAACAATGGTAGTATATCCGTTATTTTTATAAGAACCATCACTTCTAGAACATTAGACCCCATATGTCTTTAACTTATTATACGAAAGAATTTACTTGAAATATTGATCATATTATGCTATAAAATGACTTTTTAATTTACTCCTGAACCATTAAACTTTTATTTCTTTTTTAATAGTTTGTGTACCCACATATTAATAAGGCTAAGTTATAAAAAAATATTACAAAGTAACACAATGTATTTGTGTATGTTTATGGTATTGTTTACGAACTTGCAACTTCTATATAACGTTTTTTATGCCCTAAGGTATTTTTTGCCTTTTTCTTATACCTGATATAGAACGTTCTTTAGGAATATGTAACTGTATTGGTTGATGTGTAAAACTCGAATTTAAAACTTAACCTAGAAAATTTGTAACGTATGACAATGACGAGTTGATCGATTACAACTTATATGTATATATATACATATTATTTTATAATGCATTTAGATTACCGTCATCCGGTAATTGTTTCAGTATCTTCCCTGTTATTTCAGAGGCGGAAGAGTTGGATAAAAGCAAGTGATAAATTAATGTTCACTCCGAACGTGCGATAGAGGGCGGCCATATTTCGCTACAACCGGCTCGGTCCCAATGGTTGTAATTTCGTGTCTGGAAAGTTCCTTTTCTTATTTTGTAATGTAAATTTTCCTCTTTTGGCCAGGAACTTGTTGAAATCTCTCCTTTGTCCGGATTCAATGTCGGATAACAGGAGATTTAATATGGGAGACTATGAATTCATTTTGACTGTGTTGTATTCGGTTTCGGTTATTTTACGCAAAATTAGTTGATTATGGTAAAACATCTTAAGGTATTATTACATAAAATTTATAGTATATAAGAAGAACAGATTTTTATTTTTTATACTAAAAATTACTATTTCGATGTTATTGTACCAATGTAACTTAATGAAATTTAGTCTTAATAGTTGTATTAATACCTTAATTATTTCTGTTTTATCTAAAGGTTGACTGGGAATAAATGTCTAGAAATTTTATTTCAGCTATGCAATTTTGGTCAAAAATTGTTTTAAATAAAATAAATCATTATATATGCAATTGCGCTTCATTAAATCTCAATGCTATCCTTTTAGAGGCTAATAAATTTAAAGATAAATAATATAATATTATCACTTTACATTTATTATTAGTCATTTTAGCAAATATAATATAACATATAAAAATATTACGGATTAAAAAAATGATAGCACAAAATTCCTATTATGATTGAATTTAATGATTGCACATGACAAAACGAATATTCGAAAAAAATGAACAAAAAAGATCGCTTGGCCAGACTGTCCTCCAGGACCGAAGCTACAGTGAACTGTAATTGAAAAATATAGAAAAAAACTACCTTTTGTCAAATTCAAAAATTTTAGCGATGTTGTTATATTCGCGCAAATAATAATGATGACGTTTCCAAACATTTAAACCACTCTAATTAATTTTTTTTCAGTGTATTACATATTTTTCTTAAAGAAACTTTTTAGGCGCTAATTAAATTATCCAAAGCCAAAGTAAAAGTAAAACAACTCTTTCGTATATCTAACGTTTCTGCTACACGGGCTTGTGTTTTTTCAAATATATATAACGTATTCGAATATACATTATTTTATTAATTTAAAAATATATTTATTATAAAATTAATGTGTGTTAGGCAATGTCGCTAACAGTTTTTATACACGAGTTTTATATAATAATTGAAAGTTCATTAAACTCTTTTTTATTTCATACCCTTTTAAATCAGTTGGTATGGCTGCATTTATTTATACAACAGTGAACTTAATAGGGCACTCATTGCAAATGATTGAGGTTGAAATTGGGCTTCAAAATAATTTATACGCCGATAGTTAATTACCAAATAATTTATATTGAAAATCGTTTGAGCGTCTTTTTCCATAAATCTCAATGGCTATTCGTGCCTTTAAACTAAGCTTACAGGACCACATTGAATTCCCAATGTATATGTAAGTAAGTGGGTAACAGTCTAAAAGGCCTTTGTCCAGCAGTTTGAAATTAACGGAAATAGCTTCCTCTGTGGAGAAGCTTTTGACTCTATTTCACTGCGCTGTTTCACTACGGATTAGAGGAGACAAATAACATAAATCACAATAATGCCAGCTCGGATTTGAACCCGCAATTGTCATTTCAGATTCACCTGACATATCACGTCACTTTACAATTGTTTTTAAATTCATTGTTCATTTTACGTGATCGTATAGATTAATCAAAAAATATATATTAAACTCGGTTTATGATCGGCAAAAATAACATCACTAATACAATAAATGGTTGAATTGAGAAACTCTTTGCTAGAAACAAATAAAAGATCCCGTTAATAGTTACTTAAGTAACAATAGAGTCGTTCACGAGGCGGCGGGAGACACTATCTGATTATACGTTCTTCAACCAGACAAAGTCATTGACGTCACATTTGGGTGCCATAAACTTTTTTATAGTTATTACATTGTTCAATATATAATACTAATAATTGATAAAACATTGTTCTTGTAGTTGCTGTCTAGCCCGAAACTATAAGTATTATTATTTATTGTTTGTAGGCAGAAAGACAAAAAAACGTGTTTTTAAAGCAAATTTAAATAAGCTCATATTTTAAAACCGAAAATAGCATTGTAAGATTATATAGTCATAGTGTACATGGCCAGTGAGATTCTAACGTTGGGATTTAATTAATTATATTCCTTCTGCCTGTAATTACACTGGCTCACTTACCTTCTAAATCGTATAGGAAGAACCCAAGTGCTATCTTAGCGAATACTGCATGTTATGTTACTTGTATGTAATATAATTATTGTCTATAACGAATATAAAAACGGTAAATCAATAACCATACCAATGAATTAAATTTATTTTTTTATTGATATATAATATATGTATTTTATATTTATTTATTAGTTTGTTTTGATTATAGATTAATGTTATTTTATTTATTATTACAGCACCACCTAACTCATATCCTATCAGTTATTACTTGCACCGTTGGTTGCCTGGAAGAGATCGCTATGAAGCGATAAGGTCGCCATAATTGTATGCTACATTTATTTAGACTGCATCCATGTTTTGTTTTTTTCTCTTTGTATTGTACAATATAATATAACATAAATTAAATCTGACGGTGACTTATTTACAATATTTTAATTATTAATATTTACAATATTTTAATTAATTATTCAGGTCCAACAAATTATGTCAAGATAAAATGATTATTTTAAGCAATATTATAAAATGGCTAACTAAATAAAATAGAAAAAAAACACATTCTTCATTCCCACAGATTGTTTTAGTATTATAAAAATAAGTAGATAATTTTCGGAATTACATTTTGGATTTACACATAAATAAATCCTTAGAATATTCTAGAAAATCCACGAAGGCGGCAACGTTCTGTTGCATAGCCGTTAAATCCATCCGAAAAAGAAATGGGAGCTGCCTCGTACGTTGCCTGTTTGTCTTCATTTCTAAGAGAAACATGGCCTACATATGCTCAAGTAAAACAAGCACTACTTTAGAAGGAAAAAAAATCGACTAGTTTAATTTCAAACAAACTGTTTATGAGTTTTGCTATATTCAAAGATTATTATTTGATACTAGTATTGCTTAAATAAATTACGTATATTAAACCTTATGTAAAGCGATATGAATAAAACGATGATAGAATAAAATACTTTCAACTAAAAATCGAGAGGTGTTGTGGGACAATTGGTTGGAACGAAGTTTCTCCTTATATATTAACAAAACTTGAATACAGTAATACGACTACCGGTATTATCACTTTTAATCCTATCAGTCTATTCAAAAAACCCAAATTTATTATTTATTAATTGATTATTAATTGTCCCCCTACACAAAAACCGAGATAGCCCAGTGGTAAGCGTGTATCTTAACCGATGATCGTGGGTTCAAACCCGGGCAAGCACCACTGAATTTTCCTATGCTTAATTTGTGATTATAATTCACCTCGTGCTTTACGGTGAAGGAAAATGTCGTTAGGAAACGTGCATGTGTATAATTTACTGAAATTCTGCCACATGTGTATTCCACCAACACACATTGAAGCAGAGTGGTGAAATAAGCTCCAAACCTTCTCCTTAAAGAAGGGAGACGAGGCCTTTAGCCCAGCAGTGGGACATTCACAGGCTGTTACGGTACGTTACGGTATTAATTGTCGTTTTTACTCAAATTAGTTTTGGTATATTTAGACTATATTGTTGAAAATGTTGCTGCAGTCATGTTCGTAATCGCGATCGATTTTTATTTTATATCGCTTAATAAATAATGAGCGCTTTAACCTTTTAGCTTGTTTCCCTTCGTAACACGTCACATTTTCGAACAAGTAGTATCGCACTTCGCAATTTCGTAGAAAATTGAATTTGTATTATAATAAAAATTTGGAGTTGAATGGGGACATCTTGAGAACACGTCTCTAAACGGAAAGTATCAATATTTTTTTATCATTTATTATTAAAAGAAAAATGTATGATTTAAATTCTGTTTTTTTTTTATATATTTTTGAATAAAGAACTGATTGTAGGACACTACTATGGTTCTCTCTCCTCTACAATTAGGTGTAAAGTGCTGGAGATGAACACACTAGACTATCAGGTCACGGTCGAGTTCACATGCTGAGAGTCGCCAGTTAACCCTTCAACTGATGACGATTCAGGTACACTACATATTAAGAAGATACCTATGAAACCTTTTTAAACGATCTGTGATGCTTGAATATAAATCTGTTTTGTTAATTTATTCAAAGATAAGCCGAGCTGTCGCTGTAGTTAGAATATGTCAATTTACGCCAAGACAAGGTTAACTAATTATTTATGTACTTGCTTATAAGTCATCTCTTGCTCGGTTGTGAATACATGTAAACATCGTAACGAAACTTGCATATGTCTCATGAAAATATGACGCATATTGTGAATTACATTGAAAGAGCTTGGTAGTTTCAGCTCAATCCTCTTCAAAATATGTCTTATTTATTTATTATTATTAAAAGATAGCTCAGACTATTAAATAGATATTAACTGATAAATACAAATTTGAGCACCATCACTAATTTTTTATGTGCTCAATTTGTTCTTAATCTAATCACGTGGTGGATAGTGAAAGAACCCTGTACGTTTCAGGCATACATTTGAAACGTATAAACACCAACTCGTCCACTACGAGTTGTTATACACTGAGTGTTGAGCTGCTCCAGCAGCTTCATTAAGCATTAAGCACCGTTTTTCCGTAACAAAAGAAAAGGCCTTTGTCCAGTATTTACAAATAGTTATTAACCTAATCATTTTAATTCATAATATATATATGAATTCGTTTAATTTGTTCAATATTGTTATAGAATTAATTATTTTATTTTATAATAATCATAATTGAAATATATTTATAGTATTTATGTACATATAATTTGTTTGTTATAACACATTCCATTGCTTAATGACAATATAATGATATGAATTTAAGGAGGTTATTCACGAAGAGCATGTGTATGTATTATAACAGAATATTAATTCGATGGTATGTACAAATTACAGAGGCGTAGACGCTGGCCGGAAGAGCATTACATTACGCGTGCACGCTTGTAGCGATAGCTTAGCAAATATTGGTACATCACGTGTATATTGATTCAGTTATTCTGGCATTGTCACACCGATTATGCGTATTGATCGTCTCACTAATTCAAAGTGACCTGTTTTCAGAATATCACTAATAATCCTATCTCTTTTGTGGTTAAGTGTAAGCTTATGGTTATAAGTGGTTATATCTCGAGTTATTGAGACATAATAATAGTTTGCATTTCAAAGTCCTAAGTGTATGTAATTATGATAATCGTTTTAAAAAAAATATAACAATAATAACATTATGCAATTGTTCCTTAACACACGCTGAGCATATAATCAAGGAAAAAATGAAAAAAACGTTAAATTTTATTCAAAAGAGTTATATTTATGATTTCATTAAAAGAAATGTATTTAATCATCTGCGATATTAAACCTCGAGATTAAGCGTGTATGAGAGTCGTTAGAACTTTTCTTTGGGTGATAAACGCTTTCGCAAATTGCCAACATTTATTTAACTCTGTAGAAAACTGTTCTTAATGTGGACTGAGAGAAATTCTACTCGGTGAACCAATAACACTTTCTTTACAATATTTATGAATAGATTGTTTAATGAAAACATTTTGTACTATGACGTGCGTGTTAAACTTCGTCTATAATGGATCGAAAATATTTTTAAAAGAAACAACTGCAATAGTTCACCAATTCGTAACGAAATGTACCAAAGTATAAATTGTGTCTCATAAAATTTGACCAATCTAGTATCTTTCTAGAATTATGATTTATATGAATGTTCTAGAGCTACAAAATTACATTTTACCTGCAATTACGAAAAAAACCGTATATTACGTTTTTTTTCTTAATATTATACATTCTTTATATTTTACATGTTAACCAGTTTTTATGAGTACTCCATTACATGATCTTTTTTTTCTTCCATTATCAGACCTTTATTGCTGTAATATTTTACTGAAGAGCTAACTGTGACAAGGAAAACGATCTCTAGCTCGATTGACTACCTACCAATTAGACATTAAGTAGGTTAGTTCTCTCCAACCGCTGTCATAATACCAACTAGACGATTACGTATTTTTGTATCGTCTCTAGAAAAAATTCAAAGTTCTAAATTATAAATCAAATACACAACAATTCTAACAAGGCTAATAGTAATATTGGTATTACATATTTTTTTTACAATTCAGAAGAAAATACAGAAAGATACGCTTACACTAAAAGGTATAAAATTTTATGTTTGTAGATATATTTTTTTTTTTAATTCGTTTTGAAATTTTTTTAAGGTAGGTAAGGTTTTTTTTGAGGTTATATATAATATTTTATTCCAAGTTTTAATTAGTGTTTCACGTTCAAAAATAACGAACAAGATTTTTGGATATCTTAAAATTCGAATGAAGCTATTTAGTACCGGATCCGCCAGACCAAATTACAACTTAAGCCGATCCGAATTGTAAACTATTCGGTATATAAACAAAACCTTTTTACACTTGATGGTATCTTATAAATTACCAGAGTAACATATTATAGTCGAAGAGCTACCAATAAATTGGGAAATGGGGTGTGCGTAGCGTATAATGAAAAATCCGATCGCCTATCGAATTTATCTTTACGTCACTGTAGTTACCCGATATCGTTCCTAAAATTTTTCTTCGCGAAAATTCCATTCGTGTGAAAAATCGAATAGATTGCAATGTCTATTCTGTGATGAAATAGAATCCCATTACCTGTATATTTACGAGTGGTAGGGCTTTGTGCAAGCTCATCTGGGTAGGTACCACCCACTCATCAGATATTCTACCGCAAATCTTGGTATTTTTGTGTTCCGGTTTGAAGGATGACTGAGCCAGGGAATTTACAGACACAAAGGACATAGCATCTTAGTTCCCAAGGTTGGTGGCGCATTGGCGATGTAAGCAATGGTTAACATTTCTTACAATGCCAATGTCTATTGGGCGTTGGTGACCACTTACCATCAGGTGGCCCATATGCTCGTCCGCCTACTTATACAATGTATAAAAAAAGAGTACATGAAAAACACACATAAAAAACAGTTGCTTGAAAATGCATAAGGTAATGGAATGTTTTTATTAATTTTTATTATGATGATGATGTCCTCCTGACCGATGACTCTGTCATCTCAAAACAGATAAACCAACTGCGCAAGACATAATTTAGTGAACAAATGTGTACGCAAACAACGCTTCTCGGGATCTGCGGCCTTTTATCAAGCCAATATAAGAACGAGGCACTCAGTCATTTAGTATTATCAATTATTACTATATTAAGTGATAAGATCTTTTATTCTATTTGAATATATGTTTTACTTTGTAATTTATTTAGGTTTTTTAACAGGTTAATAAATAGCGGAGGTGATCACTTAGTTACCCGGTTCCCCATTATCCATTATACATTTCTAAAATAAATACTAATACAGGTGTGGATTATGCACTAATCTACATGCGAGTGTATAATTTTTTATGCTCCGCAATGAGATATGTTTAATACTAACCGTAATATTTGTATTTAACTATATATAAATTGAATTATATCGTTATAATATGATTACGTAGTAATAATTGCTGATTCTCACGTCTGCACGAGAAACTTGCTATAACTTTTGGGTCAACAAAACTGTTCGATGTAGTTCGCCAGACTTAGACGTGCGGAAGCTGTAAATATTTATGACAACTTATCGCTTCGTATATAAACGTATAATCTAATACTATCTCAACACAAATATGAAACCTAAAACCGTTTGAAAATTCACATTACAGGGAGAGTTACTCACGATTACGTTGAAATTGAATCATTTTAAGCTTTGCGTGACTTAATATTTAAGTGGTAAAGTTTAGGCTTCGCTTACTTACAACCACGACTCTTCTGTCGAAACTACTCGTTTGAGTTTGAGTTTTAATTGTTATAGAATACTGTATAATAATCCGTATTACAAAGGTGTTGTAACGAGCCGTAAATCTATTCTTTAAGATTTACGGCAAATAAATATATCAAAAACTTAAATAAAATTTAAATTTAAAAGTTACATTTTATAATTAAGCCCATTGTCTTACGCTATCGCTCTCAATATATAATGTCAACAAAGTTTGTTTATATAATCACTCTGAATAAAACTGCGACATTACTAATAATAATTTATTTGTCGCCTTTTGCATCGTTTTTATCCAATAATAGTTTCTACAGCGTTTATTTACTACAAATTAAAATTATGTAGTCAGCTTAATAGTTTTATCGGCATATTGACCCAATGTATGTAAGGTAGGGCTCAATTTATTTATCATGTGGTCAATTTTGATGTTATGAAATTTATTTTAATAAATTTGTTATTATTGTATTTCTTAATTTAAAATTCTGATATTAATCGGTTTGATTGATATTTTTTTACAATATTTAAAAAAAAATAGGAAGTGAATTTTTTATTATGCTACTTTGCTATGATCTGTTCTTAACATAATAAATATATGAAATTAAGAGAAGCAAAATTATAGATCTTTTTTGTATATAAAACTCCATAGCTGAGCAAAGGTTGAACTTGTTTTTCGATTTGACAGATATAAATAAGATTTCTTATGTAAAATTCAACTTTCTACACAACGTTTATTTATACGATAAACAAATTGTTTTTTTTAAGTAATAAAAACCAGCGTTCTTTATTTAAAATTCTACCCTTGGGGTGCGTATTTTCAAATTTCAATCTCCGTGGTTATTTAATAAATCTTTAAAATAAATGAAAAAATATTTTAAAAATGAAAACCTCATCTCGTCAAGAAAGTAATCAAATACGGAAATTGAAGCTTCGGGATGAACATACTGAAATTTTCAATCATGTGATCGGAAAATTTCGAATCGCTCCTAAAAATATTTGGATAAAGTTTTTAATACAAAGACTAAGCAAATTCATAAATAGATTTTAACAAAAATAAACCTTTTAAAACTGAGCATAGTAAATGTGACTATGTATAGCATTTAATCATGAATTATAGTTTTTTATCTATTATTCTATTCTATATTTTAATCCATTAAAAACAACTAAATAATATTGATTGTGAATCTTTAAACGAGACAGTGTAAGCTTTTTGTGGTATTTTCTTAAATATAAAAGAGCTTTAAAATCAACGACCACTTCACAGAACATCTCCATTTGCAAATAACTTGAAAATAAATTATTTTATAGATATAGCAAATCCGTTTTAAGTGCTTTTGATTAGTGTTTCGATTCTCTCAAACCGCTATCATATTACTTTTGATTTTGGCCTCGTGGGACTGTACAAACTCATTAAGTATTTCAAGTTTCATTGATTGATTCTCTGGCAATAAAATTTTACATACCACTGAGAAACAATCTATAAATCTGAAATTTAAGAAGTTTTTTTTCCATTAATTCCATAGAAACGTGATAGTTAGTACCATTCATTTTGAAGTTCACACATGCAACTACCAACACACATTGGAGAATCGTGGACAACTCCAAGTCTCAATATGCAAGGAACCTTTAGGCGACCTGTAAATTAGAGTGTGTTTAAAAAAACAGAGCTATCTAACAAAGTATAATTAAATAAAATCATTCGTAATCATTCATTATTGTATTCTTGTTATTATTTATTATACGTTAATGTGAATAAACATTTACAACTTAATAATATTTTCATAGTTTCATTTACACTTTAAAACTTTAGAAAACTAGCATAGTTATCCTCTTAGCATGCTCTCTTCTTAAGCCATGAATAAATAATTAAAGAAACTTATTAAAGTGAGAATTCTCAAGACTACAAAGTGAAAACCGGCATTTAAATAATTAATCCTTCACAAGCTTTAAACATTGTCTAATAAAAACATATAAATTATGAAGTAAATTTGTATCGTACTCGAATAACTGTTTCTTATATCTTATGTTTGAATAGACACATTTATCATTTGTATTGTTTTATATATTTTAGTAGCAAAATGCAGCCGAAGTTGTCCCATTTGTATGTATACTTAATTATCACGAGGATTGTTTAAATAGTAGTTGGTTTAAGTTAATGTGCTGCAGTGCCATCTATTTGAGAAATACATAATTATATTTGCCAAATTTCATGGAGTTATCAAAAACTATTATTCTCAAACAGATATATCAACATATATTATATAGATGTAATAAATTTTATTATGGTTCAATTAATCAATGTCAGCCAATCGCAATCCACTGCTGGACAGGACCTCTCCCAAAGTGCGCCATGTTCTCCTTCGGAGTTCATGTTGACATGAATAATACTCCTATTATACTATTATACCATACATTATTTAAAATTGACCGAAATATAAATTTACTTAATTTTAATTTAAAAATCACCATAATAATTGCAGCATAGTTTCCCGTAGCATTCTTGCATGACTCACGATAGTTTTCAATGAAATTGATTTGTTTTTGCTTTCATTAAATAAGTTTATAAGTACACTTAGATATAAGTAGTTATTGCAGTGTTTTTATATTGATAACTCATTGTCAGTGCGGTTTATTTTCCTCGATTACTTTTTATTTAGTTTTTGGATTCATATAAATTCTTAAAATTGCGTAATTAGTTTATATTTTTTGTCTACGTTTGCGTTTTTTTATGATTTTGCGATATTTATATATGTAAGACTTCTTGGTTTTTCTGACTTAAATGTTTTAAAATCTATATTTATGATCAATGTATGTCCTCATCAATAGTTAACAATAAACAATAAATATTAAATGGAACCCTATTTTGTAGTGACAACAGTTGCGAAATATTTTATACGAAATATCGATCACATTATAATTCAAGATATTCATTATTTAAATCAACAATAATATTAATGATTATTAAAGGAAGCACACCTTAATCTACAACGTTGATATTCAAAATAAAAACAGTGATATTCTTGTCATATCACATCATGTATGTAACTCTTGACAGAAGATGAATATTTGCTACTGATGTCTTTTACTTTGGCTGTACCAGTTTTATTACAAAATAAAACAACATTTTTGTTTTATTTCTTTGTAAATCGTGCTCAGAAATGTTTTAGACATTAGATTATTCCACATTTACATTCTGTGGGACACAACGTCCCAGAATAAGGGTTTAAATAAATATATATTTATAAGAATATAAAGATACGACTGTTAGTGAAATAATTATATAAATTCGTGTCTCTAGCGTCGTTCGTTCATTTGTTTCATAAGTTGACTGATAAATTAGTCAACTCCTCTCGCTGAGTCGAGATAAGTGAATCAGACAAAGGATTACCTTGTTTCAACGGTAAAATGACGAAATCAGAAATTTGAACAAGTACAGGATGGAATGAGCAGTATATTAGCAATATATTAATAATAATAAAAAACAAATAATACATTGTTTTTTGCTAAATGTACATAACATGATGGCATAGATAGCATAATATTTTATGTATTTAGGAGATTCCTTGATCACTAAAAGTGAACAAAAAGATAAAGTAATAATATCGGGATTTTTATACAATCTGCTTCACTTCTGGATACCAAATAATATATATCAGCTTACCGCCATCCACTGCTGGACGAAAGCCTCCCCCATAGAACGCCAACCATCCCGATTTTGGGCAGCCCGCATCCATCCCGTACCTGCCACCTTTTTCAAATCGTCGGTCCATCTTGCCGCAGGGCGTCCTACACTACGTTTGCCTAAGCGTGGTCTCCACTCCAACATGTGTCGGCTCCATCGGCCATCGATGCGTCTGGAGACATGACCAGCCCACTTCCACTTCAGCGTGCTAATTCTACGCGCGATGTCGGTGACTTTAGTTCTCTGGCGAATGTCCTCATTTCGGATTCTATCTGCCAGAGAAACCCCAAGCATCGCACGTTCCATAGCTCGCTGAGCGACCTTGAACTTGTGGACCAGTCCTACAGTGAGTGTCCACGTTTCGGCGCCGTAAGTCATAACAGGCAGGACGCACTGATTATATACCCTGGTCTTAAGTGACTGTGGGATCGACGATTCAAAAATATGCCGCAACCTCCCGAATGCTGCCCAGCCCAAACGTATTCTTCTTTTGACCTCCTTCTCAAAATTGTGCCGGCCAAGTTGTATAGTTTGGCCCAGGTAGATGTATTCCTGCACAACCTCGAGTGGAGAGCCATTTACGACAACCGGTCTCGGGGATATATGTTGGTTGATCATAATTTTGGTTTTTTCTAAGTTCATCCGCAGACCCACCTGTCTTGAAGAATCGCTTAGGCTTTTTAGTATCTCTTCCAAATCTTGCAGAGTTTCCGCCATGATGACAATGTCGTCAGCAAATCGCAGATGTGTAATGTGTAGGCCATTTATATTAATGCCGCGTCCGTTCCAATCGAGCGTCTTGAAGACGTCCTCCAATGCATTGGTAAAAAGTTTCGGGGAGATTACATCCCCCTGTCTTACCCCGCGATGCAATTGGATTGGTCTTGTGCTCTGATCTTGTACTTGGACGGTCATGGTTGCGGCTTCGTACAAACACTTTAACACCTGGACATACCGAAAGTCTATTAGGCATCTCTGCATCGATTCCAGAACAGCCCAGGTCTCGATGGTATCGAAGGCTTTTTCGTAGTCCACAAACGCTAGGCATAGAGGCTGATTATATTCCTCGGTCTTCTGTATCATTTGCCTAAGTGTGAGTATGTGGTCTACGGTACTGAAGCCTTTTCGAAACCCAGCCTGTTCAACGGGTTGGAAGTCATCGAATTTTTGGGCGAGACGATTCGTGATTACCCTCGAGAACCACTTATATACGTGACTTAAAAGTGAAATGGGGCGGTAGTTTTTCAGAAGAGCTTTATCACCCTTCTTAAAAAACAGCACCACCACACCTCTGCTCCATACCTTTGGTGTAATACCATTTTGGAGGACGGAATTAAAGATCTTTACCAGCTCTCTCAGAACTGGTGTTCCTCCCGCTTTAAGTAATTCTGAGGTAATTCCGTCCTCTCCTGGAGCCTTGTTGTTTCCAAGTTGTTCGAGAGCAATCCTAACCTCGCCCAAGTCGATGTCGGGAAGCTCGTCAGATAGATGGCGTGTCAGTCTGGCTCTTGGGTCATCCGCGCTGTGGGACTCAGGTGGAGGCACTTGTGATGAGTATAGATTGCTGTAGAACTTTTCGACTTCAGCTAGAATCTCTGGTTTTGAGGTGACGGTTGTGCCTTGTGTTGTTCTGAGTTTTGTCAGGTGACAACAGGAGGTATGCGACTTTGCAAGAACCTTTGAGCCCCTATTGAGTGCTATAGCATCTTCAATATTTCGGGTATGCGCTCGTCTTGTGTCACGCCTTATTAGTTTTTTAACCTTCCTGTTAAGTGCCTGACACTCAGATGGCGTCATATTCTGTTGTTCACGTCTTCTCGTCATCTCGTCCAGAGTCTCGCCTGAGAGCTTCGACTTACGTCCATTGCTCCTTTGTCGAAAGTGATTTTGACCCACCTCGCGAATGACACGTACCAGACTGTTGGTGGCGTCGTCAATGTCCTGCTCGGTTTCCAACATGGCGAATCGGTTCTGTAGTTCCAGCTGAAAGCTTTCGCAACCAGCTTCGACCTGGGGCAAGGTTGGTCTAAGAGTCGACTTCATTAGCCGCGATCGTTCGATTTTAGTGTTAATATTCAGGGTGCCTCTTACCAGGCGGTGATCACTTCCAGTGTTGACCCTGTTGATCACGGAGACATCCCTGAATATTTGGCGCTTATTGGATAGAATGAAGTCGATCTCATTCATTGTTACGCTACCGGGGCTTCGCCAGGTCCACTTCCTTTGGGGCTTTTTCTGGAAAAATGAGTTCATCAGAAATAATCCCTGAGCCTCTAGGAAGTTTACCAGCATTTGTCCCCGATAGTTTCTGTTCCCATAGCCGAATTTTCCTACCCTCGATTCACCACCTTCTTGTACTCCCACTTTGGCATTGAAGTCACCCATAACAACTGTGTAGAAGGTACTGGTACGAGACATAGCTTTTACTATGACGTTGGGGCATACACTTGTATAACCTTTAAGGCATACCTCTCGGTTATCTTTAAGACAAGGTATGCCACCCTTGCTGACACACTGCCAACCTCCATAACACTGCTTCTGAGTGACTTGTGGATCAAAAAGCCGACGCCACCTTGGGATGGTTGGTGTCCTTCTCGGAAGTAGAGTAAGTGACCAGCATCTAGTGTTATCGTGTCCTCGCCCTGTCTTCGGATTTCCGATAGACCCACTATATGCCAGTTAATACGACTTAACTCTACTTCCAATTCTGTGAGATGTTCGTCCAGCCGCAGAGAGCGTCCATTGTACGTGGCCAGAAACAGTCGCCGATTGTGGTACCCTGCCGTAGCCCGGGGATTCTTAGCACCCCCCGTCACACCGTTACCATGACCGGTACCGTGGCCAGGGATAGTGTGACTACCGGGAATTGGGGGCCGTGCATTTCTGTTGTCGCTCATTTGGGGGGTTTGTTGCCTTAGTCACCACGCTTGGCAGGCGGGTTGGTGACCGCAGTAGCTGGAAATCTTTCGCTGATAGCGCTGCTGCCCGCTATCAGGATTTACATTTTCGGATTCCAGCATTTGTGTGGTTATACCGCCACGATATCGGTCGCCAGAGCCTCGTTCGTTGATCAGCAGGATGCACCACGGGCAGGTGAGGTTGACGGTAGGGAGCCTAAGGTCGTTGTCGACTCCCCTTACATCCCAATTGATTACCTTTAAACCAAATAATATATTATTTGATTTAAAGGTAATCAATGATGAATATGCTCAAGATGTCAATAGTTTTGTTTCTACGAATAACTGATTTAAAATCGATTTTTGTAAAAATATACTGAATTAACTATTCTGTATTTTACAATAATATGAAAAATAAGGTCACTCCAGGAGGTAAAAGTAAACTTGAAAATTTGTTTTCGTTCAACTAAATACTCAAAGAGTTTTGTTTTCATTTCATTTGTATTGTTCTGTTAGTATTATAAACATGACTTCAATGAGAATTAAACATTCAAGGAGCAATATTATTGTTTGTCTTGCTTCGGTTAATTAATCAGGAAATAACATAGAATATAACAAGATGGCTTTTTATATTTTAATTAATTTTCCCATACTAATATAATAAATTCGAAAGTGATTCTTTCACTTATACACATACAAATATATTACCTATTATATTATTATACATTTTTTTGGTAATATTTTTACTATAATAATTCTTAAAGTGAAGTTAAATATGTAAAATTAAATTGAGAAGAGAAGTTGTTCGCCTACTTACCGCTTTATTCATCTCATGTCTTTCACCCAAAGGTTTTCTGGAAAAGATCGCTTTTTTAGCGATAGGACCGCCTTTTGTATATTAATAGTTATCTTTTTTATGTTTGTGTTTATAATTGTATGTTTCTGTAACTCTTTTGGTGTACAATAAAGCATATTCTATTCTATCATAAAAAATACGGTAGTCGATTTTAATTTAAAGCGTTTGCTATAACAAAAGGTATTGCCATAAAGTTAAATCAAACAAACAAGGTTTCAACATAATATTAATAATAATAATAATAATAAAGCTTTTATTTATTCCAAACACTGACCTTTTAGATATCAATAATTAAAGTTTTGTTAGTTGGTTAGTATTATTGTACTTAAATCCTATATTAGTAATGTTATTTACTCCTCGTCGGTGTATGGACCGCCACTTGCGGTAAAAGCCTCCTCCAACTCCTTCCATCTCTCTCTCTGCTTTGATAACCTGGGCCATAGGTTCCCCGCTATTTTGACGATGTCGTCATTCCATCTTTTCCGGGGCCTACCTCTCCTTCGTTTTTTATCTCTGGGTATCCAGTTGGTCACCACTTGAGTCCATCTGTTAGTGTCCAGTCTTTGTAAGTGCCCTGCCCATTTCCATTTGACTTCTAATATTTGCTTTATGACATCTCTTGCTTTGGTAATTTTTCTTATTTTCTTGTTCTCTACTCTATCTCTTAGTTTTATGTTCATAAAGCTTCGTTCAATGGCGCGCTGACAGATCCTAATTTTTTCCATGTCTTTCTTTGTTAGTGGCCATGTCTGGCAGGCGTATTTGAGACAAGGCATTAAGCATATGTTCATTGCTTTGGTTTTTAGTCTCGTTGGTAGTGTTCCTTTGAATATCTCCTTCATCGCCCAGTATTTATTCCATGTGCTTTGTATTCTTCTGTCTACCTCTTTACTGGTGCACTCTTTGAATGATATCAAGTGGCCAAGATAGATGTAGTCTTCCACATACTCTATAGGAACTGATTCAAGCGAAATTGAGATCTTGTTTCTGTTGGTCATGAGCTTTGTTTTTTCTTGGTTTATCTTGAGACCCACAGTAGAGCTGTGATATCTGAGTGATTGAAGCATGTGTTGTAATTGCATAGGTTCTTCCGATAATACAACTATGTCGTCTGCAAATCTAAGGTGAGTTAGATATTTACCATCTATCTTGATTCCCATTTGCGCCCACTCGGTTTTTCGGCATACACTTTCAAGTACTGCGATGAACAGTTTGGGCGAGAGCGGGTCTCCTTGTTTTACTCCTCGCTCTATTTGAAAGTATGTGCCCACTGTGTCCAGCTTTACTCGTGCTTTACTGTTGTTGTATATTACCTTAATGAGATCTATGTATTCCTTATTTATTCCTTGTTCATTCAAAGATTGCCATATAGAGTTGTGGTAGATGGTATCGAATGCTTTGGAGTAGTCAATAAAAGCAATGTATAAAGGTTTATCATATTCAGTATATTTTTCGATTATTTGTTTCAGCGTGTGTATGTGGTCGATGGTAGAATAGTTTTTCCTGAATCCCGCCTGTTCTACTGGTTGGTTCTCATCGATTAAAGCTGAGATTCTCCGGAGCAATGTCGAACTAAATAATTTATACAGACAGGGTATTAAGCTTATGGGTCTGTAATTCGTAATTAATTTAGGGTCTCCTTTTTTGTATATGAGTACTATTTCTGAGCACGTCCATTGTTCCGGAATCTTTTTCTTTTCCAATATAAGATTGAACAGCGTAGTAAGTGGTCGTATTAAGTGATCTTTACCAGCGATAATCAAGTCGTTTGTCATGCCATCTGGACCTGGACTTTTATCTGTTTTTAGCCTCTTAATAGATAGCTCTATCTCGCTTTCCAAAAACGGTAGTACTGGGTCCTTATTGGCTGTCATGTGATCTGGAATCGTGTCGTTCTGAAGTTGTTGATTGGCGTATAGATCTTTGAAAAATTGTGTAGCTATGTTCATAAGATCATTTCTATTAGTTATCAAAGATCCGGCTACATTTAATTGTGTCATGAGCTGTTTACTATTGTGGAGTTTTTTGAAAGCATTTTTTACTCCTCCTGTTTTTTCTAGGTATTGGTATAAAGTTCTAAGTCTGTAGTTCTTCAAATTTTCTCTAATTTTTGTATAAATTTCTCTGTATAGTTTACTAAGTTTTAATTTTTCTTGTTTCGATTTGTTCTTTTTACATCTTAATACATATTTTTGTTGTTTAAGTTCAATGATGTCTTGTGTGATAATTGGCTGCTTACTACATTTCCTATTTTTCGACTTGTCGGAACATATAATTAAGTTGTGCTCTATATAATCATAATAAGTTTTTAAGGTGTTTTCTACTGGTGGTTCGTACTTAGAGATAAGATTTCCAAATTTTTCGAAGTCTACAGTTGTATGTGTAGGGTTGTGTCTATATTTTACTCTAGATTGTTTTTTACTTCTTGTGGTTAGAGTAATCCTCACCATTCTATGATCACTGGGGTGTAATAGTCTACAAAGAACGCTACAGTTTTCTATATTCTTAGTTAGATTAGTTGCTATGAAGTCTATTTCGTTTTTAATTTTTCCGTTTGGCGATAACCATGTCCATTTTAGTTTGTCCGGTTTCTTAAAAAGCGTGTTGGATATCTTTAAGTTATGTTGATGGCAGAAATCTATAAAAAGTTGACCTCTTTTATTCCTTTTCCCATATCCATAACTTCCCATGACAAGCTGTTCACCCGGCTTCGGTAATCCAATTTTGGCATTCATATCCCCCATAAATATTATATTTTTCGTGCATTTGCTTGTAGCTCTGTTTATATCATTGTAAAATAATACTAATTCGGATTCGTTGGCAATTTCAGTAGGCGCATAGGCTTGTACTAGCGAATAGTTTGTATTTTCTATTTTTATGTGTAATAAGGCGACCCTTTCAGATATAGCTATAAAGTCGTTTACTGTTATTGTTGGTTGTTTTTTGACAAGGAAGCCTACACCCTTTTCACCTTTTGTTTCTCCATAGTAGTATAAGATATAGTTGCCTCTGTCTTCGATTTGGTATCCTAATCTTCTAACTTCTGAGATACCAATAATGTCCCAGTTTATAAAGGAGATAGCATGTTCCATTTCAATCATTCGTATTTCACTCGCTAGCGAGCGAACATTAAATGTGGCTATGTAGTATTTCAAAGGATTTGGAGGGTGGTAGTCTACTGCCCCCGCGGTGACTGGCCGTTCTGGGGGAGTTATATTAAAATTTTTAGTTTTTTGTTTCGAGATTTTTGCGATAGTTCCAGGGCGTTGCAGGGGCGATTTTTGTTGCTATTCCTCCATAGAATCTTCCGAAGATAGAGCTGTGGCATAGTTAGGTGTGTCGGCTTGTGTTGAAGGGAAGAAGCTTTTCATCGAGTGTTGTACTTTTTTAGGGGTGCTTTCCTTAACTTTAGTTTTCTTTACTACTTGGTATTTTGAAGACTCATTCGACTGGCTTCCCGGTGTAAAATGTCTCGTGATCTGATTAGGAGGAGTAATTTCAAGACCTCGTTTTTTCTGGTTGTAATGAATATTCATTTTATTAGTTCTTCCTTTGGAAGTGCTAGTGGATGGCTCGTGAACAATCAGTTTGTCGTAGCGGATGAATGCTATCTTTCCTTCTTTTCTTTCTTTTTGTAGTTGTTCTTGTAATTTCTTTCTAGTTTCCAATACTTTTAGGGGATAGTCTTCCTTGATGTATATATTTTTGTCCTTTAATTTTTGTTTGTTCCTGAGTATTACTATTTTTTTCCCGTATGTAGTAAGAGTTACCACTATAGGTCTGACTTTATTTTCAGTCCTCATACCCATTCTTTTCACCATCTCTAGTTCACCTTGATGGCATTTAATATTCATATCTTTATTAATAAGGTCTAGAATTATTCTTTCCGACTCCTCGTAAGATTTCTCTGTTTCTTCTACGCCGAAAAAGATAATGTTTTTATGCCTTATTTGTCTCTCTAACTCAGATATACGTTTTTCTTGATCAGATTCAATTTTTTTAATATTTTCAATTTCCTTGTAGATTTGGCTAAATTTACTGTCAATATGTTCGTTTATGTTTTTGGTTATTCTTGTCTCCAGATTTTGTAGGGATTGCTCTGAGTCTCTCTTAATGTCCACTCTCAGTTCTTTTATGAGTTGTTCTATGTTTGACATCATAGCGCCCCCTGTATTTAGTGTTCGGTATATGTCGTCAGACGGTTAAACGATGATCTACTCAGTGCGAACAGTATTGAGCTGGTTGTAAGTTGAAGTAGTTCCTGAGATCAATACTAGATGTCGATGATTTTTTTATACTAATTAGTTGCTATATCAATTGACGTTGTAGTTCGATGTCTGACGTAGAGATGTCGCTGTTCGCAACTTTGAGTGTACGTTGTGACAAAGCAAAATTAAAATAATTTCACCCGTAAATTGTTAATTACACTTCTTCGTTTCTGCATACTGCTTTGCACTGTATTTCACTGGTTTTGCAATCTAATGTTCGTTTTTCTTAATAAGTTTTGAGCTTGTTACGGTTCAGGTTTATTTCGTATTTTATCGTTTAATTCGTCTGTGTTCACTGTTTTTTTCACTGTTATAGAAGTTTTTCACTATTTATTATACACTTTTAAACTTTTTATGATGAGACTTTTCGTATTTTATTTGTTTTTGATTTAATTGTTGCGGAGTAGCTTAGACTGTGTGTTTACTTTTCGAATATCGGAATACCCTCAACATAATATTAAAATATTATAATTAATTATGTATTCATCGAGGACTAACAGGGGTTACAAAATGTAGTGTAAGTTCAAATACAAAAACAAAGACTCATTATGTGGTGTGCGAGTCGTATATACACAATGTGTGTGTATGTTGAGTGTGCGTGTGTGTTGAGAATGCGTGTGAATGTGTGATTAAGAAAAAATTCGTTTAATTAAGTGATTACAGGGCATTGAAATCATAAATTTACATGCCACTAAGCTATCCATCGCTTTTCTCATCGTTTAAATTCCTTTATTCCTTTAACGGGTCTTCGGCAACATTTTCTCAGCTCGCGCAAACAAACAAACGAGTTTATTTTTTATATAAGACCAAAGTGCTTAAAGGTATCCAGGTGGAAAAACTTTACATTTACATAAAAATGGGAAACTATTGAACGATTTACGATTCAAGATCTACAGATTTTTTTGAGAAGCTACTGTATTAACTATCTACAAAGTCGATATACTATTTGGTATCGCTTGCTCTAACGTTACTTAATTATTCATTTTTGCAGCTTGCTTATCACTGTCTTATATATACAATATATTAAGTGGTGAGTCTTTAGAAATTGCAGGCATAAGTGATTCTTATTTCTTTAAATGGAAATTTTAATCTGATATGATTAGATTGATATTACTGTCATTATCTTCTAATTTAAAGACCTTAATAAGAGTTTTTTTCATTTTTTTCTCAATATTATAAACATAGGAAACAGAGAAATCGAATGTCATTATTCTCAAGGTATACAAATATATGTTACGCATTTACGAAATACAATATTTAAAAGAAAATTAAACTGCCTGAAAAATTATTTAATTTAAATTTACTGACTTAACTTTATTTAATTAATTTAAAGTGTTATGTGTAACTAAGAGAACTATTCTCACCCGTTAAATAATCAAAGTGATGTATTATTACTAGTTTAAAAAACAGCAATAGTTTGTCTTAACACAAATTGTGTATAGGCAAGGCAAACAGTAAAAGACATTTAAAAAGAGAATATTAATTTTTCCTCAGTCTGACGTAGTAGTCAGTAATGTGAAAATGGAAAGCAAATTTTGTTCAAGCAAAGTGCTTAACATATTTCGCATACTAGTTAGGAAAAAAGATTTATCATCCTTCCTTTATTACAGAAGGCATCGTGAACAGCTAATGTTATATAATTTAAAATATTATATCAAGGAGGTTTAGATTTTATGCCGTAATCTAAGATTCATACGAAGATCATAATAAGATTACTGTCTTTTAGTAATTGAATAGAGAGAAGATACTAATATGTCAAAGTACTATAATTGGCAACTACTAAAGTTGCACACTGTAATAAGAAACGTGATCGAATTTAGCTAATCTAAAAAAAAACTTATACGTAAAAAAGGTACTAAAAGTAGGATTAGCGAGCGTACGAGTTTGTTAAGTTGTTCCTGAATCGGGTAGAAATGTAAGTGACACAGTAACTTTCTACTGAGCCGACCCGGGGTTTGAATCCAGTATCTTTGTATCTGCAATCTTGGCAATAATAGTATCACAATAATGCGACCCTTCAACAGAAAAGTTTAACTATTTTAGTGTGCTCTTTTCATGTACAAATCATGAAGAATACGCTGGAAAAATATTAATGAAACTCGCTATGGTTAAATTTTAACCTAAGTCGATAGACGGACTATTTGTTTTCGGAAAACGTAACTTTCTCAACACAAAAAGGGGTACTTTCGGTGACCTTGTATAGCGTAAATACTTTTTTATAACTCGCAAAGTTAAAATGTCTGGTAACCCGTATTTAAATTATGAAACTGAAATGTATTATGTATTTCATGCTATTTATTAATGTAAGGTACGGCGTACGGATTAGAGGCACGCGCGTTTCACGTTCGAAACTCAACCGCCGGTGAGCTGCTGAAGTGCGAGGCAAACCGCTCACACTCAAGCGAATTGCTTGGCACCATTTCGTAAGCTGCATAACATGTTATCAAACGTGACAACAGCTTGTGCATTTATGTTGATTTTATTAAGCAAAAAAGATCAAGCAACAATATAAATATGTTATTTTAAAAATATTATCGTAATCGTAAATCGTAAACATATATTATTTAATTTATATATTACGTGTGAAATATTTGAGTAAATAACCAAATAACCAAGTAAAGTGGCGTCCGCATTCATCCTAGTGAAAGGGAGAACTGTGTCTCGACCCAGAACTACCTTTGATCCGTACGAACCTAAAATTAACTTTAATTTGAAACACGAAACAACAAGTGAACGGTTGATATACGTCCAGACTACGCATGCCGCTGAACTTTTGATCACGGAAAAAAAACCAACACGGATCAATCGCCCCACGTCATATGTGTAACCAGGAACGCTCTGTACGCATAGCGTATTACTTATATATACTTAGGAAACACGCTATCATCTGGTCAACGGTGCTTTTGTTAGATTTGCATTATATAGTTTTTTTACTAAATGCTCGAGCTCGAGGCAATAATCTAGTACATAGTGTATATAAATACTCGAATATTCTCTAGTAATTCAATGACATTCTTTCTCAAGAATTTATTCCGACATTTTTAATTATATAGTTAAATAAATAGGCCAAGTCGGAGGAATTCAGGTATTTAATTTAGTACTTCTTCACCGCGGAGGACATAAATTGTAAAGTTTTACTATCTTTAGCGACTCTCGCTGTCGCTCGTTTCTACAATTTTAAGTTTAGCTTACATAATAGACTTTCAACTACAGACCTCGTTTTAATTAGTTTCTTTAATTACTTACTCGTTGGCTGAGAAAACAGCACATGCAAAGAGGTCGTCTTCGTTTGTTCTTAAAGGTTTAAGCTGTATGCATTCACGGAGACGTCTTGGAAATATTTGTGAAATGCGAAAGCTATGGAATTAACACAACCATTCTAGTTCAAAATTGAACGTAATTTATTCTTCATTAATTACTTTACAAATACGAGTATGTTTATATTATACCCACTATTATAAAATATTAATATTAGATTGAAATTTATAACATATTTATTTATTATCAGTGTATTTTTTTTAAGATTTATAATTCAACTTATATTAATAAAAGTATATGTAATCATACTTTATAAAGTAAACAGTAAAATCATATTTTTTTTATTTAACATAAGTTTTCGCCCGGTGCTTCGCGCGCGTGTAACGGGAGTTCTAAAAAAAAGATGCCTACCTCCTTGAGTTTCAGCTTTGCTTCATAACATCAAAATAGATTCAGTGGTTTTACCATGAGAGCATAACAGACATAATTACTTTTGCATTTATAATATAAGTATAGATTAAGGAAAATAATTTGTAGCACAATTTGTTTCACTTCTACACTTCGAGAGTTAAGTAGATTTCTAACTTTTATGCTTCTTTTAATACAACAACTCCTGAGTCGAGCCTAATTAGCATGTACCATTCGTAAATTCATTATTTAAAAAATATATAACAATTCGATTTAATATCGATATTGTCCACAAATCTATAGCTTTATAAGATGAGATTGAAGATCCGCATCAAGAGTATCAAGATCAATTCTATAGTAAATTGAAATATATGTCTCTTACAATTGTAACAACCTATTGAATATGTAATCTCGCTCACATCACTATGCTGCAGTCGTAATACGTGCCTGCGACGTAACCAAATGCAATCAGTCCTTCGGTTGCGCCTATATCGGATTGAGGTGGTTCATCATTCATTGCCCTTTGTGTTCTGATGTATCGATTTCTCTTGAACCATTCAATTACAAATTATACGATCAAAAATTGACCGACCGTATCGAAATATCTACCAAATATATTACATTATTTTTTAATAATTTGATTTAAGATTATATCACATATGCCATTAATAGTATAATAAATTTGGAACTAACTTTGATGAATGAACTTAATATATTAAAAATCTAGATCGATCAGTAGGTAGAAAGTTAACAAATGTTACGGTTTCTATTCCGGATATGCACAATTGATATAAGAAATTGAAGTGAAGGTGTGTGTAAATGTGTTAGTATTGTTGTGTTCCGGTTACAAGGGTGAGGGATCCAGTGTAACTACAGGCACAAGAAACATATCTGTTAGTACATAATTAGTTTACAAGGTTGGTGGTGCATTTGCGATGTAAGGAATTGTTATTATTTCTTACAGCGTCATTGAGACGAAGTAAAGAACAGCATAATGCCCATTTTCCCGTGCGCCTACTTTTATATATAAAAAAAATATATTCAGTAAGATAATTTCGCGAAACATCCGTTAAAACATTGAGACATTGAGAGATCTTGCAAATTTCTATCATTAACAATTCTTGTTAATTAATTTAAATTTGATGTAAAAGTAAGAACAGACAACAGTCGAACAACAACTATATTAATCATTACAAACCAAGTAATAGGGTTTATATACTTGAAACGTGGAGTACGATTTCGACATGTCAAAGTTTTGAACGTGTTTAGCGCACATAAAGCTTATTTATTCGTCTCCAGACAGATCGTGCGGTTTAATTAGAGAAGTCAGTAAGACGTGCAAAGGTAATTCAGTCTTCAGATTGATTCAACATTTAAGATTCCAAACTTAACTAAAATTCTTAAAGACTATTAAATTCTGTCGGCGCTGAGTGCCTTATTATTACGTTTATCGTCATTGCATAATATAAACGTGAACACAATAAAAATTAATATATTATGTATACTTATTTTTATATTTTCTGCTTAAGAGTTATTGAGAACGCATATTGCAGTCGAGAAAGCAGATTTTCGTAAAATAATACAAAATATTGGCTTTATTTAATTGTAATTGAATGTTCTAAAATAATACTATATCTTTCATTTGCTTAATGTTAAATAGGATATCAGGTCTTTGAGATTAACTCAGACTACCTGAATCCAATATGAATTTTCCACACCAATATCAAACGGCTAATTATAATATATAACAACTGCGACCTTCCTATTTTAGGGACTCCAAATTTTATAACAAGACTTAAATTATCAAAGACAAGCTAGCAAGGTAAATACATATTCAAAATTCAATCCCAAAAGTATTATACGTTTCCAAAGTTTATATAAAGTAAGAATAAATAATAAGTCATATAAATCTAAAACTTCTCATTCCGAGAACATAAGGAAGGATTTGAAAATTAGAGAAGTATAAGATGTAACGGTTTACTAAGACTTATGCGAAAATTAATAAAACACAGTTCCTTCTAATATTATAAATGTGAAAGTGAGTTTATTTGTTTGTGTATTACGCTTTACCGTCTTAACTTCTTTGAGGCGCCGTTGGAATTTACATGGATATAATTTATTTGCTAAAAAATCGGTATTATCATATACTTATTGATGATAAGGGTCTCCAGATCAAATCTAGACATGGTGACTTATGTCAGCTGTGAATAGCCAACTCCCAGGTGCCCAAGCCCACTTTCATAATCTAATAAGACAGCAGACCGAAAAGAGTTCAGGCGCTGGCTTTACGTACTCTTCAAGAAGCGTATACTCTCTTTCAAACCTTTGTCCGTTCGAAATAGGAACTGAACGTCGAGTTCTTCAGCCTTAAAGATACCACTAGATGAAAGAGGAAATCGTACATGTATGTAAAATTCTTAATAATATAAACACGTTAACATTGAGAATTGTAGTATATTTTTTATGATAAAAGAAGGGAAGTGAAACTCAATAAATAAATACGATTCGGAAGGTACCATAAAAATTACAATACAATAAAGGTATTATGAATGTCAACAATAAAAACGATGAACAAATTTCGACAATAAGAAACAATGACAAGAATGCTAGCAGCATTAATACTCGATTATGTATTCATTAAATAAATTTAATTTATTCAATTTATCTGGGTGTAATCTGGTCTGCTCACAATATCATTTTTTCAATGAACACAATATTCATGACATACATATTGTTTACAATTATTAATAATAATTATAATAAAATTTTATTTACGCCCAAAAACATGTATAAATTAAATTAAATTTAGTTGGCAATTTTATCTAAATCTAGGGTTTTTACATAAGCAACATAGGTAGACGGTGGACAACTGACTCTGAAACTAATATAATGGTAATATCAAGGTCAGCGATTCTTCGAACAATTTACTGCACACTAGATTATAGCATATATTACCCATAAATGTACTATGTAATCTACATGTATTCTTAGATTTCTTAATAGGAAATTGTTTTAAGGTGTAGTAGAATAAGAAAAAAAAACTGTTTTTTATTTAAGAGGAGGCAAACAGACGGAGGCTCATCTGCTAGAAAGTGACTACAACCGCCCATGGACACCAGTAATACTGGAGGGATTGCAGGTTCGTTGCCGGCCTTTAGGGAATAAGTAGATTTCTATGATATCGGTTCAAAAAAATTACCGGCGAATTCTGATTCCACAGAGTAGTTGCGCGAAGAAGGAAATGCCTTAAAATTTAGAAAACTGACGTCATCAATAATATACCTGGGTGGAAGCACATATATAATATAGTGTACGTTGGTACTATTTCCTTTATGTAGAAGACCAAAAACATCAACCCAAAACAACAATACATTGTTATAAGTACACGACGATGACGTCCTCCTGACTGATTTCTGCGGCCAATCTCAAAAGAAATTAGCCAACTGTGCAAATCATATTATATTGCACAGGTGTGTGTGTGTGTGCAAAAACACACTTGCAGTCTTTGTTCTCTCATTCTCATAATCCGATAGTACAGCAAATGTGACACGACCGGAAAGAGTTCATGCATAGGACCAACGGCTTTACGTGCTTTCCGCGGCACGGGAGTCTTAACACTTCCAACTTTCAGGCTACTAACTTTAACGGTCGAGACAGATAAAAAAATATTGCCCATATTTTTTTATCTATCTCGACCTGGGGTTTAAACCTAGAATCTCAATATCTGTGGCTAATAACGTAACATTTTAATTATGGTAAAAGTACTTACTATAATCAAGTAAATAAAGTAAATAATTCAAAATACATATAAATGTTTTACGCAATAATTCTTTCCGGCTATAAAAAGCGTAGACACGTTCCGAAATGATTTTCTTTCCTCCCAAAGGATCAGTCCAAAAATATATTCGCAGTACGGGAATTTTGATCCCTGCCTTAACCCATAAAACAGGAGGAAAATACTACGGCATTTGAGCTTACGAACGCGATACGAATTATTGCTATAAAACCGCATTCGAAACACGACTGAATTTACAATTAGATTAATCCGTTTCGCCAATTTTTGAGAATAATTTGTATTTAATTAATTTCAAATGATGTCCATGTATTTCGTAAATTCAATTAACTTACATACATACATACATACATACATCCTCGTAAGTTAAACATAAATATAGCATTGATATTATGTAAATTAAGTTAACGCTTTTTTAACCTAAAAACATTTTCAACTCAATAAAAAATACAAAAATATGTGTGTGTGTGTGTGTGTGTGTGTGTGTGTGTGTGTGTTTTATGTATTATGTACAACTATTATCTTTATGTGCCTAAGCTATATTAAATCCATAACAAAGTTATCATAATTATTGCTATAAAACCGCATACGAAACACGTAAAAAATTATTCTCCATTTACGTTTTACAATAATAAAACAAAATTGAAATGTGAATATTAGTATTGATTTCATGGGATAAATAATAATTTATTACTAATTATAGGTATTGATAGAAAGGCAAAGATTTGCGACAACCGTAAATCCGTCTTTCGAAGCTAAAATACCGCATCAGGCGCTTTGTTATTTATCTACAGACGTCTCCCGAAACCGCGACAAGTGTCTACAGAGTCGATTACAACATTTTAACTAATCTTCTAGAATTATGTACAAGCCATTATCTATGAGCTGCTAGTGATGACTAGTAGCATTTAATTGTCTTAATAGCCTTATGTTTTCTCTAATATAGCGGGAATTTCAAAAAGCAAACTCCCACATCTTGAACAAAGTATGTGACTGAATATCTGTAATAACATAGTGCCTTAATCTTTATCTGAAATATTTTTGAATGATAAATATAATAAAATAACAAACTACATACATATGTCAGGAAACGTCGTGTAATTTATTTCGTAGAATTAAGTGACAAAGTTCAAATATAAAAGTACTTAATTTTGAACTTGTATAATTTGTAGCCGGAGTATTAGAACGAACAACATAGAAGCCGTGGTGTCGTGCAGAAATATCAAATGTTCCAAACTTTCGGTCACAACGGAAACAGTTTTGCAAATTGCATGTAATTTGCGCAGCTACCTAAAGAGGAATCTCCTAATGGCCGGCCGGAATTCACCCACATAACTACAATCCTCAAAAAGGTCTCATACTAATGACTTTCATAAATTATTGGTACAGACTTGGATTAAAACGATAACTATTTTCAATTACTACGATATATGAAAGGAATCTTGAAATGAAAATAATATCCTATAATAATTCCAAAATATCAGTGTAAAAATATCATAAAACTATTTTGCAATATTTTATAAGAATAACGATTTAAATTCACAGCTATTGTAACGACTTTGCAACCAAAGTCATAATGCATTTGTATAATATCCATGTTGTCGAATCGAATAAAAGTTATAATTAGAAAACATTTGTTTTAAAAATCCGAATGAAAACGTCATATTTTTTAAGTTAACTGTAATAAAAAATGTTTAAAACTGCACACGAACCGAAAGCAACAGTAGCCGAAGGAGGAACAATCTATAAATAATATAATGAAGCAGTAAAAACATTTTGTCTGTACATTGAAGAAATTTATCAAAAAAACAAGTGCAACATAAAAAAAAGAGCAACAGAATACGAATTATTTTTTAAGATACTAGTGTTATTGCAAAGACTACGTGGTTTTTTCCAGCACAAGTTTTATTTAAAACATTACTAAAAATACGTCTTAAAATAACGCAGACTAAAAATTTCAAATCAAAGTTAGCTTTCCATTAGTAAATCCCGAAAAGAAAAACAAGCTGAAATATTTCCCATCTGTCTCTATATTTATCTATGTGTGTATGTGAACTCATCGCATGGATAGTATTAAATAGATTTTGAAAGTCCGCACGGAGTTAACCTAAATAAAAAAAAATAGATATTATATTTTTATGCCACAAAAACGGGGAAATTACATAATGTTCTATAATCATATCATGTCAAATAATGATCATATCAATCTTATATTATTGATAATGTCAACCGCAAACAAAACATCAGAAGCGCCCCCAATACAAAATATATAATTTTCGTTGCGTACAATCAATTTACTTAATAACCTAATAAAAAGTACAGAAACGTGAATATATATATACTCGTAAGTTAAACACCAATATTGTCATTATATATGTGAATAAATATTATACTTTTTAAATATTTACGATTCGATAAAAAGAGTTTAAATGACTACAAAGGAAATTCTGGTATTACAATCTAAAAAGGCGATGATCTCTGGACAGGCGGGACATGGACTAATTTAAAAAAAAACAGCAATTACGTAACCGGTAAGTTTTGTAATCCGGAAATTTTATGTGTTTGCCAAAAATAAACTCAATTATTATAACACAAAGATACACCACAAGGCACGGACAAAACGTTTGTAGAAATTTTTCTGTTTAAAAAATCACTTCTATTCCACGATTTATCTAAGACAATATGATACTTAGAACATAACGATGTAATAAATACATTAATTTCTTACATTATTCCTTCACTTCACAAACTACATAACTGATTATTTATTGACCAATCGACCAATCTCCAAATAAGAAATCACGTATCAATACATCCACAGACCATTCTGCGGTCAAAAACTCTAATTAAACAAGGTTCTAGTTCTCAATAGAATCGTGCACTATTGATTTGGTATATATGAAATAGAACCTTGGTAAATGTACGAAATATCACATGCATTTTTGCCATATAAATTATTTTTGAGAAGGACTGAATCCTTTAATTCTTATCCAATTATTACTTAAAATCAAGATTTTTATTGGAAATGCACGTAATAACGTAAATATTATCCTTATTTTATGATATTTTATGTGTTTATTTTGGATACTATCCATGTCCAAGCGTCCATACCATTGCAAGTTTTAACTATAACACAAATAATTATAAACTATATTATTCGAAGAATACCGAAGATTCGAAGATTATTAGATTCGAAGATTATTAGAAATGTTGATGCCTGTTACTTGGGAAGCTTCGAGTTTTTTAGTTTCTCTTATCAGTGTAAAGACTTTGTGCAATGGCCTTTGGGGTAGATATTACTCATTAGTATTATACCACGGGTATGTTATAATATAATAATTTAACTGTATCTGGCAATATAATTTGGTCACTTTGGATAGCAAGGGCTGTAAAGGAGAAGATTCAATCAACGCAACGTAGGCAAATTAGTCTTCGGCGTGAAGAAAAACCAACACTGCTCCGAAGTGAAGCGAATCGTTACTAAGGAAACGGCGTTTGGGATCGGGACATTAAATGAACCGCAAACACGTCAGCGATTATACTTGGCTAGCTCAGCGAGCAAACGACGAGCATACAATTCTATATTAATATTATTAATTAACAAGCAAGCTTGGACCCCAACAACGGACAAACACCAATTTATAACTAACACTTGAATCCTTCTTTATTAACACACGGGCGAGCTAAACTAGTGAGCTACATATACTTTGTGACGTTGCTCTCCTCCGTTCGTTGGCAAGCTACAGCCAACGCGTATAGCCACTTCAAACTAAAACATGACAAACACATATTTATCAGTAAGCACTCTAGAGAAATGATAAACCTACTACTACGAGTTTGTTGAAAGGATTTAGTAATATTACGACTCAAGGCGCTCGGTCATAGTTCAAACAAAGGCTCAATATCTACAACATTTTTATTTAGTATGTGAGAATATGTGAATTACAGTATTTGTGACGGTGACTGCGGTCCATGAATCACTAGAATAACGATGCGATCAGGTTGATGATGAAATTACAAAAAAATATGTTTATATAATAATGATATTATAAAAAAGCTTATTATCAGTACATTCGACTCAATCGAAGTAATTATATAGATTATAAGTTCGTCTTATTAACTTTTATTTATAAGCAATTAAAATTTTATTTTTAATTTTTATAATCTATATAATCGAAAGAAATACACTTTAACAATTTTTTTTAAATTATTACCTTATTATTGAGCAAATGTCGAATATCATGCTTAATTTGAACTCAGCCAAACCAGCGACAGTAAAAGGTTGAAAGAGAAATCAGCGTTAAAGAGTTTCATTTACATATCCAACGACCGTATCAATGGTGAGGTATCGTGACTTAAATTTTAAGTGCTCATTAGTCCTAAAACAACAGTAACTTGCGCGTTATTTAAACAAGACTGTGAAATCAGTACCCAATACATTAAACATGCGTAAAGTTCGTGCGTGAGCGTTCTACTACCGATAAGGCGATTGAACATGACAAGCTAACAATGAACTGTTACCAATATTTAAAATATTAGCAATTATTATTATATATAAGAAAGGAATTGATTAAATTTTTTTTATAGTATAGGAAGGCGGACGAGCATATGAACCACTTGATGGTAAGTGGTCACCAACGCCCTTAGATATTGGCATTGTAAGAAATGTCAACCATCGCGTTCATAGCCAATGCGCCACCAACCTTGGGAACTAAGATGTTATGTCCCTTGTGCCTGTAATTACACTGGCTTACTCACCCTTCAAACCGGAACATAACAATATCAAGTACTGCTGTTTTGCGGTAGAATATCTGATGAGTGGGTGGTACCTACCCAGACGAGCTTGCACAAAGCCCTACCACCAGTATAAAAAATTTAAAAATGTTTTTTTTTTGTCATTAAAATCAATGTCAAGCATACTAACAAGAAACTAGAATTATTTTCTTTTATATTGTATAAAAAATAATTATTGACAATTAAATCTTATATGAAAATTTATTAGTATTATAAAAACACAGGGTAATTTAACGTATTTTTTATGTACATATGATGACCGATTTCTCGGAAACCTCTTATCGATTCGAATGATTTAAACTAAGTTATATTTAAATAGATAAAAAAGATTCTTAGTTTTTTTATATATATTTTTTTTATAAAATAAAAGTATTTGTAGGAATCCAAGTAGTAGTAAAGGTATAAATTACAATAAATACTTATTGTTTTTTTTTTATAAAAAAAATCCAAGCTGGCAAATGGGCACCTCCTGTTAAGTAACCGCCGTATTATAGCAATTCATACAAAAAAAAACCGCAAGAAATGTACGACTAAATATTTCCTGTGATTCTATCCGCATCAAATTTTTATACGCATATGGGCATGGGCACATGGTATATCTAAAATGTTACGTTTAATGTTCACTTACACTAGCTTATTCACAGTTTCCCAATAGAAAGTATTGATGTTTGGTGATAGAACAACTAATCCGTTAAGCGGATAAATCGTTAAACCCAACGGTCTTCTACAGAATCCTCCAACCAGTAAACCATTAAACCTGGCTTAATTAAGGTTAATTTGACCACAAAAAATGTTTGCTTGTGTTATCTGGCTTTAAATTTTATTTAAGTCCATTGCTTTATTTGAAAAACGACGTTGTTTTGCTTACGAAATTAAAACACTAATATATATTATTATATTTATACTACTATCCGTTATTCGTAGTTTTCTGTCCCGTTAGTAGCAATTTGTAAACATTTTAGGTTTCTAAACGCCTCTCTAACAAGTCTACTATCCGTAAGCAAAACGAACTGTTTCTTTAAAACCGGGCGATAAAATATATAAATAGACTTTTTTACATAACAGGAGTGGAGTTTCTATATTTTTACATTTCAAATCGTATTTTGTTTGAAGCATATAAATTCAATAATGTGTTATTATTATTAATGCATCTTCTAAAATATATTACATGATAAAAAATGGAGGAGACATTCGATTTTAATTTCAAATCGCCAACATCATTCAATCCACCCATACCAGCTTATAAATCATGTTTTTGATACGAAACAAGATAAAAGTGTCCTGCGGGAAACGCGCACATATTTATGTTGACTTTTCGCAGGAGAAGCCGTGTTGTGTAGTGCTAGTAAAACCTGTACTTGCGCATGCTGTGTTATAATATTTCTAGACCACTATATATATTATTTATAGTATTTCAATCCCCACAGAAGATTTATCTGTGCACGATTGAATGGTATTTTAATGTGCCGGCGTGATAATCACCAGGAATCACAATCTAAGTTTCAGGATTAAGTATATAACAACTGTTGATAAGCTCTTGAAATTGAAACAAAATACATATGAAGTAAAGAAATGGTATATAGAAGTTTTATTAATAACGTCAAGTTAATAGATTTTATTCTATAGTAAAAAATAGGCTATATAAAAACTGTAAATACAAAAAAGAACATATAATTTATATTTAAAAACCTAAAAGTGCGATGAAGCGTAATACTTTTAAATCCAATTCAAGTCAATAATTTGATTCGCAACATAACGACAGCAGACATTGCACTGGGCCGTTTGTGATATTTTAAACGCCTGAATCGAGCGCTCAGTTATTAAATTTCAATATCAAGCTTTATGCTTCTGAGCGATAAGAGGATTTTGATTTCCCGTTTCGTTTTTGCGATATACTCGTATAGTCACATCTGCTCACGCGGCGTAAAAGCTTCGTGCTCCGCCCTGTACGGATTACGACATCAATGTAAACAAGATCAGTAGAAATATTTTTCAGACGACCTACGCAAATGACAGTCGCTCCATCATTTTCCCCATCTTCCTTTCGCATGCTAACATTTATTTAATTTAATTGTTTCGTTGTTATTTCACGGGAGAAGGAATTCGTGTTTGTACAGTATTTAGGCGAGCGTGCTCCTTTTCCCTAGAATGAAATCGGTACTTAATATTGACAAAATGTTTTATTTTAATAACAAAATATTAACGGTTGACCGTTAATATTTAGTTTTTATTTTAAAATATCAAATTTTCATACCAATTTTTGATAATTATTTTAAATTTTTTTACTCGTATATCTCTTATAGATACTTTCATATAAAAAAGTAAAACAAAAGTTGTTACTGAAGTAGCCAAAAAAATACAGTAATCAAGTAAGTTTCAGAATACTATATCAAAATACTTCTTATTTTTTTCGTCTTAAAATTTCCATTTCCAATGGAAAGGAATAAATAAACAACTTTGACCTTGAATTAACATGACAGAATTCGGTCGAGATCTAAAAATAATCTGTGATATCCGTTTAATATTCGTAAAAAACGTTTTAAAGCTCTGTGTAGTTGAAATCGGAACTTTAGCAGTAAAATTAAAGTGGATATAAATAGTTGAGTATAATTCTTCTACTTAGTCGATAGGCTCTTGGCAGAGCGGTCGCCGTCGTCATGAAGTGGTGGCCGCTGATACTGTCTTCGGAATGTTACGCCATCTCTCCCTATCAGTGGAGTGGAATAGTGTTGTATCATAATTAAAGATAGAATTGTTTGTAGTGCATAATATAGCTTTTAGCAAATCGCATGGAATATGTAAATCTGAAGCTTGTTTATCTTTGCTCCTGCCATTAGAATACAGTTTAATTATATTATGACCAATTAACCAGCTAATTTGAGCTTGCAGTGATGATCTTATAATTGAAACGTAATTGATTACAGTACTTAATTAATTTGCCGTCATCACATTCGCCTTGTTTTAATTACATCATTTGAGATCGTGAACCCATTATGGATTTTCTTGTTGAAAATAAACGGTAGATCGATAATAGCACCGTGTTTTCATTCCTGAAGGGTACGTTGGTAAATTAGATCAGCAAGTGGAGACTCCCCAGGGGTTTCAAAATTGCGGTGATGTTTCGTCAAACCAATTACGTTTATTTTCCTTTTTATTGAGTGTGGCTCGCTTCGTGTTCAATTCTTTGGTATTGACCAATATAAAATTCGTTAACAGTCGATAAGGAAATCTTTAGAACTCTCAGTTGGAACAATTCGACTATTTTTGTTTACTATTGTATAGCTTGTATTATTCCTATTATAACATTTGTGGACAATGATAAATAATATTAATAATCTATATTTATAATAAATAATCTGTAGATACGCGGAGTAGTAACTTTTTTACCTTTATGTGACAAACTGCATTGAATGTACAGATATAACCCAAAAAAACAAGTGAAACCTTGAAACACAGCAAGTATCGAATAAAAAAATAATTAGTCAGGAACGAGTTATTAAAATATGATATCTGTTATTTTTCCTAAATTAAAGCATTATTCTTTGTTGTACAAAGGCTTTTAAGGACCGTAAAATGTGATTGTAAAATTACCACCAGTTCGAAACGTAGATTATATATGGAAGATTTGCAAAAAACTAAGTAGGCACTGATATTAAAGATATAGTCAACTACAAATGTACAATTAAATTCAGTTGTTCTATATCTATATGAATCAGCAAATACTAAGTTTTATTGTATACATATATTCATGTGTTCTGACTCAAAGATTTTAAAAAGTATTATAAGCGGTCTATGATCTTACCTCGATATCTTCCATAAGAAATAAAGTCATGCTTATATAAGCTACTTCGCAAACAATGCGTTATTTTAGAACAAATTTGATTACCATACAAAAGGTTCAACCATGGAAAATAGACCCACACAGCCACAGTAGTGTTTTTATGTAATTTTTCAAGAGAAACAATTCCGTCATACATGACTGTTGTGTTACTTCAACCATTTACTTAGTTCAGGCAACGGATGTTCTCAAAAGGAATAAATTTACCCCGTTTTTGCAAAAAAAAAAATGTTGACGCTCCGCCCCTTTTGGTCATAAGGTGATATTATATAGCCTATAGCTTTCTTCAATAAATGGGCCATCCAACACTATAATAATTTTTCAATTCGAACCAGCAGTTCCTGAGCTTAGCGCCCTCAAATAAGAAACTCTTCAGCTTTATTATATTAAGTATAGATAAATATATTTTTCAGTGGGTTAAATAGTTTTGTTTAATTTGAATATCTTAAAATAAAAACATATTTCTTCACTTGGTCGTTTACAGCTTCTTCAATCCGTTTAGGTCATTATAAAATATATTAAGTCAACTTACAGGCATCACTGTAAGTTCACTAATGATAAAAAATGCCATAATATACTTTTTTCTAAGAAAAGAAATATGTACTACATATATTATTATCTTTAATCCGTAATATGTACAGTTTTTTTAATAAGCTACTACCTTAACCTAACAAAATATATTATAAACGAATACAGACTGAGGTTTACCAGGTCCCTGTTACTAGGGAGCGCCGTGCGTCTCCGACATACGTGCGTTCGCAAACCCTATTTAATATTATTGATCATATAGATCTGAGCTCGACTTACATTGTTAGTATCTTAATCTCTGAAATTGTCCTTTTTTTTAACTTTTTTTTGTTCTTATGAACTTTTAATCATCATCATTTAACAGACTACCACTTATAGGTAGCTAAAGTTTAGTAACAATACATTAGTGAAAACTGCACTCAAATCCGTTAAGTCGTTTCTAAGATCACAAACGCACAGACAAACAGATAAACAGACAAAAATTCTAACAATCATTGTTTTGGGTTCTATTGCGTCGATAAAGGCAAGGAGCCTTAGTTTTACTCAAATATCTTCCATGTACAGACAGCGATATGATAGTTACATTTTTATTATATCTATAGACATCTTGATGGGAGTCTCGAATTTCCAATTATAAGTAGATAGAATTAAATAAATGACAGAATAAAATACACAATATAAAAATAAAAAATAATAATTGTCCTTTACAAAATATATATTATTAGTTGATATAAGTCGATAAGTTTATTTTAAAATGAAAGAGCTGCTTCGGGTCTTCCTTTTCATGGACGTAGTAATACTAAGATACAGTTGTTGTATGTCTCTTGGGAACATTATCCGGGATCAAAAGTTCTGTATGTATAAATACCTATGTATACATAAACATACGATACATGCAACCGGACTAAAATATATTCTTTATTCAACTTACATTTATAAATTTAATTTAACTGATGGCAGAATTTTCTGCAGAATCTGGGTAAGTCTACTCATATCTACCCTAGATACTGACGTGTTCAGATTTGAAAGGTAAAGCCAGAGTAATTTAATGGAAAATGGGACTTAATATTTTAGAGTCCGTGGTTGACCAGGCATTGTCAACGTAAGAGGCCTGTAACCTACAATAATAATAGTATTTTAAGTTTCGTCAAAATCTTTGACGTGTGCGTGTTGCGTGTTTTTCAATTTATTTACATAAAAAAATAATATTTTCGTAATAATCGTGGTTTGACAAATAAAGAAATAATTTTCATTCTACACGTTATTCAATTTATTTTCTTTGTATATATATAGGCGGAACGGTAGATGAGCCACCTGATGGTAAGTGGTTACCAACGCCTATAGACGTTGGCACCAGTAAGAAATACCCAATAATTTTTTATTGGGTTTGAACCCTGACCTGGGGATGGAACCCAACAGAGACAGAATAATTATTACACAGTGTTTAACAGAAAGTACAATCAGATGCCATTGAACTCATAAATAACAACATATTTATTATAATTAACCCATGATTATGATGATAAAAATAGATTTTATTTAATTAATATATATTGGTATGATTTTATAAATATCTCGTGTAAATGTTTTTTATATCAAAATTTAAATTCATTACATTAACTGTTCGTTATTCAATCCACAGAATATTTCGTTTTATGTTGTTAACATTTCATCTTTGATGAAACCGCGAATGTGCATTTAAAAATAAAGTTTTTTATTGAGATATTTATTCTTTTTTCAATAAGTTTCATTCGATAATATCATATTTTATATTAATAATTGTAGTGGAGAAAAGAAAAAAACCTTCGGCAAAAATAATATTTCCGGCCATTGTACGATTGAATAAAATATTCAAAATCGACTTTCCCCTTGACAAAAATCTCTCTTTTCGTGATTAGGAAATTGAGAAAGTTTTAAGAAGATTCTGTAGCCATTTTGATACTACTACTTAGATTAAAATTTTATATATTAAATTACTTACATTTCTATATACAAGTATCCAAATGCAAAAAGGAATTTAATTCCGCTGTATACCTAATGAGCAGTCGATATGAAAGAACACTATATAAATATAGGTCTAATTATTACGTAACTCCTCAGACATGGGAAGAACCGGATAAAGAAAATCAACAGCTTTGAGCTAAATATCTGTTGGTCGGGCTTAATAACCCAATTTATAAATTTTAATAATTATTAGGTTTTTCAGGCTTTTTCCAGAATAAAATCTTGGCTACTTTTCCTATTATAACAAAGAGTATTTTCCGTTATTAATTTTTATCTCTCCGTAATTCATTATTTTTTGTTTATTTATTTATTTAACACTAATTAAAATTTATCCTTAAGGCGTAACACGTTTGTACTTTTTTCTTCCTTATTCATTCATTCTCTCATCTTATATCTACGTAACGGTCTACTTGACAACCAATTCAATTAAATTAAGGCAATGTGTTGACCGAAGGCTTAGTTTCCTATTAGTATAATCTGTTTAATACTCATTAATGTGCTAATACAAGAACGTATTCGGAATTAATTTACTATTTTGTTTTTCGATAAAATAGTTATTGTAGATATAATAGTTTAACTCTCCTTATCACTTGTATGTTTTTGTTAGTTTTATGTTACAGACGTTAAAATATTAAATGAAAATGTAAAACTAAAAAAATATAAAGTATTATTTTATTTCTGATTATTGCATTATCTTAACAGTGTTTTGAATAAATGTTCACATTACCATTTAAAACGATACGTTTTCTAAAAATCTCCGTAACTAGAATAAGTTTATATTGTATTAAGGGTCTTGATGTGTTACATATAAAGTCTAAGATTAAAAAAACAGATGTCGCAGTAAGCACAAAGGAAGGGGGTAATAAGAGTGAATTACGAGACATTTACAGAGGTATTTGTCACAGCGTACCCTACGCTTGTGAAATTCTCCTCATATCGTAAGGGCTAATCCTCGGCGAGGATTCATCAGATCCAGCTGCGGCCCTTATCAGCGCGACCCTCGCATTACACGCATTTATCACGGTCATCATTTTGTTTAGTAATTTGAGATTGTAAAATATATTTAACGCGATACTTATTTTTAACATAAAGAAATATAAGAAAATTATTATGATAAATACATTATATTATATCTACAATTAAACTTATTTTAAAATTTAAAAGTTTATAAGTAATGCTAATTAAAGCTAATAAAGATTTTACCTAGTTTTATAATTCATTTATTAGTCAACTGTCATATGCGATATAAGGCAAACAAATGTACAATTTCACAATATACAATTTCTGAATAAATACAATACTGACTCAATTTTACTAATTAAGAAAAAAAATAATGTATGCCGAACAAAGTGGGATTAATTAGCTATAAATCCCAATTTGCTTTTTTATGTATGTGTTTATCTTAATTTTAATTTCTTAACACAATAAGGAAAATTTAGAAGTCTGATATTATAAGACGCAAAAATCTTGAGCATTAAGTATGATTACGATTTTAATTTTAAGAAATACGCATCTGGCAGGTTTGTAAAAGTTAATTTAACATAAAGAGGCTCAAAACTTAATGACCCGACTGTGAATGTAATGTTATTGCATAATGTAAATTACGCTAGGTAACAAGAAACAAAATAAATCCTAATTTTTAATATATTTTCCGAAAAAACGCCATAATTGAAATAATTAAAATTCGAATTTTTGAATTAACCTGCACCTGGACATAAATTAAAATGTAAACATTTAAAAATCGTAACAAGCATTTCCTATTTAAACAAAGGAAAAACTTAAAAATTCCGTATAATCCTTATATATGTGAGCCAAATCGGATTCGCCAGTGATGTCCAACATTACGCCCCATTTTTCACCTCGTAAACTCGCTTAGGTGCGCTTTAAGAGGCAGTATTATCGCAAGCCGTACTGATAAGGACGATCATAAAAAATCCGCTTAATCGACCCATGTGCCGGAACGAGCTCTGGAATACCAAGTTACATTGTGACTTCTCCTATAAATTATATAATAAGTTTGGTGCATCTTGGACATTCTCTTATCAATATTTCTTATCGAAGGAAAGTATCAAAGCGTTGGTAAATTCTCAATTTGAAATGACTGTTCGAATTTGAAACCCTGTGCTGGTATAGCTATGGATTACTGGCTTAAAGAGTTTTATTTACAACAAATTACACTTATTTAAATTGATTTCAAAGTTAAACGTAAATTTATTATTTAACAGTAACAAACATAATTAGACAATACCTGTAAATTTTTGAATACTATACGAACTGTTTGCTATAATATCAAATACACATTTACAAACGATACCTTTATTGTATTAAGTCCATAAATAATAACGAAATGACCGCTACATTGAAAGGATTTAATATTTCAACCCTAGTATTTGGTCATAGTTCAAACAAAGGCCCAACGTCAGCGCAGTTGTGATTTAGTAAGTGAGGACATACGAGTGTATTCAGTATTTATGAAGGTAATTTTGTCGAATCACAGTATTAAAATTGTTTTGTAGTTTAATACCAATATCAATTATTATTCTAAAGTGTTACGAAAAATTGAAATATGTAATGATCATGAATAAAATCAACCTGCATGTGTCAGGTGAAAATCTTACACTTGTGAACATGCACATTAGGGAAACGTGGTAGTCGGTGGTAGGACTTAGTGCAGGTCTGTCTAGGTATGTACCACCCACTCATCAGATATCTCATCAGAGATCTATCCCCAAACAGTAGTCCATAGTATTAATAACACAAAAAATTTGCTGCAATTTAAAGGGTGACCGAGCCAGTACTACAGGCACAAGGGATATAATCAACATGTTAAATACCAAGGTTGGTGGCGCATTGGTGATGTAATGTATTGTTAATATTTCTAACATTGCCGATGTCTTTGAGTGTTGGTGACATTTACCATCAGGTGGCAATGATAAATGTCAGCAGGTTTGAACCTTCTCCTCAATAAAGGAGAAGAGGTCTTACCCAAGTGTTACATTTACCAGCTTTTACTATGAATTAACTCATTGGTCTAGTCCATTTTTAAAACCACACACAACGGGAGCACGTAGTTTGGATTCCAGGAATGACTAGAATTAATTTGGTGGTTATACTCCCATGCCTCAGAAAGCACGTATAACCGTAAATCTTCGTCTAATATCTCGTTGCATAATTGGTTGTGTTATTTTGTCGTCCCATCGGACTAAAAGAGTACGGGAAAAAAATTTACTATGTACGGGATACACTCTTGTGCCCTTTAATATTCCCTGCGCAGTTGACTAATCTCGAATGGCAGAATCGATCGAAGAGCTGCTGATCGGATTCAAAGACATTTTAAATTTTTATAATGTTTATTTTTTAAATAAGTATGTAAAATCTATTCTATTTATGTTCTATTTCATTCTATTATTTAATAATAATAGAATGAAATAGAACTATATTCTTTTCTATTATTTTTTATTACTTTATTAAAAATATGCTTTATTGTACACCAAAAGAATTACAGAAACATACAGTTAGAAATACAAAAAAAAATATTAATGGTATGTACAAAAAGCATATGTATGTACGTATATTAAATATAAAACCCGCAAAATTTACGCAAGGTGTATAACCGTGTGTTATATGTTTCCAACCAATATATTATGCTTTAAACAGACAAAATTGTAAAAAAAACTAAAGTATTGGCCTCACAAAGTGACCAAAAAGAATATTTTACGTAGCTGTTCTTATCTATTATACAAATAAATAAAATTGACGTGTCTGTCTGTGATTGCAAACTACCTCTTTTGATTATAGACTAACTACTAATTTAAATATTTTACAAGTATAATTCAAATAGGCATTGTGTATGTAAAATAGCAGATTGGCAAAGTTGGCAAAGTTTCCTAATTTTTAAATAAGAGACGAAAAACTGAAGATCGAAATTCGTTGGCTGCATAGAATACTGCTTAGAATTAATTCATTCATGTACAATCTCAAGGGACTTCCACGTAGTCATCCGGAAGTCTAAGCCCCGAAACGATTGCCAAAGTTCAGTCCGCTGACTTCTATGTAACAAGATTCCCGAGGGAGGCAATGTCCTCTAAACTTCAGTTCAACAGCTTTAGGCAGTATTACAGAATTCAATATATTTTTTGAATAAGATTTCGATATCACGAAAAGCACAAAGTAGTAGGCGAGGCACAAAGTAATACTGTAGTTGTCCTTTAAAACGAGTATTATTTGAAAACTTTTTTTTTTATAAAAAAAATATGTGTGATCTAGTAGGGATTAATTTCTTGTAATTAAATTATAAACATTGATAACCGATCTAGAATTTCATAAAGTTAAGAATGGTGGTATGTATGACCAATAAACAGATATATGCTATATATATATACGAACGCGCACGTATATATATTATGTTTATTTGTCACTTCCTTAGCAAATAAACTTGTTATATTATGTCACAAAATGGATAGCAATATGTACATGTAAACAAAATGAGTAGAAACATTTTTCAGACGATCGACGCCATTCGCAGTCACTCAATCATTCTTCCCATCTATGTGTACGTATAAGAGTATGTTGTGTAGAATAGAGATAACAGAAAGTTAACATTTATTATTCTTGTTTCATCTCGCTCTTGTTATCTGGATGAATAGTGTAATAACATATGATACAAATATAGCATAGTCAATATATTGTTGACAAAGGAGAATGACCAAAAATTTATGGACATTGGTCTAAATTTCCGCTACTAACGAGACCTATGTAATAAAATAGTTTACTACTGAGTCATTATAACCAGACTGCAACAATAAATATGCAGTCAATGAAAAGTTATAACTGAATGAAAATTCATGTTTTTTGACCTTCATATGCAAAATATATCGTCAATATAATTCTGTCCATCGTCATTTGAACGCATGTTATGTTATGCCACTTGGTGTCCCGTGTTAGATTTTCGCTGAAATAGATTTTGATCAAAAGCCTGGAAGAAAGAAAACACAACGCGTGTTTCAAGTAAACCCAGAAACCTGGGTACCTGGTACTACTCTAGGGACTCAGGTAAAAGCCGATTGCGACAGTACTCTAGCGCATTATTTGCGAAGTGCGAAAGGGATAAAAACAGTGTTATCTTCAATTTGCGAGGAGTTATCGATTTATAATATACTACGGCACGGCAATGTTTTTTTTTTACAGTTAATAGGCAAGCGCTTGACCGTTAATCGCCATTGAGCGCCTGATTTTAAGCATAGTCACGGTCTAGGATGGAGCGCGCCTGCCCAGAAGAAACCCGTTTTCCCTGGATTTGAACACACCAACATTTTACCTATCAGGAAATATGGACTCAGGCAAAGCATTCCATAGTTTCGCAGTGCGAATAATAAATGTGGATTCAAAGCGCTTCTTACGTAGGCGGGGAAGTTCCACTGTGTATCTATAGTGCTTTGGTCGCGTTTGCCTGGCCGTTCGATAGTAAAAGGGGGCGGAAGGAATTAGATCATGTAATTTCTGCGCACATTCTCCGAAATGTATCCGATAGAAGACTGAAAGCGATGCAACCACACGTCGATGTTCGAGACTTTGGAGTCTAGACTCGACCAATGTGTCGTCTCCTATCAGCCTCCTGGCACGTTTCGCAAACAACTCTAGAGCCCGAAGGTGGTACTTAGCAGATGTGAAAAAATCGTAAAAATCAGGATCAAGACCAACAGTTTTACGTATTTTTGAAAGACAGGAGTAACATTGTCAATTAACTCCTAGCTGCTACCAAAAGTTCTCGTACAGGAAATCTTATTTACAAATGACTCGTATCAAGAATCGAACCCAGTTTATTGGTATCTACAACCTTATAAGCTACCTAGTAGAACAATAAAACAGCTGTAATTTCTATTATTTAGACCAACGAATTTCTTTTCTCTATAATAATAATATTAAAACAGATCAAATCACACCCAGACTAATTTGGAATTGATTTCGCCAAAAAACATAATTCATTTCGTGATCAAAAATCAAGTTTTATTAGTAATATTAATGAACTATATTATGATCAGTCATATAATATTTTACTACACAAAAGATCGAAAATTACTAATTTATTTCTAGATAAAAAGATAATACAAAATGAATTACTTTGCACGTGGGAATTGTGAATATAAAATGTGTACTGTTGTTAAAACATGACAGAAAAGATAATATTTTATTCAAATATTGTGGTGTCGCGAGAAATGATTAATTATTATTATATTTCTCGCAAATAATATTTTGTAAGTGGGTCAGATTGAGACAAACAGTTATTCATTATATTCGTACCACTTTATTAAATCGTTACACTCTATCTGTTTCGTTGGTCTAGTGGTTAGATTATATAGTTTCATATTCGGAGGTGTTGGGTAAATCTGGGTCGAGCCTGTAAGAAATTTTCCGTGCGTCCCTTGTGAAGTCGGTGGTTATGTATCTAATCTGTCTCCGGTCATAACGGGTTTCCTTCGAAGAATGATTATATTAACTTTAATTTGCGATGTGTATATTCTCGAATTCTTATTAGTCCTTTTCCATTTTGCCAAGCATGGGTCAACTAATGGTAGATTGGCATTGTAAGAAATGTTAACCATCGCTTACATAGCCAATGCTAGGTGCATCATGATGATCATTTATGAGGAATGTTATTATTCTTCAAATATATAAAATGCATATCGCTGAAGATTATTATTCAGAACAAAATAAGGCAAACTAAATTTTACCCTGCACTTTAAACATTAAGCGGGCTCCAGACTTTCGCTTTTGGAATTTACGTCACGATTTTACTCACGAAGCCCGTTTCGAAAACATGTCTCTCAGACAAGTAATCGTTCACATATTTTGTTCACCTTAGTTAATGCACTCATACTAATCATAGTTTTAGCTAATTACAATTATCTGTAAATAAAAATAAATAAAAGCTACGCTTTTGTTTTCACTAAATTCGCATGCGAAAACCGCGTTTGCGTTGTTCTACTCACGAGTGTTTGCAGTGAATGTGGAGCCTACATTGATTTTACGAGTATGCCCGCTTGAAATTGAACTGGATAATGTCAAATTTTATATTTAAGCAACGGTGCATTTTTCCTTAATCTAGCTTTAGCTCATACAAGCTCAGCTTACTGGTTATCTATACATGAAATTTTAAATAAATCACTCAACCTTTAAGGTAAGAAGTAATAAATAACTAAGCAGCCAAACTTTAGCGTTTATAATGCAAGAGGGAAATCTGAATCATAAAACAAAATTACTAAATCGATTATAAATAACACCAGTCAGAAAACGAGCCAATTACGGTTAAACGTACTTTATCAATATTACATAAATATTCATAAATATTACGTTTTAATATATATTAGGAATACTGCGTTTATTAAGATAAATACAGATATAAAGATTTTTTTTTTTTGTTTTTTTTTTCGGTAGATCCGCCTACCAAATCGGCCACAGGTTAAGTAGTCATCACCTTCCAGATAGACGTTGGCGATGTAAGAAGTATTAACCATTCCTTACATCGCCAATACGCCAACAACGCCTTGGTAACGAAGATATTATGTCCCTTGTGCCTGTAGTTACACGGGTTCACTCACCCTTTAAACCGAAACACAAGAATATTGTGTATTGTTATTTAGCAGTTAAATATCTGATGAGTGGTCCCTACCCGGACGGGCTTGCACAAAGCCCTACCAACAAGTATATGTGTATGATTATTGTATGAGCAAATTGATGGATAAGTAATCTCATGCCTATAGATATTAGCACTGTAATATTAAACCTTTTGTTCCTTTTATTACACTGGCTCACTCGCTTTTTCAACCGAAGTTCCAATACAATGTTTGGGAGACATCATATATGGAAGTTCGTTTTAAAAACGTATTCCTTATTTCCTGCTATTAAGTATTACATACCTAATACCAGTACCTACACGAAGTGATTATATGTAGCAAGATCCTCAACAGACAAATAATGAGCAGTTTAAGAGAGCGCTTAATGCCAGCGAAATTTTCTGATTTCACCCGCGCCTCTCTCGATTCTCGATCTAATTTCCATGCTTTTACTATCTACAACGACCGACGATATTATACATATATTTGGAATACATGTTTATATTTAGTTTTAATTATGTAAATAGTATGTTGTGTTTGCGGCATTTGTGTGGTTGCGAACTGAAAATCAGCTATAAGCTATTGGTCCTCTTAACATTTTCATTTATTTTTGTACTTGTTTGCTTTTCTGACTCATTTACATATTATATTAATGTTTTAATGCTAAAGAAATAACCACATTTATTATTAGTATTAACTTCCTTTTCACCATTCAACGTTTTTTATTATAAAGTAAAAAATTAAAAATTAAAAGCGATTTATATTTGCTTGCTACACGCAGAGTGTATAAATTTAATGTTACGTAAAAAGCACTCACTCTAATGAGGATGAAAGAGTTTAACTGAATTAATCTGTAGCGAAAGTATCAACTTTCGGTAGAATTTGACTGACTTGTTGACGCAGTAGTGACTTTGCTTCTCGGAGGCTGTACATTCGATTCCCGAATCTAGGTGTATTATGTATAGAAATATTTAATATGTATTTCTACGTTTTGTTTTATAGCATATATTAGCTATATATATTAGCGGATAAGTTGCAAGAAAGCCGTCTGCGTTGGTTTGGCCACATTAGCCGCAGACCGCCAGACTGTGTCGGTAACCGATGCCTGGACTTTGTTGTCGAAGACCCTAGATCCCGCGGCAGGCCCAACAAGCGATGTTGTGAGGGATGACATGAGAGAGCATCTCACTAAGAAGGACGCTTTAGATTGGGCGAAGTGGAGGCATAGATGCAGGAAAGCGGACCCTGGCGTTACTAGGCCAGGAAAACGCTAGGCAGAAGAAGAAGAAGATCTAAAATGATATATGTATGTAAATATATATGTAAGTCAGTTGTTACCGATAACACAAGCAATATTTGCCTACCTTAGAAATAGATGACAAATTGTAATTTTAAAAATAACGGTTGTTCATAATACTCAAATACAAAAAGTGTTTTATGAGCCGACTTACTGTCTAGTCATAATCTACAATACCATTGAACTCCATTCGTAACTCCCTCGTGATATATCGGAAATCGACTAACAGTGATTTGCTATGCGTGTATCCCTTAAATTATAATTATTGACGTCATTTTCGCATATCACTTGCGATATTTCACAACCATTTTGTGCGATGAGTTTCGAGTTTGTCCTTACATAACACATAATACAAACGAAATTACACAATATTTTTTTAAAAGTTACGCTAAAAATCTTCTCGTTTAACGAACACGTGCTAACGATCAATGTGACCGTTGTTTCAAAAGTGTTTCTCAGCACAATATATATTAGTATATTAAAAGGAAAATTACGTAAATACAAATAATATCGGACGCATTTCGGTACGCGGCTTATTCAAAATCCCTGGAATACGAGCCATGTAATTATCATTTTCCCTAAATTCAATTCAACGCGTCGCTCTGATGCGGTCCTTTATTAAAACCGTGAATAATTTAATATTTAACGTTATCCATAAGGTAATATTATTAAGTATTTCTTTGATGTACTTTTGAGCATATATTATACATGTATAAGATAATAAAGATAACGATCATAGTGGATAGAATGCGTGGATAATATTAAAGATAGCAGATACTAATCTCGACAATTTATTTATTTAATTTTATTTTTATTTGTGAAACGAACAGTACATTGATTCTTATATGTATAACATTAAAAATTTCTAAATTTAAAATAAATAATAGTATCAAGCTACAAACTCATTCAGTTAAACTCATGCTTACAGTTAGTGCTTACAACAAATTTTATTATTTCTTGCTAAATTGGTTTTTATAATACACATCCCGCTCTGTGGTTGTTACCTCGCAACAGTGTAGTGGAATAGGATCTGAATCTTTCTTCAAAAGAACAGGAATAGGATACCTTAGCAAGCCACTTAATAATGGTCATTAATAAGTATCATTTTACCCGGTGTATTACTACACATAGTCATTCACTGGTGGTAGGGTTTTGTGCAAGCTCGTCTGGGTAGGTACCACCCACTTATCAAATATTCTACCGGAAAACAGCAGTACTTGATATTGTTGTGTTCCGGTTTGAAGGGTGAGTGAGATAGTGTAATTACAGGCACAAGAAACATAATATCTTAGTTCCCAAGGTTCTTGGCGCATTGGCGATGTAAGCGATGGTTAACATTTCTTACAATGCCAATGTCTATGGGCGTTGGTGACCACTTCCGTCAGGTGTCCTATATGCTCGCCCGCCTACCTATACTATAAAAAATATTTTAAATAATCTTCAATCCCTACTTTTTAACATTGATAGCAATAATAAGAAAAAATTTCATATGTATTAAAAGAGTCATACATGTATTTTTTTTATAAACTTAGAGTGATCATATCTATCAAATTGCGGTAGCACTAATATGGTAAAGTAAATAAGATCATAACATTATACAGAGTGCTCCATAAAGATATTTTTATTTGATGTCAAATTACATGTTACCAGAGTTCTTACGGTCACGGTGAGTCTTTAAAAATCGCCACATTACCATTTATATTAGAAAGTATACTCAGTTTATACGAAGGGAGTCATGTGAGGGTTGGAATTGAAATCTTGACTTATAATGTACTAGCTATTACCGACCCGCTTCACTAGATATACATTTAAATATTATACGTTTTTTTATGAGTAAAAAACAAATCTATGGCTGGTGAATATTCATACATAATGTAATGTTTAAGATTTCGTTTGAATCCCTTCAGGGCGTGATTGAACAACAAAGTACAACCAAATATTCATATTACTAATAAAATGTATTTACTTTTTTAAATTGATTTAAAAAAAGAAAGAGGTTCTTAATTCGTTCGTATATTTTTGTCCGGGTATAACTTTTTGTTTAGGTATGAACGATTTTGATTTATTCATTCTACGTTGGGTTCCGTATATAAAGTTCATTGGTACTAAACATTGTTAAGTTTTTATTTTAGACGTATATTCAAGCAAATTTTTTAAGTATTTTTTTTATTTTGGGTTTAAGATACTTTATTTCCCAAGAATAATATTCACTTATGTAAGAACATAAGATAAATAAAATAATTGCCTAGCTGCGTAACAAAGTAACATCTATAAAGTATATTAGTAAAAAAGAAAGAAAAAAACAGTTACGAAGAGGGTTAAGATTCTAGATCCTCCCGGGTTTCCATAGTAACATTAGATAATTCAGGGACATTCTCGAGCACTCAGTTGAACCTAATAATGTCTATATTGGGGCTGTCTTAATCGTTACTAATTACCCTTGTGTTCTGAAGTATAATCATTAGTCTTAAATGATAGTTTGAACGTATACATGCTAATGGATATAACGAAATAAATTACTGTATTGATGACATACCAGGAATACAAACCAATCACTACTGGTCTTTTATATTCACTTAAAAATACTGACATTTAATGCAAAGGCCTAAGAGTCTATATAAACCCAAATGGTTTTGTTTGATCTAGAATAACAATGAAAGTTTTCAATAAATCAGTTTGATTAAAATGTAAAGTTGGGGTTAGGTACTAATGCATATATGTTGTGAAAACACGATTCCTAAATTTTTTCTCGATAGAAAAATATTTTTATACTAAAAAAGCCTACCTCGAAATTAAAAACACACACACACATTAAAAATGATTGCATGCACCAATTAATTTTTTTATAAAATGTAAATTTAATAGATTAAGGGTAAAGGATCAAGTCCCCTATCAAAGATACAACAAACAGGCTCCCGTGTGCTCCTTGATGATGCAAAAGTGGAAGTAGTTAATGATGCTACTGTATAGAGTGTGGCGGTGAGGCGGGATCAGAATTTCCATTTGAGAAAGGGTACTATTGACTCTTAATGAATTAAACGTTTAAGTTTGACGACCAGTATTTTATTATTATTTATTTATAATATGTAATAAAATTGAAATAATTTTGATTCGATTCTATCTTTTAAATATAAGTATTATAGTATGTATTAATACTTGATTAAAAAAGGAGTGACGGAATTAATCAATCAACAGATACCAGTTTTTGATGGGTTTATTATCAACACTTGTACATGCAGCTTTATTAAAACATTTAGTATTAGTGAAGACCCAGTCGGGATATCATCTGTATCAATCATTTATTATTATTTCTACCAATTGCAATCGTTCCTACTTGAAATCCTTTTTTTATAATTAATGTTTAATCTTTTTTTGCAACATGTGAAGATACAGCTTTATTAAGACATTTGTCACTGGGAAGGGCGCTCCGGGAAATTGTACTCATATTGTAAGGGCTAATCCTCAAGAAAGATTCATCAGGTTTAACTGAGGTTCATATCAGTAGGACCCTCGTCGCTGTCGTATATCATTATTATGTTTTATACAACTTACACTTCTAACCGAATACATTCTATATATGAGATACCATATTATATTTATAAAATATCTCAAAAAGAGGATATTATTTTGTGAAAATATAATGCAATACAAAAAACGTGATTGTAAATTAGTTCCCGTCACTTCACATACACTTTTATTTCATGCAGTGACAGAAGTGAGAGTTCAAATTTAATTATTTTTTAGTTCATTTAAGTTGGCAGACTGACAAATGGGTCACGTAATGGTAAATAGTCACCATCGCACATGGACATTGACCATGTAAGAAATATTAACTATCACTTACATCGTCAATGTGTCAGTATTTACACTAGCTCAGTCACCGTTCCAACAAGACTAAGTATTGTCCTATCCTACCAACCTACCCAGACAGACGTGCATAAAACCACTTACCATCAAATAAAATTTGACCTTGAAACTTTTACTCGTATACCCAAAGTCTTACTAAGTCTCATCAGTCCATATTACTTATTTATACCCTTTTAAGTCTTGGATAGAGTATGGAATAAATAACATTTTGACAATTCATAAAGTAATGGTATGAAACAGATTAGTCATATGAATTAATTCATATTATTAAAAGTAAGTATTAATAAATTTAAGTAAAGTAACTAGTCCGTCAGTCGCACCCGTGTTACATATTACTGCTCTGCTCAACCTTGGGTCGTAGCCTGACGTTATAGTTATATAATTGTCTAAAAAAGGGTTATTGTCTATAAATGTGTACGATTAGCTCGTTCAAAAAAACATACTAACAAAAAAACTCATCAGATAAATTTTATAGTAAATGTGTAACTTGTAAGACGTCGAAATTCAATCTGAAGAAATTGTTATTTTACTGATAATGGAATGAGATGTTTTTATGTCTCATAACGAGTTTTATTCAAAACTGTTGTACAATAATAACTATTAAAATAACGCATCAAAACGTCAGCTTCATTAGATTACCACGAAAGTTGTACAAATGCTTTTTCCTTACTTGCCATTAAAAATAAACCAAGTTTCATTAAACAGCGACTTCTATACTTTCAGCTTTCAGCAAGCTTCTAAAAAGTAAATTTATCAAAAGGAGCGCTTACTTGAGAGTTAATGAGCCGACATTGTGGTGATAATGTCCCCGGTACTTAACGCTCACTACGCTGCGAAAAGAAAAAATATGGTAGGCAGGATTTCTGGGGATTTTGTTAAAAGTTATTTAAATTATTAATCTAGCCGCTGAAAAGGTAAGCTCTTACTGTTTCAGGTTTCAGGTCTGAATATTTTTTATGTACAATTGATGTACATTAAAAAGTAGATATTGTGTTGTCTTGCGTAAGTAGTTGAGTTAGCCAAGTAGTTTTGACACGTGCTCTCTAAGCAATGGGTAATCTTTAGAACCAACGTTTGATCAAATTGTATCCTTATCTATCATCTATCAGTCTCTTTTAAATAAAAACATTAAAATTCAACTTGAAAATCGGACCCAATAAACAGGGTTTGGCAGTTGGTTGACCACGTTTTATTGAGATTGCTTTTTTATTCCTAAAGGAAAATTAATACTGATATATATTTATTAATTTCTTTTTTGGGCTCTCGATTGAAATATTTCAATTAATTGTTGACATATGCATTATACGTCTACATATATCAATAAATAATGTCCTCTTGACATAGTTTCGGCTAATATCTACGAAAAGAACAGGAGATTTTATAATGTATTTAAGTGCGCAAATACAGTTAAACTCTCTATACTCTTACTGCCAGACTCTAATGGGACGGAATTTCAGCGCAACCAGGGAGAGATCAGGCGCAAGACCATATTGCTTTCAAGCAATCAAAGCAAAAAGATACATCCAAATAAAAATAATTATTATATTGTTTATAACTAAATCTGGAATGTTTTATACACATCCATTGAAATCAAACTTTCTGAGATATCATAGAATGATTTTGCTTGGTGTATTTTAAAAATTAATTAAAATAAAGATATTTATTAATTTGATAAGTTTATATGAAAACAAAATGGATATTTATATATATTTTTTAAAACCAACAGCTTACTCATATTTTTGCTATTTCCGTAACTTGACAATATTAATAATGGTTATTATTAATATTGTCAAGTCTCCTCAATCAATAAAAACCTTAAAAGTACGCATCAAAGCATTTAAAGTAAGAAAAATTAAAAGCAAAAATATATTAGTTACAGACTTTCTTCGTGAAGAAGAAACAACAAAAAAGAGACTATCACTTATATTCGATGTCCATTTAAGAGTTCAGGTACAAGAAAGGGGACGAACTCGCTGACCATTAAATATCCACTATCCACTCTGACCCATTTAAACTTACACTGCAATATCAGCAGGTTACAAAGTTAAATTTCCTTTTGAAGTGGTTCGGTCCTTTGTGTTTTATATTGAGTTCTATATAACGTACCTCTTGAAAGACAGATAAATGTTACCAAACCAATGCACTAATTGTATTATTTTTTTATAGGCAGGCGGACGAGCAAATAGGCCACCTAATGGTAAGTGGTCACTACCGCCCATAGACTTTGGCGAGGTAAGAAATATAACCATTCCATATCTCGCCAATGCGCCACCAATCTCGGGAAGTAAGTTGTTATGTCCCTCGTGCCTGTAGTTACACTGGCTCATTCAGCAGCAGCAGAATATATGGTAGCCACCCAGACGGGCCTGCACTAAGCCCTTGCCACCAGGTATAGATAGATATAGCACTCATCCATTAAATATTTATTATTATCTTTTTACCAAATGTCTATTATTTGTATTGCTATGTCAATTAATATCCAAATGTCGTCAAATAAAAACTAAATATTTAGATTTATATAAAATATGCTTGTTTTTTGTTCGTATTTGTGCTTATGCAATCGTTCACCCGAGTTTAAGCTTCGTATAGTTATTGTTGCACTTGCGTATTTATGTAAGGTATCGGGTTGACTGCCCGAAGCCATCCTAGTTACGGACCTCGTCCGTTAGGGCTTCCTTAAATCCTCACCAACAATTTTAATTGCCGCCTGATTATTCTTTCTTGATCTAATGGCTATTATAAGAAGAAGGAGTCTATGTCAATCTGGGTTTGTCATCGTTGACTCATGTATAACGACTTTTTACAAAAGTGCCATCAGAGAACAAAAGAACTCACGTAATTTTTTTTTTAAATCGCTTAGTAAACATTATGAAACATAATTAAAGAGGCACTACAACACAAGCAAGGAATAAACTTGTCAAAAATAAAAGGAGTCGAAGTTTATTTTACTCTTTAATCGTTAACTTTCTGTACAAGTATGTACTTACTTGCTTCGGTATTTATGATGACGTCAAGTACTAATAAACAAGCACTCTGCTCCGAGACTTGAACTAACTACATCAAACTATTTGATGTCGCAGAAGTTATGGCTCGATATCCTGACCATTAAATGAACAATTATAAACAGCTGTTAGCAATGTTAGAGTTCTATTGTAGACTTAATGAATTGTCTACGAGAACTTCTTGCAAAGTTATATCCTGTTTATTTCCTGTGAAAATAAATAGTCATAGTTAAGTCACTACTTACAGAATATTTTCTCTTATATTAAATAAATGAGAAATTCTCAGGTACGTAAATGATATATTTTTTTCACAAGGGATATATTTGGAAGATACCCGGGTACCGGAGGCGGTTCATGTGGTATTCTTACCCACTAGATCCCCTGCTATAGTCATCGTCGACACGAATCGGGGAGTTGTAAAATAGTTTCAACATACGCATCCACTGCTCCTACAATGCTGTGCTACGCTCGTTGCTCAGCGGAGCTCTCCTTAGGATCTTATCGTCTCCAATTCTGTCACTAGTGCGTACGGCAGCATCTTCCAAACAACCTTAGGCTAAATAATATAAAATATTAATACTACCCGTCGCCCAGTTTCTTTATGTGTTATTGGTGGTATGGGATACTTTTTTTTCAAAGACACCACAATTTTTTGGTCCATCCTGGGAATTGAATCCGTGATTCAACCAAATAAAAGTTCTGCAGTCGTTAAAACTAGCTGCCAGACTAATGGGTCTGCCAAAAAGTAAAATAAAAATAACGAAAGCTTAAATGAAACCATACATATAGAAGTGCCGAATGTTATAAATATTTAAAGCTTTGGGAGTCGATTTCCTTTTCAGCAAAATGCAACATCCAAGTAGCTCTTACGTGATTATCGTTTCTTTGCCGTTCATGTCTCTAGTACGTGACTTTTCCGGGGAGACAGTAGCAGCCGTCCATCGCATTTTTCACTAGAATAGAATTTGCGAGGAAAAATTGCAAATTTCTGCAACGGTGTCGAGATAAGATGTGGCGTCGCGCACTGACGTGAAGATACACTCAATAGCCGATAAAATTCTCATTACACGCTAGGCAAACTCGTTAGCTTATTTATAGGATGCATTTTAATTTTGTCGGGGAAAATACATCATTTATTTTCTGTTTTTAGATGAAGTTTTATATGTAGTAATTTAGCAATATGATGATAGAGCCATTGGAGCCATACTAAACATATAACAACTTATTTAATAAAGAGCAGTTTTTATTCACGACTATTCCATGTGGATTAATATTGCTTTCTCACTCTTCCCTGACAATCCTTTAATATAGTATTTAAATAATTCGCATGTCAGATAAGTTTCTAGATTTTGGCATATGAAACTGTACTAAAATTCTATGTGTGCAGTGTTAACATTATACCTGAAATTGGGGTAGGGCAACTACCTTAATACCATTGTATGTATTATAATACTACCATTTTTTACACAATTTTTTTTTTTAATAAACAAGCAAAGTTTCGACATATAAGGTAAAAAATAAAAAATAAAAACTCTGAAATTTCAATTTAAAAAGTTTCAAATAAAAAGTATCTAGTGGTATGTGCATGATATAAATTTCTGACCCGATATAATATTTTACGGCCTATCTTATAAACATTGATTAATGGGTGATTAGTTAATTCTGTGTCTTCTTCTTTGGAATGATCAAACCAATAACGTCAGAAAGAGATAAATCAAAGTTTAAACAAACATTTACTAAGCAACGTTCATAAAGCCGTGAGGTAAGAATAAAAACATTTTTTTTCTAATTCTGATTACTTGACTTTAAACAAAACACGATTTGTCCTTAAATCTACGAATTTGAAATCAAAGTATGCAAGTTCACTGATGCATGAAAAAGAGAGCTTATCTGAAGAGATTTTATATAAAGAGGACGGATTTTCATAGACCAAATTTTCACGGTTCATATTACAAGTAGAAGCAATATTCTGCAGAGTTGAAAAAATGGGGCAATTTGGTTCACTGTAGAAAAATGACAGCGGCACACAAAATTTTTACTCACAGTTGAATTTTTAAATATAAATTGTGCTATAACTGCGTGTCTTTGAATAATTAATAACGACCACGAAATTATGAATATATTTCTATTACTACGTAGTAAATAATACTTTAAAAAACTAGATTATTTCCATTTATTTAAAAAGAAAGTTTTATGCTTGGACTAATTTCGTAAAGAACATTAAGCCTGTTTTTAATTACTTCTAGCTTGAATAATTGATTACATATATAGTTTCCACTTTATAGACTATCAATTCAAAGTCTATCTACCAGATTGATCATAATTGAAAATACTTCAAATGTTTCACTAATAATTATGACATTATTAATAACTTTAATATTATTACTGTACATAAAAAAATCTCTCACCATTTACTACACAAATGACAATTCCACGGACATATTTGAAGTGTTCAAAGAAAAATACAATAAGAGGTATGTAAATGCAGCGGAAGAAGGAAATCGTTTAAAAACGTTTGTTAAGAATTTAAACATTGTCGACAAACTAAATGAAAATCAAACCGATCGCGCAACATTTTTTATGCTCAACCAATACGCAGACTTAAGTCCTGAAGTGATTGAAGAACAATATGCTATTAAAGTACGACCCTGTAAGTATCAATAAAAAATCTGTAAGCCAAATTCACTTGGTGGTAGAGCTTTGTGCAAGCACGTCTGGGTACCACCCACACGTTATATATTCTACCGCCAGACAGTAATACTTAATATTGCATTTAAAACAAAATTAATAAAAAAATATAATAAAAAAAATATACATATATAATCGGTTTATAATAGATGAATAATATATACAGAAAACATGAAAAAACCACAAGTGATCCACGAGTATTAATAACATGAAAATTTAGTTTTTTTTGTAGTTTGTTAACCAAATTATGATATTCACTTAAATAAAACTTAGAATAATTTTATAAAACTAAGATCATGAAATGAGTCCAAAACTAGATTCTTTAAGTCTTAATTATAAACAATGGATAGGAAAAAAACAAAACATAAACGATAATTTTATATGTAAGTAGTTCCGTTTAGCAATACATATGCAAAAGTTATTCGTGTATTAAATTCAACATTTAATATAAATTTCAAATGTCTTTTTTTATATATATTTGCCAGATACACAAAAAAAACTTTATTTATGATAATATTGTCTGTGTTATAAGTTATATTGATTGTAAATAAATGTAAGATCATAGGATTTTGATACTTATTACATACATAATTATACACTTTTATAGCGAAAATTTTGAAACTAGTTCTATTACGTATAAGATTTTATTACCTTATAAAATAGGTTTTATTTTTAATTAATGTTATTGATGAAATGTTATCATACTAGTTTTTAAATTAAATTAATTTGTTTCAGTTTATAATGTTAATAATAAAAATGAAGCGGAAAATGTGGCTAGACAAAAGGACAAGGAATTGAATACAAGTCAACTTTTCAATTTAGATAATGCTTCGGAACTTTATAAGGATTTTATGAAAAACTACAATAAGAACTACTCTAAAAAACGAGACCAGGAGAAACATTTTTATCGATTTGTGAAAACGCTTGTTGAAATAAATAGAAATATTTTTAATGGGAACACAACTTTAGCGCTTGATGAAAATGCGGACGTTATCAAAGAACCGAATGAGTATTTTTATTAAAACTATGAAGAGTACATTTCTGTTGAAAATAAATATGTCTATTATATGTTTAAATAAAATTTGTATATTCTTATAATATTACGGATTATGAGTTATCTACTAGCAGTTCATTTAATGTTACCACCCACTATTCGCTTATCATTAGCATTTAAAATTATGTAGATATTTCGAAATAAAATATTATTTAGGTAAACCAATAGATATTTATGAACTTTCAAAGTGATATATGATGCAATGCAAGATGAAATATTTAGTATTGACAATTTTTTTTTTTTGCAAATTCAAAAGAGATTTGGCCAGGTAACATACAAAGTAATATGTGATTTATACATATATGAAATGCATATTTTCGAATGTAACGGATGCATTTTCATGAACGGATGCACGGCAATATCTAGTTCAATAAGCTAATTTACATCAGATTAAAAAATATTATATAAGTTTTTTATGTTTTGATATTTCTGTATATTGATAACGTGATGAATAGTTTTTATCTCAAAAGGATAATTTAAAAAAAATATAAGCTATATACCCACTAAACATAATTTTCATGTGCTTAACACAAATTTAAACCTACGATATTCGGCTAAGATCCATAGGTTGTATTCATTGGGCCATCTTGACTCAAATGGATGTCGTTTATAACATTCAATATAAGCATGGGAAATTAAACACTCTAACTTTTACGTCAACAAAACAGTCTTTCAAGTTAGACGGGCAGCCACGCTTGAAATTTATGATAACTTCCTTGTTGTAATAACACAACATAATAAGTTATTCTTTAAAAGGTTTTACTTCTTAGTGCTTTTTCAATATTTATGTCTCATTTTTGTTGCGAATGAAAGTGCTCCTGACTTACAATTTTTTTAACATATTAATTTTATGTTTTTTCAGCTGTTTCATTTGTATTACATATTTAATGTTCGTGAAATAAATATATAATGCAAAAAGTAACGTGAAAATAGTATAAAAAAACATAATTGCTTTCCTTTATTTTATTATAATATTATATGAATTAATTAAATAATTAGTGTGCAAATAAGTATATATAAAAAAATTATTTAATGAAAAAAACGGACTCTTAATTTGTGCCCAGTTTTTGTCATGGAGAACCAACCAAAACAACATTTATTTTAAGCTTTTGTGGTGTGAATTCATTTTAAATATCATATTCGGATTTTAACTGCGATTTTTATTTCGCTCGACATTTCGACTGATCGTAAGCTGCACTTGTCGCGGTCACAGCAACTCTGTCGAAATGTCGGGCAAAAAAGCCAGTTAAATAACACTGGCAACACGGGAAATATACTATACGATTAAAACAAATTGAATGTAATAAAAAATGTATTCACTGTATAAATAGTTAATTCAATGAAAATACTTGAGTTACTCTAATTATTATTCAATTAAAATGTTATTCGTATTCAAATAATTATTAGGAATACTTTTTATTTATTATATTATGTAATTAAAACATTATAAGGAAAAAACAAATAATGAATCAACATTAGGCTTACGATCCCTCATAAGAAACTTTAACTCGGGATCTATCTTCTTCTTCATACCTTTTGAGTTACTCCTTTCGAAGTCAGATAAATCCGCGTATTTATTTAGTTTAACTTTCTGTGATCCCGGTTGTGAATTAATCTCGTTAATGGCCTTTAAAGTTTTCATGAAGTTACTATAACGGTCACGATAATCGTCCTCTCCATTAAATGTCTTACTAAACTTTTTAATATATAATTTATACAGCTGCGGCCCATCGCGAAGATTGTATATTAAAGATTCCAGATCATCTGATAATGACTCTTTTATATTCATAAATATAATTAATAAAAGAAATAATTTAAAAAAAACTATCATTTTTTTTTCCAAATGATAGGGTATCTAGACACACGAGTAGTGTAAATTAAATACGTATCCATAAAATTGCTTTATAAAGACAATTTTAATGAAAAAATCAATTATAAATGCAAGAGTTAATCGTCAATTATCTTCTTATCTTATTTTTAATTGAACATTCAATAGTTTTTACTAATAAAGCTAAACTAAAACACTTCATGTACGAAGATTAGACAGAACACGTAAATTTTAACTAAATAAAATTACATTAAAATATAATTTATTATATTATAAATCTACAACAAGGAGCAATCTCGCATGCGATAAAGTCATCAACTAAAACGCATCGCTTATTTTATTTTATTCCAAAAAAATTACAATTTCTCATTTCGGAGTAAATTATCGCGATATCAAACTGTCAAGCATCACTGCGCTGTCCAATTACAAGATCTGTATTTACAATTCATCTCGTGTTTCGGTAAAGACCAAACATCTTAAAGTTACCTGCATCTATTGGATTGAATTCTGAGTCAATTTTCAATGAATTCAATTGATATTTGCCCAATAGTGGAGCATGTATATATTTAATAAACGAGCATATATATACATATATATGAGTCACAATCTACGAGTATATTTAGTCTTCGGAATCACGAGCACATATTACGTAAGCAATTCCAACTTAAAAATTAGAAAATGATTATCCTAAATTATTCAGACTCCAGGATATTCCCCAAAGTTTATATGACTTTTAAAGCGGTTACCCCACTTCTCAACTTTGTGTTTGTATACGGGTGGCAAAGTTATTATAAATATCGGACGCTGTGTGTCTAACTTAAAACATATGGAACGGATTGTTGACACTAGAGTTAAAGTAGTTTAGTCAGTTTTACTTGGTTGTAGTGTGCTCTGCTAGCCTGTGTGAATCACAAACCCCCACCACCTACCAGTTATTCTATCGAAGCAGAAGTATTTTGTATTGAAGTATTCTGGTTTTAAGGCTGAATGAGATAGTATAATCGGATTGTTTATAACTATAAGAGGTGCTATTTGGTGGTGAAATTTAACTTATTATTATATAAAAAAATAAGTAGCAAAATATTGGCCCAAGCAATAACTTATATCGAGTAGCTAGCTTATGTGGTGCCAGTCAGTACGACATCAAGACGGTAGTCGGGACGGTAGATAGTTAATCAATAATAATTAGAAACTTTAATTAAACATATTTATAAAAATTACAAAAGTGTAAGTATATACCAAAAACTATTCTTTTAAGAACACAATAAATTAATGAAACTAACACCGTTTTTTAATTAACTTCTAAACTTGATTAAAAGGATATTTTAAACAGAATCGTATACTAATTTAACAATATAACTTTTCAGCTTTAACATTAAAATCAGTAATACAATTAAGATGCAAATTGAGCCAAGGCGATAAAATTAAATTCATTCGTTATTTATACTCGAAGTACTATTATCATTCTTCAAAATAATTCAATGGAAATAGCATTTACGAAAATTTAAAATAAAAAAATATTTTTATTCAAGACAAATTCTATTTCGAGTGCATTGCTTTATGAACCAACTAATGATCGTTTCACGAATTTGTCGTTCGCATTTCAAATTCTCTACATTATATTATGTTGATAGCGAAATGTCAAGTTTCCGCGACATCAGACAATCCAAGCGTTGGGAATTCACGTTCAATTGATTTACAATCATTTTCACAGTGTATTAATGTTGACGAATGTTAACTAGTTTCAGCCAGTTTAGTAATCAGACCATTATACGGTTTTTAGTTGTGACACATGAAAACGATTAAGTGCACAATGAGGAATTCTTTTGAGCCAAATTAGCGGCAGTTCTCAGCAGAGTCGAATAAATGCGAGTAATTTGAGTGAACTATGCGCTCTTAGCTAAAGAAAAGGTTAGGCGACCTCAAAACTACCATCATTTAAGCGCCTGCTTTAGGGATAATTATGGAAGTTATTCACATTAGGTAATTTACAATATGTCTTTAATGTTTTAAACCGTTACTTTAGATCTGGGTACTAACTAACATTGTAATTATGGTCTTTTAACTTTTTTTTTTAATATATACTACACGAGTATATTTTTCTTCAAGTTTCCATTAATAAATGTATAATATATACAAAATAAATATAATAGTTTAAGTCGTAAACACAAAAAATATTCTGAATTATTATTATTACCGAAAGATCGACATATAATTTTATTGTAAAAAGACTATGGTCCCATTCGTATGAACGGGTGGAAATCACGAATTCAGCGACGTGACCTGTCGAGCATTCCTCGATAATTATATTATTAACGTACGTGAAGCCGGAATGCCCAACAATAATTTAAAAATAACTAACTTTATATTATTTCGTATTGAACCTGTTGAAGAGTTCATACGTCTAAAGCCAATCCTGCTTATGGAATCCGGCTGTACATACCATAAAAATATATTGTAGTCGTAACCCAACCAACTCATTTCAAATATCTACGCTTATCGAAATAAATTATACATGATCAAAGTTTTAAAAAGTTCTTGTTTTAGGTCAGATTAGCTAAAACATCCAAGCTTAAAAGTGTGATTGGAATGTTCACACACACTTATACATATATAATGTATAAATATATATATAAATGTGTGTTTGTAACTTACTAATAAATATGTACCATAATTTAAAATGTCTTTATTTAATTTGTAACTGTACTTGTATGTATACTTACTTTCATTTGATTCAGTAAATATAGCGCGGGAAATTTAATTGTAGCCAATGCAACATTGATGAGCATACAAAAACGCTAGCGTACATTTATTATCAGTATGTCAGTTATGTGATTAATATGCGATGATTTATGTCGTTTCGTTACATGACAAAATTTTTATGTACATTTTCTATAATATGGCTTACAGATGTGTTGCTGATCACTGCACGAAATTTTGGCAATAAATCATGGAGTAACTGTACGTGTTCGGTAATAATATTTATATACGCGTAAATCAATGATAAATGAGAAAACTCATTAGAATATTTTTCAAGAGTAATTTAATATACAATCACGTTTGCTGTTACGACATTTTACAAACTTGATGCCGCATAGATTAATATAATAATAGGTAACTTTGTAAATTAATAAAATATAAATTCCTAAAAATTGTGTTAAGAATATTTATAAGAAGGTATATTTTCTTAAATTCAACTTTGTCGAATTTCGATATTGTAAAGAAACCACTTGAGACATCTTTAAAATACTTTGAATTTGTAAGGGAAACTGCCCAAAAGTTGAATTTGGAAGGACCGAAACCCTCTGGGAGTCTCGTTACGGAGATGTCAGTAAACTGAACTTTGGCTACAGTATCGGAATTCCAACTGGTATTTTATGCGTTAACTTCTAAAAGTTATTTGAGCAAGTATTTTAATTTCAACAATTTCGGTCTAAAAATATAACTATTATGTGTATTTCTGTTACTTTATAAATAACTAGCTATTTATAGCTAGTTTATAAACAGCTAGGCTTATTTCCATTTTCAAAAATTAAGAATTTTCATACAAACATCCATCCCCTTTATAACCTTACCAAGTTGAGTAATCTACTAATAATTACTTTTTAATTGCATACGTCGGTTATATAATATATTTCGGTTATATATTAAATATATATATACATATATTTATAAAAGTAAAATAGAAACGAGTCAATAAATAAACGTAGGAAAGACACATATACTCGTATGTATATGTTCACGGGTATCACAAATCCTATTACAGTGTAAAATGAAAATTCGGACATGAAATACAGGCTGTTGCGGCAGTGATTGGCGTGCCGCAGGTCAGAGGCACTGATTACTGAATTCGAACATACCTTACTCACAGGGCGTACATGAATTCTACAATGACTGCGAGTAAATAACAAATAATTACATTTTCAAGTATAGCAATTAATATATAATGTAATATAATTAATTTAACTTTTTTACTTTATTAAGCTTTGAAACCAGATGATGACTATGAAATTTTCATGTTCTTGTTTATAATAAATCATCTCGTTCACGTTTCGTGTAAAAATCTTAAATACATGTCTTCAAAATCTTCTCCTCAAAATGAGAGCAGAGCTTAGTTGGACATTCTATGGGCATTGGTGACCACTTACCATCAGGTGGCCCATTTGATTATCCGCCAACCTTTGCTATAAAAAAAATGAAAATATTAAATATTTTCTTTCCTTTGACTCCCATATCCTAGAGCCTAACTATTTTTTATATAAACATTCTATAAACTTATAATTATAATTGATATAAACTTGTATATAAACGATGCTAAGTTATTTTTTTAATTAGATGGGTCCGTTTTCGCCAATCTCCTTTTATCTTCATTTTATTAGATACAGTAACAAGTTTTAAAGCTATCGACACATGCTCATTATTCAGCAGGTTTAAATTTTAATGGGTCTTTGCTAACGCATAACTATTACGGTCTAAAATGAAAATTAAGTCATGAAACGTTGAGTGGTGAAGAGGTGATTGCATGCCGCAGGTCAGAGACGTTAATTACTGAATTTGAAACATGTTTTGCTTGTATACCGCGTACTAATTATGAAATGAAGTTTTAACAAACTTGAATAATACAAGTTGTAGTGAGCTAAATATGCAGTATGTTTTTTACTTGTGTGATAAAATGTGTTTTTTTTTTATAATTCAAATCGAATTGTTACTTAAAACAAAGAATGTTTTTTTATTCAAACACCATTTTTCACTCAAACACCAATAACTAACAGAATATCTCTGTTTTAGTAATAACAAGACTGGGTAAATAAGTAATTGTTTTACTTTCACTTAAGCTAAACGGTAATTTTACCACTCAAAAGTTGTTGTATATAACAGTTGGAATTTACAGGAAGTAGCTCGCAAAATTATACTGGTATTAAGCTAGTAAAATGTTTGAAACTGTCTCGTACATTACGTTACTGATTTTATAACTTAGGTCTTCGATTATGTGCAACATAGAATACATATTAAAACTACGTCACTAAGGTATTATAAGAGCCACAGTGAACCATCTGTTTTCATACCTAAGCAATCAAATCTATCGCATCGTATTTAACGCGAAGTCACTCAGCAATTTATTCTTGGTCAAATTTTCTTACGTATATACATATATACTTTAATTTCCTTATATATATTATCAGGTAGTTTAAATTGTTTTTTGAAGACAGTTTCATAAATTTTAAAATAAAGAGATGACATTAATATTACCTTGACAATGCTTTCTCTGATATAATGTAGTGGCTTAACATTAATTGGTTAATTAATTCATAATTAAATTCAGAACACGTAACGTAAACACTTCACGTAAGATGAATGATGTTAAAATACGTAATTAAATTATACAATGTAATACAACAGAATTCAATGAAAAAATAAAAAGAATTATAATATTGACAATTACTTCTCAATATACATTTGATAATATAACGTAAAAGATTAAAAAAGATAATAGCTTTCCCAGAAATAGGCATAAGCGTGTAAACTCTGTGACTGGATCGCAATAGGCCCGAAATCTTTAAATATGTTCAACTGTTAAACTTTAAAAAAAGTTGAGGATCAATTGTGTGCACGAGAATATTATGAAACAATGGTCGAATAGTCGATAAGTTCGGGCAATGAAATGATAACCTCAAGGCCACTTAAAGAAATCACTCATCTAATCACTTTAATTTTAAGCAACAATTGTTTGAAAAAAAATAATTCAGCTGAATTATTACTTAGACTTTTTTTTTTTTTTAAACTGTGGTAGGTTTACAATGCGGTTTATGTTTTGATTATTGGTAAATGTTACGATTTTATTGGTTACGAATCATATTGTCTCAAGTTCGAATCCAAGTTAAGTCAGCTTGGGATCAGATTACATTATATGAGAATATTAGTTTTTGGCATATCCCATTATATACAATACTACAACTAGTATAATTATATATATTATATAATACATAATTATTATTTATAACAAATAAAATATTTTTCCTAATACAGGCACAAAATGAGAACAAATAAAATCTCTACAGAGAATCTGTTTCTTTCATAGTTTAAAATTTATTGACAGTACAAAGCGTTTGCTGCTTAAAGCCATTGAACGTGTGCTTTGGATGGGCAAAATCCTCTCGAGGGCCTCGTTATCGACGTGTCAGAGGAATAAACTTCCCTCCGATATCGGAGTTCGAACTCCTGGAATATGGTAACGAAGTCCTCTGAGATCGTATCGTTTATTAGAATTTATATAATAATTCAGGCAGGCGACTTCATAGAATATTATAATTTACGTACAAATAATAATTAAAACATACATCCACGTTCATTATGTACGGTACCAGAGGACACAAAGAAAACTAATTTTATTATACTGCAATTAAATTAATATGCGCTTACAAAATCAAATATTACGAAAAAAACAGCTTTTTACATATGATGTATTTTAATACAATTAAGTATAAAAACTACTGTCATATAATAATATTTCAGATTTTTATTGAACTTTTTAAATATAACACAACGATGAAATGGTGTAAAATTTACAAAAATATTTATATATTAAAAAGATATGCGTATTATTTGCGTTCGCGAATCGGTTAAGCTATTGAGCAGAAAATTTGTGGTGCTGTGCGAGTTTTATCAGATAATTGTTTATCCATCGTGCATAGATCAACGCACTAAGAGGTGGCGCACGTATTGCAGGCTGGCGCACTAAAAAACAATTTGGAAAAATTATGATCATTTGAGGAGTTGTTTTCCTTAATTTTCCACTTCAACTGATTTACTTACTCAACGAAGATTGTTTTTAAATTTTGTTAATCGTGATCTCTCCTATAAACCATCTTCATATAACTCAATTACCTACAATTTGCAAATCGAAATATTCGCGTGTTACCAAAATTGCAAGCAATTCAATATTTAAATGTGATTTTGCTGCTCGTTGCTTACATGTAATATTTGATTTTATAAAATATATAAAATATTAAATATATCTAATATACAAAAATCTCGACTATTTTTTATGAAATTTGTTATGTATATTTGGGAGGTATGAGAATAGGTCGTAAAGTATATTTCATACCGCTAGCTGATAAAGTTTTTTTTATAGAATAGGAAGGCGGACGAGCATTATGGGCCAACTGATGGTAAGTAGTTACCAAGAGATTGGCATTAAGATTTACATTTAAGAAATATGAATCATCGCTTACATAGCCAATGCGCCACCAAACCTTGGGAACTAAGTTTTTATATCCATTGTGTCTGTAATTACACTGGCTCACTCACCCTTCAAACTGGAACTCAACAATATCAATTACTACTGTTTTGTGGTAGAATATCTGATGAGTGAATGGTACCTACCCAGACGAGCTAGCACAAAGCCCTACCACCAGTAACATACGTCCTTTCCGAGTTTAATTAAAAGTTAACTAATATTTTATTGAATACAATGAAACTCCTTCAGTAACGTCCTTGGTGGATGGTATGTTCAAAATCGAAATACATTTTTATTATTTATTTATTTAACAATATAAGCAACCAAATAACAATTAAATGATGGCACTACAAAAACCAAGAAAATTTATCTTGAGTGCCTTTCCTTCTATGGAGTTACATATAATATACACTATAATTGATTTAAATAATACATCTTCAGCTTATATTTAATATTCTTACGAGTTATTTCTCGCCTTGTTCTGTTATCTAAGCTGTTTATTAAGCGAGGAATCATGTAAGAGCTAGTACGCTGTCCATATTTGTTGTTAGCTGATATAGTTACTATTTTTTGTTGTGTCACCCAACGTGTTTTTATAACATGCGAGACGTTGTTCTGAAAATCTGTATTGAAGAATTGTTCTTTTAATAAATGATACTTAACTTTGTTCTGTGTGGGTATTATTTGACAATGCCTAAAAATGTTACATTCATCAAATTTTGCTTTGATTTTAATGTTATCAGGTATAATGGTTTTTAAGATATTGGTTTGTAAACGATAATTTTTTTCTAGATACGATTTGTCAGTTCGTCCGTAGCTACTTAGCCCATATGATATAATCGAATCAGCCAATGCGTTATAAAGCATTAACCTTGTTTTGTAGTTCATTTTTTTCTTAATAATATACTTAATAATATTTGCCAGAAATGCTCTTAACTTATCACAGACATAGTCAATGTGTTCATGCCAGCTAAATTTGCTATCAATAATTAAACCTAAGTATTTGTGCGATGTAACAAAATCAATAGATGCGCAGTTGCATTTGGTTTGTGGGTTATGTAAGCATACATGATCATGAGCAATAATGTATTTTTCAATTACTCTTTTGGAGACTAATTTAGGTGAATGAATGTGCACCACTTTTGTTTTCTGTGCATTAATTATTAAACCACTATCATGACACCACCGATTTCAGCTATCAAAATCTTTTTGCAACAGAGTAACAGCTTCATTTACATCTGAAGCTGCAATGAAAATGCAAGTATCATCGGCATACTGATAAGGTAAGCAATGTCTAAAAATATTGCTCATTTCATTGACATATCCAATAAAATGCAAAGGCCCAAGCAAAGATGTCTAATATTATTTAGTTAATCTTCCCATCAATAGATAGCGTTAGATGTATTTTACATCATGTTATAAGAAAGTTTTTTTCTAAGTACCAAGTAAGTTTTGTAAATTCATAATGAGAGAGAACAATTACACTATCTGACCAGCAGTACATCATACTCGGTGGTTTTATTTTGAAGTCTCACAGTACCAATACTACCGGGTAACACCAAGCAATTACATACATTCAATATACACATGATTCGAGTGTTTACTATTGACAGTATAATCAGAGAAACGATAGTATAATCATATGCTTAGCGTCTAAAAAACTATCGAAAGAAAAAAAACAAAATCAATGACCATTATTTATGAAGCAATTATAACATTATTTAATTTATAGTATACTCTGTTTTGATTGCTTGAAACTTTTAAAGACATTTTTGATGTTTAATTTATTGTTAAAGGGTTTAAATTACTCTGATAATATTCCAAATAAAATCCTTTAGAAATAATATCTTTATTCTGAATAAAATTTAATTTTTAATGCAATAAGTAAAACTGAATTCCATTTCAATTCTGTTAGCAGCGCCACCTTTGAACATACTATGTTTGTTTATATAGTTTGTGTGAAATAAATCATCTCGAGTTGTGTAAAATATTAAACTATATCTCAAAAAATATTTAGCAGTAATTCAATTTATCTGTTTTAATATAAACTGTTAGCTGCTAATAATTAAATCGATTGAAAGGCAAGAAAAAGACGTAGTAGCCTAACTGGAATTATAAAAAGATTAATTTAAATTAATATCTTAGGAGTCACAGCAAAATTTAAATTTTCGCGCAAGAAGAAAAATTTTAGTGATGGCCAACGATGTAACAGCAAAATAGCCAGCGCAAAGATTATGTTCCATTCGTATGTACTATGTTATCCCATATTCTACCGCCAAATAGCAATATTTAGTATTGTTGTGCTCCGGCTTAAAGGGCGATGGAGCCGGTGTAACTACAGGCACTAGGGACAATTTAGTTCCCAAGGTTGGTGGCGCATTCGCGATGTAAGAAATGGTTAATATTTTTATAGTATATGCATAGCCAATGCATATGGGTGGGTGGGTGACCATTTACCAATATTATAAAGAAAACAAATAACGGACTACCTTTTTCAAAAGTTCTGTCTCATAATGTGGAACGAATGTACGAAGAGCCATTCACACACAAAATCCGTAGACATAACCTAAGTAAACAATAATAAATAAACGCATGAAAAAATTCGTAAGGTGGCGCTTTATGCATATACGTATAATGACATTCAAAAAGTCGCAAGGCCAAACGATGTCCGTTTGTGGCTTAGATTTGGGCAAACCATGTTTATCACACGGACAAGTATACGTGGCCTGTTCTCGGGTGGGCAAACCATCGAGTTTATTTGTTTTGGCTAAAGACTGACTGACAAAAAATATCGTACACTCAATTGCTCTTCGAAATTAATTAAATGCTTTAGGATAAAAATATACTTTTTTTCACTTTACATTTAACTTTTAATCAAACAATAGATATGTTCATTACATTAATGAAATACATTGAATTGAGAAAATGAATGGTTGGTGTTTTTTGTTTTTATCGGCGGTTATCGTCTACAACGCTCCTTTCCTTTTTCTGTCATAGATCCTATCCCCACACACTTACAATAAATTCTTTACTTTTTATTTAAAATCCAAAATATTTAGTAGATATAATTTACACGGCAGAACAACATTTAAAAGCATAATGATATAAGGAGCAAACAATACATGTTTATACGCATATACTTTGATCAACAAAATATATAAAAGATAAAAAAATTGTTTATTTATTTAAGCAAACTAGTCCTTTCTTAAACTTTACTATAGTAATAAATATTAGCATTATCGTATTTACACTGAATTTATTTAAAAAAAAATAGTTAACTAAAAGAAGAAGTGACCTAATGCTCTTTTCGGAACATATCTTAAACGGGGCTTGACGGAGGACACTTGAAGCCGTTCGCTTGGATACCACACATTCAAGACCTCTCTACAAGAAAGAGGACGGAATCATTGACCATTAGGTAAGACTTGGAAGGATTATTTTTTTCCAGAGGTGTTTTTTTATCGAAAGGTCTCAGAATATCTCTAATTCACTTAAGTTCGAGACCAATAAGTTAAGAATTGTATACCACACAAATGTCTGACTATTACAATTCTCTATTTCCTATTTACTCCTTATAGGAATTGAAGGCTGATTTTATCAAAAAAAATATCATGAAGGCATACATACATTGTCTGTAATTACAAAGAGAATTAATATTTCACTATACATTTTACTTACGTATCCATTTAAGCAGATGAAAGTTGTGCTACGTCACGATTTAAATGAGGCCTTCCAAATTTAATTACGTAATTGTAATAATGACGGCAATGAATACTTTTTTCACTTTAAATTTCTGCTATAAAAGTATCTTAACCGCAGACTGTGACTTCAAGCCCGGGCAAGCACCATTGAATCTTCACGTGCGAAATTTGTGTATATAATTTTACCCATACTCAACGATAGGAAAACATCGTGAGAAATGTGTGGATGAAAATCTGCCACAGGTGTATTTCCACATGCCACACCAATCCACATTTTGAGTTCATCTTTCTTCTCAATCCACATTGGAGCCCATCATTCCCCTCAAACGACCACTTTTACTTTAATTAAAAAAAAAAACACTTAGAATAAACTTCATCAAACTCATTGATGAATAATAAAAACGAAATGGTAAAATATATCCTAAATTGACTTCAACTTAAGTCAGTCCAAGGCAATAATATTGAAGTTTAGCAGTTTGGTTTCGGATAAGATCATCCAATCCATTATTCGTCGCCGCCATATCTCCAATAGGATTAGCGCACTCGTCCATTAGGTACTGTTTTACTGTTCTTTTGTTTTATGGTCACACTTTCCCGATAATGTATTAAAAGTGGCCACGGAATGTCGCTATTTATTCCGATAAAATGTTTTTTTTTCAATCCGGGATTATCGTGTTTTTCGATATTTAGCTATCACATATTTTTATTTGCTATTCATTGAGTGCATTTCATCTTTTGTAGTTATACTCGTAGTTTTTTCTTAGTTTTTAGGCTTCCTTCTGTGTACCGTATATATAATCAACAAAGTAATAGCTTTCATTAGCACGTGCACAGTATAGTAAGTGCACTCACTTACTACTTTGAAAGATGAAAGAGCAAGCGTAATTAGAGGTGCAAGAGATATTGACGATAAGAAAGTGGTATATGCTTAACGAATGGTTAGGAAGTTAGTCAACTTCGTCAAACTCTAATTACACTTGCTCACTCACCTTTCAAATCGGAACACATACATACAAACTACTGTGTTACGATGGAATAATCGGCGAGTGACCGACACCCATACCCTGTAACTACCATCGATACGACATTCGATACACATTAAATCCTACATCCCTTCTATTTAAATTTTTTTATTCGAAATATATGATAAACAAAGCTGTTTTTTTTTAATTGTATGTAAACATTTAGTGACCTTAACTTATGGATATATTACACTAAATATCACAATTCATTTGGTAAATTAAAAAAAAGTTTTAATGCGTGTATATAAATTTATTTGGTTTCTTATAATTAATTATAATCTTTGTATACAACTTGTATGTAAGCATTCAATTTATAAAATGTAATTGTAATTTAATATCAATTATTTCGTAACGTTTTTTTTTGAACAAATAGAAATTTAATCAAAGCTTTAAGTATTTGTCGTTGTTTCGGATCGTTTGTGGACAAATGACGGAGCATTTATTTTGGTTTAGAGGCCTTGAAAAACAGATTGAAGCCTAGCTTAAAGACATTTTATCCCTTTCAGACGATACGATTAATAACAAAGACACTAAATTATTTATCTCTGTAGATACATATTCAAAGTAAAGAATAGTTTTGCTGTTTTGCATAATTAGAATTGAGATTCCAAGATTTATATTTTCAATGTAATAATCTACATTTTATTATAAATAAAAAATTATATTTGTTTCATATTTTGTAGAAAAAAAAAACAGAAGGATAAAGTTATCATGTAATAAGATTTTACATGATAACTTTAAATAACAACTATATATAAATATACAATATTTTATATACGTTTACATATAATGTAGCTCTCGAATGTTCAAATAATGAAGCATTGACAAATAGTTACGAAAAAATCTTCAAATTAAAATCACGAAAGTTGTCTATACGAAGTTCTAACATTTATTCTATAACCCATTTTGCGACATACATATAACATTAAACAAAAAGAATAATTCAAGAGATGAAGAGAGGATAAAACGCTACGCGAAAAGAAATAAAAATAAGATTTACACCTAATAGAGAAATTACACGTTTCTTGTATTCTTCGCCCTGAATACCTAAACGTTGAGACTCGGTCCCCAATGTCTTTCTACTTTTATTTTCAGTAGAGAATGATACGCTCAAGGCAATTAGATTGCACTTCGAGATAATTCGATTGAGAATTCAATACATTTGTAATTTATCAAGCCTTTTAGTGTACATTTTAGTTGAACATTTAATTTTAATTATACTAAATAATTAAGACATTCATAACACAACAAGATAAGAAAGGTTTCAAATAAACTTCAAACAATTTCTCCGAAAGGAAAAAGACCTTATCCCAGTTGTGGGGGGATATTTACTTTACTATTTACTACGATATAATGAGCCATGTTTTAAATATTTATCCAGGAGAGAGAGAGAGAAGAGAAGAAATAAAACAACCAACTGAGTATATCAAATACATTGAAGCGGAATATTTAAAGGTTAACAAAATATAATTTACAATTGCTTCGTTAAGAAATCAATCAGTTTGATATATGACTACAACGTGAAAAACTTATCATTTTTCAAAGGTTAATACGGAGATGAAAATTCGTGTGCAGTAAATATATTTCATAGCCGATCCCAAGCGAGCAAAGAATCATTTCTAGGCGTTCGTGTCTGCGCACACCCTTTTTATGGCCTGAGTGAATTATGACATAAAATATTTATCTCCTTTTGGGGATATGTAATACGCCTGTTCTTGTTAGATGATAATATAGTGAATTTCCGTTTTTATAACACAACAAAATTAATTGATTGTTGTAAAACAATTTGAATATCTGAGAACGATAAAAAAATCTTCATTAATATTCGCATATAAATAAAAATTTAATATATTTTTCAAGAGTACGAATCGACTATGTAGAATATAGATGAAGTCCCAAATCTTAATCTAGAAAATAAGTTTAACTCAAGTCTATGACGATAATTCTAATAAAGTTTCTGGTAAAGATTTTTTTATTATAACTCTTGTTGTTATAACGATGATGTCGTCCTGACCGACTATAGTCATGGCAGCCAATTACTCAGGAGATGTTATAGAGCACAAGCATGAACAAACACAAGTTTTCTATTCCCTCACTCTCTTAATAAGACACTGCTACTGAGACTAGACCGACAGATCAGACGCAGGACTAACGGCTTCCCAGGGAATGTAAACAGAAACTTGCCATCTTCTAAAAAATTATGCCGGGATTTGTATCCAGGACCTTGGGGTCAACATCCTAATAAGCTAGACAACGAGGCATTCACACATGCAGAATTATTATATTATCTACTTACGGACGGTTCATAATCGCATTAGTTTAATTATAATGTAGAAAATAGTAATAATTATTAATGAAGTTCATTTATTTATTCGGGTCTTTTAATATATAGAATTGATATAACTAGAAGAAAAAAACTATTTTATGTACACTCATATGAAAGCTGCACTGCATGCATAATTTACGTGTACCAATTCCATAGACGTGGAGAATTTTAGCAACACGCCGGCAAAACAAAAGCATATTTAACTTAATTCATAATACATACATACGTCTAGACAGAAAAGGAGACTGATTTATAAGAGGCATAAATACCATATGCGGAGAACGATATTGTGCTAATTTTCAAGTCAAAGTAACGGAGTGCAAGATTAAGTTAGAGACTTGTGAATTAAGTGCACTTGTAGTTGTTGTTATTAGTTAACGAAGTCGTTTTGTCTTAAGTCTACATCTTATCCGAAGCGTATCACTGTTAAGGGAAACATATATTGATTTTTTACTAAATTAGAGATATACTTTTTTATTGTGTTAGGTAGTTGGACTAGCAAGTGAGCCATTTGTTTTTAAGCGGTCACCTATTAGCGATAAGCCTATAGACTGGAATTGTAAGAAAAATTGTCCATCGCCACCTATTTTGAGAACGATGTTATGTACCTTGTATCTGTAGTTACACTGGCTCACCCACCCTCCAAATCGGAACACAATACTAACTAAGCATTACTATTTGGCGGCAGAATATATGTGATGAGTGGGTGGTACTTACCCAGATGGGCTTGCACCAAGCACTACCATCAAGTAACCCGAATTTCGATTAACGACACGATTTGCTATTTTTATATATCAATGCCAAAATCAGTTGAGGCGTGAAATCTCTGCGATGAAGTACGTACATAATTATTATAATTAATAATTTATTTGATTACAATGCATTAAATACCTAAATTATACTAGGCAATCAGTTAAATGCTATCAAAATACAACCAAATAATATTAAGCGTTTTACGAATTTAGAGTCGAAATCGTCCAGTGAAAGCCAACGTGCAGGTGGTGGATGAAATTTTGGCACAATTGTATCTAACATATTATACCAACTTGCAATGGTGCAGCGTGGTAGAATAATCTCTAAAATTTCTCCCTAAAATAGGAATGTACATTCGCTTAGCTTGAAACATTTATGTGCTTTTACTTTATAAGATTTCATATACAAATATTACGTTATTAATTTAGTATTACAAATTTATTGAAAGCATAACTTCAGAAAGAATATCACACAAATCGGATTAATATTGAAATAACAGATCAACTTGATAAAACTTAGTATAAAGATCTTAAACAATTTCCGAGAAATATTATTAAACTTTTACCGTTATTATATACCAAGCTATCAGTATAATGAATAAGTAATTCTGGCAACAACGAAAATGAAAATAATATAATTTAACTTGAAAAGAGTTTATTCAGTGATAAAGGAACGCTTAATAATAATTACCTTTATTACTCGTTTTAATTGAGATTGTTATCATCACTATTGCAAACGTTATAAAAAAATTGTAATTTTATTTCAATATTATTTCTGACTAGCTTTTGGAAGTCCATATTTTGAAATGAAAAATCGAGACAGCGAATATTGGTTTTTTTTATTGAATAGGTAGGCGGACGAGCATATGGGCCACCTGACGGTAAGTGGTCACCAATGCCCATAGACATTAGCATTGTAAGAAATGTTAACCATCGCTTATATCGCCAATGCGTCACCAACCTTGGGAACTAAGATTTTATGTACCTTGTGCTTTTAATTAGACTGGCTCACTCATCCTTCAAACCAGAACACAACAATACCGAGCACTGCTGCTTGGTGTCTACCGCAATTTATTCTAATATCTGATGAGCGGGTGGTACCAACCCAGACTTGCACAAAGCCCTACCAGCAGTGATAATAATATGGAGTCTAATAGTATAATCTAAATATAATGGAGTAATAATAGTCTATATAATTTCGGGCATTCGATGAATATTATTTTTTATACATTTTTTATTCATTGCCTCAAATGTAGCTATTTTCATAATAATATACATTTAAATTAAACTTACTAATCCCCTTAGTGATTATTATATAAAAAGAGTATAAACAAAGGCTTAATATCTTCTCATATTTCTTATATGACAAGCAATAAAATCCCAACATTCTTTTAATGTGTGTCGCTTATATTCTAGCTTAACAATTATCCTTCTATTTTACGGATTTATTTCTTGTGTTTTATTTTGTAATAACTTTATATCTTCTCAATTACTTTGACTGTGACATTGCTCTAAGACTGTTTACTCTTACCTACTTTTATTTTAGTATATTATGTATTTATGTGTTTAAATAAAACGAAGTTTGCGCCTAGATTTCTCCTCGGTATTTTCAGTTTGAAGGATTGTTGACCCATTTATGCACCATATCCTCTGCGCTGTGGGCTGTTCCTTGAGATTGGCTGCCGCGACTCGGTATAGCTTTAAAACGAAATACTCTGAAACATAATACTCTACGAATCATATTAATTTTTATTTATTCAATTGTTTTATCGTCAGGTTTCAATTTTAATCATTATTATACATATTATATAATGGTAATACTGGTTTTATATCTAAGTGTACATAAAGATCAATTTACAAAATGGCTCGCACTTAGAAACTCCACTGTACTAAGAACCAAGTAATCGCATTATTTATTTATCTGAAACAAATATATTTAATACTTTTTACGTACCAACAAATGAAACAGATAAAAAATATAAAAGAAAACTAAGCACAAAAGGCAAGCTTATCCCTCAAAGAGATTTCTTGCTACTGGGTGTCTAGAAAAAAAAGAATTCAAAAGAGAATTAGACAATATAAGAGATAAAGACATACAATAAGAAAATTAGGTTTTTTAAGTTATATGTAAGTGGACGGGCAAATGCTACCTGTTGTTAAATGGTCACCACAGCCCATAGACATTGGCGATGTAACCGCATCGCCATGCGCCACCAACCTTGGGAACTTAGATATCTAAATTCTCTTATGCCTGTACTTACACTGGCTTATTCACCCTTTAAACTAGAACACAACGATGCTAAATATTGCTGTTTGGCGTTAGCCACTACCACCACGACTTACCACCAAGACTATAACCATTTTTATATTAACACATAAAAAGCACATATAGCATTACTATATAATCTTCATAGCGAAAAGAAAAGACACAAATATAATACTTCTAGGTTTATAAAGAAAGCTAAACATTCCATTGCTAAAATGGCCAACAACAACGATGCTTAAGATACTCATTCTATTCTATTTACGTCCTCTGTGGGAAGTCTGGATATACTTTGTTTCGGAATCAAATTATCCATAAGTGAAAAATATTTTAAAGGACTTTCTTTAAAATTATTTAAAAATTCATAATATATGTATATATGTTATACAATTCAGATAGAGATATTATAAACTAAAATAAAATTTTATCAAATTGCAATTTATTTTCTATGCTTATTTACAAGTATTACGAAAATTATTATTTATTATTATTAATTAAAATTCATTAAAAATGTTTTTGAAACAATTATGTGTTAGTATTCAACAGACACATTATTGGCAGCATTGTAAATGTTTGACTGTTTGGCTGAGCTCTCCTCTCCTCTTGAGTTTGGGTTTGGAATTTATTTCACCACCCTATTCCAATGTAGGTTAGTGGAACGCCATAATGTCATCTAACGCATGAAGATTTCCTCACGATAGTTCACCGCTGAAATTAATTACAAACACTAACTACACGTATGAATACTCAATAATGCTTGCCCGGGATTATAACCACAATCTTTACCTTTACGAGTTCTAACCACGCAACCATATTGGCTTATAAATTTATTCTATTCATACATTACGTAAACAGTGATAGTTTTATTGGTATACATTCATATAAATAAATAATGCGAAGCCTATCTTTAGTATTTTATTAGAATATCGTCGCACGTGATAATTTTAAGTCTAGTACAAATATTTTATTACACAAATGAAGGCGTGAAGTGGATACGAAAATGTTATCATATCGCCAACTTTGCCGAGTTCGAGCGCCCCAACGTTTACAACTTGTGCGCGGCTGAATGTCACTTTGACACAGTTCTATTTTCCGAGAACTGCACTATACATAACTATAAGTAAAGCCAACGTAGGAACTTTGCAAAGTAACGAGTTGATGTTTTAGCTATAGACGGTACTCGTCGGGCTTTTATTGCCTTTCCCTTATAAAGTGCGGAGAATAAATAAGATTTCATACTCCTTCGCGTACATCGAAATACAACATTTTTCCTGTTTTATTTCTATCGTCAATTTTTAGTACCGTATAAAATATTCATGTTACTTAAATTTTAAAATTGTAATATTATTTTCATAATATTTTCTTAAGTTGGAATAATATATAAAAATCTGGTACATTTCCGTGCCAGTTATATACAAATAATGGTATCTAAGCAATAACATTTACGTTCAGGAATCTATTATCCCACATTGTATATAATAATGATTATCCTTAATGATTAAAACATAGATTAACATAGCCCGGCGTCCGACCCACGTCCATGTACCTACACAACGACACAACGCATACACCAGGCGATATTTAGTGCACGATATTTATACCATCTTGCGAGTACAATTTTATTCGTTCTGAATTGATTTAGACAGGCTTAGTGTTAAACTAATTTTAATCAAAGATACGACAGTCTGAATATCGTCTGGTATAAAAAGCTTTTGAAAATAAAATGTCACAATTATTTAACTTCAAACAAAGAAAATAACCCTTACAAAAGACATTGTACAATACTTAACACAAACCATTCGATTCTTAATAAACTTCGTTTCGTTTTAACTTCCGAGACGAAGTATAGAAATAGACAATGGATATTTATAAGCAATGTCATTTATCTCAACAACAAGTTGCACAAAAGCTAATATTAAAGCGATATTTTCAACTACTTATCAAGAAAAACTAATACGGATTTTTCGAACTTCAAACTCTTTGTTTGTCACCAGCATTTTCGTATGTCGAGATAAAATTGTCAAAGTATCTTTTCAAGCAGGATTTGTGGAACGATGACAATGTTAGATGAAATATATCGTTTTCTCTACTCGATTGTCATGTGATTTTCTAGACAAATACAAATCCTCTTCAATGTGTGTTTGATATAACCATGATACTTTTAGTGAGTAAATCTGAAATATCTTGTATATACTAGAGGTGGGATGGAATTCTACATATACTACAAAATCGAACTTATTATCCGAAATACAAAATGTAATATAATAAATGAAATGAATATGAATGAATGATCCTGTGATAATCGACTTATGGTGATATACTAATTACTATGATCAATGACGTATAACACTTTCTGGCATTTCACGACTGTTTTCCGTGGTGATTTTCGAGTTTGCGCTTACAGAATAGCCCTGTGTACTGTGGTTCATTCGCGATAAACGTGGTTTTCGAATCAAAACTATATTTTTTTACGTAACGTTTCGATATAAAAAATGTCTGACGCAGACTATCAATTTTCAAACATGTTTTTTTTTATAATATACTTAGTTACGTATCGTGGACTGTTCTGAAACCCTTATTAAGATTTAGAATTAAGTACCTAGTAGTGTGTGATGCATTACTTATGATTAAGTGTTCTAAAATCAACTTTAATAATTTGTATAGGAATCATTGAAATTTGGCTACTATTGATTTTTATAGATGAAGGTATTACGATGTATTACAATAGAATCTTCCGGGAAAAATAGTTTTTATTTATTAAAGAAGGATTGGAATTATAGTGCTTGCAGCGCATTCTTCAGAATGTACCTCAACTTTCCCAGAGTATTTTATAGTATTTTCTCAATATGAGTTCTTGTGTATAATTTAAAATTGTTTTAGGTATTTTTGTAAAATAGGGGAAGCAGCATTAGATTATCTTAGATTGATGATCTTGATTATCTGAAACGTTAGGCATCAGAAACAAGAAATCTTTAGCTATGACACCCGTTTTGTAATGATTAAAACAGTGGACTTTTTCTGATCTTTCGACGTCTTCTGTCTTTGGCTCTCCAAAATATTGACACTGTTTTCATAACCTGAAAACATGTATATAATAATCATATCTAAAAACACTACACGTGCAATTCTTTCTAAATATACCGTATTATATGCGATTCAACGGCTAAAAACCCCGTAAGCAAATATGCCATCATTTTATGCAATCTTGATTTGGTACAGAAGCTATTTTTAGTTGTTCTTTATCCTACTAAGTCTAAGTCCCTAATGTTAATAATGACAAACAACTTTCCCATAAATTAAAAATATTTAGAAGAAAACATCCTTGTTTTTAACCAAAATGGAAAATGCAAAAAATAAAGATTGATAGATAGTTATGTATATTTGACGGAACATTCTCGTGCCAAACTGAAACGAGCTTGATTATGCATAAAATGTCGCAAAAGAAAAACGTACTGATGCGAAATTGACCGACAAATCCTCTACACAATCCGGATTCACGACAAGAATACGTTTCAGGGACACGCGTATCCTTTACCCCTTCTCTTTGTTATGTAAATATCTGTGTCTGGCTAAACTTTTCCAACAAATATCCCCTTAGAGCCGATCCATTAGAAAATGAAAGAAGGTTTGCTTTAAGCAAAACAAGAGCTCACTACGCCCCTCCCACGCCCTTTGATATTTATTAGGAGCCACAAATTGTGTTTGTACAACAACTGTTAATATTAGACTAGGCCAAATGATTCATTATCCCCGTCTCGGATTACACCAACAATTCTAATTGCAACTTCATGCCTTTCTCTTTCCTTTTCTTTTTGATGCAGGTTTTGTTTAATCCGTAAATACTCCTAACTTTTATATGTTTTCAATCATATTATAAATGTTTTTCGTATTAATGGAACACAATAGGTGATATTATTCGTTATTAATAACTTGCCGAGTTAAACAAATATATTATTTGACAAGTAGATTATCTTATAAGTGAGAACAATTTTTTTATGTAGAATAAACCAACCAAACAACCAACACAATGACTAGCACGACATTTAAACTGAAACAGTACCTATATAACTCTGCCAAAATTAAATTATCAACGTAAAATGGGAATCTATATTGCCATCGGTCAAAACATACGGAAATAGAATACGTTCACTGCTGGTCAAAGGCCCAAATATTTCTACTCCTATAATGTCGTACTAGTCAAAACATTCGTGACTAAATACAATTCGCATATTTAAACTATATTTTCAAATTAACAATGAATAAGTAAACTGTTTTTCTTCAAGTTTCGTATTCGTCAACCGTCACGTCTGGAACGGTTGCTTAATCATGAATGACACGTTTACGTATTCAGGAGGCTCGCTAGCCGCTAACGAGAACACGAGATAAGTTTACGAACGTCGCCTCGAATTCCCGAAGACGAAGCCCGGCTTTGATTATCTGGGATTTGAATTAACATAGAAACTAGATGACATTCGCGACTCCTTCGGCGTTTTGTCTTAAGTATATCTAAAACATTATTTAAATACTAATACTAAATTATTGTTCCGTTTTGTATTCTATTTTACTAGTTGGTAGGGTTTTGTTCAAACCCGACTGGGTAAGTAACTTTAACTTTCTCAATAAAAATTCTACCACTAAATAGCTATACTTATATTGTTGCGTTCCGGTTTGAAAGGTGTGTGACCCAGTGACTACAACTGCAAGGGATAATATCTTAGTTCCCACGGTTAGTGGCTCCTTTAAAATTAAATATGAAATTTATTCTAAATGATGAAATAAGATTAGAAATTGTTTCGTTATTTACTGCAAAAGATGACTTTAGCATAAATACTATTAAAACAGCAGATTGAGGTCTGTCGTACTCTTACGGCCTCATAAACAATGCGAATGTTTGCTGGAAGCTCTACGTAAATACAGATACGTGGTGCGCGTTTAATTAAACGCATGTCTAAACACTATCTGCTTTAAAACTAGACAGTAACAAGCGATATTAACTCTTGATGTTTTAGTAATTATTCCTACCAACCCGTAATTAATTTTACACAAAACGTTACGTTCGTTTTTGTCGTAGCTACTATTAACATATTACAGTTTTTTTTTTTTCATACAAAAATAGAAAAGATAAGTTTCTCACTGTCAGATACTAACTTAGATTAAGTGAAGATACTAATATCTTGGGTATAATTAACTCATTAGCGAAAATGTAACAAACAAAAACTAGAGTCTCTGGACTCGTGTTCGTAACTTATTCTCTTATCAAGTTAAGTCAAATCATTCATACAGTCAAATGTGAGAAAATGATATGAAGCTATTTGTAACATATCGAAAATACGTGAAACAAACGTCTAATGGACATTTCATATAAACCGCCACGTAAATAATATACAAATTAACTAACAGAAAAAGGTAAATAAAAAGAAACTATCACAAATAAATTATTATAGTAACAATGAAATTGGTTATAAAAAATGAATTGATAAAGTTATGATATTGATACGTTCTCATAGTTTGTGGATGTGTCAATGTTGGCAAATAACATCTTTTATGAGACGTCCACAAATTGAGATGAAGCGCAGAACTTTGAGAAGCGTATCATTGGCATCCCGGAGCGTGGTAAACGAGGCCGAAAATTGCTTGCAATTTATTTAGTTCAAGGGTGACCCGGAATGAAAGGGAGGCGTTTGTCACTCACTATATTATTTGTCGCGGACATTGAGCTTATTGTGTCGCCAATGCAGGGGATTTTATTGACAAGTTATAAATACATACACTATTTAAGTTTCTATTGATTTCAACATTTCAAAATGTCGTTATGCTATTGTTATTTATTTTAGAAGTGTAAACTACAACAGTGAATAATAACTGAGATTCTATCAATATCTCATAGCTGGGCAAGCCTTTGCTCTTATGCAGATTTCGAGCTTAGTCCACCATTCTATGGAATATATTGCTCATGGAAATTGTATGGAAATGAGATTAAAAGAGTAACTACTGACTTGACTCCACATTCCGAACCAGTAGTACCTGTATGTAGAATATTAAAGGCAGATTTGTTATATGACCACTTAAATAGCTTATAAAGGCTACTTCAATTGTTTATTTTTTTTAAGTGGAAAATATATTGGACCGCCTAAAGAATAAGACCGACTAGTGTGGCGTAATGGCAATCGGTTCGACGCTTTTTAAGGCATTGCCTTGGCAGAGTCATGTGCGAGTATGGCGCTTATCCTATACACTTCGTTGCGTCTCCGTGTGAGTGTATATTGTGTATTTTTTAATAAAGAAAGTTAAATTTTTTTCCTATTGCTCTTTTTCATAATAAATTACTTCAATAATAAACAATTTGTATTTTTTTACATCTGCCGGGCTTCTTTTCACGTCCATTTTTTTTTTTAAATTAATTCAAATCTTAACACTAAATCTACACTAATATTATAATATAATAATACACACAGGTGGTAGGGCTTTGTGCAAGCTCGTCTGGGTAGGTACCAATCACTCATCAGATATTCTACCGCAAAATAGCAGTACTTGTTATTGTTGTGTTCCGGTTTCAAGTGAGTGAGCCAGTGTAATTCTGTAATTACACTGGCTGTGATTATGTCCCTTGTGCCTGTGCACAAGGGACATAAAATCTTAGGTCCCAAGGTTGGTGGCGCATTGGCGATGTGCTGAAGCGATGGCTAACATTTCTTACAGTGACAATGTCTAAGGGCGTTTGGTGACCACTTACCATCAGGTGCCCCATATGCTCGTCCGCCTTCCTATTCTATAAAAAAAGAATAGACGCTAAAGTAAACTGTCTGTCCATTACGCTTTCATGGCACTGGAACGATTTTGATAAAATTTTCCAATAAGCTAGCTTGAAACCCGGGGAAGGACATAATCTGCTTTCTTAACCCCCAAAACCAACATCTCCCCCTTATTAAACATGCGGGCGAATACTAGTACTCTTATAAATGTTTACAACAGAAGTTCTTTTAAGAAATTTTCATGTCCCAAGAGACCCACAAAATGCTGAAAGTCTATTATTCTTCAGAGTAATTTAATTTAGTTTTAAATACATACTTAATTAATTTAGTAATTAAGTATGTATTTAAAACTAAATTAATGTTAACATAAAAGCTACTTCTACGTATTATGTCATTTTAATAATGTAAGTAATGCAGGTCTCTCATTGTTACGCTTAGTATCAAAGATAAATTGTATTAAATATGATAAACAGTTTTACAGTTTCATTTAGATTACAAAACAAGAGACATAAAATCATAAAATTCATTTGACGATTCTTATTATTTATCTTATTCGCCATTATTGTCATATACAATTAAATTATTGAATTAATATTAACAGTTACCCTGACGAAATATTCTTGGCAAAGCCGAAGATAGCTTATAAGCGTTATCAAGTTTATCAGCAGGCTCACAGAATCATCTCGTGCTATGTTTTCGGCTACCTTTCTGTAGGTGCCCATTTCAGGTATCTTGTTGACAGATAAGACGAAGCCAAGGCGGATATCACAGCGTAATTCAACGGCTTTGCGCAGTGCGTGCCTACAGTCGGGGCCTGATAAACCTTTGTTGTTTTCTTATCTTTTGTCGCCACTGGGCCTTGACTGTAGCACCGAAATTAAAAAACACTTCTTTTGTAATTTGAGATATGTCTCCGTTACATTTGTTGTATTCAACCGTGTCAGGTCAAGATAAAATTACAAAAAGGAGGTTGCATTCAAAATAAATACTTTTTAAGCTGCACAGTTTTGTTACTATTAAAACAATACTGATGAAGAAATCAATTTAATATGTTGTGCTATTGCTATAAAGTATAAATAAATAATGAAACAGTGAGTAAATCGAAAAATATTGTTCAGTACATATTGATTAGCTGTCTTGTGCTTTTCTGCTAATTGTTATTATATTTAATTCAAACAATGCTTAAGCTAGCGTGATTATTTATTGACTTGATTCAATATTTTCTTTCTATATATTTTATAATTTATTTCAAAAAATAATAATATTATTGGTTAAACTCTTGCAACATGCATTAATATCCTTCATTTACAATAAATATTACCGGAGTAACAATTTATTTATTTTAATCCTTATAATTCATGAGATAAAAATCAAACTGCAATTTACATATAACACTAGAACTTAGCACTTCAAGTTATTTCTTCCAGAACAACTTTACATACTCAACATCATTGACATAGAAATGATTAGTTGGTAATACGTAAACAGATCTTAATTATATTATTTAACATCCAATACGAAATAACTTACGTTTATATAAACACACGAGTCATTTTGGACGGCGTTTTTGATATATTTGACTTTAAAAATAAGAAAAAAATTCCATTCGAGATTATAGACCTACTCGTATGAGTAATCACTCAAAATAAAATATTTTGTTTAAGTAATGATTTAATACGCCTTTACACAATTAGTTTACAATTATAATTGGGATTATTTTGTTTTGGAATTACTTCGTAGTAGATACATCTAAAACCATTTTTACTAGTGCTCAGTTTTTCAAGACAAATTATAATTAGGGGTAATCTTAAAAAAACAATTAATCCCCAATTCGGTGTTACCGTAAAAGGTACCATGAATGAATACCTTTGTATTGTATTATTTACTTCAATGTATTTGATGCCTTTGCATCAAATACATTGAAGTAAACATATAAAATAAAAAATTATGAAATACCAAAGACACGGATGTTGCTCAAAAGGTTCGATGTTATTAGCAATAAAAAAATTGATACAATTGGAAACACAACAAACGCGACCTTTAGTCTGCATAAACAAGTTTGGCGAGGCCGAAACAGGAATTAAAATTAGACAGACGCATCATAATCTTCAAACGACTCGTGTCGTGTGTGTCAAAGATGAAACATATAGTTATAATTGCTACACTTTGCCTAATATTCATAAATATTGCTAACAGTTTCCATTTCAAAGACGATGTTAACTACGATTACGATGAAGACGAAGATACATCGGTGGATGAAAAAGCACCGATTTACGAATTGAAAGATGCCCCGATGTTGTTCGAAAAATTTATAAAAGATTTCAACAAAGAATACAAAGATAAGGAAGAACGCGATAAGCATTACAAAAACTTTCTCTCTAACTTGAAATATATCAATGAAGTTAATGCTGAAAGTGGATCTTTTACGTCTGATATAAACATGTTTTCGGATTTGGGTGATGACGAACTTAGCGTCTTAGGATAGATGCCCTATGTACAAATAAGGTAAGACAAATATGAAAATATTCCTTTAAATTCAGTAACTGTAACTATTTTTTATATTTACTAAAAACTTTGTTCCAATTTTAAAATTATGGATATCAACTCATAATATTGTAATACAGTGATTTTGTGGTTTATATGTAAACAATATATCTTCTTAGCATACAGAGTTTCAAATATAAATGTTTTCAAATATAAATAAATGTTCAGCTTAATATGTATGTAGGTTAACTTTAAATCTCTACAATTAATTTGGCAAAAGTACTTGACGTACTACTAAAGACTCAGGTACTAAAAGTTATTTTATTGCATGATTAAAACAAATAATTTTTTTTATATTTAGTTTGAACATGACAAAACCTATAGATTTGTTAACAAAATATCAACGACCATCCCATGATCAATTTCCTGGAATACAAAACGATTTAAATTTTATTTTATTAAAAGAAATTCATTGTTAATAAAGTTTAATTAACGCCTAGCGAACCGGACGGATAATAATATAATATCATTGCCTTTTATAACTATAACGAAATTTTACTGGTAGTAGAGCTTTGTGCAAGCTCGTTTGGGTAGGTATCACCCACTCATCAGATATTCGGCCGCAAAACAGCAGTACGTGGTGTTGTTGTGTTCCGGTTTGAAGGGTGAGTGAGCCAGTGTAATTACAGGCACAAGGGACAAATATCTTAGTTCCCAAGGTTGGTGGCACATTGGTGATGTAAGCGATGGTTAACATATCTTACAATGCTAATGTCTATGGGCGTTGGTGATCACTTACCATCAGGTGGCCCTTATGCTCGTCCACCTTCCTATTCTTTATATTTAAAAAAAAAAACGAAATATGTATTTTGAAGTATTTAAAAAAAACATTATCTTTAGTTTGAACTTAGGAATGTAACAACTGATGTTAATACAGAATATATGTACATAAACTCCTAATTAAGAAAATGCTTGTTCTAAAGTTTCATTGAAGGCATCTTGTTAAATATTAAATATCAGATTATTAAATATCTATTCAACATTTCAAGGGCGAAACAATACTATGTAGGATGAATTACCCACTTATCTCTAATGACTATGATCAGGTGCTGCCGATGACAACAATAATGACCGAAGCTTATTATGCTCATTAATATAAGAGTATTGAATATATTTTACTAATCATTTGTACATTTGTGATATTTATTTTATGATAATAAAATTGATTTAATAATAATTTAACAATACGGCTCATAATAATAACTTAACAATATGCAATGAAATTAAATTGGCATCCAACGCAAAAATAATAACTAACATCGATTCATAAACAAGAACTTATACTCGAACAAAAAATAATATATATACATATGTATATTAAACATTGACAACTATAATAGAAATTAAAAACAAAAACTCAATTCAATTTCAATATAAGCAAAATGACAGCATATAACGATGGAGGAATATTATAAGCATTATTGTCTAGTTCAATCATAATTTCTTTTCTTAGACACAAAATAAATGAACTACTTGTCATATTTATTTAGTAATAATTCATTTATATTTAATATCATTTATTTAATTAATAATATAGGAACCATAAAGTTTATTACGATGAATAGTAAAAGAAAACTCTTCTTGTCATTAGTAGAGACATTAGAAATTGACGGCTTTACTTATAAACTTTGTTTGGCTGTTGTTTATCTAAGCATCGATTTCTCTCTCTTTCTTTTATCACTGATTTGACATTCGATAGAAGAAGAAACAGCATTGTTTAACTCATCATCTCTAAAATAAAAACAAAAAAAGCTTCCCATTTATTATAAAGAGAATATAAAACTCCTTTATTAATATGCAATTATTATCGATTTAAACTATAGACACATAATAACCGCACAATTGTTAGTTTAAAGCTGCATACACATTACGCGCGGCAAACCCTCGAACATTGACTTACTTTAAGTGTTATACGTGTAAGTACGTACCTTCTCTTTGCTTAGTAGATTCGTAAGGATCTATTTATTTACTCAAAATAAAATAAATATTTAATAAAGTTATAGTAATATTTTTCTAGAGGACAAATAAATATTCAATTATATTAACAAAGAAAATAATATAGAAGGTTGCGTTATTTATAAAGTATAGCTTAAGGAAATATAAACTTTTTTCACTTATCGTATATCTTTATACAGCCAATATTCAGGATATTCAAGGGCCTTGGCGTTAAGCCTTAAGAAAGTAGATCTTGACATAATAATGGAAAAGCTTTTTACCCGTCCGTTAGTATGCATAAACATCAATAACCTCCTATAAATGGACCAGTTCAGGAGGCCCTCCACTTCAGTTATGGCTCGTTCCATTTACATTTTGGGTGTTTTGCTTATAATATATTAAGTATATTAAAAATTTCTTAGATACTAAACAAAATTTTTCGTCAAGATTTCATAATCGAATAAAAGGTTACTGGGAAGGGGAATACAATATCGTTGTATAAATAATCAATGTTTTGCTTTTGAAATACATATTTGTTTGTTTAATATCATATGGCTTTGTAATCCGTTATCCGTAACAGCCTGTGAATGTCCCACTGCTGGGCTAAAGGCCTCCTCTTCCTTTTTTGAGGAGAAGGTTTGGAGTTTATTCCACCACGCTGCTCCAATACGGGTTGGTGGAATACACATGTGGCAGAATTTTAGTGAAATTAGACACATGAGGTTTCCTCACGATGTTTTCCTTCACCGTAACGACGATGAATTATAATCAGAAATTAAGCACATGAAAATTCAGTGGTGCTTGCCCGGGTTCGAACCCACGATCATCAGTTAAGATTTACGCGTTCTTACCACTGGGCCATCACGGCTCATGGCACATCGTGGCTTTGTAATAATAATAGGCATATGCGCAAAAATAAATGAAAACATGAATAAATAAAAAACCTTAACTCGTTTAAAGAATTTGTTATTGATGTTAATTTATAAAAAATAATAATTTTACATATTTCATGTTTTGTCGTACAAAATGAATAATTTATTAAAAAATATTCCATTTAAATATGATAATCGAGAGATTTTAATAAAATCTTAATACATTAAGAAGAATAAAAAAACACGTTTAAATATAATAAACAAAAAATGTCGAGTCGATTCTCCTTAACGAAGTTATTATTTCTACTCAACTCTCAACTTCATTTCATTATTCAACGTTGAATTCTTTGAGCTATGGTTATTCATATTCTTTGATTTCCTTTGACAATAAGCTATAGGAAACAGTAAAAATCCTTTCTTTTCTTAACTTATTTGACCCGAATAAGAAATAATACATCGAGAAATAAGTTTAAATAATACATTGAATTTTAAGGTTCCTTTCCGTATTGAATAAAGTCACTGATGTTTCCTATTTCTATTATTTTAGATGTATCTTGAATACAAAATTTATTATCTATATTTGCTTAAAGTATTTAATCACTATGACTCATCACTTAAACAGGTTTGAGTTATTTCAATCGAGTATTAACATTTCAAAATATATTTAATTAACAAGTACTTTAATGCTTCTTTCATTGTATTTTTTTTTAATATTTGTAGAATAATAGAAAGTATTATTTTATGAACAAATTGTTCTTTCCAAGATTATTTAAGATAAAAATAAATTAAACCCGTGTATTCAATGAATACAAAAAAATTCTAACCTTGTTCTTTCATCTTACAAGTCCGATGAGAACAAAAGGTTTAGAAGCTACATTCTCATTACTCTTTCATTCTGCTTACATAATAGGCCAGCGTAAAGAATAATTAACTTGTTATATGTAAATGAAAAACCTAATAAGCGAAAAACATAAGAAAATGAACAGCTTTTCAGCGGATCCCATTAATATGCGCAGTTAAAGATTTTTGCATAGGGTCGTTTACGCTTTGTCGGTAAGGGTCGACGAGGCGGGGACAATGAATTAAATTAGGTCCTTCTGATAACCTCTTGCAATCTCGGATTCGGGTTTGAAACTCCCAAAGGCTTAGTTTAACTGAAAATGATAACACATGAGGCGCGTTGTCTATTTTAAATTAACTTACTTAAAAACATTGACCATGTTACTTAAATAAAAATATTATAAATATTTTAAATATTTCTTTATTTATGCAAATATAATAATTATTTTTATTTTAAAAGACATTTACATTTATATTGGTAAATTGAAATATTTAATTATATATTATAATACTCATATCGCCTCTTCGTTTTACTTTATAGGTGCTTGCGTTATTTACAAAGCAATATAGCAAGAGTTTAGAATATTCTATAAATATGATAAATTAAAATTATTTATTATTCGTCACATCGTCAGCATTATTCGAATGACACGTTACATTTAACTTCTTTTATATAGTCACTGTAAAAGTTTTAAAGCCTTAAATATATACAAATGAAAATTAAAAATGGCTACTGTACAAATCGTGACCACGTGTAATGGTGGCATTTCCCCTTTGAATCGCAATTCCGATTCTCAGGGCGAAAAATTAACCAGCCCTCCTGTCACCAGTAGGTGATGTTATAGTTAATGATTATTGAAATAGAATTAAGTTTTTTTAAAAGCTATGTCTAACATTAAACTGTCAATATTTAAAAAATCAGGCATATTATTGTAAATATTAACAACTTATATGCTTAATGCAATATAATTATGTAATTTAAAACTATTTTTCTTACTTACCATTATTTTAAACTTTAATACGTAAAACGGAACAGACTGAGTTGACATTTTTTTACATTTTCTTCAAGAGAGGAAATAAGCATTTTCAGAAAAATACGACGTGTAAAAGACAATTTTATCCGCTAACCTGAGTTACCGTCAACTTTCTTTTATGTTTCATCACGTACGCCATGTTGTAGTCTGAACAAGTATACACACATTACATTGAATTTATTTATACTACTCACCATATTCCTGAATACTCTTAGTGATTGCACAAATCATGAATGAAACATAGCATACAAATATTGAAATCTATTCTCTATATTTCTGTTTGTATTACGAATTTTAACATGATGAATTCTGTAGATTTATAAGATGATAATAAAATTTTATATCGAGATTAGCAAACAATAAAAGATAATCGGTCAATGTCAGCTTATTTGTTTTTGTTAATTGCCTAAGAAAAAACTAACAATGGTTTTTAACATAATTGATATTTCAATATAACTAATCGATAATTGATTTTCGTAATAATGTTGTTCAAGTAACAAATGAATGGGAACTAAATTTATAATTCAGATTTAATTCTTAATTCGTTTACAATACATATCTAGCGTGGTTGTAATTTAATACATATTTTGACAAATGTTTATATATATACGACAATACTCTGAATAAAGGCAGTAAGTTTCCATAATGATGAATAATATGATTCTTCCAGTAGCTAATGGTCCGTGTTAGGGACAAGACCTTGCTAATGTCAAGTGGTCCGAAGCCGAAGAGTTATGTGCATAAACGCCTGCTCTGTGATTTATCTCGTTTGAGATTCTGACCGCATACATATGTATTGTACGGGCCACATATATTTTAACTAACTGTTTTTGACCAATATTCAAAATTATTTATTTATGAAATTTGCTTAATATATTATTTATTTTGTTGCAGATACTATGTTCGGAGTGATGTTGAAACAACGAATCTCTACGCGTGTTATCATTCAAAATTTTTATTTTTTAATTTCTTGATATTAACCTAATTAAATAGTATTTTATTCAATAATATTTATTATTTAAACTTCAGAATACTTTATTAATATTAACTTATATATTCATATATTGAAAGTGCGTTTAAGAAAATGGTGACTTCCTATTGAAAAAAATTTTTATCGCTTATAATTTAATATTGATTAAGTATTATAAGCGATTAATTAAAATATTATGCATTTAATAATTTTATCATAGATATTTCTAACATCGCCTAAATCGACAGGAAAACTAATTAAATATTTCGAAGTCGCTTGACAAAATGGTCATTAATTAAACCTGTACTAAGATCCTTGGGAAATAATATTGAACAGCAGCCTTATTCTGTAAGACCTCACTTCGTATCTCACTCTTAAAATGTTGAATCTTATATTATAAGTAATAAAGTAAAGTAAAATCAATCTTATATTATAAGCAATAAAGTAAATTATGTAAATTTCGTAAATCTATGATAGATAGATATATCTTTGTTTATGCTCTCACATAGTACACTAATTTCCTTTATTTTGTTATCTCCAAAAATAACGATACTTAGACTTATAACAGCATATTATTTTTATGATATGTAAATCAAATCAAACTATTAGCATTCAATTGGACTTTTACGGTAAATTTCAATCAAATAGTCCACACTACAAACAGTTTCATAGATCTATTGTACCAAAAACCAATTAAATGTAACTCCATATAAATTATATTAAATAAGACCATTAATTTCTAAGCCAAATTGATAGTACTGTTACATATTAAGTACATTTTCTTTAAACTATAACAAATTAGGACAATTTAAAAGAGAAATATACTCGAAACAATGATTCCTAAATTATATAGAGGCAGTACGAGTAATGCATATTGTCTAGAATGTGCTTGTGAGTTAATGATTTCGTACAGAGCAATCCAGCCACGAAATATGGTAGCATCTGTCTTCACACAACAGAGAGCATTTATATTATGTACTAAACGTTACATAGTTAATTTTCACTATTCATGATGCTCCGCGTATAAGTTTGTACATTCACCAACAGCTACGTTATTATGTTAGTAATGAATTACATTTTAAATCTTATTATTATTTTCCGCAATTAAAATATGCTATAAAATTGTCATAAACACATAAAATGAAATCATACTTTTATAAATGCAGTTAGAATAAAATTAGACGATATTCTCACAATATTGTGGAACATAGAACTTTTGTTTTCGACACTAAGAATATTAAATTTAGTACCAAGATACACAATATGTCTTGACAAAACAGATTACTTACTAAGTTTTATAAAATTATTATTAGATATTTATTTCTACAAGTTACAATTACAATGAGCTTATTAAAATATTATAATAAGATTATTATCGCCATCGAGTTTCCGGTCATGTTTCTACACCAACTCAATGGATGGCAGCACTGTGCAACGTGAAGTTCGCAAGAGTCAACTTCAGTTTTATAAAAAGGTTACATTTAGTTAGATCTTAAACTGCTATAAACATATTGTAATCGGGGGCTTATAGGTTATATTTTTTATATTAAATTATTACATTATATTGCATTAATATTATTATAGACAAAGAAAAGATTCGTAAATTAATACTGTTATTTTTTTAAATATATTATATATATATGTTGTTTTTGTTGTATAAGCAGATATTCTACCGCAAAACAGCAGCACTTGGTATTGTTGTGTTCCGGTTTGAAGGATGAGTGAGCCAGTGTTATTACAGGCACAAGGGACATAAAACCTTAGGTCCCAAGGTTGGTGGCGCATTGGCGATGTAAGCGATGGTTAACATTTCTTACAGTGCCAATGTCTAAGGGCGTTTGGTGACCACTTACCATCAGGTGACCCATATGCTCGTCCGCCTTCCTGTTCTATAAAAAAACCACATAAGATACCTTTGTTATAGAATATAAATAAACATAGGATTATAATGAGCGCCATGTTTCCTCTAAGCTTTGCTTTTTATAAAGCAAAGATTATTAATATTTAAATTATTAAGTATATAAATGAGCAAAAACATAATGGCTATTTTTGAGTCCGCACTTTATTTCCTTTTCGATTAAGATTGATTGATATTGCAATTTATAAAAGTATGTATATAGAAGAAGAATCTAAAAAAAGAAACTGATAATTGAAAACAAACTTTGTAAGCCCCAATATCCACACAGAATTGCAATCAAATGTAAGAAGTTAATAATAAAAAGATAAGTCTAAAATAACAGACAAGGAAAGCGCCCAGCTTATACTGCGTGGAATTTTATGAGCTATCGCGTATGAGGATAAATCACGGATGTGCGTAATAGGACGAACGAACGATGTAGCCCAGTTTCATATTTCGTCTAACGCCAGCTCATCGGTTAAATACAAACAAAATAAAGCGTGGAACACAAGGACAGCCAATAACGAATATTGAGCAAATAGGAGCACATATAGCAAATTTCTTGGACCGTGAATTGGTTGGAATCATTCCGCCAATCCTCTAGTAAGAACTATTCAAAAGGAACGATCATGCGTGAATATTGACATTGCCCTTAGAAATACATTGAGGTAAATTTATACCTGAAATGTGTTCTAGATTAGAACATAAGCGGGTCCATCGCTTGATTACTTGAAATTACAGTTCTCAACTTTACTGCTTATCAGATATTTAATGTCAACAAAATTTTGTATTAATTTTGTCAGTTTTAATTTACTAATTAAATCATGGCAAAATTAGCTTTTAATAATAAAATTAAATGCTCATAATTAAAAAAACGCTACACTAGCACTAAACTAGCATTACTAAGCAAGGAAGATGAATTGTACAATCCTTGAACATGTAACATTAGGTACATATATTAATACCAACACATAGCTACATTAAGTGGCAATAGAAAATCTGATTTGTGAGGTATTCATTGCTCAGACATCTTACTGTATGTTAAATTAATAGAATATTATTTGAGTACCTAATTGAGATAAAACTAATGCATTATTATACTTATTAGGAATAGACAAATTCATTAAGATTTTCATAGATAAAGTAATATTGTACAAAATAAGTCAAAACAAAAATATCAAATACTGTAATTTATATATGCGCGTACTAAAGCAAAATAAGCTACATTTCAAATTGGTTCTTTCAAAGTTGCATCTAGTACAAAGTAGTGTCACTCGGCAATATCGTTCGCTTAAATTTTCACTGCAGTATGTAAGTACGCTGCTTTAGGTGAAAACGTGAGTGGCGTTTCAATTTTCGACTGATATCAGGTAAATACATAAGCGTTAGAAGAAAGATACGAAAACGTGAGCGTTACGTGCAAGAAATTTTGGAAATTATTAGCTTATATTTTCTGAATATGCTTGCTTGCAATTTTATTACATCTATTTAACCTTGTTTAGAATAATAATTTTTCTTTTTTAACAGACACTACACTAGCACTAGCACTAAACTAGCATTACTAAGCAAGGAAGATGAATTGTACAATCCTTGAACATGTAACATTAGGTACATATATTAATACCAACACATAGCTACATTAAGTGGCAATAGAAAATCTGATTTGTGAGGTATTCATTGCTCAGACATCTTACTGTATGTTAAATTAATAGAATATTATTTGAGTACCTAATTGAAATAAAACTAATGCATTATTATACTTATTAGGAATAGACAAATTCATTTAGATTTTCATAGATAAAGTACTATTGTACAAAATAAGTCAAAACAAAAATATCAAATACCGTAATTTATATATGCGCGTACTAAAGCAAAATAAGCTACATTTCAAATTGGTTCTTTCAAAGTTGCATCTAGTACAAAGTAGTGTCACTCGGCAATATCGTTCGCTTAAATTTTCACTGCAGTATGTAAGTACGCTGCTTTAGGTGAAAACGTGAGTGGCGTTTCAATTTTCGACTGATATCAGGTAAATACATAAGCGTTAGAAGAAAGATACGAAAACGTGAACGTTACGTGCAAGAAATTTCGGAAATTATTAGCTTATATTTTCTGAATATGCTTGCTTGCAATTTTATTACATCTATTTAACCTTGTTTAGAATAATATTTTTTCTTTTTTAACAGACAAAAAAGTGTTCGCTGTTTAAATATCTGATTTTTTCGTTATGATTGAAATTCGAATGTGCTTGTCGAACAGCTTACAACCAAGTTCCAGTTTTGTTATATACATATAATCGCTAACCGCATTCAATTGTATGTATTCCGTATGTGAGCTACATAATATCAAGAGTATTTCTAAACAAATAGTAGGTAACAGGCCGACCGGTAAGCTCAAGAGAATAAATACCTTTTCTCATGCAACCGTCGATTTTTAGTATTGCGCGTGTTTTGAAATCAAATAAAAATGCTTATTGAAATTGTATATCGGTTTTCCCTTAGGTACATTGTACAGAAATAAAGTAGAGCAATAATTAAAGTATAGTAAAATAAAAATTATAAGTTTTTAACTGTTGGCAGCATTAACAACTAAAAGTAAATTATTTTAGGTAAGTTTAACACAGTCATGAAAAGAAAAATTTATTATGTGCTAGATACCGGACATTAACGCTTCATAATCGTAGCATAAAGCGTTCGTAGCGTCTAACCAAATAATTGGGACCTGTCAATGTCAAAGTTAGTCAGTCAGTTACGTAGACAGAGAAACAAACAGACCAAGGGGCCGTGAAACCGCGATTGGGACAGAGATAGTACAAACTATCTTGACTATATCTATAATGACACAACAACACACGCACGCACACAGCGTATAATGTTGCCATAGTAACTGCAATCCCTGTTTTGGGAGATAACTAATTTTCAGGCGAAACAAACTTTCTTGTGTAAGTGAGAAGGAAATCGTCATTTCGTCTATTAGTTTCTCTGTCTAAGGTCAGTTATCACATCCTATAAACATTGCCATTTTAGAAAATAATAACTATACACACAATATAACATACATATAAAATTTACATCCTATATTACATAATGCAATGTCAACGATATATTAAATAAATAATGGTTAAGTAAGCAAATATAAACAGATTTTATGTGTTATAGCAATGCCTTAAATACAAAATTTTAAAACCAAAGCCGTATATTGACTTACAACCTCAAAAAATGATAATATATTATTATTAGAAACCTATGCATGAACTCACGAACAAATCATTTCATTTCTAACTGCAGCAACTATTGCTGAACAATGAAACAATAGACAGTAGAAAATTTGTAGAGCATAATATTGATATTTTGTTTCTTTTATATACGGATAGTATAACCTTTTACCGTCATTCTTGTAATAAAGGTTGTAGGTATATTAACTTAACTTTATAAAATACGTAAGACTAGCCAAAAAATTGTGTAATGTACACACGTTTTTTGATGTTAAACGGATATTGGCGCGTTTTGGGGGTCGAATTGTCGTGACGTCAAACGTCTTACCGTTGTGTAAGAGTACCGTTGCCGTTCTCGTTCGCCACCGCTCTCAACTCCTTGTGTGTATACTGTATACTGTATGTTTCGTGGTCATATCCTCAATAATATAATAATATAAATGGGAAATATTATAAATGCAAAACCGTATCAAACAAACGTCTTATTATTTGTTTGTTACGTTTTCACGTCTTGAGTGTCTAATAATAATTATAAACCCAAATGACTGTTTGATGCATCATAATAATTAAAATTTTCAATTAATCACTGTGTACATAACACGCAGTAAAGTTGGGGCTATATACTAATATCTATATGGTGTGAAAACACGATTCCTCGATATATTTTTTTCGATAAATTAATTCATCGATAAAATACCTTACATCAAAAATTTCCTACACCAATAAAAAATATATATACACTATATTTCATTCTACTCAACTTTTAATTCATTGTTAGAAATTAAACTGGAAAAATACATATACGCTTAATAATTCTTTCTATATTCTCCCGACCCGCGCCGACTGACCAATTCATTAGCGCCCCAGGCTTCGGGGAGCTTGTGTCACTCGCACAAACGCACATTTATACATACTTATATAAAACGAAATTAGTGTTATTATTATAATAAGAAGAAAAAAATATTTATTTTACTAACGAAACTTTATGGTTTTTTTTACAATGTGAATTTGTTAACTAAGTATAGATTATTTTAATAACCATCAATTTCGATATTTCTTTCATCTCTCGGGAGTCCTGTGACTGGCGTGATTATTGATAATTTCTTAATTAAATTAATTGGACACTTTTAAAGTTAAATATATTTCACTTAATATTTCAATTTCAAAATCCGTAAATCGCCTAAATCTCATTTTATTTACGAATTTTAACTGAAGACTGTATACTGCAATGCCTTTTCCATGAAAAAATAACATATGTAGAAACACTTATAAATGTCAGTGTCACATCAAAATTGACAACTGACGTTACAACTTCTGAAGTTGATGTTCGACGTTGAACTTTGAGCGAAAACTAAACAGCTTAGATTTGAAAACGCTGTAAACAATCAATTAATTTAGTTATTAGTAAGAATGGTATGTGTTCAATCAATATATTTATTAAATTTGTAAAAAACGAACAATGAATTAAAACGCCAAGATTATTGAAATCCGACTTCAGTGTTTTTAGTTTACGTGGATATCAAAGCTGTGATTTGGTAAGTATTTAATTAATAATATTTACCTTACTTAACTGTCGTACAAAATTTAACAATATTGTCACAATAAAATACCTGCATATCTAATATAAAGTATATTATGCTTGTTAACAGTTTACGATAAAATTATATTACAATAAATGTTTATTTATAATAACCGTTAAACATTTATTTTTTTATTTTACAATAATATTCGTAAAAAATATTTTATTATTTACTTATATTTTGTAGCTTTGGTACAATGTATATTTTTATTCTTCTATTTTTGTAGAAAAATTTGCAATAGTTTAATTTTTAAATAAATAGCTTAAAATGAAATCAAATTAATTAAACATCTAATTTACTAAGAATTCTTGGAATATTGTTATGAAGTAATGCAGCAGATTAGTTATTGTATTTATTCTGCAGAAAAGAGCCATCTGAAAATCTAGGAAATAATTACTACACCAATAAAAGAATACTTTTTGGATAAAGATGGATTTAAGTTCGGGTTTTAATACAGAACTGATCACGAATAATATTTGTGAATACTAACCACATTGTAAATTTGATTTATTTTAAAAAGAGCAACAATGTAAGTTTTTTACAGGTTCTTCTTTAAACATTCTAAAACAGCAGTAGAAAATAGTGACCGTTTAAAAATGCTTTATTGTGAAACTTACATGAATAATTTTTATTATCGTCACAACTGTTTCAATAATGAAAACTATACATTCATTAAATAAATGTAAATATTCAATAATAATACTTATTGACAAATTAACTAACACATGTGTAGTACCGATTACAAATTTTTCACTAGCAAAATGGTACAAATTGAATACAAAATATATTTTGAAATAGTGTTTCTTATACCTTTTCCTATGTGTTATTTCATGTTTTAAATTAATTAATATTTTAACGATAAGAAGTTACATTTCATAAAAAATTCTTTGCTTGTGAGATTTATTATATATTTTATCGCAATCATTTCATGAATCATACTTTTATCTTCAATTTATATCTTTGCTTATTATATGTTTAGATTTAAATATTTGTTATAATGATGATGATGTTGTCTTGACCTCTTGATTGTGGCTATTCTCAATAGAGACTAGTGAACTATACAGGATGTATTATATTGCACAAATGCGTACTCAAATACAGACGCCACATGCCCATAATAGGAACCAACGGCTTTTCAAGCATTCCGAAGCACGAAAGCGTACACATTTCCACTACCCAGATTCCGGATTGCTACTAAAAATTCATTAATATTTCTTACATATTATTATTTATTCGATTTGAACTCAAGACCTCGGTATCTACGGCTTTACAAGTTAGCTGTTAATATAAAAATTTTGAAAAACTTCTACCAAATATTGCACATTTATACAAAGTAACAAGCAATGAAACGAAATTGACGTGTTGCATATTAAACATTATATGTATGTATTATTCTAAAATTACATTAAACTCAATTATTCTGAAAAGAAAATTTGATGCAAATTAAAGTTAATCGCTCTAATAAGTGGGAAAATCTAGGCAACTCGCCGAAATACGCAGAAGGCAACTGAAGGCATGTGTATTTTGCAATTTTCGCGATACAATTACTTCGTCGTGCATTGCTAATAAAACTATTAATGTTTTTATAATTCTTTACACGAAAGTACAATTTATGCGAGTCAGTTGAATAGTGAACGCGTAACGACTCAGGTGTTTTGTTTATAAAAACATCCTGTTTAGATCTTGGGCCTTATGTCATTTGTAAGAATAATTTTAAAACAAAAATTAACATTATTTTAACAATTCATACTGGTGAGTAATTAAATATAGTTATTGTTGTTTTTACTGATTATTGACTATTTAAAGGAAATAAAGATAAAACAAATTAATTCTTATAATATTATAATGTCTATACACATTTAGAAAAATGTATGGATTATATTTGTTTGTAGTTGTGTAAAACGAGTGCATGCGTGCGGCTTGTGGTCGTTCGTGCGTAAGATCTATGAAAAGTGAGAGAACAAGATTATATACAAGGATATTGCAAGTCGATTTGTTTATTACTTTGTGGTAATTCGAAATAAATTGCATCCTATTTATACATTTTTGCAATTGTCATCAAGGCAGAGCAGTTTGTGCAGGCACGTTCAAGATCTATTTAACTATTATGTAATTTAAATAAAACTAAAATGTCTGGTTGTTTACATAAAAACTACTGGACCGATTTTGATGAAAACTATTCCGATTGATAGATATAACTATTTGACTTAAAAACTTTTAAACTTATTTTTTTAATTTTATCTGTGTACAATGATGCTATATTTAACAACAAAACAAATCATAAAAAATACCTGATAGATATATAATGAGGAATCCGTAATAAACTATAATTTTAGTTGGCAAAGTGGAGCTGGTGTGTAACTAGTCAATATTTAAATAATACAAATTGAATTTTATAATTTTAATCACAATCTTTATCATAATTGTATCTTATTACCTTCACCAATGCTTAATTTAAAAATTAATTCACTGAGCTACAAATTAATAGTTTTATTACTTGAAGAAATTAAAAGGTAGCTTAATTTATTATTTTTAATCGTCGTGAACTCGACTTAACAAATATCTAGTGCCATAATCATCCATGCCATCTAGTGTAATAACCTTTAATGAAAAACCAAGTTTTTGTTACCTTTTTTGGTATCGTCTTAAATCGATATCTACGTTTTTTTAGTCTCGGTATTATATAAATATGTATGAGATAAGAGACTATTTGGGGCACATAAAATTAATACTTTACACTATTACACAAACTGTTCACTAATTCTCTCCCAGACTCTCGCCCTTATTTTTAAAATATTTTTTTTAGCTACAACAAAGAAACTTAATAGTATTCGTTTTAAGGAACACTTAAAGTGTAAGGTTCGTAACTATATACCAACATTACTTTTCTCACTTAAAAGATTTCTGGTATTAGATTTCTCTCCCAACCGATTGCTATTGAAGTTAAATATTATACAGTAGAGACGTACTTGTACTTACTCGTGTCCTTCAACAACGATCTTCGTTATTTTGTTTTTACTTTACTAAAATAACCCTTAAGTTTTTACAAGTAGTAAAATATATTCTTTCCCATTTCTATATAACAATGTTTTTTATTTTTATTTAAAGTAAATGTTAATTTCGTATTTCCGGAAAATTCAGAAAGTTGTAATTAAAAATCAACTTTACACGGTTCTGTAGAACCTACATAGGTATAAAAATATTTTTATTTTTTTATCATTAGATTGTTTATTTATTATCTCAATTTCAATCATGATGAACTAGCCAGTAAAAAATAGGTACTTCGATGGAGCCGTAATTATAATTTTATTATATATCCGTCGTCCGGAGTATGAACTATATATTGTATTATGAACTTTGTAGCTAAATATTACACCAGTCAAATGAAGAAAATAAAAAACACATTACATTGCTGCACTTCTGACACTTTGCTACACGTAATAATAATGAGATACTATATACTTTAATTTGCATTATAACTACCGTATGTCTTAAGACGATGGTTAAAAAAATGATATAGATATATACTATTTCAACCACAAGAGGAATGAACCCAAATAAACAACTTTGACACCGATATCATTGGTCGCCGATATCAATTGACGGGATATCATTGGTCGAGATCTGGAATAATCTATGATATTCACTATGGATTCACGCAGAGGATGGCGTTTTCAATGTCTGCGAAGTTGTAATCGGAATTTCGAAAGCTTAACCACATTATTGTATGAGGTTATAACTAGTGGAACAGTGTTTTACTATAAATTCATCAAGAACTGTTTATAGTGTATACAATTAAAAAATCGCATGCGATTTGTAAATCTACGGCGTGTGTACCTTTATTCCTACTCCGATTGGAATAGGGTATATGTTCAGAACATGTTAATCGTAACCAATAATTTCGCACTCAAATCTGGAGAAGCACCATTGAGTTTTTTTTTAATTTAATATTTTTTGTTTATAACTCATCTGGTGTTCGGCGGTGAATGGAAACATTGTGAGGAATTCTTCATCATCATTCGTCTTTACGAATATGTCTGAAAAATATTACCATAAGTAAGTACAGTAACAGCCTGTACATTTTCCACTGCTAGGCTAAGTCCTCCTCTCATTTTTGAGGAGAAGGTTTGGAGCTTATTCCACCACGCTACTCCAATGCGGTTTGGTGAAATACACGTGTGGCAGGATTTCAGTGAAATTAGACACTTGCAGGTTTCCTCACGACATTTTCCTTCACCGTAAAGCACGAGATGAATTATAATCACAAATTAAGCATATGAAAATTCAGTGGTGCTTGCCCGAGTTTGAACCCACGATCATCGGTTAAGAGTCCCGCGTTCTAACCACTGGGCCATCTCGGCTTTTCAATATTACCCAATGTGTGTCTTCATAGTATTGAAGCAGCGCGGTGAAGTAAGCTCCAAATCTTCTCCTGCAGACGAGGGGTGGTTTTAGACTGTTTTAGGCTGAAAATATTCTACTGCTCGATTTTGAACCCTCGAAATGGGTTAGCACAGTTAAAATCCGTATATGAATCTCGATAAAAATATACTTATCGAATTATATAATATTTTTAAATTATATAGCTAAAATCTTGTTAATTTAAATATTCTGAAAAATTATACGAATATTTATAATAATTAAGTGAACGAAGAAATATACAAGGAGTAACCTGGAGGTCTATCTGAACGGAAAAGAGTAATCAACCAAATCTGTCAAGAAATTCCGATAATTCGGCGAACACGAATAAAAATACATTTACATTATAACGGATTCATTTTCATGAAGCTTTAAATACAGATACTCATTTTTATGTAGACACTGGTATAAATTAACAGAGCGAAAGGAATTTAAATGAATATTTTCAGATATTGTATGTAGACAATAATGTATTAATGTCTTCTGAATTATTTGTCATCTAGCTCATTTCCTATGTGTCGCTAAATTAATTGTATTCAACACATAGTAATTATATGGTTGTAACCACTTTATCGCTAGGTAAGACGATGGAGCTATGGATCTACGCTTAAACCTCATTGAGAATTAATGTTCATGACTGTTTAAGACATTGTCTGGCCATGAGCCAGTAAAGTTATATGCTAAGCCAAGATTAGTGCCTAGGTATCCCATATTAGCGTGAAGGACGAGAATTAATTATGGAATAATTGCTGCATAAGCGTTAAGACCATCTTATCTCGGCATCCGCAACGAAATTACATACGTACCAATATGATCTGCTTAAAACAGTCGATTCCTATCAGTTATTTAATACCTAGTTACATGAGTAGCCTTACAAAAGTCCATTACTCCATCTATGTACATAAGAACCACAATGATTCGCCATAACTATGAAAGGTTTCCATGAATAACCATTTATTCTTTATTCGAAGAATAATGTAACAATTGTATTGACAATAATTGATGTCTGCCTAGCGGAGTCAGTGAATTGGTTTCCTGTAATATTAGCTTCTCTAATCATCGTTCGCCCAATCAGGGATGATTGAAATGTCAATTTGCTTTGAAATGAGAACTTGTATTGAGAACGATCGATCCATGAAATGAAGTGCTATTGGTCATTTTTGTTAAATTAAATTGACAAATGATCATTCAGACAACAAAGTTTATTGTGGTTGTAATAGTCTAGTGATATCCTTGTTTTATTGATAGTTATTTGAAAATAATTTAAAATGATACTTGAATTTCTGAAATTGAGTTATATGAAATTGTGATTTACGCAATTTATTAAAATGATTAAATTTCTACGAATATAAAAAGATAAAAGCGATAAATTAATTTTGTTGTTCATTTAAAGCTAAGAGTCCTTCCCGATAACGTTGACGGATCGAGGATCGGACAGGACGGGATTGATGACCGTAGTACGTGCTGTACCGTTCGACGCCTGCGTGATGAATCGTTGACTTGTAATCGGTGGACTAACACGGATTCCGTAATTTGTTAGAGAAAAAGTCAAGTCCGACCCTTGCAGATGTGCACCATCATCGTCCTTGACATGCTCAACGTCTCATATAGCCTCGATGGAAGCCAATTTCTCATTGCCTGAAAAAAGTAACGTACGTTTCCCACTGCTCGTGATATATCTCATCATAGCTTATTAGCTTAGCTTATTCCACCATATTGCTTCAATGTAAATTGGTAGATACATATGTGGTAGATTTGCATATTTCCGCTCAATGTTTTTCTTCACCGCCGAGTACGAATCAATTATTTTAAGCGTAAATTATTAAGCACTTGAAATTCGTTTCTGCTTTCCCTGGTTTAACCAGCAATCTTCGATTAAGACGCTTTCCCATCTGGGAGAATATAAAACTTATCATGTAAGAAACATTATGTAACTATGAGACTATTTTTTTAGTGAGACATTAAATTATTTTCTATACTACCATTAATAAAACTTTTTCCGCAAATTTTATACTTTACTGTTTAATAATGGTTCTCGTGCTTATCGCTCGCTGCATAAATATAAAAGTTGTAACAAACGGTAAAAAATGAGAGAATTCCTTCGTATTAATGACTAATACGTGTCAAGCTTGCACTTGGCGCGTAACAAATCGAAGCCTCGTAATCGACGGGCGCGCGTTCCCAGCAATTTGTTAGAGAATAAATATTTTTTGTTCGTCACTTATTTGTTACTGAAGCTTATTAGTAGAATTAATTGGATATTTCTTTCTCGATTTTCCATATATACTTGGCACTTGGTAATTTTTTCTTCAGCAAGAGAAATTAGTTATTAAAAATAGTTACATTTTGCCTTCTTTATTAAATTAATTTTAATGCATTTTCAAAGTAATAATATTTTTGAAGTGAATCTATATTCGATGAAAGTAAATTGTCAAGTTGAAATTTAATTACAACGTTTCTGTTTTAAACATTTCTTAGGCGAATTTTAAGGCAAGTTATTTTTACTCACGTGTTCCTTGCGTTAAATAAATATCTGAAAATTGACTGCCTCTTTTGTCTAATGACTTGCTTAGGTATAAGACCGCAGATCTAGAGGTACTACGTTCGGGCCATTAAAATTTTATTTTGTTTTTCTGTATTTTATAAACATAAGAATGGTGATTGTGAATTCAAAACAAAACACGAAGAATAATAACATTTATTTTGTTTTATTATGTTTTTTTTTATAATTGAAAAATGACTGCCCAAATAACAATAAATAGTTATCGTGTTAATTACCTTTACTTTCACCGCAGAGACGTATGTATATTGGTAGCAGATAAAATTATCCCGATATAGGATTATATGGTTAAAAATTCTTATAAAACGGGTAGAAAAAATCTTAAGTATCAGTATAAGTGTTTTATTATTATTAGATTGTGATTTCAATAGACTTGACTTGACTTCGAATTGTAATACTTGCGGCATTTTAAAATGATGCAAGCATGTAATACTAAAGGATGGATGACCTCCGAAATTCACGTTTTAGGATTCATTTAATTTCAATCACTCGTTTCAATCACAAATCGAAATTCTGTCCAATTGAGAATTGAAATTTGATAAGCTTGGTATTAGGACAAACTAATCAGGAATCCGAAGGTACCATAATTCACTTAATAGCGAAATTCAGGAAAATATGTATGCTTTAAAATATTATACAAACGAATTTATTACCTATAGTTTAATTCGGTAATAAGTTGTAATACGATAATTCTTAGTGGTTAAATATTGAATAAATAAGTACCTACTTCCGCTCGATTACATAATAATTTTGCTAACCACAAAATTACATGTACATTGACTAGATAACATGTTGTATTTGGCCACATGCAATTGCTTTAGCTCTGTATTGTGGACTAACTGTCAATTCAACAAACACAGAGTTAATGAAAATCCTCAATCCAATAGTGCATAATTGGCCCGGCAACCTGCCTGGCGGAACAAAGAGCCGTGCGACATTGTCTGCTATAGGCTTATTAGCTCGATGTACCATCAGAGTTAACAAAGCGAAACGCAATGTTATATAGCCAGTTCGCTGATCAGTACCGCAATGATAAAAACACTGGCATTCTGTTAATTTTCAGACTTTTTTCTTTCTTAAGAGGGCCATTGACGTTAATTGAATCGAACCCTTCGAATCCCTCTCCACTAATCTCCTTTGTGAAACACTGAATACTTTTATTTGTACCCTTTACAAAGTGAGATCGTTTTCCTCTTTAACTAGAGTTCTAGTAATTTGAATTTTGTACCTAATTTCGTTATCTATATTAACAATCGTCTCACAAATATTTTATTAGCCGTACGAACAGATGTATCGCTTTAAAAGGACCGACTCTATCCAAAATATGGTAATAAAACGGAAATAGAAGATATTATCGTCCACACAACCCTTTGTGCCCATTCATTATTCCCTTCACGTTTGCAAATGGAGAACTTTGCGTACTGTTGAACACGGACTGTTACTCAAACAATAATACCTATAAGATCATCAGTTATTTTATCTCTTTTACGTAAGAACTATTTTCGACCTTTTGTTTTTCGCTAGCAATGCTTAGAATTGGAATATTTATTGGAAAATGGGAAGTGTATAGCACAAAGGGTCTTAAATTAAATTAAACCCCCCGATATTCCCTACAGAGAAGCTTTGTAGGTTATTAAGGAAAAGGCTTACATCCGTCGCCTTCGCTGACGGCCTTTCAGGTCCATATTGGCTCAAATCATGAATCCTTTATTAAGTGAATTATATAGAAGACAATGATATGATCTACGTCATACTGTCATTTTTGTTTAAACATATTGCGTGGAAATACCCTGAAATAGAAAATAAATTGAGTAAATGATTCAAAAGAACGGCTACGTTGAACATGATAAGATCAAACAATTTTTCTATAAATCAAATCGTACCTTAAAAAGATACTCGTTTTTCCACAACTTTCTAGTAGAGCTAATAGAATTCCCTACCTTACATGTTCAAGCATTCCAACATTCATTAAATTTAAAAAGTTTCTTTGTATGTACACATACTAACTACTGCTGTATAAATTAAGAGTGACTTCGAAAGTTATTTACTACCTACTTGTTCATATTACTTAAAAATAAAAGTTGCCTCGTAAACTGAAACAGAAATAAGTAACGAATGAAACTTATACCGTGAACTCTGTCGCCTATTAACGTAGAGAGTTCGTTATATGTATTTAATTAACCTTTTGTCTCCTGTAGTTTTGCTTGTAAATATTTAATTGGTACTATCTGAGTAGGTGCGTACTAATTGCATAATCTATACATATTACAATATTTTCTATTGTTATGCTCCAGTAAAAGTAAGAAAACTATATAGACATGACATCTATGACCCATGGCTGGTATGATGCTTACACAAAGAACTACTATTTACCATCGAGATTAATAGGAACCGGTTGTGTTATTATATTGTTTTCCGTCCACGATTATGGTTGTGTAAAGTGAAAACGCCATTCTTATTTCGAAAATAAAATCAATACTATATAAAACGTGTTCCTGTAAAATTACGTATTTTTTCGATATCAAGCAGAATATTTAAATTTAATTGTAATTTGTAAATTAAAAACATTGCTTAGTTTCTTGCCGGTTTTTATCAGTAGAACACAGCTAAATTCAAACCTGTAGTGACTTCACGGTGAACCAAAATGTTTTCTTAATTCGCGTCAAGTGTACGTTTTAAAACCTATTTGTTTTTTAATATTTAATTTCTTATTTAACAGGTGAATAACAATCATGTATTCGCCATCAAAGAAACGTTACAAGAAACAAACATGGTGTACAAGATTAATGCATAAAAGATTGCCTATTATACAATGGCTTCCCGAATACAATTCGGAAAAAGCTTTAGCAGACTTTATAGCTGGTGTTACAGTTGGACTTACTGTTATCCCGCAGGCGCTGGCTTATGCCACACTAGCTGGACTGCCGCCTCAGGTAAGTGAAATGAGTTCCATTAACTTATTATATTCAGCGCTCAAGTTTTGCATAGAATTCACATATATTACGTAGTACGTAATATACCAGTGGCTAAGCTTCAAACAAAGTACCTACACTAAAAGCATTGGTTTTCCGATCTCTTAAAGAACATTACCTAAACTTACAACCGTGTAAAAACGTCTCCTGAAAAGAAAACATGTTGATTTCAATATGGGATATACTTATAGTGAAAAAGGAATTCTGTTTTGTTTTACTATAGTGGATTTTTGTACTTGTGTGTCAAGTCGTAAAAGTGAAACCCTTAATTCAGTTGGTTCGTCCCGCAGCTTTCTTTTCCCTAGAGTTTACAACCTATCACGATGAAATTTCTGAGACAGATGTGTCTTGAGAATCGAAAACAGCCGTAAGTAAAAAAATATTTACGGCCACCCATTAAATAGATAAAAAAGATTTCCCTTCGGAAAAATTATTCTACAACATAAAATTGATATAAATGTAATAAAAATGTAGAACTTAAACTGACATAGATAACAATTATTGGTGATACATATATTTCTTAACGTTATAATTTTTAACGTAAAAATTATTATATCTAATAAAAAAATGTATGAATTCGGTGCACAAACCCTTTGTTAATTATGTACATTACGGCTTTCCTTATAAACGTTGCTTATTGGCTGTTTATTAAACACCAATTTTGCTCTTTCTGTCATTATTCATTTGACATTCGAGTGAAGAAGACGCAGCATTGTTTAACTGACCAAGGCCTGAACAACGTTTATAAATACTATAGTAACAACTTCAATAGACTGAAGCTGTTTTCGAGTTATTTTTGTGTGATATAATATACATATTTTCCAGTTAAAAATAACAGCGTCGCATGTTTAATATCGAAATGATAATATTATTGCAGTTTTAACGTAAACAATGTAACGTTTGTTTCGGATTTAATTAATAAATTTTATGCTTCAACTAATATTTTCATATTAATTTATCAGTCACATTCACATATGATTAAATTTGATATAACACTACAAGACACTATCATCTATATTAAGCAGACTTAACTCCATCTATTACTCTCATCACATATTTATGATTATTAATCATCAGTAATGAATTATCCGAAATGCTTATCACTGAAATAAAGACCGATGCTGATGATGTAGATCAATACCCACAAAATGTAGCTGATGGACACTGGACTAAACTAGCACTGAATTGACAATGTAGGAGAAGACCTATTTGGAATAGGTCTTCTCCTACGTTATCTATTTATATGTAAGGGACCGTGTCTTAATATTAAATCTGAAATGCTAAATTCACTTTGCTATATTTGTAAAATCATTACTGTTATAATGTAATATGTTTCTTTATAAATTCCAACAAGCACCGTTTATTTTGCATTTGCTTTTTTATTTTTAAATTACAATTTACGTCTATGGTGAACGGGCATATCGTGAGATAACCTTCATGTTTCGTAGAATAGGCTTCAAAACTTTAACTTAATAGTAGAGGCCTTTCCCTAGTAGTGTCATATCTACCTTCTATTACGTATATTTACTCTTTATAAATTGAATTACTACGTTTCTATTATATTGTATCAGTAGTAATTGATCACTAATGTACCTGAATCAAAGTTCATTAAGCATTGTTAAAGTAAATGAGGCTTCATTGGCACCGTTCACAATCGTTGATAGAAACACAGCTGAGCTAATTTTATTCCAAACCAACTCGCTATATTGCTACATTGTTCAAATATCATTCAATTTCGACAACAATACACGTGTAGCAAAACCATTGATAAACCTTTTTGGGAAATTATTTTATTTTTCTGATGCTCGTAATTTTAAGGTAATATATATTTTCTATATCCAAAGTTGACATTTTGTATTTAATGAAAGAATATGAAAGTAACAGCAATGTACACTACTACTTTGTATTGCTATACAAAGTAATCCAAGTTCCAGTTTGTAACGTGTTTTATCCAGTAATTAGAGGCACAGGGGTCACCACATCTTAGATCTCGTGGTTGACTCTGTAGGAAGCGGTTTATACCAAGCGGTTCTAACAGAGCCAGTGTCTATGGGTGAAGGGAGAAAGTGTTGAATAGCGTTTCAAAGCCATTTGTAGCTCTTTATAACTTTAATCACTAAGAATGTGTTAGTTACTATTTACTTTATAAATTCAAAACTTCTTCAACAACTCTGACGAACATTGTCGATAGATTTTTAGAGATTTACAAATAGTATGACGTCACCAAAAGTTAAATAAAATGAACTCTATTTGTCGTTACTATAGTAGTTAATTTATTTGATACTAATTATTAACATATTTAGTGGTTACTATATTTCGCTTCTAGTAAACATTACACAATTGCATATCAATGTTTAAAATAAACACTTTATTTTCATATTAAAAGTTTTCATCATTAACGAATGATTCATGAAGTCGGCAAAAATGATCGCTGTTGAAATTACCACACATTACAGTGGAATGAAGAGAAATGAATATGTTTTATGAGACCGATATTTTGCGCTATTTTGCGTTTGTCCTACCAATTAACAGTTATGAGTGTGGACATTACAATTAACGAATTATTTATTGTTGAAATATCCGCACTGTGGGTAATGAAAAACGCATATTAATCTGATAGTAATTATTTTGAAATCATGGTTCATCAAAATATTGCCAAATATATTAATACATTAATTTAAAATTGTTTTTATGTGTATTAATTTTCTATAAGGTGATTTTGTGCTTTAGTTTTGAGTAGATTGTTTTGTTTCAGTACGGCCTTTACTCTTCGTTCATGGGATGCTTTGTCTACTTGATCCTTGGTTCGTGCAAAGATATTACCTTAGGTCCGACCGCTCTGCTAGCCCTCATGACGTACGAACAAATACAAGGGAGAAACTTCGACTATGCAATACTATTGTGCTTCCTAACCGGTGTAGTTCAACTCATAATGGGAATATTGCATTTAGGTATGTATGATGTATATTATTATTATTTATATTATTAACATTTAGAAACTATAAATAAGCAAAAACAAAATAATTTGTATCTTCATTTCTTTTGTTTGTCAAGCGATTTGTTTTTTTTTTGAAGCTTTCGACGAACTTCAGTGTTATCAATAAAAATTAGAAATAATAATAGATAAATATATTTTTAAAATCTGTAAATTAATTTAAGTTTATTTTCCTCAAATTTTCAATAATGTTTAGTGTCGAATTAAAAAAACTAGATGAATCATAACTATATGTATGTTAACCAGTGAAATTATTATATTTTTCTCTAAATACAGGTTTGTTTGCAACATTTAGACGTGTAGCTTATAATTTGGAACGGCTAGGGATTGGCCAAAATATATTCGCATAGCAAATTCATTAGTCTAACATACTTAGCACTTCGACTAAATGCTGAAATAGTGCGAACAACTCATAATATTCGTATCACCGTGATATTTGAACACATGGGAAGTATATATGATACTTTTAAAAAATAATTACCGTAATCGTACGCGTTTTAAGTAAATTGTAGAATATATTAATAACTATCATAGTTATCTATAATAGCTAATCTAGATATATCTGGGGGGTAGGGTGCTTGCTAAGCGGGTGATAAGTAGTAACTTGACTTGAATTTAGTATTACAAAAAGTGAGTAGTTTTTTTAATTATGTGAACATAATAGTAGTATGTTATCGAAAATTTTTATGTTTTTTATCATAGGAGCTGGATTCCTTAAAATTTGTTTCTCGTGTGGAACTTGATAGCAACTTTTCAAGGAAACTAATGATTATACGAAAAAATATAAGTCTAAGTCAACTATTAACTATTGTACCGAAATAGATATCTATATATAGAGCTTACAGCTTTTTTTCTCGCAGTAGAAATCTTCAGAAAGGTACCCGGCTCCCGTGGGGGGAGGGGGAACCGGGTTGTGTGGTATTCTTACCCACTAAAACCACTGTTTACCATGTTGATATAACGCATCCGCGGCCTCTCCCGTGCTATGCTCTGCCCGTGGCTCGGCGGAGCTATCCTCAGGGGGTAGTCTCGAACCCCGCACTCCTTGCTAGTGCGTACGGCAGCACAAGGCCATCCCGGCCGCCGTCCTCCTCAGAACCGTCTGAAATAAACCACGCGATATCTCCACCTCACGCATCCACGGCCTCCTAAGAGCTTTCTAGCTTAAGGGTGTAAAATATATAGTGTAAGGTTATGTAAACACATAGCTATAATCAGGTGGCTTATTTTCCTTTACTATATTTAATTTTTAAAAATAGTACTTATAATTTGAATGTTAAAAAGTTCTTCTCTCAACAGGTGTCCTCATCGATTTTATATCTGTACCGGTCACTGTAGGTTTTACATCAGCGACGTCCGTCATAATCGCCGTGTCTCAGCTCAAGGGATTACTGGGAATCCAGTTCAAATCAAAGGGTTTCATCGATACCTTGAAACAGGTAAAATATTCTGCATTACTTGAATTTAAGAATATATATGTTATAATCAGAACGAATTCGTTACAAGTTACCTTAAGTAAGTCAGCGTTTAATTTGTCTGAATAAATTGTATCTAACTACAAGTACCACAAAGTCATGAAACATTCAATTTCTAAATGACACGCTTACAGAAGTCCAACCTAACCTATGTCCGTAATCGACGTTGTTTTGTTTTTGTAAAACAATGATTTTTTTTAGGTTTTCATCAACATACCTAACGCGAGATTGGCTGACAGTACCTTGGGAATTTCGTGCATAATTATACTTCTTTTAATGAGGGTAAGTCATAAATTATTGATTTAAAAGTGTGGATAGTATTGAAAACTGACACTTACATAGAAATACACTTTAAATAGTCGGTTTACTGTTATAGTCTACGAAATTCCATCCAAAACAATTTTATGAGCAGTTTTATATTGAACGTATATTTAAAAGTATTGGATTACCCCACACTTTATGGCCGAAAGCTTAGTGTAATACAGACCTTATGTACATCGTAAAACGCACGATTAATTAATCGCCGTATCGCGTGCATTGCGTGATATTGCCTATCTTGAGATTATATATTTTAACAATACATGTTTGTACTCTTTACGTTATATAAAATATAATAAAGCTAAAGTACCCGAAGTAATAATATTTTATAGAGTAATTTTTAAAATCAGTCTCGAGATATGAATAAAATGCGAAAAAAGTGAACATTTTTCTTTAAACAATATGCTTTTGTATAATTAAAAACTTCGCTTTATTAATTTAGTGAAGTCTTATTTCGGTCATATCATCAATTTTTGCAACAAACATGTTATTTTTTTTTAAATTAATTTATAAATATGTTATATAACAACTCATCAATAAAATTTTTGAAGAATTTACAGGACGAATAGACGCAACTTAAGAAAAACAAACTTTTAGATATTAAAAAAAAAAACTTTTATTATTCGATAGAATAAATATCAATGTTATGAAAATTCAATCTAAAATATTATATTAATTTCTAGTTACAATTTGTATTAATTGAATGTTAAACACAATTACTGCGTATTCACATTCCTTTCACCTACCAGAGTATGTCAAGTGAGATTACATCGCCAAACAGAATCCTTTGACAGCGCTATTAGCGATTGAATCAACGTACCTTCACACGATAACAGCGCTACAGTCGCGATACTATTGCGCGTTTTCATATCACCTTACTACCGCGACTGTATTAGTGCGATTACTCTTTGCTATTCAATCTGATATCACGCCTTATGTGCGCGTGGCTTTCATCATTTTATAGATGTAAAAAAAAAAATAGTATGAATTAGTAGTAATTTCATCGATTTCAAAAATGGAACAAAAGATCGTTCCATTTCTTCAATCTTTTTTTTCATATTTTTTATAGGGCGTTAACATCACCACGTTCTACAATAATATGTTATCAATTTCTATTATCGAATAGTCCATTGTAAATCTATGTATGTTTTTCTTCCCAAGAAACCATAACGGAACAAAGCGATATTACATAAAGTATAAGAATTTAAATATGGAAATATTCCACACCTTATTTCCTGTCTTATTCTTCATCACAAACTGTATGAATACTTTTGTTTGCAGAAAATGAAAGATATGAATGTAGCGCCGAATAAAAAAAGTTTAAAGAAGATATTATGGCTGTTATCAACTTCGAGAAATGCTATAATCGTTCTTGTATGTTCTATAATGGCTTTCACATGGGAATCGCATTCAGTATCGCCGTTCAAACTCACGGGGACTGTGAAGTAGGTTATTACTTTTTTTATTATTAATGCCATTATTTATAGTACTTTGGGATTCTCGTACGTAATAATACAATTTTTATGAAGGTAAGTGTTTAATGCTTACGAATAGCGTATAGTAAAATAGTCTAATTGACACTTACATTTTTTATTGAATTATTTTGATACACACCTTCTATTATAAGCCTTCTGGTCTGTAGGAAGCAAGATAGTTAGGTATATATATTTAAGTGTATATATTATTTTTTGTTAAATTAAATTCTATTTTATGTTTACATTGAACAAATAATAAATAAATGTAATGTCGAATTCGAGGGCGTTAGTAGATACGACACAGTAAAATACTATCGTATATATTGTTTATGACATGTATAAATCGTTCAAAATAAATAAATAAAAGATAGTGACATCTTCTGAAGTACTCCTAGTAAGCAGTTATATTATTAGTTAGCAAAACGAATTGTTACTTAATTATATTAACCATACTCACATAGTGGGCACACATAGTGAGTAATAATTTTGGTAAAATTTCTTAAAATATTTATATTATTTTATTTCAAAAGTTATGTATAATATGTTTATTTGTGGAAGAGGAACTAGTCAGCTTGTGCCAAAGACTCATTAGTTTTGTATTATGCTACCAAATAGTTTGATGATGAAGTTCTGACCGATTTTGGTCGCAGCAACCATGGATAATTTTAATGTGGTGTTAGTGATCCCTCACTCTCTCTCTCATAAAACTCTCATAAATCAAATGGGACGGCAATCTGACGTAACCGGTGAGAGCGGTGCAGGACCCTCAGCTTTACGGACTTTCTAACACATGACAGTATTTAAAACGCCAACTTTTAAACTAGCCTCTGAGAATTTTCTGACGGATAGTTCAAAAACGCCAAAAGAAACACTAAATGTCTGCTTTGTTTGTGTGAGTAACATCTTAATACATATGGCAACGCATTCACTGTGCAAGGAATAGTTAATGTTGCCACAGCGCTTGGGCGATGGTGACCAGTAACCCCGTAGTCAATTTGCTCGCTTACCATTCAATTATAAATTAAAAAGAAAATTAGATTACAGTTGTTATTTATGTATTTTATGCACGAATTGTATGAAAACCATTATAACTTTATTACCCATTTATCATTAATTATAATGTACTTAAATAAAGAAATAAAAAACAATACAATTTCTTAATTAACGACAAGCATTTCAGCGAACTGTAAACTACGCTTTTTATACAACAATTAATAATAATAATCTTTAATTATTTTCTCCCTCAAAATACACTTATTAAATTTAATTATTTAAAATAAAATTGGAGCCCACAGTTGCCTGTAGTTACATTGTTCCACTCGCCCTTCAAACTGACACAAAACAATACAAAGTTGGCATTTTGCGGTAGAATATCTGATGAGTGGGTGGTACCCAGACGAGCTTACTCAAGGTTTCAGAATATACATATACCTTTCTTTTAATACTCTTCTTACTACACAATGATGATTTTCTCGACAGCTCAATAACTTTTTGTATTGCCCGACCTGGGGTTTGATTCCAGTAACTCGGATCTGTGGCCTTATAAATTGCCCACTAAACAAACAGATCAGCTATTTTAAAAACTCTATAAGTACTAAGTCATATCATTGAATAATATAATTATTTACCACTTATTAATTTCAAAATTTTATATAGACATAAAAAAACCAATAAATCTCATTACTCATTAAAATAATACTTGTTCGATAATGATGCTTGGATTTAATCTCGGGTTCAATAAATCATTCACTTTGAGTAGGTACTAACTTCATTGTAAATATGTTTTATGTTAAAAGATAAACTACACGAGTTTTTTTCCTCTTTCTTCTCGCTGGAGGCAGCGTAAAGCGTAAAGTCGGTAAATTTAAAATATTGATCAAAAACGCTTTATTGTTAAGTTTACTTGAACAAAATACATTTGATTTGATTTTATATGTATTTATAAAAGCACTCAGCGCTTGTAGTCGCTTAATTGTGTAAACCAACGTGCGCGCTACGCGTACACAAACGCACTTTTACTCAAATCACGCACGTGTATATTTACTGACATTTTTTTTTTGTTTTAAAGAAATCCTTTTGACTTTTTTAAATTATTTACATAATATAACATTTTTATGCATTTCATTCGTTTGTGATAAGTTATAAGCGTTCAGTGCATATTTATAATCTTTACAAAAGGTCATAGGGGCCTGTATGATTTCCGCATCACATTCTCAAGGTGCGAAGTTACTAATTTATTAAACAATAAAAAACATACTTGTTGCTATTTTTTTTAAATGGAACATCTATCGGCGGGCCTTGGGGATATGACTCGTATGTCGTGACGGCAAACGGCACGACTCTTTACCATTCACCTCTCTCACCACCGATGCTCTCTATGACCTTTTGTGTATTTAATACTTATCTACTACTTATAATTATCTATATAAGTATGTATTTACAAAAGAAAAGTAGTATATGTAGTATACAAATTGTCAGGATTCGATAGTACAAGCTCTGCTTAGTTTGAGATTATACGACCGTGTGTGAATGTGTGTGAAGATTTCCCAGGATTGTACATGATTCCCTACAAACATAAGATTATTAAACAATATTGCTTCAATTAAACTTAATGCTTAGCCGGACTTAAAACCTGCGACAAACCTTCGATTAAGGTCAACGCGTTCTCAACGATGTTATAACAGTTAGATTAAAATATGATATAAGATTTTATGTGGAATGCGAATATTTATAACATTATTTATTTATTATTATTTGCTTTAGAATATATTTATACAAGGTCCTTCGTTGGTTTACATCTTATAATATGTATTTGAGTTCAAAATAATTGTATAATTGTACATAACGATTTTTTTTATTGAAATAACGTTACGGATGTGTTATAAATCTATCTTAACTGAAAAAAATATAATAATAAATTATTTCATTATTATACAATTTTATTATATTAAGATTAACTTTCGCATTTAAAATATTATCATAGATGAAAGTATTTGTTAACCGGCTTAGAAAACTATCTAGAAAACCCTGCAAACGTTGCCATGCTATGAGTATATCAATTATCATGTCATCATTAATCTATTAACCGGTATAGGCTTGATATGCTGCACCGCCACCTAGCGGCGATTTACAGCAAAGTAGACAGTATAAAAACTTTCTCAATGAAATACTACTAATAAGCGGTGAAGTGAATTGATGATGTCCTCTTGACCGATTTCGGCCACGGTGGCCAACCTCAAGAGAGATTTGCCAACTGCGTAGGACATATTATAAATACGGAAACTCAGGTGCACTCTCTATTCCCTAACTCTCATAATCCGATGGGACGGCAATCCGACACAACCGGAAAGATTTCGTAAGATCAACGGCTTTTCTTGCTTGCCGAGGCACGGGAGTGGAGTTGTAGACTCCGGGCTACTTCTGAAAATCTTTGGCAGAAAAACCCAATATCTCATTTTATTTGTCCGACCTGGGATTTGAACCCTGAACCTTAAGATCTACGGCCTTATATACGGCCGCTAGAAGAAACAGACAGTGAAGCATACTATTCTTAATCAGATAAATCAACATCAATTTTTATATATAAGATTATGTTTATTGTTCGAGTGAGTCGATTAACTTCGAAAAAAATATTTTTTATCTTCTATCCTACAATAAGCGATTTGTTCTAGAGAAGGGCTGCCCTCGTGGTCCTTACCACCGTTTGGCACTGAGCACGATGGGAGGAATGTGACGTTTATCGAAATGTGCTCAGAATTGGGTTCGTCAATAGTACTTGTTCCAATTATCGGAGTACTGGGAAATGTCGCTATTGCTAAGGCCTTTGGTATGTATACTGTTATATTGAGTGATCTATTTCTAGTACAATACAGGCTTTGGTTGCGTTAATTCATATTGAAGTTGGTTCTGTGTCATTGTTCTTAATTATTCTTTATATGATGTTTCAATCACACTTAATAATTTTAAAGCTCATAATAAATAAAAAAATAATAAATTTTGCATATAATGCTTTATAAGATTATATAACAGTAACAGCCTGTTAATGTCCCACTGCTGTGCTAAATCCTCCTCTCCCTTTTGAGGAGAAGGTTTGGAGCTTATTCCACCACGCTGCTCCAATGCGGGTTGGTAGAATACACATGTGGCAGAATTTCAATGAAATTAGACACATGCAGGTTTCCTCACGATGTTTTCCTTCACCGTCTAGCACGAGATGAATTATAAACACTAATTAAGCACATGAAAATTCAGTGGTGCTTGCCCGGGTTTGAACCCACGATCATCGGTTAAGACTCACGCGTTCCAACCACTAGGCCATCTCGGCTTTAAGGTTATATGGATGATGGTGAATTTGAAGTTTTCGTTTATTTTCACACGGGATACATTAATTTAACTGCTTATAGTTTGGCGCTGTATGAAATTATAAATGAATAAAACTATTCCTTACATCGCTAATGCGCTACCAACATTGTGAACTATGTTATGTCCCATGAGCCTGTAATCATAACATGGTTCACCAATCATAAGGTTTTATATTATCTGTACATTTATCTTACAAGATTAAATACTAACGAACCAAGTTAGATCAACGAAACTAGTTAATTTCAGAAAAATAATGTCTTAAGATATAGAAAACAGTATTTATATTGTATACTTGTAATTTTATGTATTGATGATATAATTTATTTATTAAAGTATATTATGTGTATTTTATATTTACATTTATTTATTAGTTTGTTTAATCATAAATTAATATTATCTTATTTATTATTAGAGCACCGCCTACCTCATATCCTATGAGTTATCACTTACTCCGTTGCTTGCCTGGAAGAGATCGCTATGTAGCGATAAGGTCGCCATAATTGTGTGCTACTTTTATTTAGGCTGTATCGATGTTTTGTATTTTTTTCTCATTGTGGTGTACAATAAAGTATAAAGTAAAACACTTGTCCAATTATTATTATTATTTCAGCTAGTGGCGAGTCTGTCGATGCGACGCAGGAACTATTAACCTTATCACTTTCGAATGTCTTGGGCTCGTTTGTAAGCGCAATGCCGATAACTGGCTCCTTTTCGCGCAGCGCGGTGAACCACGCCAGCGGGGTCGCGACACAATTTGGAAGCATTTACACAGGTATACTGAACATTATATTACTTCGTACATTTAACATTTCTAACGCTTCGACACATGCATCGTCGTTCTTCTTTTTTTTTAATGTTCTAGGTAGGTGGACTGGCAAATGAGCCACCAGATGTTAAGTGGTAACCACCGCCCATAGACAATGATGTAAAAAGTGTTATTAATCCTTTCATCGCCCATGCACTACCAATCTTGGGAACAAAGATGTTATGTCCCTAGTGCCTGTAGTTACCCTGGCTCACTCATCATTCAAACCGTAACACGACATTATTAAGTAAAATCCTTGCAATATTTTACCTTACCGCCTCTCACGAGATGAATTATAAACACCAATTAGGCACATGAAAAATTAGTAATGCTTGACCTCACTGAACCCGCTATCTTATGATCATTTATACCCTTTATATAAAAATTTAAAACAATGTATAGCATTCACGAGGCGTTCGACAGTTGTTTAACATCGAATTTGATAGATATGAAATAAATAATATATAATAGATATAATTCCTATATATTTCACACACACAATTTCCACATTTTATCGTAATACTAATTTCCGCCAGCGGCTTTGGATCCGCGGTTTTGGGTATATGGGTATGAAATACATATACAGTAGTTAATACCTGAAAGCGTAACAAAAAATCTCGCTTTCGCATTTACAATATTGAATTGCTTTTTATTTCTGTTTTTTTTTGTTAATGTAATAAAAATAGTTATTTATTATTATTATTAATAATAATAATAATATCTTTAAAGGTTATGTTAAATTGAAAAGATTATGGCTGAGGTGCAATGGTATTGATTATGTATAATAAAAATAATTGCACCTTTTTATTACACGTAATAATTGAATTTGCTTACATCACAATTTTAGTATCTATTATGTATACGAGTATATGTTGTAGAGTGTTTAGGCCTTGGTTGTTCGATTGGATGATTTTTTTTTTAAATTAAATAATCGTTTCCGTATATTTTTTGGCTGTAGATAAACAAATATTATATTTGTTTTTAACAAACTTTAATATAATTTCAATAACGTACGGAATTAGTTTTTATTTCTTTACCATTTGAATCTTTGAACACCTATAGAGATAAAAAGTTGTATTATGTCATAATATTATGGTTATTTTTGTTGTGTAATAAGAAAAATGTTTAAAAGTCATACTTATCGAAGTAATATTGAAAAGCACCAATAGTGTAATAATTTACGGGCCGCCTACCAATGTAAAATGTCGCAGGTTCGATTCCTGACCCCTGGGCTATTGTCGTCCCCACTCCTAACCCAAGTTGTACGCTTTATTGAAGGGTGAAATAGTTATAATCTAGCTATTAGATAAATTATTATTAAAGGTTTAAACATTTATTGAAAATTAATGTTTGATATTTTTTTTATATTAAAATTATTTCGTTTCAGGTATATTGGTTCTCTTATCTTTAAGTCTTCTAACGCCGTACTTCTATTTTATACCGAAAGCCTCGCTTGCCGCTGTCGTGATATGCGCCGTTATATTTATGATTGAATATGAGGTTTGTATAATATGTATATTGTTTACATTGAAAACTGTCGTATATTCTTTTGTATTTGTAATGAACATTCGCGCAAGGCTTAGACCGTGTCTAAGGGGGGCAGATGCTATGTCCTCTTATACCCTATGTCCTCTTTACCCCTATCAACGTTTATGCAAAATTTCATGATGATCGATTGAGGAATTCAGACGTAAAAATATAACAAACAAACGAACTCGCATTGATAACATTATTGATGGGCTGGGATGAGTTGAATTAAAGTGTCCTTGGAAAGACACTTTCCGGAAGACTGCACAAAAATATGTGCTAATTAAAACGATACTAATATTAACTATTTAATGTTTTAACAATATTTATTTTATTTATGTAATAATTTATTATTATTATTAATATTTTTAATTAATAATTTAATATACGATTTGTTGGCCTAATAAATTTGCAAAGACATTGAACGTACCAAAATGTATAGATTTTGGACTATTACGTATGTTTTTTTTTTGGCGATAAAACTACTATAAATATTTACTTGAGCTGTATTAACAATAGTGTTTTTCTTGTCATACAACATGTAATATTGAAAAATAAATTGCTTTCAGCTTCTGTGTAAATAATAATGGCCTTCACTATTATATAAACCGATATAATTATACGACCTTGACTATTCCGTATATATTTCAAAATCAAAAAAGGAATGTCGTTTTTTTTTATCTTTTGAAGTCTCAAATTATTTATACCAAAAAAAAGCAATGTTTAGTTCCTTATTAATAGTAATTTGAAATTAATATTGTAGGTAGTGAAACCGATGTGGCGCTCGAGACGTGCCGACCTTGTGCCCGCGTTCGCTACCTTTGTTCTCTGCCTTATCGTCGGAGTCGAACTGGGCATAGTCGCTGGAGTCCTACTGAATGTTATATTACTGCTGTATCCGAGTGCTAGACCAACTATGGAAGCTGAAATTGTAACGGTGAATATTCTATTCATTTATCGTATTTTCTACGTACTCGCGCCAGCTAAGTAAGTATACTTAGTGCCTTATTGTTAAAATTTTAAAGAGGCACCCTGTATAAAGTCACCAATGGTCTTTAGAAATCCCACTGCGGGCTATCTTCTTTTAGCGTGCAACGTATTTACAGAAATTAAAAAATAACTGTTGCGTGTTGTATATATTTACTAATGTAATGTATGTTCCTAGAATTATAAGTTTTGTTTTTTTTTTTAGAAATTGTGATGTACATACTATTAATAACAGGACGAAGCATAAGCTTGTTAATTACTTTCTCACTATGAGCCTATTAAACAGAGTAAATCATTGTTTTATAGCACAATGTATATGATTTTATAACACAATCCCAGAAAGCGTATATTTATAGTTATAACTAATAATTGTTAAATAAAACCCGCTAAGGCAAAAATGTTTAGAATCGTAGTCGATTTTTTGACAATAAATGCTCAGCTTTATATAACAAGATAAAATGCATTATATATTTATAGTATATAAAGATTTTGACTTTGACTAAATATAATTTGAAGCGAAATCCAACGCAATGACGAATAAAATATACCAGTGTTTTATACATAAATAGTTAGTTACGACGTTTATCTGCACCGACGATCGATGTTAATATTATAATCGAAAAATTTGCACACATTAAATACAGCCATACTGATTGCTTGCCCGGACAACTTTGGTTATCTTCCACGTGTTCTACATTGGGCTTTTCGTGATATTATACGTTTTTAATAATTTCATTAATTACGCTCGCCGTATCTGTTTTAGGCGTAATTGAGAGAAATAATCCGAGAATAATATCTACGTATGTATATATAATCTGATTCTCGTCAAATTTAAGTTTACAGATAATAACTAAAATAAAATTTATAATAACAAATATATATTTTTTTTTAGTGATATTAAATTAATTCCGTCTTTACATATCAGTGGTGTAGGTATTTAATGCCCTTTGTACAAGAAAAAAAAATCAAAGCTAACTTGCGCCGCTGTTGTACATCGACATTGCGAAAACATTTTCTAACACAGCTCTGTATAAACTGGTATCGAAAGATAGGGACAGACATCCTCACAAGAGAATAACCGTTCTGATAATTGGATGCTGAACTATTTAGAGGTGATAGGCATAAGTGCATATGTATCGCATTGGAACAGTGTGGTGAAAAAATATTCGAACATTCTCTTAAAAGTCGAAGAAAGCTTAGCATTAAGACTGTTACTATTTCTCACTTTTCACTTTAGTTAATTCACTCAGGTGTTACGCAAAAGTTCTTCTAAAAGTCCCATAAAAGTTAAATGACTGATTAAAATATGCACATTACATTCAATTATTTGCAGCACATTGGCTTATATAACTAATGTCTCTTTAAATTAAAATAGTATAATAATAGATTGACTGATTTCTTTTCAGGCTGATTAATCAATTAATCTTATGTTTTCACTTTTAATTGAGAACGGTGACAGAGCAAACTTTTGTTAACAAATTGCAACTCTAGGCAAAAACAATAGTGTCTATTGTTATTGACAGTTTTCATATAAATTATGTAACATTGTATCGTCACAAAATGAAACAAGAATAGTTAATACTTACAAACTACTAATATAACATTTCGTACTGAAATTAAAACTAAAGTAACCTCTTATATCTAATTTTCATTGCGATACAAAACAGTTATCAAATTTCTATCGCTTATAGTTATAATACATTTTTGGGTAGTAAATATGTTCAAATCTAGGTCGATTATTCATTATTAAATGGGCAATTTAAACTGCAATTATATTGCGCAAAATTCAAGGCCATCGCAATCACCATAATAACAGCAATAAACATTTTAGCTACGCTTGTAAAGTTAGAGCTTATTCTAGAATATAACTTAAAACTGCCCAATTATTTTTATCATTAATTGCGTTATTGACAAACATTCGGTTCATACTTACTAGATGCGTCCCTACCTAATACATACTAAATGCGTCCCGTGATTTTACTCCGTTCATTTTAGATTTTATACAAATGTCCAGCCGATTCTATTGGAAGAAAGAATAGAAATAAATAAACAACTTTGACCTTGAAAGTACATGACAGCATTGGTCGCGATCTAAATAATCTATGAAATTCATTGTGGATTCGTGAAAAAATGACGTTAAAAGTAGCGGCGATGGTGTTATCGGAGATTCGGAAGATTTAAAGTAAAGATATTTTTATGAATTATGAAAGTGGGTGGGCAAATGGACCAACTGATGTTATGAAGTCACCGTTGCCCGACATTGGCGATATAAGAAATATTAATTATTACTTACAATGCGCCACCAAGCTTGGTAACTAATATGTTACATCCCTTGTGCATGCCTTTACACTAGCTCACTCACCCTTCAAACCGTAACAGGACAATATTAAGTACTGCTGTTTGGTACTAGAATATCGGAGGAGTGGGTATCCAGACAGGCTTGCACAAAGCCATGTGATACATTCATATTTTCCTCTATCAATCTCAATAATCGCAATTTTTTTTATTAACATAAATGTCATCGACCGTAACTAAAGTAAATATATAAATCAATAACATTTATCCAGCATGAATAATATATGTTTACATTACAGATCACTTTATTTGATGGGTTCACTTTTGTCTTATTACAGAACAGCACAGGCTTTAGTTACCTGCTGATAACAGTAGGAAACAGTCTATACTTTCCCGGCGTGGAGTACATTCGACAATATGTCAGCCGAGCCGCGAAAAAGCAGGGCGGCTGTAGCATGCCTGTCGTTATTGACTGCAGATATGTACTAGGTAAATATTCTATATTCCATACCGTTAAATATGGCCAAAAGCAATTATTTATAAACGAAATCTACGAGTATCAGGTATTTTTATTATAGTTCACGTTATAATAGTATAGTAGAAGTATATTTATTTTTATAACTACATAAAAATATACTACTACTACATAATTTAAATAATTTGAATCTAAATCTTCGGAAGGTTAATTCTAACTTAGTCAAAAAAGGTTAAAGTAAACAACACTAGAAACTTACACTAATAGTAATAGTTTTCCAAACTGTCCGCTAGAGGCGCTGATCAAATATCTATACAAATTTTATTGATCTAACGCAAACGCGTTAGTGAAGTAAAATCTTGCAAAAACTCAGATTCAGGGCACTGATTATACCGGTATAAGCGAAACAATGGTAACTTCTGAATTACGCCCTGTAAACAATTCTGCTATCCGTAATCGTATCTTAAATCTAGTATATGGGCAGTAAGTACTAACTATTTGTATACTGGGCTAATTATTTCTGCCCTGAATCGTGCCTTAGGCCCACTGGGTGGTCTTATATTATTAACTTCACCTTATACTAACTGCCCGTCCCGAATTCGTACGTATAATAATGACTTAATCCCCTATTTTTAATCAATGATACATTGCCATTCGATCTATACTTCCTCAGTACTAAGGGCTAAAACATCGTACAACTCACCCCGCGTAATTTTTTCACGCGTTTATTTAAATATGGAAGATACTTAAATAAACTACTAAATAACTGATTCAATAAATAGTTTTAAAATTAATATGTTATTTAATTTGGGAAGGATTTAGCTTCGTGACAGATTTGTAATTATAAAATGAAATTAGTTTCTATTTAGACCACCGGATTTCATGACTTCTACATATATTAAACAATAATATGACACCATTTTTTTTTAGGTGCCGATTTTACCGCAGCCAAAGGTATATGTGCACTGTCAAGCTCGCTATCATCGCGTGGTCAGCCTCTAGTCCTATTATCTCCAAGGTCGAACGTTGCGTCGGTGTTCAGCGGAGCCGGGTCGAATGTCGTCGTTGTGATGACTGCTGCGGAATTAGACTCTACATTGCAGAGTAAGACAGCTTTCACTTATCAATAGAGCTGAAAATTTGTGTATGTCCTAGGTATACTGTTACGAATATAATATTAGAAATTATCATCGATCCAACATTACTTAAGTATAATAATAATGTCCTCAAGACCGATTTCGGCCACGGCGGCCAATCTCAAAAGAGGTTAACCAACTGCGCAGGACATATTATAGTGCACAAGTAAGTGCACTAACACGGGGCACTCTCTATTCCTTAACTCTCATAATCCGATGGGACGGCAATCCGACACGACCGGAAAAAGAGTTCAGGCGCAAAACCAACGGCTTTACGTGCTGTCCAAGCGGGAGTGTACACCTTCCAGTCTGCTATTGAGCATTTTCAACGGAAAAACTCATTTTTTTATTGGTCCGACCTAGGATTTGAACCCAAGACCTCCAGGGCAGCAGCCTTACATCTAAGCACTAGACCAACGAGACAGTCAACTTAAATATAAATTTGCAATAAAATAACGTAAAGATAAGATTGTAAAAAGAACGAACATACCGTCTGTGGAGAAACAACTACAAGAATATATATTTATGTATATGTAGTTCATCTCCTGACCGTGAAGGAAAACATCGTGAGCAAGTCATGTCATGTGTTGAATCTAAATTTGCCGCAATATGTGTATCCAACAACCCACATTAGTGGTATAATCTTCAAACTTTCTACTCAAAAGAAGAGGATGCCTTAGCTCACCCATGGGACGTTTACAGGCTGTTACTTTTTAAAATGAAGATCCGGTTAGCGTGGCTGGTAGATACTTGCCTTTCTCGCCGAAGATTGTGGGTTCGATTCCTACTCAGGACAGATATTTGTGTGCATGAACATGTCTGTTTGTCCTGAGCCTGGGTGTAATTATCTATATAAGTATGTATTTACAAAAGAAAAGTAGTATATGTAGTATATCAGTGGTCTGGTTTCCATAGAGCAAGCTCTGCTTCGTTTGGGATCAGATGGCCATGTGTGAATAATGTCCCAGGATATTTTAATGAAATATAATTGTATATTAATAATAGCACTCATTAGTAATAATTGTTTAAAAATAAAATAAACTTTGCAGATCTCACCGGCCAAGTTGCTTTATCCGAACTAAATGTTAGTGACAAGAAACGGATAACGCCACCTCCATCTTACAAATCGTTAAGTCAAATAGACGAAGAATCAATTAAAGTTATTATAACCGAAGACAAGAATACACCTCTACTTACTAGAACAATATCATGCAAATCTTTATCAAGAGAAATAAACGACACATGACATCGTTATAATGATATATGATAATATTAATTAGTCAAAATGATGCTACGCTAATGTTAACAAATCAGTAATTTTATATTTCTAGTAAGTAGTGTTAGAGGAAGACATGTGATGGCTTCACTTTTATAATTAAAATTTGTCTAGCTTTGGACGGAGCAGTATATTATATATGAAAGTGGAAAGCATGTTTAATAACTTTTCAAAATGGCTTCCGCCATATTCAACATCTGATGACGTAATCCCAATGAAACATTTAGTTATACAAAGTTTAGAAGTCGTAATAAAGTTTAATCACAAATTGACATAATATGACGGTAGTATTTGTGTGCTTGTGTTACATGTGTTTCGAGAATTTAAATAAAAATAACGGTATGTTTTAGTATATTGTGTGTCCACATAAATATGGTTAATAATATTTTATTCTCAAACAAGATATAACAACAGTTATATGAAAACAATGAAAAAATTTAAATATTGTATATTTAAATTTTATAAATAAAATAATAAAAAAATATATTTGTCAGTCCGCACAAAATGGAAATAGAAATGCTCTACTCGTATATTAATTTACTTCACAATTAAAAAAATAAGGTTTGACGTATATTAGTTAGTTAGAAAGTTTAGATTTAAATGCGTTAAAATAACAAAAAGTTCTTGATAAATCTAATAAATTGTCTATGGAATTGAAATAAAATGATTACATTTACATCACAATATAATTACCTAATTCACTTAGTTACCAATTATACCTCACAGATAAATATAGATTTTTTTTATTAAGATTAATATGTTTTGAATGATTAATTATGATCTGTGTATGTCAAGGGGCATCCCCTTCTTGTATTTATTGATAAAATATTGAAATTTGTATGCAGTGTAAAATTTTAAATGTAATCGGTCCAGTTTTCTTTAAAAGAAAATAAATCGTACTTAACAATGTAATAAACTATTTAATTTCCATTTTTGTTTTATTTTTTTCAAGCAAACTCCCAAAATGAGTGGTTACTGTTCATCGCCAATTAAATTTTGTCTATATGTTAATTAATAACAAATATGTCTTAGCGTCCACTCGCTGTTTTGGTTACACGTTCAATGATGACTTCTTATGACTAAGGCAAATAGCATTGACCTTGCACACTCGGCTTGCTCAAGTATGTTATACCGTTACCGAGTTCAAATGTTTCTAAATATCTTCCTTCCATTTAAACGTGGTTAAATTATTCGAGTTATTTGCGAATTTTCCAAATATTTGGTAAAACAAAGTGATATAAATGCGCGAATACGCAAAAGTCAAAGTGAATGAGAAATGTCGCCTTTAAACCTTTTTATTAAAGGTCAAAATATACCAATTCGAAAAAAAATACACTGCGGAACAAGCATTCTCTAATTAGACAAAAGAAACCCGATTGCGTGTTCTGCGATTTACAACTGTCGATAAACATCAATAAATTTTGAGACGATCATTTCCAAGGTAATTGGTGGTCACTATTTTTGTATTAACTTTCATCACACGAACCTTCTTTATTACAATATATTACTGTTAAATTACTTATTGAATTTATTTAAAAGTTTCCTAAATAATTGTAGAAATGTGTACCTACTTAGAACTAGAATACTAAGTCTAGAAAGTTCCATTACGCATCTAATCCAAAAACATTATTTAAAAATTGTGTTGTTTCACAACGCTAAACTCATCAAAAATTAATTTCGTATTCAACAAAGTTAAAATATACAGAATGACCGCGATTTGAAAATTAATTATTCTATTGTATTATCTATAATTTCAAATTTACATTTTTCACAATGATATCATTATTTAAATGGGAACGAGATAAGATATAAAAATAATGCTCAAAGTTTAAGGTAAGGTACTTTTACTCTTTTTTAAATAATTAACGGATAAATTATAAAAATATACGACTTTACTTATAAACTTTGCATAGTGCCTGAGTGAATATTGCTTTCTCTCTTTCTGTCATTATTGATTTGACATTCGTAAGAAAAAGACATTACACAGCTTTGTTTAACTAATCGCTCGTTAAGCAACGTCTATAAGTAAGGCCGATAATTTTTTAATCTCTTTAATTAAAAAGCCCCACAATGAATATAATTTATCGTCTAATAGCTATTGCACATGTTCTATTTTCAAACGATACACCAGTTTACTTTGATGGGTGTAACTCGATCAAAACTTCTTAGCCCACGTCATCTTATAACTCATTTGGGTCACAAAGTATGAAAAATGAATACCTAGTATTTAAAAATAAACAATTAGCGTTGATAATAAATTAAACGGAAATATGAGGTAAAGAAAACACATATTTTAATTTAAATAATATAAATATATTCGATGATATATTAATACACATCTTAGCACCATAAGTTACAATAATAAATGCATGTTCTGACTATTCAGTTATGAGTATCATAAAATCTCATTCTGTCGCACTTTGCGCAAGCCATCAAAAACACAACTTAAAAAACTACAATATCCTAATCCAGTCATTTTACATCCTAAATCCTTAGCGTTTTTTAATCATGAAAATTATTCTTAATACTAATAAAAATGACAATTATTTGATCGTTTTGAAAATTGCATTTTTAATACCCCATCAATTTCAGTAAGGGGTATGTTCATATTTTTCTTCGTATATTTTTATAGTTGGATAAGTTTCTTTGCTTGTTTCCTAGTGCCTTTCAACACTCTGATGAACAAACATTGGTTTGGATGCCGATCTTAATTTCTCGGAAACGACATGAGCAATTCTTGCACTGCGTTGCCATGCCAACTCCCGCGTTCTTTCGTGATTGCTGTCCACACGAACCTAAAGTAATATATTAAGTAAATTGTTGTTAACATAAATAACATGAGAAATCTAACACTTATTTTATTTTATTACTTTCAAATAATTTGTAATAAATAATTTTACCATATTAATGTTGTTTACCTGTTTGGGTTGCAAAACTTTTATCGAATGCAAAGACGCAACTCCTTGGTTGTTCACTCGTAATGTAAGTTTTCCCATCATTTCTGCAGTCGTTGCTGTGGCTGACTTAAGTTCCTTCTTAGCACCACGTCCAATCTGGCAAAAAAATACGATTTAATATTTTGTTTTACCTTATTTTAAACGTTTGCGTATAAATCTACTATACCTCTTTTTCCACTCGTAATATCAGAGGGCCGACGACGAAATTGCCTTTAACGGTTGTTAGATTAGATATTATGCTGACTGCAACATCGCCACTTCTCCTTAGGGATGACAGTCCGTACAATGTTCCTTTAGCTCTGGGCTTACTTTTTTCACTGGTCTTTGTTTTATTTTTGTTTGTTGGTGGTTTCTTAGTCGTAGACTTAGTAGGTGGTTTAGGTTTCGGCTTAGCTGCCTTAGTGGGTTTTGGTTTTACTGTAGTGGTTTTAGCTTTGGTACTTGCTTTCTCTTTGACAGCTCTCGACTCGGTTGTAAAATGCTTTCCAGCAATATCATTAATGACTTCGTCTTTTGCGACAATGTTTTGTTCGATTTTATTATTTTCTTCCAATTTATCAGTTATAGAAACTTTTAAGTTATTATTTTCGCTTTTAGTATCAGTTAATCCTCTACGTGCGGCAGTTTTCTTTTTATTAGATGTTTTTCTAAAAATAAAATTGTTACAATTTAAAGGTTGAAGGTACGTTTAAACTTTGTTCGTTAGAAGTATTGACATTTTACGATCACTAAAAAGTTTAAGAAAACGGGGTTGGAAATGTGCTTTCATGATTAGTTATATCTTACCTTTTATTAGTCTTGGGCTTATTTTTCTGCGGCTTGGAGGTCTTCTTGTTCGCATCAATCGGTTGCAGTTTGACGTTGACAGGATCATAAGAGCGTCGCAATATTTCGTTCATTTTTTCGAGAATATTGTCCACAAATTTATTATATTTAACTATATAAATTGCAGGAACAGTCGCTTGCTTCTTTGCTGGCTCCTCGTTTAACGCACCTGTTTTGAATATGTGATTAGATAACACACTTTGTTCAAATATAGTCACAACATTTATAGAAGTACAAAATAATAGCATCAATCTGCTACATCTTTTGCAACTATGAATTCCTATTATCACGAACAAGATTTAATAATAAAAAAGTTGTATTTTTATAACAGAATAATTCATATCTTCATATTAGATTTTCAATACCGTTTCATTTTGTCATTACCTTTATTATAAGAAAAATCCTCCAAGTATTTTGTATGTTATGTAAAAGCATTTATGTATATGCCTATTTTTTTTAAATATAATTTAACAATTAAATTGTCACTTTCTTTTTTCCATTCAATGATAAAAAGGTTCATAATTCAAAATCGTAAATCAATCTAGAACTGAATTGTTGTACATAATTAATAGTTTCATTTCTAATGTTTCAATTCCAAAATTAAAATGATAATAATTATACGTTTTTAATTATGTTGTAAGACAATATCCATTTTTAAATTAATTACTTCCTTTAAAAAGAACGTGATTATTTTTAGAACAATATAACTATATTATTTATTACAAATCGTCACGAAGAGACTAACTAGCAAAACTTTATACTACTTTTTTAAATCCAATGCATCTTAACAAATATTTACTCGCCCGTTCATGTTATCACGCACTTCAATTATAGATAATTAGGTATGCATTGAACTAATAATTCATACGGCAACGTGTTTAATGTTATTCACGTCGATGGGCACGCCAACAACTAACTGTTTCTCTATCTGCGAGCCCGGTTGAATTCTAATCGCTAATAACAATTAATAGGACCAGTCAACAGTGGATTTTCTATTTTCCACACGTAAAAGAAACTGCGTGCCGAGTCTCGTACATTCAAAGAAATCTAATTATGGAATACATATTAAAGCTACTGAAACTTATGGCTCGTACAGACTTTTTAGAATGTCAGAATCATATATACATTTTATTCAAATGTTATATATCTATAACAAGTTTAGCTTTACATGGCTATTTAAAAAAATTCTTTCCCATGAAAGGGAACTAAGATTGAGCGCACCATCAAGTTGATTTAGGTATCGCTGGCAATAAACGAGTTTCATTTAGGTCGAATATGGCTCCTCGCAACTCTCCCAGAATTTCTCGACAGCAAACATTTAAGAATTTCTCTTTTACCATCTCATTATGTTGTTTTCACTCGACACGCAAAATTTTACGGCTATTTCGTCATTTAGTGAGAGTAAATATTCGATTCAATTTACTTTCTACAGATAGCTTAACTGATTGTTTAGTTAGTCAAGGTCATTTCCTGAGATCTATCCGAGCAAGGTCAAAGAAAGTGTCAAGGTTGTAGAAGAAATCGGGTGAGTTCAACGAACTAGCTCCGGATGGGAAAGTACGCAGGCAGCAGACGCGCTCCTCGTTGCCGTCCCCTTAACATACATCGGGCTACAAGAAACTAGTTCCTCATTGACAGTCTCTCTGGCACACTACTCGTCCTTAAAATATATGCGCAAGATTTCTAGATTGTAATCGGGAGACACTCGCCACTATGTTTGATGGAACGCTTAACATTCATTTGGTTTTAGATCTTGTGGATATTACTTACACATTAAAGGTGTGGGAAATGGTAGCAGAGGTTTCTTTGTGCGTTATACTACATAAATAAATCGGTCAAAAAGCTAGTTACTTATATGTTACATTGAAGTTTTATATGCAATATTAATGTATAATCAATATAGAAGAATTATAAAATAATATATAGTGATGAAAGTTAAGCATTATACAAATAACGAGGATAATTTTGTTATTCTTGAGGAGGGAAATTTTATATAAATACATATAGGATTTTGACTAGTATACGTTTATTTTTTTACAAATAAAATTAAATTAATACAACTAGATAATGTCACTGTTATCTGACAATAAGAACTAGAGTTCTGACCGATAATTTTCTCTCCTACACGTTAACATTATAAATTTTCTAGACGCACAATTCGCAACAAAGGTTATATTGTATATGAAAGTATAATAAAATTTACACAGAAATTAGAACAAACAGATTTATTTCAAAAAACTGCCACGGAACTGTTGTGACATGATCTAGACATTAATTTAATTTTTAACTTTTGCCCCATACTTACACTTTCACACATCAAGCACGCACACTTAATAAATAAAATAAATAGAGTAAATAAATAGTCAATAAATAGTTAAGCTAAGGAGGGGACCGCGGGGGTCTCTCAGGTGGATGTTAGGGCGAGTCTCGCCCGATCTCCGGCGCCTTCTAACTATCTGAACTTTTTATGCTCGACGGCTGCAGCCGCGGCGGATGTCGCTTTGGTTTTCTTTACTTTGATGTGGCTGGTTTTTTTTGCGCTCTTTTTCGCATACGCCGCGACGTTCGCCTTCAGTTTTTTTGACTCACGTGCTTGCTTTTTCCTGCCAAGAGCATCAGAAATGTCATCGTCGTCGTCATCATCGTCGTCCTCCTCTTCGTCTTCATCATCATCATCATCTTCAGGGTCAAGTGCGTCAGTTATGTCATCATCTTCTTCATCGTCATCATCATCAGCAGCGGCAGCGACTTCAGAACTTGCGACAACAGGCGACTCTACTTCAGCGCTAGCTGGCTCTTTTTGTCCGGCTTCAGGTTCATCGCCATCAACGGCACCTTCAGCGGCTTCGGAAGCTTCTACTTCCTCAGAAGCTGCAGCAACTTCGTCGACTGATGCCGCAGGCGCAGGTGCAGCAGCAACAGTGTCAGCTGGTGCTACTACAGGTTGTACTCCAGTAGGTTCATCATCGTCGTCATCGTCGTCTCCGCCTATAGAAAGAAAATTAAATTAGTATATAATAAATTATAAATAAACTATATGAAAAACTTGTAAAAGTAAATCTCTTTTTACTTTCAACAAGTCTTACCTCCTAAGATATCATCGAAAAATCTTTCTAAATAATCGTCCTCTTCATCATCATCAGCTTCATCCTCTTCATCATCATCATCGTCATCGTCGTCGTCATCATCGTCGTCATCTCCTATAAAAGGAAAATTTTAAACATGAGTATACAATATTACTATTATGTACATATATATACACGTTTTACAAAATCATGAATAAATAATAATTATCACCCGCACCCAAACATGATCATAACATACATGTCACACTTTTAGGTAACGGAACTATTTGCTTTTAGTTTGAAAATGTTTACTTGAAACTGTTAAATAAATTTCGCTTATTTATTACTATTTACTGCAATATTTCTTTGTACAAATGATCTATTTAAACAGTTAATCAGATTCCGTGCTGGGGATTGGTGCGTGACGTCCTGAGCAAGGCTTTCGACTGTGGAAAGCAGAGTAGCTTCAATTTCTCTGATTGAGTTTTTATGTTTAAATTAATTAGCAAATGAGAGCACCTGTCACGCTGTTCGACTCACATTCCGTTGGTCCGCGTCCTGATTCATTGGAATTTTTATCGCCTGCACGTAACACTTATAGTTGTAGCAGTAATAGTAGAAGTAGTCACAGTACTAATAACTAGTAACTATCATAAATGAAATAAATAACTTTTTTAGTTATGCATTTTAGCAATTCTTTTAAAATTAAAACATTATTCAAAATAACAAAAAAGTTTGAAAACTATTACTATAAAAAAACTACCATTAAAAAAAGTGTAATCACGTCAATTTACCGTAAAAATAACAATAATAACGACTTGAATGCACTCATTATGGACTAGATTCTCAGGTGTTCATAAAATGTAAATGTTTCATAATTGATATATCGGTACAATAATTACTATCTCGTTTCAAAAAAGATTGATTCATGTTTTTTTTTATTAATTATTCCGTTATTATTTTACTTCCATAAATAGGTAACAGTTACGATGTATAGGTATTATTATTAATGATTACAACAAAAAGAAATATAATTTATTTATTGCTTATTTCAAAACGAACAGATTAATTATTTTAGAAAATAATTTTCTGTATAAATAGCGTGTAATTCATAATACAAATTATTTTAGTTATTAACACGATTATTTTTTAAAGACAATTTCATACCATTTATATACATTTTTTAAATAAATATTAATAATAAGAAAAATGCCCTTTTGCCTTTAATTATTAATTACTTTGTTTCGCTGGTTTTTAGTTGCTTAACATACCTGATAATGCATCGAGGCCAACGTCATCATCATCATCGTCGTCATCATCGTCATCGTCATCGTCGTCAGAGGAAGACGCTGGAGCAGGCGCAGCTACACCTGCAGACTGCCTACCTACTTCTTTCTCCTGGACATCATCAGGCCGTGAAATGGGACTTCCATAAGTCGACAACACTAAGCAGCACAACGCCGCCAATAACAACAACGACCTCATCTCGTATCTGAAACAAACACAGGCCTTTAATCATCACCGCCAACATGACCGCGATTGCGACAGTGCCGATAAGTCCCGCCACTATCACGGTCACTGCTATCACAATAACACAGCACTAACACAAACACATGATCACTAAGTCCTAAGGGCACTTCACCTTTGACTTTCACTGTTGAGTCCTTTGGGGCTCTAGCGGAAGAGGTTCCGCTCGCGTCCTTCTATGTCGGTGAACGGGACGCTATGACCGAGGTTGGCGATCGGAAACGATATAGCGGCGGCGTCTTCACGGCACTCTCTTTTATAGCGTTACGTCACTCGCGGGGAAGGAAAGTGGTGATGGTATTCACACTGGACATAGATCAGCGACCGTGAAGACTTTCACCGCCTATTGGCTTTACTTGCTTATCCATCAATATGTTTACCTTTGAATCGTAACTAAAAAATGCTTACACAATTTCAGATAACTTGGATAATGCTCACATGTTTCTTTTCAAAGTTTATGTTAAGAACAAATAACTTATTATTTTTAAATAAGCATATTAAGTAAATCTAAAATTATACATAAAATGCCACCTCTGTTTGCAAACTCTTCTATTATTTAGTATCGAAGAGGGGTTGGTTAAGTTCGATTGACTAATTTATTCAACTTATTTGCCGACTCGGTATGTCTGGTTAGAGAAAAGTGCGGTGGCGTGTGGTTTCGGAATCTTAAAACAGTTTTAAGCCATTAGTATGTGGGGACCAGCCCCATACTTTCACTTAAGGTTATGTATATAAGCGCGTCCAAAGTGTAATTGATAACGTGACGTAAAATTGGAGGCAATCGATTGGGAAATAATGCCACTTTTACTCAGCTGTTATAATAATTTATTGCCCGAATGATCTTAATAGAATACCATCAACTTAATTTGGCTAGATACTAAAATAATATTCAAAATATGGAAATATCTTAGTTTAAATATCATGGAAAGTTCAGATGTAAATATTTGAGTTTTATTCATATTTTTAGCACTTTCTTTTCTTATAACTTTGAAATACATAACATAAACACGTAGTATAGCTCATTAGTATTGCCAACATTTAAAATTTTAAAATGTTTTTGTATAAAGTTTCGAATCCGTTGATTTTAAATTTGGAACTTCATGAACTCGATAATTCTAATACACATTAACCAGATCTACGCACACATACATATGAACATATCGATCACTTTATCACAGTCGTTTCAATTTTTATCTTATAAGCCTCACAATATTTGCATTTGCAAAAATCTGTAACTTGTATTTCATGAAAAATCTGACAATAAAACTATCGTTTTACAATAACGAATAAATTAAAATATGCTGTCAAAAGAACCTTAATAAATAAGGCATATTAGTTTATTTTTATTACATAGAATAATTATGAAAGGGTAGAGTTATTATTCAATATATAAATTAAATCTATTGTAGTTGATGACGTAATTTCAATTGTGAAGAAGAGTAATGAGTTTATTTTCTATTTCAGTTTATCTATATAAATTATTCATTTCGAAATGATTGAAGCTTCCCATTCAAATTTTCCTTTAAAATAACAATTGAAACGTGCTAAGAAGAGTCTATTACTTGCACAAAATATTTTTATGACATAAATAATAAATAATAATTTCAAACTTAGAAATATATAAACGCATACGTTTAAAAATTCGTGTTTATATTATGCAAAACTTTATATTCGAACTCATAACAAAACATATTGAAATAATCTTAGTATTTAAAAGTAATTTAACGTTTTCTGCGTATTCTAGGCGTTTCTTTAAATATTACACACATATTAAAATTAAAATAAAAAAATTCAAATTATAATTATAGCATACGTTTTCATTTGAAATTTTTATTTATAATTTTCCCGATTTTTACGTATGTTTCCCTATGCATAAAGTTGTATGATATTGGACACATAAAAATTGAGAATATTACAATCGACACACAGGATAAAAAGTACAAATTAATATTACATATCTCTCATTGTTGGTTTATACACGGAACCCATAGAATTCCGAATTTTATAGAACCTGATTATTTAACTAAACCAAAATCATCATATATTATCGATGTTAAATATAAAATAGGTATACATTAAGCATTGGATCAATTCAACAGGTTGATATCGCGATAGCTTCTAAACCGAGAAAGGTCTAAACCCGTTTTCGGTATTGTAGGCGGCTACAAATATTTGTATGCGTCTTGTGAATGGACCTCGAAGACTTTCTCTCGCACCGACTGAGTCTCTAACACACACACATGCAAACCTTACTGTAAACATTGTTAGTTGTTTCGTAAATTAAAAAAAAAGACTTTTTATAAAATTTCCATATTATAATTATTTTATAAAGCATATAATATAAAAATCAGTTCCTGATAAACTCCATACATAATAATGATCCCAGATTATACTCGTAATGTTCATATGCTTCTATTGGATGCACGCCAATGCACTGTGCGTATTAACAGTATTATCGGATAAAACGTTGATAATAATCAATAACCACTAATTTTTTATGATTTATTTGAAGTTAAATAAATGTTTTGTTTCAATCATTAATTATATTCGAAATATCAAGCGCTATATTTTTATAACAAAATGTAAAATATCGATTTTAATATTTTTTAATAAGCAGTGATTAAAGATTATAAAGGTTTTTTCGCAGTTAATCTTGAACATAAAATACAGACAAATACTCAAATACCTAATTTTCCAGTCGCACTATGTCTTTAAAGCGACGTCATATTCACACAAAAGGAAACCACGGATACGGCCGTAAGGTCAACGCATTTGCAATACGGTACGGTTACTCTAAATATTTGTGTTAATCATTAGACTTACTCATTTTCAAATTTTCGTAGACTGATTTAATTATGATAGATATTGAAAACATTATTTATGTAAATAAAAAGTACTTGAACGACCGAGCTTCGATCGACTTTAATTAAATTGGTTATATGTATATATATTTTTAATTTCGTTAAAAAGAAAAACCTTCTCTAAATACAAAGTTGATCACTATATATATATATATTAAATTATGAGGACTGTGGTTGTCTGGTAATTGGATTCAGTAGGTTCACTTGTTATAATAACGACTATTTTTGTTAATTGTGTGCCTTTTTATTATAGTGTGTCATTTATGCACCGTTACAATGTTACTTACGTCATTTATGAGATTAGAAATCTCTTCCATAAAACATAGAGAAATTGGAAACATTTACTAAAGATTGAAGGTAGATCAATATTAATAAAACAAAATACCATCAATAATTTGAAATAAAAATAATATCATATATAAATAAACGAAATCAATAAAATATATCTAAATAATCCATTGAAGTCTATAGATGTAATTGTTTTCTATTTTACTTTAGTTTGTGTTAAAAATAAGAGAAATACTTAACTCATCAAACAATATAAAACCAGATGCCAACGCAATGGTTATTCGGTATCAAGGGATTTGCTAACAAAACAATTTCAAATTGAAGTGAAAAGAATTGAAAATATTTTTTATCTTTAGTACATCGAATGAAACTTGCGGTTTTAAGATATTAAGGTACATTACGTTTATTTTCCAGTGATACTATTAAATATACATTATCTAAACCGCTTTCATAAACCCATTTGAAATAAAAGTCATTTCTGAGAAAGAAAGCCAACATAACAGCGTCATTCTTATGTAACCAAAAAAATCTCTTAAAAGTAAAATTTCAAAAGACATAATATTCTCGATTCTTTCTTCGCGGATATTAAACGAAAGTCGTTCACGTTTCATTTATAATCTAGATAATAAATACGTTGAACGTTTTTTATTTTTTGTTGTCAGACGATTACAATATTAAATGATAATATATTTTTTTGAATTAAGTTTAAATTAATTGAGGTATTACTTGTTACTAAGATAGTATTATGTATTGTATCTTTACAAATAAATTTTATTTATAGCAATAAAACACTGTACAAGTGTTAAAAACACAAACACTGTGACAAGTAACTGTGTCCCAGTGATAACGGATTAGCGAATATTTCTCTCACAAAATAAACTATACTTAATGACGTCAACTTGAAAGAACTTTAGGGATTTTAATTTAGAACACGTTGCCCAAGGATATATTTAAGGTAACTTGGTGTTATAAGATTATATCTTGATATATCTTTTCTTTATACAATCATTATTATTTATTATACGAGTTTTTATATCAAAAAATACATTCTTAAGTTTTATTTCTAAGTTTCTACTAACTATATGCCATCAATTTACTGACATTAGTACCAAAAACAATTTGTTTCATCGTAACTAATTGTAAAATATTAGCTATCCGTCGGGTCTATTCAAGACTTAAAAATGGCAATATACTTCCCTAATTATATAATAAAATATTTACATATATATGCATAGTATTTATGTAATATTTTCTATAGTATATATTGTTGATTATATCTGTAGTTTTCTTATATTGTATATTGTAATATTTAGTTTTTTCTATTGACATATATTACGAAAAACTGGAAGAAATATATATATATAATTTATAAGGGATATATAGGGAAGCCTTAAATTTTTTCAGCTTTATTGTATTAAGTTGTATTCCGATATTGTTTTTGGGACACAATAGATTTTTAAATAAACAAATTATATTATATTACCTTGTTAGAAAATTAGAGTATACTAAATTAATTCTAATTAACTTTCAACATATTTATAATCAGTTTACATTGAAAATTTAAATCGTTTAAATAGCTATATTTAATTTGATAAACAAAAAACAAACAGTAGTAAGTTGTCAAGTATTGTAATTTTATAACAAATCAATTTCATCGAGGAACAATTTCAGTTCTCGTTTATACGAACCCTATTACTTATTGTAAAACCGATTCAATGGAATACATTTAATTGTTAAAATTATACTAATCATAAGCTGTATATATGCATTTCAAACACCTTTAATCTTAATACTGCATTTTTATGATTGTAAAGAGAATCAAATTAAATGCAAGTACAGTTATCAGAGTGTAATGAGAGCGATTATCGCAGGTTTGTTATCTATATACAATAACAATAGTCATATAAAAGTTGTAAATGCGTTTTTTTTAAGAAATATTTATATTTCTTATTTAGCTAAAATATATAAGTAACAATCCATAAAAATAACAGCTGTATCATTCCAATAAAGCAATGATGTCATGAAGATGTTTTCAAATAAATTCGCAAAAGGATATGACTATTTATGTTTTCAATCCCAAATAAATATAATATAACGAAATAGAGGTTGTGTATTAAAAACTATCTTATCTTCTTCTTCTTCCTAGCGTTTTCCCGGCCTAGTGCTGCCAGGGTCTGCTTTCCTACATCTTTGCCTCCACTTTGCCCGATCTAAAGCGTCGTCTTGAGTGAGATCGTGCTCTCTCAAATCGTCCCTCACAACATCGAGCCAGCGCTTCTTGGGCCTGCCGCGGGATCTGGGGCCTTCGACAACAAAGTCCAGGCATCGGTTCCCAACATAGTCTGGCGGTCTGCGGCTAATGTGGCCAAACCAACGGAGACGGCTTTCCTGCAACTTGTCCGCTACATCGCACACGCCAAGGCTACCGCGGATGTGCTCGTTACGAATACGATCTAGTCGCGTAACGCCACACATCCACCGCAGCATCTTCATTTCCACGACGTGAAGTTGCTGAACATGTCTCGCGAGAGCTGGCCACGTCTCGCTGCCGTACAATAAGACTGGTCGGATGATGCACTTGTACACAAGGCCCTTTAATTTCACCGATATCCTGCGATCACAGATTACCCCGGTGACTTCCCGCCATTTGGCCCAAGCTGCGTTTATTCGAGCTCTGACGTCGTGGTCGATCGTACCAGACTCGTGCAGTACGGACCCGAGGTATTTAAACTTTTCCGTCTTGATAATGGATTCTCCGCCTATCTTTATGGGTTCGGGGTCCGTACTGCCACAGGCCATATACTCGGTCTTCGCAACATTTAGCATCAGACCACCCCTCGCTAGCACACTCTTCCACTGGTTCACCTTTTGCTCCAATACCTGCTTGTCCTCATCTACCAGTGCAATGTCATCAGCATACATCATGAGCCAGGGAGACGGTTCATGGGCTTTCGCTGTGACAACGTCAAGCACTACACTGAACAGAAAAGGACTCAGGGCCGAGCCTTGGTGGACACCAACTGTGATCGGGAAAGGGTGTGTGTCGCCAACGGCGGTCCTCACTATTGATTCCGAATGATGGTACATGTCTCGGATAATGTCAATATATATAATATATAAAAACTATCTTATATAAGACATAATAATATTAGATACAAACAGAACATGTAATTTAGATACACTTATTTTCAGAAATGAGTTAAAATTACGTGAACGGATACGCGGATTTAAGTCAGTCGCTAATATGCGGTTATAACTAGAGCTCAAGTAAGACGTGTAGTGTAATGCGTTATGTCAAGCTAACGTCATGTATCATCAGAAACATGTGTCAGTTCAATTGTGGTCAAGTTAACAGTAACGGTCTCGTCGTGACTCGTGATGTACCAACACTGTTCGTAGAGCTCACCCGTTTTAGTAATATGATTTCTAATATATATACTCGTATAAAATACACGTTCGTGTTTTCTATTTAAAGAAAGCTTTCGCAAATTACGAATTATAGGATATTAATCATTTTTATTTATTTTAGAAAACTGAATAAATTAAGTCTGTTCCAAAATTTTTGTTTGTTAAACAGATAAATTTTAATACGATTCTAATAGGAAAACAATATAAATTAAATAATTTAAAATAAGTAAAAAAGAAATTGGGAGAAATGTTGAAAATAGCTATTGAGATACTCCGAAAACTTTGGGAATCTGAAAGTTAGGGGATGATATAAAAGCATTCGGTATTCGGCTAAAAATCATCGGCATAATGGCCGAATACACCAAACAGAAGCCAAATATACGTGGCATCTCTACTATTAATAGTTTTTGTATGTCAATTATTGCATTGTTTCTTATAAAATCATACTTGTTAAGATTTTAAATGTTATGAAGTATGGTCATTACTAATTTATATACATATATAATAGAATCAAGATTGTCCGTCGGTATTATGTACGGCCTGATATTTCTGACTGACATGTATAAATGCGACCTTGATGTCAGGTACGTGAACTAACGGGGCCAAGAACTAGTATACCATAGACACAGACTATATAAAATCAAAAATATATATTTTCTTTTAACAATTTTTAATGTTTAATATTTTATAGCAAATTTTATTTCTACGTATGTTATGTACTCATTTTAGCACTTTGTTTTTTAGTCTATACAGATTTTAAATATACTTTAGTTATTCTAAAGCAAAAGAGGAATGCAAAATATTGGTGTATTTTGGTTTAAAGTAAGGAAAGAGCCAGTATAACGAACAATGAAGACCTTCGATTTTATTATAAGTAGCCTAACTCACAGTACCGATGGCTTAGTGGTTAAAACATGTCTCGTTAGACTGATCCATATGTATCCACCAACTCGAGTTGAAGCAGCTTGGTTGTGTGAGCAGCCTTCACAAACCAGAACAAGAGGCCTTAACCCAGCACTGGGACCTTTACAGACTTTATTTTACTTTTTTAGCATATTGATTATGAGAATAATTTTTGCTTCCTAACATATCGTTTATAATTATTGGAATAAGTTCAATGTTTTATGCTGAACATAAAAGACTTTTGAAAGCAAATTATATTTCAATTTGGAAACTGTTTATTGAGTTGCGGATGTTTTTTTTATAGTTGTGGTTATTATCATAACTGAGTCCAAAGTTATGCTTTTTTACCAAGAAAAGCATACTAATTTATAATGGGGAATCTTATGTGCATCTAAAAACCATTCTAATTACCATACGCTTAAGGTCCGTAGAGCTGTAGGGTTTAATCTATCCCGATCCGATCGAGACAAAACATATTTTAATGAAGTTTTTCTTCCAATACAATCAACTAACTATACATCATTTGATGACGTATGTACAAACCTGTACCTGCTTATCAAGAGTAATCAAGTTCTCTCCTGAAGATTTCTAAATGAAAACAAGTATGTTTAATTTTCTGTTTATTTCAGTATATAATATACATTTCGAGATTGCATGTGATTATAAAATTAATACCATTACACGAAAGACAAAGACAGAACAAACAGATAGGTTTTTCTATAAATAATATTATTTTTTAAATAAATAAGCTGGATTTTTTAATCTGCGGTGACACTGGCGCGGACCTGCCGTTGGCCCACTAACGACCGGTTGTGAGTACTTTCTTTCTGGGCTTCTCACTTCCGCCTGCGCGCCTCCACGCGCAAGGACTTGACTCACACGCCTAACATTTATATAAATATGTCGGTACAAATGTTCATTTTAATCTAACAAAACATAATAAAAAGGTTCTTTTTCATAGATACAATCATTTAATTTAAATCCTTAACAAAAAAATTAATCTTTTTTAATAATTATTAAAAAAAAATAAAAGACTTAGGTAATGTAATGGCTTAGTAATGTCGTACTAGAAATAAGTCACCACTTAAAAAAAAAAATTTAAACATACTTAACTTTTTTAAGTCCAACGTTGGGCCAACATTAAGGTTGTGGTAAAACTTTAGTATACTTACGGCAACTCCTAATACATTAGGAGGTAAATAGGTTAATATGACATTGTTTTATATTTCAATGTTTATCATTCACAACCACACACAATTATAAATAACTTGCGCACATTCTATTCGTTTATGGATTATTCCTCAGCTAATACCAAACCAACAAGTAGCAGATTTGTGAATATATAAACAAAATTACTATTAAGGATTGTCATAATTATAAATAAATATTTAACCACATAAAACTACTTTTTACAGGACATATTATAGTGCACAAGTCCCTCACTCTCATAATCCGATGGGCAATCTATCACGACCGGAAAGAGTTCAGGCGCAGTACCAACGATTTAACGTGCTTTTCAAAGCACGAGTGTTCATCTTTCCAACTTTCAGACACCTACTGAGGATCTACAATCTAAAAACAATATATTTTTTTCTGACCCGACTAATTAGGGCTTAAACCCAAGATATGCGGCCGTTTCAAAAATTATTGACTTTATAAATCAATATTATTATATTATATATTTATTTTGTACAAAAGAATAGATAATATAAAAATTCCATATAATTGTTAGAAAAAGTAAAATTACAAATATACAAACATTACAAAATATTTATAATAATATAAAAGCTATTGAATCTTCTGAGAAAATCGCTCGCTTATACATGTACGAGGGAAACACAGAAACCTCCATATGTGAAGTAGGTTTAAATGTTTGAGTAGAAATTACTTATGAATTGAGTAGAAAAACGGATGACTTTCGTAAATATAAATTCAAATTTTGTATTTTTAAAGATATTTTTTTATTTAATTTAATTTAAATTTAATTATAAATTAAATACCAGCTTTTTGCACGCGGTTTCACCCACGTAGTTTCCGTTCCCGTGGGAATTGGGGGAAAAATGTAGCCTTTGTTACTGACTGATAATGTAGCTTTCCAGTGGTGAAATATTTTTAAAATCGGTTTAGTGGTGTAGGCTTGAAAGCGTAACAAACAAACAAACTCACATTTAATTTTAAAATTTTAGTTAGGATACCTAAAAAATAATAATCTTAAGCCGCCATCTTGCGGCTATATTCAGCACTTTTAAAGCTCCAGGTTCAGAAGTTACAATCATTTATAGAATATCTAAAGAACATCATACGTAATCGTTTCCTCTACGTATCACAGATGGCGCTGATCAAGTTTTACGTATTTTAAATTATGCTAGAAGTTTTGCCTTATATACTTTTATGCTGTTATATGAGGTAATAGATGTTTATTTTTATATTATAGAGCTACAGAATGAATTATATCTGTGTCTATGACTTTTAGTAATTTAATTATTAATGATGTTCTAGGATAATCGTTACCTAAATAATTATTAAGATATTAGATTAGTAAGAAAGGTAATTTTGAAGGAAACATTATATATAATTAATGGAACTATTAATAAAATAACAAATTTAACCTGAAACAAAAGTATCTAAATAAGTATTAATATGAAATGCGAACGTTAATTCAATCAACTATTTAAAATTCGTAGGCGTACCCGTCGCAGTCGATGATATTGCAAAATTAAATAAAATTAATGCTAAAGTATTCCGCAATGCACCTTATTCTAAAAACTAATTTGACAAAATTATGATTATTTTATAAAATTATCGATATATCATATATAATTACTTTTTAAGATTCTTCAAATAGTATAACTTAAAATGTCAATGATACAAGTCAAACAGATTAAAGAAATATTTTTGTCGTTGCAATAAGCAAACGATGCAATCATAGAACCATAAACTTCGTTAAAAATAGTCGTATTTTTATTTAAAAATAGTCTATTAAGCAAACGGTACAAATGCCGAGATCTACATATTTATCTATATATTTACTCATCGCAAAACAATGACACCTCACGTAATAAAAACAAGGATGTGTGCCAATCTTTTTCATCGAGATTATCGGAATGTGGCGGTCGTTCCGAGTAATCGGAACAACATAAATATTGGTTAAACGTCGCTAGACTGAATTCATCTTTAATGTACTACTTGAATTGAACCTTATAACCATAAAAATGAAATAATGGTGTACAACAATAAGGATTGTCGACAAATTAACTTGCACCTGAGTACTGGCGTATGTTAAATGCTAGCCCCCTTAATAATTGTTTAAAGGTTGTATAGTTAAACAAAGTTTTATTTTTCGGATGTCAAATGCAGGTGGCACAGAGTGAAATCAGTGTTCAATCAATCAATCAAATTTTGGGCATTTTATCTGGTGACGATTACTGTGAAAAACTGAATCAAAAACTCAAATGAAGTAATTTCACGTATATGAATGCCTTAAGAGGAGACCTCAACACAACATATGACATTTGCGGACTGTCACTTTATTACTGATTGTATACACACTTTGTTACTTAAGAAATATTATTAAGCAAACATTTAATAAATATATAATAACAATCTGAATTTCATTTATTAAGCTTTACCTCAAGTTAGACAAGGAAACATTAGCGCACAGTATTACACAGCTTATCTAAATCTTTTATTATTAATGTTATAAGAATACAATAATTTGGAAGCATTCTAGCGGATCAAATCTGTATAAACCTCCAGCTCATGTGATTTAGTCATGTGACGGCGAGACAATGACAGCCTTGACATTTTCAAAGAGGACGATACCGAGCTTAAAGCTATTGCCATGTCTCATCAAAATAACTAATAAACCTTAATACTTTAATAATAAAGTCTACTTTTGTATAAAATCAAAATTTTTATATACTTTATAAAACATGTTGGTTACCTGTTCGTAATATTAAGAAAATCTTTTGTTTCCAAGTGAAGCGCCTGTGGATAAATCGGCTTACCTAAACACCTTATACGTTTAATTCCGGATCTGCCTCAAACAGATACAGAATTATTTTTTCGCACATAACAATAAAGCAACATTTTATTTAATATAAAATGAGTAAGTAATGTAACATAAAAAATTATAAATTTCAAATTCTAACTTATAATCAAATTGAAAAGTTGAATTAATAATTCAAGTATTTTTTTCGAACCAATATGACCTACAGAATCAAAAATGTAAATACTTTGCTGAAGGTTGTAAATTTATATCCGGGCAAATACTTCTAAGTTTTTTAATTCCTACATACCAATTTACATGTTTATAACCAAAGTGACATTGTTGTAGATTTTCTAATCCATCACAAGTGAAATATTACCTTTACCCAACAGTGGCTTATGAATATTCGTTTCATATTTTAGTAATAGTAGATATGAGTTATACTTGCCCACTCTTAAGAAAGACAATGCTGAGCAATAAGGTGACTAAGTGGGACCAGACTGCCCTACGCAGGACACTATCACTGGTATTCCTTGCGCAATCATTAATAAACTATGTCAATGAAACTATTGTAACTTGTTTTTACAAATGAGTTAGTATATGCAACTTTATGTTAACGACAGCTTAAATAAAACATTTATCTCATTTAAAATTAACAACTAATCTGTATTCTTAATGCAAATTTCTATTCCGATTTCGAATATGATGTCTAAATTTTAAATGTAAATTATTAAAGTCAGTAAATGTTGTTCAGTTAGTCACAATGATGATGTCCTGGCTGCGGCGGTCATTCTCAAGAGATACTAACCATTTGCGCATATTATAATGGACAAGTGTGTATGCAAACACAAGTAAGCCCTCTATTCCCGCACTCCTATTTTTTTTATAAAATAGGTAAGTCGCTTACATAGAGAATGCGCCACCAACCTTGCAACCTTGGGAACTAAGATGTTATATCCATTGTGCCTGTAGTTAAACTGGCTCACTCACCCTTCTATCATATTGCTGTGTTCCGGTTTGATGAATGGCGTTAAAATCATAATCCGATGGGACGGGAATCTGGAGATGGATCAGATGCAGGATATTGAAATTGCAAGGCATGAGAGTGTTCAACGTCCTTGACTTTGAACTTTTTATGGGGCCGGCTTGGGATTCAAATTTAAAAATTCGGAGGTGTGGGAACTGCAGCTTATAAGCTAGGCACTGCCTATAGTAAACACAAGCCAGGGTAATAACGGAACAAGGGATATGATAATTGATACTAAAGTCGTCCATTAACAACGATTACATACATGCTTTCACGATGTATTTATAATTATTAATATTTCTTAGTGCAAATCATACGGATGAGTTTGCGCGAGGCAACTTCTTACTCGTAGTCTTAGATGCCCATTTTTATCTACACCCATGCGTCTTCAAGTTCCAAATAAATATGCTGATTAAATGTATATAATGTTATTATAGTATTATATATTAATAAAAACCAACGATTGCTTTAAATTAAATTACAAAATATTTTAGCAGAAATTCAAATCATAATTATATTAAAAAATCGATATAAAATATTTGATATTAATTAAATATGCTAAATTGTGTCCCAAATTTTTAATAGCGATCGTTTCAAAATCATCTTCAATGTCTTTCCATTCGCGTGACGTGGACAAATATTATTTCTTCATTTCATAATCATTACAATAATGTCATTTGAATTCAGAATCATGATGCTACCCTTCCCGGCTTTGCACGTGTAGAATCAGAGTCTTCATATAACTTTTATATCGTTATATATAGATCTTTATTGGTTTACGCTGCCCACGTTAGTAAAGCTCCAAGTCAGCGTAATTTCCCGACATCTACAACAATTGTCATATTTCAGCCAATTGACACAAAACCTTACTTTGTTTTATAAGATGTAGAGATTACAGAGGATGAAATAAAATATGATTAATTTTTATATATATAATATATTCATTCTTAATATTATGTAATTCCTTTTTTTAAATGCTTGTAAATTTCACAATGCTGTGCAAAGGTGTCTTACGTTTTAAGAGTCATTATTTTGAAGCTTAATCCACTGAGATGCTCTGTTGCAAGGAAGAAAATATTTTAATTTGTAACCATTTTTTTTGTTATTTTGCTTCATATGTAACTTCTTACTAATAAAAATACAAACTAAGATATTTAAGAACTCATTAATTTCGTAAATACAATTCGTTTGAACATTTTGAGTTAAATTCTACGTATTTATTTATTGGCTCATTTTAACCAAACAAGAATTCTAATAAATAATTTTATTATAATAATTAAAAGTAGCAAGCCGTTATGCCTCTTACCTACCGACAATTACACAATCCACCACTTTGTTACTATCTTCTATCGCATAGAAACAGCGTTGCGTGATCAACGTATTAAAACAAGCATTTACTCAAATCAATTAAATACGATATGTATTTTATGTTACTTCTTCATTAAAAAAAATATGGGCTGAAATATTATTAAAGATAGATGACGTATAAACACGCCATAAATTTTATTTATCATGATTAAACTTGGTACATTGACCTGTATACATTCTCGTAAAAGCGTCTAAAAATAAATAAAATATTAATTAAATAATAAAATATTAGCTTAAATAATATAATTTAGACCCATCAAAACGTAAATATTACTTTATTTGGTATTATAATTTCATTTAAAAAAAATGTCGCCTCCATTGTCTCTCTCAGATGCTGGAAAAAGTTTTTGGCGTATTAAACCAAGCTCGCCTTAGCCAACTCTTTGCTATTACCCCTATTGGACTATGCAGACTCAAGCGCTAGACTAGACTAGAGCGCTTACAGAAGATGTGTATTCGCTTCATATTTGGATTACGTAAATATGATCATATTACCCAGCATCGTAAAACACTAAAGTGGGTGCCAATACGGTTGCGTCGAAATATGTATGTCCTTTTTTGCTTTATACCATACTCTACCATCCTCAAACTCCAATCTACCTAAAAGAGCGGTTTACCTTCCTTGGCTTTCATACACCAATCAATTTGCGCTCTGAGCAAGACAATAAATTGCTGGTCCCTCTGAGTTGTACTAAAATATACAGCAATTCCTTTACGGTGAATTCAGTCAAACTATGGAATTCCCTACCTCGAGGAATTCGTCAAGCTGAATTTATACATATCATTAAGTCGTTTGCATAATTATTATTTATCAAGATAACTATAGCATGTTGTATTATTATATGTATATGGTTATTTATTTCATATATAAGTGTATATATATATGTATGTATATGAGTATGTATGTTAGTATATTACATATTTGTATTAAGTTTATAAGCTTTCAATTTTAAGTATAAGTTGTTCACACACTATGCCCGATTAATGATCCTGGCAAAACAACATAAATATTTCTCTTTACAGAGGTTGCCTGGAAGAGATCACTGTAAGTGATAAGGCCGCCTTTGCATACTTGTTATTATCTGTTATTATTATATGTTTTTAAATTGTGTGCAATAAAGAATTAATAAATATATAAAAATCATTTCATAATTATATAACAAATATTATTTTTCATATTATTATTATATTTTCGTATTAATTTCTAAAGCATATTTATAAAAATTCTTTTATATAATAATATAGGATGGTTTATTTACTTTTCGTTTTCATATAATGAATTTGTTTGTGATATTTGGTACTTGATATAATCCTTCATGAAATCGCCAACAATTACATATATATGTTTGTATTGAGTTGCAGACAAATATTATAATTACTTTTATCAGATTTCAAAATGCTCATCGAAAACACAAAATTTACTAAATTCCTAATGTGGAGACGCAACTTTATTAACTGTGTAAAATTACGTATATGCTACTACGTTGCTAAAAGTCACTACGTATGTTTATGTTAATAACAAAATTTGGTTCAAGTCATGCGGAAATATCTCAAACGTAACGGATCTTCCTGCTACACGCGACGAGCCTCCTTCTAGTATGATGCAATAACACGTACATTTGCAAGGATCTAATTATAATCGTGCACTAAGCGTATTCTAAACATGAGTATTGCGGAAAAAAACTATATTCATTTACTTATCAAAAATATTTTTTAGAACAATAATACGTTTTGTTAATATTTACAAAACATGTGACTTATTTAACAAATAAGCTAGTAGACCAAGGTCAAGGCCAAAAATAGAGACTACCCTTAATAACCTAAAGTAGAATAGTTAAGCAATTCCCAAAGAAATTAAGACCTTCAAGAAAAAAAAAACCAAAGAATATACCAAAAAACCAAAGAATATACAAAGAAATAAACCAAAGAATATACTAAAATATATGCTATTAACTGGAAAAAAGCATAAGTAACTTTAATTCATTCATCAAATGTGAGCGCAAAGAAAGCCTTATATCTGGTATTTTTGCTAAGTGTAAAATGAGAACTATAATTCTAATCATCCATCAAAATATTTAATACTTAAATCTATTTTGCTTTGTTTCTAATACTAATTAATAAAATAAAATATATAAATATATATATATATATATATATATATAATAATTAATAATATATATATACATATGTTTATCTATAATTTATCTATTATATTTATAAACACAAAATATAAAAACTGTTTGTTCGAACATCACGCAAAAACTACGGGACCGATTTTGATGAAACTTTGTATGATCAAAAACATGACTAGAAACACTTATGAAATGGTGAATAAACCATACACTAAGCAAGACCGTGGCAGCTAGTTAATAATAAATGTAGATACATAGAATAGGAGAAAAAATATTTCTTAAATGTATTAGCTAGTAACGAACAAAGGATGTGCACGGTCTAGTCTCAACACCGCACTGTGTGTTATCGTCCACTTAAAGTTTTTTTTTATTTAAATACACGTCATGCGGGTCCGTATCGTCAATTACAATAATACTTAACTTGTAGTATATACACAAGCTCCTATAATAATAATATAATATATAATAATAAATGTTTATAAAATATCTACATAACACATATATAACATAAAAATTGATATAATATATTATTATGCATACTAAGAAATGTGTAAATAAAATAAGCATCTTCTCTAAATCACCTCTAAATTCGTACAAAAGAGTTCAACGCGCCCTCTGCGAATTAATCTGAAAAAAAATATTATTGTAAAGCTAAGTTATTTACCGCAGGATAAATACTCAAAAAACATATTAGTATTAAAACAATTATATATTGGACAAAATTTTTCAAATAATGAAATTTTGAATGTAACATATTATATTATATAAGCGAAAAGGATTCACTAACAAAAAAATTATATTATATTTCGAGAAACAACTTTTAGTTATACCACCTCTTTTTATATATTTCGCTGTATTTAATTATTATTACACTTTTATTTTTTATCTGGATCCTCGATTAACAAAAACAACGATATTCTCGACGGTACCTATAAGATTGATCCGGCTTGATTTGCACGTGCAAGGTTTCCTCGACATTAACATCACATGACTAAACTCCAACATCTATAAGTAATACACGCCTATATTATGTAAAATATGTAATGCGTAAAATGATTACTAGGCATGTTTCATCACGAATGCTTGATATGTAAATATAATCCCGGAACAACTGTTGTATGATTTTTTTATGAATGAAACAAACTCGTATAGTTGATTAAAACTACCTTTTGTTAGATGCTGTCTCCGACATTGACTTTGATAATGTCAATATAAGCGAGAATATATAATTGCAAACAATGTCAACCGTGAGATAAATAAACTCTCGTACTCTTATATTAAAAGTAAAGACTAATATATTTTTTAATGTTATTGATAGGAAGGGCAAATGATGTTAAGCAGTCACCACTGCCCATAGACCATGGCTATGTAAAAAATATTAACTGCTCATTACATCGCCAATGAGCCTCCACCCTTGGTAGTTGGTGGCTCGTACGACAATATAATATCCCTTATGCCTGTAGTTAATTTTGGCAATTGAATTTAGTTAAAATATGTGTAATTAATATTTTTTCGAACGATCAACAACAATTTAGAAAGAATATTATTGTGCCTAAGTTGAAATGTGAAGCTAATCCTGTTTCACGGTCATGTCTTAAATATAACTCGTTGAGTTTATTATCTTATTTTTCGTTTGTTTTATTTCTATTATTGTCCTATTTATAGTGTTAATTTGTATTTTTATTTTTTCTGTAACAGCCTGTGAATGTTCCACTGCTGGGCTAAAGGCCTCCTCTCCTCTTTTTGAGGAGAAGGTTTGGAGCTTATTCCATCACGCTGCTCCAATGCGGGTTGGTGGAATACACATGTGGCAGAATTTCAGTGAAATTAGACATGCATATTTATTTTTTAGTTTGTTATATTAATAAGACATGTCTTATGCGCTACGCTTCTTTTTGATTTTGTTTGATCACATGCCGTGGTAACAGACATAAACATAACCTTGACTCTAGTATATTATATAGTCTTTTCAATTATATATGTATATGTATAAAATATAAGACAATAGAACTAAATGATTACTCAATAAGGGTCGGTTACCTCGTAAATTCGAAGGGTAAACATAAGACAATGTTATATAAAAACCAAAAACGTTCCTAAGCCACATTATTCTCATGAATGTAAACACTTTAATTAGTATTGTGAAACCATTTTGTATGTCAATAAAGCACATGTTAGAAATACAAAATAACACGTAACGCGAACGTAACGTTAGCCCAGTTTACGTATAGTTTTCGCAAGAGTATACTACACCGGTGTTGTTAAAAAAACAAGAGGTACACAGGAAAACGACACCTATTGTATTCGTCGTACGTATACGAAATGCGTGTGCATATTCTTAGTTTTTAGTAATCCGCCATGTATACATGAGAAGCATTGTGTACCTCTCGCCCGCAGTCACATGAGCGGAGTCACATGCTCCCGCGCCGGTTGCATTTGCGGAAGCGTCGACTTTCTCCCGCCATTTTACATATTTGAAGGCCCCCCGCTCCTTGTAAAGGGCAAACGAATAGTCTAACAAAAATAACACTCGAATACATTTTGTTCAAATTTACTCGATGCTTATCATTTTTACGGACACTGAAACTAATATTTTAATTTGCTATACCCACATATCGGATTCAGAACATATATCAGATTCTTTGTCTCTCAGATTAGATCTCGGTGTTCTTAGCAAGTTTCATAGTATTAAAACTAAAATAAATAAAAATGATTATTTCAATAAATCACGTTAGAAAAACAAATAAGGATCAATTAATCTTAAATATGTGATTAAATAACATTATTATTATATCTAATACTTTTTTGTTACGTTATTTATCGTAACCGATTTTTATATTGTTTTATTTCTAACATTCATTTCAAGTGGGTGAAACTGCAAACCTTTTTATTAAAAAATATTATATACTAAAACCTTCTCCAAAACGAGCTGCTTCTTCTGATAAAATTTTTATGTATATTGGTTGAGTCGTTTTTTTAGGCATTACTTATTTAATCTTAAAGTTCGATAGAACCGAAGTTAAGTACCAAAAATTGGTTGACAATCCGGACGTCAGGCAGTTGTGAAACGACGAAATTGACTGTTATTGAACGTCACGTCACGTTATACGAGTTGGTTCCCAAAGCGCGCCATTAAATTATCACATTAAAAAAATCACACTATTGAAATGGATAGCTAAGTAAAATAAATACAAATTATATTTCCTACAAATAATTATAAATTAGTTAGCTGAGCACCATTGCTCCTAGTCACTGGCACTGCTAGAAGCACATATAAACCACTCATTATTACTATCAATTCGCTCGACCTCGGGACCCTTGTACATATAAATACGCTGGCCTACCGTTTAAACCGGGACTCAACAATGAAGTAGCTATATAAAAAATACTATAAAAAATAAATAGCACTCAGTTACATGTCCGTTATTCTTGGTAGAGTCAAAATGTGTGTAACTTTACGAGGAAATAAGACTTATATACAACTGTTCAAAAACAGTACAAGTATTATGAATACGTAATATTCTAAAATATTTTAAATCTAACTAGAATATATAAACTCAATAAATCAACGCACTTGAGCTTTAAACTTTGTTATTGGTATTTAAAAGAAAATAATATAGATATGTAACCTCAACACTCCCTTCGAGATGTTTAACAACGTCGGTATACTTACGGTAGCATCACAATATATTTCCAACTATATTATTTTTATCCATGACTGCCTCGTTGGTCTAGTGGCTTGATGTAAGGCCGCAGACCCGGAGGTCCTGGATTTTATTCCCAGATCGGACAATAAAAAATTATTGGGTTTTTCTGTCAGAAAATTCTCAGTAGCATCCTGGAATCTGGAAGTTGGAAGTGTGTACACTCCCGTGCCTCGAAAAGCACGTAAAGCCGTTGGTCCTGCGCCTGAACTCTTTCGTCGTCCTATCGGATTTTGAGAGTGAGGGAAGAGAGAGTGCACTTGTGTTTGCGCACACACTTGTGCACTATAATATCTCCTGCGTAGTTGGCTCATCTCTCTTGAGACGCCGTGGCCGAAATCGGTCTGGAGGACTAACTTTTGATTGTCTCAAAAAGAGTATATACTAATTTTCTTCTCTCTATCTGAAATTTAATTTAATAGTGCTGACAAGAGTCTACTTGAAAAAAGTATAATTTGTTTGGATTTATCAAATTGTTTTTTTTATTCAAATGTCTTTTAACTTTTCAAGGATAAAATTTTCAATCTACTAAAGTATAAAGAAGGATTCAATTATTATTCAATTATACGTTTAACAAGAATCATTAGACTATTAAAAGCTTAGAACGATTATCTCTAACAATTCACATATACCTAGAATGTGTTAAGATTAATAATAAACCTACTTACTTACTCGTCCGCGTCTCTTAATTGCTGTCTTAGCTTGCGTCGACTCGAATAATTTTATAACATCCAATTTGCATAGTCATGTGCCTTGTTAAAACATTGCAGTTATTTTGAACCGCGTGGTCTAAGTTACGTAAGACATTTTTATCGTCACCTGGGAACCGGTCGAAATAGGACTCGCACACATAATACATAAAATATAAATTGCTTATTATTTACAGTGATTAAGATATATATATTCTGATCAAATATTTTAATGTGCATATATTACCTTTATTTGACTTTATTTTTTTTATAATTAGAAAAAATATTAGTCGAAAACAAAAAATAGTACTGTTGTTTTTGATCGTTGAAAATAGACAGGTAGACTTGCAACTGGGCCACTTGACAAGTTGCTACTATCAGGTGGTCTATTTGCCTGTCTCCCCGTTCATACATTTAAATACCATAATTTGCATGTAAGACAACTTTTTCTCTATTCAATTTGGTTGGTTCCTAAGAATGCACTGTAACAAATTTCTTACACGATATTATTTGGTCATTCTATTGACAGTATTATTATATTTCGTCAAATATTACGAAAACTTTACGTAATTTTTTCCGCTGGTCAAGAAATCAGTCTTACTTTGTGTAGGAGACCTTATTACGATTCATAATAGAATCACATGACTTGGGAAAAGCCGTTGCAAAAATTCTAGTTGTAACATTTCAAAAATATCTTCGATTTGAGTGTTAATATAAAACTCGTATCGGTCATCGATCGCTATTAATGTTTACCCGTTGAAGATTAATATTAAGAATAATAAATACCAATATCATCACATGACGGGTTTTTAATAATAAGTAAGAAATCAAGTTTTAAAGCAAGATGTTGTTGTAAGCGAAAAATTTACATTGAAAAAGAAATAAAAAACATGTTGATTATGAGTGTCAGTAATTTATTTAAAATTAAAATTATATATTATTATTATGCAATATGTAGTTTTTGTACATCAATATGATAACCGATTTTGGTCACTGCAGCGTATCTTACAGGCCTGTCTGTAATATTAAAGTCATTTTACATTTCTTTGGTTTGTAATAGTTGCAAATATTAAAAATAATTCTCGTGATGTGTATACTCATTTTTAATTTTCATTAGTGTTAATTATCATTAGAAGAGTAGATTGGCTAGAGTTTGAAGATTGCTTTTCATTCCGTGACATTTGTAGTCGTAAGAAAGTGTATGGTACTTTAATAATACTAAAATACCGACATAGCATAGTGAATTTTAACCAAAGAAAGCGGAGTCAAATAAAGAAAAACACCTCTGAGGTTCCTTGGCAATTATTATCATGTTATAGTTCATCTTTTATTTGGGGGTAAATGAAAATATTGTGACCACAATGACAACAGTCTGCCTGTATCGAATGAAGTCCGAGACATTAGAAGAAACATGTTTCCATAAACCCGCATTGGAACAAAGTGGTGGAATGAACTCCAAACCTTACGAAGAGAAAGGCCAGCCATATTACTTTACTTTTACTTAAAGGACATTCTAAGCCAGTCATGGTTTCTTTTTAGGTATTAATTGGCTTTTTTTACCTCATACGCAAAATCTCCTTACTATTATTTTGCAGAAAAATGCATACATACACATATGTAAATTCCTGACCGTTGTGTTATTATTAGCTGAATATTTATATAATTAATTATCGTTACGTCAACGTACAAGAAGAAAAATGTAAATTTGAGCCTACCAGTATTACATAATGTGGGCAAACATTTTTTAAATAAAAATTGTAGATTTTGCAAAATTTCTTCAGAAAACAATGCAACAGTATTATCACTATATCGAAAGGTTATTTTTTTTATTCTGCTTTTATTTGTATAAATAATTACCTATTATAAACTATTATTAAAATAATTATAAATTTCAGTAGGTACATATTTCATACTAGGTAAATTTATTTATTTGTGGGAAATATACAATTTTTGTTTTAATTATATAATAATATAAAATATAATTGAATTACATATGTCAGTTAAAAAAATAATATAAAAACCATTATATTTATCTTTAAAATAAACTTATTCAGAGATCTCAATATAACAATTATATGATTTTAATGCTTATAATTTTAATAGAAAAATCAGTTAGAAATAGAAGAAAATTCCAATGTCGGAGATACATATAATAATCATAGTTACGCGTATTCCTTGAGTATTATTATCGTAGATGGAAGGCTTAACGATACTATCTCTAGAACTGTTTTCAAACGGCCCGGGTTTTCGGTAATAGTAAACGAAAAACGCGATGCTAGCTACAAAGGACGTAAAATACCCGGGTTGTTGAACCCGGTATGATGGCTAGTGAATGTTGTAAAATCATCAAAACTGGAATTTAAGCTTAAGTAAGGAGAGTATCGAGGTCGACCTTAAGAAAGAATGAAAACAATAAACTCTGTAGTTAAAAAGACAATCACTTATTTCTCATGTTATTTAAAATAAATTAAAACAGTATTTTGGAAAAACCAAAAGTAATGGCATAAATATAGTGTTAACAGAAAAAACTTATCTTATAAATTTACAATAATTGAAATGCTTGAATCGTTTTACCCCTAGTAGGCCTTTGTTTGCCTTTGGTAATTGTTCAACACAAATTCATTCTACTGCCAAAAAGCAATACATTGCTGTTTTCCAGTTTATATGATAAGTGAGCCAGCGCTTTTACAGTGACATAACATTAGATATTCTAACGTAAAATCTAAATCTATATTGGTTTGCAGATCATTGATGCGTAAATACAAAAAAAAATACTTCCTACACGGCTGTTAGATGCGCTTCGACAATAAATAGCTTATATTTTTCAAAGAAATGCTATCGCTAACAATGCCAGCATTAATTTTTATCAACATCCAATTTGCGCACTGAGGTCCTAAAATAATAAATCGAATAAAAGAAACGGAACCGTATTAAAGACAGACAGACATTTATCTTTCTAAATGCTTCTAGCGTTTTTTCTAGTGTCGCCCTAAATTTATTTTTAAATATAATATATCATTAACAAACTTGGCCTCATCATAGTACCATTATAATTATAATTGAGTATAAATAAATTGAATTTTATCTTTTGTATTATCTCCAACAAGACCATAATCACCTTATAATATCTTCACTCATATATTAGCACATCCTACATAATTACTAAGAAACCAAAGTATCAATACCGCAATGAGCCTTTACTACTTAGTATCAGTAAATCATTTAGGAGCAGTGATGCTGCGATCACGAATGCACGCATATCCTTCGTTATATAGCCCATTCTCCTATTGCCTGACCCTGAAGAATTACTTATTGCCACTTTGTTTTTATTGCTAGGTCACAGAATAAGTACATACGAGTTCATCAACTCGTTGCCCTAGTAGTCTTTGTTTGTTCAATTCTATAGTATCAATGAATATTAAGCCTATATAAACAGACATTATCGAATTATATTTTTGTTATATTAATAAAAGTTTTTACATGTGAAATTATGACACGGTGTTCTTGAAGATATCAAGAACATTCTTTTAGATATAGATTTAAGTATAATGTTATTTTATTATGTATATTTGATTACTGACGCCGTTAACAACGCTCACAAATTGTGATACGTGTATCGGATGGTACCGTCCTGGAGAGATGGATCGAATTTAAATACTGGTCACCGCTGACCTTAAAGACGACCACTTTCGTCTTATTTATAATCAACTTCGTATTAATACCATTATATGAGAGCGAAGGGCTAAAGTTTCCACAGTTAAGGACATTGTTGATAAGAGCGTATATATATATATATACTTTTATATATATATATATATATTTATATACTCACGAGCGTATAGCTCACAGATTTTCGCAAAGTTTCGTTAATATGATATTTTTATTTAAAACAACCTGAAGGCGATCGTTACATTCTCAAGGTAAATTAGTTTTGTTTCAGTTCATTAGTAATAAGAAAGTAATGGACCCATAAAAGATACATACATCACTACATATTGTAAAACAAAGTTCTCACGCCGCGTTTGTCTGTTTGAACGCGATAATCTCAAGAACTACCAAACGGTTTTTATAAGGTTTTCTCCAATAGATGGAGTGTTTCATGAGGATAGTTAGGGCGTATAATTCATTAAAGTTTTGCATACATTTGGATAAAATATAACGACGATTGTTAAAGATGTAAAAAAAACATGCCGAGTATATACTATAGAGTTATATGTATTACCATATCGACTTTTTAAAGAGACCTATATTTTAGCTCAATACAAAAACAAAAGACACACATACATTACACACCAAATACACACACACCAAAGTCTGTGAGAAAAGAAAAAAAAACGTGATTATATGCGACACTATACATATAACCAAAAATACATTATAAATAAGATTGTCTGTTTTTTATTTAAAGTAGTTTATATTTATTAATTTTACATGCCATTATTTTAAATCGTATATATATACATCCTTCGAGTAATCAAATATCGTTTTTAAATATGCGGAAATAGTTATAAGCTAACACGATCTATTACAACACAGAATAGTAAACTATAATGCTATAAACACGGCGTGTATCCGTAACGAGTTGTTTGATAACAGTTATTTTTTTCTTCACATTCAAAAATATAATCCGTTTAATGTTGATGATTTATTGTATGCAAAGGTATAATTTTAAGTTCCAGATTGCTTACGAAGGCGTATTTCGAAGATAAAGGAGCCTTAATTCCCTTTCACCGGCCACGTGATACCTCGTGACTACGGCGCTTCCAATTTTGTTGTTCTTTAATGGTTTATACCCTGTTCACCTATCTATTATTTGAGTATCTATCTTTTCATATATTAATTGATTTATCTTCAAAGATACCAGGTTTGTTGGGTTAAAAGTTATTTATTTCTGAGTTATATATTTCGATTTACACGAAAAACGTAAAAAGATATTAGACCGAAGTGAAAAATAGATCAATCAAATATGCAACCTTCAACTTTTTTTCGGCTTAAATTAGACTTTGTTTGTGTCTCTATGTTCTTGTACCATTTAATCAATTGAGTAGAAAGTTTGTACAATTGCTGCATAAAGGTTGCAAACATAGAACCATTAACGTAAAATATGTGGCGCCCGAGCTGTATCAGATAAACAGCCGATAAAAATATTTAATATAAAATAGTCTATTTAAAAGAAATATTATTGAAGTTATAATTATTATTAACACAAAATAAAAAAATAAAATGAAACGAAATAATAAACGAAACACGTTCTAAATATAAAATATAGGCAACAGTATATTTTTATTTATATATAAAAGGACAATATATGTTCAAATTAAAAAAATAAAAACAGATGTACGAGGAATACACCAAAACATTATTTATAGTATGGGTCAAGAATTTTAATAATAATTTACCTGCCCACTAAACTGGAATGGACTATATTTATTTTATATTACTACTTTAATGGTGAATACTTGAGATGATGCTTTGTCATTTATGTATAGTTTTTCTATAGTAGTTTGAGAGGTTGTCAGTTCCTTCTATTTCTTCGGAAAGCACGTTAAGCTGTTTGTTGGCGCCTGATCTCTTTCCGTTCGTGTCCGATTTCCATCATATCATATTATGAGAGTGCGGAAATAGGGAATAGAAAGTGCGACTGTGTTGTGTTGTATGCACACAAATGCACACTAAAATATCCTGCGTAGCTGACTGACGAATACTTCAATTGATAGCATAACAATAGTAATATAATTCATTTTTTGAATGATAATAATTGACCTTATTATAGATATTACATAATGAATAGTTTTAAAATATTTATTCATTCAGCATCTTTGATTCTTTAATTTTGTAAAGCGCCGTTAAGTGTTACATTATAATTGTATACTCTTATATTAACTTATTCATTGCTTTAAAAAAAATGTTATTATATTTTGTTTAGGTTTCAGTTTTTATTTTCCATTTGAGTTAAAAGTAAAGCTTATGTTAGGAGTGGATACAGAATATCCCAAGTCAGGATCGAATGTGTGACGTTTATATCGCTCTAATCCCGTATACGAGATTATTGTTCCTATTCTTGTTGTATCTAGATTCTATTCTACTTAATTTTATCCTCATTTATAAAATTTAAAAAAACATTAACATTGAGACATTTTAATGGAATGTTGAAAATATTTGAATATAGACAAAGTATGTTACGATGGAAACACGATAATACTTTCAAGGATACACGCATTTAACTTGAAACATGAAAATTAATAAAATAAACAATAAATGTATATTTCATAATATTTCTTTTAGTATCATTTTTGTAATACTTGGCTAGTTAGTTTAAACAGATAATATGAACTTTAAATACTTAACACAGTATTGTGGTTTAGTGGGCGGTGAATTTTTAAATAGCATTTAATATTTTATACAAATTAGTCCAAGAGTCGTACTCCTCAACGTATTTTATAAGAATATTAAGAGTTGTTTTTTATTATTTCTTACAAATTATAAATAAAATACATTTATGTTCGAGATCATCATCTAAGAAACAACACTTGTATGAAAGTGATTCGCTCCTTTATAGCGAAAAATTACAATAATTTTAATTTGTACTCGACTTAAAATAAATGCAGTTTTGTGTTTATTTGTCAGTCAGTAACTTATTAGGTATATTTAATATTAAATTAACATTCTTGTTTCTTATTGTAAAAAAGTTTCTTGAAGGTTCTTAAATATATGATTCTTACGAAAGTTTTCAATTTATGTGCACATGTAAGTAAATTTTTGAAGTCAGTGTCATAGACAGAAATTCTGCAGGATTTTGATTGTAGTTGAGGTTGATGTCCTCCAGACCGATGTCACCGACGGTAATCATTCACTGAGAGACTTGTCAACTGCTCTTAGGACCAATTCTACTAATTTATAACAACTATGATACGTTTCAGATTCAATTCCACACAAAAACAAAATTTTAATGATGTTTGATTGTTTTTTTGTTTCAGAAATTTGATATATATATATAAAGATTGAAATAATTTCCCCGTTTGAACAACTTATGAATGATTTTCAAATACTTTTGTATAAATAACATTTATTATTAGAAGAAATATGATATTATTAACAAAACTCTTACTGGAAAGCGCTACTCACTTCAATATTCTTTTGTCAAAACATCAACAGAAAATGCTTAACGAATTTCTGAATATGACGGTTGAAAGTGAAATTTTTTGTCAATATTTGACTTAGTCTTTACAACGACGATTGTTGTATACATATAGGTTTTATGTCAAAGTGATAAGGTGCAAAGTCTTCAGTAAATTTTGTTAGAAATAATTGCAAAACAACTTGTAATATGCTTACTTAAGCCTTGCAATAAGAAAGTACGTCCTTAAATTATATATTTTTATATAATAATTGGTTTTAACTAAAACAAAGCTAAAGTAATAGTAACAGCATATAAATGTTTGGTACTTATTCCACCACGCTCCTCCGATACAGATTTGTGGATACACATCTGGCAGATTTTCACCGGACACACAGATTTCCTCTCAATGTGTTTCAACGTCGATCACGAAATATAAAAAGACAAATTGAATAATGTATTTAAATTGGTTTTTTTATATATAATTTTATTGTCCACTGATGTCCACAGTGTCTGTGCCTTTTGAGTAACTTTTTTTATTGTAATTTTTGAGCTTTTATGGCTTCGATACATTCTAATTAATGTATTAGTTATATGTCATATATTTATATTTATATAAGTTATAAATATGTGTATATGTGATAAATATTTTTTGGTTTAACTATCTTATAAAATATTTGCTGTTTTTTTATTATGGAATAATCTACACATTCATATGAGATCGTATTAACAAAAAACAATATATTTTAAAGCATATTCATTCTTCTGTGGTGACCACAGGCGGAACCGTATACTTTAAATATAGTATTAGACAGCTGCACGTGTGTACGTGACAAAATTAAACATTTATCCCGACTTATACATGTAACAAGTGACAGGTGTGCTTGAGCATAAAAGCCTGTCGCATCCTACACGTGTGACAACCATTAAAGAAAGGTCTCAATCACATTTAGTAAAAAGAAAAAAGAAAACATATCTATAATAAATCTCATTAAAAAATGACATATTTCCTTATCCCTATGCTTAACATACCATAAGCAGTTGACTTCGAAATTATATAATTTCGTAATTGTTATAAGCTAGTTGAGATGACACGACGTCGTCGGACTGGTTTGGAAGCAATCTCTACTTTCACTGGATGTTCATGTCACCTCGGTACTTGATTGTCTCAGGAACCTCATTATGCTATCCAGATTACCATTACTTAAACAAAACTAAGGGCTCCTACAAACAAAAGACTGTTTGTCATTATTCATAGAAGTAATTATATTCAGGAGTATTTTTTTTTATTCTGGGTGCTCTAAATAATAAAACGGTCCAGAATACGACGAGTGGATTTTAACCCACATGAATCTGGTTCCAGGTTTGAATGCAGGAATGCAGCGCAGCTTACTTTTGTAAATGCAACATTTGTGCTTAAAATTTATTTCCTCCTAAGCAAGAATCCAGAAGCAAGAATTTTATATGTATAAACACGAAACTACCACTTACACATACAAAACTTATTTTTCAAAATAATCAGATATTTCAGCGAAATTATGTATTTAACAAATACGTCTATATACTGGTTAAAAATAATGAAATAAAACAATATTTTTTTGACAAACAGACACTTAAATTTAATTTACAAAATAAATAGCTTAGATATTTACTTAAAGTCTAGTTTGTGTCCGTGACCTACTTCTTAATTCCATTTTCAAATAAGTTGACGTTGATACATTTTCTAGCATGTACTTTATGTTTTATATTTCTTAGTTTAGTTGAAATTGTACCCTTTGATACTATTATTGTGTCTATTAGTTTGGAGAACTTTGTAAACTAGCCTCGTTTACAATCGCGGGCTTTAGGAAACAGAATCTTTAAAGAGTGCACTTGTGTTTAAACTTGTGCCCTATAATATCATCAACGCAGTTGTCTGTGAATCTGCCTACCCACATTTGGAGCAGCAAGGTCGGCTGAGTAAGGCCCCTCAAAAGGAGAGTAGGCCTCAGCTCAGCAGTGGGACATTAACAGGCTGTTACTTTACTTTATCATATATCTATGTATATCTTCGTTGAAAATGGCTATCGTAGCCGGAATCGATGAGAAGGGCGCCCAAACGAACACACCTATTACACTTTAAAAATGAATGCTTTAAATTTAAAAATATATCTAAATATAAATGTACCCAGTTTTTATAATTAAATGACGTAATCAGTTACTAAATTCTATTTAACTAAATAGCAAAAATATGCTTGGCAAAAACAGAGCCTGAAACATTTATAATTTTATGTATGAGTCACTTTATTTACGTAATACTCTTTTTAATTTGATGTAAATAAAACCCGACGAATTTACATACCTATGTCTTACTACCTCAGAACAAACGATTAACCAACTTTTCTATTCTGTAATATATCAATGGATAGATAAAAATGTACACATGTGTACGTTAGTGTTTTATCACACATTTTCGCCATAGTTAATGTTATCATACCTGCGAAAGTGAAAGCGGACACCGCTCACAATCCAATAATATTTAACCCACGTGTTGCGTAATCGACGATCAACTTAATGACCGCTCTTTCTCCGATCCAATGTTTATATTTATGACGACCATCAGAATAGTGTTTTTAGTTTGTAACTTGAAAATAAATTTTATTATATACTAGTGCACAACGCCCACTACTAGTATATACTTGTAGTATACGCTGGCTATGGCCGCTGATCTCAAGAGAAATTAGCCAAATGCGCACGACATAATATTATATTGTACAAGTGTGTGCGCAAACACAAGTACACTCTCTGTTCCTTCACTCTCATAATCCGATGGAATGGCAATCCGACATTACCGAAAACAGTTCAGAACCTGCGGCTTTACGTGCTTCCAAGACATACTTCCAAATTCCAGACTCCAGGCTGCTCTTTGATGGAAAAATTAAATAACTTTTTATTAAACCAACCTGGGACTCAAACCTCGGGATCTGCACCCTTATATCTAGCTAATAGACTAACGAGGCAGTCAGTCGTGATTGTGTAACAAACATGTAATAATACTAACTTAGCGTCTACACTGGCTTTGTCCCGCAGTAAAACAACTAAAACAGCGTACTTCATACAATATATATTGACGTTTATAATTACTACATATCCTAGCGTTAAGTTATACAGCCTATTAACTTCCTCATTAAACGGATTACAGCGCAAAAAATACTATTCAAAACAGCCTGGTATTTCCGTAGATTGACACGGCAAACATATAAACTCTCCATATATGTATAACATATAATTTAAAGATAAAATTATTTTTAGTTTCTATTATTGTTAGCGGAACAAAAGGTTATAAAGTGTTGCTTAATTTATCAAACGCTCATATCTTACCACTTAACCTAAGAACCAACTTATTCCCAATCTTTATCCGTGGATGATATATACATACATTTCTTAGGATAAAAAATATATCAATACACAATAATACAAAGATTAATTAGTAAAGATATAGAATGTCTTAATAATTATTTTAATTTACAAAATCGCTTAGTTACGTGTCTAATTGAACCGACCCGGTCCGTACAAGCGATACGTTCTGACATGGCACGTTTAAAATTAGATTTTATCAATTTTATTGAATATCAGTGACTATCAGTGACAGTGATGTATTCAATAGTAAATTTTGGTATGATCAATAAATAATATTGCCTTTTTTCAATAAATCCTTAATTCACATCTTTTTTTCATTTTGAGCTATAGATAGAGTCTGGGTAGCTACCTGAGTAGATAAGAAATCATCACAAATTCTACCGCCAAATATATCTTAGTGTCATGTTCCAGTTTGAAGGTCATTTGAATACACAGCATATTATACATATAGTGTATACTATACCGACTGTATCTTTAAACGTTCGTAATATGGAAGTTCCATATTAATATGAATCTGATCAATCATGTTGTAGTGTGGTATGGTATGGTCCAAATTCTATGAATCAAGGTTTTACTGCAACAATAACTGCGAACCGATTAAGTTAAGTTATATTCTCTTTCTCTTTCCTGTGGTTTCCCCTCTGTATTGATCTTTTCTACTTCCAGTATGTATCATAATTCAAACACAATCTCAAATTGTATTAATAAAAAAATAGACAAGTTCCATATCAATTATTCGTTATTAAGAATAACGAAAAATACAAACAATTATAATACATGGATATATTTTCTCAAATCAATATTAAATCTGAAATTATTATTTTAAAACAAAGTAACGATTTAATGAAACAAACAAATTCTAAACGCAATTGGATTATATAAAAAACAAACGACATAGTATGTTTCTAATTGTATGTGTTAAAATAATGATTCACAATGGTTTTACCAAAATTTATTGAGAAGATGTTCTACATAAAAAAAACAGCTTAAATGGTAAACAAGTTTGCTTTTAATTTGAAAATACTTTTTTTTAATATTACTACAAGAAATTTCTTGAATATGACAATCATATTCAAGAAATTTCTTGTAGAAATCGTTAGTATTGTTAGAAATCGTTTTATTTTAACTGAACATGTTAGGCTTATATGCAGAATATAATGACTTGCTCAATTGTAAAGGATATAGAATAACTTTTTTTATGATATAGGTAGGTTGTATATCAGATGACCTGATGGTAAGTGGACAACACCGCTCATAGACATTGGCGATATAAGAAATATTAACCATTCCAGATAATAGAAATGCGCCACCAACCTTGGGAACTAAACTGTTATGACCCTTGTGCCTGTTTCAAACCGAAATGCAACAATATTAATTAATACTATTTAGCACTTAGAATTCTATAAGCACTTTTGTATGTATGTATGTATGTATATCATGTGTTACCACCGGTACGGAATGTGAATTTACTTAGACCGACCGACAAGAAACTCAGTTAAAACTCTTTTTTTAATGTATAAAAATACTTATTCATATTAATTACATACAACTAGTTTATCAAAAAATATACTAAGTTTTAAAATTCTTGTGAGATTATAATTCAATTTATTCTCAAAGTAGGATAACTAACAATAAACAACAAACAAGCCTATTTCTAAGCAAATAATTGAAAGTTGCTAAGATATATTGAAATGGCTTACGTGCAATTATACACGATGTCAAGAAGTCTGGTTTCAAGTAACATATCATAAAATCAATATATCAAAGTGAATATAAATATACATAAATGGACGTTTAAGGCTAACATTTATTGGTTAATTGATATAGCTTCTATCCTCAATCAAGCAAAACATCTTGCTATTAATAAGATAACATGATTATTTCGTGCAATTTATTAAAAATATTTAAAGAATGTATTTCAATATTAAGTTTATTTTATATAGATTAGAGGTGAGATAATAGTAAACAAAACTAAAGTAGGGCTGCATAAACGGCGTCAGTTCACCGTGTCAGTAGCGCGTAAATCTCTGGGACGCGAAAATTTAATTTGTCACCGAATACGCAATCGGTGAAGATAGCGTCATCATCGAACGTAACCGCGAAGTTTGATAACTGCTAACTTTCTCTCTCAGTGCCTGTACAGTTGAAGGAAGGCTGCATCCAGCCTCACTCCGCGATAGTCGACGAGCCAGCACGTTCGTCGAGAACGGCGCGCGCTCGCACCGAACGCGTTCTAAAATTCAAAATTAGGACATTGGTTCAAAAAGCATAGTGACACAATTTTTCAGCCAGTTCTGTTTTTGTTTCTCATGATTATATTTTAATATTTTTAGTGACTGTTTGTCGTTTTTTTTTAAGACGACATGGGATCCTATAAAATGTAAGTTTTTCTAAAAAATATTTTTATAAAGTATTTTTAATATTAACTATTTAAATATCTACATTCAATCTATCTTTGTCTACTTAATATATCCTCTCATTTATAAATGTAGGACAATGCCAGATGCAAGTTCAACTCATGTCAAGCTTTGTCTGAATAGCGTTTAAATTATTTTAAACACATTACGAAATATCAAAAGGAACGTTTTAAAAATATTTTAACAATTGAGTTTAAGTAGTCGCGGAAAGTAATCGACCTCGATGGTAACCTTCTAGACAAATATTCTTTTATTTTAGACACAGTAGATAAAAGTTGAAGAGTTGAAATATGTGATAACTTGAGATCCTTATTCATTTGCATTACACTATACAGACTATTCTGACCTAGTTCCTAACTTACATAATATTGCAACTCAAATCAGAGGTATTGCCTAAAATACAGGTTTTTGTTATTTCTTATCAATAAGTTTATATAATTGAATTTGCATCATGTTTCTGATTAATATCATTTTATTTTTATTATTATTATGCTATTCGGTATCTATTTTTTCTTGAACAAACATAAATATAAATTAAAACTTAATTAAGTCGGCAATACAAAGTTTTATTAATTATATTATTTTTTATATATTAGTTTTAATAATATTAATAATATAAATCTCTATATTATTGCACATACAAACATGAAAACTTTTGACATTAGCTTAATGATATCCAAACAAATTGGGACATGATATTTTGCATGTATATTTTTATTTTTACACAAAGTTATATTTTCAATGAATTTAACACATACTCAATAATTTATTAGTTTATGTTGTATTGAAAAATAATTTAAAAATACGAGTTCTATTTAAAGATTATATAAAGTAATTACTGCATACTTGTAATTCAACATAACAGACACTTCTAAACTACGATTATATCATCAACCGGACATTTAAAGTTTTTAGTGACAATCTCCTCTCTTTCAGACCATTCAAATTTGAAAATTAAGAATTCGAATTCAAATAAGTCACTTGAAGATTTAATAAGAACTCTAACAAAAAAACCTCCTTGATGAAATAGCTTATGATTAAACATTTCGTTATCATTTTTAAATATTTGAGCAGTTCTTTGATTTTGATGATAGCATCCCATATGTTTGTAATAATCGCTTCATAAATATCTATAAAAAAAATTGAAAATCGTAAACAAAGACTAAAAAAATGAAAAATATTTGGAAATTGTAAAGTAAAAATCAAAATATCCTAACATAGTATTACTTAATATATATCATAGCTAGATAGATGGGCAAATGGGCCTTCTAATAGTAAATGGTCACAACATATATCATGCTTTATATTGCCAATGCGCCACCAACTATGGGAAATAAGATGGTAAGCCCCTTATACCTGGAGTTACACTGGCTCCCTTACTCCAATCGGAACAACAATATTAAGTATTGCTATTTGACGGTCGAGCATGTGATGAGTGTCCAACAACCATATCATACTTAATTAGTAAACGTAACGATTTAATTAATCATTTGCTTATAATTCAACAAACTTGAAGTATGACTAAGGTAAGCCATGACTTTTCCGGTAACTTAACCGGATAATGTTAAAAGTATTCTGTATATATATGCAATTAACAATTTATTTAAATATAGAATTACATTTGATAAAATTATAATAATAAGCTGTTATCCTAGCTTAGGGTTATTATAGTTTAAGTGTTGTTATTAATTAGTTAAAATTGTAAATTCGGTTATTAAATGAACATGATTTTATTTTCATTTTAACATATTAAATTTGCCCTTATATACTCTTTGCACTTAATACTTATATCGATAGCTAAATTGTTGCTGTTGAGAAATAATGGTAAATGATGTTTGGTATTTGGGACGAGGTCGAGATTTAAAATTACCCCTTATATACGTAATATTTTATAAATTTAAATGGTATAATATTTATCCGACTTAAGACATAACTCAAGTTGTAAGTATATTAAGTTATTAATATAGTTTATATCTTTTTAAATCTTAAGTTTTTAAGCTATATGTATGAGTGGGTTTTGTAGTCTTTATTAAGATAATCCAAGATTATTGAATGCAACGTTTCAATTTTCATATTATACTCGTAAACGCAATTCGCTGTCTTGACAAAATTAATCAATAGTCTAATTATTGCTCATCACATAATCGATCAATCATGAAATGAACAAATACAAATTCTATTTTCGTAATTTAATAATGGATACAGCTTCGATAAAGCACTTGAACAGCGCTTAATCTCTATAATTTGAAACGATGGGCTTAAATAACAATATATTGTTAATTGCACTATTTAATTGCAAAGCGATTTTTATTCACATCTGTATTAGATGGCGTAGAAATGTGTTTGTAATAAATTTTAAGTATCAGTGTGATATAAATATTTTACATATGTAATGTATGTAACCTAATGGCTATACCAGAACTTATACTGTATAATGTCTATTTTGCATGTCTATTGGAATAGAACACGTACATCTTAAGCGTTGTCTGCTCAAATCCGAACACGAGTACTTGGTAGGGCTTTATGCAAATCCATCTGAGTAGGTACCACCCGTACCGTAACCGTAACAGCCTAAAGGCCTCCTCTCCCTTTTTGAGGAAAAATATTGGAGCTTATTCCACCACGCTACTCCAGTGCGGGTTGGTGGACTGGACTACACATGTGGCAGAATTTCAGTGCAATTAGACACATGCAGGTTTCCTCACGATGTTTTCCTTCACCGTAAAGCACGAGATGAAATATTATCCCAAATTAAGCAAATGAAAAATCAGTGGTGCTTGCCCGGGTTTGAACCCACGATCATCGGTTAAGAGTCGCGCGTTCTTACCACTGGGCCATCTCAGCTTACCACCCATTCATCACATATTCATAACCAAACAAAAATAGGTTTGAAGGGTGAACAAATGTAACTACAGACACAAGGGACATAACATCTTTGTTCTCAAGGTCGGTGGTGCATTGACGATGTAAGTAATGGTTTATATATCTTGACGCTTTTGAGGCAATTTCTTGTTATAACGTATAAGAAAATGCCTCAAATGCGTCATTCACTGTGTTCGGAATATAATCTTCAACTTTTATTGTGATACATACATTAAGTATTGCTGTATTGCGGACTTTCCGAATAACGAGTTTGTAATCAGCTATTATCTTCTAAAGATGAAAATAATCTTACAAGGAAAACAATCCCTGTACTCGGAAACTTAGACATGGTTAAAAACGATGATACATTCAATGCATCGTTTTTGTATTTATTGCTTTTTAACATGAATGAGAAATGAAACTAGCGCTTGCGCTAAAATTGATAAATACCAACATAGCTCTTTCGTCAAAAATGAAGTTTTTTTCATACCATCATCCCCTTTATCATCTTAAGGATTAAATTTTCAAAAATTCTTCCTTTATGCTCACCTAATGTGAACCCGTATTCTCATGGTGCTAGCCCCGGTAGTTTGAGCTTTGCTGTGATATGTCAGTTAGTCACTTATTCTTATATACGAGTATATATAGATTACAACAACAATACTGTTCTATAGAATTATGTATTTGTACAAATCTATTTTCTTACACTAAGTAAGGACTATTTGTTTTATCGCACACTAAGTTAAAGTTTAACTTACTTATCTCCTCTTATACAGAAGATTTGGAACTTATTCTATCACGCTACACTATTGTTGGTGGTTAAACGTCAGTCAGGTTAAACTTCACCTGACACGTGAAGGTTGCCTCACGACGTTATCCTTGACCGCTGAGCACGAGATTAACAATAAGCACAAATTAAGTACATGATAACTCAGTGGTATAAACCAATGTGACCGGATTCGAACCCGTGATCTCATCATCTTTTCTCTCTCATTATTATTTGTCATTAACATCTTTTAACACCTTCAAACAAAATTATAAAAACTTAAGCCCACTAAAAATAATTTTTAATCTTATTTAATTTTGACTCTTTTGACTTACACATACCTGTATAGTAGTCCCATTGTCCCTTTTATATGTTTATAAGATTAATTAATTATTGCTTTTTGATAAAAACCAATGATAATTTTAGCAGATTCTTCAAAAGTCTTAAGTCTAAAGTTTTTATTATATTAGAAGGAACTTTAATAATGTATAAATATTATCCGTTACCGATAACTTCTCAGTACGTTCATTTGAAATAAACTTAAAACACAAAAAGATAATATCAAAAACAATAAAATTACTTAGTAATAATTAATTTATATCGTGTTTTATTGCATTAGTATTACAAGAATTTGTGATTACATTATGCAGATGTATAATTAGATGTGCAGTTGATAAACTTCCTCATCGCTTCTTGCATAAACAAGTATACAGGTATAGGCATACATTATACATGAAAATCTGATAATATATAAATTTCATAGAGCGTATAATTTATATATTTAGTACGACCAAACACAGCAAACTAAAAAAGTAATACTTAAAAATAATAAGACTTAAATGAAATGATTCTCTGTAGCATGTGATATGTTCAGAACAAAATCAGATATATAAATGTATCGGTCTTAATTAATATAATCAACTAATATTCATATTTAGTAACACCAAAAAAAATTAAAATATGAACATATTTAATACAGATTTTATTTCTGTACATACAAAATTGTAACGTGCAGTCAAATATCGCTAATTAAATTAAATTGTCGTTAAAATTTTAATGCAACTGCCTGCAATTATAAGATCATTTTAATTAATTTAGAATGCTAATTTTATCGTCTCAATAGTTAATTTTACTTTTGCAAACAATCTGCAGATATTACTAAAAAAATATCCTACACATATTAAGTATATACTTATAATATTATTTACGAAAATTACTAACAATTACAATATTTAATTTGAATAGGTAGGTAGGATAGGTAGATTAGGTAGGATTTACGTGTCCTATACATTGGAGTATCAATGTAAATGACTGATATAAAAATAACATTAAAAATATAAATATTATATATCAATTTTCAGGGCTAAGTAAACACTAGTATAAGCGTTCAAATAATTAAATATATCCTCATGGCTATAATCATTAATTGAAAATATATGCAATAGACCTAGATATCAGTGCCCAAACAAATCTGATGCAATAACACTAAATTAAAATACAGGTCGCCATTAGAACTTGAAGCACGTACCGGCGCCATCTTCGATGCGTCAAATCGCTTATTGCGTAAACGGTGGTCATTTGAATGGATTTTGCGTGACTTTATTTTTACTTTCCATCACCAGATAGACCCATATTGCCTGAAAGGTAAAGCTATTCTTAAGTTTTAATCCAAAAACTTACCTTAAACTTAATTAAATCGAACAAAAGATAAAACAGAACCGATGCCTAGTTCAAATAATTATAGACAGATCAGAACAGAACAGCGTAATGGACTTTTACTGATAAGATTATTTTTAATAACTGATTGAAGTATACTCAACTCAGGTATAGCCCACGGAATTTCTTTCAAGATGCGTAGAACTTTATTAAATCCGAAGCTTGGAATGATACTTTTATTTTTACCTCTAGTATTAAATTGATGTAAGTTAACAGTAAGAGACGAAACTGGCCTTGCAGTTGGTATATACGAACTGTTATTTACTTTAGTCCTAGCCGTAAAAGTTTTAAATATATATTAATATTTATTTTGTTCATATTTTGGATTTTTATTAATTTATAAATTGTAACGAGATGTCAACAACAACATCAATGTTAATACAAGCGAAAGTTAATATTAATTAATTGTAATTTTCATTCTATAAAAAATATTATGTTCAAAATATATATACATATATATATTAAAGAGTATTTTTTCAGATATAGCATATACGGAAATAACATAGCAATTAATACAATAATACAAATATAAGGCGTAAGTATAACAATATAAAATACTTAAATAAGGAGATTTTGCTTCTTTAATACAATATGTATTTCAACAGAAAAAAAAATTCAAAAGCAACATTCCAACTATGGAAATTTATTTACATATCTTATATGCAAAAATGTAAATTACAATTTTATTTACATATAGTCATGTAATTCGATGTTTTGCATTATATTTTGCATATAATATAAGTAAGGCTTCCCAGTGTATATAGGAATTTGTTTTCGTTTCATTCGTTTATTTGAAAACTACTACTCACCAATAGATGTATTGGTTCATAAGGAAGGTTTTATGTAAAGTGGCTAAAATATAACGATGATCGTTGAAAATATTGCTAACTATTCTTTTGTTTATTTTTATTTTTTATAGAATAGGTAAACGGACGACCATAGCGGCCAACCTAGTCAGTAAGAAAATAATAATAATAGTAAGAAATGTTAACCATCGCTTACATTGCCAATGCGCCACCAACCTTGTAAGTAAGATGTTATGTCCCTTGTTTCTATAATTACTCACCCTTCAAACCGAAACTCAACAATACCAAGTATTATTGTTTTGCGGCAGAATATCTGATGAACGAGTGGTGCCTACCAAGACGAACTTGCACAAAGACCTACCACCACGTATTACGATCTAAACCTTCTGTGTAGACTCTTATTTTACAAAGCCGAGCTGGGTAGCTAGTTTTTAATAAATAACTCGACACAAAATAATTTTATTCATAATTCAATTTTATGGCTTAAATTTAAAACAATGAAGTGGGTATATCAAGGTATATCAATGAGGTGGCCGAGATGGCCTAGTGGTTAGAACGCTTTAATCTTAACCTATGACAGTCAGCTCAAACCTGGGCAAGCACCACTGAATTTTCATGTGCCTAATTTGTGTTTATAATTCATCTCGTGCTAAACGGTAAAGGAAAACATCGTGAGAAAACCTGCATGTGTGTATTGGAGCATTGGAGTAGCGTGGTGGAATAAGCTCCAAACCTTCTCCTCAAAGAGGAAGAGGAGGCCTTAGCCCAGCAGTGGGACATTAATAGGCTGTTACTGTACTGGGTATATCAAATTAAATAAATAAACATATTCAGGTAATTCGTATAAAACTGTAACGTACTAAACGTATGGGTTGATATTTTGAGAAAAAAAAATGAAACAACGTTTCTATAGGTAGCGTTCTAATATTAAATGTCTTTTCGCAAAAAGGTGGGAAAATAGATATCGCTTCCGTCACGTGTACTTCCACGCGCTCTATTTTTTTTTAATAATTGTTTATCGTTTGTGTTGAGACTATAATAGACATGTTTAGTATTCTTTGATACTTGAGTTTAAATGTACGACACACATTCCTGAAATCAAATATCAAGGTTTATAATTCACTAATGACTGATGATGAATATCATCACAATATCCTAAAAGACATTAATAATTCAGCTATGATGTTATTTTATCTATGTCAACTAACGATAACATACAATTAAAATAAATGTAAACGCAGTAATCTTAAATAATTTTATCACTTAAGTTGTTCTATTTAAATATAAAAAAACAGCGACACTGTCTTCAAAAAGCAAAAAAAAATTAAAGTAAGTAGGTACTCATTGTAAATATTAGTGCAACTTAAATAAATCCTTAGGCACGAATTATGAAATTAAAAAAAAAACATGTACGTATTTTTGTCATATATACATTACATCTGTTCTGACCGGTAACACAACTTTACGCAACACGGGGACCTCTTTGCTTTCCGTTTACATAATATGTTTTCGATTTCTTCCACAGCCAGATTCACTTTCGTTAATGACATATGTAAATGAACACTGTATTTTATTATTGCTATAGGGTAAAAATGATTACAATTATAAACCACATTAATTACATGTAATAAAAACCACTTCAAAGATTGAAATATGTCACAAAAACATATTTTTTGTTAGTGTTCTAAATTTAAAAAAGTGTCATGTTGTTGCTCGTGAATAATTTAATTGTTTCAATATTCTAAAAAAGATAACAGTTAATGATAACACAGTTATTTTGTATTTCATAAGTTACTCGTATTTAATCTTTTGTTAATCGTATTTCTATGTCTTATTTACACTTCAAAACTACAAAGAAGAATGACAAGTTTTTAAGTAAAAAACTTTAGATTAAATCGTTAAAGTAATTTTTCATTGTCTTTATTTCTAGTGTAGTTTACCACTTCGTATTGAACTTATGAAGTTATAGAATTAAACGATGTACTATTCAATATAATCATTAATAATATAAAGAAAGTATTACAATTAAATTAATATTTTTTTCAATTATAACTTTTATGATTATTCGTTAAAATAATTCTTCCCTAAAGGATATTGGCAACTTTTATGTTGCTAAAAAGCGTTAAAGATCGAACTTTTGTTACCAACAATATACCTTTGTTTTAAGTAAATCGAATGAATGAGTTTTAAAAGACCTTGAAATGTGTCATTAATTCAATATCTACAACAAAAGAAATGAAAATGAATATTGTTCAAGGAAATTGTACTAAGGTAGACAGACTGGTAATAAGCGTGATAGTTACAGGTCGCTGCCGGCCATAGGCATCGAAACATCAACCACCTCATACATCGCCAATGCGCCATCGACCTTAGGATCTAAGAAGTTGTGTCCCATGTGCTTGTATTATTATTATCACACTGGCTCAATCGCCCTTCTAACTGAAATATACTATAATAATACTAAGAACTGCAGTATTATGAATGGGTGCTGCCTACCCAGATAGACATGCACAAAGTCCTTCCACTTAGTATTAAATACTACAAACAAATAAATTCCTTTTTTGAAGCCCGTTAAAAACTACTTCGTAAAACCTACTTTTAAGTACAAAGTTTAGTTTATAATTACTATCATAAAACACTATTATAAAAACATTCAAAACCAGTTATACAGAGAAACCAGCCAGAAGGAACTTGGACAAATGTCAAAATTAAATGCATTCATAATAAATACATCGAAGAATATTTTAATAAATTAAAGGAAGTGCTTAGGAAACTAGTGCATGAAATTTGCCAACACAAATTGTCCAAGGTTTGACATTAAGATAAAGCCCGCAGACTTTTTCATTTGAATATCTATTTTTTGTACATTTTGATAGTGACAACTTTCGTTACCTTGAAATGACATCGTGAATCTACTTGAAAACATAACATTATTACCAGACAGCTTAAAACATAAGGAAATTACATTCGTTTAAATATTTATTTCGAATGGAATAAATAAGAGCTACCAATAACCTAGCTCAAGGTTTGCATTTAATGGCATTTTTACAGTCATCAAACAATGCAATTGATTATCTAACACTAACATTGTCTCGCAGCTTCACTTGTTTTAAGGTCAATTTTAACTCTATGTATCTAAAATGAAGAAAAATAAAGTGCATTAACATTAACTAAAGACCGATGCAGTTTTCTAGATTGTTTGACATTTATGGTTATTGCTACCTTTGTAATTATTTTATCGCAAATTTATATATAGTCTATAAATTTCATCAATATTTGTATAATATCTAATATATTATATATATATAAGAAAATCAACATAAAATAAAATTAAATCTCTGTACTAATATCACAATTATATTATACTAGTATGAGAATAAATAACAAAATATTTGTACAGGTTACTAATATATACGTAAATACTAATTTATGGACATAAATGCAAACGTTTGTTGTGGTTTGAGTGGCTATTGACCTAATGTTACGAACACGTAGGCTTAGGTAAGTCCGCGTGATCAACATTACCGCATAACAACTGTTAATATTCTTCCTTCCTCGCCTATTACACAATATTTCACGCTATTACATTTGATAACACTTGAGCTCATTGTGCGTATTTGAACCACAAATTACATTACTAATTTATTTTAGTAGCCAAAGGAAATATTTTTTACTACATTTAAGATAGCTTTATTACATAAAGTTCTCTTAATAAGTATCTAATAAGAAAAAAGTGTTGTTTAATTTTCTAGGTACTAATCGATTAATATCGCCTTTGCTTGAAAAGCTTGAAAGAGAAAACTCGGAACTAATTCCTTCGTGTTTGCATGTGGTAGAATTTCATCCGAGGTATACATTTTTCCCCAAGAACTTTTTCCCCAACAACACAGACACTGATGAGCCTTGATCTTATCTTACTTAAATTAATTGGAAAAGATAGGGTAACGCAATTATATTAACTGTATTTACTTTCCATGGGAATTTATCATATCGTTATTCTCTTGTTTTAATCCCTTTCATTTGGGGTAGACGCAGTTTGACAACTGTATGAAAAAATAATTTAATTTATGACTCCTTGATCATTTATGTTTTTGTTAAGCGACTGCTTTTCAATCATAATATCCACTGTATTGAGATGCTTTTGTGCTGTGGAGACTGATGGATACGCTCAACAAAAAAATTCATAGATGTATAGGACTCTATCCTACTCTGTTGGCAAAAGTTGCCGGTTGTCATAAACCAATCCTCACTATCCTTTCTAATATTATAAATACGAACGTTATTTGTTCGAAGCTTATTTGTTACGCTTTAACATTTTAACTACTGAACCAATTATCATGAAATTTTGCATATGCGTTATCAGGGGTAAAGAAAAGGACATAGGATACCTATCACCTCCCCTCCCTCGCACACGGACAAAGCCGTGTGCGGAAGCTAGTAATATCATAATTTAACAACAAAATACAAGGAAGTATGAACGTTACGAAAATATTGTACAAATATATATAATTAAATAAAATTGGCGTTGCTTTCCAAAATATCATGTTTCATAAATGTTATTCATTTAAGTTCCAATTACAAAAATAGCAAATAGGTGTCTTATTTTTTTTAACACTTTTTTTTAACTTTGTAAAAACACGGGTAATTATTACAATAACAAAAAATCTGCGGTACGGCTAAGCCTATCTCCACTACCCAATACCCGATACTCGTTTTTTTCACCGCTAAACAGCAACACAAAGTATTCATATGTTATGTTACGGTTTGAAAAGTGAATGAGATAATAAAATTAGGCACAGGGATATAATAGCTTCGGTCCTGTAGTATTCAAGAAGTAATATCTTCGATCCCAAACTTGACAGTGCGTGGACGATGTTCGGATTTGTTGCAGTGTCAGTGTATAAGGGACTACCTACTATCAGCCTATTCGCTCATCTGCCTTACTGTCATTAATAAAAATAAAAGACAGAACAATTTTTATGGATATATTTATTTTAAAAATATACAAAAATATCCTTAATAAGTGTTTATAATTAGATATATTATGTATATATATATATATATATATATATATATTACATACCATACCAGTGATGAGACAAAGTTCAAAAGAGACAAATTGATAAATGTTTTACATCAAACATAATTAACATGTATTAACAGTTTGGAAATTAGTAATCGTTTGATAATGTACTGCGATTGACAGATAATTAATTGATTACCATAATATACAGCTACTTTAGTCATAAATAACTTTAACAAATTTCATTACGACATAAACATACAACACCACTATAATCGGTTTTTAATTAAAATGAAATATTTATCTTATTTTTGTACATACAAATAAAATTCAGTATTTAAATGCCTCAGTAGTTGTAACACATGAATTGAGAAACCGAAATTTGCGGGTTCAAATTCATGTAACGAACACTGAATTTCTCCCTCCCGGTGTCGACGGGGTTCTAAGCCGAGGTTCGGCCTCAAAGAAGGACTTCCTTAGGACATGCGTATTCTAAGACCTTAAGTGCGCTCGCAACACCCGGCTGAGTATCTTTAAGATTAGCCTAAGAATTTTCTAGTGCAAGTGTAAAAACCTGCATCTGCACTTAATTAAATATTTAACGCATAATAATCAGAAGAAAACCTTGCTTTGATTTTTCAATAAGCTTGACAACGAAAGCTTATTACACGGCATGATTTTATTATAGACAAAAGAACCTTAGATGCTATAATTGACGGACTCTTGACTATTTAATGTCTTTAATTGCAATGACAACTATTTTGATCCGTCGACTTGTGTAGTCCATAAGCGCTTTACCATCCTACTCTCAAATACATACAGTTAAAAAAACATAATATGTAACGCAAATATTATAATTGTTTCTACTTGTGATTAAAAACACTGGTTCGTTTTTTATCTAAAGATTCAAAATTGCAATGTTGAAGATGTAAGTTTGCAATTTAGCATATATTTTGTTAAATTTTCTATGGACATATTGCTTATATCAAAAATATGACTATATTATAAGTAAATCCTTTTAAAATGTCCTACAAAATAATATAAACTTTATTCAAGTAGTTATTTCTGAATTTATCATCATAATCATTAGATGTCATGTAGTTACAGCTATTTTGAAGTTAATTTGCTTTGAAACTTTGACCTCAGAGTTATAACGAAGGCTGCTACCTAAACTGCCGAATCGATTAGCTTAAAACTTGAAAACGTAATTTAATACCTCAAATTAAAATAGCTCCGGTATGAATTCATAATACTACAATTTAGAATGACGAATAGGACAAAGCAAATACCTTTATCCCAGTGACTCATACGGATATGATTTTGATAAAGCTCAACGGCATAAGCTGACAGATACTTTATTTTAATACAATTACAATTTTATTGAGCAACACTTAGGCAGTATTTACATTGTAAATACTACTCTACAGTTCTAAAAATAATCAATAATTATTAATATAGAATGTGATAACTTTGAAAGTTTCTACAAAACATTTCTATTTAGTTTCTTTTACGAAAGGTATTATAAGACAAATTCACAATTTAATACATCAGCGCAATTCTATAAGAACTTACTTTGTAACACACTCATGTAATGTTAATAATAAACTTACAATATTAATTCGCCATTTTAATGGTTGTATCCATTAAATTTATTCATTTATTGTAGTGAATATCACATATCACTTTCTGACATTTCAAGACGGTGCTCAGCGTTGAGTATTCAGTTTGTCCTTACAGTGTATCTCTACTAGACTTGATAGAATTAATATTTAAAAACTTATAAAAATCCAGTATACGATTTTTATACAATCAAGTATCAAGAATTAAATTGCTCAATAGGGTGCGAAGTCAAATAAGACATAATGCCACAATCAGCTAATACAATGAAACAATGCAATCGCTTTAAGATCTGCTTAAGCAATACTACCGTTTTCTTTTCTCATTAATGTCTGCAGCTTTATCTATTTGAAAAATTTAGTTTTCACGGTAAATTAAAAATGACATTAATTAAGGTTTATTTAAGGTTAGCAAATACAAATAAAAAGTTAAAATTGAAGTGCAATGTTGTACAATTTTAGAAACTCGTAAATATAAACTCACTATTTTACTATCTTATTATAATTAATTTGTATTTAATGCGAGAATATAGAATTTTCAAGAACATATAAAAATATGTTTTACGACAAGATTTCGAGTCATGTTTTTATCTGTATTAATAAATAAAACACCATCAAACTCTTTTTATGAGTTTGATTTTTATTACATGTTTTAAGAGATTATTATATAATTTTATTATAGAATGTTTTTTAATATTTAAAATTTAAATAATACATTTTAAATAGGAATTTAAAGTAAAAAAAGAGTTATGAGGTGACTTCGTTAATAAGTCCCCCAAAATAAACACAAAAGATATCAATTAGACATTGTACAAGCTTTGAATCACTGAATGATCTCGCTCTCCAAATACGCAATATTGCAATAAGGTCAAAGAAGGAATGAATAATCGGAAATCATTTTCATATTTCTCATAATATTCTACATAATTTTAATATAATTACATTTAATGTTGCTATGTATATAGCAAAAGTGTAAATAATTAATCTTGGAAATATTGTATTATTATTGTTGTATTATTGTGAATTTCATTTGTAGTTATAAAAATGAATAAATTATCAAAATATTATATACTGTTAATGCTTCAATCAAATGCAATAAGTCATTAAACAGTATATGACGGTTCTCCACTATATATGACGGTTTTAACGATTTGGCTCAATAGTTGTATTTAGATAAGGTTTTGCTTTTTAAATAATGTGAATATTTTGATATGCAATGATCTACATCGACGTTGAGGGATCCTGTCCTGAATGTCCATATATAAAATTTAAAAATAACAACAATACTAAGGACTAATACAACTTATTTTAAATATTAAAAAAATAAAATTAATAAAAATGCGTAAGGATTATTTGTTTTTTATCAGCAAAACAAATAATGTTATTACATAAGATCGCTTTGTATCACCAAACATGGATATCGACACCATAAAGGTCGTGCGTACGATTCACATGTTAGGAAGTAATTAGAGGGCAATCAACTTATCTTAGGTATTGACAAGTTAATTGCAAAGTCAGTATAAAAACTATAATAAAAACGGATAAACAAAAGAACGGAACTTACCTTGAATCATCTCTTTCTGCACGCTTAACGTTAATTTTAGATAAGTTTAAAACTTCTTAAAAAGGTTAAGCCGGAATTATGAAACATTTTTTTTAATATTTCGTTAAATTTACTAAAATAATACGGAGGTAGAACATACCCAACTTAACCTACTCAATTATTCTACCACCAAATATATTAATACTTTGTATTGCTTTGTTCCGGACTGCGGTTTATTGGATGAGTGAGCCAGTGTAATTATAGGCTCATTGGATACGCGGAAATAACCAGTCATAAGCAAGTACCAAACTTGCTCGAGTGTGTTATAAATGAATAAAAAAATATATCGTAATGTATTTTCTTAAAATATATACATATATGTATAATATAATATAGTAACAGTATCAGCCTGTTAATGTCCCACGGCTGGGGTAAGGCCTCCTCTCCCTTTTGAAGAGAAGGTTTTGGAGCTTATTCTACCACGCTGCTCCAATGCGGGTTGGTAGAATACACATGTAGCAGAATATGAATGAAATTAGACACATGCAGGTTTTCTCACGATGTTTTCCTTCACCGTATAGTACGAGATGAATTATAAACACAAATTAAGCACATGAAAATTCAGTGGTGCTTGCCCGGGTTTGAACCCACGATCGTCGGTTAAGATTCACGCGTTCTTACCACTAGGCCATCTCAATACATATATATTATTTTTAGCTTATTCGTTTACTTTATTATTAATCACTACTTAGTATATGTTACATGTAGTAATATGGAAATGCCTAATAATAAGCTTATATTACACATAGCATAAAACAAGCTGTTACCTCATGTAACGTTTTTCCCCGCGCCGATAGATTTTCGCAAGATACCGTTGCCTCATCTGGAGTCGCCATGTTAATCTCCACGAACAAAAGTTGTCCATTCATTATTCATTCTGTTGTTTAAAGATGGTATTTAATTCTGTCGGGTTATACCGTCACGTGGTTTACAAACCTGCAATGGGTGAGCCAATCGAACATGACAAATCAGTAATTATCACCAGCTTACGTAGGAAATTCGATTTCAAATGTTATTTTTATTTAAGAAAAATACAATGTTTCTTTCTTAACATCCTTATAATAAGAACATGCATTACGACATTGGATTTAAAATCTGTTCAAATAATTATCTGCTTAAAAAACGAAACCGATTCCAAATAAAATTCGAGCCTATAAAAAAGTCATCCCCTCCAAGTCCAATGTTTAAATAAAAAAATTATAATTACACAAAAACTAAAATATCAAAAATTAATCTCCGTTTTCTATTTATTGTGCGTGAAATGTATTATTTCCGAATAGTTTTTTTATTACTATCGTGCTTGCATTAGCAGTGTAACTTAATAATGACTTAGGAAAAACTTACTAGCTAATTAAAAATAATAAACAACTAAAATCAAATCTTATATCAAACATTGCGTGCGAACTCCAATAAAAAAACTTCATTCAATTTTTTTCTTCATTATCTAATTGTGTACTAATAGTTTTGAAAATAAGGATATATGAACAGTACCCGTTTAATATGCATATATTAGAACGTAAACGAATGTAATCTCAACCAATTAACATGAATACCATCATTTTATATTTCGTAAGCAATTACTACGCAACGCTTAAGTATGTGATTCTTAATCGAAATCAAATAGATTGTAAAGAATATTCTTTGAACTATTACATATCTTTTTCACTAATAGCTTGATTTACTACATCCATTATCATATATAATTCATAAAAAAACAGAGAATGTTGTTGCATCACGATGCTTCAATGCGGGTTGTTTTATACACATGAAGCAGATTTTTATTCGACACGTGCAGGTTTCTTCACGATTTTTTCTTCCACTATACTAATAATACATAAAAATTCAGTGGTGCTATCCCCGGTTTGAACCAGCAATCTTTATATACGATTCCCGGTTCTGACCACTGGGGAATCTAGACTATTCCATACACCTGAAGACTTTGACACTGACAGTTTGTCAGTAAGATAGTTTCGTCATTGATCCACTCGTAAACTAGATTAGATTTTAAAATCCCATTGGTTTTACATAACATAAGTCCGTTCAACAATATAAACTCTTCAGCTTCGGTGTATTAGGATAAATATAAATGAAAAATAACCCATTAGTTTTTCAGGATAATTATATTATATATTAATATATTTTATATAAGTTACTAGTAATTAATTAATAATTATTATACAATAGAAACGAAAAAATAAAAGTCACAAATATAAATGAATTATTCGTCTGAACAATAAACATACAGTGAATTCATTGGTTTTAGACCTAATTCACACATGCATAGCAACGAAAAACTTCGCAATTCTGCTGTCTATTACATAACATAATATGATAGATGTTAGAATACAATGTGAATTTTAATTGTCTATACGAAATACAATACCTTGTAATTTTTATTAACTCGACATAGGTCGATACAAACATTTTTTTATTCTAATCACTACCTCGTCAACCTACCTTACATATTTTCATTCGATTTTCACCAAAAGGGATGTACGTCCAGTCTCTATATCTTATCTATATCTTAGTACCTTTACTTCAATAAGTCCGTGTACTAAAATTTACTCTTTTAGTAATACATATATTTCCATAAGAATTATTTATTTGCTGCACAAGGCATGACCGCGTTAAATGGCGGCATTGATAAATTAATATATATAGACTTTCTATATAGTAAGAGTAAATAAATATCTTGTAAATAAATAATTAAAACTAAATTTTTCATAATATGTGTATCAATCAATGTCAGAATGATAAATACTCTTGTGAATTGATAAATTATTGTTAGTTTATTTAAATAAATACAAATATGTTAATGAAACATCAAATTTAATTATTTTTTTAGCTCGTAAATGAATAATGGAGTAACAAGACGTTTTTGTCAGGAAGTAATAGATGATCATTAAAAAACAATAAATATTGTAATGAATTATAAGTACAATCAAAATAAAAAACTTTCAAACTCAATATTAAACACGTATTTAAAGCAATAGATTTAAAAAAAACACTATTGTTGTTCCCCATCGTCAATCGTTAACTATAATACCTTTGTATTTTTAACAGGAAAAATTTACGTAACTTTCACACGCAATTAATGAAATAGATTAAGTAGCTTACTCAGAAAATCTCGATGTTAAAATTATCACGATACTTCATTATACATATCATAAATAGATATAACAAACCTCCAACAGTATATTTTTACGGGGTTGGTTGAGGGTTGAGGCGCTTACGTGCTCACACAATCTCGAGGCTCTGGAGAGGATACCTCTGATTATAATGTATTCTCTCAGTGCTGGCTCGGTCAGTAAGCCCCGTAATTCCGCTTCTCGTTGGTGGGACACATAAACGCATTATTCCAATTAGAAGAAAAATAAAATATTGAAACACACATTTAAAAAACCATACTTATACCATACCAAATCATAGCATTATACACAGAATTTGTGTCTATACTATTGAAGGTTGGGTTTATTCGTCTGGAGACATTCCTGGGTGTAATCAGGCCATGCCATAAAAAAACATTGAAATCGGAACGGCACTTGTGAAATTTCAACTCAGTAGGATAAGAAATTATCTTAGGATCTTATTCAGTTTAAGAAACAAATTAACAATGCAAATTGAATAAAGGCTTATGTGCTCCATTGATTGCTGCGATTGTTAATCCCTTATTTGGCTCTAATGACAAACACGAGTTGAGGTTATATATATTATATTCTGCTAGAACCACAGAGTATATCATAAATACATAATAAATAATGATTACATATGTATTTTCGGACCATTGCTTTTAATTGTTTTACCCGAGCGCGTTGTTTACACCGAAATATTATAGTCGTATTCCGCCTCACGACAGAGGTCGTCTGGTCCGGTGTGAGGTCATCACCACGTGATTGGAAGGATTTATTTTTTTCATCTTTACGCTTAAGGCAAATTGAGATCGTTTCTAAGTATCTTACGCTGACTATTTTTAACCGAACGTTGAATTATTAATTCGTTTTGTCATGAGTAAATTTCCAAATCGTGCAAATCGTCGATGTTCTGAGATTTGACGTTTTAATTTGGAAAAATCTAACGTTTAATTCGTTGTATGTTGTAATAAGAATGCCTATCACGAACTGATAAACGTGTCGAATACATTTTACATTATACTACAAGTAGGTAGTTATTGTAATAAACGTAAAAAATGTTACATATGATTGAAGCATTCAATTCAACATATATAGTATATATCTCAATTATAATTGAGAATAACCTATAAGAATTTTAATAGAATAAAATAAGAGTATGAAATATAATATTGTATGAAATCCAGGCAAGCTAAATAGATTTTTATAGTGATGGATACTAATGTGGTTTAAAGCGTGTATCGGATAAAATTCTGACACTTTTGTCCACCAAACCACTTAAGAGCAGCGTGCTGGAATAAACTCCACATTAATATTACAAATAACAATAATTTTGATAAAAGAAAACATTTTAAAAAATACACACAATCGTAATGTATAATTATTTCTTTAAATAAATATTACCTGTGTTTAATTATATTGACGTTTATAATATAAAATTAATAATTTATTTGTAAGGCACAATTCTGTGCAAATCATTTGATTGTTTTCATAACCTTCTAGAAATAACAAAAGGTTATCTTGAGAATCCTCGATCACGTTTACTTACGTTCTACTTCGAAAAAGATTATTTACTTAACAAACCAATGTAAATTTGGGAAGCAGATCAGTAGATGCTAAAATGTAAGACATCTCATATCTCTAATTGCGGATTCAAATTCTTCACACATAGTCTACATATACATGTACATGGTTTATTTATGAACAAGGAAAATATAATATTTATTTATTTCTTATTCTTAAGTATGTAAAAACGATTTACAAAAAAAAAACAGATGTACTCAAACTAATAATTATTATTAAGAATAACTACTTCATATTTAACGATAAGTTAAAATGTAGAAACAATTATATATTTAAAATCATGATAGCAGAAAACATCTAATATTTGAATTAGTTTTAGACCTTTAAAATAATTCGATTTCATTTTGTGATGACATTTACCTTAGCAAACCTTTTTAAAATAGTCGAGCAGACGAGCCTGTTAGATAATGAGTTGCACTATCAGTGATAAAACTCACTATTTCACCGTTGATGAGGTCAAAACCACGCGATCTAAGATGCTATAAATCTTGTACCTGAGTACCGCTCAATAAGCCCTTACTAGAGGTAATGTAAAAAAATTAGAACCTTAATCACCAATTTTACGATAATTAATAAAACATAACCATCACAGTTATCCAATCGAAATTTCCTTTTAGTTACGTCACAGTGACCTTGCTCAATACATTTTTATCCTATGGTATTCTCACTTTGGTCACGTAGTATTGGCGAATACAACGCACCTTCGTTTCACGTTGTATCAATCGAGGCTACTTATTCATTTCTGTTGCGTTTTTGACATTGGCACTATAATGTTAAGACATTCGGGTCAGTGCCGTAGACGGATATAAGTAAGATATTAGCTCTTTAAATGGTCATATATGCAGGTCTACTGAGTATTAAGTGGTTCATTGAACTTCAAGATTGGACCATAAATAATGAATGAGTTCTATGTATCAGCTATGACGCAATTATTGAACAAGTTCTACCTTTTTCTATCCAACATGCGTTTTAGAGATCAATATATTGATTGGTGTTTATAGTTAGTTAAGAATTTTAATGCCTTTTTTTTTTGAGATCGCTTATAATTTGATTTTATTTTAATAAATCAACTACATGCCCTAAAGGTTTAACAGCTGGAATTATTAAAAATAAATTTTATGAAATATAACATTCAGTTATGTGAAAGTCGTAGGGTGACATTGCGAATGTCGAAGCCCTTGATCTGAGGTCTAGTCTTCAAGGATATGTGTATATTCGCATTCTTCATAACTCTAAACGTATTTTTTTTATTATTTGACATTTAAAATATCAGAAGATATTCCATATTTTTTATTTACACTAAGTTCATGGCAAATGTAAGTAATGTTTTAAATTACGTTTTTTGTAATTATTTTAATACACATGATTTTCCGAAACGAAACGCAACGCCTATTACATGGCGTTCGTTGATGAGCACTACGCGACAAACGAAGACAAAATCATTTTTAAATATTTAAAACACAATGGAATATATCTAACAGTTTGGTTGTATATGTTTACGAAATGGGGAAATCGGGAAAGTATTTAGTTGTTATTCAAATTAGACGCTCCCCATTTGCAATTGTTTTTAACTTTCATTTCGTTAAATAGTTAAAACGACTACTCTACTTTTAAATGGCTACAATTCAGCTAGTTAAGACAAAACCATAAATGAGAATAATAAATAAACAGTTCATTTTGTTTTCATGTCATTTATAATTAAAAAGCATTTTTTTAACTTAAATCAAATATAATAAGAAACTAATTTCGCTTTTATAATTACTAATTATTTATTACAAACAAACATATGGCTGACTGGCTTTAAATATGTGTAAACGTTGTTTAGCGGATGTTTAATAAAACACAGATTCTCTCTTTCCGATTTGAGATAAAAACAACACAAATCATAATTTATCTAAAACAACATGAATAGGCAAAACCGTTATAATTAAGCGCTGTGTAAATGTTTTAATATAAATATATGATAGTGCTAAACAACACGGCTAGTTTATATTATAAATCTAGAGTTTGTATAGTCGTGCACGCTAATATCAGAAACTACCTGTAAAGTATATTAACTGCTTGTAAATGACCCACAGTTGGGCTAAGGCCTGCTCTTTTTTGAGGAGAAAGTTTTGAACTTATATGGCATAGATATATGGCAGATTTGCATCCAACACATGCAGGTTTCCTCAAGATGTTTTCCTTCACCACGGATCACGGGATGAATTATATACACAAATTGCCTGGATTGACACTGGCCTATCTCGGCTCTGAAACTACCTGACCAATTCATATATTTATTATGAATTAGATGAACGATTTGCACCATATGCCTTATATACATATATATAACGTTATGAATTATAAAACTACACTACACGTATGATTATATTTTTGAGGCTAAGCAATGTAAAATATAGTAGTTACAGTCAAAATATATGTAAAGTTATACATATATTTAAATTAATTATTATTTCTTTATAAATAGCTAGGAATTTGGTCATAATATTATATAATTGTAGCGTAGTCATTGTTTTTCATAGTAAAATATTATATATATTTATATAATATATATAAAATATAAAAGCAATTTTCGGTTTTTACTAGCACAGGATTAATACTGAACGTGTACGTATTATATGCAGCGATATTATTCGAGAAACCTTATTTAATAATACTTTTATTTTTACTTATTGACAAAACGTTCAGGATCGAAACAGAGAGTTTAATATCGCTAGGCGACCTGTACGCCATTGCGCTGTTTCGGCTTACATCTTTATTTTAATTCATATTTATAAAAACAATATAATAATAACATTATAAAAAATATCGAGTTTAGTTTTTGGGAATAACAAAAACAAATCTACGACAAACTCGTTTAAAAAAAAAACTAAATTCTGGTTTTGTATGTATTATTGACATACTAATTAAAATAATTTAAATATTATATATCAGTAATAATGAAGAGATAATCTTAAGTTTATATAAAGGTGTTGCCAGTTAGTTGTTTTGATAATATTATATTTAGGGTTTATTACGTGGGTGAGTGTAGCGCGTGACTAACCAGTATTTTGTCACTTCCTGAATCAGAACCAGTCACGTGGATTAACGGCGATCAATCTTGTCGCAATTTAAATCGAAGTCATAGTTTCATAGTCTTGCGCCAAGCCCTCAGTGTCGCTATGATTATGTATTAAACAATTTGTAATCCGTGAAACTATACATATAATTAAATATATAACATCTTAATTATTTGTATAATACAATTTCTAATTATACTATTTAACTAAGTTAATAATTTTTTACTGTTTCATATTTCTATATATAGTATCTAAGCTCATCTACAATAATTTGTTTGCGCGATTTTTAATAAATAAAAACTTTAACGAACATCTTATTTGCTGGCTATGACTTTTCTTTATTTCATTGTGGACTGTTTTACGCATGAGTTTTGTAATGCTTTAATATTTTATTTTATACTACGTTTTCTTGACCTTATTCTAATTTAAAATAGTTCTGCTCTCCTATTATTAGACAATAAAATTATTGTTTTAGGTAAAATTTTTATATCGTTCAATTATGAAATTTACATTATAATATTAAAATAATATTGAATTTATAGTTTTATGATATTTCAATGAATAATAGTGCATTGACCTTAATCTATGTCAAATATAATCCTTAAGATTTAATAAAAACTAAATAACGTTTTACTTTGTGCTTGTGCTACATTAACTGACTTTGAACTAGGAAACATTATATCAAGGTTTCGCGACATTATACTTTTCCTTTAATCTAAGAGGTCATTCATCTACTCGTATCACACAAAGTGATTTTATCGTTCCGGTTAAAATGTGTATAATTTAATAAATGACAATTAATATATTAATAATATTTTTTTTGCCCCATTGTAAAAATACTATTTTCGATGATAATACATATTTGCTTTAACATTCACCATGAATAAAGCTGTTAAATGAAACAGCGAATTTCATTATAATACACGTTGATTTATAATTTCAAAGCTTTACGTGTTAATAATTGAAATAAAAAATTTAGAGCTACTACTTTTATAATACGATAAAACATTTACGATTACTTATAAAATGATATAAGAACAATATTGTTTTTCATTGTATTTATTTTGTGTTCAATAAATAACGAAAATGAAAATGTTATTACATTATCTGTACATAATATAATTTGTATGTCACTGATATCCTTCTAAACGACTGAAACCCCTTTCCATGTTTAGATTAATTCAGGGTCTGTCAGTCAATGAATAAATAAATTATATTATAAAATATCATTAAATAAAAATTCTAATAAGTAACCTTTTTGTTGCAGAATATGGCGATGTCTTTTGCTATTGGCAATTGTATCGATACAGACACAAGCGCAGAAAACTAAAACAGAAGACAGCAGTGTGCAAGCGGTTCCGAGTGATCTACGAAGGGCTGTCAGCGAAGCCTTAGCTTTAGAGAGGCGATTCCTTCTTGGAGCTAATGACGCGTAAGTGTAATAATAATAATTTAATATTTATTGGATAGACAAGAAACTTTACTAATATGTTTTACTATGTGATAGCTTACAATAAATAAAATAGAGCATATATAAGTTGTAATTAGTTAAAACTATTTCAAGCGTTAAGAATATTCATAACATATATAGAAATCTATGTATATAGTTTCAAGTAGTAACAGCCTATAAATGTTCCACTCCTGTACAAAGGTCCAAGCTTTCCTCTTCAGAAGAAAGTTTGGAGTTTATATGCGGCCCCCTTTTATGTTGGTGGGTAAATATGTGACTAAATTTCCAACGCGTCCTTACAATACTTTCCTTCAGCACCAATTATTTATATTATATTTTATTATTATATTACGTATTATTTATATTATTATTTATATAAAGTTGCATTCCATCTCGGCTCTACATTTAATTTTTATAAATATACTTAATATTTTCATAGAAGCAACAATTGCATCTACTAAACTACATCATTGTGGAATATTTATACGATCTTGATGGTTTGTATTTTCTCAGGCATAATTGTTCAGAATCTGAAGAAGATGAAATAAGCAACACGCCATGTCCTCCCAGCAAGTACCGCAGTGCGAGTGGAGAATGCAATAACGTGAGGCATCGACCATGGGGACGCCGGGGAGACGTATTCCTACGACTATTACCCCCTAATTATGCGGATGGTAAGTGACCATTGCGTCTAATTTTACTATAGTATTTTCAAAATGAATGCAGTATATTCTAAGAATATTACACTGAACCGTTTAAAAACAGCTTAACCTGGAATTTCTAATTTTAAAACGAATATAAAAAAAATTAAAACGTACTTGACTCTTCCTTATTTTTAATCTGCATAGAACGATATCAAAACGATTATACAGAAAAAATCAATTTGGTAATATTAGTGATAACGTGAGTTTTAATTATAAAAAATAAATCAATTATGTATCGTCGACCGACAAGGTGATTAGTAAATATTAAGATAAACTCATCGATATAAACGGATATTAATGTATTAAAAGTTCAATGTACTATTACGTATATTAATTAACTAACGAGTAATATTACGTTATCATAATAAAATAACTTCTTAAAGTATTCCTTTATACAAATCAACATAGGATTTATGTAATAAAGAATAATAGGTTTTTTTTAAACATAACAGCTAAAAATATGTATTATATAATTGATAAAACGGATAACAAGTTTTATATCTTTAAAAAAAATCGTTTTTATAGATTTTTTAAGGAGTGCAATTTATTATATTGAATATTAATATGGAATCAACAAAAAAATTAATATGTAAAACTTAATGAATACTTGAATTTGGTTGATAGTCTGTTCAATTGAAAAAAAAATAGATTTTGATTTTTTAATCATTCAGATCATCGACCAAAATCGAAACGTGTGAATCTAAAACTGTGTTTTAGAATGTTGTTATCTGGTATTTGTAGTAAACGATGTTCATTTGACCTTAGAGGTCTTATCTTAATCTACGAGCTCTATCCTTATCTTGTATGTATAATTGAAAGATTAACAACAATTAATTGATCTTTTATTTATTAAAATATTTCAGGAGTTACTTAAAATCGTTACGTCACGTAAAATATAAGTTTTTTTTATTTTCCTACCTTTGTCGTAATTTTGTATATAATTATTTGTGAAATAGAATGTCATTCGAATTTTGTTATATTAAAATATTATAATAAACTCTTAAGTTGTTACCAATATTCGATCGACTTCATTATAATTTGCATATTAGAACGAGAGTCCGAGAAATATGTAGGACAGTTGCAGGTCTTGAACTTTGTTAACTATATTTTGTAACTAAATTGCAATGAAAGTGGTTGTGAATGCTGAATTTAATACTAGGCATTATTACAAAACTTACCCTCAATTTCTATAATCGCCAGGCGGGTATACCGTTGAGCCTTCAAATTGAGCCTTCAAATAAATAAAAGCTATTTCGATAGTATTACTAATAAATGTATTTTTATTTATATTAATTTATATAAAATATTATAATGTATGTAATTGTTTTGACTAACGAAACGGACACAGATTGAACGAAAACATTTTTGAAAAGTTAAAATTTTTAATGTCGTATGGTTTCCCTGATTTAACCTGAGATGTCCAGGCAATCAGATCTAATAAGCTCTACTAAAAATAAGAGACTATATATATATTATATGTTAAAATAACTTATTAATTAATATTTTCTCATGAACCAGGTATCTACCAACCACTTGCCCCGCCTCGTGTTCCCGAACCAGCGCTCGCCATCCAGGCAGTGTCACAGTTGGCACAGCCCGTGGAGCATGACTACGTGACAAGCATGCTCGCAGCTTGGGGACAGTTCCTTATGGATGATCTGATTGCAACTAATAATGGCAACAAAGTAAGGCTTTAATAATAATAATAATAATAATAATAAAAGTTCTCCAAACCGATTTCGGCCGCGGTGGCCAATCTCAAGAGTGATTAGCCAACTGCGCAGGACAAACGGCTTTACGTGCTTACTGAGGCACAGGAGTATATTTTGGTCCATATCTATGGTCCACCTACCTATTTTAAAAAAAGCCCAGCCCAACCCCTTTTTTACTAGCCCTACCATCAGAGGTAATAAGACGATGTGCTATTATTATTAATGATTTTTTTTGCAATATCACCGCAAGTTTCAACCGTTTTACAAGCATTAGATTTAACCATATATAGTTGGCCATTGGCCATTGGCATAGCCATTGGCAAATATATATTTTAATATTTACATGGAGCTCCAATTGCAAATTAAGCAATGACGAGTACTCTGGTATAATATTAAATTTCGTATTTTCTGTTAAATCACTACGACTTAATAATCAATTAGGCGTCTCGTCGCATCGTGTTTCACACGTCGTGGGCAGCGGTGCGAAGGTCGGCGGACGTAGTTTTTGTTGGGTACGGCTTAAGTTATTGTGTACATACATAGGTTACGGAGTAATCATCCTGCTAATGATGCGAGCTTGAGTTTTAGGCTTGAACTTGGCCGAAATTATAGTAAAGTACGCTTAATTATATTGTTATCTGCCCGTGTGCGTACCTCGAAATCGTTTATTGAGATGAAAATGGAATAATTACGACATTAACCTTGTATGTGCTGTTTGTTAAATTTATATTTTAGGCAATTAAATTCATATGTATATAAGTATTTGATAAGTAATCTTATGTAATAAGTTTTTATTAATAGAATTTTATTCTTAATATAAACCAGGTACCAGGGATTTGGTAGAGTTTTTGATCAGTAGAAATAATATACATATATACACTCGTATAATCAACGATCGAGAGCGAACAAATTGAAGTTTATAATATATCCAATATTTTGTTTGTTTTTATTTATGAAGAACAAACTTTTGAAATTCCTTGAATCACTCAAAAATCTTATATTTAAATTTTTTTAACTTTTAAAATTTTTAATTTTTTAAACGAATTATAAAATTATAAATACTACATTTTCTCAAAATTAAATGTACTTACATTTCAAACTCTTTAAAGAAGTCAAAGAAATTATTTTTTCATCGAAATCAAGTTTAATTTTCAAGTGACATCTCATGGTTCGTGATAGTTCGCGAGGTCACGTGGGGAAAGGTTACAAGTATTACCTGTCAGTGAAAGCCGTGACGTAATAGTAATCGTAGTTCCTAATACCACGCCTCGTAATAATCAGCTGACTGACATCTAATCCGATCGGAGATCGGAAATAGGAACTGTTGGTTCTTTCACATGTGGGTGTAGATATCTTTAAGTTTTCTATTAAATTACGTAAGTAGCGGAAAAATTTATAGGTATCAGGTATTGCTTCAGAAGATATAGTGATTTCATTTTAAATTAAGAGCGTTTAATGTTTCTTTAAAGTTTCATTTATTGCTAAATATATTTAACGAGAACAAAGAACATACAAAGAACTATTGACGATTTTATAGGACCTTGTCAAAGTATTTATGATCTTACTAAAACTTGTATTCGTCAAACGCGCTTACTAAAGTTACACAATGATAAATGACGATTACGTCTTCTTTATACATACATCGTTTGTGTGAAAGTTTGAACACGCCTTAAGACGTTATTTAAGGTAATTCGATGAATGGAGTTTTTTGTTGAAAGCGAGCTTTCTTTGATGACACTATGACAAGATGATTGTTTAACACTCATTCATCAGTTTTTTACATGTCTCTTTTTGATTTTGGTATAATTGTTTCCTGTATAAATGGAACTTTAGAGTTTAGACTTATACCATATAATTAATAGTTTCGCTAAATATATTCTTAGTTTTCAATGTATTGTCTTGTTGGTTACTGGCTTACTGAATTCACGCTTATTTACAATATGATGATTTTTTATTGTTATACTTTTTTTTCCAGAAATGTGAAGGTTCGAATTGCGAATATGTTCGTTCTGCACCGACTCGAAATATCGATAACTGTGGATATGGTAAGTTAAATTTGGTACTTACAAGTTTCTTATTTCGATTCATGGGTAGAACTGTTAAATAGTCGCAGGGGGGTAGTATCAACCCCTTTTATTGTACCGCTAAACAGCAATATAAACTACACGTATTTATTAACTTAACTAAAGTTTATTAATTTAAAAAGTTTTTTTTAAATATTTTCTTTTAGGTATTAATTACAAATATTTTCAATTACTACATACATTTTGTTCACAGAATACCGAGATCAAATGAATTTAGCGACATCTGTACTCGATGGATCCGCTCTTTACGGAAGCTCTGAAAAAGAATTGCGTTCACTTCGTTTGTATGATGCTGGGAAAATGGATGTTGCTTCCTGTCGCAAGTAAGTTGTACTACCATGCTAAGTGTTTTTCTTAACAGGCAAGCTAGGCGAAATTTTCAAATGCGGTTTGGTTTTCCGCAGCCAATTATTTTTAATTAATTGAATTAATTTACTACAGAAGTTTTTGCTGTATGTTTTGCTATTGTCATTATTAATATCTCACGTATTCTTTATTCTATTGTACGGTGTATTTAGTTAAGTAAGTTCCGAATGTTCGTGTGAATTTAGATCAGACTATAGATCGCATAATTGTAAAACTGCATCTGCCACTATATATTTATAAAACAAAACGTTTAACTTTGCTTCTAAATATTTTTATTATGAACATTCGATAAATATTTCTTAGTATTCATTATTTCGTTCAAATAAAAAAATACTATTATTAAAAATATAATTAAATTTTATATTATGTTAACAATATAAAGGTAATCGTACATTTTTAGGCAATTTTATCGCTTCGAAATAGCCTCAGTTATAACAAAATTTAATTATAATCATCTTTAGGAATTATTTTTATAAACCTTGAACTATAGGCCAAGGAAGTAGCAATCAACAAAACAATTACTTCTATAAGGTATTTTCTACAGACAATATTAGATATGTTTCAAAAACTATAAACAGAATCAATGACTATACCAGATATCTTTAGTTAACTTGATGATATTGGAAGTAGAATTCCAACATGTCGTTACAGGAATGGATTGTATGCAAACAAGGGCAATCCAACCTTCACATGATTTGCATTCCGCCATAGATTTTGATCGAACTCACGCTTTAGTTAATATTGAGTACGAATCATGAAATACTTACTAAACGTTAACGATCCATAATATCTTCTTTCAAAATTTACAACATTATCTGAGAAATTAATGTTTTTATGATTGTCCCAAACATCTTTTGGATTATATCTTCAAAACAATTAAGATACTGAGGAATATTTTTTAATATTTAAACATTTATTTCTCTTTTAGGTGCAATGATGGCTCTCCAACTGCTCCTGTTTACAAAACGTTATTAGCTGAACACAACCGTATTGCTGGCGAATTATACTCGATGAATCCATTCTGGGAAGATAACGCACTTTTCTTGGAGGCTCGTCGTGCAATAGCTGCTGTTATCCAACATATCACTTACAATGAATTCCTCCCAGTTTTGTTAGGAGAGGTGAGTAAAATACACCGATTGTTGTCTGCGATATTTATCTTCAAAAAGACAGATGTAGATTTGGATAACTTTTAGTGAATTTATTCAATATTCTTTAATACCCATATATTTTTATTTTAGGTTGGAATGGCTAAAGCTGAGTTGAAATTAACTTCCCTCGGATTCTGGCGTGGATATTCCAGTTCTAATCGCGCTGGTGCTTACGCTGAGTTAGTTTCAGTAGCACCTATTTTCAACGCAATGATGAATGAAAAATTAGTAAGATCATATAATCATTTTTGTCTTGTGTCTTCAATATTTCTTTATTTTTATTTATTTATTTTATTTTTAATTTATATTCTTAACATGTTATTTTTTGTTTAGATAAACACAACGGTAACTATAAAGGACCTTGTGAAAACAAGTGCACATCAAGTCTCCAGATTTACGCCGTCAGCACAATGGGATCTCAACCGAGCTCGTGACCATGGTGTACCGTCTTATTTGAAAGTTCTTCGTATGTGTGATCCAATGGCTAACATTAAGTCATACGCCGACTTCGAAAAATTAGGTTTTGATAGGACTCATCAAGAAATGATGGCTGATATGTACAGGTACGTTATAATATAAATCTAGTTAGTCAAATTAATTATTTTGGTTGACAAGCAATACAAAAAATATTATATTGCTTGTCAACCAATTTTCGGTAATACAAACCTTTGTTCAAGTTAAGGGTGTACCCAGGCATCAGTTAGTCTATTACACTAGTTGTTACATTGCGGTTTGAAGGCTGCTTTAACCTGTGTAACTACAGACAAAAAAGACTTAATATCTTGTTTCCATGGTTCATGAAGCATTGATTTTTACAGTGCTAGTGACTATGAACTTATCGTAACGTGGCCCGCATAAATTTTAAAAACAAAACTACTTTATAATTTTTCAGAAATGCTGACGATGTTGAACTGATGATGGCAGGAGCTATGGAAAAACCAGCATCTGGAGCTGTCATTGGGTCTACTCTAGCATGTGTTCTAGCAATGCAGTTTGCTAACCTGAAGAAAAGTGACAGGTAGCTAGTATTCTTTATGCTAAAGAATTTTATAAATCATTTTTCATTGATGTTCCTAAAGGCATTTCCCTCGTCTACGATTTTTAATGTTTCATAATTTCATCAGATTTTGGTATGAAAATGATTTACCACCCTCCTCGTTCGCTCCTGAACAACTAGCGGCCATCAGGAAAGTCTCACTCGCTGGACTTTTGTGTGCCGCTGATGATGCCCTCGACAATGTTCAACCTAAAGCATTTGTCAAAGAAGATCCTTATTTGTAAGTTTTTAATTTATATTACCTTAGTTTTATGTAACAGAACCTTTAATATAAGAAAGTTATCGAGAAATATCTAACTTAACCTTGTTTTTTTAGAAACGCTGCTCAACAATGCTCTCAACACAGTCGTCTCGAGTTATCAGCGTGGCGTGATGAAAACGGCGCTAAAGCAGCTGAACGGCTCTCACAAGATATGCTTGCTGCTGCTCTGCACAAAGCCAAGCAGGAAATGGCTGACAGGAAGAAACTCGAATACATGCTGTGGGAAGCACGTGAGTGTATTTAAGAGTTTTTCGAGCTAATAAAAGTTGTAATTATATTTATTTATTCGTTTAGATATTATTCTGAATAACAATTTAATAAACCATTTACAGATGGGGGAGCCGATCCAAAGTCTCCAGTTGGTACAGCGGCATCCTTTTCAAAAGCAAATAAATACGCTTTGAAACTTGCCAATACATCGCTATTCTTTGAATTTGCTACCAATGAACTTCTTAATTCTGTTAATGGGTAAGAAAATATCATATAACAATATAATTTCATAATAAATGTACTACAAACTATAATTCTTACAACAGTAAATATAACAAAAATAGTTTTTTTGTTATATAAGTTAAAAATGTACTATTATAAAGACTAAATAATTTGTATATTTTAGGCGTCGTCGCAAGCGTCAAATATTTGACGATTCACTTGGGTTCGGTACCTCTAATGAGTTCGTGGATTCATTACAATCAGTTGATGTGAGCAGCTTCCTTGGTCAGGACCAAATTGGGCCAATAATTGAACCTCAATGTGATGATAACGGCAACTGTGATCCAGACAGTCCATTCAGAACTTATACAGGATACTGCAACAATCTACGTAACCCCAATTTAGGCAAAAGCTTAACAACTTTCGCAAGATTATTGCCACCAGTATATGAAGATGGTAATTATGTAATTAATTAAAAAAAATATATTGATTATTACGTAAATTCATAAATGATACTCTAATTGTGACAGATAATTTAGATAGCTTCTTTTATTTGCAGGTGTAAGCCGCCCTCGTATCAATTCCGTAACTGGAACTCCGCTGCCCTCTCCCCGTATCGTTTCAACGGTTATTCACCCCGATATTTCAAACCTACACACACGTTACACATTAATGGTAATGCAGTTCGCACAGTTCCTTGATCACGAACTTACTATGACGCCTATTCATAAAGGTAATTGTTTTTCTTAAACATGGCATAGACTGTTGGGGCAGCATGTACTAATAATTATTTATAATTCCAGGTTTCCACGAATCCATACCAGATTGCAGATCGTGTGACTCTCCACGCACAGTTCACCCTGAGTGCAACCCGTTCCCAGTGCCGCGCGGCGATCACTACTACCCAGAAGTAAACATTACTTCAGGCGAGCGGCTCTGCTTCCCATTCATGAGGAGCTTGCCAGGGCAACAGCAATTGGGTTAGAAATTTAAATGTGATAAACGTCTGCAGGCATCGTGAAATTAATAATAATCAAATAATCTTTATTATAAGGAAAATTACTAATAGTCGCTAAGTATTCGTTAAGCTACCAACATCTTAATTATAATATTTAACAACAAAATTATTTTTAATCTTAAGTTATTTCACTCTGTAATTACAATTAACAACATAAGCAATTTGCTTTTTTTTATTTCTCATATACAGGACCTCGTGAACAAGTTAATCAAAACACTGCTTTCCTTGACGCTTCGGTCGTCTACGGAGAAAATCCTTGTATTGTACGTAAACTTCGTGGTTTCAACGGCCGACTTAATGCGACCGCCAACCCTCTGAATGGCAGAGATTTATTGCCACGTTCCGACAGCCACCCCGAGTGTAAAGCAGCTAGCGGCTTTTGTTTTATCGCTGGTAAGTCAACTGAAAATATTAAAAAATATAATTTGTCGCTAAAAAAAACCGCAAATATGTACTCACAGTATTCAATTTTATAGAAAGATATACTATGAATATACTATAAATCATTTATTTTTTTCTCAGGTGACGGCAGAGCATCTGAACAACCTGGACTGACTGCAATTCACACTATCTTCCTCCGGGAACACAACCGCTTGGTCGAAGGTTTGCGGGGAGTTAACCCCCATTGGGATGCGGACTTACTATTCGAACATGCTCGTCGTATTGTTGCTGCGCAGTTCACACACATCATTTACAACGAATTTCTTCCCCGATTGTTATCTTGGAATGCCGTTAATCTTTATGGGCTGAAACTGTTGCCTTCAGGTACATCTTTTTATTTTATATAACTACAATATGATTATGTTACCTGTTTTTCTTTAATATTATAATAATTAAATAATCAAAAATATGCAACGCGCATAGCATGCATATTGAATATCTATCAGCCGAGTTATACTTATGTTAAAAAGCTGAAGATTTTGTTTATTTGTTTGAGCGCGCGTAATCCTTGTATATACCTGTTCGATTTAAAAAAAAAATGTATTTTTGCATTAGATAACCTATTTATTGAGAAAGGTTATAACATCACCTACGGCATCTTTACGATACCTTTTTACTCAGGTAAAACTGCTGGGAGCAACTAGTTATAATTTTACTTTTATAATTATATATAAAAAAGTGAAGCAGACGTAGTATAGAATAAACATTTACTAATAAAATGCTCTTTCCCATTTTATCACAGTTACCTATCCAATGTACCTTAATGTGGTTTATTTAGTTATTTAAATAATCTAACAAATCACAATGTATAACATATTCTTCCAGGTTACTATAAAGAATACTCTCCCACCTGTAATCCCGCTATCGTGACCGAGTTTGCTGCCGCTGCATTCCGATTTGGTCATTCACTATTGAGACCACATTTGCCACGTCTATCACCAACTTACCAACCCGTTGATCCGCCAATTCTACTCAGAGATGGATTCTTCAGACCCGACATGTTTATGAACGTACGTATTTCAAATAATTATTAAATAATAAAAATATTTTTGTGTTAAAATTCATATTATATGTATTTTAGTTATTGGATAGATAAATTAATATATCATGCGTTTCAGCACCCACCAATGGTCGACGAGCTCATGCGTGGTCTAGCATCCACTCCTATGGAAACTCTCGACCAATTCATCACGGGTGAAGTAACAAACCATCTATTCGAAGATCGTCGTATACCTTTCTCTGGAATTGATTTAGTTGCTCTTAATGTCCAAAGAGCAAGAGATCACGGCATCCCAAGCTATAACAACTACAGAGCCTTATGTAATCTTAAGAGAGCTACAACTTTCGAAGATTTGGCTAGAGAAATTCCGGATGAAGTTATTGCAAGGTAATTATTTGAAAGGGAAAGCAAACAATGATTGTTATGTTTTGAGTGATATATTGTTTGTAAAAGCTGTCTTTGACGGTAGATAGATACATTGGAGTAGTTTATTTATTTCAAAGGTAGCATAGAAAGCGATCGCCTATTCTCTGCAGCTAGATTTTATTTGTCAACTTTTTTTTTTTTGCTATTTCTGTGAAGCAGATTCTTCAGCAGTCGTACATAATATATCTCACACTAACTAAATGTATACCTACGTAACTGTTTTTTATAATTGCAGACATGGTAAAATTGTTAGACTAATTTTGAAACTAAATAGAACTAGTCATCCATCAATCATTACTAATCCTTTTGAAGTATTTTTGAACACAGGGATTTAATATAATTAACCATTTCAGATTCAAGAGGATATACGCAACTGTAGACGACATTGATCTTTTCCCTGGCGGTATGAGCGAGCGTCCTCTGCAGGGCGGTCTCGTCGGTCCAACGTTTGCTTGCATCATCGCTATTCAGTTCCGACAGCTCAGAAAATGTGATCGTTTCTGGTAAGTTTGTTCAATTTCTTTTGTTTTTTAAACAAATATTATTGTTGTATTTACTATATATTAACCGTTTCGAAAATTATAAATCAGTAGCATATTATAAAATCTTGCTGAAAAAACACACCTGTTATCTTGAACCCAGTCTATAAAGTGCACCTTAACTACATTAACGCATCGCGTACATTCGATTATGTAACTTTCCAATGATTTCTCAAGTTCCAATTCCAGTAATTAAGAAAATTGACATTATTTTTAACGTTTATTTGTTTTAATAGGTATGAAAATGATAACAGAGCAGCTCGGTTTACGGAGCAACAGCTTTCGGAAATCCGCAAGTCGACCCTATCTAAGGTGATGTGCGATAACTTTGACATTGCCAGTGATATTCAACGCGCTTCCTTCGACCTTCCGAGCAATTTCCTGTAAGTTTATGGTTAAGCTTTATACCCAAAACAAAAATTACGTTTTCTAACTTTATCAGTCACTTTTATTTAACGAATCAAATGAACCTTTTCCCTTTTTTGCAGAAACCCCCGTGTTCCATGCGCATCGTTACCAAAGCTAGACTTGTCAGCGTGGCGTGAGAGTTCCACTCAGGGTTGCCTCATCGCAGGCCGCTCCGTACCGCTCAGTGATTCAGCTTTCCCATCCCCCTGTACTTCCTGCATCTGTACCGTCGAAGGGGTAAGTTTTTATTGTGTATTTTAAATTTTAAAACATTTAAGAGCAATTTTTAAAAAGTCATTTACTATGTTTGGTTACATTAATTACAATAAATTACAATACAATACAATTTTGTGGTACTAATTGTAACTAAACTAATCCTTTTAATCCTGTATAAGGAAGCTTTGACTCGAACATTTTACTTTTTTTTTATTGATCGATTGAGTGAATAGAAAGTCCAACTGCATTGGGCACTTGTGCTTTATCGTATCTCCTGTGTTGTTAATTATTCTTTGAGATTGGAAGCCGTGACTGAAATATGGTCGGAACACCATGAAAGGAAGTTGTAATATATTATAATTATTTATATGTTTTTTTCGTAATATAGGCTCAGTGCGCATCCCTCCGTATAACGGACTGCGCGCAGCTGTGGCGCGAGTGGCCGCGCGAGGCGGTGCTGCGCGATGATGTGTGCACGGCGCAGTGCGGCGCCGCGCCAACTCAGCCACGCGCGCCACGACGACCGCATCTAAATTTCAAGTTTCCGGACTTAACACCTTTTATCGCCAAGTGAGACGATTTAAACGCGGCATATGTGAAATGTGATGTGACTTATAAACCCAGTGATGTGAATGTATGAAAACTTAGCAATAACATGTAATGATCCAATATCGATACCAACAATGCTGTTTCAAATGTAATAATAATAATTGTAATCCATCGTTAAAATTTAAAGTCGAGTAAAATATTTACAACGTTTGACAGCCACAACAAAAAAGAAACAATAAAAATTCTTTATAATTTTTAACACAACGATGTGAATGCAAGGGGCTATCTGAAATGCCCAATGACATTTTTATTTTTATAAGTGGTCATAAATGAATTTCTTGCGCATAAATAACTGTTGTACATTTCTATAGTCATATTAACGTAAATACTATCTCTTTAAATACCAATAATTACTCAACGGTAGCTTGTGTTACTTTAAAAAAATTAACAAGTCATAAGAATAAGGTCATTTAAATAAACAATGATTCGACAATGCGCATTTACGGCCATCTTAAGCTTTAATTTAAAAAATGAAACGATACAAAATAATTTAAGATTATTATATAAGTCCCAAATGTCACAACCACCAATAAAATCTTGTTATTTTTAACAGAATTTACCATTAATGTTACCATTAAACGTACAAGAGAAATAGGGGTCAATTAAAAAATAATTTAATAAAAATAGTCCTTTGTAAAATAATAAAACTTCTCACTGCCTAGGTTTCTATCTAATGTTAAGTTTATGTAAATTATTTTTGTAAAATATTGGCATAATTATTTTTTACTTAGTCTTAATTTTTACAAAGTAATATTAGAGAATAAAAACTCAAAAATAGTCATACAAGTGTTTCATTCTACACAAGTTGTAACAACATTAACTTTTTCTTTAACAACATAAAAGCCTTGAACAAATCACGATTATTATACACATTCGCATACCTGTTTCGTCATTTAAAACTATATTTTCTTTGAGTATAAAAAATTTAATCCTTATAAAAAACCTTCAATGATGACTCTTATGGCAAATAATGAAAGCAAAGAATGTGCAAAGTTATATTTACAAGAGGCTGCACAGGGCAACTGGTATAAGACATTGAAAAAATATGAAAATCTTAACTACATAGCATTCGCAAATTTCTCAAAAAGGATATTCGTCACATAACTACAATCAAATCAGTTTGGAGAAGTTTTGCGTTTGTAGTAGCAGATAAATAAATAAACAAATACATTTTATATATTTTTTTTATTTTCATAGTAAATGCTTAACAATAATATAAATAAATTGCTAATAATATTTTAGTCGTTATTTTTCATCTAGTCATTTCGTAGTCATCCTCATCCTCGCTTTAATTTGAAAAATAATTTATATATAAAATATATTTTAATGATAATTAGTTCTGATAATGTATCAAAAGCTTCGTCTCTAACCTGATTTTTTTTTTCTTTAATACAATGTAGACAAACATTTCCCTTTACGTCTCCATTCCTCTATGGTTATGGCACTACATTTTTCCGCAACTAATGTTATTAGTTGCGGAATTTTCATCGTGACATTCATATTCATCGTGACATATTTTTATCATTCCCCAGATATATTATTATGAAATAATTATTAAGAAAAGAATAATAAACAAAATGGCATGACACATCTAATGCTTCTTATGCGAGAGTGCGAGGCACGTGGTACCTAGTGCAAACTGGTTTATTCCGAATCTTGTCACTGTGTGTGTTAGTATTACAAACGCAAAAACGCACAAAGTTGATTTATGTATAATACATATTAACTATCTACATACAGCAAAATACTTGTAAATAATATCCGGCAGCTGAGAAAATACGTTTGCGACAGCTACGTGAAATGAACTATGTAAATTTGAAGTAAATAGAATTTATGTTAGTAATATTATTATCGTCTATTTGCCGTACTAACGAATATCATTATCAATCACTTACAATTAATGTTATAATTTTGCTCTATAGTTGAAAACATAGCTATTTTTTAATCCACATTGCGCTATTACCAGGTTCTATTAATTGTTTATTTTTTAAATGTATGACGAGTCATGAACAACTTTCAGACGTCAAGAATACGCAGACGCATACTCTCAGGAATTTAATATAATAAAACTAATAAAAGTGCAATTATTATTTACAAATTACTTTATTTCGTTTCATAATATTATCAAGTCTATTTAAGTTTCTTTTTACAATAAATACATTGCATTTGAGTATAAAAAAGTAGTGTTGCCGTATAAAATAAACAACACGAACACTGGACAATCGTTAAAGTCTTGATTAATACGTCCCGCACATTTCGTATGTACATCAAACACTTGGCCTGGTGACTATTACCGTCAGGTTCGTGGTCCGTCGTATAAACCACCAAGCGCTCAATTTTGATTGCACATTGTCTTCTTCTCTTCACTTCTGAAAGGTGTAATACAACATATTAGACATAGGCGTTTTTGGTTTTTAACGCAAACTGATATTTATCCGATTTCAGATTTACAAATAGTTTACAAAAACCGATTTTAGATATCCGATTTCGGTAACGGCTACCCTCACCAAATCGCTTGCGCTCAGGCAAATATAGTCTTTAAATACTTAGTAGTAAAGTCGATGATTGTGTAATAGATTTCCGTAGCACAACCAACAAATCGAAATCCGAATCGCAAAATTCTCGCCATCCTTTTTATTCCGCTTTATTCTAATTGGTTAGAAAGAGAGAAAGCTAATTTCATAGTGCGCAACAATCAGTTTGCGTTTGGATACCATACACAATTCGTTTGGTGATACCCAGTGATTTTATTTGTCGATTCGAAATCTTTTAGTGGTATCGATCAATAGATCGTTGGCATTTGGGCCTAGCCGAAGCTATGTCGATTTTTGCAATCGGATTTTTATGTTTGTGAAATCGTTACGAATCGATTTGTTTGAAATAGGTACAAGTTTAAAAAGTCACATGTTACTGTTTTTCATATATTTTTTATAATAGAAATAGTTGCAAATTATATTACAATAATTTATATACAAGCATATTTGTAAAACACTAATAACCTCGCAGTACTATATTACCACCATCATAAGCAACAATTTCTTTTTATGAATCAATAAATAATTAATATATATTTTCATACAAAATTAAAAATATTTAAATCGATCACTCTAAATTTATGTGATCAACAGCTCTATGTTGTTGGAAAAGTATGACAAAACAAAAGTATTTGATGACAACAAACAAACGAAAATATATTTGATAAGTAAAATGTCATTCCGACTGACATTCTGTAGATTAGGATTATCTGAAGTATCAGAGATGTGTAGAAAGCGCGGGAACTTGTAGCACGGAATTGTTCTATTATGAATCACATCTCACAAAAGATGTCACATGGCTATTACCTACAAAATACAGACGTAAAAAGTGTCAGATAGTACGTAGTATAAAAGATTTAGTAGTATGTCACTTGAAAGTCTATTTTTTTTTAAATATTATATTTTGCTCGCTTTAGAAAAATCAACCTTGTTTCTAAAGTCACCAATTGCAGTGTGTATGAACAGAACTATAGTATAACTGGTTCCAATAAGACTAAACGTTTTCCATTGGTGTCATTAATGGAACTGAAACTTTCTTTTTAATTGTTTTGAGTGAAATTCATTATGTTTCAACAAGAACAACAATTAACTTATATGTTACAGAACAGGTACAGGTATAAAATTAAACACAAATCATTCAGCGGATAGAATATGTTGAAAGAAGATTTAAAAAAATACTCCTGTTAAAATACGAGCAGACACCAGTGTTTTCACGTGCTTGAGGTGGTGAAGGAAAACATAGTGGGTAAATCTTGAAAGTATCGAGCTGAATTCTGCTACATGTATACTTATTAACCGGAATTTGAGAAATGAGGTAGACCAAGCTCGAGACATTTTCTTCGAGAGAAAGTCAGTCATTGGCAGTCAGTGTACACTCACGGGTAAGTCGTGGCAGTGTCAGTTGGCGGCGACCTCCTTGAAGCCGTTGGCGATGGGCGGGTGCTCGTTGCTGCGGCGCCACAGGCCGTACACGCGGCCCGGCACGGCCTGCCACAGGCGCACCGTGCCGTCCTCCGAGCCCGTCGCGTACAGCTCGCCGTCGGGCGACCAGCGCACGCAGTGCACCGGACCAAAGTGCCCTTTGTTTGATTCTGAAATTATGCAACGAGACTATTACAAATCTTTTATTATCGAGGAAATTAACGCACCTAGTCTTTTAATAGGAAATAAAAACTTTTTTTTATTGATGGTCGAAAATCACTGACGTCCGGAGGAAGTCCCATCCTTCTTTTACATGATTGCAACATAAACACAGTACATGTTTTAGATTTTTACTTTATTTATTTTAAGTTTTCTTGGTAGAACCCGTCCCGAACCCGTGTGAGTAGATACCACCCACTCATCAGATATTTTACCTCTAAATATTACGATTTGAATGATGAGTGAGTCAATGTTACTGCAGGCACAAGGGATATAACATAGTTCCCAAGGTTTCTGAGGCGTTGACGATGTACGGAATGATTAATATTTCGTACATCGCCAATATCTATAGGCGGTGGTGACCACTTAAGAACAGATGCGTTTGGCAATTCGCCACCTAATACAATAAAACAAACCCATTCAACCATTAGTTTTATAACCGTTTCGTTTGTTGATTTTTTCGAAGATGTATACTAAAATATATACTAATGTATTATATGATTTAACCATTGTATACTTAGAGAAATATAAATAAAAGTAACAACCAACAAATATCCGCTCCTCGAATACGGGTTGGTGAAATTAGACATGCAGGTTACCTCATGATGTTTTCCTTCACCTTCACACGAAATTAATTATAAACAGCAATTAAGCACATAAAAATTGAGTGGTGGTTGCCTGGGTTTGAACCCGGAATCATCGGTTAAGATTCCATCGCTACTAACCACTGGGTCTAGACTCATTGGTTAGAAATGAAGAAATCTTAGAAATATAGATTAGTAAATAAAATAAATGTTGTATTTCAAGGTAAAATAATTAATAGCAAATATACAGTAAAATGATTAAAGTTAAGGTTAGTGCTAATTATTATTCGTTTCCTTCCTTCTTAATCGATGAAAAAACACGACATTATAACAATCTATCTTAACTGTATGTCTATGTTTGGTCATGAATCTCAATAACTAACTAGTGAATGTAATCAATTGTAATAACAGGAAATCAATTCAACTTCCTAATGAAATATCCTTATATTTTTATTTCTATATTAAAAGACAAAGGAATAATAACATTTTTTTTTATTAATCTAAAGATTGCGAAACGAAAAGGAAGGAAGCGTTTATTGAATGCCCTGATCGCCCAGTGGCTAGAGCATGAGAATTTTATAAAAAAATTACAGGTTTAAGCCCGGGCAATCACAACTGATTTTTCATGTGCTTAATTTATGTTTATAATTCATCTCATGCTCAGAGGTTAAGGAAGAGTGAGAAAACCTACACAAGTCAGATGTAAATCCAACCTGTATTGAAGCAATATTGCTGAATAAGCTTTACTGTCAAGAGGAGACGAGCTCACCGGCCACTACTTATATTTACTAATTTATTAAGCACTTATACATTCAATTGTTTTAGTTTTATTTTTTCTTAACTTCGCTTACCAAGTTCAGTGCCGGTATTGTAGTCAAACTTGTACACCTTGAGATCCTCTCCGCCACATACAAAAGTCGCTCGACTTGGAGCCAGTGACGCAGAAAAACATTTAGTTGGCACGGGGAACTCACGCATCTTACGCATCGTGTCTGACGAGTAGAACGAAACATTTGTACCTGAAATGAAAAAATATATATATAAAAAAAAATCTTATCTATTTGAACTTAAATATGATTTTTTAAATAATTTTTTTGTTCCCTGTTATATGATCTTTTTATTTGGAGTCCACAGACGTGCTTTCTACTATTTGGATTAACGTTATTATCAATGCATGCATGTTATTACTTAGGCATCATCACACTCTATACTTAAAAATTATTGATGATTAAATAAATTTTAATTGACCCCTTCAACTTCTTTATTGACCCGAAATGTTGTGTGTGTACCAGTGTTCTTCCTTACTTAATTTATAATATAATTTATTGTTTATATTTTATTTTTTAAGCTTTCCCAATAATTAGGCTATGTAACACACTAAAGCATTTTTAAATTGTACTAATGCGCTAATCTTAGGAAATATATCCTAAGATTAGGGCATTCAAACATACATGTATAGATTCTTACCGTGTGCTACAGTCAATACAGCTCCATCTCTTGATAATTCTAAACTGTTAGGTATTGTTGAGAACTCAATTTTATGGACCTCCTGTAAAAGATATCATTAATATTTCTAGAAAAATATATTCTCTAAATTTTCATTATTTCAAATTTGAAAGTTGTACCCTAAAGAGATCTATTCGCCCGTACAGTGCTATTTGATATGTCGTATTTTGTACGCGTTTATTTCGTTTATATCTCGTAATATTTCTAAAATATTGCTACTGGTCCGAATTGCAAAGGCTTATATTTATCTACATAATTGATTTAAAAAAAAATTATAATAATAAGGTTTGTATTAATACTTATCAACATAAATAAGAAATTATTTTTTAATTTGTAACAATTAAACTGAATTTTACATTAATTATTTCCATTTTTTTAAAAAAGAACTTTATAAAAACTATCAATATCTAACTACCAAATCTCACATACAGTTTTTTGTATCTGTAATAGTTTTGCCAGTCTTTGATAGCGCTTCGAAATCACCCAGACCGACAATTTTCACTTCGATTTCTTTTGCATATTGCACTTTATCTCAAAAAATATGCAACATATTGACATGAAACCGTAAACTTAACGACACAAAAAAACAAACAAAGAAAACAACTATTTATAATATTTTTATGACGATTAAAATTAATAGTATATAGTTATGGAAATCTCACCTGGCCGCTTGTGCGATCCCAGACACGCATCGTAAGGTCATCGCTAACACTCACTATACGCGAGTTGTGTAAAAATACAGCATGCCTTATGCTGTTTGTGTGCGCACTTATTTTTTCAAGGGCTGGAAATTATAAGGAAAGTTTGACATTTAACCAAAGACATTATATATATTAATAGTAATGCAAATTAAACAAATTGCGCACATTGAGATAACACTATAATAACAAACATAAAAGCTCTTAATTTGAACCTGTGATTTAAAGTTTACTGAGCATTTTGTCACTTTAATTAAAATATAGAAAATATATTCTTACATCCTGCTTCTGGCTTATTAAGATCAAATACTCGTATGATTTTCTCATTGCTAGCAGTAAGCAGTAGAGTGTCATCAGCATTAAAGTTGACGCTTTTCACTATGTGCTCGTGATCAAATGTGTGAACCACTTCGCCATATCGCGCGTCCCATAATTTAGCTGTGAAACATATTTGTGTTGTACAAAAATACAATGTTTTATGATAAAAATGTAATAATAAATATAAATTTTGTTACTATTTATTCTAGTTTCGGTAATATTATTTTATCGTAATATATTCTATATTAATAACAAACAAAAATCACCTGTAAAATCAGCTGCCCCACTAGCAGCTAAATTGGCATTTTCTGTTAAAGCTACACCCCACACCGCACCTTTGTGGCCCTCAAATGTTCCAATCCAATCTCCAGTCTCACCTTGTCTTAACATAGGCTTGCCATCTACAGGGGAAAAAATCATGTGTAACATATGCATTATGTATAGAGAGTGACTTTGAAACACAGTGAAGGCAATTTGTTACTATAAACAAGGTTATTGTGAAAAATGGGTCAAGCAAATTATAGGTATTGATTCTTTATGTAATAAATAAAACCTAAATCTTTCTTAAAATTATTAATTTAATTGAGATGAATATTTTGCAATAATGGGCAAAAACAGTATAATAGATAACATATATAAATATTATATATACAAAAGTATAGTTCTGCCTGTTACACTTTCACAGGTAAACCACTGAACTGGTGAGATTTGGTAGGAAGAAAACTTGAATGTCGAGGCTACCTAGGCAACTTTTTTATACCAAACACCTGCTGCTACCCACCCTTAAATTGGGATGAAGCCGCAAGGAAAAACTAGTTCTAAATAAAATATGGTATAATAAACAATAAAGCTTTCCAGGATAAAATCAAAACATTTTATTAAATAATAATATGTATGAATCAAATAGTAGGGTGGTTTTGGGTATAAATGGGAAGACATTTAAAATTACAATCCCTTTAAACTAGATTCTAATCTGACTATAATACAAGAACTGTGATAGTAGAAGTAGAAGATATTTTCAAGATTGAAAGTGTGATGATTCAATTAAGACCATGATTCATGTTGTATATTCCTTTACATAATTTCAATATATGTATCTTGTATATTATAAATTTTATTCATATAAATAACAAGCCGCTACCATCTGTTTTTATCATTAATCTTGTAAGGTCAACCATTGTAACCAGACTTGGAATACAATAATTATAGTATTACAAATATTTAAAAGTCTTTTCTTGTTTAACACAATGAAAGTAACTAATGTTTACTCAACATTCCATGTAGTAAACAATAATGTCAAGAACCGATTTATACCTTGCAAAAAAACAAGGTGACCCAGAATATATACAAGAAATGTCAACAAGCTCCACAAGAAAGAAATGAAGGTTCGACCCTAGTGATTTTGTATTTGCAATAAGAATGTAAGTCATGTCCAAGCTACAAGAATAAAAAGCACAACCTGTCTATCAAGGTAAGCTACCGCCGCGAGGAAATATACGAACGGAACCTCAAGGTACTTCCTGCAAGTCCGGAAAGAGAAGGTCATTATAGCCTTAACAGAAATTACACTTCACGAACAGACTTATACAAAATAAAAAAGTGAAGGCCTTTCGAATATCTCTTAACGCCTAACATCTGTCACGCGAATCCCAAACAAATACGCCCAAACACACTTGCAAGTCTTCCACCTACATGTAGGCCAAGGCAAAAGGGCACCCTGAGTGCAAAGCAATAATTAAACTTACCTTTGCAAGCCGAAATCAAAAAATATCCATCTTTTGTAACGTCACTGAAGTCCAAATGTACAACTGGTCTAGTATGGCCACCACATGTGAGAGGAACTTGTTTGAAAGTTGTCATTTTTTGTTTTAAAATTTTTAGTTTGTTGTACTTTGGAAAATAAAACTAGTTACTTTAAAAATTAACCTAATGAGTCTGATCGTTCTGAATGTTGACAATCGACTGACGGCAAAATGCAGTGTGGTGTTACTACATATCTCTATATTATTCTCAACACCTTGTTGGTATTTTTCTGCACAAGTATATATATATATATATATATAAATTTTAAATGATAGATTGATAGATGATATTAATATATTGTTTATAGTAAAAAAGCATATTCATCAGACTAAAATTGATGTTGAAGCCGCACTGAGATTATTTGTTATCTATATTTTTTATTTCTCAGTGGTATGTACTCTGTAACTAGACTTATTGACGTGATATTTCATGATAGGTATTTGTCTACGTCGCCTTGTCAGTTGGTCATTTTTTTGTCAAGGTATTAAACAAAACAGTTTTCTAGACATATAAAATGGATATTTTTACGTCTATCCCAACACATATTGATTATGTTGGACAAGCGAAGGCAGAAAAACTGTACAGAGCTATTATAACTTTATTCAGCATCGTCGGATTCATTTGGGGTTATATTGTTCAACAATTCTCCCAATCTGTGTACATTTTGGGAGCAGGATTTATACTAGCTGCAATTTTAACTTTACCACCGTGGCCGATGTACCGCAGAAATCCACTGAATTGGCAAAATCCTAGGAATACTGATGAAAAATCATCTGGCAAGAAAGGAAAAAAATGAACTGAAGCATTTACATGACGTGTCGCTGTTATTGATCTTATTTGTAATAAATAAATAGATTTTAAGGTAAAATTCTTTTATTTTTCAAGATAATTAATATCAATACTATAGTTTAAACAGGACATTTCACCTTTATCTATACTACTGAATGACTATTAATATTGTAAAGAGAAAAGATTTTTTTATTTTATTATTTGAATATTAATTTGTAATGGATATAATTGAACACTACTTATTGATTTTAAAAATTCTTTCACTACACACATAGAATATAGTAACCTACATTATCAACAAGTAACATAGACATATATTTTATTTTCAAAAATATCAAGAGATCCTTATGAAAATTACAATAATATAACCAGAGATATTCAAATTTTTCCTATAAGTTATTATCTGGCGTGCACTTTGAGTACTTATTGATACCTATCCAAATCTCTGGTAGAATCTAAATATGATGACATTGGTATCATGATATTACGTATCCAACAAAATAGTTATAATAAAGTTTCCTTTTGTGCATGTAAATATTCAAATCTGACCTTTTGTTTAGACATAACTACAGGTAAATAAATATGCTATAAGTAAGAAAAATACCACAGTATGAGTTAACAGTACTATGCTTAAGTCTATTATTTACTAGAAACTATTATCTTTCAGAAACAGTTGAATACTAGAAGTTTGTAATGTTAATAATTTTTAATATTTAAAATGTTCTATAAAAAATATAGTGGCCCATGGTCTGATGTGTTCTTTGTACTATATAAATAAAATGTTTGCTCATATTTGTCAGTTACTTTCAACAAACTCTTCGGAGATGTTATATCTACTAAAACTGACAATTGTTCAACCAGGACAATGTTGGGGCAGGCCACTGGTTTAAAATATAAGCACAAACATTAGGCCATTGTTATACAATATTATATATTTTTTGAGATGTTTACAATATTCTTAAACAAGTTTTTGTTTTCTAAGGATAAAATGCATGTGTCGTACTAACTACACTTTTTTTTTCAATTATTAATTCTTATATGGTATACTGGTAAAATATTGTTGGACTAGTTATATTAAAATCTCTGTTATAATACTCAATACATTAAAATATCTTTGTCAACATTCTACAACTAGAATATAAATAATAGTTTCCAAAAAGAAATGGACTTTGATTAAATTATTGTTCCAAATTGTTATTGAAACTAAGCTTCTCTCTGAGATTTTTGAATATATTGTAAATCTTATTTTCGTTGGGCACATCACGTTCAGTGGCATTTTCTTCATTTTCATTGGGTTTTTCGTCAGCAACATTTTCATTAGATTTTTCGTCAGCAACATTTTCATTGGCCTTTTCTTCAGTAACATTTTCATTTTTTGGCACTGTATCAAGATTAGATTTTGTTTCGTCATTTTTAATTTCGGTTTCCAGATCCATTTTATTAGCTGTCTTATCATCACCATCCTTTCTAGCTCCTCTTTTCAAATTCTGTTCAGATATTACTTGGGCGAAATCTTCTTTACCACACCACTGATGTATTGTAATGATTGCAAACATAAATGTAACAGCATAGTTGACAATTGTAAGGGAAAATGGTCCAATGGCTAAAATCATAATTGCCACGCAGTAGAGCACATGACCCACAGTTTCATAATGCTTCCTAAAAAATAAATAAAAAAATGTAGACATTTCAACCAATAATAAACTATTATTAAATAATATGTATTTGATCTTTTTATATTATAAAGTTTATTTTGTAATTGTAAATTGTTAATTTTGTAATTGTATCGTTCCAATATTATTTGTATCACAAAGATGGTTGCAAGAGTAAATAGAATTTATTTTGTAGTACAATGGTTTGCATGACAACATTACCGTATTTTCAAAAATGTTAAATATTGTTTTTGTATTTATAAAACAAATACAGTTAATACTACAAAACCAATTTAAATATACTAACAAAAACTTCTTGGGAGTATCCATCTGCCATATAATAGCTGTACATGCCGACATGATGAAACCGGTGTAGTAGGATGTATCTGGTTTCAAAACCGTATCATGCCTGAAATTTTTTAATATATTAACATAATAATATAATTTTAGTTTATTGGGGATAATTATGTGAATATAAAACTAGTACCTAGTTGTAATTAGGTTTTAAATTAAAGAGCTGGGGGCAATAATGGAGTTTTGTAGTTCTTATACAGGTGACTGGTGAATTACTATCAATATTTTAGGAGCATAATCGGTACATGATTCTCATTCGAATTATGTAAAAAAATAGGTACTTAATTTTTGACCAAATTTACAAAAATTTTACTTTAAATCAATAAAGTGTGGACATATTTCCGCGGCGCGTGCGGCGTGGTGTTTGCCACCCGCAACCCCTGCCCCGCGGCTGATTAGTTGGGCGAGCGCCGCCGTAAGGTTCGTCCATCTTTGTTCGATATACACACATATCATATATATATATTATTAATTATTTTTAACCGAGAGGAATAGCTATATATGGTATGTGTGTATATCGTTAACATACATGATATAAATATTTCCTGTTACGATTACCCAGCAAAAAATAATCTATTATCAATGTAATACAAATTTAGCCCTTTTACGTATTTCTACGTCTTGAATGACGTGTAGGGTGGAGTTGGGTGTAAACAATTAGTTCTGCTGAGTTTAATTACAATTAGAAATATTATAAACGAAAGTTACAACAGTAATATTAATAATCTTTAATCTTAAGTGTGTAGCCGAACGCACGTTAAGTGCGCTGGGGATAAGGTGTAGCCTAAAATAATAGTATTTGATTACAGATAAATAATAATCATAATTGCCCAAGTCTGACGTAGGGTCAATGTGTTTAGTCTGTAAAGCCATAGATAAGAATTAATATTTCTTACTGATTTTTAATTATTAAAAAAAAACATATAACTTATATTTACTTGAAGTTTCGAGCCCATGTCAATAAAGCCGGTAAGTTAATAATAGTCACTGCCATCCACATGAAAAATAGCATAATGTGAAAGTTTATACTATTCAAGTCGTTAATATGCTTCCATTCTTCTAATAGCTTTGCTTTTTTATCCTCCGTAATCTCAGGCCCTTTCACTTTGCCTTTATCATTTGCCGATGCCTTGTCGCTCTTGTCTTTATTTTCTTTGTTATCTTTGACCTTGACGTTTGGCGATGGACCTGTTGTTGTGGTAACTTCAGTTTCTTTGGCTTTAAACATGCGACAGATCCTGCTGGCTGCTTTAGACATCAGCATATAAACGTAATCTTCAAGATATTCCTCGAGCATTTTAGATATCTAAAAGTAATAAACTATTATTACTGTGTTATCCTCAAATATAATGTTTAATTTTTAAGAAAATTTGCATTGTAAGGATAACTGACCATAAATGCGTAGAATGCACCACCAACAGCCAATGATGCAGCACCACAAGAAAGAGGCACAGCACAGATGAGAGCAGTAGTCATGATCATTGGCACTTTTTGTAGCCCCTCTGATATCCTCTCAGCTAGCCCTGTACCACCACGCCATACAATCCTAAAAAAAAAAGTTACATCATAAAATATAAAAAAAGTATTAATTAACCTACCGTATTTAATCTACAGTTATAAATTAACTGAAATAATACAGAATATATTTTTAATATATTATTTTACAAACCTAAATAGGAGTCGATGAGCCAACTGCGATGAAAATAACATTACAAACACTACTACAAAACCAACAACATTTAATATTCCCAAAGCAGTCATATAAGTTGGCAACACTAGCAGAGATCGAGTGAAATTTAATATTTCAAGATTATTCCAACTGGCATTCTCGAATAGTAATGGCATAAACGGCACGGACCTGGAACAAGATTCACATTTTAACCCCTATATATTAAAAATATTAAAAAAATATTTTTTTCGTAAAATAATTCGGAAAATTAGTACAAAAAACGCAAGCTTATCGCTACCCATGTTGCAAAAATTTAACTTAGCGTTATGTCATAAAGCCGAGATGGCTCAGTGGTAAGAACGCGTGAATCTTAACCGATGATCGTGGGTTCAAGCTCGGGCAAGCACCACTGAATTTTCATGTGCTTAATTTGTGTTGATGATGATTCATTTTGTGCTATAAGGTGAAGGAAAACATCTTGAGGAAACCTGCATGTGTCTAATTTCACTGAAATTCTGCCACATGTTTATTCCACCAGCCCGCATTAGTGCAGCGTGGTGGAATAAGATCCATACCTTCTCAAAAAGAGAGAGGAGACCTTAGCCCAGCAGTGGGACATTCACAGGCTGTTACTGTTATGTCATAATAAAGAACTTTGTACTTAAAATAAACTTAACAAAACGTAACTTCAAAAAATTATCACTACTTAATGAGACCTCATTTAACTAAGCTAAGGTTTTATGGGATTCATTAAAGTAAAACATCTTAAGAATAATATTCATGTCGACACAAATTTTACTACCATATGTAATATGAAACCATCCAAGAATCTGACTGACCACGAACTAAAGGTAAAATCCAATTATAACAATTAAGGACTAGTTTTACCCTAGTTTCAATCTATTTCCTATATTTATACTAAAATAAATTAAAACTTTACAAAATCTTTATCATTCTCAAAAGAATTAAATTAACTTATATGAGAATTGAATATTTAAAATGAACACTATTATTTGCGAGACAAAAAAAGAATACATTTTAATTTTAAAACGTTAACTATAATCGAAAATATATAATTACAATACAAATATATAGATAGTTCTTATAGCATCGTAACAACTTCGACTGATTGAATGACGGTGCTCAATAGTGTAGGATAAATAAAGTACATTGGTAAGTCGTAACTAGATATAATTTATGTAGGTGTTTATATATAAAGAAAAAGGATTTTTTTATTGGCAGGAAACATTACAGTCTCGAGCTATGATGGCTCAGTGGTTAAGTCCGGGTAAACACCACTGAATTTTCAAGTGCTTAATTTGTGTATACCCGACGAAAATCGGCCACGTGTATCTATCAACCCGCATTGGAGCAGCGTGGTAGAATAAGCTCCAAACCACCTCCTTAAAAAGGTGAAGAAGCCTTCGACCAGCAGTGAGACATTTAAAAGCTAAGGAGCAGCTTTTCAATGTCTCACTTTTTTTACATTAGAATCAAATTTTTGGATGATTCCACCTCAGTTAGTTTTGCAGCGTCGAGTCAGGACATATAAAATCAATGTGTAAACAATCCAACTGTTACTTACATCACCACTACACCAACAAATCTTCCAAAGACCAATACGTAATACGGTTGCACACCTTCACTCATGAAAGCACTGTGTATCGTTATACACGTGCCGCGTTCTTTCAAGCTCTGCAAATTACTTCTAGCTGCGAGTAAAACTATAGCCACTACGTAGGGAACTAGCACTGGGGTGTAGTTACGTGCGAGTTGTGCCAAGCGATAGTACCACGAATTTGAGACACTGAAAAAAAAATGTTGTAAATGAATAGCAGAAAAAAGAACATATAAATAGTTCTCTCGATGTGTTACAATGTACTATAATGCCATGTCCAAAAGGCTCACTTTCGCGTGACGTGGCATGGCAGAGATTTTGTCGACAATATCCTATGAACGGTTACGATTCTGTTTCTACAATTTGAGCTCGGCTTCATGAAAAAACAAAAAAGTTTGCAAAGTGAATTATAATGCGAAGCCATCTTCATAGAACTCTCAAAACACCAGACAGAAATAATTTTTTTCGATACACCTTGGGTTGTTATAAAAAATAACATACAGTTCAGGACTTCACAAAAGGTTTTTTTTTATTATTAAACTAAAATACTGCAGGACGGATCGTTCTTTCTCGTGTACCGTCAAATACTGGATGGATGCTCCATTGCCAGAATATCTGTCCAAACCCAATAAAATTTTCTTCGTCCATAATATGACCGTAACATAAAAAACGTATTTTTTCTGAACATTTTCATAAAAATACCTAGTTTTAGATATACAAATTAGAGTTTTAACATTATTAATACGATGACAATTTTATACATAATAAATATTTTGATTTACATTTAATATATATTTTATTAATATATAATTTATATACAGCTAATAAGTTATCTGGTGTACTTTAAAAATGTTTAGTAATCCTTACATCAGACCTACAGCATTATAATCTAGCTAGACCAAGAAAATAGGTACTTTTCACATTACAATCACAAGAAATATAAAAAAATACAAATAAGGTTGCATAGGTACTTACGTAATCTTGAATTGGCATTTTGGATCTAATAGAAGAGTAATCTTAACCCTTTCTGTGTTTGGACATTCTGATGTTACATTGGGGTTGTTTTTGAATATGCGTAATTTCATGGGCGAATTTTTCAAATGCCTGTAAGAGAATTGTTACATAGTTTAAATTAAACACGGATATCACGGGGGTTTTGGCAGAGACAAGAGTTCCAAATAATCCCAATGGGGTACCAAGATCCTTGGGGGGGCAGGGAACTCACTTTTTCGATTTCGATTTTTAAATAATGCATAAAATGTTTAAAAAAAAATTCCCGTTACAAATAATAATTTAAAATAACTTACGTAAAATAATGATACGATTCATGATTCTTCGCCCATGGTACGTGTAACTCTGCAGTCACGTGGTACTGTGTCGCTTGACAGCTGCTTGTCGGCTCAACGTATAACAAATACGCTTGGTGCACATAATTCAAATCAGACAGAATCAATTCGTAATATAAACTATTCGGTTCCGTTTCATCCACTGCAACACGTGAACCGAATGAGATATCTGCGGGTAGTTTTACGTATATCTCTCTCGATGCGTGATCGTTTACATCCACATTTAGTACTATCTGTAAAAATATCGTAACATTTTAATTAAAATATACACAAGTTGAGTACACGTAACTTTTTTGCATCGTTAAAATCAAAAGTTACGAATAGTACTTATAGTACTATGGGTACTATTCGTAACTTTTGATTGAAATTTAATAGTACTCTTAGTACTATTCGTAACTTTTGATTGAATTTTTCCTTAAAATTATTTCATTCAAATTTGACCTTAAAATTAATTTGCTCCATCCAAAGAATAATAACTTAAAACATTAGATATTGCTTGAGTGATTAATGACATTAAAAGGTTTAATATTTTTGTTTGTTACCACCAACACCTAAAGCATAAAAAACCACACTGATGTAATATTTTTTTTAATTTAATAAACAGGCGAACGGGAAAATGTGTCACCTGATGGTAACTGGTCACCACGGCCCATAAACATTGGCACTGTTAGAAATATTTAGCATTCTTTACATTGCCAATGCGCCACCAACCTTGAAAATTAAGATGTTGTCTATGTAATTACTCTGGCTCAATCATTTTTCAAACAGTAACACAAAAATACTAAACATTGTTGTTTAGCGGTAGAATATCTGATGAGTGTTATCAGGCGGGCTTGCGAAAAAGTTATTGAAGAGATCATATAAAGGATCAAAAGATCAATATGTGTCTAACTTCTATCAACCCCTAACATTTTATCATCTTTATAATCTATTAGAGAATTTTGCAATTAGTAGAAGGAATACAGGACTAATTGTAATAACATAAAATAAACATCACTATTGTGCTTAAAAAAACAACACCTAAGCTTTTAGCAGCTATTCCGGTAAATTTCCTAACAAATACATTTTTACTATTGATAAAAGAACCTACCGGCTTTTTAGTCGGAGACACTTTGACAACAACGTGCGTCCAGTCCGGCTTCACTTCCATCAGTCTATGTAAATGTATCGTGGCCAGCTTCCTCTTGCCGAAGTTAGTAGCCGCGCCGGTCCAGCGGCTCAGTTCGCTCAGCGAGGTTGCTTCTTTGCTATAAATTGAAACCAGATAGTCATAACTGGAGACTCATTCATACGAGTCATTATATCCACAACCTTAGAGCAGTTAATCTGACCTCATCTGATTTTTTAAGTCCGAACAGAGATACATGGTTCTAATTTTATTACATCTCTATACAAATACATATCAATACTTACTAATATTATTAATGCGGAAGTAACTATCTAACGCTTTCACGGCTAAACTACTGAACCGATTTTGATGAAATTTGCTATGGAGCTAACTTGAACACCCCCCCCCCCCCACAAGAAGGACAAAGGCTACTTAATGTCATAGTTCTCCTTCCGCCTTCTAGTTCAACGTTGTATATATCAACATAGATTATACAGGGTGACTGGTGAATTAGGATCAATATTTTAGGAGCATAATCGGTACATGATTCTCATTCGAATTATGTAAAAAAATAGGTACTTAATTTTTGACCAAATTTACAAAAATTTTACTTTAAATAAATAAAGTGTGGACATATTTCCGCGGCGCGTGCGGCGTGGTGTTTGCCCCCCGCAACCCCTGCCCCGCGGCTTATTAGTATTAGTAGGTTAGTAGGTTAGTCGGGCGAGCGCCGCCGTAAGGTTCGTCCATCTTCCCGCGCGCGCGCCCCTAGCGCGCCCCTTACGCGTATACCTAATGTTTCGTGTGTGAGTGTGACCCGTAATTAATAATTAGGTATGGCTTATCAATACACAAATGCAGAATAATGTGAGTACTGTGAGTAGTAAAGTGACCCATTCGTGTTAAAGCGTGTGAAAGACAATATGCGTAAACGTGCCGAACTGTGTATCACACGAGCAGGAGCTCACTTTGAACATTTGTTAAGGTTAGTGTAGTTATGTAGGTAAATAGGTAGTTAAATGATTGACAATCGTTGTAAATAAGTATGATTCAATTTTTAAATACGCCGGAAATACCAAGATAGGTAAACAGTTAATTTTTGTCCCAAGTTCATATCATTTACCTAGTCAACAAATTTGTTGCTTAAACGAGTGAAATATTTTGGTATTTTTGCCTGTTCTAAGCCAGGTTTAAAGTATGAAGGGGGATTGGATCATGCTTGTTTATCAAAGGTAGCCTGCTACCCTGTTAACACGCGGCGGCGTTTGGACGTAGGGAAAGTACCGCGCGATAACTAAATGTACATAACGGTGTTGTGTCGTCAGCGCAGCTAGGGCGTCCACATGACGCGTAATTAATTACATAACTTTTGGTTAACTTTACTTAGAAGTTTATTAATATTTATGTTATATGTATTTTTTTTTGGTCATATATGGTCGTCAAATATCACGTCCTTAAGTATTGATACTAATTCACCAGTCACCCTGTATATAGATTTAATCTAATGTTAGAATAAAGTGTCATTTATAACTTTAAAGGTTAATTTTGTAGGAAGTGATAAGTATAAGTTACCTTTATTAATGTTTATAAACGTATTAAAAGAGAATGAGACGAAAATAAACGAATTCGTAATTTTCACGTCACCTTCACGCTAGATGAATGCTATCTTCGGGAAACGACTCTCTCATTTACATTTCGTCAATATATGTAAACATTCTTCATTAATACATTTCTTTAAATGAAGTGGAAATTTCAACACAAATCGCTTAATTTTAAGTTTATATTATTAGTTTTTTTGTTTTCTTTAATTTTGCTTTGCTTTAAAGTTTTCTATTTTGTGGAATACACATGTGGCAGAATTTCAGTGAAATTAGACACATGCAGGTTTTCTCACGATGTTTTCCTTCAGCGTAAAGCACGAAATGAATTATAATCACAAATTAAGCATATGAAAATTCAGTGGTGCTTGCCCGGGTTTGAACCCACGATCATCGGTTAAGATTCACGCGTTCTTACCACTGGGCCAAGAGAAGACTCAATTGTAAATATTTCGGTTAAATGTATTGCTCTATCTCATTGTTGATTTTGTGATGGTAGTCAGTTTTGTGGACTAAATAAAAAGAAAGTGAACGATTAAAGTCGATTGAATAACATTCAAAGTAAACATTCGACTGGATCACGTTGGTTAAAATAGATTATTCTTCTTTTTGAAAGGCAAAGACTTGAAATTGAACTTCATTTTGCTGATTTCAAAACATTTTGAAAACATTTAATTATTACCAAAAAATAAATGTCACTTATGAGATACTGCATACCGGAAATGTAGGTATAGATCTCATTTTGTGTAGGTAATAATTGCAAGTTTAATCATTCTTATCAATCATATTAATTTTTATTATTATTAATAGATAAGATAAAATCAAACATAATTTCTGGAAAACTAATCAAAGACATTAGGACGATCACATAGACAATTGCTTTTTAACTAGTTATTTTAAGAGTTATACATATATTTGAATAAAATGACATCACAGGACACCGATATTAAACTTTTGTTAAAATTCACATTTTAAATTGAAAATAGAATTTATCTTGATCATAGATAAATCTCTTGTCGTAATTTCTTACCAGTATCTGTGTGAATTGTATACATTCTTCGCGTTGCATCCAAATATCCAATCTTTATCGTCCACATTCACAGATTCAACTGCTACAAATCTATTTTGAGGGTAACTTATGAGTCTTATCATCAGGTGCGTTGTCCTATAAAGAATAAATAATAAATATTTCATTTTTACAAACCCTGAAAGTTAAAAATTGTCTTTACACGTAATGTAACTCTATTGTATACACATAAGGTATATATTGCAAGAATACGTGAAACTATATTGATGTAATTTTTAGGTCTACTTTTATTACAATAATATAGTAAATTAATTAGTAATATTTTGATATGTTGTTCTATTAAAATGACTAACATAGACGACATGGACTTAACCAGGAAAGTGCTGGGATGGATTCCCAATGAAAATCAGAACAGATCGTTAAATCGAAATGATCCAATATTACATAATAATACATCAATCCTCATATATTTTAGTATCACTACATATAAAAAAACAAAGTTCCACCGACGCGTCTGTCTGTTTGAACGCGATGAACTCAAAAACTACCAAATGAATTATCATACGGTTTACACCAAGGGACGGAGAGATTCATGAGGAAGGTGTATAATAAATTAATATTTTTTTTGTTAAATAGCTGAAATGTGGCGATGACAATCATTGAATATGTTGGAAAAATCCAGAACCTCGACTCCGTGTAAAACAATAGTTACACGTTTTACGTCATTAGTAAGTTATTGTTAGAGCCGTTATTCTAGCCGTGCGAAGCTTGGACGAGTAGTTTATCATTTCAACTACAAGCTATATCAGACGAATAAGTTTGTAAAATAATAATAAGTCTCGTTACTTCATTGACTTATGAAAATACGTTAATGACGTAGCAGTTCTTGGTGTAATAATAATTATTTCGAGGTCTGGAGAAATGCCAGCTATATTTGTTAGCACACGTATTCACCGATATAAATATAACAAACAAATTTCTCTCGTTTAATGCAACCATTTTATGATTAATATTAAATTTTATTATCAAATTTTATCGTATCTTAACACTATCGTAGCTGAAACACTTTCAATAGTTATATGATATCTTCAAAGTTAAGATAAAAATAGCGATCAACTACAATTACTCGCTACTTTTTTTATCAAATAAACATTTCTCCAGTTACCATTGTTAGATAAAAAATATAGGTTATTTAAATACATATATACAATGAGTTACACGAAGGAAGTTATATAAGTTACCTTTCGATCTCCGGCCGTGTTATTTGATAAATACGTCTGTTATCTTCGTACCAAAACGAATCAGGTTGCATAATCACGTTGGGTCGTATTATTCCTGGATTTAATGTCATTGATCGATTCGCCTATGAAGACAATAAATATAAAATTACTATTACTCGATTTCATCGGTTGGTATACTTAAAATAGAAAAGCCAAAGGGTATATGTGGAGGGTATACTGGGGTGGGTATATCTCTCTTTCGTCACGGTAGCATGCGCAAGCGATCCGGAAACGGTACCGCTGGTTTTTTAATGGGTATTCCGATGTTCGGAGTGCACTCGGCGCCTTGGACACCGGCGAGCCCCACATAGCACCCCCACGAGAACAGTGGGGGAAACGCGTAATGCGTTTTTCCAGCGTTAAAAAAAGGGTATATGTCCATCTAGAGCCATAAACACTAAAAAAATAGACTACCGTCAATGTGTCAACCTGTTGTGACTAGGTATGACGACCAGAAGGTCCGTATTGCACTAATTTATCCTTCAAATCGGAACACAGCATAAATCTGATTGTTTATTGATACTGTTTGAAAGTAGAACTGATAAATAATAATAGTGTGACAAACACATTATATGCGCTAACCGACCTGATATATTTTAATATTTTACATACAATTATTTAATAAGAAACGCACTGCAACGAAACTGACGAAAAATATATACTAAGGAAGGACCATTCAAAATTAAATTACACCCTTAAACGGGTAAAATAAGGGATGAATAGGAGACTAGACGGTTAAACCACTTTTTATTTTTTTATTTAAAATTTAGAATGAGAAAGAGATTTTTATTTAAAATCTAGAACGCTCTTAGCTTTAATTATATAGAATCTTTTTAGCTGATCTTCTTGTTGAAGGGATGTAGGCACTTACACGGGTGTGATCGATTCAAAATTCAAATTATGCGACTTCAATGATATTACAATTACATGGCTACCCAAACCTGATGCATCATTTGAAATCTGCAAGATAACCAAATCCTCGATTCGATATATACCTGTCTGCTAGTATATATACAGGTATATATATAAATTATAATCGGTGGTTTATCAGTAGTAGTTTATAGGAAACACCTCATTTCTGTGCGGCTATACGGTTGTAGGTCAAATATATAAGTCAATTATGTAATCTTTTGAAAAGCAGCGCGCAGACGAAGCGTCAAGACGAAGTTTAGCAAAAACTATAAGGTTTAATTCTCCATGTCTTTTGCGACGTTAAAACGCGATTACATTACAACATGTAATCCTTATTTAAAATAAAATTTCAGATGAATTCCAAAACATTTTACTTATTAATAAATTATCAATATCAGTGTGAAAACGTGTGAAAGTTAGTTTGTTTTATTGTTATGCTTTTACGTTTAAGCTAATCAACCAATCTTCATGAATTTATGCATACAAGGATACAGATAGATACATAGGGTACGGGAATTAGTATGGAATAAAATAAACAATGTAGATATACCTCAAAATATTGCTTAGCACTAGCTGCTATTATCCGACCATTTTCCGTAATTTGTGTAGTGTGTTGATCGATTATATTGAAGAGGAAACGGTTAATGGCCATCACAAGCTGCTTACACCACACCATGCTGACATGATCTGGTGATGTCCATACACCAGGAATAGCAGTAGCCTATTAAAATTAACATTTAACATTATATCCTGGGACATTATTCACACACGGCCATCTGATCCCAAGCTAAGCAGAGCTTGTACTATAGAAACCAGACAACTGATATATACATATACTACCTCTCTTTTGTAAATACGTATTTATATATGTAGATAATTACACCCAGACTCAGGTCAAACAGACATGTTCATACACACAAATGTCTATCCTGGGTGGGAATCGAACCCACAACCTTCGGCGTGAAAGGCAAGTATCTACCAACCACGCCAACCAATCAATATTTTCATTATTTACGATACACATATATTATATTTACGATATACATATCTACACTTGTTTGTTGTTTTTGATAACGGATTAAACGACCTTACATTTGATTGTAAACATAAAGTGTTTAGCGGATGATTAGTTAAACAATGCTGTGTCTTCTTCTTTCGAATGTCAAATCAGTAATGGCAGAAGGAGATAAATCAGTGTTTAACTAAACAAAGCACAGCTAAACATCTGCAAATCTATATACATGATAATTTGTTTAATTAATTATTTAATGAAGTACCAAAGCAGTAGTGTGGCTGTTCTGTGAAGATGTCAGGCCGGATGGAATCAATACGTCACGTGGTCCACTTCCAATGCTAATTAAAAACTTTTTTTCCTCTACCTCCTTAACTTTTTCGACATTATCTTTCCATTCAACGTCCATAAGTGTATAATATTCATTTATTTCTGAATCAATGTTAATAACAGGAGCTTCAAGAGGCGTTGCCAATGTTATTGCAACATTAGTTGTATTAATTGTACTCGGATGTGCCATAAGACGTTTAGCAATAAGTCCTCCCTAAAATAACAAAAAAAATTTAACAATAATGCGAAAAATGCATTTTTACACATTGACAAATTATTAACACTTTCACTGCCAAGCTCAATAATTAAGAAAAAAATTGCAAATGTACATTTTCGAGTACATCAACGCGATAAACGTGTAAGCGAGTAGGGTTGTCAAAATTATTACAAGAATTCTATTCTGTTATATTTAAATGATATTAAAAAGCATGGATATGTTATACCCTAACAAAATAAACGAAACTTACATTTGGCTACATCGCCGTGTTGTATGAATGAGATGTAACTGGTGCGTATTTAAACTAGTACAAAAAATAAGATAGCTAGTAAATAAAAGTAATTTATAAGCAGATCAAGTACACTTTTGGCAAAGTTTAACAAAAAGAAATAGACAGAAGGTACGAACGAATTTTACGCAGTCGGTAAATTGTTTTTTATCTACAATATTATACATAATACTATATGTACATAATACTTTATTTAAAAACTAGGTAGATGATTATAATTGCACATCTAACTAAATTATTCAGTAATCTAATAAAATTTTAATTTCGATATAATTTTGTTTGACGTTACTACAATTACTTCTATACTAGTTGAATTAGTAAATCGAGCGATTAACAAGGAGCAATGTTTAAGTCAATAATCTGACTATGCCCGGACCAAGGGCGGCTAAACTTATTGACATTTTAAGTCGCGTCCACGTGAAACCTCGTATCAACGTTAAAAACAACAAAAATGTGTCCATAGCATGTAGCAAAAAAAATTACCTATATGACAATTCCGATTACTAAAAAAATTCAACTCAGTAGGAAAAAAATCGATTCAGTAGGAGGGCGGCAACATTTCGTCGGACAATGGCATCCAAGGCATGAAATATGTAATTGGTAAATTTAAACTGGTGTACGGATATGTCAAATCTAGAGAATTATTTATATAGTTATCGAATTGATATATTTCTTTGAAAGTGCGCATAAAGCTAGTCAAATTTCAGATTTCACCCGCATGTTACTTACACGCCCCTCTCGACACGCGATGTCATGTCTATGCTTTTTTATATGTAACGTCTGACATTTTTATTATTTTTTTTTCGTGTTGCTCATATTTTATAAATTAATCCGTAGAATATGGTATAATTTTTAATTATAGTAATATAACTATATGAGAATTAATACAAAGACCTGTCAAAAAAAACTGTCGTCCTCTCGTCTCAACAGCGCCGCACCGAGTGATTTAAGTAGCAAATATGCGTTCGAAATATAGGTAACATGTGACAGAAGATGTTGTTTTTCGAGAAAATAAAATGTAATAAGCACTAAGAGCTTTTTATTGTGTAAATATAATTCATTATCAAGTTTTTGTCTCAATAACATATAGCATTACAAGTATAAATCAAAGAAAGGTAAAGATAAGACAACATCGACGACATTTTTTCAATCAAGAAATTTTTATTATTCTATTTCTAATCTGACAACCCTTGAAAATTTTATATAGTTATACATAAAATATATTATATTTTAACTTTAAACTAGAAAATAAAATAAAATATGAAGAAATTTTGCTTAACAAAAGCGCCCTTTCAGTGGCGTAGCAAAGGGGGCGGCGAAGGGTGTGGTTCGCACCGGGCGGCGCTTTGACGCGGGCGGGATTTCAAAGATGGCGGTAAAAAAAATTGTTTACCAATTATATGGAATATTATCAATGTGTTACTATTCGTTTTTTTTTACAAATATATTATTTAATATGCCAATGCAATTGTAATTTTCACTTGTTGTTGATGTTGTTCAATAATAGTAAAATCTTTTTACAATCCCCCAAACAAGAGGGCGGCAAATATGAGGGCACCCGGTGCAAATGCACCGGGTGCTAGTGACCTTTGCTACGCCACTTCCCCCACCCCTATCAAGGTTCTGGCTAGTACAGTGAATTCAATCAATAAATTTTATGCTATTCAATGATATTATACATATTTTTCAAACAACGGTAGTTAAATGGCAATCAAGTATGGGAAAAGTTATTATACGCAAAAATAAAACATGATAGAAATTAAAATATATTTATTTTGTATAATGTAGACAGTCTTTTAGTACTTAAAAAAATGTATATTATGTTAAAGTTAAAAGATACCTACAAATTTCTATAGCTAGATAGATATAGATATCATCCAATCTAATTCTTCTTTGTTGCGGTACTATTGCGATCCACTCTTGAAAGCTGATTCATTATTCGAAAACCTTATATGTAGATATAAAAATATAGGGAACTAATTTAAAACATTATGTACATGACCATCAGATAACAAAGAGGAAATCAAGTCCACGATTGATTTTCTCTTTTTTTTATCTACGATGTGGCATCTGCACGTTATAACCTTTTTCGATGTCTTTAGAAAAAAAAACTGTTTATAAATATAAATACACAAATAATTATGCATACTTACGTGTGATATGAGATCCCTTTTGTTTTATTTATTTTGACGTAATATTTGGTATAGTTTTTGTATACACAGGACGGTATTTTTATTATTATATATTATTTTATTGTCTATCACACTCGTCGCCTTGCTTGATACGGAGCGTCTATTTATGTTGTCAATTTGCGCGCGCTAGTAATATTATATGCTTATTTTTGCATGTATAATATCATTGGTTATTTTATTGTTAAAAAAATTATTAATAACATGGTAACTATATCGTCCTTTGTTTAACTATTTAATTCGCAATGCTGGATAAAATAATGAATATTTTATATTAAGTTTTTTTAATTACTCATAAAAAAAATTAGTTTACATTTTTTTTTGGATAAAAACTAAAAATTATTAAATTCGAGGCGCAAACAAATACCGGTAAATGTTTTTTTTTATATTCTTGCATGCTGTATTTGCATCTAGTAGGATACAACTAATTATTTTATTCTCATTTATTGTGTGAAATAAACTAAAAAAATCCATTTGAAAGTTAGCCTATTACCCCATTACCTTGTCACTCTTTATCGTAACATCTGTAGTTGATTCGGAACAGGATTTGTGGTCAGGAAACATAGTAAAATATGTTTGTGTATAGATTTGGCAAGTCGGCAGTGAAAGTATTAAGAAAACTATACATAAAGAAGAATACACATAAAATTGACAAAATAAATAAATACTTTTCGCAGTGTGGTTTGTCATATTGATTTAAAGTCTAAGAATTAGAAAGAGGTTAATACAATTAAGACGAAAAAGAATACACATAAAAACCATTAATAATATAAATAAAGACATTATTGAAAAACAAATTTTTAGTCAGTCTAAGAAAGTAATGATAATACGCTTACCATGGAATGTCCAATAAGTATTATCGAAGTAGGAACTGACTTTGTAAATCCATTGCTTTTATAAAGACTCAAAATTTTTGATACACAAGCAGCAGCAAACTCTGTTTGTCTTTGTAGTACACCACCATACAAACCAGATAGCTCTTCGTTATAACTTACTAAAAAAATATTAAATTACCTAAGTTTTTGTAACATTAGAAACAACTTTGTATGGATACAATATGCTGTATATAATATAGAATCACACAAGTTTATTTTGCCATAAATATATTTTACTAAACATACGCTTATTGACTTTTTTTTTAAATATTTATTCCTAAATTAATCATATTGATCTGTTTATAAATTTATAAATGTAAAAACTTATTGAATAGAACATGTATCTCTGTACTAGTCATTTGTTTACTTACTAGTAAAATAATCAAAATGGTATTCATATTTCGATGATAATGCTTTCCTCAGAGCTACAGATGCCAAGGATCTAGCCTGCATGTGACTACCTGAATTTCCTGGCAGGAAGAGTACAGGTATACCATCAAACCTGAAGGAAAAATAAGTTTTTAAGACAAAAACTTGAGAATTTCTCTAAACATATTCCACACATTTCTCGTACCACATTTTTCTAGCTCTCTCCGTGAATCTTCCCTCGCTGTATGCATAAAGTCCATATTGTGGAAATATTTTGTTTTCATCCAGAGCTATACGCTAAAAATATACAACAATACTTAAATTTTACAATGCTTGGAATCAATCATTTAATGAAAATTTTAAAAGTTAAAATAAACTTACCACAAACTGAGGATACTCAAACATATATGTCATAGCACAATAATTATTTTTGTCACTAAAATAAATATTTAATATACCGAAAAGATAACAAACAACGAAAATTAAAGATATCACCTGGAAACCGTTTACACCATTTATATTAAAAAGCCTCATTTTTATTACGTTTATCGTACAGATAGGGAATGAATACGTATTTTGATATTATTTGGAAACTAAAGTCAGTGAAAATAAATTATTACACATTTCGTTTCGCGACAGTCAATTAATTATTAAAATTCAGATTCAGATATGATCATAATAACAATTCACATCAAATGTGAACTGATCGACTGACACAATTTTATACTATTTGCTCAATCAATAAATTCTATGAGTGTTGCCAGACGTTTGGAATTATCAGTCGTACGATGGGTAAATAAAAACTTATTTAAAAAAGTACATTCTTAAAAACTTTATATTATTAGTTTTTTCAATTTTCTCAGTTCCAAAAGCATATAAATAAGGTACGTAATCCATAATACCTATATACTATATATAGAGTTTTACTGTTCAAGTTCAAGCATTTTATTTGTCTGCAAAAATTACATCCATTTCGTTTGTTTTGCCACCACTTGTTTATCATCCACAGTTATTAACCGGTATCAATCTCGGGATTGGCAAATATGAAGAAATCATGTACGATGTCCGTTTTATCTTTTCATCGTACATGCATATAGCATCGTCCATCTGGTAACAGACCACTCCCCAATAGAAAGACGTCAAATGCGCAGTGTGTGGTGCGCCACCACATATCAATCGATACATTTGCACTGATATACCTCACTGTTCGAATCAACCGTCTCACTCATCCACTTCCAGACATTAGAGCTGTGGTGAAGCTATGTGTTTCGAATTTTAATGCTTTAAAAAATAGCTCTTAATAAGATATTTTGGTAAAAATGACTATGTAGTTAAATTAAATAAAAATTAATAAAATATGGAATAACATTCCATCGGTAAACGAAATTTATCATTCGTAAGAAAATTTCGTCATAATAGCAGAGCTCAAGTTATAATAGACACAATCATAATAAACTAAGAGGAGTCGTAGCGTCCGTCCTCGATATCTTTCACACATTACATACTACATAGTCATTCTAAATATGGATCTATGGATATTATATCGTTATGTATGAAATATGAACAACATGTAGGTAACATTATATTATAAGAAAGCAATGTAGGGAAAAATAATTGTCGTTAGGCTTAACACCGTATACATGAGGTAGACCCTCATGTATGTACATTTATAGTAATTACTTCAATATTTTAATGTGATGTGATCTTTTGTTTACTATATTTTTGTTTGAAGCAAGGTGTACATTTTAATTATATTTTTTACTATATGCAATAATTATGTCGTTTCTTTAAAGCCCTTTTTTATAGAATAGATATATTTATTATATTTAAGAATAGATTTTATAGAATAGATAGACGAGCATATGGGCCACGTGATGGTAAGTGGTCATCAATGCCCATAGACATTGGCGTTGTAAGAAATGTTAACCAACGCTTACATCGCCAATGCACCACCAATCTTAGGAACTAATATGTTATGTCTCTTGTGTATGTAATTACACTGGCTCACTCACCCATCAAACCGAAACACAACAATAGCAAGTACTGCAATTTTGCTGTAGAACATGTGATGTGTGAGTGGTACCTACCCAGGCAAACTTGGACAAAACCCTACCACCAGTAAAGCACTACCACCAGTAACCTTAGAATCCTTCTAGCTTAATTTTAAAGTAAACACACTGTTAGTAATAATTACATAATAACATAAATAGAAAGCCGATTCTACTCTGATATTCAGCATTAAATTAAGCTTTGACAAAATCTGGTTAATTTGTTGTTTTTTTTTAACTTGTGTCTGAAGTTGAGTCTTTATCAACCGAAATCTCGGACTGGGGCCAACTAAACTATGTCCAATTCAACCTCAGTATAACCCAAGTTTGCGCGTTGACCGCTAAAAAGTCAACATTTGTCATGTTCTCTCATTTCAGAATACTCCCTTTGCTGCCACAGCCAGTATAGATTACAAACTTTGTTCAGTTCCGCGGTCAATTTCTTAAATAAATTTAAGTTTAATAGTATTTTTTTGATTGAATAGCGGAATGATACATTTTCAAAGTGGACGTCTATGGACAATTATAAAAACTCTCGGATAAAAATATAAAAATAAATTTCCTCATTATATAGCCGCCTGGAGATTTAATTTTCTTAATAAAATTAAAATTTCTTAGAAGGTTGGCGGACTATAATTCTTCATTATTCCTATTTAAAAATAAGGGGTTAAAAATTACTGGCAATTAGAGTTTGAGCAAGATGTTTTGATCCTACACTGGTACAGTTAGGCAATGGATTATAATAACGTACGCCGTAGGGGTGGATTCATTCCCACTGCTTTGTCACTATCAGCGCAAATTAATAATAATAATAATAATAATAATAAAACAAATCATGACCTGTATACAGGGTGACTGGTGAATTAGTATCAATACTTAAGGACGTGATATTTGACGACCATATATGACCAAAAAAAAATACATATAACATAAATATTAATAAACTTCTAAGTAAAGTTAACCAAAAGTTATGTAATTAATTACGCGTCATGTGGACGCCCTAGCTGCGCTGACGACACAACACCGTTATGTACATTTAGTTATCGCGCGGTACTTTCCCTACGTCCAAACGCCGCCGCGTGTTAACAGGGTAGCAGGCTACCTTTGATAAACAAGCATGATCCAATCCCCCTTCATACTTTAAACCTGGCTTAGAACAGGCAAAAATACCAAAATATTTCACTCGTTTAAGCAACAAATTTGTTGACTAGGTAAACGATATGAACTTGGGACAAAAATTAACTGTTTACCTATCTTGGTATTTCCGGCGTATTTAAAAATTGAATCATACTTATTTACAACGATTGTCAATCATTTAACTACCTATTTACCTACATAACTACACTAACCTTAACAAATGTTCAAAGTGAGCTCCTGCTCGTGTGATACACAGTTCGGCACGTTTACGCATATTGTCTTTCACACGCTTTAACACGAATGGGTCACTTTACTACTCACAGTACTCACAGTATTCTGCATTTGTGTATTGATAAGCCATACCTAATTACTAATTACGGGTCACACTCACACACGAAACATTAGGTATACGCGTAAGATCGATCGCTAGGGGCGCGCGCGCGGGAAGATGGACGAACCTTACGGCGGCGCTCGCCCGACTAACCTACTAACCTACTAATACTAATAAGCCGCGGGGCAGGGGTTGCGGGGGGCAAACACCACGCCGCACGCGCCGCGGAAATATGTCCACACTTTATTTATTTAAAGTAAAATTTTTGTAAATTTGGTCAAAAATTAAGTACCTATTTTTTTTACATAATTCGAATGAGAATCATGTACCGATTATGCTCCTAAAATATTGATCCTAATTCACCAGTCACCCTGTATATAGCAGTCCAATAAATAGAACGTAAAGGGCATAAAGTTGTGCGACTTCCTCCATATCATGGAGATTTAAAACCCATCAAATTGATATGGAGCGTCATGAAGAGACGGTTTGCAGAAAAAAACCGTAGGCCAAAGAGACGATCAAATAGGTGAAACAAATAGATAAAGATACACTACAAATTTTGATGTAATGAAACTGGTAACACTGCAAAATTACATTCTACCATTCGCGTCACACGTCAAGTTATTATAAAATATGTACGCACAATATACTATAATTTATTTTGCATTTTTAATTTATAATCAGAAATAGTTCCTTTCTGAGGCAGATATCAATAATTGAATAATCAAATAAAAACATTATTGACCGTGGATTGACTTTAGGATTTTTTTTTGTTTTGTTTTTCTGGTATATTAGATGAGATGAAATATTTGAATATTAGATAAATACCTATGATCTTTTTAGCGATTCTACTTGTTGTCGCTGTCAATGTCAAGTGTCAGTCATAACAGTCATAACATCAAAATATCAAATTAAGTTAAGACAGTGTTTTGAAAATAAATTATATACGATTTAATTATTTTACTTATTATTATTGAATAATAAGCGATATTTTGATAGCTTAATTACTGATTAATATTTAGTCATCGATCAATATGAGTGTTATTTTATATATAGCAACGGGTATAACCGTGGCGTTCGCAATGAGAGTTTTCTTCCTATTTTACAAAATATTAAGAAGTGATTGCCAATTAATTAGCCCGAATAATTCATTAAGAACAATTTATTGCATCGGGTCTGGTGGTCATACGACGGAACTATTAAGACTTATGTCTCATTTAGACTCCAAGAAGTTTCAGCCACGACTATTCATTTTAGCGAAAAATGATACCAGTAGTGAAGTAAAAATACAAGACGCGGTGGATGGATCTGATGACTATACATTATATAGAATTCCCAGAAGTAGAAATGTTAAGCAATCATATCTGTCATCGATATTCACAACCATTTATGCAACTCTTTCTACTATACCTATTTTATATAAATTTAAGCCCGATGTTATATTTTGTAATGGTCCTGGAACATGTGTACCAGTTTGTTTGGTTTCATTTTTATTAAGATGTTTGTTTATTTTAGACTGTAGAATAGTATTTATAGAAAGTCTTTGTAGAGTTAGAACACTTTCTTTATCTGGCATAATATTACAGTTCTTTGCTGATGTATTTATAATACAATGGCCACAGTTAAGGCATGTATGCTTCAGAGCTAAATACTTTGGTAGATTAACATAGATAATATTCATAGATGATGACTGATTAAATACCAAACCAATTGAATATTATAAAAATCGCATTCCATTTTCATCATTCACAAACTACAACTTTTTTTTAAAAATTTAAAAACATATTTTGTAAAAAAAAACATTTATTTTGTATTTATGAAATAAACATTGTAAATCAAAAGCCTCATACATATTAAAATGTATTGTTTCCTTTTTAGAAATTCCTTATACATAGTGATATTTAACATTATGAAAATATACAAAAAAAAAGTTAAAATGATAATTCTTATTCTAAATTAAATAGTAAATCCAAAATAAGAAATCACAATGAAAATAATTTGTTACTTATAAATATAGATCTACTTTGATGTAATATCTATTTCAGATCAACATTAATCTATCTATAATATACAATAAATATTATGATTCCTTTATAAATTGCCAACAATGTAAAGTGTAAATCCTTCAGTCTTCACAATAAGTATGTGCATTTCGATCACCAATGTTAACAGTCAAAGGGAATTTATTAATCTCCTTTCAATTTTTATTTTATTATTTTCTAAAAACAATAAAAACTGCATAAATACATTTGATTCATAAAGTCAATAATTTGTGTGTTTCTATGATATAAAATCAAAATTAATTTGCACATATAGGAACCTATTAGTAACTATGAACATAGCTGCTGTTAAGCTTGTAACAGGTAACATAAATAACAGTGACAATTTTGTCTTTCAAATGCAATATTCTGCAATAATTATAAGCTCTTTAATAGCTCTATCGTAAATATTTATCGTCAGAGATTCCCAATCATTTTTGTGTTAAACCTCCTATGACTACAAAATTACTTCACTCATTTTTACCATACAAATAAATTACATTGATTTGGAGCACTGCACATATACATATTAAATCATTGCGACTTGCCCCCTTTAAAAACTTAATATTCTCTTCATCTACATAACCCCTACAAAGGTATGTACTATTGGTTGGAAACCCCTGATTTTAATGTTAATTAAAACATTATTTGTATAAAAATAAAATGCATAAAGTTTACACAAACTTCTTTTTTTTCAATGAAATAAGGGATACTGTACTAAGAGAAAATAATTATTGGCATTAATCATCTCCCTAACACTGGATATTTGTTGACTTCTTCATGACTATTAACTATATACATATAATATATATGCCCATTTATACACTGATTGTTATATAATGCAATAATCTTGTCTTTTATTAAATAATTGATTTTTAAAATTGATTATTGTAATTATTATAATAAATTGACAGCATTATAATTACAAACTCACATTATTCGACTGTCGCTGGAAGTGTTTTACAGACAGAGATATTTCTTTATAACAATTTTTTTTTTAGTTTAATATTGATAAAAACATTGGCACATAAATAATAAAATACAACATTTAAGAGATATTGTTCATTAATAGTCCTTTAAAAATACATTAATTACAAATAATATTCGAATGAAAATTCCTTATTAAAATTTAGAGTGAGATTAAAGTATGTCTCATTTAAACTTAAGATTATAGAATTAGACACACAGTAACATATAGACCAATGAACACCAGCTAAAATGAAATATTAAAATCACAAATACATCTTAGCCTAGATTATATTACAATTGTAAATAAAGGACACCTTATAACAATATTGCCTACAAGTAAATATTTTAGGCACATCAGAGAATACTAGACAATCTGTGACTTAAGTAAAATCATAAGTACAAACGGAAGAATTAAGTTTTGCTTACATATCTAAGTTCAAAATATAATACAAGCTCTTACGGTTTATTGACATCATTGTTGGAATCCATTTGGTTACTAGTTTCTTGTTTAGCACTGTTAACAGTTTTATTGTCTAGATGGTATTTTTCCTCATCAATTAAATACATAGCTTCATCATATGTTGGAGGTGGAATTTCTGAACTGGAAGGTTGTGGTTTGCTTATTACTGCACTTGATATTAGAGCATCATAAGAAGGAGGTAAGGTAGCACTTGAAGCTGTTCGAGGGACTTGAGCTCCATATGCTTGTTCAGCTTGTACAGTTGCCATATCCTATAAAACATATTCTCGACTTTATGTCATAATTTAAATAACACATTTAAAAATTAATATGTTGTAAAATAAATAATAATGTCCAAACTGATTTCAGCCACTGCGGTCAATCTCAAGAGCGATTAGCTGCAGTGCTCATGATATATTATAGTGCACAAATGTGTCCGCAAACACAGATGCACTCTCTAAACTAACTCTCACAATCCCCCACAACGGAAAAAACTTTAGGTGCCAGACCAAGGGCTTTACATGCTTTCCAAGGCACGAGAGTGTACACACTTCCAACATGCAGACAGCTGAGAATTTTCAACATAAAAACTAAATAACTTTTTATTAAGGAATACCAGGGTCTAAGGCTTACATCTAGCTATGGTCTAGTAGCTGAGGCAGTCAATAATAAATCAAAAATTGTTTATATAATAAATCATAATCAATATATTGTATTTAAAATTTTTAATGAAAAAATAAACATAGTTTGGATACCTAGTTTAATAATAAATTAGAAAGTATAGCAAAGATTTTTTTGCTATAAGTTGTGTGAATGGTCAAATTTGTAATATATATACCATAAATTGAGAAAAGTGAAATTACATTATGAAAAAATTACTTTTACTTATATTTCAGTAATGATAAATTTGCATAAGTTAATCACACATCTGTATTGTATTCAAAGAGATAATATAAATTAGATTTTTGGGTTAAGGTTACAGAATATTTACACTTTTGAGATAAATAGAAAATACCGTTTATGCACAAACTACAGTTATCAATGGCCTTTATTTATATTATCAATTTGCACGTGAACATATATTTCAAAATATGCTGTTTATTTGAAAAACAAACTTTCACACAACTTACCCTAATAATTGCACGTTGATGCAAAAGCATTTGAATAACACTTTTTCTCCTCAAATATAACATGCTTTTAACAGCCACCATCATTCCAGAGCATATAAATATAGGTCCCACGAGCCACATGTGTCCCAAATTACTCAGAATATATCCATCAGCATCTCCCAATGCTAATACTGTGATAACGGTACCAACTGAAAACAACACCATGGACAGCACAAAATAGGAATAACTCGTACAATCACATCGTCCAAATCTTTGATCTTCCTCTAACTCGAAATCTCGCTGCCGCAAACGATGCAAACGTTGTCGAATGAAAGGACTATCGAAAACGGTAGCCATTTTTCTATAAATTTCTTTACACTTGTCAATAAAATTAAGTACTATATATTCACAACAAAAACATATTTGGAAATGCTAAAGGAATTGTTTAGAAAAATGTTAAAAAAAAAAAATAACAAGTACAACTATCACAAGAAGTAACTTTTGCTTTTCTTGCCCTTCAGGCACAGATTAAATTAACAATAATTCGTAACTATTACGAAGAAGTTTATTTATCTATTGAAGTGTTACCATAGTGTTATTTTATTTACATGATAATATTTACAACACTTAAATATATTTTTTACGAATTTATCACGTATATTTTAACATTTTTTTTACAAATTCCTGACGTTATAGTGTAACAGTGCAGTGTCCGTGGTCGCAAGCTCAAATTATCAAAATTCAAATTGTATAGGTGTTAAAAAAAAATGGAATTTAAAATAGTTCAAAATAAAGTAACACCACCAACTACAAAAGCCCGGCGGGCCAGACTGTACTAGACACTAGACAGTTACTGCCAAAAACAGCCACTTGACACGAGGAAGAAATAAGTTACACATTTTTCAAAATATCACGTTATATACACGAATCTTTCTATTTCTTCTAATTTTTGACTCCATGGTAATCATTTCGAAGAAATATTTTTTTCTGAATTAATATGGGACCACCCGTAACCAATGTACTAATTACTGTTATTAATAAAATAAGTATCGTTATAGGGTAATCTACAAAAATAAAAATAGAATTATGCAAATCGACTCCCAAACGGCAAAATTATTAAGTAGCACGACTATGTGTATAAAATGTAGATGCTATTTATGTGATCATAATATTTTTTTGCATAAGCATCTTATTTTCAATTAAATATTTATATAATATTTCATATATTGCATACTTTTTACAGATTTTTTTTAATAGCACAAGTTTTCTCAATGTTTACATTCTACTTCTGATTGTCAATCTCAATTGTCACATACGTCAAATTTTAGACAACTTGTTATATTGTGTAAAAGTGTGTAGAATAGATGATGACGCAAAATATTTTATTCATAATATATTTACTATAGTTTACTTAATAAATCTTTTAATATTTTTATTAAATTTAAAGTGATAAGAAATTTATCTAATTTCATATTTAAGTCCAATTATTAGTGCTTTATAATCCTTTTTTTGAGCTAGATATATCATGGCTCGTTTCTTTCTGCTGTTTTGTTTAATGTTTATTTTTGAGAAAGGTATGCTCTTACTTATTTTTTATTCTTGTAACAGTCTAACTTTGATTATTTTTATCCAAAAAATTAAGGATATTTACTCTTTGCATTTTTTCCTGTCATTGATAATTTTTTTCTTTTAAAGAAGTGTCGGGAATGAAATTATCTATTGTAAGCGATGGTCCGGCTGTACGTGGCTCTAATGTAACATTTACAGCAACTGTAAAAGATTATGAGGGAGAGAGTCTCAAATTTGTCTTCTGGGATGATGCACAACCCCAACATACAGCTGAGGTGATAACCATATATTTGCGTACAAAACTAATTATAGCTTTAAATTCATTGCACATAATTTAAAACTAGTTTCGAATTGATTAAACTAATATTAACTAACCATATCATTTGAGTTATTATATATATATATATTGTATTAATAGCTTATTATTTGCTAATTATTATTACCCATTAAATCATAAACTAGCTTATTATCATTTTGCTTAAAAAAATTAAGAAACTTATAATTTTTTTAGTCTGATAAAATGGTAATATTTGAATTTTCAGTTTATTGAGTCAGCAAATACTTCAAAGTGGGTAGTCGAGTATCATCGTGACCTGTATGAGTCTGGAGATTATACTGTCAAAGTTAACCTTATGAAGAGCTTTTATGGGATATGGTATTTGGTTACAACATCCAGTACATCTTTTGAATTAACAGGTATAGTAGAGAGTTACAGAAATACTGTAATGTTTTAAAACATAAACATTTTTAAATTTTTTAAACATTAAATTAATTGTAAGGAGTCAACCTTGTCTGGGAAGTAAAAATGACTAATCACTCTTTCTACTGCTAACCAGCACTACTTAGTATTGTTGTGCTCTGGTTTGATGGGTGAATTAAGCAGTTTAAGTACCACTACACACAGCAGGCACAAGGGCCATAATGTCTTAGTTTTACGGGTTGGTGGTGTATTGGCCATATACGAAATGGTTAATGTTTCTAACATTGCCATTGTCTATGAGTGATGGTCAGCCAGTCCGCCAACATGTTTCTAAAAAAAGGTGATGAATCTTCAAAAATAACATACATAATTTAGGCTATGTATTATTGTTTTGCTAGAATTCTCCTGAAAGTTATTTTATGTCAAAAAATTCACAACATTGCTTTCTTATTGGTTTGTATTTTAAGCCGTGAAGTTTGTTTTATATTTATAGATAATTATTATTAACACAATTGTATTTATATATAGAAGTTCTCAAGGTTGATGATTCATGTTATGATGATTCATGCGTAATTTTAAACAAAACATAGATTACAGATGTGAAATTCACATATTTAAACTATTAAGGCTGCACTTTAATTGTAACGTTTCCGTACTTTGTTTGCTTATTAGAATGCTCTTGTATTGTTATAATTGAGTTATTAGTGGGAATACAACAAAGAGATAATCTGTAATGCCGTCTACAATGTTAAGACACTAGAGCCTAGATGGCTCTGTGGCCTAGATGGCTCGGTGAGAGCATGTGCATCTTAACCGAATCGCGGATTCAAACCCAGGCAAGCATCACTGAATTCCCATTGTGCTTCATTTGTGTGTATAATTTGTTCGCTCGGTGGTGAAGGAAAACGTCGTGACTACATGTGTATTCTACCAACCTTAACAGCATGGTGGAATAAGGTCTAAACCTCAAAAAGAGATGAGGCCTTAGCCCAGAATGTACAGGCTGTTACTAAGGTTCTAATAAAGGTTTGGTAAACAGAAAAAAGTATAGTTTTTTCCCCAGTTTGTTTGTTTTTCAAATTAGTGGTTTAATTTGGCATGTTAGTATATATCTAGTAGTGCTTAAGATATTTTATAATGATGTAAGTGATATCCTCAGAGGCCCAGACCAATGGATTAAAGTTATACGACGCGAACGTAAACAAAAGTGTTCAATGAATAATTTTATGCGTATTGGAATGACTTCAAGTTATAAAATATTATATTTAAACCGTTGTCGCATTATCGTAATTCGTTCCGAAAAACATCAACAGCACGTTCGTGTGATTTATGTGATATAAAACACGCAAATATTAAGTGTCAATATCGAAATGGTTTACTGGCTGCCTAGAGATGTAAAGCCGCAGTTTCGAACCTAATCTCATGAGCTATTGTCATCCCCACTCCTGGCACAAGCTCGATTGGAGTTGGTAAATAGGATTATTAGAAATTCACAAAAAAGGCAATGTTGTATTCTTAAAAAAAAAAAACATTCAAACTTCTAACAGTACGAACCCGAAAGTCATCCGAATTTCGGGGTACTTTTAATATTAATAAGATGGTCACACTGGTGACATTACGTGAGGTTTCGTAGTCGTTAGTAATAATAGAACTATAAATATTTTACGTATATTTATAACATATTAAGCAAACAGAAATGCTTAGAAATCTTAGTGTGAGTGAGCCAGAGCTATAGGCATAATCTTTGTGTATTGTGTTCCCACTTTTAATTAAATACAATAGTTTGTTCTACAATTCAAGATAGCAGTTGATAATTGATTTTTATGTTGTAAAATCTGACTCGTCCGGTCTTTCATATCATTCTGGAACGCAATCAGCTCCTATTATAAATTCAGCTTCCTTCCTCTGCTTTATTGTGAGAGTTGGGCGCACTAATATTTCTTACTTAAATATATTTTATAAATTATATATCATTAAAATTGGTTTACAATATGTGAAGACATCGAGTAACATACATAGAACATAAACACACTAGTTAAAATATTTATAAATTGATATGGAACCAGAGATAAAATCGTTCGATTCAAATAAATAATCGGCTAACAATCGGCGAAGATATCGAGGATCATACAGTGAATCAATCATTGATTGATTACCTTCTTAAAATCAGCTAAAACATATGTCTCATTCATTTTAAGAAAAAATATATATCTCAGAATTGAAAACATAATTCATTGTTTTTTTTTTCAGATTCATTAAATGGTAATTTAGTACTTAACCAGAACGACATGGACAGGCCAAATAAGTTCGTCGCTGTCAACAAAACTGTACATCATTACATTAAATTGCCCGAAAATGAGATACAATTTCTTAAGAAGAACGCTTCCACGGTCATCACATATTGGTTCATTGATTGTCAATATATAGATCAAACTGCAGATTTTTCACTTAACTATACGTACCAGGATGTCATGAGTGATCATTACATTGATGCATTGGTTGTTGCAAATAACCGACCATTGCCACCAATTACAACTACAACCACAACGACGACTACAACCACGACTACAACAACGACAACAACTACTACTACGACCACAACAACAACTCCTAAACCAACAACTGTTGCACCTTCAAGCACGATACCATCGACAACGATTAAAGATGTGGCAAGTGGAAATGTTACCCATAAACTATATAAGAGAGCACTCTCAAATAAAACAACCAAAAAGAAGAATGCTATCAAGGATTTTATATGCCATAATTCAAGCATCGTACCAATTGGAGATACCTACACGTATGGCCATTATCAAGAAACAATTAGCATCAGAGGTACTTTGAATGTACAAGTATTAGTTAATCGTAAGGCTTTGCGAGCCCTTCTGGGCTACGATGCACTCATCAGTCCTTATACGAATATTGATGATGATGTTCTCCCCACCCATTTCCATCAAGGATTCTCAACTAGCCAACTATGAAGTTGATATACGTCCTATAGCTTTACGTACTTTCCGAGACACTGAGAATTGCATTACCAAAAAATCCAATGACGTAAATCCAATGACGTAATGAAATAACTTGGGCTAAGCCCACCTTCTGATCTGATATGATTCGTTTTCATTGTAATCATTAGAGTCCTAAGGATATCAGCGCCTTTGTCGGATTTATCATGGCTTACAATTCCAAATGGTATTTAGGGACAAAATTGCATTATTCGATCAAATAATTTGATTAAAGCGCATTAATTGTAATCCGAAAAGACGATTCGTTTCGCTTACGGATAGTAGACTTGTCTATTTGATATATATTTTTTATTGAAATACTAGTTAATTTCATCTTTATACATTTACCTACCAGGAGGGGTATTAATATTATTATAGGGGTATAAATATTATAGTATTAATAAACCGTAAGGAAGCCAATGGTGCTTCTAAATTACACCTCGTAAAAAAATCTACTAGCCGTAAGTAAAACGAATTACTCCTTGAATATAGTACCCGGTCATAATATGTAAAAATATTTATTTATGAACTCTAAATGATTACGTCACTAAACACTTTGTACAATTATTCCCAGATAGGCACAAATGAAAACCAGTCATTTATAATTCGTAATAAAAACACTTTTACAGCTTATATGAAAGGACGATGATAGCGCTATTTAAAATACTGCCATCTAGTGGTGAAACATATGAAACATATATGAATATATTTAAGAATAAATAAATTAATAACTACACAAAATATAAAAAACTGTGGGGTTAATACTGATTGATATTTCAGAATCCATATCAGTAATAAATATAACTGGATTGAACTGGCTTCAGCATGGAGACTTACTTAATTTACAAGTTAAGTACACAGGCTCTCCACCATTCGACTATTGCGCTATATACAAGCTGGGACAGTACAATGTGACAGGAAACGAGACCTGTTCCTACAACACAAGGACGTCGTCCAATGCATTTCCATTAGTCCATTACTTCTCTGATAGTGACCAGCATACTGTTGTCGTTGTGATCGAGAACGAAGTCGGTAAAACAGTATCGAGGGCAACCATTAATATTTATAAAGGTATCATGTTTTTTTTTTTTTAATTTTCTTTCTTTTACTAAACATTTGGTAAAGGCTAGTTTTTTACTAGTTCTAGTTTAATTCTGAATACGACCAAACTTGTCTTTATTATTTTGTTCAATAGTAAATAAACAAGTAGCTATTACAAAAGCAAAGATAAAAAAAAACATTTGTTACATTGTAATTTTTTTACTGACCTTACATAACAGATTGTGTGAATAGAACTTAAGGTTAAATTTATAGTGTTGTTCTTTTGTTCTAATAGCTATTCCACAAAAATTAATAAATATATATTTGTTTTAGCTTCGGTGCATGCGCAGCTGTCAGTGATAGTGGTGCCGGTGGTGTTCTGTCTGGTTGCTGTTATTTTGGTAGTATTCGGTATCGCGTACTATCAGCATCGATCGAGGTTTGTATTATATTTTTATATATGACGATAGTGACAGGAGAATTTATTGCAACAAAGTTCTCTCTCTTGATCTCCTCTTAAAGTTGCGAAACTCCTTACGGTTCAAAATTCAGTTTTCTAGACTCAGTAGTTTTGGCTGTGCTTTGATAGTCACTACAAACGGTTTTATAAGTATAGACTAACCTTTTCTTGGCATGCGTTAAAATGTCGCTCTATATTGTTTTAAAAAATATTATCAAATACGACTATACGACTAACTACATTAAAAAAAGCGTTGGGATATAACGTAAAATAAAAAAAAACTAATTCATTAATAATATTTCGTATTAAATGTTTGGTGTTTTATCTTTTAGTTTTTTTTTCTGAACTGCGAAGTCTTTGTCCTTTAATCTAATCTGTAAAGGAAAAAAAAACAATATTTAATAACTTTAAAACGACCTAGAAAATTATAACGTTTATTTTAAAATTAAAGATCTTTTTTCGTATTGTGTCATAAGTTAATAATCTGTCGTTCCAATTATTTATATTTAAGAAGAAATGCTAAAATTGATATAATAGTTTGTATTGTTATATTTTTTTCTCGATATTTTTCTTAAAGACCAAAACATATGAGACCTGTCTTTGATAGTAATAATATATTTTTTTGTATTATTTGCAAAATAATATCTTTATTAGACACCGTAAATAAATTTCTTTTTATAAAAAAATCAATGATGTGTAATCGAACATATTTACTTAAATTTTATACATTTATATATTCACAGATATACCGTCGAAGTGGCCGATTTCGATTTCGGACAACAAGCCAATCTCGACTACAAAACATTCACCGAACGCCTCAGAGCCAGTTTCCGAAACGCGTTAAATTTCAGACAACGCGATGACACTGAACCTCTGACGTCAGATACGAGATACGACTCAATGACATAAGAGTAAGTATTTTATAAATCGTATTGTACATACATATAAGGGCTAAATTTCATGTGAAAACCTTTGAGATTAACCGACCAATAAACATTGATTATTTAATATCAACAAATTTATATCTTTAATTGTTGAATTCAATTTGCCAAAGTTATAATTTAATTTGTTTTTGTTTACAAAAGTGTATACGTAATGAAATTAAATAAATTGTTTTATTAGGTGATTATATTATTCGGCGCTATATAACATTGATCGATGATTAGTCGGTTAGTCCATTAGATTCAGGATTCAAAGAATAGATTTACACTTTCCACATTTGCTCAGAAATTGACTTATATTTGGCACTTCTAATTAGACGTTCGTTACTTGTTTATTTTTGTTTGTTATATTTATAATTCGTAATAAAAACAATAAAAACAATGATTAAAACTCTTATGAAACAATCATTCCATTATCACTATGAAAATATATGTGATTGCAATTTGTAAAGATAAATTATTGCACAAGGAAAAGCTTAATCCAGTATATTGCTATAGTTCCTAACCCTAGCGCTAGAGTTTTAGAAATAATTTCAAATTAATACTAATAATATAGTATCGACTTTTCAATTCTATTTCGATTAATAACGACATTGGTAATTTAAATAGTTTTTATTGTAATTAAAATACCATTTATCAAAATTATTAAAATCAGAATTTTCGTTGCTTTATAATTGCTTATAGTTTGTCATATTTCTTTTTATTGTTTTCGTAATTGTTATTTATAGTCAAGATAATGCCGCGTTGTTTTTGCATTCATATGTATGTGAAACATTATCGTATAGTATTTTTTTCTACAGCGTTCATTTATTTAAATTATTTTTACTCGGTTTATTTGAAAATGAATTGTCATATTTTTTTATTGATGTCGTCTTATAACCTCTTTAGATAATTGAATGCAGTAATGTTTATTCATACTAACATGTCATGTTGTATTGAGGTTACATACATAAGCGATATAAATAAGAATAAAAGGGTTATTTTTCATTAAAATATGAATGTGTATGACGTACCGAGCTGTGGACTAATTGTGATTCACCAATCGAAAAATGGATCTTTTTAATCCAAAATTGCATATACGTTTGCTACAAATCATTATTTAATTATTAACCATAGACACAATGGTGGAATATGAATTGAGTAATAGCCACAAGAAATTGACCATTATCGGGATATTGACGAAGCACTCAATACCTCTCTCTTCTGTGGGGCTTTGTTAACAATAGCTTTGTCTCTCTTCCACATTTACATATTCAACATCCCATATACTTAACACTGATTGGAACGGTAATTTTTTTTTGTCTATGAGTAGCAGAGTTCGATGGTTGTCAATTGATTTTGACAGTTAACTTTTGGTTTTGATTTTCGATCGAGTGAATAACAATTAGCAAGAACTTGTATACAAATTATAATCGTCATGGTGAAATAAAAGGCCAAATTTAGTTTGTATAATTCCGATTTTGTGTAAAGATATAGTATTATTGGTAATCTTATAGGATTTAATATCTGATCTTGTAAATGAAAAAGAAAACTATTACATAAAAGATGCGTTTTGTAACTTTCGTAATTAAATCAAGCTTTATTGTAGGTATTATATAAATAAGCTTTATATTATAGACTGATGTATGCTGGCATATGTACGCATTATTAATATATTTCTGTTTAGGTTTAATGTTACATACATTGACATAGGTTAAAACGAGTTATAAACAAAATCATTCTAATATGCAACAAACAGACGTGAACATCATTAGTTTTAATCATCTGTAATTCAAAATGTAATTATAAATCGAAATGTTTAATTATTAATAATTATTAAATGATTATCTGTGGTCATTTTATTGCCAAATGCATGCAAAATTGTATCGATACTATGAGCAACAGGCGTGTATGTTCAAATATAATTCTAAACTTCATATAAATAAAGATCAAAATATGATTTTACAAAATAATATGTTATTGTTGTTCACTGTATTGATGAAACATAAACAAAGTGATCAGTCATGTTTTGTGATATTATAGGTTAAATTAAATAGATTTACTTGTATTTATATATTAGTTCTAGAATATTATATAGAATTATGTTTCTGTATTTTAGAAGCAAAGTTCCTTATAAATATTGTAATTATATATCCCCTTAAATACTATTTATGAATTATCGCAGGTGCCATTTTATTGTAAAATTAAAATAAAAAACAATAAGAATGTATTTTAGCCTCGTTCGAGCTTCGTAAATAAGTGTATTTCGTACAAGTGAAGCTAATGAAAAAAGTCTATTAAAATGTATACAAACCGTGTCCAAGAATAATTGACAAAGTTTGTCTAAATAAATAAAATTTATATTTAATATATCATTAATAATTATGAAATTTTTGTTTTTGAAGTTTTTTTAACTGATTTAAAGAATAATTTCAACCTTAATATATATTTATGTATTCTGTTTAGTTAATAATATTATTGAGTGTAGGTTGTCTAATTTAAATCTAGTCCTAACCTTATAATGTATTATAAAATTGTAGATAAAATTCCTTATATAAATAATTGATACATATAATATATGAATAAGACATGTATTATCAACAGAACACCTCTGCCCCTTTTATCTCATGTATAAATTGTGAGTTCTATGCCTCTAAACTACAGAATGTATAATTAATTTGTAGTTATAATAAAGTGTTAATTGAAAATAAAAGTTATTTTTTTTATGGAATCCCTTTTTACTTTGAGAAGTTGAATATTAAAAAGATGCCAAATATAGTTCGTGAAATTATTTTAACGCTTTAAAATATTCGCCTAATTTAACTATAACACAAAATTATAGCAGCCAGTCGGGAATTAAGCAAAATAAGTCAAATCTCCATCCATGAAATGAAAACTTCAGTGACTTTTTAAAAACTGCATAAAGAATTGAAGTGGTACATAAGAGCAACGTTGTAGGTCACGCTCAGAACCCTCTCGTAATACAAACCTCGCGGAGTTACATGTGAATGTGTTACTTGATGAGATTCTAATTTAATTTTCCATGAATTATGTGTTTTTCATGCAACTTTTCATTACATTTTCATAGTGAAAATTAACTTCGTTATACTCATTCAATACGTGTTCATTATTATAATTAGTAAGACTATTTCAAATTGATAATATAAATTACATAAGAATTGTACAAATGAGAGGAATTGAGATATTTGAAAATAATGAATAGGTGTTGTAATTTTTAAACAAAAGTTAGAATAAGTTATTTAATAACAGAACCGAGGTACAATGCTTTGAAGACGTGAATCTTGATCGAAGATCTCGGGTTCAAATCGAAAAATACCGTTTAATTTTTAAAGGCATTTCATGAAGGGGGATGCAAATTTTGGTCCCACTTTCAATAGCGACGTGTGACATCGTTGGGTAGGTATTTTTGAGCTGAACATAAGTTACTATGGCTCCGAGTTTTAAATCTTAGCCCGTTCAGAGTTACCGTAACAGCCTGTGAATGTCCCACTGCTGGGCTAAAGGCCTCCTCTCCTCTTTTTGAGGAGAAGGTTTGGAGCTTTTTCCACCACGCTGTTCCAATGCGGATTGGTGGAATACACATGTGGCAGAATTTCAGTGAAATTAGACACATGCAGGTTTCCTCACGATGTTTTCCTTCACCGTAAAGCATGAGATGAATTATAATCATAAATTAAGCACATGAAAATTCAGTGGTGCTTGCCCGGGTTTGAATATGACAGTAAGTTATTGCAAAATGATGCTTTTTAATAATCGTTAGGTACCTAGGGTTCGCCAGGCATGAGGGATTTGAGGACCAGCCTTATTTTTAAATGAGATCATAATAAACACAAAGTAGTAATAAAAATGTGTGATTTTTTAATAAACAAAAACGTTACTTATTAAATGAAAGCAACTTAAAATAGGTTGTTTTTATATAATTTTATATTTTTATTATATAGGTGCCTATATATTGTATTTTGTATTTAAAAAGCTACGTATGACTGATGATAACGGTAGAAATGTAGTTGCTATTATTTTTTTAATAATTTGACAATGGCGATGTAAGAAACATTAACCATCGCTTACATCGCCAATGTGTCATCAATCTTGAGAACTAAGATGTTATGTCCCTTGTGCTTGCAATTACACTGGTTCATTCACCCTTCAAATCGGAACACAATAATACCGAGTATAAGAAAGTGCTGTTTTGCGGTAGAATTTCTTTGTAGTGGGTGGTACTTACATCAACAAATCTGTAACATTTCAGCAGCGTGGTGGCAGGGGAAGTCATTGCTCAGATGTGGGACAGGTGTTTCCTAATAATAATGCTTCTTAAAAGATTTACTATAAGGTTTTGTGTGAGAAGGACGGAAAAGTTGGTGTTGGGTATAAAAAAGTAGCCTGTGACAGACAGATTTACTTTCGCGTTTATAATAATAGCATAGATAATGGCTCACATAATATAAAAATGTATACTAAAAACTATAAACGTTCAATTAAAAATGTACTTTTTAACGCACTCCGAAAAGTAGAATGATAACGGCTGCATTTTTATTCGTAATACACTTGCAAGTTTGTTAAAACAAATGAGTTTAATTTTCATTTAACAACGAACAAGGGAAGTAGTGGAAAAAGAAGGAAGCGCTTTCGCAATTAATTAAAATTTCTACACACTAAGCGAAGTCTACCCATTTAGCGGTCGGGTTAAATCTCTTCAATCGCATAGCGAATACACCACGAGTACAGTTTAATAGCCTACTTTGCTGAATAGAACTAATTTCCCGCGAGCCATAATGCCTTACTGTTTAATTTTACGCGCAAGCAATAAATAAATATTCTTTGAGTAACTTTTTGCAATAATAGTTGACAATTTAATGCTCAGTTTGAATACGCATTATGAAAAAAAATTGCGAATGTTATTACATCGTTATTTAGTTTTGGTTTTAAAAGTTCTTAAATTAAATAAAAAAATATTTTATTTAAATATACTTTTACACTACTTATGAAGCGTCAAGCTACCGCCGGTTCGGAATGTCGATTCTCCCGAGAAGAACCTGCACGTAAATCAGTAATTAATCTTCTCAAAGTAGGTAAATTCAAAATTGTGCTTTATATTATTTTAAGTTAGTATAAATAGGAATAGGTAAACAAAAAAAATAAAATAAATATATCTATTAATTTCATAAAATTGTAAAAGATGTGAGTAATTGTGAATTATTTCGTGGGAAATAAGTTGATTTGAAAATGCTAATTAGTAGAATATTCGATATCAACTTTTTTCAAGTTGGATTGTAATAAGTAATGGAGCGTCGTCATAATATAAGTAATGTTAATTCAATATGAATGATTATGATGTAAAGTAAGTGTGTGCGTAAACTCAGATGGGTACACTCTATTTATAGGCTTAGTCTATGCAAACACGATCGGAGAGTGATCAGTCGCAGAACCTACACAAGCCTTACTTGCTTTTCGAGTTACGGGCGTGTAACTGTACCAATTTTCTTTAACTTCTGGTTGTTCTTGAGATTTCTCGTCAGAAACACCTAACTTTTAACGACCCAAGTTGACTAGCCACAAGACAAATGAACCACTTAAGTAAAACACCGTAAAATCAAAAAGTCTATTGTATTGTTGTTGTATTGTATTGATTAATCCGAGATGGCCCTGTGGTATAACGCGTGAATCTTTACCGATGATTGTGGGTTCAAATCCGGGCAAGCACCACTGAATTTTCATGTGCTTAATTTGTAATTTCACGGAAATTCTGCCACATGTGTATTCCATCCCCCCACATTGGAGCAGCGTGGTGGAATAAGCTCCAAAACCTTCTCCTCAAAAAGGAAGAGGAGGCCTTAGCCCAGCTGTGGGACATTCATAGGCTGTTACGGATTAATCCGACAATACATGTGGTAATTGCAATACATAAATATTAATTTTGTATTTTAAGATATATCAAGGAACAAATATAATATAAAATAATTGCATGGATTTATATTATTTATTTACTTACGTGTATACCATAAATTATGTTCAAATGTAAATTAGAATTGCACAATTAAGAGGAATCAATGTTTCTTTGTTTGGCTGTCATGATGATATGTTGCCGAGTTGTTGTGCGAGTTTTTTGATTATCAAATCCATGTTAACAAATTAAAGACCAGGTGAATAAAATTGTAATAGTAATCCTAGTGCAATAGTACACTATATACATATCTACATACATATATTAGGTCCTTACATATACGGATAAGTTCGCAACAGAGTTTGACGCTGATGTAAAAAGTATTTTGTTAAAATGTGATCAAAATACTTATGAGAATAAAAATAAATTAACAAATAATACGGCATGTAGCATTTACTTTACGAAAGCAATAGAATAAAACTCGTAATATAATAAATAATTTAAGCGTTAACAAAGTTTCTGGTCTAGATGGTATAAGAATGTCGGAAATCAATATAATTAGAAGCAGAATTGAGAATGTATTAACTCAATTCATTAACACCAGTATCAAGACAGGACTATACCCTGATGAATTGAAAATAGGCTGCGTCAGACCAATTCATAAAAAAGGTAAATATGATGACACTAAAAACTATAGATCTATTACTTTGACCTCTTCGATTGATAAGATAGCAGAAAAATATATGCAATTTAATTAAATTATTTTATAATAAAAATAATATTTTAAATGATAGTAAATATGGTTTTAGAACAGGTAAGAATACTACAACGCTATTATCACGTTTCACAGACCAAGTTAACTCTTTTTTGAACACAAAACAACATGTACTGGCTATGTTCATTGATTTTTCTCGTGCATTTGACACTTTAAATCACACACAGCTTATACAAAGATTAAAAAACACGGGAATAGAAGGTCCCTTATTAGCGTGGTGTGAGAATTACCTCTCTAATAGAAGCTATCGTGTTAAAATAGGGGATAGCTATAGTTTTTCAGCACAAGGGTCTGTGCTTGGGCCTTTGCATTTTATTGCATATGTCAATGAAATGAGCAATATTTTTAGACATTGCTTATGTTATCAGTATGCCGATGATACTTGCATTTTAATTGCAGCTTCAGATGTAAATGATGCTGTTACTCTGTTGCGAAAAAATTCAATAGCATAAATCGGTGGTGTCATGATAGTGGTTTAATAATTAATGCACAGAAAACAAAAGTAGTGCACATTCATTCACCTAAATTAGTCTCCAAAAGCGTAATTGAAAAAGACATTATTGCTCATGATTATGTGTGCTTACATAACCCACAAACCAAGTGCAACTGTCCATCTATTGATTTTGTTACATCGCACAAATACTTAGGTTTAATTATTGATAGCAAATTTAGCTGGCATGAACACATTGACTATGTCTGTGATAAGTTAAGAGCATTTCTGGCAATATTTATATTATTAAGAAAAAAATGAACTACAAAACAAGGTTAATGCATAATAACGCATTGGCTGATTCGATTATATCATATGGGCTAAGTAGCTACGGACGAACTGACAAATCGTATCTAGAAAAAAAATTATCGTTTGCAAACCAAAATCTTAAAAACCATTATACCTGATAACATTAAAATCAAAGCAAAATTTGATGAATGTAACATTTTTAGGCATTGTCAAATAATACCCATACAGAACAAAGTTAAGTAACATTTGTTGAAAGAACAATTCTTTAATACAGATTTTCAGAACAACGTCCCGCATGTTATAAAAACCGGTGGGGTACCCAACAAAAAAAATAGTAACTACATCAGCTAACAACAAATATGGACAGCGTACTAGCTCTTACATGATTCCTCGCTTAATAAACAGCTAAGATAACAGAACAAGACGAGAAATAACTCGTAAGAATATTAAATATAAGCTGAAGATGTATTATTTAAATCAATTATAGTGTATATTATATGTAACTCCATAGACGGAAAGGCACTCAAGATAAACTTTCGTGGTTTTTGTAGTGCCATCATTTAATTGTTATTTGGTTGCTTATATTGTTAAATAAATAAATAAAATATGAAATTAGCGTTGTGTCGTTCTGACCACATTGATCTGAAATATCTCCTCTTTGGTTAAGAATTCCAAATTCAAATTTATAAATTCATTTAGCTGGTACATTTGAGTTTTGAAAACAGTCGTTCATTTGTTTTTTCCTCATATTTTTTTCTTTGGCGTCGCTTATTACCGCACAATGGAAATCATGAAATGTCGGTATATTTACGAGTACGAGTTCTACCGTGGCACCAGTGCTGCAGAAACCGCTCGAAGGATTAATGATGTGTACGGCGCTGGTGTCACAAAAGAAAGCACGGTACGTTTTTGTTTTCAACATTTTCGTTCTGGAAATTTCGACCTTCAGAACCAACCCCGTGGACAGCCGGAGACCAAAGTGGAAAATGAAGAATTAAAGGCTATTGTGGAAGCGGATCCATCACAAAGCACTTCATAGATAGCTACAGGCTTCGGGGTAACTGATAAAACTGTATTAATCCACTTGAAGCAAATCGGGAAATTAAAAAACCTTGAACGATGGGTTCCTCATGAATTCAGTGAATCGAACATGCAAACACGCGTCAACTGATGTGTTACTTTGCTCAACCGACAATTACCAATAATGAAGCGATTTTAAATCGAATCATTACTTGTGATGAAAAGTGGATACTGTACCATAATCGGAAGCGCTCGTTGCATTGGGTGATCCTTGGAGACCAAGTCAAATCCTGCTATAAACGAAAATTGACTCAGAAATAGTTACTTGTGAGTGTTTGGTGGACTAGCACCGATGTCATTCACTACAGCTTTCTAAATTCTTTCCAAACGATTACGGCAGATATCTATTGCCAGCAACTGTAAACCATGAAGAAAGAACTAGCTGCTAAACAACCGAGATTGGTCAATCGCTCTAGGCCACTGCTGCTTCACGACAACGCAAGACCAGACACTGCACAACAAACTATCACTAGATGAGCTAAAATTGAAATGCCTGCGACATCCACCGTACTCCCCGGACCTTGCTCCAACAGATTACCCTTTTTTCCGGAATTTGGACAACTTCTTACAAGGAAAAAAATTCAACTCCGATGCGGCAGTCCAAACCGCCTTCAAAGAGTTTATTGATTCTCGCCCCCATGGTTTTTTTAGTAAAGGGATCAATGAACTACCTATGAGATGGCAAAAGTGCATAGATAACAACGGTGCATACTTTGATTAATTAAGAATATTTTACAAAAAAAAGACTTTCTATTCCTCCCAGTTTCATATGTAAGGACCTAATATAAGTTCTGTTAATTTCTATTTTTGGACGCAAGGAGTCTTATTATTTTCAGGAGTAAAGAGTTAGGCGATACCTGCATACGCAAATCGTATCCAAAGTTTTTTTACCAGTTTTGAAAATTAATTTAAGCGAAACGACTGACAGACAAACAAGAATTTTATAAACTGATAGCTTTTTTTTTTAATAAACGTATCAGTAGAAGATAAGGCATGCTATTTTAAATTCAAATAAATTTATTTGGTAATTATTATTGAGTTATCGTTTATTTTATTAATTAAATCTAATGCTTGCTAGACCTAACGACGTCTCACATAGTATAAAACATAAAAATACCTAAAAGTACATCTTTGTTACTTTACTCTAATCATAATGAGATAAATAACTCTGAAAACTTTAAAAATTACGTAACTCAATCGTTAAGGAATCTATTTAACAAGAAATATATTTCTTGCAAATTAAAGTTTAAGTATTTGCTATGATTTGTAAATAATAAAAACCAATATAATTTTTTTTCATATATTCAAAAATAAATCATTAGTAGTAAATTAATTCAGATAATTACATCAGCAAACAGTTGTTATATTTTTAATCGACGAAATTTTTTTAAATAAAAAAAAAGTCAACATATTTTTCGAACAAGAAATATAAAAACAATTTAGCTAGCACAAAACTTATAAAAATCGTTTATTTTAATTCACATAATAATTATTCAATTTGTGGTTCACCAGCAATTATAGAACCTTCAATGCCACATTGATCTTCTCCGCGAAGAATTTTAAAGAAACCATGGTCTCCCCAATCGGAATTCCAAGAGTTTGCAATAAGCCAATATTTGTTACCATTTTCGACTCCCCATCCCATAATTTTAACAGCGTGACCACCGAGGGCGTCGCCTGCTACATGCTTGTAAACACCACTTTTATATGAAAGGAAATCAGCATATACAGTGAAAGCAGCTTCAACAGGGCCGTTCTTAAATATCTCAGCTCTTATGTTATTCTCACCACCTGTTACAGAGTACACATGTTTTCCGAATCTTTTGTCCTTTTTGTATGGAACGTTATAATTAGGTTGGCATGCTCTAAAGCATTTTGGCGTCTTGGTATCTCCGCTACACGGCATTCTATCGCCTGGAACGTGATGTTCGCAGGGAGCTATTTCGTAAGGTCTGCAACCCTGACTAGAATTAAAACTACCCCCTGAAACTAAACCGTAGTGCTGCCAGTATTGCCAGGCCATTGAAGGTATACCCCCTTTACAACCCATGCCGCAAATAGGACAACAACTTAATAAATCTTCAGCGGAGAAATGAAAATGCTTTGTTCCGTTTGAGTAAATACAGTATCGGTCGGTCATTGCTTCTACTGCTCCGAAAGCCCAACAACTGCCGCAAGAACCTTGATCTCTTATTTCGTTTAATGTTGGACAGTTTGGCCATTTATCTGTAGGGTCGAAACTGTCGGGCAAACTCGCTATGAGCTCTTCGTCATGCTGCACGTTCTCCAATATTGAAATAAAATGATCTTCAAGTGTCCCCATCATTTTCATGATCGTCGTTAATGTCGTGTTAGGTGGAAAATTCCGACCAGCTTTCCATGAGTTTTGTTTGGAATTTATTATACTTATAAAAGAATCAGAAAGTGGATGAGGGTTTTCTAAGTCTGCCGATGAAATGGTCACCGCAAGTAGTAGCACAAAACACGGAACGCGAAGTATATTCATGTTTGCATTAATTATTTTTACAGAAGTTGAAGCGGGTATCGGGCGCACAATTAGAGCGGTGCGCGTCGACTGAGTGGAAGTGGGGCTGCTCATACGCCGCGTTTTTGCGACGTACATGAGGGGTGAGACAGAGCTTGACCGCACGTGTCGAAGGTTAATAACGTTCATATCTAGAATAAATAAATCAAAGAGATATTAAAACACGGTAGTATCAATAAAGTATATTTACCGAATGATAAATACAGTATACTTCTTGACGATCATTATTTTTACTTGTATTATAAAAATATGATATTAACACTCACTGTCAAACTCCTTTACTAATATTTACCATAAAATGTAAACGGATAAGAAATGCCAAAGTGTCATTTAATAAATATATAAAATGATTATATTTTTTATGAGATTGCTTTAATTAACGAATATATTTTAGCCTTGTTTATATATACTATAAAGTGGCAGGTACTACTTTATAATAACTACGTTGGCAAAAAAAAACATCAAAAAGAATTCATTTCACAACCTTCAACAAATTATATAGCTGCTTCGTTGGTTTAAAAAAAAGTAGCCAGCTTTTACGGGAACTGACTCTTAGGTTCTGGGTTTGTTGAAAGTTATTTAGTTTGTCTGTTTGCGAATTCTTAGTAAAAAAGCAACCTTAGTAAGTTAATACTACCATAGTCCCAAAATTCGAAAATTGCATGCAGTATTTGGTCAGCTTGATCTCTTTCCAGTAAAGAAAATGTGCAAAAACTTATGTCAAATTCTTATACACAAGATCTCCATCTCGATAAATATTTTTGATGCACATGTTTTAGTTTCGTTGGCTTGAATTCGGGATAGCGACGGAACCAGGTTTTTAGCTAGTTCTTTCTTCATGATTTGCAGTTGCTGACAATAGATATCTGCCGTAATCGTTTGGCCAGAATTTAGAAAGCTGTAGTGAACGACATCGGTGCTAGTCCACCAAACACTCACAAGTAACTTTTTCTGAGTCAATTTTCGTTTATAGCAGGATTTGACTTGGTCCCCAAGGATCACCCAATGCAACGAGCGCTTCCGATTATGGTACAGTATCCACTTTTCATCACAAGTCGATTTAAAATCGCTTCATTATTGTGTCGGTTGAGCAAAGTAACACAGCAGTCGACGCGTGTTTGCAAGTTCGATTCACTCAATTCATGAGGTACCCATCGTTCAAGTTTTTTTACTTTCCCGATTTGCTTCAAGTGGATTAATACAGTTTTACCACTTACCCCGAAGCCTGCAGCTATCTCTGAAGTGCTTTGTAATGGATCCGCTTCCACAATAGCCTTTAATTTTTCATTTTCCACTTTGGTCTCCGGCCGTCCACGGGGTTGGTTCTAAAGGTCGAAATTTCCAGAACGAAAACGTTGAAAACAAAAACGTTCCGTGCTTTCTTTTGCGTCACCAGCGCCGTACACATCATTAATCCTTCGAGCTGTTTCTGCTGCACTGGTGCCACGGTAGAACTCGTACTCGTAAATATATCGATATTTTTTCCATGCTGCGGTAATATACGACGCTAAAGAAAAAATAATGAGGAAAAAACAAATGAACGACTGTTTTCAAAACTCAAATATACCAGCTAAATGAATTTATAAATTTGAATTTGGAATTCTTAACCAAAGAGGGGATATTTCAGATCAAACTGGTCAGTACGATAAAACGCTAATTTCATATGTGAGGGCCTAATATTACTTTATGGCAGTATAATTTATCTAATACGTGTAGTTGATGCTAATGCACGTCATACCTACTTGCTGGTGGATTTAGTTTGTGATCATATTGCTTTTTATTCATTTATTAAGCAAATGAGTAGTTTTATAGTCGAGTCACATCTGTTTATGTCTAAAACTTTATACATTAGAATTGTAAGATAAACCTTATAGACATAGAATTTAAGTTGTAACAAGTGAGACGGATTCTAGTAGTCAAGGGAGACGACTTACGACTACCTCCATTGCAAAACATACTTTGCATGGTACCTGCAGCTGCTCAAAAACTATTTTACTTATATGAATAACAATATATATGTATTGTTATGTAGTTTTAGTTTTTTGAATTTAGTCGATTTAATTAAATAATAAATGTAAAAATATATGTATAATAACCATATATACTTATTTAGTTTAGTTTTTTTAATAAGTATTGGAAATAGCTAGGCGGACTGGCAGTTGGCAACCTGAAGGTAGAGTAGTAGTAGTAAGAGCCTATAGACATTTGGGCTGTTAGAAATCAATCCCTTACAACGCCAATGCGCTATCAAACTTGGTAACTAAGGTATTATGTTCGTTATGCTTGTAGTTACACTGGCTCACTCTTCAAACCAGTATTGCAGTAATTTATATGATGGGTGAAGGGTACCAACCCATAGGGGCTAGCTTAAAGCCGTATTACCAAGTAAATTTTATACAATTAAAAACCAAATATGGACTAAATGCATAGACGCACATGTCTGTTGAGAAATTGTAATAAAATAAAAAAAAGAAGTTTTAGATACTGGAATAACTTATACAATGTCATCGGACAATTTTAAAAATGATTTTAAATAAAAAACCAAACTGTGCTCAAAGTTTGAATATGCATTATGAAAAAATAATTGGGAATTTTATTACATTGTTATTTGGTTTTGATTTTAAAAGTCCTTAAATCAAATCAAATTTTTTATTTAAATATATTTCTACAAGTACTTATGAATCCTCAAGCTACCGTCGGTTCCGAGTATAGATTCCGCTGAGAAAGAAACTCGTTACTCTTTTCAAAGTAGGTAAATTCAAAATTGTGTTTAATATAATTTTAAGTTAGTATAAATAGGAATAGGTAAAAAATAAAGTAAAATCTATTAATTTCATAAAATTGTAAAAGATGTGAGTAATTGTTGAATTATTTCGTTGGAAATAAGTTGATTTGAAAATGCTAATTAGTAGAATATTCGATATCAACTTTTTTCAAGTAGGATTGTAATTAGTAATTGAGCGTCATCATAACATAAGTAATGTTAATTCAATATGAATGTTTATGATGTAAAACAAGTGTGTGTGTAAACATAGATAGGTACACTCTATTTAAAGGCTTAGTTTAGTTAGGCTTAGGCAAACACGATCTGAGAGTGATCCAGGGTCTGATGATTTTCTCGTACAAGCTAGCCACAAGACAAATGAAGCACTTAAGTAAATAACCGTAGAATCAAAAAGTCTATACAACCAATTCAATGCACTGAAATATGAGATTAATTATCTAAGTTTTTATTGGTAAATAAATAAGTTCAAGTATGAGAGTGAAATCGATAAAGATCTTTTCGCCTAATCCTCCTTCAAAGCACAAAGCTTATAAAAAATATATCAGAAATTGAAATTTTTGCGAAAATTCTTCTTTTTCTATGGTTTTAACTATTTTAATGTTTTACTCAATTAGAAGTACCTACATAAATAGTATAAGATATCTTAAAATAATTACCAAATTGCTTATTAATATTTGCAAACTTAGAATTTTTTATTACTATTTCACAATGATGGTAATAATGACTCACCTTTATTTTCTTTCACTTACAAGTAGGTACTAACAAAAAGAAAAAAGGGTCAGTGTGACGTCACAAATGTTAACACACAGCTTAATTAAGTCGGCAACCTAAAAACCAAACAGAATTCCAATCAAAATCAAAACAATATTTAATTACAACAGATTAATAATTAATAAATAAATACTGGCAACATTTATTAATGATATTTATGTCAATTATAATATATTCAATTTAAATAATGAGAATAAATATCAACGCCAGCTAAAGTTAGGTACAATTTACAATATGCTTGTCATGTTCAATTTCTATTTTATTGTATTGATTATTCCGACAATGCATAGTATGTGGTAATTACAATGCATAAATTTTGTATTTATTTATTTGTATGTTAAGATATATCAAGGAACAAATATAATATAAAATAATTGCATGTATTCATATTATTTATTTACTTATGTGTATACCAGAAATTGTTTTCAAATGTAAATTAGACGTGCACAATTGAAAGGAATCAATGTTTCTTTGTATGGCTGTAATGATGAGATGTTGCCGAGTTGTTATGCGAGTTTTTTATTATCAAATCCATGTAAACAAATTAAAGACCAGGTTAATCAAACTGCAATATTAACACTACTGCAATAGTACACATATATACATATATATACATATCTACATACGTATATAAGTTCTGTTAATTTCTATTTTTTGACGCACGAAGTTTAATTATATTCAGGAGTAAAGAGTTAGATAACTGCATGTGCAAATCGTATCCAAAGATTTTTATCAGTTTTGAAAATTAATTTAAACCAAAGGACTGACAGACAAACAAGAATTTTATAAACTGATAGCTTTTTATTTTATAAACGTATCAGTAAAAGATAAGGTATGCTATTTTAAAATCACAGTCACAATTCAAATTTAATTTATTTGTATAGGTAATTATCATTGAGTTATTGTTTATTTTCTTAATTAAATCTAATGCTTGCTAGACCTAACGATGTCTCAAATAGTATCAATCAACACACAAGTACCTAACTCTGTTACTCTGCTCTAATCATAATGAGGTAAATAACTCTGAAAACATTAATAATTACGTAACTCGATCGTTAACGAATCTATTAATTAAGAAATATATTTCTTGCAAATTAAAGTATAAGTATTTGCTATTTGTAAATAATAAAAATCAATATAATTTTTTTCATATATTCAAAAATAAATCATTAGTAGTAAATTAATTCAGATAATTACATCGGCAAAAAGTTCTTACGATTTTAAATGACGTATTTAAAAAAAAAATTCAACATATTTTTCGAATAAGAAATACAAAAACAATTTAGCTAGCACAAAACTTATAACAATCGTTTATTTTAATTCACATAATAATTATTCAAATAATGGTTCACCAGCAATTATAGAACTTTCAATGCCACATTGATCTTCTCCGCGAAGAATTTTGAAGAAACCATTGTCTCCCCAATCGGAATTCCAAGAGTTTGCAATAAGCCAATATTTGTTACCATCTTCGACTCCCCATCCCATAATTTTAATAGCGTGACCACCGAGGGCGTCGCCTGCTATATGTTTGTAAACACCACTTTTATATGAAAGTAAATCAGCATACACAGTGAAGGCACCTTCAACAGGGCCGTTCTTAAATATCTCAGCTCTTATGTTATCCTCACCACCTCTTACAGAGTACACATGTTTTCCGTATCTTTTGTCCTTTTTGTATGGAACGTTATAACTAGGTTGGCATGTTCTAAAGCATTTGGGCGTCTTGGTATCTCCGCTACACGGCATTCTATCGCCTGGAACGTGATGTTCGCAGGGAGCGATTTCGTATGGTCTGCAACCTTGAGTAGAATTAAAATTACCCCCTGAAACTAAACCGAAGTGCTTCCAGTATTCCCAAGCCAGTGTAGGTATACCCCCATTACAACCGAGGCCGCAAATAGGACAACAACTTAATAAATCTTCAGCGGAGAAATGAAAATGCTTTGTTCCGTTTGAGTAAATACAGTATCGGTCGGTCATTGCTTCTACTGCTCCGAAAGCCCAACAACTGCCGCAAGAACCTTGATCTCTTATTTCGTTTAATGTTGGACAGTTTGGCCATTTATCTCTAGGGTCGAAACTGTCGGGCAAACTCGCTATGAGCTCTTCGTCATGTTGCACGTTCTCCAGTTTTGAAATAAAATCATCTTTAAGTGTCCCCATCATTTTCATGATCGTCGTTAATGTCGTGTGAGATGGAAAATTCCGACCAGCTTTCCATGAGTTTTGCTTGGAATTTATTATACTTATAAAAGAATCAGAAAGTGGATGAGGGTTTTCTAAGTCTGCCGATGAAACGGTCACCGCAAGTAGTAGCACAAAACACGGAACGCGAAGTATATTCATGTTTGCATTTATTATTTTTACAGAAGTTGAAGCGGGTATCGGGCGCACAATTAGAGCGGTGCGCGTCGACTGAGTGGAAGTGGGGCTGCTCATACGCCGCGTAATTGCGATGTACATGTGGGGCGAGACAGAGCTTGACCGCGCGTGTCGAAGGTTAATAACGTTCATGTCTAGAACAAAGAAATCAAAGAGATATTATTTACTTCTCGCTAGTATCAACAAATTATATTTACCGAATGATAAATATAGTATACTTCTTGACGATTACTATTTTTAATTGTATTATAAAAATATAATATTAACACTCACCTTCAAACTCCTTTACTAAAATTTACCATAAAATAAAAACGGATAAGAAATGCTTTTAGATTAATAAATATATAAAATGATTATATTTTTTATGAAAGAATGCTTGAATTAAAGAATGTATTTTAACTAGTATGTATTTATATATATTATAAAGTAGCATGTGCTACTTTATAATACCCACGTGTAAAACAAACCCATCTATAAACGAATTCATTTTAAAAACCAATTTGGCTTTTTCGTTAATCCTGACGAAACAAAAAGTTGGAAAAAAGAAAAAAACATTACAGTTTATTTTTGGTCACTTTTATAGAATTCGAAATTATTTAATTCGAATTTCGAAACCTTAGTAGGTAAGTATAAATCAAGTCGAATAATGTAATGACAGTAGTTCGTGCTTTAAAAAAAACATGTCTCGTTGTCGGTGAGAAAGAATCATTAATTTCCATCTCTCGTATAACGAGGGCGGATATCGGAAAAAAACGAATTAAAAAAATGTGCAGATGAAATTTTATAAAAAGTATGATTAAACGTGAAAGTTATTTGTTTTTAATTGCATACAAAAAGTCCACATTCGTCTTGTGGCTGTAATTTTTGTTATCGAATATGGCAAGGTAAGGTATATTTTTGTAAATAATGTATAAATTATATAGCTGCCTCGTTGGTTTAAAAAAAGGAGCCAGTTTATACGGGATATGACTCTTAGGTTCTATAATACATATGTAAATAGGTTGTTTGAGTATTAAAGTTCTAAAACTAAGAAAATCGTAATCTTAATATACAATCTTCACATAATTATAAAAAAATATACAGTTTGACTTATGACTAAATGATTTGAATTAATTTAATGCAAGCGCCTGCGTTTCGATAGCATTCGACAGGACACACTTTTGACCCATAGTGGTTTATCTCATATATTAACGACCAATACGCTCGTTATCCTCGATGCTAGTCTTTATCCAACGCAGGGAAACTTACTTAATCCTGATTGGTGATATTAGTGATAATGAGGGTGTTTTGTACGTTGTTCAGCGATTTTAGCTCGTTTCGTTAGGTATGCTATTTTATCTGCTATTACTTCGTCGGTGCTTACAATTTAGGTCTTTCGTTTTGAAATTTTAGGATAACTATTAGTTTATCTGCTTCAAAACTCCAACACAATATAAATATACTTAAGATGAGTTAGTACAATAATTCTATTTAATAAAATGTATTCCATCAGTTACCATTCACAGCAATTTACTCAAAAATAATTATATATCTACCTATATGTAAAAAACACATGTATGTGTAATATATTTTATAAAATGTCCATGCATACATATGTATGTTTGTTATGTCATTTATGTAGAAAGTATGCTATAAAATTTAAAAGGCATAAAACATTAAGTGTTTTATAGATTTATATTAGGAAATAATTTGTTATTGGATATAGGAATTTTGATAATAGGAAATTTTGGACAGCTGATAGCTCAATAGCTAGAACAGGTGGATATTCATTGAAGATTATACAGATTCAAATTCGGAAAGGATTACTGGATTCGAAAGTTTTCATGTGCTTAGATTGAGTTTATAATTTATTTAAGCTTGGTGATGAAGGCGATCATCGTAAGGATACTTGCATGCTTCGAATGAAATGAAATCATTTTATGAATATACATGCATTCATATGTCTCAAACCGAAGTGAAGCAGCATGATTTAAGTTACAAACCTTCACCAATATGAAAAATGGCTTTTGTGCAGTAGTGGTTTATTCAGAGGCCGTCACTGTAACGTGGATGTTTATTTGAGTAACGGAACTAAAGAACTATTATATAGATTTTATTTGTGTTATTGTTAAATTATTTTGAAGGAATAATCTTTTTTTTTTATTTTGTAAGAAGGTATAGGGATAAACGTGTGAATCAAGGCAAGAACATTATAAACGGGGAAAAAAATAGCGAAAGCAACGTCTTATAATTATGCTCCAATAAATTAGTAGGAGTTTAAGGGTATATATAAATATTGATGCCGCTATAGAGAATAAATTTTAAAAGACCTAAAATGGCCCTTTTTACATTAATTGGCAAAGATCAAAGTATTTGAGGAATTTTATTATAGAAGCGTACTCTGTGCCGATGGAAGGATGAATTGACTTTTGCGGAGGCAAAACCCTGGCGTTACAAGTTTCTCTTTATTTTTCGTGTTAATGCAATTTTTTTCACTGTTTCTATCGAAATAATCATTTTTGTTAGATATAAATGTACATTATATTGTTGTTAATATATAAAGATGCCACCGTACGCTAACTCTTATTAAAAAACCTAGAAAGTTTCGAACTCTAAGATTGTTAATTACCATAACTTCTCTTTCATCTAGCGCCGATTTACAACAATGTATATACTATAAGTGTGTATGTGTACTCTATCCTTCTCTATAAAAAAATAATAATTTTGCCAACGTTCATGGTGACCGGCCAAACAGTATTAAAGTCTATTAATCTTAAAAAGATATACCACGATCGATTTTTAAATATAAGTTATAAGATGTCGAATTCATATAGAAACTCGAAGATGAATAATATATTATCAAGTGATTGCAATACTCAAAGGGCGAATTCTTTGAGCATTAATGTTTTCGTGACACGAAACAGGCGGTTCTGACCGATAGCAGTACTGTAATGAATTTCCAAACGTCTCGACATTCTGCTTTTAACGGCTTTTAGTGTAGTTTATGTGTTTCGTGTGTTTTGCCCTGGGAATATTTATTTATACCTATATATGATTAAATTATAACCTATTTTATTAAATAACTTAATTTTTTTTTAATAATATTGTATTTTTTTATATTGTTAATCGGAAAGCTGCAAAATCTTTTTGCAATAAACATATCTTAGACAGTTTTAAACTACGGTCACTAGAAATATACCTAATATTTATATATAATCTATGTAAATATATTTTAACAAAACTATAAATAATCCCCAAGACATACACAATATAAATATTGACTATATACGTCCATTTTGAAACTAAAACCAGTAAAAACTAGTTTAAAGTAAATGTATACACTTTCACCTTACCTTACGAGAACAGTATGACATCTAATTACCACACCTGGCGTTGAGTACTGTTACTTTCTTGGACTAATTGTAAACAGTATAGCGTATAGCTTACCTATGTTATGACCAATTGTTTTTCACAGGTTTGTTCTTTTTAATTTCTTAATTGATAGCATAAATTACGTCTTAATTAAAACTAAATGGCACTGCTATCTGTCAATATCGTATGTAATTTAATTTGTGGAATAGGATAGATACCTAATAACTGCAGTTCTAGCCGGATTTTCTCCGTATAATCAAGATAAGCATCCGAACCGGTAGTAAATGCTACCATTTAATTGGAACCTGTAACATGACGAATTAAAAAGTGCTTATAAGTGCCTTCTTGAATAAATAATATTAATAATAATTTAAAATCCAAAACAAAAAAAAAAATACGGCGAGGAACATTTTCGCGTATTTATTTGAAGATTTATTATATATAAATATATATATCTCGTTTTTTTTTTTATAAAATATAATCTATGTTCAATATTTATTAAATAGTATTACCTTCAGAAACAAATGATGTAGAATGTATTAAAAAAATATATTTTATTTTTTGTATGTCTAATTAAAAATACGGAATATAATTATTTTGGTAATAAAAGTTGTTTTTAGCATCGACATTACAATGTTACTTCGTTGGCGGTAAAATATAAATGCCGTACCCCAAAAGAAACAAGTTAATCAGACACAGTTAATTTTAAATTAAATTAGATTCATGTTTCTGGACAGATAATAATAATTATTATACATAAATATATCTCACTTTTTATACCGAGTCGGCCTTGCATCAAAACATGCTGCCATAAAAAAAAAAATTAAAAGAAAAAAAATGTTTTTTTTTTTTAATTTTCTTACTAAATCATATGGTGTATTTGTACAACAATAATATTAATTTTAACATTGCAAAACATATTACATTTTCAAAGGCATTGAAGAGGAATTTAGTAGTACATTTTAATATTACTATTATTTATTTACTGTTAGTTACCAAGTTCACAATTAATAGTATTTGATATCTAATTTTATATGATATTATATATACATGTATCTACGTACAAGAACATTTATAGTAATATTCAAAGAGGTATCAAGTCACGATAACCTTAATCCAAATCGAATGCAACGTGATATATTCCTTCTGAACGTAACATAAGGTTTAAACTTTGTAATCCTGGTTAAATGGATGAAGAAAGTTTGGAATATCGTAACAGAGATGGCTGTCGTAAGATAGTGACGGGTTGAAGCCCCAGATGGCAAATTAGCCCCTGAATCACTTCCCATAGCGGTTAGCAGCTCCAAGAACATCTGTACATGTTTCAAATTAATGATCTTGTGGTAATACTTATGTCTTCATTTGAGTTGATTGATGATTTATGTATTATCTATAATAACAATAACACTGGTTATCATGTATCTATAAGTTTTGTTACAAGAAAATAGATAAATAATTTGGATATTTTTCGTGAAGGCAGATTAAAAAGGCCTTCTAGATAAAATTGGGTTTTTGCTTTGCATTAAAATTGTTTTTGTAAATTGGGTTTTTTTGTTATTTATAGTTCATACTCAAAAGTGAAGGAAAATATTCTGAAGAAACTTGCATATGCGAGATCAACGTCTACCACGCGTGTATCAGGTCAGGTATCAGGTATTTGACCATCCGTTGGACATTCACAGGCTGGGATCAATTCTAATAATCAATAACGATTACGATATGTTCCCGATTCAATTCCAATCCAACGTTGACTATACTATATTTAATCAGATCGGAATCGAACCGATATGATAAACCGTTATGTCAAAACTAAATTCAATTATTACCTTTTATGCTAAATAACCTAATTTCGCAACGATTATGCTTCGATTCAATTGTTTATTTATTTATTTGGATCTTGGGGATCCAGTTGTACATAACACACATTCAAAAACTCTTTTCACATTAACTTAAAACTAACTATGCACAACCAGGAGAATACATCATTCACAAACACAATTACAAAATATACAAATCAAAACTAATTTAAAAACAGAAAATTAAAATATTTAAATAATGAACAAAAACAGAAACAAAAGGTAGTAACTTATGAAATTTTATACAAATAAACTAAATTATGTCAATTTGTTAGTAGAATTGGCCAATTATTGATTCTTTAGTTTACAAGATAGAATATATCTGTTCTTCTTTTTATATGCACCATAAGAAGATGAATGAAAGTGCAACATACTTGTATGTCTATATAAAATATTATTAATTTTATAATAACAAAGCTGAATTCGAAGAATATTATTATTTATCGTACATAGTTTGTAATTTTATTGCCATCGTTTATTTATAAAGTGGGCGGCTTACAGCAAGCGTATTAAATTCGAATATGCAAATGAAAAAGGTATCAATAAGATAAATAGAGAGTGCATCTCATAAGAATAAATTAATACTGAGATTTGACGCATTATCGGCCGTTGACCTCAAGTTATCTGCAAATATAATGTTGTGGTTTAACACTTGGTTACTGTGTAGCCACAAATGTTATATTGGTTGGTCTTCCCTATTAATCATATACGAAGATTATAATTACTTGGTAATTGATATGATATATTGATGAGAATATGTATGATATCAATTACAAATATTTATTATATATATACATATAATGAATGTATTCAATTTGAAGTTTTAGGTAGTCAAGTAAATATCTCAGTGCTGGGCTAAGCCTGGACTTCCTCTCTCGCTGAGGAGAACGTTTGGAGCTTATTCCAACATGCTGCCCCAATGCGAGCTGGAGGTTTCAGTGGTGTGTGGCAGTGAGAAGTCGTAGGATTTCAGTGAAATTACATATATATATGCAGGTTTCCTCACGATGTTTTCCTTCACCGCCGAGCACGAGATGAAAACTCAATGGTACTTGCTTGGGTTTGAAGCAAGCAAGCAAGCATCGGTTAAGTTTCACGCGTTCTAATCACTAAGCTATTTCGACTTAAGTTTAAGAATAATAATTGAAAAAAAATCTTTTAGTACAGATATTTAAACAAGCTCCGCATTCTTAGGCTTTCGAATTTTAAATTAATGTGTGTAATATCTATATCTATACACATAATAAAATTGTACATTAAAGATATTGGAAAAAACTAATATCCCCCATATTATTCGTTTTTATTACAGCAACAGAAGCCAAATAACAGTTTTAACAATTTTTGTCTGCCTGTTTCTTTGTATCTGCAACACGCGAAAACTACTCCACGGAATTGAATGCGGTTTTCACCTATGTATTGCTAGAAGTCTTATTTAAAATAAAGAATCCATTTTACCACCGTTTGATAAGAAATCATTACCTAAATACTTTGTTTGCGGTCCGAGACACCATGAGTAACACGTGTTTGTTTCTCTTATGAAGAAAAGGTTGAGTATCGCTGCACTAGAATAACGAGGCAGCCACTTAACTGTATCGGCGAATAGATTGATTGGCGAATGTTTATTCCTTGTTAATTAAAAAATGCACTGAAATGCAATTTTACCTATACGACGTAGGGGCGAGCAGCTAGTTTATTATATAAAAATAAATTTAAATATTTCGTTATTCCGATTTCTAGACAATTGTCCAAATAATCACACTTTTACATACTTTTTTAATTAAATTAGTAAGAAAAGCTGATTGTTGAAGATGAAGATGTATTTGTTCTCATATTTTTTTATTATATAGAAACAATAAAGTGAAATAGTGAATTAATCACTATGCAAGCACTAAATAGTGAATTAATTACTGTGCATCTATATTCGAAGACTTGATATCACTGTCAACATACAGGGAATATTTCTATATGTACCGCAATATATCACAAATAATATGATGTATAACAAATAAGGAATGTTGGTCAATGTATCTCACGTCGCGCGCAAAATTTAATATAATATATTACAACTGAAATAGTAGTTGAGATGATAATTCAATTTCAAAACAGTTAAGCTGACTATATATTTGTGATTGTGATATTAATTTATAGATGTGAAATTAATTTAGTACAAATGTAACGAAACTGTGACGCATGAACATCGTGAAAAACATAGCGAAAATTTGTCGAGATGAAAATAATTACAATAAAGATTATTATGGTATTAATATTTTATGTCATATGAATAATTATACTATCTTATTACATGTCGTAAAGGAAGTAAAAGATTGTACTACATTTACATATTTTTTCTATGTAAACATATATGTTTTTTATTTTATTAAAAATAGTAGTAACTATTAAAAAGACTAATTCATAGCAACAGCTATTTTTTTCTTCCTATTTACTTTCATATTCCGAAATAAGTACTAGAAAATCCCACATATAAGTCAAGACTAAAGTCTATAGCTCATTCCCATACTCTTGAAATATTGAGGTATAAAAGCATTTTCTGCTAAAGCAATATAAAGTAACAGCTACACACTTGCATAAATAGTGTGCAATCAGTGGAAAGCTAATGCAGGCAAAAAAACTATAGAGATATAACATCTCAAATTATTTCAAAATAATTTTAAACTTTTAATTTACATCGACAAAATTTTTGAAAATATTATCATAGAAAATTATCATCTAAAATATGTTAACATTTGCCAAAAAGTAAAAGTAACATAGGCTTCGAATGTGCTTCTACTTGTTTTAGATGTTTAGATAGATACACATGTAGAAGAATTTAAGCACATGAATATATTTGAATATCAACTTGTTCTACCCATTGGACCATATATACATATTATGCCAATAAAAGTAACATTTAAATACTGTAACTTAATATTAGTTTATTTCAATCTTATCGTTTCTTAACTTTACAAGATTTAAGAAAACTGATTAAAGAAAATATAAACTTTGAAAAAGTTTACGTCTAAATATATAGACTATAAATTTTGATTAAATGATTTAAAAAGATATTGATTTACGTTGTTCACGATAGAGTTTCGACCGAGGGTTGGAATTTACATAAGAAAATTGAAAGTTTTTAATACTCTTAAACATTATTCCGTATCGAAGTAGGATGAATAAGATTCCGATATTGACTTTTTAATATTATCAATTGTCTTTTCATTGAAGATAGTTCAAATATATTTTAAATTCAAATATACTATTAGAGTTTCGTATCGAAGATAATAGTTTAATTTCGTTTTATATTTTATATTACATTTTAAAATTTTACGATATGTGTTATTTATATTTACACAAGTTAAAGGCTATAATTGCTGCATTGTTGGACTAAATCCTCGTCTCTTCTTGAGGCTTAGTGCCTATTACAACATGCTTCTTAGATGAGGCTGATACATATGAAGTAAAACTTCGTTATCCATATAGATTTTCTCATGATGTTCCATGTGTTCAAATTAAGAATATGAAAAATTAATGGTGCTTGCCTCTAGTAAGATATTCATATTCTTACTTATGGGGCATCTCTTCAATCACTATATGTGAGATTACTGGCTCACTAATTAACAGCAACTGACCAGCAGATTAAATTCTGTCACTACAGCTAGTAAAATAATTGTGTTGTCCAATGTGTGTGTCCAATTTGAGTAGTATATAAATACTAGCTGTGCCCGCGGTTTCACCCGCGTGTAACTTCAATAAATCCCTAAGAACAGACTTATAATACTTCAGTATATATAACATTTTTAGTTTTATTTTCGTAGGATATTAGTATTTATTCAAAAAAATAAATACGTATGTATATATGAGTACTTTCAAACAACCTACTCAACTACCCGTTGTAATAATATGTCAAAACTATAAAAAGTAATAAAAACTGTCTATGTCTATTTTCAGTTTTATTTCGATATCTTTCATAAGAGTTAATATTTTATAAAAACGAATTTGCAAATAGTGCATTATCTTAGAAGAAAGTTGACTATCATACAAAAAGTTATAGTCAACCTTTAAAGATAGACATACATATATCTACGCATGGGCGAGTTAACCGACGTACAACGTACGATCAATCATATTTAATACTATTTAATACTATTTAATACTATTTAATATGTTGATTTAGATATTTCGATTGATTATATTAAATACTATTTAATATGATTGATCGTATTGATATGAGTTCAACTTACATTGGAAGTACTAAATCTCTGATGTTTTATCTTTGTTTTGTTCCTATAAACTTTCAATCATCATCATTTTACAGACTATCATTTATAGGTAGCTAAAGTTTCAACAAATTCAACTAAACGGTTATTTTTTGTAGAACTATTTAAGAGATACATATTCGCTATACATTATATCGTATAACTCTTACGGTTTTTACAGCGCATGCCAGAATGGCTCGCAGATCCGACTTACGTGACACTTATTGTTATATTTTTGCCAATTTAATCAATAGCTATATAAATTATAGCCTATATGTTATTCTGATGTATGAGCTATATTATTGTAAGGTTTCATTAAAATCCATTCAGTAGTTTTTGCGTGAAAGAGTAACAAACATCCATCCACACATACAAACTTTCACGTTTATAATATTAGTAGGATGAATTATTTTTTTATAAAAACAGAATTAATAGAAAGGATTGGTAGAAGTTTACACTAATTCCTTACAATGCACCGTCGAGTATGGGAAATATTTCCATAAAGCTTTCATTTGATAACTTGGGTTAATGTACAAACTGGTAGTATCAGTTGTAGTTTCAAAAAAATCTAATTCTATACTATATTCCAATAATTATAGAGAATATTATAAGTGTAGCTAAAAAAATTCGGTCCATGAAGTACATTTTAATTATTAAGTTAAAAATCTGGAGGTCGTGATAGACCGATGGACAAAACTAATTAGTGGTAGTCTCTTGTGATTAAACAGATACCTAAAATCGATCTTTTCACTAAACAAATATTGTTTATAATGTTTGTTCCGGCCATTCTCCCCCATATTTATATCCCCTTTAAACTTGAACATGTTTACATGAATTAATATTCTTCATAAGCGAAACGCACACACTCGTAAATATGCCGATAAAAATCCTATATAAATAACCTCTATATAATGATACACATTATTTAATGTTGATATTTTATTAATAAAAAAATACTGTATATTATTGGAAATTTCGTTTTATGGCATGCATACACGAAACTGTGTATGCGAACTGTTTTCATACGCGAATCAGTTCGAAATACAGGTTTTTATCACATAAATAAAGTAATAATTATCTTTTATAAGAGTTCGGGTAAACGTGTCACTACATTTCTTTTTTAGGTTTGCTTACTATAACTTAGCTTCTGCTTTCCAAAGAGGCAACACTGACAATTATAACTTAAATATAATACTGGTTAGGTTTTTTTTTCTTTAATTACGGCATGTTACTAGCTTGTATTAAATGTTACATATATTTGGAAATGCGATCACTCAATATAAGGCACTTTGTCATGGCCACAAAGAATACGAATACCATTGAAAATCAATATTGGGTTTTCAAAGCTAATGTAAAATATGAATATACACCTACTTGAGACAGATCAGGGTGGCCGACATTATAAATTATAAATATGCATGTGTATAATATAATATTCTGGGACATTATTCACACACGGCCATCTGATCCCTAACTAAGCAGAGCTTGTACTATGGAAATCAGAGAACTGATATACTGACATACTTATATAAATAATTACACTCAGACTCAGGATAAACAGACATGTTCATGCACACAAATGTCTGTCCTGGGTGGGAATCGAACCCACAACCTTCGACGTGAAAGGGACGTATCTACCAACCACGCCAATCGGCTCGTTTATACATTGCTCCAGTATTCGCATTATTATGGATGTCGTTACTATGAATACATTGTGTTTTTATTTTATTTATCGTTGTTTTCTCGTTAGTATTTTTTTATTTGTTAGTATTAGATGGTTATGTTTGGTTTTTTATTAATTTTTTTTTTGTTACATATATTTTGTGCCTGGAATACCTGTTTATGTCCTACATAAAGTTTTTCAGTCTTTCTGTATTAATATTAAGATATTATATATAAAATTGTAGATATTATATAGAAATTGTTGTTAATAATAACTGTCTCGTATTAAAAAAGATTAAGTAATTAATCTACCGTCAAACAGTACTTTGTGTTACTGTGATCCGAAGGTGCGTGAGCCAGTGTATATGGTACATTTAATATCCCGTGGTTTAAGGCGTATTGACGGTGTAATTACTGACTCATACTTCTTACAGGCAATAGAGACAAGTACGGGTAAGTATGGGCAAACCATTTACTAATACATAACTCGAATTCCTTCTAAAAAGTAATTATATAAAATCTATGGATTTTGTATTTCACTGCAAGCATCGTATTGGTTGAAAGTAAGCTTAACACAATTACGGAATACAAAAATAATTTAATACCAATCTAAAAACTTTATTATGAGTACATAACAGATCACTAATATTATGACGGGTGTGAATGTTTTACTAGAGTTTGCAGCAATAAAACCTTCATTAAGTTTTATAGCACGAATAAAAGTGACATGCGTGCAAAACTAGGAACATCCCTGAGAGGCAATGACCTCGTAAATTTTATGTTCACGAATTATTGTAGGTTCAACTACTGTCTGAAATATTTTGACATCGATCGAAAAAATCAAAAAGCAGGGCGGGCGCAAAAATAACAATTGTAAGAAAGAAGGGGACCACCTTCCCCTAACGTTATCCATCCGGGAAAATTGCCCGGTGCAAGCCTTCGTTATTTATAAAAGATTCTTTTTGAAGACCAAATTTTTTAAATTATTATTCTTGTTTAGTAACTAATCACTTTAACCCTTCCACAAAAATTAATGCGAGCGTAAAAATATCGAGTGGTCGGATTTTTTTATATGCTTTATGATTATAAATAAGTACAAAATGAAATGAATATGAATTTTTTAGTAAATTATTTTTTGAATAAGTACAATATAATATAAATAGTTAAGTGTTGTTAACGTTGAATTTAATCAAAACTGTGAAACGCCGATTAAATATATCAAACCTTTTTAGGGATATGCAAAATTAATAAATAATCCCAAAATTCCTCATCCATCAAAGTCTTATTATAATCTGTGTACATTTTTATCTGTACGAACTAGGCGATTTCTTGGAAAAGTCTGCATTACATGAATAATGCATACAACATGGCGTCTATTGAACGGTATGATCGCCTACGCTCTATTGTTACGGGAGCGTTGCGCCATTTCTCCTACAATAGCATTGTCCTTTACATGTTCTTATGTAACGTAGCTTAACTTTCAAGAGAAAAAGCAAACATTTGGGTTAATAGCTCGAAGAGATCATGCTCTTACGAATGTGCCATTTTAATAAGAACGCATGCAATAGGATTTTGTCTTATTTACTTTTTTATGATAATTTATTTTATTTCATATTCTTTCTTAAATACAATCTATGCTATCTATACTAATATTATTAATGTGAAAGTAGCTGTCTGTCTGTTACGTTTTCAAGGCTAAACGACTGAGTCGATTTTGATAAAATTTGGTATGGAGCAAGCTTGAATCCCAAGGGCGGACATAGGCCAGGCTTTTTTTTAGTTTTTTACCTAATAATATATTTATCGCATCAGATATTCTACCTCAAAACAGCAGTACTCGGTATTGTTGTGTTCCGGTTTGAAGGGTGAGTGAGCCAGTGTAATTACAGGCACAAGGGACATAAAATCTTAGGTCCCAAGGTTGGTGGCGCTTTGGCGATGTAAGCGATGGTTAACATTTCTTACAGTACCAATGTCCAAGGGCGTTTGGTGACCACTTACCATCAGGTGGCCCATATGCTCGTCCGCCTTCCTGTTCTATAAAAAAAATAATTTCAGGCAGCAAGGCCCATACTTTTGGTACATGATTACACATTCAATATTACATATCATACATGCATACCCGTTCCTCTTCCCCTAACGCGCGGGGTACTATTTGAATATATACATATTCGGTTTAAAGAAACTTTATTTCTCATTAAGAATAATATTCACTTACATGAGAACATTAGATAATTACAATAATTCCCTAGCGGCGTAAAAAAGTAACATTTGTAAAGCATATCAGTAAAAAAAAATACAGTTAAGTAGAGGGTATCTGTGAATACTTTGCATTATTGTCGATAGGCTTGTCTTATACACGGATTAAGTACAGCAGGAAGTGGTATGAGTGAGTGAGAATTTATGTATTTATTATTTAAAAAATATTGTTACTTTTTATATTATTAAATTTAATAAATTATTTTATATTATTATACAGTTTGTTTAATTTTATGTATTTGTGTTATTTTATATTGCTTTTAACACATATTTTTAATAGTCTCTTAAACTGACGCATAATTTTGGTTTCTTTAATATTTTTTTGTAAATTATTATTTCCCTTCGCTCCGTCGAATATAATATTCTTCTTTCCATATTTGATAGTTTTACGTCATATATATTAAGCAATTGAACAAAAGCGTTAATTAGATAAAGTAATTTAAAAAATAGGATCTAAGAGTTTGTCCCTTGGTCATAATTTAATTGAAAATATATCTTTTAAGTCCACAAATTCATTTTTATAATGTTTTTTTTTGAATCAAATATATAATTATATATATATATATATAATTAGATTTATAAAATAACTACAATAACATAATATTACTGGTTTTTAAATGTCACTTACACATGCCACATGTTACGCATTCGTATTTTGGCTCCGAGTTGACAACGGCCCTTATTAAACTGTCGCCAATCTTGTCCATGGCGTGCAAACTGCTGACAACATAAAAAATAACAGGCCCATAAAAGTGTATTGTGCCTCTCTGGGCCTCTCGCTCATTATATGCGTATAGTCCTGCTAGTCGATCAAGATCGCTTTATCCGTAATAATCATTTTTATTTAGTACATTTTAACTTTATCCATTTTTAAATGATGACTATCAAGAAAATAATGATTATATTTTTAATAAGTATAAGATTTAACAATTAACAATAGTGACCTTATTTTTTAGTTTGAAGAGTAATTTCTAAATTAAAATTATTTAAACTAATAATAATAAAATGAAAACAAAATTTCACTTATTCCGCATTCACTTTAGAAAGCTTTTTATTTTAAATAATTTGAAATCATAATGCAATATTCGTAAAACAATATAAATAGTTTAGTTATATAGCTTATAAAATTATTTTGAATGCATCGTTATTCTTCCCTATCTTTGATAATGAAGCTTGAAAATTCACTTTGAACTTGATTGGTATTACCAATGCTGCGTTTCACTTCAGCAGCGATTGTTAAAAAGTAGTCGCATAATATCTTATGCTGCCTGATGCACTCACTGTAATACGACAAAATTTATTATTATTGTTGTCATCGCTGTCTACTTGCCGTGGTTTAGCATCGTAGAAAACATAAGAAATAAGATCAACAATGATTTAAATGATTTTAAGAGAGGGAAAAGAAAAAAATGTAATATTTATTTTTTCTAGTATTTTATTCTCTCTGTACGTACTTTCATGTCGACTTCCTTGGGAAGGATAGTTGCAGTGGTTTCCTCTTGCCTTCTGCGCCAATCCTTTTGGAGATTATTTATATCCCCAGGCTGCTGAAGCCTTCCGTCAGGTTACCCAGCCAGGTGGTTATACCGCCACAGCTCGGTCGCCAGGGCCTCGTCAGTTATCTAGCAGGTGCACCATGGGCAGGTGAGGTTAGCGTTTGGGGTCGACTAGATGGTATTGTCATTCTCCCCCTTACTCCCCTTCTCTCCCTTACCCACCACTAACAGGGACATATGGCGAAGGCTCGTGAGGCGAATAACGTCTCCGCCGAACAATTCATAATACTTCATGGCGACCACGACCGCTCTGACAAGTGTCACGACGAAGAAGAAGTATTTTTTTAGACTTTTTATACTACTTTTTTAGGTTTCAGAGTGATCAGAACACGGAGATCTTAATCGCTGATTGTAGTACCTAATCCGTTCAACCGAAAGACCATGAGGAATAAAATTCTACCCCTTGTACATCCACCAATTGGTATACATGTATACTGGTATTCATATATTATGCTAGGGAAGCGTGTGTGTAAGTTTCTTTAAATAAAACGAAGGCCTAGCATAGCATTGGAACATTAACACGTTGCTGTTATAAGTTTTTATATGACTTCACTTGTCTGTTTGTACCCACACACATACACACACACACACACATACACACTTATCTTGAAACTGAATTTTAAACTGTAACTTTTCAAATTCAAAAATTCAAAAATTTTGTCAAAGTAACTTTAAAATGTGATACTAGTATATTATATTTTACTGAAAAATATAATGATTGTTGAAAACTATTGAATATAAATTGACATTACTGTTATCCATAGAAATGTGAGACTAAATTCGAAGTGCTTTGAAAGAAAGAGATACATCTCTATGGACATAGTCGATATACTTCAGAATAGTTCAGATATCACTAGAAAGAGACAATATTGTCAAGTGAAGGTACACACTATAAGGTAGTAACCTTTTTTGTTTATTTTTAAATTTTGAAAAATTACCTTTAAGAATAAGTCATCAATAAATCAGTCAAATAATTGATTGAATAGCGCTTATAAGGGCCTTTTTACCGATTTCCCCGCGGGTACAGGATATATGGGGCTCGACGGTGTCCAAGACGCCATCGGAATACCTACTAAAAAACAAGCGGTACCCTTTCCGTCTTAACAAAGAGCGCCACGGGTTCGCTTGCTCATGTTACCGTGAACGCGTCTAAGGACCTCCTTCAACAAAAAATATTTTGATATTGATTAATATCAAATTAAAGGTATAAAATATATGCATGTAAAAGCAGGTATAATATTACATTAATTAAAATGCTTATTTCTTTTTCTTGATCAGAATATATTTAAAACATTTAGCCAGCGACCACGGACAACTTTTGTTTTTTCTACTCTATGCGTGCGGTTACAATGATAGTTGTTATCTATTTGTAATATATCGGTGCGATCTGTAAATTATTTTTATCGCAAATTTACGAGTAGCTAATTTGAATTGATACTTTCGTGTCTTGATAAAATATCGTTAAATTTGTAATTTTATGATTAATTACTATTTTTAATTTATATTTTACTTCTCTCTTATTAATATAGGATTAAAAATATTTATGAGTTTATAAATAAGTCGGACGTTTTGACATCGTACAGGTTACATTGATTTTTTATTCCAAGATGTATATCTTTTTAAAGTGATAAATTAAGCAATGTATATAGTATTGTAGAACTTACTACACGTATCCCTTTCAATTGTAGAATGAGTAAAGATAAACAAACCTTCAATGTAAGTCTTCCAAGCGGTTAATGCGGTCACTGATAACAATATTTGTCTTTATTTACAATACAACTCTATTCTATTTAACCACTTATATCCAATTTAATTTCACCTCGTGGTAGGGCTTTGTGTAAGCCCGTCTGGGTAGGTACCACCCACACATCAGATATTCTACTGCTAAATAGCAATACTTAGTATTGTTGCGTTCCAGTTTGAAAAGTGAGGGTGCTAATGTAACTACAGGTACAATGGACATAACATATAAGTTCCCAAGGCTGGTGTTGCATTCGCGAAGTAAAGAACGGTTAATACCTATTGGCGGTGGTAACCACTTACCATGAGGAGGCTCATTTGCCCTTAATACCTTATAAAAAAATACTTCCAAATTTCCGACAACAATTTTGCTGACATTCAAAAGCCATTTTTTCGGAAACCCAGCCGGCCGAGATCTTAAATAATCTTTGATGACAATCAAAGATATCGCGTCAATAAAATTTTAATGTTCACAAATACCAAGTTTCCGTTGAATTTATGCTTTTAAAATATATTATATCCATAGATATATATTTTATTCCAAAATAAATATGTTCTAGAACTTTCGGTATTAAGCAATGTTAAGTAACATTAATCATGATCAATTCAGCATTATTTGTGTTATAGAAATACTGATATTTTTTACAACAGCAAATATATAACTTATGGCCGTGTTAACTTTTCCTTAAGGCAAATACAAATGGCTCTCTAAAGGTTAGTCATTGGAGACCAATATAAAAAGAACCTTGAGAGTGACCGCACCGATGCGGCTTCCTTATATGAATGACTATTCAGTGAAAACATTTTTGGCTGAATTGTTATCCGCTTGTAACTTTAATTTACTAATGTTTGTTAAATATTTACTTTATAACAAGATTACAGTGACTTATGTTTTTTACTATTTTCTACATAACTTTACTTTGTGTATTGGTTTAATATTCATGAAGATTTTTTATATTTGGACACATATATTTAAATGAACATGAAGTTGTTTAATGAGAAAAAAAATAAAGATTGCATTAAAAAAAATATATAAAATTTGAAGCCATGGAATGATTACATTTTTTATATTTTTATACATGGATAGCCAAAAAATGTGTTTTCGTTTCGTTTCTACATGTGAAATTTCCCTTAGTTTACGACCATGCTTCCTGACCTACTTTGCAACCGTCGCGGGATCACGAAAGGGTTTACGGTTTTCAATATTTGTTATCCAGTATATATGACTACTTCTATATCTTATGGGAATAGGTTTAGTTTCATTGGAAGAGATATCTGGTGTCGCATAGCAGAAATGATATTTCTGACCTATTTACAAGTCTATTTTAAGAAATGTAAGAGGCTTAAATTAAGGTTTCTTATATAATATTGCATAACCTTTTGAAAGAATAATCTGCTTTAGCGAATGGAATCCAATTTGCGCTCAGTATTGTGGGCTTGTGGGGCTTCGACCACAGCCAGATAATTGACACCGAAGTCACAACCGCGGCCGTAATAACCATTATAGACGACAACCGCGTCATGCAAAAACATCAAATTACAACACGTCGCTGCCCAGAATATCCAATCTCCTAAATGCTTTATTATTATTGTTCCGACTATTGTGACTTCCAATAAAAATAACGTAATTCACGGTCCCAATAGCGCGGTCTTATAGGTTTAGTTTAGAAAGTTGGCATCTTGTCCATAGCGGTTATTTCGAGTTCCTTACATAGGTTACCGGGTGCCGGCTGCACAAAAAGAAGGCTCTATTTAACGGGAAACGAATCGGAAAAAAGCGCTCTGAGTCCCAGAGCCAAGAACTGGATTACTGTGGCCAGGCTGAAAAACAAATCTACTACGATTTACGTACCGTAAACTCGTTACGCGATGTGAACGAGGCGAGTTCGTGGATAGGGAGCGATTCAAAGTGTATCTTGTTGTGATTATGGGACGGTCGAGATCGGGTTAAACGGAAGCCGATAGAGATACGTTTAGTGCGTAGACGGGGCGGCGAGAGAGAGGCGAGCTTATACGCTGACTATACAGAGGTTCGCAGGTTCATTCGTAAGAAGTGTCGTTATCACAGTCGCTGTTCGGCAGTCGGGCGGCGTGCTAGTTGCAGGGACTCTCGCTCCCGTTGCGCACTGAATCGCTTCGGTATAACTTTTACGAACATCGCGATCGGAAATTTGAGAACCGGCAGCCATTTCCGATTCGTGACTGATTACGATACCCCGTGGAAAGTGAAACCGAATGATTGAGACGAGATAAAATACTTGTGTAAGGAGTTTACTTTTGGTGTTAAATTGAGTGACTAAGTGGAACGATCTATTTGAAAAGTGAAATTATACCAACTTCGGACTAGTTTCGATATCAACTCAGTTTTGTAATAAAAACTGTGCCTTGACTATTGAAGCTTGAATATTTTCAACTTCCTTATACGGTAAGTGAGTTTTATTAAGCTTTTGATGTACATTAAGATTATTATTTTGCATGAATATATTAATGTTAGAAAATTGGCATAAAAGCGATGAATGTAAATTGCTTTTGGCAAGATAATATTTTTGGTTTAAAACAGGGACACACTTCAAGTATTCATGAGGAAAAAATGTAAAAATGAAATATCATTAAGTCGGCGCTTTACTCTGTTACGCTACGATTTTTTTAAAGCGAAAACAGCTTTATTAGCATTTAGCTTACTTTTAGGGGTGAATATAATACTCATACATATGTAGCGGTAAATTAGCTGTAACTTAAAATTTCATTCTGTATCTGATATTGAATGATATTAGTATTTTGATTATATAGAAAATGTACTATTTTTTGTAATATTATAGCTTTTAGTATATTTCAAAACCATTCGAGGTTTATGATGTAACTTAAAGAATAACGAACTCAATTTTTGCCGTCATTTCAAGATTATAGTAGATAATCGATTACGAATAAAAAACACCGTTTTCGATTACAACATTCGATTGTCATTGCGAGTAGAATTTGTTCGGTAATCTATTTTTTATATATAGAAATAGAGGCCTTCCTGCTATTGCCTATTTTAAGCAACAATAAAAAATTGCGTACCGATTGGAAGAATTCTAATTTTAAATGTAATTTTATTTTTAAACATATGAATAGATTATCAAAATTAAGAAATGTAGTGTGCCTGAGAGTTTTTTTTTTAATAAAATAATTAATGAAGAAGATCAAAAAAACCTCTCGTACTATTTTATCGTCGTAGCTCTTAATCTATTCTTACATTGATACGTTGGTAGAACAAAATAAGTCTTTTAAAAATAAGCCTTTAGCGGTTTAAAAGCTTTAAAAGCAGTTTAAAGATACGTTATTTAAATTTGATATTTCCCTTAACACTTCGATAATCAAAATTGAATTGAATGTCATATTTTTATTAGACAGGTAATTTATAATTGGGTCAATTACAAATCTGGTATAACAAACCTACCTGAGCCAGTGCGTGTTGTCTTTACCATGATAAAGGCCCTTTGTAAAATTATGCTAATCGTAGGAACTGTGGGTTTGTGTTGGTCCTATTCGTAATGCTTCAACATCAACCAAACTGACTTAATGATAATGAAATCAATTTAACTTTGAATTAATATTTAGTTCAATAGTAACACAATATTTACTTTAATTAATATTATACGTATTAACTGTTTTCCACTGTGAAGTATTTGTATTAGTCGGATTTTTGGCAAACTACATTTTGTGAGTTACAGCCAGTTCGATTTTGTGTTTTGAGACGTCTATGTGTGTATGTATAAATATTTTCTTGAGCATTTCTTTCAACTTTTATATTTTTGGAAAATGTTAATATAGTATTTTTATCTTTCGCCATAAAGATATCGTCTTCAAACTTCATCCGACGCGTAATTGCATAATGAACACCTAATTAGATTAATCTTATCTTTAAGTACATTAATTGTGAAGTTAATAGTGAGGATAGACTTAGTCATTCAATCATCAATCTGCAAACAAGTTTTTTTAATTACTAGCATCCACACGCGGCTTTGCCCACGTAGCGGGGGGAGGAGGTCTTGTTAGTAACTTTGTGTTAAGTTATTTCTATAAGTATATAAAGTATAAGCTATTTCCGATAAAAATCATCTCAATCCTCTTTGTTTTGACAATTATTCAAACACACAAACTTTTACATTTATAATGTGTTCTATTGTACAGATGCAATAATATAATATACTATACTAGAAATATACATGTAGATGATTTAATATATAATAAATAATACATTTATAATTAGTAAGAGCGGTTTTAATATGTCCAAACTATAAGTCACTTATAGTTTATGTGTGCTATCTTTAATAGGTTCCTCGTATTTGGTAATACTTTAACGAAGACTGACAGACAGTTCATATTATTCTATATTTATTTACATAATTATAAATAAATTATTAATAAATTTATAATATAATTGATTATTATATATGATACGTGTTTGCTCATCGCTCAGCTCGAAATTAGAACATAATCGTTATTGGAAATTTAAGGAAAACCTATATATATGACATTGCCAGTTTCAAACCTTTTTTATACTCCTTTTATTAATAAAGCTTGTTAATACTCAACTTGTTTGTCTTTGCATATTTTTATATAGATTGTAGACGAATTTAGTATTATTATTTTTAAACGAATTTGTTTTAAATTTATTGAAACCAAGTACATAGTATAAATCTCTGGTAGATAGAATATGTGGTTTTTATCGCCGAAGATCGCAGGTTTGAATTCAGAAGCCGGAAAAATATGAGTAGGCTAATGTCTAATGTTTATTGCAAGATCTGTTTTATGAAAATAATAAGGTAAGTATTCTTTTAATTCAAATATAATTTACATACTTTACCTTTCAAACTGAAAACATCATTTTATATTTGTATTTTTTATATTTAGCATCAGCAACTTGCATGTGTCGTATGAAAATCTGCTACATATTTAATTACAACAGGTCTTTGTCCTGCAGTTAAAGATTTCCGAAAAAAAAATACATAAACTATAAACTAGAACGTAACATTTTTATATTTAAATATATATAAGAATATATAGTTTAGATTTCCATATATCAATACAATTTCATATATAAATAATTGAATTTGCTGTATTTCGTAATAAGGAATGTGTTTTGTTTTTTTGTATTGTTATCTTGCTCCATTTGATATAATCATGTGTCGGCAGAAACATTTAAGAAGGTCAACGGTTATTTTTCTTATTACTTCTTGTTAAATATTATTCATTGTATTCAAAGATGTGATACAGATTTCAATCTAAGTGTATATACACTACGCGTGATTGCAAACATGATATTACGAGATCAATTGCTGATATCATTATACATATAAATAGAAGGATAGTTTTAAATGTGTATTATACATTACTCGGTATAGAACACTTGTTTCGTATTGTATTTTGAAGAGAGCCTTGTAAAACAATATAGTAATATCTATTGTTAGTTTAGGACTATCGAAGTACCTTGTTGTACCATACAACAAGGATACTCGTTAATTGTAATGACTAATTAACTCTATGTTATAAATTAATTTACTTGAAATGTTCATAAATAATATAATTTTACTTGTAAACCACAAAAACAAATTATACTATATAAGAAAATAAAAGTAATCTTGTCGCGCAATGGTCTTATCGATAAGTGGCGATCTCTTCCAGACAACAAACATCAATGGCTTGTGATAGAATAAATACATATAAATATAATATAATATTGTATATTATACACAGCTTTGATACTTAGTTATAGTAATAATAAAATTTTATTTTAAAAGTGAATATTTCGTGTATATTATTTGAGTATTTTTTTGAGTTTCAATAACCGGAGTAATCTGGATATTTTTTCGGGAAGCGCATTGCCCTCGACGCTTCCCCGCGGCTTGTTTAAAGAGAGAGAGAATAGGGCGCGTGAGAGAGAGCGGAGAGTGAGAGATTAATGACGGGGGTTGAATGTCTTCAACAAGCCTTTTCTTTCAATGTTCACTTAGCTTATTACTTCTTAATCAAAAACTAACGAAAATTCGGAGGAATCAATCAAGAATAATGATTTATCACTTCACTACATTGATTAATAGAACTAAGATGACCCTCTGCGGTTAGACCACGTGACTCTTATCTTAACATTGCAGACTTAAGCCCTGGTAAGCTCCACACAATTTTCATGTGTTTTAAATTCATCTCATGCTCGGTGGTGAAGGGAAGGGAGGAAATCTGCATGTGTTGGATGAGAAGCTGTCACGTCTGTTTCCTTTATGAACAGCGTGGTGAAATAAGCCAAATCTTCTTCAAAAGTCTTCGTTGGAAGCTTAGTCCAACACTTTAATATGAACTTCAATACACTTATCATCTATGAATGGTTTATAATAAAATCATTGTATGGCGATACATCTTTATACGGAACACCTCAATATACATTTGAAATGTCTATCACCATTCGCCGTGGAGGCTTGGTCAATTATTATTATCCGACTATAAGCTGAAAGAAAAAGTTTTATTAATAAATCGGATAAAACTGCTTTTCGAGTGCAGAAATAAAAATAAAATCAAACATAAATATGTCTTGCATATTAATTGTATATGTAAAAAATCGTATTTGTGTTTGTAAAGTACCATATTTAAGGCTTTTGCGAGCATTAAGCATAGTTTTAGAATACTTATTTCTAATAAAGTTTAACAAATTAAAAAAAACAATACAAAATATCATAATAACTAAATTTTGTCGTCCTTTCATTATTTATTAATTAATTCACTGAATTAGGGACTTCTATAATCAATCATGTTTGTTGGCAGCATTGTCAGTGTTCTGCGGCTATTTTAATGATAAATAATTATTGATCGAACTGTGGATATCGTAATTCAATTATCATTAAACGGTAATGATCTGTGCGGTGTGCAATGTAAAATTGGACATTTTAAATATGGAATGTTTTCGGAAAGTCACCAATATTACTGAAAACGTACCTGGGATGTAACCTTTAAAACCAGGATATATATCCTGGGCAAATTGAATGTAATGTGAATATATTTATCTTTGTTACATAAATATATGGAGACACACAGACACTAAATAGGCTTAAGTGACATTTGAATTGTGCTCAACAAGAAAAAGAAGTTTCAAATTTTTCTTACAAAATAGCTCTACAGTCATGTCGAAATAATTAACTGAGGTAATTATTTAATATTTAAATAACTCGAAAAAATAAAATGTCTATTTAGGTAACCAGAAACATAACTCATAAATTACATTTTTTACTTCATAGTATACGCTTAGTTATTTAATACAAAATAAAACGATTTCAAAACGCGAATGCAAGTTTATTACAATAGGTGTTATAAATATTTATGTATTATAATACGCAGAAGAACTTACATCTGTCGGGTCAGTTGAGTCAGATGTTCAGACAATGTGTTAATAAAAACACAATAGTATGACATAATTGATTTACATAAAATGAAATAGTTTTTTTTTATTTATGAATGTTGAACATTTGAATTTTTTATTCAAAATAAACTTAAAAATTTATAAAGTACAAATGTTTTAATTTTTCTAGGGAATCCCTGATAACGTTTATTTTTTTTTAAATAGTTAATTTTCATACAGGGTATATAAATTAATTTATAATATTTAAACATATATGACAGATAAAAACCGGTTCTTCTTGGTAGCATAAGCAATCAGAACCGGTAGACTTCAACATGATTTGTCTTGCAAAATGGTTTAAAAGTACTTTTTAGAGCCTATATTAATACAGTATATTTTTTTGTTTGAAGTACAATCTTTCGTCGTTTCCGCTGCATGACGACGGAAAAAATAGCCTTTTCATTTTTGAGCATTCGATAATTACCATAAGTGAAAACGGAATAATTAAAAACAGAAATATTGTTAAAAGTAGAGCGTAGCTTCTTATATATTATATATGCGGTTTACATAATTAGTCAAAATTATAGATAAGAAAAACTTGAATACATTTTTCGCTTACAAAATTATTGCCTTTAAATAGTTAATGTGTTTTTAGAAAGGCGTATAACCCTTTTGCAATAAATGTAAGTTGTTTAATAGATGTGAGTAATTAAATACGTTTTATTAAGAAATTCTTCACGGTCAGTACATCGTTTTATGACTGAGAGAATAATTTAAATTACACATAGGTAAGGTAAATTTAAATAATATTAAGTTTCAATGTTGAAACTACATAATTGTTTTGAATATTTGATTATTAATTTAAACAACTGTAATTGGTGTGTGTTTTAATATCACAAATAAAATTGGAATAAAAAGATTCAATATTTTTTGCTCGTCGCTATATTAATGAGTCATGACAAAAACCATGTTCTTAATCAATAATTTAATTTTTTTAGCCATTCAAATCTCTAAATACATGCTGTCCGTACCTTATCTATCTATCTATCTATCTATCTATCCGTACCTTTTGTGTATCATTCTGTTATTTTGGTTGAGTTTTGTTGTTAGATGTAGTTTTATTAATAAACATAACTTTATTAAATTTACAAAAAAAATCTAATAGAATTTCTTCGTAATAATTGTAACAATGTTTTGACATGATTTCTTTTACTACTTCATTTTTTAATAATGGTCGTACCAATAAAGTATTGCTTATGAAAAAATGTGTTTTTTTTTTCTGGGACGCGCTTACAAGGGGACTAATACGCGAAAAATGGTATCCACTTTTCTTCGTTATCACTAAATAAGGGCTCTCTGCTCTCGTGATGTATAGCAATTCCACCGCTAAAATTTAGCTTAAGCATTATCTACCGTTGAAATATATATTTTTCAATGGATTAATCTATAAAAAATCGATGTTATGTATGCCAAATTATTCAGCTTAAAGGTTGCTATTGATTCATACCAAATATTAGTGTTATATCAATAACATGTATTAAGCTAAATTTTTCTAATTAATTTTGTGATAAAAAAAATCCAATACCCTTACTCAGCCCAAATGATGTGGCTGAATGTTGTACAGAAGATATAGATTGATCTTTGATTGAGATTTAATGAGTTTTGTTAGTAAAACATCTTTTTGTTAGATTAACGTTATAACGCCTTAATAACTCAAAAAAATATCTTTTGTTTCTTCATTTAAAAACAAAGTATATTTTTAGATTTTTAATAATACAGAAAACAAATTGTCTTGTGTTAATACTATATACATACGAAATTATAATATGCAGTACATTATTTCGTTGTACTTTTCTGATCAACATAGACACGAGTTCAAAGCGTATTTGTTCGTTTTGTTTTGTTTACAATGTCGTATACATCTCGTATATCAGTTACCTAGTAAAAATCATTTCGTCCTGTTACAATGTGATATGTTTAAACTTTATCTACTTACTTTAGTAACGTATATGTCACTGCAGTTCAATTCTGTAAGTATTGACTTCGTTACTCGCCCGTTTAATGTTGACAAGAGATGGGTGATATACTATTTTGATGTGTGTATTCTTGAATTATCGTCAATCTCTCGGTGAGTTTCGAGTTTGTTCTTACAGAATACCCTTACTGCAGTGCTATTCTGTGAAAAACGACTGACTTCAACGGCGTCCTAAGCCGAGGTCTGGCCTCACAGGAGGCACCCTTAGGACGTCCGTTTCTCTTGTGTGGCTCCCAAAATCCGGTTTGAGTTCAACTCGCCCATCCCGCCTGTTGACGCTGTAGAGGCCTCTTAGGCCAACAGCAATGCACAATCCGAAAAAAAAGTAAAAAACTTTTTCCGTATTTCACTCGTGGAATTTCGTAAAGCGATTAACCGTTATACGCTATTTGAAGCGTTAATTTTTTAAATAATGGAATTATTGTAATCAATGCGGTTCACGATCCTTTCTTGTTTGTTCGTACGGAATATTTCCACTGCTATAAATGATGATGACATCTAAAGTGATTCTCAGATACGCATGTTGTATAATATTATACATCGGCAAATGTATTTCCGTAATGCAATGACAAATATCCAGGCAAGTTGACCGTTATGAGGCGTGCCTCAATTCGTGTGGTACCGTTACATGTATTCGCAACAGCTCATAATATTAATTGACCTTCGAGATTGGTTTTAGTTTTAAATTATTATTAATTGATATTATACTATTGAAATAATTGTTTTATAATGAAAAAAATGTCGGTATATAAATCGATGATTAAGAATTGATGAGGGTGATAATTGTTTTAATTTTTTATTTTTAAGGGCTCATCCAGTTTTACAAAATATTGTGTTGATTAATACATACTAAGGGAATACTATTGTATAACTTTTACAGGTAAGCACAGCATACATTAATACTATAGTTATTATGATAACAAAAAGTAATTCATAAATTCGTAATTATAATATAAATTACAAAATATAAATAAATATATAGTCCGTAACGTCCTACGTTATCAGAATAATATAATAATAAATGAATACTTGACGACTGTGTGAAATTCAGAGTGATTGAGGACAGTTCTGATTCTTTCTTGAAAATTAAATAATAATTTATTTCGCATAAAATAAGAACAGAATAAATTAGGCCTTTACTAATTACTTAAATGTTTATAACAAATTAATTTTTTTTATCGATACCTATTTCTATTTCCTATATTAGGAAAATCCTGTTATAACAGTCATCAATAGGTCCATCATTAATACAACACATATTGAAGTTATTTTGAGTATGGTGCACTTTTCATGGAGTGTATGAATGCATCATGAGTTCAGGTAAGCAAAATATATATATATATACAAAAAGAAAAAGTACCAAAACAATATGTTATGACTTATATTTCTTCTCGAACGCGAAATGGCATGGCAGTTCCTTATTATTGTCATTAGAATATTAGAAATATTTTTATATTTTCAATAATTAACTCGGCAAGCTATCGTCATCTTTACTTGTCAGTCTATTCCTGGGTTTCTTTGTAAATTATTCGATCGATTTTATTGAAATTAAGCAATATTATAATAATATTTTCACTCCTTATAAAGAAAATTGTATCTTACATTCATCTTTTCATCACATGTTTTATGTATTCATCCCCATATCATCCCCCATTGCAATTTGATTATACGAATAGATGTATTGCCTGCGGCACTCTTTAGAGTTTTGCCGCTTATATCAATACAATCGTTGTCATACAGAAGAGCACTGTTGAACGTATAATGTGGGCGCTAAAGTTGCCCGAAGAAGTAAAATTATAGAAATATAATTATTGATATTTATTTGATAATGTAATGAATCAAAATAAGAGGTTTTTTTTTTATTTTAACACAGTATTAATATCCGTTAATATATCTGTTTTCTAACAGAGTTAGTATTTTTTTAGAAAATAAATAAAGATGTTTAATTGCAAATAATAAAATAAATAAAATAAGTGTCTAGTATGGTAATGGTAGGTAACTGTAAAAGGACCAACGAAGGTTTTAACGTGATACCTATCACATTTTCGGAATTAAAAAGTTGGCTCCAGACCTGATAAATAAATACAATTTAACATTAGCAACTCAGTTACATGAGATGCATTCGTTAAAAGCCGCAGGCGTCGCCACAGATAATATATTATAATTAACAATTAATTGTGATAAAATCTATTTGTTTGTGTTTATCAATTCTCATGTGATTCATGATAATATTTTATTTATAATAATTATAATTACATAAGCCTGTGGGACTCATAAATGCTGTCGATGATTTGTTACTTAATGATGCTATTATTATGTATATAAAATTAATATAAATATTTTATTGTGTACGTTGACGCAGCGATTGGATTTATAATGTTATTTTGACAACAATGAGGACTTTAATATTCACAACGCAAATGTATTTACACTTTATTTTTACATGTAAAATATCATTGATCATATTACTTGTGTTATAATCACAATACGATATGTGTGTATAATGGTCTATTATATTACAGATGTTTATTATGATCATAATCTTTACTGTTTGTTCAGTTCGCGCCGATTTCGATTTTATGATATAGCACTTTGCTAAATAATGAAAAGATTTTATCATTCAGTCACTTGAAAGGTAACACTAAAGTCTGTGTTCGTCTGCATCATTGTTGCTTTCCAGCATCAAGTCATAATCGTCTGTCTTTACATTCTTAGTCGTGATAATTTTTCTTAATTTAACATTAAAGGTATATTAATTTAACTTTAGTCATCATTAGCTCAGGTATTTGTTAATAAGTAACTTACATAACCATAATAACTATATAAATATATAATCAAGTAAAAGAAAGAGCCCTTAAAGGCCTTCGAGAAAATTCCCTACTTCTATTAAGGATAAGAATGAACAGCTTATTCCATCAGGATGCTATACTTTGTGTTGGTTATGTACTTGAATCATAATATTTTCTTGACACGTGTAGGTTTTCTCACGTTGTTATTTCCGCAATCTCGAATGAGATCAATAAAGAAAATGAAAAACTCAAATTATATTGCCCGGTTATATAGTGTATTTGTTGTATTATCTACAACAATTCTACAGTACGTACTGATCAGTGTAACGTTATTGCAATTAAATCTAAGGTTGGTAATAATACGGATAGTGTTCACTGACCGTAAAGATTGTTTTCTCTGCGCACGGGCAGCCAAGAACTGAGACAGGTGCCACTTTCATCCGGCGCACGAGCGCGCCGTGTCGAATGAAACGAATTATAGCAAAAACGTATTGTGTTGCCTGAACTTTTTCATGTCTAACAAGTTGGTCAAATGACGTATTTCATTTCCATGCTGATATTGCTACTTTTGTTTTTGTTACAATACTATTAGTCGTTCTACTTGTTTTCGCTTAAGTTTAATTTGAAAATTTGGAAATGTTTCAACAAACGATTTTGATTGGATATTTTTATCAAAAATATGAAACAACGATAGTGATATAAAACTAAAAACAATTTTATTATTATTTTTATTTATTAACGTAACCTCATTGCAGTTTCAAAACATTCGAAACCGTTAGTTTATTTTTTAATTACGTTCCGCTAGGCTTGTGCTTATAGGCTGCAATGCCTTCGAAGTGTTTTGACATAAATATTATTTAATCTCTTCGAAACCATTAAAGAGATAATTTGAACAATATTTAATTTTACTTTGTAACATAGATCAAGATAACAAGAAGTAAAAGATGTATATGTATACATAGGGTGACTTTTATTATGGTTATACGGTTATCGCTTGCTCAATTGCCAAGAAGGGCACACACAATCACAATGGCAATGAATACTGTTTACATTTGTTATGTTTTCGTATATCCTGTTGTAACCAACTCCGGATTTAATTGCATGTCTAATTTGATACTTATCTTCATTAGTTCTAAAACATCAAGTTTGATACAAGATTCTGTCGTGTTATTCTGTGATTTTGATCTCGTGTTTTCGAAGTAAAACTTTGATGCTATTGATATTTTTTTGACAGATGCAACTAATTACGTCCTATTGGATCAACCCGAGGCTTGAACCCTAAACCACGGGATTTGCGGCTTTATAAGCTAGCTACTAGTCCAAAGAGGCAGTCATCGAGAATTACTCGATTATTGTTAACATAAGTTAAACCGGAACGGTTAATTTAACAAATAATTATATTATTAAAACAAACAATTACGGCAATTTGAGTAGACCGTATTTAGCACCACATATTAAAATATATAACGTTTCAAAACAAAACATTTACTAACGTAATGTATTATATTTATTTTTATTTAATTACGTCACGTGTGGTGAGTTGCACGCACGTTAATATATTCTTAATTACAAGGAAATGGTCGGTATTTTTTTTTAAATGTTTTCATATTGAGGATGATAATTATAAAAAAATAAACTAAAATCAAAGACGACGAGATAACCGATACAATTGGTATTATTTCCGACCTTGACGTTCACTTGCTAAGTCAGTCTCCAACTCACGATTCCTCACGACCGTTGTTGGCTAATAATGTGATAATAGGTTTTGTAAGCACGAATTTTGAGAGACATGAGAATATTTCGTACAATACAATAATCAAAAATACGTAATCCCTATTTGATTTCGTTTGGACAGAAACAGTGCTTTAGAATGAAAAACACGAGAAGTTCTACTTTCGTTACTATAAGTAATTGTACCATTGTACTATAATTTAAAACAGCTGTTTTAATTGATATTGGATAATGATCATTAACGTTGTTTATAACTTATTTCTCTCTTTCTGTCATTATCGTTTTTACATTCGAAAGAAGAGGACATAGCAAATTAACTAATTTCCCCTCCATCAACATTTAGTTAAAGCCATAGCTGAATAATAATTTAATTAATATTATAATGTTAAAGTTCGCTCTTAGAATGAATCAATAAAGTTGATTGAAGCGAAACTATTGCTTGGTGAAAATGAATAGGGTTCTGAATTCTGACTCAGCAATATAAGATAAATCCGTCTTTATTATCTTATCATACTATTGACCACTAAAGAGTTTATCTATTCAAACTAATTAATACTGTAATTTAGACAATTGCTTAGGTTTTTATTACTATTGCTATTATCTGGATTTAATTCTTATACATTTTTTTAGTGTCTTCGCTTGAAATAAACGCATACCTCAATAGATTTATCACAATCAAATAGATACACAATAAATTTTATTGAAATTCATACAGTTATCGAAGTACGTTTTGCGTAATGTGATTTAATAATCGTTAATGTTAAGGAAACGTATTGACAGCTTTTTTCATTTGATATTCTATATAGTAAATAGTTTGTTGTTGTTATTTTATTTTTAAATATGGTCACAGTTGATTGTGACCAATAAATACATGATTGATACGAAAATTACTCGCACGCAATTAGTGTAAAGGTTAAATTAGGTAATAAATTATTTAATTTTAACAATATTATATTTAATGTATCAAGATGCTGTATGGTTTCAAATTTCAACAGTGTTTTTATCATCATTAGCAAAAAAATTATAAAAATATTTTTATATTACGTTCTAATATTAAGGTATATTCTTTTATAGTACATATAACACAAATGAAAATTTTAATTATTTACAAACAAGAAATGCAGTACAAAAGGCGTTCTTATTCGGCTTACTGGCGATTTTTCCAGAATCTTTTGGTTAGGAAAATTGAATTCGGGTGCTGATGTTAAGTAATTATGACAATGTACCTTATTAAAAATTTATTATTAATCCTGCATCGCAATTGAAAACATTGACGCTAAAGTTAGGAATTTACAATGCAATATTTGTGATAGACATTTATATGTAAATATAGGTATGTTTCATTTATTTAATATTAAGATTTGATTATGTAATCATTCATTATACGCACAGATATACAATTCAGCGTTCATTATAAACTACTTTCTAAACCGATAAGCGAATGAATTTAGACTCTTCGTAACGTGAAAGTAAATTAGTGAAGATTGATCTAAGTGCTAAACGATGAATCAAGATTTTATTTTTTATGATTGAAATTTATTAAATATAATTATTCTATGAGATATTTTACGTGAGAGCCGAAATAGTGTGGAAATCACGAAAACCATGAGTGGTGAAAAAATTGTATGAATCTTAATCGAATACGGTTTAAAATCCGGACAAGCAGAAAAACATTTATTGGTAGAATTTTATAAATCCGACACACACAAGTGTGATGAATGAATGGTAGTTGAAGATACATATTTATATTCATGAAGTTGCTTGGTAACAGCACGGCAGAATAATCTTCAAACATTCTTCTTAAGAGGAAAAGAAGCCTTTGGTGAGCAGCGCGCTTTTAACAGCCTGCTATTTTTAAACATTATATCTATATATATTTATTTAAAATAGGAAAGTCACGGTTCATAGTCAATTAAGAATATAACCGCTTAAACAAATTGCTTTAAGTTAAGCATATACGTCGAAGTCATTATTTATTTTCACTAGGAAAAGGAGCCTAATGAGCTTCTACATTGTAAGTAGTCTTCTAGCCAAATATATTACAATTGTTAGGAGACTAAGTCAAATTATACATTGAAAATGAGTTGTTGACGTCGGTTATAATTAGCTTATATCCCCTGAGCCCGTGCAATGGTATTTTGGACTTAGTTAAGCGCATTTGTCTCATACTATTTGTTTTACTTTAATCACATTTTACAGTGTATATTTGACTAATGAAGTTACTATAAATATGTTTTCATTATCTATATGTATAATTATAAAATAAAAATTATATATATCATTTTTTTTGTACCTGATATTGTTTAAAAGAGGTTTATAGATATAAATCATACAACATAACGCTGCGACCTATAGGGGTACAGTAACGTTCAATAAACACTATAAAGTGAAGTCACAACAGAACCAATATTGGCGTATTTTTTTTTACAAATTGTCTCGCTGTTGGCAACAAGATAACGGGGAATATATTGCTTATTAAACTAGCTTGATTAAACATTATTAACTTAGAAATATACGTCCAAGTATGCAATGTAACGGAAATAACTAGTGTTACATAAATATTTTATAGTCTTCTAAATTGATCGTTCATAAATGAATAGGAAATAAAGTGACCACCGAGTGAAATAACCATCGTTAACGATGGTTAACGATACGTCGAGTTTCTACGACGCCTTTCACTAGCCGCTATAATATAAACTCACTTAAGATCGAGCAAGTGTAAGTGCGAAGCAAGTCTTATCCTATTACATGATATTGATCTTAAATAATAATATTAAATTATAGAAATGTTCCTTAAACGGTTTATTATTAAACAACCACCAACTCACCCTTATTATAAAACTGTGTTTATTTTATTCGCACACTTGATTATACATTTTTTTTTAAATGATTTGCTTCCTCGTTTTTGATACGCACCGCTAAGATCTGGAATACCCTTCCGACCTCCATTTTCCCCACCACCTACAATATGGGTACCTTCAAGTCTAGAGCGAATAGGCGTCTTCTAGGTAAGCGCGCTCCATCTTAGACTGTATCATCACTTTCCATCAAGTGTGATAACAATCAAGCGCTAGTTTATATGTTTAAAAAAAACAATGGATTATATTTTCAATTAATTAAAACAATTATGTTTAATTTTAATTTATGTTATTAATTAATCATATTTACTCATAACTGTCATATTTTATCACTAATGAACTAGACAAGTTTCAAAGGCTAATTACCGTCGAAACAAACACACTTGATACGAATTTAGATATAATTTGCGCATGATCATATCAACTAACGGGATGACAGTTAAATTGTATTAAAGTTAATTTTCATGTTCTTATTATTTAATTTAAGTATTTATTTATTTAATAATAAGAAACTCCCACAGTATGAAAAACTAAAAATACGAGCTTATTATTCAGTGTTTAAATGTACTATTTAATTACTGGAGGCAACATGCACTCGAATAGTTTCATTAATTAAATAATTAATAAAACTAATATATATATATATATATATATATATATATATATATATTAGAGTTTTTCTCGTAGCAGTCGCCATCTACTGCAGCTCTAATACAATATAAATAAATTTCTCAATTAGTTTCGTTAGTGAAATCAATTTCTTTTAATATTCTTTAACAGTTAGACATAGTCAGTCATGCAAAGTTTAAACATAAACTAAATACTTAAGTAAATTATTGACGCCATGATTTTAACACTTGATTCTGGTGAATTCGTGAGCGCTAATGGAATTTCCGCATCGGAAGTCAGAACATTGCATGTGCATGTCGGGGCCGGATCAAGGTATCCTTGTTGTTATGATGCAGATGAAAACTAAATGCTACGAGTATATAATACGTATTTGAAATAATAAGAAGGTTTTATACTGATCGACCAGAGCAAGTTGTGCCTGATATACCGTAACAGCTTGTGATTGTCCCACAGCTAGGCTAAAGGCCTCCTCTCCCGTTTTGAGGAAAAGGTTTTTGGAGCGTATTCCACCACGCTGGTCTAATTCGGTTTGGTGGAACACACGTGGCAGAATTTCAGTGAAATTAGACACATGCAGGTTTCCTTACGATGTTTTCGTTCACCGTAAAGCACGAGATGAATTATAATCACAAATTAAGCACATGAAAATTCAGTGGTGCTTATCCGGTTTGAACCCACGGTCATAGGTTAAGATTCACGCGTTCTTACCCCTGGGCCATCTCGGCTCTTGCCTGATATAGTCATTATATAATTATAGAAATACTCCGACTACGATTATTAAATACTAGTTTCCGCCTGCAGGTTCCCTTGCTTGTAAAGGTGAAGGAGTCATGTTTTAGGCACCCTATGTCCTTTTCTGTCTTTTATATTCAAAATTTATAAGCAGCATCCATTCTTTGAGCTTTTCTACCAGAAGATAATTTTTTTAAATTTAAAACCCCTATGTGTTATAGCTTAACGATCAACGCACACCTCGTTGATCATCAATTAGTCATGACATTGTCTTTTATATAATTTCAGGGACTAAATAGTCGAAATAATTCACATCTACTTAGTATTGGTTACGTAACAACAATAATTACTTAAGAAATTTAAGAAACGCAAAGATCTCAACAGAGATGCAATTACCATTCTATTCGCCCGGGCGAACTGCTCTGCGTCCCAATTCCAATATCGAGTCATCATCAAGCCCTTAATCAATTCCTCTCACAACAATTACACTATTTGATGTTTCTGTACTGACGTCAGTCAATTGTTTACAGATTACACTCAGCTGATTTCATCTAAGCATTAACTTGACTAAATACATTAAGCATTTATATATAAATGAATTTATTAATTAAATACATCGTAAATAATTTAGCAATTGTATTCAATACTCTAATAGCAGATTATATCTTATATTTGGGTAAGTATTTTCAATCGCAGGTCCAGTTGATATTTAAATTAATTGCTCTTATAATTAAAAATTAGCTTATATTTTTTTATTTGTTCGTGTATTGCTTTAGTGTACGATTCAACAGTCACTTGGAACTGAGCACTCAGTATGCTACCCTAACCCTTATATTAATCGGATTAATTCCTAAAGGCACCTCACGCCTGAGAGGATTAGGGCGTGTATTTAAATCATTTTTGCATGTGGCATTTTGATGTTGAACCCCTAAAGTTACCTTTTACAGTGGCTGTAATTGGACTCCTATATTTTGTTTTAAAATGGGTAATGAATATTTATTCACACAATCTAAGCCGTCTTTAATATAAAAAGTCATCATCAAAATAACGTGTTTCGGAATAATCCGAAGTTAATCTGCATAAGGCGTTTTCGTGGTGGAATTTAAAACAAAAACAATAAACGATAACAAATTGCATTTAAACGAGACTATTGTTAAAATCCTTTTCGGTATCGGTTGATTATGTAAATGCGAGATTGTTTCCAATGGGAACATATCGTAGGGAGCTCAAATAAAGATATCTCCATTCAGTCGGAATCAGTGCTCAGTGCTCTTGGTTTGCTTGATTTTAATCAAAAGTTTCGATTGGACTGCCAACCACTCGGGCGAGTGCAATCGAAGCGTATGTTCCCCTCCCATTGCCTAGGAGGATATGGTTTAATGGCTACAACCGAAATCTCTGTTTGCAGTCTAATACCTATTTGTTCTCTCATAATTGTGGAAAGTTTTCACGGAGTATGACGTATTGGAATCACCGAATTCATCTGTTTATAGATGTGAAAATGTTACTAGTTGAGAAGAAGAATGTACATACGTTTTGATTTCAATGTGCCTCTCAAGGCGTAATATTAGAAAATAGTTACCAAATTTTAATTCATGGTACATATTAAGACGTTTTAAGAACTTTTCTATTAAGTTTGTCCGTCTACGGTGACCCATACAAAAATACCCTTCGAAAAATTCCTATCTATAAATTTTAACTCTTTAATTAAGTGTTGCTAGCGTTGCAGTTTTTTTTTTTTTGGAAGCAATTGTCTTCCACTTACTACTTAATTTGTACGTTGATAGTGCTTTGCCGGAAACCTTAACGTAAGTTTCAATAATCAATGTAAACAGTCTCTACTCAATTAGACTAAAGACGCATGGACACACTTGTTAAATACATTGTTCATTATGCTAATACACACTTATATGCAAAATACACATAGATCATTTTATTATAAACATTCATTCAAAATCCGTGAACCTCAAAAGGAAATTGTCAACTCCTGAAAATCTGATATTTCCGTTCCATTACAATAACAAACGCGGTTTGTATTGTGAATGAGACCGAGCTTTTGTAATGAAAAGTGAAGGTAAATCTCCTCGGATCCATGGTTAAGTGAAATAAAAATATAAATTGCTCTCAAAGTGGGATAGCCGCTCAAATTAAGCACCTGAATAAATTGTGTGATAATCTGTAGCCGTCTTATAATGCTTTATTTTAGGGAGCCGCTGGCGAAGGCGTGCGGAGAAGAATAAACGAATAAGATAATGATTACTCTCATTTCATTTACTTCTCTTGATCCTAGTAATTGAGAAAATTGGGTCGCATCTGAGATAAGAATATTGAGTTTTGGGTGGTCTCATTAGGTACCTTTAAACGCGTTTATTGCTTTTACCACCTGAGGGTGTGAAATAGACCGTGACCAGCAAACATAAGGCGCTGAAATTGACTACAGACGCTAAATGAGTGTTGAAGCAAACTTTCTAATTGCTATAACAGTTTCAATGTCAATGTTGCCGACGGTACACGTGTATTAGTCGAGATGTTATTGTTGGACTTTATTTTATTAAAGGCTTCATCCGGGTTCAGCCTATTGTATTTTACCAATTTTCCTTGTGATCCAATTACTTAAAGATTTAATGTAATACTTTGTTAAATAAAAAAGAATAGATGATTAAAATTACTAATTGGTTTTATTACTGAGATATAACTGAGAGCTTGCGTTAAAATCTTGTGTTTTCGAGGCTGTCGGTGGTTTTAATTTATTTCTTTCTCCGTTGCTATCATAATGGACAAAACATTAGCTCGGCCTACTTCGGGTGAAAGCTTTCAGGGTTTTTTGACTCATCTTTGTTAATATTTCCCTAGTCAGTGCATCGTTTGTTTCTTTACGTCAAAAATAATTTAAGTTTTTTTTTAGCGTTTATTTAATGAATTTCAATCTTATTTATTTTGAAATTTATTTCATGTATTAAAACTTATAATTTGTAAATGTGAATTGAACTATAAATTACGCGACAAAATTAAAAACCAAAGGTTCTCGAAACATTTTAATAAAACTTCAAATGAATTTTGTGGTTATTTGATTTGTAACCGCGACATTTCTATCGGAATTAAACGTTACAAACAATTTTATAGTTACTTTTATTTATTTTATTCTTATATACCTTTTAAATTTATTATTACTATCAATGAAATAAATATTATTTAAATAGACATAAATATTTTCATTAATAGTTTTATATTCGTTTTATAATATTCCGTATGTAATCAGGAAATTCAAGAATATTGTAAAGAATAACCGTTGAATGTTAATAGCAATAAAATGTCTTATTGAAATTCGAGAAACATACGCGTTATGACATTTCAAAATTAGTTCTTCAAAAGTATTAAGAAAGTTGACAAGTAACGAATGTCATCCCAATTTAATTTAAATACAAAGTACCGGAACGAGTGACAGCAGAATACGATATAAATTTAATTAAATTATTATTTGCATCACTTCATCGGTAAAGGAAATTATTATCACAAAAGGGTAAAATGAATTGAGTTATAAATTATTGTTCAACGAAGAACTGTTATTTTATATTATTATAATATAAAGAATTTTATATTTGTTCTTATTATTTAGGACAGTAGGAGTATTTGCACCTGTTCTTAATGATAATATTACTTTAATAAGTTTATTCTGTTGTCATATGTCCCTTGTGCCTTGTGCCTGTTTTTGCTTAAGCTCACTAACCCTTTAATCCGGAATACTAACAAAAACAATACTAATTATTGCTATTTAGTGGTATAATATCTAAAGAGTGGGTATTATCTACCAAAACGGGCTCGCACCTTACCCCCTACCCAAGCACATTGTCACGTCATGATTGTCGTGTCGTGTTATATTGTTACCGTGTGTCAACCGTTTTCGTCCACCATAAGCGCAGCTCCGACGCGTCAACCGCTTTTGTAGGGCTATATGGGTTTAATTATAAACATGTTCACACGAACTCGAGTGTGCAGAGCGATGAATCCTATTTGACCACTAACATCATACTCGATCGATCGAACTCTATCTAAAACGATATTAATGTAGTAAGTTCAGTAGTAAAACGCTTACTTTCTTGTACTCAAAAGCTATTTATAAACTGAATACATTAAAGTACATGAAATAGTAGCATATCAATATTAAATGTATTCAATGTAAAAAAATAACTTCGGATAAAAAATCCTTGCTAAAAGTTAGCCCATTTAGAAATAAGCTACAGTGTCTATCACCAACTCTGGTTAGGCGTTGTTGTATAAGCCAACGATTGGGATATTAACAGGCTAATAGTATTTGACTTTTGTAAGCGATAATAGTAATCACTCAATTGACTAAAATTAAAAATTTATAAAATAAAATATATAAAAAATATATATTTGCTTTCTCCTTTATTGTGAACCTGATGGCTGCAACAAAGATCCATTCCGTGTAACCTTTAAACGGGTTTGATCAACCTTGTGAAGTGAAAGTTCGATAACAGTGAAACCTTAAAAATGCAGCCCTACCACTTTTCTAATAACGAGATGCATAACCATATGTGACATACAAGTTTAACCCGACGGACACAACATATGATTATAATCTATTAGGACTGCGCCGTGTATGTTAATCTGAACCGCTTTCACGTCGTTCGTCTTATGCGGCATAGCAGGGGGTTATTTTCCAACAGCTTTACGTAAAAGTTTAAAAAACAGTATGAGAAAATAAATGTATTTGTTTACAAGTTTGACTATCCATGATAAATGCAACCCATTAATATATTACGCATGTTTTGTATCCACATACCAACATGGGGATAGCACTATGCCTAAACTCCAAACCTTCTCTTCAAAAGTACACAATTCAAGATTCAAGCTAGCAATTAGCTCAAAGACGCTAACTACTTAGCAAATTCTTTACACTTATAACAACTTACGTAGAAATAGAAAATACTGGGTTAAATTCTCATATGAGTAAAATTCTCTCGAGGAATAAGTAATTGGATAAGTTTATGCAAGATGAGTCGACGCATGAGCAAAAAGTCCCTCTGAGGCAATGTTATCGCATATTCTCGTAATATATTCGCAATAATTTCGCGTCCCCACCTCAGGCGAGCTGTAAAGCACGGTTGACAGTTTTACTGGTGGTATGCGCGAGAAATAAAACTTGCTTGAATCCGCGGATGTTCCACGCCTTAACGCTCCGTTTTTAATACCCGTTTTATGATTGTTCCGAGAAAAAGATTTTGTGAAAACACCGGCTTGAGACCGGTAAAACTGTATTTATAGTCAACGATTTTTTATCGCGCTATTTATTATTGTTTTGTTATGAACAAAAATATATTTAGTTTCAGTTGAAATCATGACAACGATGACGTCTGGATTGATTTATTTATCATAAAATAGTATTATTTCAATGTCAATATCGTTTAATTAAAAGAGACAAAATTGGAAAATTGGGTGCTTTTATTAACGTGCAAAAAAACCTCAAAATATGTTAAATTTTTTGTTTGCAGTTATTTTCTTGAAAGTTAATACACATAATTAAGTTCAATATTGTTTGATATTGTATTTATAATCAATGAGATATTGATTGTTAAATTTAGACTCTCTGCGTATATATTATTGTGAATAATTGTGTGCACAACACAGATGCACTCTCTATTTCCGCAAACATGAAGTCCGATATGATGACTATCCGGCACGACCGGAGAGAGACCAAGATTATTACAGACATTCCGAGCGCACACTGACATCTTTCGAAATGACTGAAAACCCTTGACAACACTTTTAGCTTTGTACCTAGAACCTCGGATGGGTAGCCTTATAAGCTAGCTGCGGAATCAATTAAGCCTGGTGAGTAACATTTCTTACATAATATCAGAATTGCTTTTAAATATACCCATCTGCCTCATAAAATATCTTAATGGACAGTGTATAATATTAAAGTTATTAAAATATACTTTACTAAGTGCTCTTTAATAATAAAACGTACATCTCACCGAAAACATCTTAAGTATTTTATAAAAGTAAACATAAAAATTTTTAGCTCAGACATCAAGAAAGTTTTCAAGCACAACCATTAAGATGAGTTGGTAAAATTGCTTGCAGTAAAATCTGATGGCATACATAGAAAGAAAGAAATAAAGAATAATTAAATTGGAGTAACAATTAATAGGTAACAAACAATAAAAATTTAAAAGAAAAATAAACACTACACAAAAAGGTAACGTTTAAAATAACTTAATTACTATTAATTAAGATTTGATTCCCAAAATGGTCGTAACTAAGCATATTATGTCGCGTCTATGCAATAAATATGTATTGCTACGTACTCCATGGAGTAAACATATGAAGACATTATTATAAGAATAATCAATTATATTTATAATCGATTCGTGAAAGACTGGCACTTTGAATGACCGCGGAGTTTCTATCGGAACTTTGGAAGTAAAATAAATAAAAAAATAAATAAACAATTAAATCAATATATATTAATCAAGAACTATTTGTAGTATTTAATTTTTAGATTGGAATATGCTATATATAGTTATTTAACTAAAAAGTGGTCTAACGTAAGTTAATATGGTGGAATTATTCGTGTCCTTTCTACTAAGGCAATATATTCCCTTGTAATTGTTCTTAAAAGCAACCCCTTCTATTATTCGATGAAGTGTAAAGGGATGTAATTTATAGGGTAAGTCGGGGCCACTTGATTGTACGCAATAACTGGTGATAATGTTTGTTTAATTGCTCTTTCGTACCCGAAAATGGGTAATAAAATTAGTTTTATAACTACATTTTACTACTAGTTTTTCATGCCAATGATAATAATAATTACATTAAGGCAAAGAAAACAGTTCTCAAAGAACATTTTGGCTAAATCAAGCTCTTCGTCTGATGGGTATTTCTGTTATAATATTTCATTTAATATATGAAATATATAATAATATCCAATCGGAAATACAAGAAATAATCTTATAAACTTTCAATATATATAAGCAAGCATGTACAGTTTGCTCGATATACGGTTTGAGATCACAGACAATAAAATATATTAGGTTTTTTTTTGTGTCAAGAAATTTCTCCGTAGCATCTCCGTCTGATAGATTTCTAGTCGTGCTGGATTGCCATACGATTATATGTGGTTGTTAAGGTCTTAGAGTACACTTCTGTTTATGTATACACCTATACCATACACTATACACAATGTTTTGTGCGAATATGGTTATGCGAGAGCAATCACTGTGGCCTAATTTCGGTCATAACGCCGAAACATTTTTCTTTATTTCTTAAAAAACAGATTGGTGTTGTCTATCTAGTCTGATATTATATCTGATCTTAAGTAGTTACTATCGTTCATATATATTAGCGCTGGAAGAAATATTTACCATTTCTGAAATCGTCAAGAAATAGCAAACTATAAACATACATTTATATACAATATAGGGCCCACATGAAAAGTAGAATCAATTTAACTGAAAAACTCAGTTTTAAATTTGAGAATCATGGGTGTTTTAAATTTATTATTTCAATTATATATATATATATATATATATATATTGAAGGAAAACCTGCATAAGTTGGATAAAATAATTCACATGTATATCACAATAGATCTTTTTTTCTACTTGCTACAGTGCAAGTGAGCAATGTACGCTGTAATAGTTCGGCGTATCTTTGCTTTTTATAAGGTTGGCAAAGGTAGGTTTTGTCCAGAATTTTAGACAATCTTTGGAAAAAGCGTCATGGATTTAACCTTAACTGTAAAATTTATAGAAATTAAAGCAAAAGTAACAACTGATAAAACTCTTGCCCTATATTAGTCCCCACCGGGCCCAGTTCATCCCCAACTTAGTCCCATAAAAGTTAAAGAGCACATTACGGCAAGTAATAACCGAACGGACCCTAAATTGGACAGGCCGGCTCGTGTGATCCGATCTATTTGTTTCGTACCCTTTTTAATGACACCATTAATTATCTAATTATGATATAATTTAATTTTTATTAAAGATTGTATAGTAAACATTTGTAAATCATTAATAAAAAAAAACTTAAAAGTAGTTAAATTATTCGATAAGCTTTGTTTATGTTTACAGCATATTGCATTGCTATGTTAGTGTTGAAACCGACCGGTTGCGGTAAGACTTGGTTGCGAGATCTCTATTATCTAATCCAACCGTGCCCTGTTAAAGAGCAATAACCTCACTAACATTAAAATGCTTTGTGCAGGTTACGAGCCTACGTTTCCTAATAAGGTAACAAAGGTGTCAATTTCACTTAAGCTTATAGCCTATTTAACGGCTGTTTTTAAGAACAGTAACACTATGTTTCATTTATTTTGGTACAATCCTGTTCACCAAGGTCGGATATTGTGCAATACTTTTTATTATTATATGCATAAAATTAAATGTATGCAAACCTTTATTTTATATTATTTATGGGCTTTACTAAACACTGGTTTAGTTTAACTCAAAATACAATTAACACTGGTTAAGTTTAAGTACTAGAAGAGTGTACTTGACAATAAATTCAGACGCAATAAATCTTTTCTGTAATTCATAAAATCCATAGATCGTTAAAGTATTGTTTAATTAAGTTTAAAATCAAGGATATCTCGTAATCCATCCTTACGTTATGTAATCTTCAATATGCGTTTAATGTAAGTTAAATCTCAGTCTGAAGATTCAAACATTTCAGTAACAATCGTCAATCTTGAGATTGGCGTCGTAATCCCGGTATGAGTTAGTTGAATGATCGTGAATTACGTAATGTGAGTCGTGGCTAACAGTTGCTTGGCGCTTACGTTTTACTAATCCCCTTGTCGGCAAGGTTCCATTCGACGAAGGGTGAGGCATTAAAGTAACTCACACTTAAACCTTTTTTTATCTAGCACACATCTACATTTTACTTACACTTGCGATAATATGAAAATTGTGTTCCTTTTTATGGAAACTCACAAAGAAATAACGAGTGCTATTATTCTTATAAAGGTATACAAGTTCTGTATGTGAGGTTTATTTCGTGTATCGTAGATGGTTTTCAAATCTGCGATTGCACTATATGGTGACCGCACATTGGAGCAGGGTCGAATAAACTCCAGACATTTTTAAGACTAGAGGAGACCTTTACTCAGCTTTGGAACAGTCACCGGCTGTTAATTAACTTTTTTTGTATTAGAGATATTCTCTTTTATTAATTTAATAATATTGCTCATAGAAACATGTCAAAATCAAATATTAAAGAACTTTAGACAATATTGCTTAGTTAACATTAGTAACGTTTATTCAAAGCGATTGAAGGTATTATAGGCATTCGACGTATGAATGCCAACGCTCCGCCCGCAAACTCGCATGCATTTGACATTAACTGATTTGAATGCATTTTGTGTGCGATGGGAAATTTACCGTAAAGTTATTTGATCGTCGTCCAAGAAATTCTGATAAAATTGAAATGTATGTTCATGTATATTTACTTTAACTATAATATAAGAGGGTATCTTGTAAAATAATGAAATATGAATGTACTTATAATTTATGTCTTCTCTCGTTCGGCTAAACCTGCTTTCGTAATAAATAATATGATAAAATGATTGATTGTCTATTAGTTGCAAATAATTTTATATGTTTGTGGTCACTGGAACTGTGGTTAAAAAAGGTAACTATTAAAAAAAACATCTCTGTTCTGTAAATGTTTACATTCCAACTATGTTTATGTAACGTATAAAATTTATTTTATTATTTAAAATGCAATTAAATGTAAATAAATAAATATATTTATTCATTTATTAAATTTAATGAAAATCTTAGTGTTATGCATACATACACTTAACATTTCGTCTAGTTTTTACTGCTGGTAGAGCTTTGAGCTGAACTGTCTGGGCTGGTATAGCGCGTTTACCGGTTATTCTACAACCAAGCGGTACTTTCTTGTATCGTATTGTTTTTCGGCTTAAATGGAAAGTATGCAAATGTAATTACAGACACGTGACATAATAATCATAACATATGGTGCACAGATAATAATAATAATACATAGAAGGTATACGACGTGTTTAATTTTTGTACAGCGACATTGGTAATTTTTTCAACTGTTACATTAATATTTAATTCTAATCTAACCTCTTTGCTTACTTAAGTTAATATCTACGGTTTGATTATAACGTCTGATTTAGTTGTTATGAACTTTTAATTGAAGGTTTTTAAGATAAAAAAATCAACAAATTACGTCAGTTCTCAACTTTCTGACTGTTATCAAAGACAACCGTAAAATGTTTTTTTCGACGTGATAACATTTTTTTCCTGTTTTGTAATTCTGATGTTTTGAAGATAAAAAAAGAACTTAATAAATGTAAAAATACTATTATAATATTATGTAAAACTTCGTATACTTACAGACGATAACTAAAAAGTTGGAAAACACAGATAAAAATGTGGATTTTTGGGAAAAGAAAATCAATTGCCATTTAAATACAAAATAATAACAATAACGACAAAATAATTTGTCTGTCAAATCTATAAAAATATATTATTCAAATAATAAATAAACCGAACAGCGTGAGTCGAGACAAGTATTTTTATAGTTAACAAAACAATGGCAATAATAAAATAGCTTCGAAGTATGAAAATAAAAAATATAAAACTTGATATAGTTTCATTAACCTTTATAGGATCTGTGCTAGATTCACCTCTCTTCTGTTTACAATTCCACGACTTACGTAACAAAAACATCCGTTCTGAAACGTACACGTCAAATCCTCAATAACAAGACAATTGTTGTTCTACTCGTAATTGGCAATAGAGTCATAATTCACGATAACAAAAGGCGAATATCGCGCGGGGTATCAGTGATTCTAATTAACATCGCAGAATTGAGCCAACTTAGGTGATACCCTGGAGCAAACAATACCTCATTCCATTGTTACATTTGCGCTGACTTAATGGTGACACCCGAGGAAACGTTAATTAAACAAGGATTCGACGAATAAGATATTGTGCGGTCTCATAACTAGATTGTGAATGTGCGAACTAAACTTAATTATTGTTTCACAAGTATTGTTTACGCGCGCTTTTGGCAGTGAATCCCTTAATCCACTTAAGTCCTAATAGAAATTTAATACAATTTTAATGACATTGTCCTTTAAACAAAAAATTAGTTGCTTATTTTAGACAGAGAATGAATTGGAAAGGGTATGTTAGCTTAGATTAGCTTCAGTGTTTGTAATATCTGAATTCCTCCTGACCGAATTCCAACCAATAAAGTCTGTGCAAGCATAGGTATAGTATCTACTTCCACACTTTCATAAAGCATTAGTAGAACATATCAGAGGCAAAAGTAATAACTTCACGTGTTTCCGTGATAGGGAAAAGTAGCACAGCATATGTCTCAACTCTAGCTAAATTCTGCTCTAAATTCTGGCTATTGAGAATATTGTGATGAAAAACTATATTTTTTTATTGGCTAGACTCAATATTTAAACCCAGCAATCTAATAAGCTACGCTTTAGACCGAAGTTGTTAAAAAAACTGGGAAAAAAAGAGAGTGAATAATATCACGCACCTTACCAGAAAGAGCTTTGCTCAACCATTTTTTCTAAGAAATTAGCAAAAAAGGCACAAATAAAAAAAATAAAAGGTAAAGATATCCCGAGTATAAAGATTAATGAAACGATCAGACAAGCAAAGTCATACTGCAGGGTTTTTGTAACGAAGAAACAATGTAGCAATACAAAAAATTTTGGCACAGGTTCACTTTTCGATATTCAGATATTCATTTTCAGATGAAGCGATCAGAATTTGCCCCACTTTCATAATTTATAGAACATCAACAAAAGAGTTCGACCTAAAAATACAAATGAATATTCAATGAGAACAGTTAAGCGCAGTTAGCGTTGTTACTTACAATAATAATAATTATATTTGAACATTAAGATTACTTTCGAATTAATGCTAAAATATACGATTCATTTCAAAAATTTAAGAGCGCTTTTAGCATCAATTTATAAATTAGTAAATTAATATAAGCAATTATTCATATTTAATCCATGCTATTTTACTAGTATAATATTTATGTAGAACTTTGGGAGATATTTAATAATGAAGTAAGTTAATTAATATATATAGTTAATGAGGTATATATAGTTTGGTTGAAATTAAAAAAGAAACGTATATCTGATAATTACATAATACAACTCTATTGTTTTATAACTTTTAAATTTAACAAAATTTAGTATAATATATTATGCATTAAATGAAATATACGAATTATTCTCTATTTTATTCCAAATATTGGAAGACCTTTTCAGAAAAGGTATGACATAATAATGGGATGAAAGCTCGTCTCATCCATCATTTTATTTCACTTCATTAGCTACTGCGTACAAAATGTAAGCTGTTGTCCACCAGCCGCCGGTCGCATGAACAGAAATGTCAACTGGTTAATAAATATTTAACCTTTTCATAATTGATGTATATTACTGACATTACAATGAGGATTCAACTGATACCTCTTATTGCAAATCTGGGCACATACTATTAATTAATCAATATAAGCCGAGATGGCCCAGTGGTAAGAACGCGTGAATCTTAACCGATGATCGTGGATTAAAACCCGGGCAAGCACCACTGAATATTCATGTGCTTAATTTGTGATTATAATTCATCTCGTGTTATACGGTGAAGGAAAACATCGTGACGAAACCTGCATGTGTCTAATTTCACTGAAATTCTGTCACATGTGTATTCCACCAACCCGCATTGAAGCAGCGTGGTGGAATAAGCTCCAAACCTTCTCCTCAAAAAAGGAGAGGAGGCCTTTAGCCCAGCAGTGGGACATTCACAGGCTGTTACGGTTACGGTACCAGTTCAAGTCACATCATCATCATCCTTTTTTCGTCCACTGCTGGACATAGGTCTCTCCGATGGCACGCCACTTAACTCGATCTTCAGCTCTCAATCTCCAACAACCAGTTCACGTAACACCACGTAAATATCTCTCTGCTGTGTGTACTCCTCGTTTCACTACGCTGCACCAATGTGGTTTGGTCGATGCAAATGTAAAGGATGCACACATATTAAGAACATGAAAATTCGGTAGTGCTTGCCCAGGTTGAACTCGCAATCTACAAGGAATATATTAGATCCTACACATTGATTATATAAGTCATGCTTAAGATTTTTTAAAGCGGAGTTGATCACTAACAAAGTTACAATCAGGTTTTTGTAACGAATAGAAAAAGTACTACTAATGCGTATCTTAATCTTAGTTAAGTAAATAGTACTATACCTCTTTTTATTCTAAACAGTATAAAAAACTCGATACTTTAAACCTAATTTAAATCCGAATTTGATGTATTTACCTTTCGATTAATGTAATTTTACATCGTATATCAATAGAAAATGTACTTAAAGTACTAAGTAATATTTTCAATAAGCAACAAGATCCTTTTACAGTAAAAGCATAGTTCAAATTGAACTTTAATATTTTATATTAGAAATAGATTTTCACACTGAAATGTAAGTAGCGTGTGAAAAATATTAATATTACCGCTGATACAAGAGATATATATTTTTAAAGAACAATACTATAATTTCTTGTTTCATTTCTTTGTATCAAGAATCAGGAACCACATGCAATTTTCACATTGTTAATCGGTTTGTACGACGTTGAGCTATTGATCTATATAATATTATATTTATTATTTTTTGTTTGTTGTATATATATATATAGATTATTGGCCTTACAAACTTTATTTTAGTTAAACACTGATCTCTCTCTTTCTGTTTTTATTAATTTGACATTCGTAAGAAGAAGACACAGCATTGTTTATCGGTTCACTCGCTAAACAAGGCCGTATAATTGTAATTAATTTTATTGATTATTTGTATTAATGTAAGTATTAAACGTTTTTATTGTTCCGTAAACTCATTCTGAATATTTCAAATATGTTGGCACTATTCCAGTAGCAGGAAGCCTCGCACAAAACAAAAGCTCTGCAATTGAATTTTGTTTTGATTGGTGATTTTGTTATCGTATTGATATTTAAATATTGAACTGTATTGTAAATGTTGTAACAAATATAAAGTTATATAGACCGAGTATTCATATGAAACTAAATTTGATATACGCTGGAACAATTTTTTGTGTGGGTTCTAAAATTATTTTTGAAAATTGTATATGCGATTTTGTGTTTAATTCGAATGACCTTATTTAAACTGCTTCCGTAGATTAATTGTTAGTTTAAACGGCTGTGGTTACTTATAATATTTGGTTTCCGGGTTGGACCAATCATAGTGATTGGGTTATTTTGTCAAGAAATTCTTAGTAGCGGCCCGAAGTTAGCTATTAGTTTATTAGTAGCTACAATTGATCTCTCGCCGGTCGGAACGAATTACTGTCCTATTTGTATGTATGCATGATGCCCTATTGATATACTTTGAAAGTGAGGGGGATAGAGAGTGCAATTATATTTGCACACACACCTCTAAACTATAATATCTTGCGTATGTTGTTTAGTGTTTGACATTGACAGCCGAAGTCTAGTCAAAAATACTTTCGTATTATTAAACATTTTTTTAAATGTTTTGATCTGTATTCGTCAAAAATACCGACGATTTATTCGAAAAATATGCTTTAACTTTTTTTAACGATAATTTACAGAACCAAATTGATATTTAGTTGATATGTAAGTATAGGTAAAAGAAAATTCTTGATATAAAATATGCCACATTGATAAATTGATTTTAATCAATTGTGCACACGTGTTAAGTAAAAAGCCCCGCCGAAATAAAGAAATAAGTAATACAATTACTCGTGATAAATTACATTTTAGAATTGAAAGCGTTGACAAAGAGGCCCAATGATATTGTTATTAAGTCAACTGTAGCTACTCTACACGTGCGGCGCTCGAGGCGTCAATACTCGCCTCCCCGATAAATAAGAAGTGGCTGTGTTCCGAATACAATTTAACTTGAAATAAAATTTTGTTACCCTTCGCAATGAATAAGTCGTATATGACCCGGAATGGGAGGGCTTTCTCCTATCTTGCGCTATATCGCTTCGGGAACACGTTACTTGCCGATTCGCTGACTTTCGTGTTTTATTTGGTTAATGACATGTGCAAATCCGATAATAGATATGCTAGCATTATATATTTTTAATTTGAATATTTTATTCATGGAAATTTTTAGTCTTTTTATTTGTTTTAAAATAGTTTTTTGTACAAATCATTCGAGGGCACTCACACCCACCCAGATCCCTCTGGGTGGGTGTGCATATTATAGAGAAAAATTAAAATGTTTTTAGTTAGTAACAAGAAGTAGTAATATTGTGTTTTGTTTTTTTTGCTATTAATTTCTATGATTATTATGAAGCCTATTTTGTATTACAAAAATGTATAAGCGCTTACTGGTTAACGAATCGAATATACAATTGTGTCGAAACTTTGTATTTTGTATATGATGATAAAATATATTTTATCGTCTATCCACAGAAAACTATAGATAACCGTGTATTTTTTGTTAAAATCATAATATATATATATAAAAATAAAGACAACTAAGCATAAACAAGTTAAATTAATTTGGATCGTAACATGTTCCAAGCTCCCTGTTTATTAGTTAGGGAGTAATCAACATTTTCCTCTTTTAGTTCGATATAACTTTACTATAGGTAAACAATATCGTGTGTACTACACTGATATCAATTTCACGCTACTTATACGGATACGTCTCGAACAAACAAGACTCCAAGGCGTGGGAATCAACACTTGTTTGCAACACGAGTATGGCTTGCTCCTGATTATTATGTACAAGGACGAGTGATGATATTAATAATTTATATATTGACTGTAGAAAATGAAATGATGCTCTAGTAAAAAAAATATGAAACTATTTTTTATCAAAATTGAACTAAACTTTATTCTAAAATGTTCTTAAAAAACAGAGGAAAATTTACAAATATGTATCCTTGATGCTGAACCAAACCGCTTGTTTATAGCTACAGTTTTTGTATACAGTCCCTCACTTACAAGAAACATAAACAAAAATCTTGTAAATTACCAGACAAATCATTCAGAAGTTCACTATGAGTCCTTACATTCAACAAGGTAAGAGAAAAAAATCATTGTATATGTTTTATAACTTTTCACACTATGAAAGCAGTGACTACCGTATTTTATCCAAGTGGGGGAGTAAAATAAATGAAATAACGCATTATAAACAAGGGCGAATTGGATTTTTCTTTAAGACTTCGTTGTTTTATTCATAAGATTCTTTGAATAAAGATGAAAATATTAAATCAGACCAGAGAAACGACGTCTCCGGGCTAATGTGGTTGGGGGTTAATAGTCATACATATTAATGCAAAAAATAATATGTTGACCGCGCAAAATATGAGTGAGCAAACAAATAAGTAAAACTTATATGATATTAGTATAAAAACATCTATCTATCTAATTATATATATCTAAATATCTATCTAGTTTAAGTAGATATAGTTAAAAAATATTTATGAAACAAAAATATATAATAAAACTTTTTAAGCGACCGTTATTTGGTGGTTATTTTGAACAAATTGCGATAATATTAAGTACTAAATTCAGCTCAATCGGTTCGGCTCAGTCGGTGGGAACTAGTTTAAAATTTATTTCTAAGATTTTAGCCGCACATACTAGCGTGTGAAGTATAATAAAAGCTTTTTAAAATGTCACTTTTTATCTTAAAAATTGTAGATTTTTGAACTATTATTTTGTATAAGTTTAGGCTTATAATATAATGTATTCGAAATACTAAACAATGTTTATATTTATTTTATTTTAGGTAAGCAAACGAGCAAATTGGTAATGTTACGGTAAATGGCATCCTTCACATATAGACACTGAAACTGAAAAAAAAAATAAACCGATTCTTGTACCAGCAACTTTAGGATACAAAATATCATGACTCGCATCTACAATTAAACGTGTTCTCACTTATCATGTAAGCTGGAATACAGCGAACCAAATTACATTGCTGCTTGGTGGTAAAATAACTGGTGGGTAGTATTCAACTTGGTCTGGACAAACTGCTATCACCGGTAAATGATGAATATAAAATAATATTTAATGTCCAAGCGTTCAGAGAAAGCATTCCTGACAGGTCCGTAATCGAATGGACGATGTATTATTATTGTTTTCTATTTATTATATCGTCTTACAATGAATTTTATATTGCGCTGAATTTATATTAAACAAATAAGAAAACATTTGTTTTGATTCCTTACTGCACTGTGTCATGGTTATGTCAACTATTTATTTTGTAGTGCGTTATTAGTGAGGACCATCTGAAGAAAATCAGGAACACATTCTCTCAGCGGTCGGACCTTAATATAGTAAACAGTTGGAATTAACCAATAAACCGTTTCATTTGATTAGTAGACCGTCGGGAGGGAGGCGAGTAAATCAGCCGAATAATAGCAATAATCACATGTTTCAACGCAATATAGTTAGTAAAACCATGTTCTATGTTTTTTTTTCTTATTTATTGCTTTCGTTACGGCGGTTACAGCCTACCACCATTCAGCCAATATAAATTATTATTAGTTTGATTCTGACCTTTTGAAAATGCCTAAGGCATTATTTCTATTATTTAAAAATATATATTGGTGCTGATTAGGGCACAGATAACATGATAGGGTTTGTTACGGGGGTATAGAAAGAAAGTATAAAATATTGTAGAAAGTGATATTGGTACATTTAGTTCCATTATTTATTTTTAATACTAAACGATTATAGAACAATTGCTATCCTTGTTAACTTCATATCTACAGAAAAAGATAGTAATATATTACTGGAATGCTTAGAAAGATAACAATACTATTACATAAATATAACCTTGTGTTTCAGCTTGCTATCGATCGTTTAATTCTTATATTCTGCCTGAATTCTAATTTGATATGTAAATTTGTATAACAATATCTAATTAAATCAATATTTGTCTCAAATTTATGTATATACTTTTCTATTTTACGTAACATTTGTGATGTACTTAAGTTTTTGGAAGATGTGCCATGAATCCGAATCAGCTTGATGCAAATTATATATAGTAATTATCATATGGAATAGATACGTTTTGTATTTACTGCTGATTGCATTATTATGTACTTATGTAGCTAATTATAAAATGTACTCTCAGCTAAATAAAAAAAATGTATACAATAGCTATAAATAAATTTTATTATCAACAGGATATAATATACCTCTATTTAAATAATTTGCAATCTGTTCAACCTTTTGGATGTTATGGTCTGGCGAACGTAATTAAGTCCTTAGCAATGTAAGTTTTTTATATATTAAATTACCAGAAACAAATCACGACTTTTCTATAAAAAAGTATCGTGAAAACAAGTGAATTCGATTTTTGAAAAGTAATGTTAAACGTTTAATGTGATATTCATTTGAATTTGGAATTCCAAGTCAAATGTATAGTATAGAATTTCAAAATACGACAATTCCATAGATTGTATAAAATAATATGACTTTCATGCTTATAATATGATTGAGATTAGTGAGATAGTATATATTCGTATTGTTTGAAAAAAAAATTGGTTATTAAAGTCGTAATACGACTCAAATGACATTAACAATGTAGATTTTTCTATGGTTATTTCAATATTGTACTTTCATGATGAAGTAAACAAATATTTTTAAAAACAAAAATTTAAGCGGGTTGAAGCGAACGGTCGGTACTCCGCGGTCGCTGTTTTATGCCTCACTTCCACTGACAAAAGTGTTGTCTGTTTCGACGTCACGTGTTCGTTATGGCCTCTAGTTTTCTGAATAGGAGTTTTACTTTACTCTTATTTAAGTATATACGCTTTTGTTTACTTTATTAAAGAAGTTTTACAAATTTTATTTATTTATTTATTTATTTATTTATTTATTTGGGAAACAAACAATTATGATTACACTTAATAGTAAAAAAAAAACAAATATAAGAAAAACATAAATCAATCAAGTTTCCACTAAAAATTAATACAAATAAATGACATATTATATTAAGAATAAAAACAAAAACAGAAAGCATAAGATGCAAGTGAAACTTCTATAATTTAAATATATGACGTAAACTAAATTTAAATTTACTAATTTTTGAGTTAAATATATCTAATTCTGTACAATGTTTGTTATAACTTTTACATGCACGTAACAAGAACATATTCTTTGAATAGTCACAGTTACAAAGGGGTACAAAAAATAAAGTTTGGTTTCTCGAGTTAAGGCGAGGACATTTAAAAAGTATATTATTAAAGAGGCTCTTAGAATCAACAATGTTATGAACAATTTTGTATAAAAATATTTGGTCTCTTATACTTCTACGCATATTTAATGGAATGATACCCGAGATATTATTATTGTCAGTATTATCAGAAAAGCCACTTCTAAATCGCAAATGTTTCAAAAATTTTGACTGAATTTTTTCTATTTTGTTTACATACGTTTTATAATAAGGGTTCCAAACTGTAGAGCAATATTCCAAGATAGATCTAACATAAGCATTGAAAAGTAGAATTAAGGTAAAGCTATTTTTAAATTCCTTAGTCAATCTAAGAATAAATCCCAGCATTTGATACGCTTTAGCTATTACATAATTCATATGATAGGTAAAAGTTAGCTTCTGGTCTAAGTAAACACCCAAATCTTTAATCTCGGAAACTCTAATCAGACAGGTATTCTGCAATTTATAATCAAATAATATTGGCCTCAGTTTCCTAGTAAATGTTAGAATGTTACATTTTTTTAAATTTAAGCGTAAGAGGTTTTTATCACAGTAATTATCTAAGCTATTGAGATCATTTTGAAGTTTTAAACAATCTTGGGGCGACTTAATTATTTTGAAAATTTTCATGTCATCCGCATAAAGTAATATGTTACAATTATGAATAGATCGACTAATGTCGTTAATAAAAATATTAAATAATAATGGCCCGAGATGAGAACCCTGAGGAACACCAGAGGTAACGGGCACAAACGATGAACAAAAACCTTTAATAGAAACAGCTTGGCTACGATCCCTCAAATAAGATTCGAGCCAACGAAGCAAGTCACCGTGAATACCAACGGCAGCCGGTTTTTTTACCAACAGAGAATGAGAGATCTTATCAAAGGCTTTTGAATAGTCCGTGTACACAACATCCACCTGACCACCGCTATCCATCACTGCTGCGAGTTGATGAGTAAACTCACAAAGATTCGTTTCAGTAGATCTACCATTGACGAATCCGTGTTGCTGGTCGATGATCAGCGGCCTTAGAACGAAATATAACTGATCATATATAATTTTTTCAAATAATTTAGCTATAGTATTTAGTTTAGATATAGGTCGATAATTTTGAATGTAATGCTTATCTCCGGTCTTATAAATGGGTACAACAAATGATTGTTTCCATGCTTTGGGTATTATACCTGTACGAAGAGATAATTTAAATAAGATAAATAAAGGTAAATCTAAATTACTCCAGCAAGATTTAAGAAAAATGGGTGGAATGCCATCTGGGCCACTTCCCTTACCAATATCTAAATCCTTTAAATATTTTCTAACGGTTTCAATAGAGAGATCAATCGAACCAACAGAAGCTGCAAGAGAGCCATGACAATTATCCACTGGAAAAGAATCGTCAATACAGGTGGATTGTAAACCTGGTTCAAAAGCGGTCTGAAAATAGGTATTAAACATCTGACCGATTTCATTACCGTTGGATGATCGGTCACCATTAAATAACATTACATCCGGGATATCGGCTGAAGCTTTTTTGGATTTAACAAACGACCAGAAGAACTTACTATTACGTTTAATATCATTTTCAGCACTCTCGATATATTTATTATAGCACTCCATCTGAACACGCTTTTGGCGATCCCGCAGGAGATCAAATTTATCATAGTCACTGTCTCTCGCATAAATTTTCCACTTCTTATGAAATTTTAGTTTTTCATTAGTTATTTTTATTAAAGCCCTAGTATACCAGGGAGGATACCTTAGACCATAACATTTTCTGGTAGGAACGTACTTTTTAATAATAACGCTAATAACTTGGTAGAAATTATTTAGTGCTGCTTCTATGTCATTCGTATCTATAACTTCAGACCAATCAATCTGAGCCAACTCTAAATTTATGGCATCATAATCAGCAGCACGAAAGACAGATACGATCTGAATAGGAGGGCACAGTCCTCGCTTATCAACGGTTCTTTACATTGACTGACGTTACAGTCGACATCACTGATAACCAAATCAAGAAATCTGTTATTAATATTGGGAACAACATTAAATTGATTAAAACTTGTAAATTGAAGAAAGCTATATAATGACTGAACACAAGTATCGTTAGTATTAGCATTTAAAGTATTATAAGAACTAGGTTTAGAATGGTTCCATGTAGCGGCACTAATGTTAAAATCGCCTAATATTAAAAAGTGATCATGAGGCTTATTAACATAAGCATTTGAAACAGATTCAAAGAAGTCATCAAGGACATTAGACTGATATCGGCAATGAGGAAAATAGCAACAAAGGAGTTGTAGGACACTGGCAGTAGGGCGTTTGTTTATCTGCAAAGTAACCTGTATCACATCTGCCACAGCACCAGGGAATGCAATGGGCTTAGATTCAATTACTACCAAACCACGTCTAACTGCTATAAGCACGCCTCCACCCATCCGATCCCCTCTTAATGCATAGTCACGGTCGTATCTGTATACATTGTAACGATTATCGAATAGTTCAGCGTCAAAGATTCCAGGAGTCAACCATGTTTCACTTAAACAAATAATATCATAATCATTACTCAATAAGCTCCTGAAAAATGTATTAGTCTTAGTACGTAGACCTCGGACATTTTGGTAATAAATAGAAAGGTTATTCGTACCCATTATACGAGGACATTTTTAAAATACACATATTACTATACAATAAAGAGGAGTGGCGATTCCGATAACACTTACAGTAGACAATATGATATAAAAATAATAAATAAATATACCAGACGTGCAAAAAATGGAATGTATAACATGAATAAGAAAGACAATATTTAAAATTATACTCAAACATATTACAAAAACTTAAATAAATATAACAATAAGAAGAAAAAATAATAATTAAACAATCTCTGATAGCAAACATTTTGTGATATAACATAATATAAATTAAGATAATTCCTACTTTATTTTGTTTAAATCAGAGATGCTAGAAATATGTAGAATGGGACTTGTATCTGATCGACGCACCATAATAGCACAATTCTTAACCCATGTATAAAGATATTTGTTCTCCTTAGCTTTCACTTTAACCCGCTGTAAAAGAGATTTATTAGCACTAGTTAAGTGATCGTTAAAGTATATTTGCGATTTATTGTCATTAAAACCAAGATCTCTAGCGCCCAATTTAAATTTCCTCGCTTTACTTAAGAAATCGTCTTTTTTATAGCGAGCCAGAAAACGTACTACAATGGGTTTAGTCCTTTTTGAGCTATGATCCTTAGGGGCTACGCGAGTTATAAAGTCCAAATCATTGTTTACATCAAGAGGAAAATCTATTCGTTTCGATATACATTTAATAAGATCCATTAAATTTTCGCCTTTTTTTTCCGGTATGCCGTATATTTCAACATTAGACCGTCTAGCCCATTGTTCACGACTGTTCAGTTTAGACTCAATTTGATCCAAATTATTTTTAATTTCTCCAACGTCCTTTTTTGTAGCCTTAAGTGTGTTTATTTCCTTTTCAATCAAGTCAACCTTTTTGTTTAAGCTCTCATACTGGTTATTCATGAATGCTAATTTATAATTTTATATTTATTAATAGTGATTATAATTTGAATAAAAATAATTGATTAAATATAATAGTAAACTATGCGATTGTTTTATTAAATAGTAAAACCCACACTTTTAATAAAACCAATTGTTTTCATTTGAGAAAAAATACGCGAATTTACTCATTGGATTTTATTGGGTTTATTGGAATTTGGTGGTTTGGTATGAAAGTACAAAGTTTTATGTATTTTTTATACAATAGTTATATCCGAGAACTGCAGTGTTTCGCGCTGTGTAGCATTTTTTTAGATTTCGAAATTTAAATAAAATGTAGATAGATATCTTTAGGCGTGAAATGTTTACTAAAACATTTCTCTTTATCAATAAGATTATTATTAAATTTCTAATATAACAATAAACACAAAATAGAAGTAGATTCGTGGTCGTTACACGTGTTCGATCGTGTATATCTCAGTCTCTGTGACGAATGAGTGCTGTCTGATTTGACGTCACGTGTCCGTTACTATCTCTATTTATTTGCAAAACTAGTCCAGCTCTCTGTTTTTGTATATATTTATTTAAACATTAGAACTATTTCGATTTAACAAGAAAACGTAGTTAAATGGCTATAAGAGTCTATTTGATCAAAGTATATTGTAATTATAATTTTTTTTTGTATATAAAATACATTATATTTTCAAGGACTCAAAATCAAAAGCATAAAATAATCACGGAATCGCCTTTAGTCTTAAAAAAGCGCTAAATCGACATCAGATCACCTCCTGTCAGATGTCACATATATTTGTTTCTTAAATCATTGTCTGAAAAAAGTCAGCAGTGAAAATTTTACAGCGCTTTGTATTAATTATTAAATTATATCGTTATTATATAAACGTAAGGGAATTTTGCTAGCTTTAGGCGTGTTCTTAACTATATTTTTTACCATTTTTTAATTAAAACTTTTGTAGATTTATTTATGTTCGATAGAAGTATTTTTGTAGATAACTTTGAGCTATTTAATTGCCTTCTACAAACTTTTGCTAAATTTTAATCATTTCTACCCCATTTGCCTTTCATTCAATTACGTTAATGTAACTAATTATATTTATACAACATAGAAATCTAATTTTTTTTTAAAACGTATATAAACATTTAAAGAGAATATAAATTATTAAATCAGCATCGTTGTTCCTACTGTTATATTATAATTAATTTAAAATTGATTTTTAAAATCTGAAAATAATATATTTTAACTTTGCAAAAAAGTCGCTTAATTCTGTTTTTTGCATCAACGTTAACGTAAATCACAAATCTGATATCTGCGCGTGAAAATGCGCTAATAGTGTTGACAAAGAACATTGTCTAACGAATCGTAATACATTCGTCGTAACACAGTACAAACACCATGTTTTTCCTCTGCTTCTCCCTTCAAAGTCAATACAAGTGTTTTGTTACGCGTTCTTTCTCTGTTAATACAATCTTTGCTCGACGATAGCACTACTAAACTTAACTTCCGATTACAAATAGCTTTTCAACGTTGTTTAGAGAAATTTTGAAGATGTTTCGATAAACTTCACTTTAACAGCTTCGTAAAGGGTTTGTTTTGTTCTTCACGGGAAATTTATATCTGATATAACTTTTCCCTCAGTAGCCCCTTAAGAGCCATTCGACTCACGTGTATTGGTTATTTATTGTATTATTTTTTGATATCGAATACAAAAGTGATTTATTAAAGTACATTTTTAAAATTCATTGAATCAGAAACTGTTGCTGTTGCAAGTTAAGTTGATACTAATGGTTTTAAAACTAGAACAACGCTCATCTTTATTCAGACGGCGTTCATGAATATCACAACGGTGTAAATACAGGTCCCGTGAGAATAGAACTAGTGATAATACACTGATACCACGGATACGTTGGGGGCAATACAGTTCGGGATCTTTACGGCTGAGGTACTCGTAACAGCGAAGTTTTGGCCTTAAGCCGTGGATAAGATGGAATAATACAAGATTAGCAAAGTTCCGCTTGAATAATAAATGTCTTTATGGATATAATCTAACAAACCGGGCTTGGATTTGTAATTTTGTTTGTAATATATATCTATTTTAAGTTAAATCAATTTGTGATATTATAATTTGTTTTTTAAATTAATAATATAGTATCGTTTGTTCCACACAATGTCCTGGATTTGTTGAAGTTAAACGAGTATTGTAACAATCCAGCACTAAAGCTGTGATACTTAGCCAACTTAGTGCAATGAATTAGGTTATTAATAGTCTAAGTCGTTGCTAGCAAGACGCATAGGTCTCTGCGGTACAAGGTGTAATGGAGACGGGATGGGCTAACTTACCAGACATTTGTGCAGCTCCTAACATTATAACCGAGACACTTTAATTGTTGCGATACGACTTGAGTAACTACGTTTATTTTAATTTTTTAATGTATTATAATTCATATAATACATTTATAACTATTTATATATATAATATTACGCCATTTTCACTATTAATTAGTTATTTTTATTAAAATATAAAATAAATATGAAATCTCATTGCAAAACCATTCAAAGTTAATATTAAATTTTAAGTGTCCATTTTATCTCTGCATTGAATCGTTAAAATATTGGGCGTTATGGCAATTTAAAAGCACAGCGTCCGTCATCTCGTAAATAATTTAATTTAAATTATCAAATTAAAAATTTATAGTTATTATTATTTAATGTTTTTGTTACATTTTTAACTTCGAACTACTTAAAATCTAGTGTTTCTTTTACGGTTTGAACCCGCAATTTTCGGTTAAGATTCACGTGTTCTAGCCACTGGGCCATATCTGCTGTTCTAGGTATACCTATATTGTTTTAATTATTACTATATAACACAATAAATACAATTTTACTGTATCTCAATTTAATTTACCAATAAAATTATGGCTATCTACTTTTAAATAAATCTGAGTTGTCATTCATGAATTGCTTGTTATAACTAATTAATATTAGTGTCTTTTATATGCATATTATAAACTGGTGATTATAACTTTGGCCATCAAAGTTATGATTAATTAATATAATTTTATTGTCCTAGCCGAGACGTGGTGACAAAAACATCATAAAAATGTCTTACTTACCCGCTAAATTATATTTCTGTATTATAAAGCTGTACAGTTTGTACGGCTGAATGCCTAATCTCAGGAAATGCTAGGTTCGTTTTAATGGTGCTTTTTTATTAGGTAGTTCGTTTATTGTGAAATATTATAGATTCTATAACTTAAGGCTATATCTCTAAGGAGTGTCGCAGTTAACATAAACGTAGTACAAATAATTGGGCAAGTGTGAGGTAGAATAAAGAATGAATTAATGATGTTCCTCCTTACTTGGGGCTCAAGCTTTCTTCATACGACATTTCATTAAATCACAGACAGACAGACACAGATTTTTCACAGTTATAATATCGATATAGATTAGGATTTTATTATCAAATAATTGATTCTCAACCACGCTTATCAATCTTTTTTGGGTCTTCTCCATCCTACTTGAAATTGGCGAAATAATCTGTGCCCTGCTGGCACAACTAAAAGCTATTAAGGCGCTGACAGCAGCTGACAAAAGGCTCCTACTGTCGTAATTAAAATCACTTTAAGCTTAATCTATTGAAATAGTAACATATAAAAAAATATATGTCGATCTTAATCTGTTGAAACAGTATTTTTCCATTTAACTGTAAAGAAATATACAGTTTATGAAAAATGGACAACAAACGAATAAAAAAAAATGCTGACAAAATAAATTGAAATTAACGTAATTATTTTCTGAAGAAAAAAATTCAATTAAAATAATCATTGAGAATATTAGTTGGGCGCAGTTTAAATATCGAAACATCGAACGTCATTATGTATTGTCGGCATCTTAAGTTTAAGGTTAGTTGAATTGGAAGCTAAGCATTTGACATATGAAAAGATAAGAAATTAATATTTCGAGTGTACCACATTTCATGTAAAATTCAATTACTCGTGATACAATATTCGTCTACACTTTATTAAATCCGTTCACAGGCCAAGCACATGCAAGTTACATATAGCGCTATAAATCATGTAATATACCACCAGGCATAGCTTTATTAAATGGTCTCTCTTGCAAATGGTCCATGCATTTTCAATCACCAATCTTTTTAAAATGAATTCCGTGGCAACTTCACGTTAATGATTTTTGGGAAACTTTTTATTAGGTTAACATAGCTATGGATAAAAAATATTTAAAAAAACAAAAACCGATTTCAAAACTATACCCATGTTTTTAAACTTAAACTAAAAAGTAAAAAATAATATTTTACTTCAAAGCAACAAAATTTTTGATACTTATATCTATTTAATATTTATATACCGTTATTTTTGGAGTCGGTGCCAGCTAAGAAGGACAGCTTAATCCTGCTTTTGCAACAAACTTTCGAACTTTCATAAAATTTTATGTGTTTCTTTCCAATTATCAGCTTTCGTTCGATTTCGCATTCAGATATTAATAGATTAATGGAGTTTCTACCCAGTTAATCTATGAATGTCTATTAAGGTTATTTTTCTTTGTTAGTAGTAAATTACAATGCTGTGATACGATTTTTTGGCAAATTTGCTTTTCAATAAAGACGGCGAAGATCACCATCAGCCATCTGCTTGGAGACATTAAAATGCACAAATGTTTATGTGTACACACACACACGTGTACACACATAAACATTTGTGCACACAAGTGCACTATCAAGTTAACTTTTCTATTTCGATCAGAAAGTTTTGGAGATAAGGCGCAGGACCAACACCGTTAATTTCCTAATTCTGGGATGCTGATGAGATTTCCTTGAGACAAAAACTCAAAGAATTTGTACTGACCTGTCCCATATATTCTAAACCCGGACCTCGAGATATGACTAAAAGCAACTAGACCAATGAGGCGGTTAGGCAAACAAACGTATACAAATTTGTTTATCGTATCAAATTATTATATTGTTCGAAATATTATTTATACGGTCCATGAATTTCAAATGAGATGAAAATATTGATAGCAGATATAACGACAGTATTGCTTAATATTATGTTGATACATAATCGTAGCTTCGTAATATAATCCCGACAATGACACTGTGGTAACCACACGTCATAATTATATATGAACATTTCGGACACAGATTACATAACTATAATTTCAGTAGTCGAATGAAAATTGGCACTTCAATGCGAATAACTTTTGTAATATAAAAAATATTACGACTATCTATAGTTGCGGGTGTTTTAAAATTATCAATTTTGTTTCATTGTGAACTGATTTATTTATTTTTAATTATTATACAAAAACTTTTAACATAAAACGTTTATTACTAAATAATAATACATATAACTATATTGGTTTACGCGATGCGCCAGTAAAGCTCCCCAGTCGGCATGATTTTTTCGACATCTTCAATAACCATCGTCATATTTTAGTCAATATACAAAACCATAATGAATTATACATCATAACCTTCCTCATGAATTTCCTCATCCATTGGTATAAGCCGTATTGAAATCAGTTTGCTAGTGTTTGCTAGTTTAGACGGATAGACAGACGCAGCTGGTGGTTGGGGAGTTTGTTTTATAATATTTGTATTTGGGTGAAATGGATTTCCACGTCATATTGGGTAAAAAAAAATATATTTTATATTTTTATAGACTCCAACCATAAATCTCCCAACAGGATTGTATAATCCAAAAGAGTAAATAAAACGAACTTACTAACCATGAATACACATTTTTCGAGATCCAATCTCTAAGGGGCTTAAAAGTTTTTATAATAGAATTAGCTTAAATCTCAGTTTAAATATTCATTAAGAACAATAATGAAACTCAATCATTAACTCTCAAGGTCTAACAAAAATAAATTAATAGACAAAGTATATTACATAACATGAATTTTTCATTTATAAATAAAATTAATACGTGTATTGTTACTGGTAAATATAATTTGTTCACAGTACCATTTGTACATTCAGAACCGTATATATTTATTCTTTGCAAAATTGTTACATGACAATTTGAAAGCGTTTGTAAGAAGAGAATACATGAATAAAGAATGTTTTGATTTTGACTGAGACTCGTATTTCTAGAATAAATTTTAAAAATAGAACGTTATACGTAGAATATGTACAACGTCGTGGAATCCTGATTGTTTACGTAACAATATTTGTATTGACAAGTTGTCAATTGAATTCGATCCGTACTTACATATAGTAGTCATGGAGACAAACTTGAAATTAACGACAATGCCTTGTTTACCGAAGGCACTCGACTGAAGAACCGTGATGTTTTTCGAATCCATTCGGCCGAGAGGAATTACTCTCATTGGTTTTTATGCTTATTCCCAACCTATTGTTATTAATCCATCGTCCGTTGTTTTTATAGATTTTCAAGCCTTAACAAAATGTATACAACTCTTTGGTTTGTTTCAATGTATATTTTTATGTTTTGCTTTTTAATCTTTTAATTTTTTTAAACGGTTTCGTGGAAGTAATTAAATGTGCTAGAGACGGTCCAGTTTGAGTCCTGAGTTTTAATGTGCTTATTTGAATTTGTAATTAATCTTTTTCTGAAGAAAAAACATCGTGAAGCATGCATGCCTTGAATTAAATTCAGTAACAATTAACACACTAACCACTAACACACTAACTAACTACTACTGAACTAAGCCTAACAATAGAAGAGGAGGTCTTTGCCCAGCCGTGGGACATGACATAATAATTATTTATATTCAAAATACATATACATATACGATAATAATAAATAAAATTGCCTTTATTATTTCTGTGCAAGATTATATCATTATATAATGAAGATAGCTTTGAATGAGGAAGTATTGGATTACGTAGTACGATCCAGACACGGCATTGATTTAAAGTTGGAGGGCCATTTTGTTATACTGAGCGTATTATGGAAATGGCTTAATATAATTTTGTACAGTCGAGGACGCAATGTTTAATAATTTTTGTATATTCCTAAAGAAAATAATATAACATTGAAAATTATGTCTTTTACAAATTATTATATGTTATTAAATTTAATCAAAAGTAATGAAAAAATATGTTTTTTTTAAAGATTATTGCCTGTGACAAAATTGACTAGTGGTAGTGGTGGTGTGGTTTAAAATTTCAATAATTTTCATCACGTATGTGCGCTGTCATCACACGCTTACTTTTAATATTATAATAATTGTTTACGACTGTACCTTAATAGCAATGTCGTGTTTACAGTGAGGTCGAGGGTAGTGCATAGTTTTGACATCGCGCCTCGCTAATGTAAACTCTTTGAAACTTTCCCTCGTTGCGTCGTTAGCATAGAGAAAGCGCCGTCAGCTGACTTTAAAGTTTTCCTTTTCTGAATCTTAACAGTTATTTTATCTGACAGTACGTTATAATGATTTATTTATGAGATTTTCGATGGTTTCTGTAAACATTTTGTACGTGTCTAACATATCTAAGCGGGTACGGTTTTTTTATATCATGTTTATGTAATATGGCCGTACTTAAAAATGTAGACGCGTAAATGCATCAATGTAATGTCCTTTGTTCTTAAGATTCAATTCTAAATTTAAATTTAATTAACTTTATTGCAAATAAAATATATTTTAATAATTTCATGTTTAAACCTAGATGGACTTGTAGTTAGAACACGTCAATCTTAACCGATAATAGGATTGAACCCAGCACTGAATTGTCTTGTGTTTATTCTTTGTCTCGTGTCTTCGTTGCCAAGTACAAATCGAGAAAACTCTCATAAGGAATGATCTCAGATTTTCATCTGATGGGATAAGCTCCAAGCCTTCGTTTCAAACTGAGGAGGCTTTCGCTGTAGGACATTTACAGGCTGTGACTTTTTTACATTTTACGTTATTTTAAACTCTTTTTAATATGGGAATAAGATAAGCGAGTAAGTTGGTCATATTGAGAATATTATCAAAGATTTTAAGGTTATTAAAACTCACGGATCAGAGTGAAATAAAGGCGTCAACATTGTCAGAGCGTACGAAAACGCACGAAAGTGTTACAGCCGGCTGTGTGCTTCATATCCGCATAACTCCTGCCGCCTCTAATTAAATGTTTCGTGAACTTGTTGCCTGTTTCATTTAAATCTAAACCGAACTTGAGACGGAAATTAAAAATGCCGGACATTTTTATTGTTAAAGTTTCACTTGTTTGCAGACAAGTTTTGTCATTTGGAATGTTTTCTCTCCGATTGTTTTAGGAACGGGCTGAATTTTTTGTGGTTGCTTTAGTCGTTTTAGTTAGAGAATTTCGAGGCCTCGTTGTTTTACGTCCAACTTATGTAGCTGTTAAGTTCCGGTAGTGCTATTCTGTAAGAACTCAATTCATTACTCACCCGTGAACCGACAACCGACATATGTGATATAATATTTTGATGCGTGTATTCTTTAAAAGTCAATAAATATTTAATATTGTCAATGTCGCATATCACTTTCTGACATTTCTCGATCGTTTTTTGGGATGAGTTTCAAATTTATTTTTACAGAAAAGCCCTCCAACTGATTATGTGAGATATGAGATTAAATTTTCAGTCTCAGCCCATCTTAGAAAAATTATGAATCTTGTTCCTCGGAAAGGACATCGGTCGCCCTGCCCATGATCTCTCTCCAGCCGTTTTCGATTTTCTTCCTACTGGACTAAGAGACTGAAGTCATTCGCCTTGCGCACCAGCTTTTTCCGGCCCTTTTGGATTTTTTTTTTAATGGACCAAGAGGCTAAGGAAATATAGAGTACGTAATATGTTTACGCACGCACACATTTGTGAACAGTAATATATCCGGCGCAGTTGGCTAGAGTTTCCGATTGTGACCGAAATTCGTTCAGAAAAACATTACTAGAAGCGTATTTTTTGTATGAAATCGCTGGCTATTTATTCAATTGAATAAGAATGAAATAATGTATAATTTTATATATTAAATATCTATATATAAACCTTATTAATAATAATTAAAATATATAAAGTACACACGTATCTAAAATATAACAAAATGGTTTTTTACAAATAAATAATTTGTTTCTGTATCGGATTTTTTGTGTTATTTAAATATAAGTTATATTTCATATAATGGAACACCAATATTAAACATGATAAACATCAACAGAGCCGTATCATTAGAAGTCAATAAATGTTTTTCTGCTCGAATAACTATGTTGATGACTATAACAAAAACAGTGTCTTGTTAGATCTTGACCAAGAAGCACTTTCCCTTTAAATCGTTTGGGAAATTCAAGGAATAAATTATAGTTACTTAACGTCGCTATACCATTTCCTCTGCCCTAAGGTTGAATGGGAGAGATCGCTCTTTGCGATAATACCGTCTTTTGCAACATCTATTACTTTGTTATATTTTGTTTCTACTGAGATTTTTACTTTTGTGTTCGAGTCAATAACTTAGAAAAGTGACATGTTTATGTCTAACTGATTAATTTTGTTGAGCGGGCGATTTTTAAACATGCGTTTTCTTCTATCTACTGGCAAATCAATGATGATAGTTTCCAAGGTTGGTGGCGGATGTAAGGGATGCATACTAACCATGTGAGGGATGGTTTATGTTTCTTACATTGCAAATTTCTATAAGCAGTGGTGACCATATAATTAATAATAATAATAATATCCTGGGACATTATTCACAACCGGCCATCTGATCCCAAACTAAGCAGAGCTTGTACTATGGAAACCAGACAACTGATGTATTAAATTTACTACCATTCTTTTGTAAATACATACTAATATAGATAATAACACCCAGATTCAGGACAAACAGACATGTTCATGCACACAAATGTCTGTTCTGGGTGGGAATCGAACCCACAACCTTCGGTGTGAAAGGCAAGTATCTACCAACCACGCCAACTGGCTCGTCAAATAATTAAAAAGAACATGCATTGAAATTTATAAATAATCATTTAAGGTTTTTTACCTGTCGTGTTTAACTCTTTGAGAGGCTTCTCTAAGTGGATATCACTTACGCAGTTATTTAACCGTATCAAATTAAAAATTCGTGACAAAATCTTGTTCTTCCAGTTTGATAGGTTGATGATTTGGTTTAATTAGACAAGGAACATAATATCTTAAATTCCGTGGTTTGCGCATTAGTATACTACTTGTAGAACCATGGATGAAATTTGGCATCAGGCATAGCAAAAGGCAAACGTGTAATTGCCTTCATAAAATAAAAAATCCTTATTTCATTTTAAAATTGCTTATATTTTGAAATATATTTGACAAGTTACTGGTTATGCATCCGCTTCGGTGAAAAATAAGCTAAAATTAATTGTATCCGTTTAGCATTTCGGACGTGACGTCATGAAATGACGTATGAAAAATATCTAAATATAGGTATATTTTCATATTATTAATAATAACTGAAGCCCGATATTCGCTCTGCTCCATTAGTTAAAAACTTTTCTAAATTCTTAAAATATTTCGGTAAAATTATCATTTAAAAAAACAATTTTATAAATCGGTGTAGCCGTGCTTAAGTGATGCGTTTACCAACGAACAGCATTTATTTTTTATTCAAAGAGATGTTTGAAATAAAACTACTTACATTGTATAATTTTATTTCCCTTTATTTGATAAATTTAAAGCCATTTTTATAGAAATGATTTCGTTTAAGGTAACAACAAATTATTTGTTTCATACAATAAAAATAACTATTGTATTTATTTATGAATTCAATGATTTTTTTGTGTCTTCTGTAGAAAAAAAGAATTGGTTTTTCTCTTTTCATATATGTATAGTGTATAATATGATTGTTATCGTAAATATAAGAGTAACGTATAAAAAAGTGCGGGTTTCATCGGCTAATATTATTTTGTCCTAAACGTGTATGATTTTTGACAAATAATTTGTGTTCAATGTGTGTATATGTGTGTGTGTTTGTGAGTGCTTAAACACTTGAGTACAGTAAGTAATTAGTACTTAAAGGATATACGGGTACTAATAAATCTAAATACCGTATCACCGTTTTAGAAATTAAAGAGAGGTACGAATTGAGTTCTTTCATAATAACTCTTCAATAAGAACTTGCTACCTTGATCATAACAGACAGTTTAAGTAATTAAACGCGAACTCCTTATATTTAAATGTCTATATTTTATTAGATTATTAAAACATAATGTTTATAAATGGGTAATATCTGACAAACAAATTTTCTAATAAATAATTAATTAATTAACCTAAATAAATTATCTTCATCTTGAGAATTAATTAAACCGTCTTGTTTACAGGTAAGAGTCCAGTTTTATGAATTACGGCCAAAAATTATAGGAAATGTGAGTAAAGAAATATAATATTTTAATAATATTATGAATCAAGTTGATTATGATTTTTATATAAAGAAACCTGTTGATTTATCAATACCGAGAAGATCACCAACGCTGTATGGTTTGAAGACGTATGTATGAGATAATTATTATTATTTATTATTTTAAAAGGTTTAAAAATATTAAAAAATCTTAAACGAAGGAGAGGCTGAAAGCTTGTACGTGAATCATGTTAAAATATTTTGTTGCTGAAACCATAAAATGTGTAAGCGCACACACTTTATGGCTACCAACAAACAAGCCACCAGATATTAAATGGTCACTTTCGACCATAGGCACTGGCACGGTCAGAAATAGAATCTATTCCTTACGACGACTATGGGATATAAGATGTCTCTTGTGGGTGTAATTACTCAACTTATAATCTATACACCAATACAAAGTTTTAGTTGAATTTATACGTAGACGAGCCTATACAAAGCTACTACTAAAGGTAAAGATTAACAGTTCCACCGCACAATAAGGCAACTGCTATTTTTTTTTAATTTTTATAAAATAACTTGTCATTTAAAATAGGGTAGGCTGACTGTAATGCTGGACCGCTTCCCCCGTACCTTGGGCCTGTTGTTACATTGGCTTACTTACCCTTTAAGCCCGAACACAACAATACTACCACTTTTTACCACGATGTGATATTTTTACGTTTATTTGTGTTAATTATATATAATACCTTCAAAGATTATACATACATAGCACTGTCATGACTCTTGACCCACGTCTCGTTTAATATGGAAATTAAATCCTAAATATACAAAAAAAATTAATGTTAATATTCTCATTTGATTTATTAAAAAAATATATTCATAAAACCCTATCTTTAAAGAACACGAATTAAGGAAAATTAAAAAACATTCACCTCTTAAAAATAAATTGTTTTATAGCTACAAATTCTTTGAGCTACAAAATCTCTGTATTGTTTCGCAATAATTATTGTTTAATTGGTTTGTGGGAAATTCGTTCAAGTTAGTCCATTTAAATATTAATTCTATAGTATTTTGTTTAAAATAAGTGTTGTTTTTTATATATTTCGCTTTCAATAATTTATGGTGTTTTTTTAGAACTTTTGAACTTGTTTGAAAAGTTTCTAAATTATAACCTCCGATATTGCAGGCTTTAGCAAAACATTTATTTTTTGTTAAACATTTTTTTACCTTCAATATTTTGTTTAAGCTAATATACAGTCGTGTAACAAAGTAATTTTGATAAGTTATTAAAATGGAAATTTGTGTAGAAACAGATATAAAAAACATCGGATATGTTATATTCCTGAATATATTAAAAGTTGCCAAGAATAACAGCTTTTAGTTAACAGGTTAAAGTCAAAGGGATTTGTAATATTCCAAATATGAATCAAAAATTCTATGTATACTCCTCTCCAGAGGCTGTCATTCAAAATAATCAGACTATGGTTGATACAATTAAGTTATTAATAAACAATATGCTTTTTTCGAAATGTTTTTTGTTTTCTGAAATTAATACTTATTCAATCTATGTACATATATATGTCGTAAACGTATTTATTTCCCGCGATAACTTGTAAGTATGAAAGTAACATGCAAAAAGGTAATATTACCTTAAAAAATTGATTATTCGATCGAATATAAAATTTAAACACATCATGATTAAGGTAACCTGAAAAAGGTATCATCATTTTAAGTCATCACAATTAATTTGTTGACAATAATGTATTTATTTGGCAGAACGAAAATAAGGATTTTTAATTTTGTATTGTAATTGGTTACGCGTTTCAATTAACCTAATATTTAAATACTTTTGCATTCGTTTTATTTTAAAAAAATAACTTATTTTTCTAGTATAAAATACATATTTCTCACTTTTAAGGCTTTAAAGCTGCAAAATGTATACGGATCGTTAATCAGAAGCCATTAAGGCAATCCATGCAGTATCCGGCATGGGATTGGTTGGTATAATTAAGATAAGTTGCCTTATAAGTATGGATTAAATTGTTGTTAAAATTTTTAATATATACGGATTATGGTATTGGCTTCAAATCTTTTATTTAATATTTGTACGAAATAGTTCTTTTTTTGAATTAATACATCCCATATTTAATGTTAATTTACTATCAAAATATGTCTTTATAATAAAATATAATATAAATATACATGGTGATAGATGTCCGTGATTCCGCAATTTTAGAAAATTGCGTTACAAACTCGATCAATAAAACTCATGTGCTTAATTTGTGTTTATTATCTATCTCCATTGCGTTTTCGTTGTGTTTATTTGCGTTTGTTTCGTATTTCTTAATTAAAATAAGAAATTGTTTCACATTTAAAAGTAAATAAAAAACTAAAACATTACAAGTCATTTTTAAATAACCTTGATTTTAGTGATTTCAGTTTTTCTACATTTAACAACATATAAATTGAGGCGAATTTTTAAATTTAAGCTACATATTATAAATTCTGAATAAATATGATTATTTTTCAAATAAGGATACCATTCAAAACATGACACGTAACGTCACGTGACAGATTCGATTTTTTGTTAATAATAAGTTCATTGTGTCATTTATAACACTTGATGAAATACAATCACTACACAAAGCATGGTTTATGGATAGCATTAGTCGATGTCATCGGCAGTTCGGCCTTCATTTTTATTCCTTTACATTCCGTGGAAACGTAAACAAAAAGATTTGCATAAAACAATGAAATTAAAAAAAAGTTGAATAAAGGTTTGGTATAAAACTACGATTATTTATTTAAATTAAAATATTAGTATTAATTATTTTCAAACATAACTTTTTGTTTTGATTTGTCTTTGCTTATAAAATACGTATAAAATAATTTAATATGTTAATCTATAAAGACAATAATATAACGACAAATTCATTTGTTTCATATGTATAATTTTTTTATATGTTTATGATGTAGTTTGTAGTAATTACAATATTAATAAGTAAAATTTTCCCCCAATTAACACAGAATCCTTCTGATTTTTTTTGTGTCAAAATCGCTTAAGTCTTTACGGTCTCGACCGTGACATATCTACAATACTAATAGAGCAAACACATAACCACACTTATTCGTGTCAGGCAAAAAAGTTGTTTTGCTCATAATCTACTCCATTGAAATAAACAAAGACTAAAGTGAATTTTTATATTTGTTATGTGTGTTCAATCCGTGATGGATTTCAATTACTCGAGTGTCAATAGATTCGTTAGTCGTTTCTGATTGATCAATCGCAATTGAATGTTGTTCTATTCGAAAATAAAATATCTTTCAAGTTAAACAATTACCTACGCTATTTTTGCTTCAAACAGTTTTATATTATTTAAAATATATAATCCGGATTCGTAGTTTATAAAGAAACTTACAAATAACTGTTTACTTTAAAATCCTAATAATATTATAAACGCGAGGGTAGCCGAGGACGGAAGCTAGAGGCAAAATATATAATTAAAAAAAAAGTTTTATTCGTTGTCAGCAATTGCGTGCGTCATGATCATGCATCATGATACTTGACATAAACCTTTCTTTTGTAAATGATTAAGGTACAATAACTGATTATTTTAAAAATGGCGTAGTTGGCTAAACAGCCGGTGTTGTTTAATACATTCCGTAATTACTAAAGTAACTATTCAAGTTAATTTATTGGCAGGGCTTTGTGCAAGATTACCTTTAATTCCGTTATTATAATCGGCAATGTACTTGCAGGCACAAGGAACTAGGAAGATAATATATTTTAGATACTTTGGCTTGTATGGTTGCCAAATGTACAGAATAGGAAGCTACTGTGTATTTATTTTAATTTATATATTATAAAATTAATACATAGAACATCTTTTATACATATAGTAAATCAGTAGAAATCGTTTGTTTGTTAATTCTATAAATTTACTAAAAAAACGAGTGCGAGCATGACAAAAGAGGAACAGAACACGAAAATGTATTTTTTTTAATATGTCGTAATAATACCAACTTTAACGCAGACGAAGCTATAATATAATATAATATAAGGGAGTATAATATAATAAGAAAAAGTAAATTACATATCTATGACAGGAGATCTCTCTCAGAACTACTTGGTAATTCATATATATGTTGTTATCATAATTATAAGCATTTAAATTATACGTTGTGTGTATGCGGAATGACACAAGTCAAGTGAACGAGCTTATCAACGGCGATTATAATATGTTTTAAATTTTGTATTAAGTATTATTTTTGTCCCGTTTTATTTATATATTTTTATGCTTGATAAATAAATATCTTTATAAATCTATATATATCGTTGCCATTGCATTTAACAAGATCTGATTGAAATAATCTGATGTGAAATGAAATATTCAGTTCGCACTCAATCAATTCAGCTGGACTTTACAACAGTCCACGTAACGTCAGGTTGAAACATTCCCACAGTATAGAACTCAATTTGCCGTGGTCCTATTGGAACACGCCATAGAAATTTTAATTTGAATCGCTCTTGGTTAGCTGAAAATGTCATGTACAGGTGAAAACCCTATTTAAACTTTCAAAAGTTGACACAAATAATAGCTTGGTTATGTTATTGACGCAATATTTAACCCTTCCATTAATGTGATGGTTTTATTTAAAGGTAAAAGGTTAATTATGTTTTGAAGTTTTATGTAACAACGTTTGTAACTAAGCCCGTTCGTGTATTTTTATTGATTAAGAATTAGGAATTTGAATACACTGAATACATAACCAAAATCAAGAATACACTTTATTCATATACGAAATAAGCAAGTTAGTTTTATTCGTAATTTAACAATATAATAAAAATTACCACCATGGTTCGAAATGTATATATTACGAAATAAAATTAACAAGAACTAATAATTATATGAAATCAACGAATAAAATGAATCGAGGTGGCCAAGCGGTTTAAACGTGTGAATATTAACCGATAATTTAACTCATCATCTATTTTTATGAGCAAAGAAGATGTGAATAAAAATGTACACATATATACACACACGCACACATGCACTCACGCATAATATAACGAGAACAAAATTACTTATACATAACTAAACACATATTTAAGTAATAGATACTGAATATAGTTTAATGTCGAGTTTAATATGTTTTATTTACCCTTGAATTGCTTCCACCGTTCCCGCCCATTCAAAGGGCACAGAAAGTGATCCGTCTATATTTATTTATCGCTTTCGGCTGTATTGGCAAGAGATTGCAATTACGGCGACCCTCGTGCTACTGCAATTTTGCAAATTGCAGATTTCATCCGTCGATGGGAAGAAACTTCGAAATTGCAAGTCGTTACATGCATTAGCCCATCTTCACCTCGTCGCGTAATCTTCAACGTGACTGGAGCCAGACGTGCGGAAAGTATAATTATGGAAATCAATAACGGTTTTTTAATATAATACGGTTTGTACGATAATATTATAGATATTATAGTTTGATATAAGTTATTGAAAATATGTATTTTTTTATATTATTATTAAAATAATTTGTCAAAAATTCTTTTGATTCGAAACAATAATATGGATTTCTGTGATCTCAAGGAACGTACCGGGTTAGCTTAGTAGATAGAACTCGCGGTTTTTAACTGAAGGTGCTTAATTTGTGCTTATAATTCATATCATGCTTGGTTGTGAAGCAAATCATGATAGCTGCACTTAAAGCATCATGGTGTGAAATAAACACTAAACTTTGTCCTTGAAATGAAATACGCCTTTGATTAGCTGTGGGACATTTTTAAGGTGAAAAGTTTTTTAGTTATCCTAAAATAAATGTTTGAATTCTTCACTTAAAAAGGCTTACCATTTTTATTGTTGATGCGATGGAGAGTTAAGATGTGAACAAAATATAGAAGTAGTTCACGTGAATACGTATATATTAAGCTCACGTACAAAGTCGCGAACGGCATTCATTCATAAATAAAAAATGACAGTCGAATAAAAGACAACTGAAAACGTGAACTGAATTTTTTTATTACAAAATAAAAAATAACATTTAAAAATATTATAAATGCATTTTGATTACTTACTCTACTCAGTTATATAAATAATAATCAACTTCAATCACCAAAATCTTTATATTTATAAAATAAGTTGGAACGTTTTGGCTTGACTGGGTACAAAATTCAGAACACTTTCATTAAAAAGAATATATTCAGAAAGTAATTTTAAATACAGCATTAATATTAATGAACATTGTACAACAATTTTAAGGTCATTTAGTTTTAAATTGCAATAGCTTCATTAAGAAGTTGCAAGATCGTGAGTACAAGACATTTTTCTTAACTGGAGCAGACGGCCTTATGCATATTTGATGTACCATGGCCGTACTGAGTACGTCTACGCTAACGATGTAATGACTACACGAGACTGAACTAGAATAGACGCTATTGTATTTTCATAAAAATTAAAATTGCATACCCCTTGTATGCGGTATTGTAACCGATTTAATCTGTTTGTTACGTCGATTCTGTAAAGTTACCTAACTAATTAGATGTAAAATGGTGACTGTCGTTTATCGTACTTATCGCGCACGAAATAGGAGTTAAATTGTCGTTTTATTTAAATGTAATGTCCGAGAATACGAGTGCATCGCTTGAAGCATATGTCAAGGGCGCCCGCCGTACCTGTAGCCCTTTATACAGGTTCACCAGCATTGAACCAAACGTTTTAATAGGCCGTACTTGTGACTCGCAGTCTACTGAGCTTGGTGATATTTTAAAATTCTGTTTAGCTTTTTTTCGAACGAAGGTTTCTTTTTGTTCGGTTTTCATGTATTGCTCCTTTTCATGTATTTCTATTGCTTAGGTAGTTAATTAAGTTTTTTGTGAGTGTGTGAGTTTAATATTGTTTTATTTTCCGAACGTAATCCTGTACGTTGCTTAGCACACCTATCGAATTTGATCCTAAAGAAACAATCTTGGAGCTAAATCCTTTAAAATTCTCTATCTTTTGTCGGCTTATCCTTATCCGTAGGGATGTTATTTAAGCTATATCATGGTTCTATCTTTATTAAACAGTCAGCGCATTTTATAGAAAAAAAATTGAAATTAAATATATAAAATACTATTCACTGCATACGTAATAACAATCTTAAGGTGAAATAAATTCCGTTATATAACTAGGTTTAAAATTACATATTGATCAAAATTAAATAATAAAAAAAAAATATTACTTTAATATTATAACTTATAAAGGTAATTATACTTAAGCACTTCTAAATATTACCAATTACAATAGGTTTTAGGTAAAAAAAAAGATTGTTATTATGAGTATTTCTAAATGTTTCGATGAAATAAATTCAGAGCTTAATTGAACTTTGCGAGCACACTACAAGATATCAATATTGTTTACAAAATACCGATTATTTTGTTCATACTGCGTAAAAATAAATTTATGCAATTTCCGAAAAAATACTGATTCAATAATGAATCAAATTGAAAATTCCATAAATCATGTGTCAATGTAATTAAGTATGGTGCAAATTTAACATCAAGTTCATTATACTTAGAATTTACATAACCATTAACAGTAGAAAATCTACATAAATTTACTAGTTCTAGAAAACGAGCTTATAAAAATAATTAGTTCATATGTTAATGAAAAAGCAGATTTCTTGACAAGACAAGACACCCCGACGCTATATGCGAACATGTTTTCCATTGTCCTATTTCCCACTTCCATTCCGACCCCAAAAGCCCAATTCACGTCTATGTCTATACGCCATTAAACGCAAGCGTTCACAGATTATAAATATACCGCGGTACGTGATACAGCCTCTGGGTAACTACTATTTCTTTCGTGGCTTGGATTAGTCTTGTAGAGATTTATTATTCGTTTGTGGGTGAGCCTAACTCCGAAAGTCAGGCAGGAATACGTACGTGTTTTGTTTCAAGTGTCAGGGGTGGCTTTACGTTTCGCGTTGTGGAATTGAAGCTTAAAAAGGTTTTATAAGAAGCATTATATTTAGATGTCATACGAAATTGAAACGAGAGATAATTGTAAACGGGGCACTCCTTTTTAATTTACCTCAATCGATGTATAATCGTTTTTTTTAAATACATGTAAAAATTAAGGCAACTGTTATTATAAATTGGGTTAAATAATAATCGAAAGCTATAAACGGGTTTCGTTTCTGTTGATGAGTAAGTTTAATATTGTTATGGTTCGTGAACCATATATTTTCTTCAAGCCCATTTTTAACAACGATAGTGGAATAGCACTGTATTTAAAAGAACAATCGCATTGGATATATCCAATAGAGAGTATCGGTGAATTTACCTTCAGTAAATACTGCTGCGGAACCAAATTGGTTTCCCGAACTTTAAAAAATATACTGCACAGAAGATACAAGGCGGGATTTTTTGTTTGCGAATCTCCATTGCTCGATAAACAAACCGTACTATAAAAGGGATCCAGCGGGAGTCGTATATCTATTTGGGGAAAATGCTAAGAGAAAATCGTTACAATCGCTATTCTGTTAGAATTGCATAAACTATAGATTATGTATAATTAAATTGAACCAAAGATGAATGATATATTATTTATATAAAAATAAGTAAATATTCTATATATAGATACCTTTTAAATATACTAAACACCATTAGGCGAATCGGTGGATAGAAACATGTGAGAGAAATTTGACATAGTCATATAGGCTTCCTCACGATGTTTTTCTTCAAGTGTAACACGAGATTTACAAGAAATCTTCGGTTAAGATCCTCGTATTCTATTTATTGAATAATTTTCACCCTTAGAATAAACTTTTTAATAACAGATTTTATACAGAAAACTATTTTATGAAAAAGATATACCTACAACAAATAATAAGGTTATTAAAATTATTGAATTATATCCAAAATTAAAAATTATGCGATAATGAAATTCAAAATTAACTAATGGTTTTAATAACTTTACCTAGTACCGAATAGTGTGCAAGAATTGATATAACAGCAATATGTCTGCCAAAGCCACAAATATTGGCGGAATGATAATAAATGTGTTCCTGCGAGCGTGATGTCTAGAGCCTTGCCAAAACGCTTCCACTCTATAAACTAATATCTTTCTGTTTCCTTTTTGTTCCATTCTATAACTTTATGATGAAACTAGAAAGGATTTTAATACATTAATATTAGAAGGAGAATGACGAATATTTAGGATACTTAAAACTTTGGTATAACATATGCCTTCAAAACTAAAATAACTTATCGTATATGTTGTGTAAACTACATTTTAATTACGTACATACTGTTTGTTACCTAAATCTAAACCAAGGGCAGAAACATTTGTTAATAGGTTAACATGACATTTTAATAGCATTAACAAATTTTCACGATAAAATGATATAAATAAATATATTTTATAAATAGTTCAAACCTGAATATAAAGTATATCAGTTATATAACATACATCGCGAAGGTTTGAAGTGTACAACTTTTTAAAGAGGTCAATTTGTTTAGGATTTTTCCGGATAAACTTCCATTATATTATAGTTCATAGTTTTATGATCATGGGATAGGATACGAAGCTATTAAACCACAGCATTTTACTATGGGTAGCAGGTTTCCTTACAATGTTTTCCATACTGAGAACGAGATGAATTGTAGATAAGTTGAGCAATAACAAAAGTAAGTAATAGTTTTCTAGATGATTTAATATCTACGAGATTTAAATTATACGTTCTAAAAATAGCACTATCCTCTCTAAGTGAAAATTTAAATACATATATTTCAAAAATAAGCCTATAGTTTTAATTTTAATTTACAATTATTTTTTTGGTTTCCAATTGTGTATTTTTTAATATAATCTGCGGAGAAGGAATGCTTATCTCCACCCAAGTTACTATAATTGTAAATCATGTTCCAACTTACAATTACGTATAGGATCTATGTTGTTATGTTTCTTGAGTCTGTTTTTACAGTGGTTCAAATCGGAACATTGCACTACAAAATTTTGATCTTACCGTTGGGATATACCATGCAACCCAGTAGTGTTGCCGCGGAAATATCCCACATATTCCATGCCCACCCTACCCACTAGTGTTACCCAAGAAAACGACCTTGAACAAAACCTTACAAGTTGCCAATGAGTCATTGTCTGTAAAGCGCAGTTTAATGAAGTGTTAACGTTCTTGAAGTTGTTAATTTTTTAGTCAAGTTACTTAGTTTTTGCAACATAATTTTAAACGTTATTGTGTATTTTACTTGTATGGGTTTTCATATAGTTAATTCGATGACTAAATTCCTTGGTATAAAAATGAACTTAATAAAAATGGTCACTAGATTGTAGTGGTTATTATAATATTAGTAATAGAATAGAATATAGTAATAGAAGTAAGTAAGAATATTTACTGATGACGAAAAGGTATAACATATTAATAGGGCTGTTAGTATAATTCAACAATTTCAAGTAAATGAACAAAATACAATTATTTAGAATATTTTTATTTTATTAAAACCTTGTTAACCTCGCATGTCCATTCTCGTTAGTGTGATCGAATATTACAACAATTGGAGCAGACCATTAAGGTATTTTGTTGATATGATCAGCTTGTGGTAATAGACTCAGATCACGATATACTTACGTGCAGGTCTCGATACAGCAATTTCCTTTAGATCTTAATACGTAACAACATATATGATTTTCTTAATAAAATGATTAAACGATAACACCGGCTCCTATATTTAATGAAATATTGATAGATAAACCATAGTCCATGTTATAAAATATGATTAAAAAATCGTTAAATTAGTATTTCATTGCAAAGATATTGTATCTATTGTAATTCGTGTAAATAATTAAATTTTTTTTTTATCGATAAGTATATTCAATTCTTAAATAATTGTAGCCTTACTTTTAATTATCTTTTAAAATGTCAGTACAATTGTGCTTGTAAAATCAAATTTAAAAAAGTGTTATTTTACCGGAATGCCATTAAAATATTTCTAGTTTTTATGTCTATGGTGCATAACAATAGAGGTTTTATTATTCTTTAAGTAATAAATGACTATAGTTAAATAGAGCTGTCTTCTTTTTTCGAATGTAAAATAATGATGACAAAGAGATAAATCAGTGATGAACTTAACGACCTCTAACCAAAGTTTATAAATAAGACCGAAAGGTTACATTACAATGACAAATTATAAAATTAGTGTCTAAATAAGCCGTTGAGTTACTCGTAGTCTAGTAGCTCGCATATGCAGATGCAGAGGTGCTGGGCCAATATAGTTTATTGTTTTTGTGTCAATGAAATCTCCGTATAAGCTCGGAGTTAGGAAGTTAGCAGTGTTACATGTCGTTGGTTCTGCGTCTTATCTCTGCGATCGTGTGGGATTGCCGATATGCCCTTCAGATTATAAGAGTGAGGATATACAGGATGCTACTAGATTTACAGATGCACTAAAATGTCGAAACTCTCAATTATAAATAAAATCAATATATTAGATATACAGAAAAAGTGGAATATAAAATGCTATCGAAACAATGAACGATTTTTAAAATATTATTTTATTCAGATATTACATGTTATAAAAATGTTATTCGAATCGCATGTAAATGATTTTGTAGTTTCAATTTTTAAATCTTCCCCCTCAGTGATCGGAATGGGATTGATGATTTTATTAATGTTCACAATGTGCGACTGATTGCAACGAAATCGTATATAAAAAACTAATTGAATGATTTCGATATGCAAATGAAATTTCAATTAATTCTTGGTCAATGACAGCGCGCCGCTCATCACATCATGGAACCGAATATGAATTATAATTTAATGAGTTTAATTCTAATGTTACAAAATAATATTTGTTTAATTATGGAGAATGTTCAATGTAAATACGGCACAAGAGAGGTAACACGGGGACGTAAGTCCGCATAGACGTGTGGAATAGTTAATACTTCTTACGACGCCAATGTCTATAGACGTTGGCGATCGCTTACTATTAGGAGACTCGTTTTCGTATAGAAAATACGTTTTTGCTTTTGAATTGAATATGTCTTAGGATTTAAATAACTCAGGTACTAAAATAGAACTGTATAGAATTTACTAACATTTTAACAGGCTTAAAGTTCCGCTTCATTCAAAACATTCCACTCAATCATTGTATTTCTACCACAAACCTTGAATTTAGAACGTTTTCAATTTAATAAGAATTTGCTCCTTCAGATAGATATGCTTGACTTTTTTTTTCCTAATGTAATTTATCGTCAAAACAGTTAGGAATATATGCAGTAAAAAAAAGTAAAAAGTTTGTAAAAGTCCCACTGCATTGCTTCGTTTCATTTAAGGAGAGAGTTTTCAAGGTTGATTGTTTCTTCAAAATGTTTTTAATCACCGACTAGCAGGCGATGAGTTATGAACGCATATTAAGGACATGAGTATACGGTGGTGCTATTCCGTTAAGTGTCACCTGTTCCAAGCTTATGCCATCTCGGTTCATATATGTATATACGAGTATATAACAATGTCTGCTACCATTATATGTCCCAAAAGGAATTAGTGTATATATTAATGTTACCATTTTTAAAGGCTTAAAACAAGTTCTATGAAGAAAGTTACGTTAATTAAGATGCCCTAAGTAGGGCGCGCCCTAAGATATGTTTCAACTTCTACAATTTTCTTTAAACGGCCACGGCTAATTGCGTAAAGGGTACAAAGTAATGGAACACAGTAACTAATTGAGTCGAAAGTGTTTTGTTTATCCATGTTTTACTTAAACTAACTTCGTTGCTCAAGGCTATGGTAAAAGATAATCTTCAGCATCGCTCAAGGCGCCAGACACAATTTTCCTTTAGAAAACTTAAGATGGTAAAGAAAGAATACACTTTGGTGTTAACTGCTAAGTGAAGTTGGTAATACAGTAGATAAGACAATCTTACTATATAGTATTATATGTTATAAAATTCTTTAATACTGATATTGTACTAGCTACCCGGCTTTGAACGCGTATTTTTATGATATACATATAAGAGGACAAACATACAAATAAATATTTTTTTATTTAGTATCTAAAATTAATCGCTTACAAAACGTGAGAATATTTGGTTTAATTTGTACTTCAATACTATAAGAAATCGTATCACAAGCCATTGGTAATATTTTGAGAATCGATTTTCTATGATACTTTATATTAATGCTTGTATCCTTTAAAGGATATAATAATTATTATATTCAATGGCACATATGACTTTTTGACATTTTCAATTTAATCGTGAGTTTTTGTTCTTACAGAATAGATCTAGACAAATCCAACAACTGGTAAAAGTAAATGATTTGCCTAAGTAAATAGTAGGAGTTAGCTGACTAAGCGTTTAATTTGATTGGTTGACCGTTGGTAGACTAGTAAATTAGTCGAATATTTTTTTTATAGTATAGGTAGGTTAATATAATTAAAGGCACAAGGGACATAACATCTTAGTTCCCAAGGTTTCTTACAATGCCAATGTCTAAGAGCGTTTGGTGACCACTTACCATCAGGTGGCCCATATGCTCGTCCACCTTCCTTTTCTATAAAAAAAATAAATAATAATTATTCGACACGTCTCGAACACTACCAACGTTGATAACACTTTTCTAGTAATCTTCAAGTGAAGGTGTTTTTAACAACTGTATTTTTTAAATCAAACGACACTCAGAAAAATTCATTTTTTACATAGATGGAGAGGACTGTTTGTAAAGCTCTATCTATCTATATCTAATAGTAAAATATAATTTTAGTTTTTTTTTTTAAATAATATATAAGTTATCTATCGTTTAAGAGAAGACTGCAATTCCCAAGAATGTTGCAGAAGAATCAGATTGACTTCTGGACAATTCAATTAAGCTTTACGTTAAGTGCGAGTTTGCAAACAAGCGTGCAAGCTAAGTTTCCCCAAGTGAGTTTATCAAAGAGATTGTAGCGAACAAGTTAGCCTTCATCAAGCGTATCTAGTACGGCAATGTTTGCTTAGCTTGGTATTAATATTCAAAGGAATTTCTGTTCTTTGCCCTTTACTACATCCGTTTAATTAACTAACAAATCTATTATAATACTTTCTTAAAATTAACATTTAATTCTAATCAAAAATAGTTTGATAAAAATCAATAGTACAGAATAAGATGCATTATACTTCCTCACACGCGGATGAAGCCGCGAGTGTAATAGTTGTATATATACAAATAAATAAAGCTAATTCACAATGCAAAATGTAATTTTGAATTTATTTATTTCATTCTAATTTTAAATTTTCTTTTCGTTCATACACCATGTCACATATCTTATAGCTCCTGTAGATATAAATTATAGAAATAATGTTATAAGTTATTTATTTTAATATTTGCTATAAAGTTAAATAATTAATGAAATGTTATAAATATCATATTATAGCGATGGTAAATGAATGTTGAGCGTCAAACGTTCGAATACATTACGGAGATAATAATAACAGTCAATACGAAAACGTGTATACGTTAAAATTCCCGAACGTTCCGCAAACTGAACTCGAAACCAAAGTTATTGGAAATTATTTCAGTTTCGATACGTATCTAACTGATTTCGAATCCCCTGAACCTAAATTCAGTTGTTAAGCCTGCGTCGGTTTGTTAAGTGAACCGACGAATTAAATTATAAGGTCTGTAACTTCAAACTTATATAACTAAGACTATTGAGAATCGGGATAGTGGGAATGCTATCATCAATCTAGTACGATCTCTGTCCTTACATTTATGTTGATATATACCAATGCTTATTTTAGTTATTATGCCAATTAAGTCAGTTTGGTTTGAGTAAGGCGGTCGGGTACAATGACTCAAGGTTTGGCACGTTAAACATAATATTAAGTTATATCAAAATGAATATTGGATGTCCTTGTTAGGAGCATTACACTTGCTGATTGACTTATAAAAATCTGACTGACTGTTTGGAGATTATTTCATCAGTTGATAAAAAGTTGTTTAACATTTTTTAGTATGAATCTACATAGCTTTTATTTAGCGTTTTTATTAACTATTAACACTAAAATGTTCCTTACTAAAGTTTTTTTTTCTAATACAGTTGAACATTTTTTTAAAAATATTCTGGGATTTTATTGTAAAATTCGTTGTCCTACGACGGACAGCAGAGATTGCTAGGACCTACCCTGCTATATATGCAGGGTGAAGGGTGGTCGCATTAAGACTACTTACAGGGTTAAAAAAATAGTAACAATTATGTAAATCGTATTAGATTAGATCGTAGAAGTATAGATAGCTTAGGGTGTTACATACCTACTACTAGTTTCCGCTCGGGGCTTCGCGTGTGAGAGGGAAGAGTAGGTGCTAAGTACTCTTTATCCATGTCTGTTACTCAGACAATATATATGAAAATAATCAAGATGATCAGTTGAGTAGCTAAAACGTAAAAACATAACAAAGAAACAAATAAATTAAAAAAAAACTTACTCTTGCATTTATAAAATTACTTAGGATTTATTAAATATTCTTGTGTCTTGTATTCAATTCTTATTTAGTTAATTTTTCTATGTCTGCAAATAATATCACGTTTTATGATAAAAGTAGTACTAAATATGAAGATGAATCACGTTATTCAGTACATATATTATTATTTTCTTCATCTGGTTGAATTTTTCGAATCGATGCAGGAAAGTATAAAAGAAATAAACAACTTGCTTACGCTTATAGTCTATTTAGCGCTCTGCAAAAGTTTCCGTAGCGAAGGGAGAACAGTTATGAGCAAATGAATGCTGTTTTTAAAACTACCTGTTTCCACATTTTATTTTTCCATAAACTATTGGAGGTGAAGTGTTCCTTTTCAGAAGTTTGAACATGGCATTTAATATTTAAATGAAGAATATATTTTCAAAATTCGATATTTAACATGAATAGCAAGCGTGACAAAGTTAGCCGCTTAATATATTCGCTACTAAATTTCCCGAATGGCTGCCTATCAAATATTTATTTCATTGCAATTTCTGCCTGTTGTAATATAGTTTTAGATATTACAGGTGTCCAGCTATTCCATAACCGCTAATAAAGGTCAGTAGCTCATTAAAACGGTTTACCACAAATTCACGAGTGGGAATAGACCAAATTCCAGGATAATACGCGAGTTGTCGACCCTGTTGCACTGTATCGGCCGCCGCATTCGTAATTAAATGACATTGCTAACGTTTGTTCGAAGGGAATCGAAATTCATCGTATTGTTAATCATCGATAATTTGAATGCTTATGTAATTTTGATTCTGTTTGTACTCTGTGATGACATTCGAAATACGATTTTGTCGTATGCTCCCGCAAAGTTGATGAAATTTATTTATGTGGAAGATAAATGAGTTTTCGAAAACTATAATATATTCTGTTATTATATGATTATATGATATGTTTCATTATATATATGTACTTAATAAGTACCAAGCAAATAGGATGTATATTACCACTGCTGAACAAATGCCACCTCTCATTTAAGCTAAGATGTTTGATTTTTATTCTACCATGCCGCAATATGGGCAGTCGAATATATTTGTAGCAACATCTGATCCGAAACATGTAGGTTCCCTCACGTTGTATTCTCCGTTAATGTTTTATGCACAGGCATACTTAATTGCGCTTGTACGAATTTGAACCCTTAATTTTCGGTTAAGATCTACGTGTTATATTAAAGTATATATTCGTATAGTGTATTAAGTTTTGTATAAACTCGAAGGCTGATTCAATTTAAGCTAGTTTTCAACGGAACTTAAAATGTTCTTGACGTTTAAGAATCTTAAAAAGTTTTCGTGTGCTTGGGAGAATTCAGTTTGATGAGCGATATTTTTTATATATATTTTAAATGATAGTCCTTATTTTAATTAATAAAAAACATTCCTCGTAATATATGTTTTTGTATTTTAAGTTTTTACGGGAAAAGTTGCTTAAAGCTGCATAGTATTTTGTAAATATAAATGTAATATAAAGAAAATATTATGTTAATGTCAGTATCGTGCCAAAGATTTGTTGCCCAACCGGCCTAATTAATATAAAGTAAAAGTAACAGCTACTGAGAGTCCCGCTACTGAGCAAAATTTACTTTTCGCTGCTTTAATGCAGGTTGGTGGACTCCTGTGACAAAATTTCATAAGCACGAATTGACAATATGACAATTCATTGTTGTTCGCCGAGCTTGAAACCACACCCTTCGTTAAGATTTCCGTGTTCTAGCCACGGGCCACCTCGGCTCTTAAACTATATGACTGGTTCATTAAAAGTTTAATTATATTGCTTTCCTTTAAAATAATATAATATAAGTTACACAAGAGATTTCCAAAGTCTTAAAAACTGATAATTTCCCTTACCATGTTTTCGCTTTAACGAATTCTAAACTACGATTTCTAAATATTAACGATGATTTCATTATTACGAAGTTAATCGTATATATCGCATGTTTTATTTTTATTTTGCCACTAGTTACCTGTCATGGCTTCGCACGGGCAGAACAATGGTCTACATATAACGTTTATATCGCAATACGTATAACTTTAATGTTTTACGTGGCACACTTCAGTAATACTCCAAGTCGGCATAGTCGGCAATTTTGCCAATTTCTCAAAACCGTGATGAAGTATGATGAATCACTCCGTTCATTGGTGAAAACCGTATGAAAATCCATTCGGTAGTTTTTGATTTTATCGCGTTCAGACAGACGCAGGGGGGCATAATGTTTTATATGTAGAGATTTGTCATAAATGTGTTTAAATTAAATTATATGACTTATTTTTTTTTTTTGCATACAAATATACGTACATTTTTGACACTTGCGTGAATGTTTTTAATTTAGTAGCGTAACATCGATGCAAAATAGATGATGAGTGAGTCGTATCAGATAGTCGCTTACAAAAAAAGAGAGGTACACACATACCGAGCAAAATAAAATTCTCTTTATTTAAGTAAAGAGCACCTTTGAATTGTATTATTACAGTATTAAATGAACTGGTTTAGAAAGTAGACTTTACAGAGGAGAATCGGAAAGAACTTAGTAGTTAATCTTGTCCACCTATTTACATAGGAATTTTAATTAAATACAATTAAATTTATTATTTATCATTAGCTACTGTAGTAAAATTTTAATATAACTTATTCGTATAATTGTTATTAATGTTCTATATATAACGACAAGACAAAAGCAATTAAATGAAGCGTTATTACTAATTTGTAATTGAAAACGTGGTATCACGGAGCGAAAAGAAGAAAAAATATTTTAAGATTAATTTTCTTGGAGGCTTACGTAGTAAATTTAGAGTAAAGCTTGAAATTACCATGGCATTTTCCGGAATGCTCAATTTACTTGGGGGAGCGTGGAGTACTATCTGTTCTTTCCGCACTTATGGCTGAATTGATATTTGTTTTGGTGGAATATTTTTAAACTTCGAGAAGCTTTTAAAATAATATATTTAAGTAATAATATTGATTTGTATTTATTGTATAGTTACTAAGTTTTTATATTATATATTAATATATTCAAATTAACTGAAGTGGCCAAAAAAGTACATTCCATGTACACATACATAATGAATTGCGCATAGACTACTGCACTATAATATCTCCTTCATAGTTGGCTAATCTCTCGTGAGATTAGCCGCCGTGGCCGAAATCGGTCTGGAGTACATTATTTTTACATAATGAAATTATTGCACAATAAAAATTAAAAAAAATGGAGATTCTGTATAATTTGGATTTAAAAGAAAAAAAAAATTATTTTTGTTTTTGATTCTACGAATGCAGTATTATATATTGTTTATCATAACAAATAATTACTTAGGTGTCCATTATTTTAGGATTAATTTAAGCATTAAAAATATTGTCAACACATACAACACATATGTTTTTTTTTGTTTATAATTATAAAAGAATTATATATAGGCCAGTTACTGGTAAGAGGTACTGCCTATAAATACTATAAGAAATATTAACCATTCCATACATTGCCAATGCGCCACCAACCTTGGAAACTGAGATGTTATGTCCATCGTGCTTCTATATATTGCTGTTTGGCGGTACAATAAGTGATGAGTGGGTGGTACCTAATCAGCCTGCCTTGCAAAAATATGAATTCCTCTTACTATAAAAGCAAGATTTATAAAAGTAAAAGATTTTATGATAAGCCCAAGTTTCGTAATCGCTAAGGGACTTGACAGTCTCAATATCTGAGAGATATTGCTTATCAGCGAACTGTTATCTCAAAAGCCAAGGGATCGATGTTTTAACCTTTGTATTGTATACAAAAGGTTTTCAGATTCGGCTTATTTTTAAGTGTTCGTTTCTTTAAAAAATAAAAGAAAACTTTGCATAAATTATTTTAAATGTTTGCTTACATTTTATCTACGTCTTATAAACGCAAATCTACGTGTTCCCGTAAAATAAAAATTATACTGTTATATTACAAGAGTATGAATTAAAAAAATATATACATTAGTATTATTTTTATGAAAACGTGTTGTATATATTTATTTACAAAAAATAGTACGTAACTAAATTTTTTTTTAATTCTTTTGAATAATAATTCGAGTAATTTTACACATTGTTAAAAGTAAAGTTTCAACCGGATCGTAGTGTGCATACTAAGAAACGATAAAAAAACTTAAATATAATATACAACTTAAATTTAATATTATAATGTAAGAAACAGAATTGTGTCAAACATTAATGTATGTATTAATTTACATTAACCAAAATTCTTTTATCATATTAAACAATTATTTCTTTCCTCATCACCCGAATTAATATTCAAATGAAGCTTGCTATACCCATCTTGAGTTTTTAAAAATTTTAATTATATTTTTTTCAAACGTGACAGGCGTGACAGGCAACCTTTGTCCTTATTTACGAGTCCCAAACGTATAAATAAGTTTGTTATAATTATAGCTACGTTCTTCATTAGCCTCCAATTGGTCGTGTTTACTCAATCTGAATACAACCTTTTAATTCGTTTATTTGTATCAGGCAACATCCGTAATTGTAGCAGGTAACCAATATAGGAAACAAGGTTCCGTATTTGTATAAAGATATTATGTAACAAACACATGTCATTATTGACTAGCTTACTTGTTCAACTACTAGTATTTAAGTAAAGTTTTTGTTTATACTAAATATACTTTAGATTTTAAGGTATGGGAACGAAACAATCGTCAAAATTATTAAAATTATGAATTATTTTTATCAGTTTTTAATTAAGTAAATCATAAACAGTATTAGATTATTGTTTATAAAAAAGCAAGTGCTATCTACTTGTTGGTTCCATATTGAGCGAAGATATTGACTTTGATTTAAACTATGCAATTTAAGGATATTGTACCTTTTATATAAAACTTAATTTTAATTTAAACGTAATTTTTTTATAATTGTTAGATCAGCCAAAGTAAAAATAAACCAATGGATAAAAAATAGTATTCGTTTTGGATAAAGTTTATTAAGTGTACTAAATAATACAGTCATTAAACAACCCAGAGACAAATTTTAAACCCTATAAAGCGGACAAAACGAACCTACATGTAAGTAGTGAAGTATGGGGTTGTTAAAAATGTCGTGCATAATGGAGATTGGGAAGGGGCTTTAATTAAAAGTCAACGCTAGCCCTTGTAGAACAAAAAAGCAATTTACTTTGATTTGAACGTCCACCTAATAGTTATTTTTTATTTGAAATTCACTTTGAATCGAGACTGCTTTGGTTCGCACTCTAATGTCTAAGTGATCAAAAATCAAGCGTTTATTTACTGTCGTTGTGTCGTTTAAAATATACGTCAATAATAATTCATTATTAAGTATTGGAGATTTTTTTGATTGATCATGTTTAAATGTGAATAGATTATCTATAAGTTTAAAAATATGTCGTTAATTTTTATTTTCAATTTAATGTTATGGTAAAGGTCGATGTTCCTCTCATACGGGTGGTTTTTTCTTAAGGTGAATATTTGGAGCGTATGCTATTGTTGATAGATATCCATGTCGCTAAACTTCATCCGACCCACGCAAGTCTCCTGACAATGTTTTATCATATTCTGCATTATAAACACGAATTAAGCATATGGAAGTTCGGTGGTGATATTTTAACCCGCGATATTAATTGTAATTTTTATTTTTATTTAAATTGCATAATTTACATATATATGCAATAAAATAATTTTAATATTAATAATTTTTGTGTTAATAAATGTACATGTACTTAAATAAGGGAGTTTTTGGAACGAAAATATTAAAAAAAAATCATGTTGATTTTGTTTCTTGACAAAATTTCCTACAGCGAATATAATCTGGTAATATTTCACGGCGACTAAGCTCCGATGAAACAGGGAATTTCTCGGACATATCGCATTGATTTATGAACTGTTTAAGTACCCCTTAAAACTATAGCCGAAGAAGGAGAGGTTCTTAGCGTTAAAATGTCGTTTTTAATAAATAAGGTACACAAGCTTAAGTAATTATGTTTAAGATAAATGTATTAAGTTTTAAGAAAATCTTTTGTATAAAATTATGACTTCACGCTTAAAGTTCTGATTTAAAGAAAAAGGTAAGCTGAATGAAAAATGAACCGTTTCAACGCAGCAAAATCCCTTAGCGCTACAACAGCTACCGACTAAATGGATCTTAATTTAATTTATAAAATTAAATCATTTTTTTAAATTATAATATTGAATAGATGTATTGCAATCTACATCATCTTGAGTTCTCTTGTTTTAAATTCTGTTTTTTTTTTCATTAAAATATGCTACATAAGGTTTAATATAAAAGATGACGTCATGACGTCGTCGTCGACGTTGAAAATTATATACGTGAAAACGCATTCAACAGCTTGAATCTTACTTTGCGTTCTTCTATTTTCCGAAATGTCGAAACAACTTTCTCGCACAAATTTAATTTTGCTTCAAATTTATCCTGATTAAAGTCTAAATGAGCGTGGGCCTCTTCAGAAGTTTCATTTAATTTCTTGATTGGAAAGGATTTTTCTTCGTTGTATATCTTTGCATTGTTAATTTTTTCTCATACTTTATAACGCATTGTAATCTTACATTTTTATATTGTGATAAAAAATATTTTATAACGATATAACGTTAACGATAACGTAATAACGTTTACTGAACAAAAATGATTCAGTTTATCAACGTATACATGAAAAAATATATATTGTTATATTAATTCATTACAAAAATAATAATAACATCCAATAATTTAACGCTATTTTATATATTATTTAAATGTAAGATTTAATAACAATAAAAAAAATCTTGAATTATTATTTTTTAATTTATTTTAATGAAATTTTTGCACTTAAATGTAGCAGCTATATTTATACAATGTAGGTACATACAAAACAAAAATATAATTAGAAAAAAATTGTAATGTACGTTTATTATTCTTTTTCGTATCATCTTATTTGATCTTGTTACTCAAATGTAAAGCAAATTGGCGATAATAAAGAACAGAGTTATTTCATTGTATCATTTACTCCATATAATGTAAGCATGTATATTATTATGTAAAAGAAATTCACAAAAGGATAATAATTATAGATATAGATTCTAGAACGTATCAATTCATAAATATTCATGAAGTAATTTATTACATAAAGGCAATTTATAAAACAAACAAAGACCGCAAATGGTGTTTTACTAATTTGAGCATTATTTGTTAAATTAATTGCTTCAATATTGATTTGGTTTGTTGATTGTTAATAAAATATTACTTCTTATGTATAATAAAGTTCTCCTCAAGAAATGAGGCTTTGGCTCACCAACGAGGCATTTAAAAGGGTTCCTTTACTAACAAAATAATATATCTTTTAGTTTTTTTTTGTGTTTATTATTTGTGGTATTATTAGATCGAATGCTATTTATTATAAATGGTTTATTCAAATTTCCAAGGTTACTAAAGGATATTGTTCTCTGTTCTTCAAAATAAAATTTTGGTTTATAATAATTTAAAATTTGTTATCAAAATTACAATTTCCCTGCGTCATGTAAGGCATCATTCGAACCCCAGATAAACAGTAAAAGCCATAAATAACAGTGGACGATTAACAAACCGATGGCTGCTAGGGTCGTAATATATTCACTAGCTGATCCCAATTTGTCTGACCTAACGCAATATTGGGAGCCCTCACTCGGTTTGCATAATATCTATACGTATTACAGATTACTTTGATAATAGTTTAATTAAAGAAATATACACAATCAACTGTCATTTTTTCTATTTAAATAGCTGGTGATTATAAAATTTGATTGATATTGAAACTATTTTACGAGTACACTTGTAGTTTGACTTGGTGGTAGGGCTTTATGGTAGGTACCACACAGTTATCACATATTATGGTATTGTTGTTCTGATTTGGAGGTAGAGTGAGCCAGTGTAACTACAGATACAAGGGATATAAAACCTTATCTCCCAAAGCTGGTGGCGCATTAGCGCGAGTTTTTAAGGGATGGTTAATATTTCTAACAGTGCTTATGTATATGGGTGATGGTAAACACTTACCATCAGCTGGCCCATTGTTTAATCCGCCTACTTATTAGAATTAAAAAAAAATCAGTTAAAGAAGGTTAAAAAGTATTATCACCGTTTAAATATATACCGTTTTCTAAGTGTGCCAATGTTGGTTTTATATGAAATATAATCGAATTTTCGAAAATTGTATGTCGTGTAAAAGCACCGGTCACAAGGGGTGGTCACTAAATTATAATTCAATATTAGTGCACCGAGCGTTCCAGCTAAGTATACAAAATAGATTTGTTTCATTCACCGATAAATTAATAGCATAACTGTTAATCTCAAATCGAATTCTATGTTGTTACGATTCTATTTAAATTAAATTCTATGAAACTATGTTACATTTCACATGCGTATTTATACATTACATTAAAGCTATTTTTGTTTGTATTTAAAAACTTCGACCATTATTATTAACTTCGATTCCAAAATAATTACCTTCGGACGCTCCTGTCAATATTGCATCATCATCATCATCATCATCATCATCACCCTTTTCTAGTCCACTGCTGGACATAGGTCTCTCCAATGGCACGCTACTGAGCTGATAAGATATCAAAGAGAAGATATTAGATTTTTTGTATGTTTGTTTGTAATGGAGAAACTGAAAATATACTTAACCGATTTTAAAATTTCCTTCACCTATAGAAAGCTACATTATCAGCGAGTAACATAGGATATATTTTTTATTCAAAAAATTAACGATCCCTACGAAAATTTTAATAATGTGGTAGGGCTTTGTGCAAGCTCGTCTGGGTAGGTACCACCCACTCAGCAGATATTCTACTGCAAAACAGCAGTCCTTGGTATTGTATTCCGGTTTGAAGGGTGAGTGAGCCAGTGTAATTACAGGCACAAGGGACATCTAAGTTCCCAAGGTTGGTGGCACATTGGCGATGTAGGCGATGGTTATCATTTCTTACAACGCCAATGTCAAAGGACGTTGGTGACCACTTACCATCAGGTGGCCCATTTGCTCGTCCGCCTTCCTATACTATAAAAAAAAAACAATGTATCAATTTTGATCGCTTAAAAGTCATTATTGGCGTAAAAAAGATAATTGTTCAACCTGGACGGAGTCGGGGCGGGCCTTTAGTATCAAATAATAAGCTTTTCATTCAATACAATAAATGAATCTTACTGCGGAAAATTTAATCGTCCCTTGATTTATTCGTAGACAAAAGATTTAAAGAACATTGTAGCGTTGAATTTAAAAATCTTAAGAAGACAAATCCCCGCTTCATTTGCTATTCTTAAACTTGTAACATCTTTAGCTGAACTTGTTTAATAGTTAATGCAATTTGAGTGTTTAATTTTCTACTTCTGTAGAGAATTGTAAAGGCATATTTAAGATGCACTCGGCATACGAATAGAGTGAGTTTATCGACTGTAGCAAGAGCAAGTGTGGTCGTTTTGAAAGTTTCGCCAGTTTAATTGTTTTCCCATTCGGAACGTTCGTCGCATACGCCTTTTCTATGTTGCCTATTATGAGGATAATTAAATTAAACTCAGCTTATACGATTGCTTTGGAATGTTTTATTCCTTTGAACAAATTGTAAACAGCTATTTAATGTTTCAAATCCTGGAAGTGGTTTACAACGGTCGCTCTTTTACGTTCAGCTTTAGTTAAAGGAAATATTTGCAAAGTTTTATTTCAAATAAAAGTATCTCAACTGTATCTTTTATTTATATTTAATTAAACTAGTTAAACTGTGTTTGTAAGCGGTGTTCCTTATAGTGAGTTATAAACCTTATTTGTATAATTATCTTCTTAGCTTGTTATCCCATCGTCACCAATGCCGTGTTAGTTTTAATCGTTTGCAATTTGCAAATTATTCAATTCGTTAGTCAAAGTAAATCGTTCTAAGATACCTGATTGACTGGCGGAGGTGGAGATAGCTGTTAATTTGATATGTAATTAAATTTTGACTGCCTCGTTGGTCTAGTAACTAAATGTAAGGCCGCAGACCCGTAGGTCTTGGGTTCAATTCCCAGGTCGTGATCGGATTATGAGAGCTAGGGTATAGAAAGTGCACCTGTGTTTGCGGACACACTTGTGCACTATAATATGTCTTGCACAGTTGGCTAATCTCTCTTGAGATTGGCCACCGTGGCAGAAATCGGCCTGGATGACATAATTAAAGTTTATACATTAAAGGAGCATAAGCTGTCACACAATTTTTTTCCAAACTAGTTTTAGATTCGGCTTCGATCGTGTTTTGTTGCTACTTTTTTCATTACAATTAAATGGTCTACGTCATCGATGATAAAATGAGATGTTCAAACGTACGACGAACAAACGTACTTTCACATTTATGAAATGAACAAGAATAAACATTAATCGATATAAACGGTGCTTAAAAACATATTCTTTTATATACACTTCTTTTATATAGAATTTTCGGTAAAGATTAATAATATATTGGATTAAACAATACGTCACATGGTATGTAAATTACATTAGAAGGCAAGTTTGGTTTGTTTCCTTTTTTCTGAATTCGATTGATGTAGAATATGTCCTGGGTCGGGTCACTGCAGAAATGAAACCACTATTTAAATCAATGTGCCGCCAACCATGGGATTTGTTATATCCCTTGTGACTCTAGTTACACTGACTCACTGACTCTTCAAATCGAACCACAACTATACAAATAATTGCTGTTTGGTGGTAGGATAGCTAATGAGTCAATAGTACCATCAAGGTGCCTACACTAAGCCCTACCACCGGAAAAAGATATTTCACAATAACGATAAACATACATAAATGTTAATAAAATTGGAAATAATGCTAGGCGTTAATTTAAATAAGCCGCGAAGTTATAAAACACTAATTATATTTCTGATTAGTTGTTTTAGATTAATAAAATGTATTTACGAGAACGCAGAAGATAAACAACTTAATATATAGATAGACTCGTAGGAGTATTATATAATGTTTGTACGTAAAAGTAAAATAATAGTTATATATCCCAACGCTGGGTATAGGGTAACACTGGGTCTTATAGTTAGCAGAAGTCTTGGAACTGATTCGCTCCAATTCTCTCACTGCTTCGCTGCTGGTTGGTAGCACGAAATAAATTATAAAAACAAATTACGCACCCGAAAGCTCAATGGTGCCCGAACGGAATTAAACCAGAATATTTCAACTTAAATCTTCGTACTCTATTCACTGGACCATAATGGTTTTATTTGTAATATATTATTATTTTAATTAAATACCTCACTATGAAATATTTATTGTTCACGTTTGAAGTCGGAGCGCGACGCTATTACATACATAAAGACATGTCTCTTGGCTGTCTTGATTAATATGTGTAGCGAAACTAAGAATGTCGTCTATTCGCCCGGCGCTGCCAGACTAATTGTTTTAAACGCCAGCTTAAATACAATTGCCACAAAGTAATTAGTTTCCCAGGTCTTTACCGACTGTCGCGATGAACATGTTTGCGACGTTCCTCCGATACGTTTAAGTTGCCTTTGTTTGTTTTATACTTACTCGAACTGTTCTTAAACGATATGCTATTGATTTTAAATGTCATATTACAGTCTCGTCATATTACATTATTATTATGTTTAATTTATTCCATAAAAAAGGCGATTTTATTACAGTTGTAGTAACTAGTATGCGTTCAGTGGTCGAAATTTGACCTTTATCGTTATTGAAAACCTATGAAAAGCATATTGCATGCATAAACAAACACATGCATGGAATTATTTTCTTATTTCCATTTTTTTTATTGTTCACACTAAAGCTCGTCAATCGGTAGTCTAACAGAGTAAAAAATGTTGATGAAATGTGATGTCTTTGCTTATTTATATACAGAAATGTCTTTCCTTAAAATTAGAAAGGTACTCGGTTTTTATCCTTTAAATATGCAATATTTTAATTTACACATAGAACAATTTACTTTTAAATACAACATATAAATTAAAGGAAATACCTAACAGAATTTTAGATGCAATGAAAGGGTTTTAACATACTCATATAAAGCGATATACTCTGCTGAATTCTCGTTAGCGATCACCTGGGAGATGTCCGCTACATTATAGTCGGACTGCAACGGGAGCAGGAAAATCCAGAATCATCGGTCCCGCCACAATGAGATGGGCGCTTTTAGCGGAATTAAAATGTTCCACAACTGTCCACATGTTTTATTGATAAAATGGACACGAGCTTGTATTTTTTCCGCTTCCATTACCAGCAAAGAGTATATTCAGTATAAAACCTTTACCTGTGGTGAAATTTAATTATATATTTTAATATATGTGAAAATTATAATTACGTTTACAATGATATACTGATGAAAAAACATATAATTCGTTTATTTTCGTGCAAAATACAATTAATATGGATAAGTATTATAATTAGTTTAAATAACTAATAATTTCCTGCTCTTCTGGCCGGAACTTTCTTACTGATCCATTTGTAGTTTTGCTTATAAAATTATCACTATTTAAAACATTTTGGCCGGTTATTTAAGAAACGATTCGTTTTGCTTACGGATAGTAAAATTGCTTATGAGGCGTAATTCAAAAACGTCCAAATTTATCTAAAGTTATCGCTTATTATTGTATACATGATTTTTTAAATTTATTTTTAAACAAACATAAATATGGTTACTGTGATTTATCTAAGAAAGATATGTCGGGAATAACATATATACATACAAAATTTCCGTCTATCTGTTACGATTTTGGCAGCGTTCGCTTGGAGAAAGCCCAAATCAACAAAATTCCTACCCAACATACCTTAACATAATGAACTATACCTCAAAAACATACCTAAAGAACATATAAACTTGCTTTATATGATATCTGTTTCTAGAATAAAAAAGCTTCGTAACCTTCCAAGTTGTGACTTGCAAATTATCGGTTACTGTACTATAACGATTATACGCACGCACGCATATACGCACCCGCTTCGCTTCGGGTAATTTAAGAGGTGAACAAACGGAAAGATGCAAAAAGCTACTTCGTTTAATATTATTTAAAGAAGGTGAGAAATTAAGTGTGTTGGAGAATGTCACGTTCGGATGCTTGTACAGAGTCGAAGTTTATCCTGTCATGGAAGAAGCTCTATACTTTTATTCTTATACTCTTTTAATTGTTACAAAGATCATGAATAAAATTTAATTTACGCCAAGTGAAGCGGATTTACTAAATGTAATAAATAAAGAGACAGGTTATAAAAGTAAAGTGACGACTCCGAAATGTCTCACGGATGGGCCAAGGCCACCTCTTACGGAGAATGTTTTTGGAGTTTATTGCATTACGCTACTTTACTGCGGGTCAAATTTTATCAAAATGTTTTGATGGATTATTAATTGTGTTTTAAAAGGTAGGCAGCCTAGAAAAAAGGCCAATTGTTGGTCACGACTACCCGTAGACATTGGCGCTGTAATAAATATTAATCCTCCCTTACACCGCCAATGCGCCACTAACCTCGGGAACTAAGATGTTATGTCCCTTGTGTCCGAAGTTGCACTGGCTCACTCACCCTTCAAACCGGAACAACAATACTAAGTATTGCTGTTTGGCGGTAAAATATGTGATGAGTGGGTACTCAGACGGAATTTGTTTAACAACAGAATATAATTATACTAATTTATACAACAGGAGATAATTGAATTTCTATGAGATTTTATACAACCGTATGCTTATTTTAAGATTACGCTTTCACGCTTGTCATATATTTTTTATCAAACATTCACGTCTGACAAAAATGCGTTTCATTTTTACTACAGTTGATTTTTATATGCAAAAAAATAAAATATTTTTGTTTCTGAGCGTTTATAAATATTTTGATCATTTTAATTATTTTATTGCACATAAAAAGTATAAATAAATGAGAATTCATGTCAAACATATTTCAATATATTTTTAAATTATTTATATTATTCAGTATATTTTAAATATAAATATTTGTTTCATTATAATCACAGTCTATTTAATAGTGACGTTTTAAACCCGTTCGAATTTTCGACGCCATTTTGTTCTTAATTTTCATATTATCTGTTATAGTGTAATTAAAGTTGATTGAGTTGTCATTTTTATTCCACTCACAGACGCATACATGAGCAATTTATCGTATGAAGTCGTGTGCGTAATAATTAAAAGTTATGCAGCGTGACCTATTAAGGGGAAATTATTCTGTTATACAATAAACCAATATTAATATACGGCTTCCACATTTTATCAGAGCGAATTAATTGTCTACAGTTAGTCTATAAGTAGACTTGCAAATTAATTGTAGTGTTTTTGTAAATGTGTGAGTACTTTAACACTTATATGCTAATTTTTTTTGTTATTAAATATTCGAATTGGTAAAAAAGTTAGTGGTATTTTAGTTGATGAATAAATTGTATATACTTGTCTTATCTGTGTTTCGTATATAATTTGTTATGTCGTGTTTTTTTTATTTTATTTGAAAAATAGTCACGAACTTTTTTGTATACATTATGAAAGTTTAGAAATAATACATACAAATATTTTGTTCATCTTGGCAGACTTGACTTGAGTTCCCCTTGAAACAACCCAAACCAATTTTCCTTCCCAACATACCTAGACATAATAAGGTATATAATAATATTATGTAGGTATCATATAAATCGAATTTTAGTTTTTTATGAGATTGGAATAAATGTAAACGATTAAAAGACTACCAAAACTTACGTATTTACGACATTAGTATGCTGAATATGTTACAGTCGATCATTGTGAATACTATGTAACCTGTCAGTTATAAATAAGCCTAAGTAAATCCCGATAACATACGGAGCGAGCATTAGGCCAAATGTTACGCACATTATGTGTTTACTAAACAGTTATATGTGACGCTTCTAAGTTGTATATCTTAAGGCAAAGTGTGTAGGATATATGTACACAGCCTACAAGATAGTTCGGACAATGTCCAGTACGCATTTAGTTTTTAGCATAATTCGATAATTACGTTATGAAGTCACTCGCCGCGATGGCCTCGTAACTTAAACACGCCAATCTTTACCATCGATTGCGGGTTCAGGTCTAGACCTGTAGAGTACAGAGACTAGTACTACTGAGCTCTCATATTATGGTTAATTTAGTTTATGACATAAAAGTTAATAATTAATGCATTGATGTAGCGTAGTGGTTAAGCTCCAAACCTTCTTATTAAGAACGGAAGAAGGCCCTTGGAATGCAGTTGGACATTTTAAGGCTCATAAGTTATCCCACTATAATTCTCATTGAGCCACTAGCCATGACAGGACATGAGCATGTGTTATGTTATCTAGACTGAATTATTTTAAATTAATTAGCAAAAAAGAGTCGTTTATGTTTATGGGTTGGTATCAGTAGCATTCCGCGTTATATATAATATAATAAAAATACGATTTAAAAGCGCTTGTAAGAATCTACTTGAAAAGTGTAATTTGATTTAAAAAAAATTAGTAATTATTTGACAAAAAAAATTTGAAACAAAACTAACAACGTCATAATAAATAATAGTAGTAACGATGATTTTACAAGTTTACCAATTTTATATTTATTTTCGATAATAAAATCCTCCATAAATTGAGCATCTTGGAGTAAAAGCAATAAAAGTTCAAGAGAATAGGATCGAATCAGCAAATTTTACATCTCTAGGCTCCTATTTTCATAACTGTTTGCAGCAACTGCGCTAAGATCACTTCTAGAATTTTAATGAAACTTCATACGATTCTAATTTTTATATTGAGATATTTAAAAATACCTGTGTCTAAATTTCAAATGAATGAATAGGCATAGCTCGTGTGTAATATATTTCAGTTCATTGTGCTTATAGAATGTGCCCAGCACTAATTGCGTAACACGTGCGAATACGAACAACAGAGTCATGCAAAATAAGTTCCGAAATAAAAAAAAAGTACGACAAAAAAAAGAGTGGCATTCATAACTGGGAAAAACGTTTTAGAGATATTTTGCATTGCATAGTAAAATTTTTATCGGCATAAATGACTCCTATATTCGTTTTTCATTGCTTTATTTATAACACGTGATTTTAATGTTTTGGTGTTACTACTTAAAAAACGTATATACATATAAATTAAATTAAAGTACACTTTATTCAAGTAGGCTCTTGCTAAAACTTTTTTTAACTAAATAGATAGGTGGACGAGCGTATGGTGGTCACAGCCATTAACCATAGCTTTTATCACCAATACGCCACCAACTTTGGAAACTAAGATGTTATGTCCCTTGTGCCTGTAATTACACTGGCTCACTCACCCTTCAAACGGGAACACAACAATACCAAGTACTGCTGTTTTGCGGTAGAATATCTGATGAGTGGGTGGTACCTACCCAGGCGAGTTAGGTTTTTATTATAAAGATACTGTTTATATTCGTTTTGGATGAATTTATTTTAATTAGTGCTCATATTCGCCCAAAGGCGATGTATAAACTAATTCTTATATCGTCAATGCGCCGCCAACCACGTTATCTAAGATGTTATGTCCTCTGTCTGTAATTACATCGGCTCACTCGACTCTCAAACCGTAACGAAGCAAAGTAATAATTCGCTGTTTGGTAGTTGGAGTGGTAGTAGATTCCCATCGAGAAATTCCTTTACAAATACCTTCAATTAGTAGTAAAGTATTGTATATGTTATAGAATAATAACAATACAACAATCTTATTATATAAATATATAATAAGAATATAAGAACACGAATATAAGACACATAATTTACTTAGATTAACTAATATATTAATGTTATTATTTCTATAATTGCAGGTAATTCACAAACTTGGTAATAACAAGAAGTGATTTGCTGATGGGAAACGGTTTAACGTAAGTACAACATCTTTGGAAATCATTTTATTATGATGTCTATAAAATAAATAATATATTATCTGTGTAGAAATATTTTCTTTATTATATCATTGATAGTTTTTTTTTCTACCAGCTACAAATGAACCTATGACTTAAATATAGAATGTTTAACAGATAAAATATTTTTACATGTATTTTTTAAGAACAAGCTACCGTAACATTCTAAGTTCAAGGTTTTTACATATGAACGCAGTAGACTGGAAATGTTTATTAAGATGTCCATAAAAAAATCATAAGTGAACAATTTATACAAATTGAATTTTAAAGATAATTTATTTGACTGAAAAAAAAGATCCATTATATTTGAAGTAACACAACATCTTTTTTTTTAAATCGCCATAGACTATATTCAGAACACCTCTATTCTGATTCTATTTATAAAATATTCTTAATAAAAGTACATATTATAATAATAATAATCATCATTAATTTAAGCCAGATAAAGGGAATTAACAATTAAATCAAATAAATTCATTTATCATGCCTCGAACTGGCAGAATTATTTTTCTTTAGTGAGGATGAGAGTTCACTTTTTAATTTAAGACTGGACAGACAGAAATAAAGTAGTTGAAATAAAATGGAAGTTGGGTGATATTTTGGGCACGTTCGAGTTAGCTGGGCCATGGTGACTTTTAATTAATTTGGAAAAAAATAAAACGTTCGCTTACCGCGTCCGAAAACAACAGCCAATTTAAAAATAGTCCTTTTATAATTCATTAATGTCACAAATCGTTTTATAGGAGATGGAAATGTTCGATTAATCTTTTGGGTGATACAGAATTTTGTAAGATGATTAATTTCGAATGCAAATCTGAATTGAAATTGATTGGATATTCATAACTTGGTTCAATAATTAAAATCATAGGTTGGCTCAAATAATTTTATCAACAGATATGTTAATTTATGGAGAGCATTTTTTTAATAAATAAATATGTATCGACTCTCACTTTCACGTACAATCATTTAGAAAACACGCAAATTCAATGAATGCCATTGCCAGTAAATTTATAATAAAGTTAGGTAATTGTGTTGTGTATAAAAATAATCGTAACCTAAGACGTTAGTGTCATATTGCTGGAAAAGATCTCTCCTAATTGTACTAAGAAGGCTTGGAGCTTATTTGACTACGTGGTTATACCCAAGGATTTCAATCAACACAACGCTGAGCACTAAATAAATTTTAAATACAAAACATGAACATGAAACTCACTGCTATAAATTTCAACCTAAGAAAATCTCTAAGATCAACTTATTCTATCGACTACACCATATCGGCTCACTTCGTATATTATCAATTATAATTTAAAGTTTCTCTTTTCGAAAATTTATGCTCCGCAAATGAAGTTTAATCGAAAACTTTCCACCTGCTCCCAAATAAACTCTCTAAATTATTACGCTAATTAAATAAAAAATCACCTCTAATTAAATGCAGTTGTGCCAAGCATTTGACCCAATTACAGAGAAATTCGTTAACATTTAATCAACGTATATAATATTAAACATGTTATAAATATATGTTTTTTTTATTTCGTCTCTAGTATTCGAAGTTTTCTAGTATTGAAATAGTTCAAGTAAAATTTGCAGTACTTTTTAACTTTTCGCCAAGGTTTAAAGTAAGATTAATAGATAAAACTAATGGAGGCTGATCGTGAAGGAGTTGCGCAATTGAATACGATGGAGTTTTAATCCTTATTTCTTAGGCAACACTTTTATTTTCTAGGTTAACTTTATTTCTGGGATACTTTACTTGAGCTGAGCCTTTTTTTGCTGTCGCTTATGGCTGTGAGAGAAGGTGCACATAGCGTCAACGCGTTCTCCCCATTCTTCTGCGGCAGAGCGACACTTTCCTCGCGAAGAGCCGATTCGCAGCCTCCTTCTGCGACATAACGCAGAATTATATTTACATTCTAATAATTAATTATCTTTTAGATAGTGAATTAAAATATTACACGTATTTTATGAAATGCTGCTTGTATTATGTGACATGTATGCAATACGTGTTGTGCAAAAAAAAACAGCCTCAAAACTGCTCTTAAAAGACAAGAGCTCATTGCCCTACAGTGGGACATTCAAGGGCTGTCACTTTTAATTTACTTTCGATACTTTAATAAAGTTTCATAATATATGTCGAAACACACGGCTTATAGCAGGATATCAATGTAATTAAGACTGTAAGTCTGTCTGTCCGTCAAAAGTTTTTTTAAGCTATTATGGGTTTTCATACCTTATGTAATCTCAAAAATCTGTTTTGAATAGTTATGTGTCATTGTCGAAATCGCTAAGTCAATTTGGCAAGAACTTTAATAAGATAGAAGAGGTTAGAAGATGTCTAGGCTACTTTTTATTTTTAAATTTTATTTATTTGTTTAAAGTAGATTACACACGAAAATAAATTTATAGTTCTATTTAAAAAAAATAAGTGAAAAAATTAAAAAAGCTGTTATTCATAACAATTATAACACCAATATATACATAAAACAAGCCTACCATCTTCACTTATAATAAATAAGAATACTATGTATTTTTTTAAATCCTGGAACCCGTTCGAATATCCACCTCCCGGATATAATCTATATTGTCTAGAAAAAAGACACACAAAAGATGTCGTCAAAATTGGTTCAGCTGTTTAGGTGGATTTCAGTGAAATAAACACGTACAGAAGAATGATATACGTATAAAGATATTTACGTCCTTGTGACAATGGAAACAATTAAGAAGGTTTTAGTAAAATAATATCGGTTAAATAATCCACTTTGTATAATTATATTCAAAGTAATTTGTGACATGGTGAAAACACACACTTACATGTATAGCTGCGAACTCTCTGCAACTTAATTACAGAAAATACTCGTAGGACGAATATGACTTTCTTAATGGTTAATTAGAATATGGGATTAGATTACGAACGTAACCCATTAGCGTAATTTAATAAGATTATTAGAGCGAAATAAAGATAATTGCTGTTCTAATTTTCGGTACGCGTTTAATAGGTTCTTCTCCTTTTACAACTATTGTGATTGTTCAAAATTGCTTCATTTGTGCTCTTAGTATTTTTACAAATATATATTATTGTCATTTATTTACAGATAACGCAATTGGTAATACCGTTTTGATATTGCTAAAATAAATATTCTTATACTTCTTTTACGTTAAGACCAAATAAGGGATTTCACAATGTTTGAGTTTAGAACACAAGACACAAGATTAACAAAAGGCAATCAATTTTGTAAGCAATTCACCGATATAGAGCCCCAGACGTCTGTGTGTGTGATCGTTTGTATGTTGAATATATGTATAAAAAACTGGTACATAAAATGAACAACGTCCCATTTGAAGGACGAATATCTTTATGTTTCTTGACCTTAAATGCGCTAAACGGTTGGTTTATATATATATATATTTTTTAAGATATCGTTTTCATGTTCATATTAGTCATATGTGATTGTTATGGCTTTGGCATATTTTTTTTTTATAATATGCGGTGTCGATACAAATAACTAGGACACTAAGAGAGTAATTCCTTATCATTGCGTTATTTTAATTTTACGACTTTGAATAACGATCTTAAAAAGTAAATCGCAATAGCATGAAAAGACAGATGTTTGAATAATTCAAAGATTAAGTAAGTTTTTATCGTATTGTTCTTTTCACCGCTATCGAAAAGGAGTCCCGTAATGTTTCGCTCGGGGCCCATCAATAACGTAAAGCTACCAATACAGTTCTGAAATGGTTTGTTATACGTATAAAATAAAGTATTCTATTATCTAATTTTTGATATTCGAAAACTGATTCCATTTTTAAAATAGACTAACCGATAACGATACCATTTATACACACTGAATGTATTAACGAGATCGGAAATCGACAGTGTTCAAAGATATATTTATAAATCGGCTAAAACTAAAAGCGACTTTCCCAAACACGGTCCAATGTAATAGTTTTAAAGTTGCGATACATATACACATCCTACATGTGATGGTATATTTCCACTCGGTATCAAATAAATGAGTCGCTCGGTTTGATTCATACGAATGGGGAACGGAAAGTACCCGGCAACGAATAAAACAAATCAAACGCAGTGCATGGGGTGCGGAATACACTGCACTATTGCCATATGAGGCATAGGCTGCCCGTCCAACGGATATAAAGCGACACACAAAGATATATCAAACTAATATTATAAATGAACGATTGTAGGTTTGTGTTCACGCAAACATGACTTTTATAAAATTTGACTTAAAGAGCTTAAAACTGTTCCCGTCTTCCCACACACACACAAACTGGCGAAGCTGTACATGGAAGCTAGTGTATATTTTAAGTAAAAAGAAACTGCCTATAAATGAACTTTAAGGATAGATGATTTGAGGAGAAGATTTTGGAGCATATTCCACCATGCTGCTCCTCGGGTTGGTCGTATATGGTAGTTTTTTATCCAACACATATATCTTTACGATATTTTCCTTCAACGACGAGTTGATTTATAAACAAAAATTAGCACATGTAAATTAAAAAGTGCTTGTAACCTTCGATTCACGTGTCCTAAACACTGAGCAATTTCGGCTCTTTCTGCATGTGTGTGTGTATGTAGGCACGATACATAACAAATATTTATTTTTGTAAGAAGGTCAATTCTTATCTTAATTGTTTATAAGATTAATGAAGGCTGGTTTTTGTTTAGTATAAGAGCCGATATTATTACTTTGCAGTATTTTGTATTTCAAATACGTTGAAAATTAATGGTTGATGATGAATGAAATACTGTTCATATATATATATTATAATATACATTTTATATGAATTTACTTTATTTTTTATTTGGAGCTACAATACAATAATCTAGTTAATTTTACTTTCTAAGTTCCGATACTAATATTCTAAACGCAATTGTTTTTTTACAAGGTCATAATAAATATCATATTTATTCATAGATTAATGATTCAAGATCGACTTGAATCTGGAACTTAAATATCTAGACAGCCCACATACCCAAAGCTTTGAAGGTCTTATATCGACCTTAGAGAAGCCTTTTACCCAGCAATGGGATGTTTACGGACTGTTTAGGACTTCGCTTTATTAAAATTCTGTCTCGCTTGATTTGATGAGATAGATAAAGAGAGAAAATAGTTTTTTTTGTTAATATAAATATTTTAACACAGGATATTTTAAAAGGAATAGAAAGATAAAAAAATAAAACGACTTTAACAAATTTAGAATATCAAAGTTCAAGAAAACAAGTTTTATAACGATGAATAAGATAAATGTAGGTACGAGGAAAACGTAAAGAATTCGACAAAAAAAGTTTTTTTGTTTTTTTTTTAAAGAACGAATCTTAGCTCTTGGCATTAATTATATAAAAAAAACTTATTTAAATCATACATTCATTTTGTTTCTATTAACACACTAATTATAAACTAGTTACTAAAAAAAAGTATGTACGAAAAAAAAAAATCTGTGCCCGTTTTAAATTTGCACAAAACGCCTCACAAAACTGTTGCAATTTAACGCGCCACTTGGCCCACATGCGAGCAAAACAAGAACATTTTTCATTTCCATTCACTTTTTTTATTCGTAATGGAATATTAAGTATTGATTAAAACTTAGGTGTTAAGTATTCTGTACTACAATCAAAAAGTATCACACTTACGTTAGCAGCCACCCAATACCGTTCGTAAATGGCTTTAAATAAATAGAATAATAAGTCATTTGTATGCTGATTAAGTTAATATAGGTCGATAAAGTGATAATAAATGTATTAAGTAGTACGTTCAATGTATTTATATAATAGTTACATCGTGATTTGTTATCCTACCAATATTCACTTTAAAGTTTCCGTTGCTTGTCATAATTATTATAATATAATGAGCCTTGCTACACTCGTGCACTATATTATTTGAAGTAATTATACCCAACCGATGATTAGCAACGGCGCAGGTTCTATGATAATATTCAATTATTTACCTTTATATCTAAATCTTGTTTTATTAGAAAATTACTTATAAAAACACTTGTATACACATAGATATAATGCGTATCGTAATCTAATTAAAAAACACTGTTTATTACTACTGATATGTATTTTTTTATATTTGTATTAGGTATATATATTCTGTATGAATTCTAATTTACCTATAGTATACATACTTATTACATATATATAAATGTAGTAACGGGCTTAGTATAAATACTCCGTGTTTTCAGATATCCAAAAAGTATATAATTTATTAAAACAATTTAAGTTTAATTACTTTAACGTAAGCGATATAAAACTATTATTCTTCTTATTTATTTCAAGTAATTTTTCGGTACAAAATCGTTTTCTATTTATTTATATCCTAAGCGCTATTCAAAAACACTCGTAAAAAATATTTATATGAAAATATTTATTTAGTTTAAAAAAATGTTCGACTGATACAATGTCGATGTCACAAAAAAAAAAACACATTCTTATTTCTTTGCAATATTGTAAATGGGAAAATAAATGTTCGTATAGAATATTTATTACAATAAAATTCTAAAGAGAAAAAAAAATTAGTTTATTATAAAACTGTTAAACCTTTTGTACGTAATTACATCTACATCCAACTTCACAGTAAACTCGATTAGTATCAAAATTGAAACTTCAGGGCGGTTTAGCAATTTAAAGCGACACATGCTGGTAAAATGGGAACATGACTCATTTGCATTCGTTTTTGTGGCAATTTATGGAATTCTTAAGCAGGTGCATGTGTTACGGATTGTGTTTTGACTTTTGTCGTATAAATTATTACATTCTGTCGGTTTTCTATCACTTTTCTGTTAATTATTCGGTATCATTGTTATTATAATCTTGTTTAAAAATACAATCAAACTAACCAGTTCACAAAAAAGAAAATATAAGTATGTTAGTTTTTTTACATAGAACATAATAAGTCTCAGTGTTTACGAATAAGATTTTAATGTAATTTTTTGTCATGTAATATATTTTTGTGAGCTCTTAAAAATACTTTAAAATTTCAGTTATTTTTTAGTCACTCAAGAAATTGTAATTTGAATTCGGCAAATGCTATCTTAGCAAATGAAAAATGTAAATCAATCAATCCTTTCAAGTGAATTTGCATTCATTGATTATTTCATTGAATTGATCTCACATAGCATTTTTTTCAAGTAGCTTAGCGAGTGATTTGTTAAACAATGCTTTGTCTTCTTCTTTCGAATGTCAAATCAATTATGTCGGAAAGAGCAAAAGCAGTGTTTAACTAAATAGCCGCTAAGGAAAGTTTATGAGTAAGGCCTTTTTTTTATTAATATTACAATCGGCTGTTGAATTTTATTCACGTGGGATAGTCTTTTGAATAAATCCAAGTTATTGTGGGTGTGTACATTTGCTTGTGCCGTCGTAACTACAAAGGGATAGGCGGCAGCGCATTTTGCTCCTAACATCCTGGTATCAAGTGTTTGGTCCAAAATAAACGCAACGTCATCTGAATCATTTAATAAAACAAAGTAATAATTATTATACAACATAAATTATGCAAAAATAAAGTGTTTCAGTCAGATTTATTCCATTCTGTAAAATAAAATGTATCTTATCACAAACGCATGAAAATAATAATAATAATACTTATACTAGTAATATTATTATATAAAAATAAAGTTTGTATTATTTAATAATTAATTCAACTCGTATTATTAAATAATGAAGTCAGTTTCGTCAGATTAGAGCAAAGATTATGTAACTCATGCACATATTTTTAATGTATCATACAAGAAACTGATTACTGTGAAATGCGTACAAAAGAAATCGCAAACACATCGCCTTTCAAAAATTAAAAATATAGAGTTGATTTCGATAATTTCTTAACTTCAAATTTCTAAGCCTCATTTTGTTCTTTACAACATTAAAATAATTTTTGAGTTAATAAAATATGATTGATACATTTTTTCTAAGAGTAAAGCGGTTCAAAATCGCTACCGTCAAATTCTGGGCCACAAAGCAATACAGCCCGGGACAAATCGAGCTCCAACGTTATTGCATAGTATCGCGACACCTGTAACAGACATAGTGACTGACGGTACTATATTACACTTATTGTAAACATGCACAGACTATTGACATTTCGTGGCAAACGATTAAGTGAATAGGGTACGGGTTTTAATTTCCGCCATGAACGAAAGCAATTCATTACGCAGTTCACTTATTATACAGGCAAGAAGATATAGAAATTTAGAATTCAAATTTCGAAGGTCAAATATATCTTAATCGTATCTTTCCGCTAGTATTTCTTTTACATGTAATTCAGAGTAAATGGCCATTTTTTTTCACCTTTTATTATCAATTATTTATATTGTAGGAGTACTTATGAAACACGTTAACTTAAACTAATTCTCTGTATATACTTTATATTAATATAAACTTTATACATCGTTATCGAAGACTTGTTTTAATTTTTAATATGAATTGAAATTCGGTTGTAGGTATTTCTAATGATACTGCACGATGCGATTTGCATATTTTTTAAGTAAAAACTATTTGTACGAAATTTAAGCGCTTCCGCATGGATAAGTCTGTTATAGATGGCGCCCAAACTTTGGCTGCGAATACTATTATTGACTCCACTTCCGCTGTGTAAGACGTCGTAACGATATCTGAATTCAATCCTTACAAGTAATAAGATAAAAGAAATTGATAAAAAATATAATGTTCTGGTCCAAATGTATTCTAACTGATAGGGTAATTATCATACAATCTCGGCCTTGTTTTCTTATTACATGTATATAAGATATTCGTTAGTATCCGCAATGCGTAAGTTTTCGTCTGTAATGTCTATAAACATAAAAAAACTTTTCTTAATTCAACTTTTAGACTAATATTTTCGAATGCAACTATTTTATTTTCTAAATAAACATTTTACAGCGTTTTGGAAAATGTTTATTTCCGTAAAATTAAACGAGGAAGGATAAAGATAAACTGTTTCACGCCGTCGACCAATTATATTGGTTGGTATATTTTAGAAGTTAACTAGCTTTGCAAAAATATAAGAAATATATTATTATTATTATGTTCAATATAAGAAAAAATTTGAATATTTTTTTCAAGTTTTCGTCGTGATTTGCACAAATAAATATGAAACATTAATTCTTTGAAACATTCTGATTATATGTATATTATATGCTTATAAGCTCTAAGAGATATAGAATTAATCGGCAATGTGATTCAATAATTGGCTTTCGATCAATAAGTTTCCGTTGTTATCCGTTGGGCTACATTATATATATATAAATATAAAGAAAGCTAGAATACTAAGTAGAAATTGATTTTGTATCGCGTTTTAAAGTCTGAATTTGAAAAAACATATCCATTCATTCATGCTGTTTACTTTTGAACAAGATAATGTTATTTAAAAAAAAACCAGCTATGTGAAAGAAATAGAAGGGTTGTTAAAATAAAAACGAGTATTCACAGATTCTTAACTTTTAAATTGAAACAAATTTATGTTATTAAGTTTGACTCGAAAGCTATTCCTTTACGTAAATATTTACAAATATAACTCTAAAAATTTTATAAGAGGGTTTGACAAGTTATTCAGCTACACCAATTTCCAGGGAACTGATTTTAGACAAACTTCCCTGCAAAATATTTATTACATCAATAATTAATTTTTGAAGCTAGGAGAAATTCTAATATAGTTTGGTATCCCTTAGGGCAAATTACATTACCTTTGATCTGTGTTAAGGAAATTCGCTATTAATCTCAACTGCGGCGCTGTTTTAATTTTGTAATGAATATAAGATACATATTAAGACTTTAGGATTTTATTAGATTTATTTCCCATCTAATAGTAAGTAGTTACCTTCTCATTGACACTGGTAAATGGCAATGTTAAAAATTAAAATCACTTTAGACACCGTCAAAATACTACCTCTATCTAAGATGTTATGCTCTTTGTACATGTAATTACACTGGCTTACTCATTTCAAATTTGAATCACTATTCGACAATAATTGTTATTTGAGTAGTACCCACCTAGACTGTTCAAAACTAAGGCCATCGGTCCAACAAGATGCTATAGCATTTACTTGCATGAAAAAAAAATGCATGAAAAAGTATAGTCAAGTAAAAACAAAATTAAATGATTACGTGCAAGCGACTGCCTGTTTCTGTTGTTTAATTTACCTTTGTTCAGTTTCTTTTTCTTTTTATAGCAATCCCGGTTGAATTCCGTAAGTCCTGGTAAGATAGGTTTTTTTTTCTAAAGAGATTCTTTCTTGTATTTCATTATTATGCAAATACTATGAACCGCCTTGCGCCTGGATGAATGTTTTTATTGGCTGAATCAGTCTCATTTCATTTAAAAATCCACTTTTCACCTTGAGCTCTTATTGCGTTATTAAACTGATTCAAAATAGTATTTTGTAAATATAAAACTCACATCGGGTTAGTTTTACGAAGAGTATCAGATTTTGTACAATTTTTTTTTCTATTGAAGGTAGACTTTAGAGGTGAAAATAAATTAAAATAGTCGACTAAAGCTTATAATAATATAATATTATACAAAAATACATTAAAAATCATAATTGGCCAACAAATTAATAAATTGAAGAACTTCTTCGGAATTAATAAAAGATACTGCGATGGTAAGGTCCCGGGGTGGCATGCCCGAGCGAACGCTGACTGCGCCGGCGGTTTTAGCGCTGATTCACTTAATTGGTAAATCTTAGCTGACTTAGCGCTTTCCAATTACGCTCTATGCAACTCAGATGAGCCGGGCTTAATACATCGCAGTATTTCAAAGGAACGATTAATTAAGCCTAATAGTAATGGCTTGTTTTAAATAAGTACACTTATTGGAGCGAAAATGTATGTGATATGAAATACGGGTAACACAAAAGTTGACATATTAACTTTCATCAGGGCTCACTTTTAACTGTATTACAGTATTTACATGCTATTGTTTCCGGCAATTACACCTCATAGGTTGTTGATATGTCATAGTACTGTCTCATTCCCATATCGTAGTGTACATTTATACACATATAAACAAATATGTGATAAAATGATTGATATGATTAAGATACATGCTTCGTAGATATACAATTCAGACACTTCTGAATTTGACTATTGATCATAGTCGTAATTGAAAGGGATCGACTTCGCAAGATTCTGATCACGTAGACAACTTCTCTGGGCCTGTTTGCAACTGATCTCGGGTACTCAATACATTATCGTTATCTGCGAAATCGATTAACGATACGTTTAGTTATAACTCGGAGATAGTACAATGTTCGATACGTGCTTTCTTTGTCTGTTCTGGAATAATTGATTTAATTATTTAGCGGAAAACAATAAATACTTTTTCGTTTGTATTGAAAAGTATTTAATAGTTTTACTAATTTAAGACATAAAAGTTTTTAACAAGGATGGTATATAAAATTTTGGATATTGATATTTATTCTGATGACTGCCTCGTTGATCTAGTGGCTAGATGTAAGGCCGCCGACACGGAGGTCCTGAGTTCGATTCCCAGGTCGGGCCTATAAAACGTTAATTTGTTTTTATCTGTCAGAAAATTCTCGGCCCCGGTCTGAAGCTGCCCGGAGTCTTTAAGTTGGATGTGTGTACACTCCCGTGCCTCGGAAAGCACGTAAAGCCGTTTATCCTGCGTCTGAACTTCCGTCTCAACTTTCCGGTCGTGTCGAATTGCCGTCACATCGGGTTATGAGAGCTATGAGGGAATAGAGAAAGCATCTGTGTTTGTGCACACACTTGTGCAATATAATATCTTCTGAGCAGTTGGCTAATCTCTTTTGACACTGGCCGCCGTGGCCGAAATCGGTCTGGAGGACATCATTATTGGTTTGAATACAGATATTTCGGGTTATCCGATTGTTGCGGATAGTTATTAGATTATTCAGAAATCTGGCTTTAATTGCTGGTTATTATTTTCAAACACAAAAAAAAAACACAATTAGCGTTCATAATTATGAATATAAATATAGCCTGTATTTAAGTAGATAGCATTTTATACAAAAACAAAATTATAATAAGAAGTTTTTATAGGATTTGTTCCCGTTTTGGATCGATTATATTCGATATTCGAATTCATTTGTTATTACGGGGCTCCACAGCATACCTGTTTTTATTACTAAACTTTAAGCGTTGATAATAATTTGTAATTTTCTGTTTTACTTATCTGTGTTTCGGTCGAAAACGATACAATGGGAAGATAAGAGTTAATTTATTTATTCTTCAACATCAAATATTTGAAAAAAAAAAACAAGATTACGTATTATATTATATTTTATTTGAGTATATACTTTTGAGTTTATACTTTTACTTTTTTCTTATACTTTTTTTACGTTTAACGAACTAGAGTTAAACGTAAAAAAATATATTCAATATAGTAAATATAAAAACGGTTCTTTTTTATAATTTATTGAAATAATAAACCAAATATGATGAGGGTAGTTATTTATTATTATGTTACGTTGTAGATGTATTAGCTCAATGTGTATGTGTATGATATTTTATTACATAAATAAATAAACTATTATTATATATGATGATTATATATGACATGTTAAGGTGAATAAAAAGGGGGCTACCTCGAAATTCTGCCTCTAACTCGTGAAGAAACTTCTACTTGGGAGTCCTCCCTTGGTCCTTGGTTGCTTTACACACACTTGAAGAATGTAAGCCTAGTGTGGGATCGGAGAAGTATAATTGTTCGTTACCCTAGTTGAGTTTTTAAAACACGGCTATCACACTATACACACTTCACCACGGTCTACACAAGAAGGGAACTACTTTACCCGTCAAAATTAAATCATGGATAAGCAATGACGTTCCATTAATCTAAACACACTACAATAACGTATTCAATATATACAGCTATAAAGCTATAAAGATTACAAATTAGTTAGAACCTTCATTTACTATAGTTGATATCTCGTACAAAGTCCTTTCAGGTACCAGGTGTTCTTTCGTCTAAATATATTGTTATGAGGCTATATCTTCCCAATAAGTGACGCATATGTGAAACCCGATCATGTGTTAGTATAATCTTAATATTAAGTTTTATGTTATTATATTTTGTAGCTGTGTACAATGAACTGTTTATGCTTTTACAGATAAATCAGCTTGGGGACGTTTGTGCGTTTGTGGTTTTGTAAAACACACATTGATAAAAACCGAAATAAACTAGTTCGCACTAGCTACTACGTACCAGGATAATAATTATAATTTAATTAATTAGATTTGCGTGTTCTAGTCTCTGGTCCATCTCGGCTCATACATTAAATTAATAAAAACTTGTCAAAGCTTGTTTCATTGAAAGCCTAATAAATATATTAAATATATTAAATTCGCGTTTACGAGGCAATATATAAGAAAGTCATGTGAAGTATTCGCTTTTCATACGGAATCGAAACAATTAATTCGATCCCCATGTGACCTCAGTACAAGATGTCGCGTGACTTTCCAATTTAACTTGATAAGTTGAAGTTACTTCTTCCTTGCCCTACTTTTGGTAATACATTTTCACTCGACTCTCAGTTATTTTTATGTTTTTCTTATCTATTTTATTGCGCCATTATGATAAGAGTGTTCGATATTGCGTATCGGAATTACTTTCGTAAGCTTCCAACTTAAAACATATATTATTGAAGATAATTTCAATTATTATTCCATAAAATAATACTTTCTTTTTTAGCCAAGTAAGGTTTAATTAGCTAACATTAAGCCAACGGTATAAATTATAGGTATAGGTTTTATACCATTGAAATAAATTTAGAATTTAATCTAACTTTCTTGCAAAGTGAAACATCGATTCTTAATGACTTTTCCATAACCACGATCTAAACAATGCGACTTCGAGGATAATCGAACCTCTCGATAAAACGAATTTAATGATGCGGAGCTGAAAGCGGTGATACTTTTCTCTGAGTTTAAAACGATTAGGTTAACCCAAAAAAAGTACAACATTAAGTAGTATTACACGGGACTGAACAAAACTGTCTTTTATTTGTTATATAAAATTATGTTAGAAATAAATAATTAGGTCCCTATCTTGCGACTGTTATTATCGTACAGATGGTATTGTGAATAATTTTTTAGTAGTCGCTAGTCAGGTCAGTAAGAATAAGTCAGGCGAATAAGTTGTTAATTGTTTCTGTAAGCATTAACATTACCAGCTCAGTTCTTGGTGATAGTGTTACAGTCCAACGCCTCTGAAGTCTCAGCTGACATTCGGTCAGGAGAACTTCTCGTCATTCCTTTAAAAATACATCACTGCAGAGAGAGAATACAATATAATACGCCATACCGTGATATTTATAATGATATGAATATTAGGAAACGAGATATGTTAGGTATTGTTTACGCTTAATTGCGCTGTCATGATGGACGGTCAGCCTTAATGTTGCTATTGTGCTTTACACGTCCAAGTACCGGTTCTGTGCAGCGCTGAATGCTTACTTTCACTAAATCAGTATCGATCTCGATCGTCTCTGGTTGTGTACACGATTTCCTCATTAACGTCCTTTTGTTAGGTTGTCTCAAGCGCATCGAAACGTGCATCAGGATGTTTCACACACCTGTATTATTCATGCGTAAGGCTTGTCGTCCATTATACGAGCAATGTTTCGAACATTTCGGATACATATCACTATTTATTTGACCGTGTGTTTGAGATCTGTGTCAGGTGAAAATCTTCGTTTTATTATACATATACCTTAAGATCGAAATAATTTTGTCCGGTTTCGCACGGTAAAATTAGGATTTACATAAGATAACTAAGATTTGCATAAAATGGTTATATTGAAGCACAAAAATTCAAAGTATAAATGTTTTGTTTTTTTTTTCGAACCAGTAACCTTGAGCGCTCAGAACAACTAACCGAACGAATACGAACGAATACTATGAATGAAACTTTCATCACAATTGGATTAATGGCTTAGGATCGCATAGATGACAAATACAGATAACATTAATATATAGGCATATATATAGCATATATAGGAAAATAAATTCATATGCACTTTAAATTAATTTAATCTAACGTATTTTCATTACAAAAGTATTGTGACAGTTATTAAATATGTTCGCGTCAGAAGCAATTAACTCAAACGTTACATGTAAAGTTGTCGTTTTTAACATTCGATTTTTAAATTTTAATAAAGAGTTACTCAAAGAAGTTCCGTTTTAAAAATATTGGTTTCAGATGAGCAGATAACAGTGAGTGGAACAAATCACACACTTTTTTTTTAAATTTATTTCGAGGTGATTTAGTTAAGTAAATGCATGGACCATAGTCCATAGCATTCAGTTCCATATAGAAAATTAAGTACATTTACATGAATAAATAATATATAGTATTCAATTATATAAATATATTATGAAATAATTTTATTATATAATAATACTGAGTTATGAGATATAGATACATAACAAACAAAGATACCGAACGTTTTTTTAAAATATTCAACTAAAGTGTGAAAGATCCCTAATATCTGTTCCGTGTTTAGTTCACGCTGTCGGGCCACGAAACACGCTCTAATCAATGTTTCAAAGTATCTCGTATATATCTGGCTTAGAGAGTAACTTTACATGTCATGATACGCATTTTAGTTTACGATAATGAAGCGAAGACTGCAATTAGGGCTTAATTTAGTTCGTCAGCGCGAACGCTAAATAGATAAATTAGCTTTGAGCTTTCAAAGCTAATTTCTATAAATAACTAATCATGATTCTTGGTATATTTCTTAATTATATGCACAATTTTATATATATAGTAAGACGTCTTATACTTAAAGCTCTATATATTGTGATATAGGACAAATTAAGCGACGACTAAATTATTTTTTAGTTTCGCTTTAATAAAAAAGCGTGGCTCTTCTATTTTTTAACTCTATATTTTCAATATGTAAAGATTCCTTGTTAAAAAAATATCATCAAGGAAGTCGTTTATGTGAGGGAATAAGATTATCCCTTTACACTCAATATTTACTAAAAGTAAGTTTTATTTACTCTTATTTAAAGTGATTGACTAACAGACTACATACTATTAGTATGTATTTATACATCTTTAAAATAATTCTATTATTTGACCAAAGTCTGATTATGTAACGTAGAAAACTAATTACTATATTAACATTTATATGACTTTTTATAGAACACTGCAGTTGTAGTTTTGTCTTATAAGAAAAGCGTAATAATGGAGACGTAACATTTTCTTTAGAAAGTAGGTCGGCTTGATGAGGATTTCTTAGTGAATATGAGTATAGGGAAAGCCAGACGCACATAGATTGTCATATTCAATATGGGGTCAACGTAATGAACATAAATGAGCAAAATTCAATTGAATAGTTTGTAATGATGTATTTGTTTTTTTAATACAAATTATAATGTCACTCGCAACCACCTTATTGGTGATTGAAAATGAAAGTGTGTCTTAATAAATTGTTTTAACGAGTAATTGTTATATAATTGTAAATTAAAATAATATAATATAGTCATAAAATTATGACTTTTTCAATTTCACGTGTTTATCATTATTACGTGATCACTTTTCGTTTCTGTTTTAGCATTTTTGAAAAATTATGTAAAATTAAACAAAGAGCCGAGATAGCCCACAGGTCATAACTCGTGATCCTTAACTGGTGCGGGTTGAAATTTGAACCCGAAAATCTAAACTATTGAATTTTCATGGTTTTGTTTTTATAATACACCACGTCCTAAGTGAAAAATTGTGAGGTAACCTGCATGTGTCGGATGATTCTGCTCCATTCAAAACCAACGAACATGGAATAACATTCAAACCTCCTTAGCGTATGTAATTGATACTCATTTGTATTTTTGTAAAAAAAGTGTAACTACTGAATTTCTTGCCGGTTCTTCTCGGTAAAATCCACATTCCGAACCGGTGATAGCGCTTGACGATATCATTAGCACTTGTAAAAGTCTTTTTTTGAATAAAAAATGTTTTGATTTTGATTGATTTTGATCCACAAAAGGGGAGAAGACAGTCACTATATTTTTAATTTAAACATAATGATATGTACAGTTTTTCTATGTGTGTTATGCCTCATCTTACACGTGTGTGTAACATTAATAGTTTTATTTTGGTTAAAAATCATCACACAAATAAGACACATGAACACTGTCTTTGTTGTTCCTGTTTCTTTCCGGCGTCTCGACTCTTGAGATAACATCTATCAATTTACTTTGAAGCCATGTGGATTAACTTGTATTTTCTTATTTCCTTCGAGCGGAAAGCCCTGCGGGCTACAAGGAAATATACGTCCAAACATACTGATGTTCAACAGCAGTTAATTAAAGGCAATCGTTGTTAACTTAAACAGTATATTCCGAAACACGGAGAGTTTAACGACACGGAAGCATGGCTTCTGGAATGTTACATATAATTCGTGGTGGTAATACTGATAATAATCACATTACCTTGATATGAATTACTCTAGTAGTTTGTAATGTAAGCCAAATATACTTGTTTGTAACATGTTTGCATAATTCGCTTTTGCATTGATTGCAATGTAAATTAAACTGACATTCTCAAATAAATTAAACTAGACTATAATTAAGCCTTCGAAATACCACTTATATGGTCAGAATGTATTACAAAAACGTAAGTTTTTTTATTATCATTAAGCGTTACATGGGCAGATTTGAGTTGCTTTGGTTGCGCTGTCCTTGAAGGTTTGTTCAAGTTAAGATTATTTTTATAAAACAGGTAGGAAGACGTCCGAATGGGCCATCTGATGTTTACCATTTCTTACATCGCCAATTCGCCATCAAACTTCGGAATTGAGGTGTTATGTTCCTAGTGCCTGTAGCTACACTGGCTCACTGACCCTTTAAATTGGAAGAACTCAATACTAAGTATTTCTCTTTGGTGGTAGAATATATTATGATGAGCGGTGGGACCTTCCCAGATGGGCTTACTCAAAGCCCTAGTTACTATACTTTTAACGAAATGCTATAAAAGTTTTAGAAAAAATGCCGAATAATCTTATTGCAATAACTATGGAATTAAGAAGGTCATTCTGCGGTTCAAAAATAAACGATGACAAATGTCCCATTTATTATTATTTATCATTATTTATTATATTTAATTTTTATTTTAACTTTTTATAATATTATTTTTCAATTGAACGTGCGATGTATGTATTCATTTTATTAACTTATGTAAATATAGCCATTTAAGGCTTGCACCGCTTAGCATATATGTAAGCGCTCCATATCTAATGTCCATATTATAAAACATATAAACCTTAGGGCCATAATATATAAAAAAATATTATTTCTTTTTTATCTATTTTTAAAACATTCATGTACATCACAGATACAATAAAATGTACAGATCATAGCCATAATAATTGATTTAGGATTTTAATTCACATTTATGTACATTAATATAAATATAAGGTATGGTTGTATAATATAACCTTATCAGTTTATATTCTCACACACACATGCAATATTTAGATCTCCCTTCACAATAAACGGGATCATCTATTTTCTATCTAGCCGTCTGATCCGATTTCCGTAGGGTGTCTATTTGAGATGCAATTTTGACGAGATAGACGACACTGACCGACCGGCGTCTTGCTGACGCGGCCTAAGGCTTATGCTGGGCTTACATTGGGATGACAGCGTTTTCTTAATAATAATTAGATATTTTTTTCTCTTTAAATATATTTTTTTTAATATAGACATTGACGTCATTAATTATATTCAAAATAATATATATATTATTCAAGTAGGCCGGTTGTCGATTTACTTGTTAAGAATAAATTCGAATTGACATTTTACAAGATTAATTAAGCGTAAAGCTACCACCGACATCGAATGTAAATTTTTTTTGCGCCTACACAACTTAAGTGGATTTAGGCATTTTATAAATATTTTGAAATGTGAAAAATAGTAAAAAAAGAACAAAAAAAAAACACAAAATCAGCGTGCACTAAAAATAAGTGTACTTTCACTTGTTTATAAACATTATTTTATAATTGTTTTGAAAAATATTGGCCTTGGAAGCTTGCTATTTATCCATGATATTTAATTTAGACTCAAACAATGCAACGCCAAATATTATCGCTAACTGGTAAAATGATTGTTCGGCAAATGAACATTACTCACACGCGTAAAGCCTTTAAACGATTGTAAAATATTAAACAAGTAAAAATAATATTTGATTCGAAATTCTATATAACCCTAGCCGATCGTAACCCTCCGCCTGCAAGTGACGTGTCATTTTCACCAGTTCCCTCAGTGAATTTTTCAGATGGTTTATTTTATTAAAAGCTGTAGGGGTGTTATTGGGCTTAGTGAAATTATTGTTGCTTTTATAAAACTTTTGCTAATTACAATTAAAATATCTGCTATTCATAAATAAAAAAAGTAATACATTTATTTATTCTGAAATTTAATATGCAAATACATTTTGTTCGAGTTTAGTTTTGTGGGAGCTTTCATTAAAATAAGCGAATATTATAATTTTTAATTTAATTAAATCTGATATAAAAGCCATAAAAGCCTATTTTACGGTAAAAAATATTTCTAATAATATTAAACTCATAAAAAACACTAACTATACAATTTATTTATATTTTTATCAAAATTTAGTTAAAGAATATAGAATTTAGTTTAAAAAGTAGAAAAATTTTGGCCTATATAAAATAACATAACTTACATTTGTTACATAACTTTGAAAAAATATTTCAATATTCATAATAAATATGCTAATCAAAAATTTCTCATTCATAAATTAAAATTTTGAATTAACACGATTCATTCTAAGGAGTATCACCCTAACAAATTACCACATGCATGCGTACTTCTGTACAATTCTAAATTATTTAAATATGAATTCGGAAAGCAGTGTATTTGAAATGCAGATTGTAGTATCTATAAAGGGACATTTCAATAACAGCTTCGTATTTATAATATAATTTTAAGACAACAGGAATGCTTAATTTAAAATATATATATAACTCTCGAATTACATATGTACTTATATGTTACAATTATAATTACATATTTTTGTATTACTTGTATAAAATAAGTAAATAACAACCTGTAAATGTTTCACTCCTTGGTTATCCTTCTTTCCTTTTGAGGAGAAGGTTTCGTTATCCTACCAGGCTGCTCCAATGCGGGTTGGTGAATTATAATCCAACAAGTACTTGCAATACTTATAAGATAATGCATCGATAATGATGCGATGTTGCAGTTACATAGTAATGGTAAACGTAATTTTCACGAAACCAAACGAATTATATCAAGCGTTTCTCGAATAATAACGTAAGTTAACCAGGAATGGATAATAATATTTTTTAAAAAACGAGAAAAAAGGAGGAAAATTATTATAAATACACGTTTTAAATATTAAGAAGTTTAAATGGTTTTTATGTATATTGTCTGCTTCCAGTAAGACAGGACGTTAATAATGAGAGTAAACGTAGTTTTAACCACAGTTTTGAGTTAGTACTTGACGTCATTGATACGATAATATTGCTAGGAATTACTTTAGATTCAGAACTTCAGTGAAAGCCGCATTTGTCATCCCCATTAAAGACTGGCTCCGTGGCTTAGGCAGTTAGGAAAGTTAGACAACTAACTAACATTGATACTATTCGATTGGTGTATTTTAAGCAATTAGATAGGATATTGTGTTAAGAAGTATTCAGATTGCCCTTATTTTTATTCCCGAGAGCCAGGCAAGCTCAATGGAACTCGTGAATCTTAACCAAAGGTTCCAGGTTCTAAACCGGCAAAATACATTAGATCAGCATGGTGGAACAAACTCCAAACTTCATATTCAACAGAAGATTACATCAGTAATGGTACAATTCATGTCTGTTACTTTATTATTATTCTTATTAATCAAAATAATAACAAAAATCCCTTCGAATAATTTTCCAGTTGGAGGAGTTGGTTGGTTGGTTGGAGATTTATATAGTACTTTAATAAAGTACTTTATAATATAGTAGCTTACTAAGAGCAAGTTAGTTAGTTTAATTATGTAACAAATAAAGAATATATATTATATTTTAATATTTTTTTACACTTATATAGTAATTATATTTTTATTTTAATTATATATAATAGTATTTTTTCCAGCTGGCATCAGTAAGAAAAACCAAAAAACAATATTTATTACGACTTAGAGCATTAACTAAAAATAAATAGTATGGTAAAAATATAAAATGAAATGAGCTTAACAAGAGTAGCCACTAAGTATAACGTCGGTACTTCTATCTACATTACATTTACATAGAAATAATACGACGATTCAAGAGTGCTTAGCCAATTTGAAATGTATTGTATTTTAAAATTGAATCGAATTTGAATTTGCGCTGTAAAACTGTTAACATCGTTTTAAAATTGAACCACAGCAAAATTTCGAGGACGAAAAATATTGTCCACATGTAAAAAAAATCACCGTTTATTTAGAAGCTGCAACTCCGTACAAAAGATACGGATTTCACGCATCAACTGACATTCGTGCAAAAATACTTTGAGTACGACTTGGAACTAGTACTGCGGGAAAAGCACGTTGCGCAAAATTCCAAACATTTCACGTATAAATTATAATTTTACCCGAAAATAATATAGTGTTTTATATTCAGCTTTGTGCGAATCGCTATCGTGAAATATATTTCACCGAATTTCGGTGAATTATTTTTATGTGTTCCTTAAATATTATAATTATTGAAGCTGATGTTGCATATCGAATATCTCACTTGGTGGTCGCCTGTATCGCGGTGGTATTCTACCGCCATAAAACCAACATTTTATTTTATTGTTTTCCGGTTTGAAGGGTTCGTGAGCCAGTGTAACTATAGACACAAAGCATATAAGATCTTAGTTACCAAGGTTGGTGGTGCTTTGGCGATGTTAAGAGTGGCTAATATTTAATGTCTATGGACGGTGGTGACCACTTACCATCATGCTAAAAAAAATATCTACTTTTATTATTGTTGACATGTTGAGATCGTGTAAGTGACTTGGAATTTGTTTTCAAAGAATACCGAACGCGTGTTGTGACTGAGGTATACGTGAGTATTAAACGACGGATATATGATAGACTAGCAAATACTAGGAAGCAGTTTACCGTGTAGTGTTAGTTGGACTTGTTTTGCTTACCATGAATTCAATTTTCACTTTAGTTCACATATTGATTTTAAATTCAGCGCATTTGCTTCCCGTAATAATACAATTGGCAACCTTAAATTACTTGAACTGCTTTAAATTACTTGCCTTGTGTTTTAACGTTTATCGATCAACTTTATAACTTTCTCTATTAAAACAGTCATAAGCCTTGTAGTCAGAGTATACTAATACTACTCTATACTATACTAATAGCTAATTAGCAATAACTCCGATTTATGACTTAAGTAATTATATTGAAGGAGAACTTTAACTTAATATACTATGAGCTAGTTAATATAATTAAGTAACAGCCCGGGATTGACCTCCTCTCTTCTGAACGTGGAAGGTTAGAGCTTACCATCACGCTGCTCCAGAGAAGGTTAGCATATATACAAGAATTTCATTCGACATATGATAGGTTCCCAATGTTTTATTAACAACCGAATACGAGAGAAATGATAAACAGCAATAAAACACATGAAAAATCAACGGTGCTTGTACGGATTTCAACCCAAGCTTTTCGATTAAAATCCACGTGTTGGCGATGGTATATGACAATAGGCCACCTGGGCTCGATGATATTACAATATGTTATTTTATAATAGAAATGTTAATACGAGTTACTTTTTGAAAATCGAATAACACTATTTTATTGTTATTATAATAGAATATGAAACATTTCAAACTGCATATGTGGTCTACACGGTTGTTTGCATACGTATTGATTCATGACGTCATAAATCTAACAATGAATTAATCGAAGTAGCTTTTGTTCGCTGTGCCGTATGTCGTTTGTCTAAAATATACGAAAAACAGCTTTGTATTTCCAATTATTTATAAGGGTTATGTTTAAAAAGCGAAAGTTTAAAAACTACTAAGGTATATACTTACATGAATGCTTAAATAATCTTGGGATTCAAACTTTGTTCCAAGTTTTTTACAAGCGTAGATACTTTGTTGATTTGAAATAAAATTGATCATTGCACACATATTTACCGACATAACCATAACATAAAGTAACAGCCTGTTAATGTCCCACAGCTGGGCTAAGGCCTCCTCTCCCTTTTGAGGAGAAGGTTTGGAGCTTATTCCACCATGCTGCTCCAATGCGGGTTGGTGGAATACAGATGTGGCATAGTTTCAATGAAATTACACACATGCAGATTTCCTCACGATATTTTCCTTCACCGTTAAGCACGAGATAAATTATAAACACAAATTAAGCACATGAAAATTCAGTGGTACTTGCCCGAATTTGAACCCACGATCATCGAGATTAACGCAACACGTCGGTATTCTACAAGATATATTTCGGCGAGTGTGCTCAGGAACTTTTTGATTTGGTTCCCCCGTCACCTTTTTACCAAAGAACTGCGAGGCATCGAAAGGATCTGCACCCGTACGTGGTTGACGTTGACGTATTTAGGACACGTACGAAGCGTTTCGCTTCCTCGTTTCTGATACGCACCGCCAAGGTCTGGAATACCCTCCCGACCTCCGTTTTCCCCACCACCTACAATATGGGTACCTTCAAGTTCCGAGTGAATAGGCACCTTCTAGGCAAGCGCGCTCCATCTTAGACTGTATCTCACTTTCCATCAGGTGTGATACAGTCAAGCGCTAGCCTATACATTTAAAAAAAAAAAAAAAAAAACGCGTTCTAACATAAATATTCAAGTAAATTTTAGAATATTGTTATGATTTTGTGATTGTTATGAAATATAAATAGTTTACAGGAATACGTTTGCCTAGCGATGTAATAGTCGCTGGTTTAATCATGACCCCTTAGAATATCTTTCCCCCGACTCCTCACAAAAGCCTTACCCTCATTGGAGGGTAATTGAAATATTAGCAAGCCCTTGAAATCCTATATTGTAAGCATACTTTTTTAAATCGATATATATGCTTACTTCAAGATGAAAGCATATTGACAGAATTATAAAAAAAATATATCAAGTATTACTTAAAGAGTATGAACCTGAAGTCATACTAGTCGTACTACATACTTCTACAAAGTAGTCATATATGACTTTATGTAAGCGCTTACTCGACTTGCTTAAAAATAAAAGGTTAACGAATGACGATTCTAAAAGGAAAAAGGTATTTTTGAAGAGAAAGTAAAAATTTGATTACGACTATACGTTCCGTATGGCGCTTCCCTTCTAACATTATTTAACTAGATAAAAGAGCGCTTCTAATAAGGAAAATTGTGATGAAATTCCTCCACTCACTAAAGAACTCCTTAAAGTAATCAAAAATATTTGAAGCAAGTAAAAATTTCCTTTAATAAATTATTGCACGCGATCGGGCGTAGGGTTTCGATCGTTTCGCATCTCGATACGATCTGAATTTGGCAACCCATCTTTTTAACTGCTCCGTCGTCAATTATCATTAGAATCTCGGTATCGGGTACTCGAAATGCGATCGTAATTCAATATTAGTGCCTATAAAGGTGAATGATATCCCACCGCATATCCTCTTTAGAGCCTTTTCTTGTATGATACCATAAGACTTATAAAATGATTTAATATGTATAAACATCGCAGGCTCACTGTATTCTTTTTTTTTTGTTTTTAGAACGAATTCTGATAACGTTATTAAGTAAATTGTTCTCGTTGTCATTTTGGACGAGCTGAAAAAGTATATGTAACGAAATGAAACTACATATTTCCAAAAATACATCTACAAGAAAACTATTTCTCCTGTAAACAACAATGCTTTAAAACTTTGCAGATATGTACTATATAAATCCCTATATTACGCATATATATGCCATTTTGAGAGGAGGTAAACGAACGTCCAATTAATATATTTTATTAATATATTAATTTATTTTATTAATACGTCAACACACTTACTGTCGAAACGTATATAGTTATGTATACATCTATATATGTTTAAACATAAACTTAAGTATAGTCATATATTCTATATACTGAAATAGTTTTTTTTATTCTAATTGTAAATTGTACTGATTACTAATTAATAATATACAAGTATGTACCGAAAGGCCGGATTAGATAGGATATTGAAAAGCTGTAGACGGGGATGGTAGAATCTGCGCATAGGACCAGCAATGAATAGAAATATGCTGATAGAAAATAGATAGATGAACTTGATAGTGTGTAACGTTCTGAGTTGTAATTGAAGAATTTTATGCGTACTTATAATACCATATATGTATTTTTATATTAGTTTAAGATAATACAAAATGAAGTATTATTAAAATACTTGTAATTTTTTTTAATGATATTTTTATCCGCATTTTAGGTATAAATCGAATAAATCGATCGGTATTTAAGATAAATTGAATAGAATCGAATCGTCTCATTATAGTAAATAGCGAGTTAAATATAACGTTATAACACACAATAACACGGTTTTTATTTCTAATATATTTCGCAGTGGGTGGTAAATAAGGACAAATTCCTGCGTGTGCGGCGTCAGGCCTTGTCAGGTCAGTATTACGATGCAGTCCGTGTGAAAGGACTTGCACGGAATTTGAGATGTGGGTAGTTGTTCATTGTTCCCCTAACATGAGCTACAAAACGAGCTTAATGTGTTCTACGCAAATAGAGATTGAATTCGCCACTTGAAATTGTCGTTGACTAAATATCGTGGGAAATTATTAAAAATACTGAAGAGGATATAAATTATTGTATTTTTCAAAATAATTATAATATATAACATTTAATATCTACGTTTTAAATTTTTAAACAACTGGCAATGTTGTTGCGTGTTCGTGCCAGTAATACTAATTTTAAGTTATAATGTTAATTAAGTCTAAATATGTATTTCATTATTTTTATAAATTTCAATGTCTCTAATATTTAAATACAGTTTAATAAATAAACTTGTATAAACGCACGTCGAATACCAATAGTAAGTGTCCTGCCCTGTAGGCTTGGCACGTCTCTCGCTGCCGGTCGCCTCTTAAACCGATTACAACCGCTCCGAAAATACACTCCTAGATGCGAATTACAGTCACAGATTCCGTGGAAAATGGTTAATTTAGACCATAGCCGGACACGTTCCAAACATTACTCTTTACTTTTACCCCTCATTCGTTTAACATATTTGCTCAATTTTTGTCCTTGCCAAAGTTTTTTATGGCAAAACAAATGAGTAAATAAATAATTATCAGTTGAATTTTTTTATGTGTAGGTTGGCAGGCAAATGGTCAACATGATGGTAAGGGGTCATCACCGCCTTGACGATATAAGAAATACTAACCATTCCTAATATCGCCAATGCGCCACCAACCTTGGGAACTAAAATGTACTCAGCCTGGCTTATTAATCCTTCACACCGGAACGCAACAATACTAAGGATTGCTGTTTGGCAGTAGAAAATATGATGAGTGTGTGGTACCTACCAGATGGGCTTGCCAAAGCCCTACCACCTATAAATAAATGCAATATTCTATATTTTTCATACATACATATCTAATGAATTATGACACAGCTCAATAATTATTATAATTACCAAGGTAACTTTATATGTGGTACCTTTTCACAGCTAACCTGTTAAACTAATTCTGTTGGAATTAAAAGTACTTAAAACAACGTACAAAAAAACGCAAGATTTTTTTTACCTATACGTTTAACTATTATTATAAAACGTTGAAAATGTAATTTATTTCAAAAAGAAATCAATGTACTATCTCGCTTTGAGCAATAAGGAATCCAATATAAATTCCTGCTTGGACGGTGTCGTTGTCGCTTTAGACAAAATAGAGGGATCGGCATCTTATTAGGGGTCATGTCTCGACTTGGATGTATAACTGGAAGCCTCAAAATCAAAATGTACATCAACCAAGTAACTTATGTTTCTAACTTCCCAGTGGGCAGTTTTTGTAATGGGTCCTATTTTGTGAATCCCGAATTTTGACATTTCTCCACGTTTCAAGTTCACTAGAGTCGATTGCTAAAGTTTTTAAAAGGATGTCTGTGTGTGTGTAAGTACATGTGTGTGCGTAGGTGCATTCGGAATTTTTTATTTCAGTTTTTATAAACAATTTGTTTGGCATTTCGAGGCCTCATTGACATTTTGTTTGTGTATGCCTTAATAATGGCTATACAGGTTTTACTAACAGTCTAGTAATAAATCTAGTTTTGAATAATGCTTAATATATACACAGAGGTATTTTTTATATAATCATATAGCTCCTAGGTTAATTTACGATACGTATTGTCTATATTAAATATAATCAAATGTAGTTCTAAGTTCTGCTTATATTATGATTTAACTTGCTACGATGAAAGTTTGACTTCGATACTAACTAGTGACAAATATTACTATAGATTTTATCGTAGTTTTTTTTCTTTGCGCAACTATTGAACGTTGAAGTATTTATTATTATTATTAACAAGTTTAGTTGTTAATAGTTTTGTATCATTGAAGTGTATTATGAATTGTCTTCTATTATAACGGCTTACAAAATGAACTTCATTATTGGTTTGAGCTGTACCTCATTTAGGGATATCATGAGAGATACGCAAATTTGCATTTTCGAAATTAGTTCGGGTAAATCGAGTTTCCGCTTAAACATGTTAGATGTTGGTTACAGAAATTTACAACAACGATATAGAAATCATTGATTATAAGTTCGGTTTATTCATCTTCGTTCTTAAATTGAAAATTTTAAGGTTAATCGAATTCTAGGTTTTTAATATTATTGAAATGTTATTAAAGTATAAATATATAACAAAAACAATAATCTGAGTGAATTATTTAAGCAACGTACAGCTTAAACTGTAGCTGATAAAAGTTGCAGGTGACGCCTCTTTTGTATTCTAGACACGTTTGTGAAATTTTGATTGTAAGGAAGAGGGCGTACATGCGAGGTCTGCGATATTAAACCGAGATCGCCATTGCATAAAAAACTTGGATCATAACCGAATACATGACAATGACCTTGGATTGATTAAGGGTAACATCGTCAAAATTTCCTTTTGCATCCATGGACCCGCTCTGTAAGTCATTTCCTTTAAAGCAAAGAAGCCCTTGGCGAGCAATGGGACCATTACTTTAGAGTTACTTTTGCTAACAATATCATGGCCACTGAATAACAATAAAACCGGATATAAATAATTCGCTTCAAACATCAATAATTCGCGAATTAACATTTAATTAGTTGAACCAAGCACATTAACCAATTCGGGATCTGAATATTGAATAACACTATGAACTGTATTGTCTATTACTGCATTGTGTTCAATGTTCATTGAATTAATGTTTGTGCGTAATAGCTGAGGCGTCGCGTCGCGTATATCCGATTAGCAAGGATACTGTTCGTTAAAACAATGACCGCATATACCCTAACGATTGTATAGTTTTTATTTTAATAGCAATAAGGGCTATATTGCAATAACAATGTCGAAACCTCAGACACGCAATATGAATTGTCTAGACTCATTATCAAATCAAATTAAAACAAAATCATATTTATACGAATATATTCAATGTATTTTATTGAATTTCTAAATATCCCTTATTATTTTGAAAGTTGATAAAATATTATCGATACAAAAATTATTGTAAATTTTGAATTTGGAAAATGATTATTATTTAAAAATATCACGTGGTGTGATTGATGTGATAACCTCAAGTCTTTTTCGTGGAAGTTATAGTATTCGAAATAATCAGAAGTTACACTATTTATTTATAGTTAGCTAGCTATCCTGGCTTCGTACGGGTAGAATAAGGGTGAACATAAATCGTTTATTATCAGTCGGCATGGTTTTTGTCCGACATTTTCAACATTTATAGTCATATTTCAGCCAATTTTTCACAAAATGTTAATAACTTATACACCTAAATTCGTCATGAATCAGTCCGTCAATTAGTGAAAACTGTATGAAAATTCGTTTGATAGTTTTTGAGTTAATCGTTTTCGAACAGACAGACGCGGCGGGGAGCTTTATTTTACTATATATAGTGATTATATTATATGACCAGCTAGTCTACTTTAACTAAAGGTATACCAGGTAGGGAATATCTAACGAGCGGTAAGTAGATCCTTTAGTCTTGTATGTTGCTTTATGACCAACAAAGATTATAAATAAAGAAACGATATTGTTATTACGATACGATATTAAAAATTATAGACATTCGGGCACACTTCATATAAAATAAATTTTATAATATAAAATATTTACTATAAGAAATTCCCAGTTCATGCATTGCATTAACATTAAGAACCTATTTCAAATCCCCGCCTTAGAATCGTGCTATAAAGTTCTATTTCCCGTCCCGACCGTTTTACTTTTGTCCATTAGCGCTGCAATATGATAAGACAGCGCACTAAGCTCACTGTCTGTCCGTTAAATAAGAAAAATATTTCCTAGAATCTCACATATAAACATATAACACCAGTGTACGTACAGGACAGTCTGAAGAATTCCGTTATACTTGTGTATACAATTAAGCGCAATTTAATACACGTAGCATTAAAAAGGATTAATTCGTCAATAATAGTTTAAAAAAATTGGCTGACGTATTGACGCGCGATAGTAAACTGCATGAAAGCTTTCCGCTATTATTTTACTCTGTGTCGCGGTGATCTTTGCCATATTATTGATTCAAATAATGTTAATCGACCGTGGCAAGGGCCTATTGTCAAATTTATCGATTTTTACAAGTCGATAAATTTGTGCTAACGTATAAAATAATGTGCTTATTACCGGTTTATATATCTAAACATATATTGAATAAATTTGATAATATTTTTATATTACGGCGTAAACATTAAGCTATTTTATTTTACTGTAAGCGGTTTAGAATAGGACACTTTAAGTAGACAGGTAAAATTAGGAGCGCTTCGCAGCCGCTGTTTAAGAATAATTTATAGAGAAACTACCATCCTCGACTTCACAAGTAGACAAATAAGGTTTTATTTTGTGATTTGTTTTTAAATATTACATTGCATTGTAAAACAAAGAATACAACGACATATAGCTGATCTGGTACTAAAACATCTTAAACACACCCAAAAAACTCCAATGCGCTCTTCTGTTTGTGTAGATAATCTACATATTATGGAACTTTTAGTTCTATCTATAACATAATTTCATATTTTTATGTTCATGTTTATAGATTCTGTTTGAATCTTGAAATTTGAAACAAATCTTTTTTCTCCTCTTCTCTTCTAATTATGTTCTCATGCCCGATTTTAGTCGCGGCGGGACGATTGGACAACGTTCAGCGACAGGATCAACAGCTTTAGATGCTTTTCGAAGCAAGCTATTATATAATTATTTGAAAAGAAAATTTCAATAACTTTTTTACCGGTAATTCGAGATTTGAACCCAACATCACAGGATCTGTAGCTGTATAATCTAGCCACTAGAGCAACGAGGGAGACGAGTTCGAATAACAGTATAAATAAATGATAAATTTTCTCCTCAATAGTCTATAGGGCACTAATATCTATTTCTGTACGTTGAAAGTCTATTTATTTTATCTCCTCTCGGTTTAATTAATTAAGTATTTAAATTTAGTGAAAGTTAACAACAACAAATATAATTTGAAGTTTTAATTAAAACGGATACAAGTTTACCTAAATTAAAATGGTTACGAACCTAAATATTTACTTTACTTTGGAAATATATTGAAATAATATAATTTTATCTTTTGGCAAATGGTTCCCATTTAATGATTTAATGTACACATTTCTAGAGTATGATATAATATAAATTTAGAAATTTTAATTAGTTGTATTTGTATCTGCTTTAATTAAAACAAAAATAAAAAAAAACTTAAATTATTCTTATTGCATAAGCTCAGCTTGGAATGAATACAAGAGCTGTATACGCAATGTTTTGAGTCAAAACCTTTGAGCCTTCAAATTGCGCACTATGCTTTTAGCGTCGCAAGAAGTTTCTAAGAGAATGAGTGCTTCATATCTTTTGAGAGTTTGTCAATAAGTTGGAAGCATTTTTGATGGGGTGTGTTGCACTATCTAGGTTAAAAGGATATGTTATGAAGTATTACAGAAGTGGTAGGAAATAGCATTTAAACATAACTAACATTTTCTGAACTAAATGGGTGTTCGTGTATTGTTTTTAAAATGTTTTATTCATGCTACGTTAAACATGACTTAAGAATGATAACAGGAAATGAGTATAATTAACATAAAATACAATATCTGTCAATATTATTTTACAATTTGGATTAAATTGTAATAAAAATAGTAATAAACACAACTTGTGCTTAAATGTAAATAAGAATACTGTAATTAGTATTCAAAGAAGCAACGTTAGCTGTATAATGCTTATAATAAGTAAAGCAAAAAAAAAACAAAAATAGTTTACTTCTTCTCATCCTTATTTATTATCTTTTGGATAACACCACTAATTGGAAGATCAAAGTTCCACTGTATATAAACATCACGCCTGATAAAGGTAGCCTTCCCTGCTATACGTAACATATAAAGCCTCCATAAACAGCGTATAGTTAAGTCCACTCGCGTTTTTTGGCCTCCGGCTCATGATTTATACCGCGCCTGTCCGGAATATGATTACCCGTTACGTGTCGGAAGAACCCTTAATGGATATAAACGGTATTTAACCAACGACTAAATAAGGGCGTTTTTGTTGCACCGCTCAATCGCTTACATATTGCTCGGTCGTTTATGCGCCGTTAACAGACGATTCTCGTGTTATTGGTGTTTATTTTAATCGGATGATCCTGTTATATGCCGCTTTACATTCAAATGGAATATAAAAATTAAGGGTTTATGTTTCGTTTTATATCGTATTTTTCCAAACTCGCGGTCTGTTAAGCTCGTACGTAAACCGATAAGATAATTAAATATGTCAGTTTTATCATAAGTAATTAAGACAACTCCAATGTCTACGTTTAGTCTATAATAAAATACTGAAAAATTCTAATAAACAGAGACAAAAGAGCTTCATCACCACTGGTTTATACAAAATAAAAATATATATAAAGGCCAGCCCGATACTATAAATGCAGGCGCAGTCGACCATCTATTTTCCCGGCTAATAAATGAAAGTGAAATGTCTTATGGGATCGGGAAAAGACTCAATCAACATAGTTTATTTTTTCAATGTTAAATTGAAGCATAAACTATTACAAACTGGCTTTCTTTTTGAATTATAACACGACAAATTGAAATAGCTTGTTAATGTGACAAAATTAAATGGTATATTTAACATTTGTTTAATGTTGAAATGTTATAAGCACATTAAAAGTGTAATGAATATACAAATTGCTCACGTTATAAATTATATTACATACTTTGGTGTAGACGTAAAGTTTTTTTTTCTAACACGTCGTTATTAAGGCTCGGAAGAGGTTCTAATGAGGAAAAACGTTATCCATATAGTTACGTCGTGAACTTTTATGCTCTTAACAAGTTTCTCCCTCAATTAACTCGCCTTCATACTTGATACTTTGTTTTCTTAAAGGATTTTAAATATTTTAAGCATGTGTCACAGGCAATTAACATTTCTTTTAAATACTTTGTTAACACAAATACAAGTTAACCCATATTCTTTAGGCGAGGCGATTATTATCTCATATAATCAGAAGTTGCTTTTTATACTGCGCGTTATATTTATCTTATATAAAATTATAGTTCATCAAATTTTCATTCCATTATTAATTGTAACGTTATTATCATTAAAGGTTTCAAATACGTTTATACAGTAAAAAGTTTGATGTTAATATTAAAATCGTATAACCAAATTACGCGGTAATTTTTATGCACCATTACGCCATTCATTTAATGCTACTAGCGATATAATATTGATGGACGGTTATTCCAACTTTGTGGTCTGTGTCATATTAAATATGACGACATATGAAACAATAACATTTAAGAGTACATAAAATTCCAAACGATATAAGAATTTAATAATTTTAATAAAAATTAACGAAACCTACAACAGTTTTTTTTTTAATTTATATTTTTCTATATTAATAATTTTTAATCTGTAACATTTTATTGTAACGTGACGATTAATGTTGGGTTGAGTTGAACATCAAAACATTATAAATAAATAAAAAAATACAAAAAAAAAACAGAACTTAAATTTAAAAATGTTCTCTTAAATAATAACTTCTAACGGATCACTTTATCTATCGATGATTACCATCGAACGTTTGCTATATTTAAAAAAATACAAAAAAAGAGAAAACGCACGTTGTTGTAAAATTTTAGTATTATGTGTCAACATTTTGTATAAAAGCAAAATGAAGCCATTCGAAGCACCAGTCGTTACGAGATAAGGGAGGCCACGCACGCAACAGCGATTGACATGAAATGGCATTTTTCCCTGAAAAAAGACTTAAGTCATGACAATCCTTACGCAGATCAATGATAAGAGGTCTTCCGTATTATGATAAATTCTTTATATATTTTTAACCGACTACACCGACGCACAAGGAAGCGTTATGATTTTAACAGACGTCACGTTAAATCCATCATGGCGGGTATGTTTGCATACTACGCCAAGCAACAATTTGGCAAATATATCGATTGTGTAAATTCCGAAATTATATGTATGTGATTATGAACATGTATTTATGTAATAGAGTATCGTGCTTATTAATTGCAGTCGAGTATTAGTTTTTTATTAAACGATATGATTCATTGTATGTTTACGATAAACTCGCTAACATTTAGGTATAATTTAAAGAACATTCCATAATATTTGTATAAACATATCCTTGTAGATGGTTTTTATAGATTGGTATTTTAATTAAATCTTAGTGCTTCTATTAAATAAAGAATTGGAATGTAATATTATCGTAGGAATAAATTCACATAACGTCTAGTGATGTGAATTTATTCCTGTTTAATATAATAAATAGGTGATTGTGTATTTGAACGATGAATATTAATTTGTGTTGTTATATATATATTATAATTACTCTACTATTAGATAAATTTTCTATCACTGCATGATTTTCAACAAATGTATTATTTATCATCATTTTATTCGGATAGAAGATGAATACGCGTATATAAAAATGCTAAGTAAATGGTTTCCAATGGCATTAAAAATATTATATATTCATCCAATTTGATTTATACTGTATAATAAAATATATTATGTAGTTACGTTTTTTATTTTCGTGTGAAAATGACAAGGGAAAGAAACTCTTGTTCACGGTTCGGAAGTATCGCGATAACAAGGGGTTCACACATGACCGGAATATTCCTGTCACCAATTTCCTTACGAACGGCTTAACGTCAAGAAAAAGTTGCTTAAAGTTACCTGAGCCACTTTACGACTTGTCAAGATGAAGTCTTATTTATGGACCCCTAACATTTCCTAGAAAAAAAAAAAAATTATTCATGGATGAAGTATTTAACTTTGAAAACTTGATTTATATATATAATACATTTAACTAATACTTTATGTTGCCTTTTGAGCTATAGAAACATTGTCTTATACAAATAATAGTGAGAGCTACTGAGAGACATCACTGAAATGAAACTTTTGTGTTTTTGCGTTGCTAGAAATATTTAACTCCAACGTTATATAAATAAATTTAAACTTGAAATTTTATAGCACCCGAAAACCCAAAAACAATATTGTTAATAGCATAAAGGAAATTACAATATATCATACATATACACTAAGCATTTATCTAGATTTTATATGAAATATTATTATTCGTTCATAAGCGTTTTATAAAGGACTTGAAGTACATTCACCCGCACTATCTACTTAGTTGTGGTTATTTTCCACGACATATTCTAGCTTTGAATCAGATATACAATACATTTTGTCTTCGGTTTCGGTCTATTTTTAATATATATTTTAAATAATAGTTGTTGGTTGTGAATAAATACGCTAAAACCTACCTTTTAATGACAATATTTAAATATAATTAAGACACTCAAATAAATATACTCATCACTTGAATGGGCAAATGATTCAAGCAGTCTTATTATGAATGTGTTACAAGACACACACATATACAAATATAATTTGAAACATACTCGCGTTCACATTGTATTACGGGTTTTTTATTTTTATGTCGTCTCTTTTAGGATTTTTTGCACAAAGTAAGCATAACAGACAAAGATTCGCTGGAATTTTCGAACCTGTTATAAACAGATTGCGACTTGACGTTGTTATCTATTACGCATCAAGCTTAAGATCTCAGCGTTGGCTAGCCGTAAACAGTTACTTGAGATCCATCGATATCACAGGCCCAGCGTATATATCACTTAAAACGACAGAACATAAATCTATGGGGGCTGTCTTCTCGTTATTTGTAGTCGCCACGTGAACCACCGGTTTCGGGTGAATATTAACGATATCGCCAATTTTCCGCAAGCTTAACCGCGTCGCAATTTCTCGCCAATTGAGCAATCGTATCACATCGAGGGTTGATGTCGTTTTAGTTAAAAAGTTTACTAAAACATCGAATTATGATCGACGATCGTCTACCGATACGGTGTGTATATATTTAAGCTAGGACGCTACATTTTAGTACGATGTTATAACGTTATCATCTGCTACCGAAAAAAGTTTTATTCGCCGTCCGATATCATTTGCTACCAAAATGTCGGGTTTTGAGCAAGAGTAATAAATTTGAACACTTAAAACGGTTATAATAAAATATCAATGATTGAGTGAAAATAATCATGAAATTATTAAATGTTTAATTTGATCGATCGTTAGAAATTACTAAGCTATTAGTTAATTTACCTGACTGTTAATTTGTCATGTATATCTACACAAACAATTTAACTAAAAAAACTACCATACCAATATACTAGAAGATAGAGTGCGTTTCGAAGAAGGATTGAGCTAATATTTTTTTTTATAGAACAGGAAGGCGGGCGAGCATATGGGCCACCTGATAGTAAGTGGTCACCTAACGCCCTTAGACATTGGCACTGTAATTGCACATCGCCAATGCGCCACCAACCTTGGGACCTAAGATTTTATGTCCATTGTGCCTGTAATTACACTGGCTCACTCATCCTTCAAACCGGAACACAACAATATCAAGTACTGCTGTTTTGCAGTAGAATATCTGATGAGTGGGTGGTACCTACCCAGACGAGCTTGCACAAAGCTCTACCACTAGTAATTATCTCTATTATATAAGTTTTACCGTTTTTGCAGTTTCACCGATAAATGTAGACAAATGAATTGGCAAGTTTTTTTTTTTGTTGTGCTTGTATTACTAATATACATTAAAAGACTTTACGTAAACGCTTCATTTGAATTAAATACACTCGTATGTCATAGAAATCTTTTTCAAATAAATAAACTCAATTCATTTTCAATTTACTGCGTTTATTTTCTTAGAAACGGGAAATGTTGCCAGTCTCAGGTCTGTTTAAGGAAATACTATTAATCTTATCCGAGAGTTTAGCTTTTGTATCATTTATGGATGAAACGAGATTTTTTACATTCACCGTGTGTAATAGGAACTTTGCTTCCTTGATAATAATAATACACATCGATTCAAAGTGAATTTATTGAAACGTATTACGTGATGTTAATCTCGTGTAAGAGTTTACTGTAAACAAGTTATGTAAGATTCATTCTAATATTATCAAGAGAATTGTTTTGTTTTTAGATTTTATATAAACCTGTTACCTTATATTATGGGATGATGTTAAATTATTTAAGGCAATGGAATATAAATAGTGTATAGTAGTTGAATATTCTATACCATATAGCTTATTACTTCTTTTGCGTATTTTAATGAAATCATCTAGATGAAAATTTTAAGCAACATAAAAGAGTATAAAGTTATACAATTTCTTTTTAGATAAAATTTGTATGTACATTTAAAAAACATCTACTAATAAATTAAAGTATATGAGAACTTCTTTCTCAGTAAAGAAATAATAAGGTATCGAATATCGATAATAAAATGATTATCGATATGTATTATGTAAATGTACAATATATCATTGGTAATAAAATTATAAGAAATAACATTTTAAAAATATTTGAAGATATTTAAACGGCCTCTTAAAATTTTGATGCGCAGTTTAAGTATACTTAGCCTGCCTTTAAGGTAATCTTTATGTAGGTAGTAATCGTGCTCTGAATATCGCCTGGCGTAATAAGGCTGTATATGTATGTATGTTTATCAGACCGTCCACGCGTCACATACTAAACAGTGTATGGAGCTTTATGATATTCAAAACGATGATAGTGTTTATCAATATTTTTTATTTAAATTATAGTATATATAATATTTAAATAATAGTCATTTTATACCGTCAAGATTTGATAACAAAACTAAAACCTTGTTGTAAAAGATTGCACTCAAATTTTGAGTAACGATTAAATAAAAAAGGGTATCACTTAAAAATTATATAATAAATCACTTTTCATATTTTGAATGAGCAATGTGTAACTGTAAATTCATTGTTGTAACGACGTAAGTTGCCGTCCTTGCATTATTCACATGACACTAATTTGAAAGCTCGCTACTAACGAGAGCTATTTTATACGTCAAATGAAAATAAATATATTATCTTATCTCGGAGACAATTACGTATTGTATTCCTGTTTTTTTTTTTTTTTAATTTCAACACGGTGTATGAGAACTAGTTCAATCGTTATGTTAAACCAATAACAATATTATTAATAATATTCTGACAGTTCAATGTTAAAATATATTGCATTTCTATCAGTAATATAGTATAACAAAATATAAGAATATTTGTTGACAAATTTAACTCATTCAATATTAACCAGCTTTCCTGTCACCAGTAGATGCAATAGGACGATGTGTGGTGTAATGTATGGAAAACATTACAAAAAAAACATAGTTAAAGAAATTTAATAGTTTTCTGTCAAAACAACAGTTTAACATTCCAACAAAACGGTGACCTTCATAACAACATTCCTGACTTCGATGTCGTTTTATAAAATTAAAATAAATATTTCTTCTTCGATAAAATAACAATATGATACGACCCAGATGTTTTCCTTGTTTTTTATTGAGGCTTTTTTATTTTTCCCACAGTAATAGCCTATTACTTTAGTTTATTTTGTACCTATATTAGAAAGCACAAAGGTTTTTTATCCATCTATATTCTTTTAGGAACAGATTCGTATTGAAATGTACCAAGTTGGGGTCCGAACAATGTTCGGCTTTGTTGTCATAGCAGTAATAGCTTCTAAGAAATCGCGTAGATTACCGTCGTAGAAGCAAATGTCACAAAAGACGCCCTTCCCGTCTGCTCGTATAAAAGGAAATTTGCACAATACGTATAACACGTAATAACGAGTAATACGAACATTATTACGGATATCATTAAAATATATAAATTATAAATAGTTGGAGAGCGATTTAGTAGCAAAAATTTTAAAACTAGTTTAGTTATTTTTAGAAGTAGCTACGATTTTGATCTTGAACAACATATTCATGATTATATATACTATTTGTGTCACGTTGATTCTCATAAAATTTTTGAATTAAAAGAAACGTCTTAATCGATTAGGTATAATATAATATTTTATAATAATGAATATTTTCCATATAAGCGTAGAAATATACTTACCGGATGTACTCGTAGACTACGAACTCCATCTATATATGTACATATATAGGAGTGTAATGAAAGGGCAACCGTTCGATCGTAACCACTTTCTCGCAATAAAAGCAAAAGTGTATATTGCAGTTATACAATTTTGGTCGTCAGCTCCATGCACGTCGCTATTTAGGGAAACTAGCAATCATAGAACAGAGAGAACATATGATTAAACGTAACCCAAAATTATAAAAAACACAAAAAAATAATTACACTAATAGTTATATGTCGTAATTCCCCTGTAAATCCCTGGTCTTATCTTCTACATCGGAATACAGACAGTTATTATTAATATAAGATGACCAGTGAAAAGGAGTAACTATATGACAAGAGAAAGACACACTGCAAATTAAAACTCAAATTTCTTTCTTTTAATATTAAAGCTTTAATACATTGCCGCAAAGAGCTGTGTGGATATTTTTGACGTCACACTGCTGCGTAGATACAGTTATACTGTTTATAATTATTACTTTATAAATTACCTAATTCTTAGCTTTATGACTTTTGTTAGCTATATTGAATTCTATTCTACTTATTTATAGTTACAGTAAAAAATATCACTTGTTTGAAAACTACCCAGACCTAAGAGAATTATGTCTTTGGACTAAGATAATTTTTTAAATAAAAGTCCGCAGTTACTTTTAAATTGCGAACGAACAAGTTTATTTTGTGTAGATAGTGTGAATATATTTAGTACTCGCTCACGTTTCAATTCTACTAAACTCTTTGTTCCGAGGAAGCAATCAGTGGTAGGCAATGATTTCTCCCTTGCACGGAGTGTTCTGAATAGAGGAACAGTTTTGTGAGTGCCCATTCAAAGTTTGGCAAAAGGCAATTTAGTTTTTGTTGTTAGACTAGTTGAAGTCTTCTAAGCATGCCGTTGTTGGGAGTTGACTATTCAATTACTTTGTTTCAATATGGTTTGAAAACTCACACTTAAGATTTAAATAAAACAGTTATTATCATTAAAAAATTGGTTTCACTTGTATTATTTATCGAGAAATTCTCGATATGGTTTGAATGATTATGAAAAAAAAGGATTTCTACGCGTCCGCTTCATAATAATGTTAACAGCAGTCTTCCCATTTAGTACCATCTTTGATAAATAATGTACATATATGACACCGGAAAATTTGATAATAAGAATAATAGGAACACTTACAGTCTTTTTACGTTGTAGTTAGATTGTTATTTAATAATAGGGCGTCGAGTAAGCCTGCCTGGACAAGTAGCAATAATGTAAAAATAACAGCCTTTTAAATATCCCACTGAAGGTAAAAGGCCTCTTCTGAAGAACTTTTGAGCTTAATTCCAGTAAGCTATTTTATCACGAGTTAATGCGTTTAAATCTATAATTAAAAAAAAAACCTGCTATTTAAATTATAGATGAAAACAATTAACAGCGCCGTTTAATCGTTTAAAGTACCGCGAGTTTTATCGGATAAAAGATATTCAATATCGATCAAGGCAATGAATGATTGAAACAGGAACCCGTCATTCCATTGACGGATTATGCAGAAGTACACTACAGGATATTTCCCATGGGCGTATCGGAATCTCATTAGCGGTAAGTCCACAAGTGCGGTTGACAGATGACGGATTCCCACAATACACTCTCGGACTCTTGAAATAATTTAAATAGTCTGCCTCATTATATTTAGGTTTTAGGCCGACAGTATCAACTGTACTTAAAAAAAATGTACATTTGTATCTATCTGATATTGATCACATAATGGAACAGAGCTTATTATTAATATTTAAAACTTACATGTGTCTGAGTACGTAAGTATGTACGGGTATGCATTAACATTTAGGAATCTATTTCTCGTCTGTCAAGAATATCTTGATCTTTTTAGGACAGCAATTTTCTCGAACGCATAAAAATTGCTTCACAGTCGATTTAATGTTTTATAAACATACTAATCATGTATGATTATATCAAACATACAAATTTTCATTTTTATCTATCAATAAAGAAGATTTTATTTTATGAAAATTTTACAATGATCACAATACATCACAATTGTCTCGATATATTCTACATACTTTACCCTCAGCTGTTTTATTTTACGTAAATTCACTGCTCGCCTCACTTCTCCGAAACCAAACTTCCCTAAGCTTCTTATTGTTTACGTTACCTGCAAAATCTATTTTAAATTTAAGCTTTATGTGTTGCTTTATGTTTTACTTATCGAGTCTGGCGAGGGCTTGTAGAAATCATTGTTCAATTTAAGTATGGATACATTAATAAAAAAGTTGTCGGTTTTATCGTAAGTTAAAAGGAATATGGCAACTTTTTAAAATCGAATCTAGAAAAAAAATAACAATAGATTGCTATATAGCTGTAAATATTTAATGTTTATATAAAAACTGTAAAAATATTGAAATTCAATCCGAAGTATAAAAGGATTGTTTTAGAATGTTACAAATGCTATAAAAGAATGTATCGATCCCGCCACGTAGCTAGAATCTTCAACGTAAATCCGATTTACCTAAGCAGCGCTGCATTGAAACAAGAATGCAAGTATGAATATTCAGTCGCAGTATGCAGTCGCATTATATATTACATTCACGATAACAAGGTTCGTCAGCAAAACGCGCCACCGTTGTCGGCTCTGCGCATTTTCTGCTAAGTCACACTACACGACTACAATGACACTTGGCCGAAGACATGCATAACAATTGCAAGCCATACAAACCTATTTCGTGTATGAAAATCAAATTGTCCCCTTACTTGTCCACTTAGAAAACAATCAAATTTCGAAGCTTAGGAAAGTTTAAGAGTGAAAAGAGAATTTCAATAGACTTGGCTTAAGCTAGGAAATATTATAAGATTTCATATACCGGCTCAGTGTTTCAATTTCACGCTGAATTCGTGGGTGTTACTTACGAGGCAGTTTATTCTAAATCTGGATAAAACAACTTCAATCCGGACTAAACAAGTTTGAACTGGAATAAGTAGTTGAATACTTGTTTCTTTACGCCTCAGGGAGACAGGGAAAAGAAAGTGTGAAGCTCGTTCAGGATCGTGCCGTGTGGCACATGCTCCTGATGGAGGCAACTTTCCGAAGCAAATCTCTCGTTCGAAAAGTACTTACGAATTCATTGATGACAGATATTTCATATTTTTTCTTTTCATACATTTTTTTATCTGTGTTTTATTCTTTAATTTGTTTGAATATGTTATTTCATTCAACTAACGTTATGATCAGGTAAGTTTGTTTTTTTTTCTATCTTACGGAAAAATAATTTATTCATTAACTCTAAAATTTTCGTGCTTTAATCGGTTGTTGTTTAATTACATAACATTTATAATATTATGTAGTGTAAGAAATAACAAAGGATAAGATTTTTTCGAATTTTAAAATTTTGGTTGACGTTTGGATATATTAATTATAAAATTTTGGTTGACGTTTGGATACGTAATTATTGAATTATGTACAAAGTGGCACTCGTATTATTCTCTGTATATTATTATAATACTCGTATTAAACGATTTATTTGTCGCACAGCATTTATCCTTACACAAGAAGTATTAATTAGCATTATAATTTTTTATCGTGTTTGGTCTATCATAATTTTTTTTTTTTTACCAGTAGTATTTTTAAATATGATATGGGATCTAGGTTTATATAATACTTTATTTGTAGTAACGTGGACATGAACAAAATAATGATCAGGAAGATCCTTATTTTATTTTATAATACAGGTAAACGAACAAATGAGCCACCAAAATTATATGTCCCTTGGAAACCAAGATTATATGCCCCTTATGCCTGTCTAACGACACGACAATATTAAATATTGCTATTTGCCCTACCACCAAGTAAATCCTATTCAGTCTGTGTTAAGTCCTGTGTATAATACCTGTGTTAAGGCCTTAATGGACCATGTCTGATCTAAGTATAATTAATTTAAAAAGTAAATTCTTATACTACTCGTAATACCTCTAGTTTCATTAAGCCTGTCAGAAATTACTTTTATTGAATTTTAGTGAGACTTTAATTAAGCAACAAGTTTATAACTAATTCATTCTTGCCAAACATTGGGCGTGAATTATTATTCGTATTTAATGAACTTAGGCGTCGCGACGAGCTATGCATACGATTAGCATCAAGCAAGTGCATCTCTAGCGTAATTATGTAAATTTTACACCAACATCGCTCATTTTGTGAGCCGTTTTAAGGCATTTGCGTAAAATAAATATAAATTGCGTAAACTTAGAAAGCAACAGCGAAACGTGCTACACGTTCGTAAAGAGGAAACGTCATCTCCTACGCATACTTATAATCGTTTCTTATGAGCACAGAGTTGAAAAGTGGGTGTTCAAACATGCATGTTAAGTATCAATAAGTCTATTCTCTATTGTATTCATATAATTTCGGTGTAGGTAACACTTGCCGCAAATTGCTCGCTAACATTTATGTGGCCAATTACTCTTGTGGCATTGACAATATTTCGTAACGAGTTTAATAATATTTTACGTCACGAACTTGCAGCTCACGAATTCGTTGCTTTGTAATTTCACGTTCCAGCATTCGATTTTTTTAAAGCAATAGAAGATTTAAAATTTTGACATCAGCCAAAATAATGTTTGCGATTTTTCATACGGTGTTAATAGATTTATTGTTGACACAAAAAGGCTCTAAAGCTTTATCGATATAACTGTAAAGACTACGCCTTAAAATAAAAAAAATCGTACATGTGTGCCGTTGACCCGAATGTTGTGGAATGACCACAAACCACTAAATACCAACAAAACTAAGCAATTAGGTGTATAACAGTACAAAGGTTTAGACATCGACGGTCCATTTCCAGTCACTGTGTGTTACTAAATACTTCTCATAGATACGAGAGTGGCGAGGCGCTAGTGATTAGTGACTCCACTCGCTCGCTCCGCAGTAGACGCACGTCGCGATATTATATACACGATAAAAAGGTGCGAAATAAATTTCGTTATATACTTAACACATTTTTATTACGTTACTCTACTCGTTTTATTTACAATAAAGTGTTGAAAGTTTGTTTCTACATTGTGTAACTTCATAAAAACTATTTTTAATATTTAATTTAAAATAACTTAAAAATATTTCTTTAAGCAATATATAAAAAAAGTAATTTTTTTGTGCACTTATGTTTGTTTTATTAAATATAATATCGTTGTGTTGGTGTAAAATATAATATATATAATACCATGTTTTTCTTATAATGTTATTTTCTTGTTCCAGATGTCGTCAGGAGTCGTGTTTTCTTAAGTGTACAGTGAGCTAAGTCATAGCATATTTTAGTGCATTGAAATGTGAATTTTGTGCGAATAGTGTTAAAATAATTTACCGTGTGGAAACATTATCCTGATGAATTACGAAGTGTAACTTTGCTGCTTTTGTAATCAGTTAAATAAAATTCATTCACAATGGAGACAGAGGAACTCACGAAACTTGTGGACGGCATATACAAGGTAAGGACTCCTCATTCTAACATATACTTAAAGTTTTAACATTCAAGTGATAAATACTGTTACTTTGGCCATAATTTTTGTTGGAGTCTCTTTCATAGAAATAATTTCTAAAACTTTAACGGTCCTTTAAAGTTCACTTATAAAGTTTGATATGTTTCATAACTATAATTATGTTCGCTTGCCGAATTTTTCATTGCAATTATATTCGTTATTATAATGATAGTTCATCAGGTACATACTTTAGAATAGATAGCACAAAGTTTTTGAAAGATAACATAATAAGTTTAATACAAACAAAATATCTTGTTACATCAAAGCAATAGTATTATTATGAACGTAACTTTGTCTGTTTGTTTATTGTCTCATCACGATTGAAACGATCGTAATTGAATTTTATATAGTCAATAAAGACATAGGCATAAAAATATTGGAATGTAAGAGAAAAATAAAATTGTCTAGGAGAACAGACAATAACAGTTTTATAAATTCAGTTCTATAAATATTGAAGCAAAGATTGTTTTTGGTGGGACATTTTTTTTTTGAAAAGATGTCCAGCTTAATCCACCACGCTGCTCCAATGCGGTATGGTGGAATACACTTTTCGAAGATTTTCATCCGATACATACATACATGTTCCCTTACAATGTATTTCTTTCATCGCCGAGCACGAGATAGATTTGAACCCGCAATCTGCACTTAAATCAACTAACCTCTGAGCCATATCGACTCTTTATGCAAGTATATTTATACAATTAAATATAATGTAACTTCTAGATAAATCACGTACTGTCCTCGTTTACTAGCTATCCCTGATTTCTAATACAGGTTATTATCATATCAGACGAGTGAAAGGGATAAAGGCCGCTACGGTGGCCTTATTGAGTGGAAAATATAGTTATAAAATTATAGACCTCGGTCCATATAGAGCCAGACGCTATTATCTAAGGGTTTAAAGTATATAAAATGACTTATATCATAGATTTTACATAACATCCGTGGCTACTTCGCCATTAAAAGAGCGAATAATATGATAAATATTGTAATTGGATTGTAAATAAATCGCCCTGGTATACCTGAACTGTTCATGGTGTTCGTTTTTATTTTTTATATGTTATTCAAATGCAAGAAAAAATAAATAAGAAACTTTTATATAAGAAATATACGATGTTATTAATAGCAGATTTACCTCCTCTACATTATAATAAATTATCATAACATGTTAAAATATGTTTTTAATAAATATAGATAGCAAATACGCAATTACTTTTAATTGTTATGACGTCGTTGCAATTTTTTTCGATTCTATAATAAGATTTAAAATTAATGTTAAAACAATTTTAATAAAAAAAAAAACTTATGATATCATTTATACGGTACAGGATATAATAATAGAAGAACTTGGAGTTAGTTTTTGTTGATGTTCATACAGAATATACAAAAATAATTGTATATGATTATTACATGTAATTTTCTGATTCTTAAAAAGAGTAACTACAAAGTTTTTTGATGGTTCTTCTCGGAAGAATCTTCTTTCCGAACCAGTGGACGTTCCGACAGTCACGTTAAAATTACTTACATGAATAAAGTATATTTTGACTTCGAGTTTGTCTTAACGCTTTACTTGAAATATAATAAAAGGGCGTAGGAAAGTGAAAACACGAGTATAAAGCCTCAAGCGGATCTCCACCTGCCTTACAAATGTCAAGGTCAAACGGTCAACGAAGCAAAGTGAAGATACCATACGATTTCTCTAACTCGTTTTATTTTATGATATAAATATGTATGTTTATCGCATACCACGCTTGGGTCAGAGATTTCGTTTCTCTGATTGTTTTCTCCGTTCGACGAATATGGTAATGGCCTATTGAGCCTTTTTTTAACTTATCCGGTTTTTTTTTTAATATACAAGCTTTGCTCGTGACTTTTATATCTTAAATGTATGAAAAAAAAATTACTCTTTGATATATTTGATAATTGAATTTCAAATATAGAATAATAAATAATGTGTGTATGTTTTACATTAATACTGGTTGTTTAAATAAACAGCTTTGTTTACCTATTAAAGGAAAATATGAGATGACGCTATTATCTGATCTGTCGATGCTTGCATCCTTGAATCGACGTAGTTACATTCTGATGTAAGAGTATAGCCGGTTTGCAAACAGATAGACAATTTGAGACGAACAAATAAATTTATGTTAATTAGCTACTTATCGTTTTAATATAAAATTCCTTTAAAGCTATAAGCATTTTTGAAATACGAATTAAATTTATAATTTTATTCTATATTTAAAAAATAGAATAAACTTAGTAAAGACACCAATTGATAAAGCCAAACATTTATGCTAAGAGTTGAGTTTTTTATTGTGATATTTTAGCTCTTCAATATAAATAAAGATGGTAATTTAAAGATGAAGTATTAAAGTTAGTATAGGTATTATTACTGATCTGTTTACTTTGATGTTATATTTCTTTGTATGGGTAACAAAAGATTCATAATTTATCAGATTGAGGGTTCGGCTAGTATTGCTTAGTAGCGAGGAGCCAAGTATTGCTTAATCCGTGTTTATAAATCTTCTCTGAGCACGAGAAGAAAAACATCTCCAGGGAATCTAAATGTATTGCATAAAATTCTGCCACATGTGTAGCCATACTGGAATGGTGGAACCTGATTATAATCTTCACGTTAACCTGTATTGGTTTCTATGTTTGAAATTGTCTCCATCGACTGGTTTGTCTGAACGAAATGTCTAATTAGCCATTAGAACTTATGTAGTACTTACACATTAAATAGTTCTTAACATTTTCTATACGATTTACATTTGTTGTGCAGTAAAATAAAATAAAAAACATTGTTATATATTTAAATTATCAAAAAGTACCCTTTGACATAAATCTGTACTAATAAATAAATAAAACTTTTCTGTATAGCCTAACTGAAAAAATCTATTTAATCAAAGTACATAAATTTATGCCAGGAAAAGTATCATGTTTCGGAGAAGGTTTTAATGTATAATATTATTTAACAAGAAGCTGTATTTTTTGTTTATTTTTTATTTAGACGTGACTATCGTAAATTTCATTTTCTTGTAATAAAATAAATTAGTACGATTTGCATTCATTAAACTAGGTCTTATGTCATGAACTTAATTGAATAATCTGAATTCATGGTCAATTTAACATTACGACAAATTGCGTTAGGAGAATTGTATGGTTTCTCGATATAATAAAATTATAGCAAAGTAGGTTAGAACACATCTAGCTGAATAATGTCAAGTATTTATCAAACGAATTATGAACTATTTTTATTTAAAAAAACAAAAATACATCGAAGCATGTTGAAAAGTTCGAACTCATTTAATGGAATCTAAACTAAATATAGTTTTTCGTTTAGTTTTTATTGAACTATTTAATAAAATAATGTTTGTGCTTGAAGCCGCGTAAAAATAGTTTTAAATACAGGTTTAATTTATATAAATTAGTATACAGTAAAAAATAAGTATACAGTAGATTCATAGTATTCAACAAAACATGAAATCATCTTTGCTCATTGGCTAAAAGGAATGCCATTAAGTAAATAATTGTCTTCAACTAATTTGTTACAGTTCTTAAGCTAGCCACGTTTCTATGCTTAGAGGCTAAATGTATTTTCGTCCCTTATATTTCATCGTTGAAAGCATAAGTGTATATTAGATATATAGACATAAATATATAAAGTCACATTGCTTGGAATTTTGCCAGATGTCTGGTTAAGTGCTACATTGATATATATTTTACTTATTCTATTCTATTTGCTCAATTACATAGAAAAAAAATCAAAATTGCCTACATTGATAAAAAAAACTTTTGTAATCTTTTTTTGACTGGTGGTAGGGCTTTGTCCAAGTCCGTCTGGGTAGGTAGGTACCGCTCACTCATTAGATATTCAACCGCGAAAAAGCAGTACTTGTTATTGTTGTGTTCCGGTTTGAAGGGTGTTTGAACCAGTGTAATTGTAGGCACAAGAGACATAACATCTTAGTTCCCAAGGTGGGTGGCGCATTGGCGATGTAAGCGATGGTTAACATGACCACTTACCATCAGGTTATATAATTTAGAATTAAATACATACAATACAATACAATACATTTTATATAATTTAGAATTAAACTTATTAACTTTAATATAATTGCTTTTGTATTTCTAATTAACAAAATTATGTGTTTATTTAACAATAAGTTGCATCAAACATAATTCCTAATGGAGTATTTATTATCCCCAACACCATTATTACAATAATACCTGAATATATTACGCCTCCATAAATTAACGCGAGCCTCTTAAATGAAACGAACAATATTAAATGTTTTGTTAAATACTATGAGAAATGAAATTTTATAGCGTTATTCAATTTTAATATCTTTGTGAACGTAAAAGTGGGAGTTGTATGGGCATTCAATTGCCTTATATGCGAAATCCTCTTTGGTTATTTAATTTAGTCACATAAAATAAAACAATTGTTTTTAATTAAAGTCATTATTGCGAAAATAAGAATTTTAAATTAATGATTTTAAATAAGATTAGCGAAATTAAAAGATTAGAACAATATACGTAGTTAATATTTAAAGTCAAAATTATATATTTCGTTGTATTAACTATTTTTAAATACATATTTAGTTCTAAATATAGCAACGAAAGCAAAACAACATAGTCAACCACAATTTTGTATATAAATACTTGAATAAAATTTAAATAAATTAGGAATAATCTTGATTATTCAGAATTGATTAAGGCTGCATGTATTTAAATCGCAAAGCTCGTGAATCGAAAAACTTTTTGCAAGTAAGAATGTCAAGGCCTTTAATATATGCCACACATTTGTCTTTGTTGCGATATCATGCACGGCATCGCATCTGGCTTCACAGCCACATAGAAAGAGCTATGTTATTAATGTGAAATTAGGCTAAGACTTGTTTTTCGCAGGTCAAAGTTTACTGGTCGTCGTTTACCCAGTTTCCTTGCCCGAATGAGATTGCCTCGCGACATTAAGCCAGCCTAATGTAAATTTTCATCATTACGCTATGTCTGTTTGTTGTCAGTGTTCGTGTGGATCATTGCGTGATTTCCTATGGTCATAAGTAGAATTATACATTCGCGTTAGGCTCTACGTACTCGAATATTACTATGTTATTTACTTATTTCCTCTATTATTCATTATCATTTATATTTTAATTTTATATCTCTATTTTTTTGCGATATTTTATAGTAAATAGACTAATTATTATTGCCTACTTACTAAAATTATAAATGTTAAAAATGCGTTATTATATAAACTAACAGGACTTATATGTTCAAATAAAGAGCAAAGACCTCATGTCTTATCATTTAAGAAGAAAGCTTGGAGATTATTCCACCACGTTGGTCTAGCTATGTATATGCCTGTGGCCGAAAATCGTTCGATAAAAAAAACGTTTAAAAAAAAGGTATTTAAATAATACATTTCGTTTTATCTAACTATAAAATTAGGATTCAAAATCGTTAGCGATATTCGCGAATACATGTGACTGAGTGGGTGGAAATGAAAACGCTAAAACAAACGGCTATAGCGTGATACCGCGCTATCAAATCGGCCTGAATCGCGAGAAGCAATCTACAAACGTGCGTAGGTGTCGGCTTTGGAACATTAAACGACGAAATTGTGAAATCGCTTAATAAGTATTTCGTTATACCAAAAATCTACTATCGCTTAAAAGTCAAAATCAAAATATACTTAATTCGAGTAGTCTCTTTTATGCATTTATAAATTGACATTTTAAAAGGTTAAATTTAATGTATAGGTACCGCCGGTTCGGAATTCAGTAGTAATTTTTTCTTCATCAATATAAAAACATACATGTAATTATAATATACATTTAAATTAATATACTCTGTAAGAAAATCAACTCACTCGAATCAATCAATCAACAATCTCACTCGAAGCTGATAAAAGTATTATCTATATAATATTGTACAGTATACGCTTTACATATTAATCCTTTTCAAAAATGAACTTTAAATTTATTTATTGGTAAATTTAATCAATTATGTTAATAAATGTGATAACGTTTTATTAAATCCTTTATACTCCCGTAAGCTCTTATATCTGTCACAGGCATTTATATTTCAAACCACTCAGGAAATCTAATTTGAAAATGAACCGACGTTTTTCGTCTGAAATAATCAGTGAAACTACGTAATTCAAGAGCTCTAATGTCGGTCCTATCTAGTTCCCACAGTCACGGCTCGCACTCGAATCGGTGCCCGCACTTATTTGAATAAGAATGGCCGACTTCCCCTGGGATACTATAATACCTACTAGTTCACATCTTGACATTTACTATTTGTAATTCAACTGCAAGCCTTGTTCGTTTAAGCGATCTATTAATGGATTCTACTGGTTATATTACTTTGTTACCTACAAACGAATATAATGTTTGTTTTATAAAGGTCACGCGGACTGGAAATGGGTCAATTGATGGTAAGTTGTCACTAACGTCCATAGACATTTGCGCTGTAAGAAATACCCTATATATGGAATATCGCAACTTGGGATCTAAGAATGTATTTGTGCCCCTAATTATACTGGCTTACTCACCCTTGAAACCGGAATACCACAAAACTAAGTAGTGCTGTTTATTAATGGGTTGGTGGCTTATACAGACGGGCTAAATAAGTTGTAATTGAGTTTTGATAGCTGTACCCAGAAAATATATATTGCTTGATCTCCCTTATTATTCCTTTATAATGGATAATTTATTATTCTTCAGGTTCACTTAGTTTTGTTTAAAAAAAAAATCTGCAAAACATAAAGACTATTTATTTATAAATATTATTAAAATAAATGATAACTAAGAACTTTCGTTTCAAACATCGCTTGAAATGTTATGGTTATAAATTTTAATTAATTCGATTCAAGCTTTCGATAGGATTTCTATAAAGACTTTTGTCGTGATATCATAAATCGTCAGGCTCGTTTATCACAAATATTTGGGGATAACCGTTAATTTTGTAAGAAAATTATGTTAATTCAATTTGTGTACGTGATAAAGGATGGAACAATCACTGGAAAGTAGAAATGTTTAAAATATTGCTTTCATTCATTTAAGAGAGAAGACGGGAAAACGTTTAATTTGATAAGTAAGTGGTTCCTTCAATTTATTTCAATTCTTTGCTTAAAGACATTTAGGGGAGGTTACCTCTTTCATTTGACAAAGGCACTGTACAAAGAATAAGCAATTTCTTAAAAGCGTCGCAGTATAATTTAGGAATGTAAGAAGTGTCTTGCCATTATAATCACCAGCTCACTCACACTTCCACATTGAAATAATGCAATATAACTAATTGATAGCTGACGTTAGGCAATCTGATGAGAAGCAGTGCTTACAATAGTAATAACTAGAACTTGTAAATTCATTCGTAACAATAATATAAGTTGCTGGTGAAAAACATTTTAAAAAAGAACTTATTTATTTGGCAACAATTTTCAAATTATTTTAATAATTTTATTATCTTAGATAGCATTGTTGCCAGCTTAATGTATGATTTGAATATAACTTGCTAGATTTCAGCCGAAAATACTAACAATTAAAGTTAAATAAATGTTGTAACAACTAACAGTTGAAAATAAAGTGAAAACCCAACTTAAAATTATTCGCATCACGATGATAAAAAGTTACTATTTATGATATGTACTTTAAAACAAAACTTTGCTTTTATGATAATCATCGAAAAACCTCAGAATAAGGACCACATGTCGTTACGTTATACTCCGGGTTGTTTTAGCGTTTCAATATTTAGTTCCACCACATCAATCAAAGTTACCCTATTTCCACTAAAGATATTACTTCTTACACAAATGTAGCAATAAGTGATCAATTGACGTTACAAGCAAAAGATATTATTACTTAATAACAACGTCAGTATAATGAAGATAAATCATCATATTAATAATATTATCAATGAAAAAATGGTACGTTTAGACGGTTGTTACTCAATTTCGCTCTTACGGTTTAACGACTTCTAATAAAATGTATCGTAACAGCTTGTGAATATTATACTGCTGGTCTAGTCCACTCCCCTTTTGAGGAGAAGGTTTGGAGCTTATTTCACCATGCTGCTCCATTGGGGGTTGGTGGAATACACATGTGGCTGAATTTCAGTGAAATTAGACACATGCAGGTTTTACTCACGATGTTTTGCTTCACCGTAAATCACGAGATTAATTATAATTACAAATTGACATACACATGACATGACATGGCACATGAAAATAAAATGTAAATAATACTCAATTATTATATCGTGCCAAGGGACAAAGAATAAGGAGACTAAAAATAATTACTGATGAAATTACATACTAAAATTTATTTAACACAAAGTTTATTTAACTCGAAACTGAATGCAGACCACGATCGTGAAATTTCAAAAATTTTTAATATAACGTAAGCATATCACTGTAAGTCACTTTTTAGCATTTCACGAGTGAGATACCAAATGAGTTCTTACAGAATGCAATGCAGATTTTGCAATTAGTATAAATTAGATATTAGCTTGATAAAAAAAAGAAAGCAACCAATGACTTATACTTGTGCAGAAAAATAAGTCAATATCAATCAGTAAATGCCACTCGAGTCAATACCCATTCCCGTTTTAAAGAGAAGGATTCGAAGTGTAATTCACTACGCTGATTGGTTGGCTTCACTGTGGATTAGTGGACATACGTGTTTCAGTATTTCTTCCATAACATGCAGGTTTTCCTGGAATGTTTTCCTTTTACGACATGAAATGAAAAGTAAACTTTAAAAACCTAGTAGTTTCCTGGAGGTTAATTCACGAGCTTCGTTAAAATCTACGTGTTTATCCACTAAGTGAATGTCATTCCGTTGATTTTTTTAAAAATATTTATAATTATTATAAAAAATATAATCTTGTCTTTACATCACCAGTGTTCCTCATACGATGGAATCTAACATATATCCCTTGTTCCAGTAATATGCTGCTGATGATGATGATGGTGACATGATTAGCTAACCTCTACTAAGTTTACAGATTATAATAACAATGTAAAAACATAAGGTTAAAAGGCTCATACAGTAAAGAAATATCGAAATTAATTCAAGTCACGTTCGACCTTACATTATATTTAAGTAATATATTCCGCTCTCTCAAGTGAAGGTGTAATGAGAACTTCGAGTAGATTCTATTTATTTGATAAAACGACCATGCTGACTCATCTGATGGTTTCAATTTAAATATCTGGTGCCTGAACATGCCTCATCCCTATCAAGTTAAATTGCATCTTTAAAGAAGTTTACTTAAAAGTTTAAGGATGTTGAATCTTTAAAATGTCTCGTATCATGCACAAAAGTTTTTATATATTTACCAAAATTTAATTTCTTAGTAGGTATTTGTAAATAAGTTAATATTTAATAAGAGATAATACAAATCTTTGAGAAGCTATTGCAATAAGCATTGTATAAAACAAAACATTTTAATATATAAAAAAACATTTAATAGTAATACTTATTAAAGTAGTAAGTAGTTATAAAAACTTACTTTAAAATCTTATTTATACATAATATTTAATTTATATGATAATATTTATGATAAACGTATTTAAATTTCTGCTTTATGTTGAATTATGTAACTTTAACGAAAGTAAGAACATTGAATATGTATATTCAAAGGAAGCTGTTCTAAACGACCAGAAAGTGCTTTTAAAATTCAAACGAGTGTTTCCGGTCTGTGGTCATTATTGTGCGGAACTTCCGACTCAGTGTGCACTCGACATGTCAAACGAGTTACCGGTAACACGACTTACTGCCAATTTTCAAACGGTAATGTACCTAAAGCACCAGTATTGCCAACTTTATGACATTACCACAATAAACAGTTTATTTAACAAAATATAATTTTAAATGCCTAATGTTTTGTATTATTTATCTGTGATCGTTTTGGTTATAAGAAAAATAAAAAATAAACTCGCTAGGGATATTCTCCCTAGGGTTGGTTTTTAGTGATATTTATGTGATTAGGTAATATAGTGTCTATATTAGTGGTCATTTAAGAAGGTATATTTTCTTGAACTCGGCTTTTATAAAGAATATTAATTATACATTTTATAAATTTATTACAAGTGAAGCTATCATTACACAAATTTGAAATTTAATTCCAAATAGTACCGAGAGAAAACTGCATTAAAGTCAATATTTTTTTTTTAATTTAATATATTCGTAGCATTTAGTTATTATTTAATTCGTTAGTCAAATTAATCAAAATAAACAGCAGTTTTTTTTTTTTATTATTTACAACTTATTATAAACATTTGTAATATCATACTGATATTATACATGTGAAAGTAACTCTGCCTGTTTGTTACATAATAACAGAAAAAACATTGAATTGATCGTAATGAAATTTGACATAAAGGTAGCTTGGGGCCTATAGAAGGACAAAGGCTCATAAATATAAGGATTTAGTAGAAAATAAGGGATCTGCGGGAAAAACAAATATTAAGTTGCACCAGGAAACAGCTAGCTAGTTTATAAATAGTGTTTGTATTTTAATAATCAAACATATGAAATTGAATTAACTTAACTTATATTCCATAAACAATCCTAGTATTTGTAATCTATAATAAAATATAATAAATGTATTTGTAAATAAAAGTCATTCGATTACGACATATTTAATATGCGCATGTTTTTTTGCTGATGAATCAAGTAGGATTGATTAAAATCAAATGGACCATCATGAAGATAACTAAAACAACTATGTAGAAACATCATGACCTATGAAAATACCCTAATAGTAATATAATAATTATTGAACGAAGAGCTTAGTAATCATTTTTAAAATGCACCTCTTATAAAAAATAATAATAAATTAATATGACGTAAATGCATTCCATTTAATTTATTAAAAAAATATCGTTTAATTTAATTTTGCTATGCTTGAGACTGTTTGAGCACTATACAACTAGATTTCAAAGGCCTCTGAAGAATGGTTCTTAAGTCGTCTGCATTTATTTGCAAGTCCTCATAACAAGCTCATTAAAATATTGATTCCATCTTTATGGAATTATTCTTAATAACTCTTATAATAAGCTTTTTATTTAGGTAGCTCATTCATTTATTGTATATACAAATTTTCATAGAATTTATTGTTGTCGTAAAAAAATAAGTCATTGCATTGTATAAAAGAGAGGAAGATATAAATAAAATCTGTCATTCGGGTCGCATATGTATTTAGTTGACGGGAATTCGTCCAAATACAATTTAAGGAAGGAAATTGCCTCGCGGTGGAACCCGTACAAAATGGAATATGGGATATTAAATCTGTATGACAGTTATTAGGACACTCGAATGGCGGTCGTTGAATTGTTATTAAAAAAAAATTAAGAACGTTTTGTTTACGTTTTTTTATAGCTGGCAACTTATATATTTTTTTAATTTCTAAATTTCAATATATTTTACAAGTTATAAAAAAAAACCTATCATATAATATTTATAATATGAAAATATTTTACATTTATCTCTAATATGAAATTTTCCGTAACGTAAAATCTTTTTAAAAAGTGCTTTTCCACTTCGCCGTGTTCTCGTAGCCTTCCGCTGCGCTTAAACTGAATAAAACTAAACGCTAGGCATTTGGAGTCGATGTGATTGGGAAAATTACCGGTCGGGGCCGGACGTGATTGGCACACAACCAACAAAAGTGACAACACGTAGTTGGAAACTTATTTCTATTCCTATTTAGATGTATGTTTGTACGAGTGTTATCGAACGTAACTTGTCAGACGATTCACTGATAGGAGAGCCTGTCTAGAAAGAAAATGGTTAAAGTTTATAAGATTTGTAGCCAGTATTCTTTATTGGAGTAGATTAAGTTGAGCAAAGTTATACCTGAATAGACCAATTTATGTCTGGTTTATTTATTACTTTTCAATTTAATGTGACTGAATTTTGCATACCTGTTTGAATTTAATAATCTTGTTAATGATCTCAAAATGAAATCAAATCCAGATTCATTAACATATTCATTAATTATTTGGTAAAAACTAAAGTAATTTCTGTGAAGCGATTTTTTTGCAATATCATATAAATATGATCTTTACGATAAAAATATTAAAAATGTTATAGTGTAGTGTAGAAATTATATTGATTATTATGTAGGCGTAGATTGAATTACAATATATAACACTTAAGCAAAAATTACATTCTTAAACCTCCTTAAAGGTCAAAGGCGGTCAAAGCAGGTCCTTTATCCTTTGACCTAAGGAATATAATAAAATGAAAAAAAAAAAACAAAATAAAAAATAATCACAAAGTCGATCTTACGTCTCGGTAAATAAAAATATAACTTCATTTTATAACCACGGCGGCCTATCGCACCAGGCTCTTTTGTAGGATAACAATAAACATCGTTGTTCCACTTTTATTTTAGTTATTTACGTAAAACGAAAAAATGTGATTTTCCGTGAAGCAAACTAGACCTTTTGTTAGGGTTTCATGCGCTCCGAAGTTTGAAAATTTCAAGCGCAGTTTCGCAACTTATGAAGAATCATTTTTAACGAGACACTACTGTCTATTTTGTGGGTAGTTTTTGTACGAGGCTCGCTCCAGTGCTCTGAGATAAAGTCTGGGTTATTCTCCAGCCCATAAAATATCTTTACCTACAGAAAAAAGTCATATCAGCCCGTTGCTCTATTGCTGCGTGAAAGAAGGAAAAGCTACACACTTTCACTTTTATGATTGTATCAGGAAGAATGATCCTTATTTTATTATTTTCTTTATTTAACTGTTGGTCTAATAAGTCCCAGCTCTAACTAATATACTGTCATTGGGTTATCAAATTCTCAGAAGTAGATCAGAGCTAGGAAGTTTGCAATACATACTCCAAATGCATACTCATGTGCTTTATAAAACACGTAAAGCCGTTGGTCCATAACGTGAATCCTCTCTCATCGTGTCGGATCGCCGTCCCATAGGATTATATTGATTGCAAAAGCATAATATTTAAATCTGTGCTTGTGTAGGTGGCTATGGCGTCTATTGTTATAACTTGAGGTATTAACTTCTTATAATTTTTAATTTAAACCTTTCTTTAAAGATATTAACTTAACCGTCTATACACAAGCGAGGCTGGCTTACGACAGGAATAAAACATTTTATTTACCTCTCATTTCATTCATGGATATTAAATTTTATGCTACAGTCGCTTCGTACTTCCAATTTTAAATATGATTTGATTAAGGTCTTTAATATCGCGAAGCCTTGAAAAGATTTTTAAATATTATTTTATCAGCATGTATTCATTATTAAAAAATATATAAATTTCTATAAATCTGTGAAGATTCCGCAAAAAATGGCTCTGGGTGGAAGATTTAGACCTAATAGATGATTCGAATGCTTAAAAATCCTATACACACATATTAACATACAACAATAGACGCATGGCAAAATAAGCAGAGCTTTAAATATCGTAACAATCAATATTTCATATTGATTATCTGATATTATTATATCAAGATAACCCACCAGTTCCGATTCTATATATTCTTCAACATGGCATGACGGGTTAAAGTTCTGTGTCACATTTTTTATTTTATTTTAGCCTTAAATATTATTTCATCTATAAAATTATATTGTACCCAAAGAAGTACCTAGCCTTGTGACTTTTTAAATTTAAATTAGTACGGTTACAATAAAAATATTATGTTATCAATATACTAAATAATATTAAAGGAAGTATTACATTCTCATCAATCAATGAATGAAAGTAAAAAAAAATAATTTCATATGAAATTACAATTTAAAGCAAATTCAAATTATTTCTTATTTTCACTATGTATGTCTATAAAAAGAAATGTATATTATGTTAAAATGAATATGCTAAGAGGAGGAATATTTAATATAAAATCTTCGTTATTGAGAGAAACGATGTTTAAACAACAACAAAAACACTTCATGAAAATCACAAACACATGTATTTCAAATAATACATTGTATATAATATTTTCATTTATATTTAGTCACATTCAAATAAAGTGCTCTGGAATACATACGAGAACGTACATAGTAATATTACTTACCGCAATAAAATAAAGCGAACATTTCATTGTCTGTTATTTTATACGACAATTGTCAATATTTTCTCTCGATAACGAAATAAAATCATGACATACAATATAAATAATAAAGTATCAAATCTGACATCGTGACATGGCACAACTGGGGCTCGAAACTAATAAGGGCAAGCTCAGCCGTTTTCATATTTGCGCAAATTACATTAATGCTTATTACAGCTGATAAGCGAGGTTCAGGAGAGGACACGACAAGGAAGCGTTTGTGTTTTGCGTTTATTTTTAACAAAAAAAATATAAGAATGAAATTAATCTCCTTTGTAAATCTTACAGGAATTGGTTTATTTTTTAAGCTAAAACGAAAATAACTTTAAATATGATATCGTCAAATTCTAAATTGTAATCAAATGTTTATTTATCAGGTTATCTCTCTCTGAACGACGCTGCTGGCGAAATATTGTATTCCAAACAACTTTCGATTTCCTTATATTTTCTGAGCACGTTTTATTGATAATTTAAAAAGATAATCTTTTGAGCTTTTGATTGCAATGAAATAAAACTATAAATTCATAATATACATATATGACTACGCATAAATTAATCAATATGCATATCAAATTGCATAGCGTATTTTTTGTGATAGTTTATATGATTTCCTATGTTCTCTTATCTCTCTATATTCATTTTTAACATTAGTATTACATTACATACATTTGAGCTCAAATATAATTTTAACATTTAGTATATTATATAGCCTTGTGGTATTTATTAATTAATATAATTAATTCTTAGCACATTCCCTTAAGTAATTTAGTTAATACTCGTAATAAAAGCCAAAACAAGATTTTATCGCAACAGGATTTTCATTTCTTAATTAAAATATAAACTGATACTAAAATATAAAAATATAATTACTCATAAATTGTAAAATGAAAAAGAAGCAACAAGTACAATGTTTATATTCCTTAATCTCGTAAAATATTTTATTTTAACCATTAGGAATTCTGCAATATTGTTAAAAGATTAAATTGGTTGAAAATAAATAATAAATATTCAAATATAACCAATGAAAATATATCTAAAACAATATTCTGTCACATTCAAGAAACGCAAACGCGGCGTTTCGGCTGCGGCGTGTAATCCGTCATATTGCATGGCGTTAACGCGGCATATCTGTATAATTGCGTTACTCGACTTTCCCTTCTGACGTCTCCGTACTGTTGATTGTCGTTTATATAATTGCCAGCATTCTGTACTATCACGGCTCAGTTTACGCCTCTTCTCGAACAGGCATTAGTCACTCTACACGAAATATTTTCTTAATTACGCGCAGGAGACAAAAGAGCGTCGTATTTCTGCTCGATCCGGATTGCTCGTTGTCTCGACACTCAGAGCAAACAAAATAAGATCACTTGCTTCGTATAACATCTCTTTATTCGACGAAAAACTCTGCGTTTATTATAGCATAAATATCATTATAAAATAAATTAATTTTCTAATATGATTGTATAATACATAATATAATTAAATAATTTAAAATATATTTTCAAATTTAAGCGTAACATTAAATGACAGTATGAGTTAAAATTTCGCTATTTAATAATATACAGCAGCCGCCTCGCGACGTCGAGAAATCTTAAAATTAAGTATCTTTTCATGAGAGAAACGTTTTTTATTATCAAGATACAGCGTTATAAATTTTATAACTTTTAGATATTTATCTATAAAATAACGTATAATATTTATATAAGTATATTAATACAATTTTGTGTAAAATTGCGTTTTTCATTACTAGTCTATGTATATATTATTTAATAAAGCTATTACGAATTCGTAATCAGTCTTTACACACAATGGCTGAAGTTTCTATTCGCATTCGCGACTGACAAGTATCGATAGCTCGTTTTAAAACAATTCCATTTCGCCCATTGTTCCGTAATGTTTTCTAAGTGAAATACCAAGCAGGCGCACATCACCGCGAAATCGGAATTATACAAAACACCTTTGTGACACGTTACCTTATGCCCGCTTTCCAACGCAGCGTACGATATTATTTCTTTGATTTTAAAGTGGCACTTTACACGTACATTAATTATTAAACAAAAAGTAACTTAAGATATTCAACGAAATCTTTACTTATATTATAAATGCGAAAGTATTATAAGATTTTTTTATTACGCTTTCACGTCTTAATTACTCAATCGATCGTCATGAAATTTTGCATATATACGTTGTCAGAAGTAGAGAAAAGGATATAGGGTACCTAGCCCGCCCTCACGCGACGCTGAAGCCGCAAGCGGAAATTGTTTGAAACAACAACAACTGAAACAAAAACAACAGAAAGTGTGTTGAAACATATTCGAGAACATTCTCGGTTTAAAATTTCATGATCAACCTTTAAATGCCACGTAATTATGTGTTTGAGTGACCCGTTTCTACGAAAACATGTTTCAATTTTTACACTTACTCATCTAATATTTAGAAAAAGTAAAAACAATTGATAAAATAAGAACGCATTACATTCGTATTATGGGATCATGCACATGATTGAGATACGCCCCGGTAGAACGTAAGCCTTGTTTATCCTGAGCTCAACGCTATTATTACTTTTAACGGCACACACCTTTGAGGTATTTGTGATAAATACGTACAACCTTCAAAAATCTAGGTGGTCCAGTGGATAGAATACGAAAATTGCAGGCTCTAACACAAGCAATCATCAATTAATTGTCATGTTATTAATTTAATATCGGAAATCCATATGTGTTGGATAAAAAGCTGTCATATGTAGTAACGTGGTGGAATAAGCTCCCCAAAAACGAGGAGGATTTAGTTCAGCAGTGGATATTATCAAACTGCTACTTTATGTATTCAACGAATTCAAACTTATATTAAATTCTAGACATAGTTAAATTCACCTCAAGACGAGAGGCCAAGATATCGCCAGCGACCAAAGACTTTCTAATCAAATTATATTATCGGTTGGTCACTTATTACTTTCTTGCAGCATTGAAAACTTTTTAATGTCTGGAGAAAACCAATCTTATTTTATTTTATAGACTTTCAATATTATAAAACAACATTTATTACTTGAAGCAAAAGTGAAACGAAATTATTTCAAAAACAAATTAATTACGTTGAAAACTGATAAAAAATAATATTAAGTTTTATAAAATTAGTCATTTACATATTTCGCTTGAACAAATTATTGAGAGAAGATAAACATATTTATTTACTTTTACATATTACGAGTTTGTACTGATTTTAATATTTAATAATATAACATGTGTGACTTTATTTGCTGCTGCTTACGGTAGAATAGAGCCATCCCATTTCAACCAGTGACCTTCAAAACTGACTAAGAGATTTTATTGTGTTAATATCATAAGAAGGCGCTTCAACTTTTGGTATAAAAAACCTATCAGCTAAAATAATTCTATACAGGATTTAAGAAGATCGTGAAATTCCTTTTCGTGCATACACATATAAATGAGTAAATAATCATATCTCATTTATATATTATTTATGAAAATAATAAAAACATAAATACTTTCAATACAAATTATTATAAAATGTATCATAAAATTTGTCGCTATCGGTTTTCAATTGAAATCATTCAAAATAAATAAAGACGCGCGCTTCGCGTCGCGTCCATCGCGCCTAAAAGTACTCAATATTAATTTACCAATAAGTCCAAACCCCAATATTAATAATAATCAGTCACTATGATAAATATTGATACTAAAATTTGAATTTATTATATTACCCAATTAGGTATTGTTAAAATTCATATTAACATTATTATAAAATAATGAACCATTTAATTTGAACGTATAACCTTACGCATTTGAACTTGTAAGGCGATTAAAGACAGTGAATCCTACACGAGGCTCAGAGGAACTTACATAAGGACAAAGCGTAATCATTAGTCTCCAAAGCATTGGCTCCAATCAAAGCTGATTACGATTCCGAACGGTTAACACGTAAATCCAATGTGGATAAATATTTGCACGACAGGTTGTAAAGCGTACGTGCCCCGCCCGATTAATACGCAGTACAGTTACTCGACCGGCCGTGAACGTTTTAAACATTTTAAACAAATACACCACTGTTCTATGTTTCGTTATGCCTAAATATATTTGAACATTATCTAGTTTATTGCTTTTAATAACAGTATCAGTAATTTAGTACAATTTTAACTTTTTTTGTTAGTTTTTTGTAATATTTTGCTTCATCATATCCTTGAATATACTGTCAATTGCAAATATTGTTTTCAATGCCTCACTTTGGCTTAAATATAAAGATCAATAAGATAATGTTGCTATTGTTTTTAAATATGGTAAATGAAAACCTAATAGTTATATTGTGTAGCAATCTATTACATAAGCCAGCGTCTTATAGTAAAACGCAGTTTTTGCCAGTAGTTATTGAGCAACATGAGATGTATTCGGAATTGTATATATATAAGTTGGGCAAATATGAAAGGAAATGTATATTATTATGCGATTGTTTTTAATATATTCGTCAAGCCATATTTATCTGCAATTCGATGAAATTACGCTTAGGCAAACATTGAAAACGCAATCAAAAATATATATATGTAGGATCTTTACAAATATAACTATATTTATAGTTCATAACTATACGTACATAACTATATTTATAGTTCAAATTATGAATAAACTGTTAAATTAAGATAATTTTAAGCGTTTTGCATTAAAGTCTATTTCCTGCAATTAAGTTATAAAATATGTATATTTCCAAGTTTATTCATAGCTACGGAATCAATCAAATTATAATATTCACCTTCTAGTATTTTATTTAATAACTAAATATTAACCTTCTAAATCATTTTCTCACTCGAAAAAAAAAATGCAATTTGGAATGTTATTAATACGGAAATTACACACACAAAAATATGCAAATTTAGAAAGCAAAAATTTGTATAATCATATAATTCATTAATAAATCAATAGTAGAAAAATATATAACATAAATTTCGAAAGTGAGAATTTCATTTATAATATCAATATTAATATAAAAATATATATAATAATTAGCTCATTAATTTTTATTTAGTTTAGTTTTTATTGAAAATTATTGCGATAGTGAAATTATGAGCTAATTAAAATAAGTATAATTAAGATATTGACATAAATTTCTTTATTTTTTATTGCAAAATGTAAGATAAGAAATAGAGATTAATCTGATTGCTATCAGTAATAGAAGCCTCAGATATTTCATCTTCAACTTACTTTGAAAGAGAATACGATCTTCATCTTAGGTTTATTAATAAGGAAAACATAAATAAAAAAATAACAGCCTATAAATGTCCCCACTGTTGGGCTCCTCTCATCTTGAGTAGAATCTTTGGATCTTACTCCACCACGCTGCTTCATTTAGGTCTCCTCCGACACATGCAGGTCTCCTCTGGGTGTTTTCCTTTAACACTAAGTACGAGATGAATTATTATAAAAAATTAAGCAGATGAAAATTCAGTGGAGCTTGCGCGAGTTTGAACCAACAACCTTCGTGTTCTAGTCAATGGGCCATCTGGAAATATTTAAACCCGAACGTGTCTTACACACAAACCGCACACGTAATTATATAAATTTTAATCCTCTCGAGAGGGTGATATTTAAAGAATTTCATTATGGTGAAACTCTAGACCGACACTGGAATTCATTTCGTTTGAAATGTACCGCCTTATCACCCACTTCAGATTATATTAGAGTTGCTTCACAACCTTTCGTTATTAAAAACTTTTATAATAATGATTTTTAGAGAAATACACATTTATACCCGAAGAATACTTTCATGAAAAATTTAAACTAAAAAATGCTACCTTAGAGCCGAAGGGGCCTTAGAGTAGAAATAGCTCATAAGCACCACTATTTTTCCATGTGCTTAGTAAATCATCTTGTACTTGGCGCTGAAGGAAAACATCGTGAGGAAATTTGCATATGTCTATGTTTTCCTCCATAATTCTCAGTTAAGTAACAGCAGTTTATGTCCCACTGCTGTTCTAAGCACTCCTCTCCCCTTAAGGAGAAGTTTTGGAGCTTCTTCCACCACGGTGCACCAATGCGTGTCTCATGAATATGCTTGCCTGGGCTTGAACCCGCGAGCACTGGACCATCTCGACTTTATAATTCTCAGGTGGTAATAACTATTTTTATAAAACCGGCCAGCTAACCACATCCTAGAAGGCAGTGTTTGTGAACTTATTATATAGAAAAAATCATTCAACATTGAGTTTTTCATGTAAGACAATAGTGGATTACGTTCTACTAAGACGATGTATTGCGGAAGAAAAAAACGGAATGTATGGAACGCGGCTGTTGTCTCAATTCGTGACTGCGATTAGACTACGTAATGCGTTGGCCACTTCACGGCGTATTAAAACATCAACATTGTCTTGTTAAAGGGTATTTATATACTACACTAACGTTATAAATACGAAAGTAAGTCTGTATGTCTGTTACGCTTTTAGGGCTAAATCACGGCATAGATTTTGATGAAGTTACGCAGCAAATTGAAACCCTAGAGGAATACATAGACTACTAACGCCTCCCCCTCCTCCCTCCCCTTATATGTGGGCAAGGCCGCGGGCGTAAACTAGTTGTACATATATGATTAAAATGGCGTCTTCTATGCGATATTATGTAGACGATTCGTATTTTCACCAAATAAAATGAATTCTTAAACAATAATTCAAATTTTATTCGAAAATCCTCTCTATTATGTTAACTATGTTTTGTTGAAACCGATCCAATCGTTATTTCTAGTTCTGCGACGAGTTCTATCCTTATGTATTTACGAAAAACGTATATCCGGTATCCCTGACCTAGACTGCATAGTTCTTCTACGAAAATATTATGATTATTTCGCAAACAGCGATTGTTTGCAAAACGTAGAACGAGAAACTCTTGGGTTTTGTCTCTTATCGTCAAAGTATTCTATGAATTTCGATCCAATATAATAATGATAAAAATATCGACAATTTTTTACTGAAAGGGATATTTTTTATATATTCTGTAAAAACGAATAACTTTGTTTATAAAATAAAAGTATCATAAAAAATTATTTTAATACATTAGTCTATAAGCTTTCTCAATAAATGAGATATAAAACGCAAAAATACTCGAATTATCGAACTGGTAGACCTAGAGATTAGCGCGTTCGTATAAACAAACAAACACATCAACTTTTTATGTACATATATTAGTATAAAATTTCAGACTACTGAAAGCAATTTATATCTAAAGATACGTAAGACATCTTATATTCTATCGTGTAAATCTGGCGTAATCGTTGTTTCTTTAAGCTTCAAATAATTTATATAAATTATTAAAAATACAGATTAATTAAAGGCAAGGATATATAGTTGTGTTTTATCGTTACGTGTAGATTGCATCAAAATCTGGATGTAACCGCAAATGATACCGGCCAACAATAAAATTCGTTTCGGCTGTTTCATTATAAACCGCAGACGATGAGCTGAGCTGATGTTTTCCCAACTTATTATGCATTACGAGAAAACATTTCGTTGTTATTTAATAATGTCCAATTTAAATGAGAGTAGCGAGCGGACATTGCTACTGCAATTATTTCTTTGCCTCGCAATCTGTACAAAGGATAAAAACATTTAATTTTGGTCTTAAGTGGGAATTAATAGCGTTTTATATTGTTAATGATAATAAAATAGTTTAAACATAACATGTCCTTTGCCAGTGCATTATTTAAAAAAAAACATATTTGAATTTGGAATAGTTATCTTATATTTAAAATATCTAAGTTGTATTTGAGATCCAATAGAGTTTTACATCATTTGATCATGAAAGTTGAGACAATATAATAAATGCATGCTTTCATGGAGGTTTTAATACTCTGTTGTAGCTCTGAGCTTACCGCTAGATGGCTCTGCTGCATATTAACTTCTATACCGTTTAACTGATCGCCCTGATGATGATTATATATTAGGAGCCCTGAGGTTATTATATATTAGTACGTAATTGGCAGAATAGTTAGATGCAAGTAATTTAACAGTTAAGGCATATCGAATGCGATTCTCGATAAGAATGCAGATTGTATTTTTACTGAGGTTTACTTTTATAGAATTGTTATATATATTCGAATAAAAGTATTATCCAACTTCCATTTCAATTTAGACGTTGAAATCTCGAACGTAACTCAGACGAGGAGGCTACTGGCGTTTCAGTTTTGCATTCGATTGCAAAATTTTGCATCGTAATTATACTAACCACTAGTTAACGAAGTATTACATATTATACAAACTTTATGTAGGAGGTAAAAGATTGTTAAATGATAAGTATCTACAACCTTAAATCATGTTTAATTAAAAAACAAAGGAATATGGAGTGTTATAAGGTAATCGATTCAAATGTTTACTTTATGAAAGTAAAAGTAGTCAAATATGGTCCTAACCTTAATAGGAGTAAAGTTTTTTCCCAACAATGAGATATTTACGGTTTTTTTTTAATTTTGTGTATACTAATAAAATCGTACTGTCAATGTATAGCCAAAACTATAGAGAAAGCTGAAATTTGGAATAATGGTTTATTTTATAACGCGAATATCCGGTAAGAAGAGATTTTTTGAAGTTTCATTTTTATTTCCCGCATGAAGTCAAACAGCTAATAAAATATAATATGACAAATACATATTGTCTATGTGAGTGAATGTAACTTTAAATAAATCTATTTCTCCAATTTTTTGATAATATCTTTTGCTATAAAGGTTTAAGAGCCGAGATGGCCCAGCGGTAAGAACGGGTGAATCTTAACCGATGATCGTGGGTTCAAACCCGGGCAAACACCACTGAATTTTCATGTGCTTAATTTGTGATTATAAATCATCTCGTGCTTGGTGAAGGAAAACATCGTGAGGAAACCTGCATGTGTCTAATGTCACTGAAATTCTGCCACATGTGTATTCCACCAACCCGCATTGGAGCAGCGTGGTGGAATAAGCTCCAAACCTTCTCCTCAAAAAGGGAGAGGAGGCCTTTAGCCCAGCAGTGGGATATTTACAGGCTGTTACGGTATAAAGGTTTTGCTATCATCTCAACGTTTAACAGTCAAGTGAAACGAAATTAACTATTTTTTTTTATTTACGTAACTGCGGAATTATCTCGCTTATTAGGCATTATGTTACCTAACGTAGTCATCCTCTAGTTACGAAAGTAGATTAAGTACCTATAGTCTGTATAATTTTGTCCGTCCGTCTCCGTTACTTCATATGTATATTCATGTATATTTGTTTTCTAAAATCGAGGTTAGATTGATAATTATATTATATTAAAATTCCTTTTAACTGCGTGAAGATATACAATAATTCAATTATTTTTTGATTATTTGTTATATTATTACTACATTATTTATTTAAAAAATGCTTTTAAGTTTTTTATTTTTTATTCTGGCAGTATTTGGAATAATAGTTTTCAAATCAAATGATTTCTGCGCTGATGATCGAGACTGAGATTCCTCTCATGACAGCTATTTTTAAACGTCATATATATAGATGTTTTTTGGGGTCTTTGTGTTTTTATTTATTTTATATGTTTTCTGAGCTCTGACTTCAACAATTTTCCGAATGGTGTTCATAGAGGGAAAAGGAGAAACGTTTATTATTATTACGCTCACACATAAAAGTAGGTACATATTCACAGATTTTAATTTTGTTTTCTCAATGTTGTGTACATTCTCATACTAAAATATTATTAGCTGATTATGTTAAGCACAAATTGTTATATATTTTTTAATTATTATAATTTTATGTAGCTGTGAATTTTAATAATCACTCGTTTCGCTTCGCTCGACTCTAATAATAAATAATTATTTATAAACTATGTTTTATTTTAAATACCTGCCTATACATAAACATTCAAAGATAAAACTTATCTGAATACAAAATTTGAGCCAAAGCAGAAAAAATGTACATATAAATAAATACGAGAATTGCTGATATCATATTATAATTCACTTAAACCCAAGTAATCCAAAACATCATACTTCTAAGACGTCATACTTTAAGTAATTGATAAGTATATGTTATACATGTTTATATGATTATTAATAGTAGAATATTTTATGTATGACATCATGTAGACGGGGAGAGGGTACCGCAGCCTGGCTGTAGGCGACCACGTCGTGATGCAATTAGCATTGAGCAACACTGATTCTGTAAATATATTGCAGTTAATGGTTTCCACGATTCGATAAATAATTTAATATCATATGAGATATTTTAAATTACGGATTGTTATAAATATTATCTCACTTATATTTTAATTATTAAGCTGATTAACTTTTTCATTACATCATTAAAGATGAAAAGGTTTTTTTCAAATTGCTTAAATTATTGTGGTCGATTTTGATGGAATTCGTCGCTTTTACTTTTGCAAGCAAAGATAAAAATCTACGAATGAATAAAATAACATTTTGTGTGATATTTGTATACTTTACAGAATTATAAGTATCGCTTTTCATAAAAAAAATGTATTTTATCTTTGGATGTATAAGCAAAGGAGTGACTGCATATTATTTCAAATTAAAGTCAGTATGCCTGTTCCAGTATGCTTGTTGATACGTTACTAATATATTTATTGGAAAATCCTTAATATAATACTAATTTATATTATTTACCTCCAATAGAACGGCGATGCCACTTTAGTGTAAGCTAGATGTTATTAATACATTATAAATTAAGAGAATAACAAAAGGAAAGAGTTAGTAAATATAAAACAACAAAAACAAACATTAAAATTATTAACAAAGATGTTGTAACTATTTAAAATTTAATATACGTATAAAAAATATTATTAATATTGTTATTCAACATTCTAAAATATATATAACAAAATAACGATACTGACAAGTTATTGAAATTATAACTTAAAAAAATATTTGCACTAGATATAATATGAGAAAATCAAAGAAAGGAAACAAATGAATATAAAATTTATATAAAACAATTCGTTAAAACCATTACAATAAACACGTCATACTCGGTCAGGAAGACATCACTTAATGGCAAAATAAACACGGGACTCAGAGCTGACTTTAAGTTAAATACTTAGTTTTCAAGTTCAAGCTATATTCGCGTCACTACTTGTTTAAGTTTACTAGAATACAAGAACACACGGTTGACTACACAACATAAATAAGGCAATTATAATATTACTAAACAAAATATTATATAGATGACAAAAAACATGGAGTTACTGCTGAGTTTCTTGCCGGTTCTTCTCGGTAGAATCTACATTGCGAACCGGTGGTAGCTTTAAATTAATATAATTCTGTAAAATGTCGGTTCAAAAGTGCTTTTAAGAGCCGACTTACATAACTAAATTTGTTATTCATCATTCAATTTTTTCATCTATTCTATAAAAATAGTTTTTAGTCATCGTATGAACGTGCCCTTAAATTAAAACTTCGTAATAACCTTGTCAATTATTAATATGTATATTGAAGAACGTCTGACAAAACGAACAATTAGTTTAAGTGCATGAATAATGAGCGTTTTTTTTTTCAACTAAACATGTTTACCTTGTAGTATTAAGCTGACATGTAATACCGACATTGGCATTCAAGCGTTGCATATTACAAGGATTGACGAAGCCTTTGAATATCATAATTAATATTAATTGATATTCTAGATAAATGATCTCGAAGAAATTTAATACTTAACAATATTTACTATCTGTTTCAATAGTATGTCCACACAAAAAGCGAAAGTCAAGTAATATAATATTTATTTCATTTATTAATGAAACTCGGTAAGATAGTCGATAAAAAGTCTCCATAGAAATAGTAGAGATATCTAAAAAATGTATCTCAATATTTGTTATTAATCAAACAAAATCGTGCTCAGTGATCATATATATAATGCAAATGGGATTAAGAAGTTTTTATTTGTAGTGAACCGAAATATAAATAATTCGCTGTACAAAAAATGTTATTATGTTACTGAGGTTACGGATGACTCATTTGGTTATGTAGCATTTCAAGGTTTTGAGGTCGGAACAAATCTTATATTATTTCGGACTCCGCTCATTCGCATTCATATTCAAATTTGAAACGTTTATTCAACATATAAGTATTATTATATTTGTATATTGATGGTCAAAAATCTACTGCCGATCCGAAAAGAAACAAAACACTGAAGTGTTTTGTTGAAGAGAAAAACTGGTTAGTGAAAATACAAGGATTGTTATTATTGTTTTAATCAAAAATGTATGCTGTAAATTATTTGTTATTGGAGACAATCTCTTCATTCCCAAGATATGCTATCATCTATAAAATCGTTACGTTTATAAAATTGTCTACCAAACAAATGCTCTTTCTTTTGTTTTACTTTACGATTGATAATATTTCAGATATGAAAAATAATTTAAAATCACGTAACTTTATAAATTAATTAGTGTAATTAATACTTTGCGATTGGCTTAAATATTTTACTTTTTTATCATAGGTATCAAAACATTAAATCTGTATTCAAACTTTAGGCGTATTCAAAAGTCCTGCGACTGAAAGTTTCGTTAAAAATTAAACTTTTCAAAGTACGGAATCGAAGGCAGGAGTGGTCGGCGTCGGCAGCGCTCATTTGAATTACGTTTCACTCCGCCTTTTGTAGTCAACTTCATTTAGGAAAGTTAAAAGCGAAAAATCTTTTATTTTGACTTAGCAAAGAAATTCAAAGATGCATTGTTGAATTGGTAACAAATTGCACGTTCATGATTACGTTAAGAGTTCTAACGTTAGTGAAGGTGGGGTGTAGATTGGAATTTAACAATCACCTTCCATTACGATGAAATACTCAAAGTAATTGCTTCACAAAAAAAAAAAATATACCAATTAGTACAAAATTAATTGGAATTAGCTTCATCGTTGTTAAATAAACATAGTATATATTTACTTAACAACTTTTGTAACACATTTATATGAGTGTAACTCTATATTAAGCATTATATTTCGAACGATACCTAATTATACTTTCTAAATAATTACTCTTAACTTTTACATTTCGTATTTGTATTGCTTAAATTTATTTCATAACGATAGCTTCAGTGCACATTTACAAGGTTTTCATTACATTCTGTCTTCTAAAAAATTTATTGCAGTTTCAAAGTTATCTTCAAGTCTTGTAAACAACGTCATGTCGCTGTGTCGAGGGCAACAAGTGTTCAACAAACATCTTGCCTTTGCACTATGTATGCATTTACAAAGTGTATTTATTCTATGAAGCATTTCATATACGAAAGCATCCAAATATTTATATGCATCTAAGAAAATATGAATGTAATATTATTGTTTCGAGATTATAATCTTTATCTCAAGCAATTTCCGGAGGATTTAAAATGTACATGTACAAATACATAAATTAAACGAAATGTGTTATTTGTTATTATAATATACAATGTAATTCTTTATATGTGTGAAGATGAGATAATCGTTAGTCTCTAGAGTTCAATGACTTTAAATAGTTTTAACTTATTCGTTATAATGTTTAATGACTCCGTGTTGATTTCATTGAACGTTTAAATATTCATCATATACGTGCCCTGAGGAATGAAGTGAATCTAGTATCTAACTTAACCTTAACTAGTAATTTACTTAATGCTTGTGATTAAACGGTATATGTTTTAGTTGAACTGGTTGTGAGTTGATTCTGAGTAACCTTAATAAGTAGACAAGTAATGAATTCTGAGAACATCGTAGGATTTATAAGCGAGTAACATAAATAAAAAAATATCTTTATTTCGGATTAAATCAAATATTATTTCCTTTGAGACTTTAATAAATGTAAATTTAAAATTATTTTCTCATCAAATGGCAAACTCTGAAAGAGACTAAAAAAATGTGTAGTACAAATAAATAAAAATATTTTGCTTCGCTATTTTCAAATACATTGTCAAAAACTTTTCGTGCAAAAAGGAAATTAATGGGATAGAAAAAAACTAGATATGAATTTTGTTTCATACATCATGCTACATACATAGAAAAACAGTTGAACGTGTGCGTAAGACATTAGGCTTGGTAGAAAGGGGTCCCGTCACGAAGTCTACCCGAGGCAATTTGGTACCAAATGTCATTTGCTACGTGCCCCACAAATAAAGAGGATGGAATAAAGCCGCTTGTATTACTTTAGGAGCTGTTAGTTCACAATGCGCCGTATCTTATATTGTGTATGCAAAAGGAAAACGAATTTGTTATTTCAAACCAATTTTCCTTGTTCGAGACTTTTGATTTATTTTTGTTGTTAAATAATATATAAATATCAAAACCTTCTTATTTAAATTAGATATGTTGCTCCAATTTACGTATTTAAACACGCAACTTACCCAACCATTGATCATTAATATTTAAATATACCATTTACCAATAAGTCAGTCAAATGTTTATTTACAATTACAGGTCTCTAAGTCCCGATCCAATCTTAATTTTCATAAGTGCGCATTTGTTTTTGATTTCCAGTTTTGTATCCCATAAGCTATACAAGCGATCACTCAAAACATATTTAGAAATACATTGAAGTTTTTAAACAAGAGTTGTGGTGGCCCAGCGGATAGAACACGTGAATCTTAACCGAACAACGTAGGTTCAAACGCGTGCAACTTTGGATTTTTCATGTGTTTAATTTGTCTTGTGCGCGACAATGAAAAATCTCGTGAGAAGCCCCGCAATTAATTTGCGCGGCGTTAATTTATTTACATTACTTTTCTAAACAAAATATCCATTGAAGGATATGTGGTACATTAAACTTACATATGATAGACCAATATGATGCAAAAGTTATTCGAGAAATAATTATATTCTCTGACGACGCCTTACGAAATGCTGCGAGACAAAATCATATCTGATGATGTTGCTTTATAAATAATAATGCATAATAAAGTCTGAGTTTTGGTATTTTAAAATGAATATCCAATTCTAATGTGATAAACGCAATAATTTCCCAGACTGAATTGGTATATTGAAACGAAGATTAACCCTACTATATAATATATGATTACTGTATAATGTATAAAAAGTGAATAAACGTTTATAATACCACATTTATATATTTTATAAAAAGCCTTTTATTTGACATTGTATTATTCGTGTTCGTAGACATGAGCAAATGCGTAAACACCCTGTAGATTACTGTCAGAAATTGTCAGTACAAATGTGACGGCGATATTAGGAGGCACGATGGCATAAAACACATTAGCACGTAGTTGCCCTTCGTCCGTCCCTATATTCGGGTAACAGAGAAAACGCATCGGCTGCTTGTAATAACCCATAGCAAAGTATGATAAAGACGAAAGAGTCTGTATATCTCTTCAGTTTTAATATTTTATTGGTTGTTGCATTCAAATTTTTTATTAAAAATCAAGTGTGTTTTTTTCTTAAGGCTGTTTTCGAAGGTGGATATGACCTTTTTCGATGGATGACGATTAAAGTTCGAGATGATGATATAGATAGTCTTTAACTGTTTATTTCAGCATGTGAACTGCTTCGTTGCTCTACAGTATTGATTATAATAATAAAATCCTGTGGTTTTGGATTAAGTTCAATTCATTTTTTTAATAATTTTAGTTTTTCTGACAAGAAATTATTTATCAGTAGCTGCAGCTCTCAGTGTTCTTATTTCAAACTGAGGCAGCTTACTTATTATCAGAGGAATTCTGATAGGTCGTAAAACCGTTGGTCCTACTATAGTTCTATTTTCAGTCGTGCACCTGTGCTTGTGCATGCACTTAATTCCTGCGCAGGTGGCTCGTCCTGGATACAATGTGGCTTGTCCGAATTTATACAAGTATTTTAAGTAAAGAATAAATATAAGAACACATATAAAATGGAAAAAATATTGCGATAATTTTGCAATTTAGTACCGATGTTTTCGTAGATATGAATGTGATAAAATCAATTAATACTAATTTAAATGATTTGTGTGCATATTAATGCAAGCAGTAGTTAAATATCAGTTTTTGATTTTAAAGGAACATGTGCAGTTTAAGTTGTAATATTAAAAATCACCTAACCATACTGAAGAATCTGGTCTTTTGTCGATATCCTGAAATTTAACCGTATCAGACTGATCATTCAGATGATTTAATCCAGTATAAAAATCTGCGTCCTTTTGAAGTAAATAGGTTTCCGAAGAAGTAGCTTTGAGCAATATTTACAATGGAATGCCGCTAGTGCCGGCAGTTGCCGCACCTAACGAGGTTGCAGCATCCTTGAGAGGCCACATTCCTATACGTCTATTTACGGTCTAAGTCCCCATTTTCTTCGCAATTGCAAATGAATGTTCATACGAAAAAGTGGTCTACTTATTTATTGAATCTAATTTTTCAGAAACCAGTTTGAACCTGTTCGCATTTTAGTTAATAACAAGGTTTAATGTTTTTTTAATTTTATTATTGGATAGGTGGGCGGACGAGTGTATGGGCCACCTGATGGTAGGTGGTCGCCAACGCAAATAGATATTGGCATTGTAAAAAATGTTAACTATCGCTTATATCACCAATGTGCCACCAAACTTGGAAACTAAAATGTCATGTCCCTTGTGCCTGTAATTACACTATCTCACTCACCCTTCAAACTGAAACACAACAATAGCAAGTAATACTGTTTTGCGGTAGAATATCTGATGTGTTGGTGGTACCTACCAAGACAAGCTTGCATAAAGCTCTACCGCCAGTTATGTAAAATAAAACAATAATATTTATGCAGAACAAGGCTAAATGGAAAATAAAACAATTTCAGTTTTATATCGGGCGATAGAATTCATTCATAATAACGGTTCTTAGAATTAAATAAGTAGTAATAAAAATTATAACAAATAGTACGTTTCTGATATTTTTATATTATTAGTGTAATAATTTAAGGTTTTTTTTGTTACAGAATATCTTGGACAAATTCAACCCTGGTGCTCGACAAATGATAACAGCTGGTAAAGCCTATTTGAAGGCTTTACACGGTGAGAATTTTCATTATCCTTAAAAGCATAAGTTCGTAAAAGAAATACCTTTAAGCACAGAGAAAACTCAGTTGAAGTACTAATAAAAAGTAACGCATACCATTTGCTTTTGTTTAATAATGTGTAATAAAGAGAACAAATTAGGCTTATCTTTAAATTTATTTTTATAATAATTAATCATTCCCGTGTCATAAAATTATATTATAAATAACTTGTAAGCCAATAAGAAACCGAAAAGTAGTGACGTCATCAAATTAATTCGAAATGATGCGTATTCAGTAAAATGTAGACAATTAATTTATATACCGTAAGCCAAATGGGTGCATCTATATGCAAAACCTTAGTTGCGCTTGTTTGGCTTCGAAACTAGGGCGTAGTTGGTGCCAAATTGTCTCTGTTGGCTTATCTAGCGTATTATACTCGACGCTAGACGCAATAAACTTCGCCATTGTGTACGACGATGTATTACTCTTGATACTTGCTTTCCGCTACTTTCATGAGTGCACTCTCAAGTGTATTGACATTTTTTAAACTGATAAGACGTTGAATTTTCTATACAATATTTTGTTTACCAGAGTCAAGTGCTCTCAACCTTTTATGTAGCTGGCGATCGCAAATTTATACACTTGCTTTTATAGAGTATTTCTAATAGAATGTAAACATAAATTTTAAACGATTTTTCTTAACAATTTTACTTCAATATTATCCCATAAATAACCTCGCAAGAAACAATGCAATGAGATATAAAGTCTTTTAGGACATGCCATTAGCCAGTTGTTCAGTTAAGTTTCAGATTAAGTTAATTCTTTGAATTATCTTCTAAATCAAAAAAAATCAAAACTCAATATGTAAACTATTATATTTGACTTTATATATGTAGTTGCTATATTGTAATATCTATGAACAAGTAATTATTATTCAATTTCGCAGGTGCGGCGGCAGCATCTCGTTTATACGTGGACGCGGTCGGCAAACTCGGGAGACAAGCTCAGCAAGGCACATGGGGCGGGTGTGCCGATATTGGTAAATAATTTTCATAATACGTCAATAAATGAACTAAACACTATATACAAAGTGGGCTTTGACTATAATTTTCCTACTAAAAAAATCTTAGCCCAAAATGTTGTTAAAGCCGTTCAACACTTTTGGAATGAAATAGAACATCCAAACATAAATTCACTATCTCATTAATAACATTATCTAAGGTAAGTTTTCAATAGTTACTAACAATGATCTTTTTTTAAGATTGTTTAATAAAACTTATGACAAATATATCATATATTCGTATTGCCTTGTAAGAACAATTACTCATCCAAGACGTTCAAACGGATCTCTACACAAGTTAAGTTTGATTGCTCAATCATGTATCAGGTGAATGTTTAAACACAGTTCAAGGTATCAGTGTAAAATACTATTATTTAGCCACGATAGAAGTATAATGATATAAGTACTATAATGTATCAATTTAGTTTTATGATTTTTTGAAGAATTGATACTTATGATACTTTTTCCATGGAAGACATATAAATATTTTTGTTCACACATATATTCCTTTAGTATCTATGTATCTACTTAAAAAAATAATTTTATACCAAAGATAAAAACACTGTACTGTACACATAAAAATTACTTTAAATAGTAGTATTAGTACTCTTGAATTTCTTATCATTTTTTATTTGTTTACTTCATGTAAATAAAATTAATAGACTTTCATAATTGTTATTCAAAACTGTTTTTAAAACATTCGATTATTTTATTGAATCATTTGGTTTTTTATTTAAACATTTTATATTTCTAAATGTATAAATTGTTTATTTTGTAAGAACTCATTTTTAAGTAACTCATACTCAAGTGATGTAATATTTTAAAGCATGTATTCTTGAAATGCTATAATTAATATGGTCAATGACACATATTACTTTCTGATATTTCACGATCGTTTTCAATAATGTTTATTATCTAATTTTCACACCTGGGCGAACCGGTACTCGTTACCTTTCCCAATAGATATTGGCACTGTAAGAAGTATGCCAACTATGAGATCTTAGATGTTATATCCTTTGTACCTGTAAAGTCACGGGTCATTCACCCTTCAATCCGGAACCTCGCAATATGTAGAATTAAAATTGTTGATCCGAGTAATAAATGGCTTGGTAACAGACTATTTCTCATAGATTGGATGTTTGTATTTGTTAAGGTTACTAGTTTACTATACATATAAGTGGTTTTGGACATATATAATTAAATTAACACACAGTGCTAGTGAAACTGACTTTTGTTCTCATCATCATAATAAGTATTTTTATATGTAATAAATGATGTATACTTTTATGTTTAGATAGATTACTATAGTGTTTGATTTTTTACAGGCACTGCTCTTATGAAAGTGGTGGAGGTGTATCGAGAAATTCAGGATCAGCAAATGAATATTGTAAGTGAGATAAAATATATTGTATTAAAAGCATAATCAGTTAACTTACCGTCATGAAAATGTCCATTCGACATAGGTTTTCCTTATCTCGCGCTAGTCTGACCGTTTCTGTGCCCTGTAAAATTTATGTATAGTAATATTTTATTATATACCACAAATATATATATATATATACATTATATACTACAAAATAACTAAGAAAACCTACTACATTTGTAAAATAACTTTGTCCGTTTGGTTGTACTACAATAATGTTCTCTTACATACACTTATAGGCTATAATATTAAAATAAACGAAAGTATTACGTAATATGTACAATAAAATATTTTAGCTTATATTATTTAGTATTCAGAAATTAATTTCACGTAGGTACATTTTAATTTTATATTAATATTGAATGATTAAACAAACAATTCTGAAAAAGGATATTTGATATTTAATTTAACGAAAAAGCGTCTACATTTAATTAAGTAGGTTTATACAAGATGGAATGTTGATTTGATAGATGGGTCTGTAAAGGCAGCTACTACATCAGCCGCAGTAACGAGAAAATTATCTTTGAAAAACCATCTCTTCGTACATATAAGGACAGCCTTTTCATTAATAAAAATACTTTATTATTAAATAAGCAAGTGCATAAATCATTTACATACAGGTACAACTATTACAGTGTAGGTGAACTTATTTTTACTCGTTACTATTATGTCTACTAAATTTTTTATACATTACATTTTTAAGCAACTAATAAGAACTTAATAAAAACATGCGATACATCGCAGCTTAAACTTTAGTTGAAAAAATAGTGATAAATAAAATAAATGCAGTTGAATGGCATGAAAGTTATCACATGCATAGTTCATAAAATGTAAACACCTTTCTCAAGATTTGGATACCAAATGAAAATAAAATTTTTAAATTCCGACTGGTCGTTCCAGAGATTAGCGCGTTCAAACAAAAAGCACTAAGCTCTTAATCTTTATTATATTGTATCGATATAAATATTAACAGAGATCAACCACTTGACAGAATACATTGATCTTAATCGATTTTCTGAAAATTACAACAACGTTGGTTGGTATAACGTTCAATCCAGAGTAAAAAGGTTTATTTTAGACAAGCGTATAACATGACTTTGTGGATACTTTCATCAGGCAAATCAACGGTCAAACGAGCAAACGGTCAATCGGTCATTATTTTAGTTACAGGCTGTTTCTTTGCTTTAAGCATGCACCTTAAGCGCGCAAACATGCTTTGAAACACAAATTAACATATAAAATTTAAATTGTTAATTAAAATGTTATGCAGTATTTAAATTATTTGTTACAGTTGAAAGCGTTTTACGTCGATTTGCTGGTTCCCTTGGAGACTAATCTCGAAAAAGATACGAAGGTCGTACAGGTTCGTATAAATTGTAATTAAAACGCTTACTAAATATTTTAATTGTTATGATATTTACAGATAACTTATTTAAAGGTACATTAAAATTCTATATTATTATTTGTGTTCGAAATATGACTTCATATATATTACATATTAAATATGATATAGCTCGAATGATATTAATTTATGATCAATTAAAGATAAATAATGGTATTAATATTGTGGTCACGTTTCTGATTGTTAGAATTTTAATCGAAGTTCGCAATGCATGGTATCTTTATTACTATCGAAACATTTATATAGCCAACAATAATAGAGTTTGAATTTAATCAATCATATAATAAGTAATCAAATAATTATACAAATCGAACGTTCCGGAAGTCGATTTAATATATTAATAGATATAACAATGCAACTTCTTATATTACAAGTCTTATATTTAAATATTTTAAAAGGCGTTAAACTTAACAAACTAAAATCCAAAGTATTATGTGTCATATCAATTAAATATTTCTAATATTCCGCAATAAATGTAATAAAACAGCACAGTTGCATCAAAATATACGAAGTGATTATTTTATTAAGTTGTTTTATTTACAGTCGGAACAAAAAAGGTTTTTACAACAACACAAACTTCGCTCTGAGAGCTACAGCAAGGCGGCAGCCACTATTAAGAAGCAAAGAAAAAAGAAAACCAATGTGACGAAAGTCGGCTCTGCGATGGATAAGGAGATGAAGGTAGCTTTCTACCTTATATTCTAAAAGCGTTGTACTCGTTTTCTGGTTAACAATTATTCGATAAAACTTACACGTATATTGTACACAAGAATATGAAAATTGCGCTAGTCACGTCAATATTATGTTAAACGCAGATGCATAAATAATGATGTTATTATACTACACTTAATATAAGCTAATCTTCTGGTATAAGTATTATATACTGGAAAAACTACTGGTTTAGTAGTTTCAGTTAGGGATAACAAAAATATATCTTATTTATAAGTAAAGATATATATTGATGGTATTATGCTTAAACAAATCGTACACGTGTCAACAACAATTGTACAAAGTCACAAGTCGAATCTAGAACAATACTAACTTAAACGCATATAATACAAACAAAAACAAGTATTCGTTTATTATATCTAAGCTTGCTTTTACAACAACGTTGATATTTTATAAGGCAAAGTATAATTTCATCACGGCACCGTTTGCATAGCCTCGAAGAGCAATGATAAGGATTGCTGTACTCCAGTTTATAAAGTTAATTGTACTTTCCCAGGATTTGAATATGTCTGCAAGTGTATAATCCAGTTAATAAACTGACGATGCAGTAATTTTATTAGCATAATATTTCATATTTTTTGGATGGCAGCGTATCTTGATTGAAAGAGAAGAAATATTATTTAATATGAAACTAAGACTAGAAAACGTAGGAAAAATCTTTTAACCTGAGGGCTCTAGTTACGTGTCAATGACTCAGCCTAAATCTGTCTAGCAGTTTTCTAAAACACTATTTAGGTAAATGTAGGCTTGCTAAATAAAAGTCCTCAAAGTGAGAAATCGTATTACAATTTATTTTTATATACATTCTTAATTTGAAATATATTTATTATACATATATTTTTATTTGATCTCTTAGGCTTTTCTCTAATGTTAGTTTAACATTAACGGTATTTTTTGCATAATCAAGAATGTTAAAACGTAACCTTCAATTCTGTTATAAAAGTTAACTAGCTATTATGAAATCGGCCATTTTTCATTAATTAAATATAAAATAAATTTATATATAAATCAATCTACTTTCGAATTAGGTAAACCACCATTTTTATCATTAATTGTTTAATTTATTGTACTTTCTTATACAATGTTTCATGAAAATCTGTTTTCAAGAAACCAATATATAAATATTGTTTATTAATAATTATAATAGAATATAATAAAATAGTTTATTTTATAATGAATACTTTTTCTTTGTATTTAGCTAAGACGCAAGACTTATATTAGCCTCTTATTCAAGTTTCTGAGGTTGTTTTCGGAACAATACCTCTCCGAACAGATAATTGGAATCATAACTTTGCGTCGAATTTCACGTAAATAACTCACTTGAAGCGCTTCACAACTTACCAAAGATTCCGAAACAGAAATGATTAAATTTATTTCTCATAACATAAACAGCTCAATTGATTACAGGCAATCGTGGGTTTGTTTTAACAGTTGGAATTAGTTCATGTTACGTCTGTTTTGATATAGAATGTGTCCCTTGCTGACTTTCTTTCACTATGGATTGAGTTGTTCTCCGTCGATAAATTACAATTAAAAATCAAATTGCTTTAACATGGCACCGGGCATCTCTGTCATTTTTGATTTGACATTCGAAAGAAGAAGACACAGCATTGTTTAGCTAATCACCCGCTAAACAACGTTTAGTTATAAAGGTCATTAGTTTTTATTAAAAAATACTTTATTTACAGAGTATGCAAATTTTGGAGGAAGAAAAAACCAAGTTGGATGCATTTTGTGAGCAAAGCTTAAAAAATGTAAGTTACAATAATATAACTTTGAAATTTTATTATTTTACAATATTTTTACGTGTATTAAATACCAATACTTATGCAATTTTTTAGTAAACAAATAATATTTCTTTTTTCATGTTAATAAACAGGCAATGACACAAGAACGTCGCCGATATGGATTTGTCCTTGAGCGCCAGTGCTCACTCGCAAAACATTGGCTTGCGTACCATAGTGCTGGCGCGACGGCCTACAATACTGGTTTAGATGAGTGGCTCGAAGTATCACGAACTCGAGAGTTCCTGCCATCTAACGTGGAGGCCATGTTTGTCAGCAGGATGAGGGTAAGTACGAAATGTTCATCGGAAGAAATAATTATATATGTAACTTCTGTTGAACGAAAAATGGTAATTTTGTTAGTTATAGACCTGACCTCATGTCAATTGTGATTTTTCAGCAAGTGTCATTTTGGGCCGATGAAGATGTATATGCCAGCCCACGAAATGGTGATGACGATGATCGCGCATCTGTTGGATCAGCTTTGCGAAAAACTAGATCTGTTGATGCTTCGTGTCTAGATGTTAGATCAATTGCGGACCTGGGATCTCCTACTCAAGGGTTGTCTAGAGCCAAATCTGATTTGAACCTTCAAGCAAGTCTACACAACACAGATCAAGGTAATATGTGTGTACAGTAACAGTAAGAGCCTGTTCATGTCCCGCTGCTGGGCTAAGGCCTTTTCCCCTTTTAAGAGAAGGCTTATAACTTATTCCACCACGCTGCTCCAATGCGGTTTGGTAGAATACATATGTGGCATAATTTTAATGAAATTAGATACATGCATGGTTTCCTCACTATGTTTTCCTTCACCGTTAAGCACGAGATGAATCATAATCACAAATTAAGCACATGAAAATTCATTGGTGCTTGCCCGGATTTGAACCCACGATTATTGGTTAAGATTTATGCGTTCTAACCACTAGACCATCTCGACCTTCTAATATGTGTGTGTGTTTAACATAATGGTACTTCTATTTTTTTAGTGTTTTTATTGGTAAACATTTGAATACCAAGAACTTATACATACTCACAGATAAATAATAAATATGATAGATATCAAAAATTATTATTAAAACATGTTAATTTAAAATATACTTATGGTTTTAGATACGGATATTCGTACAAAAACCCGTCCATCTTCTATTGCACCACCAACTAGCACATCCCGTGATCCACCACTGGCTCGAGCTTTATATGCATACGCAGCAGCTGGAGATAACCAGCTCAGCTTCCAACAAGGAGATATATTGGCGTTACTTGGGGATAGGACCAAAGGATGGCAGTATGGAGAGAACTTGCGTACTCACAGTGCTGGCTGGTTTCCTTTGGCTTACACTGAACCAATAATAAGTGAAGAGACTAGGTAAGAAATATTCTACACTATTTTATTCAATAATGTATTATACATTATATATTATATAACGTATAACAGTTTTTTTCGTAATTAATTTGCTTCATAATAAATCTTAAATTAAAACCTCAGATGATTACTGACATGTTCATACATTCAGATAAGCAAGTGTTATTTTATTTACAGCAACAACTCACCTGCACGTTGGAGTATTGCTCAAACACCAAGTGAGATGCCCCCACCGGCACCAATTTCACACACTCAGGTTTCTTCAAACTCCACCACCCCTCACGCGCATTCTCACCCTCCTACGCGAATGTTTGGTGACACTGTTACTGCTCATCACGTTACAAAGGTATCCAAATAATCACACGCTAAATTTGATATAGCACTTACCTCTTCTTGAGGATTTAAATGTTTTTTTAAATGACTTCATTAGATAAGTGAAATTGGATAACTTGATTTTTATATGTTTTTAAATATTTATTTAAATATATATAATTATACTTTTATATAATTTCATAGGGGCGACTTGCAAATAGTTCTCCAGGATTACCCCCAACCTTGCCAGCACCGTCTCCGAGTGCTCTTAGCACATCCGCTAGTGCTAACTTCCACCCAACACCTATTCCGGGGACAACTGGTCCTATGAAAAACTCGACATCCGCTGCGAACTTTACTGCTCATGCTGTTATAGAAACAAGAACGTTTGGACCGCAAACGCTTCCAATGCGTTCACAGGTAAAACTTTATTGACGTGATTTAAAAAATAGTATTTACTATTCCATTGCTGAATTAAATTTTCGTGTTTCAGGTGGCTCAGAAATCAGTACCGGCTAAAACTGTAGTTTCAGCTGTAGGGGCTGTTGGTAATGTTTCACTGCATAGCTCTAATGACTCTGGTTTTTCAAATGAACCACCTCCGCAACCCGATGTTGACTACAGTGATGAAGAAGCACAAAGACTTCGTGTTCCAATAAGGTATTTATGAAATAAATTTTAGAATATTTTGTGCTTTGCTATTTTTTTTTTCTTTTTTCTTAGTAGTAGCGCTAGTGTTATTTTATTTTTTAATTTGCTAATTATTTTTGTAGTAAATCTGCTCAACAACACCTCGAAAACAAAGCGTATCTTTTGAAAACCCAAAGTCTTAAGCGGGGTCCAAAACCCAATAATACAAATAACGGATATCTTACTGATGATCAACAATTATTGTTGCGAAACATGTTAGACATGGATAAAGATTCACAAAAAATTAAAAGAACTAAATCATTCTGGAAGTTTGGTCGAACGACACAAGAAGAGATCATGGAAGGCATGTCTCTTTGGCAACACCGAGATATAGTTGACACCGTACCAGAATATAAGAAAAAACTATTCGTTAAGCTGAAGAAGGAATTAAGACCAGCGCCAGATATTCCAGAGCCTAAAAAACAAACTATTCCCGATAAACCTGCCACTTCTGATAATGCCGTATCTCGTCCACAAGAAACAATCGACAGAAAAGATATAAAGGTTAACAATGGTATGAGACAAGCTAGAAGCTTAGGATCCATACAACACGAAGAACGTGCAGAGAAAGAGCGAAAGGGTAATATGAATTATCATCCGAATCAAGCAATGAATAAAAAGAGTTTTTCTGAAAAATCTATCGCTGAGGAAAAACATGATGATTTTTCTGTTTCCCGCATCGAATCCCGGCACTCAGATTTAACTAATACAAGCACTATAAAAACTAATTTTGAAAATAGTTTCTATAATGATGAAAACGGAGATGGGTATGTCATGAAAACAGTTAAAAGACGAGAGATATTACAAAGATACGATAATGAAAGCAATTCCGATAATAATTCTGTGGCTTCTAGTACGGATCCCTATGACTGCATTATTGTTGATGATCATATGACTTCCAAAAAACAACAAGAACTTGATAGACGCCGACAAGCACAAATTTTAGATAACGAAATCAAGAACAGTAAAGAAAATGCATATATGCCTGAATTTGAAGAAATAGAAGTCACGCCTATTAAACCACATGTAAGAGCAACATTATCATCAGATAAATCAAAATCTTCTCATGAACGATCACCACCAAAGGTCATGGAATTCAAAACTTTTAAAGATACTTCAAAAGAAATTAAAACGTTTTCTGCGTCGTCGGAAACATTGAAATATAAAGATAATGACCAACCAACTGATCGTTATGGGATTCCAATAGAACGAAACAGCAATGAAGTTAGAAACGAAGAATCATATGATGAACATGATCATGGTACGCTAAAATACAAAAAACGCCCAAATGAAGAAAAGCTGAGAAAACATAATAACGAAAATGAAAATAATAAAGAATATCCAAAAGCTGAAATAAGAAATCAAAAGAAAGATCCAAGATCTTATGAAACAGCAGAACCAAGAATTGATTATTCATTAGATAGGCGTCATACAAGGAAAGAGTTCGTAGATACAAAAAATCGTGACAACAGAACAAGAAATAAATTAAATAGAAGTTATGACGACAGTACCTTACAATATAATGGACGAAGAGAAGAAAGATACTATGAATCAAACATATCATATTTTAGTGATCAAGAAAGACGGGCTTCAAGATATGATTATGAAACAGATTCGAAGAAAGCAGAAAAGTCGAAGATGAGACAAGAAGAAGCTAGGTTGGAAGCAAGGCGACTTATGGATCGAAGAAATGATGCACCGTACAGTGAATCAGATGATCAAAAGTTTAACGAAGCTTTAAAACAACAAAGACCGCAATTGCTACCACGTACCAAACTTCTTAAGCGTTCGGCCGATGGTAATGAATTGCCAGAAGAGGGCCATACTTTTGGACCATGGTACGATTTGTGGGGACGAGAAACTGCCATGTACAAGTAGATCCAGGTTTGATTTAAGGGGTTTCTTATCTAGTGGTTAATTTTTAATACATTACCAGTGTTCTTAGTCGATGTTAATAACATTGTTGTAGTATTAGTCTTCTTTTTTATCTTGCACATTTTATTGTTTTTGTAATAAAACTTTATTTTGCACTGATTTCGCTCTGTTTAGTATTTAACTTTATTATCTCTAGCACCTAAACTATTTTAATTTTTATATTTTTGTATATTTTGTTATTGTTATTGTTAAATTAATTAAACATAGAGCCAACGATTTAAGCAAAGTAATTCATATTTTCAAGACAAATGTTTTCTATCTGTCGACATAATAGCTTCTACCACAGCCAAATTCATTGTTAATTATAATAATGCCATATTTATTTCACATTACCCTTTTTTAAATTGCAATTGTGATTTTACTTTAATAAAAGCTGTATGGAAATATTGATTAAGCCATTTTTATCATACATATATGATTGGTTATAATAAATATGTTCACTACTGTAGACAACATATTTCTTTATAATAGTGCCAAAATTATACAATTTTCTTTCATCCAGGCCTCAGCAATTTGCAACAGTGAAACTAAGAAAGGCATTGACAAACGACCGATCGTCGCCTGCCATTGAATAATTTTCTAGATGTTTATTATTATTATTATTTTGTTAAATATATATTATATTATGTAAATTAGAAACATCATGTATTTTGTACAGTTAAATATTATTATAGTGTAAGAAAGAATATATCACAATTTTTATAATAATTGAAGTTTTGTTTTATTTAAATAATACCTTCGTTCTACACGAAAATTATAATTCTCTGGTAATTATTAAAGTACCTATAAAACTTGTTCAATAATATCAAAGTAAACACTATAGCCGGAAACGGCGGAGAAACTGCGGGATTTTTGTCAAAGCTTAGCATCGAATCTAGCATCATTAATAAGCGTTTATTTCTAATATACTACGAATAGTCTGTATACGATAGCTTAGTGGCGTGTGTGCTATATCGCAATTTATTGATTACATTACATCATAAGCACACAAACATCCTTTTACTTCTTTTTTATCAATGTTTTTATTGTTAATATATATCTACATATACATTGTAATAACGATATATACAAAAAAACAGGTTAAGTCCGTTAAAAATACAAGTTACAATAATAATTTAGCCTCATTTGAAAAAAAATTGATACGCTGTCGACTTATTCCGTGTGGAAATGACAACGGATGGGAAAAGTCGGTGTCAATTGGTCCTGTGACAATGGTTCAAGATTTATCACATCTGTATCCTTAGGGTATCGTTCACAATAGTGTTTACCTCGAGATGCCATCGCTACATATGAAACTTTTTATATATAAAACAAGATATATTTTTTATTTTTCACAACTTCATTTTCACACATTAATATAAACGTAAATTATAACAAAAAAAAACGTATGCGCTAGAACATTATAAACGCTCTAAGCATCGTATTGTTATAAAAAAAAAAAACTTTACATTATATAAAATAATATTCTACATTAATTTAAATTTCTTTCACACTTTTCTGTACCTCGTTGTACGTAACAAGACATGTATGTATGTGTGATTTGTCGCTTGGGATGTCGTTTGAGACCGCCTATACTATATTAACTTAAGCACGTCTGCAAAGAATATGATATTGTATTCTAATTCATCTAGTTAGGGGCGCTATTTAATATAAATGATATAACTCATAGCAGTGCTCTAAAGCAGTAACTTATAATTATTGCAAGAAATTGATATCAAATTTTCCTTGACAAGTGATCATCGATGATCGTAGAACCGTTTGCGTTTTATTAGTTTAGTAAATAAAAAAAATCGTTGATTTCTTCTTTTAATTATTTATTTTTAATATTTTTAAATATAATTCGAAACTTAAATATTTTTAGTGCGGCCTTCTAAAAACTACACGACGCATTTTTAAGCGAAGAGTTATCGAACGAATCTAATTCGGAATGCTGCCTTACAAAGAACCACCGATTAAAACTCAGTAATTATTAACTCATTTTTCCAAATAAATTGCAGTTATGTCTAGTTGATAATCATCGTTTACATAAAAATAAAATAAAGCAGTAACGAGACGCACGGCAGATGTAAAACATCGAAATTGATGGTTATTGAAATAATTTTTAATTGAAGAAAACCTTGAACCAACATTGAGTCAAATTAAATAAAAACATAGTTTCGTTAAAATATATTAAATAATACATATTTTAAAAATTACACATTACAAATTTATAGCAAAAACACGTCGTCTAAAAGATTGTCCTGTAGCATTGTACCCAAGACGCTGGCAGTATTGCCTCTGCACCAAAAAATAAATATATACTCTTAACCAATTTCGGCTAAGGCGGTGAAGCTCGAGGCAGAACAAGAGAGGACATTTTATAGCGCATAAGTGTGTGTGCAAACATATAAGTAAAAAAGTTAGCGCTAATGTCATTTTGTTGAGCTTTTTAATGTTAATGTTAAACTAAGACTAAGTTCTCGACAAGCCGAAAGTGGGTTGTATAAGCGACGAAGTTACTGTCCCTGTTATTAAGTCTTGTCAAGTTTAGTGCCGGCGAACTTTACCCAGCGATTCACAGTTGAATAGATGTGTACAAACAATGTCATATATCAAAATTGAAATAGGTGCATACAATTTCTTGTTACAAACAAACATGATTCTATAATAATTGTTGTGATGTTTGCTCAAAATTATTCAATGTATTCGTATTAACTAGTTTTCGCCTACTTGTTCTAGGGCAGGTTCCTTGATGCTTAGGCTTGCTTTATAACAAAATTTATCAAAATTGGTTCAGTGGTTTAGCCGTGAAAACGTAACAAGCAGACAGATAGACAGAATTACTTTCATTTTTATAATAGATAAAAAGGTTTACACAAACTAAAGTAACAGACGATTTGCAATAGTCAGTATCGCTGTGTTCTGGTTTGAGTCAGTCAGATTATTTATGGATACATTGACATAACATCTTAGGTAGCTTAGTTAACGGTAAGTATTTAAATTTCTTACAATGTCTTACAATGTCTTCTGGCTGAAATGTTATCACTTACGACCAGGTAATTCAAGTGCTCATCCACCTTCTACTATTAGTTTAAGAAAAGAGTTGTTACGATATTAATTTTATTACTTATTTGAATAATTAATTAAAAGATTAACTAAATAATATTTAATTCATCCGAAATCATTGAAATTCTGCCACATGTGTATTCCACCAACCCGCATTGGAGCAGCGTGGTAGAATAAACCCCTCAAAAAGAGGGAGGAGGCCTTATCCTAGCAGTGAGACATTCACAGGCTACCAAAAAAAAAACATCCGAGAAATCAAAATACATTTTATTCAATTAGACTCTTATAAGCATTTTTGTTCGTTCGCTATTTTTAATGTAAAGTTACCACAACATGAAACTCACTAGTTACTCTTTTTTACTAATCATATACATAAAATTACGTTTACGTATCCTGTATGAAAATGAACGAATACGAATATTAAGATAAGCTATTTCCGATCAAAGAGCCATTATTTACTGCAAAGCTTTTAATCCTTTTACCCATTGATCACAGTAAGCGTCACAGAGTGCCACATATTTAAATTCTCAGAATTTAGCATAAAAGGAGCGAACTGAGTGCAAAGGAACAGAAATTACTCCTTTCAGGAAGCTTGACACAGACTCGACCCTTCAAAGGGACCGTTTCAAAAGCAAGTTGAATATCTTTGTTGGATTAGGTATTTATATATGTAAGTTCTAAGAAATGTATAAAAATCAAAATATACAGTTTTTACGGGCCTATTATAGCTTTATTATATTTTATGTGTTCGTATATTAGTTTTAGTACTGTTTATATTATATTATATGTATGAAAATGACTGACTAACTGACTGATATATCAACGCAAAGCCCAAACTACTTGGGCTAGCACCATAAAAATTATATACGGGTTTTATTTATAAAGTACGTTAACACAAATATTTTTTAAAATTTAACCCCTAGAATAGTGATAAAGTGGATGAAAGTTTGTTTGTAAATCCTTCATTTTGAAGAAAGAACTATGGAAATCTTTATGTAGCAACCCAGAACTATGACGCGGCGCGGCGGGTAAAGCGCTAGTATACTTGTAAAATCGTTTGTCCTGACGGACTATCAGTATTGACGCACAGTCACTAGAAAGTTGAAATTTGGAATATAGGTTTATTCTGGAAATTAAACATTCGCTGAAGGATTTTTGGAAATTTCAACTTCAAGGAGAGGAAATGGGAGGGTAACTTTGGTAAAGTCTATATTATTTGCAGTTAGAAAGAGAAAAAAAAATTACCCATAGGACGAGGTGGCCAGTGAGTTATAATTGTTTAGCTGGGAAGGGATTTTAGACCCAACGTGGTATTCGTTAAAATATATGACGTCATCAAGCGCCATCATGTCACACTAAATCTTCTATAGATAATACTTATCTCACGAGACAGCGATGACAGCCGAAATGCTTACAAACACGAAAACTGTTATCGATATAAAAATCAATTTGCAGTGCAAATCGACCGAGAAGACCAATGCTTTCCAAGTCATCGGCTCCCTTCAAGCGCCTTGGCCCGGAAAAATCCACAATTTTGTAAAAAAACATACTCCAACTTTTAAACTGCAACACACGTTACTCATGCGTCGAATGGAACGAGAATTTCATTTGAATCGCACTATGTAGCTACACTGAATGTTGAAAATCTGATGCGTGAAGCATAAAACATTTCGAGTAAACTTTAACCGCGTTAAATGCCAAAGGCTTATTATAATTGTAAAGGCGTTAAATGTATTGCTATGTATCGTTCATATTGATCTTATTCCTTTTGTAAATAGTCATTATTTTAAAGATAATTTAATATTATATAACAGAAGTATTGAAAACTTACTTACAGTGATAGCCTATTTTGATACGTGTATTTTTTAAATGTTATAGTTATTATAGTCAATATCGCATATCACTTTCTGACATTTCACGTTTCTGATATCTTGTTTTTTACGGTGAGTTTCAAGTTTATTTTTTAAATAGCTTTACTACTATTTAATAATGCAACTATCTTTACTAGTATTATAAATGAGAAAAATCTCTGTCTGTCTGTCTCTACGCTTTTACGGTTAAGCCACTCAACAGATTTTAATGAAATTTGATTTAGTAAGCTTTGATGTTGAAGCTCAAGCAGTAACATAGGTTACTGTTTATACCTAACACTTGTCCCCCCGCCCCTAACACGTGGACGAAATCACGGGAAAAAACTAATGTAAAGTAAAATGCGAAATGCGAATAAAAGAACTTTATATATTTTATTTTAATCTTAGCTATTTAAATGTAGTGCAATGACTGTCTATTAGTTTTAAGCTTGTCTGCATGCCATTGTTTAAATTTATTAAGACTCTTTGTGAATGAAAGTTAATAACACCATTCCTTTGAAATCACAAAAACAATTGTATTTAAGACTTTTATTTTAGTTTACGCAAAAAGGTTTTATAGTAACAACTTTAAACAGTTCCGTATGTTTAGTAATACCACAAAGTCCTTAAATAAGCACAGACAGTTTGGTCCGTGGTCACAGTTGGACACTTCAGCCAACAGAGAAACAAAATTCTGCTATTCTAATGTTCCGTCGGAAGCTGGGAATGTGAATAAAAGGTCATTTACAAAAGTGCAGCGACAACGTGTCCAGGGAAATTGCTTTTAAGTGGACGCCTTGTGCTTATTTAATTACTAAAAATGTGTTCGAAATTAAAAAAGTATTCTCTTAAACATATCATACATGTAATAAACCAGTTGAAACAGTGTGACATGAAAACTTTACACTCTTGCAAATAGGGATTATATATAGGTTATATAATAATCTTAAGCGATTTTAGAACAGACAGACAAACTTAACACGACAATGAATTTGGTTTTTTTATATATCGTAAAAAAACCGACTTTCACGCGGACGAAGTCGAGAGCACCAACTAGTTGTTTTATTAAATGTTAAGAAAGTTCTCTAAAGTTAAAATCATTTTTGAAAAGTGTATAAAGTAGGTACCATAAATTTGATGAATCAATCTTAGTCAATAGCTTAAATAATTCGCCTGGATCTAGCCCATACGTTTTAAATTGTTGGATAACCGTGACGTGGTATACTGTAGCCGCGCTAGACATAATCCAAATGATAAGCGGACGGGGCAATTTGGCAGCGGCGAGCGGTCTCTATCACGGTGATGCCAACATTGCCAACCCGCACGGCTACATGCCACTGCCCGCCATTTTAGTTGCCCTAATTTATGTTAAGCGCCATTATAAGCGACACATTGTTTAACATTTGTAGCGAGAATTGCAGTTGTAATTTTTATATTTTTAACTCTTTTATTGAGAGAAGAGTTATGTTATATTTGCGAGTTTCAGGTAATGAAAAAAAATATAATTGATTTAAAATAATATGTAACACCGTTCAATTTGTCTCTCAGATTCAACCCTGTTTTAATTATTATTATTTTTCATAACTAATTATAAATATTTTTTTCATTTATTTATAGTAGAAAATTTATAATAAGCAATCCTTTTTACGCTACTACCTACTACTAGGAAAACACTTTACAGCTTCGCCTGCGAAAATATAATAGCAATAACATTTATCGATCTCTACGACAAATGGTGCACATTTGTGATGTGTCACTGGAAACTGAAAATAAAAATATCATTTTAATCAAATAATTAACAGCTATCATCAACAGCTTGATAACCGCGCAACCTTTGTGACAAAACCTAGCATAACTTTGAAACATCGTCTTGACAAAACGATTGACCTGCCGAACTGGATATGCGTAACCTTTTAGTTTCAAGGTTATCCACTAAACCTCAGCTAAAATCAAAAACTTTCAGATAAAAAAAGACTTGGTAGCCGCTTTTGAAGGATTGCCAGTTTGGCCAGTAAGAACCAAGTACTACCACAACAATGTAAATACTGTCCTCAATCGTTTGCTAAGCGACCTCGCAGCCGCCCGATGTGAATCACTATCGCAATTTAGCTTATTACAACTAGCTAAAAACTACATATCGTGATCAAATTGCCCGGGTTACCTTTCTTAAGGTCTCAGGTTTTAAAAATAAGATCCCTGGAACATAAGATATTAACCGAAGCATTAACAATAACTAAAATTAAAATAGGACTAAGTATTCGTTTTCGAAAATATCGACTGGATTTGATTATAGTTCTGATCTGTCTTACCTTCAAAGCATATTAGGTAATTATTTTATAATTATTTATGTTTAGTTTAACGTCTCACGAAATTATCCTTTGACGAACCAAACAAGCCACTATTACAGTACTTTTATTTTGAGTGTCTCGTAAATATATAAATGTGTTCAACCAGTTTCTTCCACACATTGTGTAAAGCATATTAAAAGCCATGTTAATATTATACCGCAAGCTATATGTGGCAATCAACAGGTGAAAAGGTGACAAATCGAAAGAATGTGAGTTTTTTGAAGTGTCTTAGCAGGAATAACTTTTTTAAGAAACACTATATTTTCATTTTTAGAAGAAATTTATTTTCTTAATTTATAACATTATATATTTCATATTATTCATTTCAATATGTTTACATTCGTTTTAAAAATTGATTGAATAAACGGATCGGCAATTTCACTTGGCCCAACAATAATAATCCTAAATTTTTGAAGAGATTAATAGTTAAATCCCTCCCTAGGTGTATGGAATTGCTAAAAATATACTCGTATGTTATATTATGCCTCTAAAATACATTTAAATATTTAACATTATTAAAAAAATAAAACATTATTCGTCATAAACGTTTCATTTAAGCAAGTTACTTAAATACGTTGCAACTGAATTCAACCTTGATATTTTGCTTTAGTGGCACTCAAACAAGTAATTTCGAAGTCATTTCCAAATATAATACACATATAATACAGAAATATAATAGTACATCATAATTTTATGTTCTATCTTTCATTTATTCTATCAGTTTTCATTTTCGTTTTGAATAACAATATTAAAATTAAAATAAAATTTAATTTCGAAAAATAATATTTTATTCTTGGAACTATGGAGTGCTATGACGAACGTGAACGTGACGTGCGAGTTCATGCATAATGCATGCTACTTTTTGTTTTGCATGTCTTTATTCCAATTTAGGCTGCGAATTGTTGGAAACAGAAAATACAAATGACAGCGCGAAGTCGAAAAACAAAAGCTTACATCGTGTAATACGTGAAAATCTATTCAACAGCATTAGCATATTGTAATTTATAAAAATATATTCAATAAATAGGATACAAACAGCCTATCCACTCAAACGAAAAACCTATTTAATTAGTTTCTTTTTTTACACATTTTAATGAATAAGACAATTTTCATAAAACCTCTTCGGCATATGTATTAACTTTGGAATCGACAGTTTTTCTTTACATTCTACTCGCTTGTTATTAGCCCACTTGTGCTGGAGCCAAGCACAGTTCTACGAGCCAAATTTTAGATTGGCATTGAACAGATAGTAGCCGACAAACATTGGAGACCATAAGGCTATCATCGTGTGAGTCAGCTTTTTGTGTTATTGTTATAAAGGTCAGCATACAATGAGAGTCCTCATTTTGGCTCTTATTTCTTATTTTACTTTGGACGTATGTTTAATTTATATTTTTGTCTCTAAATATTGAACACTTTATTAAAGTAGCGTGCGTAGGTATGTACTTTAATAAAAAACGTTCCATTCGTGGGCTAATATATTCTCTCCTTTTGAGGTAGGAAAGTTTGGAGTTTATTCCGCCAGTCTGATCTAAAGCGAGTTGGTGGATACACATTTGTTTGATTTTCAACGGACACGTAGATTCCCTCACGATATATCCTCCATTTTCGAGCACGAGATGATTGATTAAGTTCTGGAAAATTCCGTGGTACTTGACCAGGATTCAAACCGCAAACTTCGATTAAAATACACGTGTTCCACTGGGCCATATCGGCTTGAAATTTAATTTATTCTTGGTATTTAAATATTTACCCTTATCTATTAACTTTATCTCATTTATTTATATTTAAGTAAATGGCTTAGTGAAATTGCTAATGAAAACTTTTATTATGTTCTTTATCAAAACGAAACTTTGCTACTAAGTTGGTACTCGTTGGATAAAACGAAACAACTTTAGTAAACTAAAATATTAAGAATTACCAAAACAGCGTTAAATATTTACACAGTTTAATTAGAAACCTATATTAAAATATATAACAAGAAACCACGAAAGTAAAATATGACCAAATTCTCATATATCGAAATTCTAACATCAAGCTTTTAGAGTATTCACGTACCTTACTAATTTACTAGTCAGCAACCGTACAACTCGTCTGATAGCTATAAATGTTATTTTACTTTAAACAAATTTCACTTACAGCTAATAAAACCCGGCTGGAGTGTAGATGGGACGCGTTATGCGAGAGTTAACCCGAGAATGCTACCGTGGCCATGTTTACGCTCGGAAAGTAAATGTCAATAAACTACAAGAGCGCCCTCTAGGGGAAAAGTGTCCACACTTTGTGTTTCAGCAGAAAAGGGGGAATAATGTAAAATACATGTCAAGTTCGCGTAAGTGGATTTTGAAGATTCTATTTTTGGTAAAAATGTTTTATCTTTTAAGCCTGTGTGTAATCAATAACTACAGTAATATTTACTTATATATTAATTAAATATATACAAGTTTCAATATTAAAAACCACAGACAACATGTGGTACACGGAGTATTTCATATATATCACAGAGTTCGTCATTTTATGTAGAAAAATAGTTAGTTGTAAAATATTTTTTACTCTTTTGTAATGACAAAACCAGTGGCCTGAATTAAACATCTCTCATGAGGATGACTTAGTTTAGTATTACTTTAGGCTTACCGTGCACCGTGCGAGCGCCGCATTTTTGAAATGAACAAGAAAATCTCGCCTAAAATCCAAAATGCTTACCGAAATTGAAATGTTCAAATAGATTCAATATTTCCAAATACTTCGTTAAAAAATGTTTATTGTTTTGAATTTTTATCCACAGAGTGCGAAGTGCATACATATTCTATTAGCTTTCAGTTGAAAAGATTAAAGTTTTTTGCGGTTTGCGTTTCAAATGGGTAGAATTCTTAAAGGAAAATTCCGATTTTATGGCAGCATAGAAAAGGGGATTTATAAAGTATAACTTGTTTATTTATTTTATTATTACAAAGCGAAGTGACTACTGAACTCTAAAAGTACTTATTATTCGTTCTCTTTTTAACTGAATAATATTTAGAACCTTTTTAAAATTAAATACATTTATGTTATGCTTCGTGTTTTCATATCCTTGAAAACTTAAATAGTCACTTCCACCCATAGACACTAGCATTGAATAAAAATAAGCCAACTTCATCCAACCAGTAGATCTAACATGTAAAGTCCTTTGCTTATTACATTGAATCACGCAATATTTAGATGACAATTTATTTCTGTTTGGTTGTAGAAAATACAGGTGATTTAATTCAAGCCAGACGAGCCTGAACAAAACTAGAAACCAAGTTTTTTTTTATTAATAACAAAAATTATCACCATAATCATTGCAAAAGCTGTAAGAACATCAATTTTGAACATAATAGATTGCAAATATTTCATTCGTATCCCTTGCCTTTACGCCCGACATTTGTAACTGTTTTGCCCTCCGTAAATACTATTTACAGGGCAGAACCCTTTAAAGATAGATTGATGGTTTCTGTTTTTAGATTGCCTACTACTGTGACTTATACGCGGTTCTAATGCACACTGGCATCTACAAATTGTTCAAAAATAGTTTCACCTATTATATTATCTCATTATTGATATATTATGCAATCACTTAATGTTTCTATCAATTATATAATCATTTATAAACTATGCACTATATTTTAGTCTAGACGCGATTGGTTTTAGCCGCGTAACTTGTTTTGCAGCTAAAACTAAAAATAACAGCCCAGTTTACTGGTGGTAGGGCTTTGTGGAAGCACGTCTGGGTAGGTACCACCCACTCATCAGATGTTCTACCGCAAAACAGTATTTAGTATAGTTGTGTTCCGGTTTGAAGGATGAGTGAGACAGTGTAATTACAGGCAAAAGCGACTTAGTTCTTATTTCACAAGATTGGTGGCGCACTGGCGATGTAAACGATGGTTAACATTTCTTACAATGCCAAAGTCTATGGACGTTGGTGACCACTTACCATCAGATGGGCCATATGTTCGATCGCCTACCTATACTACAAAAAAAAGAAAGATAAAAATAAAAAGTAACAGGTTGTTATTATATGTCTTATGAGAAGAAGGTTTGGAGCTTATTTTACCACGCTGCTTCAATGCGGGAAGTGGATACATATGTGGTAGATTTTGCAGATTGTAGATGGACACATGAAGATTTCTTCTAGATATTTTCTTTCAGTACCGAGCTCGACAATCCTATATTAAGCACATGAAAATTCAGTGCCCAGGTTTGAACCCCTATTATAGTTAAGATTCACTTGTTCCAATCAATGAACCATCACGGTTGAATTATTGAATAATGAATATAACCTCGAAACAAATATCTAAGAAGAAGAAAGATCATAAAATTAAAGACAGATAGATTAAGAGACTTAAGTCATAATGGAGAAAATAAGTTGTAAGGCCACCAAATCCTGTCAGCTCAATCTCCTATCACGTTAATGCGGTGATAATTAATGTGACGTTAAAGAGCATTATGGAGGCCATTAAGACCCCGCAAGCGCATTTAAAGGGTTATTCTCCAGACCGGTTGTAAAATATAATGAGTACGCATACTCTCAGTTAATGACCATAAAACCGCTTGTTGATAAACATTGGGAATTCTAATGATGAGATCAGTACCTTAATAGGTACTCTTTTCATATGTCGATAGACTAAGTGTAGCTATAACGAATTTCCCAAAACTAGACAAAGGCCTTCACTGCTGTTCTTTTAATAAGAATAATCATAAGAAAAATGCTTAAAGCTTATTTCACTAAACGACTCACACATACAAACATGAGGCATATGAACACTTGATAACTCAATTGTGCTTATCTGTGTTAGAATCCACGACTTTGAATTACGTTCAATCCACTAAGCCATATATATTGATTCTATGAAAATTGATAATGGAAACGTATCACTATTAAAATTAAATCAACTGTATGTTATTTGTGACAATGACCACATTATCGCATTTACAATATTGAGTAGATATGTAAAAATCAAAAAAAATCGTTTTTCATAAAGTACATAAATATGTATATAAATTTACGCTTGACCACTATTTATCTGATGGTAGGTAATGGTACACTCTGAGATGGAACGTGCCTGCCTATTATCTCTTGCCTTGATAATCTGGATTCAAATGCTCAGCAAATAAAAACACGATAACTTTAAATAGACGTGAGTTTTAAAAGGCAACGTAATTTAAAAATAAAAATGCTTTGTTTAAAAAAAACATTGTGTTCGTTCGAATAAAAAATCCATTGTCGCAATATTTCAATGTTGAAAAAATAAATTTTCACGGAATCAAGACGAAAATTCATTCAATTCTTCCATTTTAGATGCGATATAAATCATCGTCAAGAACACCTGACGGGCGAACGGAATGAAAAATAAAGTGTTCGATATCAACCTTTTGGCTTCTGCCTTTTCTTTCGAAATCAAAACACACTTAAAACATTAGACACAAGTATTATTCAAAATATATATATTAATAAGTGAACATTGAAAATTATCTTTCTTTTTCGTAATATATATAAGAGATTAGTAGTTATTTGAGAGTCGTATTTAACATAACCATATTTATTATTTATCTATATCAATTCCGTTTCCTATATAAAATCTTACTAATAAATGTATATTAGGCAGGTATGAGTAATAAATATATAGTATCTCTAAGTATAAAAGTCCACTACTACTATGTGATGACTAAGTAATAGACTACTCGGGGTTTAAGCTTCTATCATACCAAATTACATCTAATTCGGTTCAGTGGTATGTATAGCCGTGAAAGCCTAGCTGACAGACAGGCCGACAGAGCTACTTTCGCTTTTTTTATTTAATAACAATGAACAGTAACATCAACATTTTTTTTGATTGTTATATTAATAAACTATTATTTAATTTTAGAATTATATAATGTAACAATTCAAGAACCTTTGTTGTGTATTTCAATGTACTAGTTTTACATACAATATAAAGGGTTTCTTATTATTATGTTAACTATAATCAAAACATACATATGCAGACTATCAATAAAATACTTACTGTATACTCAAAAAGTACCTGGTCTTCTCCGCTTCACATGGCGCCACAGAAACAGGAATTAACATAATTATTCGTGATAAATCTACCGAAAAACCTACAACATAAGTCACTCTCAACCTATGACGAGGACGTTCTGACCATCTTCACAACTTATCGTTCGGGGAGCAATCAATCTTAAAATTAGTTTCTGTTTGTGTTAAGTCAAATTCTATCGTTTGATTTTACACAAAACAGGGATTTAAGGGGAAAGATTTAATAATATCTCTTTGGACGTCGCTCGATGTACATGATTAACTTATCTTAAAATAAATACATTGTAACTATATTTTATTAAACTCAATAAGTAAGAAATTGTGTTATTTGGATGATCAACATTTGTATTCAAATTATATAGTAAAGATTGAGTTTTAAAATAATAGTCATATAATAGGCTTTCTCTCACTAATATTTTATTTCAAAATAAATATATAATACTTGTATTGCCTAACAATTCATTAAATAAACGAAGAATATATTTTCTTCTCGAAGGTTCTAATAGAACTTTGTTTGCGATAAATACAAAAATACAATGAGTCAATTTAATTCTCATTTATTCCTGTATATGATAATGGTGAATATTGAAACTGTTGAAACGTTTTATCGTCGACAAACTTTCTTGTCTCGGAGCTTAGGTTTTATTATTTAGCACAATGAATAGACCTGTCTGAGCCAAAGTGCACACTTTGAACCAGACTTTTAATTCTGTTGACTATCTTCTAAAGCTTCGTCTTTTTATTTCGAACATAATTTAATTAATTTCTATTAAACATACAAACTTTTTAATAATGAATTTGAAAGATAATTAGAAATTCAAGTTCAAGATATATTTAAATTTTTATTAAAAATAATATTTATTATAAGAAAATTTCAATTATGATTCTTCAAATATAAAACCACAACACAAAAATGGCAATCAATCAGATTAAAAATGAAATCGCTCGTTCCATTCAATCCTCACCAATCACTGACAACTATTATTATTATATTTTTAATTGAAGTCTAAAAATATTGATGTATTTTAACTTTATCCTGAGAAATTTTAACTTTTACATAGATACTTTAACTTAAATTAAAAGATAAATAAAGTAAATAAAATCTTTGACATTTTTAAGGTAAACTTAGATCAATGAAACAATTACACAATGTAATGAACGATATATCTTTAAAAGTGTTTATTTCAATTAAAATTGAAAATATTTTGTAAGGTTTATTCTAAGGATTCACTTCATGGAAACGTGTTGGGGATCAAAGATCCGTGTTCCCAGCAAACCCTACCATGAGCTTTGCGGCTTTAGCTTAGTCGTCTAGACTGTAGACACAGTAAAGTTTTACCTTTTTACAAAATTTTCAAGGTATTTTCTACACAAACGTCGCTTTTAAATGTACTATTTCCTACATTCATTACTTCAAATAACATGAATGAAATACTAGAATAATATTTTACTAGCAAATCGGTGCAAAAGCTTAAATAATTTAATTAAAATTAGATGTTTATTGATTACAATATAATTAATAGCGTTTTGAATAAGTATCTCAAACGATAAATTAAATTTAGTACATCGAAACTTGCCAAAATAATTTTTCAGAATCCTAATTAATTGACTATCAGTGAAGCTAAAAAATAAAAAGTTTTAAGTATATTCATCAAGTCATACCTATCTAAAGTGTAGCTATTCTGATATAAATTGTGAAAAATGAAAGAAAAAGCTAATGCGATACGTTTGAAATTTGCCATTACATTTATCAGAGTAAAATTTCAATGTCTTATTTGAGTACCAAGATTGTATGTGTATATAAATTCCAACGCAAAAATGTTTAATGATATGATGAAGTATATTTAAGTATAGTTATGCCTTTCATGGAGACATTATTATTCATACTTATGTTTTAAATGAAAATTGTACTAACTTGTCGTGGCATATTTAATCGAGAAGGTCGGGGTTGAACCTTATATTTTCACATCGCTGTGCTGTCCATATACTGTTGAGCTATTACTAAATAAAATTAATTCCTTCTAAAGCTTTAATTACATTTATTTTTATCAGTTGTATACAACATCTAAAAGGTGAATAAGGGTAGAAATACAAATAAGAATATAATTAATTTGAATGCACTATCGTGAGCAGATCAGCTTGCAAATGTATTCTAATTGCGACTCGCAAAGGATTTCCTGACGAGTAAAATAAACACGGCTGGAGTGGGTGAAAAGACGTTAATTCGTTATCTAATTAGATGGATCGCTGGCCTGGTGCCGGCGTCTGTTTGTACTGCATTTAGTTTAAGCGTTGTCAAGACAAGTCGTATAATGTAAGCTTTATATGTCTACTGTTTTTTTTTTTTTAATTTCGTCAATGTCAGTTTTATTAATGTATTGTCAACTTTGTGATATTGTGTGCATGATTTGTGGATAACTTTTCTAAAATATGAAGGAAGATGAATTGACTGCTTGTTTTCTTCCAAGCTTACGAAAAAATATATGTCGTCGATTACGAATAATTAGTAACTCAGTTGATTTTGTTGTAACGGTGGGGTGTGAACGCCGTGACGTAACGAGTCACGTGATCGGAATCGTTTGGAGGGGCAACTGTCACATTTTAATGGTTTGAGAGCAGTGAATCGGAAGCTCAATTCATTGCAGAGAGCTATAGAATTCGGACCTTCCAAACGGGACCGTTGGTTCACGCAACTCCGATAGTTATAATATATTTACTTTGTAATTTGTGATTGCTGATTACCTACATAAAATACAAGAATTATTATACTGTATTTTTGTGGTTAATTGCCTGAGACCTACGCCATGGACCCTGTACCAGAAGCTCCTACCGAAGACGGGCGTGCCGCTGATCTATCGCAGTCGCCGTCGTATTCTCATATACATTTTCACTCAAATTTTGAATAAGCCCTTTCACCGTTTTATTCATTTTTCGAGCTTTTTAAGGTTTAATTTAAGTATAAGAATAGAGATTATAGAATGAGTCTAGAATTATTATTAGAAAGGGTTTATAAATAGAATTAAAGTTACAATTATTTTTTTTAAATGGCAGTTGCTTTTAGAAATAAATATTGCAGATCATCTTATCTGGCATAAATATGAAAGTGAGTTGTTTCTCTATTTATTTATTTGTTACGCTATCACGTCTGAAGGACTCAACCGATACCCATGCATACACGTTGTCTGGGGTATAGAAAAGGACACAGCATACCTAACGTCTTCCCCACTACTCACATGCAGGAATCTAGTTTATATTAAAGTCAACGACAATCTTAATGTTGTTTACATACATTAATACATAAATACCGTTGTCCCTATTCTAAAAAGCTTATTTATATTTTGCGATGCGATGTCTTCGTTGAAAAGTGACTTCAACGAAAACATCGCATTAATCATATAAGGCTGTGTATCCAGTACATTCGAGAACATTTCACGTAGTGGTGGTTTTCGTGTGAACACAAAGCGGATCCCTGATGTGGATCGATTAAAATGAGAGCAGAGCAGTTGCAGTTGCGAAAAACATATTTGAAAATCATTATTTTATATAGTACTTCATTACTTTGCTTTATAATCATAAACTTAGCTCTACAATTATAAAAGGATTTGATTGAAATAATATATAATAAAGATAAAATAATAAATAGGTTTTCGAAGCAAATGGACTGACAGGTCACAACCACATTGGCACTCTAAAAATATTACCGAATTCGTACACAATAAAAGCTCCGAAAAATATTATCCCTTTTGACTCTTATTACAGGCTTACTATAATACAAGTGTTTTATGCAGTATAATAAATGGCGAATAGGCGGAACCAAAGCGAACTTATCCGAAATGCTGAAAAACTATAAAAATAAAATAAGCAAGCTACATAATAGATAAACCTAGGTTAGGTTTATCCCGCGAACCAAGCCAATGTACTTTTTTACGTGCTTTCCGCTTTAAACCCGAAATAAAGCGAATAAACCTATTTTAGAATTTAATATGAAATCGCTATTTTGCAGAGAGGGAGAAATCTGTTTAGTGCAAAAGGCGCAACGTGGACTACGAAAGGAAATGATATTCTGAGCAGATTATCCGACTAATTTCCCGCCACAAACACGTGCTATTTCCGTTCGCTTACTCTTAAATGAACAAAATAAACTCGGAAAATGGAAACAGTTTAATGTATTTTTCAAATTAAATTTCGGTTTAAACGGTTGCCTTTGCTTTGTTTATTTAACTCTGGTCTAATTGAGTTGTTTTAAAATTTGTTAAATGGATTGTCAGCCATGTTTCGATAACATAGTCATATCATATCATATCAGAAAATGATAACTTTTATGAAACTTTAAAAATAACGCGACACTTATTGGGCCACATATCCTTTTCGACTACTCAAACAATTTTGGACAAGATCTACTTTTACAAATATTAGGCGATTATATATTATTATATAGGCGAAATGGCCCAGTGGTAAGAAGGCGCGAAGGTTAACCGATGATCGTGGGTTTAAACTCAGGCAAGCACCACTGAATTTTTATGTGATTATAATTCATCTCGTGCTTTACGGTGAAGAAAAACATCGTGAGGAAACCTGCAGTGTCTAATTTCACTGAAATTCTGCCACATGTGTATTCCACTAACCCGCATTGGAGCAGCGTGGTGGAATAAACTCCGAACCTTCTCCTCAAAAAGGGAGAGGAGGCCTTAACCCAGCAGTGGAACATTCACAGCCTGTTACTTACTTCAATTTTCGTAATTGTAAAATTTTATTGTTATTTATAAACTACGGCAATAGTTAGCAAAGTCGATGTTAAGTAATATTATAAGGTAATAAATAAACTGTTTTAGTTTGCAACATCAGAGAGATTCCAACGCATGTCTGGGAAGTTTACGACGAACGCTTTACGGCGAATTTTGAACGACGCTTTTGATGGATGCTCTGAATATTGCGAATGTTTTCGCTCATTTGACATTATCTTCAGTAATTATGATCTAAGTATGTGGTTTTGATATTATGCATATCTGGTATCGTACAATTATCTTCTTAATATACATTTAATACTATCATAACCTTGGTATGTAGCACCCACTCATCATATATTTCACCGCTAAACAGCAACAACACAAGGTCCAGTTTGAATGGTAATTGAGTTATTGTAAGTGACACAAGGGACATGACAGCTTAGCTCCCAAGATTGGTGGTGCATTAATGATGTAAGTGGATGGTTAATATTTCTAACAATACCAATGGGTATGTCTATATTTAAACGACTGACGGCTCAGTGCGAGAATTATATTTCAAAAACTTGATTAATTAAAATACATTTCTATTAAAAAGTCATTGAAAATTGTCGTGTAGTTTACATGAATGGAAGATAACGATGTCCAATCCACTTGGGAAATTACAAAACAGTTGAAAGCATTCACTCGCCGCTAGAGGATTGTCATTTTGAAACTGCTTTAAATCGTTACAAGAAATCCGGCTCGACATCGCATGGATAAAGTTAGGGTTTAACCATGCCTAAATTTATTTTTAAATAGTCATACTAATGAAATATTTATTTTAAAAAAAACACGGCCCAATGGAAACGTATTTACATAATATAGATTTTTGTAATTGTAGATTAGGTAAAGTGGTAGGGATTTGTGCAAGCCCCTTTGGTACCACTCACTTATTAAATATTCTACCGCTAAACAGCAATACTTAGTAAGTGGTAAGTGAGCCAGTGTACCTACACAAGGACACACATTTGGCACAAGGGACATCTTAGTTCCCAAAGTTGGTGGTGCATTGGCGATGTAAGGAATGGTTATTATTTCTTACTTACGCCAATGTCTATGGGTGACGGTGATCACTTACCATCAGATCATAATAAAATATGTAAATCTTCAATCATCATCTCCTTTCTAAGATAGATTGCATCAATTTCTTGTTAATAAATAATATTACAAGGGACTTTAGATTGTAATTCCTAATAATAATAATAAATACAAGTAAGTAGTAATTCTTAATAAATAGTAATAAATGTGTTTTTTTATTAAATATAATTATTTTTTGTATTGTTATTTGTATAATAAATGAGCCAAAGTCTCAGTAATTTACTTATCACAAGATTACTTGTCCGTTTAATGCAGTCAAGAAACGATGATTTTGTTTTCGTAATTCAGTATCGTAATTAAAAAGCGTCCCTTTTAAAAAGCTTCGTAAGTTTCTTAGTCACTAACACCTAACAGCTCGTTACTCGTAACTTAAAAACGATCGGTTAGCAATGTATAATAAATATAAAAACCGATCAATAATCAATTTAAAAAAACGATTGTAAGTAAAAGTTCATAAAAATATATATTATGTTCATATAATGTTCTAAATTACCTCTTATCTCATGAAATAATTATTTTGTTAGCGATTTAGACATTTAATTTAGTAAATTTTATTAAAGATATTTACTTCGCCAAGATATTTTAACACGTTGACTTGCACGTAATATTATATTTCAGAATATCAAATTACCCCTTGAAGGAACATATTTCACAGTCCCTTAGGAACTTGTGTACCCTCGTTCAAAAAATGCATTACCATTAATTCTCAAGTATTTTAACTTATACTGAATTAAAAACAAAATACAAAAACATTTTTATACCAATATAAGCGCAAAGCATTTTGCGGTTGACATAAATATTTTCAATATAATTTGTTATGAATCATCCTATTCTACATGAATACAAGAAGTCATATATTGTAATAAAATCTCAGTGATTTTGTTTGTGTTGACAGATACTGAGAAAATGTTTATTACACTTTTGACTTTGTACCGAGGAATCATACTTACTACAGAGAGTAATAGAAGGGGTTCCAATCCGTAGCGGAGCAGCGTGTTGGAATACACTCCAAAAATGTTTCTTAACAAGATGCGTTAATGTTTAACGGTGTAGTACGTTCGAGATATTACTTTTTTACAGAAATTTTTTGTGTCAACAAATCACTGGTGGTAGGGCTTTGTGCAAGCTCGCCTGGGTATGTACCACCCACTCATCAGTTATTCTACCGCAAAACAGCAGTACTTGGTATTGTTGAGACGGTTTAAAGGGTGAGTGAGCCATTGTAATTACAGACACAAGAGACTTAACATCTTGATTTCCAATGTTGGTGGCGCATTGGCGATGTAAGCGATGGTTAACATCTCTTACAATGCCAATGTGTATTCTATAGAATAAGCTTTCCTGAACAAGATTGCTAAAGCGATAAAACCGACTTTTAAACTTCTGTACATTGTGCTATGATAATGTACTTGTGTTATGGTGCCAAGTTTAATTTAAGAAATAATTACGACTAAAGACCAAGGGAAAGAATCGAATCTATGACTTTTACTGTCCTAGGTTTGTTGTTGTTGGGTATATAAGGTTCAATTTCCAAGAATACATTCCTCTTTAATTTCATTCCATAACTTTTGATTATCATACAATGCAAATACGCAAATTTGCCACAAAGTTGTTTACTCGGGTAAAACCAGGAAGTTAGCTCACATCTGTTCCGTCTCTTAACTATTCAAGCGAGTGATGAATAGTTCGAAATAGTGATATTATATTCACGAATGTCTCGTCTGGCGGGCATAGTTTCACGTACCTAACGTTAAATTCTAAATTTCGCTTCAAAGACGTATAACGTTAATATTGTATAAAGCTACAGCGGATGTCGAGACGGTATTTAATAAAGAATATAATATGTTCTATATTCTACGAAATTGCCAGAAAATATTATTAAAAAAAAAACTATTAATCTTTTGTTTAAAATAAATATACTTACAGATATAATAATATGATATTACTTACAAAATATTCATATAATAAATGTACAATAAATAGAATAAGCAAAATACTACCTGTAATTTCTGTCAATAAAAAATATGTTATGTGTAATAGTTTGTATAAAACGGAGCTTCGCTCACATAAAAGATGAGGTACGCCCCCATACAATTTTCCGTTAACGGAACAGTTCGCAAGGAAATTTAATGTCTCAGGAGATAATATTTCAAGTCTGTTCAAAAGTGCATTTCGCAGAGATCGTTTACGAGTCGACACTGGCATGAATGCGCGTAACGAGCAGATTGACTTCCTCCCCTTAATCCCGAGGGAAAATACTTCACTGTCCTCGGTTGTACTGGCGTCTGGATGGTTTATACTGCACCCAATTTCAAGGCTCTGTAGGCTTACTTGTTACGTTTTTGCATGCTTATAATATGTAAATAATTAATCTGTAAAATTGACGTGTCTGGTCCTTAAATATGTTTCCAAAAATACCCGTTAGGAGTTCCAAGCTTTACACAAAACGAAACGTTGAATGTGTTATCTATCTGCTTATATTAAAAATTCATAAAAAAAATTATTATCACCTACATATACATCCACATGAACCACTGGATTTGTTAGACTCATGTTATATAAATAAGTTTATCTGTGGATGGGTTGATTGATATATGAATGGGTGAATAGGTGGATTATGGGAAAGTTGCATGAGTGTTTAGGTTAATGGAAAGACATGTGGGTGGATGGGTAAATAATAAAATACCCAATATGTAAGACATATTGACTCCATGATCAATTAAAATTTCGAAACTCAACTTAATAACAAAACTCTGTCAATGTATATGACATATATATAATTAACAATAACATTTATATTAAATTACTAAAAAAAAATGTGGCAATCATATCTTAAAAAAATTATATATATATTTCGAATATAATGCGAAATACTTACATTATCCTCGAACGGTTTGAAGATGAAAAATTTATTAAATTTTAAAATTTTCAGGCAAATTTATCACCGAATCTACAAATGAGTGTTCTCAGCGAATAAAGATTTTACGAAGACCCATTAAAGACAATGTCTTGCCAAAATGCGGCAAGCTTACGTCCTCATGAACTGAGGTGACACATAAATCTTAGAAGGTATTCTCCACGAACCTCGGGAGACTTACGACTAGAGACCTCCCTTTATTTTCTAAACAGCAATAGAGATAAGTAAGCAACAAAAGAGCTGAAGTTCGCTGTACTTTTATCAAGTCGAATTACTTTAACATTATTTCAAGTACCTAGTTGCGCTTTTGTCGACTTTAACGACATGTTCTTCAAACATTCGTATATATATATATTACATCGTGCTAATAGTAGGTATTTAATAATTATATTTTTTTATGATTGTTTTTTAAAACAAGTCTTTATTAATGACAAAAATTAAGTTTTTATTCCAATAAAAATTAAGAGCAAAATTTAATAAAACTATTAAATTTTGCTCTTATTATACTAAATACTAAAACAAAAGACAGACCAAAAGGTACAGGCCAATTTAAATAAAGAATAAATTTTATTTGAATATTAGCTTAAGCTAGAATTAAATATCAAGTACCATTATTTATAATATTGACGGTCTTGATAAAAACGCCAGATTTTTTTATGATACGACTATTCAAACGAATAGAATTTAGTAGGTACAGAATGTAACCATGTAAATGTAACCATGAATGTGGTTTAACAGAACTTAAACATAAAAACTAATGACAATTAATGAATTAAATAATGTACAAGCAAGCTTAAGTAATAAGCCACATTACTAAAACAAAAGAAGTACCAATTTCATGACATTGTTAAGAAGTTCCCTCATAAGGTAACGATATTATAATGGATCTCTTCAGCATTAAGTCAAGGGCATCAGATTGTATTCGTGTATTATCATCACAAGGATAACAATGACGCGTGAAATATATCAGCATAATCGGAATAGATGAAGTTTTTGTGTTCACTTTCAGCATTTAATCTACTAAAAAACATAAAATTGAAAAAAGGATACATAGATAAGGAAATATTATTTTAAATTTTATTATGAAAGTATATGTATATAACATACATAATATTATAAATAAATTTTTAATGTTATTGCACATCTCAAAATATACGACGATTGGCCTGACTTAGTACGGGTGAAATAAACATTTTTTGTTAGCCATTGCCCAGAACGGATCCAATCTAAGCCATCCAGGGTGTATAGCTGACTCAATAACACAAAAATATCATCAAAATCAGTCAAATCTTTAGAAGTTTAGTGACATACACTTACACAAGAATTTCATATACAAATATGATATACATATGAAATTAAGAGATTACACTTAAAAATACGTAAATATTAAAACATAAAAATTATTATGTAAATTACAGTAGTTTTCGTTACACTCCAATTAGAAAGAGAGGCTCTCGTCTTGCAGTGGGACACAGACTCTTAGTTTGTTTGTACCATCCCACTTTTAAAATTACGCAAAAGTTTTAATTTGACACCGAAATGCATAGCATTTCAGAGTAATTAAAACAACAAGTCTTATTTTATTATTTTGTTCAATTATTGTATTTTAAAGCAGAAGTTGCGTAGTGGTTTAATCGTGAATTTTAACCTTAGATTGCGGGTTCTAACCACGGTAAGGGTTACTGAATTTAATGTGTTATATTCTTAATTCATCTCATGCTCAACGGTGAAGGAAAACACCGTGCGTGATTCTCGTCGGATGAACATAAGCCACATGTGTAGTCACCATCGTGCGTTGAAGTAGCGTGGTGGAATAGGCTCGAAAACCTCTTTAAAAAGACGCCGACTCGCCGAGTCCTTTGTTTCACAGAGGTAAGGTTATAGACGATTTACTACTACAAAAAATTTACATTAAAAAAAACTTGTTCAACATATATTGAATGTGACAGATGTTAATCACTCTAATATTAGAAACAAAAAGAAATTTAAATAAAACAAATCGAATTAACATATAATTAAAGTATTTTCTAGATAACTATATAAAGTATATATAGTTATCTAGAAATTACTTTAATAAGTATTTATTAAATGTTACTTTTAAGGTATCGAGTAGTATTTATTACGGGAGCAAAATAAAAGATTACCCGCAAAGATAGCCTGTCTATTTGTTGATTACCATTTAAGTCTATTCAAGTTATCCTTCAGGGCTCGATTCAATCTTAAAGAAAAAGATTATCTTTTTAAAAGCTGTTGACATAAAATTTTATTATATCTTACCGTGTTTCTGCACGTGTCCCTTGTGATGTTTATTGAATATGAACGATTCTAGCATTACGCATTACCGTATTTGCCATATGTTTAAACGTAACAATTTATAAATTTCATTATACAATTTTTTTTCTTAAATTATTATAAGATTCTAGATGTATTAACATCGCTATATGACTTTTACTGTTATTAAAGTCATTAAATGGGGAAGGTCCGTTAATAAAAAACTTTACAATAAAATTGGTCTGCGAAACACTGATAACCAAATATCAGCGGTTGTCTCCTGCATATTACGCATTTAATATTAAAGATTTGTAAATACCACAACCGCGTCCATACCGCACTTCGTTTACGCACCCCGATCATAAAGCCACACACGCACACACACAAAGTGATACACGTTGCACTAAATAGCCGCGAGGCAAGGGGAAGTGTAATTGAATCCGTATGTTCGTACCAGCATCGTTAGTAAGTAGTTGTGATAAATAACACGATGAATCTGTTCTACATATTAACAATTTTAAAAACTTTTTTAAATGTGCTATTGGCGAAATGAGCTCAGAACTGAGGATTTATAATTCATCTCGCGTGCGGCGGTAAAGTAAAACATCATGATAAAACCTGCAATTGTCAGATGAAAACTTGTTACATTTGTATCCACCAACCAGCATTACAACAGCGTGGTGGAACCTTCTCCTAAAAAGGAAAGGATGCCTTAGGCCAGCAGTGGAATATTAACAAGATACTACTTTTATTCAAAATGAACATCTCACAATTATATCAGTTATTAAAGCTTACTTTTAAAGCCTTGATTCATTTTCAATGCAGAAAGCACGTATCATAACAAATTAAAATGCATCAGTTTATAGAGTAATTAAAACTAATATTTTACCAATGTGTATTTTTGAGTAAGCCGAGATGGCCTTGTGGTTAGAACGGTTGAATCTTAACCGATGATCATGGGTTCAAACTCGAGCAAGCACCACTGAATTTTCATGTGCTTAATTTGTGTTTATAATTCATCTCGTGCTTGACGGTGAAGGAAAACATCGTGTTGAAACCTGTATGTGTCTAATTTCATTGAAATTCTGCTACATTTGTATTCTACCAACCCGCATTGGAGCAGCGTGGTGGAATAAGCTTTAAAACCTCCTCCTCAAAACGCAGTTGGACACTAACAGGCTGTTACTGTTACTACTGTTACTGTGTATTTTTAAGTAAAACTTACTAGGCCAAGCTGTAAGTAAAATTGCAACGTCGATTTTGGATGCAAAGTTTCACACGGTTACATGAAACGTTTTCACTCCATATTATCAAACAAAGACCTCCGTCTGCGCGTCTTTCTATCTGAACGCGTTAAACTCAAAAACAACCGACGGATTTTCAAACGGTTTTCATAAAGATTTAGGTGTATAATTCATAAAGCTTGGCTAAATTGGCCGAAATATGATGATGATTGTTAAAGATATCTGGAAGCATTACTGGGATGCCGCGTAAACGCAAATACGCTTATAATTCTACTCGTTCGAAGACTGGACGGTTAGCTAGTATACATTATAATATATTCAAGTATATATTTATATAAATTAAACATTAAACACATAAAATGAGCACGATACCGACCTCATTGACTCACCCTATCCCCGTTTTGAGTGCAACCACAAATAACGTCGGCAGAAGGGTCGCGTAATGTTTTATTATACCAGCTTTACAACCGAAAGAAGAAAGTAATCTCACTTATATACTGAAGGATATTAAACATAAAATATATTGGGAAGGGAAATAGATATTAATATGAATTTACAATTGTTAAACTGAATTGAATACATTTCATTTATTTTTATGTTTACTATACTTCCAAGCTATAACAGCTTGGAAGTATTTTCTACTTTAAAATGAGCTTATTCATCAATCGAATAATTTAGAAATGGAAAAACCATTATCATAACCCACTTCAAACATTTCACAAAATGAACACTTTAATTAAACATTTATAAATTACATTTTTTTAGCGTTCATTTGTACGAATAATATATAATATTATTATCGTTGAAATATTTACGATGTCTAATAATGTCTCGGTGCCTGCCAAAAGAAGCCAAAACAAATTTATTTAGATATAAAAAACAGCGCACACACGCGTCCTGTTTTGCTTGCCTTGAATATTAAAGATGGGTAATATTTCTAAACGCAAACGCTGTTTAAAGAAAGTACCGAAGGCTTTATGTGTTCTACGAGATAGTTTTTTTTTTAGAATTCGGCTAAGGAAGACAGAAAAATTAATTAAAGATATATGAACTTTTTAGTCCAACTAAATGCTAAAATTTATATTATAATATTTTATAACTGCAATACATTTTTTAAATTGCTTTCAAGGAATTATTACTTACGACTCGCGCAATGTAATTGTATTTGATATAAATCTTCATACTATTGTCATTAACTGCATAACCTATTTTTTATATACGAAAAGATATATATAAAAAAACTATAGTACAAACGCCATTCTTATCGCTTACTCGCAATTTTCCGACAACCTCTGGATTAGGTTATTTGAAAATTTAGATTAGGTAAGGTAACAATTCGTGTATACACAAACATCACAATACAAATATACTTTACACATATAATAATACATAAGCACAAAGAATAAAACATTCATTTTATTTATATATTAATGATATGTATGAACAACAAGGACGACGAAATGTGAAGAATTCTTGATGCTTATTCATTGTCGCTGCATTTTTTTTGATGACGTCTAATTTTGCACAGTTTTCAAAACGAGGGGCGAAAGGGCTTCCGCGCTTAAGATCGTACCTGCCTTGCGCCATCAAAAGATCATTGTACTGAGGATTGTATCATACGCTGAAACGAAAGAGCAAAGAGCAAAAACATAGCCTTGCCATAGCTAAGGCAGTCTTTCAGGCATTGAATAGCCGAGTGTTTCAAATTACTGCCTGTGCTTTATTGTGTGTGAAAACATTCGCCCGACTGCGTTTATTTGAATAGATGCGAATGTTCTATATTATTTTTAGTAATAAACTCGGCTTGACTAAATAAATATACGGAAACGACGTCATATTTTTTAAAACAAATAGTACTCGAATACAAATACAACATAATATTAATATACGAACATATTAAGTAATTTATTTTATAAGTTTAATTTTGAAGATATTAATAAAAGTCAATATTAACCGGAAAGCCTGAGTTAATATTTTTCTTTCTTATATAAATTACAGCATCCTCTTCTTTTAATTACATACGCTCGCATGTGTTCTCGACACATAAGAAGCTGTCAGCCTACAGTAACCAGAGACGCCGGGAAATTCAATTAATATTTCGTATCATTTTAGCTTAATAAAAATGCTTTATAACTATTTATTTTAATATTTTCTCATTAATATACATAAAAACAAACCGCCTAATCGTATGGCCTGTAAAAATCTTACTTCAATAAGCCTTTGTAATAAAAACTGGCCATACAAACACGATCAGTTTTTTATTTATTTTGGCGTAAAATATTTGCTATTTATGCGAGCAATTAACAAATTAAAAACTAACCATTTATTTATTGATATATATTTAGCAAAGTAGTTATGGCAGATTAAAATGTTGATCCGATCAGTAAAATCTAAGTAATAAGGGTAAAATAAAAACAATGTAATTAATAAGAGATAAATCGTATTTACATTTGTAACAAAATACATTGTCAAATTAGCTTAAGAATCCACATAATTATCAGCTTATTTTACTTCTTAATTGACAATCTTATTAAAAAAATGCAATTCAAATAAAAAAATAGATAGCCATAATTATTTCATGACAATTCAACAACTTTTTCGTTCCTTTTATACAATAATATCCAGTTATCGCTTCAGCGCTAAACGAGTAAAGTCAAGGTCATAATAAAAGTTGCTTAAAGTGCTAAGTGTTCCACGATCAAAACAAGACAATATATTACTCTAAAAGTCTACAATTTTATAAATTCCTTTATTAAATAGACTAAACTTATGAACTTAACTTTCCTAAGAACCAAATTTAAAGAAAATTATTGTAATAATTTAATTTTTCCAACATGATTGGAATTGTCACAAACGAAAAAAAACAGGAAAAATATATACTCTGTAATGTTACAAGATGAACAAAATTTTGCGGTTGAAAGAACTTTTACTTTCCCTTGACTTTGAGAGTTCTTAAGTCGCTTCTTTTCTTAATTTTCCGCGTGGATTGTTATTATGTCCACTTCTCAGTTCTTTATTTGAATACGACTCGTTTTTATAAACCTTTATTCTTATACGATTTTTTTATGAATCTAAGTAAGGAATTGCTTATAACACACATCTATATTATTACCCAAACTTATTGTGCCTCCGTGCATGCAGTATGCTTATAAAGGGACTTTTAATCAAATTGCTCTCACGAAGGAGTGTGTGTTAGATATTTTTAGTTTAAAATTATGGAAAAAATGTTATGTATAAAATGTATTACAAATATATAATATTAAATTAAATAAATCGTTAATTGTTTACATTCATACTCCCAATATTAAGTATTCAATGTTCTTATCACAAAGAAAAAGTTTTATCAAATGTTGCCAACAAAAAAGTACCGACTGATTAAATGAATACATTTCTGATTTACAAAAAAACACTTGATGATAAATGGGGGCACCGCCCTTAGACATTTAACGTTAAGTAAAACATTCAGTATACCATTAATATGCGTCGAATTAAGAAATCTAAGATGTAACGTCCCTCGTGCCTGTAATAACACTGGCTCAATCACCATTCAAACCCGAACACAGCGATAAAAATATTGCTGTTTTTCGGTAGAATATTTTATAAAAAACGTTGCGCCCACCCATAGTACCTACACAAAGCACAAACCAAGTGAATATTGAAAGTATATATTTTTTTATTTCAAGACTTAAAATTTATCTAAATTTTGAAACAGATATATAAAAATATGATAATAGTTAAATTACTAAACGTCACATGAATATATGAAAACAATAAAAAGGTCCATACAAGTTCTAGTCGATTTCAAACGTATAATTCAAGTTCTTTAAACCTATCAACATTTTTTCAATGAATAAGTCGTTTAGGTGTCTTCTAGTTTACATGAATGGGTGATAACGATGTCCGATCCACCTGGGAAATTATAGCTAGTTAAAACCATTCACGCGCCGCCTGAGAATCGCCACTTAGCAACAGTATATAAATTTATGAATAGATTTTTACTTCAAAATGTTTAGAGTAAAAAAAAAAAAAGGTAAATAAAATAAAAAAAACCGCCTGTAAATGTCTCACTTCTGATCGTCACAAAGATCGGCAAAAGTCGTCTCCTTTTGAGGAAAAATCTTGTAGCATAGTCGACCACCACGCAGCTCCAATGCTGGTTACACATACAGACATACATGCGACACATGCAGGTTCCCTCGCAATGTTACTTCACTGAATGGATTATAAGCACAAATTAAGCATATAAAAATTTAGTGGCTTTATGTATGCTTTTGTGTGATAACTAAAGCTTAAAACATATATAATGTTTATATTTCTTTTAGGACCGGGAGATTGGTGTGCCTGTGAGGAGGCCTATGTCCAGCAGTGGATTAATGTGGGCTGAATATGATTATGATGATATTTCTTTTACAGATGTCAAGTAACAGCATGTTATTGACCATTTCTTTCATAGATGTTGAGCAATGTCCCACTATTCAGTAAGAGCGGTCTCTCCTGTCAAGGAAAAGGCTTAAATCTTACTCGCCACGCTGCTCCCTAGTGGGTTAGTGGATTTACATCTGAGAGAATTTCTAACAACACGTACAGGTCACGATGCTATCCTTCACCGCCGAACACGAGATGAATTGTAAACATAAAATATAAAAGATTGCGGGTTTCTAGTTTCTTAATACCGATAATTATACACTTGCAATCTTTGTTAAAGCCCATATTAGTCCAGCTTTTGCAGCAATCAGTTTTTAAAAAAAATCTCACTCTCACGCTATTAAAGTATCTCACAATATTAAAGTATAGTCATAGCTATAGCAGGCATAAACAATTTACAAACTTCAATGAAGTTATTAATAGGGAAATACCCATTACAACAACAATAATAATATTTACCCTGTCCATTTGTTTATTCATCCATTTACTTTTTTACAACCTTAAAACAATATTTGATTAAAATAGACTAATTATATATTTTGTACTCTTAGTACTTCAACGTGGAAGTTTCATAGATATATGGTTATGTGTATACACTACTGGACTTTCTTTCGATTTTTTGCTAACCTGCATAATTCAAAGACATAGCGGCAAATTTATACTGTTTTGTATATAATAATAATAATAATAATCATAAGACCAAACACCGCCAAAAAAGAACAATTTTTCTTATTCATTAAAAAAATGGATTTTTTTTTCAGCCTTTTGCCGTCCACTGTCGGACGAAAGCCTCCCCCATAGAACGCCAGCAATCCCAATCTTGGCCAGTCAGCATCCTGCCACCTTTTTTAAATCGTCGGTCCATCTTGTCACAGGGCGTCCTACACTACGTTTGCCTAAGCATGGTCTCCACTCTAACACGTGTCGGCTCCATCGGCCTTCAATGCGCCTGGAGACATGACACTTCCACTTCAGCGAGCTAATTCTACGCGCGATGTCGGTGACTTTAGTTCTCTGGCCAATGTCCTCATTTCGGATTTTATCGCCCAGAGAAACCCGTTCGCGCGTTCCATCGCTCGCTGAGCGACCTTAAATTTGTGGACTAGTCCTACGGTGAGTGTCCACGTTTCGGCACCGTAAGCCATTACAGGTAGGACGCACTGATTAAAGATCCTGGTCTTAAGCGACTGGATCGACGATTCAAAAATATGACGCAATTTCCCGAATGTCGCCCAGCCCAAAAGTATTCTTCTTTTAGCCTCCTTCTCAATGTTGTGGCGGCCAAGTTGTATAATTTGGCCCAGGTAGATATATTCCTGCACAACTTCAAGTGGAGAGCCATTTACGACCACTGGTCCGGCGATACATGTAGGTTTGCCATGTTTTTAGTCTGTTCATCCCGAGACCTACTCGTCTTGAAGAATCGCTCAGGTTGTTTAGCATCTCTTCCAAATCCTGCAGAGTCTTCGCCATGATGACAATGTCGTCGGCAATTCGCAGACGTGTAATGTGTTGGCCATTTGTATTAATGCCGCGTCCGTTCCAATCGAGCGTCTTAAAGACGTCCTCCAATTCATCGGTAAAAAGTTTCGGTGAGATTACATCTCCCTGTCTACTCTAAATGGATACTACCTACCAAAACTATCTATAATCGAATCGATTTAATCAAAATATTACGTCGCCGCACTCACTAGTTCAATCTGTCAAAAAGTGAATAACCAAATGGAAAGAGCATAGTTATCGATTGGTACACTACCTGGCATCAAAATAAAGGTATACCTTATTCAAGTAGACTATTTTAAAAATATCTATTTTATCTGCACTTAAATTTCTTACCACAGATTCGAAACCGAGTCTACCGAGAAAAGCCGGCACTCTCTTTTCTATTTCTTGTTCATAAATACAAAGTATAGCTGTACAGTGATATTTTCAATAAATTTTAATAGTATTTATAAATCATGAAAAAATATAACTTTAATACAAAAACAAAACGGTTACCTCAATGATAAATTGAAATAGCCACCGAATAGAATAAATAAAATGTTTCGGTAGGCTCATTTGATATTTGAGTACTCTTCATAAATATGCGCATAAAGGGATCTTTGTTTGCAAATAGTTATAAATTAATTTGAATTTCAATTCAGGATCTGTTTCCACAGTTATGTTGAGGGGAATTAAGTTGTTTTTTATACATCAAATTTTGTTTTCTAACGGTTAGCTTTAAATGAAAAAAAAAAAAATTTTTTTTTCTCTGCAAATGACACGAGTACTACACGAAAACTGGAGACGAAATTTTCTGTCAATTTTACAAATATTGAACGTCACGTAAGTAAATTTTGCAAGCGAAGGCTAACTCAATGGTGAAACGGTGAGAGCTAAACCATCCATATTTTTAAAGAGAAAATGAATTTAGCACGGAAGATGAATATTAGGCGGCTTCCGCAGAGAGACAAATCGGTTTAACACGGCGGATAAAAATCCTGTAAAATTTGCCTTTACCTCAAATACTATTATACTTTTTAAGTGCAAACATATTCACAGATTATAAATGTTAGAATAATTTGCGTTTTTTTTATTTATGTAAAATATTATTCACTCACATTTCAATAGTTGGGCTACTTAATAAATCAAAATAAAAATAAACAAAAGCAATAAACGCGTTATCTGATTTAAAATTATTACTTCGATTGAAAAAATAAAAACGAATAAATATTTATTTCATCTTGCATCAAAGCACAACTTATATAAATGTATTTTATGCTATAGAAGTAATACTTCACTCAATTTTAATTTAGCTAAATAGTCAAAACTCTCCTGTGTGCTTTGATGTTATGAAATCTTTATTGCGATTGAGCGGCGCTTGCAAAAAGTACGGAAAGTTAAATTTATTTACTGAAACTTTTATAACGTTTCAGTACAGTATTTATATTATGTACATATTTTTTTATTTAATAAATACAAAACGTTTAAAACAACATAATATTTTATTAAAACATAAGGTATTTTGTTTAATTATTATATTAATTTGTCTAATAATTAATGCAAATTATTATTATTCCGTAATAGCTTATAAATGTCCCACTGCTGGGCTAAAGGCCTCCTCTCCCTTTTTGAGGAGAAGTTTTGGAGCTTATTCCACCACGCTGCTCCAATGCGGTTTGGTGGAATACACATGTGGCAGAATTTCAGTGAAATTAGACACATGCCGGTTTTCTCACCATGATTTCCTTCACCGTAAAGCACGAGATGAATTATAATCACAAATTAAGCACATGAAAAATCAGTGGTGCTTGCCCGGGTTTGAACCCACGATCATCGGTTAAGATTCATGCGTTCTTACCACTGGGCCATCTCGGCTTTTTTTTACTACATTACCGATAAATTCGCCGTACGACAAAGAAATTAAATTATTATAGTCTATATATATTTTCCTTTGTTTTATTTAATTGGATACTATAATTTTATTTATTTATAGAGAATGCATTACTTATTATTAAGCAGATTCCACCCTTTGCGTCGCCCACGAATTTTTAGGTTAGATGGTATTTATTTATTTAGTTATGTTAGTTATGTAATAGTAGCGTATGTTCTTTCTTGGGATGTAAACTTGCTGCGTATCAATTTGTTTAAAATTTTATCAAAATAAGTTCGGTAATATTGTAACCGACTGTCAGTCTGCTCACGGAGTTACTTTCACATTTAGAACATAAGTGTAGTAGATTACTATTTTAATATTATTATTAGAAATCAATATCGTTTGTTTAAGAGTAAAAATGACTTCATTTGTTTAGATTTGATGATAATGTCTCCTGACCTATTTCTACCACGGCAGCCAATCTCAAGAGATTATATTAAACTTACCCTCTTAGATTAATAAAATATATAATATGATTTTATATTATTGTGCACAAGTGTCTGCGCAACCATAACACTCACTATTCCCTCACTCTCATAATCCGATAGGACGGTAATCCGACACAACCGGAAAGAATTATGAGGCAGGTCAAACCGCTTTACGTGCTTCCCGAAACATGGGAACTTCCAACTTCCAGACTCCGAACTGCTACTGATAATCTTCGACAGAAAACTCAATAAGTTTTTATTGGGCCGACATGCTATTTTTGGAACCGGTTGACGTGGTTGGTTTTCACGCCGAGGGTTGTGGGTTCGATTCCCACCCAGGACATACATTTGCGTGCATGAACATGTCTGTTTGTCCTGAGTGGATGTAATTATCTATATAAGTACGTATTTATAAAAAAAAAGTAGTATATGTAGTATATCAGTGGTCTGATTTCCATAGTACAAGCTCTGCTTAATTTGGGATCAGATCGCCGTGTGTTAATAATGTCCCAGGATAATATCATTATTTGAACCAGGACCTCGGAATCTGCGGCCTTACATACTCTAGCGGTAATGGACAAGTCATAGAAACTATTGCACCACGCTCGTCCACTGCGAGTTGCATAATACATATACAAGTACATACATTTGGCATAATTTTATTCAGCACTTGCTGGTTTTCTCACAACCGAACACGAAATTAATTAAAAACACATGCTTACTACGTAAAACCTCTGTGGTGCTTACCCAGATTAGTTCCTGCGATATTCGTTTAACATTCACGTTCTATCCACTTGACTGAGTCATCGCGGAGTTAAAAAAAACTCTTGTGTAATAGAATTTGAACGTGTCTATTAACGTTAAATGCTATTTAAAACAATAATAATAAAATAACATTAGCGCAAAGCACCTAGTTGCTATAACACTTATATTAAGCCCAAGCCAGTCGGTTTTAATATTACTTCGAATAATGGAAGTTTAATGTAGGAAATAATTTAGTAATGGCCAATCTAATTAAGATATTATATCTCTTACTACTAAGAAATATCGAATCGTTTTATTTGTTATATTTTATTTTCCTTTTTATCCACATATTTCTGAGAACATTCACCTACCTATATTATAATAATAATTAAAAAAAACATTAATATGCTCATACACTATCCTTTTTTTGTATTACCACTTTTTTTGTTACTAACAATATAATCAAGGAATTACTTATAACCTTTTTCACTTCAACATGACTTTTTTTTTAAATAGATAAGAAGACAGACAAATGGGGCCACCTATGTTAAGTAGTCACAACCGCCCATAGACATTGGCACTAAAACAAATATTAACCATTCCTTACGTCATCAATGCGCCACCAATTGCCTGGTTAAGAACATGCGAATTTCAGTTAAGATTGACGCTTTGAATTAACTTAAGAGATATAAACATTTTACAAGAATCCTGACAGATATTTCGAATAAAGAAATGAGTAAAACAATTTAATATTAAATAAATATTTACATAATATAAAATATGTAAAATAGGAAATTATGTAAGAAACATAAATGCATAACAAGAAACAAGAAGAATAATAAAATTTGCTGCTAAACTTATTCAGTATATTCTTTATGTTGAAGCTTTTACACAAACGAAAAACATGACAAAGCAAATTAATAATCATGCCTCACTGTTCACAAACGGTCTAAATTCGATTCTGCACATACAGAGAATGTTTGTATGCTAATTGATTTTCCTTCTGTTCACCCTGCGTACACGCCGACTTCGTTTCGACATTCAACTAGCCAATTAACAGACAGCTTCGATATTCACTTTACGAATTTTGAACGTTGATGCTCAACGTAATTGTAAGCAAGCATCTGTACTCTACAGATTATAAATACAGACGATTATAAACAGAACTTGGAACTAAATACAAAATTTTGCATTAAATTAGAACCTCATTTTAAATAAAACAAATGAAATATTTTACGGAGTATATAAAACATATTATTAATATATATTTAAAAATGAAAAATAATAAATTACTATTTTAAGTACACGTTTTTTTAAACAATGATTATAGAAATTTGCGAAAGCGAGAAGAAACAAATCTGATTCAGAAAATAAGTATTGTTTATAATATATTTAATAACAATCAATTACTTTTAGTTTAAAAACAATATAGAAACTAAATGTATATACAATATTATTTACGTTAAACAGTATCGAGAAAATCATGTAAACATCTGACTAATTAAAACCTTTAAGGTTGCGAAGATAAAGTATCAAGTCTCAAGTTACTGCCTGAGGAAACATTTTTAGCTTCAGCTTACACTGTCTTCATTATCGTCTTATTACAATACCTAATACCCAACCGAGGTGTAAACCTTCATGTGTTTGTCTGTCTGTCACTCTTTCACGAATATCCCACTACACTGATTTTGATGTAATTTGATATAAAGCAAGCTTAAGTTCCATGGAAGAACATAGGCAATGTTTACTTAATACCTGATCAAAGCCTTAAGACGTGGACGAAGCCAGAAGCGATAACTGACCACACACAACAAGCTTTATTTTTTTACTTTACTTTATACTTTATTGTACACCACAAAGAGAAAAAGAATACAAAACATGGATACAGCTTAAATAAAAGTAGCATACAATTTTGGCGACCTCTTCCAGGCTTTCTTGCTTTCCTTCGCTACATAGCGATCTCTTCCAGGCAACCAACGGAGTAAGTGATAACTCATAGTGTAAAATTGTAAATTGTGTAAATAGACCTAAGCCTAGACTACTGATTTTCAAAAGATTTACTTTAAACGCATGTTTAATTTTAATAAAATTTTCCTCAAATAATCTGTTTACAGTTTTCCAGGCAAATATTAATACTGCGTTTATATTTCTATTGTTTGATTGTGACATCACCAATTAACAAAGATTTTTTCTATGAATAGCTCAATTTTCTCATTACCACTGGTATTTATTAGTTGGCAACTATTAGATTAATATGCGTTAGCTGCTACGTCACATAATTAGCGGCAAATAGACTGATTCCCTTCATCAACCGTCATTAAGATACATAAACATTTGTAAATGTTAAAAGTGGCTTAGTATGTAGAAGAGCCTCAGAGCACAAACTTGTCGTATTTCATTTAGTTATTATTAATTAACAAACCATGAAGAAGTGTAGCATATTCATCAGTTTAATTTTAATAATAACTAATATTTTTGTTAGTGAAGCAGCCAAAAAAGGTATAAAACCATTTTAATTTCAATTTACTAAGTGTTTATTAAATGCAGCTTTTAACGTTATCATCAAACATTTGAGGAGAAAATAGTTCACACATTAGATACAATTTTAACCAATCTCATTTCCATTCCGAACGTAAATTAATAGAGAAACGTAAACTAAGTAAAAATCGCAATAAAAAGGAACCCTTACACAAGCTGGGCTTCTTTTGCAAACTCTTCGTTTTTCAAAAGTTTATCGAATTCTTCCTTTAGTTCATTCATTTTAATCAAAGCTGAAAGCTGTAGTTGTGTTTGATAAAAAAATTTGTTTAAATGTGAATTAAGAAGGTTTTTATTAGTCATATATATCTTATAAGTGAACAGCAGATGTAATATTCTTTTTAGAGAAATAAATTCTTTTTAAACCTGATTTATTAAAATGTATTAAGGCATTAAAAACGTAATGTAATTTAAAAGTTTTTCAATTCAATTTTCATTACATTACGTTTTCTAAAAAGCGTTTAATAATGAAAGAATAATATTATTTTTAGACGACTGTGAAAATTGCGTAAAAATTGAAGACTGTCCAACGATAGCCAACCTGCCTACCGAAAAACAAAAAATATGGCTAAAACGATTTCCCTGTACGATTTTTCAAAAAAATAAACACTCATCTCTTTTCGATTTCTCGACAGTCGCAAAAAGAGATCATGTAAGTATTTTGACGTAAAAAAATACATATATAAATATAAAAATACTTCTAACGATAATACAATGAAATAATTATTTTTCTTTTGTTTTAAATGTCCGTATAAAAATATCTTATTCGCTTTTAGATACTCTGACTATATTTAATAAAAATCGTTGTCTAAAATTAAAAAAAATTATATATGTCCCCAATGTCCAACGCAGTTTCGTGGCGAATTTAATTCCACGTTTAATAATATATATTAGATGTTTGATTTAACAGTATAATGGTAATAATTTTTTGTATGTAATATTTTCTCAACATTCACTCAATGTAATTCAAATAAAAATAAAGCACACAAAATAGTAATAAAGCGATACTCTCACTATGTGCATCTTCTTGGGCGATTCATGGTTGGTGGCATATTTTTGTTGGGTGTATTTTTGGCGAAATTTTAGATAGAGTGTAATTTATTCGGAATAGGTTAGAATAAACTCGGCAAAAAAAGAAATCTAATAACAGTTAATATATGAGACGTGAAATTTTCATTGGTAGGAGAAGAGAACTCATGCATCTCAAATCTTGCCACTAGTTTTTTTTTTTTAATATGTTGTAAGTTTTATTATTATTTTATATTTTTTCTTCAAACTACATAAACTAATACACAATGGAATAAATGATAAAACCATTTAAAATATTAATCAGCCTTTTTTGCGGTCCTCTAATTACACTAATTAGAGTATTTGTAATAGGTATTTCACATATAAACATACTATAATATGTATAATAAGATTATACAGTGCTAGAATATATTATTGCAGATATGCTGCCCAAATTCGAATGTTCTGAAAATTTTTCATGATGATAGAAATACTCCACGTCCAAATAGTTATGAATATCAGCAAACGAGACAAAAGAGACAAATTCAACAAAGTGAGGTCAAAGATCAAAATATTAATGGAAATCCAATACCTGATCTGATGAACGAAGGTAACGAAAATACAATTTCAAGTAATACGGAACCGTATTATCCTAACCAACAAAACCAATTCAAGTCGGAGTTGACATCATCATCATCACAATATGACCATATTACACAAAATACGCAATATTTGCAAGTATCTCAACAACAAAATCCTTTTTTTAACAATGGCGATGGCAATTCAGGCGCTCAATGTACAGAACAAACGAGCTTGCTACCGGATCCGAGGACAGGTTGCTGTGGCCAAGACATGTCTGATTCATTCAGTATTACAGGTATGCTTTATTTTAATCTTAAAAATACATTTTCGCAATAAAATATTTTGTATATTATCTATATTATATATAATTTAAATTTATTTCCTGCATCTCGAAAACAGCTCTAACTGAAATTTTAAATTTGTCTATTAATGTGTCATTCTTAAAAAAAAACAAATTTCATAAAAAATCCACACTTTTAAACGAGGTCGGCAGGTACTATTTATTTACACGTTACATTAACATGTACCCGCATTATAAATGTTTTTTTTTTACATGATTAAGATTTTGGCTGATTTTTCCTTATATAATAAACTTTTTATGCATACTTATTATGCACAGATTTACAAAGTATACTTAATATATTTGCACCTCTAAATAATTGGGCAAACCAACCACACCAATTATTTCGTCGACGAAGATCCGCCGAAAGCATGACAGACGACAATGTGTTAGATGACAGAATAGCAGGTAAAACAATTTTTTATTTTTATAATGATCTTCGTACAAATACCTATGTACCTATACAACCTACCTACCTACCTACCTATATACCTATACAAGGTAGGAAACATTGTCCTAAATTACAATGTAGTATTAACTATTGTGTTATTAAATCAGGTGGAAAAGAAACGGAATTGGATCAGTTCCCCTGGACAGTTCTTTTGAAAATTACTTTCACTTTTGGTGGCACACTAGCGTCATTCAATTGTGGCGGCTCTTTGATCAGTTCAAAATATGTCCTCACTGCAGGGCATTGCCTTAATGAAGATGGAGGTACTATAGTTGAGTAAGTAAGAAACAATGTATGCAGCATTATGAAGTAAATCTTATCAATTATGATATATTAGCTGTAACCAAAATTAATATTCTTAATCATTTTTTTAAATTAAAATAGAAGTGATATGCTAATAAGTCATTTAAAGTAATTGGCAGTAGGTTTTGTGCGTCCACCCGGGTACTTGCTACTAACTTATTCGTTATTCACCTAGCCAGTTTAATTACAGACACAAGGGATAACATATTTCATCCCATGGTTGGCGGCACATTAAATTTGCATTAGCGGAAGTGACAACAGATAGTCCATTACTAATCTGCCTTTCTATTACAAATCTATACTATCATATAAAGCAGAAGATTTTGTTAGCTTGTTTCAAATGTTTTCAACAATTTCAGCATTGAATTAACACTAGCTGAGTATGATAAGAGTCAGTTTCCAAGAGACTGTAAATATGGGTTAGGCGAAAGGAATTGTATTGACAATATTTTAATGCATGCTAAAAATGTAATACTGCACCCTCAGTATGATGATGAAACGCTTCAAAATGATATTGCACTAATCGAACTAGATGGATATGCTCCATACACACGTGAGTTAAAATATTTTATTTATCAATATTTCATCGTTGCAAGTTATTTGAACTAAGCTAATATATTTTATATATTCCAGAATACATCAGGCCAATATGCATTCCAGCAATCAATGTAGATGATCCTGAGTTTTCCAACTTGCCTCTTGCAGTAGCTGGCTGGGGTCGCATTGGGCGATACCTTACCGATATTAAGCAGTCGACAGTTGTGCATTTGGTTCCCCACGATGAATGTGACCAGTCTTATCCTTATTTATCAAAAACCCAACTTTGTGCAGCTGGACGGACTGGCGAAGATACTTGCAAAGGTGACTCTGGTGGGCCTTTGATGTTGTTGTACAGAAACAATTATTATGTTGTTGGTGTTGTTAGTGGGAAGAGAGCAGATAGCCCATGCGGTACGTCAGTGCCGACTCTCTATACAAACGTATTCCATTACGTTCCGTGGATACAAAGTGTTATTACTTAATCTTATGTTCTTTAATAATATATAATAGAAATAAAATAGAAAAGATAATATAAAAGAACATAAGATATATAAATATATCCAAACCCGTCTGATAAATTCATTCTGTTTTATAATAAAAATAGCTTACGTTACAACAAACTTATCATCATGCTAACATAATAAAGAAGTAAGTATTGTATGTTTGTTTTGTTCTGTCATTTTTTTGCTTAACATACCTAAGAAGTACAAATCCATTTGATATGGACTTTCAAGATAAAATTATTAAATTTAATTTTTAGCCTAATTAATCTCAATTAAGTTGGACATGAAATTGTATAATAATAATAATGAACAAAAAAATTTTAAAAGTTAAAACTAACTACTACTTATAAAGCATCCCCTTTATTTGTCAATATAATGTACATTAATATATATAGTCCTGATACACGTATTAACTAAGTGCTTGTATATAGATTAGTTAGCTAGGTAGTGGTTGAATTTAATTATATATTTACTTAAAAATATCGTAATGTGCAAGCGTTATCTAACCCTGAAAATAACACATCAAGTACCCATCTACTTCAGGTGATATTTCAATTTTTACTGTAGTTAAAATTATTTCATGCAGAATAATGTTATAGTGTAAATTTGTCTACAGCTCCTACTGTACCTGTTCTGTAATTATGTTCACGTGTTTTATTTTTAATACGGAAAGCTACAACATTTATGCCGCTTGGAGAAAAAGGTAAAATAATTGAATCTACGCATGTAGTTTCATTAATGAAACATTTAAACATATTAGAGAAGAAGTTTGTCGGCTATTCGAATCACTGATTCATTTAAATCTAAGAATTATCATTAAGACATTAATTAACCAAGAAAACAGTAAAAAGATGATCATTAGAAGAAACATTCTTTCATTATATTACATATTTAAGCTCCACTGCGTCTTGCTATATTATTATGTCTGTTCGCACCAATATCAGGAACTATTGTGGGGTTTTTATTCCGCTTTTACCAATGGACAGACTGACCTACGATTTAGATATATAATTTATATAAATACTTTGTGCATATATGTTATAGTGATAATATGAAGTTGGAAAAATCATACCTCTGGGGAGTTACCAGCGTGTGCGCCGCTTAAAACTTTAAATCACTAATAAACGTTTAATAAATTAGCGTTTAAATAGCCCTAAAGAAAGTTCTGGGACACTATGTTGAATCAGTGTTGCCCGCGGGAAGCCAGGGCCAGTTGCTAGTACAAAAAAAGATACAAAAGTAAGACTTTATTAAATAATTTTTGCTCTAAGTACACCAAAGCGTGTAACTCACTATGAATGTTCACGGTACATATACAATACGTCAGAACACTTAAATGAACAAACACTATTATCAGAACGTAGCCGGGGGCGCGTAGATTTCCCTGGAGGGCGCTTCTCTTTAAAAGTGTCGGTCGAATGACCGCTATTCGGTGAACGGTCTTTTAAATCATGCTCGCAAAAGACAAAAGATCTAAAGTAAGTTTCGGTAAAGTTAAAATTTTATTGCCACCTAACTGTACAATTGGGAGGAAGAAGTTAAAATTGAAGTTGGTATAAATCTTAAAAGATTACGAAAAAATACGTATAGCAACATTTAATTAAGGATTAATGGAGGAGATATTATTATACCTTTATTGATATATACTTATATACTACATTTTAACTCTCCTGCATTTTTTGAATCAAAGTCTACGTTACTCCATCTGATAAAATCTAATCTATCCAAAAAAAAATCTCTTAATCCAATGCTCCGTTATTATACACAACAAACATACTGTTGCAATAAATAATTTGTAATACTGAGTCCAGTGTAAACTTCAAATTGTCGACTTAATTTCAATAATGTCACTTTTAGAAACGAAACATTATTACGTATCAACAATAATCAAAGTATGAGAAAAATGGTAACAGCATACTGCATATTATATTCCATAAAGTTACCAAAATACAACGCAATAACAAAGAACGTCCTTAAAAACACGGACCCTTTCAAAGTGTTTTCGTTTTATTTTTTACTTCTAACCATGAGCCGTTTATCTTCACCGGGAAAATTTATGTAAAACCAATGTTACAAATAAAGATCGACGAACGATCTGTAAATTTCCGCACCATGTCACAATTAGTGCGTATCCCGCTATTGGGACGTGTTTTGTTATTTTCTATCGGAGACAGGTCCCTAGTGCGCCATTAAAAAACGTATTTTGGTATCGATTCATCACAGTCATAGCTACCTAAACATTGCGTGTCTTTTGTAAAAAATATTATGTTTCGTATACATTTAATTGTTTTGTCAAATGACTTTAATGAATTAACACTCAGATGAGATGTATGTAGATGATAGTTAAAAAACCGGGCAAGTGCGAGTCGAATTCACACACTGAGAGCTCCGTACCACTACACAATATTGAAAAATTTACAAGGTTATTTTAAGATTTAGACTTTTCATAAATTTCCTTTATTAATAATTTTCGGTTTTCGTATTTTTTCCTATACTTGTGCCAAATTTCATTATTCTAGGTCAACGGGAAGTACCCAATAGGTTTTGATTCTCTTTGCGAATGTATGGGAAATGCGACATAAACGGCCATGTCTTTTGATTGCGATTGATTTTTTCAAAGCTCCAAGGGACCGCAAACCTTAGTATTTGGTATTAATTTAAAGGTATTGACGGACGGATAACGAAGTGATCTTATAAGGGTTCCTTTTTTCCTTAAAATGTACGGAGCCGTAAAAATTTATGATTTTTCGAATACGTAATGCCGAAATCTTCCTACTCTTAACGAATAGTTATGTTCATCAGTGATAATTGGTAATTTTGAGTAACGACTTAAAATTGTTTCTATATTTTACATAAATGCTACTTTAAAACTTACGAAACGTTTTTAATAGGAGCGCTATGGGCCAAAATGATCTAATTTTTACAATTCGTGAAACTTAATTGCGGGTTCAAGATAGATTCTCTGAGTTTTCATGTGCTCAATTTGTGTTTATAAATCATTTCCACCTAATAAAAAAAACCTACACCTATGAAAATCTGCCACATATGTATCCACCAAACCGCATTGGAACAGCCTGGTGGAATTAGCTCCAAGCTTCCAAGCCTCCAAGCGAATCGTTTCTTGAATATAGTAGCTGAAAATTATATAATTAACAAAATTGCAACTAAAAACTTTTGACTGATAACAGCATCAGTTTGAGGTATATAAGCTAAAACTACAGTATCCAAAACTGTTTTCTTTTAAGTTATCTGTGCACCTAATGGGGCAACAATTGAATTTAATTAAATGAAATTAAGGGCATTATTAAAGGAATTCTAGTGTAATTTACGATATAACTTTTGTCATCGTATAAGAGTCAAAATAGAGATATTTAAAAAAAAACTCATTTTATTTACCTATATGGCAATAGTACTCATTTTATATAGTGGGCCGAAAAGCAAAGATACGACGAGGTGGCAAAGAAAAATACGTAAAAACTTTAAAAATAAAACCACCATATGACTGAACTAGAGATGTTAAATTCACAAAATAAAAATAGTTCATAATTAATTACAAGAGTAATGACAATATACTCGTTTAACGTTAGTCGATATGACATAATTACGCGAAAATATTTCATTCTGAAAATTCGGGATAATTACTTTGCCGGTTGAATAATTAGGTCGGGTATTTGAGATCGCTTAGTGTCATTGGCGGTGGTTCCCGAAACACTTTTACCCAATGGATTCGATCATGGATGAAGCGAACCAGAAATACAAGATTGTTTCCGTTCAATAGGTCTAATCTCTCAGTTGGGTATTCGTGCTGAAATGATCCTCTTTTATTGGCATCTCTTTGTTGACTGTTCAACATTTTTCATAATAACAGTCACCCGCAAATTTTATTGATGACAAATTTATATGCTTCAAACAAAAAGCGACTATATTATATAATCATAAGATTCTATGAATAAAAAATAATCAATTATTTTCGTGTAGATGTGAAGCAAAAATGTGCTCTTAAAAAATATATTTTTTTTGTATATAATTCTATTTAGGAACACCTATTTAGAAAGGCAAGATAGCTCAGGGCAAAGAACGAGTGAATCTTAACCGATGATCGTGGGTTCAAAGCTGGGCAAGCACCACTGAATTTTCATGTGCTTAATTTGTGATTATAATTCATCTCGTGCTTGATGGTGAAGGAAAACATCGCTTCCGAAATTCTGCCACATGTGTATTCCACCAATCCGCATTGGAGCAGCGTTGTGGAATGAGTTCCAAACTGACATTCACAGGCTGTTACACCTATTTAGGAGGGTGGATGGGCTAATGAGAAATCTGGTGGTAGGTGGCCACCAGATCTCCATCTCCAATGCGCCACCAACCTTGGGAACTGAGATTTTATGGCTCTTGTGCCTGTAGTTACACTGGTTTACTCGTCCTATAAACGGGAATACAAAAACACTGAGCATTAGATACTATTAGCGGTAGAATATCTAATAAGTGAATGGTACCTATCCAGACGAGATTGAACAAAGTCCTACCTATAATACATTAAGATTAAAATATACGTTTCAATTGAATCCAAATAAATAATAACAAATATAATTATCGACCATCACGGAATGCAAGTCTAGGTCTATGCAAGTTTTAGGATCATCATTAAAACAATGCAACAACCAATTTTTATTAAGAAAATGAAAACTAAGTAACTACTGATTATTATAAATAAAATAACAAAAAAATATTATTAAAATAATTTCTATTATCAGTCTGATATTTTCTTTCATCCGAATTTGAAACTAGTCGTAATACAAACATGAAATTCGCTATAAATATGCAATGATATCCGACGCCTGTTTCATATGCACCGCTTTATTCGAAGACCACATTGGTCAGGTACTAAAACGGTAGATAATAAAATAAACATTCACATACGTCAGTTTATCCAGAACTGTGACCCTATATAGACCGAATAGTAGAATAAAACTGTAAGTAAAACTTGTATAATAAAATAGTAAAAAGAACAATAAAACCGTTCAATTATTTTAAAACAAAAACTAAAGCTACGATATCTCATAAGTTATTAGCAGATACGACAGATAATTTAAAAAACTATTTATAGTTTAAAGCAAAAAGAGAGACAATGTCCTGGACTAAAGTTGTAGCCATAACAGGATGTGATAGTGGCCTTGGCTGGGCTTTAGCAGCGCGGATGGCGAGAGATGGAATAATTACAGTGCCGGGTAAGTAAACTCTTAATGCGGTTGAAAAAAAAAGAAACAAGAAATAGATTTCATTTTAATTATACCTACATAATTTACAGTAGTTAAAAACATTTATATAGTTATTATGAGTTATGAGTATTAGTATTAAATATTATACGTAGTATGCGGATATTTGGATTTTTTCTACAATTGTCTTAATTTTGTGTACGTATTATTAGGTGTTTGTTTTTAATTCCGACTGTCAAATATATATTTTTAGTTTAATGTAGAAGCTATTGTTCTTTTATGTATTCCATGAGTATTTCTACGTATAACAAATGTAATTATTTTAGGCATGTACAATGGCACCGCTACTGAAGCTTCGCAGGCACTAAAAAACCTTTGTGCTCATCCATTTAAGCTAGATGTTACAGATTCTAAGAGTGTTAACGAATTTAGCGAATACGTCAAGAGTATTGTCAAGAAGAATTCAAATTACAGTGAGTTAAAATGTTTTAGATATATTAATTGCAGGGAATCTATAAGGTTAAAGGCAATAACTTTTGGATGAATTTTAATAAACTGGAAGAATGTACTATATAAAATTTAAATCGCCCTCCAAGTCTTTGAGTTTGTATCTACATGCACCAAAGTTAATATCAGAAATGACTTTAAAGATTTTCATTATGTTTTCACCGATAATCAGATTTGATCAACGAATATAATATACTAGGCCTTGTTAGCAGACACTTTATGGAGTTTCTGTGGGTTATCAATTTTTAGTGAAGTGCAGTCCGATACGAGAACGAGCGAGTTCTTCCACACCTTCTGCAGATATATGTATACGGATTGATTATTTTTTGTATTTTTGTTATTTTCACTCTATTATCTGCAATAACATCAAATCCTTTGTAAATATTTTGTGCAAATTGGAAAGTTTATATGGTGTTATTATTTGAGGAAAAATACATCTTAATGGGCATGCGCTGTTTAAATAGATATAGTTAGATAAAAATAATGTAAGGCTGAATTGTTTATCGAGAATTTACAAAAGAAAAACCGTGCCACTATATTATGACATTCTACTTCTTCTTAATTAGCTACTTTGTTCTATGTGTATAAAGCCAGGGCGGGTCGCTAGTTTAATTTAAATAGGTGGCGGTGGCTTAAAAGTAGATGGAAAGCTCATCAATATTAGAAAAAAAAACAACTCAAGCACAAAATTGTATTCATTCAATAGGTATAGACTGTCTAGTTTGTATGAAATATTTTAATATTGGTATGCAAAAATGATATTTTTACCGTAAACCGTTTTGTCGTTTCAACTGAAGCCTGTGCAAATATATAACAAGTGGTAACCTTTATAGCAAAAAATTCAAATGTTATCATAAAGTGAATATCAATATGAAAACTCTCATATTGGAATTTATACGAGTTTTTACAATTTGGGAGGGAACGCATATCGCGTACGTATCTCTTTTTGGTTATTTTTATTTCCATAAAATGTCCGTAATTTGTTCTGTTCTTGCTAAGGAAAACATCGATACTTTTTAAACACGTAGGTATATATTATTATTTACATTTGAAAATCCACAGTTGAAAAGCCTTATAGGATCTCATAATAAAGAGTTTCTACACAAAGGTTTTCTTCTTTAACCTAAGCTTTTATCGTCTAAAGAGGAGACTAGGTCCTTGTCCTGTTTATTTAAAAGACTACTTCCAATTATCTAAATAGTAATATTCAATGATTTAAATAAGTAAATAAAATATATATTCAATGAATCAGATGGCTTATTTAATCAAGTAAATTAATAAATTTTTAAAATTTTATATTGTCCTTATAGAATTATACGCAGTAATAAACAACGCTGGTGTAATGACCATTGGTGACTACGAATGGCACACGCCACAAATCATTGAAAACACAATAAACGTCAATTTACTCGGAGCAATGACAGTGGTTTCTGCATTTTTGCCCGATTTACGAAAAAGTGCACAGAGTGTAAGAATTATTTAATTATTTTTCATTTAAATAGATGTTATGTATTGTATTCTATTCAAACATCATTTCATTGCGTTTTTAATTGGAATTAATACGAATCGGCCTATGACTCGTGTTTGAATAGATTTCATTCGTTCATTTGTTTCTCTTTGCCAATAGAAATGAATCGTTAGGAAATTGCGGTTTATATTGCAACTTATTTAACATAATTAACTTGCTTTAGTTATGATTATTTTGTTTTAAATATATGATTCATGATGTTCTATGGATTTGAAACCAACCAGAGTTTTCCAATTCACTTTCCCATTTATAATATTATTAATAGGAATATTATAAAATTATGTATAATTTTCGCTATTTATGTTTTCAGGGTGTGAAACCTCGTATCATAAATGTAGCTAGTCACTGTGGCTTACATCCACTTCCTGGATTTGGTACCTACAGCGCGAGTAAAGCTGGTGTATTGGCCTGGACAAAAGCCTTACATATGGAATGTGTACAGGATGATATAAAGGCACTAGCTTTTATACCAGGTGTTTATTGCATATTAAAAAAAAATAAGCAACTATTTTAAACACATAATATTTATTTACTTCAAATAGGTAGAAGTTAAACTTCTTAAACTTCTTAAATATATTTCAGGTGGATTCGTCGGTTCTAGTAATTTGTTAAAAAATCAACTTCTGAATGGGAATGCGATGCTGGAACATATGAATGAAGAACAGAAGGCTTTACATGAGAAGAAAATACGAATATTGAATAATTATTTAAAACAAGCATGTAATAATACCAGATTTGATTCCCTAAACGATGAAAAGATAATTGAAACCTTTATGAAGGCTCTCACTGATAATAACCCAAAGAAAATGTACAAAGTTGAATCATTACGTTATAAATTTTATTACAATTTATTCAAATTACCGTTGCCAGACACAATATACAAAAGCCTTATTAAAAAATTTCTAAAGTTCCCTGAACTTTAAAAACTAAAAAGTTATCGTTTCTTGTGTCATTTTACCTAAAAAATGGTAAATAATTAATTATACAGTGTAGTATAATAGTGTTTATATACAAATTATTACATTACAAAAAAGAATAAATGTATATGTTATTTTGATTATATTGAAAAATAAATACAAGTTAAAAGCAGAATAATAATGTTTAATTATCACCATCCCACAATAAAGCTTATCTTTATAGAAGATTTTTGGTTTAAATTCTAGCAAGCATAACTGAGTTTTCGCATACTTAATTAATCTTGATAAATCATCTCGTGCTTAGTAATAGAGGAATCACCTAATGGAAACCTGCATAACTAACCCGCATTGGAGCAAAGTGGTCGAATAAACTCCAAGCTTTCTTATTTAAGACTAACACTCACTCTTCTTATATCAATTAATATAGATACATTACGTGTACGAAAAAATAGCGATAATATTACTTTGGCACCACTAATAAGACGCTATCTTACATAATGTAATAAATAAAGCAGCACTAATCATAATATTTGTGGTAAGTTGTAAATCAAGTGCAGTTTAATTCATATAGAGGTGTACTGCTAGTTTGGCACCTATGCTGTATTAGAATTGGAACAAGACTATTATTTGAACTAGGTATAGCATCTTAATCTTTGGAACCTAATTAATACCTATTATATGTAATATTATAATAGATAAAATTGATATGAACAATGCATAGTTGATATGTTGTTTTATTAATTGATAGATTACAGAGATAATATAAACAAAGCAATTACAGTTAGCCTTTTTACAAAATATTTGATATTGTCAAGATAGATTGTAGAGATATTGTGAGTCATCATATTTTGTATTTGTCATCTATTTTAATACTTTAAAATAATACTTTAAAATTAATAGGTGTCAATAATTGATTTTATTTAAATATTTTTTAAGTGGATAACCCTAAATTCTCCGTCAGTTTAAATCGTTTAATCACTGTCAAAGTCATTTGTCAATGTCAAACTGTTTTGTAAAATCGTGTGTAAGAGGCAGTAATTCAACTTATACATGTTATTTTGAAAAATAAACGTAAATATTTTTGATGAAATCGTATCATTATAATTATTTTTATATGGCATGTACCTAAAGTAATAATACTAACTTATTACAATGGAAATACAATTTGGTCCGAATGCTATCGATGAGCCGGTAAGTTACGCTTTATTTAAAAACTAGCTTATATCTCTAAACACTTTTTAGGTCCGATAATTGATTAAATATTTGACTTTAAATATGAAAGCGTCAATCTATTTGTTTACAGAGTTTGCTCTACAAGCTTCAACGCAAAATTAAAGTTTTTAATACAAATAATCCTTTACCAAATCGTGGATACAACTTAGTAGCTTGCACTAGCAGATATGGCATAGTATTTGTAGCTTCACCGAATGCTATATTATCGGGTGAGATATATTACTGTACTTAATTATGTGTTTATTTTATATTTTTTCAAGTAGAAAGCTAAAGTTACCTAATATAAGGTAATTTTTAAACTTACAGATCGGAATATAGATGTAGATTATTTACAAGACATTTTGTAGAAAGTTATGATTAAAGAATGTGTTTTGTTTAATTGTTCTTCTTTCAGTATATTATCTTAAAGAATTGATCGACAAAGAATGTGAACCACAGCATTTATCTGTAAATCTTCAAATAGAACCTAGCCATATAGCTGTAAACTGTAATCAAGAATGGTTAGCTGTTATTGGTGGACAATCATTACTTGTTTATAAATGCATGGACTTTCATAATGCAGTAAGATATTTTTTTTATTATTAAATACATGAAAAGATAATAAAAATACATTATTTTAAATTTTAATTCAAACAAAAGCCAGAATTAACCTTATTGTAAGTGGTCACCCTTGGCGATAGTATACAACATTGAAGAAGCATATATTAATTATAGGATGAATATTGTTATTCCTTGTACCTGTAATTATACTTGCTCTCTATTTATAGCATTATATATACATATACAGCATTATAAACCATGTTAATTGGTAGTATTACTTGTGAGACAGTGAGAAATTATGATAGAACTATACTAAAATTAACAATTACTACAAAAAAATGTTGAAAAAGTTCTTATATATTTTTTTTATTAATTACTTATTCTGTGTGCTATGGTTGCAAAATGCAAGCGAATATCTGATTTGTTGTTGATCAAATGCAAACATATTTTGCAAAGTCAGAAATTAAGCTCAAACCTCAATATCCAGGATATGTCTCTGTTTATATAAAAAAAGAACTGCATAATTAAATAAAGTTTGTGTTACAGGATATAAGACCATCTGTGTCAATTAAATGTGATGTAAATCCATCAACATTTGTGTCAGCATTACAATGGAATCCCTGCCTACCAGATACTCTAGGAATTATATTCTTTGATGGCACTTTGCTCATAAGTCAGATCAGCACAATGCAAGTGAAAAAGATACAATCGAATGCAAGGTAAGATTTAATGATGTTTGTGCTTGTGATTTAAAAAAAAATGTTGATTGCACTTTATTATACATATCTTTAACACACTAATTTCTTCAAATTTATTAGAATAGTGAAATAATTTATATACAATAAAAAAAAGGATGCAATTTAGATTTTTCGAAATGAAGTATTTCTTGCTTAGTTTATTACACACAAATTATATAAACTTTATCGCCTTAGTTACAAACATTGTTCAACGGGTGATTAGTTAAACAACGCTGTGTCTTCTTCTTTCCAATGTCAAAACAAAAATGACAGAGAGAGATAAATCTATGTTTATAAGTGAGCATTCAATTTTAACATTAAATTATTTTATTACAGATGTTTATGCTGGAGTCCTAAAGGCAAACAGCTTGTAACGGGCAACAATGATGGCACACTGACACAATACAAACCAGACTTGTCTCCTATGAAAATGGTTCCAACTCCAAAATTGTTCGATGGTAGTCCCGTTGAAGCTTTAGCTATTTACTGGATCTCCACTTACCAGTTCGCTGTAGCATATAGGAATTCGTCTGATAGTAGTCGTCCAGGTTTGACATTTATCATTTACAAATAATATCATTTATATTATTATTTGTTTACCACTTGTATACCAGCATTTAACAAAAATATTTTTTATTTATATACGACAATGAGTATTTCATCTTCTTTGTTTAGTTTGTTAATCAAAACTTATTTAACAAAATAAAATAATATATTTAAAAATAATATAAGTACTTAAATTTTTTTTTTCAATTGGTTATCTTTATTTGCTTCATTAGCGAAGAAACAAAGTAAAAAAATAGCATTTTAAAAATAGTAAGTATGTATAGCCTATTCCAGCCACAAGAGAAGTAAAGACAAATAGATGTTGACATTGAATTGATGCATTATTATTGGTCGAGATCTTGAATAATCTATAATATTATAAACTTATAAACTTTTATAAAACTATGAATGTTTGTCATCTAAATGTTGCCCTTACTTATTAATGGTACAATCAAACCATAGTTACTAAAGTGAGCAATAGATTTATAAATACTGATATTTATTTCTTTATATTATTTTACAGTTGTTACTATAGTAAACACTCCCAAAGGTGGTTCACCCTCGTGTTATAACTATGACGATGTTTGCTACAGCATGGGCGCCAATAGACCCTGGTATTATTATCTACAAGGACTTGCACAATGGTAAATATATACAAAGCAAATCTTATCATTTTATATACTTACAGTTTATGAGCATTATTTTAAAATAAACTATAATATCTTATTAATTCATATTTACATATTTCCAATTGCCTCTGAGGTATATTGAGCTTGAGAATTATTAGAACTTCGCCACATTATATTGAATCAATTCACTCTCAAATTTGCACAGACATTTATGAAGCTCTAATAACATTAAGGAGTTTTACTATTTCACACATATATGCACACACAAAAAACATTAATACTAAAAGTAATGTAATCATTCTATATTTAAACAGGAATATAATTATTTCATCATCATCAAATAGTATGGAAATAGCAACCCTATCAACAACAGATGGATCGAATTGGATTCAATGGTGTCAGGTAAAATAATATTATTGTCAGGTGAAATTATATTCTTCTGTTGTAACAGAATAAGATATTTCTGTTTAATATAATAATAGCAAGTCTTGTCATACATATGCGCTAATATTAGTATGATTAGAGAAAAAATTACTTATTTTTTGTGTAATTATCCTTATAATAAAATAAGGAAAGCAGACTAAGAAAATAATATTAGTGTCAGGTAAAATTATATTCTTCTGTTTTAACAGAATAAGACATTTCTGTTTAATATAATAATAGCAAGTCTTGTCATACATATGCGCTAATATTAGTATGATTAGAGAAAAAATTACTTATTTTTTGTGTAATTATCCTTATAATAAAATAAGGAAAGCAGACTAAGAAAATAATATTAGTGTCAGGTAAAATTATATTCTTCTGTTTTAACAGAATAAGACATTTCTGTTTAATATAATAATAGCAAGTCTTGTCATACATATGCACTAATATTAGTATGATTAGAGAAAAAATTACTTATTTTTGTATTATTATCCTTATAATAAAATAAGGAAAGCAGACTAGCAAAAAGCCACCTCCTGGTTAATGATTACCATATGCACTCTGGCACTTACAATAAAATGGCAACATTCTTCAACAGCTAAATTTAATATGGGGCTAGGCATAAGATCTAAGATGTTATGTCCCTTTGTGTCTGAAAATACACTGACTAACTTACAATTCAAAATAGAATCCAGCATTACTTTATAAATATTTGCTGTTTGGTGGTGTAAGTTGGTGGTATCTAGTAAGACCTGCACAAAGTTCTACCACTGGATAAGTTTATTAATTGATTCAAATAATTTATAAACATATTTTTATACAGACCGATGAAGCAAGACCTGAACTACCATTGACTGATAAAAGACAAGAGAACTACCCAGTCGGTATTTGTATTGATACAGCAGCCATTCATCAGCTACCTTGGGGTAAGTTTTATTTATTTATTTGTAATAGCACACTTACAACATACATTTAAAGCATTGAAAATAATTATTTTATATAAAAAAAATAGTATATCTAATATGCAGTGTACATAGATTGACTTCCAGATTCAATCTAATCAAATTTAAATTAAATGTAAGAAAAAATCATCAGTAATTATTAAAAATGTCAAGAAAGTTTTAGAATAGAAAAGAATACAAATAGTAAATTATACTTAATATAACTATTGTTATTTTATTCATGGAACTTTATTTTTTATTATTTTATTTAGTACATACAAATTTAATTTTGTGTTGAGATTTTCACATATGTGCATTCCTAAAATTGATACCACACTTTAAAATAATAAGACATCGTAATTATTTTTTTAACAAAATTTCTTCATTTTTTGTGAAGTAAAATGTTAAATTAATGAATTAATTATGTACTAGTAACAGTTATTTATATACTTAACAATAAATTTTAACTATTTACGAAAAATTGTTTATTCTCTTTATTATAAAAATACAACAAATATATACTTAGTGCTATTTTAAATCACAACTACAAAGGATTTATCCTAATAAAGCATCTGAACCAGTCAACCTTGGAGTAATGAGTGGGATTGATTGTCTTTATATTTTAAAAAAACGTTAATATTTTTAGGAGAAAACGAAACTCTTCCACCGATGCCGCTCCTCCATGTTGTATCTCAAACTGGGCTGTTATCTATTTACAATATTGTAAATCTAAATAAATCGGCACCTCAAATATGTACGCCGCCTCAACCTATAGCATTGCCAGCAAATGCTTTGACAAGGTATTTTTTTTTTTTAATTTACATTGAAGCCTATTTACACCAAGAAATTATAAATAATCCTTCCATGCACTGTCAATCAAAAGATTTAAGATATGATAATATAATATTGTATAGTGCCTGAAATTGAACTAACTCATAATTCAAACTGTCACAATCACAATATAAATCAATTATGTATTTTATATATTTTAGAAATATTCCTGATGATGTACCGTCGCAACCTGAACCGCCACCAGAGGCTGCCCAACCAAAGGTATAAAATAATTAACTTTTCATTGAATATTTTAAGTAATAGTGTAAATTATTTTACAATTTTATAATTTAAATATACTCTAATAAATTATAAAGGAGAAAAAACACTTATGAAGGAATAATGAAAGAAATCAAGTATATATTTGATAAATAAATTTATAGCAAGAAAAAAAAGAAAAGTATATTTAAACATTTATTCTTAAGGGCCTTTATAAACATCAAAAGGCTTTATTTGGTGCAAAATAACAATGTCATTTTTCAATTAATCAATTTGCAAGTAATGTTTGAGAAACATACTAATGTGTAGAAGTTTTTAAGAAACGATTTACAAAAAATCCCTACATAAAGAAATTTATAATGCAGACGGCATTCGATGAATATATTACATGCTCCAATGTTTTTTTTATATATAAAATTAATTTCATAGAATATGGGTACTATGTGGTTTACATTTTTGACAAAGGCTTTTAATTCGCACGCATTTTTCACCATCATTTTTTATTACGCACGCCACTGAACCAAATCATTAGTGGCTCGGGCCATTATAATTTCAATGCGTGACCTTACTCGCCCCACATACAAGTGCAAGTCAGATAGCGATTGTGCCTATCCGGATACACATGACGTGACACATCTTCATCCGACATATTCAATTGTAAACACATAATAAGCACAAGAACTTCGATTTGCTTGAACCCGCAAAGCAATACCTTGCAAAGACTACAATTCTTATTTATTAATGTTTTATAACAACCTGTAACTGATTCTAGTAATGTCATACGTCTCTCTCTCTCTCTCCCCCCCCCCTCTCTCTCTTTCTTTCTCTCTTACACTATTGTAAAAGATTAATATTCTTTTAATATTTCACTTAAATTCAAATATCATGTCATTGTTGTAAGAATTATATGCCTATAAGTCAACCTATTATTATAAGCATTAAAAAAACTTACGATACTTATTTTAACAACCAACAGCAACAAGTTGTACAACAGCAACCGTTGATGCAACCACAGCAAGTTATACAACCGCAGTCTGTCGTACAGTCGCAACCGTTGATGCAACCGCAACCTATAATACCAGAACCCCAAAAGCAACCAACGGTTATAGCACCCATGAAGACGATACCACAGCAACAAAGCAGCCCATCGTTCCTATCAGGTGAGATACTAATATAATTAAATTAATGTAAAAAAAATTAATAAAATTACCGAGCAATTATGTTTACTAGGTTGCAGGGCTTTGTGCAAGCCCTTCTTAGTAAGTACCACCTGCTCATCAGATATTGTACGACTAAACAGTAATACTTAGTATTGTTGCGTTCCTGTTTGAAGGATGAGTGAGCCAGTATAAGTACAAGGGACATAACATCTTAGGTGCCTAAGGTCGGTGGCGCATTGACGATATAAGGAATAGTTATCTTATATGCCAATGTTTAGAGGCGGTGGCGGCCACTTACCATAAGGTGGCACGTTTGCCCGTCCGCCTACCTATAACATAAAAAAATGACATGGCATTCAAATGAAAGTGTAAGAAAGTTAAATGTAAGAAGTTGTATCAAAGTGGTTGCTTAGCTTGCATGACAATTCAAAAACGCGCACCCATTCATATAAGCACACACACAAATACATAGATAGAGTATTCAAAATAATTTTCAAGAAGAGCAGCCCTTATGTCACAAATGCTAGTAATACCAATAAGTCACAAGGATAGTTTTGTAACATGTATATTATAGCAACTAAAATATATGTTTATTTTTCTTTAACAACAGCCAGTTTACAAATGACTAAAGAACCTACGCCGCCAGCTGTCGCTGAAGCTCCAATCTCAGTGGTAATTTTTACATATTATTATTATTAGTATGTGGTTCAAATTTTGTAACGGAATTTTAAACTAGAGCCACACAACCGACTATAAATTTTGCACACACTTTGTACTGATGACAATATAATCTGATATATTAATTTTTTTTATGGGATATGCATTAAATTGGACTGTTATGTAACATTCTGAAATGTATTTAAAATAAACATTTTCTCTCTTAAGTTTTAATCAATTTTATTGGTTTTTTAACTTGGTTGGAACATCTTTGCACCACAAAATCAAAATAAGCTTGATGTTTAAGTTTTCTTAACATGATAATTATTTAAGATTAAGTATCTTGATATTAAATGTGAAATCCATTATGTTTATTATTTCCATAGTTTTATTATCTGTATTTTATATCACGTCATCTAACGAAAATATAATGATTATTGTAGCCTCAACCAAAGCCAAGTGCTCAAGCCCCGAAACATCAAGCGGTTCCATCGCCCGAAATAAGTGCCGCACTGAAATTAGAACAAGAAAGAATTATCAAAGCTAAGGCGAACCAGGAATTGAAGAATATGCTGATCAAAGAAGTGAATGACTTTCAAATGGAATTGTACAATTTTATGAAACTAGCACAAGAGAACCGAGATAAGGTATATATTCATATCATAACTATGTTTTCGTGTAAATTTAGTATATAATTAATTATATATTATAAAGAATTTCAAAATAGAAATAAGAGTTTATTATTCAATAAAGAAAAATAAATAAATAAACTTTCGACCTTTTCGACAAGAAAACTGGAGATATAATATCTGTGGTATTTGATGATTCGTGGACTTGAAAATAAAATTAAAGTAGATCTTAGTAGTTCAGTGGAATAGTGTTGTATTACAAATATAGATATACTAATGAAGAACTATTTCCAGTATGTAAAATTACGGTTTGTTCATCATTACTTACGTTATATTCTAATGCCATGCATTAGAATACAATATAAGAAATGAATAATTAGTAAATGACAATAGCATACAAAATAACGCATTTTGAAATCTATAAAAATTATAGCACGCTTACTTCTAAAGCACTTGGTACACACAACTATCTTGTTGCGTCAGAAACGTTTTATAAAAAAACGTTACATATAGAAAAGTTACGCACAAAAATGACTTATTTTAATTAATATTTAGACTTATTAATTAATTTCAGTTTACACGAGACATTCAATCGATAAACTTTGACGTGGAAATGAACATGAACACAGAAACTTTGAAAAAAGAATGTGACATAGAAGAGCTACGTGACAACGTGACGCAGCTCAAGTTAGAACTTGTCCGCGCGTGCGCAGTCGTCGCCGAGTCGAGGACGCTGGCTGAGTGAGTCATAACTAACTTGTTTATAATAATAAAAAATAAATACGACAAAATTTTATCCCATGACTTTCTTTATTTTCCTTTACCGCTGACCATGGATAAATAAGGTTTTTGAAAACTGAGTAGCGCTTATCTTAATTTTAACAAACTTCAGTTAAGATCAACGTAACCTTTTATAATTTCTGAGCCATCTCGGCTCATAGTTGCGAATCAAATTATCCATTTCTACATATGATTTTTTTATTTTTCTTATGAAGAGCGAAAGATCACCAAGAATGGACTCAAATGGATCCACTAACAGCGAAACGAATAGCGTCTATAAAGAAACTAGCGTACTACGTCCAGAATCAGTTAGATCAAGCACTTAAAGCGCTTGATTTCAAATGGAACGAAATTGATGCAAGAGATCAGTTTAGCAAGTAAGTACTAAATATATATTATTAATATTTAATTTTAAAATAACAAAAATTTGTATAAAACTTGCAACAACATTACCTTTATGAATATAGCTAATTTTACACAATAGATTAATTGTATCCAATCCAATACAAGTATTGATATACACACACTCAAGAGTACACACACACACACTTACCTGTACATAGATGTTATACATACATTTATTTGTATAAATTTTAGCTGCTCTTTACCTCATACTAGATAAACGGAGAAATTTATAATAAAACACTACTTAATACTGAAAAGAAAACCATTTTTGTCTTTTAATAAATATCAAATAAATTAGATGACAACAGATTTTCAGCTGCTGCAAAACCAATACTTTTATGTGGCAAGCCGCGATTGTTTCTTTCACAAGGATTGCTAACTATATAGTACTTCTTACACAAATGTTTCTTTATGTTTATTTTTAAATTGAGCAACAGAGCATTTTGATATTTAAGCTTCAATTCCGGATAGAGTAAAATTATATAAATTTTTTGTTTGGGTGAGGTGAGGTTTTCCTTCGGGTGAGTGGCTGGTGAATTGTAATCCTATTATAGGATAATGCTTATAAAAAATTAACCCACTGAAGAGTTACGGACTACATACATTCGATTCATGTACTAAGTATAGTATTTTCACAATCCAGAACGGGAGAACGAATGATACGTCCAATATTAGACGACGTGTACCAGCCTCTAGTGAAACAGCAGGAAATACTGTGTCGTCAGCAAGCCGAACTCAAGGCATTAAGAAAAGCTATGAACGAATGTAATTTTACACCAATGTTTAAATCAACGTCGCTTTTACGAAGTACACCTTTTAAAAACAAGTAAGTAGTAATTTATACAACTTTAAATCTAGTTAAGCAGGACTGCATTATTTAAAGTATATATACTTGTTGGTAGGGAACTGAGCAAGCCCATCTGGGTAGTTATTACACACTTATCGTTTATTCTCCCTCTGAATAGAACTTTTTTGTATCTCTTTGGAGAGTGAGTGAGCCAGAATAATTTCAGGTCCATCGACTCGTGGATCTGTATTTCTTACAGCACCAACGTCCACTTACCGTAAGAAGGCCCATTTGCCGTTTCGTTGACTTTTTAAAATTGAAATAAAAAATATGCTGAGCTGTTATTTAAAGTACTGGTATTTTATTAAAATGTTCCATTTTGATGAATCTTTGGTGTGATGAAATTGACATTAGGGTCGCAAGCAAAAAGCGAGCACTTTGGGTCGATTTAAGCTCTTGCTTCGCTTTTGCTTTTTGTCTATAAGAACTAATATATCGCCCTCGTGAATTGTTGAAAACTGACTTACGGTGATACGGTATTTGATCCATCCTTTAAATGTTATAATGTTATTATGTGTGTTATGTTGATTTACAAATCTGTTCTTACAGAATAGTTTTGTAATAATACATGTAATTAGTATTTACTACATTAGACTGTGAAGGTGACATAACAACTTTCATTCTTGTAACTATTTTACGTGTAAATGTTTCAGAGACCCTCTATCAAAACTAACTAAAAATATCCTAAATATGAGCATTGAACCTCAAAACAAGGCAAAGGAACAATTACTTAATTCCCAAAAGTTAGACGCTCTTCGTGACATGTTATCGAACCACATGCCAATCAAAATTAAACCAGTCAACCTGGAAATAACACAACACCTTGAAACTCTGAAGCAGAGATATGCAAATAGTATTAAAGAGAAAGAAGAAAAGAAACATCAACAGGTGCCAATAAAAATCGAACCCAAAAAAGAATTCGTAGCGCAAAAAGGTACGTTGGTATTTGTAATATATTTTTTTAATAGTAACATGTCTTTTTAAATTTGCATTAAAAGATATTCGTGTGTTGATACAGTGTAAGTAAGTAGTTTTTTATAGCGTTTACGTTAATTTGTATGGAATGAAAACAGCGCCATCTAGTGACAACATCGTAATCTAATCGTAATCATACAAATCACAGTTAACGTCAACGCTATCAAATAAGTAAAAAACTCACAATACACATATACATGACAGTTTCTTTTCCGACACATGAAGTATTTATTACTCATGACGTTTTCCGTTATCGCCAGATCCAGGACGAAATGAAATACAAATATAAATTTAGCTCAAATGCTCAGTAGTACTTACCCGAATTTGAATTTGTGGTGTTTGGCATTCCATCCCGCCTTTTTTTTTGATATCTGGTCTATAATTAAAATATAACTAGTGGAATCGTTCGACTCTAACTTTTTGAGACATTATCGCCACGATTTCTAGCACAAATTTAGATGAAATATAAAATGTCATTCTGTGCTCTGTTTTAACAAATTACGTGTATTACAGATATCGAAAAAGAAAAATCGTCGGAAAGAAATACTAAACCACAATTTCCATCATTCACTCAAATGCCGATAAAAATGGAACAGCAAAAACCTATCGCTCCTGCTCTTACTACACAAAATTTCACTCAGAAGTTAACGAATGTGCAGCCAATGAAGAGTGACGTCAATATATTTATGTCGCAAAAGATCGGGGCTCCGACAGCTTTCGCTTGTAAGTAAAATTGCTGTAATTAAAAAAATACCTAAAATATTCTTTATTTAAATTGGCTATTATAAGAACTTTTGAGTCAATTTAAAAGATAAATCCGGTTCGAAATGTAGATTCTACCAAGATGTAACATCAACAACTCAGTATCATTATATCACAGGATACTAAATTTTGAATCGATCAGACTAGTAGAAATTGCTCATTACCCTTTAACAACTCGAAAGAGCGATGATTTTGAAACAGCTGAACAATTTTTTTTTAATTATACCTAAAAATACTCCCGATCAAGTCACCTTTGTAACAAAATCAGCTCATCCGCTTAGGAGCTACGATGCTACAGACAGGCACATAAGTTAAACTTATAACAACCCTCTGTTCGCATCGAGGGTTAAAAAACGACAAAGCATACGACGCTTTAAAAAGCAAGCTATAAGTTTTAAAACTAAATGTTTATGTGGTCGATGAAATATTAGGTATTAAATGAATTTTTCCTAACATCAACATACTGAAATTGTGTAAATATATTTTAATTAATGTGAATCTCATTGAAATTGTATTTTTAGACGCCCAACCGACTGCATTGGAGTCGAAACCTGATATAGTGAAGGAATCACCAGTTGTAACACCTTTCGCGCCAACGACTAATTTGAAACCCGTTAAAGCTGCTAGTGTCGCCAGGACATTATTTACTGATGGTAATACATTAAATAGATTTATATAATTTATACTAACTATAATATTCGACAATTATATAAACGATTTGTTCTTAATTTAAATATGGCAGACGTGAAGTGAGGAAGTTGTAGTCACAAGTGGTAACTGTTGCCCAAAAACACTACTAATTTCCAAACTTCGAGCCAGTGCTGACCATTTCTAAACAAAAATTTAAAAAAATCAGCAGTCTGAAATAAAGGAAAATAAATTATAACTATTCTTTAAACCGGCAATACCTTGCCAACAGTCAGACCATCACTCACATTGTCAAAGCGCTACCAACCTTGGAAACTAAGATGTTATGTCACTTGTGTCTGCATTTACTTTGGCTCATCCATCATTTTAATGGAAACAGCAATTGATGAGTGGGTCATTTATTTTTACTGTCGTTTTCATATACGATGATAACAGTTATATACTAAATCGATATTATTTTCTAGATTCAAATGAAAAACCTACAGAATCACCTTTCTCGAAGCCTCCCAGCCAAGGGATCGAACATGCACCAGTTCAACAACAGAAACTATCGCCTATGACACCAGATACAAAAAGTTTACTAAGAAAAATGATACTCAAAAATGGTGCAACCGTAGAAAGTACGCAACAAGCTGCTGAACCAAAGAACGATGCAAATACGTTTATGGGACAAAATATTTGTTCGCCTACCGCATTCAGCTGTAAGTGAAAATGAAACTCATATAATTATACAACTATTAAAGTACCTCGAGTTATTATCAAAGATATGTTTTGGGAAGTGTCCCCTCTATGATGATCAGATCCTCAGTACAATACCTCGATAAATGACACAAGTTAAAATGGAATATTTCATAATAACAATGTTTTTTTTTATTTAAACTTTAAACTACATTTATATAGCATTTATTTTTACTTTGGCTCTAAAACTTGTATTCAATATTGTTTCTACTGCTTTGTAGTTACTATAATAAAGGTTTTTTTTTTATAACGCTACTACATTCCACTTATCCTTGCTGAATTTCATAATTTTAAACTATCACATTTGAGAGTAACGTAATTATATGAACTTTCAAATGCATATAAATTCCGCACATGAATGTTAAATATAAATTGTGTTTGCAGTTTCAAAACCACCGACAGCCGCTGCGCCAGCAGCTGTATTCGCTTCAAAGCCCACTACTGATACGACTAACATATTCACCAAGAATCAAAGTCAAACATCCGAAGCCACTGTTTCTTCAACCGCTAATCCAAAATCTGAGGAAACAGGTGAACCAGAAGCTAACACAGCTTCAACTAAAGTGGATAAACCCAAAGGAGAGAAACCAATAACAAATATGTTCAGTTTAAAATCACCGTTGGTCAGTAAAAATCAAAATGTGCCCGATGTTTTGAAGAGTAGCAGCCAAGGATTTACTTTCGGGAAAACTGAACCCAAAGCTACCGCTAAGTTAGCCGAAGACAAGTCTAAGGAGAATGTTCCAGAAAAACCTAAAGAAAACGTTCAGCTTAAACCAGTAACAGATAATAAAAATGACAATGAAATTAAACCGTCTCTAGCAGCAATGGCGAGCAAAACTCCAGCACAGTCTGTTATAATAGGTATCTATTTATCTCTTATTTCATTAATCAAATTGGTTTGTAAATAGTCATTACATAGAGACTATTATTTTTAGTTGATCTCAAGAAACCTGCTGCTGAAGCTAAAGTGGAAAAAGTATCCCCATCTATTTTCGCTGCGACCACCATCTCACCTCCTCCTACTGGTAACATTTCTCGTATATATATATATATTACATATACGAAACCTGCTACGCTTTTTATTCTGCGGTATAATATTAATTCGAAACTATGATGACAGCTATAATGATAAAAGTCGATCTTAATAATCGTCTTCGTCAAAAAAATTATTTTGATTAAATCAAAATTGTATATGTATGCTAGTGTGCTAACCTTTAAAATATGCACGTGTTACAGATTATTATTTACCACTAACCACTTTTTTTTATTTTTAGTTTCTAAACCGCAAGTGGAACCTGTTTCGCCTGCTTCGCCTGCTTCGCCTGCTTCGCCTGCTTCGCCTGAACAGTCAGCAGTACCATTGACATCCGCAGAAAACTTATCAAAACAAATTACAATTACTGCCACGCCATCTAAAACGCCTGTGATTGAACAAGCTGCAGAACAATCATCCCAAATAGTAGCTTCAAGTACACCACCTAAGCCATTAGAAATCAAAGAAAATAAAGAGGGTTCGCAAACAGACACCATCCCAAGTCAGCCAGATAATACTGCGACAAATGTTACAGATAATGTATTCAGTGCAGCCTCTACTGAAACTGCATTTAGTGCATCAACTACTTTAACTACAACAACAAGCGAATCCAAACCAATAGTTTTTAGTACGCCCGTAACAACAACATCTGCATCAGTATTTTCAAGCACGCCACAGTCCTTTACATCGCAACCGCCAGCGTTTGCGCCAAATGCATCGTCGGTTTTCGCATCAGCTTCAGCCGCTGCATTCGGTCCTCAAACTACTCAAGCCTCTATATTTGGTACGGCGACATCAACGTCGAGTATATTCGGCGTATCTACGACTTCTTCGTCTATATTCGGTGGTTCTTCTTCCGCTCAAAGTATATTTAGTGCTGCCGCATCGAAATCTGTATTTGGTAACGCTCCAGCGTCGACGACACAGAGCATATTTGGCACATCGCCGACCACTACACAAGCATCTGTGTTTGGAACTAACCAATCTGTATTTGGAACGTCACCTACTCCGAGTCCAGCCTTTGGAACACCGACGACTCAGGCGTCTATATTCGGAACTCCTCCACCAGCGACACAAACATCTGTGTTTGGAACTCCAACGCAAACGACACAAGCGTCAGTGTTCGGCTCACCGACGGCCGTCACTCAAGCGTCCATATTCGGAACACCCACTACTACAGCGCAAAGCGGATCACTATTTGGCAACGCTGAGTCTAATTTGTTCGCCAGTGCAAGTATATCGACTACCAGCGCTCCTTCGCAGACAAGTGGAGGAAATATTTTTGGATCGTAAGTTTTTTTTCATACCTACAGTCATCGGTTTAGATAAATATTTGTAAAAATACATAAAGAATATAAATAGATAATAAATAAATAAATATCGCACTGCTAAGCAAAAGCCTACTACTTGTGAGCCTGGACCTTGTTCCACCAGTGTAGGTGCAAAATTTCATGCATGTTTTATTATATTAATTTTTATATGTAAATTTTATTTTATTGCAGATCATCCAACTCAGTTTTTGGCAGCAATAATACGAATGTATTTGGTAGTAAACAAGGTTTCACTGGAGCGAATCCTTCCGCGGCTAGCATTTTCAGCGGAGGTGGAGCAGCCTTCGGTCAGAAGCCGGCCACTGACTTTTGGAGCGGTGGTGGCAATACTAACGCTTTTGGATCTTCTGGTTTTGGTAATAAATACATATTTAATAAAATTATATTCGATTTTATAACTCCTCGATATCAAATTTACGAAGACCTACTTATGTTATTATCAAATAAATAATACTGAAGTGTCTGTTATTTCAAAATAACTGCTCATTCTTAAGTTCATATGGCTATTTGTGAGTATCAACCACCAAACCAAAACATTTTATTATTTTAGACTACTGCTACCTAACTAAGACTTTCTAAGCTAACTTAAATATATTAACGTTAAAATGGTCGATTTTGAAGGATTTTTGTCACTAATGAATTCCACGCTGGCGAATAAAAATTGTTATTAATTGAAAAATTGAAAAATTGTTATTATATATTTTTTTGTATTATTTATGTTATGTTTACTATTAATATCTGAATTATCGCCAAAGGTCAACAACAACCAACGACCCAAGCGTCTTCGATATTCGGAACTTCGGGTGGTAGCTTCAGTGCTCCCTCCGCTCAGCCTTTCGGTAGTCCGGGACCGTTCAGCGGTGGCGAAACTAAATCTGTGTTCGGATCGCCTCCACAACAACAACAAACAGGTATGTTTTATTAAAGAATGAGATAAAAATGCAATGAAAATTATCAATGTTGTTTATAATGTAAATAAAAAATTTATAATGTAAAAAAAGTTTTATATTAAATATGATCTTAGTATTATGTTAAGTTAATATTTAAAAAATAAAATTTATTGCTACTTGCTTGGTAACAATTATTACTGATTTATTCTAAAATACGTTGTGTTGCCATTTTTTGTTATATATACAATTAAATGATACTTATTTTTGTTCGTATTACATACTCGCGTAAACGTTTCTGGCCCATATCGGATTCAATTTACCACCATTTATCAATAGGTTGCGTCGGAATCGTATATTATCATACAATTAATAATTAACTAGTCTAAAAATGAAATTACCACATCAATTCCCATTCTCTAATACTTATTGTTGATTTTCGAGATATCAATTTCTATAATGATAGTAAATTTGTAGCGCCGGGAGCGTTTGGAGGATCACCTGTATTTGGAACGAAGCCAATGTTTGGGGGGCAACCCGGGTAAGAAATATTTTTTTATTTTTAACTGTAATAAAATAAACTTTTAATTTAAAATGTAACTGATGTTTTCTTACACTAGGTTTTCTAAAAGTTTATAGGGTGTAATAAAATATATGGTTCACTTGCAGTTTTGGTTCTTCGGCGTTTGGTGGTTTCAACAAGAGCCCTAATAGTGGATTTGGTGCACCCGCCTCATTCGGAGGGACTGGCTTCGGAGGGTCCTCCTTTGGAAATACTTCACCGAGTAAAGGTTTCGGAAATGCTTCTCCTAGTGAGTATAGTTCAAGGTTATGATGATTGAAATATGGAAATAGTAACGATTATTTTGTAAATAAAAAACTACGTGCTAGGACTTTGTGCAAGCTCGTTTGAGTAGTTGTCCATCCACTCATCACGTGTTTTATCGCCAATAATACTACGTTTGATGGGTGAATGTACCTTCAAACTGCAAGTAATTGCAGATACAATGTACATAAAATAACATAACGTCTTAGTTCCTAGGGTTGGTGTCATATCAATTAATTAGGTTTATAGTAAATTTAAAAAAAGAAAAGATAAGGGTTGCTTTTAAGAGCCAAATAGGAATTTGATAGTCGTCAAACAAAATCATCCCCAAATTAATTAAATTTACATATATTTTAATTAAAATAAAAAATATCTAAACAGACTTCGGATCACCGACACAGTCGAACGCCACCTTCGAGAGTCTCGCGACACAGAACACGCTGACGTTCGGCAACCTGGCGCAGCAGTCGGGGCAGGCGCCGCAACCCGCGCCCACCTTCAACGCGTACGTATCACTATACACTACGGTATTACCTTAACGTTGTAAAAGCTCCTTTCTTTGTCGCACTTTCAAAAAAATGGAATTCCTTACCATCTCACGTGTTCCCCTCCTCTTACAACCCGGATTCCTTCAAACGAGGCGTGAATCTTGCGGACCGGCAAGGCGGGGGCGGCTAGTGCAGAACATTCTTCCCGACTGTACTGGCCGTCGTCGCGTTTGGACTCTACTACCACTTACCATCAGGTGGAGTGGAGTCATTTGCCCTCAATACAGTGAGGCCACTCAAGAAGAAGTGAAGAAAATTAAATGCACTTTTAAAAACTGTAAAAAATATATAATTGGCAACACTAAAATGATACTTGAATGATAAAGCACTATATTATTTGAAAATGGAACACTTATATACAGGGCTATGTTACCATAATACGATATTAGATTTTTGTTTTTTATTGACAACCACTGCTCTACATGAAGTATAAAAAATATATAGTGATGTAACCTAACACCAGTCCTAAATATTTAAAAAAAACTGACAAAAGATGAAACAATAATAACAATCGTTAATTTTTAGTACAAAATACTATTTAACATGGTATTTTGGTATTGGAAAAAAAATATTATTCAATTTTATTACTGTGAAGATAAATATGATTCTATTACTAATAAGACTCGAATTATGATGAATGAATGACTTAATGAAAATAATGGCTTAATATTTATTATTTCATTCATAGATCGCCATCGTTCACGGGTTGGCGAGGCTGATGATTGTATTACAAGGAACGTGCTACGAGAAACAAGCAGTAAATGGACATTAGAATGGAAATAGAATGTTGAAAGTGTATAAGACAATTTATAATAAATGTGACATTAACAAAACCCTTGAGGCGATTCGAAATTTAAATTGCAAAACTTTGATCAATTCTCTTTCATTTAACGTAAATCGATATTTACTTTAGTTCTAAAAAGTTTAATATAAAAATATATAAATAAGCTCTTATTTAATGCACATACTAACATTTTTTACACTAGACTGTATTGTAACAAGCAACAAAAGTGTAAACTTATTTTTTTCCTCTGGTTTAAAATTCAGAGGGGCTCGATAGTATTGTCGAAGCGATTACGAACTTCGCTTTCTTCCAATTTAATTGTTAATCAATTCTTAAAATATTGTCAATTGTTGGTCATGTGATACATTGAATACATTTTTGGTAATTTCTTCAAATAAATTCGCCAAAGAATCTTTGTCCATACTAGTGATTGATTGACCGACACAAACAGATAAAATAAAATGAAAGCTTTTAATATATTTAATTGGGGTTTTGTTTATGTTAATATCACTTATTATTTAAGTAATATTTCCAACTAAATAATGTTTGCAATAATTGTATTGTATTTTGTGAAATTGAAATAAAAATTAATAAATATGATTTAGTATTTTGTAATTGTTTTTTTTTTGGGTTTTATACGGTTTCAGCCCACGATTATTCCGTCAGTGGTAATGGTCGTAGTAACAAAGAGGAAATAGTCACGGTGTTTAGATGTAAATAAGTTTCTTATCTTTTTTAAAAACAAAATCCCACAACACTTGCTATTGGAGTTCCCATAATTAAATTTAGAAAAATAATGAGAAGAAATAAATAAATTAACTTTTTTATTATAATAGGACGTAATTCAGTGGCTTATCTAATGAACATATACAAGTTATATGCCGAGGTTACTCCCGTTAATTTATAAAACGTGGAACAAATATGTAAACTAGAAGTTTTGATAGACTCTTATTATGATTATTTATATATATTTATTATATTATATATGATTGATTATGATGAAATAAAGACTAAAAGGAATGAATCATCATGAAATCGTCGCAAAACCGACAGCTGTTGGAGTAGACGTGTTCTGGACCACGCCTTGCCAAGCGTAGCGTAAGACACTCCAACTAGGTGAAGAGACGATAGAAGCTGGCAACGGATGGAAATTGAGAGCGAAAGATCGAGCTCAGCGCCGTGTCGTTGCAGAGGCCTATGGACGACAAAGAGATGATGATGACATAAGAGTAAATAAACGACCTACCTAATCATCCAATTATTATTTACATTTGTAATAATTAGCCTTATCGAAGGTTGGCATCGGAAAAACAAACAGATGGACAAAATAAAAATAACATTGTAATGACGTTAATAATTCACGTAACCAAGTAAACTTTACAGAATGCAGTTATTTTGAAATCAAAGGCGAGCATTTCAATTTTATTTATTTGTATAGATAATCATAAATTCGATTACGAACAAAGTTTTTAAACTTGATTCGTTAGTTGAACTGAAGCAGCCACTATTTGTTCAAGAGTTATCTCAACGTATAATAGGAGCTGCGAAGTTTTTTAAAACTTATCCCATTGAAAAGTTCACGGTTTACTAATGAGGATAGAGAAAATGGAGCTGGCATCTGCAAACCAGTTCCTCGAACTTTACATATATTATTGTGTTTGAGTATCTTATTATTAAAACTAATTAATACTAATTAAAAAGAAATACGCACATACCATTATATGGAGCGAACTAGTAGGTATTACTTGTTATAACTTATTTGAATTCTTATTGTTGAAAATTATTTACACTGAGAACATAACTAAATAAAATTTATTGAGATTTACAAATCATGACTATGTGGATTATTGGCAACAATGCTAGAAGGTAAGCGCAAAATGGCTGAATTTTTTAAAAATATATATGCTTAAACCGAGCCCAGTGATTAGAACGCGTGATTCTTAATCGATGACCGTAGGTTCGAACCCGGGCAAGCACCACTGAATTTTCATGTGCTTAATTTGTTTTTGTATTTAATTCATCTCGTGCTTGACGGTGAAGGAAAACATTTTGAGTAAAACCTGTGTCTAAATTCACAATTCTGAAATTCAAGAATGGTGAAATAAGAGTGTGGTGGCATTCCACCAATTCGCAATGGAGCAGCGTGGTGGAATAAACTCCAAACCTTCTCCTCAAAAAAGGAGAAGCCTTAGCCCAGCTGTGGGACATTCACAAGTTCAATATAAACATGAATTGAAGAACATAATTTCTTAAAAAACTCGAAAACCCCTCGAATGTATTTGAACCAAAATTTCCTACTGTGTGGAAAACTCATTTTTATCTTTAGTTTTTCGTCTAAAACTATGTAAAATATATAATGACAAAAAAAAACTTGGTTACGCTGTTAACTAAATTGAATTTCAAACCACTTTCACACAAATTGTACACCTCAATTACTTATTTGGGCCAAGCAGTAAAACCACTAACTAGAGCGAGTTGATATTTTGAAATATTACGCGAAGCCACTAAGCCATCAAGAACGCTTTACACAAAAAAGTAAAGTAAAGACTAAAGACCTTTGTTATCAATATTTACTTATTAAACCATCAGATCTTTATTTTTAAAAATTATGTTTATAATCTACATAGGTACTTATTTAATTCGGTATTTAGATAATAAATTATTTATATTAAGTTTCTATGTTTGTGTATATATAGACAAAATATTTAGGTACTTATATAAAAAACTATAATTAGGCATACTTTGTAGGCTTAAAAACCGTAATAAAAAGCTATAAGAGAATTTAGAGATGATAAGTATGTTTACTATATAATTTAATAGCACAAAATATTAAAATAAGTACTTAATAATTAATGATGTACCTAGTTATAATATAGTATATATATATATATATATATATATATATATATATATATATATATATATATATATATATATACGCTACTTATATATTAATTTGCTTCGTGTATTTTATTTAATACGGCTATAAAATTAATTCAGGACTAAATGGCGAGGACCATTGTACTCCACTATCAAGCAATAAGAGCACTCAATCAATTGAAGTACTAGCAATTCAGACAAGTATCGGACATATTGTTTTTACAGAAACGCACGTTTCGCTCATGACATCGAATTTATTTAGCTGCCCTTTAAAAGAAACAAACATTAATAACTCGATGTTCATTATTATTTAGATACCTACTTTAGAAGTTATAGGGAGTGTAGTACGTAGATATCCAAGCAGATAAAAGCTAAAAAGCAATACGATATATTAATAAGCGATAAATGGTGGTTGTTTAAAGAAATTATACACTGTTTTGTTTTCTTCCCTCCTATGTAAAATTGCTAATGACATAAAGAGAGACGTCGTCGGTGTATAACATACCCGCTACAATTACACCGTTTATTAGGACAATAGGTATGGTGACTGATTTTGAAATAACCTTCTATAATGTAGGTACACGTCTACAATTACTGAAAATAATTTTATTCCAGTAATAAACTAACTGTTTACGCAAATAGTTGCATTTTTATTTACCCATTTTGATTTTCGCTCGAAAACACCCGCAGGTGTCATGGCGCCTGCACGTGACATCACGCCTCAATAAACGACAGTAAACGTTGTATAGGAATTTCAGATAAGCAAAAGCCTTGTTTGATGAAAAAAACTCTTCTAACATCAACAAATCCTGGGCAAATTAGAGGAATTTGCCCTAACAAAACCTTGTTCCATCATTGATAGATCTAGGATGTTTTATTTTCTTCACAAAAAAGCGAATAACCAACGACTCGACTAATTAAATGATGCAAAATTTATTTTTAAAACACGTAAAAAGAACAACTGTTCAAGAGAAACGGTTATAGATAGACGTCAATCGCTCTGATTAGTGTTTCAAATAAAATGGCCGATTGTAGAATTTTATATTACTAAAAACCTTAATGATTTCAACGTTTATATTAAAATTGGATTATTTTTTAGTATCCTTTTAAAATAGTTTCTTCTCTAAAAAAATTTATTTTTTAATTATTTCTTACTGTCATCATGCCTATTATATTGTAATAACACAAATCATATAATACTTGTAACAATATATAACAATAAAAATTAAGCTAACTAGATAGTTTTTAAAAAAGGCGTTAGTGTAATAGAGAATTTTGGTAACCGCTAAAATTATTTATAAAATCCCCAAATTCCAAGCAATGACCGTTTTTATTTGAAATAATTTTGCCCTGCATTGTGCCTGCTACGCAAAAAGAACATTATTACCAACCAAATAACAAGCCAGAACGTCTTATAATTTCGTATAATAACGTAATAAAAGAGCGAAGGAGTATTACGCGAAAGTGTTATTATTCTTATCCATACATTTGATATACGTTATTACGTGATAATTATCAAACGCAAAAATATGGGTCTGCTAAGGGTGAAGTTACAAATTTTCAGAATCCAAGTTACCAGTAATTCTGAAACTTTAACAGATAAGTGACAAATCAAATCAAAATATACTTTATTCAAGTAGATTCTTGCACTTTTGAATGATTATTTTACAAGATTAAATTATATTCAAAGCTACCAACAGTTCGATAACAATTCTACCGAGAAAATCAGACCTTATAGTTATAGTTATAGTTATAGTTCAGTACCTAGCTACTATTTTCAAAAATCAACATACAAGATCATTTAATACAATAGAATTATTTATTATTTATCCTGCATAGAAATCAACGAATAATAGTAGTACCTATACTAATAATTAAAATACTTGCTTGTTTACTATTTTAGTAAATAAATTATATTAGTCAATAAATAAATGTCTTATGCACTTCCATTTGCGAGTGCAACCGGAAATTGAATCTTGGGAAGGGACAGTTTGCTGTGAACGTTTCCGTTCAGAATGTGAGGCTTAGCCGACAGTCGCAACTAAAACTCTTTGGACGCACCGTAAATCTCGTACATCATATATATGCATAATATATCATATTAATTTTGCTATTTCAGACAATGACTTATTTATATTTTAAATCAAAATCAAATTTATCGCCAACCTATCTACTTATTCAGGCTTGTCGATATAAATTAAAAAAAAATATATATATAAAATATATTATAATTTGTATTTATTTTTGACATTTATTAAATTTTTGGGAAATTCTTTTTTAAAGCGTTTGTAGTGGTTTTGATTTGAAAAAATAAAAAAAATTGACAATTTTACTTTGATCATATAAATTATAATGACTTCTTGTAGAGCATATCGATACTTCATGATTATTTTAAATATATAGAGATATATTTATTTATCTTAAACTTCTTCTTCTCCCAGTTTTTTTATATCTTCAAAACAACTGATGCTAAAGTTTTATTTATGTTACATTGTTTTGAAATTTTGATAAAAATAAATAAAATTAAGCTAAAGACTTCGTTCAGATGCTTTCCATTTGTTCAAACATAAAAGTTTGGAACTGTGATTATTACAGTAACAATAACAGCCTGTTAATGTCCCACTGCTAGGCTAAGGCCTCCACTCCCTTTTGAGTAGAAGATTTGGAGCTTATTGCTCCAATACACCCGTATTGGTAGAATACACATGTAACGTAAAAAACTGCTTTGTAGATAATTAAAGGTCTGCAATTGATAAGCAATTTGTAGATATCTAAAAATTCTACAAAGTTTTGACTGGTACTTGACAACATTGCAGGCCGCAGGGAGCATGAAAATGCATCATTTTAAAATAGTTAACAACCAACATTTCGGGTTTACATAATGGATTCCTAAATTAATTAGAACCCCATTTATCTGTTAATGCTGCGAAGTTAAGCTGTTATCGGAACTGTCAGAATCGGTTATTTAAAGTATTTTTATACCGCAGCTAACATTGAAACAATTTTTTTACACTTCAGAAAAGAGTTATAAGGGTTACTAATGTAAGACCAAGTCAGATTGTAATATATAATGATATATGTGCTACGAATTAATATTAAATATCACTGGAGAGTATCTGTCATTTTTTATATTAATCAATAATAATCTATCTGTTCTGGCAACAAGAACATTGACAGATACTCTTTATGGCGGGAAACTGAGAGACTTGAATTATATATTTACGAGCATTGCGGATTGCGAGTTGAGATCTAGTTTTTACAATAATAGCTTCTTTTAGGTATGTTTTTACGATGAACAACTTTAATATGTTATTAAAAACAATCTTGTAAAGCCTGGCTTATTATATATTCTTTGTAATCTGTAGCAAAATATATAACTCACAAAATACATGGAATTAGTGGTTACTGGATCTCGTATAGAAATTAACTATTTGATAACGATTAAAAAAGAAGCGTAAGTTCTGAAAGTTTTTACAGTTTCTTTTGCGGTAAAATCCCGAAATGGTGGTAGTTTTACTTCGGTGGTCGTCGTTTAAAAAAACAGCTAAACTGTCGTAATATTCATGGAGGATTTAAAATAATTTGAACATTAAAATAAAAATTACAAAGTAACCAACCTTGTCAAAATATTAAGAAAATGGCGATTTTAATAAACTGCTTTTTCATCGCAGATTATATAGCAAGAACAAAAGTATTTAAAATGAATTTTCTATGATTCTGATTGTCAACAGTCAAAATGTCATTTGTAATCATTTCGTAATTCATTCGCTGTTCTGTCAAGTGTCATTGTCATTTACAATAATTACCTACCATTCCATGCAAAAATGTGATGCGTTTTTAAAAATTAGTCAGTCTATACTGTAAAATGTCTTTACCGTTGTTATTCTTAAATAACGATAGAAAATGAACTAACGAATGTAAAGTTCATTACATCCTTGTATTAAATACTATGATGTTGTTTCTATTCTTTGCAAGTTATTTGACATTGTTTTGTTGTGGAACATATGCGTCTGATGAAGTTAAAGGCGATAAAAATGTAATTGTCGACTGTGGTACTTTACGATTGGGACAGTACATTTGTCCTGATCCTAGTATAAATCAAATAGATCCAGACACTCAACAATATCGCGGCTGTACTAAAGGAAAGGATATTGCTTCAGATGGAGAAGCAGAAGGTAAAATAAAACAAAGCTTAGTAAATGTTTAAAGATTCATGTGTATAACTGTAAATGTCTTAATTGTTACATTATTTAGTGTATTATTAACTGTAAAATTGTTGCAGTACAATGTATAGCAGCAGATGGAATTATCTGTAATGAAACAAACAATTCTACCTTTAGAAGGAAACTACCCTGTAAATGGACGTAAGTTAAATACTTTTTCTTAATTGTATATTTTATTGTTATGTTTTTTTAATGCATATAGCGGAAATATGAAGTGAATGATAATTGATTATAAAAATTGCTAATTGATGTAAAAGTTTTAAAGAAACTGTTTTTTCTAATTTTCAGGAATGGTTATTCTCTTGAAATAGCTCTATTGCTATCAGTATTTCTAGGAATGTTTGGTTTGGACAGATTCTATCTTGGATATCCTGGCATTGGCTTAGCTAAGTTGTGTACACTTGGATTTATGTTCCTTGGTCAGTTACTAGACATCATACTTATTGCGGCTCAGGTATAAAAACATTTTTCCTATTTTTGTAATATGTTAACATAATTATTCTTAGCACATAAATAAAAGCCAAAATATTACAGTAGTTGTCAATTTCTGCAATTAATTATTTCATATATGTAAGTATAGTGGAGTGACTATATAAAAAATGTTTTAAGTAAAATAAAATATAGTTTTTATAATAATATACAATTATTCAATTAAGGAGCCACTTTACATAATTAAACATCTGTAGTATGAAAGATAAGTCATTATTATACTATAAGCCTAGAAATATTCATATATTTTTTTTAGGTTGTAGGACCATCAGATGGGTCGGCATATGTCATTCCATATTATGGAGCTGGAGTTTCTGTTGTAAGAAGCGACAACGAGACTTACCTGCTGCCTCAAGCCGACTGGCACAACATTACCTGACAGTGGGGTACCATATCCTTTGAAATTGATGAGGATTATGAGTGGACTTAACACAACTTTTGGATTTCATGGACGGAGTGAAGTGTTTCATGAAATTATAAAAACTTTTATTAGTGACTTCGAAATTGAGCTCTCCAACAGTGTATATATAAGTGTTTTTTGTATATATGTAAATATCATAATAAATTTATTCACATAAGCTGTATAAATGTAAATAAAACTATATTAACAACATAATCATTTTATATTATTAATAATACAGATTCTCTAAACTACATAAAGTTGCCATTTAATTAGGTGAACTAGTATTTTCATTAGCATCTTCATTTTGTGCAGCGTCAAATAATGAGACATCTGAAGGTGGTGCTATTAGAGTAAATATCACAGGTATATTTGCTAAGAGCGGATTGTTATGTTTTTCAAGTAACCTAATCCATGACAACAAGGAATCTCGTGATGATGTCCCTGTAAAAATAATATTGTTTAATTTTTATTCTATTATGATATGTACACACATGTTACAATTTTGTGTTATAGCCATATAACATACCCCTTTTAATGGTTCATTGTATATCACTAAACCTTGTAAAACAATCCACTTAAAAGTGTAATAATATGATAACTTATTGTTAAATGAAATAAATATTTACTTCCTTACAATTGGTGTAAATTAAAAAGTTAAAAGTAACTTTTATTTAATATCCTATTACATTGAAATGATAGAATATATGTAAGTGTTTATAGTGTCTTTTAAACCTTATGCATTTCTGTTTGACAAACCTGTGGCACAAACAGCAACTATAGTTCCATCGTCTTGTTCATGTATTGTGCTTTTGACTTGAGGTAATGTTACTCTACCAATAACTCCTGGTATTCTTGGTCTCTCAATATTTGAAACATCTAAAATGGACAGACATGTTTAAAATACATATATATATTGAGGCATACAATGATTATATAAAATTGATAACTTTTTATTTCATACCATCTAAATCAGTATCATCATTATACTCTGGCCTTATTTTTCCAAGAAGTAGAAAGTATGTAACCACTTGATCTTGTAAGTACACATTAAAAGGTCCTTTTATAACGAGTGGTACATCGGGCGGTTGTTCGGCTAACAGCACTTGCTGCACTCGACTTTGACCATTCACAATCCATGTCTTGTCTAAAGAAGCTTCAATTTCTTCTGTCTGACAAAAATGAACGAATGTAATAGAATACAAAATTGTTACACACATAAATGTAAAATTATAGTACATATAAACTTTTTATCACCTGCCAAATATCTATTTTTGTATCAGGGTCGACTGATGTTATTCTTTGTAATGCAAGTACTGCTAATTCCATGGTATCAACGGGCAACTTATCTGGCAAGTACCAAGGACTGAGATTTTTGAATTTAGGCATCCAATACATCATTCTCCAGTATTTTCTGAGTGGTATCCCTCGCCTTCCAAAAATGTTTAATAACATTTGCTCCATTTCCGAATCCGGCATCACTTCTAATAAATAAAGTTTATTGTGGTTAACAAATTTCTATGAATACATTATAAATCATTAACCTTTAATTTAATTCTAAGTTAATTATATTTATAGAAAGAAATCTAACTATTATCCTCCATTTGCTCCAATAAATCAACAGCACACTGTTGTTGTTTGGGATAATGCATAAACTCCGCTTGAAAAATGTTAGTTGGTACCATTTTCCCTTTAGGTAAGACATCCACCAGAGCTTTATAAACTTCCAAGTCCTTTTGTACTCCAAATTCTTTCATCCGACTTAAAGCTGCATAAATAAATTCGACATGACCCCTTCTTCTTGTATCTCGTTCTTCGAACATTTTTATCACTTCTAGATAAGTTTCTTTGGTCTTTTGCGGTTTTGCTAGAAAGGGATCGTAAGTAGTCAATTTGTTGTCTGAACTTTTCCATCTTTGACGAATAATATTTGCTGTTCGAGATCTGATAATATTCTTTAGGATATTATTCACGTTCATATTAGGTTAGAAAAATATAAAAACTATTAATTCCAGCTTATAAGTAAATGACAAGTTGAGACATTTAGATTCACAACCTGTAAATTAAACATAAAAAAAATCCTTTTTTCTTAACCCATAACCTATTTATATATTTTTTGTTTCACTAAATTTTTATTTATTACATAGAAGATAAGACAGACCAGCATAGATCAGTGATGGTATAAAAGTATATTTATTCTGTCAAGTGTCAATAGTGAGTAGTAACTTAAGACAAAGAGATGAGCTTATTCATTAAAAACCAATTAAATTAAAAAATATATAAAAATTATAAATATATATTCATTATTTTATTTTTTTACTAACAATCTTACATTACATTTTAAATATTTTTATCGATGTGTACTACGTCAATTGAACAGTAAAATGAACGCATCTTATCACAACTCATTCAGAACATAATTTGTACTTTACTCTATGACTCTATGTACTTTTGGCGGACTTTCGTTGCATTCACAGTATTTTACAAGTAGTTTGGCCATAATATTGAAGGTGGGAGGTTGTCTTCTGCAATATAAAAAGTTACGTATTTAACTACGTAAAGTGAAATATTCTGTTTCGTTGTTAAAACAGTGTTAGTTTTTAAAATATGTTGAAAAGTCGTTAAAAGTGTATTGTTTTGACTCGTTATATTTATTTGTCCTACAATTCTGTGGTGATAATGCAGAAAGCTATATTTTTTATTTTCACTTTCGCCTTTATACTAAGTACAGGGGGTAAGTAAATATGTTTGAATTATTTATTTTAACTGATGTTTATATAGTATTGTCAAAGTAATTGTAACAATACCTAGAACTTCAAAGTGGAATTTACGTACTCCTTAATAGTTTAACTTTTAGGCACTGACAATTAACACTGAATATTATACACGTGAGTCTTAATATTTTATATTAAAAGAAAACTTCGTTAATGTTCGTGTTATTTTAATTCTTATATCAGAACAAATTATCTACAAGTTTTTAAATAACATTAATTGAATTTTTATTTGTATTCATTAATTTTATTACTCGAAATGTAGGTAACATTGTAAACAACAGTTAGAAGCTAACAAATAAAACTAAAACGGCTACTATTAAAGTTATAAAGTCGTAACAATGATGGACCTATATCTTTTTTTAATAAAAACTACGTGTATTTTATATATTATATTAAATTACCTTATTTGAGTTTATAAGTCTTTTGTCTGTGCCACAGTGGCAGTGCCTAAAAATAGGCTTAATCCATTGTTAATTTATATTGTAATTAGTTGCACTTTATACCAATTGATATTATTTCAGTAGAGAATAATATAAGACGAAATTAATACAAGATATACATACATACGTCATAAACATCTCGTTAATGGTTGCAAGTCATGAAAAATTATATAGGTAGGTCATATTTTGTAAACAAATTGCGTAATATGATGACGTTTGTCACAGAAACGCCGTGTTCAGTTCAAATGCAATGGGTTATTTTTTTATACTGTTTATAATACATGCGTCTTTGGGCGCCACTCCAAACGCCCACGTTCGCTATTTTGTTGATGTATCTACACTTGTTAGAGTTTATCTAAATTTCTAAATTAGATTAATATTAAAATACGAGCATTTATCCTCGACACTGTCTGTATTAACCTCAATGTCAAACATTATAATCGGTTTTGTGACTTATTGGTGATGAGTTAACAAACAGAGACAGACTATAGACCAAAGGTTTGAAGTATTCTTTATGTTTCTATAAGTTATTTATAGCTCATAAATAGTACTTCTTCTTCTTAAATAGTACTTAGCAGTACATCTTCTTCTTCGTGTGCTTCATTATTGAAGGTCGTACTTGTCCTGAAATGCTTTTGGATTAGGAGTACATAATACAAAAACTTTTAATTTATTTAGTAACTTATAAGAGCTAGCTCAATAAATTTTTATCACAATATAATATGAATACATATTATAGTAAGTAATAAGTATTGGAAAATTTCATAATTATACAAATCGTAATCTTGATGTATTCGGCAATAAGTACAAAAAATAATTAAATTTCAAGTGTAAAAAGTAATGAAACTGATATTTGTGTTTCTTTATAATATATTCTATATTACTAGTTACTACAAAAGAACGCGGGATAAAATCTTAATTCAATTTGTTTTAATAATTCATCATCAGCATTATCATTATGCTGTGTGTTGTGTTTGTCTATTTTAAATAAAACATCGCTAGAAAAGCTGTACCCTATTCCAATCGCAGAAGTACTAAAGATAAACAAACCATAAATGTTGATTGTAGGTACAATAAGGTTGGTTGATTACATATTGTAGGTTCAATTGTCGATATTCCAAGCGAATTTTAATTGCTTCGCTATATTATGCACTGCAAACATTTTTTAATTAATATATCTTTACTTATGGTGCAACACTATTCCACTCAATAACCATCCATTTCATAATCTATAAGCCATTTTAATTTTACTACCAAAGTTCCGATAACAACTTCGCCGACATTTAAAACGCCATTTTTGACGCAAATCCATGTTTATCATGATTATTATCTGAATTTAAATTAAATTATTTAAGATCTCGACCAATGATATCGCGTCAATTTAATTTAGTGTCAAAGCTGTTTATTGATCTATACTCCTCTTGCGATCTGAACAGACCGCAGATTCCGAGGTCCTGGATTCAAACCCCAGATCGAGCTAACAAAAATAAGAATGTTATTGGCTTCTGTAGTCTGTCGCAGATTCTTAATTGCAGCCAGGGGTCTGGAAGTTAGAAGTGTATATATTTCCGTAGCTCGGAAAGCACCTAAAGCCGTTGGTCCTGTGATTAATATATTTCCTTTCGTCTCGGATTGCTGTCTCATCAGATTATGAGAGTGAGGAAATAGAGTGCACGTGTGTTTGTGCACACACTTGTGCATAGTAATATGTCCTGCGCAGTAATTAATCTCTCTTGAGATTGGTCCCTGTGTCGATCGATCAGGATAATATCATCATAACGACTGAAAAAACTCTTCTGGTATCCAGAGTCCATCCAAACTTGGCTAGGCTGTTCATCGCCTTCGTTAAGTAGTTCATAAAGAACTGAAAATATAATAATATAATCTATAATAATGAATCTAATATCCACATATTATGATACAAAAAACTTCTATAATAAATTATGTACTTTTGAAATAAAAATCAATTGACGTGAAAAAATTCTGCATTCGGAAATTTGTCGCCTTTGAAAATTGATGGCTCACGGCGGAGAATTTTCAAATGGCCTGGCTAGTTTTAGATATGCGCTATTATTGATAACTGAGCTTGGAATTAATGACGACGTAACCTCAGTCAATTCGTCTACCATAGAATTACAATAAAAATAGGTTTTCGTCAGTTTGCACGTAATATATCTTAATATGTAATGTTGAAAATTTGGAACTTACCTTTTAAAGTAAAGCTTTAGCTAGGTTTGGTTTTTTATTTTATTGAAACAATTTAGTTTTACAACCAAATTACTAACAGGTTAAATAAAGATACAACCAAATTACAAAAAATGTTTTTTTTCGTATTGTTTTATATGTAACTTGTTGTATATTAAGTATTAATTTATACACATAATTCAATTAAAACTGTTGTCTTTTATTGTTTTTAGGTTTAAAATTTTAATAGTTTCGGATACAGCTTTCGAACCATAAAAGTTTTCTGAGCGTACGGTTCTCAACGATGCAAAGTTGTAGGTCGCTCGTGATTTATGAGGAATGTGACATGAATAATGAATGATTTATTGTTATACAGGTACTATATATAAGATGTTTCATGGAACATTAGTGATATTTATAATTAGGGACGAGATAGCTTAGTGGCTAAAACGTCTGAATATAAACCGAAGATAGAGAATTCAATTCAATACGTGCAAGTAGTAATTAATTTTCGTGTTTAATTTGCGCTTATAATTTTCATCTGGTTATGGCTGATGGATATGATTACAAATATCGTTGAGAAAACTGCATGTATCGGATGTAGTATGCATGTACTGGAAATCCTTTTGCACAGCAACATTCACGACATGTAACTATAATATATATTATATATAAGATCTGGAATGCCCTCCCAAACTCCGTTTTCGGTCGGAAAACGGAGTTTGGGAGGGCATTCATGACCCGACAATATGGTTACCTTCAAGTCTAGAGTGAATAGGCATATTCTAGGCAAGCGCGCTCCATCTTAGACTGTATCATCACTTTCGATCAGGTATTATAACAGTCAAGCGCTAGCTTATTTATTTAAAAAAAAAAACAGTATATATCTATAATACAATATAAAGTATCAAATTAGTTTGATGTAAATATCATTGAGAGAAAAAGTTTTATGAACTAAATATAATATTCAGATATCACGAATGTTCTAGCTGGCGCTGTGGGACAATATATGATTTTATTAAAATAGTTGATAAACCGATTTACAGACCACACTATTCATTGAAACTTTTGGTATAGCATTGAGAATTTACCGTACCTACGTTTACCGCAGTTTGAAAATAGTGCAAAATTATTATTTTACCTGAATTTTCAACTTAAAATCAGCTTGTATGTGTTTATCATCGAACTTTGGTAATATGTAGCGATCTATTATCGTGAACATCATTTTATTCACATATATTAAACCACCACTGTTACCCGTGTAGGTGTAAATCGTTTTAATTTACGATTTCGATAAATCGACGGGACAATTTGTTATTATTATCATTGGCTTAATAAAGAACGAGTCATTACACACGCTCACATTATCGTGGGAGATAATAAGGTCGGAAACTTGGAAAACTTTGGGACGGAGTCAGCGGCCTGTACGAAAAGTTATCTATCTGACTGCGATGACAAATGACCAAGTGTGCGCGTTGAGACATCAGTGAAATGGTCGATTTGCTCTGCGATCATTCGTTGATGTGTGCCCCTGGGGATAGTGACGAGCTTTTATCGAAAAGACCTGTGACTGCGAAATTGTTCGTTTGGAAGATTCGATTTGGAGTTTGTTATAAAGATTTTTACATCCGTACCTTTCATGTAATACCTCAATAAGTAATGCACGTTTGCGTCTTTATTTTAGAAATAAAAATATATTTACTAATACGACTTAGATATCCTCTCTTTTACTTGTTGGATATTAATATGATAGAAACGGAGAAAGATCAACTCCAGGATCAATGACTGTACGTGCTTTTCGATGCATTTTCTCGAAATATATCGACAGAAATAACCAATACTTAATATTGGCCCGATCCGGGTTTGAAGCTGCAAACCCAAATGCACTGCGCATTTAGGTTTGCAGCTTTAAAAGCTTGCTAGTAGGCTAGGCCAACGAATTATATATTAAATACAACAAGTATTCACCTGAGGATTCGCCCGCATGTTTAGTTGGCGAGCAGCTATTATATATAAATAAAGTTGTCTATGTCCTTTCTTAGGCTTCAAGCTTGCTTCATACTACATTTTATCAAATTCGGTTCAGCGGTTTAGCTGTGAAAGAGTAACAGACAGTAATTTAGCATTTATAATATTATAATAGATTGGTGTATATACCCTTATTTTCCTTTTATTTATGTTTCACATATGGCGTTAAGTATATTTGCTTAAAATTTCGTTACATAAAATGTAGTAAATATTGATGGCTCTATCCAATATCACAGTTTTTCCGCCTTCGATAAGCATTATCTTATGAAATTCTTCTTAATCCATTAACGAAAAATAAAATAATATATTCACGTACTAGCAATCCAAGGCTTCGCCAGTGTAGCATTTAGTTTGACGAAATTCCTAAAACATCTGCCATTTTGTCGTACATAATTCGTATTTGAATTATACATAGGAAATAATTAAATCATTAAGTTGTATCATTATCACTGGTTGTTTAAAATACAAAAAAGGGTTGTTGTTATATTATTTTAAAAAGAGGCAGTAATTTTGTAAACACTTTCTATTTATTTGTATAGATACATACATACATGTCAAAATTGTGTAAAATCAATATATTAAAATTAAAGTCGAATATGAAATGCATGTATGAAGCTAAAATTAAAGATTATAAACAAATACGATGAAAATTCAACACGGATAAGTGTCGGAATAATAATATATAACAATAGGTAGGAGAATTTATAGAAAGTATTGTGATTGTCGGTTAAAAAAATATAGCAACGTGTTAAAAAAGCCGAGATGACCCAGTGGTAAGAACGCGTGAATCTTAACCGATGATCGTGGGTTGAAACTCGGGCAAGCACCACTGAATTTTCATGTGCTTAATTTGTGAATATAATTCATCTCGTGCTTGGCAGTGAAGGAAAACATCGTGAGGAAACCTGCATGTGTCTAATTTCACTGAAATTTTACTACATGTGTATTCCACCAACCCGCATTGGAGTAGCGTGGTGGAATAAAAAAGGGAGAGGAGGCCTTAGCCCAGCAGTGGTACTTTCATAGGCTGTTACTGTACTGTATTAACGCACTCGAAAAAATGTTAAGATAAATCAGATAATACTATAATATAATGAAAATATAATCAAGATAAAAATGGTCTTTCCCGCAGTTAAAATAATGTATTTCGTTTCAATTTTAAGCAACACTTATTTCTAATAGCAACATATATATTCTTATGACTATATACCATATAATTCAATTCCATTTTAATTGGTCGATCGGGAAGTTTAATTTAAATAAGTGCTTCCTAAAATAAAAATAAAAATGAAAATCAGTTCCAAGTACGGCTGTACATTACAAATTAAATGCATATCTCAAAATTACAAGTACATTTAAGTGTAAAGTGTGTTGTTCAGTCGGTCAGGAGTTGAGCCTTTATGTGTAGTAGTTTTTTTATGGAATTTTATTACTGAATATGACATTGCTACTAGAAGTGTGTCAATCTGAAAAAAAACCATAGCAGTGTGACGATAAGATAAGATAAAAGATATCAGGCGATATTAGTATCTCTCGCAGAAAGTATTCCAGTCATAACAAACATGCGCTTATAAGGATCAAATTATACAAGGGTCAATTCTACTAGTGCAAGCTCGTCTGGGTAGGTACCACCCACTCATCAAATATTCTAATGCATAACAGCAGTATATTCTATAAAAAAAACTCATTGAATTGAATCGAAAAGTAGTCGTTGGCGTTTAATCGTGTTCCTATTTTACTAACACATCATCGATCTAGTTGCTCTTCGGTCGATATTGGATCGGGTTTCGAATATTAAGTAAACATCAACATATAGAAGACAGAAGATTAATATTGATATGACATAAAATAATTAAAGCAAATTAAAAGTATCAATTAACATTACAAACCAAACAAACATACACACTCATAAATTCTGACAGTAAACCAATTGTTAGCGATGTAGAATTTTTTAATCATTTTCTTAAACAAATTACGAGAACACTTATAAAACTTTAGACATAGTAAAAATTAGATATGTACGATAATAAAGTGCATATGTTTACACATTATATATAGTTATATATATATATATATATATATATATAGTTTATTTATCTATGGTTATCTCGAATAATGACGTTATCAATTCTCCCTGAATTGAAGTGTTCAAACTAAATTTTTTTCAAAAATCACTTAAGTAACCCTTGTACGTTCATGTTATAGGAAGTAGGTAATTGGATATTTTAATACGATGAATAATGTGCTATTCCGGATTTGGTCGCCCTTCCACATCTAAAACGTTTCATGTTCGGGTACGTGTTGAAATTTATAATAAGCAAGCTAGCCGGGTAAGATTTCGCGGTTAGGGATTATCCTTACATAAGAGCTTTGATACGTCCATTATGAAACCGTATACAGTTTAGCAATTATAATTTACAAATAAGCTTCGCTTTATCTTATAAATACGTGGAAATATATTAGATATTCAGGATAAGGATACCTGTGTTTGTGGGATGTATAAGCTCTTAAAACTCGGACTCAGAAAACATTAAAAAGATTCAACTGTGAAGGAATGTTTGTGTGTTACCTGAAAAGTATTATAAAACTAAAGTTATTTTTAAATGATGACACACCTTGTCGAATGAACTGATCCAGGCATATAAATATCGTACCTACATTGTAAACAATTGTGGAATAAAAAAAACCCGCTGAGTTTCCTTTACTCGTTATTGTCAGGTCAGGTGTTTTAAACCGAACCGGTAGTTGTTTATACAATACATAACAATGTTTTGTTTTATTTTTTCGTCAAATCAAGAGAAATTTTTGTTTAAAACCCTCTAAACAATGATATATGTAAAGCCATTATTTTAACTTTTATAGTTTTAAATACTTATCAGATAAAATTAAATAGTAGCAACAAAATATAAAAGTTAACAGTTTTATCAATGAGTATTTGCTTACGCAAGTGATTGAGGGCTGACAATTAAATGAACGGAATATTAGCGTTGTGTCAAGGCAAGACTGTTCTAAGGCATCCATAAGATCAATTCAATTTGTAATCTATTATACGTATTCTCCGTCTCAACAAACGCCGACCTAAGTTTCTTAAATTGATCTCCAATGTACAACGGCGACAGTGTGTGACGGCATGCTTGAAATACAACGTGCACACATCTAGAAACATCGTATGATGCCTGCCAGCCAATGAAACGAAGCGTCGTGGTGGGCTTGGCTCCCCACCACGATTTTGGAATGTATAGCGCTCACGCTCAGAATGCCACTGTTATAAATAAACTGAATTAGTGAGATATTATGGTGGTTTTCGAGGCCATTGCCACGATAACAGTGAAGGAGAAAACTAAATTATTATATTTCATCATTATATTATTTCATCGTCTCTTTTATCAATAAGTGTTTCTGTGATTTCTTTTTTCTAAATCTAAATATTGATCGTCCCGTTACAAAAATAACAAAATAAATTTATTGACGATTGAGTCGTATAAAGAATATCGATAGGCTTGTAATTTTCCACGTAGAAGATCACAATATCGTTTTAATTTTGTGTGTAAGCAATATAATTATCTGCGCATGCGCAACACGTGAAACAAGATCTGCGGAATGACGTTACTGTTCTTGTGTGGTATGCCGCATGCATGGATTGATAAGAGGTGAAAAACAACAGTTCAGTATATTTGTGTACGGTCGAGAACATATGGTAACAACACTATAATGGAAATATAGATTCTATATCGATAGCCACAAAACCTAATATCGTTAAACGATTTTTAGACACAATATTTACTAATCGACTAGACATTACGTTTATAATATGTACACAGTGAACATAATTACTGGTTCAATTATTGCAATTGCGTTGTATAGATCTGTCTTTAATAACAGCCAACGAGAATGCTTTTCAATTTATTATTATTTTAAAGCATGGATCGTGAAATCGTGAGTTACGTGGCTTTGCGCGAGCGTCGATCCCATTTAAATGTTAATTAAATTAAACTTACTCGTTTCTGAATAAAACCTCGTGAAATCATTAAAAATTCATAATATTATACAAAACAAGTTCTATGATAATACACGAATACTTTTAATTCCGGTATTATATAAAATGGTCTTCTGTGTTTTTAAAGTGGAAATCTATAGAAATAAATAAAATTTTTAAGTGACTCTATGAATTCTTTTTTTAAGTTAATATGGCTAATCTGAGTTACCAAAACCAAAATTTATTTATTTTGTTTTACAGTACTGCTGCTACCTAATAATTTAAATATGTAATAATTATGTAAATAACATTGTAAATAGGCATTATGTGTGTTAAAATGGCAGATTTTGAAGGATATACGTCACAAACTGAATTCCACGCTGGCGACGCCGCGGCTTTTGCTAGTTATTAATAAATTAATCAAAATTAAACCATATACTTTAATGTAATGTTGCTATATTACATTTATTGTAATATATTTCAATAATTATCTCCTTCGATTGTGGATCTATCAACAACCTTCAAGCAATTGTAGTATTATATATATAAAACCTTTTTGCTAGACCGCGAGAGTTAGCCGCCATCTTGAAAAACGTCTTTTTGCACATATCTCGGAAACCGTGTGTTTTACGTCAAAGTTGGAGAACTAACTAGATGATTTTAACAACAACACAATGACAAAAACTCGATTTTATACTCAAGGAGCTCTAATATCGAGTAATCGAGTAGCGGGACTTTATGAAGAGCGAATGTCTACAAAACTTGGAAATAAAATATGCTCGTACCGTGTCGTAAAATAATTTTTACTCAATTAATTTTTAAATAGAAATTCTATTCTACAATTCTAACACTATTATTTTTAAGAGGTATTTAAATATGTTAATTCGAGATATTTATTTAGGGTAATATAATTAAAAATAATTACTTATATTAAAAATGTTTTTTTTTTAACAAACCTTCACCGAATTTGTTTTAACTTTTTATTTTTGATGGATTTGGATTTAATGTTTGTTAATTATTAATTATTTATATCGTTAAGAATATTTAAAGGTTGTTACTCACTTTTTAATTCATTGCGTGGTGGTTTTGTATGGTTGAACGCTTTACTCTTTAGAACTTTCTTGTGTATATTAAGATTAATGTAAATATGAAGGTAAGCTAAATTATATTCTTAAAAGCAAACTATAATTACAAAACTTTTTCCATTAACAAAACCAACGCAAACAAAGTTGCAGCCACGTCGCGTCAATGTATAAATTACAGTCAATTCGAATAAAATTAAAACATTTATACACCTATAAATAAAATAGTCAATTTTAATCTTTTCATTTGGAAGTATTTGTTAATAATTAGATTTTTTTATACAAGGTCGTCTTGGCTTAGTGTTATCGGATATAAGATGAATATTACTCAGTAGGTGTGTGCGTGTGCGTGCGTATGTGCGTATGTGTATATGGACAAGCGTTTTTTTAAACTCGCATTTTACCTTAAGTTCAAAAACGTTATAAATTATTGAAACCAAAGTAATGACTTCGAAACGTTATAATGATGATTATACGTTGATTTATTCGATTATACAGTTTATACATTATACAGATTATACAGTGTATACAATTCGATTTAACAGTTTTTAATACCCAATAAAATAGCTTTTTAAAGAGTAGACGAATATAATCTTAAATAATGTGAAGGTATTATAGTATAGTAAGGCAAACAGAGTCGCACCATTTTATATAACATAATAGAATATATAATGTATAATACAATAATATAATATATGTAATATATAAATAATATGAAGAATAAACTCTTTTTCCCGGGGACCGGGACGGAATATTTATTAAAACCGACTCAAAAAAGTCGAGAAAGTACAAACGTAATATATAGAATGTATAAATATCCATTTGTTAGGTTAAAATTATATAAATGATATTTTGATATATTGTTAGTGAATACAGTTTATATTTAAGGGAAGTTGTTAGTGATTCGTTGTTATTATCAGCAGATGACGTGAATATTTAATTTAATTAGTTTTAATCTTTTTTTTTTTTTAAACTAGACGTATTGGCAAATGTAAGTGATCAACTATAGACATTGGCGCTGTAGAAATATTTGTATTAATATCTCTATTTGTTCTATTTATTTATAAATTAACTATTTATGTGTTAATTATGACTTAGGTGTTACGTGTTAATTAATACTTATACACTAGTATATGATGTCCTCCAGACCGATTTCAGCCACGGCGGCCAATCTAAAGCGAGATTAACCAACGACGGAGGAGATATTATAGTGCATAAGTATGTGCGCAAATACAGGTGCACTCTCTATTCCCTAACTCTCATAATCCAATGGGGCGGCAATCCGACACGACCGGAAAGAGTTCAGGCGCAGGACCAACGGCTTTACGTGCTTTCCGAGGCACGGGAGTGAACACACTTCCAACTTCCAGACTTCGGGCTGCTATTGAGAATTTTCTGACAGAAAAATCTAATAACTTTTTATTGGCCCGACCTGGGAATTGAACCCAGGACCTCCGGATCTGCGGCCTTACACCAAGCCCAAGTGTATATAGCTTATAATTTAAACGATCAAGATTATTTGATGCTCTTAGCTTGATGAAGACGTCAATACTTTGTATGATTGTTATCCGGTTTGTAGTTAGAATGAGCCAATATAACATGCTTAAGCAAAATATCTTGATCCTATCGTTGGCAGCGCATTCACGGCTTAGGTAGTAATTTGTTCTCGTAGTGCCAGTGTCTGTGGGCAAAGGTGACTTATCATTAGATGGCCCATTTGCTCAATGTTGTCAGTAAACCAGTAATTATAACCGAAAGGGACATATCATAGGTTTTAGGGTGGTTTTTGACAGTGTTGGTGTCTGCTTTATGTTATAAATACACAAATCAAAGGAATTATCTGGTATTCTGAGAGAATAATTCAAGAATTATATTTACATAATCAAATTCAAACGGAATGTCAGTGATTCGATGCAGTTCTTTGAGTTATGAATAAATTTACGTTCTAAATATAGTACTATTTATTTAAAGGGGCAGAAAAATCGTTTTAATTTAGTGACGTAATAGATGAGAATATTAAAAACATCAAACAATCAAGGAGTTTACATAACGCACATTATGAGTATAATGTAGACAGCCTTAGATCAGGAACTTTGCTATTGCTAAAAAATATGAAATGACAAAATGAAATTGTACTAATAACAAATACTTAATATTAACCATTTATAATCCGAATGATAAAAGTTATTACCTAATATTGTAATTAAGATTATAAATCATTTAAAATTTCATTCATAAAACGAGTTATTTTTATGTTAAAATTAACTTCTGGCACGCATTGCAATATCAATTATTTTTTTGTGTTCAAGTATTCAGTATGGTTCCACGCAAGTGTCAACAACAACAGTGTAAAGTTTTAATACTTTTATTAGAGATCTCTATAATAGATTTATATATTATTATGTATATATATAATTATGTATAAATATATTAGAGATTATAATAAAATATAACAGGTTTCGGAAACTAAATCACCTTCATGCTTGTTGAACATTTAAAAAAAAAAATAAGTACACATAATCCGGCTGAGGATTTTTGAACGTCTAAGGCATTATTTAAACAATAAATATATAATAGGCTACAAAAATCAAAAGAAATGCGTCTAAGTAATTGTTTCACATCTGCGAAGGTAGACACAGACATTCACGACATGACAAATACAAATTACACATCGCAAAAAAAATAACGAAATATATAGTATATATATTACGTGAAATGATTCGTAAATCTCAAAGATTAAAAGATTGTAGAAATTGCTTCGACTCGAATTGAATACTTTTGCCAAACGGTAAAAACGGAAAAGCTAAAAAAAAAAAATTATGCCGTCTTCAAGTTTTTTTGTGTCAATATTTCGAATGAGTAATAATTTTTTGCTTGTAAGAGGCAACGTAATCAAAAAAATTTAATGGTTCTGTAATTATCACACATAGATTTCGATTTTTATGTCGACTGTACCAATTTCTATTATATATTCTCTATTCACTTACGTTGTTGTCGCGATATGTTACGTAATTCATAAGTACTAGCACTACTTACTTTTCACGTGATTTTGTGATTACAATCCGTCTCGTGCCAAGCAGTGAAGGAAAACGTCGTGAAAATTCTGCCCGATATCTATCCTTAGCCGTGAAACATTTATAGTCTGTTACTTTATATATATTTTTTAATCTACGGTAATGAACACTTTTTAAACTTCTGCCTTCGTCAACAGATGCGCTCAAAGAAAAATGTAACAAGGAAGAAGATTTGTTACAGCGATGCTCAATGGCTTTACCCGTGTTAAGTTCACCGGAAATCTCGTTTGCGTTAACACGAGAAGAATTGGACAAGAGTTGCGTGTGAGTATTATTATTTCTACCTACATAAAAGATATAACGTACATTTTTGCTAGACGGATAAGAAGATAAAAATAATGTATACACGATTTTATTGATAAAAAATACAAGGAATTAGTATATTCGTAGACTTTCGTTTGTTTTTTAAATAGATATGATCCAAATTTATTGGTAAAGTTCTATATGTACTATGTATACTATTATAGGTAGTTTAAAAGAGACCTCACACACCACACCACACCTGGTACACCTCAACCTGCCGGTTCTTGGTAGGTTAAATGATTAAATACCTTCTTACAAAAGTTGCTTAGCGACTGTTTAGTTAAACACTGATTTTGTCTCTCTCTGTCATTATTGATTTGACATTCGAAAGAAGAAGACAGAATTGTTTACGACATTAAAAATTTAATAATGTGGCAACGTTTCCTAATTGCTAAAAGAGGCAACGTAATCAAAGTTTGTTTGATAGATTGAATACATTTTTGCAAAGAGAAAGATTATTCGAAAATAAAAATTACATAGTGAAGTCGTATTATTTCCAATCTTTTCATCTATCATAAGAAAATTTGCCCTTTCATTCGCTTTAGTACGATAACTTAGCGTTAAAGTTTTGCTAAGACAGCGTTCGCACCCTGGAGAAACTTTAAACGAAATGGTACGCGGTATGTAGTTAGCTCATCTTAATTTAGTGTTCTTGTTTGCGGTAAATAGCAATTTGAAGCCAGTTGTCCAACTCACTAACTTCACTCGCCGCATGATTAGATCTTTGAATAGCCAATGAGGCAATCAATGGGAACATTTAGGTCGACAAAATTATTGTTTTAAACGGTCCATTGGACCATTCAGATCAAATGTAATCATTTTAGTATTGGTGGTAATTATTTTTTTTGGCTTAAATAAGAAAATCATATCTTTGAACTTCATTGGTTAATATTTGCTTTTATAAATCAAAATAATAACAAAAGCTTTAGTAAAGATAAAAAAGGTATTGCAGAGAAGAAAAAATAACTAAATATTCTACACATTTGATAAATGTAAGGTGTGGATAATTTTTCTTTCATTGCCAATGTCGATGGGTTTGTTGGTGACCATAAAATAGTCTGCCTACCTTTAATAGATTTAAAAAAAATTACATGAGAGATTAATAATTAATTTTGTTACAGAGAGTTGCGTGTCGGTATAAAATGCATTGATAACTACACGGAAATATGTATGGAAAAGAGCGAACAAGTTATGTTTAGACGGATATACGCCGGGATAACTGACGTTGTTCAAGAGCTTTGCACTAGAGGGAAGTACCAGGATGAATACCTTCGACACGCAGATTGTGTAAAGAATGTGAGACAAGAGTACGAAGTCTGCAGTAAGAACTATGAATTGACGCTCACGACGCTCAGCAATCACCAGAAGAAAGACCAGTATCACACAGATGAAACCCATGTCGCAACCAATCATGAAGATTATCTAAGAACAGTTTGTTGGTAAGTATTTGATGAACAATACAATTTTAAAAATATACCGAATTAGTTATATACACAAAATAATATACTCGTTATAAACGCAATATTCTTCTTATTGTTTAATATAAAATATAATACTACTAAGTCGAGAATTGGCATGCGTCTTATTCTTTATTTTAAAATATGTTATATATTTTTAAAATATTTAAATTATATTAAAATATTTCTTGCCAGAAAATGAAACAATGTTGCCAGAAGTCGTCTATAAGGCAACCTCCTAAACTTCAGTTCAACTTCTTATAACTCTTAAAAAATATTTTAACAATGAAGCGTATATTAATTTATTGAGCGTACACAGATACATAAATACCTATTCTAATTCTTAAATTTGATTTTCGTAACATAGAAAAAGCGTATTCATTTTACACAGAGAAAATATATTTTTTATCCCAGAGTTCTATATATATATATAACAGTCGTGAGCAATTTATTAAAATAGGCTCAGTGATTTTAGCTTGCTGCCCGGATTCATAAATATATCGGTCACATAAAAAAGTAAACAATTTTTTTCCTCTGACCTATTTAAACAAAAAAAATAAAATAGATTATATTAAAATTTTAATACTAAATTAAATATGTGTAATCATTTTGCTATATAAATTTTAAACATGACGATAAACATGACAATGACGTAATAAATAAACTAAAGAGAATGATATGCTTAAAATCAATGTCTCAAAATTTTCTATTCCTACTTATTTGTAAATTCATGAAAATGAAAGTATAAGGATGCAAGGTTTATGCATACGTAGTTGTCGCCCAGTGGTCGAAATTCGACCGTAATTCATAGCTAATAAGAATGAGACTTAACATTCATAGAACTATGAACTTATTTAAAAAAAATATTTTTCTTCTATGCACTAATTTTCAAGTTATAGTTGTCGGAATCTGGGTGGTATGGCAATAAAAAAAATGCCAGGGGAATGTCAAAAAAAGCGTAATTTGTTTTGAGCTCTAACAACGATATAAATCGGACGGATGAATCTTTGTTACTCTTTCACGATAAAAGTAATGAACGGATTTGGTTGAAATTTTGAATAGAGAGCATATATACTTGTTAACATAATAATAGGTTACTTAATACCTGCTCCTACCCTCTCACGCCGTAGTCTCGGGACAAAAGTAGTGCTATTTGTTTGATATTGGCAGTATGAACATAAATAATAAATATTTTATTTTACATAAGGTACGTAATATGCATAAATGTAATGCTTTCTGCACTTCTTACTTTAATTATACCAAATCTTACTCTCCTACCGCGCAATATGAAAACATACTATGAAAGTTTTATCAAGTTTTCTCTTTACGTATTAAAATATTAATTTTGTAATGTTTGTGTGTTTTATAAATGTGTTTGGAATTTCGTAAAAAATATTTTTTTAAGAATGTACTGTCATATCCATGGTTGACATTACGCATGCAAAGCCCAGAATTACAATATATAATATAAATTTAATTGATTGCATAAAATTCATTGTTTCGTACAACATAATGAAAGCGTGTTTAAAAAAAAAATTGCCACATTTTTATGAAATACGCACATAGCAAAGTCAATAAAACTCGTTGAACAGGTGCTCTACACATGCTTCAAATGCGAGCTAAAATTCATCGTATAATATTTTACCTTGAAAGATATAAGACTAGATCAATTCAAAGAATGATATAACTAAAATATCAAATTACAAATGAACCACAGATTATATATTTACTAACAGTATCTCAGAACTTTAGTTATTTAAATATTAATCTCGGATAACTCGGGTGTAATTTATAATATGATTTATCTCAATTTTGAATCGAGCAAATTAATCTGTCAAGAAAAGGAACCTATCAAGAGTTTACTGAAGCATTCGAAGATCGAGTACCTATCTCCTTTAATATTTGATATGCAACTTTATAATTAAGTTGCTAAAGTAATATTACACATAGGATTAAATTTTAGTACAGAATACTGTATTTATATAAAACATCGAATTCTTAAAACGTTAATACGTTAATATCGTAAATAATTTTATTGAAATAAATCTTGACGTTTCGAATCGTATACAACGAACTATACAATTCGACTTTAATAATTAATATGTATCGCTATCTGTAAATTGACATATTTAAATAATAATATATTCTAAGTTCTAAAACTCCTAAGAGATGTAACACGTAATTATGCTTTTGAAATAAATTAAATTCTATAAATTTATGCATGTTGTTACCATGGAATCAGCGAAGTTAAAAAAGTATGAATTTTCTACTGGTAAACAGGAATTCACTAACCGTAGCGAAATATAATAATTAAACAGTCGTTAAGAATCTCTGACCATTTTTTTCTAATTTAAAGATTTTTTTTGCAAAAGTTTTAAGGTAAGGGATTAACTTTATAAATATGTACTTCCATTATCTGTGAGTTTTTAAAAGCCCATCTTAAACAGTGTCGGATTAAAGGCGCATTAAAAATGTTCTCAGTTTGTTTTGACGTTTTAAAATTTACACACTGTTTTATCTATAATAAAATAAAACACAAAAAAATCACATCGGTTATTAATGTTTCAAATTAGTTAGATATTTTTTTTATACCAAAATTATGAACGAACGCATAAAAGTATTTTTATATTTAAAAATTTTTCATCCAGCATCAGAGGACTTACACATCGTTGCCCATGTAGTTTCACTATGAAAAGATAAACAAAAACAATACTATTTCCTGCAAAAAGGCCGTGTGAAACGCTGTGAAACGTGTGAACGGCGAAATAAAAGAATCTGAAATCATTTGCAGCGGAATACCGCAGAATACTAATTCCAGGTCTACAGTATCACTAGTTAATATTAAAGAAGTTTCTAGATGAAATTTAATCGAATTACGGCTTCCAATTAGATACCTACCTTTCCAATACCTGTGTAATTTTAAGATTCTACTTATTAAATGAAATGTGAACTACTGAAATGACTTTATAATATTATATAAGTGAAATAACGAAGGGCTTCGTTAAGACTAAGCCCTTCGTTACGGCTCCAATGAGCATTAATCAAAGAAGTATATTGAAATGTTATATATTTAAATCATATTCAAAAATCAATTTTCCGGAAATCTCAATTAAACTGTACACTAATTGAATGTACAATTAAACTGAGGCTCTGTCAATGGAAATGACGTAAGAGCCGAGATGGCTGTGTGGACAGAACTCCTAGACCTTAACCGGAGGTTAAGACAGATACAAATTCAGGCAAAGGATAGAGTCAGATAATTAGAGTGTTTAAATATATCTGTTACAGTTTTGCTTATCATTTCGTTATCTCGAGACAAAAATACGACAACCTGTAGGTGTTAAATACATTTCTAAAAAATGAGACAAAACATAAATCCAAAGAGATCTTCGGGTCCATTTCGGGTTTCCGGGTGAATTTGTTTTCTTTTTCTTCTTGTGCTTGGCGGTGAAGAAAACATCGGACACGTAAAATCCCAGCCAGTAAATACCCAACTGCTGCATAAGACATGGCATGGTGAAATAAACTATAAAATCAGTCAAAAGTAAAGAGGACTTTTAGAGATAGACCTGTACTTTATAGAACCTAACTTATTTTTAACTTGATTATTTCGTTTGCTAGTCTGCCTGAAATGTGAGTATATTTATAAATTGCTATAAGTTCTGCGAAACCAACTAAAGCACTGACGAATCGCGTTACATTTATTTCCCTAGTCAGGGTACTAAGTCGTCTTCCATCTATAGTAAGGCTTCTGAGGAAGAATACATTTATAAGGTTTAACAATTAAAATATTACACGTCTTGTAGTTGAAGTAGAAATTTTATATGATAATAACCAAAAATTATTAGTCCGTTTGTAATATAATCATTTTCATCAAGTTGATTATGATAGAAGCGTTCAGATATAGTGGTCACATTTATTAGGGATAGTTCCATGGAAACTGCTTGGCAGCTTTGTCAGGGTTAGGCAGACGCCAATATTTACAATATGGTTAAAACGGCTTACGTGTTCGATTGATGGATTTACCAAACAAAAATTCTCCGTCTATTCTACTCTGTCGAAACCACACGTCACATTTACTTCTATTGCGGTAATATAATTTTCTTTATGTAATTTTTAGTAAGATATTTACTTTGATCTCAATACTAACTTACCACCTTATTTAAAAACCTTGTTTAGTGGGTGATTAGTTAAACAACACTTTGTCTTGTTCTTTCGAACGAAAAATCAATAGTCAGAAAGAGAGAAATATTTAACTAAGTAGCTCCTTAGCATCTTTTTAAGTAAAACCGATTATGAATGACATTTCAAGCGGGGAGATAATATCTTATTACAAGAAGAGGGATAGGTATAAATGTATAAAGCTATAAAATTAAGAAGGTTTGTGTAATAATTGAGGCCAAGAATAATCATTGTCGAACTGATTATAATATGACTAAATAAAGAAGTTAAAGAAAAAGTATCAACTTTTTCAAACAAATGCTATAATTTCAAGTAATGATAACATTAATCTATATCCCATGGTAAAAGTTTTAACAATAACTATATCGGAAAGCTAATAAAAGTTCACATTATTTGACTAGATGTTAACATACATTAAATTTGGCTTAGGTATAGACAAACAGAAGTATAACCGCAGAGAGCGACGAGTGGATTTAGGTTGTGATATTTTAAGCGCCCGAGTTTAAATTATGTAATATTATATGTAGTCGGTATGTAATTAATATTTGTTAATTTGCGAAATTAACAACACAAACATATCTCAGATAATTTCAAACAATTAGCAAACTAGACATAAATTTTACTAAAAGGTTTCTAACCTAACCTAAACATAATTATAATTATAATAATAATTGTTTGGATCCAATTCATCGACTTGAAGATATATATATATATATATATATATATATACATACTGTATATATTTAAGTTGAAACCTTAAAAACAGCTGTAAAATAGTATTTTCTAGTTAGACGACAACTGTAACATCGCGTGATTTCGGAGGTACGGGGAAAACTAGAAGATATATCTTTATGGAGAAATCGAATAATTTCCCTTCAAAAACATCTTAATGCACTATTTTCAAGTTAATACAATTTTAAAAATTCTCTATTTTCCATCTATGTAAGCGTTAAGCTTGTGCAAGGAGTAACAACAATAACTAAAGGGCTTAACATTAAACCCCAGGCTTTCGGAACTAGCCATTTCGTTCGTAATCGTTGAATTATGGAGCTTTAATTACTTGGGAAATCTTTTATAAGGTTGTCTTTTTATGAAATGAAATTTTGAATGCAGTTGATTTATATATTAAGTCTTTGTGATGTTGACGTATCCACATTGAAGCGTATTAAAACCGATGATTTTCGAATTTCATTGTTTTATTAGTTTTATGTGAAACATCTAATGACACGCCTTGGGTGACACCGAATCGTATGCCGTGACGATAAACGACATGACGCTCTCTTATGTCGTATGGCCCTTTTGTGTACAAGTTGTATATAATAATATGTATATTACGAATTAATTTAATAACCAATTACGATGTTTTACATCTTCTGAGCGTCTCGTGACGGTCACATTATGATACATGTTTATTAAGTTATATAATTAATTGTAATTTATAATTAATCGTACAAAATGAAAATAATGAAGCACAAACACTGTAATTTTGATTCAGGAGCGCTCCTGAAATGGAAACGAAATCGCTAAACCAATGCCGCTTCATTGTGAAAGTTTGTTGTTTATATTGTTAATTGCAATATACCCTCGTTGGTTACTTAGTGCTTTACAATGGTTAGGAACTAACAAGTCTGAAATAAGAGTTGCCAATATTAAATAATTCATTACTACTACCAATACCGGATTGGTAAAGTAATCGTTTCGAATTGTTTTCGACGCAAAAGGGTTTTGTTTTAAAGTCATGTTAATGTTTGCGTTTCACGCGTTATAATTTTCATGCATTCCATAAATATATGAATGTGTTTTTAAACGATAACCATTTATAATTATTATTCAAAAATAGAATAGAAATAATTTAACCCGATCTCTGAATTTTGTTATTATAACATCCGACGATTATACAAAATGACTAAGAATAATAAATCTTATCAAATTTATTTGATTTGTTAAAATGAACGTGGTGTCGAGGTCGGTTGGTAACAGTTTCATTGCTTGATCAAGGGTATGCAGACTGGTCCTGAGTGAAATGTCATAGTGGGAGAACGACCCTGACCTTGGCTTATCATTACCACATGTATCACAGATATTACAATATATTATATTATATTTTAACTTAAACGATTTTTATAAAAAAAATTTACATGTCATATACATATAGTATAATTATAATATTATAATAAAATAAAAGCATAAGCATAATAAAATTACTAAGGCCTAAGTAGTGCGAAATTAAATACTTTAACACTACAGATGTTGAATCTTTATTCACTGTAAAAAGAAGAGCGGTTCTTTCTATTGGAGATCGAGGCTGCCTTTGTGACGTTTTTAACAAAGTAGGAAGATGTGTCTCAATATATATTTACAATAATATTATGTATATGTACAATAACATTTATTTTTATTATTTTTTTATTAATATTTGCTTTTTTTTGCTCTCTTAATGTTTTTGCTATAATTGGAAACTTTATTGGTTAAAGTGTTATGTGCATTCGTTTTATTATTATATTTTACTGTTTGTTTCATATAGTAAAATAAATAAACATTGATCATTTTGATAGAATTAGTGATAATCAGTGTTTGAAGAAGAGAAGTAAAACATAACGCCAAGTTTCAGACTCTTCGAAATAAATTAATCCTTCCATCCAAGTTTTTTTTTTCTATAAAGATCCGCAGACATTCCAATTTGCCAATTAAAAATTTTTAATCATTAATAAATGAGGTAAATTACTCAACAGAAGATTATACAGATGATAATAAAACATGTCGTTAGTACTTTCAGACAAGATTAGATTAGTATTTGAATGACTTAACGTTTGATTTAAAATGTTGGAAAAGAGTAACTACATCTTGCCGGTTCTTCTCGGTAGAATCAATTTTCCTACTCTTGATTCTACTTTTACATTTAATATAAATCTGTAAACTTACTTTCCAAATGAACTTTTTAAAGCCTACTTAAATGTTTTGAAAAGGTCTTTTATGACTTGGGTTAATAAATTAAGTTACGTTACTTTATTTTGTTGATAAAGTCACGAAATGTCAAAATGTTTTTAAGCAGTTCATTGTAATTAAATAAAATAAGGCTGCTTACATACGGTGACGCTAAAAAACCGCTTTAACCTCGCCCTATATGTTGGTGGTGTGCGTTGAGCAATGTACTAAAACTTCTTTGTGTTCAGTAATGTACTAAAACCATAAATTTCTAAGAATTGCGACACTTATCCCATGTCGCTTATTACATATTTATTTTATATACATTACAAAAGCCGGTTGTTTTGTGCGGCATGTAAGTAGCCTAAGTTCTAAATTCAGTCTTCTTAGATTAAGTATACTAATTAAACGTCTCACAGGTTTCTAATGGCCAACAAGTTAAAAAAAGATTTAAGTAAATTTAAACTCTATAAATTACTTGAAAATAATTCCTCGAATGCGTAATTGTATATTTCTAAATTTAAATCTAATCGTTTCCTTTTATATACTACAAGAACATGAAATACACACTTCTCAAGTTTAATTTAAAGCTGGTGATACAATCAATGCAATTGGCATTCTAAGAAATGTTAACCATCGCTAACATCGCCAATGCGCCACCAACCTTGGGAACTAAGATGTTATGTCTCTTGTGCCTGTAATTACACTGGCTCACTCACCCTTCAAACCGGAACACAACAATACCAAGTAATGCTGTTTTGTGGTAGAATATCTGATGAGTACGGTGGTACGTAAACCAGACGAGCTTGCACAAACACCTACCTGTAAAGCTTCTTTAGTAGTTTATACATTTAGGCATTAAAAAAAACGTCTCCACATTTTTGTATTGATTTTTATTATAACAGCAGAAGTATATGTATGTCAACTAGAGCTTCAATTAAATGTTTCATTTAATTAATTGATTGTTTGCAGTTCGTTCCAAGAATACTTGATGTGTTCGGAGCTGACGGTTCAGAAGTCATGCGGTGATGACGCCGCTTTGTTCACCAGTGCATTCCTTAAACGAATGGCTTCTAATATTATTAAGGTACTGTACTAATTTTTGTATTTATTTTAAAATGTTCTGGCATATGGACCATCTGAATGGTACTATCTATCATCATACTATGCTGATTGGCGATTGTATATGTGTAGAGAGGTATCTACTCACTCATCAAGTAAAAATATAACTTATTTATCATTTAACAAATGTACAATTCATTATGTTTTTTTTCTTTATTTGGATATTAAAACACAATTAAGTCAATTATAAATTTTTAAATTTAATTTTTTTTTAATTTGCAGAACTTTTGCCTCGAATATCGGGGCCAGGAATGCGGATTATCAAACAAAGTGACGACAATGCATCATAGGTTAATAATAATACCTGTAACGCTTTTAGCGTTTCTATATCCCTATATCACTGGCAATTTAGTTCCGGCGTAAAACCTCTTTGACAGGGAACAAAGAAATCGATTTTTAAAATTAGAACGCTAAGGTAGAAGCGCGGGTTGCCAGTAATTAGTGTGGAAGAAGTTTGTTGCTAGTTACAATGATGCAATGTTCAGTGAACTGTAAATAATTAATGTAGGTAGATTGTTTCAGTTTCTCGGTTAAAGTTTGTGTATTAGCAGTTTATTTAAAACATAACCGGCAAAGCCACCTTTGTTTATTGAGGAATACTTAATTATAATTCAGTGAATAATAATAAAATATAATCCAACCATTGTTATTGTTAATCTCAATTTCCAACTCAAGTTATCTATTCGAATACTATATACACTTTGTAAATAAATAATTTACTCGTAAAATGTATATATATATATATATATTATAAGAGCGGCATTTGTATTTAGATCGTTGATCAAATTTTCGTTACGTTGTAAATGTCATCAATTATATATTTGTTTGTTTTTATATAAAAATAATTAAACCTAAAAAACAGCGTTGTGTTTCTATAATTATTTGACTGATGCATATTGAATTCGAACTACAAAAACCTTAACAAGGCAGTTGAACGAAAAAATATTTGATATTAAAACAAGTTACCTATAATACCTATTTGTAAATATTGTTTTAATTAAGGTTATTTTATTAAACAACAACTTCCCTTTTTTAAAACAAAACAATACATTTACAGATAATATATCCTAATATAATTTATAATCCAGATTATCTATTTAATTTTTTATCTGTCTTATAGTTTCGCGCCGAAAATGTCAGATTCATTTTGGTTTTTATAGTTATTAATATAAATAAAATTGATGATAATAATACATTTCTAACTGAAGTTGTATGAATAATAGTAATGATTATGTATTATTTCGTCTTTAGTAAGTGTAATATTTATTGATAATTTGAACTGTTAAGTTACAAATTTGCTTACAATTTGTACAAATTGTAATTAAATATAATAACTATATACTTTAGATCTAGACATTTATAAATACTCAAAAAAATAGTAGATATAAAAAAGTTTTTATTAAGAATCTGTGCCCTGTTCACACTAACAGCTACTAAGTAAATAATTTAATAGGTATTTTTACAGGTTTATAAGCTTTTTGCCCGCCTGAAGCCAATAGAGCTATTTGTCGACCACTTGTGTTAGAAGTGGCTTCTATTTGTCACAGTTCTTATGTTTTCTAAGGTGTCAACTTTCTATCAGGTGACATATTAGATCCGATTAAATACGTCATCCGATCATAATGTATTTTCAACAAATAATATAAAAACCGCTCTAACGTTATGAGTTTATTGTTGCCAATGCAATATAAAATAAATTTCGTTAAATAATTTAGTAATTGTAATTTGTTAAGTTGTTAAGAAATATACATGCATTAGTGTTTAATGACAATACATACTCCGGGAGAATGTTTCTAAGTTTCTTATATAAAACATAGTTTATGTATATGATAAATTCGCGCCAGATATAAATTCCTTATGTAGAATAGTATATAAGGTGGTTTAGAGATTTAAAAAATTATATTTGTTTATATTATTTAATATTTAGCTCAGAACATCCTGTGATAGTTGATATGTATGTGCTATGGAAGATCAATGAGATTTTTGTTAACTTTTAAAGTATTTAAAGATTAGTGTTTGCGTGTACTTATTGTCAGAAGCCGTAGATAGTAGCGTAGTAGTAAAATGTCACAAAATAATAATAATTGTTAATACCATAAAAAAAATTATGTTATTTGAAGTAATTTTATTTATTTCATTCATCAAAATTTTACATTTAAGCTAGCTCATTTTGTAGTATAGTTATGTATGGAAGTATATTCTTCTATTTATATTATTCGTATATAGCCAAATCATTTCGGTTTGACATTCGATACTCAAAATATAAAATTTAAAAAACAGTCATTCGAAGTTAGAATATTACTGATACAATTAAATAATGTCAAGTGTTGCCAGCGTTTTAACAAGTTCTTGAATATTTCATTTCGAGTTAAGTAACGAGTTCGTTTTGAGTAATCTTGTTTGGGAAGCATTGAAATTTGTGATGGCTATATATCTTATTTATAATAAAAAAACAAATTCCAGGAAAGTTCAATAGTCTCTATCCGTGCCGTCTGGTTTTAAAACCACAGCACAAACAAAAGTTTTAAAAACTTTTATATGTGTTTCAGAGCTAAAATATTTGGCTAATATATTATGAAGAAAAACCATATTTTATCAATAATTAAATAATATCCTAAAGAGATATAACTTTTCCTGATTTCTCTTTTTCATTAAAAATTTGATATATAATACCTTTATTCATCTTTCGAGTTAGAATCTGTAGGACTTGATCTTGTTTGCTAAAATACGTTACGGCGTGTTTTCTTTTAAGATAATCGAAGGAAGTGTGATTGTTAATTTGTTAAAGAAATCTTAGTAGCAACACTTAGGAAGGAATTTGGTAGAGTGTTACTTCCGTGCTTTGGAAAGCATTGAAGTCGTACGTTCAGCGATTGAATTCTCTCCGATCGTGTCTTATCGAACAATGAGAGTTATTGAAACAATTGATCTACTTGTGTGTGCGTACAAACTTGTGCACTATAAAATATCTTGCAAGATGGCTGCGGTGGTCGACAGTCGACCAGGAGGTTATTATTTGATTAGGCGCTTTAGATACGGTGTCTCACAATAAAATTACTTCTCATCTTTATAACATGCATAATTATGTATACGATGACGTGGTTTTTCTTAAATCTCTTTCTTAATTACAATTTTTCCTATGTGTTATTGTACCTGATATGATATTAATGTACTGACCGGCGAATTACTTATCGATTACGTTAAAGTAATTAATTTAATAATATAACTATGAAAATTTGGAAACAATAATCTAATCTACTTAAAATGGTACCTAATAATGAAAATCTTACAAAATGTTTATTTAAGTTAATGTCTTTAAAAGTTCTTTCATATTGTTTTAATTTTTTACGAAATAAAAATATCTAAGGTTTTAAAATGTTTTATCACCATCTTTGTTTTAATTCAGTACTTTATAAGTTTTTAATATGCATTACATATCACTAGCGTTTTTAATGTATGTAATTAGACTTTCATTATATAATAATCATGTTTGTAGTTAATCGGTATCGAATATGTATGATAACAGATATTATTAATAAAAATAAATGGCCTCGTTACAACGAGAAATTAGTTAAATTGTTTTATTATACCATAATACTCTATGACATTTTTATCTTTACATGTTCAAGATATTTATACAGATGCTTAAAAGGTATTTGTGGAAGGCCATTCTCAAATACGCATACAAATATTTCGTAAGTATTCGCTTTTTTGACATAATATAACGTATTTGAATGTCTAATGTATTCGACACAATGATTATTGTAATCTGTGGACCTACTTATTGGTTTGTCAGTTTGATACATATATATTTTTTAATCTGTGAATAGTCGAGGCCCAGAACTGATGCCCTAATAAAATTGTAGCTTAACATTTATTCCATTTGAATTCTATTACTTACTTAAGTGTTATGTATGTTTGTTATTCTTGAGTTGTTAATAACAAAGTTATCTATAGTCTGTTCCAATCACAAAACGAGTAATGACAAATAAACATCGAATTGACGAGATATAATTGGTGGATATTTATTCGCGAAAAAAATTGCGTTTTCAATATTCGCGAAGTAGTCATCAGAACTTTGAAAGTTAAATTAAAGTGATTATAATTGTTTAAGTGAAATAGTGGTGTGTTATAAATAAAGGTAACTTAATCGAGAACTGTTTGTAGTGCCTTGGTTTGTTTATCTTTATTCCTTCTTCGTTTGGTAATAGGGTATTATATAAATAACTCCTGTTTTTAAACTATTTTAATATCATTTTTAATATTCAAATAATATGTCCCAGACGTAATAAACTATTTTCTTAATATAACTATTAGTAACTATAATAAAATAAAATAAAAAATGACTATAATATTATATTATTTAAAGACAAATACGGTAGATAAATATTTAACCATTATAAGTTATATAAACTGCCTCATTGGTCTAGTGGCTAAATATAAGGCCGCAAATTCCCAGTTCCTGGGCTCAAATCCCAGGTCAGGGCAATAAAAAGTTGTTGTGTTTTCTGTCAAAAATTCTCAGTAACAGACTGGAGTCTTTCCGGTCGTGTCGATTTGCCGTTCTATCGCATTATGAGAGTGAGGGTGGGTATAGAGAGTGCACTCTTAAGATTGGCCGCCGTGGCCGAAACCATTATTGTTATTATTATATAAACTACAATGTCATTAAAAGTACGCAACGCAGCTTAAAAGACAGACCCATTACGAAACGAACATTTTACAGAGGAAATATTACAATAAAAAAATTAAGGTTTTGGTTTTAAGCCATCAAATTTTCATATATATAAATATATGTCAGATATTTATAAACATTATAACTTATAATAAATACGAAGTAATAAATTTTATTATTTATTAATTTTAATAGCTTTAATATAATAACTTATTTACTTTTAAATTTCATTAAAACAAAATATCATATATTGTTAATTCGATGACAATCGTTCAGTTCTCCTTTTTTTATATATGCGCGGGAAAAACTATTTTTTTACTTTTTTTACCAAACAATACCAATGACGTTCTGAAACCGATTATATTTTTATTAAATCAAATATAATATCGAAATATGTAATTATTAAATATATTAAGTGAAGTACATAAATAAGTATTTCTAACACTTAGTATATGCATTTACATAAAATATGTTGGTACTAACCAATTCTTGCAAATATTTTTAATAAATATACAAAACACGGTATAAAATATATCGTCAACATCGCGTTTAAAAAATATTATAAACGGTTATTGTTATTATTTTTATTTTTTTAAATCAATTCTTTCAAGTTGTAATATAAACTTATATCTTTCTCTTTATCAATATTCAGTCATCTAAAATCTTTCTATTTAAATACAATTTTATTCTGTGATGTAATGTTACAAGGTTCGTCATTAAAAACAAACCCGCTAGAAAAATAAAGAGGCAGTAATGCTATTTTTAATACTACAACATTTTCATAGTAAATAGGAATATAAAATATTTACATATAAGATAAAAACATCGTCGAGAATCGGCACCTTACAATACTTTGCATTTTAAATGTGCCTGTTTTTCACGGTTTAAAAATGCAAGACGTAACAATTCATGTGAGATACATCTTACGTCTTACAAATACCCACTGGCCGCTCAGAAAATATAGGACAGTGCGCTGAAAAAGTTTATTTATGTTTACAAGAAGTAAGATGTAAATAATTAATGATAATAATCTGTTGAAAAATTTTAAAGAAACATTTTCATTGATATATGTACGTTATATAGTGTTATTTAAAGTTAACTGATGACTAGTAGTAGTTGGACTGAGCTAGTATAATTGGCTGTATATTACAAGATCCTGGGCTTATATTCCAGGTCGGGCCATTAAAAAAATATTAAGTTTTCCTGTCAAGATATTCACGCAGTTACACGGCAGGAGTCAGAGGCGGGAGCCTCATAAAGCACTTAAAACCGTTGGTCGTGTGTCTGATCTATTATGACGGGTATAAAATAATATTCCTAATGTCTTATTTATTTTATATGGGTAAGTTGGGTTCCAATTAAAAATAAATTATAGTGTGTAAACTACATTATATCAACTTATAGCTAAAATGGGCCGAGATGGCCAATTGGTTAGAACGCGTGAATCTTAACCGATAGTGGGGATTTCAAACCCCGGCAATATGTTTTTATAATTATTTGGTGGTGAAGGATAACTTGTGACGATGGTATGGTAAGGCATTTCTTACAATGCCTGTGTCTATGGGCGTTGATGGCCTATAAAATAAATATATGCTTTACTATAAAAAAAAGCTTCAAGCCTTCTCCTCAAAGGCCTCTTCTGGGCCTTAGTCCAACAGTGGGACCTTCACATTCACTTTACTTCTTTATAGTTAAAATAACTATACCATATTATTCAGAATAAAAGTAAAATATATGCAATAGCTTTGGAGACTAAATAGTCTTCGAATACCTAAAACAGTGTTAGAGTCGCCGGAGGTGGCACATCCTTTACGCAAGACATTCTAAATTTGAACATCTTTACTAAAGTGTGACAATAGAGAGTGCATATGTAATTATGCTCACTAACTTATGCACTATAATACATATCTGACGCAGTAGCCAAAGCAAGGCAAGATAAAAGTTGAGATATGAAAATTAACTCTAAAAATCACTCATTATTAAGTTTTTTAGTTTAAATATACATGCAAAACAATTTTAAAAGACGGTTCTTTTTTGCAGCAGTATGGTTTGCGTGGTTTTTTTTTTTTTTTGTAAAACAAAGGGAGTTTGCTCGAGACACATACACAAAAAATAATAATAAGGTTGAATCGATAATCTTCTTTCTTCGAATTTGTCTAATAACCATCTTCTCTTTGAAACTCAGCTAAAAATAAAATTATAATTAGCTATCGTTAAAAGTTATAGGTAGTTTTATTTGAACAGAAAACTTTATTCAAGTTAAGTAGATACTGCTTAACTTAGCTTTTAGCACGATCGCATGCTCTCTGATTACTTCTTATTGACCAAAAAGTTTTGTTGAAAAACAATTATTTTCTGCCAGTCAGTTTATTTAGCCAATTGAAAGCTTATCGAAAACAATTATTTAAAAAGATGCTTGTAAACTATTAATGCTTGATCAACTGATATCATTTTTGCATATCTATATCCAAAATTTGAATGACTGTAAGAAATTGTATATTTCACAATTTAAATTTAAATAATATGTTAATGTACGTGATTAAAATATGTTTTTATTTAATTAAACTAGATTTAAAAAAGATTAAATTAAGATTTTTTCTACATTTTACTTATAAAGGATATTGCACGATATCAATAAAATATATAAAGAAAGTGTCTTACAAAATAATAGATATGTAATACTAATAAATAATACACATATAAATTCAATAATGTTCTATTATGTTTCACTCAGCAAAATAAATATATTTACCTATTCATAACGGATTATACTCCTAAAATGTAGTTATATTACATTTTTTTGGTCTTATGTTATTGAATATTTATGAAGTTCTTAATTTTGTCTTGCTTATTAAAATCTTCATGTCAAAAAAACTTTGAAGGCATTAAAGGATTTCCAAGGAGGATATGCATTAAATAGTTGATTGAATCTGTATTTAAAAGGACGATACAGAGTATTTACTGACTTTCATGTCAAAACTTCTCGTTAAAATCTACATTTCAACCTGGTAACAACAAATTCAAGAAAGGAACAATAAATTCAATACTGTAACATTATAATTTAAGTGCCCTTAAGTCTACCTAAATAAAGAATGCTTGTATTTGGGCCTAATGAATGTTTAAAATTACTTTTACCGAAACCATGACGTCACATATGTGGAAATTCCAAAAATGTTAAGGGAATAATTGTCCATAATTAGACGTGAGTGAATTCGCTTGTAGCTGCCATTTACTTAGAGGATGCACGAATACTCTTGTCTACCCACGTCAAAGTTTAGTATCAAGTTTATGTTGCCTTGTCATATCAATTTTTAGAAAATTATTTTACATGTATGTTATTATTGAATGTAGTGATTATGATTATGTTTAGCTGATTTACATTATGAACTGCAATGCATGAAATTTTGACAAACGACTTATGGTACTTATCTAATATACATATAAAAATCTCGTGTCACGGTATTTGTGGCCGAACTCCTCAGAAATGGCTCAACCAATTTTTATGAAATTTGTTATGTATATTTGGAAGGCTTGAGACTAGATCTTAAAGTATATTTCATACCGCTAGCTGATAAGGGTGTCCCTATCCAGATTTTTTTTCTATTTTTTTAGACGTTTTGTTTATTTGTGTTTTATTTTGATTTAGCATCAAAAAATATATGTATAACCAAAAATTTTCACCCTCCTAACCCATCATCCCATTTTGTAATCACTATTGTAGTATTTTTATATGTCATGTTCTCGGGTGGGCAAACCATTGAGCTTATTTGTGTTGGCTGAAGACGGACTGACAAAATATATCGTAAACTCAATTGCTCTTCGAAATTAATTAACTGCTTTAGGATAAAAATATATTACTTTTTTTTCAATTTACATTTAACTGTTAATCAAACAATGAGTATGTCCATTACATTAATGAAATACATTGAATTGAGAAAATGAATAGTTGGTGTTTTTTTGTTTTTATCGGCGGTTGTCGTCTACAGCACTCCTTTCCTTTTTCTGTCATAGATTCCATCCACACACACTACCATACATTAGTTACGTTTTATTTAAAAACCAAAAAATTCAGTAGATATCATTTATATGGCAGAACAAAATTTGCCGGGTCAGCTAGTATATATATTATTTTGAGGCGTGTATACATGAAATGTTATATTTATAACGGCCAATGTCGCGTATCACTTCTGACATTTCACGACTGCTTTCTGCGGTGAGTTTCGAGTTTGTTCTTACAGAATAGCCAGACTGAGCTAAATATTAGAATAGGATATAATAGAAACGGTGTGGAAAACTTTTATTATTTTTAGATTACGATTTTTTTTTTATAGAATTGGAAGGTGGACGAGCATATGGGCCACCTGATGGTATGTGGTCACCAAACACCCTTAGACATTGGCACTGTAAGAAATGTTAACCATCACTTACATCGCCAATGCGCCACCAACCTTGGGACCTAAGATTTTATGTCCCTTGTGCCTGTTATTACACCGGCTCACTCACCCTTCAAACCGGAACACAACAGTACCAAGTACTGCTGTTTTGCGGTAGAATATCTGATGTGTGGGTGGTACCTACCCAGACGAGCTTGCACAAAGCTCTACCACCAGTAGTTTACTTTAATTAAAGTTTAAAAACCATTTTATTTATATTTGAAAAAAATAAGAAATTAATAAATTGAGAAAAATACTAAAGAAATAAATATTTACTTATTTTTTCAACATGTACGTTTCATCGCAATGTAGGTATTATTTATTATTCTTTATAACTATTGCTAAAACTTTTTAATGTTTAGTTAGTTCTTATTTGCAGCCTCAGTAATCGATTTAGAGAAATAATTAATGGTTTTGTTGACGAATCAGAAAGTTTTAAAAAACCAGGAGGTTTAACACGAAACCTAAACAACATTTAGACGAAGAGTCGTTGTTGACCTACTGAATTAGTTCGTCGACTTAAGAAAGTTAACTCATTTCCTTGAAGAGCTCCTTTGTTGCGTACTCTCTACCGTCACGTCGCTGATTTTCCGGCGGATGTTTTGTACAATTCCAAGCCTTAATTACGTTTCAAATATTTTTGTTTACCCGAAGAATTCTTTCTTTACGTCATATTAACTCGTGATCATGAACGAGAGTAATATTTTTATTCTATTTCAAAAAACTAAAAAAAATCACGATGTTGTCCTACAACACCGAGGACGTGATCAATAATTATGAATATAAATTAAGCATATGATAATTCAGTGGTGCTTGCCAGGATTTAAACCTACGATCGTCAGTAAATATTCTCGTGCTCCTTCCACTAGGCCATCTCAAATAATAATCATATAATCTTAAATAATAATCATAAGTTAATAAATGAACATTTGAAATACAGTATTATACTATGCATACAGATTTATAATGGCGTTCTTTTGGGTTTATTTTAGTAAGCAGTCGTGGCAAAAAGCCATATAGTATAGAAATGTTTAAAAGCTGTTTGATGCATACAAACAGTGGTATTAAAACTGATGTTTCATTAATTTTGAGTAATCAATTTTAAAGTATTTTTAAATATAAAATGTATAAAGCTATCAAATAAGTAAAAGCACTGTGAAGTGTCGGCATCGTCGAAGGTACCTCCTGACTGGCCTATAAAGCCAGTCTGGTTCGGATCTCGGGGTTTCCCCCTTTCTACCCGGGCTTTTCCTGCCCGGCAAGATATCTTGCCGTGTCCTATTGTTTAGGCCTAAAGGGCCAGGGTCACTCTGACCCAGTGGTTGTGTTAACCCAGTGGTTATATAGCTATGATGTTAAGTACAATTTGTATAGAATTCTGATTATTATCACTAGATGGCACCGTTTTAATTTTTTTAATTTTCTATATAGGATGCGTTGTGAAATTCATTCACGATTATTTTATCTACAAGTCTTTTGCCAATCGGAAAAACACAGCAATAATGTATTTACATTTCGATTTATTTGAAGTGTAAATCTTAAATTGCTAAACAGAATTTATGAGACAACACAATCTTTAGAAACAAGATTTCTCTAGTTTTTTATAATATTTTTTGGGAATGACGTATTACTTTCTTCATTCATATTAGAGGAAACCGAAAAGATACGTTAGACGTGACTACAGCACCACATGCGTTTAATTATTCTCTTTTGATCGATATTCGAATTGACCGGTCGATATTTTACGTGCTCTCATAAAAAACTGTAATATGTGTTTTCTGTGACTTTTATTATATATATGTATGTGGACGACACTACCTGGTTCCTTCAGCAACTGGTAACCGGAAGACGTATAAATAGGAGGACCGAAGACACGTACTGGGCCAAGTCTACGCAAGCTAGCTGGTGCTGTTGAAGATAGGCGCTCAGGCTCAATTCCCTATTGTACGTTACAATTATTTACCTTCCTAAATTTAAAAGTATTCAATCTTCTTTAATGTTTATAATATTACAATATACATTATTTTTATAAATGTATTTCACGATAACCATTTAAATAATACATTAAGGATTTATTTAAGCCTTACAACTTGAACGTGGGAGTTCTTTGTGCCTTTGAATACACGTAAAGATGTTTCTGGTAATATAATAGACGAATTTAGTTCAAAGATTATGCTGATCCATTATCGTACAGATAGCGGAGTAGGTTCTTAAGACAATCAAGGCCTGTTTCGGATCAAATTATAAACAATATAAATTAAACTGAACAAAATCTGGTAACAATATTAGGAACTGATTACTGTTAAATCAACATATTGATTAATTATATATTTTAATTAAAACTGAAGTAAGTTATAGCCTGCAATTAATGAAAATCAATAATATTAATCAAAATAAAAATAAATAAAGCGTATACATGAAATTGATTGGATAACAACTTAATAGTATAAACAAAAAAAATAGTATTCCTGTTTCCGATCTATTTATATTTGCACAATTAATTAAATTACGATATAAAATATATCAATAAACGTATGTACTACGGAATAGTACCTGATATATTGTTTGACTTTAATTAAGCTTGAGTAATGTTTCAATTTCATTTATCAAAATAAAGATACTATCGTATAACTGTATAGTTTTTACTTGTAACAGACCAAGAGTTTAGTTCTAAACTTTAAGCTAATTTTTGATATTAGAAAATGTTAATAATTAAATCACTTGGTGATCGGGATTCTCACTCGTTACATACTCTAGCAAACAATTATGCCAAACAGCAATACTTAGTATTTATTATAAGGGATGTAAGGTATAATTAATATTTCTTTCAATGCCAATGTTAATGGTAATTTGATTGATTTCATAAATGGTTGTAACTGTAAGTCTATTATTTAAATTATAAAGTATATTTTTATTCTTTATATACAAGTATTATCCGGAAAAGAACCGGAGTCACCGACATAGCTTGCAAAATTAGCAGGCTGAAGTGGCAGTGGGTTGGTCACGTATGTCGTAGTACCGATGGCCGTTGGAGCAGACGAGTCCTAGAGTGGAGACCGCGGACCCTCCAGCCAGGTGGACCGATGACTTTAAGGTGGAAAGTAGTGGGTACCGACTGGATGCGGAGGGCGGAGGACTGGGAGCTTTGGCACACCTTGGGAGAGGCCTATGTTCAGCAGTGGACTACGAATGGCTGTTGATGATGATGATATACAAGTTCAGTGTTATGTAAAGGCCCGGACTTAGAGAGTAAATTTATATTGTTTTTGGCTGGGTAAGGCCCCTCGGCTAGCAGGGCCCCTAGGCCGGTGTCTTTTAAGCCTAGGTAAATGTAGAACAATTTAAAACGGAACAGTAGATAATATAAAAATATGTATGTAGAAACATATAGTTTTAATCTTTAATCTAACTTTTATAGCACGATTATACAAATAGATTTTAGCCGATTATCTGATAAATTGAAAGTGATTTGAAACTTAACAAAATTAACGATTTTTCCTATACATTTTTGTTGTCCAATTCATATTCAATTGTTTATTAAAGTCCTCTGCGCAAGTATGAGCTTGTTTGATGTGTTTTATTTTGGGAGCAGAAATCAAATGTCATCGCCACAAAATAATTGAGTGGACTGGATAGCATCATCATGAATTCCTCAAATTCAGCCATTATGATTATTCACGTAGAATTAATTTAATTAACCGCGTATACCATTGCTCTATTGACGCTAAAAATTAAGTAAATTAGTATAAATTTTTAAAATACATAGTAACTAGCGTATTATATATAATTTGTTTTACGAAAAATATAATAATTCATCATCCTATAATAAAAATCTAAGGTCTTAACGATCAACAACCGAAAAAACTAGTTTTGAAAAGAGAGCTTTCATAAATGTGCGTAATCGTTAAATCAAAACAAAATTTATACATCTATATATTTTCCCTATATCTCTAAGTTTTTGTGTTCGGCTTGTAGCCATTGGGTGGAGAATAATCGCCTTTCATTAAGGCTCATCGATTTCTTCAAGAAATTGGATTTCGCTTCAGTTGGAACTCAGCTCTTATGTCTCAAAGTCGAAATAGGAATTGGAGTTACATTTTATCAACTCGTTAACTTTCAAAGCGAGCGTCACAATGATTTTGTGCATTTTATGGGTACAAAATTCAGCGCATTTCATTATAATCAAAGTCTTTGCAACGTTAGATGTGACTCACAATTCTTTTGAATAATGTTTCATGTATCGACGTAATGATAACGGTTAGATTTTATTTATTTTGTATGTTAAGATGGTTGTTCAGAGATTTCTATTTCATCTTTTTCCCTCTTTAAATCGCCCAGCGGTCGAAATTTAACTATGGCAATTTTGTCTTTGCCTGTTTACAAAAATATATAAAAAAAAAAGATAATTACTGAAATAAAAATCATAACTAAAGTTAAAACGTTATAAGTAGCACTATGTTTTCGAATTGGTATTGTATTTATACGAATACCATAAAAGGTATGATGATGATGTCCTCCTCGGTCAATCTCTCAAGTATCTCAAGGCCTTCTTGCCTAGTAAAATGTGCGCATTTAATAGTGCACACGTGTGTGCGTAAACACAGGAGCACTCTCACAATCCGACTACTGACACGACCGGAAAAAGACAAGGCCAATGTGTTTATGTGCTTTCCAAAGCACGGGAGTGTACACATTTCTGATTTCCAGTATCCGGGTTGCCACCAAAAAGGTATTGAAAAGATATTTGCATGAAAGTTTTCGTTATTATAAATCCGACTTTAATAAAAGCAATATCAATTTAATATTATTTAATTATGATGAAAAACAAAAATGTTTTTTTATTTTGGTGAATGACCTTTATTTGTTTCACGAAACTGTTTTCGTTTCGCTTCCTTCGATAAGATTTATTTACAAAACTGATTGCAAACAGCAAAAGATCTTATTCTAAACAAAGATTGTTTATTTTTATCGTGATTATATTTAAATATATAATGAACGTAGTATTGAAGATTGGAAAAGAAATATATGTCAATCACAAATTATAAAAGAAATAATCAAATAAATGTCAAACCATCTATATTTTCGATTTTTTTTTAAATTTGTATTTGATAAAATAAGGATAAGAGAAGTGCATACCTGTAAGTGATGTGTTCACACAGAACCAAATATTTCATATGTATTTATAATCCGTTATAGGTCTGTGAATTTATTGTTGGTGTGTCTTATTAAATAAATAAATAAATTAGATATAAATTCCCAATCAATAGTGTAGACACAAGTAAGTTCTTATATAATAACGTTATTTTTAGATGAAACAGGAAGAAAATAAAAACATTTTATTTTGCGGAATACACCTGAAATTTTAAAAATGGAATGAAACTAGCTGTTATAAAATAACTTATATTATGGTATTGATCCGATCCTTGATATAAAATTCTGATAACACTCACTTATCACGAAATATCTAGAACTATGAGAAGCTTCTATATTGAAATTGGCACGTACGAATACCTTTCTCTTGGCTTGGTCTCGAAAATAAATGTTACGTGAATTCGAACTAGGAATTGAGAATGTCCGATTTTGATTAAACATAATATAACTTCTAAGTCTGTATCCATAATATTAATATGACTAGTGTCCGCCCACTTGGGGGTCCTTTTCTGTACCAATATCAATGTGGATGCAAAATTTGGTGATGACTGGTTGAGTATTTGAGACGTGAAAGCGTAACAAGCACAAAAAAAATCGCATATATAATATTATTAAGGATAATAATTGTATTTTTCAACTCTTGTTCGTCGCCGAGTTAAAACTTAAAACATTATTAGAAACTTACATTGCAACTTTTTTTAATAATATTTATTTTAAAGAGGGTTTTTTCTTCAAGAAAATGTTACCTTGCTTACAGAACATTAAACTTTATACATTGCTTAATTGCATCTATTCTTAATGAAATCATTAAGAATAGACACTAATTTGTACAAAACTTTCGCTGGTACTGATGTAGGGTCAGCGTGGACACTGTTACATGCCCCCACCTCCCCGCAATTGCAACTTGTGAAGCTATTTATCGACACGGGATCAGCGTTTTGAAACAACCAAAGAAGCTTTGCTCAATATAATATATGTATAATTAGGCTGTAACCTAAATTGCATTTACTGATGCCATAATAGTTATTACATATTAAGGTTTTAGGGCTTTGTACAAGCCCTGTCTGATTAGGTACCCACGCTAAACAGCAATACTTAGTATTGTCGCGTTCTGGTTTAAAGGTTGAGCCAGTGTAACTACAAGCACAAGGGACATAACATCTTAGTTCCCAATGTTGGTGGCACATTGACGATGTGAGGAATGGTTAATATTCCTTATAGTGCTAATGAATATGGATGGTCGTGACCACTAACCATTAGATGGCCCACATGCCAATCTATAATTTTTATGTACAAGAAACTTATTATGTTTTATCACAGTTTAATAATAATGAATGGGTAATAGAGATAAATGTTTGCAACGGGCAATGCTAATAAGCACTGTAGGAACACAAATCATGTTGATTGTATTTATGGGACAATGTCCACTAATTTCAGGCATGAATGGCCTTGTGTGCAGGGTTGTCAATTAATACTTGTTATTAAATTGATGAAAAAATGTAAGAAAAATGTATATTTTGCGTCAAAGAACATACTTTTTAGTTTCTTTATCCCGTGGCTTGTACTTTTGTAGTTGTTTAGTTTAATGACTTTCTTCGGATTCAGTGAACGAGACGGTGAATCAGTGACGTCACAAACTAAAGTTTATAGTTAGCAATATCCTTATGGTCTTTGAAATTTAGAATTAACACTACTGACGAATCGTTTTTAGAGAGTATATATTAATTTATAAACAAAAACGGATTAGCTGTATTTAGTGTCGAGAATGTTTTTACAATAATTTATTTTAACTTCACCTGGTAGAATGCTTGAGCCAAATCTTGTACCAATTCTGTTAAAATTCGTAATCCACCCGATTAAAATGAAATTTTGGAGACTTTAGTGCTGGCGATAATACAATCGAATGTACACGTTTACACGAATTAAATGAAAGGGTTTTTAAATCTCAAATATTAGGCTGCATTCACATAAATAATCAGATTAAGTATAAACTTATAGAATATTAATTTTTTTTAGTATTGACCGAAAATGAACTGAAGTTTACATGTACCTATCTATATAAAAGCAATATAAGCAAGCATGTATGTGATTTGAAATGAACGTGTAAAATAATTTTAGTGCTATGTTGTTCCCGAAGGCTTTTAATTAATATCGACGTGACGTCACTCTTTGATAACAACAGCAAATTCGAACACAGGTTCTTTAATAAGACTTACATAAACAACGAATTGTTTTAGATTGTTATAATTATGAATAAATTTTACTTTATAATTATTATTTTAGTTACAATTAACATTCCACGTGGTAACGATTTGTACAGTAGCTATTTTTAATTTTTATTTATACTTATTTAAGGCTTTCAATTTATTTAATTTATATATATAAAATAAGTATAAATTCAATAACAATAAATATCTCACCGCTATAAGATTTGAAACATATTCCACTACACTAAATAAATAAATAAATACATTGATACTTTTTTTAAAATTTAAAGTTTAATCTAGTGAATGTAGTATAGCGAAATAGCGATTAATTTCCTTGGCCAATCCGATTACTGCTGGAACAGATGACAGACGTCCTCCAAAACTAATCAGAACGCTAAGATGTTCTGTTAATACATGAGTTGTCTGAACCCCTGACCGCTGATCAATGCTATTTGAGGTCAAGTTATGACCTCAAATAGCATTGAAATATATAAGTCATTATATGTTATGAAAATTATAATAGCGAATAATGTTTCAAACTCGGATTTATGTCTAGGCCCACAAGGCACTGGGGGCCTTGCCAGCTGAATGGCCCAAAAAATACATTTAATTTTACTCTAACCACTTCGGAATGGGGGACCTTAAATGTCAAAGTGCCTTGGAATGTCAGTCAGTGCCTTGAATTTCTAATTTCGAGCCTGAATAGCTTTGTTTATTATATATGTGAATAAGTCTCCAATTAGTATATTAATATACTAGTCAGCTCGGCTCGACCCACCGAACTCTCTAGGATAGATTACAATAACTCACGATATTATATTCGCTTAGTATATTATTTTGGTATAGTGATTCGCAAAACTTAACAATGAGTTTAGTATTGCTATAGTAATATTTCAATTTCGATTATTTGATACCTGAAGTTAAAAAGAATTTAAAGTCATTAATTTTTTCTGAAGAAAGGTAAAAGCCAAAGCACGGACAACATGCCTGTAGATTTTTTTTATGTAAGAAAAAAAAAGATAAACATATTTTTTACACAGCAGTGCACGTACATGTGAAAAAGCGACGAAAGAAACTCAGAAAAGGTTTTTTATATTAACACTCAGTTAATAAGTACATCAGTTTTTATTTTTTTTACATTCGTTATACATTAGATTATTTACGCAAAACCAATGTATTATGTAAGAGACATCATTGTATACAGTATACAATGTACTGTTTTCTTTTAATTAAAAAATAATAATAAGGTATCATCATTGAACAATATTGTATCGTGTTTCTACAAAAAAGTGCAACATGCAACGCCAGACACTAGTTACCATGTGGTGCTAATATCGTTAATCGATTAAACTACTTTTTTCTAATGATACCATATTTCAAAAAAACGCGTTCACACGTCGGTCTTGCTTGATAAAACGGTAAAGCGGTTTGAAATGTTTAAACATACTTTAAAGCAACAATAATTTATTCAATAAAATCTTTGAACTTTTAGTTGAATCAATTGCAAATTTCGTTATTGTTTAATTGTCAGTCACAATGAAAACGTAAAAATCCATTACAATATATTAGGAATAAAACTAACTGACTAACTAGTAACTCGAGCTAATACTATTGTGTAGATATTTTGGAGATCATATATATAAATATAATATTTTGATATGCCTCAATTTTTTTTAGGCATATCTTATAGTTTGCCAGCGTTACTTTGAAAGTTTAAGGATGGATGATTTACTCTTCTATTACATTGTCTTATTGAGGTATAAAATAAAAAAACGACGTCATGAAAACCTACGATAATCCCAAATCTGTCCTGAAACTATGAAATAAAAAAACGAAAATCTGTACAAATCGGATTAACTCTTTTATTAATCTGATAAAATAATTATAACTTGATAGTATAGTAACAAAATAATTCCTGGCAAAGCCAGTTAATAAGCTTATGTTTTTGTGAGCTTCGATTATTTATTATAGTTAACGTTATTTGAAGTTCGAATAATTGAAAGCAAGAAATAAAATTTTAGATAACATAAACCGACAAACACACGATGTCGAAATCGGTCAATTGGAAGTGGTTACAAATCAATAAACTTCATTGTTATGCGGACGAAATAGTTTTGACGACCGAAACGGCTACGGTGACTTTTTGTTGAATGAACAATACAGGGATATTCTGTTATCAAAGACAAAATGCGTTCGTTGCATGTCTATGGATTTGGATTGAATTGGTTTTCGAATTCACCATTCATACATTCATGCATCGTGAAAACAACGTTACCAACAGTTTGTTAAGATTTTTTTTTTTAAATAATTTATGTATAATATCCGATGTGACTTAGCGGATGGAATGAAACTTAACAAAGATCGCTGATTCAATTTCAGTCAAGCACTATAGTATTTTCTTAATTAGTCCAGCTTGGTGAAATTAACGCCAAACTAAATTATTATTGTATATTCTTTATCGAATTGTGAAGGACATCAAAAATATGCGTATTATAATTAATGATTAGTCTCGTATGTCCTTCACCGTGAAAAGATCGACTGCTGTGCATCCTTAAACATGTCGAGAAATTCGATATTGATTGCTCAACAAATGAGCTTTGTTACTCGTTTGAAATGAATATTGATTATCATCATCATCATCATGTGAGGCGTTACAGCCGCGGGTGGGCCTTAGCCTGGTCCAGTAAATCTCTCCAGTCCGATCTATTTGTGTATATTGATTAAACATAAATAAAATATTATTTACTTGTTGTTAAGAATTTATGCAAGGAGATCTAAGGAACGGTTAATATTTCTTGCAGCGCCCATGTCTATTGGTAATATACCACTTACCATGTGGGTCATAAGCCTGTCGACCTAGCTGTAAATTAAAAAAAAAATCATTTTTCATACATAAGAACTAATGTTATAAATATATCTTTTTTTAAATTTCCAAGTGGAATAAAGTGTGCTCGTATACTAGTAATATTATTTAGAGCATAATTTTATAAACACGCTTATAATCTTTTATGTCTTTTTATTTATTACCTGTTTAATACTTAGGCTTGTTGAGTTTGTTTTCATCAACAGTTGTTGTTTGTGTTGAGTACGATATTAGGTTAAAATGGGCGGGAGCCCCCGAGGTGTGATAACAGATAAAACTTCTAGTCTTAACAGAGAAATTACATCCATTTACGTATGAATGAAGCATAATTTTAGGTTATTCTATGAATTTTCGACGAAAGCTACGTAGTAACTATTCGCCCAAGTATTAATCCTTACCGTTTAAAATTCATTTCGTCGGAGAGATCCGCACCATTCTTACATTTTCATTCCTAATTGTATTCACTTCAGGTAAATTTGCCACCATTGTTAGGCAATTTGCAAAGAGGCCTAAAATGCCGTTCAAAGGGCCGACCGTAAAACTTTCTTGCAATCTGCGTAAGGATTTTGTAAAGGATAAATTGAATTTCATTTTTTTCTTTTTCAAGAAAAAATAATTTAATAATGTATTTTGATTTTGAGTCAACTTTCTTCCCCATAGGGAAACCTGTAAGAATGTGTGTGAAAGTCACACTGGCATTCCAAAATTGAAATTCTATCGACTTTTTTTTGTATTAAGCTTGAATGTTGTATCATAGGTGTTGGAATATATATAAAGTTTTTATTCCATACCGTCTCATTGTTAGTATGCGTCTCGCGTGCCTCCTTTCATTCTTACTAATGTGTATTTCTAACATTTTTATTGCTGTTAAAGGCGATGAATAGTTCCTATGTGCGGCGGGAACGTCTTAAACAGGCTTACTTGTTGATGAATGTTACCTTTTCTACCGTTATTCGTCTTTGATTTTATTTATGAAACATGTTTTATTTCATTATTAATGCCTTTCATGGTTTACATTCAAGATAGATCACATAGACAAGACATACAGTTCCAAAGATTATGTATTTATGTCGTACCTTTTGCTGATAGATTTTTGTTGTAACGTTTTTATCTTAGTACCGTGTATATAATGTATATTTTTCTTTTCGTCTTTTTCATAAATGTGATTTATAATATTAATAGTTTTGTTATTTTCGTAAATGTATTTTGCCTTTGTTTTGAAAACATATTCAATTATTTCATTACTATACAAATAGGAAAGTGGTTTTAAACAATGAACGCATACATTCAAACAATTCTAAAGCTATCATAATTTGTATTTGAATATTATTAATTGAAAATGTAAGTCGCTAATTGCACGGAATTACATTCCAATGTTTACCCGATATTGAACATTAGCCGTTAAAACAACTAATTAATCTTTTATTATTATTCAATGTGTCATAGAAAATGTATACAGATTTTTAAATTGGAAATTGAGTTTTTATTGAATGTGATTGGTCCCTCTCAGCTACAGACGAGAGTATTACTGCTGGAGGCACTATTTGTTCAATGGTATTGAATTTGCCTTTAATCATAGCTTTGACAATTCGATGGCGCGTGGTTGACGTCGTGTCGGAAGTGAACGAATGTACAATCATGCTGATTATGATTGCCTATATTTTACACATGCGTTATATTACGATCGAGTGATTTACGTATGTGATAGTCTGATGTATGTCTTGTTCTAAGACCTATTTATACGTCAAATTACATTAGAATTTGTCAAGCTGTTCGAACACGATTGATCAACAGCATCTATTTCAATACCGTATCGTAACAGCCTGTAAATATCCCACTGCTGGGGTAAAGGCCTCCTCTCCCTTTTTTTTTTGAGGAGACGGTTTGGAGCTTATTCCACCACGCTGCTCCAATGCGGGTTAGTGGAATACACATGTGGCTGAATTTTAGTGAAATTAGACACATGCAGGTTTCCTCGCGATGTTTTCCTTCACCGTAAAGCACGAGATGAATTATAATTACAAATTAAGCACATGAAAATTCAGTGGTGCTTGCCCGGGCTTGATCCCACGATCATCGGTTGTGATTCACGCGTTCTTACCACTGGGCCATCTCGGCTCAATCTATTTTAATATATCTATTTAAATGTTTATTGCGAATATTTCTTTAAAATTTGCTTAATTCGGCAAAAACTTTCAACAGATGTTGTTAACATTTGCGTGAAGATTCTAGTATAAGAATACATGACATAGAATAGTACTGTTGAATCTTTATTTTTAGCGCCTTTAGACCATCAGATTTATCCTTGGGGGATAGGAATCAGGTTACGTGGGATTCTTAATCACTAAAACCTCCGATGACCGGACGTGAGCAGCTACGGGATCGTTTCGGCTGCTTCTAAATGAAAAAAAAAGTTAAGGCAAAAGTCAAAGTTTATTACTTGCTCATTATAATTAATCTGGCTTTATTACAATGGAGTCACGAAAACGTCATCATAGTTATAAAAATGAAAAAAAAAGCTGTAAATTTTGAAATAATAAAAAATATACTAATTTAACGTATTTATCACAAAACGAAAATCACAAAAATATACATAAAATATGAAAATAACAAACAAAAGAAACAGCGAATTTTATAAAATAGGATGCATGAATTCATTGCTGCGGTCGAGTAAACGAAATTAAGCAGACTTAGAACAAAATCCTGCAAAATTTTCGTTTCGAAACAAAAAGCTACGGTGCAGCGGGAAACAGATCGCATATTTATCTGAAATCCGCATTAATTAAGGCGACGGACGCTTCCTGAGTGAATTTATTTAGTTCGGTGTTATTAAGCTATGTCCATTATAATTTTCATACTTAATTGTTAGTAGTTGTTTCACAGATTGCGAAAAATTACATTGTTAAGTATAATTTATATGTAGCTTTTCATCTTTTATCATACTAAGTAGAAGTTCTTGAGTCAACATTTAGATCGTTATAACTTATTTAAATAAATATAGAAAAGTTTTAAAGAATTAAACAAATTGTAAAGAAACCTTCACAATAAACATTTAAATAGACGTATTAAAGATAGATGTATATTTAAATGCATAAATTATATTTTCAGACTTAATTGTATTATCAAATATGCTTATTTATGTTTCTATTAAAATATATTATGTTAGTAGTAGTTTCATAGATTGCTAAAAATTACACTATTAAGTACAATTTATATGTACAGCTTTTTATTATACTAAGCAGTACTTCTTGAGTCAACATTAAGATCGTTATAATTGATTTAAATAAACAAAGAACCCCGCCGCGTATGTCTGTCTGTCTGCACGCGATTAACTCAAAAACTGCCGAACGGGTTCTCATACGTCACCAATGGACGGAGTGATTCATGAGGGAGGTTTAGGGGTATAATTCAATAAGGTTTTGTGAAATTTGCCTGAAATATGACTTAAGTGTTGAAGATGGCGGAAAGAACTTTACTGACAAGTTCCGTTTTAAAGCCGAAGCCGGGCCGAGTAGCTAGTTCGTAATAAAACTCAAAAATGTGAACGTCATAGGATGCCCTGCAATTGTGTAATATCGAATTTGATAATTATGGAAATAATTTATAACTAAAGAAAATCAATAAATATAAAAATAAAAATCAAATAAATTTAGAGTATCGTTAATAACATAAATATGTGTTACGATAGTGTAAGAAATAAGACATATGTGACTTATTATTGTCATGTATCTTAATAATATATATCAAACAATTATATAGAATTCTACGTGTAGTAGCCACGCATACATAATTGCTTTAATTATTTTACCACCATTGCCACAAGGATGATTGGCCAACTGCACTTGGCGATATTATAGTGCAGCAATGCAACCTTTATTTCCTCTAACTCATAATCCGATGGGACGACAAATCTGACGCGTTCGAAAGGGTTCAGGCGCAGGACCAACAGCCGTTCTTACTTTCTGATGTGATTGTAAACACTGTCTATTTCTAAATATGGTCTGCTAAGCCCAATAACGTTTTATTGACCCAAGCCTAGATTTGATCATAGAACTACCCAACACGTATAACCGAGGCAGCTACATTTATCACTATCATCTATATAACAATAACATTTAAGCAAACAATACAATTAGCCAATGATTTCCCGACACATCACACCAAACGATAATTACAACGTAAAATCGAATTCCTATTTACTATCACAGTTCAGATTAGCTTTCCGCGACAGCCTATTAACTTGGTAATGGCCTAAAGATAAGCTTCAAAATGCACCCGTAATGAGCTTGCACGGCCTCACTAACTGGATATAAATTTAAGAGGATTTTTAGCTTACGTTTTAAAGGGATTATTCGGAGTGGATGGAAAACGTTGTTTACAAAAACATTGATGGAATTTTTTAATAATGTTTTATATTTTTTCGTGAATGCATTGATTAGTTTTAATTTTCATTTTTGTGTAAAATGTACATGTTGTTCCATGGATGTATGAATGTGATTTTATATTAATTAATTGTGTTTGAAAACTCAACCGAAAACAAAAAATTGTCATTAATATGTAAAAGTTACTTTTAAATAATTTCAATTTTTTTGCTTCAATGAGAATAAAACAAAACAATATCACTAGATTTTATTATTAGTAATGCAATTTGACAAACTCTTCACGTGTTATAAAGTTATAAAATAAATTATTTATTATATAAATAAAAAATATATAAAATGTATATCAAAATAACTACTAAAGGAATTACACACTCATTACTCCCGACTCCTCAGAATAAAATGTTAATAGTAAAAATACACGACTTTTATTCTTAACTGTCGTAAATATTTTGTTAAAGAACAACAATTTATTCTACGAGGAAACTAAAACACTAACAGAAAATGGGACAAAAATATAAGAAAAATAATAACACAGATATTTATAAGTGGAACGTGCTTCAATTCAGTAGTTTACGTCCACCATTTTAAAACGGAGTTTTAAATCCTACGGGTAAACATTCGAACATTTGCCAACGTATATGGTTGAGGTTATAATATAAAATCACTTAGATAGGTTTAAAGTTTATATTAACAAGAACCGACGGTTTCATTATAATACCTTATTAACTGACATATAATAAGAATAGCGGTGACATTAATCGATTTTCAAAAATAAGAATACTAAAGAAAACTTTAGCTGACAGCGGAAAACTGGTATGAAATCGCAAAGCACATTTATCTTCTATATTTTGATAATGCATTTAACGATTTCAATCAGTAATTACTATTATTTTATTGAATAAATTTAAGAATAATTATAAAATAATAATGAAATGTTATAGAAAAGATCTCTCGAGTTTATTTTCTTCAAACTTATCTTGTCACTTATTCGACTCACACAAGTTAGTGTGACACGTTTCAGTTTATAACAAATATGAATGTTCACGGTTGGAAATTAAATTCTGGCTGGTTTATTTTGGGATTTTAAAAGTAATAAAATAAAAGAGAACGTATGTTCACTTAATTCTTTTGAAATATTTGTAAAGTTATTTATTTTATCGTTTCAGTATGACCGTTTCTGATTTTGTTAATTAGGTTAACTTAATATCATATTGTGAAATTTTCCAGCCGACAGATGTTGCATCTGATTGCGTCAGAAACATTTTACTCAAATCTTCCATAGTGTCATTACATTCAGCCCCTGCTCAGGGTTGAATTTCATTACCCCCAACAAGCGAAAATAGATTTCACACAAAAAAAAAATTAAGGTAACGCACGTGCTCACGTGTGATTAATACGTTCGTCTAATATTGGTACGTGCGTCTTTAAAAATAAAATATATTACTTTTATACAATTTCATTTCATGAATAAAGAAAACTTCCTGTTAAAAAATGTAGAAGTACGCACGTAGTAAGATAAAGATCTAATAGGATTTGTAGTAAGACTGTATTGAGCCGGCCTATTAAAATAAAATTTTCAAAACATTAAAACGCAAACCTAAACTATGACATTTAAGTTCTTGATCATAATAGTTTATCACGACTCCTTAAATTAATTGCATTCCATCTTAAAACCCCTACATGGTTAGAACACAACCAGCTAATCTCTTAGAGATAAGTAAGTAACTAAGATAAAGTTTTGAGTTACTTTAGTTAATTTACATTGACTTTCGATGAGGTAGAGGGCACCACTGTAATCGTTCATTGCGAACGGTCTTAGCTCATCCGCCAAATGATGTCCTTTTTGTTGACAAAAGTCATTACGTTGTACAATATGCTTGGAAAAGGCCTCATCTCCTATCGTGAAGAGGTTTTGAGGCTTATTCCTTCATGCTGTTTCACTACAATTCAGTGTATTCATGTGAAAAAAATATAACCAATACATAAATGCCTCCTTACAATGGTTTTATTTGTTGCCGTGAAGCTGAACGTTTTCAATTCAATGTCATTCCAGATAATTTATTAAAACTAATATATAATATTAAATATTACTTGATTTTATGACGACAATTAAATAGTCTAAATATGCGTATAAAAGCGGTAAAGCAAAAACCACATCTTAAACACAGTGAAGCGTTTCCCGCGTGAGCCATTTATTGTTAACTTCGCACTCACAAGCACGTACCATGCGGCGAGGGTCTAACTGTTCCCAAAGGGGAGGAAAACAGGAGATAAGCGAAAACAGATAATTAAGTTAATGGAATGGATTTTACAGACAACGATAAAAATGAGGAAAAAAACAAAAATGAATTTATTATTATTTTAGTTTAAAAATATTGTTACTCATCGAACATTCGAGAGAAAAAACCAAATTTTTTAAATAGACCGTCGGTCTTTGTATTAGACGATAACTTTTTAACGGACGGATCTAACACATTTATAATTAATAAGATTATAATTTTATAATTAGATTTTTTTGGTTTAGTATCATAAGGAACAATTAATGTAACAAAAATCTGAAAACAATTTCAATTATTGAATAATCACAACACATAAATCTATTTGACATAACTCAAAAGATTATTTTGAATAGTAAGTACGTTTTTTTTTTTGAAAAATAAGCAGAGTAAACAGTAGTCAATCCATCTGAGCGGATTCAACCGTAAAAATTGACGACATGCGTAGATTTGGCTGGTGCGGACTCACATTTCACATTTGAGATTTATTATTATTGGTGGAATTCGTACTGAAAAAACGAAAAAAATACCCTTTATAAAGTCTGGTAGCTTAATTAGTAGCTATTAACATTATTAAGAACGTATTTTCATTTGAAAATTTAAAAAGAGATGTACATTGACTTTTTCTTTGTTAATACTCAAATGTGTTTCACGAAAGAACGCATAATTTAATTACCGAACATCGCCCGTATTACAAAATACTTTGGATTAACTTTTAACGCCTTAGGCTGGAGGTCGTTTATCCACATTGAAGCGTAATTAAATATTTCAGTTACAAAAACCCGTAGCCCGCGTGGGGCAGCTCTCGTGAATAAGTTATCGTCGCATTTCATCTGTCAAGAGTGATTTTCAGGATTTTTCTCTGACTATATAAAAATAACTAATCTTCTGCCGAGTAATATTTTTTTACAAAGCTTTTATTTAACTTCACTTGTTAATGTGTGTGTGCGAGTTAAGCCTTGCAACTGAATTTTAAATCAGTTTCACCCAAGGGATTGTGTTGAAATTTTGAACACACCTCTGGTACAGATGACAAAACAATCTCGTGTACTAATTTTTTTATCTTTTTATTAATATGTCTGCAAAGTAAATTTTTGTTTTTAAAAGTACTAAAAATATTAAGGTATAATTTGATTGTATATATGTTATAGTAAGTATATAGTACATAGTATAGTAGTATGTTTGAAATTAATAGGCTTTAACACCAATTGACTGATTACCATTAAAGTTGGTACATATCCACTTTGTTGTTACTCGACGGTAAATAGCGCTGAGACCCAGCAGACGTGCTGATAGTACAACCATATTTTATTAGTTTAAAGCTAAAATAAATTAAACCCATACGGGAATATATATATAGTACCCATACATATATAGAGTAATAGGTTTTTTCTGAGTATTCGAAATTACTTCGACATCAGACAACATGCATACTTTGGTTTTAACCAAAATGTAGATTGTGAAACGTAGAATGTAGAATTTTTTTTTCTGTGAAACGTTTGACATCGGTGTTCTACTGATACTGAACTCGAAACTCACTGCATAAATCGGTCGTGAAATTTCAGAATATTATGCGATATTGAACATAATAATTATAACATTTCAAGATTACACGTATAATAGAATATCACCATAAGTCGATTGTCACCATTACACGGGCGATTACAGAATAGCAATAAAACGATATTCTTGGAATTCAATATTATTCGTACCTTAAATAACGACTCGATGGTATTATATCTGTACGAATAATTGATCCATTGTGTACAATGTGGAAGCACAAATCCGGCTTCAATACTATATCTACACAATAATATTTATAATTCTAAATCGAAACAAATACATCTAAAAACAAAACAGTTATCGTTTAAAATACTACTATTCCAATTCCAAAAAGTAACACCGATAAATTTCATAATAATTCCAATATATTTAATTTGTTTTGTTTGTCAATATTACTTTGAGCAGTCAGAAAAACAACATCACACATTACCTTTTTGAAATATTGATGTCCCTGAAACATTGTTCTTAAATAATTATTATGTAGACGTTTAAGTGAAAAGTAAGCGGTGGTTCACTCATCATACACCTGAGCTCTGAAATGTGAACGACATTAGGAGTTTCGACAAGACCATTACTTTTAAATTTATGTTTTAGCATTTGGTACGCGATGGCCCAGTGGTTAAACGCATTCTTTAACCGATAAAAGCATCACTGTGTTGACATTTGCTAAATGTTTTTATAATTAATTTCATGCTCGGGTCGGTAAAGGAAACCTGCAGATTTCTGTAATTGTCAAGAATTTCTACCATGTATTCAACCATGTTCACCAAGAATTTATATCATGTTTAATACCGACTCGCGTTAAGGCAGCAAAGTGACTTAATCACCAAGCCTCTTCTTAAACAAGAGAGTTATTTGCTTTAGATATGTTTTCTATTGTAAAGGATGCCTAGACTATGTTTTTCGTTGAAAAATCTGCTCTTCATTTTTACCGTGTATACGAAAATATTTTTACATTTTATATCGTCTATGTTTTGTTTTTTGTCACTGTCTAAAAAAGCTTTGAAACGGATTTTGAATTTTTATGTAGTTTCAGTTTCGCATTCTCTGAAAAAGATTTTTATTCAAGAGCAATTATTCGGAGTTTCTTTCTCTTAGCCAATTAACAAACTTATTATTTAATTTATAATGAAGCTAGAAGATGTAGCTTCTAGCTTCAATTTTAGATAAAGCAAATAACTTTTCAGTTCAAACATGTGTACATGATCTTAGATATACAACTGAAGCGTTTGAACGATTGAACCAGGAAAGTATGCACATACATACAATTTCTTACTGGAGCAGATTATTGTAACTCGCCTCTTTCATGGTTTCACTGTTATAATAATAATATATATTATTATATACAGGCATGAGAATCGTATATATATATTGCAGGGTTCTGTTTGAATTAGTATAACAGCTTGAATCTGCAGATTCACTCGCATTTAGATAATACCCAATTTTAGAAGCACATTTTTATAAATGCCAAAAATAAAATACATTAAAAAAATACAAAATAATTAGGTATTAAATGATTTGGTATATAATAGCAATGATATAAAGGTTGGTTAGGCTACTGCTATCTCGTAGTGTTTAGTAATATAGCCATGAATGGTCTCCCCAACGCAAAAAGTAACATCCTAATCGTGCTAGTCGTTTCTGAGATATAAACACGTTCAATCTCTAAAACTCACCAGATTTATAATATTAAGAAAATATATAATTATTTTCTTTGATATTTAAAGCCATTAAAAATATAATGAATCAACTATGATTTATGTTTAATAATAATGATTATATTACATGAATATAGTCAATGATTTTTTATTACGCTACTGAATGCAACTTATGTAACAATAAAATCGATATATTTACTAATATTTCATTTTGTAATATGTTTACCCAATCTACAGTTCGAGAGACAGCGTATAACTCTCCCCCGAGGCTGATGAATGGCTCGCAATTTAATTGAATTATGTCACCTGGACAAGACGAGATCGTCTCAGTAACTACGTAGCTCGACCGCTACATTACTCCCTGTCTTGACCTAATAAGGACCGAGGTCATTACTGATTGACATGACAATTAACAAACTTATTATTTAATTTATAATGAAGCTAGAAGATGTAGCTTCTAGCTTCAATTTTAGATAAAGCAAATAACTTTTCAGTTCAAACATGTGTACATGATCTTAGATATACAACTGAAGCGTTTGAACGATTGAACCAGGAAAGTATGCACATACATACAATTTCTTACTGGAGCAGATTATTGTAACTCGCCTCTTTCATGGTTTCACTGTTATAATAATAATATATATTATTATATACAGGCATGAGAATCGTATATATATATTGCAGGGTTCTGTTTGAATTAGTATAACAGCTTGAATCTGCAGATTCACTCGCATTTAGATAATACCCAATTTTAGAAGCACATTTTTATAAATGCCAAAAATAAAATACATTAAAAAAATACAAAATAATTAGGTATTAAATGATTTGGTATATAATAGCAATGATATAAAGGTTGGTTAGGCTACTGCTATCTCGTAGTGTTTAGTAATATAGCCATGAATGGTCTCCCCAACGCAAAAAGTAACATCCTAATCGTGCTAGTCGTTTCTGAGATATAAACACGTTCAATCTCTAAAACTCACCAGATTTATAATATTAAGAAAATATATAATTATTTTCTTTGATATTTAAAGCCATTAAAAATATAATGAATCAACTATGATTTATGTTTAATAATAATGATTATATTACATGAATATAGTCAATGATTTTTTATTACGCTACTGAATGCAACTTATGTAACAATAAAATCGATATATTTACTAATATTTCATTTTGTAATATGTTTACCCAATCTACAGTTCGAGAGACAGCGTATAACTCTCCCCCGAGGCTGATGAATGGCTCGCAATTTAATTGAATTATGTCACCTGGACAAGACGAGATCGTCTCAGTAACTACGTAGCTCGACCGCTACATTACTCCCTGTCTTGACCTAATAAGGACCGAGGTCATTACTGACAATGCGAAGATTCGATACAGTCACACTTCCGAGCTAATAATTGTTTATGGTTATAGATTTTACTTAATAAATAAAAAAAAACAAAGATTGTACTTAATACACTTAATACACGTATTTTTTGCAAGCTAGAACGTGAAGAGGCGTTATGTTGCTTTATTTTCACCAGAAAATGAAAATACTCGTTCAATCAACTTTTTTTAATCGATACAAGAGTTTTTTCGGACTTATTTGTAAAACTATTTTCCGAACACGGCTTCGCACGCTTGTGTTAGCAAGGGTACCTGACATTGTGTATGCAAAAATTCATGGATCGGTTTAGGAGTTAGGATGTGAAAGTGTAACAAACAAATAAATAAACTTGCTATCGCATTTATAATATTAGTAAGGATATTTGGATTATTGGATTTATTTGGATTATAACATAGACATAGAAAATGATAGAAAATATTCACCTCTTCTTACAGACACGCTTACAGACATACAATTTTAAGATATAACACAAGTATTATATATTGTATTTTTTATAAAAGAGTAAATTATAAATAAAAAAATCAATACTCCCTGATCTTATCTTTATCTTCAAGTTCTGGCAAAGTTCTGAGTACTTTGATGAGAAGTTGAACCACTATTAATTAAGAGATAACGAACAGTTTTTTTCAAGTATATATAAGCCACTAAAACCGTACAACAAATATATTATTGATAATATAATTCTTACTTATACGATTACGTAATGGATTCTTTCTACGCATTTTTTTAAATATAATATTTTTATATAATTGTTTCTGTAAAATATTTACCTATTATATACACAAACTTTCGTCGTTTAGTGTTTTGTCTATAACTGAAAACTGTCATAAGATTCGTTGCGTGATTTAGACGAAATAAGCGGAGATACAGACAAAGGCAGTGACTTTGTTTTATAATATTTATAGAAGACATATTAACATTTTTATTTTTTTGCAATTAACATATTATAGTATAGTATAATGTTGTCATATGTAATACATAATACAATAATAATAATTTCCAGGAATAGAATAAACACAAACTAAGTGTTCATGTGTTTTTTATAATCGGCTTACTTACAACCAGTTTGAAATGCTTGACTAAGATAAATTCAGACGATATGGCTCGTGGATTAAAATAATATTATTGAATTAGCATATTTATGTAATGTGTGTGCTAGTGATGAATATATTTCCTAAAATGTATAGAGTAATAGTAAATAATAGTAGATAGTATGATGACTTGAAATCTTTATGTTCTTATCTATATCTCAATTATATACTAACTAATATTACTAGTGTAAAGTGAGTTTGTATGTTACGTTTACAACTCAAGCGATCGACTGGAAGTTTTGTATACACGTTAGTACGGAACAGAGGAGAAAATAAATAACTAACTAACACGCGGGCGATATCACGAGTGGAATTTAGTATTTTTTTTTTTATAGAAAAGGAAAGCGGACGAGCATACGGGCCACCTGATGGTAAGTGGTCACCAAACGCCCTTAGACATTGGCACTGTAAAAAATGTTAACCATCGCTTACATCCCCAATGCGCCACCAACCTTGGGACCTAAGATTTTATGTCCCTTGTGCCTGTAATTACACTGGCTCTCTCACCCTTCAAACCGGAACACAACAATACCAAGTACTTCTGTTTTGCGGTAGAATATAGTAGGTGGTACCTACCCAGACGAGCTTGCACAAAGCCCTACCACCAATAAATATATAATCATTAAAATTATTTAAGCGTCAGGTGAGACAATGCTAGCTTAACAAAATATCGGCTGATCAGTACAATATATACACACAATTATATATATTATATATACTAATAGCCTTCCGATTACGTTTTGAGGTTAGCTGTTAGTGAATGCAGTAGCGTTAAGCACGATTTTCGTGCAATTTGATTTTGTTGTACAATAATGTATATAAAATTAATAAATATATAAGGCATTGTCATGACTGACTGATCATCAACACACCGCCTCATTTATATATAGGAACTTAAAACTAAGAAACTTTAACATAAAATGCTACAGTCAATTACTGTTTTGAGCAAAGAAACACTTAATACAATATTTCGCAATACTTTTAATTAGAAGAAAATACAATAATTTTTAAATAAATGACAAGCAGACATCTTGCACGTTCGCCTACGTCATCCGGTACGTCTATATGCCATCGTACAAAAACATCTTTACTTAGATCTTCGCAGCTATACGCTTACTTACGGCAAGCCTCGACGTCGCGCGTAAAAAAAAATTTAAATTTAAGAAGCTGCACACTTTATGTGTGATTTCTTTAGTCAATTACATTCCTTATATATTTATTTCAAAAATTACCTGTCAAATTATTTTAGATTTCCATTAAAGTATTAAAAATATACATAAAAAAACACTCATACTGAAATTGATACTAATTAAAAATGTCCAAATTCGCATTAAAAATCCATCAAAACAAATTTAACCTTAACACCCTTAAAGTATACAGAGCTCAAACATGGTTTTTAAGGAAAACAAATTGCTATAATTCAGCGCTTTAGCTCCAGCAACGCAGTAAACGACTTCTTGTTTACATTGTGCGTACACCGCTTCGTCATACTGTAAGAGCATTACATAGTCATGAGCTGTTCCATGGCAGCTGCATTAACACATGCTTGCCATTAACTAATAGCGAGGAGTAAATTTATATACAGACTGCTGTACGTTCCTTCGAAGATAGTTCACTTAAAAATCTTATATAACATTTCCGTTTTAGTTTCAATATATTGTATTTTTTTAAATTACATTTTTGTGTAAATTGCGGTGCGGTGTTTAAATTTTAGTCATTTTGAATGTTACGATTCTATATTATGTGACGTTTGAGTAAAACTTTTATAACGTAAGTAGGTTTTACTTCACTTAAAATTTGATATAGTCTCTACCTTCTTTTTACGTTGTTAATTTTTTTAGAATTTCACACCATTCTGATAATGACTGTACACTATAACTAAGCGTTTATTATTAGCCCTTTCAGCGTCCAAGGTGTCTCATATCTACAGGATCCATAGATACACTAGACAGTATTTCATTCGACACAAACATAATATTCACGTGTTTTCACTGGAACAAATCAATTCAAATGACCTTGATATTATCTATTTATTAGAATACGCATCTTAAACTAATAATAAAAACGTTGAATTCTATTAAGCATTAAGGATTATGGAATATACAGATATAAAAACTGAAATATTAAAACAATTTTAAAATACTCTGTTAAACTTTATTGTTCAACTTTGGTGCCTTTAGCATTTTAATATTGTTTCGAGTTTTCTTTTTATTGCTTTCATAATAAAGTTCGTCTATTGTGAAGAATTTTCCCTCTGAACTCAGCCGTACCGCTTAATCGCTTACTTACAGTATATTTAAAGTCATTAAAAGAATAACGTTTAATATAAATAATTTTAATATGATTCTTGGTAAGTCACAAATGCAAACTGCGAAGTATTAAAAGTTTTACTACTTAGAAAGATGTTTATTGTAAGTATTAGCAATAAAAATATATTTAACTGCCTAATATTGTTTGTTATTATTATAATAAATGGTAACTAATTATTTTTTTTAAAGATATATATATATATATATATCAATATAGTTATATAAATATATATATATATATATATATATATATATATATATATATAGTCGTGTAGGTCCTGAAAAAAGCATGTGCATGTTTATGCATGGGATAAACTAATCGTTGTTTATGATTTAGGTTAAAATGAAACAGTCACCAGAAACAGAACACAAGAGGTAGTGGTTCGAAGTTTAAGAGGTTCTTTTATTAAAATTATTTAAACTTAATGTCCGAAAAGAAGTTGACTATGTATATCGTGTTTTTTTATTATTTTTAATAGAGTTCAGTATTGTTTGTGTCAGCACAGTTCTTTTGTACATTCAATACTAAAATATATATCCGGCAGGGCTAGCGGTCCTTCCTACGTAACTGAGTATACTATAAGTATTATGCTACAAATATTTATGCATGTGCCAACAACTTTAAAAGTAAATTATAATTGTTAGTACCCATTTTTTAAATTACGCCGTCACAGCCGAAAAGAGTACCATGGGTCTTCAAACCCAATAGGATAAATTTTTTTTACGATTAGCAAAGCGACTAAAAGCTACTATTTAAAAAAAACATTAAAACAAATTAAAAAGAATCACAGCTAAATAAATACAAACAATAATTTTGGAATTTTGGATTAGAAATCTGCAGCAGTCAGATAAAAAATATTGGGAAATAACTTATGTCGAGCTCTAATTGCCATGAGGATCGGATTGCTTCCTGGAGCCAATACTAGTAACTCACGTGCTTGAAATGAACGAAAAAAAGCAACTTCTGTTGATGATAGCTTCAATCGTGTGCTTGTACACTGAATATACGTACCTGGATAAAACAATAATAATAAAAAAATAATAATTGTAATCTTTAAAATATTAAATATATTAAATTTATGATAAAAATATTTTGTAATATGTTTATATTTTTCAAATAATTATTATTATATAGTAACACCTTAACTATAGATCTTGGCATTATAAGATATATAAACCACTCATTCCTCGTCAAGAGACGTAAAGCACTCAAGTTGATACGAATTAATACAATGGATGAACGTGCAGGCTAATTTGCCGTTCATTAAGAGCAGGAATTATATAAGAATAGCAAAATATTTGAGTAGCATTTTCGTAATATTACTAACAACATGATTTTCACTTTTATTTTCTATTCATTCCTTCGTCGTTAATAATATTAGATGGAAATTTTATCAAAATTTGTTAAAACAACGTAACACAATTATTTTGACGGATTTTTTTACAATATTGGTCGGTGGATGGATCCAATTGGCACACAAAATTACTATGTATTACTTGGTAGTAAAATTTGTGGTGAGTGGGTTATACCTACCTAGACGGGGACATAGCTGTACCACCAAGTTAAGGAGGTTGATATCGCCCAAACTCTCGGTTCCTTCTCTTGACCTCCTGTCATCATCAACCGACCATTGCTTAGCATCGAAGCATTTTGAATTTCGTTTAAACTTTAAACGCTTAAAACTCGGTGGTAGATTTATTTAACTATGACACACATTTAGTATTTAATAGTGATTCAAAAGCGCTTGTAAAGGCTTGGAATAAATAATATAAACTAAACTTCACAGCCAAAACCAAACATCCAGTATTTAAAACATTTTACAACATTATGTAAGTAAACAGAATGCCTTCATCGATTTCGAAACTGAAAGCTGGCCTTGATATCCAAAAAACCTTCGACTCTTAATAGAAAGGAAATAAATACAATTGTAGCGAGTTTCAAATAACAGCTTGGTTTTGACTTTATATATTAGAAATCATATTTTATGTTTACTAGAATTTTAAAAATGTTCACTAAACCAGTAACAAGCTAAATCTTTGTGATATTTCATTCCTCTACTGTATCTGCTAACTGCAATAAATTACATTTTTGTTCGTCGATTAATGTTCTATTGTTGGATCCAAGTTTTCTCTTCCATTAGATAAATTATTTGGAGATTAATCCATCCTGCTGCTCCGTTGTAGGTTGGCAGATATACACATTTTGCAGTTTTCTCTTAAAATACACATAATTGACAGATTAATCTTTTGAAAGTATAGCAGCGTTTGTTAGAGTTTGAACTTAAGCTTCAGGGCAAACTCAAACCTTAAATATAATTAAGAAATCGCATTTTATAATCATTTTAATTATAATTTACTAGCAATCCGACTCGGCTTCGCACGGGTTGCATAAAAGTCTTTCTAAAGCCTTTATATCGTAACACATATAACTGTATTAATTTACGCCGCTCACGCCACTAAATCTTCCATTCGGCGCGATTTTTTCGTAAATTTTAATCAATCGCCAGATTATTCTTATCATATTTCAGCCAATTTAGACAAAGTTCCTCAGACAAAGTAACCTTCATGTGGCCATACGATGCCTGATATCAAAATCAGGCAACGTGATGTGCGTGCGGAGCTGCAATCACTTGATGTACGGAAAGCTAGCGGTCCCGATGGAATACCAGCCATAGTGTTGAAAAAGTGCGCGGCGGAGCTGTCTCCTATGTTAACGCGCCTGTTCCAACTTTCTCTTTCTTTGGGATGTGTGCCGGAGGCTTGGAGAAGAGCTAATGTGCAAGCGGTTCAAAAAAGGGGATCGGTCTGACCCGGCAAATTATCGGCCAATAGCTATCACCTCAGTACTTTGTAAGGTGATGGAACGGATTTTAAACAACCAATTGATATATTATCTAGAAGATCACTGTCTAATTAATGATCTTCAGTACGAGTTTTGACCAAAACGGTCTACAGGTGATCTTCTAGCGTACGTAATACAGCTCTGGGGTGAGGCTATCGACAAGCATGGGGAATCGTTGGCTGTCAGCCTCGATATCTCCAAGGCTTTCGACAGGGTCTGGCACAGAAGTCTTCTCTCCAAGCTGTCGGCATATGGTCTACCTGCTCAGCTTTGCACCTAGATTGCCAGCTTCCTACACAAGCGCAGCCTTCGTGTTTTAGTTGATGGTTACGCTTCACAATTCTATGTAGTGAATGCACAGATCCCTGATGGGGGATCCCAGGGATTTGTGCTATCCCCCACACTGTTTCTTTTGCATATCAATGATATGCTCTTTCTTGGGAACATTCATTCCTATGCAGACGATAGTACAGTGCATGGTGGATACCACGGACGCGCAATGGCTGGGCGAGCAGAAATTGAGGAGAGGCGGGAAGATCTTGTCATTGAACTCGATAGGACGTTAGAGCTCATCGCCAAATGGGGCTCTGATAATCTTGATGAGTTTAATGCCAAGAAAACACAACAACTCTTTCTTTCTTCTGTGGCACTCCGCTGGTGATACAAAGCTAAAGCGCCATGCTGGGGATGAGCGTTCGCTGCGGCCTTAGTCCAAGGTATTACATCGAGGCTGTTATAAAAACAGCTTCACGGAAACTCGGAGTTCTGAACAAGGTGCAGCGTGTATTCACGCCACAACAACACAGTTGTTGTACAAAACACGAGTACGGTTTTGCGTTGAATATTGCTCGCACCCCTGGGATGGCTCCGCTAAGTACCTACTTGAGGCCTTGGATCGGTTGCAGCGACGTGCGGTCGATTGGCGACATAAAGGTCACAAACACCCTCGAGCCTTTACAATTACGTCGAGAGATAGCAGCGCTGAGCGCTTTCTATCGATTGTATCACGGCGAGTGCTCCGAGGAATTATTCTCTCTAATTCCTGCTTCCCCCTTCCTTCCTAAGTCTACGCGTGCTTGCTCTCGATGTCACCGCCTAACAGTGACATCAATTTCATTGTGCACAAAGAAATTTGGCAACTCCTTTCATTGTCGCACTTCTAAAAAATGGAATTCCTTACCAGCTCACGTGTTCCGCTCCTCTTACAACCCGGGTTCCTTCAAACGAGGCGTGAAGAGGCATCTTGCGGGCCGGCAAGCCGAAGGCGGCTAGTGCAGAACCTTCTTCCTGACTGTACTGGCCATCGTCGCGTTTAGACTACTACCACTTACTATCAAGTGGAGTATAGTCAGTTCATCAAATATTTATATATATATATATATATATATATATATATATATATATATATATATATATATATATATATATAAAAGTCCTAATGAGTTATACTTATAAACCTTTCTCGTCAAAATACGTTTTGTAGTTTTCGAGTTTACTGCATTCAGAAACACAGACGCGGCACAGCTTTAGTTATATAGTATGTAGTCATATCAAATATAAATGGAAAATGCCATTGGTAAGTTTGCTTCGTAACAACAAGATTGTCTTACACAAAGGAATGTTATAACACTATACCAAGAGACAGCAATATCAGAATCACAATCGTGTATTGTACTTGGAATTGGTCCTGCTTTTAATTTAGAAGGTATAGCTGTAGCAATCTGCACGGCAGCAGAAATTAATGGCTGAAGTCACACAAAAGGTTGCAAAGAAAATCAAATACAAAAATTTATGGGATACTGTTGAGCCAAATGGTTATTTTTCTTGGGAAAATATAATAACGATAAATAGTATCCTCGAATGTAAGCCATATAATTTGGTTTTCTATTTACTTAGTATTATTTATATTTATTTATGTTTTAGGTTTTTTATTTATAACTAAAATAAAATAAAAATTAAGAAAATAAAAGTAAAAACACGATGATGGTGGCAGATAAATCCTCTAAAAAGTTAACTGGCTCGCATTCTAACGACCGAGGCAAAGAAAGAAATAAACAGGGTAGAAAGAGGAAATTATGCAGCGCCCAGATAATATAAGAGACCCAGTTAAAAGATAATTTATACAGATGTTTTTGTTTTTACGTCTTTTTTCCAGTAAAAAAATTACTAGGTTAATAGTTTTTGCTTACACACAAAAATGACATTGAACTAATTTAATCACTTACCTCTTATAGTTTGTATGTATATTATCAAAAATAACTAAAAGTTAATTTATTATAAATGTCATTTACCAATGACATATTCTAGTAATAATATATGTTTCATATTCGAAAATTAATATAAATATTGGTCCTTTTTGTTTTTTTTGCATATAATTTCTGAATTACGTATACCTATTTATCCCGTTCAGTATACTGCAGGCGAGCGCTAAACATCGCAAACCCAAATATTTCACATTCACTACATTCAAAGTCTGTCAATTCCTATGGGAAACGAAAAATATTTTTACAGTTAAAAAGCGAACAAAATATAATGTTAAACATCAGGTAGAACCAGTAAGATCAATTGATCTATTGGGTACAGTATCAGCAGCTTAAATGATTTGTATGTTTTTAGTTTTATAAAAGTTTTCTAGAAATCTAATACTATATTATACATACATATAACAGATCAAACGTTTTTATCAAATTTACAAATAATCAAACTTTTCTAAGCATTTTTTAGTTATTTAAATGCTTTTGTATCTAAATGGGTTAAATGTTTTCACTGAATTTGAACACGTTTTCACTTACCTTTTTTATATCGCTAGCAAAACGCTCGTGCCCCCGAGTATATTAATATAATGTCAATGGAATTAAAAATAAATATTAAAATACCAGCGATACTGTTTCACTTATTTGAAAACTAACAAAAAGTTTAAGTGGTTCTTTTTTTTTTACTTATCGACTTATTTTATGTTTATGTTTATAAAATTATGGATAAAGATATTCCTCTAGAGGTTCAAACATGATATAAAGATTGATTTCTAAGCCGTATAAATGTATATTTTTTAAGCTATCAATAAAACCGAAATACACACGCACACGCCACACGTATCTCATCAAATGACGTTAACAACGGTCTCTAATACAGTAGATATTATAAAACCTATTGTTGTAACCGTGGCATAATAATTATACATATAAAATTAAACATTTGTGTTTACATAAAAAAGTTTATATTTCACTGTTGTTCTACTGTATGTAAAAAAATGAGATTGTTTTATTTTGCTTAATTGTTGGCACGTTTGTTTTACTATTCTGGCACGTTAATAAATAGTTTGATTTCCTTAACATCGTCACATGTATTCTTTTAACTAAATTATTTATATGATTGATATAGTCTATTCTAAAAGTTCATTTATATATAATACTATTCCTTTAAAACATAAGGATTATTCATGGAGACCAATTTTGAAACGTAAGTTGACGAAAAAACGGTCGAGTGAATGAAAAAATTTCTTACGATCACTTCTATTTAGTTAGTAGAAAATTAAATGACATATTAAAATAATGAAATGTATGTGTTAAATAGTGTACAGTAAAAGAAATGTTAAAAATAAGTTATTTTTGAAAAATAGTTTTTTTTTTCATTTAAACTAATATAAAGTCTAAAAGTACATTTTTTTACTTTTTGGAACTTCATACGCCACAAATTATTATTAATCAAAGGGATAATACAATAAAGTTGTTTTATTCCCATGAAAGATTTTTCATACACATTTATCCCTTTGGGTCCTTGAAACTTTTCGTATATTTTCGTTAGTCATGGTTTGTATGGGATTAAGATAATGTTTTGTTAGGCGTATTTGTTTAACATGTCTGTTATTCAAAGTTTTATAAAAGCATGAAGTTATTCCAATATGTTTAATAACATTTTAATTTGATCGTGTTAAATGTGTTTGATCTAATTAAATTTAATTTCTAATGTTTATTTTTTTTTCAATATTTAAAGAATCTGAAGATTTTTTATAGATTGGCAATGGTAGAATAATTAAGGTACTGAAAAGTATACGATGCCAATTTAGAGGTAATAGAATAATAAATTTACATGGCGGGTAATTCATTCATTCACCCATTCATCAGCTGAAATATTTAGTTAACACAAAATTTAGTATAGTTGTGTTCCGGTTTGAAGAGTGAGTCGAGGGTGAGTCGAGTGGTGGGTGAGATCGAGTATCAGTACTTTAAGATATAAAAAAAATTCGGTAGCAAAATCAAAATTAAGATGGTCGTGAAAAAGATAATAATTGCTAGAAAAGAAAAAGAAACAATAAAAAATCTCAACCTATTCAATCAGCGTGTAAATCCGTCTTATATAAAGTATCATTTATCTGTTCGTAATAATGTAATTGGAACTACTAGTTTCAGAGATATTAAATAGCTTAGGACGCGTGGTGCGTTGTATTAAATCTGGGAGCTAGCGTCTGACTGGTTTAAGGGATTGCTACGCTAGGGATTAGTGTGATTGATTGTAATAATATTTGTGCATTACTATTATATTGTAAGACCAAAGCCGCTACGGGTCGCTAGCTTATAAGATTGAGGTATTGGAATATGATGGAGGATGTGGAATTATTTTGTTTTTATAGCTAATAAGCGTTTGTTTGCTAGTATTGATCCCATTTACAACAATAATGAGTATAAATTTTAAATAACGAGTTAATTTGCTTCTGATTCATGATTCCTGTTACTGACTTGAAAAATTAAATAAGCTCAAAAGTAAAGCCTCTTATACCCTAGCAACCAATATTTTATTTTATTTTATTTTATTTTATTAAGGACCATCAGCAGTCACAACACTTACACATGTAATAATAAAAACACATTGAAACTTATATAAAATGTGCGATTCTTTAAGACGGCCACAACATGCATTCTTAGGTACAATATATTTTTTTTGTATTACTTAAGACAGATTACAACATAAGCAATATTTTTATAATACTGAATACTAACAATTGCTAACCACATTTATATAGAAAATTAAGAGATTTAAAAATAAATTAATTTAAATTAATACTAATAATTCATAACATTGAAAATAAAGCTAAAAAAATTTTATAAATTAGTTCACTCATATCATTTATCACATTAATAACATATAACAAAATAATTTAAATAAGAAAACAATAAATAGTAATTAATTAAAAAAATCGAAATTTAAGTATAAAAAAAATGAATAATAACATTGAATACATTTTTCATTAATTTCTTAAATTTACATGCTTACAACATATATTTTATATTGTAGTTAAGATTCTAATAATAACTCCAGAATATATTTTTTGTATTTATTAATGGAGTCCTCAAATATGTCAAGTGACCTTGAGTATTTATTATATGTTTTACCTAATCTTACAAGAGGTGCATTTTGTCCTAGTTTAGTTTTAGATGGTCTAATGTAAAATACACTTATTGGATAACGTGGACATACTTTCCTAGGCACATTGAAATTTATACCCCTGAGAATTTGAGGGCAGTCGATTTTATTTCTGACTATTTTGTACAAGAACAAAAGATCCAAGAGAATTCTACGACTTGAAAGGCTGTACATGTTATAAAATGATAATTGATCTTTGTAATTATAATTTTGTTTTGAACCTTCACTTGAAAAAGTTAAATGATGCAAAAATCTTTTTTGTACTCTCTCAATTTTAAGTTGATTCACGTTATAATGTGGCGACCATACTGTACTACAATACTCTAGAATGCTGCGCACATATACATTGTATAACATTATTTTTGTTGACGCGTTTTTAAATATTTTGGCATTTCTAATTAAAAAACCCAAATTTCTTGACGCTTTTGCAGTGATGTTATCTAAATGCGGCAAAAAAGTTAGCTTTGAATCTAAAATGATGCCCAGATCCCGAATTTGTGTAACTTCTTTTAAAATGCATCCCTGAATGTTATAATCTGATGGAAGGTTTTTTTTATTGCGGGTGAACTTTATATGAAAACATTTTTCGGGATTCATTATCATTTTGTTCATTTCACACCAATTATGTAAAGCGTTTAAATCTTCTTGAAGGTGTACAGAGTCTAAATTACTTTTAATTGGTTTAATAAGTTTCAAATCATCTGCAAAAAGGAAAACTTCACTATGCTTGATTGTGTTGGATACATCCCTTATGAAAACATTGAAAAGCCATGGACCTAGATGTGACCCTTGGGGAACCCCAGAACTGGCTCTGTAAGAGACAGATCGAAAACCACTTACAACAACGTATTGTGTACGATTGTTTAAATACGATTTAAGCCAATCGAGTAAAGAACCAACTATTCCAAAACTGTATAGTTTTTTTAATAGTGTATCATGACATACTCTGTCGAAGGCTTTCGAAAAGTCTGTGTAGATAGCATCGACTTGTATTTGATCGTCCATTAACATCATAATACGGTCTACATATGCCACCAGATTAGTGTTTGTCGATATTAATTCAATGTCAGCTTCAATGAGACCACCTACCAAAAACTTAATTGAGATTGCAATCTATGATATAATAATAGTTGATTAGAAAAAATCTTAACAACAATAGCTTTCATTTATGTTTTATATTAGGAACAATAATAATTAAAACTAAAACATGCTCACTTTTCTCACAACAATCGACTCGTATGCCGTGACGGCAAACGACACGACGTTCTCTTATGTCATTGTGTTCTCATTGCTCTTGCTCTTTATTACTTTTTGTTTGTGTGTCGCGTAAACTGTATACTTCGTTGCTATAATTATGATAATGAGAATAATATATTTATTTAATGAATTCTATATTCTGTATGTTATTCTATATTTTTATTTATTTATAAATTATTTTAATACGTAACCATCAATTTCAATGATTTTCACATCAGCTACATCTACCCCGTGACGGCTACATTTTATTGAAGGTTTTTTTTTAATATTTTTAATCTGTGCTGATAATCTATAACTATTACGCGCATCAAGCTTATAAATAGTTCTCAAATGTATGGCATATGATATATGATAAATATATATGTGTATATATTCAGGTTAACTTTGCAAATGTGTTAATCGTTAAATTTGTATCTCTTATTTTACCTTACCAATACGATCATCAAATCAAATATTCGCGTAATAAATTTAGATGTAATGAAAATTATTCTAATAATTATTCCTCAAATTAATTATTTTTAGAACCAAGAGTTTATTAATTTGTTATTTTTCCTTCATATTGTTATTTTTTGGGATTTAAATCGTATTCCAGTAGAGGGATTGGAAAAAGATATGCGGTTGTATAACAGATGATATATTCTCTATAAAAAAAAATTATGATTAAATTTTAAAACGCAAAAAAATATATCAGCTAAGTTAGCAACACTCATACGAGAATTAAAAAAGCAACATGGTATTATTGTAACTGTATTTTTGTATTCGAAATTAAATCTTTTTGCATTTCGCTTTGCAGAATTGGGGCACGAGCGTAATAATTGATTGGATTATACCTTTCAACGGGACCCGACGTGATCTCTATACATGATTGTTGGATGCGACTCTGTTTAAATAGTAACTGGGACGGTAAAACGTTTTATCAGCTATAGATTTTCATTGTTAAAGAGTACGCCGCAATGTGAATACGAATCATTAGTAATTTTGTTTATTTATTATACTAATGTTTTTTTTTGTTTATTTAACTTTTTACATAAGTAAATGTACATAGCTTTAAAAACTGGCCCCCGAATGTCTGTTTGTCATAAAAACTTCGTTAGAAAGGACGTAATTGTGAAAAAAACTTCTAAATTTAAACATTATTACTTACATTATTTGATGTGTTACTTGAATATCTAAGGAATACATCAGTGAACATTTTATTAAGATACACTTTATAGTTTCTTTGTGAAGCGTGATTGATCTGAATCACGCTATCAATATTTTCTGTGATAATTTCTTAATAATATGTGCTTCTATTAAATATTCTATTAAATAGATGATTCTTGAATCTAGTTAAATTTGCGTTTTTTTTATAAATAAGATTTTTATGCTTAATATATTTCTATGTAATTTTGTTCATCAATGCACATTTACGATTTGATAGGTGACTTACTCATATCTTGACCATTCGTAGCCACTATTTCGTTTGCGGCCTACCGCTGACAAAATAGATGTGAGCTGTTTAGCGTTGGGATTTCAATGTTGTTGCGTTATTATATCGGTAACATTATATTTGTTATTATTATAAAGTACATAATTTTTTTTATAGTATACATAGTTCGACGAGCATATGGGTCACCTGATGGTAAGTGGTCACCAAAACCCATAGACATTACCATTGTAAGAAATGATAACCATCGCTTACATCGCCAATGCGACACCAACCTTGGAACTAAGATGTTATGTCCCTTGTTCCTGTAATTAAACTGGCTCACTCACCCTTCAAATCGGAACACAATATTACCAAGTACTGCTGTTTTATTAATGTTACTGATTTATTTTTATTTTTATTTTACGTGATATAGGGGTTTATCTGATGTGTAGGTATTCTTTAACACACACAAGCATATACGTATATATAATATATATGCATACACACACATGTATGTTTGTATGTATGGGTGTATATCATAAGCGATAAGGAACAATAGCTCGATGAAGGATTACTGAGTGATTTTGTATTCCATTTATTAACGTCCGTTACTTCGGACATAATAATTAATATCTTTTTTTCGTCTCATTAGCTTGTATAATACTTGTAATATAGAATAACAGATAATATGTTTGTTTTGCAAAGTAATAACCGAATTTCTACTGTATTGTAATATTATATATATTTAGAAATAATCTTTACTTAAAAAATATCTATAAAATGAACGCTTTTGAAATTTAATATCCTCAAATACGATTTGCATTTGACGAGTGATATCAGCTATGAATAAGATGGAGGCTTTGAATGAATAAAAATTTAATATGAACGGGAAATGATTCCGTTTTCATCACGTCTACCGCAAGAATTCCAACTCGAATTAGAGCCATACTAACGTAGAATATTACTGGAATAATACTACAGATAACAATAAGAATATTTCCAGATTAATAAACGGTATATAAGAATTCAAATTCTTTAGAAATAAATGTATCGTTTTTAAATAATTCTAAAGTTGTTTTTTTATCGAATTATTAATGATAATTATTTACGCAATGAGGTATAATACACTTATGTTTTCTAGATAAATCCGTACAAGGGATATTGACTTTCAAGCGAGCATTTTTGTCGGCAACAGTCCCGTGGAAAAACTCATCATATATTCTACTCCCAAATAGCAATGCTCATACTGAGTATTGCTATTCGGCACGCTGTATTTCGGTAGGAAGAGTGAGTAAGCCGGTGGGACTTCAGGCACAGGGGGCTACCGTTTTGGTTCCCAGGGTTGATGGACTTTGTAGCGCATTGGCGATGTGACTGATGGTTGATGTTTTATGCGGCGCCATTTGCCTGACCGCCTTCCTGTATTATAAATATAACAAATATAAAATTTTTTGAAAAAAATAAATCAATAATCAATCAAATAACATACCAAAATTTTCTTTTGATTAAAGATATTATGAATCATTCGGCAACCGCATTTGGCAAATCTAAAAAACATTGTATTTTATTCGTTTTATCAGCACTTCTGTCTTAACAGTCGATGTTGAACGTTGCTTCCTTTTATTTTATAAAAGTTGGCACGGACGAGGGCAACTATCTCCCCAATCAAAAGCCTTCTCAAACACAGGTTTTGATAATATGTTGGAACAAATATTTTTTCGTAGTGATTTACCATCTGACGAGAGTTCCTAAGCTGTAGACATATTTAGACTTATTTGAGCCAATCTTTGAAAAATTACGTCAGCTATAACATTAGTTTTATGGAGATTATAGTGATAATTATTACAAATGTTAGTCTTAGTCTTTTAGTTTATTTAAAAAAAGGTAAAATACATTGGTTAATTTATAAAAGTAGAACCTTTAATGAATACATGATAATTTATATTCCGTCTCTTGTGAATACAAAATTGAGAAAAAAGCTATTAATATGCAAATGGTTGACAAGCTCCAAAGTACCAACATTCAGTTAAAAGCAATTATGTCTTTATGTACCTAGTTTAAATTGCGTTCATTTTAGCTCCATCGTTTTATAAATGTAACCGTGTTGGCACTATAATTTTTAAATGTAGAAATTAATGCTTGTTATTGTTCATATTATACGTTTTTATCTTTCAATTGAATAATCCTTCAACCTTGATTTTAGTATATGACAAGAAACATGAGCCGGGATGGCCCAGAGCTTTGAACAAATTACTCTTCACCAAAGACTGCGGGTTCAAGTGTAAGGTATTACTGGGCTTTTATGTGCTTGATTTGTTTTTATTATTTATCTCGTGTTTCGTGGTAAAAGAAGATATCGAGAGGAAACTTACATTACGGAAAATTTAAAATCAAGCACATATGTATATATATACACCAACACTGCCAACCAAGAGAGCCCTTGCCTAGAGAAGGTGTTGCGTAAGATACACTTAGTATATAGAAAATAATTTTAGCAGGCATTGCAATGCTTGTCAGCATAGGCAGTAATAATTAAAATGCAAACAACTAAAAATGCAAACGTCAAAACGACCTGTCACTAAGGGCGTTTCACAATATGAATTTGTTGGTCGATAGATGAAAGTCAGTTGTTTTTCATTTAATAAATCAGCCAGTATTGATATCATGGTTTGATGAATGGATGACGTTTCGTATCACGTTTCAAAGTAATTCCGATTGGAAGTTTTTTTGGCAAGTCATCATTGACTTTTAATAAAATACCTTCCATTACGACTTTGTAATTTATCTTTCATAACTTCTTGTTTTGTTTTCAATGTCTCACATTTACTTTTATCAATGATATTTCGAAATTCGTCATTCTCTCATATAAAGTAATTTTAATTTGTGTCTTGTTAAAAATAAAAATATAAAAACTGTCATACATTTAAATATCTCGTAAGCAGTAATAATTATAATGATGATGATATCCCATGGATCGATGTTGTACACTGTGGTGAAATATAATATTATGGGTTTGCTGGCTTTTAGAATAGAAGTTGTGATGCCATCCATCCACACAGCTATTTGCAATAACTATCGCTACAATCTCCATAAAACTAACGTTATAACTGGCGTAATTTTTCAAAGATTTTTAAAGATTGACTCGTATGAAGTTTATTTTTATTTTGTATAAACAATTGAAAATCTAATGTGATCCGACTCCCAATTAATCTTAAATTGTGTAACTGCTAAAATCTATATCTATTTTTATAATACTTACATTAAAACTTTGTACTCAGTAGCTTTTATTATCTGTATTCATACGTGCAACGTATTATTAAGTTTGCGGGAAAATTTCGTCGAGACTCGAGACGAAGTATTCCAATGCATAGTAGATACGGCGGAGTTAAAAACTAGAAAACAAGTTTGTGCCGAGGAGACCAATTTACTAACATGCTCCTTCGATTTTTTGTTTTCGATTCCGTTGTAAACATTTCAAAATAATTTAAATTAAAAAAAAAAAATTGTTTAGGAGACCCAATCTTTATTACAATTAAAAATTACTTAATCGTTGTAAATTTTTTGTTTAAATATTGTAAAATATTTAATATCCAAAAGTTATTGAAAATTAAAAAAACTACAAAATTAGCCTTTTTCGCTAGATTTCTTTCGCCGGTTCTTCTTAGGTCTTTTTCGACTTGTGGTAACTTTTACTTTTATTATCATCTCATTAACTCATCCCGGATTCGCACGGATTATAATTCAATCCGTGCGAATCCGGGCAACATACATCGTTTATATTTTAGGACAAACGTACCAAGAAAAAATGCCAAAAACATTCTCGGGCATACACAGTTCTCATCAAACACCTCATCAAAGTTTCATCACAATCGGATAAATTGCTGAGGAACGCATAGAGGACCAACATATAAACATTCATTTTTATTTATAAAGAAAAGAAGAAGAAAATAAGCAATTGTAATGCTTCTAAATTGAATAAAGGGATTTGAATTTGAATTATATTTTATAATTTAAATGAAAATAGAGAACTTTGTTTTATCGCTACGTGATGCTGACAAGATAATATCATATACCCAATTAGGTAAACGGTTTCAATGAGCCTTTCAACTCTGTTTATATTTGCTACTTTATCTTCCGTTTACAAATATTTGATTCGCTTTGTATACCATAATCCTGTTTGTGTTTCAGTTGTGGATTTCAGAACACTGAAGTAAATATATAAAGGACGTGCTTATGCTTACAACACCCACTTAGACGAAGTTTTATATACATAAAATATTACCAGAAGGGCTATTTTTTTACTGAACACTACAAAAATAGAATATGTATCAAAAAATATTTTAGAGCTTTGATGTGTGTAAGCTGTGAAGTTATGATTTTTGATGAATTATACCGCTAATATTAAAAAAATATTACCCCGTAAATGTGGTATTGCTGGTCAGACCTCTTTACTCTTATGAGAAGCAAGCTTGGATCTTATCCAACTCGAGTATTTCTATGCTAATTGATGGATATGCATCTGGCAGATTTTCATCAGAATCGTGCAGGTTTCCTCATGATGATTTGAATTGAGCACGAGCTCTTGTTAAGCAGGCGAAAACTTGGTGGAGCTAGCTCAGTTATTACATCGCTAATGTTTAACTGTAATATCGTATGTTCCTTTTGATATTGTAGTATGCTGTATTATAGTGTGGTAGAAGATTACATCAAATATATATATTAAATATATTGTGATAATAATTTGGTAGGTGCAGTGATGAAATGGTTTTATTGATGAAATATTTTTTAAGAGCTTACTATCAACATAGCATGTTAGGATTAAGGTTCGACTATGGATAGAATACTAAGGTATATGAAAACTGTATGTCACTTATGATATATTATTACAGCATCATTTACTCGGATGCTACTAACATTATAATGTAGGATTTTTAATCATATAAAATATATGTTACGCATGTTCCGAAGTAAGGGACTGAAACACTACTAACACACGGTGAGTTTCTGAGAAAAACTTACAAAAAATTATTAAACATTTTTAGATTTCGCATTTAAGCCCAAAACTTTTGTTTTTTTTTTTTAATATAGAATAGGTAAGTGGACGAGCATATGGGCCACCTGATGGTAAGTGGTCACCAACGCCCATTGACTTTGGCATTGTAAGAAATGTTAACCATCGCTTACATCGCCAATGCGCCACCTTGGGAACTAAGATGTTATGTCCCTTGTACCTGTAATTACACTGGCTCACTCATCCTTCAAACCGGAACACAACAATACCAAGTACTGCTGTTTTGTAATAGAATATTTGATGAGTGGGTGGTACCTACCCAGACGAGCTTGCACAAAGCCCTACCACCAGTGTTATATGCTGTTATATGCACCATATGCGGCTTATAAACCAATTAAACCAATTTTGGGGGTCAAAGTTGCTCACGTCCGTAGGTCTCACCAAAGACAGGTTTCATCCCTCATTACCCTACACGTGGCCCCTGGGTGGTGCTAATTGAGCAACATATTTTAGGTGGGAGGCTTCGGCCGTAGCTAGCATTACCACCCTGCGAACAAAGCCACACCGCCATAGCGATTTGTCAAGTGGCTTAATTCACATTGTCGCGCAGCATTTCGTGTTCCGGTGCGAAGTTTGCATCAGCTTACCATGGGGGATTGGGTCTGTATAGTTGTGCTCTGCATTTGGTGACAGGTTCTGACCGTAGTCACAGTGACGCCGGGCGGTTCAATCTGGAGGGCAGCGGGATCCGAAGCACGGTGCACCGCTGGCCGACCGCAGTTAGTAGGGGGCCCAATTAGTAGGTTCGCCATCTACGAAAGGCTGCCCCGCCAACTTGCGAAAAATCCTGGGATGGTTTCCACCGTGCTGGTTGGCGACCAGAGAGAGGTCCCGGTGGCGATTCCCAGGGGGGTTCGGGCGTCCCCGCGGTCTCCAGTTGAGTCTACGTACGTACGAGTCCGTCTCTGCGGTAAAAGTCACGGTGTCCAAAATGCGGCACCTCGTACAACTTGCATTTCCCCATACCTATTCACGCCCACAATCAATAAGTTATAAAAAAAGCAAGAAGAATGTTTCACAGCGGCTGCACCACCTCTCATTTTCAGTGCATCTCTCTAATGTACGAGGTTTGCACTCCAATCTCTTTGCGGTCCACCACCACCTTGAGACCGCCATGCCGCACTTGCTCTTTCTCACGGAGACACAAATCACCAGTCCAGCGGATGTAGCGTACTTACAGTATCCCGGATATTCTCAAACAGGCAACAGAAAAGGCTAACTTATTAGCGGCCCTGTTTGCCGAAAATTCGCGTCTCGATGCAGGAAGTGCCTCACCGCCAAATAAACCACCTTGCGACTCAATGATGCCAGAGATACGAATTCGCCAAAGAGAGGTCCTAAAAATTCTGCGCACCTTGAATGTGAATAAGGCCAGTGGCCCTGATGGGATTCCAGCAATAGTCCTGAGGAATTGTGCACCTGAGTTGTCCCCTGTTTTAACACGCTTGTACCGCCTCTCTCTTAAATCCGCTCAAGTCCCTAAAGCCTGGAAGATTGCCAACGTACAACCAGTACCTAAGAAGAGTAGCCGTACCGACCCGGCCAACTACCGACCCATAGCAATCACCTCCATACTTTGCAAAGGTTTGGAGCGTGTATTGAATAACAAACTCCAGGCGTACCTCGAAGAAAACGATCTCCTATCGGACCAACAGTACGGCTTTCGTCGGAATCGATCAACAGGAGATCTCTTAGTGTACGCTACTCACATCTGGGGCGAGGCTATAGACAAGTATGGTGAAGCGTTAGCCGTTTCACTTGACGTGTCCAAGGCTTTCGACCGGGTCTGGCATGCGGGCCTTCTTAGCAAGCTTCCTAGCTACGGGATACCTGTTGGCCTTTGCAACTGGATATCAGATTTCCTGAGTGGACGATCGTTTCGAGTTGTCCTAGATGGCTTCTCGTCTGATCTAATGGCGATTAATGCCGGTGTTCCTCAGGGTTCAATTCTCTCCGCCACACTCTTCCTGCTGCATATAAACGATCTGCTGAAACCCGGTATCTTTGGGTACGCAGACGACAGCACTGTCACGGAGAGATACATATCCGGTCCCCGAGCTAGTACAACAGAAACTCGAGAGCACAGGGAGGCCTTGGTAGAACGCATCAATTTGAGATTGGAAGAGGTTTCGAATTGGGGCGATGATAACAAAGTCAAATTTAATCCTGCCAAGACTCAAGCGTGTTTGTTTACTGCCAAGAGGAGTCCATTCCACCAGACTCCGACTTTCCGGAATGTATCTGTACCCATCACCGACAGTATTGAGCTTCTAGGAGTTACATTAACATCCAAACTCAACTTTGGACAAATCCAAAGCTAAAACTGCTGGTAAAAAACTTAGCATCCTCAATAAGGTCAAACAGTACTTCACACCAGAACAGCTTCTGACTCTTTATCAAGCCCAAGTCAGATCGTGCATGGAGTACTGCAGCCATTTATGGGACGGCTCTGCTAAGTACCAGCTTGATACTTTGGATTCAGTGGATCGTCGTGCTAGAAGACTCATTGGCGACCAGACACTGGTTACAAAACTCCAGACCTTAGAACATCGTCGTAAGGTTGCCTGTCTGTCGGTATTCTACAAGATATATTTCGGCGAGTGTGCTCAGGAACTTTTTGATTTGGTTCCCCCGTCACCTTTTTACCAAAGAACTGCGAGGCATCGAAAGGATCTGCACCCGTACGTGGTTGACGTTGACGTATTTAAGACACGTACGAAACGTTTTGCTTCCTCGTTTCTGATACGCACCGCCAAGGTCTGGAATACCCTCCCGACCTCCGTTTTCCCCACCACCTACAATATGGGTACCTTCAAGTTCCGAGTGAATAGGCACCTTTTAGGCAAGCGCGCTCCATCTTAGACTGTATCTCACTTTCCATCAGGTGTGATACAGTCAAGCGCTAGCCTATATATTTAAAAAAAAATAAAAAAAATAATAGGCAAATAAGTTGTTAAGGATTGTTCAAAATTAAAACTTCAACGTAACGTTAATAAACTAAATCCAACACATTCGTACGCTTGTATAATATAGTATCACAAAAGACATAACGTTGCCGTTTACGGTGGCAGGAACTTGTCGCTACTTATCCACAGAAATATGAGCCTTTGTTATTTTATTTCATCGTATCCTGAACTTTTTCTTACAATATAAGTTATGTTTAAGTGTGTCGCAAAGTAAGACTGAAACTTAATCCTTTTAAATATAAACAATCCTTATGTCATAAATTAAGCCATAATAACTTAGAAAAAAAAGGTTAATCTAAATAGGAAATCGCAAAAGGAGAAATCCAAGCAAACGTAACATCTATGTTATTAAAGTATATTATGCTCAGAGGCTAGGAAGAGTGGCAAATAATTTTCATATTATCTAACATATATATGATGAGCGCGACGAACGCAACTAGATGTGTTTTGTATAAGTCACTAATCACTTCTGTTTTTAAAAACTAAAGAACGCGGAACCATTTAGTTTACGTCGGATTTGCCGTTTGTGTTCGTGCTTTTTTGTAGTTTTTTTGTGTTACTTTATTGATCTGATACTTATATTGATCTTTATGACTATAACTATAGTAAGATTGGGTCATCGATAATTCGAACTGCCCGGAGTCAAGGGGTAGAAACTGAATATTAATATATGAAATATTGAATGGCACAAGCATAAAGATTAGAATAGTACTCCGTATAGGGATGAACCTGGGCTTTGTAAAGCAAAAGCCGGTGTCCCGGTATGGAGCTCCGTCTGGCTTTGTTTGAAGAATCATTGATTATTACCTTGATTTAAAGAATCATTGAGGTATATACATAAGAAAATAATGTTATACTAAGATAGTACAGTAGAATATTTGTAGAAATGTTTATACGAATAAGTTAGATAAACGATTCATAAACTTCGAAAAGGTCATATTTACTTAATCCAAGTGTGTAGATACTGCGAAGTCGTAAGTGAAGAGCAGTAAAGTGTAAAGACAAATAGACAAAGGCGGTGAAGTAAAGGGGAAACAGAGAAAACCTTAAATATACTAAGAATGCACGTGTTTGTCTTTGTAGGGATTTCCATGTACTTCCGTGTTGATAAATTTTAAAAGTAATACACGCAGTGACATACACCTCTCCCAAGGCGAATTGTGGGGCTTAAAATATAATCATTTAAAGTTTGTAATATTTATATATCGGATATGAAACCTTGTAGGTATTCTATTTATAGAATACAGATATTAATTAATTATAAATTTCTAAGTTAAGAAAAAAAATCTTAAAATATATCACTTTCTTTTATTTAATTTATCTGCGTCTTATATAATACAGGACGATAGGTATGTAGTAAGTAGTAGGTGTTGGTGGTAGGTTTTAAGATTTTTTTTCTAAACTTGGAAATTTATAATTAATTAATATCTGTATTCTATAAATAGAATATATATATATAACATGGTGAATTTTCCATTTGAAATATTATACGATTTGAAATATAATTTTTTGTACAATATTGTCTATAGACTGTGTTAGATTAGTTTAGACTTTGGTTGTTAGTCATGTTCTTTACATTGGCGAATATATAATAAATAGATACTTATATAAAAATGTTTTAGAAAAGTTATAGAAATATATTTTTTGATATATTATAAGTACAGCGATACATATATATAGTCGTATGGACATAAAATAATCGGATGTAATACAATAAATCATTCCGAAAGAAACTTTACCAATACATTTCAATAACAAGAACAAATATCAATCTTAGAAAATAAAGTTGTAATCGATAGAAAATACCTTCAGCAATAAATGTTTTCTTATAAAACAATTTAACCGCAAACTTAAGAACACGTATGATGGAGACTCAAGTTCTGTTTTATTGCTAGCTATTGAAATTCTTTGCGATACATTTTTATTTGTATTTGTTCTTTTGATTTATTGTTTTATAATTATGATTTATTGCTTTTCGACTTTGCTAAGGTTTCATTGGTTTTATTTGGAGATGTTTTATTAATTAAAGTTTCATATGAATAGGGAGTAATTTTACTTTGAAGTAATAACATTAAAAATATCTGACCTTAAAGTAATAATTAAGGCTTTTCTCGTAGCTTCACTCGCGTCATTCAGAATTGCTAAACACCAATTTCAATAGCGATTTATTTAAAAATGAAGGCTTTTGATACAAATTTTTATATCTTTTATAATAGAAACAATTTTCAAAAACCCTTCCTTAGTGTTAACTTACTGAGTAAAAAGAACCCGAATGCAAGTCAGTCATATAAATATATATATATTATTAATATGTCATTTAGTAGAATACTCTTTTAGTTTTAAGACGCTTATAATTTCGATTGTAGTTTGAGAATTTATTTCAAAATACGAACAAGCTTACTATTAAGTCAGTAAACACTTCAATGATTTATATCTTATTACTATTTTCCTCAAAACTTCAAGGGGAAATAATATGAAAAGCCCAAGTGATGAATCGCTCCAGACGAGATCGAGTGAGGTTGAGAAATACCACTTGTATTTGTTATTTCAAAAGAAAGTCTTATTTTTATCTCGGCTTTTCAATTTTAAGGATTTTCTTGTTTTAAACGAATAAATATAAAAAACTCAAATTTTAATAAGTAAAGAATGATGTCAATGCCTAATATTACAACTGCAATAAATATGTTCAATTATAAATAATTATTACTAACGAGATTTCTACTAATTTTTCGAACTTTCAATAATTTTTTATCTGAAATTTTTTAGACACTTGTGGGTGGTGACAATACCTAGATGCTATTGTGTGGATTACACAAAAGCTTATTTTTTAGAGATTTTTTTTTTGTTTATAATACTTACATTAAAACTTTGTACTCAGTAACTTTTATTATCTGTATTCATACGTGCAACGTATTATTAAGTTTGCGGGAAAATTTCGTCGAGACTCGAGACGAAGTATTCCAATGCATAGTAGATACGGCGGAGTTAAAAACTAGAAAACAAGTTTGTGCCGAGGAGACCAATTTACTAACATGCTCCTTCGATTTTTTGTTTTCGATTCCGTTCTAAACATTTCAAAATAATTTAAATTAAAAAAAAAAAAGAATTGTTTACGAGACCCAATCTTTATTACAATTAAAAATTACTTAATCGTTGTAAATTTTTTGTTTAAATTTTGTAAAATATTTAATATCCAAAAGTTATTGAAAATTAAAAAACTACAAAATTAGCCTTTTTCGCTAGATTTCTTTCGCCGGTTCTTCTTAGGTGTTTTTCGACTTGTGGTAACTTTTACTTTTATTATCATCTCATTAACTCATCCCGGATTCGCACGGATTATAATTCAATCCGTGCGAATCCGGGCAACATACATCGTTTATATTTTAGGAAAAACGTACAAAGAAAAAATGCCAAGAACATTTTCGGGCATACACAGTTCTCATCAAACACCTCATCAAAGTTTCATCACAATCGGATAAATTGCTGAGGAACGCATAGAGGACCAACATATAAACATTCATTTTTATTTATAAAGAGAAGAAGAAGAAAATAAGCAATTGTAATGCTTCTAAATTGAATAAAGGGATTTGAATTTGAATTATATTTTATAATTTAAATGAAAATAGAGAACTTTGTTTTATCGCTACGTGATGCTGACAAGATAATATCATATACCCAATTAGGTAAACGGTTTCAATGAGCCTTTCAACTCTGTTTATATTTGCTACTTTATCTTCCGTTTACAAATATTTGATTCGCTTTGTATACCATAATCCTGTTTGTGTTTCAGTTGTGGATTACAGAACACTGAAGTAAATATATAAAGGCCGTGCTGATGCTTACAACACCCACTTAGACGAAGTTTTATATATATAAAATAGTACCAGAAGGGCTATTTTTTTACTGAACACTATAGCAATAGACTATATATCAAAAAAATATGTTAGAGGTTTGATGTGTGTAAGCTGTGAAGTTATGATTTTTGATGAATTATACCGCTAATATTAAAAAAATATTACCCCGTAAATGTGGTATTGCTGGTCAGACTTCTTTACTCTTATGAGAAGCAAGCTTGGACCTTATCCAACTAGAGTATTTCTATGCTAATTGATGGATATGCATCTGGCAGATTTTCATCAGAAACATGCAGGTTTCCTCATGATGATTTGAATTGAGCACGAGCTCTTGTTAAGCAGGCGAAAACTCGGTGGAGCTAGCTCAGTTATTACATCGCTAATGTTTAACTGTAATATCGTATGTTGCTTTTGATATTGTAGTATGCTGTATTATAGTGTGGTAGAAGATTACATCAAATATATATATTAAATATATTGTGACAATAATTTCGTAAGTGCAGTGATGAAATGTTTTATTGATGAAAGATTTTTTAAGAGCTTACTATCAATATAGCATGTTAGGATTAAGGTTCGACTATGGATAGAATACTAAGGTATATGAAAACTGTATGTCGCTTATGATTATTATTATTACAGCATAATTTATTCAGATGCTACTAACAGTATAATGTAGGATTTTTAATCATATAAATATATGTTACGCATGTTCCGAAGTAAGGGACTGAAACACTACTAACACAAGATGAGTTTCTGAGAAAAACTTACCAAAAAATGATTAAACATTTTTGGATTTTTGTTTTTTTATTTTTTTATATAGAATAGATAAGTGGAAGAATATATGGGCCACCTGATGGTAAGTGGTCACCAACGCCCATTGAATTTGGCATTGTAAGAAATGTTAACCATCGCTTATATCGCCAATGCGTCACCAACCTTGGGAACTAAGATGTTATGTCCCTTGTACATGTAATAGCACTGGCTCACTCATCCTTCAAACTGGAACACAACAATACCAAGTACTGCTGTTTTGTAATAGAATATCTGATGAGTGGGTGGTACCTACCCAGACGAGCTTGCACAAAGCCCTACCACCAGTGTTATATGCAGTTATATGCACCATATGCGGCTTATAAACCAATAAATAGGCAAATAAGTTGTTAAGGATTGTTCAAAATTAAAACTTCAACGTAACGTTAATAAACTAAACCCAACACATTCGTACGCTTGTATAATATAGTACCACAAAAGACATAACGTTTTACGGTGGCAGGAACTTGTCGCTACTTATCCACAGAAATATGAGCCTTTGTTATTTTATTTCATCGTATCCTGAACTTTTTCGTACAATATAAGTTATGTTTAAGTGTGTCGCAAAGTAAGACTGAAACTTAACCTTTTAAATATAAACAATCCTTATGTCATAAATTAAGCCATAATAACTTAGAGAAAAAAGGTTAATCTAAATAGGAAATCGCAAAAGGAGAAATCCAAGCAAACGTAACATCTATGTTAATAAAGTATATTATGCTCAGAGGCTAGGAAAAGTGGCAAATAATTTTCATATTATCTAACATATATGTGATGCGCGCGACGATCGCAACTAGATGTGTTTTGTATAGGTCACTAATCACTTCTGTTTTTAAAAACTAAAGAACGCGGAACCATTTAATTTACGTCGGATTTGCCGTTTGTGTTCGTGCTTTTTTGTAGTTTTTTTGTGTTACTTTATTGATCTGATACTTATATTGATCTTTATGACTATAACTATGGTAAGATTGGGTCATTACCTTGATTTAAAGAATCATTAAGGTATATACATAAGAAAATAATGTTATACTGAGATAGTACGGTAGAATATTTGTAGAAATGTTTATACGAATAAGTTAGATAAACGATTCATGAACTTCGAAAAGGTCATATTTACTTAATCCAAGTGTGTAGATACTGCGAAGTCGTAAGTGAAGAGCAGTAAAGTGTAAAGACAAATAGACAAAGGCGGTGAAGGAAAGGGGAAACAGAGAAAACATTAAATATACTAAGAATGCACGTGTTTGTCTTTGTGGGGATTTTCATGTACTTCCGTGTTGATAAATTTTAAAAGTAATACACGCAGCGACATACATACCTATCCTAAGGCGAATTGCGGGGCTTAAAATATAATCATTTAAAGTTCACTCATCCTTACCAAACAAACCTACAAGGTTTCATGTACGATATATAAACTATACCGCTGCCACCGCTCAGAAGTCCGGACGGATCGCTAGCTCACAGTCCGCAAGAGAAAGCTGATCTCCTGGCTAAACTCTTTGCCGCCAACTCCGTCATCGATGATTGTAGTGCGCTGCCACCAGTAATACCTTCTTGTGGCCACACGATGCCTGACATCAAAATCAGGCAGCGTGATGTGCGTGCGGAGCTGCAATCACTTGATGTACGGAAAGCTAGCGGTCCCGATGGAATACCAGCTATAGTGCTGAAGAAGTGCGCGGCGGAGCTGTCTCCCGTGTTAACGCGCCTGTTCCAACTTTCTCTTTCTTCGGGATGTGTGCCGGAGGCTTGGAGAAGAGCTAATGTGCAAGCGGTTCCCAAAAAAGGGGATCGGTCTGACCCGGCAAATTATCGGCCAATAGCTATTACCTCAATACTTTGTAAGGTGATGGAACGGATTCTTAACAACCAACTGATCCATTACCTAGAAGATCACTGTTTAATTAATGATCGTCACTACGGATTTCGAACAAAACGGTCTACAGGTGATCTTCTACCGTACGTAATGTGTTAAGTACGGTAGAAGATCACCTCTGGGGTAAAGCTATCGACAAGCATGGGGAATCGTTGGCTATCAGCCGCGATATCTCCAAGGCTTTCGACAGGGTCTGGCACAGAAGTCTTCTCTCCAAGCTGCCGGCATATGGTCTGCCTGCTCAGTTTTGCACCTCAATTGCCAGCTTCCTACACAAGCGCAGCCTTCGTGTTTTAGTTGATGGTTGTGCTTCACAATTCTATGTAGTGAATGCTGGGGTCCCCCAGGGATCTGTGCTATCTTCTACTCTCTTTCTTTTGCATGTCAATGATATGCTCTCTCTCAGGAACATTCATTGCTATGCAGACGATAGTACAGTGCATGGTGGATACCACGGACGCGCAGTGGCTGGGCGAGCGGAAATCAAGGAGAGGCGGGAGGATCTTGTCATTGAACTCAATAGGACGTTAGAGCTTATCGCCAAATGGGGCTCAGATAATCTCGTTGAGTTTAATGCCAAGAAAACACAGGTATGCGCTCTCACAGCAAAAAAGTCACCATTTTCCCCTCTTCCTTCCCTCTGTGGCACTCCGCTGGTGATACAAAGCAAAATCGCCATGCTGGGAGATGGACGTTCGCTGCGACCTTAGTCCAAGGGATTACATCGAGGCTGTGATAAAAACAGCTTCACGGAAACTCGGAGTTCTGAACAAGGTGCGGCGTTTTTTCACGCCACAACAACTGTGCCTGCAGTACAAAATACAGGTACGGTCTTGCGTTGAATATTGCTCGCACCTTTGGGATGGCTCCGCTAAGTGCCTACTTGAGGCCTTGGATCGATTGCAGCGACGTGCGGTCCGCATTATTGGCGACGAAAAGGTCACTAACACCCTCGAGCCTTTACAATTGCGTCGAGAGATAGCAGCGCTGAGCGCTTTCTATCGACTGTATCACGGCGAGTGTTCCGAGGAATTATTCTCCCTAATTCCTGCTTCCCCCTTCCTTCACAAGTCTACGCGTGCTGGCTCTCGATGTCACCGACTAACTGTGACATCAATTCCATCGCGCACAAAGAAATTTGGCAACTCCTTTCTTTGTCGCACTTCCAAAAAATGGAATTCCTTACCAGCTCACGTATTCCCTTCCTCTTACGACCCGGGTTCCTTCAAACGAGGCATGAAGAGGCATCTTGCGGGCTGGCAAGGCGAGGGCGGCTAGTGCAGAACCTTCTTCCCGACTGTACTGCCCGTCCTCGCGTTTGGACTCTACTACCACTTAACGTCAGGTGGAGTAGAGTCATTGGCCCTCCCGGCAAATATAAAAAAAAAACTTTCTTTTATTTAATTTATCTGCGTTTTATATAATACAGGACGATAGGTATGTAGTCAGTATTAGGTGGAGTCAAATAAATATATATTTAAATATACATTGGTGGTACTGTGTTAGATTTGTTTAGACTTTGATTGTTAGTCATATTCATTACATTGGCAAATATATAATAAATAGATATATATATATATAAATGTTTTAGAAAAGTTAAAGAAATCAATTTCATTTTGATACATTATAAGTACAGCGATACATATATATAGATACTTGTATGGACATAAAATAATCGGATGTAATATATTAATTCGTTCCGAAAGAAACTTTACCAATACATTTCAATAACAAGAACAAATATCAATCTTAGAAAATAAAGTTGTAATCGATAGAAAATACCTTCAGCAATAAATGTTTTCTTATAAAACAATTTAACCGCAAACTTAAGAACACGTATGATGGAGACTCAAGTTCTGTTTTATTGCTAGCTATTGAAATTCTTTGCGATACATTTTTATTTGTATTTGTTCTTTTGATTTATTGTTTTATAATTATGATTTATTGCTTTTCGACTTTGCTAAGGTTTCATTGGTTTTATTTGGAGATGTTTTATTAATTAAAGTTTCATATGAATAGGGAGTAATTTTACTTTGAAGTAATAACATTAAAAATATCTGACCTTAAAGTAATAATTAAGGCTTTTCTCGTAGCTTCACTCGCGTCATTCAGAATTGCTAAACACCAATTTCAATAGCGATTTATTTAAAAATGAAGGCTTTTGATACAAAATTTTATATCTTTTATAATAGAAACAATTTTCAAAAACCCTTCCTTAGTGTTAACTTACTGAGTAAAAAGAACCCGAATGCAAGTCAGTCATATAAATATATATATATTATTAATATGTCATTTAGTAGAATACTTTTAGTTTTAAGACGCTTATAATTTCGATTGTAGTTTGAGAATTTATTTCAAAATACGAACAAGCTTACTATTAAGTCAGTAAACACTTCAATGATTTATATCTTATTACTATTTTCCTCAAAACTTCAAGGGGAAATAATATGAAAAGCCCAAGTGATGAATCGCTCCAGACGAGATCGAGTGAGGTTGAGAAATACCACTTGTATTTGTTATTTCAAAAGAAAGTCTTATTTTTATCTCGGCTTTTCAATTTTAAGGATTTTCTTGTTTTAAACGAATAAATATAAAAAACTACAAATTTTAATAAGTAAAGAATGATGTCAATGCCTAATATTACAACTGCAATAAATATGTTCAATTATAAATAATTATTACTAACGAGATTTCTACTAATTTTTCGAACTTTCAATAATTTTTTATCTGAAATTTTTTAGACACTTGTGGGTGGTGACAATACCTAGATGCTATTGTGTGGATTACACAAAAGCTTATTTTTTAGAGATTTTTTTTTTGTTTAATTTATCAATTGCAAATTTGTAATATTAAGTATGTTTTATATCTATATTAGTAATTGGTATAAATATGCTTGTTAAAGATAATAACGAGTGGTTACATTCGTATAGAAATAGCCATGTTTTGTTAGTTTAACCGAGAAGCTTAAGAAGAACCGATTGTTAAATGTTACAAAAACTTAATTAAATTCACCCTGTGTCTTCTATATATGTCTTTTTATTAAAAAATAAGACGTTTTTTAATGTCTAACTGAAAAAAAATGCTACAATAATATACATAAAATTTATACAAGAAAATGTAGCGTGTTTTGTTCAGAAAGTTTTAGTATATGATATTATTATGTAAGTAGCTGCATTTTACAGTTTCACTCACTTGAAATTTTGACTTTTGACGCGTCAAGCCTGAAATTCAGATTCTTGTGATATTATAATTGTAATCAACTGTGAATATCATCTTTCTTAATTGAGCTCTATGTCGAGTAGCCTGTTTGTTCTTATAGGATAAGACTTGATGAAATTATAATAAAATGAAGTTATGTTGGAGTGTTGTATTTTAATGTAAGCAAATATTAAAAGATACTTTCATTTCACTCTGAATAACAAAATTGCTGTAACGTTGAATAAATATTTAGCGCAAGTCGAAAGTTTAAGCGATATTAACAATTAACATCATTAATATTTTTTTCTTTATGGTTGTCCTTCATTATACAGTATTCATTAAGATTGTAATTTAAATAAAAATAATATTCCAAAATAACTGCCTCTTTTAAAGTTAATAAGGCTATTTGCGAGTTACAAGAACCAAAACAATAATTTTGTTTATTTGTCTTGGCGTGTTAAGAATAATAACATTTACAACGGGTTGAATCTATAAAGATGGTGTGTGCAGAGCTCTCTTTAAAATTAAAATCCCTTCTTAGTGTATCTGTATATTTCAATACTACGAAATCCTTCAATTTACGTGTTCTATGTGTTATGATTTAATTAAGTTGTGCGTCAATAAAATCAGCCAATCAGAATTGCAATTGCATGTTGACATTATACATATTTTATTTATTAAAAAAATTAAGTTATTAAAATTTAAATTAGGCTACATTCCAGTATTTTGTTAGAAAAAATATTTAATAACAAATCCGTTTACACTACGACCGTACACTAGTCCCGGTCCCGTTTTGATTTATGTATGCCACTATAACGAAGATGTCTAGGTTCAGGTGCTCGCTAAATCAAATTCTGCAGCTGTAACAATAGAACCTTCGAATCATTCAATACAAGTAGTAAATAACCCATCTGAACACTTAAATCAACATGTTTCTTTTAACTTTAAAAGTTTTACTTACAAAGTTTGCTTAGCGTCTGTATCTGTCATCTTTAACTTTAGAAAGACCAAGAAATGACATTGCTTACCAAGTCATTAACATTTATACACTGTTAGTTTGTTATGGATCAATTAGGAATATTAATTTTAAACTGGAGAGTTTTCTTGTCATAGTAATCAAATGATTTATTCAATTGACAAATCGCTCGAACGATCGTAATTTACGTGCTTGTTCGTTTCCAGTGTATTAAAAATAGATAATGTTTCTGAAATGATTTTTTGTACGAATAATCTACTATTAAAATTTATACTCTTTTGGTTACGATAACTTTTTTCTTAACGATTGCGAGTTCAATCCCCAACAAGGACTCGTTGATTTGTCTTTATAATTTGATTCGTCATTAAAATGAACGATTTATTTTTACTATGATGGTACTAATATATTTTTAGTCATAAGTATAACGTCGTTTAATATTAATCAGCTTCAGATAGACGATTTGTCTTTAGTAGCTTCTGTCAAATTAAATATATCGATACATTATAGATGTCTTACAATAAAAAACCGTACTTTTACGATTTATTTATTTATTTATTTGGTAATCCAACAGTTAATAACTACATACTTTATTATATTAAGTAGTGTATAACATATAACTAAAACCAAATAGGATTACACAATTAGTTTAAACATATATTGAATTTATAACTAAGAAAACGGTAAGTAAATTAAAAGTATTAGTTGATGAAAATCAAATGAATGAGTATGCGTGAGAGCGCGTCTGTGTGAGTGTTGTTTTGTGTTTGTATAAATTAATTCTAATATATTAAAAATATATGATTGTTGAAGGATTTATATTAATATAGGCAACATTATTGAAGATTCTAATTAAATTCTTTGTGATGTAAAAAATAATATTAGTCTTGAAAATATCAAAGGAACAAACCTAATACTATATATGAAATTTTCTGAAATAAAAGTGTTTTTTTTTGTGATATCTCTGTCCGTTTTGGAGAGAGTATTTTTATTCCGCGTGAGAATAATGTGCAAAATATCCAATATGCAGCTGACTATATGATCCTTATTTAAATGCAAAGCTTTGAAATCGAGTCGCATGCTTTTTTAATTGTTGCAGGGAAACAAAATGAAAGAACATTTTTATAACTTTCGTACGGCACAATGAATATACAATCGTCGTTACATTATCGTCATTACATTTTTTAAATTATTTATAATTTTTTTAATATATAATATAATATATGTTTGATGTACAGTTTTATCTAAGGGGTGGGTATACCGTGGGTGTTTCATGAAAAATAGTGCTTATTTTTTATGCGTATTCTATGTATTCATGCATCACGCAATATTTATCAGATTGAATTGACGTTACAATAGGTTGTGTGCGAGCCATATCGTTTACAAGAGAAATTGAAGAAGCATTGAAAGTATTTAACTAAATAAAAATGTTATTTTTAGATTTGTTGCAATGCCATTTGCCAAATTTTTGTGTTTTCATGGAAATTATTTTAAAATTAACGCTACTAAGTAACTTTTTAGACGATGATAGAACTTTTTGACTTGATAGAATTATTATAAACATAAATTTTTGATGGAAAAAAATTATTCGTTTTAAGATTGATTTGATTTGAGTATAGGCGTTATCTCATTAAATCCTTTGGAATTTTTGAAAACCAATAAGCAAGTGGAATACTTCTATGTTGAATGAAGACTTTGAATCTGAAAAAAAATGACATAGATATTATCTTAAAAAGCCAAATAAAAATCTTAAACATAAGTATGTATTATTTTATGACGTTAATATTGCGAACATTTCTGTAAATGTATTTGTTATTCAGAACCTTCAAAAAGGAACACTGTATGTTTGTTGTCAGCGGTGAGCCACAATTCACAAACTAAATTGCGGATACGAGTGTACAAGATATGCGGGGACGGGACGGCTCAAAAGCGTCGCACTAAATGTATGAAACAATTAATTCTGAAATCCATATATCATTTCTGTAATGTACACATATACTATTATTCACATGTACAAAATTCTCTGAACATTCTTTATAGTTTAAAATAATTATGATAGTTTTATTGAAATATGATGTTGATAATGAAAACTTGGATTATTATTATCTATCAGTAGTAAAATATATAAATCGATAAAAATAATAAATACGAATAAAAATAAAATAATAATAATATTTTATAACATTGTTATATATATAAATATTATAAAGTAATTATATATAATTTCGGATGAAGTGGCCCCTAAATTGTTGTTGGTCAAAAGTCGGCTATTCTTTTAAGGTAGTAAGGTACCGGTTTACAGCTAATTTCACCACACTGGTATACACGTGGAAGAATTTTATCCATTACGTTTCGTCGTACATACGTCCTTACTAATATTATAAAGTTGTTTGTTACGCCTTAAAATTTTACCTACTCAAGCGATCATCATGAAATTTTTCATACAGGTTATTAGTGGAACTGAAAAGTACATAGGGTATCTTACACCAGACCTTATCTTAATTAATATCTTGAGGAATTTAATTTTTACTTAACGTTTTACGTTGTAGGTTATTAGCTGCGGAAGAAATAAACGCTTTGTAAATTATAAGCGCTTTAATTTATATTTTGCGGAAATTAATCGGAGACGACGAAGTAATTAAAATATTGTATAATATAAATAACTACGATTGATGCAACGAATATACCAGTACATTTACATATACTTTGATTTAATTTATTAAAATAAACATTGTAAGCTTATTTTAAAAGGTTTCGTTTAACTTGTAATCCTATAATTTATGGATTCCGATAGAGAATAAGCTTTCAAATAAAAGTTAAAAAGAGCTTTTAAACTTGGATTTAAACTTATGTGCCATTCGCTAACGTACTCTTATGGAAAAATCGATTATTAAGTTTTTATAGAACATTATCTACCCGTCCCAGTTTCGTACAGATAGATTTTACATATAAGGACACGGCCAGAACGTTTCACCAAAGTTTCATCATAATCGGGTGAATAGTTTACGGACGTATAGAGGACAAACATTTAATTGTTAGATATAGAATATAATAGCTTTGATATTAGAAATAAAACAACAAATTCCCATTCAAGTCTTTTTTATCGAAGTTGGGTTTCAATTAGGATTTTCTATTTTCGAATGCGTTTTGTGAGAAGCGTAGTGGATTGGATTATACTTTTGTTCGGGAGGATTGCACGTGATCTCTGTGCTATTGTTAAATGCGACTCAATTTATTTTGTTACAGCGCTTGACTAAGTTAAACCTAGTATGAATTTTTTTATTATTTTTGCTACTATCCTTAACATAGGTTATCCAAATAGCCCATAAAGGATAGTGAGTTTCAGTCACCGAATAAGTTAAAGCAAAACCAAAATTTTAATGTTATACCTTAGTACATAAGCTTATTAGTTTGTAATCTATATGTCAACATATATTTTATGTTTGTGTCTTTAAATAAATAAATAATTAAAATTATTAAATTATATATTTTTTTGTTTTTCATGGAACATAATATTATATTAATACATTAAAGCCTTAAATATATCATAAAAATTAAATGTAGCTACTGTACAAATCATGACCGCATGGAATGGTGGCAAGAATGCTAGCGGCATTTCCCCTTTGAATCGCAATTCCGATTCTTTGGACGAAAAATGAATTAGCCCTAATGTCACCAATACGGACAAAGTGTATATTATTTGATTTTATGGATAATGTTTAACAAACGTCATCTATGAGTCAGACGAAAGTCTTGTATTTATAGTTTATAGCTCGGGACATTAATTTGCACCATGTTGGTAATAAAGCTTCTATTTACTCTTTAGTTAGATCTCGGGAGGAATCGAACATTAGCCGCCATCTTGAAAAACGTTTTTTCTCTTGCTAAAACATTTATAAACTTTTATCTCTATTTTTTGCTAGACGACCTTATCCTATATTTTCTGAATTACACTCGCAGTTGCCGTTGCAACTGGTTACTGTTACTGCGCTAATGATTGCGAGCACGATCTTCGCTTGTGACAAATGTTTGTAAAGAGTTTTCAATGTGATTTTATTTGATTTGTGAATTTCTTGAATATGGAAACAGTAAATATGTTGTTTAAACAAAATTAGCAATATGTATGCAACTAAAATTATGCAGGTAAAAGTAATTTTGTCTGTCTGCTTGTGCTTGGCTCACGGCTAAACCACTGAAGCGATTTTGATGATATTCATTATAGATCACTTAGAACCTTTTTCTGTCAATTATATCGACAACTAAGAGGTGAAGTGTATTGTATTATAAAATATTTTTGTGCGGTAATATTAATTCATAAATAAAAATAGTAAAAATGCCTATTTTATTTCAATGTTTTATCTTCGTAATGTAATGAAGAATATGTGAAATATATATGGGTTGATAAATGGACGGCTTGATTAGTAAATAGGTGTATGGGTGAATGGAAAATGAATTAGTTACTTTTAAAATTATGATTTGATCATTCGTTTTCAAATGTTGATAGCTGTTTACGGCAAAATAGAATCGTAAAATATAAGAAATTTAGTTCCTTAACGTGTCTAGTAAGTAGTATATTATTAATATTTAATAAATTATAGCTTATATTTTCTTTTTCTTTTGCTTATATATATATATCTAGCTTCAAGTTTTTGTGTTTTGTATTAGGATAATTTATAAATAAGCTATAATTAAGTGAGTGTTTAATTAGTATTTAAATTATATAGGAACAAATAACTGATTGATATACAAATATGTCATTGTCAGGTTAAAAAGTATGTTTTAATATGCTTCATATACATTATGTAAAACAGTTTCATAAAACAACTACAATATTGGTTTTATGAACCTATATATGAAGTAAGAAATTCGTGATAAATTAAAAGCGAGGCATAAGTTTTAAAATTGAATATCTATGAAATAAAATATATTTAAATATTATAAAAATATGAAATGAAAGAAATTAATTATAAGGTTATCGTTGTTATGTAAAGTACTGTAGCTAAATAAATTTTCTCGGTTATGTACGCACTAACAGTTTTAAACTCCAAACAGCCTCTAAGGTATCATAATAAGCAGAACTTCTCGAATCTTCTATATTTAGTTTAACAATAAACTAGAAAATTTTACCCATTTATGTACGAGGCATTATTCAAGTACCACGCTTTGAAAATGTCTTATAATAAAAAAATATTTTGACAATATATTATTTTTATATTAGTATAAAAATAATATACATTATTTAAAAATATTTTGACAATATTTATAAAATCAAAATATTTTTATAAACTCTCTACATCATGTGTTCGAAGTGTTAGAAGTACTTTTCAATCGTTATGTTAAAAGATTAAATCTAATCTAATACAAATAGAACGAATGATTTGAAGAGAATGATTGATAAGTATAATTTAAAGTATATGTTAAACACTATATATAAACATAAACATATGCTATGGCGTTTACTATTTTTTACATCGTCAACGCGCCACCAATTATGGGAACAAAATGGAAAATGTCCCTCGTGTCTGTTATTACACTAGCTCACTAATTCTTACACCCGAACACAGCAGTACAAAAAAAACTATTGTTGCTTAGCGGTGTAAAAAGGATGGATGAGTCCTGTTACAGATTTTCTTTCAGAATAAAAGTGTAAAAAATAATATCCTGAGAAATAACAACGACTGGGAACATTAGACAAAGGACGTTTTGACCAAAACGGATCAAGAAGAAAAACGAAAATGAACTGTAACAATAGAAATAGTTTGTCAAACGTATTAGATAAATGAGTTTTTTTCATAAAAATATAAGAAATAACAATTTGCTTTGTAAATAAAACATATTACGGTGGAAGTAAATATTAAAACAATATCTAAATATGAAATCAATCACTTCGAGAGCCTTTACCTACTTAACTTTTTTTTATTAATTGTGAATAAATGAATAACATTATATAAAATGGGAAGTAAATAAAATATATAAGTATGCTTTACTTTGTATTTATTTAGGGCTTTTTTATTATTTATATGATATATATTGTTAGCTCGTTTGCGAGATAAGGACGTCTATTTTAAAGGAATTGCTAATGTATTACAATCTCCAATTAAGCCTAAGGATAAGCTTTATATTTAAATCGAGTTGGTTTCGCGTGAGAGACGATAGATGAAAGAGGAAAGACGTATTAAAATTTAATATGGAAACTAATACCACTTATTTACCACTGAAAATTGTAAAAAAAATTAAGCAGTGATTCTAATCTTAGTTCAATAATTTTCCTAAATGTACACTTAATATAATATTTTTTAATTACGAATTATAAATAAATATGATATAAATTAATCACTGTTTAGATATTAACAATACATAATATATTTAATTTGTTTTTACGTTGAGCGTACATATTGGGAAATATTTGTTGGACCAAACTTTTAATTTTTTGTAAAAAAATGTTAATGTAAGCTACTTCAATTCGCGTTAGTGGATATATGAGTACATTTGCTAAATTTTTTACCAATTTTTTTTTGCCAAGCTTAACATGAATTTAAACAATTAATATATCAATGAAGACTATAACAGTTTATTAAGCTAATAAAGTAAGTTATGATTATACATATAGTTAAAAATTGTTATAAAATATTAAAATGAATAAAAGAAAGATAATAAAGACTTCAGGAAAGGCAGAGTGAGAGTTTTAAGTTTATGAAGCGTTTAATGATTGACGTACAATTTTAATTCAAGCATTCACAATATACGTAATTCACGTTCGATTTTAAAGTGCTATTAAGTGCTTTTGAATTTAACGTTCAGATCAAATTCAATTACAGTTTAATTTACACATATGTATTTAAATATGGAATGCCTTAAATTACTTTTCATTCGATTTTCGAATATTGTTTTCATTAAATTCATTAAATAGATAGGTGTCATATATATTATAGGTTTATTTAATATCGTATAAAAATGTTTTCGAGCACCCAATTAGGTACATTCATCGAAAACCCTCATAAATAATGTAACGTATTTTTTTATTTTTTGGAAGTCTTTTAAAAAGTCAATTATTTTAGAGCTATTCACCCACTATGATTAAAAAAGTTAAATTCGTATATAAACAAAGCAAAAACGATTCCTATTCAAATATTTATCCCTTACATATGAAATTAGCGTTTTGTTGTACTGACCATTTTGATCTGAAATATCTCCTCTTTGGTTAAGAATTCTAAATTCAAATTTATAAATTTATTTAACCGGTATATTTGAGTTTTGAAAACAGTCCTTCATTTGTTTTTTCCTCATTATTTTTTTCTTTGGCGTCGCTTATTACCGCACAATGGAAAACATGAAATATCGGTATATTTACGAGTACGAGTTCTACCGTGGTACCAGTTCTGCAGAAACAGCTCGAAGGATTAATGATATGTACGGCCCTGGTATCGCAAAAGAAAGCACGGTACGTTTTTGGTTTCAACGTTTTCGTTCTGGAAATTTCGACCTTCAGAACCAACCCCGTGAACGGCTGGAGACCAAAGTGGAAAATGAAGAATTAAAGGCAATTGCGGAAGCGGATCCATCACAAAGCACTTCTAAAATAGCTGTAGGCTTTGGGGAAAGTGATAAAACTATATAAATTCACTTGAAGCAAATCGGGAAAGTAAAAAAAACTTGAACGATGGGTACCTCATGAATTGAGTGAATCGAACTTGCAAACACGCGTCGACTGCTGCTCAACCGACACAATAATGAAGGGATTTTAAATCAAATCCTTACTTGTGATGAAAAGTGGATACTATACGATAATCGGAAGTGCACATCGTAATGGGTGAACCCTGGAGACTTAGCCAAATTGCCTGAAACGAAAATTGACTCAGAAAAAGTCACTTGTGAGTGTTTGGTGGACTAGCGCCGGTATCGTTCACTACAGCTTTTTCTAAAATCTGGCCAAACTATTACGGCAGATATCTATTATCCGCAACTGCAAACCATGAAGGAAGAACTAAGAAAGAACCACACACTGCATAACCAACAACCACTAAGTTAGATGAGCTACAATTGGAATGTCTACGACATCCACCGTACTCCCGGGGAGTACCTTGCTCCAACAGATTACCATTTTTTCCAGAATTTGGACAACTTCTTACAAGGAAAAAAAAAATCAACTCCGATGCGGTAGTCCAAACCGCCTTCAAAGAGTTTATTGATGGAGATGGAAAAAACCATGGAGGCGAGAGCCTAATTTTTTTTTATATAGTTGCGGATGGATGGATGGATTTAATTGTCTTCCACCTCACCTGAAGGAAAGTGTAGATGAAGACGAAGGTGGTACACGCCCATCCAAAAGAAACCTGTTCACTCTACTCTTAAAGGCTCAACAGAGTTCAACTTATCAGGAAAAGTAGACCCAGACAGGTCGTTCCAAATCTTGGCGACTCTCACCAAAAACGAGCTGTCAAACCGTTTAGTTCGACTTTTGGGTATGTCAACAACGTATGGATGAAGCTTTTGCTTGCGTCTAGTAGTCCGATAAAGGAATGGAGATGGCTCAATCAGTTCGAAAAGGGCCGTCTCCAAAGTGTATCCTATAAAAAACCGATAAGCTGGCAACTCGACGACGATGCTCAAGGGTGCGTAGTGCTATTTGAGAGGTTTTCGTTGTTAATTAACCTACGGGTTCTTCGGTCGACTGAGTCCAAAGCTTCCAGATGATATTTGGCTGCACCGTCCAAGAGGTGACTGCAGTACTCCATGCAGGATCGAACTTGGGCAGTGTAAAGATTAAGCAGCTGTTCAGAGCTGAAGTACCGCCGAACCTTTGAAAGAATTGATAATTTCTTGGACGCCGCTTGTGCCATAGACTCCATTTGTTGGCCAAAGTTGAGGTTAGAGGTGATGATAATACCTAGAAGCCCTAGATGGTTAGTACTCGGTAAGGACATTTTCGAAAGTGGGTGTTAAATCAAAGCTACTCTTTTTCGCGGAGAAAAGACACGCCTGTGTTTTGGAAGGGTTGAACTGGACAAGATTGGCGTCACCCCAATCGGACACCTACTGCAATGTCACGTTCACCCGTTCAATCATGGACTCTTTCAAGGACCGTATTTCCTCTGGACTAGCTCGCGAGTTGGACATATACCTCTTAATTACGGTGCTGTCATCGGCGTAGCTAATGTGCAGCAGAAATAAGGTTGCAGAGAGAACAGATCCCTGAGGTACCCCAGCATTGATTGTCATTAGATCGGAAGAGCAGACATCCAAGACAACTCGAATCAATCGTTAGCTCAGGAAGTCACATATCCAGTCGCAGAGCTCAGTAGGTATGCCGTATGCTGGAAGCTTACTAAGTAGTGCCTCGTGCCAGACCCGGTCAAACGCATTTGAGATGTCTAATGAGGGAAAGGAAGCTTTTCCCTTATACGGCCAATGTGGTCAAAACGAGCTTTTCTTATCGCTTTTTTACAAGATTTAGCAGCTGCGTTGTATGTTTTCTTCTTAGCCTGGAGATCCGAGGCTTTGTTTTTACGAGCGTCAACCCAAGACAAATAGGCTTCACGCTTACGCTTTTCAGCTAAGAGGCATTCAGTATTAAACCACGGGCGAGCTTTGGTCTCAAGGGATACTTCAGCAAAAGGAATAAAATACTCCATAGCTTGATAAAACACACTCGAGACAGCATTTGCGCAGCACGATGGATCTCTAAAAAAAAACAGACCTGACTCCAAGGATAAGAGGCGAAAAACTGACGCATCTCATCCCAATCCATTTTGCTACACATTAAAAAATACAGAATATAATATAATATAAATAAAAATGTGTATGTTACATACAGCACCTCAGAGAGGATCGCTGACGCAGCACATAGCCGCGCAGTCGCCGCCGCGACCCAGTTAAGAGGTCAATACTTAACAAATTACACATTTGTCACGTACAGTCCCTAAAAACACGTAGCTGCGAAGTCACCACCGCGAGTCAGCTCCGCACGTACCGCCTAATTAATCTAGTAGATCAGCATTTTTAGCTCTATATATTAGGATAGACTAATTATATGCACCATTCAATAAGTGATCTAGCATCGATCACTATTGTTTCTTAGGATTAAGTTATATATATAAGTTAGTACTCAATATCTGCATCTAGCATCGAGCAGTATTGTGTCTTAGGATTAAGTTATATGTAAGATTTAGAAATTAATTAAAGTGTTAATAGAAACTTTGGTTTTTCTCAAATCCTCCGGCTAGCGTAAACGTAATTTGTATGTAAATATGTGTGTGTGTGTGATTATTCCATGAGAATAGGACATAAGAATAATTTTGTTGTCATATCTAAAAAAATGGTCGAATTTTGTATTTTACAAAGACGTTTCTTTATATATATAAAATGAAAACAATGTTCTATTAAGTTCGCTAATCTTAATTACAAGTGTTAGAAAGCAAATTGCATATTTAATTAGCTCGATAATTAATCAATGTCTTAAACAAAGAGCTATGATTAATGAAAGCCATATCGGCGGGTGTATTCATAACCATTTCTCCTAAATTATAACCTTCTTTAAACTTAAACAAATACTAGTTAAGGAGAACTTCTACACAAATAAGTAAAAGTGAATTTCATGTGCTTAGTTTGTAATTGATTATTCATCTCGTCGAGGAAACTTTTATAACATGTCGGATGAACTTCTGCCACATATGTATTCATCTTAGTAGAGGTGTGTGGTGGAATAATTCCAAAACATTTTTTTTAAGAAGTCTCCAAGGTTCGTGATAATAAAAATAAGATAGCAAAACCAACTCATTGAACGTATTTTTTTTATTTTTTATTCATTTTATAATAAAAAACAAGTAATACGTGGATTTGAATGTAATCATTGAGACTTCTATCGTACAAATACTTTTTATTAGGAAATATGACATTATAGCTTCTAGCGAACGCAGCTTCATCCGCGTGAAAGTCGTTTTTATTGCGATATATTTATAAAAATATCCTTCCTGTTCTGCCTCTCTTTTTTAATAACCACACTGTTTTTTTTGATAATAAAGTCAATGTTTTCACACGGTTTCTACTGCTTTATTAAATGTTTAATAGTCGAGTTACAATTATCTTTAAATATCAATGACATTGTTAACGATTTCAATGTAACAAAGCTCAAATATTGCTTCAAGCTGAGCTTAATTTATCTGTGAAAACTGAAACGGAACTGAAAAAAAATCCGTTCAGTAGTTTCGGAGATTAGCGTGTGTATAAAGACAGATAGGTTTATACTATTTTATTATATGTATAAATTGAATTTACTTATTTTTTAATTTTTTTTTACTTATACGTTTATTTATATATTAAAATAAACTGTACGAAACGTAATTGTTTAAGAGTCTAGCGGTGTAAGTAGCTAGTCCCGGTGACTGAAGTAAAGATGAACTCGAGTAAAGATGACCTAAACAAACAATATAAAAGGCGCCTTTTGAAAATGGTGCAAATAAATAATAAATTAAATTTGTTATTCATATTTCAATAATCTACGGTAAAAATTCAAAATATGTTATATATAATTTCAATTGTTATAATTGTTTATATTTTTGAAAGAGGGCGCTGGCGTCTTTGCTTTTAAGTTTTTTATTGTGCTTTACAAACTTTAAATTGTTAATTAAATCTAAAAATGAGTAAAAAAAAAGCGGCCTGAGCAGTCATACAACATGTATGCAAATGTCTTCTATTGCCCAAGGGCCTTCTCTCCTATTGAGGAGAGGCTTACGGAAATTATTTTACTACACTGCTCCAAAGTAGTAGCTCCAAAGCTTAAGATGATTTATAAAGACAAATAAAAAAAATTATATATAGTCGTGCTTGCCGGGGTTCGAACCAGTAATCGCCGGTTGAGATTCGATTGTAAACGCGGTTAAGCGCATATAAGTTTTTTTTTAAATCAGTTTTTAAATTATATCAACAAAATATATTTACAAGTATATTTTGTTAGTGATTAAAATATTACATCTTTAAGCTTGTATGTAAATTTCTTAATCTTGTTCTTTTACTTATCATCAGCAAAGTCAAAAGGAGGGTAATGTTTTGATATACTGAAAGAGACTTCGTATGTAAGCCGATTACAAGTTGCTCGCTAGACATTAACTGTTAACTGGTTAATTACCTGCTTTTCTATTTACAAGCTATATATGTACTACAAATACATAATATATAATCCATATGAGATGCATGCGTATGTACATAAATGTGATTTAGAGGAAGATATCTTATATATGTGTTCTTATGATGTTGACAATCAGCATATTACTAGCATATACTCAACTAGCATATACTCAATGGTGCTTGCCCGAGTTTCACCCTGTAATATTTGGTGACGATTCACGTATAGTACCTACAATCTCGACTTTATCCTTTATATTTATAACATACTATATCTTTAGATATGTGATAGTATGTTCCTTTTGGTAAGTGAAATTATTTTTATTACTGCGGATCCTGACATCTTATATAACAGTTTTTAAGAATAATCACTAGATTTTGAAGAACAAAAGAGTTTGATCAAAAAGAATTCAGCAGTGTTAGCGGGATGCTCGAACAGACGATATATTTTTATAATAGTAATAGTTATATTTGTATGTAATGTTTTAATCAAAAAAATTAACTAAATATTCACTTGATGTGATTGGCTTACATTTTTTTTGTAAATAATTATGTACTAGTAGTAGGGCTTTGTCCAAGCTCGTCTGGGTAGGTACCATCCACTCTCATAATAGATACGGTTTAGATAAATTTAATAATACTTCTATGTTAAGAATTTTAATCTTAATTATCTTTATTCAATACATAAATTGCTGTTAGTAAGCGTCTACGAAGGTCTACGAATGTCTACGAAAGTCTTCTACAGACTGTAGTCTTTTTGTTATAGTCCGAGCGTTTATGTATTTTATTTAGAATTCAATTTATATAAATTTATTCATTTTGTATATAGTTTTATGTTGGGTGGTAGGATCGACTCGTAGGCCGTGGCCGCAAACGGCATGACGCCGACTTTATACCGTCTGTGCCGCCAATTAATCCCTATCTTTAATCCCTTGTGCGTGTATATCTCATTAATTATGTATTATTATAATGATAAAATATTTTTGTATAGTGGTATTTTTTTAATTGCAAATTATTTCAATAGAGATGAGAATTTTGCCGGATCACCATTTTTCATTTATGTTTTTTCTTAACTTAAAAAAAGGGCTAAGGTTAAAAGGTCTTTAGTCGCGATATCCGATATTGACTCTAAATAAGGAACCTCTGTGTGGCTACCGCCTTGAGCTATTGAGTGGCTTTCACCAATAAGCACTGGTACCCGTAATGCATTTCAATGCTACGACTATGTTCCAAGTAGAATGGCTTAACAGTTTCTAAATTTATTGGTCACTCGAAATAGCTTGAAGCTATTATTTCACACTTGAGCTAACTTGGTATTATTAAATATTCGATTTGATACTTTTTACAGTACATACGTAATGTTACAAGGCAGTCTTCTTGCTTTTTAAGCTGACTACCAAAATTTGAACACTGATTGACTGATTCAACATTTGCACTAAACCGATGGATTTAGAAACATAAGATTTTGCACTGAAATTTATTCTATAATCTCTGCTTTCTTCACGAATGGATAAATAATATGAAGATCATATCAAAAGGATTACAAGTTTTTGCTTAAAGCAGGAAGAAACAAGCAAAAAAAATTATACACTTTATAATATATATAAGTATTAAAAGAACCACGTTGAATCGTGTCAATAAGGTCAGCATTTCTCTTTGATTACACCGAGGCAATAAGATGAACTGGCTACCAAGATGGACGAGACAAAATACGAAAGAGACAATGAAAGACGTAAAAGTTCTAAAAATTTTACAATTTTTATTCAATTTTATTAAGAAATCATTTAAAAATTTTACCTGTAGTGTTGTTCACCTAGAAAATTGACTGTGTAAAAAGTATTGTTTTTTTTTTATGGTGCAAATGTTAGCTAAGCCAATTAACCATAAGCTAACGCATTTGTAACAGAATTATTTCAAAATTATCTACAAAAAAAAATCCGACTCGATACAAAACTGTCTTTTTAAAATGTAGCATTCGACTTCACTGCTAATAAAATCAATCGCACTCTAGATATTGAATTTTCTTTGACGTATTAAATAACTGCCATACTTATTTAATTTAAAAGAGCCGTATTTTCATTTAAATGCTATTTACTTAGTGCTCTATTAATAAACTGAAATATTTAAAGATTTATTTTTAATTTTATTACTAGCACAACCCGCAGCTTCAGTCAGCTATCAGTTTGTGAAGAAAATCCTTCAAAATCTGCTATTTCAAAGTACATAACGCTTATATAAATAATATAATATATGTAATAAATAAGGACTAAACGATGCCTTGGATTATTCCTTATAATAATTTCGTTATTGGCTTTGTTATTTTTAAACGTTTTGAAGATTATCCCGGACAAACACAGAGATAGACAGACAAGACCGCTTATAGACATTAGCGCTGTAAGAAATATTAACCATTCCTTACCTCTCCATTGAACCTTGGAAATCAAGATGTTATATCTATAGTGCCCGTAACATCGTTATGAAACCAGTTTGTGTGGGAGCCGCCAAATGTATACCCAGGGTTGGTTTATTGAAGCAGCATAGTGGAATGAGATACAAAGCAACTCTAGAGCCTTGTTAGAGAAGGTTGTTCCTTTTTTACTTTACTATTTTAAGATGTTTTTTATAACATCACAATATTATTGTATATATAAATACAATAAATCAAATCGCTGTAAGGTCAATAATAGAACAATTGTGTTGGTGCTCATTTCACTTACAATTACAATACCGAGCTCAAAAAGGGAGTTTGACACGGGTAGACATTTAGATATCACATTGAAAAAGATATTTTTATTAGGCTTTATTACAAGTGCTATTTATACTCGTAGTGATATTTATCTTGATTCCTAAAAATAAAGTAGGTGTTGAATACATGAAGATCACTACTTTTTAATTTATGTTTTAATTTTTATATAAACTATCGCATATCACAAATCGTTACTATAAGCCCTTTTTGACATTTGAAACTAAATTATTTAATTTAATTGTGTACCCTTGATAATACATGGCTTACATCATCATAATTAGATTTTCTGTCCACCTTAAAAAGTCATAACATATCGTCATTAAACAATACAATCAACTAAAAACAAGCTAAAAATTGGTGATGTTTCTAACATTTTTAGCACAGATCCAGAAAACTATTCCATTAATGGAAACTTGTTGAATTATTAGACTAAAGCTTGAAGCAATGAGATCAAGAGATTATATTTATCACCTTTATATGTTTGTTTGTCTAATGATTTAGCTTATATAAAAGCGTTGACAAGAGTTGATTTAAAGAGTGAACGCTACAGAGTTTTTTTGTAAGATAGATATTTTTTGGGAAAGATGATAAGATAGATGGAGGCGCGTAGTACCGTTTAAGAGTCGGATATATGTCGCTGACCTTGCTCTATTGGGTGTTATCGATAAGTATGCAACGCGTCAACCTTAAACGAACCTCACACCCTCTAGTATCCTGTGTTTGCAGAGAAAAATATCACTGGTCACATTTAGGACAACGTCTCGTCCTGTACTGATTTACTGGACGACATAGAGGTTGTATAGCTATTTACGCGCATGAAATATGTAAAAAAAAGAAGTTAAATAATGTAATAAATGATATATCGCAAAATAATGTAAGTGGGTATTTTGTTAATTAATTTCTATCACTAATAGTTGCTTGCTATAAATTAGTCGCGATTATCGCGCAAAAAGGTTTTAATGCAACTAATTAATGCCTCTTTACATATGTATATTCATGACTTAATGAGAGTGAAACCGCGCGGAGTAGCTAGTTAGTATTTATATTTGATCATAAATGTAGTTTGACTACAATGTTAATACTGGTCACACTTAAATAATGTGGCAAATAAAATTGTATTACGAACTATAAAACAAGCATAAACTTTATGAAAAAAAATAACAATTTCTATTTAAACATTATTTTTCATGAGAACCAATTACTTTTGTTTACTTCAAAGGTATTAACTTTGTAGATATGATTTTATCTCATTATTAAATTACGCTTCGTTTTCAAACAAATTATCAAGCGTAAAGCCTTGAAGCATTAAAACTTAATTGTGTTTTCGTTGAAACTTTTACCTTTTATACATACTTTTTATTACTATGAAAATTTATATGAAAGTTGGAGACGATACTTTTGACGTAAAATAAACGTCGATTTTTGGAACCTACTTATAATAGGAATAGACTGATTATCGGTGTGAATGTGTGAGTGTAACCGATTAAAATTAATTTCATATGTCACATTTGAATTTAGAAGGAGTGGCATGATAGAGAAATATATAAACTAGATAGAAGGCAAGATTGAGCTACCTGCTGGGGAGATACAATAAAGCAAAGTTGTATAAACAATGTTTAGTGGTAGAATTATTGATGACTGTGTGGTATCCACCCCGATAACCTACACAAACGTAAACCAGTAAACTAAGCAGTAACTATACAAATACCTTAATTTTATAGCTTATATTTATGATAATATCTCAATTCCAAATTAATGTTGTTACATAATTGAAAAACTAAAATAATCTCTCTTCGCTGGAATGCATATTGAAAGGTTACTTAACAAATATTATTTTTTATCTCCAACAATAATCTGATCCACGTTCCCTATTCAAAAGGCTAAATTCCAAGCAAAGCCGCGGGCAACAGTCACTGGGACCGGTGATAGGAAGACTCATTAATAATTCCGGATTTATCCCGCCTGAACCTCATTAGCCAGAGTTTAAACAATACTTTCTAGCCCTTTTAAACCTTGCACACCGGTCGTAATTAAAATATTTACAAAGTTAAACATCACCTGCCGCCTTAACATTATAAGCTGAATAATTTATTACACCCACAAAAGTTTATTCAATATTGTTTTTATATGTTTAAAAATAATTCATAATTATGACAGTCCAGATCCACAATGACGCGCTCTAATTTTTTTTCTCTACAGTGCAAATGTGAAATGTAAGCTGTAACAGTGGGTAGTAATGGCTATTGAAACGACGGTAGTTTTTTGGACATGCATGTGATATTATCTTTTAGTTCAATATATTTGATTAGGCTTTCGTGTATTGTTCTTGTAGGTTATGTGTTGGGTATGCTAACGTCAATTAAGTGTGTTGTTTTATGTATAGATAGTTAAATCCAAGGTGACGTGCCCCACTGTTTTTTTCTTGTCGCTACAGTGCAAGCGAGGCAATTAAGCTGCTAGAGGGTGAGTTCTATTGCTACGATCAAAGTAGTTATAATTATCCAGCTTAATTATATTATATGTTTTATTACTAATTTCATCCAATTACTAAGGTGAGTATAATTTAATATGACCCATGTAAAGTAAACAACAGGTTCGAGTTCGAGAGATATTTATTTTTAAAGCTTAATTAATGACTGCTTATAGTTAATTCTAGTCTAGTTTTAGTAGATAAAAAGTTATGCAGAACTAAAGCAGACAAGTGTGTTTCCTTGAACATCCCTCGTTTTATTCAGATTTCATCAGATTCAATTGTTTTATTGTTTAGGTTTAAACTTGACTTAGTCGTTCATGTAGATATAGCGTGTTGTAAAAATGATATAAGTAATGGATGAATTTTGTACATTTTAAATATTTGTATTAGTCATGTGTGTGGTAAAATCAAATGGCTTTTGTAGTCTATTTTTTTCTGTGTAAAGACTTAATACTTGTTTGTAGATGCAATTAGCGTCTACTAAACGCGCCTAAAACCAAACAGAATTTCAATTTTCACCTGCGTAGTATTTTAATTTTTATTCCACAATGCACATATTTTACAATTTATTCTCAAGAATATGGTTACATTTGTTTTAAATATAATATTATATTATTACAAAGCAATATCAAGGTTTTTCCGTAGTCCTCTCGTCTCAACAACTTCGCAGCGACTAATTCCGACACATATGTATACATATGTTTAAAGCGAGTGAGTTTTTCTATCGAAAATGTAATGATTTTATTTTTTTGCTACTCAAATATATATATCAATTGTTATGTACAATTATGAAATTCATAATTAATAATTATGGAATTTTTCATATAAGTTGCATGGATATGATATATATCTAACGCGACCCACTCACATGCGGGCAAAGTTGCGAGTGGAAACTATTTCTGAATATTCTAAGAATACTTGGTTGCATTTAATTGTAAGGTAATTATCTATTTTCATTTGTATATAATACAAAATAAATAATAAAATTATTTTTCAATGTGATTTGAATTAAATATAATAAAAAGATCCTATGCAGCAAAAGCAAGTGAAAGCATCCGTGACGTCTACAAAGCTACAGCCAGACTTTGCACCCGAGCGACTGCGAAGTCACTTTGTTGTATTTAGTACACTTGGCCGCACAAGCATGGCCGCAGCTTCACGTAAGATTTCGAGTCGCAAATGCTTTTTAACCGACTTTAAAAAAGGTTATATATTGGATGAAATTTTTTTTGGAACGGTTTTGATAATTTCAACTTTATTGAGCTAGGTCCCTTAGGTGGTTTCTTATGTATATTTTTTTCAGCCATTAGAAAACCCAATTTTATTAAACTGTCATCGGTGTATGGTTTTTATTGATTTCGTTTTATTCCTCGATAGCGTGGCAATTGATTTGATTTCTTAAGCATTATAGGTTTAGGGAACACATTAGATGAAAAGCAAACGCGATAAAGTTACAAAAATATAATAATATTAAGCTAAGAAATCCGTGAGCAAACCTATACTCTAACTGAAGTTATCATTTCACCGCCAAAGAATTTTGTATAAAGAGTTCCTTTGTCCATTGAAATGTACAATGACAAGCATTCTTGAAGCAAGTGAACAAAGTGTGAAAGCTGAAACGGAAAACAAAATATTAAAATACTCGTAAAGCCTCCGCAAACAACCTCGGAAAATATTCTTTTCAGATCAGTCATGCGATTAATACCGTTTGAAATGGATAGTTCTATAAAAATGTAGCGGCATAACGCTTTTGTTACGTATATAACGGGAATGTATGTTTCTCAATTAAGCTTTGTCTGCTTTGCAAATAAAGGGAGTAAACCCCATCAGCAGTATTCAGTGATTTTGTTTCAACATGTAAATTAATTTCAGATATTTGGTGTGTAACGAGAGCTAAACGCTCGTTACGCGGGGCTAACTGATACTTCGAGGGTCAAGAGTGTAGGCATAAGATTTCGAGCGTCGGATGATGTCAGCAAAATATTTGTTATTTAATCAACTAATTTTTATCAATTTTTTCAATTCTCGTAAGTTCCTTAGCACTTACACCATTTCTTTATGTTCATGAGTAAGTTTTTATTATTATGTATTATGGGGTATTATTCTTCTAATATTAATAAATATCTATTGATTTCCGTCTTTTTTAAGTGTGTTGGACTTTCATGTTAAATCCTCTGTGTATATGCAAAGCAAAACATGTTAATTTCGTGACGAGCGTTCGAATTGTATTCAATAATATTATTATCATACCTATAATTCGTATTCGTATTGATTCGGTGAATGAAAAATCTGTTACAAATCAAAGTAATACTTACAATGAAAAAAGGAGCATATATACATTATAAAGAAATTTCTTTTACTTTAGATTTATATTAAAGGACAGCAATACTATAAAATAATTATAGTGCAAAAGATTTACAGATAAATGACATTTTTATAAACAGTAACGTGTGATAATTTAAAATCACCCATCCTATCATTTTTCGACTAGTTATTACAAAACTGACACGAAATATTTGAGTTACAATATAGGTTTTATTGTTTTGAAATATGTTTTCTGCTGGCTTAGCACAGTTTAGTTTTTAGAGTTAAGATGCTTTCATCATATTAAGTAGTTATTATTTAGGAATATACGTAATTATTATGCATTTGGATATAATAGTGTAAGTGTGCATGATGACTGGCTTATCCTTCGTGATCAAAATGTTCATTAACAAAAACGTTGACTATGAAATAATATGATTATTATTTATCAATACGGTTTTATCGCTTTTTATGTTTAATGTTTAATTCTATAAGAATAAGAAATATTTACATATATATTTTGATAGAAACCAATATATATATTTTAATAATTAAAAACATATTAGTTTCGTTATCACCTGTGTAAGAGTTTAATCTAATCTGAAAACTAAAAACTAAATGAAAACTAAATACTATAGTAAATTTGCGTGTAGGATACGGAAAATTAAATGATTTGAAAAAAAAATTGAATAATTGTAAGTGATTTTGTACGTAATGCTATTTACAAACAATATTTGACGACTTTTGAAATATTTCAAACAATTGCATACGCAGAAATTGTCATGTATTCAAGTGGATACCTATAATATTTAATTCATCACGACATAATTTTCACGTAAAATTAAATCAAGTCTTGGAAAAGTAGCAAGCGTTTGAATATTTCCAACTCAGTTAAAACATTTTAGAGCTTAAATAAATACTCTGAATTTACAGTATTACTGTGAGTTTTGTCATCAAATTTTAATTTAGTGGTTGTTTACTGACCTGATTCTATTTACATTATTCTATACAAGCTAGATGAAATAAATAGTAAAATTTCCAGTGCAAAATCAAGGTTCACAGATGTTCTAAATAAGATTTAGTATCTAAATGCGAAGGACATGTGCTTCGTAACAAGCACAAAGCAGTAACGATGTGCTTCCCAAGGGATAACAACAAAAAGAGGACGCAAAATAAGGGAAGGAGAGATCTGAAATTAATGAGTGATCCCTAGTAGAGAGCAGGAATAGTAATAAATCTCTTCTTAAAAAAAACTGTAGGATGATGATGATGAACTTGTAGAGTACTGAATCGTAAACAATGATAGCAGGTTTGAGTCCAGTGTTATTTAGATATTGTTATTACATATTACAATTTTCGCAACCACAATAATATATAATGTATTTATAAACCCTGTAATCTATCATCGTAGCTAATCGAATTATGTCAATATATTTGATCGTAACCAATATCTGTAACGTAATAATTAATTGGATCAACTATTTTGGCAAATAGCCAGAATAGTTCCGATTCAGATCCATCAATATTTACCTAAAATTTAAACCGAAACAAGTTAAATGATGTAATCTTGCTCATAAAATTTTAGTAGTTACTCAACAATATCGCATGATATTTATGAAAGAAAAAGTACCTTACAATAGATTATGTCTTTACATAAATAAACTGCCTTACGAATTTACGCATACGGCGATTATTTTCAACGTTGACTGGCCAGTTTGATTATAGTTTGCGCGCAAACACACACCATTCTGTCATTCTTATAATCCGATGTAACTGTAATCCATCATGGCCAGAGAGAAATCAAACGTAGAAATAACGGATTTACGTACTTTCCTAGGCACCGAAGTAATAATAACCGCTCTGGTAATGAGAACCCAGTATCTTTCTTTGTTCCCACCCGGGATTTGCACCTGGGTCTAATAATCCACAGCTGTACAAGCTTGCCGCTAAACCAATGAGTCATAACAAATTTTAAACGTATTCAAGAAAGACTAAGCTTTTATACAGTTTTAATTAATCAATCGTTTAAACAATTCTGAAACCTTGTGGAATTTTCTCTCTAAATCTATGAATGTTTTTATTACCAAACTTTGTACAGTTTAACAATTTATGCACTAACTTCCGAATGAAAATTATAATTTCGTGCACGAATGCAATATTATTTGCCAGTTTTCGTCCGTGCGTGAGTATGTCCTTTTCTTTCACCTGACAAACACATATATAACATTATAGTAGTATATTTGAGAATAATTGGAAGGTATACTTCTATTAAAATAAATCGATCATATTTCTACGAAGTATATTAATTAATATAGAATTTGATAAACAAATTCAATAAGTCATGCACCATATACATATATAAAATTCTATGATATTGTATCGCTATGCTTGTGTCTGTGTGCTAAGTTAACAATTTTATCACCAAAAAATATTCACATTTATTGGAAATCAAAATGAAAATCTTTTTTCTATTCCGTTACTACAATTGACGTAAAATCCTAATAATAGTGTCATATCGTTGTTATCATATTATTCAAACGTTTTTGAGGTATTTTTGTATATGTAATTTATTTGTCGATATGCCGGTCACGTAAGTGACTTTCCGATCGTGTCGGATTTCCCATCCCATCGGATTATGTGTGTGGGACGAGATAGTGCTATTATGTTTGTGCACACACATGTGTATTATAATATGTCTCGCACAGATGGCTAGTCTCCCTTGAGAATGGCCATCACTATGCTTTATTGTTTAGGTTTTATGTTTCAATAATCTATCGTAATTATTTTTTGTGTTTTATGTCATTTTTTAGATGAGCAAAATCCTATATTTATTTGCGAAATATCTACCAAATTTAGTCACAGTTTTATTCCGGTAGTAAATTAATTCAGAGAGAACACAAAATGATATTTTAAAACAATAATAAATATTGTTCATATAACAACTAGAATGATCTTTCGTATCAACTTCCTCTTTCAAGTTCAACTTCCTTCACCTGGCTTCCTTGCGCGAGGGTGGCGCTCTGCCTACTTTTATTTATTGATTTGTGCAATTTGTTTCAACGTTCTTATCAGAAAGTTGAGCAGTCCATTGTAATAGTTGTTTCGGTACCAGTGTTTATGAGCGTAGGTTACCACTTACCACCAAAGAAGAAAAAAAACTCTATTTGTTTTCCTAAAAATCATCTATTTGTATTATAATTGATCGTCCCCACTCCTAACACAAGCTTTACGCTAAATTGGAGTGGTAAATAGCAATATTAGTAATAACTTAATAACAGGCATTGATATAATTCAATTAAAAGGTGTTGCCTTTATAATATGAGCCTTTTTTGCCTTTATAAAGTCAATGATTGTTATGTACATATATTCTTGTTATTATGAATTTTTTCTGAGCAATCGAAGTAGTAGTAGGAACAGCTTCTTATTTCTCATCCGTAACAGTCTGTGAATGTCCCACTGCTGGGCTAAGGGCCCCCGCTCCCTTTTTGAGGAGATTTGGAGCTTATTCCACCATGCTGCACCAATGCGGGTTGGCTTATTTCCCATAGCTGATCAAAAGTCTACTCTTCTCGAGTACTTCTACTTGAGAAGAATGACTCTTGAGAGTAAATTAAAGCAAAATACTTTATCTTTGTATATGCATGGTATATAGTATCAAATGTTTTAAATTCTTAGTTTAAAGAATATTAAATAATATGTTTTATACAAAGCAGTTAATAATAATGTACCACAAAGGAAGACAGGCAAAAACTTCTGAAAAATTTTTCAGCAAAATATTGGTTGCGCCAGTTGACTCTGAAATTCTGATTTAAATGCAAAGCTTTGAAATCGACTCGCCCTGTATTCCGAACGTTTATCGGTTTTCAGTTCTTTAAAACGAGTCAAAGCCTAAAGCTGGTAAACTTCTTCTTGAGAAATATGTTGACAAAAAACGTTGGTTTTCCGAATTTTTATTTCCTTTATTTTTATTTTCACAATTTATTTTGTACGGTGACTCTATAATATATAGATAGAAATAAATCGTATATTCAGGATCTACATATACGGGATACATATTCGGGATATATTGATGAATGTATAATGTAAACGTAAAATCTATTATTTGTCTAGTGGAGTCGAAATAATTTCCTTTATATTATTCATACAATACAGAACAAATATAATAAGCTCATAGCTTGTTTGTTTGTTTTGTTATAATCAAATAAAATTTAATAAACCGCTATTTTTAGAGCATTGATATTATATATTTAAAAAACAAGTCCACGGACGTTTTTTTTGAAGTATATTAAAATATTAATTGAATTAAGTAAAATAATGAAGCATTTTATATGTTAATTAAAATTAATAGTTTTTTTTTATAGAATAGGAAGGCGGACGAGCATGGGCCACCTGATGGTAAGTGGTCACCAACGCCCTTAGACATTGGCATTGTAAAAAATATCAACCATCGCTTACATAGCCAATGCGCCACCAACCTCGGGAACTAAGATTTTATGTCCCTTGTGCCTGTAATTACACTGGCTCACTCACCCTTCAAACCAGAACACAACAATATCAAGTACTGCTGTTTTGCAGTAGAATATCTGATGAGTGGGTGGAACCTACCCAGACGAGCTCGTACAAAGCCCTACGTCTACTACCAGTAAAGTTATTTTGTTCATGCGGGTTAAAAACCTTTATATAGTTATTTAAATTATAAAACATGTTTATTTTCTGACTTTTGCCGTAAACATTGTCAAAATAGTGGTTGAATTGTTATCGATTATTCTTACACATTGGTATTCACAAAGAGCTGGCCGTGTGTGCAGAGTAAATGAGGTTCGGTTTATTATATTATGAATACAATCCCCCACCATAATGTGCGAGCAACAACATTTAATTATTCAGAACCTACGAGCCTAGCCTACGATAACAATAACAACCTACAAACTTGTAATAATGAACTAATGTAAACTTGAATATCATATTATGTTCGATTTTAGTTTTGTGTTATAAATATTACGTGTTTTCTGCGACTGTCAATCGATGATACTTTTTATATTTATTATATTAGATATCTAATCAAAAAGATATGTTTTTTAAAATTAAGTTATAGCATCTAAGAAAATCGCTGCAGCTGAGCAGTGGTCTTCTACCCCCTAAAGGGGTATTTTAAAGGGGTACTTATTTTATTACACTACTGTGGCTTGATGGATATACATTTTTTTCATTTACCCACGAGCTTGGTTTAAGTCGTAAACACAAATTAAGCACTTGAGATACACGATGGTGAGATAGATTGGCGATGTCGGTGCCAGAATATGAAAACGCGATCCTCGCGTTAAAATCTACGTATTCTAACGACTGCGCCATTTCGGCTCGAGACCAGAAGTAATATCTCTTAGAAACATACCAACACTGAAAAACATTTACCAAAACTGGGTTCCATATTAGCGTCTAGCTAGTAATTTAGCGCAGTAAGCAATAATAGGTAAGCTTACGGAAAGTTTCAGGACTTCAGAAAGCAGGTGCAGAGTGGTTGGAGTTTTCCTGTCTAATTACGGTTCGCCTTTCTTTACAGAGAAAAGTGCGGATACAATTAGGAATCTAATAGACCACAATAAATGGGTAGCATTGAACTGAACATTAGTCAGAGCTGCCGATATTTATAACGTAGTTACGAAATTTAGCACGTCCGTATATTAACTGGAACTATAATAAATTCAAAGCAAAATTTTAGTCAATTTCATCTACTTTACAGCGTGTGTTGAAATGAATAATAATTTTAGTATATCATTATAATTATTATTTGTCTATTTTGAATTATTAAATTCATTGTATACTACAAAGATTTGGAAATTTATTAAACATTATATTTAAAATTTGTTGTGGTATATAATGACTAGCGCTTTACCCGCGGTTTCGCTCGTGTCCTAATTGAGAATTGCCAATATACATAGCTCTTTCTTTAAAAATGAATGAATCCTCTAGTTTCAGAGTTTAATTTTCAAAAAATATTACTTAGTTATAAACTACTTTGCAAAAGGAATCAAATGTATGCAAATTTTTATGGTGCCCCAGAAAATCGGGCTCTGCGCTAATATATCAGTCAGTCCGTAATTCTTTCTTATATATTGATAAAGGACTTTATTATTTCATTATCGAACCTAAATATCTTCGAAGGAAGCGAATCGAAGCATATTAATAAACAATCAGAGTGAAAATCAACAAAAAATGTAAACTACAACGGAGTACGGAAGTATCTGTACGTACACTTTAACAATATTAATAACATAAATTCGCGATACAATCTAGTTTTTTTTATTACTTGATTTGTTTTCAACAACATATATTTTAATCTTATCGAAGTAAAATATATTGTTTTAATAAAACTGAAACTCTTAATATCTTATCGCTTTACAACTAAGTTGTTTAGTTAAATACTGATTTCTCTCTTTCTGTCATTATTGATTTAATATTTGAAAGAAGAAGACACATATGATTTAACTAATCACATACCAAACAAAATTTATAACTAAGGCCGTTAACATATTAACTATACTGTAATATATATTTAATGTGACCTAAAGATACGATATGTTCTTAACTACAAGACTTATTTATTTTTTATAGTAAAATAGGTAACGGACTGTACCTATCTCATTGCTGGGCTAAGCTCTCCTCCCCAAGAAATGAGGTTTAGACCATATGCCAAACTTGCGTCTTAATAAAGTTAATCAATCGTTTTTAGGGTTAGGTATACGCAATTTTAATAAAATTCCGTTGTCTATACTTGAGTTGCCACAAATCAGGCTTCAATTAGTTCACGGTAGCATGCGCAAACGATCACGTGACGCCCCCCGAGAGACGGTGAAGGTACAGCTTTTTTTAGTAGGTATTCCGGCGCCTTCAGTTTCGGTGACTCTCAATACATCCCTTTTCCCCCACACACACGTATGTGGAGGAAACGCGTAAATGCGTTTATCCAGCGAAAAAAAGGCTTCAATTAGTTACAAAAAATAATGTTATTAGTAAAGCCTATTAGTCTATTACTGATTATATGTATGACAAAAATGCATGGATTGATTGATTGCTGGATCTCGTTCAGGAACTAAAGTGTATGTAATTGCAATCATTCATAGGATTATAAAGAAATAATGAATAAATAATTCTAAAATTAAATTACTTTTTGAGAAACATTATTTCGATATAAATCGTTGTTTGACATGCCAGGTTACTAATTACAGTATACATAACTTGGAATGAAGAAAAACTCGCTAAAGAAAGTTTTGAACTACGAATATCTTTCTCTTTTTACGACCTAAAAGTTTATCAAAAGAATCTTTTTTGTTGAAAGGTTTATTTAGTTTTAGTTTATATTGTTCTTTGTTTGTTAAATATTAAAAGGTAGGCATACTATTGTATGCATACATAAAGACAACATATTCTTTTTTTAAAAGCGTGGAATTATTATATTTGTTAATCAGAATAAGAGCAAAATGTATTGTGAATCGAAAATGAAATGCAACTTGGTGGACTCGTCAAGATGTTTTCCTACATCGCCGAACAACATATAAATATATATACTCTCATTTTGCCCGCGTTTTCACCCGTGTAGTTCCTGTTCCCGTGAGGAACAATACGAGGACAAAATGTAGCCTATTTTACTAGCTGATAATGTAATCATTGGTGAAAGAATTTTTAAAATCAGTTTTGTGGTTTATGCGTGAAAGCGAATAAACTCACATTCCCATTTATCATATTATTTGGGATATTAGCGAAATACTACTCATCACGTGATCTCCTAAACTATCCGCCCGATTGACTTGAAATTTATCACAGTTACTCCTTCCTCGACGTAGACGCTCACTAAGATGGAACGCAACAATTAGCTAGTAAATTATAAACACAAACTAAACACGCCAACGCTGAGCGTTGCTTTCCCAGGTTTACACTCATAATCTTCAGTTACTCAATGGGTCCATTTCTATCATTATTATTTTCGACTAACATTACAAAGAAACTGTATTACATAATTTGATTAATTAATTAATTTATTAATTTTACAAAATGTGGAAATGTTAGTGTTCAATTAACATCGTCATAATAAAAGTATTTTAAGAGATTATGGCGATTAAATCAGGAGCCTCAAAGAGAAAACTAATAGAAGTGTTGAACTAAGCCCATTAGTTAGAGCTTGCCGATATTTATAGCCTAGTTACGAAGCTTAACGCGTCCGTTTATTCGCCGAAACAGCGATAAATATTCCTGTCCGAATAAAATCATCGTTATCAATAATAATTCGATTATATTTTGGTAATGAATTATATTAAAATACTAAAATTTTTGCTAGAAAACAAAACTCTCAATAATATTGCAATTGGGGAATACGAAAAACAGCGCTAATTATTACTACGGGATAAATAACTATTATAATTGTAATGCCACGATAATACTACTTACTTCCAAGATAGGAAGGTTAAGGCTTATCGCCTAGTTTGGAGGTGAAAAGAATATTTTTTTGTGTATCAATTATAATAAGCCTAGCACAAGGCCATGAACCTAGTTTATTATATTTTAATTGTGTTTTTATTTATTTATTTTTACTACGTTATTTAAAAATTGTACTTTTATTTGTTGGGCTATTTTTTCACAATAAATAATAATAATAATTATTATTAAAGATAGGTCATGGATACTCGATTGAATCATTTTGCATGTTTATTGGAAGTGTATTGGCAATCATCAATTTACAAATATAAAATAGATGTTTCCAGAATCAATTATTGTTATTTTATTATTAAGGATTTTTAAAAATATTCAAAAATCCTCAATAATAAATATTTTGTTAAAAAAATAACTTTATATGGAGTATAATTTTTTATTTTTCATCATCTAAGACATTTTAGCCGCGGGTGGGTTAGATTTCAGCCTGGTGGAGATTTCTCCAACTTAGTTTTCAGATCTTTTTCCATGCCATCCATCCACCTGACCTTGGGCTTGCCTCGACTTCTGCAACCATCAGGTTTGTACCGTCTAGTAGATTTTCAGGCACTCTCTCACTATTTTTCAATAGTGTTATTAAACGTCTTGATGATTCTCTAAATAGAAAACGTTTTCACTAAATGGAAAAGAGTTCAAACCATAGACCCCATCTTCGCCCTAAGAATACTAAGCGAGGCCCATAGAGAAAAGAAGAGGCCGCTGTACATGGCGTTTCTAGACCTGCAGAAGGCATTTGACTGCGTCCCACGCCAAATAATCTGGTGGGCTTTGAAGATGAAGAATGTGCCACAAATCTATATTGACATTATCCGAGACATGTACCATAATTCGGAATCAATAGTAAGGACCGCCGTTGGCGACACGCACCCTTTCCCGATCACAGTTGGTGTCCACCAAGGCTCGGCCCTGAGTCCTTTTTTGTTCAGTGTAGTGCTTGACGTTGTCACAGCGAAAGCCCATGAGCCGTCTCCCTGGCTCATGATGTATGCTGATGACATTGCACTGGTAGATGAGGACAAGCAGATATTGGAGCAAAAGGTGAACCAGTGGAAGGGTGTGCTAGCGAGGGGTGATCTGATGCTAAATGTTGCGAAGACCGAGTATATGGCCTGTGGCAGTACGGACCCCGAACCCATAAAGATAGGCGGAGAATCCGTTATCAAGACGGAAAAATTTAAATACCTCGTGTCCGTACTGCACGAGTCTGGTACGATCGACCACGACGTCAGAGCTCGAATAAACGCAGCTTGGGCCAAATGGCGGGAAGTCACCGGGGTAATCTGTGATCGCAGGATACCGGTGAAATTAAAGGGCCTTGTGTACAAGTGCATCATCCGACCGGTCTTATTGTACGGCAGCGAGACGTGGCCAGCTCTCGCGAGACATGTTCAGCAACTTCACGTCGCGGAAATGAAGATGCTGCGGTGGATGTGTGGCGTTACGCGACTAGATCGTATTCGTAACGAGCACATCCGTGGTAGCCTTGGCGTTTGCGATGTAGCGGATAAGTTGCAGGAAAGCCGTCTCCGTTGGTTTGGTCACATTAGCCGCAGACCGCCAGACTACGTTGGGAACCGATGCCTGGACTTTGTTGTCGAAGGCCCTAGATCCCGCGGCAGGCCCAAGAAGCGCTGGCTCGATGTTGTGAGGGACGATATGAGAGAGCACGATCTCACTAAAGACGACGCTTTCGATCGGGCAAAGTGGAGGCAAAGATGTAGGAAAGCGGACCCTGGCATTTTTAGGCCGGGAAAACGCTAGGAAGAAGAAGAAGAGGAAAAGAGTTCAAACCCAACCGAGATTTCCAGTGCTTAATTTATAGTGATACATCACGATATCAAATGTGTAGGAAGAAATTCTAAGAAATCCACGTTCAGAGGGGATTGTATTCGCTAATCCGCAATGGTCGATGTGTGATTGATTTGGCTTCGAAGCCTTCTCTTTAACAGTGGTGGAGCATTAGTTACTTAAACAGTGTTTTTAGACTATTAAGATACTTTTATATATTGTATAACCCCTGTTTTTATTACCTTAACAATTTATCAAAATATTTGGTCACTAGCTGCAATGCTAATTGTTACGCGTTTGAAATCCATTCATATACATAAAGTATTTCCTAAAGAGATTTGGAACTAGTAGCGTTTATTATTCACATAATCATTTATCCACATCTTCAATCATTGTTAGAAGTGCATCTTCTATTACTATATTTATGTTATTACAAAAGGTCATTTGAAAGTAAATAAGGAATTGTATTCTGTAAGTGTCCAACGTAACGTTTTCTGCGCTGCCATTTCGCACGGTGATTTATGTGTCCACGTTCAGAGAGGATTACAAAATACAAAGACAAAGGTAATTTGTTTCCTTGTAAGTGTGAAATATTTGGATTCTCCGTGTTTTGTGTCGCGGCGTTAAGTTTTTTGCCATTACAAAATATAGTTTTTTTTAGTATTTGTTTTTTGGACCGTTGTCACTATCGCTGGTTATTGAATAATATAATATATTTTAGTCGTAAAAATATTGAGGCACGAACAAAAAATGTATAATGTAGGATTTTCTACTCGAAATAGATTCTATATTTTTAATAGTGCTAAAAAGATCGTAACATAAAAAAGATTCGTGATGTCCCGATGGTTAGAAGATGTGAATCTTTACCGATGATTTCAAGTTCAAACTCGGTCAACCGTCACTCTATTTTCATGTGCTTGATTGTGTTTATAATTGTTATAAGTTTGTTGTTGTGATGATTACCATGTGGTAGATGATTGTCACCTATATCTACCAGCCCGCATTGGAGCAGCTTGGTGGACGCTCCAAAACCTTCTCCTCAAAAAGGAGAGGAGGTCTTAAACTTAAAAAAAAAAATATTTTTAGTAAAATTTACTTTTTAATTTCTACATTTCACAGTGTCACATTTATTTATATAAGGAAAGTTGTAAAACGATTTCTTATTTTAACTATTTCTCTGTCCCGCGAGTTAGCTACGAGTATATGATTCATGGTTATTGTTTAACTATTGTGTCTGCTGTTGGGACAGGGAAGTTGTTAAATTATAAATACAAAGGATTGTTGCTTGGGGGTAAAACCAATTATGAGTGTACTCACCCCGACGGGCTTTTTGACGCGTTTCCCACACGGGAACGGGAGGTTATGTGGGGCTCGTCGTTGTCCGTGGCGCCGAGTGCGCCCCAAACATCGGAATACCCACTTAAAAAACCAGCGGTACCCTTTCCCTCTTAACGAGGAGCGCCACGAGATTGCTTGCGCATGCTACCGTTGTAGCCCAGACGAGATTGCACAAATCTCAAGTACTGGTAAACAGGTACCTACTTTAGCTACCATTACCATTTCAAGTAATAAATAAATTCACTATGTGTAGCTCATAGTACTCATTCCTTAAAAGCCGGCAATGTAACTAAAAGTCCTCAATGTTGCAATTTATAATAATATTTTTAATCATGAAACATATTAATATTTATTATCAGGGATATGTAGAGTAAATTTTATTATAATTACTATGAACTGTAATTGTGGTTGTTGCTGAAACTTCTATAATGAGATAAAAGTTTAAATTTGTATGAAACAAATTTAATAATATGAACGAGAATGATCAGCCCATTGAACAGCCAGGATGTTCTGTCAAAATTGATTGAATTATTTATTTGTATTCAATAAAGTGTAAGTTAATTTATATATAAAGCGATGGTTAACCGACAAATAATTCGTTTTTGATTGAGTGTCATTCCGCTGCAAGAATCAAATTTTATTTTTATTATATTTTGTTTATTATATGATGTACAATTTATTTTGTTTTTGCGATATGATCTTTTATTTATTTATTTCACTCAGATCATTTTTGTACATGATGTTCTTGATCTAGGATAATATAATACTTATCGACACGATCCCGCAGCCTCTGATTCATTCCAAGGACGGTCATCGCAGTGGTTTAGTGGGAACGAAGCCCACATAACCCGGTCCTCCCCCAAGGGACCGGGTACCTTTCCGAAGGTTTCTACTGCGTGACAAAAAAGATAATATAACACTTAGTGTAATACACGAACATCAAATAATCAGGTACGGCTATCCTAGCTCGGCTATTTCAGTAACCTGTGTTAAGTATAAGGTTCTATATTCCTAGTACAAATAGTCTATATACACAAGATTGTTTACTAATATTTAGGTTGACTGGCAGAGAATGCCTTCACCCATTTTAAATAAACAGATATATAATTACAACTAAAATTCATTCATATAAAGAAATAAATCAAAAAATATAATTTAATTCTTTTGTATGTATGTTTCTACGATGTATCTATGTGATCTTCTATGTGCCTTTTGGTGTGTGTGTGTATGTCAGTTATGATTGAATTGATTTAGCAGGAATAATAAAAAACACAAAATCTTTTTGTTATGTTACTTTATGTTAACTTGATGTTTATTTGCAATAAAATAAAGATGCTACTTATAATATTCCAACTTTCCTTTACAATGAAGCTGTTAAGCATGGAACCAAGGAATAAGTGTGACCTTAATCCAACGGGTCACAAGAGAGAATGTATACAGTCGACATAGAGGGCAGTTTGAGCTTAAAAATAAAGTCGATAAGCTTGTTAGATTATTATAAGTGTGTGTCTGTGTATGTAAAGTGTATATGAAGTTTGTGTGTGTTTACATGTTTCAAATGAAATTCTACCATACATAATACCAATTACCAAACAACCTATACAAGATGAATAAGTCAGAATCTCCTTAAGAGGCATTCAGCATTCGGCTTTTGCCCAGCGGTGGAACATTTACTGACTCGAATTCTTTTTAAAAGTATCCTCCCAAAATTAAATATTATATATTTTTTAACATTTAACAACATTTGTAATATTAAATATTTTTGTTATCAAAAATACATAATTTCTTCATAAATGTATATTAGATTTTTTATTAGTTATAACTCATGTACATGTGAACTAAAATAACGATATCAATATAATATAGTGGTGATGTCTTCTGACCGACTTCAGGCACGAGGGAGATTCTCAAGGGAGACTAGCTAATTCCACAAGACAGTCATATTTTAAGTGCGCAAATGTGCGCACAAACACGAATGGATTCTCTGTTACCTTACTCCTAATCCGATGGGAATCCAATCTGACATGATAGGAGATTAGGAGCAGTCATGATTCTTACTCAGAGCTGCTTAAATAACCACAGACATAATTTTATATTGGATTGACAAAGATTGATAACATTACGATATATTATTATTAATATTTAATAGAATTTCAAAAGCGGGATTTTTCATAATAAAGATTTTTCATGAAGACGTTAAAATTGAGACCATTTACCATTTTTATTTAGTAATAAACATAATGCAGTAAAAGAGCAAGCAATTTGTTTCAACGAAGCAAAATTTTTCACAACAAGTCCTAGATTTTTCACTTGCAAGTCTCGAATTGTTTCGCAAGCACTCGCTGCAATCAGATCGAGAATAATCAGGTTTCATTAGGATTCTCTGCAGTTTTTCTCAAAGATCGATGCGGAATTTATGAATAAGAAAGTATGTGAAAAATCGTTTACAAGAAGTATCGTCCATAATAGTTCGCTGAGTTAATTCCTTTCCGTTTGATTGGCTTTCGAGACGGAGCCGAGATGGCTCAATAGCTGGAACATTTGAATCTTAATCGAAGATCACGGGTTCAAACCTTGGTACCAATTTCATGCACCAATATAAGCCCCCCCCCCCAACTATATTAAAGCACCGTGGTGGAATAAGATTCAAACTTTCTTTTCAGATCAGTGAGTTCTGTTCTCTTCAGCAGTGAAACAACATTTATGGGTTCAAGCATATTATGCGTTTTTTCAATTATTAAAAAAGATTATAATAATATATATTTTGAATAATATAAATCGCAAACGAATATTTAAATTAAATTTATCATTAAGATCACCTTACAGCACATTTATTTTATATTATAAATATTTATAAAAATATAAATACATCCTATTTGTTACGGTAAACTTTACTAATATGCTATTAACATGAATATTATGTATATTATAATATAAGTTTAGCCTAAGCTCTGCGTAAAAAAACACGTCGATCCGAGACTGTTGCTGCGCGAAAAACAATAAACACGTGTGAGATAAACACAGTGGTTTTTTTTTACATTTATTATATTAATAATAATAAGCTATGTCTAAGGTGTAAATATCTTTTTTGGAATAAGGGCTCCTAATCGAACGCTGTGAACAGTATTCCAAGGTAAGCCTATTACGTGATGCGTACTAGTTGCTGGTAGTTAGCGAGTTAATTAATGATTGCCGCACGAGCTTAATATTACCTATCTTAGGTAAGATGCATTATTGCTGCTCTTCGACATGGTTGTATTGAATACGTATACGTACGTAATTGATATTGATGTAGAACATCTAATGGGGGTAAGACTCGTATGTCGATTCTTACTACTCGTAGTCGATGATATTCCGTCATGCTCACTCAACGCCTCGAGGTCTTTACTTCCTATTAGGCGCGTATATTAAAATAATAAGAAAAATATATTTATTTTAATAACGACTTATGTTTTATTTATTTTAATTATTATTTTTTGATTTCTATTCATTAAAAATCCGATCGATCGATCAATTTCGATGTTTCATCTGCCGGACGTGCCGCGAAGGCGACATTTTTATTGCAATTATTTTTAGTTTTAGTTTTATTCAAGGTATATTTTTTTTAATTAGTCTTAATGTTAAGTCTGTTAAATACTTAAACAAAATGCTTTATAATATAAATTAAATATAAAACGTTATAACAATATGTATGAACAACTCATTGGTAACCTGTTTAAAGTTTTGACTCCTAATTTCATCAAAGAGAGTTCATTAGTAGGAAGTGAATAAAACTTCCCTTTAAACTTACCAACTTTTCCGCAGCTTCAGTGGAAGAGGTCTGCCAATGAGACTATATCAGAGTTTTACTCTCAACAACCTCAATAAAGTGGATTTTACTTACTAAGACTTTTTATTATAAGCAGATCAGTGATATTACTTATTATAAATTTTAATATTTCGAGCGTTTTTTTTTGCTCTGGCTCAGATTTTTCTCTAGTTACCTATCAGCTGTTATGAGTTTGATGATGCATGGAGAAACATATCTTAAAAAATATTATGATATACAAAATATATTATTTTATTTTAAAAGTAATCTCCATATAATTTGAACAGTTTATGTAAATAAATTGAAGAAATTGCTGAGCTAATTGAAATAAAGGTTTAATTTTTAAAGATTAATTTAATAGTATATTTGCCAAGAAAATATTAAGACTACTAAAATCCACTGCACGTATTTTTTATAAGATTTTATTGTACCAATAGGACATTACTATTTGTAGCAGAATCAATTTGATACAACCATTGTCATCATTGCATTCATAACTCAATATATTATTACGTATTAAGTTGGTTAATTACAGCAAGAAATGCTTATACCTTATGTACAGTGTAGATATACATATATACCTATATAACATAGATGACCCTCAGTCCCTTGTCCAGGTGACATAATTCAATTAGATTACGATCCATTCATCTCCCTCCGGGCAGAGTTATGTGTTTGTTCTTTGTACTAAATTGTTATAATTAAGTGCTCGTGTATATTCCAATTTACAAATTTCAGTCTAAGTATATAGCCTAAAAATATAAACACACAATGCAATTTATCAAATTATACTTTTCGGTAATTAAAAGATTACATATTTATAATTGTCGTAGGCTGTCCACATTTTCAACTTCTTCATATTCAGACACTTTGCGTAATCATTTAAAAAAAAAAAGTTTAGAACATGGATGTTTAAAATTATCTGCAAATAATACTTTCTATGGGTACCGGAACCAGTGAACAATTGAATTTTTATCTTTCCAACATGAGGCCTTTTACAATAATATTACTTAAAATTTGAGTAACACATTATTTTAAGCTAATTAATATAAATACACGCAGTTATACAAAAAACGTTTGCGTTACAGAAATGTATGATGATTACTTTATGTCAAAGCTAAATATGTTTGTAAGGAATTAATGTCCTCGGGGACACATACAGAGAGAAAAATTTGTTTCGATGCAAAGATCCTCTTTTTGTATAGAATACTAAATTGAATGCAAAAACACACCCTTGAAGGTTAGTCGCGATGAAAACGTAACTTATTCACGAAGTCACGACAGCGGTAGGTTTTTGTACTACAGTACTTTTCATATTTTATTTGCTACTTTTAATATGTATTACAGAAAATTCTTCAGCCATGAGGCATTAAATATTAATACTTTGCGTTTTATAATTGGCGTGCGTTCAGAGGGTTTTTATTTTTGCACCTTTGACGGTTGTTTGTTTCGACTTGCTGACAGTTATTTGTTCGAAAGAGACAAAAAAAGTTAAAATTAGTAATTCATTTTTAAACGGTTTTATTTAGCACGTATGTTTGTTTTCTTCAAATCTTGTTACATTTTTTTCAACTTTTTCTGCTGAAACGATTTTTATGAAACAACATTGTAGTAGTTTTAAATTGGTTACGAGGGTTTGATGACGGAATCATGAGGTGGACTTTGGAACCGTTATTATAAAACTCCTCAAGTTTGGGTTCATTATTTTGGTCATAACGAATTTCTTTCAGGCACAAGGGCATAATAATTTAGTTCCCAAGGTCGCACTTGTCAATGCGGATAAAATATTCCTTATATTCCCCACAGTGCCAATGTATATGGCTGGTGGTAACTACTTGCCGTCAGGCGGTATATTTGCCAGTCTGCCTACCTATTTTATATAAATGAAATAAATAAAAATAATTAGTTATGTTCAGCCCTATCATGTATACATATTATTTGGTTATACAGGTATTTCAATTTGGATTTACATTTGATTTAACAAAATTAACCGAAGTATTTTGAAAGTGTTCTCAAATATCTTCTTTGGTAGTAACCGCTCATTAGAATAACCTGATAAGGACATTATAATGTCCCTTGTCGCACTGAGCGTGAAGCAGGTAATAATGACTCATAAGAGTCGCGTGTTATTCTCAATGAGGGTTTTGAAATTTCAAACCTATTTCAGTAAACAGGCACTTTTGAACATATTTTTCTTTTAAAATGTATATAAAGTTGTGTATATAAACATTCGTTGTTATAAATTATTAATTTATAATAAATACACCAATTTAAGTCATGTTTTATTATTTGTTAATTTTACCTTTAATATAATACACTTATGAGATCTTTATAAATTTAATTAAAACAAAATATAATTTATTGTTAATCCGATGACAGGCGTTCAGTTCTCTTTTTTTATAAAAACGCGGGATAACTATTTCATTTTTAAATAATATACATTGAAACAAAAACGTAATAGTACACACACAGACATTAAAAAACACAATCAAACCCTTAGTATTTCACAGTTTAAACAGTGACATTTTTAACTTTTCAAAGTTCAGAGTTCAAGTTTCCTTTTGTTCCCTGGAATTTCAAACCCTGGTTTTATTCATTTATTGGCTATTCTCACGTAAAATCATCTCTCATCATCATGATAAAACACGATAAATTATGTTGACATAAATGAAAAATGACTAAATATTTTTTTTTTTGTTGAATTTTGTTTCCTATGAAAAAACGTAAATGATGTTGCTATATTAGTTGCTTTTAATCTTTCTTTTTATAGGCAATATTAATCCAGCAATTTCCTGATTACAGTTCAAATAATGAAACTATTTACTGTTCATTCAGTCATATGAATAATCCGATATCAAGCAAGCTTCAACGTGTTATAAGAACAAAAGATTTATTTGCCCACTTGATAAAGTATAATTTATTTGAAATGATATAATAAGCTCTCTCTTATTTAAAACCGTTTTGACGCTTTTGTAGTTATGTAGTTTTTGGTGCTTATTTCATATGGAAATTATTAATAAAGTAACAGCCTGTATATGTCCCACTCCTGGGCTTAGCTTATTAAATAAGCATTTTTTTTCTACAGTATTGCATTTATACTTATTTTAATGCTGTCTCTTTTAGAAATTCAAGTTATATATATCATACATTTCATTAAGGTAAATGGTTAGCTGAAATATGGAACTGGAGCCTTTAATTGAATCATCGCTAATATAATACTATCCGCGTAGCAATTTAGCATTTTGAAAGCCAGCAACAATTCTATACTCTACAATTTTGATTTATATATTCGTAAATATAATAAAAATGTAGCGTATATACTTCATAAATAATTAAGATGTATATTATAAATGTGCTGTATAATGTATAATGATTAGGTCTTTTAAATATAACTGTAAATATCTTGGATAGGTATAGGTATATTTTGTTAAGAAGCGCATTACGAACTACAATTATTATATTTACTAACAAAATTACCTCACTTACCTTTATTACTAAAACTCTTTACTAAACTTAACTACTATACTTTGTTTTACACATACGTCTTTTTTACCAAAATAACAATATTGACTAGCGTATTAAATACGTGGAACAGGTAGCTCGTTAAAATCCAGGCTCGTTAAAATTATAATACACCTATAGTATAGTAACAGCTTGTTAATGTCCCACTGCTGGGCTAAGGCCTCCTCTCCATTTTGAGGAGAAGGTTTGAGGCTTATTCCATCACACTGTTTCAATGCGGGTTGGTAGAAAACACATGTGATAGAATTTCAATGAACTTAGACACATGCAGGTTTCCTCACGATGATTTCCTTCACCGTCAAGCACGAGATGAATTATAAACACAAATTAAGAACATGAATATTCAGTGGTGCTTGCCCGGGTTTGAACCCACGATCATCGGTTAAGATTCACGCGTTCTAACCACTAAGCCATCTCGGCTATTATTTATAATTCACCTCGTGTTCGTTAATAAGAGAAAATATTATGAGATACTTAGTCTGTATATATCGTGGATATTGACACGTCCAATATTTACGCCATTCGTCAATATGCACGCTAACTGCTTATCAAAAAATATTTGATGGTATCTAATTTGTCTGAGTACCCTCAATATACAATCGTACTATTTGTGAAATAGCTAGCGATGAAAACTAACATTCTGTATATATATCATAATAATGTACCACGATGTACGTAGCGTAACGGCGGGATAGTGGTAGTGATAATTACATTAATTCGTAGCACGCGTGTACACGTAAATATTGCACTGTTGGCAGTTCATTAGAACTAGTGGCTACACATTGTTATTAGGTATAGCTGTGGCAACCAATTCTGATATTGCGGTTTAATGTCGAAATTCCTTTTTGTATATCTAAATGGAAACCATCTAGAATAACTCTTAGTATCTTTGAATCTCAAAAGACAATATAGAAATCAAATGTTCTTCATTCAAATCATAAAAACACCTTTGTTACTGTTACTACTTGTACTGTTCGGTATTGATTAGAGAGAAGTACCGACAAGCGACAAAAAGTCTTATAAATAAACCAAGAAGTAATAATCATATAGGTAAGTACGTAACAGTAAGGTCATCCAGACGGATTTCGTCCACGGCGGCCAATCTCAAGAGAGATTAGCCAACTGCGCAGGACATATTATAGTGCACAAGTGTGTGCGCAAACACAGGTGCACTCTCTATTACCTATACGGCAATCCAACACGATCGAAAAGAGTTCATTCGCAGGACCAACGGCTTGACGTGCTTTCCGAGGCACGGGATTTTATTAAATTGAAAGAACAATCTATAACTTTTTATTAGCCCGACCTAGGAATTGAACCCAGGACCTCCGAGGTCCGCGTACTTACATCAAGCCGCCTGATCAACGATGCAGTCGATATCGGGGAGTTATATAAAAAATAAAAAGGCCCTTAATAAAAACAAAGTAAAGCATACTTATGTATTTTATTTACTTCCCATTTTATACAATGTTATGCATTTATTGACAAATAATTAAAAAAAAGTTAAGTAGGTAAAGGCTCTCAAAATGATTGATTTCATATTTAGATATTGTTTTAATATTTACTTCCACCGTAATATGTTTTATTTACAAAGGAAATTGTTATTACTTATATTTTTATGAAAAAAACTCATTTATCTAATACGTTTGACAAACATATTTCTATTGTTACAGTTCTTTTTCGTTTTTCTTCTGGTATTTTAAATTTATTTAATATTAACAATAAAGTCGAATGTACCCTGGGAACTATCTGTTGTAACTTAGGTAGATGTACATATCCCCAATTGGCGGTACATTGACGGATTAAGAATAAATTAAATTACTTAGTTTCTGGTTTTCATAATGATTACATTTTAAAAAAGTTTTGTTTCGAGAATTAATCTATTATACTCATATGTTCGCAAATTTTACAGTTTAGTGACTTGATCTTCATGTTCTATCCACTGGCTTACCTCAATTCCTTTGTCTTTGTTTTTTATTCCACAAAATGCAAATATTTAAAATAAAAACCTAATATGCTTCATTATCATTTTGCAACGCTTAGTGTAGTAAATGTACGCTAAAAATCCTGGTACAATTTATACTTGGGTAGGCTGTATAAGCTCATTAGGAGTGCATTTTAAAGCTTATCTCGTAGGCGATTACTGCGTTAAGGTTGATAGTCCAACGAGCTTGTATCATTTGATGCAGACTTTCATTAATTCATGTAAATATGTTAAATGTGTCTCATAAGTCATAAATATATTATGAGAAGATTATTATGCAAAAATAAATAAGGAGCAAACAGTTTGGTTAAAAGTAAAATACTATGTTAAGGTGTCTCTTGAGGAGGATGTTTTGGAGTTTATTCCAATACGCTCGAGACGAAGTTGGTGGATAAACATGTGGTGTACTGACGCCGTTAACAGAAATTAATTTCATGAAAACTTAGCGGCACTTATCATGGTTTCAATCGTGTTGAATGTACTTGACAATAAGTAATGCGGCTGTATATTCTAGGCAAAAAAATTATTAAGCTAAATGCAATGAACAACGTCTTAAAGCCAGCAAAATAACAGATTTCACGCTCACGTCCCTTTTACGTCCATCTCGGCGCGAGATCTCATTTCTATTCTTTTTCTATTTACAACGACCGACAGATTTGTTTTTAATTTTTTTTCTTGCTGCTCATGTAGTTCAAATTATTTTGATAAATATAATGTAATTCTTTTAGCTTTATAAAGTACGTGAGACATGTGACAAAAAAATTTTGTTTTTTTGGATAGAAAATGTAGTAAGAGCCAAAACCTTTTATCGTTTTAAAAATAAAACAAAAGGGCTTAACAAACAATCCTTAGTGGGCGTCCTAGATTATTATTAATAAAGTACTTGCAGTTATGCTCTTAACACAAGAAATATGAAATCGATTTGTATCTGAAAAATATTATAATCAAACATTAGAAAAATGTTGGACTTAAATTTGACCTTGAAATTTTAACGCGTTCAAAGAAGTGTCACTTTAAAGCCACATTAAAACTTTTGACACGTTAATGATTTTTCATTTTGTGGAGATTGTTCAATTAAGTAGTTTATAATCCCGTCTGCTATACACGTTTAAAGCTTAGAGCATTAAACGAGGAGTCTGTGGATAAGCTCGTCTAAATTGAGATAATAAATACGCATTTGATTTTACGACGCCATTGCCATTACCATGACGTCCCGTTTAAAGGGATCGTAGTCCGCAAACATTGTTTCTGCGCCTCTATAGTAATTAGTTTTCATGTTCGTAACTAAATTAATAAGCCTATCTTCTGTTCTAGCTTTTCTATTACACTGATCCACAATGGAAGTTGTTTATTGTAATATTCATTTCAATAACTAATTTGTTTCTTTTTGTTTTGTTTTTGTTTACTTGAATAAGGGTTCGTGGACTTGGTTCATTATGAAGAACTCATTACTCAAGAAAATACTAGAAAAGAAATAAGAACGAAAAGCATAAAAAATAATAGCATAAGAATCATATAAATGTTTGACAACGATCCTTGTTTGTCTTACGAACCCGACGCTGGACCTATTTATTGCCTCGAACAGATATAAAAATGTTGAAGACACGCACTAGAAAAACGAAGGAGACAACCGTGCGGATGGAGTGATTATTTCCTATATTTTAGTTTATAAGTTAGACATTTTATATTTATGTATATTATTGATTTTAATTTACGAACTTAATAAAATAGAAAAACAATATTTGGCCGACATTTTTTGTAAAGTTAAATTAGTATTAGTAAGTTTAATTAATGTCTTAGTTAAGAAATATGAAATATTGTAAATTTTATTTCTGTTTGGACTCAAAATATTTATAATTTTTTTTCATATTTAGATCATACTGTTATTTACTGTTTATTTTTTTGAGTTCAATTTCCAGGTTGGGCCAATAAAAAGTTATTGGGTTTTTTTCTGTCATAAAAATTCTCAGTAGCAGCTCGGGGTCTGGAATGGAATGGAATGGAATGTCTCATCATCAGACATTCTGCCGCAAAACAGCAGTACTTGGTATTGTTGTGTTCCGGTTTGAAGGGTGAGTGAGCCAGTGTAATTACAGGCACAAGGGACATAAGTTCGTAGTTCCCAAGGTTGGTGGCGCATTGGCGATTTAAGGGATGGGTAACATTTCTTACAATGCCAATGTCTAAGGGCGTTGGTGACCACTTACCATCAGGTGGCCCATATGCTCGTCCACCTTCCTATTCTATAAAAAAAAAAAAAAAAAATTTGATGTGTGTACACTCCCATGCCTCGAAAAGCACGTAAAGCTGTTGGTCCTGCGCCTGAACTCTTTCCGGTTGTATCGGATTGCCGTCCTATCGGATTATAGGAAGCTAAGCTAGGAATAGGGAATGCACCTGTGCTTGTGTACAAACTTGTGCTCTATAATATGTCCTGCGTAGTTGGCTAATCTCTCTTGAGATTGGCCGCCGTGGCCGTAATCGGCCTGAGGTCCTTACTTACTTATTTTTATATACTCATTGTAGAAATGTATTTCGTAGCATATAACGTTGGCTTCCTAATAAATAAATAAAATAAAAAATCATCTCATGGTACTATTCTGTTCATATATTATATTAGCAATGAAAACATTGTGAGTCTTTCACCCACATGCAAAACAATAGAATTTACGTAATGAGCACACAAGCATTGAAAATCTAGCCTTTATCTTTTGTTGCGATTGAAACGCAATGGTATATCTAGACGAATGAATAATCCCTTTAACCTTTACTTAAACAGTTCTCTCATACTTTAAACTGCAACACAAAAATACAATATTTTGCTATAGTTAAGTCGCACTCATTCTCCAATCTTTGCCTTGCCTTGCCTTGCACAAAACTTAACCATAAAGTAACTTGTTTTATTTCAATTTGTTATTTAAAATCTAATTTCTACGCTACAGCTCTTAGCAGTTATTTTATTTTGTTAAAGTAATGTGTATTTAAAGAGGATTAGCGGACCAATGTTTTTATTAAAGTCATCTAAGTGCTGTTGTAAATGCTTATTTTTATTATATATAAATTATAGTTCTTTTATTTGAGTAATAAGTTAGTATGCTTCTTATTCCTTTCGTATCTAGAGACTTGGCGTCTTTCAGATACCTTTCATTTGTTTTCCCATTTTATTATTTTGACAATTATATCTTGTTTCTAAACCTTTTTAACATTTTTGCTATGTTATCAGTAATTTTTTTATATGAAGATATATATTTTCGATATACTTATACAATATTTTAGATGTATCTAAATATTGTATTAGTATTATTATTTGAACAATTAGAAAATTCAATGTTGAAATATTATTTGCATGTTAAATAGCATTGTATTATCGTCTCCCCTAACAAATGCAATAATAACTGATACAAATATAAGATTTTGTGTTTGTATAATTTGCTTAAAACTACAATATAGTTATAACATGTAGATTTGAAAGATGCATTATTATTTTTGGTTAATGAAATAAAATCACAAACGGTATCTTATACAGCAAAATATGTTAATGAGATTAACATAACTTTACATAGTTATATACAAGCTTAAAATGAGGTCGAATTGAAGTATAGAATCTTAATTTTATAAAGCTTTCTCAGAACCTAACAATAGCCGTAAAATTTACTTTAAGACCATTGAATGTGGAGTGAAATCTTGTGATAAAATAAGGCTTTACCAGTTCCTCGTTAATGAGTCATAGTCGTGAGACAAGAACAATTATGAATTCCTGCAATCTCTTAGAATTTGTTTTTTCTCTTACAATTCTTATGATTAAATATTAAAATATTTTTTATTTCCATTGAGATATTTTATAAGAACTATATGACTGCCTCAGTGGTATAAAGTCATATGTATGTCTCGACGTTTAGGGTTGAAAACCCAGGTCGAACCAATAATATCGTTCTGTCGTGTAGGATTTTGCAAGTGGGAGAATAGAGAGTATCCTTATGATTGTCCATTTATGCACTATCATATGTCTATGATGTATCATGTTTAGGTCAGGAAAACATAATAATCATATAAAACTTAGTGTAACTTGGTATTTATGCAAAAACTATGAATTTAATATTATTTTAGCTTAAAGTTTCAGGACGGACGGTTTATGTCAACGTAGTCGAAGAGAAAATTGTCGGTTCGGAACTTACCGAACGAACGCTGCCAAAACTATATAATAGATAGTTAAAAAACTAAACATTAAGTATTTTATGATCTTTAAAATATCAACAAAAAAAAACTTCAAAAATATTTATTGTCACTGACGGCCCTTATAGATAAATCACACCAATACATAGGAACGGGAAAAAGAATAACCACTTTTTACATGCAGCATGAAATAATATTCATATCAAAATAATTATTATATTACATTTTAAACATTTTCTAATATTTAAAATCGCCGTTAACACTTTACAATTTAAATGAATGATTTTAGAAATTTACAAGATGATAAGTTTTTTAATAAATGTATTAGCAATAGGCTTTAGGCAATAGGCGTTAGACTAGAAATATGTATGATCGACTTAACTCGTTATTTTTTGTGTAATACAAAAAATACTACATAATATAATCAGAATTTTTAGCATATCATGAAGTAAATCATTTTGTTTTAATTCCTGCGTCAGAACAGTTAAATAAAATGTATGATATTCGTTACATATCTAAATCAAGTTTAGGAGTTACAGGTAATAGCTATTTAATAAATACGGTGTATTCATATCTTATACTCTATTCAAGAAAGGAGTAGCTTTGCTTACAGGGGGCAATTATATTAAGAAATTTTCACTTTATCGCATTAAAATTAAAACCTAATCCGTTGCCGTTTTACCGTTTTTCTATTCTACTAACACAAAGATTTAGTTGCGGATTGATAGAAGTTGGATCGGAATGGAATTCAGAACGTATCGTAACCGTTATAAATTAGTAGAATTGGACCCCTGATGGTAGGATTGTCTACGAAGGGTAATAAACGTCCCTATAAAACACATTTTGTAAGTTTTAAGTCGAACGTATGCGACATATAGGAACGAATTTTACGTTTTTTACTGTATCTAGTACCTAGCGACCCATGTTTTTAGCTACCGTTCGAAAATACATAAATAAGTATTACGTCACTTAATAATACGTTTAGAAACACAATATAAATAAAATGTATTTAGACACAACTTCTCACATATCCTAAAGCCCTTAATCCTATAATACTATTACACACTGGTATATGAACGTCTGTTGTTTTTTTTTAATTGCTTCGGTTCTAACTTTTCTTAAATAGATAACATCGCTTGAATACCTTGAACTAAATAGCGGCACTGTGAATAAACTCTTAAAAATTAATCTCGGCTAAATTCAGTGTAGCCTAGTTGAATAAGTACGAGAGTTCTCAGTGAAAAGACAAACAGTGCTGAAAATTTATTCAACCAACTTTCCTTTCGAATATTTAGTACGAGTGTAGAAGAAAATAGTTTATTTATAGTATATTATTAAATACATATAATATGCTATAACACAATAACACATAGTTAAATCATTGAATGGAATAATCTTATATACACTAAAGATTCCATCATCGTTTGATTGCCCTTATACAATTTTAGACTAGTCGTACTGAAAAAAACTTTGAAAAATTATTCACCTGACTTTTGAGGCCGATCACATGCCTGAAGTTAACAGTCGGTTGCTTTTATAGGTAGGTTGGTACGAGCCAACTTGCGGCTGGTACTTTCAGGAACGTACTTTCTTGATAGATAGATTGAATGCAGCTTACAAAATATGTACATAACTTAGCTCAGGCTTAAAACAGCCACAAGTTGAGATGTACCAACAGTGGCACGCTTTAACTCTACCGGAAACTCACAGCACTAAATTATCAGTATGTTTTCTGCTACGTATTTATTTAATTTCTTATTGAAAACGGTTTCGCACACGTTTTTGAACTATTATCTACTAATACGTACATAATATGTGTGTTCTATGCTCGGTCAAATAGTTATATTAGTTCTTAAAAAGCGAATGAATGTAATTAGGCCCTAATTAATATATTTAATAGTAATTTCTATACTAAGAAATTAACAGAAGTTTTAAAAATATTGAGAATGTTGTTGTTTAAAAACACTTACAGTAATTGGCTTATATTATAGACAAGGTTTATTTAAGTACAAATACAGTTTCAAGAAATAAACCAACCCTATATTACATATTTTGCATATAAATGAAGATACTCGGGCTTTTAAAAGATACAACAGGTGGGAGAGAGAACTAAGATCTAATTTCATTAATCTGATTACAACTATTACAGGGGGCTCTTTGCACGCTCGAGTTATCACTTAAATTGATACGAGTATAAACTGCATAACATAATAACGCTGCCTTCGCTGAAATTGGTTTTTGGAGTAATTAATATTTATAATAAATGTTGGTATAAGTTTTTTCATCGAAGTTCATTTAATATGGGACGTTGATAGTAAATAAAAATGATTAGGCATTGTACTGACAGTGGCATGATGATGAGGTTAGGAGGACCAATTACGGCCACGGCAGTCATTGTCAACGGCGTCTGTGCAAGCGATATTATAGTGCACAAGTATGTACCACATATATAGGCCAATCTCAATTGAGATTAACCAACTGTGCATGACATATTATAGTGCACAAGTGTGTGCACAAAAATTGGTGCTCTCTCTATTCCCTAACTCTCATACGACAATGGGATGGCAATCCGACACGACCGGAAAGAGTTCAGGCGCAGAAAAAACGGCTTTACGTGTATTCCGAGGCAGGGTAATGTACACACTTCCAACTTCCAGACCCCGTGCTGCTACTAAGAATTTTCAACAGAAAGTATTAATAACTTATTATTAGCCCGACCTGGAATTTGAACCTAGAACCTCCGGATCCGCGGCCTTACGGTTTTGTAGCCACTAGACCAACGAGGCAGTCATTATTTGATGTACGACAACACAGGTGAACTCTCTATTCCCCCACTTTTCTAACGCGATAAAACGACAACATGCTATCCGAGACAAAGAGTAAAATACTGATAGCTTACAACGGACTGTTATAGAGATTAGATTGACAGAAAATCTCAATAGAAGAGCTATTGGCCCACACTGGCATTTCAACCCAGGGATGTTGCAGCTTATTAAACGTCTAGGCCAGGCTTTTGAATTAAATATAATACAATTCCTAAAAATGCGATACCTAAGAATACTATACGATAGAATATAAAAAGGTCTTAACGATATTGGCACTCAGTTTTAAACTGGAAAATAATACAAAGAATAAATGAGAATTTACTCAAATTGGAACAAGAAAGTCTTAAAATCGTTAGCTTAACGAGTTGAAAACTTCAGCTTATATTGTTTAAGCTGTTGTTTGTTATCCGGTTAATATTATAGAGTGTATATATATTTTAATTACTATATTTATTTTAATAAAGGAAGAGAAGACGCCATAAAAATGATTATGGTTATCTTATTGTCGCTTAGTTTTAATCACTTTCACGTTTGCTTTGAAGTCATTATCCCAATACATATTATAAAACAAAGTTCCCCTGCTATGTACGTATGTCTATCTGAACACCTTAAACTCAAAGGGTACAGTTTTATAGTTATACACCAATGGAAAAAGTGACTCCAAAGGTAGGCTTATTATTCATTAGGATTGCACAAATAGGTTGCATTGACGTAAAATCGAATTTTATATATAATCTGTTATTTTTTGAAGAAGTTGTCCAAGGCGCATTTTGGTGTGTGTGTGTGTGTGTGTGTATGTGTGTGATGATGACTTAAGCGTAACTCGATCGAATCGAAATAGAAAAAGTTATGATCGCTGTAAATCTATTTCATCATAAGGTATATTAAGTAACTTTTTGTGAAAGTTATTTATATTTGAAACTATTTCAGGAAGACTGGCTTTCAAATGGGATACCTAATATTAAGTCTCCATTAGCCCACCACGGGATCTATACAATGGTTCAATCGTCATTCAAAGCAGAACAAAACAATATTTCAGTATTGCTGATTTGATAGAATAGCCGGTCTGTATGTGTTTATTCACATAGCCGTTCTATTTAAGTATCAGAAATTCTTAAATGTCACTAGACCAGTAGCCAGTCTATTAATATATAAGAATACAACTTTTACATAACATGATTTTGTTACAATTCCCAAGAAAGAATTTATTTTATGTAGCTTACGCTCAGTTAGCTACTAAAATAAATTGGTGTACCTACTATGTAGTTATTTCGCGAGGGTGCAAAATAAACTTTTCGTGTTGTTTTTACGGCAGTTTACAACTTTCTTGTTTATTAGCATGCTTTTCAACTATGAGGCAATAAAAATATTATGATATGTAACAATAAGATAAATAAGAACTCGTGGTGTAGACGGTATGTGATATTTATTGTTCGCGTAAGAAGTTTTTATCATTTGTAATTATACATAATGTATTAATATTTTATTTAAAAAAAATTATGATAATCAAAATAAATTTTAAATAAGTTTGTATACTATCACTTTTAAATCGTCATTTTAAAAGTTTTAAATTTAATGTAAAGCAATATATTCAAAAAGAGAAGAACCAGCAAGAAACTTAGTCAGTTATTCTCTTTCAACAATCATATTACAAGTAGATTAAATTTATGTAATCTATTCCTATATTATATTTATCAAACCGTGGGTCAAAAAACGTTTGCCGAATTTTTCATAACAATAACATTTATCTCCGCCGGAAATTGAATGCGTGAATTTTTATAAAAAAGCCTTTTTTAATATTGAATTTAAAATGTTGATTTAATAACACAACAATTATTTTAAATTGTTGAATTCGCTTGTTGCAATGGAGATCCAAAAGAGAATTAATTTTAGGCTCAAGCAAAAGTTAACGTAAATTTTCCGAAAGTTGAGAATAATTAAAAGAGTTGAGCTTAACAGATTCAAAGCCTATTTAACTCTGTATATATTTCGTAAACGTGTACCTAAGTAATTAAGTTTTCGTTTGTAGGAAAAGGTGAAAATGTCGTATCGTTTTTATTTTTAGCTGCTTCCCCTGTATATCTCTATTTTACATTTTTAAAATGTCTAAATAATCATAGTATATTATCACAGCTCCAATAACGTGATATGGATCATAAAAATGGTCTAAACGAGCTGACTGATACTGAGGATTGCTTATGAGTTGCTTAATTTGATGTTATCCGAGGTGCGAATCCACAGCTATTAATACAAAGACTAGTAATTATATACGGCCTTACTTATAAACGTTGCTTCGCAGCTGCTTAGTTAAACACTGATTTATCTGTCATTATCGATTCGACATTCGAAAGCAGAAGACAGTACAGTTTAATTCATTACTCGCTAACTAACGTCTAAGGTCGTTAATATAAAGAATTTAAATTCTTTAAAGAAACTTTTGAAAGAAACAATATAAAAATTAATGCTCAAACAAGCCACGGGCACAAAGGTATGTGAAGATATAATTATTAATAATAAAATAATGTATATTTGCTCACAAACAATCCATTATATTTAATATTTTGTTCTCTCGCGTTCTTTGTAGACTTATAATGTGTTTGAAGTTTCCAGCTCCTTAGACTTAGCAAAATCTATATGACAATAAATTTCATTTACAAACTCATTTTACATTGAAAACTTTTACAAATTATCTTGTGTTGTTAACATTTCGACTGGGATTCAGGGCATGAGCACGACAATTTTCACAAATCATATTTTAATGGAATCTTGTTTTGATCATTACAACTCTGTATGGAACTGTGGTACTAGAAATATATGAAAATCTTTATTAAAAAATTTCGTTCAATAATAATAATGATAAATGAAAAACAATGCTTATCTTGATGCGGTTAAACTCTTACATGCAATTTCTAAGTAGGATTATATTATTTATATGTATCGATGACGTAATATTAAAATCTAAACATAAAATTGAAATTAGTTATTTTCCATGATAGGTATTTACTGTTTTTGCCCCAAAATTAAGTCCGTCGACTGAGTTTATCATGTCAAACAAGTAAATTGCTGACTTCAACGTGATTTATTCGCGGATGGGAAACTTTCAGCTTTCAAAAGCGTAATAGTAACGAGTCGTTATTGGATTAACTTATTCGTTGATATTTTTGTATTGTAATTTTATTCATAGCAAATGTGATACTATCTGGCATCAAATGAATGTGTTTTTTTCGCTAGAATATAACAGTAGTTTAAAAATTTTTACGTTATTTTATAAATATATATTCGAATTCAAATGTTTTTCTTAAATTGATTTATTTATTATAACTTACGATAATTGTGTTAAACGTATTATGCAACTTAAAATAATATAGAAAACAGCTTCCATGTTTAAATCGTGGGAGCAAATTCTATAGAATAGAATCAGGAACGTATCGTAACCGTTATAAATTAGTAGAATTGGCTTCCCTGGATATCTGAACCTTAGAATCCTACGTAGTATCTTAAGTACGAAGACATCAAAGTAAAACTTGGGTTACAAGTTAAAATTTAACTTTTAAAAAAGTCTTTAAAAAACTGTGGCTGTCACGGGAAGTCATACAGACGTGAAACCTCGAAATTATTGAGTAAAATAAATAAAAACATACTCAGGAGTTTCTTTAATAACAGAAATATATATTTCTTGTTTTTTTTCTATTATATAGTAAAAATACTTCTTTATTGTATAATAGTATACGCATACAAGGAAATGATAGAGATGACGGTATAAAAGCATCGTGCCGTTGGCCGTCACGGTATACGTGTCAGTCAACCCCAAGGCGCGTCAATAGATGTTTCACATTAAAATGTAAACAAACACTGGTTTACAGTCGAATCGTTTATTTATCAAGCTTTGAATCTCACGCTAATTAAGCCGACGAACGCTGGCTGAATTTGCTAATGGATTATGGAGCAATCCCTTGTAAAATAACTTTATCACGCCTTAAGAATTACGTCACGAAGTTTAAAATTAAACAGATTTTGATTAGTTAGAGTGACTGACTTTTTATATTTTGCATATTACTTAAGTCTTTCATATAACTTTAATTATTAAGTTATAATACTGTAGTCAACTTATGTGTTATATTATTTCTTTTCTAAATTAAACTCGTTGGTCTAGTGGCTACATAAGCCTGCAGATATCAAGGTCTCGATTTAAAGCCCCAGATCGGGTCAATAAACTGTTATTGGGTTCTTATGACAAGCAGTTCTCAGTAGCAGTTTTTACGTTGGCGTCTTGGCAATCCCGTGCCTCTGAAAGCACGAAAAGCAGTTTGTTCTGAGCTTAAACCCTTTGCGATCGTGTCGGTTTTTAAGAGTGAGTAAATAGAAAGTGCACTTATGTGTAAACATACACGCGAACACCTGTGTAATAACTATTAGTTTCAATTAAATATGATGGTTTGATGAATGATAATAATTATGTAACTACTCAATTTTTGTCAATCCAAAACGGTGATAGTTTTACATTAAATTTTAGATCTTGAATATAATTTATTTCGATTTTATATAAAAAGATGTCGAATTAAATTTCAGTAAAAACTATTTCATGCACAATATTAAAATTAAAATGTGCATTCAGACGATTTCATATCGACAGGAAAATTATTTTATTGAGAAAATCACAAGAGCTCTAATTTCCTGTAGATAAATGCGCGAAGCAAGAGAGTTTTCTACGTAGTTATATATTTCTTTACGATATTATAACACAGAGTATATGCAATGTAATTCTGTCATGTCCTTAATTATAGACATCGCTTATTTAGTAAAGCACTGATCTCGCTCATTCTTTCATTATTAATTTGACGCTCGAAAGAAAATAGACTTACGCTTGCTATTTTTTGTTCGTAGAACCCTGAAGAGCAGGTAACTTGATGGTGAAAGAAGCAGCTACCTTTCCTTTCCTTTCGTTAATTATAACATTTTTTACAAATCAATACTATGTATTGCTGTTTGGCAATATAATAACCCGGGTTGATCCTAACATAGACGGGTCTGTAACCAATCGAAAACGAAATTCACCCTATAGACTAATTAATTATTTATAATAAGATTCATTTACAATCGTTATTAATTCTAAATTCTCTAACACCTTATAATATTAGTGTGATTTGGCTCTATAAACCAGATTAACCAAAGGAATAATGCTATTAACCTTCGTGTTTATTGAATTAACTATTCGGCCGGAGCTCACCATAATTAGACTACAACCACAAATCACGATCAAAATATGGAAAATGGTGTATGTTTTTAGTATAAGATTAGGTACCCGATCCGAATTCGAACTGGTGAAATAAAAATTTTATTTAATTTTTGCTAAAAATTATACTAGAAGCTATCGACCACATCCAAGCTAAGCCATCAATTTAATCAATATCGGTCCATTCGTTTACTTCATTGATAAACTTGTACAGACAAATTATATTTATAAATTATATAAGCAAAATACCACTCATCACGAGATCTTCTATATGAATGACTTGAAATTTGTCACAGTTACTCCTTCCCAGACGTAGACGCTAATTAAGACGGATTTTACGCAAATCTTATCCAAAATAAATTTTTCTTTTTACCTACCCGTGCGAAGCCGAGACGATTAGCTAGTATATAGAAATATAAAGGTTTATTTGCTAATTATTTTTAAATAATTATTAATTTTGAATTTTTAAACGCCATAGAATATTAGTTATGTATGTCTGTATTAAATTAGTTCTTCGGCCAAAGTTTACTGTAATTAGAGCACAATCAAAAACCATGTTCGAAATATGGAAATATACATCCATTTTTCCGACTCACCGTACTTGAAGTTTTAAGATGGCATAAGCTATAAATAGCAAACTATTCTTCCTATTCATCGGTGAAAGCTTTTCATTTTTCATGCATACAACCTACAAGAGAACACTGCCTTTTCTTCATTTCCGTTTTCAATATTATCCCATTTAAAAAACATCCGTCTTCAGCACATTGTTTTTATGATTTATATTATGATTGAATACTATTTATCTATTTCAAACATTGCTGTAATCTTACAGTGAAGTCTTCAAAAATCTTGTTATAAGAAATTAAATTTAATGTTTTAGCATTTAATGTTTTAATGTTTTAGCATGACTTTAAAACAATAGGTATATAATTATACAACTTTTAATTCAGCCTAATCCAAAGTAATAACTACATCTTATCATATTATTGGGAACAAATTGCGTACTTACTAGCGATATTACGAACAAAACTGGCATGATATGTATGTTCCAGCACTATTCATATTAAGTAATTGCATCATTATCGATATCGATGTACGTACCATAATTAAATATATTACATTTGGACCGATGATCCTTTAGCGTTGGTGCAATGTGATTTGTAATTATTCTATTGATTCCTAATTAGTACCTTAGCCATGTTTCAATTATTATATTAAATGGAATCGTCTACTTCTACACGGTGAAAATTAAAATTGTGACACAACATTTGGATAAATAGCGGATTTCATTCTGTTAATTCAAAACCGATTTAATTGAACGCAAAATAATAGGTTAGAATATTTTACTGGATTTAGGTTAGGTTAGGTAGACGTTCTGCTATAAATGCGTAAAAGTCATTAAGGCATTTTTAGAAACTTTATCTTTGTTTGTCAATGCATATTTAGCTTATTAATATTCCACTGTTTATCACAATGTCCAATTTAATTATGAGAGTGTCTAAGAATCTAATTTATTAATAACAGCAAGTTATAATAAATAGCATGATTATCAAAGTGAATATTAACTAAACTAAAAAGGTAAACATTACTGATTAACAAATACATTAAGTCTAGTGGATAAATTATAATCGTAGATATAACTTTAGTTCTGGTTGGCCACGATAACTGTGCTACTAAAACGTCGGACAATAAATTGATTAGGATCTAATTTATGTAGGGCGTCCTGCTTGTGGTTAGGTTACATATCATGTCTAGTTCACATGTAGTTCGGATGAAGGATTATGTTATAGTTTTCGAACAATAAACTTATAATATAGCTATTACTTCACTAACAACTCTATTTTATTAATATAATATTAATAAATAATGAGTAAGTTATCAGCCAGATGTCGCACAGATATACAAAAGCCTTATTTTTGGACAGGTTGTTGGATACACATCTGACAGAATTTCATCTAAGATATAGGTTTCCCTAAGATGTTTACTTTCACAGCCAAGGCCGAAATTAATTATAAAGTATTAATTATTAAGCGCACTATAACATTTAGAACTCCATTTGATTTGTACCCGCAATCTTTGAAAACTAGGTACTACTGTTGTACTACTGGGTAAGCTGCTAATTTATGATTATCAGTTGAATAGTTAAGAGGTGAAAGCGAAACAAACAAATAAACAAACTCTCGCACAGTCGGGTTACTATAATATATTAGGTATGTTAGTACGTAAGTTCATGTAGTAGACATAGTAAGTAACCCGATATAGTTATTATTTATTTATATAAAATAATTTAAACAGAGAAAACACACAAAACCATCATAGGATTCATAAATTATTAATTCAACCGTTAACGAATCGACTACGATAAGCCACGGAGCATTACACACATAATCCTTGTTGTCATGTAAAGTAAATTTAAATAAGACATTTCATAGAACTTAACCTAACCTGGTTTTAAATTAGAAATCAATCGGAATTACAGGGGAAATCGGAAATAATTAGGTAAGCAATAGACGGAATTACAGCATGAGATATGCTTGCACTTCTTATTTGCATTAACTCACTACTTTTACGTAAGCAATAGATATTTTAAAAATAAAAATTAAATGCAGGCTGCAATAATATCAGTATATCATAATATAACAGCCTCAAGATAATATAAGCCTATAATACATATAATTTTAGCGTATCTCCTTTCTATGATCGAAAACAATACAACAATAAATTAGTGCCTTAGTTGATAGTGCATTGGTCGTGTTAACATTTATTTACACCCAGGGTGGATTTAGTAAGCGTCAAAACTTGTTGAAGTTTTTAGATTCTGATTATTAAAAAAATATATTGGTAGCAGAGCAGCAACCTTTCATCGGCCTAGGGAAACCAAGGTATGAAATCCGCCCTTGTTCACAGGTCTTACATCACCAATATGTATTAGAGCTGGTAACCACTTAATATCAGGTGGGCCATCTCCAATATATAATAAAAGAAGTAGGTACCCTTATTGGGTAATTGATAAATATTTACATACACAGAATGTTTTTATTATATATCATATACTTAGCGCTAAAGTCAGAGCTAAAATCTCTAAAGGTAGAATGAAATGAATGTGAACGGGCGGCTGAAGTTAATAATGCTTTTTGCCATTCACTTCAACAAACAACACAGAACTTCAGCCATCGTCACTTCTTAAATGCGTCTGCACTATAAATAGCGATGACGTAAATTTTTAAAAAGATAATAAGACAAGCCTGGAGTTGGTAGAGTTTTGTGCAAGCTCGTCTGGGTAGGTACCACCCACTCATCAGACATTCTACCGCAAAACAGCAGTACCTACTTGGTATTGTTGTGTTCCGGTTTGAAGGGTGAGTGAGCCAGTGTAATTACAGGCATAAGGGACATAAAATCTTAGGTCCCAAAGTTGGTGGCGCATTGGCGATGTAAGCGATGGTTAACATTTCTTACAGTACCAATGTCCAAGGGCCTTTGGTGACCACTTACCACCAGGTGGCCCATATGCCCGTCCGCCTTCCTGTTCTATAAAAAAAAAATTTTGTAAATATCATATATGTACATAAGTAGTACATACAGTGGTAAGAACGCGTGAATCTTAACCGATGATCGTGGGTTCAAACACGAGCGAGCACCACTGAATTTTCATGTGCTTAATTTGTGATTGTAATTCATCTCGTGCTTTACGGTGAAGGAAAACATCGTGAGGAAACCTGCATGTGTCTAATTTCTCTGAAATTCTGCTACATGTGTATTCCACCAACCCGCATTGGAGCAGCGTGGTGGAAGAAGTTTTACTCCTTCTCCAATTATGAATAACAATACTTGAAAATTATGTTCAACTTATCACTAAGCTCTCAAAATTAATAACAAAAAGAGATAATTATGCGAAGTGATAGCTCTTTAAAGGTGTAAACGACGCGTGTTTACACCTTTTGGAAACGCGCATAAGCAAAATTTACCGTATAAAAAATGTACCAAACAACCTAATAAAAATATTTTAAAATAAAAGCCTTACAATCAAAACAAATTGAAACGTAAAAACATAAAAATATTATTATGCTTTTATTAAAAAAGTTTTTAATTTTAAGTTTTATTATTTATACTTACACTAATATTGATTGATTGAAAAAAAAAAAGAATTTAAACTTTGCTTTTATATCAGAGAGAATAAATTGCTATTGCTTCGTAACATGGGTTTTGTTATAATCTGTGTAGGAATAGACCATAACTCTATATTTTGCTGTTTATTATCTGTATCTAGCTAGCTGCATGTCAATTGTGTGGTTGCTGTCAAAATCATTATTGACATTTCACATTTGTAGAATGAGTTGTCAAACATCAACTAGGAAAAATATAACAAACGACGCTATACAGAAAAAAATGTTTATTCAATGCTAATTATTAACTATTTAGATAAAGTATTTATCAAAGAGAGAAAATTATTTTGATCTTTTATGAGTACCTTTTTAGAGGAACAAAATGTGTGATAGCGACGATCCTAATGAGCACAGCCGATCCGGCATGGATTTGACTGGTTTTCTGTTTGGAAATATCGATGAGAGAGGACAGTTGGAAGATGATGGCCTGCTTGATGGGGAGTCTAAACGCATGTTGTCATCTCTTCACCGTTTGGGTCTTGGATCTATGTTATCCGAAGTATTGGATGAAGAAGAAACAGTGAAGGATGATGAAGAAAAAGGTATAGTAATCATTCACTGTTGACCATAAAACCTCTTTTACATGATGTTTTCTTATAAAGGTGTATTATTTTGTTTGTATGTTTTTCAGATTACACAGAGAAAAGTCCCTCAGCTGTTGATTTTTTTGATATTGAAGATGCCGCTGAGGAAGAGAAGGTAAAAAATTAAGCAATTGTATTATTACAGTTATTTTACCTTGTATTGCCTTTTATTTTTATTTACCTTACAAATTATTATTTGATACCCTTAAAAATTTTAAAAAGATACGTAATAATATTTAAGATGTTATTAAATTGTGTAATAACTAAGAGAAAACAAAACAAATTAATCTTCAAAATAAAATATAATATTAATTCAATACTACTTTAATGACAAGAATAATTTCTTAATGGATTTTGTATGTTAGAAATTTTGACAAGTTTGACAGTTTTGTGGTACCAAAATAAAACATATTTATTTTAACTTATTTTCAGACTCATAGAATATATATAACAGAAAAAAATTAATTATTTACATTCAAGTAATATTATCAAACTTGAAATTGTGCCCATTCCCTATGTGACGGTACATTTAAAATGTAAACATTTAAAAATAATAAAAGTTTCTTTGCAATAATTTTATTAATGGGATACTAATATGTTTTTTTTTATAAAATTAAAACGTCCACAGCTTGGAGTTTGTAATTGTCACAGTACTTACTATAGTTATAATACTCAGAGCAAGTACAACTAAATTTATTAATACTATTTTCACATCAAATTCTGTACAACATGACTTAGACATCAAAGTTATTAAAAAAATATGTTGCAGAATGATGATAAAGAGGCAGATACCGAAAAATGGAAAGCCGAAGATGGAGACAATGAATCAGAACAACGCAATAATGATGAAGGATATGATGGTGATATGGAAGGGGATGGAGAACTTATGCCTCCACCATCGACCGTCCCGTTAGTTCTATTAACATTTTACAGATTATATTTATTTTTATATATTTTTTGCTTATTGGATTGTCCAATGAATGGCAACATATAAATAATTTTACTTCTATTTTATTTTAAGCATGAAGGAAATCATTATAAGAACGCTATTATTATGCTTTGAAAGAAATTCTGATTAAATATGCATATCAACTAATGTTTGTAAAATAGCCTACTCCTTTTAAAGTATGATGGTTCAAGTAGGTTTATGAAATACTTAAATGTCATTAAGGTAACATTTGCTTAAGAGGGAATACCTTATGTATTCTGTAAGCAAAATATTATTTTATATACAATTTTTTTTTATAGTTTTTTGTATATATATTTTTGTATATCGTAAGATTAATTCATGCTTAAGCCTTTATTTGAATATTTTTAGTAAAGCAAAATCTGACAGACCTAAGAAGTTAGAAACCCCGTTAGCTGCCATGCTTCCATCGAAATATGCAAATGTTGATGTTACTGAATTGTTTCCAGATTTCAGACCGGATAAGGTAAGGAAATAGATAATTTCTAATCATTAAGTATATTACATTAGTATTAAATGTTTAGTGTGATGAATGACTAGCTGTTTATCTATTGACAGAATCAATCGATTTTTAATTGACTTATGGTTACTTGGAGTAATGTTTATTATAAAGAAGAATAATTTCTAAAACTCTTAACTCATTTTAAAGATTTCCTTAGACAAACAAATAGAGAGACAGGCAAAAATGAAAATTATAATTGTTTTATAATTCTAATTATGGAGTATTATTGCAGGTACTTTTGTTTTCTCGACTCTTTGGCCCCGGAAAATTATCCAGCTTACCACAAATATGGCGCGGTGTGAAGAAACGTCGACGACGTAAACGAAGTGGGAGTACGGGCAGCGATACCGCGCCGCCGCCCGAACTACAAGAAGTGCAATATGCAAGTGACGATGAGGAGAAATTTCTTAAGTAAGTTGAATTAATTTTATATATAATATACAAAATTAAAATAAATAATAAGAACAGTTATTATTGACAAAATACATAAATATTAGAAGTAATCATTAATAACCATAATATTATGTGCGTGGGATGTGTAGCGTTAAAAGCGCACGCGCATTGTACGTAATTTATTATACCATAGACATATGACATTTGCATACCATATTATGGTTGTTTTGAGGGGATTTCAACGATTGTAACATAAAAAATGAACCTACAAATTTGCAAATAAATAATTTGAATTTGAATGAAGGTGATAAGTCACCAATAATTTTATAAAAATGAGCATAAAAATTTCAATTCTTAAAATGAGAAAAATGAGATTGAAATACAATTTTGTGCGATTGATAGGGTCGACCAATTGTGTCATGACAATTCAAGACCAAAATTGTTAATTTTTCTTCACTCTAACCATTGAAATTGATTATAGAATAGAGCTTCTGCCTTTTACATATCACTAATTTTTAAAACTACATTGATTACACCAAGCTTATGTTTCTTTCAATTAGACCAATGGAGGAATGTCCTCAAACATCACAATCAGAAAATAATTCGCAGTCGTCAGGCGATAAGTCTCAGAGGCCTACGCCGGCGCACTGGCGGTTTGGTCCGGCCCAGGCCTGGTATGACATGCTCAATGTGCCTGAGACGGGAGAAGGATTTGATTACGGATTTAAAGTCAAGGTAAACTTATTACCAAACTTTATTTTGGTTTTATCTTGCCTGACAGATATAGTATATTATTTAAGTTATTTTTTTTTATGATATGACACATGGAACATGGAATGAGACACATACTTAGTTATGATATAACTTTTTGGTCTTTTCAAATATATTTTTTTTGTGTGTTAATGTTTTTTTAATTTTATTACTTTTGTCCATCAGTGAATTAAACATAAAAATCATAAAACATGTTATTAATGAATTAATCAAATTTTTCTTATTACAGGCACCATCTCCAGATCGAGATGAGAAATCAACAGAAGAAGTTCCAAATCCAGTAGTAGAAGAACAAGTGGACAGTCCTGACAGTGGGTTCCCAGATGATGCTTTCCTCATGGTGTCTCAATTGCAATGGGAAGATGACGTCATATGGGATGGTAGCGAAATAAAACATAAGGTAAAACTACTGCTATTATATCTTAAATTACTAGCTGAAAAAAGCATAATGTTACAAGTATTAGATCCTTACCTATAGGATTGCTGCTTTATAAAATAAAAATATTTCTTTTTAATTAAATGGATATATTTAATTGTTGTGCAAAAATATTCGAACCCATATAAAGACTAATAAAAGTTACATAATGTTAGGAAATGCCTTTAAAATAATATTAATAACATTATGTTGCAGGGTTATATTATAACTAAATATAAAATGTTTTCTTTTTAAAATATTACTTTTGTCATTGTTTCTGTGGCTTGGAACATTTCTGCACAACATGGTCCAATTAATCAAAGTATCGGCTATTTTGCTGTCGATATACTTTATATATATATCATATGCTATGAAATCCTAGGTATTATTAAAAGAAATATCATCATACATGACGTAGGTTGATAAGATGCTAATTACGGATGGTATGTACATGGGTACTAGATGGGAAGGGGTGGTAATACCCTACTGTGAGTAATAATTAGAAGTATATTTAATTTACAGGTATTAGCTCGTCTCAATAGTAAGAGTAACGCAGCGGGCTGGGTGCCCACATCCGTGAGTCGCACCGCGCAGCAGTTCTCACACCCCCGCCCGCAGCCACCGGCGCCCTTGCAGAAGCCACCCACGTCAGTACATACATACACCCACATAAATTCACACTATCTCATTCAAACTTGAATTAAAAAGATATTTTATTCATTAGCAATGTGATAAATACATAAAAACTGTATTAAACATGAAAAAAGGGCGTTTTATAAATTAAATTGTATATGATTAATGAAATATGAAAAATATATATTGAATGATTGATTAATTTATATTTAAAAATATTTATTTTCTATTTTATACAGCAAATTGGAATATTTTAATAAGAAATACTATTATACTCATGAGTATTTTATTTAGAGAAATTTCATATAAATTTACTGTCTTTAACAGATCCTTATCATCCACGTCAAACAATCCAGGAGCGTCTTCAGCTGATGGAGAAGACAACACATGGTATAGTATCTTTCCAGTTGAGAACGAAGAACTCGTCTATGGCACATGGGAAGATGAGGTAATTTGGGATGCAGAGAATATGACCAAGATACCAAAACCAAAAATATTAACATTGGATCCTAATGATGAGAACATAATTCTTGGAGTGCCAGACGATGTGGATCCTTCAAAGATAACTAGAGGTAAGTGATGCTTATTAAAATCGTTATATTATTGTATACATATAGTATATAGACTACATTTTGACTGCCTCATTGAACTTATGGGTAATAAGAACCTCGAGGCTCTGAGTTTAAACTTAGAGTCGGGCCAAAATAAACATTATTGTTTTTTCATTGAGTAATTTTCATTACCATTCCGGATTTTGGAAGTTGGCAATGACATTGCAATTAGATTGCAATTACATTCTCGTACCTTGGAAAGCACGTAGAGCCGTCAATTTTTTTTTTATATATGATTATGAGAATTAGGAAATAGAGAGTGCACCTATGTGTGCGCAAATGAACATTCTTTCTATATATATATATATTCTTTTTCTTTCTATTTCAGAACGAGGGCCAGCTCCCAAAGTTAAGATTCCGCATCCGCACGTAAAGAAGTCTAAGATACTGCTCGGTAAGGCTGGTGTTATTAACGTGCTGCAAGAGGACGCTCCCCCGCCACCGCCCAAGTCGCCTGACCGAGATCCATTCAATATATCGAATGATGTGTAAGTTCTTAATTTTTTTTTTAAACGAAGCCGTTACCAATATTATAACAAACAAAAAGCTGCTTATGTGTTATCTTAAAGTCTTCGCTAATCTTCTAGTATTCTACATCTTGTTTGATTTTATCAATACATATTTATATAAGTATTTCACTTGGTTGTGCAATCTTGACTGAGTACCATACACTATTCACCATTATATATTATATCGCCAAACAGCAGTAATTTGTATTTTTATGTCCAATTTGAAGCGTAAGCCAGTGTAATTACAGTCAAAAGGGACAAAATCTGAATTCCCAAGGTCGATAGCACACAGGCGATGTAAGGAATGGTTTCTTAGATAATGTCTACGTGCCGTGGTGACCACTCACCATCAGGTAGCTCATTCGCCCGTCTCCCTATTATATAAAAAAATAAAATATAACCTATAATAATTAATACTGTTTTACTTGCTTAGCAATATTAACGGAAACTGTTTTGCTTAGTAAAGGTTTTTTTAATAAATAAAATTGTTCAAATAGACTAGAATTCATCGTTAAACAAATTTCAGATACTATCAACCGAAATCCCAGAACCCTCGGCTGAAAGTGGGCGGCGGCCAGCTGATCCAGCACAGCACGCCGGTGGTGGAGCTGCGCGCGCCGTTCATCCAGACGCACATGGGCCCGGCCCGCCTGCGCGCCTTCCACCGCCCCGCGCTGCGCAAGCTCTCGTACGGCGCCATCGCGGCGCAGGGCGCGCACCCCGTGCAGCCGCTCCTCAAACACATCAAGAAGAAGGCCAAGGTTGCTTACTTGTATTTAACCTGGTGGCCTATTGACCAAATCTAATCCTAATAGGAGTTCATTTTAATCGGCTTTAAGGAATGAAAGGTTCATCGTTTATCATATTTTTACTGGAAAGATTATACGACCAATTTTTCACCGCACTAATCTATTTATGTTTAAATGCAACATTGGGTACACATATTTAATATTTGTGTTTACAAAATAAATAAATGAAATGTGTTATATTATTATAAATAAATCCGTAAACAGTACTTTTAAATAATTTAAAAATTATATATATATATAGCCTTAGTAGTTTATTGTAAAACGAATATAGATTATGTTTGTTATAATCTATGATTTTTTTTTTTAACAGCAACGTGAAGCCGAACGTCTAGCTTCAGGTGGAGGTGACGTGTTCTTCATGAGGACGGCTGAAGACTTGAGTGGTAGAGACGGTGAACTCATTCTCGTGGAGTTTTGCGAAGAACATCCGCCACTAATTAGCCAAGTCGGGATGTGTACTAAGATCAAGAACTATTATAAAAGAACGGCTACTAAGGTATGTTTATTGTGAATTAATTTTAACAATATTGTATTTAATTTTGATCCAGTGTAGTTTAAATTAAAAGTCAATAGTATTGAGCGTGAAATTTATTGCAAATGCTCTAAGAAATAGTATCTTGTGCCTGTATTTACTCTGCCTCGTTGATATAGCAGCGGTCTCATAAAACTGCAGATCCTGAGGTCCTAGGTTCAAACCCTAGGTCGAGTCGATAATAAAAAGATTTTGGGTTTTTCAGTCAAAAACTTTTAGTAGTACCCTAAAGTCCCGAACTTTAGAGTCGTCGGAGAGAACGTCGGTAGAGTTTATAATCTCGTGCCGTGGGAAGTACGTTAACCCGTTTCTCCTCCGTCTAAACTTTTTCGGTCGAGATTTGCCGTCCCATCGTATTGTGCACTTGTGTTTGCGCACGCACTAGTGCCCTATATTACGTTCCGCGCTTTGCATTTGCTTACTCACCCACCAAACAACCACACAAAGCTAACTCCTCGAAACGTGCACTAAATAATTCCAGGACAGCGGTCCGAAGCCGCTGAAGTACGGCGAGATCGCGTACGCGCACACGTCGCCCTTCCTGGGCATCCTGCCGCCCGGCGCCACGCAGTCCGTGGTGGAGAACAACATGTACCGCGCGCCCATCTACGAGCACACCGTGCAGATCACCGACTTCCTCGTCATACGCACCAAGTACGCGCCACTGACCACCCGTACCTTGCATAATCCAATGGGGAAGGACTAAAGATAAACAAACCGTAGATAGACGTAATCAAGCGATTTGCTAAAAGCTCTGCTATATTATTAATTCCAAACAGTTCTTGATTGATATTTCTCTTTTTGTAATACATCACGAATCCATTTAATGTGTCATATCTACTTTTCAAAATTCGTTCCGCAAATTTTATCACAAATTTCGTAGATACAATGTATTACCAATACAAGGACAAAATTGTTTGTTTATCTTTAATACTCCTTTTATTGGAATCGACTATAGTAAGAAACCTTCGTTCGTATGGCCTATGCCATTTGTTTGAGGTAAGCTCGGTGTATATTACACTGGCAAACTATTGCGGCCCACCAGCCCTACCTTAGCCTGTGGGTTAGTACTGCTAACAAGAAACGACACAATTCTGAATAATGATAATATTATGAATTTTCTTGAATGACGTCACAAATTAATTTTATATATGTATAAATATTTGTATTCTATTGCAGACAGGCATATTACATACGTGAAGTTGACGCTTTATTCGTGGCTGGTCAGGAATGTCCTTTGTATGAAGTGCCAGGACCAAATTCGAAAAGAGCTAATAATTTCGTTCGAGATTTCCTACAGGTAATAAAAAAAACATTTTTGCAAAGCTTATTAGTGAAAATACTCATATTTGTAATCGCCAATAACAGTAATGACCCTTAAATATCTCGCAGCTGGGCCTCTTTTCTAAAGGAGAAAATCTTCATGTTCTATTTATCAGCCATCTTGTCCCAGTGACAGAATTTGTAACAAATTTTCATTATTTTTATGTTTATATTTATTTGTTTAATAAAAAAAAAACATTAAAAAAACGTATCGAATTAATTAATATACATCAAAATAAACTATTTGAGAGTATTTTTTTTTCAAGGTTTTCATATATAGGCTGTTCTGGAAATCGCCTGACAATCCGCGTCGTATAAAAATGGACGATATCAAAAGAGCCTTCCCCTCCCACTCGGAGAGTTCGATTCGGAAACGTTTGAAGCTTTGTGCAGATTTCAAACGAACCGGATGTGATTCTAATTGGTGTGTATTGTGTTAACTATTCCAAAGGCATATTTTATTTTTTTATTATTAAAAACAAATTTTCCATATTTTTTAGAATACTATTATTTTTACCAATTATACATGAATTTGTAAAGTAATTATTAAAGATTAAATAGTAATTAAAGATTTTTGTAATAGTTTCATAATATAAACAGTCACTTATATTACGTTATATAATTTTAACAAATCAAATAGCATAGTTATATATATGAAGTATAAATCACTTCTATTTTATTCAATGCATTCAATTTATAAGTTATTGAACTTATAAATTTACTTGTAAATATTATTTGTTGTTGTAATTAATTACATTACTCAAACTGGAACGCAATGGAACTTATAGCTGCTTGGCGAAACCTCTAGTGTATAGGTGATACCCACACAGACAAACGACCAGAATGTTAAAAATATTCTATTATGACACGACAAATACATGTAATATTTAATGAATTGTTTGTATGTAACAATGTATTCCATTACGTCAGGTGGGTAATAAAACCAGACTTTCGATTGCCATCCGAAGAGGAGATACGTGCGATGGTGTCGCCGGAGCAGTGTTGTGCGTACTTCAGTATGGCGGCTGCGGAACAGAGACTCAAAGATGCGGGCTACGGGGAGAAGTTCATCTTCACACCGCAGGAGGATGATGACGAGGAAATGCAGTTAAAGATGGATGACGAGGTACCATATTGAATTTGTAGGTTTTACTTCGAAGTAATAGTATACATATTTTATTACTATTTTTATTTTACTGGTGGTAGGGCTTTGTGCAAGCTCGTCTGGGTAAATACCACCAACTCATCAGATATTCTACCGCAAAACAGCAGTACTTGATAATGTTGTGTTCCGGTTTGAAGGGTGAGTGAGCCAGTGTAATTACAGGCACAAGGGACATAAAATCTTAGGTCCCAAGGTTAGTGGCGCATTGGCGATGTAAGCGATGGTTAACATTTCTTACAGTGCCAATGTCTAATGGCGTTTAGTGACCACTTACCATCAGGTGGCCCATATGCTCGTCCGCCTTACTTTTCTATAAAAAAAACGCCTTTATAAATGTCACGAGTATTATGAATTTAATTGTAAATATAAGTATAAAGCTTAGGATATTATAATGAGTCATATATATTTAATAAATTTTACCAGTAGTTTTAAGTTATACGTTTAACGAAAACAGTTAAAACGTTTACGCGCAAAACTCACTTCCAGTTTTTGAAACGTTGACAAAAGTGATAATAAGTATTTCTCTAAATTTCTGTTTATTGAATATATAATAGTTCGGCTAAGTTCTCTATTGTTGTATATATTTATGTAAAAATAATATAATCTACAGTATGACCGCTTTAATGAGTCCTCGCCAGCGCGGTACAGGGGCGCGGGGGTATGACGAATAAGGGGAATGAGGGAGGTGCTGGCGGTGGCTGTGAATAGCATGATACGAGGACTCATTCAAACGGAGCGTTACAGATCGCATGGAGGACAAACCTTCGCGGTTTTTTCGATGTGCTTAAATATTATGTTTAAAATGAATATATTGTGTCTATTCTAAAAAAAATGTTAGTGTGTGTAAAAAAATTAAATGACATTAAAATACCATTTTATTTAAGGTAAAAGTGGCTCCATGGAACACAACACGTGCGTACATCCAAGCGATGCGAGGCAAATGCCTCTTGCAGCTGACCGGTCCCGCCGACCCCACGGGCTGCGGCGAGGGATTCTCGTACGTCCGCGTTCCCAACAAACCGACACAGCAACCGAATGAAGAACAACAACCCAAGAGAACTGTAACTGGTACTGATGCAGACTTGCGAAGACTCAGCTTGAACAATGCCAAGGCATTGTTGAGGAAGTTCGGAGTGCCTGAAGAAGAGGTAAGAATTTAAATACGGACATTAAAAAATTCATAATTAAAATATACTTTATTGCAGCTGGATTTTATAAACACTTTTTACCTTAAAGAAATTTAATTACTAAGATTTTATATATCTGTGTTCCAGATATATTAATGTTTTTTTTTCACAGATTAAAAAACTATCTCGATGGGAGGTTATCGACGTAGTAAGAACTTTGTCAACGGAAAAGGCAAAGGCCGGTGAAGAGGGTATGACGAAATTCTCGAGAGGAAACCGATTTTCCATAGCTGAGCATCAAGAAAGGTTTCATTTTTTTTGCAAAGATATATGATGTATAGGATTTAAATTGTATGTCTTTTCAGATTAGAAGAATCATAATACATATTTTTATGATTTGATTATAATTTAAACTTTAATCAACTTAAGAGATACACATTTGGATATACGCCGTTGACCTTGGTTGATTGGATTGGGCATTGATATTAAAAAAATATTCGTCATTTCATAGATACAAAGAAGAGTGCCAGCGCATATTCGAACTACAGAACCGTGTACTGCAAAGCACAGAAGTGTTAAGTACAGACGAAGCGGAAAGTTCAGTGAGTGAGGAATCAGACTTGGAAGAGATGGGCAAAAATCTTGAAAATATGTTAGCCAATAAGAAAACTACGGAACAGGTAAAAATATTCAAATATACAATAAAACATTTTGGTGATTCAATTCAGTTCACAATGATACCTATTGGTGATTCAGTTTTAAACTTTTACGAGGTCTCTGGATACGTCAATAGCTATCACTCACACCTTTATTACGTTAAGCTATTTATATTTTTAATAATAAAACTAATTATTGGTCCCTAGTTGGCGGTTCATCTACTTTGCGATTAATTAAAAAAAATCCAATGGTTTAATAAAATTGTCTATATAATGTTGTAGTTAACAATGGAAAGGGAAGAAGCTGAGAGAGCTGAATTAAGAAAAATGATTCTGGGTCAGTCAGAAAAGAAGCCGCAAATCAATCAAAATGATCAGCAGAATGCTTCAAATCAAGGTACACATGCAATCTTCACAACACGATTTTACTAACGGGCCGGTAGTCACGCCTTATTATAATCGTTTGATCTCGTCTACAACCACCAACCGGTATTGCTAATGAGAGTGGGCTAACCCAGCAGTGGGACATTTAAAGACTTGCTTTTTATTTGTGCAAAAAAATAAAACAACCGAGGCAGATAACGACTTAGTTAAGTTCAGACTAAACGTGATGATGATGAATGATATTTTATCTTTGTATTTTTAAATAGTTGCTTTTTTTAAAATCATTCATATATCACCTTTTACGAAAAATAATTTTTGTGCATCAAGTAGTCAACTTTTCAACAAAGTTAAGAGTTATATATCCCCATCTAAAACCTACATGGAATTTTCTTTGTTTTTGAATTTTAATTTTAGAATTTTGTTTTTAATTTTAGAATATTGAGTATTATTATATAAGGTTGTCATTAATTATTATTATATCCATTATTAAATTTTTTTTAGGCCGAGTTCTTCGAATAGTTCGTACATTCCGTAACGCATCCGGTCAGCGGTACACTCGCGTTGAGTTAGTACGAAAAGCTGCGGTCATAGAGGCGTATACCAAGATACGATCCACCAAGGATGACGCTTTCATACGGCAATTTGCCACAATGGATGAGACTCAAAAAGAGGAAATGAAGAGGGAAAAGAGAAGAATTCAGGTAAGTTACGATTATTAATATTGAACAACACATGTGACAAAATCCCCCCCCAAATAGAACTTGACAATTGCTATTTTAAATTGAATTTAATTTACTTTTTTTTATGTAGGAATTGTTTTGCATCTGAATTTTATGAAGAGTAAATAGATGATTGAATATCATTATCGTTTGTAGTTTAATTTAGCCTATAGCCTTATATATATATATATATATATATATATATATATATATATATATATATTGATATATATTGTCATTGAATTTTATATCTTTGTAGGAACAATTGAGGCGTATCAAGCGAAATCAAGAAAGAGAAAGGCTTGCAGGAAATGTATCCGTACCGTCTACGCCTATTCCAGGAAGTAAGATTATACCTTTTTTTAGTGAAATTAAGTTTCTAACGTTTATTATGAGATATTATCTTGTACACAATCTGCGACAAACGATATTTCAAAAACTGATGATGCACTGACGATTTCGGTCATGCCAGCCGCTTTCAAGAAAGGATGCGCAAGAGTGTGCGCAAATATAAGGGCATCAAGGCTGGGCTCTCTATTACCTGATTGAGAGGGAGATTGCTATGTAAAAGATCAATGATAATTGGATTATTTTATAAAAATTGTATCTTTTTTATTGAAATTTTATATTGTAATTATACTTTCATTCGAAAAGTTACTATAATGAGTTACATTTCCAGATATTACTGTGTCAACAATGTCGGATATAGTCCCTACTTCACCTGGGTTGATTCCTCTCGGTCAAATAAAACAAGAACCGGATCTTCATACGCCGTCTCGCCGACGCGCTAAGTTGAAGCCCGATTTGAAGTTGAAGGTAATCATAATAATAACAATTAATAAGAAGGTATTAACAAAAATATATATGGATTGAAAACATGAAATATATTTATTAAAAAAAAAATCAGAGAAAGTAATTGTTTTGCTGACTGTATTTTTCTCTTGAGATTGTAACAATGTTATCCGAATCCGATTTTGTTCCTTAAATTTTTATCTTAGACATTATTAACAATAAAGCTTCAAAGAACTTGCTGTCAAGCTACTTCTTGTAAAAAGAAATAGCGTCGTCGTGTAATTGAAAGCAGTGTGCATACAGTGTTGATGTTGACATTAATCAATAACTCCCCGCTGTCAGTGCGGCGCTTGCGGGCAGGTGGGCCACATGCGCACCAACAAGGCGTGTCCGCTGTACACGGGCGGCGGCGCACTGTCGCCCGAGCACGACGAGCCGCCGCCGGAGCCCGAGGACCTCGACCTCGGCTACGTCGAAGGGACCAAGCTCACCCTGCCCTCCAAGCTCATCAAGGTGATTTGTAAACTCTTAAAAACTTGTTTGTGATATCCGGCTTGTAAGGACCAACATTTAATTTTTACTTTGGTTTATTTCTATAAAGCCACAACTTTTTATAATTTTTTTTTTGTTATATCAATTATTTGTACTGAATCTAAAACACGAATTCATAGCAATCAGCGGAAGATTTCAAGCGTCGCAGTGGCAGTCGTCGTGGGGAGTTTCGCGCAGCAGGTCGTAATAGACGTCGTGGTACCGCTAGCGAGTCTTGCGATTACTTGGTCAAGCGGCCGGCGGAGAGACGGCGGACTGACCCGCTGGTGACGCTGTCTTCGCTGCTGGAGGACGTGCTGAATCACATGCGACATCTGCCCGATGTTCAACCTTTCCTGTTTCCTGTTAACCCTAAGGTAAGCTACTGATACTGATAGCTTATTATACGTAAATTATGAAAAAACCTACATAATGTTGGTTTAAGCCGACGTTCTTTTTTATTTACATTTGTTTTTTATTTTACAATGTATAATTATTTTTTATGATGTACTTTTGTCGTATTATATAAGCTTAGAATTATTTTTTGATAAATTTTATGTTGTTGTTTTCTGTGTGGTGGATGGAAGGAGGGTTATCTTTACAGATAATGTGGACAATACTTCATTATTATTTTTTTACCAATGCCTTCGCACTAATGTATTCGTCTTTTCTTTTTCTTACAGCTAGTAGCTGATTATTATAGGATTATATCTCGACCAATGGATCTACAGACGATTAGGGATAATTTGAGACAGAAGCACTATCAGAGCCGTGAGGAATTCCTCGCTGACGTCAATCAGATTGTAGAGAATTCGAATCTGTATAATGGTAAGTCATCGTTAAAAATGTGGTTTTATAAAATTTTAATTATTTTATAATAACGCCCTAAACCCCTAATAGACTCTAAAATATGATTATAACTTCAATGTCTTTTCTAGAACCTATGATTAAAAAAACCTTTTAATATCAACCTTAGGTCCTACGAGTAGTTTGACAGTCGCCGCTCAGCGTATGATGCAAAGATGTTTTGAAAAACTTGCCGAAAAAGAGGAGCAATTTATGAAATTGGAGAAACAAATCAATCCATTACTCGATGACAATGATCAGGTATGTTTTATTTAATAAAAGTTTTTCTATCCGCAAATTATGCCAATCTTCGAGTTCGTAATAATATAATCGATAAAGATTATACATATATAATATATACACTTTAGCGTTACCTTTTCAAAAATAAATATATTTTTGATTCAGAATAGATCAGAGCTCTTATTATAGAGGGATGTTATTAAAATCGATCGAGCATATATTTTTAAATATTACTTTTATAAACAGGTCGCGCTGTCGTTTATCTTTGAAAATCTTTTGACAACGAAACTGAAAGTCATGCCGGAGGCGTGGCCATTCTTAAAACCCGTCAACAAAAAACAAGTGAAGGACTATTATAATGTTATCAAGAAACCAATTGATATGGAGACCATCGGCAAAAAGATTCAAGGTATTTGTTGTAGATAATTATTTTAGAATCTGTATATTTGTGTGGGAAAATAATCACCGAAGATTGGGCGTTTGGTTTGTAGAATATTGGGAATAACTGTTTTAGTTTTACTAACGTGTACGTATAGCGATATCGAATTATTTTTCGTATTCCTTAATATTTAAACGTATCTACCGCAGCTTTAGAATAGGCTTAATACTCCACGTTAAACCGCATAGTATGGAAACCTAGCGTGACATTTTTTCCGATGTACGGTGATTTCCCAAAAAATATTACTACACAATAAACATAAAATTATATCTTTTAATTTCGTAAATAAAATATTATATCTTTTGATTGAAATGGGGAGGCTTTCGTCCAGCAGTGGACGGCGATAAGCTGATATATGATATGAATCTTTTAATTATTTAAATAACACCTATCCCTACTTTATTTAGCACACAAATATCACAGTCGAGAAGAGTTTTTACGAGACATACAATTGTTGGTGGACAACTGCCGCGCATACAACGGCATCAATTCGCAGTTTACACGACAAGCTGAAGCCGTACTCAAAGTTACCCAAGAGGCTTTAGAACAGGTAACATATTTTTTGCATTTAGTCTATAGATGTATTTTTTATTTTTTATTCAGTTATATTGTATATGTAAAACGGAAATAGTGATATTATAGTGATTTTTAAATCTTAATTTTCTTAAATTAATTTAAATAACATTAACACTTTATAAATTTATGAGTGCCGTCTAATTATTCCATTTGGTGTTCTGATAATGTCTTCCAGTCAGATTTTGGTCAAGCTTGATTTGAACCAAGTATGCAGGTGATAATATATTGATACTCACTCATAATCCATAACATGGATCGAAGGTTAATCAACAAAACTAAAGAGAGTTCAGGCATTAGACCAGTGGCTTTTCGCACTTTCCAGGGCACTAAACACTCCCAATTTCAAAATTTCAGACTGGTAGTAAGAATTACTGAACTGAATTATTTTTTTATTAGTTTTAATTTGTGTTCAAATCTACGAATATAGGATGTGCAGCCCTTTATGTCGGCCACTCGACCATCAATGACATTAGTCGGTTAAAATACATATAACATTTTATATATTTCCTTTTGAGTATTTAGGCGTAAATAAAGATTTACTTGAGTTTGTCTGAAAATCACAAAAACAACAAAAATTTAAAGACTTTATTTAATGTCTTTTTACATTTTATTATTATTTATCATTCATCTCAAAATTATAAATCTTATAATTTTTTCAATTTGACGACATCCAGTCGATAACGCGACAAAGACTTAAGGAAAGCGTTCGTACATAATTATTTTCTTTACGTACATTTAAGCTTCATCTTCATTCTAGAAATATACCCGATAAAATTTTCAAGATCTGTTAAATATTTTCATAGGAACTTTTTTACCGTTCCTGACATTGTCGAGAAAAAATAACGGGGAATAAAAATATCGGTACCAATCGTATTTTATGCTTTAATTCCAATTGATACAAGCTATCTGTAACTAGTTCGACGAGCACGTGAGTCAGCTGGAGGCGAACATCGTCCGCGTGCAGCAGAAGATGTTGGAGGACGCAGAGAACTCCGACCTGGACGACGACCTGCAGCCGCAGCACGACGAGAAGCGCGGTCGGGGACGGCCACGGAAGCAGAAGGCGCTCGCCTCTACTTCTACTGACGGTGAGTTATAGAACCACAGAACTTTCTAGAAAGGATGCTTCTTGTGTTGGATGTAGTTTCGCGGGCGTAAGATATCATATATAAAATAAATTGTATTATTATTTTTATGTTTTATTATATTCTTATTATATTCTTTGTAATATTTAAAAATAAAAAAATACCTTACAAAATGCTCAATAGATGGCGCTGTATCGGTTTTCTGAATCGCGCTATGGTTTCATTACACGGTGCACAGGGTAGTATTCTCAGGGGATTTGTACAATTTAATTGTTTTTGACAGGTTTTTTGTTGAAAAATCTTACTATGTCTAATATTATAAATGTGAAGTTGTGTGGTGGTAATGAATCGTGCGAACTACTGGGTTTATTGGAATGAAATCTTTATTATATATATTAAATCTTTTGCTATTTCTTTCTATTTTGTTTTTTCTCAGATGCTACACCAAGGAAACGTGGTCGACCAAAGAAAGATCAAAACAGTCTTGTTGATGGTAAGTTGATTATACTATATATAATAATACTATATATTATATAATAACTCGTTTGTTCTGTTACTAAATAAATTAAAAATTAACCTTTGTTATATACATTAATTCTTCACCGAGACACACACGTTAAGTTTTGTTTTAATACCTACTACATATGTTGTCAATAGATAGTAGATTTATAGCAAATAAATACCTTTTTTATTATTATTATAAGTTTGCGCTACAATGTTTCTTAAATTGATTTTATTAATAATTTAGCGAGATTATAATACCTTTATTTTCTGGTAAGGATTACAATTTACTCCTGTCTATTTATTAATTGTCTTTAATAGCTGACCGTTTTAATTTTTCTTGCGTGTATCTTTTCTCAATATCCGTAAAGATTATAATGGTTTTTTGTTTTAAATTAAATGGATAGATTAAACCTCGAAAGATGAGGCCTATCTTAAAAAAATTACCGCTGAGAGTAAAATGGCGGTCGAAAACTATTGCGTGCTTTGACTTGTGTCGTCGCTAATTTTAGTGATTATTTTATTGGATATATTATATAATAGTTAAGTGGTGGTTAATTTACAATAAAAAAAAACACTGAAGAACTATCATCATTATCATTTGATGTTACTTTTGTGAGTTGGTGGTAGTGGTAAGTGAGGCAAGACACATCTATTAGGTGATCGTAAGGTTGCTATTTTGCAATCAAAATCCTTGTAGCCTCCCACGTATCTCGATTCGCTTTCATGTTTTTAAGCAAAAAGGTTATATCTACATTTTTTTTTGCAGATCTTCAATATTCCGACAGTGGTAGTTCTGGACTCGAAGAGGTGGAGCAGAAATTTGCGGCAGAAGCGATGGTACAACTGTCCGTGCGTCCAGGTGAGATTATATTTCAGGTGGCTTTTAAACGCCTGTTACAAGTGTCGTTTCGTCGTGAATCGTGCCTAAAAATATATATTTCACTTTGAAAATTAATTTGTGATTAAAACTAAAAAAAGGATTATGCCATCTTGATTTTTTATCTTATCTTATTTGTTTGTAGATGAGGATGCACCGAGTGAGCCAAGCTTTGATACGTCCGAGTTTCTCATCAAACGGGAAGTGCCTGACGAGCCTCCACAGATGTCAGACGACCTCGTTGACTTGGACCAACATAGCAGAGACTATATGTATCCTGCTGTCGTGAAGGTATGGAAATTTATAGTAACATATAATAACACATATATGTATGACATTAGTATGTGTTTTATTTAGAATTTCTATGCTGCGCATAAGTTGTTGTCTTCTTAATTCAGTTATTCATTCTAGGAAGAGTACAGTCTACCGCTGTGTAAGGCTTTAGTATAATCGCCACTGTTGGAGCAGACGATTCCTAGAATCCGGGAATCGGCAACTTATGACCTGATAAAGGCGGAGAACCGTGACCTTTGGTGCACCTTGGGCTCTCCGCCTATGACCAGTAGTTGATTGGTGTTGATTGAATGATTTTATTAACGTTTGAACGCGGATTTTAATTACGATTTCCTTTTATACAGGAGGAGCCGATTGAACCAGACATGAATATGGATGTCCCGATGTTGGACAATGTACCAGGAGAGCATCCACAGTTCAAAGAGGAACCGCTCGAGAACTGGCAGGTTTGTGTCCTTTGGGATTTTTATATAATATAAAATTATGTTCTTAGAAATAGGAAATATGAAAATATTTACCCTGACTTTTTATTAATTGAAATACAGTTTTGATAATGGCAATTTTCTGAATAATTTTATTCAGGTTATGAGTGAGGCCATAAACAGGCTTATAATATAATAAATTATACATAATATGCTTAATGCCGATTCGATCGATACTCATAACGCAAAAGACATGACATAACTTGACAATAATGTAAGATAATTGATGTACTTATATACAGTAAAATTAAATATTTTACACGATTTAAAGATTCGTTATAATCTGTGGTAATTTTCAGCCGGAACCTGCTATACAAGACGACCTACAAGTTACTGACAGCGAAGAAGAAGCGGAAGACGGTCTTTGGTTCTAATGTTTTTATTATAATATTAAGTTTAAATAAATATTATTAAGAAAATGTTTTAATAAATTCAGTGCGTTATTAGATATATGGATTAAAATGAGTATGACGTCATTAAACGTGTTAATAACATTAAGGAGAAATAAATATACTGATTTACAATGTTTGATTTTTATTTATTATATAAAGGATTGATGAAAAGAAGAAAGCGACAATCGGATGCGTAATTAAGTTATATACAGTAAGGTCAGTAAATAAATAATTATCGAGCACTTATTACGTCACTACTGGGCAGGCCTATAACAATAAAAGACAAACAAATATCTTTGAGCTATAATTGACATTCCATCATAATTCGAGAACGAGATCTATAATAATCTATAGTGTTCATTAGGGATTTATGAAAAAATAGCATTTGAATGACGACAAGGTCATTACGAACAATCGAAATAAGATTGGGTTTGAATTTTTTTTTCTCATAAGGACATTATAGTTCACTTAAAACGATTACATAGTGTTTTACATTTTTTTTAACAAATTCTAAATCGAAATAAAGTTTGCAAAATTAATTAAACATTTTTCTCAAGCAACTTTAACTTTTTCTTAAACACGAACAGTTTATAAATAAATAACTCAATTATTATATACGAACAATTTATTTATTTCGCAATTCTAATTCTGAAACTATAATGTAGCAAACTAATTACGAAACATTACTTCGAATACAAATTTATATAAAGTCAACAATAAAGTACAGATAAATTGTTAATTAAAGGTTCCTACATTGCTAATGGTTAAAAGATACCACATTAAATCTTGCCTGTCATTACACTGACCCACCCACTCACCAATCAATCCGGAACACTGTGTCACTAGTCCTAGCAATGTTAAAAAAAACCTCAACACTTATAGTGATGCCAGCAATGAAACCTGAGGTGTTAGTCTCACTTAGAATACTTAACAGGACCACAACAATATAAAATATTGGTATTTAGCAGTAAGTGTAGTACCTGATTAGTGGGTGGTACTTACTCAAAGAGCTTGCAAAAATTCCATGAAGGCTAACGAAAATTGTACTAACTACGAGAGATTTTGAAGACCATAACCATGACGATAGAGTTTAATAAAATTATATTCAGTTTAAGTCAAAATCATTATTTAATATAGAATGCATTACACTTATTGATTGACAAATCTAGCACCGACCTCTCAGAACTGAGCTTCTCATACGAAAACAAATTAACGGGATTTTTCTTTTTTTTTTCTACCAGTTGTTATTTATATTACAATTATTCATATTTCTATTTAAACGGCCTGGAGGCGATAATTTCATTCCCAAGGTGTGTTATATTCTAAGAAGTCAGTTTTATAATATCCTTTAAGGCAAAAATATTCCTCAAGGTCCTACATACGGTTAGTAAAATTTATGTAGTAACATTTAAAAAATATATTTTAAATCTATCTAACACTAATGGTCGCAGTTAGTAATGGCTTTTTGCTCTAATGCACTTCTATGTGAAGGATTATTAATTCCAGGTAGACGAGATGCATTTATATTAAAAGCGGTGTCATTATTGCAATTTAGTTTGAAATGTAATAGGACTGAATAAAAAGTTAAATTTTTAAATTATTTATAAAAAATATAAAATAAAATTGAAAATGAGAACTAGTTTTAATAACTACAAAGTTTCCGGAGTTAGTAAATTACGCGGAACAAAATAATTGGGTCCTTCAATATAAATTTCGTGCCTCGTCTGATGTTTTTTTAAAAATAATTACATAGTTGTATTTTTGTTGACTACGATTTGCGATTCTAATGTAAATGTATAACATTCCTACTAGACCACAATATGCATATATTATATACAAAGCCTAGCCTGCCTAGCAGTAAGTTGATTATTCGGTGGTATCTACTCAAGGGGCTTGCAAAATTATACCACTAGTAAACATACAAGGTAACGAACTCAGAATATCATAATCATTATTATTAATGATTATGATATTCTGAGTTTATATAAGCAAGCCTGTCACAACACTGTCGGTCTGGCCGTACTGACTACATTTATATATCATTAAATATAAGTAGAATAATCTATATATATTTAGGTGAAAAACTTCTCATCTCCTAAACTATACGCCCGATTGATATGAAATTTGTTCCAGGTTTGACCAAGTCCTATCCAAAATACATTTATCTTCTTATATATCAGTCTGAAGCCGGGACGGTTAGCTAGTTTTCATATAAAAGTAAATTATTCACTACTATAATTTCCGAAGATATATAGTAGACTATGGATAGATATGTGTCGAAATATATAAAATTATTTTACGTGTATATATGTACTTATAGCGTTTAACTTAATTTTAAGTGCAGGTGTATCAGTTCACTGGTTGAAGCACCCTAAATAGATCTCGGTTACCAACCAGAGTTTACCAAGTCAAGTTAAGTAAGTTTGAGTGACGTGTATTTGCACTAAAGTTACAGATCCAGGTGACATACACATGACTGGTCCTAAGTTTGTCATTGCTTTGATATAGCGCTTGCAGTGTCCATCGCCTTGAACCATTTGCTAGGAAATTGTCGTGTCTGTTTTATGCAAATATAATATAAGTATGAATGACAAAATCCTATGAAATCATTTTCAAATATTGCGACTTTTTTGCGGATTATCATTTATTTATTTATTTAGACACACCAACAGCATAACATATACAGCATTCACAATAAAATCTTATCTATATGAGGTACAAAAGTTAATTTTCTGTCCACTATTATTCCCAGGTCTTTAATTTTGTCTACCTCTTGAAGTGCCTTACCATCGATAAAGTATTCCGACGCAATTGAGCGATTTTTGCGTGTAAATTTTATAAAGAAGCATTTATCTACATTTAGTTCCATTCCATTAACTTTACACCAATTACATAATCTATCCTAATCGTACTGCATCATGAGGACATCGGCTTCAGTTTTTATAGTTCGTGCAATTTTTAAATCATCGGCGAACAAATAAGGCGTTGATGAAACAAAGTTATTAGGTAAATCACTGATATAAATATTAAAAATAATTATAATCATAATTATTAAATATACTTTTTTTTTAATGATTAGGTATAAAATGCATTTGTTTTAAATTTATTTATATAAGTACTTCAAAACTTAACTTACTTCGCTTAATTGTAATATAAATAAAATGAATTCGCTGTAAAGTTATTATTTAGTAGTGTAGTTTGTGTAGTTTTATTATGATTATGATATTCTGAATTTACAAATTTATATTAGCTAAGAATGATATTATATGAAGCTATATAGCTTTTACGGTATTTCTAAAATTAATCAAATAAGTAAATTATTTTCATAACAATCATAATATGGTGATAACTTTAAATTAACTTTGACTGCTAGGAATCATCATTCATATAAAATGACATACATTTAAAATTAGTTCATGAACTCTGTAAATTGTGGTGCGAGAATTAATAGTCTAAAATTTCAGTTAAAATTGACCAAGTTAGCATAATAAGTTTAGAATTTTCAACAATGCGACAATATTTTCAAATTCCAATTTATAAATTCATTTAGGTGGTACATTTGAGTTTTGAAATTATTTCGTTATTTTTTTCATGGAAAACATGAAATATCGATATACTTACGAGTACGAGTTCTACGTGGCACCAGTGATGAAGTAAAAGCTCGAAGGATTAAATATGTGTACGGCGCTGGTGTCGCAATAGAAAGCACGATACGTTTTTGGTTTAAACGTTTTCGTTCTGGAAATTTCGACCTTCAGAACCAACCCCGTGGACGGCCGGAGACCAAAGTGGAAAATGAAGAATTAAAGGCTATTTTGGAAGCGGATCCATCACAAAGCACTTCAGAGATAGCTGCAGGTTTCGGGGTAAGTGATAAAACTGTATTAATCCACTTGAAGCAAATCGGGAAAGAAAGAAAAAATCTTGGACGATGGGTACCTCATGAATTGAGTGAATCGAACTTGCAAACACGCGTCGACTGCTGTGTTACTTTGCTCAACCGACACAATAAAGAAGGGATTTTAAATAGAATCATTACTTGTGATGAAAAGTAGATACTGTACGATAATCGGAAGCGCTCGTCGCAATGGCTGAACCCTGGAAACCCAGCCAAACCCTACAGTAAACGAAAATTGACATAGAAAAAGTTTCTTGTGTCGTTCACTACAGCTTTCTAAAATCTGGCCAAACGATTACGGCAGATATCTATTGTCAGCAACTGCAAACCATGAAGGAAGAACTAGCTGCTAAACAACCGAGATTGGTCAACCGCTCCAGGCCACTGCTGCTTCACGACAACGCACACACTAAACAACAAACAACCACTAAGTTAGATGAGCTACAATTGGAATGTCTGCGACATCCACCGTACTCCCCGGACCTTGCTCCAATAGATTACCATTTTTTTTTGGAATTTCCACAACTTCTTACTTCCTGGGAACAGTGTTCGCCTCTAAATTAATATTAAGTACACAGTGGATACAGTACATATTTGACTTTGACTATAAATGAATTTAAGTCTCATGTCAAAAAAACTTTGATAAATAAGGCATATTAAATTACTCAATACGAGATTATATAAATGATAAAAACCAAGTAGGTACCTAGTAGTACCTAATTTTGTTTGATATCCAAGCAAGATATGCATAAGCTTAATTGTATTTCATTGATTCTGTTATTAAAAGGATGAAAAACTACCGAGTTTCTTGCTAGTTTCTCTATAGAATCTACATTCCGGACCAGTGGTAGCTTTTATATTTACTTCAATATTGTAACATGACGATTCAAAAGCCTTGTCTTTAAAATATTTGATTTGATTGGACAATTTAAAAAATTAATGTTTAAGTATATTACAATAATCTCATTCGATTTATAAACGAAGTAAATGTATGTTTGTTCCAATTTTAAATATAAGTAAATTGGGGTCTGCGGGTTGCAGTCATCCTGATTCAATTCTAGATTTTACTCCTTTTAACTTGAATGAGAGTCTTCACTTAGGTAGATTACCTTTTACTATAAAAGACAACATGGTCGAGTCGTTGTTAAGGTAATAAATAAGAATAAGTATAACATATTTCAATCCACGAAGGAGTAGAGATAAATTACCTTAGATTTACATATTCCATGTGATTTTCTGATAGCTCTGCTGTATTATATAAGGTAAACAGTTGTTGATTAGTATATCATTATTTATATTACAATTCTATTCTATTTTACTACTTACATATTACATGCAAGTCCGTTTAGGTAGGTACCAACCACTCATTTGATATTTTACCGCCAAAGAGCAACCTCAATACTTAGTATTATTTTATTCCGGTTTGAATGATGAACGAGTCAGAAATGGTTAATATTTCTTACAGAGCCTATCCTATGGTGACCACTTACATAATTGCGAAAAATGATTTTTGTTTACCTCCGACCTTGTCTAACATATGACGCAGACTTTTAGAACGCCTAAATGAAGGTAATACTATATTATAATAAATGTAATACTAAATGAAGGAATACTATCCGTCTAAGGAAGGTTATACGAAAATTCAGCTTATTCGAGCTCCCATTTCGTTTCCGTTGTAGTTGATCGCTAATTTGACTGGACCACGTGTCGATGCTTTAAATGAGATTCAAAAAAAAAACGTTTCAACTTTCTAAGTAACGAAATATCTGTATGTGATTCTGCTTTTTTAATCACTTATATTTTTATATCGCCGTCTCGCATTGAACTTAATGGAGACTTGCAAAAATTTTCAGCAGTGGAACATAACTAATTTTTTGTATCCATCAACCCGCAAGAGCAGTTATTTAGCCTTTCTAATGTAGTATAATAGTTACGACAACGTTAGCGCGATTTAACTTCATACAGCGCCATCTATTATTGACTACTAATTAACTATTCCATTACACGTCAAAATAAAAACTATTAAAATGTGTGCTTAGAATACTATTATTTTACCTAATTTATCCTTTTAATTCGTTTTACTGTGTTGTTTTTTTATTCGTGTTTCTACAAGTAAATATTTAATGCAAAGTGAGTATATAAAACAATAACTCGCAACGAGAGGCGTTTCTTTAGGGTGAGGTCTCTAGAAATGTCAAATTTCACTGAACTTATACTGTTTACAAGCATTTCATAGCGGATGCTCACTAGTTATTAATGATTGTAGTGAAGATTGTGACATTCTCAATTAATTATGACAGACCCACGGTAAACCAGTCTTTAAGATGAGTTTTGTATATCGGAAACGTATGTCTCATTCTTTTTTTCGGGACAGAAATATACATCATACAAAATGTAGGTTGAGAGTATTTCAGACGTTCACGTAAAAGACTAAACTTATCGTAGTCGGAAGTTTTATTGTATAATTATTGTCTATTATTTTATTTATGTTATTTCAATTTATTATTAACATTTTTATTAGAGATAATTACAAAACTTCACACACAAAAATTGTATTTTTTATATTAAAAAGCAAAAAATAAATATTTTTTGTTTTAGTTATGTAGTGTCCGAGCGAAGGTCGATTTTTGTCCAGTGACACCGAATTAAAAAAAAAACACTGCCAAATTAGATTTATTGAAATAAGTGTTTTTATTTTTGACACGATGCAAAATCTTTGTATAGTCACCATAAACTTAAACAAATAGCTTGAACTGAATTTCATAGGATTGTTAAGCCTTCGGCTTTGTCTACGGCCAAAGGCTGCGGTGCAACATTTTTACATGGCTTCGGGCAAAAATCGGCCTTCGGTCGGACACTACATACTTTTATCTAATACAAAAAAAGTATATATTTTTTTTCTTTTTAATAGACAAAATACAATTTGTTTGTGTGAAGTTTTGTAGGTTTTAAACAATAGTTTCATAGTTTTAAGAAAATTTTATTATACTCTGACAGGTAACCACTTGCTCCGAAATAATACCAAATAATACACACAAATTTAGCCAAAAAGTATTTCACCAGGGAGCGTTCTGTATAGTGTTCGTTTATATACTTTTTAACATTTGAATAATTTAATGTACTTGGCTTTTAGTTTTATAAAAACGCCACCAACTCCAGTTTTATCACATTTCACGTAAAATTTATTTAAAAAAAAAAATACTAAATCGCCTTTATTTTCATATATGGTTAACGTGGGAAGATAAAATTTTTATTTCATGCTATAATAAAAAAGTTAGAATAAAAGGTTGCTAGTGATATTTCGTACAGAAATCTGATACCTACACATGGGTATTACATACAATTTCGTTTTAAATACCTTTAGTTTTTGTTTTTATATAATTTACTAGGTCAATATAAATACCGTACCGTAACAGCATGTGAATGTCCCATTGCTGGGCTAAAAGCCTCTTCTCCCTTTTTAATGAGAAGGTTTGGAGCTTATTCCATCACGCTGCTCCAGTGCGGGTTGGTGGAATACACATGTGGCAGAATTTCAGTGAAATTAGACACATGCAGGTTTCCTCACGATGTTTTCCTTCACCGTATAGCACGAGATGAATTATTATCCCAAATTAAGCACATGAAATTTCAGTAGCTTGCCCGGGCGAACCCACCCTGTTTGAACCCACGATCATCGGTTAAGATTCACGCGTTCTTACCACTGGGCCATCTCGGCAATATAAATGGTCACATTATATTGTAATTAAATATTTTTTTAAACTATGATTGCGCTAGTTTTTATTATATCTATTAAAACTGATGTCAAAAGATATCATTATGATAAGAATATGCTTATTGCTTTACATTAGCGTCGCATAGTTTTAGTTGTATCTAGTGCTTAGCGTAGCTAGGATTTAATTCTAGCAAAGGCCTGGAAAATATGGTGCGATCCTATTTAAAATATTCCTAAAATAAAATGCGGAAATTCTTTTATTGAAAAAAATAGCACAATTAAATAAATTAGACACTAATATTATTAAAGAAAATAAAAAAAATCGCTCCGATAATCGAATGACTTTTTACGATCGATCGATTATTTCTTTCTAGCAATAAATAAACATATAAGAAAGAGAAGTCCTTTGTATCTCTCATACAAAGGACTTCTCTTTCTTCTAATACTCAAAAATTTAAATTTGGAATTGCCTCAATTTTTATTTTATCAATAATGTTAAATGATATTAGATACATTTCTTAATTTATTCTACCCTTTTGTTATCTCGATAAGGAATAAAATTAAAACCATCATAATATTGGAGAAATTAGAATTTCATGTAAATGTTTTCATAGTTAAACAATTATAAAAGGGTATCAAAATATAAACTATAAACATTAATAAAATTATTTCGAAATAAAAAAGACTAGGTATGTTTTTATTATTTGTGAAATGTTTTATCTTAATTTTTTTAATAAAACGACTAGTAAATTGCTTTTGTGATGGAGTCACGTGTCGAAATCTTGAAATCCCAGCGGGTGACGTGATTTGGGTGCAATTCGCACAGGCTGCTGAGTTCTCGGCATGATCGATACGCGACGGCCGGCGGCGGACGGCGCGCTCTCCGCTTTAGCGCCCGGCAACACAGAGAAACGCCTGCAATTAAAAGATAATACTTACATGACGTGCGAGTCTTAACTTTTTTCTTAATTTTTATTATGTGTTATAATAAAATTGTAGAAAGGTTGCATGTGCATTTTATTCGATTATTTATATAGTTATTACTATATAGGTAGGTACGTCCTAACAAATAATTGAATGTTAGAAAAATAAATAGTTACAGATAGATAACGTAACAGCCTATGAATGTCCCACTGCTGGGCTAAGGCCTTCTCTCCTTTCTTGAGGAGAAGGTTTGGAGATTATTTCATTACGCTACTCCACTGCAGGTTGGTGGAATACACATGTGGCAGAATTTCGGTGAAATTAGACAAAAACAGGTTTCCTCACGATGTTTTCCTTCACCGCCAAGTGCGAGATGAATGATATACACAAATTAAGCACATGAAAATTCAGTGGTGCCTTGCCGTGCCAGCGTTGCCCAGGCTTGTTGTATTACGTTTCAATATAGTATTTATAGTGTTTTGATATCTGATGAAAAAACGGAATCCTTATAGGATTATTTTAAAATACAGTTTATTTTTTCACGTTGTCCGAGAGAAAATTATCCGTCCGGATTCTGTTCTGGCAAATGTTGGCAACATTATAATAGATCTTAAAGAAATATTCTATGTGAGATTTATGTTTCTTAAATGTCAACATAGAAGTTTTAGATACCAGCGTGTTTATGTAATTTTTGTCAGAAACAAAATTTATAAGACGCGTTTAATTTATATATTTAACAGTATTCATCTTTGTATTATAAATACTGATATCTCTTTCTTTCATTATTCATTTGACATTCGAAAGAACACGGCATTGTTTACCAAATCAACCGCTAAAGAACATTTACAAGTAAGGCCGATAGTGTTTTAAATCACGTAATTAAGGAAATTACGCTTAGATTGATTTTTAAAATGTTTCAAATAAAATATAAGCAAAACTTTTTTTCTTATTTGATTTTGGGATTTTTGTCCTACACAGGCACGCCAGCCTCATTAAGACAAACTTTAAAAGACAAGTACAAAATTGGAGTCAAATCATTTGAGTCGTTTCCGAGATACACGAAAAAATGTATATACAATTTGGAAAAGTTAATCGTATCTTTATATGTAAGTAATATTTACTCTTTGTTTGTCCCTCATGCGTTTAATTATTATCTACCATTCATCCGATTGCGATAAAAGTTAGCTGTAATATCGCGCACGCCTGCAAAGGTTTTTGCTTAACCACCGTACAAATGTAGCGTTACGTATCGCATAGTTTTTGACAAATTAAACGTGACATATGAAAGTCAGAATGGAGTAAGTGGTATAATATATAATGATCTTATTTTATTTAAATTCTAATATTACCTGGAAGCGGGTATGACAGACATTCTTCGGAAAAGGTGCTCAGCTGCCTTTCGCATGTCGTCATCCTGCATCAGACTAACCATAGCTTTCTCGCGTTTTTCCAGCATCGAATCTGAAGAGCCTATCTCCCCTTCCAATGATACATCAACGCACTAAAAATATAATACATATTGTGTTATTGGCTGTCAGTGGAAGAAGACAAATACTATTAATTTATATTTTTTTTTTACGTTAGTGACCTTGAAAACAATATACCCATGCTGCTCCGATAAGGGTTGATGGATTCACACGTGAAAGTATTTTAGCGAAATTAGACACATGCATTTTTCCTCATGATAATTTCCTTCACCGCCGAGTACGAGAAGAGTTATATACACAAATTAAGCACATGAAAATTCAGATGTTTTCGACTGGGTTTGAGCCCGTAATCTATAGTTAAGATTCATGTGTGCAAACCACTAGGCCGTTTCGGCTTGGCTTTATATTTTCAGACACATGTACGTAAATATAATATTTTATGTATGTATACCGACCATTAGTAAAGTATGGGACGTTTTAATACTAACCCAGCGGCGCGTATGCCATTAAAACTTGCATAATGATTGTACGCGTATACAGGTTGTTATTTTAAACTTTTACGCTTTTTTATTCAAAAATGTAATCAAAACTAAGTTGGTTTTTTAAGAGCATTCTTGTTATAATTATTAAACTAATATCACATATTACATGTTTTACAAAAATCGTTAACAATCAACGTACTAATTTGAAACTACCCGAAAAATTCATTTCATCTAAAAAGTTGCCAGTTTTATAATTAATCATTTGGTTAGTACATAAAAGTTCCCAATACATACACTTTTAATTCGATATGTTAAATGTTTCTTATTATAAACCTAAATAATATTTTGTCATATAAACAATATGTTGTTCAGCTTCATAATATTATTGTGAGACAAAGTAGATAGTGAGAAATAAAATGCACATTTGCTGTAGATTTATGAAGAGTTGTGTTTGCACTTGATGCTGTTATTACTTCCTGCTAGACTATGCTTGTGTATAAAATAACAATAGTTCATCCAAACAATTGAATACGATATTGAATACGGAATGCATACAAATACAACATGTTTTACTGAACTAAAGTTAAAGTAAATTTATACATTTTTATGTTTTTGTTTTTTATGTAGTTTATAAAAAACTCAAACAATAGCAAGCACCCACACATATGCATATAGCGATACACAAGCAAGCATGCAACATGTACATATTGCGACACAAACGCAAGCAAACACATATGCACATGTAGCGATACACACGCAAGCACTCACACATACACATATAGCGGCACACGATAATCACGCACACGTACGCATATAAAAACACGGGTGCAAGGACGCGCACATACGCCAACAGCGACACATACGCAAGTATCCAAAAGCACGAATTCTTTCCAGAGCTATAATTATAATGACGTTAGAATTATTCAAACTGCTTATTGATACCGTATCAAAAAAAGCAGCGACATCTTTGTAACCAAAAGAGCTAGCAAGTCCAGCTCCCTCTATCAGTGCCGCTCTGGATTCAGGACGATTGTTTTGTAGTATGTGACATCGAGCTACGAGAAATGTTGCATTTAGTAACCAAACACGTTGACCAGCGGATCTCGCTTCTGCAAAGTTTAAATATTTATGTATTTAGCTTTTTATACGCAATATTATATGAGATTATTTTAGTTTAAGCATTAACAATATTTTTATTTCCATTTTCTTTTTTAAAAAATCAAAATATTTTTATAAATCTTATTCCAGCAGCACAAATTTATTTATATGAAACAAAAAAGTAATTAATTAAAAAGGCAGGATTTGGTAGAAATATATGTAACGTATATCTATACTTAATGTTATAAATGTGAAAGTAAATCTTTCTGTCCGTCTGTTACGCGTTCACGCCTGACTGCCACTAAACCGATTTCGATGTAATTTGCTACGAAGCAAGTATTAACCCAAAGGAATGGCATAGGTTACTTTTTAAATCTAACACCTTTAGTTTCACTAGTTGATAGGGCTTTGTCAAGCCCTGTTTGTTGTCTGTGTAGGTACCACTCACTCATCAGATATTATACCGCCAAAGCGAAACTTAGTTTTGTTGCGTTCTGGTTTGAAGAATGAGTAAGCCAGTGAAACTACAGGCACAAGGGACAAAACATTTTCGTTCCCAAGGTTGGTGGTGCATGGGCGATGTAAGGAAGGGTTAATACTTCTTACATCGCCAATGTTTATGGGTGGTGACGGCCACTTAATATCAGGCGGCCCATTTGCACGTCGGTATATTAACATAAATTAAAAAATCATGACTTCTGAGCTTCTATCCAACTTCATGTTTTCTTCTATGTTATCAAAGCCAAATTTTAAACCAAGTAACTGTTTTCTATTATACCCTTTTTAAGACACAGCTGTAGTATTATGAAACATGACGTGTTACCGGATTGACATTTCAAAGCGTAGAATTTTGCCCTGTGTGCTTGTTTCGTGTCAACAAGAAGGCGTCCAAGCTCATGTAACGCGTAACAGCGTTCCGACGCACGGCCGCTTACAGTTAACGCTCGCTCCAAACTTCGTAGACGTCGTCTAAAAATGTATATCATTAAGCTATACATGTAATATAAAATTCGTGAAATAAGTATGTATATACTAGCATAACACATCGGTTGAATAGTATCGAAGTTGATGCATTGCAGCGCCATCTACAACTACAAATCTTGAAAAAATACAGAAGCGGTGTTGAAGTTTCTTAATCTGTCCGTTGAAATTTATAAATCCATTAAATTCTATTGCCAAAGAGCAATACTTTGTTTTATTGTGTTCCGGTTTGAAGGGTGAGTGAGCCGCTTCACTCTATATAATATAGTATATATTTCATAGCATCAATGTTTAAGGGATCTGTCCTCTGTCATTTACCTGTATGCCTCCAGAGCTCATTTATACACGCAAATATTTTCCAATGAACAAATATATTAAAATAATAAAATTCAATATTAAAATTTCAGCTGTAAAATATTATATTCACGTAAAGTTCTAACTTCACGTCACGAGGGGGCGCCGGAGGTCGCGTACGCAAAATTGAATCTCGGCTCGGTTCACGCGATATTGGTATTCCCAATAGTATAAAGGCTCTTTTCTCGCGATCTGCTTCGCTCATTTCATCTCTAACACGCTTCTGTGAATGAAATGGAAATTTAAAACGTAATAAATTTACAAACTATAAAGACTTAATACAAAGAAAAATAGTAAAATAATTAAAAGGATTGATTTTGATGACAAATTAAGTATTATAATTTTAAAAAGCCTTATTAAAAAAATGAGTTTAATAGTTACATGCATAATAAGTAATAATTATAATGTCCTTCAGACCGATTTCGGTCACGGCGGTCAATCTCAAGAGAGATTAGCCAACTACGCAGGAGATATTATAGTGCAGAAGTGTGTGCGCAAACACAGACCTGGGAATTGAACCCAGGACCTCCGGTTCTTTAGCCTTATTTCAAGCCACTAGACCAACGAGGCAGTCAAGTTACATACATATACGTTTTATAACAAGAATATGGTTTTTTTGGTATTTTAATAACAAATATTCATTTTGTGAATCCTATTAAGTAACCTGGTCTAAGAAGGCCTCTGCGATGATTTCATGTAATTGCTGCAAATAAACATCTTTATCTGGTAGCATATTTGACGGAATTCTGGAAGTTTGCTCCATCGCAAATTCAGCTGCTTCAAGGCATTTTGCCGTGTCATGTTTCTCGTAAATATCTTGAGCAGCAGTAACCAGTCGACGAGCGTCTGTTGCGTGCTGACGCTGGGCGTGCCCTATTCTTTGCTTACGAGCTCTGGATAGTCTGGCTCTAGCAGCTGCTTCCATAGCTCGTGCAGCATACAAAGGTCTACGTTCCCGAAGAACAGTCTACCATAAATAGTTACTTTAAAGCCTAGTTTAAATATATTTATATGAACAGCCCGCATTAATACAATTCAATAGAATATAATAAAAGTTTAAAATAAAGAACAGTAAAAAATTTGCAAACTTAAGCTAAAACATAATTACTTTAACGCACTGTTAAAGCATATATTTCTAATGAATAGTATGAAATGTTCACATCAATACATAGATTTAATAAGGTACATATGTGTGTAAGCATTCATCTTGAAAATAGAATAACAAATGCAAAAATACATAATTATCTCAGTTACTTTTACTTATGTTTTATTAAACAAATTGTTCTACTGTGAATTTTTTTACTGCAACATTAATATCAATAATATATATACTTGTCTCTTTTCAACATCTGCTAACGCTTTATTAGCTAATAGTTGTAGTTTCTGCGATCCCAGTTTATTTGCGGAATAAAGTCTCTCATCTTTACAAAGTGTTGTGAGAAAATATTTGTCATGAGCCATTTGCTCCAAATACTTCGAAGCCATTACTCGGGATATATGTTCAGCCTTCTGTTTTTCCACACGAGATATTTCTTGAATCTAAAACGCGATGAATGTTAAGAGTCCCTCTTCATATTAATTTATTAATATATATGTCCCAGGATATTATTATTATTATTCTATTATATTATACATATTGTTTGTCTTCCTTCGTTAACGAATGAAATACTTCTAATATTTCTTATTTATATTGTGAGTGCTTGTCTGTAAGAACTCACTTCATTACTCAACCGTGTAATGTTGACAACCGACTTATGGTGATTTACTATATTGGTGCGTGTTTTCTTAAAAAGTAATAATTATTATTATGCTCAATGTCGCATATTACTTTCTGACGTAAAGTGAGCGTTTGAGTTTGTTCATACAGAATAGCTTTACAGATTAAAATAATTAAATGATCTCGAATTAATTTGCGTAATACGTACTTGTTGGGTTGTTTGAGGCAGCATCCTAGATTTTCGTTTGGGTACATTTATGACGTTGTCCATAGTATCGTCAACCATATCAATTAATTGTAATTGTTTGGTTTTCGAAGACAGTGTTTTCTCTGCTGTTTTGCCAACACATTCTCGTACCTTAAGAAAGTACTATATTAAACAGGCGCTAATATGACAGTATGCGTGAATATGATAATATGATTATTTTAGAATTCCAACTTCTAAACGACTTTTACACAACTAATGATATCATAGGATTTTTATTTATACGACAATTAGTTTTATTAAATAAACAAATAAAAAGAATCCCTATTCGAATGGTTTAAAAGTAGCAATCCCTACAGAATTTCCAATATTAGTTGAAACTGTTAAACTTGTCAACGACGTGTCGAGCTTGCTTAAAAGGTATTTTCGTTACAGGTTGCAATAAAGAACGGTTTGCGTCCTCTGGTCCGTGACAACATTGACCGGTGAGGGCAGACCGGGTCGCACAAAGATGAGCAAACGTTTGAACAAGATTTTGTAGTCTTTTTACGTAGTCTTACCTAGATTACTAATTGGATTCCCAGTAAAAAGGCTCACTATATCTGATTTCGATCTTTTGTGGGGTCTGTTCGTAAATAATAGGAATAGTTGATTGACTAAAACTAAGAGTTATTAGCTTATAAAATAGTGTTAAAAAAATGTCCTTCGCAAGTTAAATTTACATTAACATAAGAATACAATAGTTGCATATGATTATATGTTATTTATTTAAAACTAGATTTTGTGTGTTAGGTATAAAAAGTAGTCTATCGTTTCGAGCCTGCTTCATACCAAATTTAATCAAAATCGGTTCAGCGGATTAGCCGTGAAAGCGGAACAGACAAATAGATAGGTTTACTTTGACATTTATAATATTAGTATAGATTAAACAATTACCGTTTCTTCAGCGCATCGTACACAATCTGCGAAGTTTGGCGGCAGTAATCTCAATCTCTGGCCTCGATAAGCGAGCACTAAGGCCCTCTCAAATTCACATTTTTCATATTCCGTTTTCGCTTTTATTTGCAGAGCTGTCAGATTCTCCGGCTCGAGTTCTATATTAACGAAGCGATAATACCAACTTTATATTTAACATTTTTAAATAAATGCACCGTTCATTTTAATACGTCATGTTCATAAAAGATATATAAGATATCAATATATATATTATTCTTAAGTTATATGTAGTTATTTGAAAAGATTTATCATAAGTAAATTATGATCAAATCAACTTTATACTTAAATTAAATATACATTTAACTGCTTTATGTCCGCAGATCGCTACGTAGATTTTTCTTTCTCATGAAATCTCCGATTTGAATCCATTGAGTGCCGTGCTTTTTTATACATTTTATTCAACTGTAATGTAACGATATATAAGCTTTTCGAATATCCAAGGAACACATTAATATGTTAACGAGTTTTATTAAAATATTTATATAACACTCAACCAAACATGCATGCAAATAAAGTCATGGAATTTACTTGATGAATTTTTTACTACCATATATCGTGAATAGACACGACAATAGTGTATTTTTTATTTGTAAATATATATAAGATACTATGTTAATAAATAGCTCACGGGCAGCTCGTGCAGCATCTTCTAAAGCACCAGCATAATGAGTCGCCTTGGCGCGAGCCAAACTTCTACCGAGCAGCGAACCAATGTCTGAGCTCTACGAATGTTAAGTAAACAAGATTATTTGTAATACTTATAAGAAAGTAACTTCCTTCTAACGATATGTAAGATATTAAAGTCTAGTTAAGTTTCACTTTACATAAAACGTTAAATTAGGCACAGAAGGGTTTTTATCTAATAACCAGAGACGTAATATTAGACTACGCGTGTTCAAAAATAAAACAGATTTTTTATTCTTTTTGTCTTTTAATCCATTAGTGATTACTATATTAAATATGGATATACGTTTTGTAACGCGTTCAAAACGCAACATTACTCAAACAAGACATCGTCGTTTCGAAGTACAAAGTTTTGCACCCTAGGTAAGTTTACATGGAACCACTCTCAGAGTATCTATAAATATCTTTCAATATCAAATCTATTCATTAAAAATATATTCAATAGAAGATAGAAGTTATTTAGAAATAAAAACACAGAAAGTGACTTGACTTGAGTAATTTTACCGCTTTTATTACATATATATTAGAACATTCAATACAATAATAATTAAAATACATTATCAATAGACATAATAAGAATCGAGTAATTTTAAAACTACTTGTTTTATAGATTCCCTCTAAAATCGGATTAAAGATAGTCTCTCATAGTTATATAACCAATCGAATTATAAAAACACAGTTGAAATTCGGCGAATCTATCGAGTAACATATAAAAAAATCCATCTGTTTTTTGAAGTCGGCCTATAAGTATTCTTAAACTGTGAGATTAAAATGTAAACAAAAGTTCATGTCATAATATAAATATGCTAGCAAATGTATTTATGTAATCCCATAATCCGAGGTAAATACTTGTATCTCCTTTCGAAAGACAAGTATGAGACACATAATTTGTACAAACAAAATATTTATAACTCACATTCCACCGGAGAGCTTCGTTGTAAGCGAGAATTGCTTTCTCGAATTGCTCCAAGCGCTGCAAGTAATTTCTGCCGATGGAAATGTTATCTTCAATGTACATGGCAATCGTTTTATCACACTTCAAAACGGATTAATACGGCTTTAAGTAATTATTTGGTTAGTTATAAATACGAATACAGAATTCACGACATTAAAAAAAAATCGGCTTTGATTTTGTTCCTATTTTAAATCCGTCTTATTTAATTTATGTTAAAATCAGTTTTATATAATAATTTATAAATTAAAAAATTAAAAGACTAGTGACTCATTAATTTATATTGTACGGATGAAGATTGTGAGGTACCAAGTTTAATTCCCGAGTTGGGCAGTTAATGTTATTTGGTTTTTCTATCACGGAATCTTCAGCAATCACAGTATTACACTTCCGTGCTTTAGAAAACACATGACACTGTTCCTGCACTTGATCTCTGTCGGAAAGCCGTCTCGGACTATAAAGTTACAGCCTGTAATGGAGTTTCCACCACGCTACTGCGATTCTGGTTGGTGGATACACATATGTATGGCTGAACGTCATTTGAAGCAATTATGTTATTATCTTTACGATGCTTTCCTTCACTATCAAGTACGAAATGGATTATAAATACAAATTAAGCACATGAAAGCTTAATGGAGCTTGCCCGGGTTTGAACCTGATTGCCGGTCCTTGTGTTTTATTTTTAATTCTAACTAAACAATATTATAAGAAATCTCGGTATAGATAATAATTGTATATTCATTTAATTCAAATTAGTAACATTTTGCAAACTGTAAACATCGTGAGAAATCATAAATTTATATTTAAAAAATTGAGATATGCATATTCAGTACTGCGCGGAGTAGCAGTGTAGTGGTTTTATTTACATATTTTTCCTTAACAGGAGAGAATTTTGCAGGAGAGTGCATTTACGAGTTCTTATTTACTTTGAATTTCTACTTAAACTATATACGGTACCTGGTTGGTTGAATTTAGATGGCATTTAAATAGTAATTGCAGTCGTGAGAAATATTGGTGAGAAATGGTAATCACGTGGTAGGGCTTTGTGCAAACCCGTATGGGTAGGTACTACCCACTCATGTCATATTCTACCACCAAACAGCAACACTTGGTATTGTTGTGTTCTGGTTAGAACATAACATCTTAGTTCCCTAAGCGGTGGTGGCCACTTACCAATGGGTAATCTATTGACCCGTCCACCTGTATGGAGTATAACAAAGGTAATAGGATCTACAACTTCCGACCTACCAAATTTAGAATCGTTATATGTATTATATGTTATATTACGAATATATTATATATGTATATTACGTATATTACGTAACGTTACGTTTATTATGTATATTATGTTATATGCTTATTACGAATAAGGTCTCAAAAAAAATTATATTCAAGCTTTTTTCTTACAAGAACTTTTATATATTGTATAAAATCAGCATTATGATCAATTTACCTGCTCAAACAAGAGTGGATTGAATACAGGAAATTATAATTACATTATGTACTCCATACTAATTTATATTTCATTGAAATGTTCATGAGGAAGAGGAATTTGCTCAGCCGGCTCCTCCACTGCGTGTTAGTTTAATATACACTTGACATGATGTCATCAGATATGTATATATAGATTTTATAAGCATGTTTTCCTTCATCACCGAGCAGGTAATGAATTAGAACAACAAATGAAGCATATGAAAACTCTTGATGCTTGCAATCTTGGATTAAAACTTAATTGTCCCAGCCATAGGACTCTCTCGGCTCATATCTTAAGATTTATAATGTATTCTTAAATTTCTTAAACATAAGCTATATTAACTTGTCTTGGCTTTAAGATATATTTTTATATACTTAAAATACACATTTGATTTAAAATCATAATTGTATAGAACTTGGCTGCAAATACATCATTTCATTTAGGTTTATTTACGGACTAGTATAAAAATGTTTATTTTTCATTACTTACCCTCTCTCACGATACACGGTCACTACACTGTATATCGGTCTTTCTTCGAGCTCTAACTTTTTTCTCATATTTATTTTGAAATTACTATATGAGAAGTAGTTTGGTTGGTTTTTAGTACGATAAGTGATTTTGATATATTTTTACCAAATTTCTTTTAAAATCTAGGCGGCTTCATTGACATATTTATTGGGCATATAAACAAAATACAAATATCCACTGTGTATATTGTATTTTCATAATTATAAGTAATTTTATTCTCGATGTAATAAATAATTTAACAATTATAATATTTATGTTTTCTAACAATAATTTCGGAACGTACAAATTGTTATTAAAGGTCTTAATAAAAACAAGTCTAAAATAGGCACAAATATATAGAACAAATTTTAATGAATAATAATTTATAGAATCAAACACAGCGAGGCATTAAGCGGGGAAGCGAATCTTCTGTACACATTATGTTACGGCGAAATAACAAGAAGATACCTTGAATTCGTTATATTTTAAACAACCTAAAATAATTCTAATAGCTATGATGGTATTTCTATTTACAACTTATTTTTGGTGTATTGACTACCTTATAAGGCTGTCAATTCAGAGATACTAAAAACCTAGTGCAATTTACGGCGATGGATAAGGGTGCGTACCTCCACATTCACACGTGTGCATTATAAAATCTGTCATTATTGTCTTCAGTTTAATCTTTAATATTGTTTGTAATTACTGGTGGTAGTGCTTTGTGCAAGCTAGCCTGAGTAGGAACCGCCCAGTCATCAGATATTCTACCTCAAAACAGCAGTACTTGGTATTGTTGTGTTAAGTGATGGTTAACACTTCATACAATGCCAATGTCTATGGGTGTTGGTGATCACTTACCATCAGGTGGCCCATATGCTCGTCAGCCCTCCTGTTCTATAAAAAAAAATCATACCTAATCGTAATATTACACAGTGCCATTATATAAAAAGGCTTATAGACATAGATGCTCAAAATATTTAATCATATGAGTTTCGCTTTGTTACGCGCATTTCAGTTCTTAATTCACACGGTCTCTACTATTACTGAATTATATTGCGGGTCCGTAGTTTCGACGTCGACCCTTCAATTCATGATGAAGTCTTGGCTTGGCTCAATTTGCTACGTGAGTCCTTTGCCCTTGCATAAATAACTAGTATGTCCCCGCCTTAATTATAAAGACTAAGTTCGCGTAATACTTGCACATTTCGTTTCACAACGCGACTTCGAAAAGTCACAAAAAGTAGACTCATTTACATTCCACAGAGATATATATAAATTTAATTTTAATCTATAGAAGCATTTTCTAAGAAGCGTACAAGAATAAAAGTACAATGATAAAAGTCATCCTCGTCCTGTACACTCAAAGTTCAACAGAGAAAATATGGTATAAACAAACCCAAAATATAAATATTAATAGCAATAATGAGCAAATTATGACTAAAATAAAACACAAACTAAAATATAATTGCGACAAAAATTAACTCACACTTAAGGTAAAACAGAAAAAAATGAAGAAAGAAACAAAACGAATGGACTTAATTCAAGGGAGAAACTAAATGAGGGAAGAAATTGTACGCAAAGAGATTACTGTGTACATCGTAGCGTGAGAAAAGGGCTTTTAACCTTATACTTAAATTACTTTTTAGTGATCGCTTTTCTTACGTCAATGGGACGTTAGTTTCAAAGCCTCACAAACTCAGAGTGAATGGCTATAGGAAGGTAATAAGCCAGAGTGGAATACGAAGAAACGGGTTATCAGTCCAAGTTAGCAGTTATAGGGGTCACATAGGATGATTAATTTGTTTTTAAGGTAGTTAGCCTCCTGGTTTATTCAATTTAAAATGTAGTGTTCTGTAAGATTCTATGATTTCTAATTCGTTTGACAGGTAGAAAGTTTAGTTAAGATCAGTAACAGATCAGAACAGTACTCTCGGTGGCCAAAAGTAAAGTAGATACAAATATTAAAAGATTAAAATTAAATGAAATTGCTACCCTTATTGCTGCATATGGGGCTTACTGTCACCGATGTTAGCAATAACACATTAGATTTTGTCAATGTTAACTTAAATAAAGTTTCCAAGAGTATTGAGAATTGGTTACCAAATTTTACTTATATTTATTTAGTTCCTAGAAACTTTTCCTTGCAGAATTGTGGAGAATCAATAGAAGTTATATTAAACATTCGAAACCTAAGTAAACTCAGTAATATGGTTTTTTATATATTTTCTAATTAAATAGATTCTCAAAGAATAATTTACTAAGTTAGTGTTGTTCTTGTTAACATAGTTATAATATGTTTTATAGTTAGATGTAAATAGTTTAAAAAAGTATTTTTAAATTTGGAATTAAGCAAAATGATTATGAAATGATTATAAATTAACCAAATATACTCGAATATGACAGTACCTACATAGCGACCTCTTTTGCAGTACATAGCGGTTAATCGCGATGAGAGGATTGAATGTAGGTTAAGATTGAGGAGGTGTAGCTTACATAAAAAATTCGATAAATCATCTCTCAAAATTTTAAATACCTATGTCCTGTATAACTTTAGCTGTAATTTGATAGTAAATCAGAATATTGACTTTTATGTATTATCTCCGACCTTTTATATACTCTTGCAAGACTCGGGAACAGAAATATCTCGCTCCGATCAACATTATTCGAGTGAAGGAATAAATAGTGTGCGCTTGTGGACATACGTGTGCTGTATAATATCTCTTGCATAAATGATTCTGTCATTTCCTATTCATATCCAAACGTACGTATTCACTCCGGACCTGCTACTTCCTTAAAATTATCTTACCATCGCTTTAACTGTCTTCCTGGCCTCTTTTGTAGGTTTTAATCAAAATAAGTCTCTTTATTTTCTCTCGATGTTATCTTAACTTTCTCCATACTGTTTGGACATTTTTTAAATTTAGTTTTACTTTTTATCTTCTTTAACTGTATTTTGTCTCTTTTCCGTACGCTCAATACTCTTCTCTCTAATTCTAGAGATACTATAATGTGTGCTCAAAAATCGGAATATTCTGCAATCCCTAACTTCCATAGTTCGATGAGTCTTCAAGCCGATAGGACCCGAGAGAGATCAATTTAGACATTTATTATACTTAAGCGTAAATAATTTGTAAAAGAATTTTATTCCAAAACAAATGTATAAGGAACAACTAACTAACAAAACTTTGAAAACTATGTGAAGATTTTAAATGCGCAAGCATTTGTGCTTATAATCTTGGATCAAGAATTTATTTTGATTTATATGAAATAGCTTTCCGATCGTTAATTAGGAATTGAGGTTTACTAAATAGTGAGTGTATATTTATCTCTTCGACTGTATCAATATTTAAATAAGCAGTTACACTAAAATTTAATGTAATTTTGACTTATTAAGTTAATAAAATGAAATATATTTAGACATTCGTACACCTTAACAAATTAGTTACTTTGCCAATGTGCCCCCAACCTTGGGAATGAAAATGTTATGTTTCTTGTACTTGTAGTTATACTGGCTCACTCACCCTTCGAACCAGAACACAACGATACTAATTATTTATTGCTGTTTGGTGGTAGAATGTGATGAGTGGGTGGTTACCTAGACGGGCTTGCACAAAACTAATGAGCGCATACAGAATACGTACCCATTATATGATAATATTATGAATTTAGACATGAATATACTAATAGATTTTTAATATTTTGATAAACACAACACATGTATGAGCTCCATCTAGTACCTAGTTACAACAAAGTGAATAGTATAACGACCTGCTGTTCGGCCAAACGGTGACTAAAACTAATAATCTCATACAAATATAACAACATTTATTTGTATAATTATAGATTAATATCCTAGTTGGCACGTCCAACCAAGTATGGAATACAGAATTCTAGCGTCAACGAAAGAATAACAATGGTTCCGGATATGTTATCATGATTGTCTCTTACGTGATGTGCACAAACACTGCGTTTATTGTTTCATTTCAAAGTTTGAAATATCAACTTCATTTATGATTTCATTAATTTATAATTACAGACAAGCACCTTTGGGTTTTCATTTTCTTTCATATCGTGATGGGCGATGAAGAAAAACATTGTGAAGAAACGTGTTGGATGACTCAGTTAAATGTATGTTCACCAATTTTTGGAGTACGTGAAGTAGGCTCCCCAAATCTGGACATGAAAAGGCCTAATTTTTACAATTTGTCTTTCAATAAAATCATTTTGTATAGACCTTTACTTTATCCGTTCAAAGTTGAGACTAGTAATTAGTAATACATAAAAATGCCATGATGGCTAGTTCGATAGAATACGTGAAACTTAGGCGAAGGATTAAATCAGGTCTTGCCCTGATTTAATGCTTCGGCTAAGCTTCACCACTAAATTATCACGTGCCTAATTGGTGTTAACTGCCTCGTGTGGCTAGTCATAAGGCCGCCGATCCCGATATCCTGGGTTCAACCCCAGATCGGGCCAATAAAGAAAGATATTGGATTTGGCGTTTGAAGACTTTCTGGTCATGTCGCTTTACCGTCTCATTGGATTTGAACAATGAGGGAATATAGAGTCACACATCATAGCACACATACTTGTACACTATGACCTGCACAGTTGGATAATCTCTCTTGAGATGGGCCGCCGTGGCTGAAATCGGTCAGCAGGACATCGTCATCAGTAGGTGTATATTTTATTAATTTAAAAATATACAGAATGTAAGCTTTTTAACTGAATATATTTTTATTACATTACCGTCTTGTTGAAGAAATTTAATTTACAATTGAGAAACTACAACAAATGAATTTTTATAAATGCTTGAATTTTTTTTATTTATTTAATACTTAAAAATAGTCCATTTTTATTTAAAACAGTTTGTGACTCACGGTTTTACCCTAGATTTTTGTATTATACATGTAATAATAAAAAATCCTAAAACCCAACAAATTTAACGAAAGCACAACGCTTCTTATCTTATTCCGGTGAAATTACGAATCTTGAATATATTCAAACTGTAGTTCAATTAGTTATTATTAGTTAAAATATACGGGATAACGTAAAAACTTACGCCGCAAAAAAAACATACTATTAATGCTATAATTACATTAGCTGAGGGAAAATTAAATGCCATTGCCATTCCATGCTATTGAAGAGGAAAACTAATTTTAGGGTAGATAGGATTTATTTCCGTAACAGCCTGTGAATGTTCCACTGCTGTGCTAAAGGCCTCCTCTCCCATTTGAGGAGAAGTTTTGGATCTTATTCCACCACGCTGCTCCAATGCGTGTTGGTGGAATACACATGTGGCAGAATTTCTGTGAAATTAGACACTTTCCTTTTTTTTCCTCACGATGTTTTCCTTCACAGTAAAGCACGAGACGAATGATAATATACACAAATTAAGCACATGCAAATTCAGTGGTGCTTGCCCGGGTTTGAACCCACGATCATCGATTAAAATTCACGTGTTCTTACCACTGCCGAGCAAAAATAGCCGAGATGGCCATCTCGCTTCGCCTTAAATATAACATTGGAAAAAAATATTATTAACAAATACGATTTATCGATGAAAGCGAGGATGAGTATGACTACCAAATGTCTACATAACAAATTTTTATTTTTACTTATCTTTTTGAAAATAACTTTCAAAAAGATAAGTAAAAATAAAAATTAAAAAAAGTACTTCGCTGTACTTAGTGTAGTCTACATCAGCTGTAAATAAATAAATAAATGAAGTTTAAGTTGTAATACCTTTGATAGACTCAATCAAAGACTAAACGGTACCTGTACTGCTGCTACCATTGCTTACTCGTAGGAGAATTCAATTACTTACATTTGTAGTCATTACAAATACTACAAGTTTCAATTTATTTCTATAGATTAAGATGATATTATTTTTAAAATAAAAAAATCTTTTCATTTAGATAATCAAATCAAGCTGAAGATTGTGTCAAATTTATTGATAAAACACTTTAATTTACTAAATAACAAATATGATTTAATTTTAGGCATATATATTAACTATAATATTATTTAATAAATTACATGTGATTCACAATCATTATGTGGTGGCATTTCATTAAAGTTAGTAATTACTAAAACGATGTGCTCGTATAATTAGTCCGTCCGGCTTTTGAAAAACAAAATAATTTGAAGTATTATTTGAACAAAATAATTCAATCCGATATTGGTTAGTCGTTAAAATACGTTTTGATTTGATTTTGCTTTATCTATTATCGAGTCCAATATGTACGTAGATAAAAATCATGTGAGCTTAACGGTCGCGATTTTTAATTCGGTTTAATAACTTTTTACAAAACTAAATTAGTGTTATTAAATAATTCATCTTGTGATCAAGCTCGCATACCCATAAAACTTAAAGGCGTTGTAAAATAACTTCCGAATCCTCTGCAATAAGAGAAGTTGCCTAGGTATGGGATAATTACGGCATTGTATGTTTACAAATAATTTTCTCATAAATATTGTAAGAAATGCATAAAATAAAGTCATATCCATCCAATATATACAATTTGGACCCACAATCTTTGCTAATGTGTAGGTGTTCTAACCATTGGGCCATCTTGGCTCTCATTTTTTATAATAAAAATTATTCAAAGAAACTGTTTTGATAGAAAATAAATTTTAAGTCAAACAAGGAAAACCCTATTCATTTTTATAGAAAAATTGTTCAATGTTATTGACGGTGGAAGTAAATCTGGTTCCTAGTAAACAAAGCCCTTTAAAATGTTAAAATACAAAGCAACAGACTAAACAAACGCATGTAAAAATGGTTTTCTTCTCTTATAACAAGTTCAAGTTATAACCCTCGAGCATTATAATTACGCATTTTAAGAAATTTATTTAACCCTTTTGGTATAAAGAGTTAAAAAATCCTTTAGACCAAAACAATCTTCATTGTTAAATTTTGTGAATAATAGCGCCAAGGAAGCGACTGTAGGTATTATTGTTGCTCCAATCTTTATAAATCCAATCATAGAAACAAGGGACATAACATCTTAGTTCCCAAGATTGGTGATTTATTGACGATGTGAGGAATGGTTAATTTTTCTGACATAATATCTATTGGCAATGGTGACCATTTACCGTCAGGTGGCCCATTTGTTATAGAAATAAGAAAACAAGGTAACTGATTGTGAGGGTCAAAATCCGTGGATGTCTTCTGGCTGAGGTGATAGTGATGATTTAATATCCCCGACCCAGGCGAGTACACACACAATAGTAGAACTAATATCTAAGTAGTAGGTAAAGGTATTTAATCCTACATTAATAAGTCCTAATAATATGGTTTGCAATATCAATTTATAGTTAATCCACTTTGTTCGTTTTCTTTGTCATATATTGCACGTCAGTCCAATTTCGTTTCGTAACAAATGGATATCGAGGCTTAATGGCAAACGTGACTTATTTAGGAACGTGGACCAAGCTTCAGGTTTTATATTTCAATCTTTTCTCTCTCTGTCAGTATCTATCTAAAATTGTTAAATAAATATAATATTCAATAGTCCCTATTGCGTTTATGTATGGTCATATATGAATAATTATAATGTAGTTATTTAATATTATTATTTGATAACATTTCGTACTTAAGTTATTGAATTCGTGCTGTAAATAACATCAAATAACGACTTGTTGTAAGTGAGAGAATTAACGATTTGTGATTTGAGTGATTTGTCTACCTTAACTAGTGATTTATTTCGACCTTTAATACAAGTTTTCTCTAAAATCCACTGTTAATAAACTAATATTAAAATTATATAATTTTATAGTTTTAGTGTAATATTATAATATAATATGGAGTACTTACTGGGCACATTTTTAAAGCTTTTTAATTTTTTTGGGGGTAATTTAGTTTCTAAATTAAATATTAATATTAAGCGCACTACTGACGGCGCTGGCTCTTTTAAGCCATTTATACTATACTGATGGAAGCTTAACTTAATTTCTATTCTAATTTACATAGGACCCTTAAAGTAGAATCGTATCATTAAAAATAGAATGCATTAAATGAATTTGCAATGGGCGAAAATATCGAGTAATATACAGAGCACATGACGAATTCACCGGCTCTCTACATTTATTAAAATATTGGTGGTTGTTTTTTTTTTTTAAATTAAAATTCGATCATCCTCTTGGTTTAATGAAATTCGATTCGATCTGATCGAATAAAAAAGAGCTAACAAAATCGGCTCACAATCTGTGAAGCTATCGAGGTACAAAACAGGCAGGCTTTTTGAAGTGAGCAAATATATATATGTACATATATATCATTATTCATAGTATTTGCATTTATTTTTTTCTGAAACGATACAGATTATCGCTAAACGTCCTGTTCCTATTGAGCTATTGAGTCTACCACTATAACTATGAATATGATTACGTTCTGCATACGAAATCGCGCGTTACGTGCGAACACTAGTAAATGTAAAGTTCCGAGTGCATCGAATATTCATGAATTCACAATACGGTTGAATAAAACAAACAGGCTTCAAAGTAAAGGTATAGGGTCAACAGCGAACAGTGCTACGTCATTTGTCACAGCCGGCCGCTAGGTACGTAATTTATATAACATACAAAATGATACAAAGTTATATTCTATGAGATCGCACGGAATATGTTAATAACGTGTACATTGTTGTGTGTGTGTGTACATGTGAAATATTTACAGTAAACGGCACGAAACAATCATGTCACTTTGCCTCTCACTACCGCCTCTTGCGCACGATGCATATACTCTACTTCGTTGATAAATACTATTATAATAATAAGACAATTATTATTATTTATTTATTTTAATTCTGTAACTCTATGTTAAAGAACTTCTTCATTTCTTACACTGTGCTAATGATAACTTAACTCGCCCGCTTGATAGCGCAATGAGAAAGTGGTATGAATGAGAGCGGAGTCCCTACGGCGTTGTACCCTTACACCACCGTCTATGGTTCCATTGCAGTTGCACATTTCGATATTAAAAAAAGAACATTGTATTTCTATGTATTATTTAATATAGATACTTAGGGAAACTATGTATTACTTTCATTTACATGAAACCTAAATTGTGTGAGCTGTGGTTTTTCATGAAAATAGGTATTAAACGCCAATAGCTTTTGTCGTTCCAAAAATAAAGCGAAACTCAATATCCTATATATTTACGAATATAAATCAAAAAGTAAAGACTAGAGGACATTTCGTGATTTTTTATCGACCATTTTTTTATGTTTTACCATTCAACCTTTTAAAATATTATGTACATTACGTTCAATACTTTTATTTGTAATTCTGGATGAAACTGGTTTTACGCATACAATATTGAATAAAAGTTTAGCAATTTTGCTTTATTATCTCTTAATACACTAGATTAGAAGGAAACAAGCTGAAGAATATAATTGATTTACACGATAATAGGATTTCTTTAAAAGATATATTAAATTTTAGACCATTTCGCTTGTTGTAAATAGAAGACTAATAATAGTAGATACATTGGATTTAGTTCTTAGTAGTTAACAAAAGGTAAGGTAAGGTAGCTTACAAAATACCAAATCCTCACTAATATTTTAAATGCCAAAGTGGGCTTGTTTTTTATTTATTTGTGGGCGGCAAAACCCTCGAGTAGATACTAGTTATCAAATAAAAATAAAAATCAAATAAAAAAATAATGCAAAAACCAAATATTTATAACCAAATTTAGTTGATAACTAAATTTACTGGTGGTAGAGCTTTGTGCAAGCTCGTCTGGGTAGGTACCACCCACTCATCAGATATTCTACCGCAAAACAACAGTACTTGGTATTGTTGTGTTCCGGTTTGAAGGATGAGTTAGCCAGTGTAATTACAGGCACAAGGGACATAAAATCTTAGGTCCCAAGGTTGGTGGCGCATTGGCGATGTAAGCGATGGTTAAAATTTCTTCCAGTGCCAATGTCTAAGGGCGTTTGGTGACCACTTACTATCAGGTGGCCCGAATGCTCGTCCTCCTTCCTGTTCTATAAAAAAAAATGTTTTATGGCAATTTGTAAACTTTCTGTGAAAAAATAATAAAAAAAATATTATTATTATTATAAGTATATATGTATGTACATACAGTCGAATAAGGATCTCGTTCTTCTTTGCAATCAGTTAAAAATTAATAAAGTTATGTGTTAATAATGGTTTCAATTTATAATCGCTTACAGTATCAGATTAAGCAAGCTTGGGGCCCGTAGCAAATTCTTTCGAAGGCCCCTTGATCTGCTATGGGTTCTTAAAGATAAAGTGTTAATAAGTTTATAAAACTTACAACATCGAGCCATACGTCATTAGCTCGTCCACAGTACCGCGGCAAAAATGAAATGAATGCATTAAAATCTTATTCATTTATTTGAATTTGCATATAGTTTTTAGTTGTGTATAACGTTAATTGATTTGTCAGCTAATGACCAGTGTGCCTGTATTAAAGTGCAAATATCAGCTGGAGTTGTCAATATCATGATTTCCTGACGACCATTCTGCCTGCAGTGCAAATATCAGCCGTCAAGAAAATGATGTCCTGACGACCATTCTGCCTGTATTACAGTGCAAATATCAGCCGTCAAGAAAATGATGTCCTGACGACCATTCTGCCTGTATTACAGTGCAAATATCAGCCGTCAAGAAAATGATGTCCTGACGACCATTCTGCCTGTATTACAGTGCAAATATCAGCCGTCAAGAAAATGATGTCCTGACGACCATTCTGCCTGTATTACAGTGCAAATATCAGCCGTCAAGAAAATGATGTCCTGACGACCATTCTGCCTGTATTACAGTGCAAATATCAGCCGTCAAGAAAATGATGTCCTGACGACCATTCTGCCTGTATTACAGTGCAAATATCAGCCGTCAAGAAAATGATGTCCTGACGACCATTCTGCCTGTATTACAGTGCAAATATCAGTCGTCAAGAAAATGATGTCCTGACGACCATTCTGCCTGCATAACAGTGCAAATATCAGTCGTCAAGAAAATGTTGTCCTGACGACCATTCTACCTGTATTACAGTGCAAATGTCAGCTGTCAAAATAACGATGTCCTCCAGACGACCAGTTCTGTTAAAAATGTTAAGTTGTTACTCGCGAGCTTGCGGCTTTTCGGGTCACCGTTGGGTCGGGCCCGTGGCATTTTGCCTGCCACCCTATAGTTACGCCACTATATAGGTTACAATGTTATGGGTGATTAATCGTACAGTAGATTACTGAAGGCTCTGTTAGGCTCTGGCAAGTACAAAAAGCCAGAGATGAGATTAGCCTGGCATTGTGGAATAAATTTGATAAGAAACTACCAATTGACTACTGATTTGAAACTACAATATTTTTATTAAATACGTATTTCAAAGTTTATATTTATTACAAAGTAAGGATATTATATTTTTAACTTACTTTAAATTATGTTTATATTTATTTATCTGTTTCTTTTATTATTTTTTACACTTTTACAAAGTAACTTTTCTAGATTTCATGTGGACAAATTTAGAAATAATACTATTCGTTATAAGCGAAATAATGCGAAATAATAATTTTTGACTCATAGTGTTCCTTAATTAATTATTTATCCGCTTCAATTTCGAAAATGATTGTTTGACGTGTATTGTCTTAGTAGGCAAAGGTGGAACGTTTCGGTTTCACGTTATGACATCAAGTAAATTCAGTATACCACGTCTTAATAAGTTTTACTTAAAAAATTACGCTCAGGCAGAGATGAGTGAGTTTAAATATGCGGGGCCCCCTTTCGCGCGGGGCCCGTAGCATTTGCTACTCTTGCTACGTGGTTAATCCGGCACTGATCGCTTACAATAAAATATATAAATTGTTTGCGGGCGAAAAAACGTCAGTCGGATATTAGTAATTAAATACAACAATGAGTTACCTATTATACGTAATGTATAAATCTGAAAAACGTTCAGAAAACCAACTTTTTATAAGTAGTTTTATTAACAATAAAATGTGAACCTGGTGTGTATAATGGCTAGGCAAACAAAATGGTATATGAGTAAATATTACACAAAGAAAAGCTTAAGAAGATTTTTTTTCTGTCCCATTTCAGAAATCGAAAGTTTTTTTTTTTTATCAAAATAAGGTCTAGGAAGGAAAATATTACAAAACTAATAAGAAAGTTTTATCTTAAATGAAAAAGTTTTTGTAAAGAGTTGTTCGCTATTTTGTGCGCTATAACGCAGTTGTGCAAATATCTCAAAAACAGATGCTCTATAATTTTCAACGAAGTATTTTTTTCTTTATTCAAAATAAAGTATTTGAGATATAATCAGTTGAGCAATTTCAATTGTTGTTTATATATATATATTATTAGATGAGGATTTTTTGCAATGCCTCACTGAACTACTAAAGCAACATACATAACATATAATGCAACGCGTTTTGGAGATGGTTTTAGTATATAACTATATAAGTAGCTACACTTCGCAGTCTCATCCGCTTTAAAGTTTGACGTGCCAAGCTTGAATTTCATGTTTATTTCGTAAATAAATACTTGTTCACAAAAACTTACTATAGAGCAGTGAGCGACCCTTTTTATTGTTTTGTTCCTTGAAGTTTATATATATTAAAGCCTCAAATTAAACTGTTTTAGTTATTATAAGATTTTTTTTTTCGTTATTAATTAAAAAATATATCATTGAATGAAATCATTGAGCTAATCAATTCATCCGCCCCTTGTGTTTTTATCATAATAGATATCTCTGCTTTTTTTATATTCTCGATGGTTAATCCAAATAATTATAATATCTCTGTTACTTAAAACCTATTTCTACGTATAATTTCTTTAGTTGGTTTCACTGAGATGAGGTGTTTCTTTCCGAACCGGTGACTAGTAGTGATGCTAGACTTTAATAACCAAGTGTAATGTTTTTGTTTCGTAATGTTGGATAGTTGTGTAGTTTATAGTACACGCGCAACGTACATACAAATGAGTAACGCATGACATGACAGTATAAGAGAGCGTCATGCTGCTTCACCCTTACCCCCAAGGTACGCCAATGTTTCACATCCAAATTTTTGTTTATCCAACATCCCTTAAAATAATCAATATATTAAGAAGGATTACTACAGAGTGCCAAGTAATTTGAACTGAATTTATAGATTAAATGCTATACAAGAATCAAAACAAAGTTCTAGATCATTAACGAGAAAACACAGACATATTGGCTCACACACACAAACAAGAAGTACCTATACTGATTCATAAATTAAAATGATAAAAGTCAGTTTACAAGAGAGTCTCATGGTAGAGGTACTGGTATAGAAAATCGCATCAACTATTATGATCACAGTCACCCCTAGCTTGTCAATCTTTGTCGATCGCAGTGCTATGCAATTACGAATATCGCTGAAATGTTGTTGAAAAGCACTTAAAAATAACGAAGTGCGTGCAATAGATTGCGATGTCGAGTTTCCCGCTAGACTGATAGTATTTACATTGGTTTTTTAATATAGAGTTCTAATGCTTCAATGGAAAATAACATGAAAATTAAACACGATAACTTTTGTATTCTGCATCATTGGCATTTTTATTATATTGAGGTTCGAAATTACAGCAAATAGGACTTAAAATACGATTTTCATAAAATAATTATAGAGGCATTTTACACAGAAATAAATATTTTAACATCAATAAGATTTAATCCGTTCTAGTGGAACGTAACAGCTGTTTCACAGAACTGTGTAATTTTAAAACGTTTATTTTAAATAATAAAATTAAATAGCTGACTAATGTTATAAAATGTTATAAAATATTTATTAATAAAAACTTTAATATATATATATATGTAAAACGGATGTATTGTTATATATATTAATTAAGATTAGGACAAGTAGTCCTGTGCGACATTTATAACGTAATAGTTTACACGTAATCAGTTCAACAAACAACAACTTCAATTGTCGATCTGTTAGATAATTAAGCGGAATGTTGGTCAAACTAACAAATACCCCATGGTATGTACATGTCAGCTGTCAATGTTTGCCATATATGCTCAATATAATAATAATAATGTCTTCCAGACGAATTTTGGCCAATCTCAAGAGAGATAGACCAACTGTGCAAGACATATTATAGTGCACAAGTGTGTGCCCAAACACAGGTACACTCTCTGTTTCCTAACTCTCACGATCCAACAGGAAGGCAATTAGACACGACTGTACATATTTTAGGTTCAGGACTAACGGCTTAATGTGCTTTCCGAGGCACGTGAGTGTACACAATTCCAACTTCCAGACTACGAGCTGCTACTGAGGATTTGTTTGCCCTTATTATTTTAGTAATTAAACTTAAATAAAAATTCATAAAATAATGCAAGATAATAAAATAATTCAAGTTCCAAGTTAGTAAGGTTAACCTTACTAACTTGAAGCGGATCGCGAGGTTACAATATAGTGCAAATAATTTTCGATTTCTCGATTAATTGTCTTTCTTTGTGTTAAAACAGTTATTCATTACCAACAATAGATGAAAGATAGCTTTCATATTTAACATTATTACATCAAGAATAGACGCTTTTGTTCAATAAATCTACTTAAACAAAGGCTTTTGTGTAGGTTAAGACTTTGTGTCATTTAAATATATTTATTCACAGATAATGAACAATTATATTTTTAAATATTTTTTATAGTAATTGGCGACTTTTAATTTAACTTAGAATTAAAAAAAATATTTTCACTTGTTCTATTCTCGTGTCTAGCGTCTGCAGAAATTGTGGATTTAAATAAATTAATTCATGAACGAGTTTGTGTTTAAAATGATCTATCTCGATATATATCTCGGGGCGAAGGGAAGAAAGCTGCACGTGTTTGTGTGTGTCTTTATTAATTTACAGCATTAAAATTACTATACTCATACATAAGCTACATAATTTTAATTAAGACTGTTTGATAATATTTTTGAAAATAAGGTAATTTTCATATTTCGGGTGATAGGGCTTTGTGCAAGCTCGTGTGGGTAGGTAACACCCACTCATCAGATATTCTACCGCAAAAGAGCAGCACTTGGTATTGTAGGGACAATAATATAACATAAAATCTTAGTTCCCAAGGTTGGTGGCGCATTGGCGATGTAAGCGACGGTTAAAATTTCTTGCAGTGCCAATGTCTAAGGGCGTTGGCGACCACTTACCATCAGGTAGGCCATATGCTCGTCCGCCTTCCTATTCTATAAAAAAAACGTGTTTTTTTGTTATAGGTGGGCCAAGGGACGGGCCGAAGCGCCACTGACTTTGGGAACTAAGATGCTAAGTCCCTTATGCCTGTAGTTACACTGGCTCACTCACACTTTAAGCGGGAACGCAACAATACTAAGTATTACTGTTTAGCGGTAAAATATCTGATGAGTGGGTGGTACCTACCAGATAAACCCTACCAAAAGTGTACTTACTGTATAATTCTAACACAATATAAGAGCAAAAGTTTAAGCAGCTATGTGAGCATGCTAATGTTTCATTATAAAAAGCTCAATTATTGAAATATAAAAACAACATAAATACTGCAAAATAGTTTCAATCAGATAAACCAACAACTTGATAATTAGCTGAGATACAAATAATAACTGTGGCGATATAAAACAAACAATAATATATCGTCATGATCAACATTATCAGACTATATGCGAAAACAAATATATAAAACGTAACTCTACGTTATTATGATTTCAACATACACAAATGAGTGTTCGTGGCTTGAAACAGGCAAACATTTAGTTAAGCTTTACATTACTACTGTTGCCTAATTATGATAACTCATACTCGAACAACATAAATCGCATGCATTTTAATGCCCCTACAATATGTAATTTAGCGGTTCTTTCCCAAACAAAATTGATCGCAACAATTTATTATGCATATGGACGATTATTATCGGATATTTAAAGGATACTTGTGGAATACAAATGTAAATTATGATACCATTCATAAGAGTGCTTGACTAAATATTCGGAGAGGGTAGAATTCATAATTTTATCTTTGCCATCGATTAAATCATATATTTATTAGTTAGAATTTAAAATATACAATGTATTTATTTGTATATTTTATTAATTCCAACAGAAATATTTGGTGATAATTATTTAATATATATTTTCTTGGTAATAATTTTGTAATTATATTATTATTATGACTTTAAGTTAAATGTTTGAAGTACAATTAACTTATGATATGCAGCTGAACCTGAACTAATGAAATGCAACCATAAAAACTCCAACTGATGGAGTAACAGAGCAGATTGAATTTGACTTTTATAAAAGAAATTTAAGCTTTTTTAAAAAGAGAAGAGAAAAATCAATTACAGATTTACTCGAAGTCACTATTTGTAATAAAAGATGTTGAAAATGAAACTCGATTTGCAAGAAAATAGCAAAGCGTAACGAGTAAGCAACGAATAGAGAATTAGGCAAAATAATATGTAGCTTTTGGAAATAACTAAAACTTAATAGCTTAAAATAACTGAACATTTTAGTAAGAAAAAGGAAGCTGGATATATTCATAGAGACGTGGAAGATTTTCCTTATCATATTTTCGAATTAAGACGGGTCCCTACAAGATAAATTGAGAAACGAGACGGATAAAGAAAGCTTTGCGTACAAAATGAAAAAAACAAAAAATGTCCTGAAACTTAAGAAATATGATAATATCACCATGAAAGGAAATATATTCAATTGAAATATAATATTATACCACATCTTACATATTATATTATACTTGTAAAACATCGTCACTAAAAAAACCCACAGGGACAGGTTACAAAGATTATATCTGTGTGTATGTAGAATTGTGTATATGTGTGAGTGTGTGTGTGTGTTTTTCTTCTTAATTATACACACCGACAGTCTTTTATGAACGGATGTATTTAAGCAATACATATAATAAAGTTTATTGGATTAAAAGAAACCACAAAATGTAGAATGTCGTCATCGCTTTATTAAAAACTGCGTTTCTTAATATTAATTAATAACTCTTATTGTACTTGTCGAGCTTAGCGTTTGTAACTTTCCTGATTTAACTTGAAGTTTTATTACGAAATACAGATGTGATATAAGTATACATATATTAAATAATAAATATTTTTAATTACGTTATTTTTTGAACCAACATTGCTTATGCCCGTACCTGGGATCTGATAATAATTAGCTATAAAAAATGTTAAATTGCGTTTTTTCAAGAAAGACACCCTAATAGATGAACTTAGATAGAAAAACTTTATCTAATTTAATACAAAATTTGTGCCAAATCATTAGAACCATTATTGAGATACACCCAATTAATTTATTAAATTGCAAGAATTACTCAATTTAATTAAAATTAATATGATAAGATCGCGTTTTGTAAATAATACAGATATATAATACTTATTTAACACTTATACCATATTATTAAATAAGGTGTATTCGCCAAAAAATATCATCATATCACAAATTATTACAACAACTTATGTATAGATCTATAGCACGTGTGTTATATACTTGAGCTACAAAATTTTAAATAATTTATTCATAGACAAAGTGACGTATAATCCCAACAGAGGTGAAAGTTAGAAATAGCATTGGGATTATTGAATAACACTATGTCAAAGCTAATTCATTTAATTTTTTTGTAGACTGAAAAGTGGGCCAGAATAAGTTAAGTGGTCACAATTGCCCATTGACATTGGCATTGTAAAAAATAATAACCATCTCTTACATCGCCAAAGCATCAATCTTGGGAACTAATTAATTTTCCCATGTGCCAGTAGTAAGCTGGCTCACTCGCAATTCAAACTGGAACACAGATATCCTGCTTAGTATTATTGCTTTAAATATAGAATAAATTAACAAAAGGATACAGAATAAAATTATATAAAGATAACTATTGCAGATATTTAAACAATGTATATAAGTTGTCAGAGAAGAAACGAGCGACATGAATAGAATAATGTAAAGTTTTGGGCAAGGCATAAACCTGAAAGTAACTTCTTACAGCGAGTTGAAGAACGTTTTACGATACTTTGAAATTAATTCTTATCTCTTCGAATACTGCGCTTGAATGTTAATGTCGGGATACAAATGGTTATTTGAACTAAATATGCAAAGAACGAATGAATGTTTATTAACTTTTTATTTGTCTGCGAGGAGTAGTCGTAGTAGAATAGGTATGATATATATTTATATGTTCTGTTATCATTTGAAAGGAATTGGAGCAGCGAAGTGGAACCTTCTCCTCAAACAGAGAGGATGCCTTAGCCCACCAGTGGGATATCTACAAACCGTTACTACTTTGTTTATTTTCTATTATTTTCTACTAGTCATCATCATCATCAATTCCTTAATATCACAAAAAAAATCATACAGGCATTAAACTTAACAATACGAGAATAACAATGCGATCTAGTAAATATTTCGCAAATCATTTCAAACCCGATTCTAGGAACTAGTGCACACTGTTCGTTGTATCGTGCACAAAAAGTACGTAAAGCATCGTCCACCTGTCCTTTGTAAATATGAACTGTGCGGGTCACATAACGACGTTGTTATTCTCTCTATATACCGATGTTAGAATAGGAATTCGAAGCGGTCGAGAATTTACTTTTAGTATCGCTGAGTTTATATTTGTTCATCTTAGTTGTCTGTTATGGGTAATTTTTGACAATTACATTAATAAATTGAACTAAATACAATAGATAAAGTACAAGAAACACGCAAAAGGTACATCTACAATAATTATAATCCGCAATAACATGTGCGATAGAGATAGAGATAAGTGAGGGTGTGAAAGAGAGAAAATATTCATAATTAACGTTCTCATCATCATATAGATTAGTTTATTTTCATGCAGAATGCTTATTACTGAGGAAATTTATGCATTAAATGTATGAAGAACTATTCTACGCCTATTTTTTATGGTAATTGTTTATTTATTTATTAACCCTTAAGGATAACTTATGGTCCAAAGGGTGTTTGTATATTAATTTTCCTATATTCCAAAGCGCTTATAAGAACCTTCTTAAAGTGTATTTTGATTTAGTGGTTGTTATAGATCTTCAGGCATATAAAAATACTTCGTTTATATTTTTTATTTATACGTAGATTTCATTTATTATACAACAATAGTTATATAAAATACAAATATAATAATAATAATATCTTTATTCTTTAGGCAACAAGGCCTATACTTTTGGTACATGATAATTAAACATAACATTAGATAGTACATTAATAAGTAGAATCAAAATCACACTTACAATCACAATCACAATCACAAAATTAATCACAATCACAAATAATTAAAATATATAAGAATTAAAAATAAGCTTAGCTTATATGACATAAAAAAGAGCAAATATGTTGAGATAAAATAAAATAAGAAATATAATGTTACTAATTCGAGATATGCCTAAAATATTAATTATTTTTTTTATTTAGATTAATTAAACTAAGAAAAAAAAACTTATAAGCTTAGGTTACTTACTTGTTGCTGTCACAGACTAGACGCTTTTTTTTGCACTTAATCAAAAACGCATGTCGTGTCTACATCATGAAAAATGTAATCATTTGAATTTTTTGATTGTCATTTTGTTTTGTAGACCTATGAACATAAAATAAATAAATAAAACTATATTTTCAAAATCATTCGTGTAAGGACTAAGGTTTTGCTATAGCTCGTATGCTACATTATTTGCAAATGGCTTTGTTGTAACTAAAATTACTTTTTTGTCTTCAATAGAATAAATATAAAAACAAAATTTTCTTCCAAGCTCATTTATTAGTACTATTCTGTCCCCGTGCGTCATAGCGTGACTACCTCATTTTTTTAAGCGTTTCGATAGGTCCTGCGTGTTGAAACAAGCTTTTCAGCTTTATAATATTATGGTTATTTTTACAAATTTATATCATACATCTTCCGAGTCATATAATACAAAAGTACATACAATACAATTAAATACAATATAAATAGTGTTTTCATTACTGTTAAGAATATTAGTCGAAGGAGTATTTAATGTCACGGAGCTCACGCCATTAAATTCAAGAAAAAACATAAATTGACACTTCTGCATCGCCGTCCGCTGTCAAAGCACACAATTTTTATTACTCCATATAATTTTCTTTATTGTTCGCTATTTACGATTTAAATGTAATATTATTTAAATACATATAAGTTTGTTACGTCAAAAGAGTTTTACTTCTACGTACAAATTAACGCAATCATCATCAAGATACATCAAGGCACATGTATGGAACCTTGACGCCATAGTCAAATACATCAAGCTACAACCATACATTGACACCATAGTCTACAATTACCATAATAAGATATTAATTAAATTTAAATTGATAAAACAACACAATTTATATTAATTACACCCTTCTGTATTATTTAAAATTCAACAGCGTTTCTAAAGATTTAACGAGTAACGATTGAAATTTCGATGGGAGCACCTATATCGTGAATAATTAATTTTATGTTACGAGATAAAATTGGAGCTAAATTAATAAAGCGATGCTTCAAAAGAAATTCGAGAAAGTTGTTGTAATTTAAATAGATTAGAAAATATATTTTTATTTACGAAATGATAATAAATAGTTACCTAAATATTAAATGTTTTTATCGGTTTACTCGACCAGTAAAATGATATAACAATAAAATAAAAAAAACCGTTTTGAATATGTCCGATTTAAATATATACTTTGAAAAAAAATATACCGAGAATTGTAACAAGCCGACAGCTAATTTTTTTAAAGCAATAAAAACACTTTTCTGATTATAATGTAATCAAATCAAAATCAAATGTAATATAATGTAATAAATTTTATAATTATTATGGTGAATGTCGCATATTACTTTCTTCATTATTTCACGACGAATTTTTGTGATTTGTTCTAACTCAATAAAAAAAAGTAAAAACTCACGCTGCATCTCACTTGTAAATTATTGAAGACCAACTAACGGTATACCACTATTTTGATATGTGTATCCTTTGAATATTTATTTTTTTAAAGTAGAGAGAGTGCGGTGAGTTATTGGTTTGTCCTTAATGCACCAAAAGTTTGTGCCAATTCTGAATAGCTGGCTTAAAATTAAGTTGCGCGTAGATGAAATCTAGACGTTCTATAATGTGAGTGAAATTAAAGCATGTAATTAAACGTATAATGAAAGATAAGCTGTCTCCAATTCACCGTCTGTCTCCAATAAATCTGACGGGCGGAATATGAAGGAAATTGCCCCCAATTGAAGATTGCCGACCAATCATGTCGATATTGCCTATCTATATAGTTCGGATGATTGATAAATACGTCTCTTTTGTTTTATACTTAGTAAGTAGTATTTTTTGTTTAGTTCAAAATGTCGATAATATTATAGATTTTGATATATTTTTCAAATAATATATATTTTATTTTCAAAAAATATTGTCTTATTAGAAAAAATATTGCTTATACTAGTTCGATTTGTTTTACACGCAGATTAAATATATATTATGTTTTGGCACTTACTATGTTATTTTTGATTTGTTGAAATTTATCTAAGTCGAAATGGCTTAGTGGCCCGGGCAAGTACCACTGAATTTTCATGTGCTTAATTTGTGTTTATAATTCATTTCGTGCTTGACGGTGAAGGAAAACATCGTGAGGAAACCTGCATGTGTCTAATTTCATTGAAATGATGCCATATGTGTATTCTACCAACCCGCATTGGAGCAGCGTGGTGGAATAAGCTCCAAACCTTTTCCTCAAAAAGGGAGAGGAGGCCTTAGCCCAGCAGTGGGACATTAGCAGGCTGTTACTGTATATTTTGATACTCATCTATCATACAATATTTAAAGTTTTATTTTCAACCCTCGGTTTGTTACAATTTTCGGTAACTTTTTTTCGAATATCATTACATGTCACCCAATCATTTTAACGTGATTGAGTAACAAACATCACTACGTACCATCGCATTTATAATATTAGTAATAATGGACGCGAAAACATTAGCAAAAAGGAAAATAATTTCATATTAATAAAATGCCCGAAATTGCCTCGAGATATTATTACCCCCTTACTAATCCCTATCTTACCCTACTAATGTAATAAATGGGAAGGTGAGATTATTTGTTGCGTGGTCCTACTAACACTCTTTAATAAACGACTTGTTCGTAAGAAAAAAAAAGGTATTTATTCCTATCGGAATTTTGTAAATAATTGCAAAATGTCGCGTGTGTAGTTTGAGGGCATGATTTTTTATTGCAATCACAATCAAGATCAAATACAAAAGGGAATCTGATTGCACGAATACAAAAACAATGGATACAATTTGTTGTTGTTTTTTTTATTAAATCGGTCTTTTTCGAATGGAAGCATTTGTTTTTTTTATTTTTTGTTCGTAAATTATACTGTAATGGAAAATACACACGAAAGATACCATGGTATAATCTATTTTTGATTTATTTGAAAAGTATGGAATGTATTTATGTCCTTTTAATAAACATTTTTGAATATTCCATAATTCTTTGATTCTGCTGTATTTTTATTTTAGAATCGAATGGAAATTTATAGAAACAAATTTTGATACATATTTGTAATTTAATTCTTATTTAATTTTACAAGATAGGTAAACGGCCATAATTTCTTTTGTTCCAAGAACTTCACTAAAAAATAACCAATTATTTCACAAGTTACTAGAAAATAACATACCAGAGAAACTATTAACTAAACTACTTTCTTGTAATGTTTGAGGACTTATCGTTTTTATTCTTTGTTACTATACATAGTGTGTATTTATATCATATACTTGTAATTTGTATTGATAATATAATTTATTATAATTATAATTTATATATAATATGTGTATTTTATATTTACATTTATTTATTAGTTTGTTTTATTTGTAGATTAATCTTATTTTATTTATTATGACAGCACCACCTACCTCATATCCTATCAGTTATTACTTTTATTTTTATATTTGTGGTGTACAATAAAGTATAAAAAGTAAAGTAAAGTAAAACTATTTGCAAACATATATTTTCTCGTCACGATATATGACAACATACAGCTTCATTCATTGTCCATATAAGCTAATTTTCATAAATGGCTTGCTTATCCATTGCCAGCGACCGATCACGTCGGCGTTGAATCGAATCGTGCCCACAGATATTGCTTGTAGATACGTCAACGTATTGCAATGTTGTCGTTTATTAGGAAATAGCATGTCTGCGACGCATTACTGCCGCAAATTACGCCTCGACCCACCTACGTTAACTTCGTAGTGAAACGATTTAAAAATTGTTACGTGGTTTTGCGCTCTGGAATTGAAATATCTAGAAATATATTAATGTAAACCAGATTTTTTTAAATTATATTTTAGGAATTCTATTCTATTTTAATATTTTGGAATAAAAAAATAATTGCATATAAAAACAAATGTAATAGTACCGTTTTTATTGGACCAAAACTATAATTGAATATTACATAAATTGTAGATGAAACTGTTAATAAAAAACTGCATATGTGCTTAGCACATGTTTTCTTTTGTATAATGATGACAAACAAATATCACGTACTTATTTTGAAATTGGCACTTATATATAAGAAATATATATAAGAAAACCACCCACTCATCAGATATTCTACTGGAACGCAGCACTACTTGGTATTGTTGTGTTTCGATTTAAAACTTGAGTAAGCCAGTAGTGTACTTACAGGTACAAGGGACATACATTTCTTACAATGCTAATTTCTATGGGCGTCGGTGACGACTTGCCATCAAGTGGCCCATATACTCTTCCACCTACTTATTAAATAAAAAAAATCACCACAAATCATGACTAATCGCCAAATACGTGTACCTAACATAATTGTAGGTAAGGACACCGTACAGGTGGTCAGCAATTACATCTATCTTGGACATCGTTTATCATTTGATCGGAAATCTCAATTACAGGAGATCGAACGACGCATTGGCTTAGTGTGGGCTGCTTTTGGAAAGCTCGAAGATACTTTGACATTCAAACTCCCACAATGCCTCAAGACCAAGGTGTTTAACCAATATGTCTTGCCTATACTCACCTACGGTGCCGAAACATGGACGCTTGCTAAGCATAGCATGCACAAAATAAAAGTGGCACAAAGAGCTATGGAGCGTGCTATGCTAGGCATCTCTCTCGTTGATCGTATACCAAACGTGGAAATCCGACGAAAAACAAAAGTCGAAGATATTGGGAAGTGTATCACGAGGCTAAAGTGGAGATGGGCTGGACACTTGGCCAGACGAGAAGACGGAAGGTGGACTAAAGTCGTCACGGAGTGGTGGCCTAGAGAAGCGAAAAGGCCAGTGAGCAGACCACCCGCCCGATGGTCAGACGATTTTAGAAAAATGGCGGGTTTTCAATGGATGCGATTAGCACAGGACCGAGACAATTGGCGTGCCTGTGAGGAGGCCTATGTCCAGCAGTGGATTAATGTGGGCTGAATATGATGATGATGATGATAGTAAGAATTTGAGATTTTGCAAAAATATTCCTAGTAGATATTATTGAACCTCAGATAACATAATTGAACTGGATTCTGTCATCAAGCGGAAAGGGACAGTACGTGCTTTATTCCAGATAAGCAAAATGTGACTCTAGATCCAATATAATCGAAATTGAATTTAAGGATCAAAATAATAAGTTGAATCGTGTCGTAATCGTGAGTCGTGTTATAATTTGGAAGTGGAATCCTTTGTTCAGCGTCTATTGTTCGGCGCTCCTTCTAAATTTTTGCCTTTAGTTTTGATACTAGATACATAATAAGGGATACAATTTCTCGCTTCATCCCTTCATTGAATACGTTAAGCCACTCTTTAGAAATGTGAAATTTTGCTGACAACGTTGTCGTATGTCGTATCGTTAATAAGTAACGTTACTTATACGATCTATTCACCCTCGAACTGGTAATATGATAAGGCCTCTTAATTTTATTAATATCATCACATATATTAATTGTAAATCATAGAAACCACGTTATGTGTTTTTATACCTTGATTTACTATCAACCTGTAATATAAGGATTGCACGAGATAAACGTTCCATTTTTTAAACCAATAAACATTCGCTAATCGATTTATTGGGCGTACCGAGCTAATGTGTCGTACAACACGCTCAGCGATTTTTTTAAAGGGACTTTTTTTTAAAAGGTAAAATTTATCCTCATAAAAATTAAAATGTTATTTATTTTGGTAAGAATTGATACTTTGTAACAATAAAACTAAAATACATTACCACTATTTCCCCCATTTTTTGTTAATAAAAATAGTAAGCGTAACATATAGTCACTTAATATAACATACAGCCCATGTATGACCTGAAACTGTATACTACAATAATATGAAATTTCCATATCATTCGGATTAGTGGTTTTGGAATGAAAACGGAAGAAAACAAACAAACAAATCTTAACATTTATAATATATTGTTCGAGAAGGTTATCTATTCAGAAGAATAAAAATACATTTTTTTTTCGATTTCCTTTTTGCATCTATACTCATAATTTTTTTTAATTCAATGTTTATGAGAAAAAATGTTCAATTTAAGAATATATATAATAATCGCTGTTTAACAATACACCGAGTTATGTTTCTGTCACGATAAAGAGACATGTCTCGACATTACGTCTTGCATCTTGTCACGTAACCCTCATCAGTAGGAGACATTTACAATCTTTACAACTGGCCTATATAAGAGCCGAGATAGCTCAGCGGTTCGATCACGTGAATCCTAATAGGAGATCGCCTGTTCAAATCTAGCCTTATTTGTTTTTATAGTTTAAGTAGTCTGAGTACGTCTAAGTCGGTAAAACAGCAATACTTTATTGTTGCGTTCCAGTTTGAAGGGTAAGTAACTACAGGCACACGGGATATAATATCTTAGTTCCTAAGACTAATGGCGCATTGGCAATGTAAGAAACGGTTAATATTTCTTACAGTGCCAATGTGTATAGGAGTGGTGACCACTTTCCATCAGGTGGACCATATGCCCGTTTATCGACCAAGTATATAATTAAGCGATTTACGTCGTTGCTACAAAACATTTTGACGAAAAATTTCAACAACAGTTTACTGGCCCAACCCGGCTTATGAACCTAGAACCTTATATACCATAGTCCAATGATACAAAAGGTTTTAATATCACACTAAACATATTAGGAGTATAACACTTCTATTTATTATTTCTTTTTGATTATTTGCGTGTATTATCTATAATTTTAAAGTTAGTTGTCACCGTCCAATATCGAAATAAATACAAAAATATATAAATACAAGCAGATAAAAAATAAACAAACATTTTCTACGTATGGCACAATCTGGTTGTCATATAATCTCGGACACAATTTCGCGGCTCCTTCATTCCGTTTATTTCATCCCATTTTCCTTTTTATACATAATCGAATCAATCTGTGTAAATCGAAATGTGGAGAAAAAACTCGATCGACAATTTTGTTTTGAGTCTTAGCTTATACAACCGGTTGTTAAAAAAATATAGTACAAAAACAAACAAAGTACCGACGTAGTAGATATTAGTATAAGTTATAAAACATAGTTTATTTTTATAAAACAAAATTTAATTTACTTTGTCTTTCTAATCTCCGAATCATATTATTATTTCGATTGATTATAAAAGTTGGATGTGCGTTTTCATTTCCAGGTAGCATTACAGTCAAAATTTTGTCTTCTTACTTGTTACGTCAGTTGTCTTCAGCGTGTAGTTTTATTTATCTTAGCAAAATTCTGGATTCCTAGCCTAGTAAGGATAGAATTCGAACAGTCTGTCCATAATGAGGTCATATATGTAGCAGGTAAATAAATTTTGAAATAAATGCCTATAAGCATCATAGTTTTTTATGTCATTTTGTGCCAATTAATATTAAAAATGGCTGAATTTTAAATTGTGCAAGTCCTTTACAAAAATTTCCAAAGTAATATTGGCTCAAAAAATTATTGGTGGCAGCAGTACCACCGAAAAATTATATACATCAATATAAAAACTTTTGGTGAACTCGAGGGTAATGACTAATATAGAATATAGTAACCGAAAGTTCAATAACTTAAGATAAACGATAAACAAATAGATGTATGAACTTCCGAAATCTTAAGTGTGGTACATATTATAATAATTCGCCAGCGGTTCATTAAAGTTCCCTATTCGTTACGCTAGCTATACAGTATGTTCCATAAAATTAAACAATAACATACCATGTCTCGCTTATGATAATATAATATTTTCTAATTCGATAAAAATACATGCAAATATCAACAGTCTGCCGTTTGAGGAAAAGGTTTGCAGTTTATTCCCCCACGCTGCTCCAATGCGATTTGGAAACTTACACAGTTATATAATAAATATATCTATATTGTGTTATATATTTAATTTATTACAAAGAGATACATAAGAATTCTTGTACAAATAAATTAATGCCTCCGTTACAGGCGACACCGCATTAATATCGTTAACAAACAAAAAACAATTAGGCAAGATGAATATTAAGTAGTTGGAATAAAAAATATTCAGTTATTACAACAACTTCATCTTATATATTATGTTTAAGTAAATTACAAACTTCATCGCAAAAAAGAATACAAATAGTTTTCTTAAATTTAAGATGACACAGCAAAATCGATACTATGATTATTATTATAAATATCCATATCATGTACTCGCATGTCATCAACAAAATGGTGTCTGGTTTAAAGAACAGGCTGTATATTACTTACGTTTCGTTGTATCCAAACTTACTGCAACTTGCACAAATGCTGCATTCAATAGTGTGAATTTACTTATCCAGAACTTTGGATATAACAATGCAGCTTTGTTATGGTATGTGTTTGTGATTCCTTTGTTCGCAAATGTTACTTTCCATTATTAGCCGACCTGGAATAAGTCTATCTTGGGTGGTACTCCCATAAGCCGAGATGGCCCAGTGGTAAGACCGCGTGAATCTTAACCGATGATCGTGGGTTCAAACCCGGGCAAGCACCACTGAATTTTCATGTGCTTAATTTGTGATTATAATTCATCTCGTGCTTTACGGTGAAGGAAAACATCGTGAGGAAACCTGCATGTGTCTAATTTCACTGAAATTCAGCCACATGTGTATTCCACCAACCCGCATTGGAGCAGCGTGGTGGAATAAGCTCCAAACCTTCTCCTCAAAAAAGAGGAGAGGAGGCCTTTAGCCCAGCAGTGGAACATTCACAGGCTGTTACGGTACGGGTGGTACTCACTGATTATTATACTCTTACTAATTTACTGATTCTAATAGAAATAATTACAAACATGATAAAAATGACGATATGAAATATCAACAATAAGCTGCCATAAATACATATGTATATACATGACATAAGCTTGCCTTTTAAATGATATGTGCCCTCATTTATTTTTCCTTTACCCACAAAATTGATAAATTGTGATTCTAACAAATTATCTTAATTACTTAAAAGTACCTAAAGAAAAATTTTGACGATAAATATTGAATTTGTATTTATAAGAAAATTGAGCTAAAATAGATTAATAGCTAATACATACATACATCATATAGAATTATTTTCATATAAGGTTCCGGATTAAAACTTCGCGAGTTGTAAGGGGAGTCATCATTTACCATGAGTTGGCTCACTTGTCAGTCTGCCTACCTAATACCATAAAAAAGATAATTTCATATACACCATACCAAAGCATCCCAACGTGATGGAACAAGTTGTAATGACTCCGAAAACAATTCTTTAATAGAAGTACATTACCGTAAGAAATAAATTGTATCCGATAGCTGTAAAATAGTATATTTTATTGAAATTCAGTCGAGTAATAATAGCATAGTCGTTAAAAACTCTCGTTTCATATATTTACCGAATACTTATTGTACGTCAGTAATCGTTTTTGAATTACGAGTAAAGAGTCGTTCCTATAAGTTTTTACGTTACGTTATTTCGACTACAAAAAATACGTTTTTTTATTTTATTGAAATGCTTTTGAATTAAACCTCGTAGATAATTCTACCAATCATTATTTGAATGTATCGATATTTGAATATATTTAGTAACTGTAATAATAAATATTCTTATAGTATTTTTTAATTATACAGTAGATATATATTTTGAAATTTCTTTGAACTAAGTATTGTGTGAATAATTTCTACGTTTAAATGACTGCGTATTTTTTTCATAAATAATAGATAAACTGTCTGATGAAGTCACGTATGTACTAACGAGCAAAACTGGAACATATTCCTTTTATACACGAATCATATCATAGAGGAAAAAAAATCCTTAAAACCACTTTAACATCGTTAGGAATTTATTTACTATTTCGTATGAACACTTTTGAATATCGAATAAAACTGACATAATAAAAAAAGAAAAAAAAAACCTAATAACTCAGTGAACGTTATACGTTGCATTTTGAGACCCAAGGCTCCTAAGCGCTTTGACATTTGAGGCCTCCCATTCCGAAGCGATTATTGTAAAATTCTATCATTTTCGCTGGGTGGAGGCCGTCCGTTGGCGAGGCTCCTAGGTCAGTTTAAATTCTTATAGGCCTAGATATAAATCCGGGCCTGGCAGTATGTGGGTTCGAACCCGGACAAGCATCACTGAATATTCACGTGTTTAATTTGGATTTACTAATTTATTATTATTAAGTTTTTAAGATAAATTATCTCAAAAACTTCGTAACGAAAACTTGTATTTCGATACAATGAAAAATCGCTACAAGTGTATTCACCAAATCGTTCAGCAGCGTAGTGAAATAAACTCCAAACCTTCTCAAAAAGGAGCAGAGGCTTATGACAGCTGTAGGAAATTTAAGGCTATTGCTTTTTACTTTAAATTAATTATAAGGGGTAATTTCAATTTTAAATATTTTAACAGTATGATAAATTTTAATTCAATTAAAGCAGATTCAGCACGAAATAACCTTAATGAGTTTCCATCATAAATTTCTAACGGTAATAATAAATAATGTAATTTTCAAAAGGAACCACCGAATATGATGTAATGGTGATGTAATAAGTATGAGATGTTGATTGAGATCATGACAGTACCATTTTTACGTATATATAGAACTTATATAATTTAAGTTCCTACTCGATTTTTCGTTGTAGGAAATACTAAACGAAAACAACTTCCAATATAATTTTTTTTCCTGCTTCACCAAACAATTTTGTACGGATACCAAATAAGAATTTCTATAGCAGGAAATAAAATGCCCCGAGAAAACTTCGAAAATTTATTCCGTATAACATTTTATCAAATTAAACTGTAACATAATCGTTTAATTTCTTAGAAAAGCAATTATCCGGATTGTATAAGGCGTATTTTATATCTCGGTATCTTATTACGTGCTCTAAAGGTTTAGTTATGTTAAGCTACCGAGCCCTTTCAAGACGAACAAATGGTCGCTATTTAGCCTTCCCTTTTCAGACCTTTCCTGTCACTAGTTAGGCGCACTCCGAGCGCTTTACGGTGGATTATTTGAGACCTTTGTATACAGAAAATGTGAGGCGACTAGCTTTAAGAGGTAAAATGTTCAACGTTGACGGGTTTAATGAGCTATGCGAGTATACTGTTTGTGTTTATATTTCAAAGGTAAGAACACTTGGTTTTAATGGAATATTAAATATTTATGTAACAGGAAATAGTAGTTTATGGTAAAAAATCTTAGCAAAATCAAAGTATACTCTTATAAAGAAGGCTCATACAAGCAGTTTTGAATAATACAAGATAAAATTTTAAAACAAAGCTACAACCGGTTCGAAATATATAAATAATAATCTTTATGTCCAGACCATAAGTCTTTGTTGTTACATACTAAAAACGATGTTATAATTAAGAGCAAAAAAGAATATTAAACCAAAAAATAAAATTAGTATTCAATAAAACTTCCCTTACGGCTTATTTTAAAAGTATAATTGGAACACACAATCGCCTGTTGACATGAGCGTGTACATTATTCCAGCTCCTTTAGAGCGAGTTGCATGCCAAAATGCTGAGAAGAATTTCGGTACTACTCACAAGCTCATCATGGACGCCACGTTTTTGCGGATGATTGCGTAAAAATCATCCAACCGAGATGATAAAACTAGCAAGAAACTCAGTAACTCTTTCTCATCAATAATAATTCATAGTTAATTCAATTGATGTATCATCTTTTGTAAGATCTTGTATTTTGACTTTGTGTGCAATAAATTGTATTAAATAATACATATTTTACACACAGTCATCTGTTCCTTAGGCAACTTAATGCCTGTGTTAAGTATCATCGTGTGAGCAAAAGGATGTATGTACTCACTGGATTTTCTTCAAAAACAGAGAACGAGCAGAGGATTTCCGCGGTGTGGTTTCGTGACACAAACACACTTTAGTTACTTGTATAATAATAATAGTAATTATCTCTTCACTAATTGTAGTGATTTCTATATCGAATTCGGGAGCTAACCGTCGCACGCGCGCCGCATAGATTATTATACGCCTTTTTGCAACTGAGCGGGGGCGGAGGAGGGGCGAATGGACCTCTCGTTTGTGTGCGTTTGGATTAGTGTGCGTGTTAGTGTTATTAATATCATTTTATGCGTGATATATATTTATGATAGGTACTTATCATTTATATTGTTTATTATTTAATTTTATTTATTTATTAAATGACTTTTTAGTCTTGAAAATGAAATTGAAAATTTATATTCTTTCATAAGTTAAATAAACAATATTATTAATATAAATGAACGAAGATGAATAAGAACTTTAAAAGAGATCCTTTGTTTATTTAAATTTGAAATAAACCATAGCATCAAGTTGAATTTCAATGAACGAATAAAATTCAAATAGTATTTGCTAACGTTATTTATAATCCAATATCAGGGATTGTTTGTTCGCATCAGAAGAATTGTATTTGTTGCTTTACTAAAATATTATATTATTTACTGAATTTGATCTTCTTGCATGCAATTCAATTTGTATTATATAAAGAAGATTTAATAGTATCATGATAATCTTTGAGAAGCTTCGTTTATCCGACAAGTATTTAATAAAACTGGGATCCCTAACGCAATAATATACACTATATACGTTTTTCAAACTCGTCTGGGTACTACATAAGTTATTCTACTGCTAGATATCGCTTTCATAATACTTTGTATCACTGTATTGCAGCTAAGAGGTTAAAACGGGATAGTGTATTTACAGGAACAACGGAATTTCAGATCGGAATTGGTTGTGTGTGCTGTGTTTTGGCAGTGTAAGTTATTCCACAGTTTATAAGGTGGTTTACACCGTAACAGCCTGTGAATGTCCCACTGCTGGGCTAAAGGCCTCCTCTCCTCTTTTTGAGGAGAGGGCTTTGGAGCTTATTCCACCACGCTGCTCCAATGCGGGTTGGTGGAAGGTGGTTTACACAGGCAACTATTATAATCAAGTGACGATGATATGAACGGAGGTTCATAAGGGTCACCCCTTATGAAATTGAAATTTTATCAAAATCATTTCTATGGTTTAGCCATGAAAGCATCACAAACAGAAAGACGGACAGAGTTATATTTCATCATTCAGATCATTAGGTTTGTCATGTCGAATTAGTACATTAGTAATTCATAAGCAACAGCAGTTCTATCATTAGAACACTCCATTTAGTTTTGTCCACAGTTTTTGAATTTTATTACCAGTTAATAAGTATTAGTAAATAATAAAAATAGAATAAGCAAATAATTAAAATATTTATAAAATTATTATCTTAGCGGAATTATTTCGAACTTTAAAGATGGGATAGAACATTAAAACGAACTTCAGAACAAATCAAGTTACAAAGTTACTCGAAACGTCAGAGATACTATTTTACAGCTTTCATTTCAACAAATTCTCATGGAGATACAAATCTTTAAGCTTAAACAAACATTAAGAACTTCCTTAGTTGCATGACTTCAGCAAAGCTTCAAAGAATTCGACGCAACATTCTGATTTATAGTTTTGATGTATACTGTTATAATAGCTACCCGCCCTGGCTCCGCCTGGGTAGAATTAGGATCTACATAAAACGGTTATATCGCAATATCTATTGGTTTACGCAACGCAGGTCAGTAAGACTTCCAGTCGGCATGTGTTTTTCCGTCATCTTCTACAATTTTTGTCATATTTCAGTCAATTTACACAATATTTTGATGAATTATACACCTAAACATTTGTTATAAATTACTCCGTTCATTGGTGAAAACCGTATGAAAATAATTTCGGCAGTTTTTGAGTTTATCGCAGTCGCACAGACAGATGTGGTGGGGGCACATAGTGTTCTAATATGTAGTGATATTTAGAATGGAACCATTTATATAAAATGAGCGTCGTTGGCCTTACCACTATCCTACTTTATAATACGGATTGGGTCAATAAAGTTATTTGGAATTGATCTTTTTTTCTGGTCGAATTACTATTCTATCGGATAAATTTTTTTGTTCAGCTCTAACTCTTGACAAAAATTGCTATATATTTAGGATTGAGATAGATCTTATCTCCGAGGTAATTTCTCATGAGCGGCACGAGATACTGATTTAAATTAAAAAAAAAACTAAAACTTATTTTCCGAAATTACTAAGCAGTATAAAGATAAAGTTTACTCGACTAAAGTGTTTACAAGGCTTAACAAACAAGATGTTTCCAGTAAAACTTTATTTAAACATTACAATAATTTCTATTTGTATTTGTTTTTTTAGATACTCAATCCAAAAATCTCTTAAAATTATTTCTCATATTTATTAAAAAGGGTACGTTTCACTTACACACGGCCGCATAGCAAATGCTAAACAAATAACCTTCGTTCTGAAGGTATCGGGTCAACAGCGGCGGTGTGGCCTCATTCGTTTCCGTCAACCAGGTAAACCCATTAATATGTCTCTAGGCAAGTCGCGATTGCCGTAAGATTTAGTGACGACCCATGAGCCGGAGGGAAACACTTATAGTGAAAGTTTTGCGAAGATAAGAATAAAAATAAATTAAAATAGTTTCAATTATATTTAAAAAAAAAAAACTATTACAGAAGGAAGACAACTGGTACCCAACAATAAAGAAGACACAAAACGAAAAAAGAAACAGAAAGCTAATAGTACTCCAGAATTTTTGACTGTGTTGCCTGGGAATAAAAACAAGCAAGCATATCCAACTACCAAACTCGATCAAACAATAGAATGACACACCAAAGGCAGACTGCACGTCTGTGGAGATTAAAAAGAGTGAATGAAAAAAAATCTGATTTTATTCTATTCGAGTCGGCGCAGTCGCAATAAATTTATACGATATCGATAGAATCGAGATATCGAAATTATTTTTAGGAATGGTTTTCTAATGGCAATATTATACGACTAAAAGTAGTCCCCTTAATGTACGATAAAAGGTTATATTTGACGTTCGCCTGCTCTACGTTCATCAACGATAGTCGTACATATCAATATTATAGGGATGCAGATAAATTCGATAATTTTACTTGATATATCAAATCGATAAGTAATCAAGATCAAAAAGATATGTCAATGTTTGATGTATTATTGAGATATGTAAAATTTATGTATTTCAAAATTGCAATTTCATTTTAATTTTAATTTTTACGGATTGAAATCGGAGTAGTTAATAATATTTTAAACATTCACATCACTTAGTTCAAGTCATTTAGTTGTAAAATGGCTGTAATTATATAAATCTTAGTCCAGATTAGTCTTTGTTTCAGCCAACATTAAGATAATGCATAAACTTAAATGTTAAAACCAAAATACTGTAACACAAAGGAGTGATTGTAAAGTTTTACTTTAACTAATTTCATTATTTATGGCACTAATTGAGGTCAGGTTAGTTGAGTCAGACCTTATTATTTCAAAGTATCTAACTTTTAAAATGGAAAGGTTTCTAATAATATTAAGGGTGGGCTGAATATTCTAATTGTGTTATAGCGCTAATTATTTATCCGAATATACTTGCTTTAAAAATTTGACGTTTCGCTTATATTATCTTAATTTAAATATAATATTTAATTTTATTTACCTATGCAACTATATGGAGTGCATTTTTTACTGTATATTAATTATGTTACTTTTTTTTTTTAATTACTGCATTTGGCTCACGCAGTTAGTAGTTGTGTAGAAATATTAAGTGGTTCGTCAGAGCGTAACGATAGCAAGCGCAAGTGATCCCGTGGCGCTCCTCATAAAGACGGAAAAGGTACCGCTGGTTTTTTTGTGGGTATTCCGAAATCCGGAGCGTACTGGGCGCTTTGAACACTGGTGAGCGCCACATACCCACTGTTGCCGTGGGGGAAACGCGTTTTGCATATTTCCAGTGTTAAAAAAAAAGGAATATTAAGTGGAATAAAAACATTTTCACTAAAAATTGGATTAATACTTTACTAATAAATAAATATTATCAAGGATACTATCTACAATGTGCTAGACTTAATTGTTAAATGTGTCTCAAATATTATTTAATAATTGTTATCAATGTACTATTCAGGGTCAAAATACATTAATAATATGAATAATCTTAACCGTTGGATTAAAATTTTTTATATATTTATTTTTAAACAGTTATGTAATGTATAAATCTAAGGAATATATATATATTTTAATGTTTATTTCAATATCTGAACTAGCCTTTATAAGGACTGCCATATAACCTCTTATTCTCTAGCACAGATTATGTCAACTTTTACATCTTGTATCGGACGCAATCTATAAAATTATATTCTATAGAATTAGTTATCTGTGACAAATCATAGTATCTACACGAATATCAAATTTGAACAATCTTTTTGCTTAAGATTAGTAATGTATTGAGAATGATTATAGATTATAACTTGACGCTACGAGACACGTTGATGAAGGAGCAACTTTTAATGCAGTCGAAACTTCACAGCGCACCAAGTTTACAATATAAGTTATGCATGTAAATAATATGTGGTTAACAGACTTGAATTTTAACCAAAGATTGAGGATTCAAGCTCGAACGTTTAAGTTGATTGACTGATTTTTTATTCATCGTGAGGAATTGGAGCAACGTGGCGGAATTAGCTCTAAAACTTCTCCTCAAGAAGAAAAGCCAAACTTTACCCAACATGAGGGACATTTACTTTTATATGTATTGTTTTCATTTCTCGGAACGTGTTCAGAAATGATAAAGCAAAAATGGAAAACTGTACACCATGTTGTATAGACATTATTGTATCATACGATCATCGGAGTGTTTGAACACGTCGGGGAGCTCGGCTGGCGGTTTCATTCGGAAAGTCAATATTGATTCGAAGTGGCGATGTTTCATAGTGTGATTGCATTGCAAATAGTCTGTTATCTACATATTGAATGGAGTCTAATGGGTTGGGTTTGGGTATCCCACAATGCAGTGCATACTTCAAAACATAGAATGTATGTATATGGGATGCATACGCGCATTTATTTATTTTCATTTCATTTTAGTATTTTTAGGTTTCCCATTTTTATTTGCACTTTGAATATATTGATAATATGAATTTATATTCTCTTTATAGTGTTCAGCTTGTGAATAAATCCTATGTGTATGGATTTCAGAATAAAGCTCTTAATATGAATTTAAAAAAAGTGAATAAATGTTTTTAAAAACAGATTACCTATATTTACCATTTTTTAATTATATTAACCATTTAGGGCTATATATGTAATCGAAGACTTCATATTTTAAATAAAAAAGCGTTTTATATTAGAAAATATAAAATCACACTTTGTATCTTAAGTATCATTTTTAATATATATAAGAAAATAATTTAAAAAAATGTTTTATTTTAATGCGAAACTGTTTTGGGTAACAGTTATGTAATTTTAATTTATTTGTATTTTTAGGAATTAAACAAACAAGTAAATTTGACATTACACAAACCGCTTATATACTCTTTTAGAAAATATCAATAAAAATTGATTATGACATTTTATAACAAATGTATAGACAGTGATAGTATAATAAATAAACAAAGTAAAAGGCGATTAAAATTTGCAACTGATTTTGATAATTCTATTTTAATAAACTGCTTTAAAATACGTGATTGGAAGCAAGTTTTACCGAGCGAAGAGTGGAATATTTACTGGTCGAATACTCTCAACTGCCGTACCCTTTTCAATCATGAAAATGGATACAGATTTCAAGACAGACAGTTAATAAACCATTTCCCAAATCACTACGAGTTAGTACGGAAAGATTTGTTAGTGAAAAATATTCACCGCTATCAAAAGAACCTCGAGAAAGCGGGTCACCCACTTGCCGAGAAAATTCAAGAAACGCTTCCAAGTGCCCATAAAGTTACGCGATATTTATATTTAGATTTTATTCCTACAACGTATGTGCTTCCGGTAAACTACAGACGTTTTGTTGATGAATACCATAAATATCCACAATCGACATGGATCCTCAAACCATGCGGAAAATCACAGGGCGAAGGCATTTTCTTGATAAACAAATTATCCAAGCTTAAGAAATGGTCGCGAGAATCCAAGAAATGTATTCAAAATAATTTACCTAGCAGAGAAATGTACATTATATCGCGATACATAGATAATCCGCTTTTGATCGGCGGAAAGAAATTCGATTTGAGGATTTACGTTTTAGTGACATCGTTTCGTCCTTTAAAAGCTTATATGTTTCGGAACGGATTTTGCAGATTTTGTTCCATAAAATACAACTCAAATGTCTCGGAACTTGACAATATATACATTCACATAACAAATGTTAGTGTGCAGAAACACGGCGAAGAATATAATAGTCAACATGGAGGCAAATTGAGTTTAAAAAATTTGAAGCTCTTTTTAGAAGGCACGAGAGGTCAACATGTAACAGCACGTTTATTTGAGAACATAAAGTGGATAATAGTACACTCCCTCAAAGCAGTTGCGCCGATTATATCAAATGATCGTCATTGCTTCGAATGCTACGGCTATGATATAATTATTGACGATAATTTAAAACCCTGGCTCATTGAAGTTAACGCTTCCCCTTCTATGACTGCGACAACGAAAAATGATAAAATACTTAAATGTAATCTCTTTGATAATATTTTATCCGTCGTTTTACCTCCAAGCGGAATTCCTGACGCGCGATGGAACAAAACGCCCGACACTAATGCTTTAGGAGATTTTGAAATACTAATCGATGAAGATTCCATTCTGAATGAAGATTTAAACGGTAAATAAAATACATTTAACAATTCTCAAGAGCAACTTTAAAATATGAATTTCTTGCTTAAAATCATTTTGTTTCATTTGTATTTTAACTAGCAACAATTGTGCTTATCGATAATGAAAAATACATGTTTATTATATTCAAAATTACAAGAAAGGTTAGCTAAACTTTTAAATTAAAATCACTACCTTATAGTTTTATTGGATTTCAAAAAAAATATCTTAATATGCTCTCCTCTTTTTATTAGTGTAAATGATTGACAACGTATTTTTATCTCAACCATATCAAATATCTCAATTTGGAAAATATAAACAACATTAACACAGATATCGTGATGGCAAATAAATAAATAATAATGTCCTAAAACTCTTTTTAAATATCTTCAATTAGAAGAAACTGCGAAAACTAATATCATTTAACAGTCACAATACAAATCTTTGAGCTCATTCTAAGCCGTCGCAAATATTTGAAAGTCAAGTATGTCAGCTATACAAAGATGTTATTCGATTTCAATACATTGCATTCCTCATAAAAATGTCCCTTTTTATTACTAAATATGAGATATTAATAATAGTCCACGGCGTTCAATCTCAAGACAGATTAACCAACTGCACAGGGCATACTATAGTGTACTGTCCTATAGTACATTCTATCATAATCCGATGGGAGGGCAACCTGATACGACCGGAAAAATTATATAAGAATATTTTTATGTGAAATGTTTTATGTAAATTGTTTAAAATAATAATAAAAATGTTATACTTTATTGAACTCCAAACAAAAGTAAAACATTGTTAAAATATACAATCTTCTATCGGCGGTCTTCTTATTAATAAAAATATTATAATAGAAAACCTCAAGTTAAAAATATATTTTTTAAAATCAATATCACTTTTATAAAATCGTATATTTGTGAAATTATTTTTAAAAGTCCACAGTATCTACGATTGAAGATGAAATGAAATTTTTCGGTCAGCATGTGTGCCCTGAGTTACGATCGGCCCGCAAGCCAACTTATAACGGAGCAGTGTTGGACGGAGCTAGAACAATATTTTTTACTATTGCAAAATTTTCTCTCGACTAAATGAAGCTGTATCTTGCCATCGGGTGTGCTTTATTGAATTTGAGACGTGAAATATACTTTTAACACAACTGCAACTGACTTACGAGTGACCTAATTTTTGGTGCTTTGTAAATTGTTTTGAAGTCTGTACTTCTGGTAATTTCTGCATAACAAATAATCTGAGTTCACTTGGAAACGAAAATGCATTTTGATATATTTTTTAATACATAAATTTCTGAGAATAATTTTTCATTCAAGATTATAACGCCTAAGTTTATAATTTAAATATTATTAGTAATCAAGTATTATTCTCAAACTAATGTGGCAAATAATTTATAATACCGTAATGTTTATACTAAGACCTTGAGTGGCAACAGCGTTGCTGGCACGCCCTCGCTGGCGGGACATCACCCCTGTACAAGCTCTTTTTTTATGCCGTCTATCGCTGGCAGATAGTGGTGTTTATTTAAAAAGTTTATGGACGTCTATTTTTCTAACAGCGATTTTAGCTCACCTCGCCGCTTTATCAGTTTCAGCTTGCAAATATGCCTAAGCTCGCTTCATGCCAGTAGCTAGCACGCCTCTGAAAAGTGAAATTATTTATTTATTTGAGAAGACAATATAATATACAAAGTACCTAATTCTAAAAATATATTAAACTCTGAAAAATATTACAATGTAAATCACTTTTTCAGGCTAACTCGTTATGTAAAAAATAGACATACTGTTACACTACTGGCAACAGTAGCCTCTGACAGTCACTTCCTCGTGTGTCATAACATAATAAACTCGTGCCCTCATATATCAAACGCAAGTATTTTATTCGATAAAACAATATTTTTATTTCTTCAAGAAAACAAGCATTATTTTCATATTATACAACCACAATCCATTTTCTATTTTCTCTCGCAAATACGGAACACATTTATTATGATAAATTTCTTTGGTTGCACATAAATTTACTTGCTTCGCTGAACATTATTAGGGTGGCGTATGTGGGTTGCTTATTCCGATCTATACATACTGCGTATATTATCTCAAAGTAATTATTTTCCTTTATTGACCTAGAAAATAATACTAGTACAATGATTTAGTAGGGTCATTGCAGTTCCCACTGTTGGGTAAATGGTTTTCCTCCTGTTTACTTAAAGTAAGTACGACTTTAAAGTTAACTTATTAAACCACACCGAAGGTAGATTAAATACGAGTGGATTTTATTATAAGACGCATATAGGTTTCCTATCATTTTAGATGATAAACACAAATTACATACATTGCACATAACATATTACCTTTAAATAAAATAACTTACCATTGTGTAAAATTTACAAGTTGTATAGTTTATTTGAACTGGTGTTTCTTAGCTCTTTAGACATAATTATAAATATATTTGTAACACTTACAAGCAAGGAAAAAAACAGAAAGCTTTAGTATCAATATAAAAAAAAAACAACGCAATCTTGTTATTTTTTTTTCTAGTAATCTCTTCGAAACAACCCCACAGATATACTAACGGGACACATCGGGCAAGTGCTATATATAAATATAACATATATACAATAATAATAATATCATAAATAAAAAAATATCATATTAATAAATTGAAGTGTCTATAGAGCATATTCAAAGCTAAGAAAAACGAAATATGAATTTTAAACAAAAATGTTTAAATAAAAACAGCATCAACACAAATTCAATTAAAAATTTAACGGCCAAGATAAAACCATCTCTGCGTTTTTCCGCAGGCGTATGAGCGCAAAAATAAATTTACTATGCATGCTCATTTAAAATCATGATGATGACAATGTAATGATAATTGCATTATTGTGGTACAATTTGTGTCCGCGGTTTATACGAGCGCAGTCAACGAATACGCGACAGAAAATTAAAAAAAAACAAAAGAGCAATGTTTTAAAGTTCTAATGTAATATTTCCCCTCCAATTATGCTTACAGCTTGCGATGACCATAACAATACGAAATTTTACATTTATCATTAATCAAATGAATGCTTATTATACTTTACAGGATTATATAAATGATGAGAGTTCTACTCAGAACTCTACTCATTCGTCGATTACTCATTCGTCGATTTTCATACAGGATACACACATATAATCAACATGTATTTTATTAGTTGATTAAAATGAATAACGACTATTCGTTTCGATAGAATCGACATTCCGAACCAGTAGCTTTAAATTTTTTTTGAAATAATGATTCAAAAGTGCTTAAGTAGCGTATATTTTGATTTTGAATAGTCTTAGGGGTTAGGTTCAATCCTGCGACTTTAACATTCCAAGGCGACTCGTATATCGTTGAGTTATTCAAACCTAATTTGTAAATCATATATAATTATATAAGTAAAACTGTTTGGGACTAATATACTTCGACCCTTTGACCGGTTACGATAAAAGTTAGTTTATATAGATAGGACGTCTGCGTCGGTCTTGCCAGTATATTTTTTGTTAAGAACTAAAATGATCTGATTCTAACAGAAATATATAATATTTTCCATTAAAATATCGTTGTCATCTATAACTCCATAGCTACTTTATGTATTTAAAATAAATGTAATTCATATATATATATATATTCTATATTATTATATATATATATATATATATATATATATATATATATATATATATATATATATATATATTCACTTTAAAAACAATCGTTCAACATTCTGTCTGCATACATTGATTTAGCTTGTGGCTGTTTAATTGAAATCGAAATATTTGTTTTTTGATGTAAATTTTTAATGTGAACGTTCCATTATGTTATGTATTTAACGTAAATACGACGCGATACGTTTCATATGTGAAAATATCTCTCAATTCAACTGTACCTATTTACATATATTACAATGTTACATTGACAAATAGTCTATAGGTAAATGCATGCGAGAGGCAGAACGACACGGAAATTGCTATGAATTGGAAACATCGTCACCCCATGCATCGCAGAATTCCATTGGATATTCCAAACTTATGTACCTGCACGCGAAAGAATGTTTTGAATAATATTACAATTTTTATTTACTGAAGTTGCGTTATTTATTTCAAATGTATCATTTGTTTAAATAATATTTACGTGAATCTCAGCCGAAGATTGCGAACACCCAGGCTAGCATTACTTAATTTTCATGTGCTTAATTTAGGCTTATGATTCATCTCATGCTCTTCGTTGATCGTAAAAGAAAAACACTAGGATAGCTGTATATGTTAGATGTAAGTCTACCACATATTTATTCACCAATACGGCTTGAAGAACCATGATGATTCAATTACACGTTATGTACCTGAATTTTGTAGCAATTAAAGGTGTAGTACCTATGTCGTTATGTTTTTTAATTAAAAAAATAAATTACTTAGTAATATAATAAATACGAGTAACATTCTATTAAGTCTGGCTTTCTTATTATTTTAAATCAGTTGATGAACTGGCTAATGGCCCGTCTAAGTAATAACTGTGTTGGACAGTTCAATTTCGGTTGAGGATTGAAGATCTGTTGATTAGTGGATTTAATCGACTTAAATTTCGGACTCTGAATTTAATATTAATTTCGACAACAGTTCGTTTTCTTTTAAAACTATTTAATATCTGAAAAGGCAAACAAGCCACTTAATGGTAAGTGGTCACCACCGCCCATAGAAATTGGAGCTGTAAGAAATTACAACCATTACTTACAACACCACTGCGCCACAACCAATTAACTCACTGTTCAAACTGGATCATAACAAGTATAACTATTGCTGTTCGGTGGTAGTTTATGTGATGATTACCTACCCGAATGATTACTGGCATACAAGTAAATCGTTAAGGACGAAACTTCAGCATATTATATATATGTTATATTTCAATATATAATTAATTTAATTATTTTATATTTATTACGGATTTGTATTATGTTGTGTTGTATTATTTTTATTAATATAATAAAAAATATTTAAAACCAATCAATTTCGTTGGCAGAATATTTTTCTTTCAAGTAGCGTAGATACACGACATAGAGAAAAAAGATAGTCATACGTAAATCTGAATTGAGCCGTCGTTTGTGGACAGCGATTCTGCGGCAGACTGAAGGCATGTCGTTGAGTTCACCAGGTCACATATGAACTGTATTATGTTTCAAAGTAAATCCATTAGTATGATTATTGTATGTGTATTGTGTATTTTTTTTAGGAGTTGTCTCTGAGGTGATTAACAATACTTTACGTAATGAAATATTTATAGTTTTGAGATTTACAGATAACATAGCAATAACATTACAATAATAAAATATTGTCTAAAGTATTTAATGTGTCTCCAGTAATATATTATAAAAAAATAATTTGAATACAATTAGATTATTATAATTTATCGACAATACCTGCTATAGGCTTAAAAATATCTGGCTTTTTATTTAAATAATTAATATTTTTAATAAATAAGAGAAAATAATCTTCATACTAATTGATTTTATTGCTGTCCGACCGATCCATAGACTTCGGCATCAGCTTCGGCAGAAAGTTGTGGCGATAGCCGATTAATTGGCTTCGGCTTCGGCTAAATCAACCTTCGGTCGGTGACTGTTGATTTTGCATACTCGTATTACAAAGTTATATACATTTTGCAATAAACCACATACGTCGTTTTCGAGTATGATTCATTTAAATTAAATTTATAATACTTATAATGTATACGTTTATAAAAAAATTCTATATAGGGAACTGTAAGGTTTGATAGCTTTTTGTTATTAAAATTTATTTCTTACAAATGATTTGAAATCAAATAAAAGAAAAATATTCCTTTATTTAAAGTCTGGCATCTGAAGGCTATAAATTTAATTGTATTCTTACAGAATATTGAACCTACACATAAAGAAATGATTAGATCTGAAAATAAAACGATTTGTAAATTTTCTAGAAGCACGTGTAAGCTATGTTATTATATTATGTCTTTCGTAGCAAGGTCGAGACGGGTCGTCATTTATCACTCTCCGAGCTTACTCGTGACAAGCGAGGTAGTGACAGTTGCCTTGCCTTATCTGCTACTTTTTATTTTCAGTTTAGATTCGGCTTTAGTTCTTATACTTCGAAAGAAAAGTTTTTTGGTATCATTGCATAAGACTTTTTTTCATTTTTGGAATAAAAACAGATTATTATTTAATTTTAAAAGACATTCATTTTTTTAAATGACTAATCGAACGCGATTGCTAGGTAACGATTCGTGAATAACTTCACTCAGAAAAACAATGAGTAACAGCTGTTGTTTGATCAATACGTTTCATGGAAACGATACCTTTATAATTTAGTGTTCTGTTTCGTTAAATAACAACCGTTTCTAACGAATCTAAAATTATTCAAACTAATATTAAATTCGATTCGAAGATGAATCCAGAAGGAAAGAAAATGGCAGCAAGCTTGTACGGAAGAGTGAATGCTCCCACGGAGAGATGTCGAGTTAGTTTTTGTACCGATATGGAAAAATCAGTCTTGATGAGCAATTTCGAAAGGCGTGGGTGGCATCAAGTCGGACCCGACGATGAATGGAATTTTTATTGGGCGTCAACTCAAACTTGTCGAAACTTGTTCAGCGTTGAAAGTGGCTACCGAATGAACGATAATCAAATGATTAATCATTTCCCAAATCATTACGAATTATCAAGGAAAGACTTACTCGTTAAAAATATAAAGAGATACCGAAAAGAATTGGAAAGGGAAGGTAGTCCATTAGCCGAAAAGGCCGAAGTAATTTTACATGGAGGACAAGTCGTTACGCGCTACGTTCATCTCGATTTTATCCCTGTGACGTTCGTTCTCCCGGCGGACTACAACATGTTTGTCGAGGAATATCGTAAATCACCGCAGAGTACGTGGATTATGAAACCATGTGGAAAGTCCCAAGGTACAGGAATATTCCTTATAAATAAGTTATCAAAGTTGAAAAAATGGTCAAGAGAAGCAAAGGCACCGTTTCATCCGCAATTAAGTAAAGAGAGTTATGTTATTTCTCGCTATATTGATAACCCGTTGCTTATTGGCGGTAAAAAGTTTGATCTCAGACTGTACGTGTTAGTGACATCGTTTCGACCACTAAAAGCTTATATGTTCCAGTTAGGATTTTGTAGATTTTGTACTGTGAAATATGACACCAGCGTAACAGAGCTAGACAATATGTACGTACACTTAACAAATGTTAGCGTACAAAAACATGGCGGCGATTACAACAGCATTCACGGCGGGAAAATGAGCGTTCAGAATTTACGCTTATTCTTGGAAGGCACGAGAGGGCGGGCTGTTACTGAGAAACTATTTGCCTCTATTCAATGGCTTATTGTGCACTCCTTAAAAGCTGTTTCGTCAGTAATGGCGAACGACAGACATTGCTTCGAATGTTATGGATATGACATCATAATTGACAACCAATTGAAGCCATGGCTGGTCGAAGTTAACGCGTCACCGTCTTTAACGTCTACAACCGTTAATGACAGAATAATGAAATATAAACTAATAGACAATATTTTGTCAGTAGTTCTGCCACCAGAAGGCGTACCAGATGTACGTTGGAATAAAGTACCAAGTTTCGAAGCTCTTGGTAATTTTGATTTGTTGATTGATGAGGAATTGATGGAAAAAGAAGATTCTACGACTTCAAACAGCAGAACTTCCAAAATTAATAAAAAATAAAGCATAAAAAAGTAAAAAAAATACCAATAACCCCGCGCTTTTTTGTTACTTCTATATTTTTGTATAGAATATGACTTGTCTATTTATGTTTATTTTTTAATTATAAGCTTTAAATGTATTAATTTTCAATTATAAAGTGTCTTCGGGAATTTATTTTACAATAAAATACCTTGCTTGAGGAAAGATGTATTGTCATTGTGATTATGGAATTTTTTTATTTATTTACTTTTATGGCTATACAATAATTGTAACCATACATAATATTGTTGTAAATATATTATGACTAAATTGTAAATTTTCCTGCAGTGTTGAAAGTATCCCTGAGGGAGTATCAAGCTACGTGTTATATATAGGTATATAGTTTTATGAATGTATAATAATATATGAGTAGTTATAAAATATATATCAGTATTATTATTATAAATGCAAAAGTAGCTCTGTTTCTCCTTGTTCACTTATCATTCACTGCATAATTCGTAATAAAAGGTGATCTAGGTGCCTAGTCTAGACTTTTTTTTTATTAACGCTGGAAAAACGCCTTACGCGTTTCCTCCACGGGAACTGTGGGGGGGTATGTGGGGCTCGCCGGTGTCCAAGGCGCCGAGTGCGCCCCGAACATCGGAATACCCACTAAAAAGCCTTTCCAGGGCCCAGCGGTACCCTTTCCGTCTTAACGAGGAGCGCCACGGGATCGCTTTTGCATGCTACCGTGTGCCTAGCCTAGCCTGGCCTAGGTGATGGAAAGGCAAAGACAAATTACATAATTTATTAAAAAAATATATGACGCCGAGGGAATCACGTGCAACAGCTAGTTCTATATTTAAGTTTTATCGTTGTCATTACAAGGTAGCATTATAAAAATAATTTTATTACAATTCAAGGAGTGGAATTTAAGCACTTGAAAACACTTGAAACCTATTTTTATTCGATTTACATATTCAGCTAATTTACATGTTAATGTGGTTTGTGTATGAAAATAACACTCCGACTGGGTGTTTTATATGCTAAATAGGCAGAAAATGTTGACTGGTTAATGCATTCATTGCAATTTTAAGGCGTAAAATTACAAAACGTTTAAAAAAAACCCTGTTTCGAAAGCCTCTATGTATGGAATAGTTCTCTTAAATTAAACTCTTTAACTCTATATAAAAGTATCGTTGATTTTAACCGGTTCCATTAGGATTTCTTACTGATAAATTAAAAAAAAATATTTTGTACATATTATGTGACAGATAATAATAAAATTATGTTTACGCAGTTTAAAAAAAAAAAACCGGCATTAATTTAAAACCGCAATTTTATTGGTGAACAAAAAGGTAAAGTAATTAATTAATTGCCACTAATTAATTAATTGCGACTTTTGATTTGTTGAATGTGATCAATTGTGTTATTTCGAGTTTTAAGAGTTATTGAGTGAGTAATTTTCATCAATATGTATGATGATAGTACGATTACTATTAAGCCGGTGAGCAAGATTCCCGGGTGTTCACAGTGCGAAGAGTGGATGTAAATGATTCAAACCGACAGCGTAAAAACCATTTTTTTTAATACACGTAATTGTAGTTGGTCAAAGCGTCACGGCTATTATACTATTGTTAATATTTAAGGGTTCATGCTCGTTGAAAGCGTGAAGTAAACTGAACTAAAGCTGTGAGCAATTGCGAGTGTGGAGAGACATGTTTTTAATGTAATTTCGTGATATAATTGCAGCTGGGTTCACACACGACTCTAAAGTCTGCTTTATAACATAATCAATTTAGAAAATTATGACATATACATATAACTTACGTCGCCATGCAAACTGTCCAATCCATCCCCTGTCTGTAGGCGTAATGTTTACCACATTACGCCTACAGACGTAATGTGGTAAACATTACGCCTACAGACAGACACGTCGAACGGCGGTTGTATGTATTCAAGAAAGTGTTTTACTTAGTAAACGAAGTGACAACATACTAATACAAGTGAAAAATATCATGGACGTAGCACAAAAATTATGAATATAACAATTAAATAACTACTTTTTTTTTTGCTGGTGGTATATGACGCATTGACATATATTTATATAAATTATAACCAATATGTTATCTTTTATAAATATGTTTTGCTTGATTGATTCATATGGAATGTTTTAATTAGTTTTTCTACACTTTGTTTATAACTTGTAATGTATCGCCAATACTACTATTAAATAACCTGATTTTTATTCTTTCAAATTTCTATATGATATGGAGATTATGAGGAAAATCGATTGATCGATTTCTGTCCATCCATTAGTTTTCATGTGTTTTTATAAAATTTTAATTTTGTTTGGGAATAAAGCGCTCCATCTTGATTTCTGCCATGTATAGTATTGCCAAGATAAGTATTATATTAGTTTTATAAAAAAAAAATTTTCAAGACACGGTATTCAAAATACTGCCAATATGCTCCTACGATGTTTTAAACAGAAAAACTCAATAGTATCTTCTCTATTGGGCCGACCCGGTTTGTGAAACAAGGACCACGGTATCTTTCAGTCGTATACCTCAGCCAAGGCCAACAATTAATTATTTACGATACTTCCCTATTTCTCATCTGTTTCATAATTTCATTTGTTTGAAAATGAACTATTAATACTTATCAGTTTTCATTAATAAATTAACTTACAGCTCATTCTGGAAATCATAAAAAATCCTTGAATATTAAATAAATATTATGTTCGTAAATAATAAGCGAGTCAAAGTATATTTCCATTGAGATTAATTGGGGCTCCTGGGAACTATATCCGGGAAACCATGATTTGCTTTTTAAATAAATTATTTTAAAGATAAAATCATATCATTTAAATTAATATTTAAATAGACAATAAATTTATAACATATAATGATGGCATAATTTAATATGGTTAATATGGAAAATTTTGTACAACTATCGCGTAACAAATTTCTGATTCAAATTTGAAAATTTCTGAGTTGGTTTTACTTAAAATGGAATCCAGTTATTTTAGGTATACAAATACCAAATAATAATAATGAGATTAAAACTCAAACAATCTCAATACCCGGTTTCCTTAATATCATCAAACCGATAAATTTCAAAGTTGGAACAGCATACAGATTTGTTTGATTGTTCCGAACCATTGCATTGTTTGATCACGAGAATCTAGGAAAGTTTTACAGAGTTCAGTTCAAATTTGATTGGAAATTACCGATAAAATCGGCCAACAGTTTTAATGAAGTAGCAAGCTCAGCGGATTTGCGGAGCAGAGGCACTTGCCTTAGAGAGCTTTGCGAGGATTTTAAATGTTATCTGGTGTTTTTACGAATTTATAGATATCGGTTTAACTTTTTTTTAATATTAAAGTCTGATGACTACTTCTAAACTTATCTTATCTTACTATTGTAAAATAATATTTTACATAGGGCTTGTAATAGTATTCTATAGCGTACTATTTTTTAGTAATCTAAAACAGTAACTATTATCGGTAGTAATGCTTTGTGTGAGGCCGGCCCTTCAGTAATTGGTATCAGTGGTATCAGTAATTGTCTTGTTCGTGCTTGAGAGTGTGTAATAAGCACTAGTGCTTGTAGTGTGGTACAGGCCCTGATATAGATAATCAGATAAATATTGTAATATTTACACAAGTAACATTTATTTACATAATTTATTCAAACATAAGCTTACGTTAAAGTTTACTTAAACTAAGTTCTTAATCTTTTTTTATTATTTAATGATATGTGTCCAAGCATTTGCTACAGAATTTAAAGTACGGTGGAAATGCTTCCACTAGGAATCGCGACATGACTGCAGTTGCTGTTTAGATTCTTTCTTGAACTAAAACCGGTCAATACGTCACACTTGTGTCCAAACTTAATTTTAATAAACACGGAATTGAACCGGTCTGTTGCTATTCACGCCAGATATAATGTAATGCACTACCAAGTAATGGCTTCTATCCTCTAAAGTCTAAATAATAACATAATGCCGCTACATAAGATACTTACAAAGTAATAAGCGGTGTCGTGATAACATATTTCGTATTTATTGGTGTTTAAAATGAAAGACGTTTCACGTTAAAAAAAAACCGAGAATTTTACATACGAAAGGATTAACAATTTGATTATTTTTATTTTCTCTACCGCGCCGGCTATCTATTTTGTGTTACTTCTCAACTAAAAACCTGCTAAAAATTGAATTGAACTGTTTACGAAAATGTATATTTCTAACTACCTAAGTTCAAAAAGTAATGACATGTGTGTCACAATAACTTTCACGACTAAGATTAAAATATATTCATTTTATTTATTTTTTAAATTATTTTCATTCATGCTTTCTATTTTTATTTTTAATTTAAGGAGCAATTTAAGACCGTTAATTCTAACTAAAAATTAGCCATCATTGTCCATAACATTATTATTATATTTTTTCCAATTCATTTGCTATTTTTATCAAGCACTACGCGAAGGCATTAACCTTACGCTGATAACTTAAATCATAACCTATTAAAGTAAAGTATTGATATATTCTACAAATCTATTAAATGCTATTAGAATCGTTTTCAGATACCGTAAACGATTTAAAAAGATAACGAGGGAGGGCAGAAATGTATGTGAAATTTATAGCGAGATTGTAAAGATCTTGTTTGAATTGAGGCTGCGTTTACTCAATGCGCATTTCAAGTTTCAACTTCACATTTATGAAAGCCTTCTAACCGCGCATATGTTGAGTTACGGTGAACCGCAGTTTGCTCTTTACTCGACATTATGAAAAGCATTAAGCTACGCATTATCGGAAGATGCATTAAGTATCGTTACACATATGAATAATGACTACTATGGCTATGCTGGGATTAGAAACCGCCAATCCTAGTTAGATGATTGTGGATTGAAACGTTGGCAAGTATCAATGAAATTTCAAATTTTAGAATTTTTGTCTATAAAATTCATTTCATGCTCGTCAATGAAAGCATTGTGAGGAAATCGGCCACATGTGTATCCACCAAATTGTATCGGTCCAGAGTGTTAAAATTAGCAAATCTTCTCGAAAGGAGAGGTAACCTTAGCCCAGCAGTGAGACAGGTTGTTTAATTTAGTATTCAAATGGATAAAGTTTCGCTGGCATGATTTCAGCGTCCGATCTATACTGAGGGCAACCACATACTTCTATATATTTAATGATCATCTTATAATATTAAATGAGCAATACTTGTATATATATATATATATATATATATATATATATATATATATATATATATGTATCTTGAAAATGGTTCTAACGAAATGGTTAAATTTTTGTATTTTTATAAGGTTTTGCTTTTTAAAGTAACCTATTTAAATGTATATTCTGAAAAAAAACCACATACAGTAAAACCAATTTATAAGTAAACAAAGTATATTTAAAATAATAGCAGGTAATTATTTCTAAACGATGATTGCAATGAATTCGATATATGAAATAATTAAGTTAAATACATAATTAACAGAATAAATTCAAAAATAGCGTATTTTTACCTGGGCAATTATCAAATAAACAGTTCAGAGCACCGATAGTGCCGTGTTCAACATTGAACCACTTCTGATCTGTTGACATCTGTTGAGCCTTATATAAAGACTTGTCATTTGAATCAATTGAACAACCGAGTTATAAGACCCGAACTTGATTAAAAATAATATCTCCCACATACATACGGTCGATTTTGATCACCTGGGTACTATTAATAATGTCATAAGCGTACGGCTTATTAAGTGGCTATTAAGTTGAATTGTTTTGATTGTATTGTTTCTTGACCGATTAGAGCCATGGCGGTTATTCTAAACGGAGCTACAGTCATAATGCGTTTGGACGGCAATCCGACACGATCGGAGAGGGATGAAGTGCAGAATGACAGTTTTACACGCTTACTGACACAGAGGAGTGAAAACTGTGTTAATTTCTACACCGGGGGCGCTACTAACAATTTCTTGACACAATAACCCAAATAAAATTATTGTATATCCCTTAAAACTGGTTGCGCATGGGCGGTGTAAGGGGTAGTATTAATTTTCTTACAGTGCCACTATGTACGGTGCCACTTACCATCAGGTGGTCGATTAGCTAGTCTGTCTATATATTATAAATAATAAAATAAAAAATGGACGTTATACGTATAAATGCAATAATTTTGTATATCGAACTGGGTCTAAGATCTAATAGATAAACTAAAATTATAAATAAATATTATATAATAAAATAGAATACGAGAAACGAAACACATTTCGCGAAATCGGAACTATAAACTCGCCGTTTAGTTGAGTCTTCTCAGGAATGAGGTATTTCTTTCGTAAGTGGAGCTGTGCTATTTTGTAAGAACTCGCTTCGTATATCATTTCTAAAATGTTGCAAATCGACTTACGGTGATACTCTATTTTGACCTATAAATGCTATACGATTGTAGTCAATGTCGCACTCGTATCGTATTGTACGACCGTGAGTTTCGAGTTTGTTTTTAAAGGATACCTCAACAATTGTAAATTTTTGAAAATCAAACATTGTTGCGTTGGTAGCGTTGCTCGTATAAATGATAATTATTTTGATTTATACATCATATTCATAATCATTATTAAATTTTAGTATTAAAGTACTATCTTAAAAATGTTCAAAAATAAGTGATCTTGTCAATTGTTAATTAAATATTACAAGTTATTTGAAAAAGAACCAAGTTCTTAAAAAGTGTGAAATTGATTCGTAAATTATTTACGAATCAATTTATATTATTTATAGTTGTTTTCTTTAACATTTTTCATGCACTAATAAAAATTCGAGGAAATACAGCATCAGTTTACAGAGAGCAAAGCAATTTACAGAAGCGACGTCCAGTCAAGGCGACGGCAAATTTGTGTTCGTGGTCTGAAATAGGATGCAATATAGCCTTGGATTTTATCGCTAGCACTGCAAACTAGTCAAGGTAGCTTACAATTAGGACGTAAGCTATTGTATTAGTTAATACCTTTATACTGATAAATCGACAATTGCTTTTCTATAAGGTTCATTAAATGCTTTATCGAAGCCAAGGAAACGAATGCTTTTGAAAGGTACTAACAAAATAATATAATCATCATCAAAATGCTTGCGGAAAGCGTTTCAGCTTTTTTTTATAAATATTTATATATTTATGTTTTGTACAAATATTGTACTATTCGAGTACACTTATTGAGCTGAATTAATATAAGATATAGAAACAGATTTTTATTTTATTTATAATTAAAAATATAAAAATAACATAAGTACTTCTCCTTACTTCAAATGTGGTTTTTCATTGGTACAACCCACACCCAATAACTACTTGTTTTACTGCCGAAGCCCCTTATTTTTACTAATATTATAAAGCTGAAGAGTTTGTTTTGTTGAACGCGCTATTATCAGAAACAAGTGGTTAGAATAGAAATATATCGTTTACAGTCACATTAAATAAAAGACGGATAGACATCTAAATTCGAGTTTGGCGATAACCAATACATAATAAACCACGAAATAAAAATAAAAATGTTGCTTATAATGAAATATTAAGACTGCTCTTAGTGATGAAGTGTAGTTTCCAAAGTATTCTTAATTAAAAATACACGTTAATAAAATATTTATAGCAAGCTGCATAATATTAAATTGGAGACGTACGACATAAAAAGAAACTACTCTCCGGATTATGCTAAGAAAAAACATAACTTTGTGATTGGTTTTACGTATAAACGTAAAAAATCGCTATACATTTTATTTAACGAATCGATATCGGTTTTAAGGTCGCCAATATAAAAATGGTTCTTATGATATTCAGATATTTTGATTAGCATAAATTAACATCCTTTTTATTGTCTGCTTATTTTTGTTATTATATGAAATGCAATTACCATATACATTTTAATAACAAGTTTTATTGATACAGAGAACTAGAAAACCGTATTGAGAAAACTAACGTATATTGAAATGGGACTAAATAAGGAAGTGTCTATACATCGCTTAAAATATTATTTAAAGTACTAAATTTTACTGGAGAGTGTCTGCACCCTATCGAGAGTGACGAAATCGCTTGACCTAGTACTTGACTTAAGGACGACTTGGGGCGTCCTCTTGACCGAGGTAATTTTTTTGCAATATATTTTTTAAAGAAGTAAGTAGATAAGACTATATCTTATTATATATTTTTCTAAATATCTTATACATATTTGAGTGATAACCTAAAAGTGTCTCACTAAAAGTCCTCTTACTTAAAGAGTAGGTTTGGAGCTTTTACCATCCTGATCCAGTGTCGTTTATAATTAGTAGAATATGAATCGCCACATGCAGATTTTCTCGAGATGTTTACCATTACCACTAAGCACGATAATAACTACAAACACAAGCTATAGTTTTTAATTTCGGGATTGATAGGCTTTATTGTTTATTAATACAGTACATACTATATTCATATACATACAATAAGTATATTATGAGATATACTTGTAGCTAAATATGCTGATAGAATGGACAAAATGTCGATCCAGGTGCTTACAAAGCGAACGCTCACAAAAACTGTAACATATATGCAAACATTTTGTATTGTATAATTATGTGTGGTTCTCAAAAATGTCTACTTCAAAGAGAGAAAGAATACAAAACATAGATACAGCCTAAATAAAAGTAGCATAAAATTTTGGCGACCTTATCGCTTACATAGCGATCTCTTCCAGGCAACCAACGGAGTAAGTGATAACTCATATTATATGAGGTAACTTTAATTTAATCCTTATCAAAATAAATAAAACATTAAATTAAAAAAAGTTACATGGAGATCTTATATATAAGCCTTTTACACTTCGCTATTCAGAGAGTAGTAGCACAGCTAGGGTGAATAGAAAATAGTACGGGATAAAGTCCTTATTTTACCCGTACCGAGCAGTATATAGTATATGTATATAATGATAAAAACTATTTGTGCTTCTGTAAGCGATTTGATCCCTTTGTGAATATTTTATTTTCCGGGATTGTTTGGTACTTTATCAATTTTGATCAAAGGTATGCTCACGATTTTTATAGAACCAACTTTATCCTATACTCCTTTGATATATTATGACAGAATTACTGGCTGTTGAGGCCATATATCAGGGTGTTTTGCTTACAACATTCTTTTTACTATCTTGCTTATTTTAATGAAGCTGTTGCACTTCAGAGCGCGCCAATAGCCAGCAAAATTAATATCAACTGATATCAACCTCGCGTCCCTTACTATACGCGAACTCATTTCTATGCATTTTCTATCTAGAACGAGTTTTGTATTTAATTATTTTTTTCTTAGTGTCAATAACTTATAAATTATTCTGAAAAATATGGAATATATAATAACTACAAAGCACTGTAGTTTTTTTCTAGTATCAACAGTGCCGCAGCTTTTTATTATTATAAAAATAATACTATAGGGTTTTACAAAAAAATCCTAATTACAGCCCTAGATTAGCAATTTAGCCTCATACTCATAATTCGTCAAATTCGCCGCATTTAAATATAATTCAATTTGCTTGTCAAGATAACAAGTAGACAGTAATTTATCCATAATTTTATCCACAAATGGTACAAAAAATATATTAGTAGACAATCGGTGGCCAAGAAACCTGAAATTTGGTTTATCTCTACTTTAGTACACAGCAATTAGTACTGGGAAATCAAAAGACTCAGAAGCCCTGTCGTTTATCAGATTATGAATTTCAATTCTAAATCTAAATCTAAATCAAAGTTTGTTTAACCATAAATATCAATAGATTACTTGAACTGTTTTTAAAAATAAAAACAGGAATACATTTATTACACTTTTGTTTCTTGAAGCGACCATTTTGCATTTGTTCCTTCAAAGCAAGTTCGTTGTACGAGATGGAAGGACTTGGAATGGCGAGTTCAAAAGGGTCTTCGCTTAGTTTAACTTTCAAAGATTGAAATTTTTTATTCAACTTTAGCAATATGAGTTGAATCTGTATATTCTATTAACAATATATTTTACATAAAATGTTATACAACATATTGTCTCAGATGATATATTTATATTATAATATCTCTTTTATAAACTTTACACCCTTTTAATATACTAGACAAAAATGATAGCTCGGCTAATAAGCATTATATAAATAAAATTTATAGTTTATAAGACTCTATAATGTAACTTTCTACCAGTGAAAAAATCTTTTATAATTGGATCATTAGTTCCGGAGATTAACTCCTACATACAAACAAATAAATTTTACCTCTATATAGTATAGTTAAGATGCATGCTTATGTAGCATATAAGGCAGCAATTTCATTTTAATTGAATGTAATTTATTCTACCATAAATATTAATTCAATTTGTTTTTGCTATTATATTCTAAATCTAGACAATCTTCAATGTCAATGATACTTAACGACGATAATTATATATTCTTAATTGGATTAAAATAAATTGTATTAAGAATTTAATTCCATTTCATCTTATAAATCTTGTATTATTTGTGATTGGACAAAAAACTTAATTATTTGTTTAAACGCTTAAACAAAATATATTTAATTCATTTGTATATGATTATGTCCTCTTGACCAATTTCGGTCACGGCGTCTAGTCTCAAGGAAGACTAGCCAACTGCGCCGGACATATTATAGTGCACAAGAATGTGGACTCGATTCACTCACTCTCATAATCCGATGGGACGGCAAATCCACGACCGTAAATAATTCAGGCGCAGGGTTAGTCCTGCATTGGCATTGCGTACTTTCCGAGGAACGGTAGTGTACATATTTCCAACTTCCAGACTCCGACCCTTTACTGAGATTTTTTCGACGGAAAAATTTCATAACTTTTTATTGGCTCAAACTGAGTTTTAATTCAGGGTCTCGGGATTTGCTGCCTTATATTTAGCCACTAGATCAACGAATCATATTTGTTTTTATAGTTAGATTAAACACATCTACTGGCTAGCTTATACGTTTGTAGGTTCAAATCCCAGTAAATAGTTACTCAAGTAGTTCATAAAGACACGTTTGAATCGTCATGTTACAATTTTCAATTAAATGTAAAGGCCACCGTTATACATACACACAAACATTATTACTATTGACTATTGACGCTTTGACTATTTAATATTATATTATTTATTAAGCTATTTATATTATATACATATATTAACAATATTAATTTATTGTACTATTGTCTATGGTAACCGCATATCATATGTATCGAAACGATCCGCGAATCGTACTAAATTATGCATAAATTATCATTTCATAAAATAGTATATTATATAAAAGTTCGAGTTTTATCCGCTTTTATATCCAATGAGTTTCAAAAATAAAATGCATACGAAATTGCGATTTGATCTTTTAAGCGCATGCAGCGAACTAAAGCAGCGAAGAATGAACTTGCTTAGGTTTCTTTTTAAAATATTTAATATCGTACGAACGGATTCTTGTTACTAGGATAGATTAAACAATATGGTGTTTTATTTTAGAATCTTAAAGTGCTTTAACTTTTTTGTTAACATAATTGGTTTCTAATAAATCTGCTAAGCGAGACGGAATACAATCGTGTGCATCGTGTAGCCGTTTGGCTGAGTCAACCTACTTGTAATTGACGACTTTATTCTACTGCCAAACATCTGCTCTGTATTGCTGTGTTACGGTTTGAAGGGCGAGCAAGCTAGTTCTTGTGCCTGTAATTAATTAGACTTGTAAGCGATATGGCATCTTATACCCTGTGGTTGGCACCGCATTGACGATGTAGCTAATGATAGCATGTTCTTAGATTTTTTAAAGTCTTTGTCTATTCAGACAAAGACTACATGCATTCGTATGTACACGCCTTATACTAGAAACTGAGAGCTGTTTTTAGTTGGATCAACATGTTTAAGGATAATTTTAAGCCAAGATATCAAAAATAAAGAAGAAAATAATAAAAAATAATTGTATCCCCGTATCCTAATGAACGAATTCATGTCTACCGAATAGCAAATTTCAAAACCTGACTATAAAATAAATAAGTAACTTAACGCATAATAAAAATATGCATTATATTTTTTCATAGCTTTTCCCTTTTCAAAAATCCATTAATAATTATCCTTTTTTCCATATTAATCACCTATATTAATAATTTAATGAAAACGGGAAACACGAGCTCCGGTAATCCGCTTTATAAAATCCGCATAATGTACTCGTACGTGCACCCATATAACGTGTTAATCCTGGGAATGCGATACATATTAATGTATTTATTGATATAAATACATGAATATGTATCTTATTACTGCAATATTATCTTTGGATATATCTTTATTGAATAAATAAATATTGAATTAAGTGCGGATTGATTTTACAAGCTCATTACGTCACAATTAAAAATAGAAATAATTATATTTGAATTGATGAACACCTAAACCAGTTGGCGGATCAGGTCCGGTAGAGGCGACCATCTGAAAAAAATTGCAGAAGGGGAAACCACTGCACTATTTTTTCCCTAGTTATCGTCAACTTTTATAAAGAAATATAAGACCTGCTCCAAATGACAAAAAATCACGAAATAAATCTAGTGATTGACGATTTTAATACGAAAGTGAGGAAAGGAGAAGTGTTAAGAGTAGCCGGGAAGCTCGGACTTGGAGAAAGGAATGAGGAAGATGATGCACATATACAATTCTGACAAGAGCGTGATTTTGCTATCTTAAACCCTTATTCTCAATTACCACCAAGAAGGTTGTATATATGGACATCATCTAAGCATCAGCAAATTGTAAGAAATTAGATAGATTACATCCTGAACAATAATCGCTTTCGTAATTGCTTCAAAAGTGCTAAGATCTATCCTGGGGCTGATATAAGATTTGACCATAATCCAGTTGTAGCCACAATATCATGTAGACTTAAACAACTAAAGAAGAGAACACAGTACCATGCAATAGATGTGAAGAAACTTTAAGAACTTAACACTCAAGATGAAGTGACGAATGAAATAAACGAGTGGGCAGCATATAAGAAACCTGGTATAATGCGTACGGTGGAGGAAGAGTGGTTTTCAATGAAGAACAAAATATTAAACATCAATAAGACACACTTGAAAAGAGATTGTATTCCTAAGCAGAGTTGGATGACATAAAAAATATATAATCTTATCAAAGAAAGGAGAATCTACAAGAATTTTGACAAAAGCAAGTATACTGATATTGATAAGAAAATTCGGCGTGAAGTTCGTTATGCTAGAGATGCTTGGTATCAGTGCAAGTGTGATTTTGTGGAGGACCTTTATGCTAAACATGATTCATTTAACCTGAATACGGAAATAAAATCTTTGGTAGGGCACAAAAAGACTTAGAAAAGCTAAAACGGGAAAATCGACCGGTCGGATAATGTTCACATAGAGATACTCAAACTTATTGAAGACGAAAATATTGACTTCCTAGTTAAATTCTTTAATTTGGTATACGACTCTGGCCACTTAACCAAAGACTGACTAACCTCAACTTTTATTACGCTTCCTAAGTAAACCGACGCAAGAAGGTGCAAAGAGTTTCGAACGATTAGCCTTATGAGCCAAGTATTGAAACTATTTTTAAATATCATCCACGAGCGAATAAGAGCGAAATGCAACAAACAACTCGCAGATAGCCAGGTTGGCTTGACGAGAGAGGCTCTTTTTGCAATGCAGGTTCTCGTACAAAAATGCAGAGACATGCAACAAGACGTTTTCCTTTGTTTCGTCGATTACGCAAAACCCTTTGACGGAGTACTGTATGACAGTCTCATTGTAATATTACATGGCTTAGATGACAAAGATGTACGTATTATCCAGATCTTTATCTGTATTGGAACCAGAAGGCTACTGTACTCTAACAACATCAGATACGCTGACGATACAGTCCTAATAGCATCATCTCCTGAAAAGTTACAATTCATTATGAGCCGTGTTAATGAGTGCAGTGAAAACGCTGGTCTGCGGATGAACACATCAAAAACGAAGATCATGGTTTTATCTAAACATAGCTTCGATGACATTGCTATCATTTTAGAGGACGGGTGCGAGGCGTGGACAATTAAAGAAGACCTCAAAAAACGTATAGAAGCTTTCGAGATGTGGGCATATAGACGTATGTTGGCCATTAGTTGGACTCAAAAGGTCTTGAAACGTGGAAGTTCTGCTACGCATCAACCAGAAATGGCAACTTTTGAAGATTGTCAAGAAGAGAAAAGTTGCATATCTCGGACACGTGGTCAGGCATGTGAGATATGAACTTTTGCAACTCATTATGATGGGAAAGGTTGCCGGAAGGAGAGTTGTTGGTCACAGAAAAAAGCTGTGCAACATCCGAGAATGGACGGGAATCGCGAGTGCTGCCGAACTCTTTCGCCTCGCGAAGAACAAGAAGAAATATTTAAAGCTGACTGCCAACCTGCGCTAGTCGGGTGGCACTCGAAGAAAAAGAAATAAATGTAATTAATTTCAACGTAGAAAATGTATTCCAAATTGTACAACCATTTCGAAAAAGTAATATTCTTCAAAATTTGTACTCAGTAATAGCAATAAAATAAAACAAAACACAAACTGATATAAATTTAATATAGTTTTATAGGAATCAAGTAATTTACAGTTCCACCAACCCGCATTGGAGCAGCGTGGTGGAATAAGCTCCAAACCTTCTCCTGAAAAGAGGAGAGGAGGCCTTTAGCCCAGCAGTGGGACATTCACAGGCTGTTACGGTACAGTTCATTAGCTTGAAACCGTGATAGCCCAATGAAGAGGACCCTTGATTATAGCTTATAATTACAAGTTCAAATTCGGATAAACACCACTGAATTAACGTGTGCTTTGTGTTTGTTATTTATGTCATGCTCGATGGGAAAGAAAACCATCGTGAGGAAACCTGCATGTGTTCCGAACAATTATCCCACGTTGGATCACCATGGTAGAGCAGTAAGACTAAATATTTTTGCAAAAGTATAACAGAATGTAAAGATATTGTGAGGTGAGCAGAAAAAAAGGAGAGGAGCGGAGTTTTGACAGTTGTCAAAATATTTAAAAAATTAAGGTTTTGAATTGATAAAAAAATATTTGGAAATCGAACTTTTTTCAACGTTGTACTGCTTTATTTTCCTAATAATCATATCTATCAATCAATAATTTAAGACACATATTTACATTTTATATAAATCTTATGTATAAAATGTACCTTCACTTGCTTGCTTATTCTCAAAATTTAAGTGTAAAATTACATGTAACTAAAGTTAATTAACATGAAAAATACAACATTCAGTGAGCCCTTCATCTTTTTCTTTGTTTTTGTATTCAAAGAGCTCCCCGGGTATTTGAAAGTAGATTTATGGCTTTGCTGTTCAGAACAAACAGCCATTTTTAAAGAATATTCTGATTCATTTTACGTCGCGTAGCTTTAAAAAAAGACTTTTTAAATAGAATACCAAACAATGTAAATATTTATTTCAATTTATAACTGTAGCTGAATTTAAATCAAATACATTTTTATAACGAGAACTATACATTGTAGTCGTAATAAAAATCATACATTAATAATTTCTGTGACATTCTGCTTTGTTTTAATATTATTGTAGGATGTTTTCTTTGCTCATTTATATAGTATATAGTAGGTAGTCAGAATAGAAAATGGCAGGATCATTGGTAAAAGTTTACCATTGCCTTTAGACTTTGGCGCTTTAAGAGATTTTAAACATTCCTTACTTTGCCAATGTGCCTTGGGAACAGAGAAGTTATGCATATTGTATCTGCAATTATTGTAATTGCAGATACAAGATGCTCACACTGTAATAATATAATGTATATAAGCGGGTAGTACCCAGAAAGGAACAAAGCTCTACCACTAAGAAAAGTTTTTGTATAGTGTATTCGTCTGTCATTTTTCTAATTAAAAATATTTTGTGAATTTCAGGTTTCTTACTTTTAACCATTTCCATTAAACTAAAATGTTTTTTTTTTTTATAAAATAAGTATTGTTTTCTAATAATGGTTTAAAACTACTCTTTTTCATAAGCTCCTAAAATTAGAAAATATATATGTTATGGACCAAGTGGTAATAGGACATTAAAAAAATGCCCGTACAGTTTGATAAATGCCCAATATGAGCGGGCAGTGTGATAACAACTATTGAAATAGTCATTTCAGGCTTTATTCACAATGATTATTATCACCTATGTTATTTTAGTTTCAAACGTAGTATCAATATTTTAAGTTTAGGTTAGGTTTTCTCCTTTCGCACCCCGTGCAATGTACCTGTGTATTTGCCCGAAAGTCACATGACAATATTCATAAGGTCTAGGCAATGTAATAAACTAGGAAATACAAATTATAATTGTTTTCTTCACCTTAATTAGCTTATCATTATTCATAATGCCCGGGCAGTATGAAAAATGCCCCAATTTATTACTTGGTTCATAACATACATGTACATGATTTAAATTCTTAAAATAAAGGCTTTTACGTCATCACCCACACATACACGTACCTAATTACTGTCAACCTATTTTTGTAGCGTATTGCTTAAATATGACTGTATATGTCACATTAATGAGGTCGTGAACTATTAATGTAACCTTTTCATAATAGGTTTTTGTTTGTACTTATTTTAAATACTAAATCAATATACGTTCGAATACAAAATATTTTAACGTTATATTCGTGCTATGTTTTTATTTTATTATCGTATCTCAGTGAAATTATTTAACTTTATTTGAAAAATAATTTATCTGTAGATATGATCTAACTTATCATAAAGATTTTTCGATTTCAAGTACGTAAAAAAAAAGTAGGTAAGAAAAATGAGATTTTGTAAAATTGAACGTACATCTAAAGTTTTAACATCGAATGCGGTTTCTGTCACGAACTTTAATTTCCTGCCAACGAAGTCTGCGAGTAATTCCTTGAAAGCCAGCAAGGAATTAAAACATTAAAATATATGAGGCACCTACTTAGAAATGTCGTAATATGTCAAGGTACATATATTTGTCACCTTATGAAACCAAACTTTTACAAAACTAAATATTCTTTAAAGTAATTAAGTCAAAAAATAAATAAAAATAATCTTTTTATTCGTCCACTAAATAAATTTCCTAATAATATTACTAAGCACATAATTCAAATTATAAAACTTTTTTACAATAACGAGCGACCGTAAATTATTAATTAGCGCTAAGTGAATTACCATACCAATAATTGAATTAACATGTTTAACACAAACAGATGGATGAACAGTAAAATGTTCATTACGAAATGAGTCCGCCATTTTCCATTATGAAATGTAAATCAGGCACAGACGGGCTTAAGTCTGACACAGTTTTACTTGTGTGGATTTTTTTTCATATTAAATAGAACACGCTATCGTGTTCCAAAAGTTAGGGATAATAAAGAATATTTTCAAGAAAATTCTGATGTGTTCAAATTTCAATACTTTATTAAAACAAAAACAGGTTTTTTATTTGAGATTATCGTAAAAACTGACATAGTGAAATTAAATGTGATTCCATATTCAGCGTATGTTTGTTTCTGTTTGTCCGTTATTTTGAAGCATGTTTTATCAGCTTAAACTTTCTTTTTTTATCATTTCTCTCTTCTTTCTCTTTTCTTTTATCATTTCATCAAGAAATAACTTGATAAACTAAAATATACAGAACATAATAAGAACATATTTTATAAACGTGTCGATTTTTGTTTGTAATTTCGACGACATTAAAAGAAAATAATTAAGGCAAAAAAGGGCGTAGACCTTTCTGTAAGATAAATTAGCACTTAAGCCGTATACGGTTGGAAGGTCCCGTATCACTTTGCGTGATACAGGATTCTTAAAATTTATACTACTTTATTTAAAACAATATATACGACAGAACATGAATATAGCGGATATAAACGGATTAGTGATTAAGCCGTGATGACGTAGCGCAGTGATATTCGAACTCACTCAATATTATTGTGCAGATAAAGTACATTGGCTTTATGAGGTCATTGTCATTTTAGCATAATGCCCTAATTCTGGTAATAAAAACTAGCTAACCTACATTATCAGATCGATAGGTATATGTTACTGTGTAAAAAGACTAAAAAATAACTTTACCGCGAAGACTAATTTTTACTTCTGGATTTTGTATCAACATGACAAAGCTTATAGTTTTTACAATTAGGCTCATTTTCCACTTTTTACTCTACAAAATAAGCTTTTAAGATCTTTACTTTAAGCATGGTTCAATTTTAAAGTATTAACTCATTGCTTAATAAAAGGATATAACCTCTGAAACAAATATATCTTCGAATTAAGCCACAATTGTAGGTTATGGTTAATTAAAGCCTTTATAATGATGATTAATAGGTGCTCTCTAAATGCATAAGGTATTCATAATAGAGTTACCGATGGCATAAAAAAAACTAACAATACCAACTGTTTTCGAAATTAATATTAGATTCACAATCCGATATGTAAATCGATTAGATATGATAATAATACAATTGAACTCTACACCTCCTTCACTAAAACAATGTTTTATAGTTTTTTAGCCCCGACATAAAAAGGGCTGCTATAAGATCGACGTGCGTATCTGTATGTGTTTAACATGTGTATGCATGTCTGCGGCATCGTGGATCCCAAGCGAATACTGATTTTGAAATGGTTTTTTGGAATGGTTGATTTTGAAAACAAGTATGCGGACGAGCAAATGTGCCACCTGATGGTAAGTGGTCACCAACGCCTATAGACATTGGCGTTGCAAGAAATGTTAACCATCGTTTACATCGCCAATGCGTCATCAACCTTGGGAACTAAGATGTTATGTCCCATGTGCCTGTAATTACACTGACTGATCCTTCAAACCGGAACACAAGAATACCAAGTACTGCTGCCTTGCGGTAGAATATATGATGAGTGAGTGATACTTACCCAGGCGAGCTTGCATTACCACTACTAAAAAAAATGGGAAAACTGATGTGATCGGGATGGTCTTAGCTATACATTTTGAGGATATTTTCAAGTGTTTAAAGATTTTTCATTTTCTACTGGCAAAATATTCATACCAATTTTCACGAGCCCGATTCATTTGAAATTATTGGTTCTCTGACGCGATGACACTTTAATTAAAATATACAATATACAATAAACAAAATAAACAATAACATAAATATACAATAACAAGATACTTATGGTTAGTAAATTTCTAATTTAATTTTAGTTATTCATTAACGCGTTTCCATTATTTTACGCTTTTCTAGTAAATTTAAAATTATAACATTCTCTGATTAAATATTCTGAGATTTATACAAAATTGAAATCATTTATTTGATTAGCCAACAGCACTTTATATTGTATCAATATTGATTATTCCAACAACAGTATTATAACATTTACTCCAGCTTTTCATAATATTTAATACACAATCATACTCCTGACTTAAAAAGTGTTCATTATGATACAAAATATATTATGATATAAAAACAAGTGAGTAGCTGTGATTGTTTATTTGTCTTGATAAAACGTTATGCTTTAATTGCACCAAAGGGGAATGTAAAATTTAAATTGCATGTTTAACGGACACGATTAGTGTATCATTTATTAGGGCGTAGATTTATGTTAAGTGGGCAGGTAGTGGGTGGGTAGATTTTTGTTTAAATTTAAGACTTTTTTTTAGTATTTAGTATATAAAATACTTTTAAAAGATATAAGTTGATTTACGTAATTTATTGCATTTCCTTTTTACTTGATTTTTTTTAAACAATTAGTATTTATTGAAATAGAAGTAAATGTTTTCGTAATTGTTCCCTTTTTGCTCAGTAGCTTTTTATCACAAGTTTTTTTTTATTTATATCATATATTGAATAATTAAACATTAAACCTTCGGCTTATTTATTTTTTGCGATATATTTTTCATAATATATTTATTCGAGATTGATGCGCGCGAATCGTGGTTGAACCCCCGTGTCGCCTAATATATAGCTGAGGGACGAGACGTTGCGCTGAACAGATCTGTAATACTTTTCTCTACAACACACAGGGCATAAGAGTTGGAAACTATGCATACATATACCTTTTAATTTACGTGCGCCCTGCATCAGGAAACGTTTAGATTTTTTTAGAAGGTTTATGTAACTGTTGTTTTTGCTATTTTCATATAAGTGTAAGAATAGTAAGTATAAATATAATAAGTTCACGAGTAAAACGGCAAAGCACTGCATAAGGTTCCCATTTTATAAAAAGTTAAGTTAAACTTTTTCGGTAGTAAGTGTGTTTACTTTCGAGCAAATGATTGGCTGATAAGTTTTTAGTCTTATAATTGCGTATACAAATCCTCAAACTGGATTGTTAAATAATGAAATAAATTATATAAGTACAAATGGAATAAGATTTAAAACATGCGAATTTTGTAAACGTATTTACTATTTATACACCAGAGAGTACTCTATAAGTCTTTTTTTAAGATATTTCTTTGCTAGGAAACAAGATATTAAAACTTTGCTGATATTTTGAAAGAACTTATCGTGAGAAACGACAAAGTTCGCAAAGGATATAAACTAATTTCAAAGATATATTTACTTTTAGAACTCGAAAGATAAATAGCACACAAAATACTCTTATCACTTCGTTCATTAATTGAATTTAGTTTATTATAATGTTATGACATAAGACATAATATAAGCCTGACTGATGGCAAGGCCTTGCTCAGGAAAAAGAATTAGGCTTATATATAGTGCTGCACCAGTGCGGGATAGTAAATATACATGCATTGACAATATATGTTAGAATATTAACCGATACGTTATTTCTCATGATATTTTCCGTAACACCCGAGAGTATGATGATTTTTATATACAAATCAAGCACATAAAATCATAGTAATGATTTTATTTTAATCTGTGTTTTAACCATTGGGCTGTTTTTACTCTAATAAGGATTAATTTAATGTTGTAATTAAAATATTTTAGTACGTTTATCAATGTTTTAAAACACAGCTTTGAAATAATCTGTAAATATTTAATTATATATAAATAATAACATAATCTACATAAAAAATATCTCTGGATAATTTAATTATTTTGTCAATTGACAAACAAACGACTATTGAAACCGTAGTTTGTTATTGAGATTTTGATTGCTATTTCGCTAGCAACTTGCATCTAGGCGTAATAAGATTTATTTATTCGCACAAATTATGCAAAAGCAATCATAATACCTAAAGGCATTCTCTTCCAGACAACCCTGAGTTGAACAAAAATAATTGGTGGTGGGAATATGGTGTTAATTAAATAGAGTAATTTATGTACATATAATGTAATATGCAAATATTGTCGCTCATACTAAGTTAGTAAAGTAGTCTTACTAGTAAGTACTCTTGGAAGATATATATTATTTGTTAATCTACAAAACCCAATTGTATATTAAATAGAGAAAGTTAAAAAATTTAGTAAGAGTTTTTTTTTTTCAAATTAAGGTAGATAGGTGGCTTGCAAACGGGCAATCAGATGACAAGTGGTAATTACCGCCCATAGACTTGATACTAACTTTTAACACGAGTGAAACCACGCGGGTCAGCTAGTTATACGTATTACAATATATTGCGCGTTTCAGTTATTTTTATTTCAATAAAGTTTTAACGTTTAATCAAATATCAAGTAATTGACGGTTTGCCTTGTCTCAAAATTAATAAGTCAGTCACATTTTATTAGCGTCCATTTTAATGTCTACGATAAACTGATTTATTTAAGAAACCATTAATAGACAAGCAGAAATATTGCCATAATTTTCATATTAAAATTAACTCTTAAAGGTTACTATTTCATCAGAGCTAAAATGTATACTTTTGAATAAGAAAAAATTGAATATATCATAAGAAACCAAAGGAAATATGCTTAAAGAAAATAAAATATGCATGTGTTATCGTAAGCATAATGGAGAGTATTTTCCAAACTCGCTGGTTCCATCAATACTAACATTATCTAGGTATATAATATTTTAAGTATCCATTAACTTGTATTAGTTATGTACCGTTTTAGCTGCACGAATATGAACATATATTTTTACAAATACGATTTCACTTACATATGTAACTTTCATTTTTGGTATACTAGATGTATATACTTATTATTGTTTTTGTTATTTATGTTTTGATTTAATTTGTATCAGTTTGAGTATGTATTATCTGTATTTAATTAGACTGATACAGAATGCTGTTTGGCATTATGATTTCTACTCGTACCTTGCATATTTGTACAAGTAAAAAAAATATGATAATACAATAATTTATGATAATTTTTTTATGATTAAACAAATTAATCAAATACATATATGCCAGAAAGGGAACTTTGACTACCGAAAATATATTGTGTATACAACTTTAAGTAATAAACATACATAAATCGTTATTAATGTAGTGTTGTAACTAACGTGAATAGTTGAAGATCATCAGTGAATTAAGGTTGATATAAACCCTCCGTAAAGTGTATATTACTTATTTTATTACAAAAGTTTTGGCGGCTTTCAAACCACAAAACAAGAACATTCAAATCCATTAATTAAGGTCTCGTAAATAAATAACTGACATAAATATTATGTTTGAAAGAAAATTAATAAGAACTAGTTTTATTAAAATCTTTTTGAATGTATATTTTATTTATATGAATATATATATATGAAAGTAATTAATATATTATTTTTACTGTTCCTACATCGAGATATTTAGAACTTATATGACTGACTGAATGACTTAAAAATATTTATAATAGACAGATATAAGCCTTCGTTTGCAACAATTTTATCATTGATCAATATATAAATAAACAAAACATAATTATAACATTCTATATATATTTTTTCAATTATTGTCATACAAATAAAATAAGCAATACTTTAAATACATGTAAAGAATTAATAAGCAAACAATATAATAAAAGTATATCTCTATCGACATACCAAAATGCAACCTTAAAATGTTAATACGTTGATAATAATTAACATTTAAACAAAGTAACATTACCGAAATGAGCACTATTATTCGCATCCGCTGCACAATTATGGCGCCCAGCCAACAGTATTAATTCAAGAATGGGTTCATCACTTCTCATTTTTATAATAAGTAGATGAAAAACAAACCTTTATAAATGTTCAATTATACTATAAATTGCTCATTTTCGAAGCAATCTTACTGCGATTAATCAGTAATGGGTGTAATTAAGAGTAGGCAGATACGTCACACAGACAGCGAATTAATGTCGCTGTACGTCACAGCCGTGGCCCTGACGCCAAGCGCTAGTCACATTAGAATTACAGTCACCCATACGATGTAATAAAACGTCCACTGAATGAGTTAATTGCATTTTTGATTAACTCATTTTTTAGGAAAATACTAAAATATCGGAAGATAGAAAGTTAAGAATAAGCCACTGAATTTTCCACTGCTTGGCTACAGTATCTCTTTCCATTGAGCTGAATATTTCTTCCGAAACTTTTTATTCCACTACGCTACTCCAATGCGATACAAATTTGGCAGATTTTTTATATTGAAAGTTTCCTAGGCGTTTGAAAATCCACCACCTTCACGCTTTGCTTGCCCGCTGGAGCATCTTGGTTAAAAAACCAGTACCCATTACCGACCGCTATACATACATGTGTATACTTTTTTTTTGTTTGATAAACCTGTATGATTATGTTGCATTAGTCAATATATAATCTGTTACAAAGAAGAATACGTCTTGTTCTTTGGCGCAAAATAAATAAAAAGAATGAACTTTGTTTTAAGGTTTCGTTCTTTTATGTAAAATAGGGGAAGATTCTAGATGATATGTATGTTGTTGTACTTGTCTGTCAAGCTGTCCGTCTGCTGTCCGAAACAAGAAATTCTTTGTTCTTTCTTATTTTTAAAATAAAAATAATCAGAAGTACTATAAAATTTTATTAAAATCCTAGCGCTTCAAAACTACGAAAAAGTATCGAGTATCACAAGACTGCAGTCTATACATTTCAGGAGTATTATTTGTTTAAAAAGTAATAAAAATTATTCTTATTATCATTATATCTTTGCCCGTATCATAATACCAGTTACTACAATACCAGTTCGCCCGCGTGTTCTGTGCTGGTGTTAGATATAAAAAAGTAATAAAACCTTTTTACTGGGTCATCCATGAAAATGTAATGGACAGACAAGAGTTATTTTCGCATTTATAATATTCGTATAGATGTCGGAAGATTAGTGATCTGTAATGGGCGTTTGATTTTCTTAGCATGAAAGATTAAAACTCTCAGGTCAATTAAATGAATATATATTGTTTTTTTACTGAAAAGAGGACAAACGAGCAGGAAGCTCATCTAATGGAACGCTCTATACTCTGGATGATCTGGATGCTGGATGAAGTTTTACTTGGTGTTAAGGCTATGGGAAAGCCATCAACCACCAATCATCATATGTTCTATTGCTAAATTATTATTATTTTTTTCCAATAATTGTTATGTTTCGGTTTCATGGTTAGCGATTCAGTAACTTCAATCATACACATCAACTCTTATTTCCCAAGATTGGTGGCGCATTGACAATATATAGTAAGATTAATATTTCTTATGGTACCTAATAAAAAAAAAAGTTATCCTATGACTCGTTGTTCAGTACTTTGAAAAACTAACAGAAATATTTTAATTCAATAAATTTTATTTTAATTCGATTTTATTTCTCAATTTTCATTCAAGTGCTATGAAGAGCTGTTGGTAATTTCCCCGTAAAGGCTTTGTGAGCCTTTTATTTACCAATAATGTTAGCCTAAACCAATATGCAAGCTTGGGTTTATTATAATCGAAATATGATACAACTCGAGTACATAATACCTTTAGCATATATATAATATGAAATCTGTATGATAAACTGTAAATGTGACTGTAATATCGCAAAATATAATTATTTTGAGGTATATACAAGTACTAGCAGTATTGCCTCTTTGGTTTACCGGCTAGCAATACAACTGGGAGATTAAGAGGTCGCAGGTTAGCCAAATAAAATTTATGATTTTTTTAGTTTAGAAAGTAAATAAACCCATTGGTCCTAGTCCAAACCTATTGGTCTTAGTTGTGTCAGATATCTTATCAGATTATTGGAGTAGACAATACAGATTGCTGTGTTTGCACAGGCATAATATTATAATATAAATATATCCTACGCAATTTGCTAGCCGCCATTGAGAATGGCTGTAGCCTGAATAGATTAAAATTACAATATCAACACTGGTCATTTATTGTCAATATTCATGATGCACCCTTTTTATCTCACTGGAAACACGCAATTATGCTTTCCTCTTATGAAGTGGCGGATGTGTGGGACTCGCCGAGGAATACCTACTGAAAACCAGGGTTACCCACTCCACCAATTCAGAAAGCGTCATGGATTCATGAGTATGCAACTGTAATACTCCGAGTCATAATACACCCTAAGAATATGCAGAACAACAACAACAAATATTTTGAATTTCAAATAATTTTTCAGTGAGAGACTTACTTACTTACTTACGTACTTCCCCAGGCATGCCGGACCATTCAGCTGTAACCTGATGGTATTTAGCGTGGCACTATCAATAGAAAGAGCTATTTTCTACCATCAACAACATAATACCATCAAGAGGCTACTTAATATTGGTACACTTTGTTCTTGGGATTATCGAAATTTTATAATTCCAATTGCATTCATTATTCCATTACATGTTGTGGACGGATAAATAATTGTTTATTTTGTTAAATAAAACGTGTAACACAATAAATGGTCATCTATTAAACAAGTTATATTTCACTTTCAATTTACGTTTTATAATACTGTAGAGTTTAAGTGGACTTTAACAGTTCGTTTCAAAGTATTCAATGCTGGAATTTGTATATAAATGGGTAAGTATAGTAACTTGCTGTCTCCTCGGGCGTAATTCAAATTTAAGCGAAATAGCGACGAAATCGTTTGTAAACTTATTAATATGCCCAAACTGCTGCCAATGTCCTAACCGCAATCTATTACATTTACCAGTGTTTACTTTTGACAACTCAAACTGTAGACATTTGTTTGAATTTGCGTTAACGATAATATTCGTTGCTCTTTACCTATTTATATTCCTAACACCCTCAATACGATATATATAAGTCTAAGTATAATTGTTAGGTTTTTATTTTTAAGTTAATCGATTTCCACAATACACATGCACATTTATTTTATAGCCTATGTTTATATACTAGAACTTTACTATAATTTCAGTTAACTATGGCGAAAAATATATCAATCGTGTTTCATAAATAAATCGTACACACAAACTTATAAACAAGTAACCTTCCTTTTTTTAAGTTGGTCAAAATTGTTCAGTGTATATGATATATTATATTATGTATTTAATAGAGTTCTTATTTTCAGAACTTATAGATTACGTTGATACTTTATAACAAAATAATTTAGAATAAGTTTATTTATGCTGTTTCCATTTGTATCAATCGATCGATGGTTGTAAATCTTCTTGATTGTTGAAAATTGTTTGTAAAATATAATAAATTATCCAGTTTTTGTCTCAAGTAACTATTTAGAAACACAAGCACCCAGTGATATAAATTCTTTCGTAATCATTATTGAAAATAGCATATTAAAAACAAATATGAAATTGTATGTTAGATTTTTTTCTACTAAAATGAAATAATTATATTTTATAATCATAACTATATGGCTCGTCAATAGTTGCCACATAATAAAGAACATCAGTTGACGAACAAAGGACAAAAAGATACTTAGCTTTGTGTATTTAACTATTTATGTATAGTAAAGTAGTATAAGGCAGTTCATTATAGTCTCGCGTTAGAAAAAACACGGACTTCAAAAATTTGTCAATTTTCAATAAAGTGTAATAATTCCTACAATACAGCAATATCGTCTGAACTTGAGCTTCGAACACAGCGAAGTTATAGCGCGATTTAACTCCGTACAGCGCCATCTGTTATTGGCATCGATAACGTTGTTATTTCATTCATTCTCAAATTTAGCTATCTAAATTTACTAAGAATATTTAATTTTATCATCTATATAGCTACTCCGTTAAAAAAAGTGTAAAAATATTTGATTTAAAATTTAAACAAAATAAGTACTGTAATTATAGTGGTCGTTTTAAAACGTTCCATTTTTTATACTTTTCTCTATCAGTGTGTGCTTTCCGTGTGCCTATTTGTGTGTGTGTTTTATATTTTAACACATTTTTTTAAGGTATTCGTAATTTTTGTACTGTTCTATATAATAACGAAGCTTAAATCTATATCTACCGTATTAACCCATAAAAAGTTTTGCGTATTAACATTGTTACTGACGTCAGGTTAACTTACGTTACCTTCTACCATAAAATTGTTAATATACGAAAATGGAGAAGTTCCAACGAAAATCGTAAAATGTTATATAGCTACTCAGTTTTCGATGCTAGCCGTTTACAGCTCTTCGTTATGCGTGTCTGTAAGTGATAACGGTGATGAAACAAATATAAAGTCCTGTTACTGTATCAAGATTACAGCCATAAATATAAAAATAAATCATTCGCTAGCGTCTATTTTAGCTGTATTTATGATGAGGTGCATTTCTCAAAACATATTCAGCTGGCGAAAGTCTCAGCATATACACAAACAAAGGATTGTTAAGTAAAATTAACAGCCTGTTAATGTCCCGCTGCTGAGTTACGGCCTTCTCTACTTTTGAGATGGGTTGGTGGTAGATTTTCATGCAGGATTTTCCTTTACCGTTGAACACGAGATATAATATAAATAATATTTATAAACACAAGATGCAGTTTTTATTTATATAATAGATAGGAGGGATGGAAACTGGGTTCCGATGGTAACTAATTGGTGACCATCGCCCAAACATTGGCGCTGTAAGAAATATAAACCACCAACATGAGGGATGAAGATGTTATGTTCCTTTTGCCTGTAGTTACACTGGCTCACTCATTCTTGAAACCGGAACGCAACAGTACTAAGTATTGCTTCGCGGTAGAATATAATAACTATTTATCCATCATCATAAATTTTTTAACCTAAACTAACATTTCCACCCCTCACGCGCGAGCGAAGCCAAGGGCAAACACTAGTTTATAATATTAATCGGGTACACTTTTAAAAACTTATAAAAACCAATAAATTAACTATAACTACAAACAAACAACACGGCCTTCGATTTATTTTTTTAAATCCAAAGCATCAATTTGAAATTATATAATTATTTTGTTAACTATAAACTATATGAAAGAGTTAATTGATATACGAATATTATAAATGTCGCATTTTATTTGTGTTATTAATATATACATATGTATATATCATGCTATTTACATAACTCATTAGTCACACAAAACAGGCTTGTGTTAATCGAAATTAATGATGAAGCCGCGGAGCACAGCCAGTTGGTTAATCTAGTTGAAAGTTATCATGTTCATGTTGTCATTTAATATAGAAGTAATATTCATATATCATTTAGGAAAGATATTCAATACACAAATATGAAATATTCGCATTGTGTTCAGCGAAGCAAACAAATTTATCTGCACCGAGACGTATTAATCATAATAAATGTGTTCTATGTTCGGGAGAGAATGTGGAAAAAATAGGTGGAACAGAAAAACAGAAAGAAATTCGAGTTTTCGGTGCTATTATTTGTTTACTTCACAGTGTGCGAATAACGTAATTATATTTGCAAAATTGAATGTTTAAAATGTAACAGTTTTTTTAGTTGTTAGTCTTCAAAACTCGAGTAAATAATTTCAATGTTACTACCACCATTACGGAAAATCTTACGATTTACATAAAATATTTATAGAGTAAATAGTTATTCAATGCTTTGTCTTCTTTTTTCAAATGTCAAATCAACGATGAGAAAAACGCTTTTAAGTAAGGCCGTTGATGATTTATATAAGTATCTAAATTAAATTATGGTAATAATTCGAATTATTAAAATTAAAGGTAAATTGCAGTAAATGCAAAAAAAAAAAACAAAAAAGCCGACACTATTCATTTATGTTCGTGACTGTGATTTTGTGAATTTGTGGTTTACCAAGATATTTAAGAAAGAGAAAACAAAAAAATTTGAAGTAAATAAAATTCACGCTAACTTACATGTGAATGGTCACGTGTGAATGCTGAATATTCAAAAACTTTAGTTTCTACCTTCGGATTACGTGTTCGTAGGAGTAAAATAACGAAGAAAATCATCTCAGACACACTTGGAATATGCAATTCCATAGCAAATCGCAAAGCGTCGGAATTTTCACACATAATAAAGCTTCTTAACTGCAGCAAGGATTTCGTGAATGAAATTTTTAAAAGGTTTTAATGTGGTCGCACGTACCGACAATTTTGCTTCATTACTTTTTGATTGAAAGCACTTAAATGGTTCTATTTGTCCTAATTGAGTCTTACATATTTTATTACCGTTTCTGTGTATACTAATATATTATTTCAAATGGCAACATTTATAAAAAAAGTTAGCGATGAGGCTTCTACGACGGATTTAAAAATGCTGTTTTAAATTTATGTAAATTTTATTAATTTAAATAAATTTTAATTACTTAGTTACAGCTGCATCAAGATCTTATTTAAAATAGTTTAACAGATGTAATAAGAAAGACGATATATGTACAGATGAATTTCTAATATCGCCAATACCAATAGAATAATAGAATAGAATTACCAACAGATGAATAATCTATTCATCGTGTCAAGTGTCTGTCTGTGATTTCAAAATAACCTCTTTTAAAGCCTCCTCTAAAGTTAAGTTGGCTGGTTGCTATTGTATGTTGCGGCCATTAGCCCATAGATGGCGGTGTGCGAAATACGTCAATTTCTGAATCGCGATGTCGAGATTTTCTGGACTAGCCGCTACACATAATTTATATTTGGTTTTGATTGTTGTGGGTGTTTTCACTAATTTCATTATTAAGCAATTTGATACTTTGTGGTTGCAATTATTAAGTCGGTGTTAATTTTGTTCTATGAGTCCTTAAGTCTGGTCTAGTTAAGTTTGCATTAAATTGATTTATTTATAGTTCAATTAGATTAGAAGGGTTGATTTTTTTTTTTTTTTTATATTTGCCGGGAGGGCAAATGACTCTACTCCACCTGATGTTAAGTGGTAGTAGAGTCCAAACGCGAGGACGGCCAGTACAGTCGGGAAGAAGGTTCTGCACTAGCCGCCCTCGCCTTGCCGGCCCGCAAGATGCCTCTTCACGCCTCGTTTAAAGGAACCCAGGTCGTAAGAGGAGGGGAATACGTGAGCTGGTAAGGAATTCCATTTCTTGGAAGTGCGACAAAGAAAGGAGTTGCCAAATTTCTTTGTGCGCGATGGAATTGATATCACAGTTAGTCGGTGACATCGAGAGCCAGAACGCGTAGACTTGTGAAGGAAGGGGGAAGCAGGAATTAGGGAAAATAAATCCTCGGAACACTCGCCGTGATACAGTCGATAGAAAGCGCTCAGCGCTGCTATCTCTCGACGCAATTGTAAAGGCTCGAGGGTGTTAGTGACCTTTACGTCGCCAATAATGCGGACCGCACGTCGCTGCAACCGATCCAAGGCCTCAAGTAGGTACTTAGCGGAGCCATCCCAAAGGTGCGAGCAATATTAAACGCAAGACCGTACCTGTGTTTTGTACAGCAGGCACAGTTGTTGTGGCGTGAAAAAACGCCGCACCTTGTTCAGAACTCCGAGTTTCCGTGAAGCTGTTTTTATCACAGCCTCGATGTAATCCCTTGGACTAAGGTCGCAGCGAACGTCCATCCCCAGCATGGCGATTTTACTTTGTATCACCAGCGGAGTGCCACAGAGGGAGGTAAGAGGGGAAAATGGTGACTTTTTTGCTGTGAGGGCATACCTGTGTTTTCTTGGCATTAAACTCAACAAGATTATCTGAGCCCCATTTGGCGATAAGCTCTAACGTCCTATTGAGTTCAATGACAAGATCCTCCCGCCTCTCCTGAATTTCCGCTCGCCCAGCCACTGCGCGTCCGTGGTATCCACCATGCACTGTACTATCAGGAAGCTGGCAATCCAGGTGCAAAGCTGAGCAGGCAGACCATATGCCGGCAGCTTGGAGAGAAGACTTCTGTGCCAGACCCTGTCGAAAGCCTTGGAGATATCGAGGCTGACAGCCAACGATTCCCCATGCTTGTCGATAGCTTCACCCCAGAGGTGTGTTACGTACGCTAGAAGATCACCTGTAGACCGTTTTGGTCGAAATCCGTACTGACGATCATTAATTAAACAGTGATCTTCTAGGTAATGGATCAGTTGGTTGTTAAGAATCCGTTCCATCACCTTACAAAGTACTGAGGTAATAGCTATTGGCCGATAATTTGCCGGGTCAGACCGATCCCCTTTTTTGGGAACCGCTTGCACATTAGCTCTTCTCCAAGCCTCCGGCACACATCCCGAAGAAAGAGAAAGTTGGAACAGGCGCGTTAACACGGGAGACAGCTCCGCCGCGCACTTCTTCAGCACTATGGCTGGTATTCCATCGGGACCGCTAGCTTTCCGTACATCAAGTGATTGCAGCTCCGCTCGCACATCACGCTGCCTGATTTTGATGTCAGGCATTGTGTGGCCACAAGAAGGTATTACTGGTGGCAGAGCACTACAATCATCGATGACAGAGTTGTCGGCAAAGAGTTTAGCCAGGAGATCAGCTTTCTCTTGCGGACTGTGAGCTAGCGATCCGTCCGGACTTCTGAGCGGTGGCAGCGAAGGTTGGCAGAAATTGTTTTGCACAGACTTGGTCAGACGCCAGAAGCTACGGGAGCCCCGAGGATGTGAAATAAGGTCATGACCAATCTGTACAATGCGCTGTGCGTCCGCTCTCGTGTAAGCCTTCCTACAGGACTTGGAGTTTTTATTGTAGATTGCTTTCAGTGAGTCAATGTTAGATGCCCCGCTAATGCAGCCATTGATCCACTCGCGATATGCCGCCTGCTTAGATGATACAGCGTCGGCACATTCGCGAGTGAACCAACGGTTACGCGCACCCCTACTGTCGAGGTCTGAGCTAGGAATGTAGTATTCCATTCCCAACATGATCTCGCCAGCAACAGCAGCGGCACTAGCTGTCGGGTCATTCCCACTGAAGCAACGTTCCTTCCAAGGGACTGACGCATAGTAATCGCGCATACCGTCCCAATCTGCCGACTTGTAGTGCCAAACGCGACGTTTGCATACCGCTGGTGGCGGCAGCTTGGCCTGTGGCACTTTGGTAGATATGAGTCTGTGATCCGAAGAACCAAGTGGAGCTTGAACCACAACCTGATATTCCACCGGGTGAGAAGTCAGCAGAAGGTCCAGTAGAAAAGGCGCTTGCCCATCAATGTCTGGGATCCTGGTGGGCTGATCAACCAGTTGGGTCAAGTCATGTGTGAGAGCAAAAGCTTGAGCAGTCCTCCCAGCATGGTCAGTTTTGAGGGATTTCAACCATGATTCGTGGTGAGCATTAAAATCCCCCAAAAACACCAATCCCGCGTTAGGAAACTGCTCTTGCGCAACATCTGCCACCCGACTAAGATGGTCAAATAATCGGCTTGTCTCCAAGTCACCATTGTGGGATCTGTAGAGGCACACGTAGACCCGACTCTGACGAACCAGATCCACACGTACCACCAACATGGAGAAGGAGGGGTCCTCCAAGCAGCGCAGTCGGTGACAGCAAACATCCGTCCTGACGAACAAGCATGACGTTGAGGTTAGCGTGGAGTCCACGGATGTTAGTGAACTCGACCTCAAACAGCGTGGGTATGGTGGGGGTGTGCACCGCTGTACGACCGTCATTCCTGCTTTGATGCTTTACCATATGGGAAAAAAGAATGGAAAAGAGACGTGAAGCGAGCGACGTATTGCTACGATAGGAATGGGCAAAGTGTGGAGGCGTGTTTCCCCAAGTGGTTGCCAAAAGGGAAACTACACTGACCCGCCGGACGAAAGGGCCCCCGAACCCCCCCGGAAGTGGCCGCCGGGACCCCGGACCTTCCGGTCACCAACCGGCACGACGGTCAACCCCGAGATTATGCTTGGCCTGGTGGGGCAGCCTCGCGTGCTGGTTAGGCACGCTTGGGCCCCTGTACTGTCAAAATTTTTTGGCCTTTTTATCCCGTTTAACTGAATTTTCGATTGTAATGCGAGCGATGTACTAGTTACCAATATAAATTAATTTAATAGAATTATGTACGCGTACGTGTTTGCTTTGAGGGATACACAAGCAACAATACAACAATAATTTTACAGTACAGTAAAAAAGTTGTAATTGACTCGAACGATTTCCGTTTATATTTTTAAATTATTTGTATTATAAATATGAAGCCAAAAAATTCTCCCTTCTTCGAATAATTGTTGAAATAACGTAAAAAAACCTGTCCTGCCACACCAGTCCAAATTATTCTCCAATCGATTTTACGGAGTGGGTATTTCCATAAAAAGGTTTTTATTTTCAGCGTGCTTTAAAACTAGCCAGCGCAGCGTTCAATTATCCTTTGATCTTCTGGTTTTAGGAATCTGTAACTGTAATATGCAAATGCTCATGAATAACTTGCTGGTGTTTGACAAGATTTGAACCAGTGACCGTTGACATATTCTCTTAATTATTATTTGAGTAAGCCTCTTTCGTACATCTTAGAGACATAAGCGTGTGTTGCGCGTATATTTTATACTTCGATGCTATATATTATTGTGCATAAGGGTAGTAAAAAGCGGTAGGATAGGGCAGTGATAATAGATGTTTTACATCAAAATATATTCTGTATATTTTATTATTTTTAAATAAAACTAGTGTCCCATTTTTTAAGCTAAGACCGCTATGCTGTTTCTGTCATGGTATATGATTTCATCATATTTTCCCAGAAATAAAACTTTTATATTTGCTCAGTGTTTAACAATAACTCTTTCTAACAACAATGCTATCATAATTTAAAAGTGTATCTTCATTCGTCTTATGCAAAATAACAGATTATATAATTATAAATTATTAATGTCAGCTTTAGAGTTTCGATTTTATAATTAAATTTTCATCACACAATCATAGTTTACATAAACACTGACAAAAAGAATTCAATAAAATCTGTATTTAAAATTGATGTTAAAAATATCCTAATTTCATTTATTTTGTAACTACCATCCATCCATCCACTCCAGATAATTCTATTTACATTTAAATTCAATATTTGTAAAATAAATATACTTTAAATTTATGTTTGTTGAATATGTTTTGTTATGAAATACTATAAAATATTGAAAACGGACATTAAAATGAGTATGTTCTATTTGGTTAATGTGTATTATTTTATTCAACATTTCCGTCATCATTTAATATACATATATAATTTTGCAATAATATACTTATTATAAATTTATTTATGATCCCTGCTGTTACATTTAAATTAGTAAATAGTGTGCAATAGTACGAAACAATAATAAATGAATAACCCATTCCGACTTCGCACGGGTAGAGTACTGCCCACTTTTTTCACTATATTACATTATTTTAGGTTCAAATCTAACTGGTTACTGTGGTTTATATTAGTTTAACTTATTACAGTGTATATACCCATATGAGTACTAGGGACAGCATAATAGCAAGTTTACTATTGTGTTGAAACCTGTTGAAACCCAATAAGGCATCGATTACCTAGAATCTAGAACAATACCTTGTAGTGAAAATGCTATATTTAAGATTAACTTATAACAATTATTAATTTATCTTGATAGTCTAAGCGGCGACCACATAAAAGTATGGTTATAAATTATAAGTACAAAAATACACTATTACCTTTTGGATATTAGATAAATAATAAGCCGTTGGTCTTGCGGTCTGTAACTTGACGAAATCATTTGTTGAATAATTTATCGAAAGGTTTTGCAATTATAATAATTTAATCATCTTAATAATATAAATCTAATTGAGTCTTAATATATAGCTTGACTATCTACATATAGGTTTTAAATTGGTTAAATTTTCTTCTGTAATTTTTAAACCTTAATATTTATAGTAATTTGTTAGTATGCTATACTTAAAAGTACCAATTATTTTAAAATCAATTTGAAAAGTGTAACTCGACTAAACGACAAAAAATATAAAAGACATACAAAATTAAAAACGGTCAAATTGTATAACATTATAAGGTTAATATATTATATTATAAATGAAAAACAAATATTGAAACCTTTATATTTTTGCCACAGTTTGAATATTTAAACGTCCATAGAGGTTTAAACTTGGTTTAATCTTTTAATGAACGTTTTTGTTCTCACAAAAGATCAAGCAAACAATAGCCCCTCACTTATTTCGTGAAAAACTCTTCATTTAATTTAAATGCTTTTTATAGTTTTGTGATATTTTCATCCGACTGTGACAAACAAAAACGAAGGTTATCATTTAAACAGTTATGCACGTATCTTGTCATATTACGATAAGAGAGAATATATTCCGTATTACGCAATATATTCTTTAATATATATATATATATATATATATATATATATATATATATATATATATATATATATATATATATATATATATATATATATATATATATATATATAGTTTTTTTTAATAAAAAGAAAATTTTATTATTATGTAAATTTTTTGAGAAAACACCGAATAGCTTGTTAATGACAAAATCCGAGGATTGAATAGAGTTTTGTATAATACACATTATACTTTTTGAATTTAAGATGTATCGCTTTAAGATGTATCGATGTATGATGTCGCTTTATCGTTGATTGTGAGCGTGCGAAATCGTTTGGCTTAGTATATTATAATCATCAAATAAATTATTCGACATACAGAATTCTACTTATCCCTCCATAGAAAAGGAAATTACGTATCCTTCGATAGAAGCTCTTCGAAGATAATTATATTTGAATAATTCGGTAAAAGCAAAGCGATGTTAATAATGCAGTTAAAGGATATGTAGATAATTGATTCCTTACATAATTATTACTCTCTTACGATGGTAGGAAGCTGTTTGCAATTTGTACAGGACCGGATCTTACTTTGAGGAACAAAATGTACTAACATACTATAATAACTTTATTCTGTATCAAATGTAGGTACATATGTAAATGTTTATTTATAATTACTGAAAATGCGTTACTCTTAATCAAAGTATGTTGCATGCAAGTTTAGATTTTTTTTTATTGGCAACTGTAACGTACAATATACGTACAATGAGCCTAAGCACCTATCTTCAACAGCAACAACTAGCTTACGTAGACTGGGTCCAGTACGTATCTTCGGTCCTCCTATTCATACGTCTTCCGGTTACCAGTCGGTGAAGGAACCAGAGTGTCGTCCACACTTATGTATATTATGATGATAGAACTCACAGAGAACACAGAATACAGCTTTATATGAAAGCGCGTAAAATATCGACCGGTCAGTTCGGATATCGATGAGAAGCATATGACGCTGTAGTCGCGTGTTTAGGCAAAAGGAACGATTATATTTGATTTCCTCTATCATGAATGAAAATTTCCAAAAAGTATTCCCAAAAATATAATAAAAACTAGATAAATCTTATTTTTAAAAATTGTGTTGTCTTATAAATAAAAAAGAAATTTAATAATTAAATTAATAGTCTATATTCTGATAATATTTTCATTAAAAGTTTATTCCGGTTTGGAACAGCGACACTAGAGGCCATCAATAGCAACCAAACAAAAGAGAGGGTGTAAATTATGCTTTTTTTTTACAGTTAATAGGCGTTTGACCGTTGACTTGCCTGATCTTAAGCATAGTCACGGTCTAGGATGGAGCGCGCCTGCCCAGAAGAAAACAAACACGCCTGCGTCTTGGTTGCATTGAACATGACCAAATTGGCATCGCTCAAATCGTACACAGCCTTAAGGATAACCCTCAGGCGCTCAACCATGGCCTCTCTCTAAGCCTGAACTAGGGCACCACTAGCTCGCGCGTTGGACCTGTAGTTGTCGACAACTGTGCAGTTATCTGCGTACCCATGGATACCGGGCATCAGCAGATCATTAATGTGCAGCAGAAATAGCAGTGACCCCTGGGGAATACCGGCATTTATAGCCATTTGATCCGACGAGTGGCTATCAACCACCACTAGTAACGAACGGTTCCGCAGGAAGTCTGAAATCCACGCACAAAGGCTAGCAGGCAGGCCTTATGCAGGAAGCTTGCTGACAAGGCCATCCAAAGAGACAGGAAGTGCCTTTCCGTGTTTCTCGATGGCCTCACTCCAGATGTGTGTGACGTACACCAGAAGATTACCAGTGGACCGATTTCGGCGAAATCCGTACTGTCGGTCACTGAGAAGGTCATTGGCTTCCAGGTACGTCAGGAGCCTAGTATTTAGGATACGTTCCATTGTCCTGCACAGAATGGACGTAACCGAGATGGGCCTGCAATTGGCAGGGTCAAATGCCTTAAAAAATGCTTAACAGTATATTCCCTTTGCTTTAATAAAATAAATTTAAGTTCTAAATAAAATACTGGAGCCGGCATCTGTCGCATATGTAGTTATTGTAATGGGAATATTTGCGAATCCATTGATGCGAAAATTCAATCCATGTAATGTATTGTGAAAAACATATTTCAATGAAATAATTTTCTATAGAATTTCGCTTGAATAGACTCTTTCGTTACATATGATCATAGCGACATAATATCTTCAGATTTAATATGGTATGGATTCTTTTGATAAAGATAAATGTAATTAAACTATATATAGAGAAAACAGTAACGTAATTTAACGGAATCCGCGTGTGGTTCAAATCTCGTCAAGTCGAGAGAATCAGGAGTAATTTTTTGTTTAATTCCGTAACATGTGTATAAATCCAAGCTTCAGATCATTTGAATCAATGTCTTATATTTACAAGATAAAGCTATAGATATACTTGTGATATTACAAAAACAAACCAAAACCATATACATCACTTATATACATGTAAAACATAATAATGTCCTCCAGACCGATTTCGGCCACAGTATCCAATCTCAAAAAAGATTAGCCAACTGCACAGGAGATATTATAGTGCACAAGTGTGTGTGCAAACGCAGGTCCACTCTCTATTCCCTAACTCTCATAATCGGATGGGACGGCAATCCGACACGACCGGAAAGATTTCAGGCGCAGGACTTTACATGCTTTCCGAAGCACGGGAGTGTGTACACTTCCAACTTCTAGATTCTGGGCTGCTACTGAGAATTTTCTAACAGAAAAACCCAATAACTTTTTATTGGCCAGACCTGGGAATTGAACCCAGGACCTCCGGGTTTGCGGTCTTACATCAAGCCACTAGACCAACGAGGCATGTTGTACATATAAAACATATAATTATGGTTATATGGTAGTGCGATTAAAATTGAAGTCTAAATTTAATTTAAGCTACTAATAACAAGACGAGCATAAATTTCAACTATGAAATTATTTATTTTATTCATTGGATAATTTCGCCCCTGTATTTCATAATTAACTGAATTTATGGGAACGCGATAACGTATAGGACAACCTGATTAATAATAATTTAATACCGTTCTATTAACGTGTTAGAACCGAAGCCCGAGGCAACGTATTCGTGGAATTTTGAATAATATCTCACTTCTTTCCTAAAAATTATAATATATACATTTTATAATGGAAAAATTATCGTTTTTAGGCTTTTTTAACTAACCTTTTAGTAAAATATTATACAAATCCGTCGAGTACTTCGTGACACAAAAAAAACAAATAACTGTATCGGTAATTTATACTAATATTAAAATGCAAAGGCTAGTTTGATTTAAATAAATAATAAATGTGTTTATGAAAATTAGTTAAGTCCTTAACTCCTGAGCTAGGGAAACCCTGCTACATTGACATATACGTGAATATTTCATACTATGCGATAATTCAAACCGTTTTTAAAAAAGTAAAGAGTAGCACTTTTAACTTTCTCTTGAAAAAGGCAACTTTTTGCTCAACTTTAATGATATTTCAATGTTTCAATATGGATATGTCAATGAAACTTTTATAACCGAAAATATAAAGTTTTCGTTACAAAGTAAATAGAGAAAAACAAATCATATTCAGTAAATTTATGGTGATGTTTGGTCTTATAAAAATATAATTTCTATTTCCCGATTTTTACAGAATAAGTGACAGACTTATATAAACACAAGATCTGAAAATAAACTTGCCTCCATATATCTCCATATCCGTAATATATATACCATACCATAAGTCAAATCATCCGAATTTAAATTTCGAAAATATATTTGTGTTTACATAAGATTTGAATTTATTAATTAATAACAATTGACAAGTAACGCATATTTCAGACACAAGATTATAAAATTGAATATACAAAATGCCTGGAGTTAATATTCGTTGATGTGTAGGGTAAATAATAATTCAATTATATTATGGTAACTTATTATTAATTAAAAGGACAAAGGGTTGCCGCCATTCCACGTGGTCATAATTTGTACAAAAGCTATTTTCAATTTTTGTTAATATATATTTATGTCTTTAATGTAAATAATTCTTATTTAAATATATATTTTAGTAACTTACCTCTGTATTATTAAAAAGTTATGAAAAAAGTAATTATATAATAAATAATTCTGATTATTGTCAGTACAATCTATACCCGGTAATAACTTTAAATTAAATTAAATATTATAAGATGGAGATTAAAAAGTGTTCGTAAGTACTAGCTTAGTAAGCAACAGCCATACTTATAAAAGATACTTGGCGGTTGTTTAGATTTGAAAATCGAAAAACTAACGAACAACAATAACTTAAATACCTACCGTAACAGCCTGTAAATGTCCCACTGCTGGGCTAAAGGCCTCCTCTCCCTTTTTGAGGAGAAGGTTTGGAGCTTATTCCACCACGCTGCTCCAATGCGGGTTGGTGGAATACACATGTGGCAGAATTTCAGTGAAATTAGACACATGCAGGTTTCCTCACGATGTTTTCCTTCTCCGTAAAGCACGAGATGAATTATAATTACAAATTAAGCACATGAAAATTCAGTGGTGCTTGCCCGGGTTTGAACCCACGATCATCGGTTAAGATTCACGCGTTCTTACCGCTGGGCCATCTCGGCTCTAAAACTACTTAAATACCTACTTGAATAAAATATATATTGTTTGTGTTAATCACACACATACACAAATACTGGTGGTAGGGCTTTGGCAAAGCTCGTCTGGGTAGGTACCACCCACTCATCAGATATTCTACCGCAAAACAGCAGTACTGGGTATTGTTGTGTTCCGGTTTGAAGGGTGAGTGAGCCAGTGTAATTACAGGCACAAGGGACATAAACTCTTAGTTCCCAAGGTTGGTGGCGCATTGGCGATGTAAGCGATGGTTATATAACGGTTCTTGCAATGCCAATGTTTATGGGCGTTGGTGACCACTTACCATCAGGTGGTCCATATGCTCGTCCTATATTCGTACTCGTGCTCGTACCTATACTATAAAAAACGCACGAACGTAACAATTTATGTATTCCAATTTTAACTTTTTTACGAGTAAAATATGTATTTAATATATAAACTGTTAAATTACCTACCTAACAAATAAACTAAACTAAAAATTGGCTATTGAACATTTTTTCTATACAAGTTTATTTTTTTGTTCAATCACAATGATCACATTTTAAACAGCCGTCCGTTTTACGGATATTACAGAAAAAAAACATTTACAGGAAATGAAATGGCAAAACAAAACATATTCGTTTTTATAACTGTTCCGAACAACCATTACTCTGATTAGCTTCAACACTATTTCGCGGCTCCTCTATTCCAATGGTATTTACATTACATTTTTATTTTTCCAAAAAAAACCGTACAATCTGCATAAATCCGGACGCGTTACATAATAGTAAATCATATTATGTAACGCGTAATATTATTTTATTAATAAATGCATATAACCTTTGGCTATGTATCAAAATATTGTTTTAATGTTATCTATATTTATGGTACCTTTTATCTTTTAATAGATTAGATACGAGTAACTATTATAAATTACGGGTAATTTTAGCTTTGCTATCAATTCGTTTATCCTGTTACAAGCAAATACTTAAATTTGTTTCTCTAATAAATCATGTTAATATATAATTGTGTTAAAATGATATTTATTTATTAAATATATATTTTATTATTATTTTAAGCAACTAAAATGCTTAAAGCAAGCAAGAGCTAATAAATATTAGCTCTGCTCTAAAATTGGTGGTTTATAGGAAACCGATTAATACTTAAATACGGCATACAAATAATAGATATAGAATTTCGTTGATAAAGTAGATACATTTTTCTTATATTATAATATTATATAATGACAAACTATATGACAACGTGTGTGCAAAATTTCATGATGACCAGTTTAGTAGTTAAGACGTAAAAGCGTAACAAACAAACACACTTACTTTTGCATTTATGATATTAGTAAGGACAGGCGTTACGCAAACAGAAGAGTAGAGAACAGCGGCGTAGAGGGGGTATGATGATGTAAGAGAGCGTTACGTCACGGCATACATGTCGGTCTTCACCTCTGCCTGAAAACATAATCACATTAAAAATAATAAAGATATATTTCCATTAAAAAAGTTACAATTTATTATATGGACATTATTATTACTTTTACCAAAAAAAATTCAACATTCAAATTTTATTGGGTTGGGTTTGTACTGGGTGGTAAAGAATAGGTGAGCTAGGAAGCACAGATGCACAAACTGGTAATACAAATTGCTCACAATAGATTTGTATATGTAGAACAACTGAGAAGTGTAGGAGCTTCTAAGGTAGATTTTCAAAAAGCCTTATTTTAGTCATGTACTACCTGGTTAATAAAGCATTGAGAAAGGTTATATTTGCAATTTATGTAGGAAGAAAATCAAGGTAGCGCACTACATCAAAGCTGCTCGAACCATCCTCGAAGGTTAGAGTAATTAATATTTTAGTACATTTAATAAAAGTGAAATAATTTTTTTATGGTATTTTAATGTCTACATTAGAACTTCCGTATTTAAATATGTTTGTATAATATGCTATTTGTCGAAATGCTTTAAAATGACTACATTTTTATTGTAGTCTCGGAAAGGCAATGCCTTCTCTAGAGCACTTGGCATACTTGTATGTATGCGTTGATAGCCACTTACACTGAACTTAGGTTATATGTATGCCTAGATCCCACCAGGAATGTCTTTGTTTATGTACACTATAAACTTTCGCGATTTCTGTTATCCATTTTATATATTATATTCGAGTTTTAACCGCGATCATATACACTTTATTATTTTGCCCGACGCGACGTTAGATTTGCACCTGTCTTGGGCACGAGATGAGGGAACATAGTGAATTTTCGGTGAGAAAACATAATTCTGCTAAATATTAAAATAATATGTACTGCAATCGAGCTGATACAAGAAAACAGAGGAAGTGGAATCCAGGATCTAATGATCTGCAGTCCTATCAGCTAGTTACTTCACCAAGGATTCATTGCCATATTGGTGCATTACCGGAAAACCTAGTGTATCAAATATTTTATTTTACTTACGATTTTAACTGAAATCGAACATGGTAATTTAAGCATAAACTCTCTTTAAAGCTGAAGATATATTTTATAAAAAAATCATTACTGACTTCATTCTTAACAGCACCACTTTATTTTATTTGGTTTTCTCTAAATGTTTTTATGACTATAGTTAAAGAAACAAATGAGTTATTTGATGGTCAGTCGCCGAATCTGCTAAACTTGGGATCTAAGGTCTTATATCCTATGTGAAGATACTGATTCTTCTTTTAACACTGTGTAATAACTTACTCGAATTCAATTCTCTAGATCGACTCAAGCAAGAGTCTGGTGCTCGCTTAAGTTTTGATGTAAATACCAAAGATTTTACGGATATACCCAATGTAAAATTAATTACATTTGTCTTGTTTGTAAATGTAAAATCAACATATTTTTTCCTCCAATTTTCAATTATGATTATGTACAAATTTTGACTATTGGGCAAACACTATATCATAATATAAATAAGTATTGTTCACATTCATTATGAAATGAGAATTTAGTTTGTCATACAGCTGCACCATATTGTTATCATATACATTGTGTAGATTTAACTTTTGGAAAAGCAATATACCTTCCACGTCAGTTTTTTTAGGCACTATCGTTAAATCTTGCAGATTCAACAATTTTACATCCAGCAGTCTTTTTCGCTAAGAACTTACTTTGTATCTTATTAATGAAATATTAAAAACCGAGTCACGCTATTTTAATAAGTGTCCTTGAATTTTTATAATAATGACAATCAATGTCGTATATCACTTTCTCATATTTCAAGTTTTCTCTACTAATACCTAACTGGTAAAATCGAATTGAACAGTTTTTAAAATCTTCTTTGGGTGCGATGGAATAAAATATCATAAGGGAATTTGAAACGTTGCGTACGTTTTAATATGTAACGTTACAAAGTGAATCAAATGTCAGAATTGCTTTTTCATGTATCACTTAAATAATCTTTAAAGAAATGGAAATTATTTCTTTAATGATTGATATTCAGCAATTGGCAGAAATTTTCCTCACAATTAAATAAATTCCTAATTCGAAATTAAATTTCTATAGGGAAGTAAGTATGTTTTCCTTGTAGCTTTTATAAACATTTTCTTTTTTCTAAGGTTTTAAAAGAGGCATTTATTCGAAGGTTCCATTGAAAGGATTCAATGTATCAAAGAATATAATAATAATTTTCAAAACATTTTTATAATTTACAAAATAAAATACCTATTTGATGAATGTTTTCGTCTTAAAAGTAACTTATATTTCGAAGGATATTTGTATTGTTGCAAACTGAAGCAAGCAGTAAAATAGCAAACATCAACTTATAGTTACCTTAACATACTTTATAAGACTTGGAACTTTCTTTCAAATATATTTTTTTATTGGATAATAAGACATAATGAAAGAAAGTACAACTTTATTTAGAACAAAAAACATATACATAACATTAAATAAATAAAATAATAAAATAAACATTTCGTCCATGCATATAAACGTTATTTTTGGGGGTGAGTTGTTAATAAATCATTTTAAAATAAAGACGTTATATGACGTGAAAAACCAGTCTGTAAATATTCCACTGTTGCGCAAAGGCCTCCTCTTTTCCCCATTATGTTTCTACAAAATTTGTATACACATCTGATAGACAATCTTCGGCTAAGATTTACCAGTTCTAGTCACTGTGCAAACTCGATTATCTTCGTTATGATGAGTTCTTTACAAACTGTTTTCGTAAAACAGTAAATTAACTACTATTTAACAAAAACATTTGAATATTGTCAAACAAAAATATATATCGAAATTAAAATTACGATTACAAATTCTAACGTTGAATAAATCAGACTTATCATATATTTTTTTTACTTTTGATATCTCAGTCCTAATGTTTTCTCAAAAATTTAATATTTTCGGAGAAACGTGATGAAAGAAATCTATAAAGAAAATCGCGAGAAAAGAGCCTTTATGCTCCTGCGAATACAAATATCGAAAGAAATGAGTCATGATTCAATTACGTACGCGACCTCCGGTACAAACACCGGCTTCAAAAGTGAGGAAGTTTTCTTTATAGACTAGTTTTCTTTATTCTTTGTAGGCAGACTAGCAAATGGGCTACTTGATGACCACCCTTACACCTCCAATGTATCATCAAACACGTGAACTAAGACGTTATGTACCTAGTTATGTTAGCTCAAAGCATGAAGACAATAAAAGTGAATGCTTAATCAGCAGAATGTAAGTCATTGTGTCATTCCATGCTTTGGGATCATATGTCTTGGGAAACGATTTTGTAAAAAGGGAAGAACATTCGACTAGAGCATAAACCTCTGTTCGGTCGTGTCAATTTAGTTATAATTAAATATTTTGAAATTAAAATATAATATATTTTTAAACATGTCTGCTCCCGTAAACTTGTCTTACTTTTCCCTGTAGTTACACTGGCTCACCCAACCTTAAAGTCAAAACACCACAATACTAAGTACTGCTGCATGGCACTAAAATATATGATAAGTGGGTAGTACCTAAACATGCGGGTAAGCACAACGCCTTTAGTATATAGATATGCATACCTTTATTTATAAATAGCTAAAACTTTTATTTTATGATTTCATTTTCACATTTTTTTTTTTTTACCGTTAATAGGCAAGCGCTTGACCGTTGACTTGCCTGATCTTAAGCATAGTCACGGTCTAGGATGGAGCGCGTCTGCCCAGAAGGAACCCGTTTACTCTGGATTTGAACACACCTACATTGTAGTTATCTGGAAATATGGACTCAGGCAAAGCATTCCACAGTTTCGCAGTGCGAATAATAAATGTGGATTCAAAGCGCTTCGTACGTAGGCGGGGAAGTTCTACTGTGTACCTATGGCGCTTTGGTCGCGTTTGCCTGGCCGTCCGATAGTAGAAGGGGGTGAAAGGAATTAGATTATGTAATTCCTGCGCACATTCTCCGAAATGTATCCGATAGAAGACAGAAAGCGAAGCAACCACACGTCGATGTTCAAGACTTTGGAGTCTTGACTCGACCAATGTGTCGTCTCCTATCAGCCTCCTAGCACGTTTCTCAATCAACTCTAGAGCCCGAAGGTGGTGCTTAGCAGAGCCGTCCCAAAGGTGAGAGCAGTACTCCATACAAGACCTCACTTGTGCTTTGTATAAGCTGAGCAGTTGTTCTGAAGTAAAATAACGTCTCACCTTGGCGAGGATACCAAGCTTTCGGGCGGCTATTTGGGCTTTGGACTCAATAAAAGAGCCGAAATTTAGAGTCGACGTATTAACATTTCAATCCTCAGGCGAATCGAAAAGTAGCTAGTTGCAGCTGGCAAAGCCGAAGATCGAGCAGTCGCGTGATCAGGGAGATGTTTTAGTCGAGAAGTGGACGAACAACGAACGACGAAGTGGGCTGATGATGAAAATATTAACATAAGTATTAATTTTCAGGCATTTCAGGAGAAGGTGAGAAGCTTATTCCACCACGCTGCTCCAATGCTTTTTAGATTGATAGATTTTCATCCAACACATGCAGGCTTTCTCACGATGTTTCCTTCACCGCCGAGCACGAGATGTATTATAAATACAAATTAAGCACAAATTCATTGGTACTTGCCCGGACTAAACTATGAATCATTGATTCACGTCGTCACGAGTCACGTGCCACTGGAATATCACGGCTCCAAAAAATGTAACTTCGAAATTATACAAATATATTATTAAAAAAAAAAAAATGTATACAAATCTAATATAATGTTAATGAAAATCATGAATACGTGCATAATGCATATATTATTTTTCACAGAAGATATTTGGCCGTAATGCCGAGAGCCACGTCGACAAAGCGCGGTATACCACCGACCGCGTATCAGTCACGTCGCATTCATTTAAAAAAATACAAATTATTAAAACATTTTCAAATAACATGTATTTATTAAATAAAATATATCGAATCGCTAAGATAATTGAACAGTTTAATGATTTAATTGAAGTGTATCGGTACGTTAACCGCTAGTGTGTACAATAATTTTTTTTTTAAATTTTGTTTATCATTATATTAACACTTTAATTGCATTATTGAAGAAATCCAATTTAAAATTCACCACATCACAACGAAATTCCATTTTAATAAAGTATATAATATTAATGAATCAGATAAGCGGTATCGTGTGCCGCAATGACGTTGCATTTTCTAAAACAAGGTTTGATGAATAAAGATTAAAATCTCATTATTTTCACTATTTAACGCCTTAGTAATTTTATTTTATATGCTCGGATTGATAAATTAAAGTTTTTCTGTGTCGTATTTTTTTTTTAATTATATCCGAATTATTGCAATACACAAAGATTTTACCATTATATAGATTCATCTTCTATTTAGTGTTATTTTTTTATATATAAGCTTTTCTTACTTTGATGAGTGGGTGATACCCAGACTAAATTAAACTACCATGAAGTATTGTCCAGTTAATATTAACATAATTATAAATGTGTCAAGAAAAAAATAATTTTACTTATGGATAATAAAACCGTTACGAGGCGTAAATATAAAGCGTCACCAATAAAAACGTTGCCTCAGTCTCGAATTCCCGTGTACATAATATGTGATATATGTATTTATATGAACGATTTTAAAGTTTCATTACACGTAACTCAAAAACGATCGTATACTTACTTAAAATAACGATGTTTTATATATTAAATCAAAATATACTATACTATAGTAGGTTTTATAGAACACCATTGAATCATGAAGTTACTCGCTCGTTACACATGTTAAAATGTTTGGTTCGGATATAGATTATAATGAAAAAGTCCGGCAAGAAATTCGGTAGCTGTTAGAAATTGGACGAGAATTAATATAATATAAATTTTAGAGTTCTTCGTTTGATCTCACTCATCTTAGACTTCGTAATAAGTTATTTGCACCTCAAATATTTAATCGTACCTAGATAAATAATCTACTGATTTAAATATAAAAGAAATAATCAAATCATTATGATGTTTATTTTGTGAGCGTTACTCTATATAGGGAATTGAGCCTAAGCACCTAACTTTAACAGCACTAACTAGCTTACGTAGACTGGACCCAGTACGTGTCCTCGGTCACCAGGTTACCTGTTGCTGAAGGAATCAGGGAGTGTCGTCCACTTATATCTGTATATGATGAACTCACAGAGAACACAGATTACAGTTTTTTTATGAGACCGTGTAAAATATCAACCGGACAGTTCGGATATCGATAGAAGTTAATAGAATAGTTCACATATATATTCGTATGTGGAGCTGTAGTCGCGCGTCTAACCAATGGGAACGTTTCTATTCGGTTACCTCCATTAAGTAGAAGAAAGTACTCAAACTCATTCCCAAAAAAAAAACTACATAAATCTTGTTTCTAAAGATTGCGTTGTCTTATAAATTGAACTTTACGTCTTCCCTTCTCAATAGCATCACAAATTCATAATTGTTATACACTTTGCGAGACTTCAAATTGTACAAATGACAGGAATGAAAATAATAAGTCTAAGATTTTTTAGATCTTCATTGATCTGATCGTGTAAGACTCCAAGAATATATATAGTCCAAGAAATGCAAGCATCCAAGCTTGGATGTAAATGTCGCACACCACTAATCGCATTGAATTTCGATTATGTTTATCATTGAGTGGTTGAACGCGGGCAGTTTCATTTGTAAAGTCAATATTCATTCCGAGGGTGATATTTCAGGCAGCGTTTGTATTACAAATTATTTACATATTATTTACTAACTACATATCCCGTGACTATGAGGCTCATAAATTTTAACTACGTATAAAATTATTAACTACGAACTTTGGAAGTGGAGATTATAAATAAACTATTTATGCCATATCTTGACAAAATTTACGTGATACAATGTTTTATTGTTGACTGATATGTATGTATAATACATATCAGTGCGAGTTACGAAGTCTGTTATTTTCATTAGTGTAAAATGTTGATATTAAATATACCTCTTTAAATAAATAATACCTTTTTTGACTCATTTAAATAAAATAGAAACCTAAAGAATATTTTCTTAAGAAATGATTATTCTACTATAAATATATTTTTAAAACCAATAAAAATTTTGAAACATCGAATACGATTGTTTTGTAACAGTTTTATTGAGTCAATATAATATCATAAATAAAAATATCCTCCTGTCAATAGGATTTCAAAGAATAATTCCTACAATTTCAAGGTAATTCGAAAATGAACGACGGAAGGCTGACGTTCAAAGGAAAGCAATCTTCCGCATAATTTGGTTTTAGGAACACCTTGTTTTTTACCGACCGAAAGGCGCGAGAAAATCGTTTTCTGATAGAGGCATAGATTTTAGTTCAGAAACGAGGATACTTTTGTTTTGGATCATTAATCTTGATGTATAAACTTAATCGAGCATGTTGAGACTATTCAAGAAAATTTGCAGATTAAATACAAAAAAAAAATTAGAGAATATATTAAAGAAATGCAAATTTGTGCTTTCAATTATTTTATTAAAAATAAATACGAAAAATTTACGATCTATAACGATTGAATTTGTTACCGCGTAGAGGTGCTTCATCCTTTTCAATTAATTCCTCATCGATCAAGACATCGAAGTCGCCTAAAGCTTCGTTACTCGGAATTTTATTCCACCTCGCATCCGGTATCCCGTCTGGGGGGACAACGACGGAGACGATGTTGTCGATCAACTTATACTTTAATATTCTATCATTATGTGTAGTCGACTGTAAAGATGGGGACGCATTAACTTCCACCAACCAGGGCTTCAGCGCTTTATCTATAATGATGTCGTATCCATAACATTCAAAACAATGACGATCATTCGCCATTACAGGGGCCACAGCTTTCAGCGAGTGGACAATCAGCCAATGCATATCTGCGAATAGTTTCTCTGTGACCGAACGTCCTCGAGTACCTTCTAAATAAAGTCGGAAATTTTGTATACTCATTTTTCCACCGTGCAAATTGTTATAGTCTCCCCCATGTTTTTGTACGCTCACATTAGTCAAATGAACGTACATGTTATCTAACTCAGTAACACTCGTATCATATTTCACTGTACAAAATCTACAGAAGCCATGTTGAAATAAATAAGCCTTTAGGGGACGGAACGAAGTTACCAAAACATACAACCTTAGATCGAATTTCTTGCCGCCAATCAAAAGGGGATTGTCAATATAACGCGATATGACATAACTTTCCTTACTGCTGATCTGTGGATGTAATGGAGTTTTAGCTTCACGAGACCACTTCTTCAGTTTAGAAAGTTTGTTTATTAAGAATATTCCTGCCCCCTGTGATTTCCCACAGGGTTTCATAATCCATGTACTTTGGGGTGATTTCCGATATTCCTCTACGAACATATTATAATCAGCAGGTAGAACGTAGGTGACAGGAATAAAATCCAAGTGCAAATAACGCGTGACAGTTTGCCCATTAGGTAACATGATTTCGGTTTTTTCTGCTAAGGGATTACCTTCTCGTTCCAATTCTTTGCGATATCTTTTAATATTTTTCACTAACAAATCCTTTCGCGATAGTTCGTAGTGATTTGGGAAGTGATTAATTATTTGGTTGTCACTCATCCTGTAACCATTTTCAATACTGAATATGTTGCGACAATTTTGGGTGAAAGACCAGTAGAAATTCCATTCGTCTTCAGGTCCGACTTGAATCCAGCCGCGCCGTTCGAAATTGCTTATAATCACAGATTTTTCAAGGTCAGTACAATAAGTTACTCTGCCCCTATCCATAACAATTTTTTGATTTTAAAAACAAAATAATATATTTAAAAGATACATTTATATAAAATAATAAAAAATAAAATATGTATTAATCAAAAATTTTTTTTTATACATTATCTGTATTGGGCACAAATTATTCTGCCATTGTCACAAAATACACAAATAAATGTTTAATAATTCCGCTAGTTATGAAAGTTGATTTATTATAAATAATAATTTAAAAATATATATCATAGGTTTCAAACGTCTGATATTAATATTTTTTTCTATAATAGTTAATTTATTTGTTGCCAGACAGACAACTTTTTATCCAATTTTTATCCAATCTTTAGAACCAACCAAATTATTGACACTTAAAAAATATATTTCTACAAAAATTTTGTGACAGGATTTTATATGGCTATAAAAAAATCAACGCTGTAATTATTTCTAATAAATTTTACATCCACCTTGAAAACTTCTATATTTTATTTGTATTATAGTGAAATACAATTATTTTGCTATTTGTATAATAAACATGTCTCATTAGAAGAATTTTAATAGCTCAAAATATAAAGTGGTTTATTGTTGGTTTAAAAATGTATATTGTTCTAGTCCATTGTCCATAAATGGAACAAAAAAAAACGATTTATTATTTTCAATTCAGAATAAGCTAAAAGTTACTTTTTTTAATATTTAAAAGCGGCACTGAGCTATTTTACCATAAAACATCATATATCCGTATCGGTGGCGTAACTATAGGGATATAGGACAACTTAGTTCCAAAAGTTGATAGCGCATTGTCGCGTTAGGAATATATAAAATCAGTAAAAAGTAATACAATTTCTATGAGAAAAATTCTTTGATTAGTGCGCCAGAAGGTTATGTACGAATACGTTTGTCATAATTAAATACTAAAGACTAATAGTGATATTAATACATCGCGATCATAGGAATGTAAAATATTTCTTACAGCGCCAATTTCTATGGTTTTCCATTTGCTCGTCCGCCTATATATTTCTATAAAAAACCATTGAAAGATATATTTCAAGTAGAAAAGCAGAGCTTTCTTAATAAGACATCCCGAGCATAGCTTTGGAAGTACGGATTTGTAATCCGATCGACACACAGCTTGTTCAATTGTGTCGGAAATTACTTTTCGCTATAAAGAAATTTGGAGAAATCATCGTTGGTCTGCTGAGTGCTAAAGAATAGGAAGAGCAAAAGCTTTTAAAAGGATTAAGCAAAGGAAAGTAAAGACGAAGCAATGTATGTTAATTCAAAACAAGTTTTACAAAAACAAAGGAAATCCAAGAGATTTCTTAAAGAAAACAGTTTACATATTAACTTGAGATAACCATTAAAAAAAAGCTATACATACGGTTTTTTTATATATTTTTGGTACATCGATTATATTTTTTTCATATGTATGTAGTATTAAGTTAGTTACTTATGAAGTATTTAAGAAAAATAATTTACAAAGAAACTAATGCATAACTGTTATAAAAAACGTCTTATTTCAAACAATAGCCTTAAGTGCCTTAACGGAGAAAAAAAAATGTAACAAAATGATTTTAACAAATAACTAATATACCTTATTTAAAAATGTACGCCTTATACTTTTTTAGTGAACAACATTTTTTAAACTAAGAAACATTAGGAATTCGATCTAAAACTAAATAACTAAATATTACCAAAGAGTTTACTTTTCTTTGAGCAATACAAAGCTTTGACTCCTTCACAAAACCACACACTATTTCTTTGCCAAAGGGTAAAAGGGGCTTGTATTACTGCCTGTAGGTATCGATTTGTTTGCTACAAAACAAAGCTTAGAAGATGATGATTTTATTCGCTAAATCTCAATCAATACACATACTTTATAGATTAAATTATAATAAAAGGATACAGGTATTTTCAGATTAATGTCTTGGTTTTAGAAATCTAAGAAATAATTCAATAAAAATGTCGATCAAGTAACAATAGTGTAACAATTCTTCCAAGGAAGTTGGAGATGGGCCAAAAAATTAGGTACTTTATACTATTCTATTATTATTTATTAGCATTATTCGATACCAGCATGTTAGTATCAAGTAAAATGTGCGCGTCCAGAATAAAACAATCTTGTAAACTATATCTGTAGCTGTAGCTTTTGTACCTATATACAATTCGAAGTTATTATTATTATTATTATATACCTATCACCTTTTCACCTGTGGTGTAAGCATGTGATGGGACGATTCATTAGATTTAGAAGGCAACAATACTTTCTGCGTATTTCACTAAAGAAACTACTACTACTATCAAATGAATAAAATCAATGAATTTATATATATGATTAATTATTTATTATGTAGGAATTTGCGTGTTAAAATGTTTCTGATCGGATGTTTACTTAATTGGTTTTTGTTTTATTATAAAAATATCAAAGTAATTAAAATTACAATTGTTATTGTAAACATAATAAGATATTTTACGAGCAATAATTTTATAGGTTTAAGTTGCTGTGGAAAAGTGTTATAAAAGTAACTATAAAAAATATATGGATAAATATAGGAACAATCTTCTTAGGCGAACAAACAGCGCCGTTATTTTTTTGGGACTACTATTGTCTTTATATCTTGACTTCTGAAGTGCCTCGAGCGATCCTAGCGATCGGTTTCCTATCATAATTTACATCCATTTTTCACGTCTCATTTATCTTCAGAAAACCTAAGAAAAGTAAATAACAAGTGACATTTTTTTATAATAATTAGATGTATAATAGAATTATTTTAATAAACATAAATAACAAAGTTATCGGTTCACTTAATATTGTACAGCGGTACTGTTTGGACAGTGCTTACTTAGTCTTGTGAAGGTGCTTAGTCTCGAAACAACTAAATTTTTGGGTCTAAGCGCAAACGACAGCACCTGTTTTTATTTACTTAGGCTCCTTGAATTGTTCGAGAGGGTTTGGTTAAAGCAAACAAAATCTATTTCTCAATATTATTACTTTTTACTTGGCTTCTGTTTAAACTAAGCAAATTTCAGAGCAAAAGTATGACAAGTTCATTCATTGTTATTAAAGTTTCCTTTCCGCATTCTACTCAAGTGATAAAAGTTGGTGAACGAAAGATTCATCTCTTATATAAGCTTAGTCCACGATACGTGACCAGCACATAGCGATTTGATACTCTTTCATAAAATGATTTAACATTTGAAATCTAATAAGACATTCAGAATTACTTTCAACAATTTTTAATATCAATGTAGCCGATTTTGAAGTCACGGCCTTCGATTTGGATGCACGTGTTTTTTCCACCGGCTCTCACTAGGCCATTTCAGATAAATATCACTATATGATGAAGTACATAAAAATGTAGAGCTGAGATGGCCTAGTGGTTAGAACGCGTGATTTTTAACCGATGATCGTGGGTTCAAACCCGGGCAAGCACTACTGATTTTTCATGTGCTTAATTTGTGTTTATAATTCATCTCGTGCTAGACGGTGAAGGAAAACATCTTAATGAAACCTGCATGTGTCTAATTTCACTGAAATTCGACTACATGTGTATTCCACCAATCCGCATTGGAGTAGCGTGGTGAAATAAGCTCCAAACCTTCTTCTCAAAAAAAAGGAGAAGAGGCCTTAGCCCAGCAGTGAGATATTCACAAGCTGTTACTGTTACTGTACACAATTAATGATATTTATTCACCGTGTGCTTATATCTGATCGCTTGCCCTTAATTACTCCCGTTATTAATTAATTACGGTGAGATGACTCGGAAAATGAGCAATTTAATACGCAATTAAACACATTTATGATATCATTGAATATTGTAATTGTTGAAAAAATAATACAATATTAATCATTAAAACATTAACCCGAAGGTTTGATATATCCACATTAAAATGAACAATAAATCCTTGCAAAAATTACATTTAAAATAAGATATAAATGAATGCGACTAAAAGCTTAAAGGTATTTTTCAACGCAATAACAAGCATGGCGTGACATTACATGTGACTCGCCTAGTCCTTTCCTTAGATTTAATGTAATTCCACTAAATTTCTGGCTATTAAGATGTCGTTCAGAGACATCACTATGAAAAAATAAAATACTATGTAGTAGATTTACAGACCGGTTTAATTATATAAATATAATATACTAGCTGCACCGCTTATGTAGACCGTGACGTGACGTTAAACAGTATATCATCTTTCTCAATTATTGGGCTATACAACGCGGAAAGATATTTCCAAATCAGCATAACAGATCCTGACATTGAATATGGATACAAAGATCTATAAACAAAGCCGTTTCCTCTACGAATACGAGAATTGTAAAAGCACGCCCATTCTAAATACGCTGGAAGTGCTGAAGTGGCAGCAAGGCGCTTATTAAATATAATCAGTCTTAATCAGTCGCGATATGCTTTCAAAGTGATGACGAATACATACGAAGATGTGACGGACGAATTATTATTTTGTATATAACAAAAGATCTTTTGATAAATATTTTATTTGAAGTCGATTTTTCAAACTTTTTACTTTATTTCTTTTAGCAGTAAAATATAATAAGGTTGACACTAGTTTTGCATATAAAAGTTAATTGCTGTGAGACAAATAATATATGATCATTAATTACAAGGCAAAATATACAAAGATGACAGTGATAAAGTAGTATTTACTCTCAATTTTAACATAATCCTTACTAAAAATATATAACAATTTATTTTACTGCTTAGTAAGCGACTGTTTATAATTATTTTCGTGTCAGCTACTTTCTCATTAAATCAAAAGCTCTTAAGGTTCTATGAAAATTGTAATGAGATACACATATGTATGTCCATAATTATGTACGAGAAAGATTCAAGAAATATACTTTTTATTTCGATTTGGCTTTTATTTTTTGGACACTCATTAAAATGTAGTTAAAAGTAATGATGATGATGGCCTTCCGTTTGATTACGGTCATCTCGAATATTCTCAAAGAAGGCTAGAGGAAGCCCAGAGGATATAGCAAATATAATATAACAAGTGTGTTTGCAAAGCAAGTCCCCAGGTGCACTTTAGAATCCGCCTCTCTCAAAGTCCGATGACGAGGCATCCGACACGAACGACGACAGTTAAATTTGTGGCTTTATGTGCTTTCCAAGGCACGTAGTAGATTACCTAATCAGAGAATTAAGCTCAAGACCTTAGGACATGTAGCCTATTAAACTAGCTCTTAGACCAACGAGACAGCCAAATGTAAGGGTACGTCGTTTATTATTATCGCTGATTAGTAAAATTATGTTAAACAACTGCTTCCTTTTTTATTTATATAGATTCGTCTTCAGGCATAGGTAGTATATAAAATTTTAGAAAAAATGTGAGTTGTTTTATTTAGTATCGTAATTCATAGCTTAATTTAATATAAGTATATAATTTGTTTAAATATAGTTTTACGAAGTACGACAGGAACTGATTGAAAATTAAAATGTAAGATTAATTGAATTAAGTCTAAGTTTCCTTAGATTCAAAGTATTATAATAGAATTGATATCTACTATTAAAAATAAATAAATAAATATCATATTTATATATTTAATCAAAATCGTTTTTAAGCAAACTATTTACGTTTAATTTATTCGTATCTAAAATGTTACGTAAATTTATTCCATGTAAAGTATGTATGAAACCTTAGGATTTGGCAAACCCCGTTCTCTATCCTACATAAACATCAACTAAGAAAGGATTTTGCGGAAGTCAACTCCTCAGGCGGCGAACAGGGATGGATTAGAGATTTGCGTAGGTAACATTGTCTGAATTATAAGAAATACAAACTTGAAAATCGGATATGTTTCTAACAAGCATCCTTGAAAATGATTTCATTAAAACTCTATCTCTGATTATAATCTTTAAAATTTTAACTCAATAGTATTAAGTATTTTAATATGTGCAATACGCTGATAAAGCAGCTTTGCAGCGCTTTTTCTTCTGGCTTGCTTTACAAATACCATTGTATCTGGTTTGAATCTTAAAATTACTGAAATAAATATAGGTTATGCTTTTTCTGGATTGATTTATTAAAATCGGTTCCGTAGTTTAAGAGTATATCGATTACAAACAAATTAATCTTTCTTCTTTATAGTATAAAGATAATTTTTAAAAAACCTCTTATAAAGCAAGATATTACACCGTATGGTTGATATCGATATCTTTGGTGGGTTGATTATTTTTACAACTGACACGTATATATGAGCGAGTATATGTATGTACGTGGTATTCATATTTATATACAATATTTATTATATTACATTATTATATAAAAGTTATTGGGTTTTTCTCTCAGAAAATTCTTAGTAGCCGGAGTCTGGAAGTTGGAAAGTGTACCCTCCCGTGCCTCGGAAAGTTCGTAAAGCCGTTGGTTCTGCGCCTGAACTCTTTCCGGTCGTATCGGATTGCCATCCCACAGATCAGACATGACCGAATTATGAGAGTTAGAGAATAGAGATAGCACTTGTATTTGCGCACACACTTGTGCACTATAATATCTCCAGCGTAGTTGGCTAATCTCCCTTGAGTTTGGCCGCCGTGGCCGAAATCGGTCTGGAGGACCTTATATTATTATATACACTTTATTAAATTTGTAACGAAAATCATTTAAAATCTGCCATTTTATCGTACATAATCTCAATTTGAATTATACGTATGAACTAATTTACCTATTAGGTAGCAAGAATAAAAAAGTTATTTAAGAATTTACAGGCAGATTCATTTTTTTTTATATATGTAATATATGAGCCTTAAAAAGTGGACAAAAAAGACGAGAACTTTAAGTTAATATAAATTTAGCCTCAACCGGTTTTAATGAAATTAATACTACGCAGTTTTTTTGTATAATTGGATGACATGCAACATTACTGTAATGTTCTGTTTAGATAAAATCAAAATTAAATTAGTTCAGCTGGTATTTAGGCATTTCTTTATAAATACGAAATTTTGCTTCGGTATTCATGAAAGGAAAAAAAATTGTTTTAAAAAACGCGCCCTTATTTCGCGCATAAGGTCAGCGCTGTGGGCGCATGCCTTATCGTGACCCGAAGTGATCTTTCCCGCTTTAATAAATCTTTCTTATAAAATATAAATAAAAACTTTTATTTTATTCGATAGTATTTTTACGAAATATCGAAACGTTAATTTCATATTTCTTTTTTAACAGAACGTGATAAAATTTATTATTCAAATATTAGCCGATCGTATAAACGTTTTATTCGTGTCGGTAAAATGAATAAAACTTCGTTTAAAAATAGCCGCATTCGCGAACAGTAAAGCCATAAATCTGGTTTCAAATATCCGAGAGCTCTTTGCAGACAAAAAACAAAGAACGACCTAAACGAGTCCCTGAACAAATTTCGCTAAAATTTTCAAACATTTACCATTGAAACATCATGAATGGCTGATTAGTTGTAACGATTTTCACTATAAAATGAAATGTAAAACCAATCGGTATATAGACCGTGGAATTCAATCGATGGACGCGGGTTTAAATTCTGGTAAGCGACTATGAGTTTTTTTTATTTCGTATATAAAAGTATTCGTGAATATTTAAATGGTACATTTAGTCGTAGAGCTATAACTATATTAAAATCGACATAGAAAACTTTACAATATACGTCATGTGAGCTCGGGAAACACGAAAAATAAGTAACTAAACTATATCATTTTCATAACTACAATATTTGTAATCTACATAAATATCAATAGAATGCAGTTAATCATCTACTTGTATGAAATAGAGTATTATATATTTTATTTCACAGGCAATCTATTGCATAGAACTTATTACCGAGCTTAACTTTCTTTTTAAATAGCTTTTATTTTATTTTGAATATGGAATATTGTAAGTTAATCGAACAGCACTTCAGCTCGATGCAAGCGCTTAAAGGATCAAATGCTAATTTTGAATGCATCTATTTAAAAGTGTCATGGATTATACGGATGCTTGGATATTAACTTTTATTCTCTTATAAAAACAGTACGGAACTAAAAACAATATTCTGCGGGAGCTATAAGAAAATACATTTATACATTTTCTCAAAGCAAAATACAGATGGATAACTTAACTCAAAAACCGCTTAAAAACTTCTGGTTTATTTTGAAAACAAAGAGAACAAGTAATAAAATGTTTGACGATGAGACATATAAAAATTATTATATGTAAAATAAATTTTGCTTTGGATCCTATTGATAAACTGTAATAAGTTATACCGTTGTTTAAAATAATGGACATTTAACAACAGCAACAGAAACAGGGAAACAAAAGATATGATAAGTGTTTTCAATGTTTCCAATCGACAAGCATTACGGAAAGCTATTACATATTACATACAAACAATTGTGAAATTATTCTTTTAGAAACTGTAAACGTAATGCCTTTAAAGTAAGTGGAAAACGAAATAGATAGACGACTTTGGGCATGAAAACATACCCAAGAAGATAACTGGTGGCTTGTTCTTCCAAAAAAGAACAGTCTTACTAGTTTTTATTTTATTTATTTTCGTTTTCAGACTTTTGCGCCCTTTGAGTTGCCCTTTTTATTGTTTTTTTTAACTTATATAAAAAACGTACTTATGTCTGTATATATAAAAGAATAACTGACAGATTGGCAGACATACCAACGCACAACCCAAACTACGGGGGCTAAAGAAAATTTACATACGAGTTGCTTTTACACAGTTGGCTAGCACTAAGGTTTTTTTGAAAGTGGGATCGTGAATTTTAAGTATCGATGTTGCTTCACGAATAATTACCACTATCCTACTTCTAAGTTCCATCGATTTATGTATAGTCAATTTGCGAGAACCCATATCTGACCTTCCCTGATAAAGCACTCTTTATCTGCCTATGTATGTATATACGAGGTATAGCGTGTTTTTTTGTTGTCTCGGTATGTGCGCTCCTGTTTACCTTTTAAGCTCTAAGGATTATATGCAGAGCTGGAACGAATAGATTCCTCCGTACCACTATGACCCCAAAAATTCCTTAATGGTAAGTCAATAAATAAAAAGGTAACAAAATAAATATGAAAATCGAAATGGAAAGGAAAGAGTCCTATTTTGACATTTACATTTATACTTCTCTCTTCTTCTTTGTTGATTGTGTGTAGTGTCCCACGATCAAATAGTTTTATTTATTTATTTATTTAATAAGCACGCTAATAATATACATATTAAATAGTGTCATATATATCATCCAAAGGAAAAAAAAATCTCTGATGTGTATATCGATTACAAGAGTACACAACATTCACAAAGTATCGCGACAACATAAAATAAAAAAATAAAAATTATTGACGTAGGTTCTTCATTAGCATAATAAGAAAAGAATATAACAGAAAACAAAACAACAGGAATTCAACGCACTATTTTGATGATAGACTCGCCGGCAAAAATTGATCCATGAGCTTTTTTTTTTAAAGTAATGAAGCTGTCATGAAAGATGTCAATGCCATGTATAACTTTTGTCATTTCATTGTGTCGAGCACATATGCTCACTATCGAAGCTAGCTTTTCAAGACGAGTTTTCGTCATAGGAGTATGGAATATTTTTGTTATGAAACTTCGGGGATGTTTGCGAGGAACAGTAAATATAAAGTCGAATTAATCTAGATTATTTTTTCGTACAGTTGTAATATAGTGTACTAAAGTTGCATCAAAACTTTTATTAGAGACGATATGGACCTTTAATTTTAAACGACCATTGTTCAGTTTAAATTTCAATCTTCCAAAGCATCATATTCATCATCATTAGAATATTTGAACTTTTTGTCAGTGTCTCAATCGGTTTGCTTTGACTTTCGAAGATCCACTTTAAAATTTTACTTTTTATATCTAAAGAAAATCAACATCAAAATCTAATGTTAACACTATACGTTATTAAAATAGATTTCTTAACAATTAAAAAATAAAAAACCATTTTGCGTTATATAAGGTAAGCAAATTTTAAACCAATTAGTCAGCGATCTTTCTTTGAAAATTAAAATTAAATTTAATTAATAAAAATTTATTAAAAATTTAAATATAGAATTACAATTTTAAAAGCGCTATGAAATTAATTAATTTTCATTAATATTTATGTAAACTTGCTTAACGTTTAATTGGGACGCTTAATTAGACGGGAGTGAAATTAGTCAGGATGTCTCCTGCTGTTTATGGTTATCATATCTGATGAATGAAAACCTTTTCATACGGGTGCTGAAAACGTCAACATCTTTACTCACACACTTAACATTAATAAAATAAATGAATAAGAGAGAATAGATAAGATTATATGCTTATAAAACAAAATACACTGTAGTACTACATTCAGTATTTATACTATAAAATAATAATGTTTTGTATTGTTGTGTTTTTCAAAGAGGGATGAAAGTTAGCGATCTGATCCCAAACTAAGCCGAGCTTGTATTATGGAAACCAGACAACCGATATACTACAAATACTAGTTTTCTTTTGTAAATACATAATTGTATAGATAATTACACCCAGTCTCAGGACAAACCGATATGTTCATGCACACAAATATCTGTCCTGGGTGAGAATCGAACCCACAACCTTCGGTGTAAAAGGCAAGTATCTACCAATCACGCCAAATGATAAGTATATCTACCCAAATATAAAAACATTTTTACCCGGTGACCCTCTGCAAGCCCGTATAGATCGTTTGTTACCGATACAGCGATTGATGATGGGGTTTTCCCAATGTTCGATTCCAGCACTCGACATCGGATTTACAATCTATTGAGAACCTAAATCATTTGTGTCCAATTGTAAAACAAATTAGATGAACACTGGATAACCTGGTGAGTATTTATATAAACCGCCGAATTCTACGGCAACGAACGTAGGGACCGATTTGCTAAAACAACTCTATCTACTGGTAAGGCTTTTACGACATCAGTCAATCAAAACATATGCAATGGCATATAAGATACATGTTGCTTTGTTTACTCATTTTTGAAAAGACGTGTCTATTAACGGATTAAAATTCCTCTTTACTAGCCTGCCTAAAAAAAATATTTATGAAAATTTAATATCTATACATATGGACAGATATTTATACGAAAATAATAATAATATATACGATAACAGGTAAGAATCTTACGATATTAATCAACAAAATTGAAAATAACAATTTACTCACTGAACCCGAACTTAAAAATCATCAATCATTAAATTTCCATAGCCTGCATAATATAACATACTACAAAGTATTGAAAATGTTTTTAAGAAAATATAATGTAGCAGTTTTTCAGTATGATAAATGATCGTGAACCAGTTAAATGCCGATACTAAACAAATAATATCGAAGCGATTTTTGTAAGTTTCACATCGTTATTTTTAAGTCGAAAATCGAACAATAAAGCTATCTACATATATTATATAACGTAAGTGCTTCTTAATAACAAGAATATATCTTAAAATCCTTATAGGTATAAAAAACTTAAAACTTGTAAAATACTTAGCAAATTTGTAGTGAACAATAAGTGCCCGGTAACAGAATAGAATATTTATTCATATACAACGTAAAAAACAAATTATTATATTAAATAAAAAAATGTACGCCTAGAGTTACTTATTTATGAACAAATCCAATATATTAATAAAATATATGGTACGTATAACAAAAAACAAATACACGTCGTATCAACAAATTAAAGATGGACATATGTATCTTAGAGATAACCAATTTAAGTGGGTATATGACATCACTTATTTTATTAGAATGGCAACACCACACAACGTGATTGACGTCTTATAGGTGGTCGGTTGTCAGACGTCAAGTTGTAAAAATATAAGACGGGTACCTATTTCATTATATAGCTGAATGATGGTAATATAAAATTGTAATGGTGTATCTATCAGTAGTGCGTGTGACAGTTTGTCGAGTGCCATACTTGGTCTCTTAGTCTATTGCTCTCAAGCAGCACCAGCACCGGACGTGCGCACTGACTGATCTAATAAAATCAACATGATGAACGACATTGGCGGCCATTTAGATGGCAATCCATTTGAATCTGCGATATTTATATTCACTTTTTAAGATATCATAGTCGTGACCTAACTATAAGGCAATGATTATTGCTACTTTATCACTTTGAAAGTCACGAATATAATTTGACATATCATTTATATTTATTTTCTACGTTAGATCGTGTAATAAATACATTAAAAAAGTAAGTGCAATGCCACTTTTTTATTTGCCTTAGTCGAATAAAAAGTACGCACTCGACATCCAGTGAAACTGAATGCGTGGAATCGAATTCACCAATATTCGCGTTTATTGAAATATCTCAATAGTAAAGAAAAAGACAACTTCAGGACTTTTTTTGTAATAGGTATAGACGGGCAAATGTTCTATCTAATAGTAACCACCGCCCATAAATATTGGTACTTTAAGAAATGTTAACCATTCCTGTACTGGTGGTAGAGCTCTGTGCAAGCTCGTCTAGGTAGGTACCACCCACTCATCAGACATTCTACCGCAAAATAGCAGTACTTGATATTGTTGTGTTCCGGTTTGAAGGGTGAGTGAGCCAGTGTAATTACAGGCACAAGGGACATAACATCTTAGTTCCCAATGTTGGTGGCGCATTGGCGATGTAAGCGATGGGTAACATTTCTTGCAGAGCCAATGTCTAAGAGCGTTTGGTGACCACTTACCGTCAGGTGGCCCATATGCTCGTCCGCCTACCTATTCTATAAAAATAAAAAAAAACATTGCTAATGCGCCATCAACCAATGTCAGATGTTATGTCCCTTCTGCTTGTCACCCTTCAAACTGAAACATAACACTACTAAGTATTGCTTTTTGGCGGTAGAATGTCTGATAAGTGGGTGGTACGTACGTACCGAGACGGGCTTGCACATATTGCTACCATTAAGTAAAACGGTAAAATAATTTGAGTGTGTACGAGTTGGATATTTTTAGATACATGTAGCTTATTATGCCAACCTAGTTGAAGGAATGCATTAGAAATGACCTATCCAAAAAGTATAACAATTATTTTTTTGGTATTTTTGGTAATTTGTTTTAAAAATTAAAGCGTTTGAACATTTACCGAGGATATAAAACATTCCACAGACTTTCAAGCCAAAGCGCGGGCTTTAAAACGGGATGTGAGAGAATGATGAACTGCCGCAAACAACGGAAAATATGGCCAAGTTTAATAAAAATATATTGCTCTTCCTATTATACCTTCGCATGCATTTGATCAATGTTTTTAAAATTCGCTAAAACTATTACGCTGAAATTAGCGTGCCAAAAAATCGGAACGATTGTTTTTACTATTTTTTTAAGATTTCAAATACACCTTTTATAATTTATAAGAAGATCAAAAATAATAATAGTATTAAGATGTAACAGGTCGTTATTGTCTCGCGTTAGAAAGAACGCAAATTGCAAACACATAAAACATTCAATCATTCATTAATTCAACGTCTCCGTATCACTCTGCGTATTAAAAGCTCTGAATAAAACGGAGTGTAAGCTATTTAGCTGAGTACAACGCCATCTATTATTGACATCTGTAACGTTGAATTTAATTCATACGAAAGCTATAGACTAAGTATATTTAATTAAAAGGCAGTTATAGGTACTCTGCTAAAAATAGCGTAAAAATATGTTATTTAAAATTTAATTTAATTTAATTTTAATTTTGTTGGTTATTTTACATAACTACATTTCGAGTACTACATAGTATGTATTATTAGTATATTTATGTATTATTAGTATATTTTTTCTCTGTTGAAATCTTAATGTAAATTAATTTGAACTAGCATTATAACAACGAAAACAAGTGGCGACCTTTGGCGAAATAACTTTGTATACCTATACATCCATAAGTATATCATTATTATATAAATTAAAGTAATTTTCAATTAAATATTATTTTAAATATTTAATGATATCAAATAAATCGTCATCCGTGCAGTGACGGAGAAAGAATACATTTCACTGCCCCTTTCCCATGGGTGTCGTAAGAGGCGACTAAGGGATATCTGAGCGACCATCTGCTCATCTGGTGGTAGGATGATAAACATCCGCCTGGCTTGTTACCACCGTACGAATGGTGAAAATCTCGTGAAGTGGCTTGCAGCCGCGTTTCGAGGTCAGCCAGCGTACAGCCAGTGCCCAAGCGAGCATTGCCGCGATGGGTGTTGGTCCAGTGGAGACGGCTGCTGAACCAATGCCGGGGGAAACTGTATTGCCCTGCCGGACAGGGAGACCCGAAGAAACGGCTATTCCGCTGTCCGCCCGTGGCATAGTACAGGGGCCCGAGCGTGCCTAAGGCTGCATGCATGCTAGGCTGCCCCACCAGGCCACGCATAATCTCGGGGTGGACCGTCGTGCCGGTTGGTGACCGGAAGGTGGGGTCCCGGTGGCCACTTCCGGGGGGGTTGGGGGGCCCTTCCGTCCGGCGGGTCAGTGTAGTTTCCCTTTTGGCAACCACTTGGGGAAACACGCCTCCACACTTTGACCATCCCTATCGTGGCAATACGTCGCTCGCTTCACGTCTCTTTTCCATTCTTTTTTCCCATATGGTAGCGCATCAAAGCAGGAATAACGGTCGTACAGCGGTGCACACCCCCACCATACCCATCCTGTTTGAGGTCGAGTTCACTAACATCCGTGGACTCCACGCTAACCTCAACGCTGTCCACCACCATCTCGAGACAGCACGGCCAGCAATGTTGTTTCTAACGGAGACACAAATACTCCGTCCTGCCGATACCAGCTACCTTAATTATCCCGGCTACATACTTGAAGAATCCTTCAAAGCGAAAGCCGGAGTATGCTTGTTCGTCAGGACGGATATTTGCTGTCACCGACTGTGCTGCTTGGAGGACCCCTCCTTCTCCATGTTGGTGGTACGTGCGGATCTGGTTCGTCAGAGTCGGGTATACGTGTGCCTCTACAGATCCCACAATGGTGACTTGGAGACAAGCCGATTATTTGACCATCTTAGTCGGGTGGCAGATGCTGCGCAAGAGCAGTTTCCTAACGCGGAATTGGTGTTTTTGGGGGATTTTTATGCTCACCATGAATCATGGTTGAAATCCCTCAAAACTGACCATCCTGGAAGGACTGCTCATGCTTTTGCTCTCACACATGACTTGACCCAACTGGTTGATCAGCCCACCAGGATCCCAGACATTGATGGGCAAGCGCCTTCTCTACTGGACCTTCTGCTGACTTCTCACCCGGTGGAATATCAGGTTGTGGTTCAAGCTCCACTTGGTTCTTCGGATCACAGCCTCATATATACCAAAGTGCCACAGGCCAAGCTGCCGCCACCAGCGGTATGCAAACGTCGCGTTTGGCACTACAAGTCGGCAGATTGGGACGGTATGCGCGATTACTATGCGTCAGTCCCTTGGAAGGAACGTTGCTTCAGTGGGAATGACCCGACAGCTAGTGCCGCTGCTGTTGCTGGCGAGATCATGTTGGGAATGGAATACTACATTCCTAGCTCAGATCTCGACAGTAGGGGTGCGCGTAACTGTTGGTTCACTCGCGAATGTGCCGACGCTGTATCATCTAAGCAGGCGGCATATCGCGAGTGGATCATTAGCGGGGCATCTAACATTGACTCACTGAAAGCATTCTACAATAAAAACTCCAAGTCCTGTAGGAAGGCTTACACGAGAGCGGATGCACAGCGCATTGTACAGATTGGTCATGACCTTATTTCACATCCTAGGGGCTCCCGTAGCTTCTGGCGTCTGACCAAGTCTGTGCAAAACAATTTCTGCTAACCTTCGCTGCCACCGCTCAGAAGTCCGGACGGATCGCTAGCTCACAGTCCGCAAGAGAAAGCTGATCTCCTAAACTAAACTCTTTGCCGACAACTCCGTCATCGATGATTGTAGTGCTCTGCCACCAGTAATACCTTCTTGTGGCCACACGATGCCTGACATCAAAATCCGACAGCGTGATGTGCGTGCGGAGCTGCAATCACTTGATGTACGGAAAGCTAGCGGTCCCGATGGAATACCAGTTATAGTGCTGGAGAAGTGCGCGGCGGAGCTGTCTCCCGTTTTAACGCGCCTGTTCCAACTTTCTCTTTCTTCGGGATGTGTGACGGAGGCTTGGAGAAGAGCTAATGTGCAAGCAGTTCCCAAAAAAGGGGATCGGTCTGACCCGGCAAATTATCGGCCAATAGCTATTACCTCAGTACTTTGTAAGGTGATGAAACGGATTCTTAACAACCAACTGATCCATTACCTAGAAGATCACTGTTTAATTAATGATCGTCAGCACGGATTTCGACCAAAACGGTCTACAGGTGATCTTCTAGCTTACGTAACACACCTCCGGGGTGAAGCTATCGACAAGCATGGGGAATCGTTGGCTGTCAGCCTCGATATCTCCAAGGCTTTCGACAGGGTCTGGCACAGAAGTCTTCTCTCCAAGCTGCCGGCATATGGTCTGCCTGCTCAGCTTTGCACCTGGATTGCCAGCTTCCTACACAAGCGCAGCCTTCGTGTTTTAGTTGATGGTTGCGCTTCACAATTCTATGTAGTGAATGCTGGGGTCCCCCAGGGATCTGTGCTATCTCCCACTCTGTTTCTTTTGCATATCAATGATATGCTCTCTCTCGGGAACATTCATTGCTATGCAGACGATAGTACAGTGCATGGTGGATACCACGGACGCGCAGTGGCTGGGCGAGCGGAAATTAAGGAGAGGCGGGAGGATCTTGTTATTGAACTCAATAGGACGTTAGAGCTTATCGCCAAATGGGGCTCAGATAATCTTGTTGAGTTTAATGCCAAGAAAACACAGGTATGCGCTCTCACAGCAAAAAAGTCACCATTTTCCCCTCTTCCCTTCCTCTGTGGCACTCCGCTGGTGATACAAAGCAAAATCGCCATGCTGGGGATGGACGTTCGCTGCGACCTTAGTCCAAGGGATTACATCGAGGCTGTGATAAAAACAGCTTCACGGAAACTCGGAGTTCTGAACAAGGTGCGGCGTTTTTTCACGCCACAACAACTGTGCCTGCTGTACAAAACACAGGTACGGTCTTGCGTTGAATATTGCTCGCACCTTTGGGATGGCTCCGCTAAGTACCTACTTGAGGCATTGGATCGGTCCGCATTATTGGCGACGTAAAGGTCACTAACACCCTCGAACCTTTACAATTGCGTCGAGAGATAGCAGCGCTGAGCACTTTCTTTCGACTGTATCACGGCGAGTGTTCCGAGGAATTATTCTCCCTAATTCCTGCTTCCCCCTTCCTTCACAAGTCTACGCGTGCTGGCTCTCGATGTCACCGACTAACTGTGACATCAATTCCATCGCGCACAAAGAAATTTGGCAACTCCTTTCTTTGTCGCACTTCCAAAAAATGGAATTCCTTACCAGCTCACGTATTCCCTTCCTCTTACGACCCGGGTTTCTTCAAACGAGGCGTGAAGAGGCATCTTGCGGGCCGGCAAGGCGAGGGCGGCTAGTGCAGAACCTTCTTCCCGACTGTACTGGCCGTCCTCGCGTTTGGACTCTACTACCACTTAACATCAGGTGGAGTAGTCATTTGCCCTCCCGGCAAATATAAAAAAAAAACAAAATTAGGCTATATTATGCTTTTTAGCAAAACTATTTTCTGTAATACAATAATGCATCATAAACATAAAATATTTCAACAACTCGTTTGGACTTGCTAGGTGTTAAATCACTTTTGTATGGGGACTGTGAACGTGTTAAGCTGTTTATATCTTTAAGTTTTATTTTGTTTCGGGCTTGGAATCGACTTCAAGCCGATCAGTAGGTAGCATACCAATATAGTTTTTTTCTGAAATATTATATGTATTTTACCGACCCGCATTGGAGCATCGTGGTGGAATAAGCTCCAAACCTTCTCCTCAAAAAGGGAGAGGAGGCCTTAGCCCAGCAAAGTGACATTAACAGGCTGTTACTGTTACTTTGTATATTGTTCCATTTTTAGTTACATATTGTAGCGTTTAGTTAAGTACTTATACTAATGCAATTGTTGTTAAATTAAAGTCCGTCATCGAAGGGCCTACTAAATGGTACAGCCCGAAAGGTAATGACATAAATAAAGTACTCAGAACTATAATGAACGATTATCAAAGTATGCCAAGCGACATGCTATATCGCGTTCCCATTTGACACCACTAGCTCCTCAAGTGAGATTATCTCATGTGAGAAATTACATACTACGCATTCTCGAAAATCGAAAGAACTGGCTGAATATCGCGAACGTAGAGTATATATTATTCGTGATCGTTTCAGTAATGAAACTCCAGAACAACGAACTTATCGACTTTATGTTGTTAGTAACCGCTTAAGTAACGGGACTCCGGTACATCTCACTTAGAGGCTAACTTCTATAAGTCAGTGTAATAATGAGTCAAAAGGAGCTGATAATAGTGAAAAAATAAGAAAAGTGATACATAATATGCGTTAGACATCCCGCAGACGTAGATCTATATGGGAAGACAAATTTAATGAAGCTGTTAATTAAATTGTTGATGTGGTGTATGTTAAAATAATGAAAACAATTGTCTTACACGTTCACGTCTATTCAAAACAACTAAGTAATTTATAATACCAAGCACTGTAACCAAGTCAGACACTGATTCTTATCAGGTTCTAACCACCACGAGAGTGAGAAAGAGATTTACCTTTGAAACAAAAAAAATTATATCGGTCTTTATTGACGGATAAATCGGTGAACATACATAAAAACACATACAGCCGTTAAAAACTTTAAAATCACTTAGTGTTATTTCTAATGCAATTTTTGCTTTAACAAATTAATCTTAAAAAATTAGGGACACCAAATTTGAGTCTTTAAACATTCGTTTATATTTATGCATATCTCGCCAAAGTAGGTGAGACCCTGCTATTTTTATTCTCCATAGTAATAGTATTATTAGGTGTAGTATCATTTTTCTATATATAGCCTACATAGCCATTTGTACTGGTGATGTTTTAATTGTAAAACCTTCAATTGTTAAGCATCAACATTGAGTTAAGTTAAGAAGAAATTAGCGAACAACCAAAAAAATCTATTTTTTTTTTTCATTAAGAGAAGATTTATCTCAACTGTAACTCTGATAATGGTTCACAAGTAACGATTATGTCATACTACTCGCAATTGCTAAAACAATTGCAACTGCAGACAAGTAACACATTGTTTTCCGATAAACAATTTACAGCAAACGTGACTCCACCGTTTCACGACATATAAGCGAGTGGAAATAATAATATTTATAAAATATAGAGAAATATTCCAGTATAAATAATGTATTATGTTTTAACGTTCTAAACTGAAATCATAAAACATTTCTTTATCAAATCCAAGAAATATATATTTCTCGCTGGAAGAATTAAAAGCTATTAAGCAAATCATTGAATAATTAACTCAAGATAAATAAATAGTAGTGATAAATGAAATTATTAGTTTTATTTAACTAAATTTTTACATATGTAATTTAATTTTAAATTTAAATAGAGGTCTCGCATTAGAAAGAATGCAGACTTCAAAAATTGTAACATCAGAAGTGGGATATCGGTCCATCCATCCACATAAGCGCAAATAATGGCTTGACTCTAATACGTTCAAAGAAATGAAATGCTAGCGCGATTTAACTTCGTACAGCGCCATCTATTATTGACTTCTATAACTAACCGTTGCATTACACGTTACAGTCAAACTATCGCTGTTTAGAATAATTTTTGTCTATGTATATATTTTTTTAATTCATTTATTAAATTATTTTCTACTATTTAGTTGTGTGTGCTTAATTCTGTAATTGATTTCCACAAAAGTTTTATAGTCTTAAGAATAATTCTTAGTGTTCGTTTATAGGTTTTTAAACTTTAAAAAATATATGTATTATATTTAACTTTTATACAATTATATAATTAAAGCTATCATTATATAGACTGAAAAGTAAAAATCGAATAACACTTATTAATGCAAACAAGTAGATATTTGGGCAAAATATTTAACTACTGAAATTGTAAAAATCTTGACACTGGCTCATTGGGAAGTTTGAAATAGATAAAATATATAGCAATAAAATGTAATAAAGCTAGGGCCTTTAAAATGTACGTGAATATTGTGTCAGAGCGGTGTAGGTGGTTCCCATGGCTTCTTTCACAATACATCAAGTGAGTTATTCTACACTTTCTTGTATGTTATATATTGTCTATATTTACTTAGTATAGTTAAATAGCTTCATGCTAATAATTTCCTTGATGGTCTGCCTGTAAATTGTATAAAAGTTAATTCTAAGTTTTTAGTCTAAATATAAGTTGATAACCTAAAAATTTCAGATTTGATGAGAGGTTAAATCACTCATAAATTTTTTATAAGGACGTAAGTGGTTGTAGGTGTTATGCTGTATTTTTAAACCTTTGTTACAACAAAGAACATTTTAAGCTTCTACACATAACCTTCAGCTCTAACGTTTCAAAACTTTAAGAGCTGTAAACGTAATGAATGAATAGATAAAGTTCACGAATAAGTAATAAACACTAAAATAAAACTGCCAATTACAAAAATCATTTTGTTTCATGAAACCTTCTTTCGCTTGTGTCTTCGTTTACTTTTTATTGTTGTACTATTTAATTGACGCATAATATTAATAGTTTTGATTCTTGAAGAACTTTGTCGTACCAAAATTTCTTGAGCTTGCGTCATGAATAATATTGCCTAAGCTAGATCAGTAAACAGCGTTAGATTCCATCAAACTTTATAACAAAAGGATAATTTTATCATGAATTAATGTCACGTTTTGCGGTGAAATTGCTTGTGAAATGTATTACCTTTTGCGTAATATTTTAAATCTTATATACCTTGTTATTTTATATACAAAGCTTGATTTATCAGACTAAACAAAGGATAAATAATAAAAGCTGAGAAGCTTGAATCTAAATCAAACATAATTTCATCGTAAATTTTATTTAAAAAAATATACATTAATGTAATAAGATAACTTAAGTAATCAAAAACTAAAAAGTCAAGTATCAATAGTTTTACACCAACGAATCTTGTCAACAAATGTCTGTGCTCGCAATAAATAAAAAAAACGGCTATAAATTGAAGGAAGGAATATACATATTGCTGCATGAACGCCTGCTCAGTTAGACTTATTTTAATTGGGACAGACAGTACTAAATAGATATTGATGACTTTCTGAAGAGTTGCACAACAAATACATATATTGTCAATTTGCAGCGGAATCGTACCTTTCATATTAACCTGTGAACTCCTAAACTAGCATTAACAACATTTGAAGCGAATGTACCGGAGATGTTCTGTAAAGTTGTTCATATGTTCGAAGTAATCACTATCTATGTTACTTAGTTACTATTGTACTTGACTTCGGTTTGAAGATGTTCAAGATATTTAATCGCATTTAAATCTGCCTTAATTTTACAAATGTTCACTCACAAAATATTTATTGTTTATTTTAACAGATTTTTTATAACATATTCGCACCACTGCTGTTTTCGCTTTATGCAAGACTTGCCTAATTGGATACCACGCACTCAGAAGTCATAATTTAGATACTCTGTAGGGAGATATCCACTCCGCCATATGATCCAATCCACACATACGAAATATCAAAATGCGTGTGAACCGAAGAGATTTTGTCCTCCGTCCACATGCATTTTGAAATGTAAACAATGACTGGACTAAGAGCTGTTTTTGAAATAATCACCGCCCTTATATATCACCTTATAAGTGACGTATCTTACTCATACATTACTCATAGACTAATATATATATTACTTATTATCTTACTCATTTTCAACAGGCATAATTAACACTTAATTCAAATAAAATAGGTACTTACATTTCTTTATTACTTTTATATTTTCTTTCGCACTTTGTGAATTCTGATAACAATTTGCAAAATTATGTTGAACTAAGGTTAAACCAATCCAGTGTTAAGTGATCCCGAAAGTTAAGCGATCTGAAAGGCGCCGTCCCATTTTTAGGGCTACATTTTTGTGTTTAAGTAACGAAAGCTACTTGATATCGTAAAATATAGTACAATATTACTAAAAAGTTATTGTGCGTATCGACAGAAAAATGGGTCGAATCTTTATAGACGACGTGCCATGAATTAAGAAGAAATGAAGTTCAGTAACTATTGAACAAAATTAAAAAACTACTCAACTTCTAAAACCTTAAATCATTTTTGAAGTGAAAACTTCTTCAGGCGCATTTAACCGGTTTATCAAAGGGGATAGACTCGTGGCTTCGCGTCACCGACATGCTAATGTTAATATAATGAAATCGTTGAAAGTACAACTTTCGAATCGAAACGTTATCGTTTCCACTTAGCCATTTTCTATTCTACTTACACAACGAACAAGATTCGTTCGAAGTTGGATCGGAATAGAATCGGGATCGTATAGTAATTGTTATAATTTAGTAGAATTGTCCCATTATTTACTACTAATCCTCAGTTTTCAATTTAAAACGATCTTATCCTGAATTATACGAATTTATCTTTATTATTTTCTGATAGAAAAACCACCAAGTATGTATATAACACGACCCATATTTACTGCTTCACTGATCATATACCATATAACGGCCTTACTTATAAACGTGATTTAGCGAATGTTTAGTTAAACATTGATTTATCTCTTTCTGTGACAATTGATTTCGAGGGGAGAAGACGCAGCATTTATTAACAAATTGCCCGCTAAACAACGTTTATGTGTATAGCGGTGAATATTTTAATTATAATAAAACAAAACGGTTAGGTTTGAATCCAAACGGTAAACATGTAATCGTTTAGTCAAACTTTAAATGTATTTCATTTAAATGTTCAGTTCAGTACAGTTTGTTACCGTCAGTATTAAAACTATTTCAATTTAAAATCTCATCATCGTATATATTTACTCAAATGAGGTTCTCATGAAATGCAAGCCGGATGCTTATATAAAATTTATTCAATTTTTGAAGGATTATATTTTAAATGTAATAATAAGAGATAAAAATAGCAGTACCTTAAGCAGTTACATTCAATTTAAATGCAATTGATTAATAGAAATATGCTTGAATAATGTATTATGCTGTTTAACGATTGGATAAATAATTTGAGTTATAAAATGATATAAATTATAATAGTTAATCACTGTTTGGCTCTCGTTTGAATATTATTTGTTACACTGCCTCGTTGGACTGCACCGATGTACCAGGTTCGAACCCAAGTCAGGCCAATAGCAAATTATTGAAGTAACAGCCCGGCAGCAGCGAGATATATTTTAGTGCTCACATAAGCACTATAATATATCTCGCGCACATAGCTATAATCTTTAATACGGTCACCGCAGTAGTGCCTCCAGAAACAGATTGTTGTTTGTAAATTGAATAATATATATAGATTATTTTCGTTTTCGTTTTATTTATTAAAGCTTTACCTGTAAGCCAATAATAATAATTAATTAAATAAAAAGATACACCTTGCCGTAAATCACGGGTTATCTCTTATGCGGCACTGAAAAGTGAAAAGATCTGTTGGCAAATATTTTTATCTCATCAGTTAAAAACAGCAGCGCCGTATTTACTAATAAAATCAAGGTAGTAAAGAGCATTTTAACAACAAACTTCCAAATCATCAGAACAAATCCATGTTCACGACTTTTAGCCCTGACCTGACAAACTTGTTCGTTTTAAGCTTAGTTGCTAAAAATATTTTGTAGCCGCTTCAAAACTTTGCTTAAAATCAATTACAAAAATTCTCATACACAAAACTAAAAAGCAGAAAATAATTTCATACATAATAAATAATAATAATGAAATATAGTAAACGGGTGCTGCGTCACCAGTTCCTTTTTCTTGGCTTTAACTTGATTCGACATGTTAACACATGTCTAGATAAAATGATAAATCAGTTAAAATAAAAATTTTCTAAGCACAGAGTTTTTACTAGCGTAATGGAATAGTTAGTTATTGAAGTCAATAATAGATGGCGCTGTACGTAGTTAAATCTCGCTAGTTCGTTTTGTTGAGCGTATATATACTGAAGTCATTGTTCATTGTATTGTCAAGGCGGAGTCGCCCGTACGCCCGGTGACGCTGTAAAGGCCAATAGGGCCAACAGCATACACTCAATTAAAAAAAAACCCATTGTATTGAAGAAAAATTACACCTACATCTGATAATAAAATTTTTGAAGTCCGCATTCTTTCTAATGTGAGAAGTCGATATGAATATTATGATAGTAAATTTACATATAACAATATATCACGTATAATAATATATAGAATACTTCCCTTAAACGGAGAAATGCAATGATTATTATAGAGCCTACAGACTTTCTTGAATATAATACGATATTAATTCATGTAAGGACTAAAGTTATTGTAGATATTATATAGAATATATGTTCTTAGTAAATTATCAGAACTAGTTTGGTAGCTTCGCCCACGAGTTTGGAGAAACTGGTATTAGGTACCCTTATTCAGAGAGCAACCAGCCTCCCTACTAAGGTGACCTTCGTAGGTCAAATGTTGATGTTAATCGAAAATTATTAAAACAATTAATTATTCGATATAATTTGTTTGTATTTGTAATTCAAAACATCTTTAGAATTATTTTACTTTGGCTAACTACTGGTTATAATTTAATGTTAGGTAGTCCTTACCAAATAGTGTATAACGAATTTCTAGTATTCACCTTTGAATTACGCATGCTCACATGGGACCAGCATGTTGGAATAAGCTACGAATATTCTAGCATAATATTCTTTACAAGAGGAAACATTTTGATGCGGACCACTCACAGAATACGATAAACCTTGAAATTAAACTCAATTTCCTGTTGATATATAATTTTAGGATTTCAAATGCCACTTAGGATGACCTTTAATTTAGACGCTTTTGAATAAACAAAACGCCCTATTGCTAAGAACAGTGAATTGAGTATGAGGTAAATAAGAATTACTCTTGTAATGTATGTTTATATATATCGTTGGATGAAAATTTTAGTAAACACTTGTATTTTTTCAATTGTTTTACATCCTATAATATTCAAACGCTATATAATTATTATAAAAATGTGTGTCTAAAAGGAGTATATATTTTTGTGTTCAAAATTACATTCCCACACGATTCAGTTTCAAACTTTTAATTTGCCTCGAGACGGCGCTAGCTAGATTTATCGTGCTTTGTAGCGTCCGTTCCGAAGTTACCTGGAATCGTGCCAAATATAGCAAAATGTTAGAAAGCGTTAAACAAGTATGCTTCACGGTTTGTGGTGTAGATAATATTTAATAATGAATGTACATAAATATATTGTAAATGAGTTTACCGTCACTTGTGTTTCATTGACCTTGAAAAGGTCTTTGATTTCACCTTGTGATACTCTAGGGCTGAAACTGACTAAGACTGGATGTTCTGATGAATGTGTGGGATTGTTGTGACTGTTACTACACTTTGGAAGATTTAAATCTTATAACAAGGTTCAGCAATATCTGCACTACATTCAAACTTAAAATAAGTATGCATCTCTCTATATAACAATGCACCCCCTAGTATATGCCTCGGCTAGAATGTGCTTAGATGCGTTGAAACATTTAAATATCTACGTAGGACAATAACATTCAAATATGACCTAGATATTAAAATCAACAGCAAATTAAGAGCTGCTACTACAGTTTTTGGAAAGTTACAAGTTTTACTGGTGGTAGGGCTTTGTGCAAGCTCGTCTGGGTAGATACTATCTACTCATCAGATATTCTACCGAAAAACAGCATTACTTGGTATTGTTGTGTTCCGGTTTGAAGGGTGAGTGAGTCAGTGTAATTATAAGCACAGGGGACATAACATCTTGGTTCCCAAGGTTGGTGGCGTATTGGCGATGTAAACGGTGGATTTTTATTACAAATTAAATTTCTTACAAAGCCAATGTCTATGGGCGTTGGTAACCACTTACCATCAGGTGGTCCATTTGCTCGTCCGTCTCCCTATACTTTAAAAAATACAATCGAAGGTACTCCGTGCCCACGATATAAAACTCTCTACTAAAATTATACAGGAAATATAAAATAGTTCTTCCAGCACTCCTATATTCAGAAACTTGAATTCTGAAGTGTCTTGTGACGGAAACACAAAAAATTAAAAAACATTTTTGAAAAAATATTTAATAAATAATGACAAAACGCAAACCAGAATACAAATAATCCTTTTATTTCGCCGCAGTAATACGCTTTTTTCTCTTATTTCACAATAATTCGTAACAGCTGGCAAGAAACAAACTTCATTACCCAAGGAGCAAACTTTATAACTCTAAAAAATTCTATCTTCAACAAATATCGCCCAGAGGCTACAAACTGGCTCGTAAGCCTTGTAATTTAAAACATACGTGACACAAAAGCAATTTACCTTCGCTGATGTATACTATAAATAGTGGAAAGTAATTAAATAAATGTGTTAAAAGAATACTTTTATTTTAAAGTAAAGTAACAACCATAATATTCCACACCTAGGTGAAGTAAGGAGAAAAAGGTTTGGAGCTTATTCCAACACGCTGCTCTGCAGAATTTCTGCAAAATTTAGATTCACGTGTTCTAACTGTTGGACAACTTAATGTTATTTTATTTTAAATTAAAATAAAATAAAATTGCCTACATTCAGCTAAAAGAACTTATTTGATTTGATGTATCCTACGTGACGCAAATGCAAATTAATTTCAGCTGTTATACGTTCAACAGAAGGTGATTATTATTATTATTATTTATTAAAAATATTTTACAAAGATATTTTGCTTATTTTCAATATCTTTAATCTTGTATATCACTGTTACAAATTATTGAAGGTAGTAAAGGTTTTGGTGTAGTACGTTCAATATATAATCGTCGTATAGTATATAGTATCGTATCGGATAACTGTTTCCAAAAATTGTAGCCATCACTGGATGCCAACTTGCTGTCTTATGCCGTCATGCCTTTGGCCGTTACGGCATACGAATTGTACTGTAGTCATCTGTAGTCGTTATGTACAGATATTATTAGCAACATACATACCGCTTGTGTAACTGATGTTGCTAGCGATTTTATTTACATTTAATTAAAATAAAACTGTTTTTCTAACTATACTTAAATAGAACATGGTACAAAATATTTTCTTATTTTAATTTTGACTTATTACTTAAAGTATCTCTCTAACTTTTGTTCAGGATATTTTTACCATTTTGAGAAGAACTCAAAAATCATTAATTTTATATACTCATAATCGATCGTCATTAATCGAACAATACAATCTTTGTAGGGTGGGTGAGCCAGTCTCTTTATATGCACAAGATATCTATATCCGAGTACGTAGGGCTTTTTGCAAGACCGGTTGGGTATATTAACTTATAAATACAACCATTTTATTTCAGAATAAAATAAAGTCAGAAAATTGAATTCAATTTGTTGTAAATTTAATTTTAGAATGTAATATAATTACCGATAGGAGGAAAACTGCAACTGAAAATTCTGAAGGAACAAAGTACAAACGGAGCAAAGTATTGTGTTCTTATTCCAATTTTGATCTTGGCGTGATTAAAATATTGATCTTATTCATTGATGACCAGAGTGCTGTTTAAATTTTTGCTCAAATAGTATTTAACGGATAAATAATGTAGGCATTTTTGCTACCATAACTATTTTAAAATTTTATCTCTTTACATGTAAGAGGTTTTTAGTTCTATAACACATATTACTTATAAAATATATGATATCAATGAAACCTTTATAAACCTCCATAGACCTAACAGATTCTATAGAAGTTCCTTCTGACATTGTTTATTTATCAGTCATATATCACAAAACTTGCAACACAAAAGGTTGTCAGTTAATTAATGGCAGTCATCACATGTAAGGAAATATTCCTAGGTCAACCTGGCTTACTGAAATGAATATGTCGGGTAAACTTTATAGAGCTTATTATGTATCTTTGTTTTATTTATTTATAAAACACTACCGATTTAGTCGGACGAGCATATTGGCCACCTGATGGTAAGTGGTCACCAACGCCCATAGACATTGGCTATGTATGAAATGTTAACATTAAATAATTTTACATGGTGCAAAAAATAATTTATTTCGCGGAAAATATTTTCTCAAAAATCGAAACAGTAAACTATCATATAAAATAAAAGTAATAAAATGAACCTTAATTTAAGAGTAGTTTATGTTAAATTTACCTTTATAAGCTCGTTGCTTTGACTTTTTATGTACAAAGGCTTGAAACAATATACCGTAGAGCGCATGAAGAAAGCTAACTACTTTTAAGTAAAGTCTAAAACAGGACGTCTAAATGGGACCGCTTGTTCGTCTTGAGTGCCCGGCAGCTCTGCATAAATTATGTCTTTAAAAGCATAATGACGTGCTGATGTGTGAAGCATAATGAATGATGAAGTGAGATATGTATAATACAATACCTTTGTATAGCTCTACTTATTTCCTAATCATTTGCTTATATTCTTTTAGCATAATACTCAGATTTCATATAAATACGAAAATAAAAATAGGGAAGGAATATATGTAAGCAAGTTTCAATTCGTGCGGATAAAATTTTAGGGATAAGCACCACCTATTTATCATATAATCTACCGCCAAACAGCAATAATTAGTAATATAAAAAAAAATATATTGTGTTTCGGTGTGAAGGGTATGTGAGCCATTAGTTGCATTTTATAACAGCTTTACAAATCATCTACCATTACTGGGTTATTGACTTAATCAATGAACTATCTAAAAATTATTGAAAAGTATTTAAGTGTTCTTCGATAGCAGCCGATAAATTTGTTTCAAGGCAACATATAAGGACCCGTTTAAGGTATTTAGCAACCTCATCAGACCCTTCTGTGCCACATTACAAAATTTACCTCACAATTTATACCGAATCGTTGAAGCGTTAACGTAACTGTTAAATTATGGAATATTTTCGATAAAGGCTGAACTGTTAGTGACTACGTGATTGAACTAAATATGAATAATTTATTAGCATTGAAAATTGATGCGTATTTCGATACTCCATGAAATATAGGTTTATTATGTATTTAATGTAGAAGGAATCATCTTACCGATACACTAATATTTTATATTTCTTTTTGTTTTAAAAAATAAATAAATATTATAAATTTTAATGCAAGCAACAAAATATTGTTTTAAATTACTTATTTTAACTCGACTTTATTGTCGCTGTAATGATTACATCGTAAAATATTTATACAACACTTGCCCACGAATTTATACATGGGAAAGTTTTTAGTATAAAATAATATTATGTGTATAAATTAAAAGGTATCACAATTCTGTTAAAAAATATTATACCCAACCGCCAGGCGCCATTTGACGTTTTGATAATACATTAATCTGTCAATATTATAAGACCATGACCACAGATTATATAACAAAAGGCAGATGGAGGGGTGAAATAAACGTTGATGTGCTAGACATTCAGTTATAAAAACAAATAATAATTAAATATATACTTTACGAAAATAACGGGTAGATAAAAGAGACAGTTAGCCATTAGGCAATACCTAATGTGCTTAATTTGTGATTATAATTCATCTCGTGCTTTACGGTGAAGGAAAACATCGTGAGGAAACCTGCATGTGTCTAATTTCACTGAAATTCTGCCACATGTGTATTCCACCAACCCGCATTGGAGCAGCGTGGTGGAATAAGCTCCAAACCTTCTCCTCAAAAAGAGGAGAGGAGGCCTTTAGCCCAGCAGTGGGACATTCACTGGCTGTTACGGAATACCTAATTACCTAAACACCTATTACCTAATTCTGGAAATTAAATTAATAATAATTAAATTACTATTATATATAAAATATTTATATGTTACTTAATTAAAATAAATATTTAAATTTAGACAAAATTTGAATTTTTAAATTCACTTAAATTTAAATCTATATGTCTCTGTCCAGGTCGAGCCCTACAAAGTAGACTTAGTACTTTTCGTTTACTAAATTATTCCGAACAAAAAAAAATAACGTAACCTGACCATCGCGAGCGATATTTGTTGAGGTTTTGTGTTACAAGTCAATTTATTTTAATAGTTACTGAAAATATTAAAATAAATTGATTTGTAATAAGTAAAATTACATTTATGAAATGATATTCCGTCATCCGTTTTTAATTTTTGAGAACAGTTTTTAAAGAATTTGACATGACGGAGTCAATAATAATTAGGAGGTATTAACAAAAAGACGCATCATTACATACTACGGGAAGTATGTATGCGCTTTTGATTTTGTATTCACTTTTGTTGCTTTACTATTGTAATATACAATAGAGAATTGAGCCTAAGCACCTACCTTCAACAGCACTAACTAACTTACGTAGACTGGGGCCAGTGCGTGTTTTCGGTCCTCCTATTTATACGTCTCGCATAGGTTACCAGTTACTAATTGAATCAGGAAGAGAACTCACAGAAAACACAGATAACGACCTGTCAATTCGGATATCGATGAGAAGAGAGTAGTTTAACACATGTGGTGCCGTAGTTGCTCGTCTAACCGTTAATAGGAACGTTTTTATTTCTTGTATTATCAAAAAAAAAGTATTGAAATTCAATCCCAAAAAAATATTAAAAAACTGGATAAATCTTGTTTCTAAAGATAGTGTTGTCTTATAAATAGAAACAAAAATTATTAATTAAATTTGTAACATAAATTCTGACAAGAAATTAATTTGAAGTTTACTCCGGTTCGGAATAATGATCCCTGCGCATGATGATTAAAAATATTATTTAGCCTTATTAGCCTTAAGCGGTAAAGCAAGTAATTTACTGACAAGTGATGGATTCATAATACGAAAATAGAAGGGTAAAGTTCTGCCCTAATCTGAGTTTACTTTAAATCTATCCTCACTATCTACTCATTATTAATTCATGGAAGCTGGTGTACGATATATAAATTAGTCGAGATTGGAGAGATAAAAGTACTAATACCCTCAGAATGGTTGTCAAATATTTATTATAATGATCACTCGCTCGGATATACATATTATATATATTTAAAATGTCGTATTGACCATTTGCTGTTATTACTTCTTTCTGACCTCCATTTATTCTTCTTCTAGCGGTAGCTTATCAAGACCGACAATTCCTTGGCGTAGCCACACCAGTTTATTTGAAAATAAATAACTTATACCCTACCACACATACGACCTGTGTGGCTTTACGGATACAGGATATCAAAGCTCACTTGCCCAGAAATCTATTCATGCAAACGTCATAACCACATAACTTTCGAATACATATACAAATTATAGAAATGTAGAAATTATCAGAACTTTGTGGTATCCGTCTGGCCTCCAATAAAACGACACATTTAATATATTATTTGTATACAAACGTTACATTTTGCAATTCATATAAATATAGTTTCAGAGATATGCAAAACCCTTCCATATCTGCTTCAGAGAGCGTAAATCTTACAAAACTTATAACTATTATTTGTGACAAACATACATATTAATATGTAATAATAATAATTACATTTAAAATAATATTGAGATAAATAAATTAAATTGAGGATAACTAGGCTAAGTACTAGCATCAACGTTGTCAAATCTACGTAGTTTTACGTAGGTCCTCGCCTACGAACCTCCTATTCATATCTATGAAATTTTGAATCTACACACGTTATCCTAAAAAAGTTCGCAAAATCAATAATGAACGTAAACAGACAGTATATATATTATTCATATCTGAGATCGTTTGTTATTCGTTTTCTTTGCCTTAAAAAAATATATATATCATTTCGTACAACATTACGCAACGCCGTGCTACATCGCACGTCAACTCCTCCAATATTTATACGAAGAATGGCGTGAATTTTTCTATAATGTAAATGGAATTCACGATAAGACAAAGACAGACGAAATGTACATATATAATCAGCTATAAAAATAGTATCAGGCGATTTTTATAGTGATTAATTTTATCTATTTTTCAGAGCCGATGAGCACTGTTTTGGCGAAGCGCTGTACAGATGCTCTACGCAGGTTTCTAACGTATTGATGATGCCTCTCTGGCCCATTACGCTTCGCTGGCGCATTATGCTTTCGAAAACCTGTCGTTCAGTTTATTTATTTCCAATTTTTTTTTCAAGTCATAAAGTTGACTGGCTGAGAATTTCTAGATGACGTTGGGGACACTACAATAAATTAATAAATAAATTGCTCTGCGCTGTGCGTCATCAAGTCTGCGCCGTTTCTTAGCTTTTTAATTTAAGATTTTCAAGTCGCGTTGTGTTATTTCACAACGTTTACTTACTGTGAGCTGAAATTAGTGTCTGAAAAATAACAGACAAAGACAACAGTTGTAAACAATTCTAAAAACAAATAAATTCTCATATTACTTATATTTGTCTGTACTTTAAATCAAATAAATAAATAATTTCACATTATTTAATGACATATAAACTCGAATTTTCTCTTTAAAATGAAATAAACATTTACAGGTATCGGTGTCGACGGTGACATTTGATAGATACCTCATTAGTCTTTCCGAAAATGGGTACATTAATTATTTCACAACACTGGAACGCCGCATGGCAATCAAACGTTGCCGAATTTACCCTGAGGAATAATGAGTATATAATGGCCTTTTAAATGATAATACCTTATATCTAATAGTAAATATATTATGATACCAAGTGTTCATTTCATTGTAAATGTTTTTGAGTGTTAGTTACATATAAAAGTAAAATAAACATTGAAACGTGGTCCTTCCTATTTAAATTGATTTTTAGAAAAATAAGATTCATTATTTGTAAATTAATAGAATTTTTTTCAAAAAAAACGTAACAGCTTATTAACGTCACACCACTGCGCACCGCTTCCCTCTCCTCTTGATTCATTTTTTAGTGTCCAGGTTCTGCCAAAAAATTGGGTCAGCCAAGGTCAAGGCCTTAAAATCATTTAGCGCATTAGCTCTGTTTTCTAACAAAAGATTATAAATAAAGACTGACTTAAAACTGACACCGAATACTAAAACAAGGATGAACTTGAAGGAACTGCAAACATTTTTATTTTATTTGGACTGAAGAGGAAGCAAATATAGGTTTGAAGTCTATAAAATATAAAATAAGAATTTGTTAATAACCAGCACATTTGTTACGTAGAATATATAAATCATGAAAATCTTTAGTAGGTATCTCTATGTTTGAAAAGGGCGCCATATCAAAATGACTTAGATCGGCAAATGCGAACTTTGTGAATGTCATATCTTGACGAGGGTCACGTGATAAGTTGCAGAGGCTTAAAGACTCGTAGAGAGGCTCGTATTTGCAGATAGACTGAGTGAAATAAAATATTCTACTTCACTATAAAAACTATTGTCAAAAACTAAATGAATTATTCGAAGCTTTCATATTATCACATAAAATAATTTAAAAAAAAAGAACTAATCACCATATATTAATTATTATTACACGTAAAATATGAAAGTGATACGATATAATACCGAAGAGGTTTATTATAATAAGTCATAAATTACTTCTCAAATTTTTGACTTTACTTATAAACATTGTCACTTATTCACTCTCACTCTCTTCATTATTTTACTCTTTCTGTCATTATTGATTTGACATTAGGAAAAAGAAGACACAGTATTGTTTAACCAATCACCTGCTAAACAACGTTTATAAGTAAAGTTTAGAAGTAGAATTGACAGCTAAGAGATAGTCGGATTCGTTAATATATTCTAACGGATTCGAACTTAAAAAAATATATACAAATCACAAATAAAAATAGCTGACATAACCGCACGGAATCACCATTCTTGCCATTGCGGTGGCAAGCAGCAGCATTTCCCCGTTGAACAGTAATTCCGATTCAACGGGGAAATGCGCCTTTTGCGAATCCGCAAATTAATCGGGCGTCTTATTTTTATTTATTTATTATTAATATAAAGTTAGTTTACTTGGCCATAGGTCTTTGTGCAAGCCCGCCTGGGTAGGTAACACCCACTCATCAGCTATTCTACCGCTAAACAACAATACTTAGAATTGTTGCGTTCCGGTTTTATAGGATGAGTGAGCCAGTGGAACTACAGGTAAAAGGAACACAACATCTTCGTCCCCAGGGTTAGTGGCGCATTAGTGATTTAAGGAATGCCAATGTCTTAATGGCAAGGAATGATATAATTTAATTAAAAGATTGATGACAAAAGCATGGATTTTTCTTATATATTCAGTACAACTCGTTTTAGTATAAGATTGTCAAATATAATCGGATATTCGATAAAATTAACTCCATTTATAAAAATATATATAAGGCAAATTGTAAGCAAAAATTTTCACTTAAATTTTATACCACAAATACATGAATCCTTAAACACCGCAAAGCCAGCACAGATGAGGTCGATGTGTAATTTGCGTTAGTAATGCGTCGCAGACATGCAATTTCCTTATAAACGACAACATTGCAGCCAGTAAGGCAACATATCCGCAAACAATCTCGGAGTACACAATTTGATTCAATGCGGTGTAATTATATAACGCTACTGTTATACATTTTTTGTATAAATAAAACATAAACCTTATTTATCAGGAAAGTTCTTTTAAAAAATATTGCCGAATAAATACTTAATATATGCTCGATCTAATAATTATAATTAAGACCAATAGCTATAATTAGTAATTGCCAGTAATTTGATGCTTGTATCTTTTAAATGATATAATTATTTGAGTCAATATATCATTCAGATGCTCCTCGGCCGTGTTCTGAGTTCTACAGAAACAGAATGTTGACAGATTATCAACATATGAAGAAATATAATCTGCAACTTGAATATAAATACGCGGTTTTCTCGTCTAACAATCATTATTATTTGAGATATATCGGCTTTGTTTTTAAATCCATGAAACATTCGAGAGATGAATTTAGCGTCGAATTCTATATTTTTATTTAATATTCGCCGTATTGACAGTTATCTGTCTCGTTTCGTTTTGTCTGTTGTTGAAGTCAGTAAGCCGTTTCTCCTGCGCCTGAACTCTCTCCATTCATATAAGAGTGAGGAAATAGAGGTAACACTTGCGTTTTCTCACTTGTGTTATGTTGTGTTATGGTGTGCAATCGTCTAATTTACCGCCATAGCGTAAATCTATAAGACATCATCAATGTTAACAATATACTGAACTGTAAATATAATACTTTATTACACACGTTTCAGTAAATATGTGTAAAAAATATTTACTCGACCTAAGTCATATTTCTGTTATTTCTTAATGTAGACATAGTTTAAATTGAGATTACGAGCCTATACATAACATCGAGAATATATGTTTTAATTTAACGTAAACAACATTTTTGAAAAAATATATACAATAATTTAATTGTTTCAAAGGAACACACCTAATCCTATCTTATAATTCAAGTGAGCAATTCTTTTGTATATATATTTCATTTATTTTAGAAAAGAATTTAACTTAACGATTTGGCTCGAAATGTTTATTTAGATAAGATTTTACTTTTTAAGTTTTTATGTGTCTTTCCTGAAAATCTCAAAAAAAAACAAGCGAAGTTTGGTTTCCCAGGTACTCAATTAATATGCATACAACTTTGACACATGAAAAAATAAGCAATTTTTAAACAGTATAATTTTATAAAAGTATTTTAACGACTACATGTGAAATTTCTTAGACGAGTATGTTTTAAAATTCATGGTATTTCTTCAAGTTTTGGTTTTATTGCCAGAACTTTCCACGCGAGAATTTACTTTTCTCTTACAATTTATACTCAAACCAATTGATTTAGTACATTTTCGAGAAGTTGTTAATTATCTGTAGTTCTTTTTTATTTAAACTCAAAAAGGAAGTCGATGCAATATTATTATTAACACAGCAGACCTTAGTTGATTGATTAGGATCGCTTTATGAATAAACTTCCATACCTACACTTAAAGAATAACAATAATTCATTAATATTTATTTTAAATTAAAAAGTATTTATAGATTTAAAAACAATGATTTTTTTTAAAGTATTGTTCCTAATTCGAAAATTGGAATCATTATTTTGGTGTTGTTGTTTTAACATTGTTGTGAATTTGTGATTTTATTTGTCACAGTTATTTTTGGGATACCATGGTATTAAATAATAATAACTTATGTAAAAACTAGATCTCAACACGCAACCCACAATGCTCGTAAATAGAATTCAAGTCTATCAGTTTCCCGCCATAAAAAGTATCTGTCAATGTTCTTGTTGTCAGATTAAAAATATACATAGATTATTATTGATTAACATAAAAAAATTACAGACTCTCCAGTAATATTTAATAATAATTCGTATCACATCTAATATTATATATTACAATCAGACATAGTCTTACACTTATAATATTATAACTTGGTAGTTGCAATACATAGGTACACGTGGGTGTGCGCGCAATTTACATATTTCTAAAATATGTAACATCTAACATCCCCGTCTCAAATTCGTCACTGTTGTAAACGGCTGGTACATTTTTCTTCAGGAGAATCGAAATTGCTTAAACATTTCCTACGTTGCTAGCATTCTTCTCACCATTCTACTCAGTTCTGATAAATAAACCCGTTTTTTTTTTTGTCGAGGAGGAAAGGCATTTACGCCTACCGCCCGGTCCACGACCGGGACGGTAATATGGGACTCACGGGGCAGAAGGCCATCGTCCTACCCACTAAAACCTCCCCGTTTCCGTCTCACCGCAGGCGGCGGGGTTACGGGAAGGCGTTAGATCACCACCGCGACCCCACCAGCGGCCATCGCTATGGGTTAGCGACCCATCGGGTGTTTTTTATTGAGGTTGTCTCCTCTTGGCCCAGCCGGTGAAGGCCAAACCCTCGGTCCCACCGCAGGCTGACGCCTGGATGGGGAAACGAGTTTGAGAGGTGGTGACTTTTTAGTGTCTGTCCACCCAGCAACGACACCGAAACTGGGCGAACTCGCCTCTCCCTCCTCCTTCTACCTCTACTCCTGTCTCCAGCTGCCCGAAAGGACACCGGAGACCAACTCCTCCTCTCTCCGACAGCCCAAAGGACCCCGGAGTCCACCTACTTGCCACGAAGCCGCTCGCTAGTCCACTCTGCTGCAACAGAGAAGTACCAGGAGCGGCCCGTGACACTTCCGCCGCGTCAGTCTCAGCCGCGGTCGACAAGCATTCCGGGAAAAACATCGGATTGCTGGTCGACCCCGTTGCCCAGGGTGCACCACGTGGAGGTGACTGACATGCACCCCTCTGATAAATAAACCTAACTTAAGTTAGGTTAACTTATATTTAGTATATTTTGGTTACTAAAAAAAATATGTATTTAATTATGTTTCTTTGTTACTTACTTTTATGTTATGCTATCGCATTATATAATATGTTGTATTTATTATATTGTGTTATCATTTTACACCCATTCTACTTACATAAATATAGGTAGTTGCTTAATTTTGTTTTTTATATTGTTAAAAATTTATTATATATTTTTTTCGGTAAGTTTTTATTACAACGGTTGTCTGGAAGAGATCGCTGTAGCGACAAGGCCGCCTTGGCACGCCTTTAACTCTCTGTGTATACGGGTATATAAGGATGTGCTATATTTTTTGTATACAATAAAGATTTTAAATTAGAAATAAGTAACGTAACTAGTTTTTTTCTGTTCGAAAGTTTTCCCCCACCGATATTGATTGTTTACGATTGTTAAGTGATGGTGAATGATACAAAAGAAATTGTTCCGCGATTCGACATATTTACTGGTATTTTTTTTATTTGAATTCCTTAATTTAAATAATTTTTATGTAAATAAATGAACAACGTATGTATAAATACAAATTTTACACAATCCTACCTGCACAAAATCCCATTATTAAAATATACCATAACGTAACAGCTAAGGGCTTTTGCTTTCACATCCTTTTGTCACTCGCTAATCTAAGTGATTAAAAATTCAGTAACAACCCTTTTCATTCGTCACGTCTTTTTAACGCGATACAGATCCATTACGAAGGGATCTAAGGGCTTACCTACAGGTAAATGATCGAGTTACTTTCTATCCTTCTATGTATAGGTATTGTAGTAAACAATATAACATCTGTGATTTCCATATTAATTTATTGATTACCACTATGTAACTTTTTTTTAATTCTGCTTAGTCATTATTTTATTTGCTTGATGTGGTCCTGTAATTGAAGGAGCACATATATTTTATAATATTGTTCCACGATGTAATGTACTCGTAAGTGTGTATCCTTTGTAAAAGATCCTAACGATAAATAATTAAAAAAGACATGTAGAAGTAAAAAGTTTGTTGAAACATATCCGTGGTGGTAGGGCTTTGTCATCATACATACATATCTGGGTAGGTACCACCCACTCATCAGATATTATACCGCAAAACAGCAGTACTTCGTGTCGTTGTGTTCCGGTTTGAAGGGTGAGTGAGCCAGTGTAATTACAGTCACAAGGGACATAATATCTTAGTTCTGAAGGTTGGTGGCGCATTGGCGATGTAAGCGATAGTTAACATTTCTTACAATGAAAATTTCTATGGGCGTTGGTGATCTTATCATCAGGTAGCCCATATACTCGTCCGATTTCCTATACCATAAAAAATAATTGTATTATTATCCTAAATTTAAAGAAGCAATTTAATTAATCGCCTTTTAAAACAAAGCGTTAACCTATCACACGAGATAATATCTTAAAGGGCATGATATGAACCCCACATCAATGTGAAACCTCAATGTTGATTGAGAGTGGTTGCATACTGTAATAAGTAATTGCTAGTGTGAACTATTAAACATTATCCATTAATTAATTAAAATCTCATCTTAAAAAAATATTTAGGTGTATTTTTACGTTGTTCAAGTTAATATTTGTTGACTTTCATGCATCTTAAATAATTGAAATGTATTTAATTACAATCCGATGTAATTCAATTATCGGAATGAGTACTTATTTTCTTGTCGGCTCTTCTCGATAGAAACTATATTCGGAACCGGTCATAGTTTTAAATAAATGATAACATTTTAGAATGACGATTCTAAATTTCTCATCAGAGCCAACTCGATTTAAGAATGTTCTGAATATATTGCACGTGCCTCTAAAAGTGAAGCCATCCTTGCTAAGCTCTATCCGGTCCTGTTAGGTTTGTGTCCCACTGGATTATGACAGTAAAGGAATAGAGAATGCAATTGTGTTTGCACACACAATTTTGCACTATAGTACGTCCCGTGCTCGTCTCCCTTGAGAATGGCCGTGATCAATATTGGTCCAGAGACCATTGTCATACTCTTCAATCAACATCATATAATTTTGAACAATCATTGATGATAATCAAACATTTATACAAGGATTACTTTATGTCTGAACGCATTTTGTCATATTTGATAAAATATAAAATAAAATTTTCATGTCGTATTAATTTTGAAACGATATCACAATATCGCCTGAAGATTTTCCGTAACAAGCCGAACAGTTGAAACATGAAACAATTAGGAACATGTCGCGAACAACTGGAATCGTGTTTCTAATTGTTTAAAAGGGGGATTACGAAAACAACCATTTGTTATTTACAAATAAAAAATATATTATTAATGTGATTTATTTTACTTTTTAAAAATATATATTCAACATAACGTACTTTTTTAATAATAGTCTATCTAGTCGATTTTTATGTCAATTATTTTATCTAAAGTTTTTACAATGAATTAGCTCTTCTGCAAGGTATGCAATATTATAGTATATTTAATAAGCCTACCAATTATAAAATATTTGGTAATCAATATTACTAACACTACACGACATGGATTCATCCGTGAATAGAAATAAAAACGTTTTGACCCAGAAACATTTATAAAGTTATAAATTTAGCATATATAGCCTTTTACAATGTAATCTAATTATGTATATATATAACATTATATAGCATTAGTACATATATATTTCTCGTTGGTACGTTTTATTATTCATATCATACATATTTTTGATTATTATCTATTAAATTAAAACAATACTTGTATCCTTACAAAATATCTCTCTATATAAAGGTGCCTAGGAGCAAACTATTTGACATAATATCATCAAATATATTTTAGAAAAAAATATGAAAAAACTTAAACATTCTAACAGAAAAATATTATATGTAGCTATTGAATAAGTATCAAACAAATTTTCATGTCGAAATTTATTTGCTTTTTTTCTTTATTATAATAATCTATTATCACAACAAATGTACTTAATAGGGGAAGGGCAATTACCAGTTATCTATTCAGTCGAGTGTAAGGCATTCACGCAGATGCGGGATTAGGGAGTTACGTGTTCCCTCATTGTTTCCTCACGATAAGGACTTGAATATTTCTGTCAGCAAATTCATAATATTACGTAAATTATGCGAATTAGAATTGTGTTATATAAACTAAAATTTATTGAATTTAATCATTTTGTTTTCAATTTTATTCTATCAAGATTTCAAATGAATTTCAATATCAATCTTAATAATATATTTAAGCATTTTCATAACGTAACTTTTCAACGTCTGACGTTTTTGTTTATTGTGAAAGGAAATACCTCTGTGACAGGAGGCAGGTGTAGAAGGAATATTGGAAAATCAATTTAATGTCATTGTTTGATCTGAAATTGAATTGTATTAATATTTTATTGTTTATCCTATAATAAAGAATTGAACTAAAACTGTTCCTGTTTATTTTTTTTTGTTTTATTATATCGAAAATAACTTTATATTATATAAAACTATCGATACATTTTCATTTTTATGTTATTTTGTGACAATGAAAAACATTCGTATATATAGCTTTAAAACTATTCTGTTCTATTCTATTCTATTCAGAAGCTGGTAGGGGGAGAACTTCGAGAGAACCAACGAGGTCGTCGCTTGAGATGAACACTATCATTGCAAAGATCTGCAAGCTGGCTGTAAGGGGTATTGTGCGAATTGTAGGCAACGTTGATGAAGTAGGTAATAGCAATTTGCAGGACTGCGTCATCCGCAAGGCTCCGCAACAAAGCCATTAACCATGTAGAACCCATCTCTCCTAGTCTACGAACTTACTCTATTTATAAAAAGTCAGGTACTTTATTCGTGCAAGTAACTGCCGACAGCCGCTTACAGGTAGGCGAACATACTATGGTAATATAAGCAACCTAATATCATCCCATGTAACTTCTCAAAAGCATTGAGGATATTTAGGCTTTATTTACAAAAACACGCTTCCCGTAAACTTCACTTGTCTTGCTTGACCTGAAGACCCTGAGAAAGGCAGCCTGGGTAGTTTCACACCACCGTGTGCACTAGGAAGAAATTCGAGCGGAGTTTTAAACCAGCCTCCTAAAAAGGGCTCTGTTGAGTTATGAGGCGAAGGGCAAATGATGTGTGCAACCAGTGGGGTGTGTATTTTCAATAGCCGCTCATAAATTTTGTTTGTGTTTTAAATATTGTGCATGTGTAAATATCTTAGTAAATTAAAAAAGGTACATAATACTACAATTAATTGGTGGAAATGATATATATTTTTTAACTTTCTTATATTTAATAACAAACCTTTTTGGTACGACAGCGGTCGCAATCCCTCTCACTGCCTGACAGTTTTATACGTAATTAATATAATTAATTTTAATAAACGTTGTTGCTGTAAAAATATTTCAGGATAATAGAAGTTTTCTGGCATAAATTTAAACTGAAAAATCTATGAATTATTTTGAAAACGTTGTTAAAAGAATAATTAAATTAATAATTGTAATTAGAAAATTGTTTTAATGGTTTAAAAGTAATCTAATATGCTTAAAAGCAAACGGGTATAGGTATAGTGAGCCGAGATGGCTCAATGGTTACAACGTGTAGATCTTAACCTATGTTCGCGGGTTTAGAAAAGCACCAGTGAATTTTGATGAGCTTGGCGGTGAAGGAAACGTCTAGAAGAAACCTGCATGTGTCTAATTTCTTTAAAAAAATCTACCACATGTGAATCCACCAAGCCGCATTGGAGCAAAGTGGTGGAATAAGCTTCAAATGATCTTCTTAAAATGAGAAAAGGCCTTAGCTTGCAGTGGAATGTGTATAGGCTGATATTTTACAATCATAGCGTAGGTATTATAATTGCAAAACACATTTAAACTTCTATAGAAAAAGTCGGGTTTACCTAAGGAACCCGAGCAAATACGACTCGCATGCGTTTTAATGTTTAATATCATCATAATTTATTTATGTCGTTTTTTGTATCTGGTTTTTACTACATCCGTAAGTAATGAACGCATTTGTATTTGTTTTACACGATTTTTTTTACAACGTAGCTTTAACAATCTGAAAGAGATGTTATACTCTATACATTAAAATTAATGTCATGTTTTAGTATAATTAAAAACGTTTTGATACCGAAATTGACTCTACAAATAAGGTCCTAAATGTGAGCATGTGTTTAAATGTTACAAATTTGTTTTCTTTGATTATAAAATATAGAGAAATCATGCATACATATGTCTTATACTTGTACATGCATCGATCAATTGATACTAAATCATAAAAGATTAGTACACATCGCTCTAATATTTTCTTAAATCAGATAGTACAGAACAGAAGGCCTTTACTGACAGTGAAATGTTTGCGGGTAATATGCTAAAAAAATGCCAAGAAAAATATTTCGCGAAAAAGGGCCCCAAAAGCCTCCAAAGCTTGTACTTATAAATTATACTGCATAAGTACTTTATAACTTTGCTTGGCGGGTTTTACTTAAATAGGTTTCTATGAATATTTTTTATACTGAAATTCATTATACAATTATTATATGATAAGTTTGCTCTTCTTGCTTTAATTTATTTACAGCGGTTATAAGATTATGCAATGATGTATCTTCTTCTATATTATGATAGCAGCATTCTTCTATAGCTTTAGTTCTTACTTTATTTTAATACTCGCCCCGGTTTCACAAGGGTACAATTAATTAAGATAAGGACAATGAGAATACATTTTAGTTATAAACGAAAACTTTTCTCATTTATTGCTCTTTTTGTTAATGAAAACCGTATCAAAATCGGTTGCGTAGGTTAGAAGAAATATTTGGAGGTACAGATAGACAGCGCCTTTATCTTGTACTATTTAGAGAATAATCTTTAGTTTTATATAACAGCAAAATTGCTTATATAAGTTAGCCTCCCATAATGTACTGCTCCGTATATATGTATACTTAGAATAATACTTTGACTAATGGATGACAACAAAAATATGTAAACCCGTTTTTAGCTCATGGAAGGAAAATAAAACTTCGTGTCACGTAGTCGGAACTCGTATTCTATTACACAGGTCAAGTGCTTTGTTAGCACTTAACACAATACTCATGGCACACTACGTGGTCCTTCAACCTACGTCTTCTGATAGACATTCCCATGACAGCACGCACTCTTACTCATATTCTAAAAATTATGTTTGTTTATTTTCATCTTTCATGTAAGTTGCGTAGAGAACGTACGTGAGGATAGAGGATGGAGGATGTAAAACGTCAGAGTGATGTATTAAAATGCTACTTTTTGTATGTACATCCGCACAAAAAAATTACTAACAAAAAAAAATCAGTTTCGTAACGGTTATCGGATTTGAATAAAATATACTGTAAATTGGTTTTGACAACGATCAACATACATAAAACTGCCTATAAAATACCCTAAAATACGATATACGATACGTAGTTACACACGAGAGTTTTAAATATTAACAACTCTGTGCCTCGCCTCTTTTAATCCCCTTGGGGATAGATTTTCGGAAATCCAGGTTTATGTTTGTGTCTTTAAATTTTTACACAGTGATAAATATTATTCACAAGCCTTGTTTGTGAACACAGCATACTTTAGTATTACTTGTATTATATAAATTATATTTATTATTATGAAATAATATTCTAATTATTATTTAATAATATATAATAATTATTATTATATAAATTATATTTATTAGTATGAAATAAACCATATTGGTATGGAACGTTTTATATGAGCCGTCTGATGTCTAAATTGAATTTCAAAGTGAGCCGGTATTTTCAATCTACTTCATTTGTAGACTGTTTGTTGAAATAATTTAATCAGTCACGATATTTTTTTTATACTGTCATAAAATATGAAAATTATCAAGCAGTAAATATTATTAAGTCATTTCATATAACACAAAATTGAGCTTTTTTAATAATATTATTACATAAAAAAAGATAATAATGTTTGGAATTTATAATAAACAGGCTTAACAAAAAAAATTACGACAATGACTTTAGTTGCTAATTCACTGAGCGAATTAAGTTGAAGAATTCCGCAGAACATAATCATTTAATTAAAAGCACGACAACTCTGCCACAAAAACGACCTTAAAAGTTAAACATTTATAGCCCGGGATGACGTAAGGATTCTAACGATACCACATACATCCAAATCTGTTCAGGCATCTAAAAGTAATGGTGGAATAAAAAAAAATAACATCTATTCATGAAGTCTGAAAATATTATACTTTTTTTTTGGACAGTTGTGCAAAAAAAAGCCTGCTGAAAATCAATCATTTATAATAATGATTAGTCCACCAACTAAAGCGAATGTGTTTTTTTAATGTACATAATTAAATTAAATTGATGTTTATCAGTGACTTCAAAATCCGCCACCACCACCATATCGCTGCTATCAAAATTTTAATATTTTATTTCGATTTTTATCGAAAGCTGAATTCCACGCTAGCATCGCTGTGGGTTTTGCTATAAATAAATATTACAGATTATATAGTGAATCATGGACCAAATACCTCTGAAATATAAATTACGTTTATTCTACAAAATCTATACACAAGAATGTTATATAAGTAGAATATGACATTTCCTTTGCAGAAATATTTTTTCAACCTCGCCGGCTTATGATTCGAAGTGCGGCACAAATGACCTCATTTACGGGAAAATGAATAACTTAACCACCTATACACCGTTGAAGGGTTTGCGTAAGTATGTAAAACATTTAATATTACATTTTCTACTGATTCTCTTATACGACGCGCAGAATTTTCACCTTAATTGAATTACTTTCCGAGAAATTCAATCTTTCAGGTTTTTTTTAATAAAACACGGTGTATTCGTATAAAAATCCCTTAAAAAAATTATTTTGTCAAGATCAGAGGTTTTAGTCTTCATAGAAAAAAATAAAAGCCTGCTGGGTCTGCCTTCCCAGCTTAGTAGTCTTGGAGTTTATTCGACCGAATGCTACAAAAGTTGTTGAATACACATGTGGGTGATTTTCATTCGACATCGTTTTTTTCAACCAACTTAAAAATATGTAAAATAAGGTTATACCGGAATACCTTTCTTATGTATCGATTCAACGTATTTGTTTTTCTTGGGTTTGGTATAGGTTCATCTCATTTTCATCGATATTTAACATTGTTAGGTTTTTATTAAATTTACTGTTTTTCTTACCAGCTCTTCGCGATAATATAAATTCTTATATTCCGGAGCGGTGGTAGTCTTAAATTTAAATTAATCTCGTTAAATAACGATTTAAAAGTGCTCGTAAGAGCTTACTTACACAAGTAGGAATGAAGAAGAAGAAAATGTTATACCTTTACACATTTATAAGATTTTTAAAAGTATAATGTAATCATTTTAAAGATCAGGTCCATTAAAAAGTTGGAATACAGGATTTTCATAATGCTGTTTGTCTGTTGTAAGTCGTTTTTACTTTGACGGTAGTTAAAATAAGTCATACATATTTAAAGTCAACGTAAACGCAGATATGGGCCGAGCTTATATAAACGATAAAATATTATTAAAATTTCTCCGTCTCCGTTAAAATTAAATAGGTACTTGAGGGTACTTTTATAATATTTATGAAGGGGTTGCTTCGAGGAACATGATGTTTACGCTTTAGAAGCAGCTCTATTTATCTTAGCTCTATTGAGAGTCGAAATAGTCCAGAGATTAGAAAACGTGAATCTTAACCTAGGATCGCGGGTTCATGACCGCGCAAGAACCGATGACTTTTCATATACATTTAATTTGTTTGTGATATTGAACATCACAAATATCGAAATGCCACGAAAATTTATAGTGGATCTTTATAACGTTATTTTTTATGCATGACCGCAAATTTATCTTTAGTTTGCGCATCAGAGTACATACGTAAGACGCAACAAGGCAAGCTTCTATAAAACCCCAAAGGCATAACTGTAAATAGACCTTACACACAATCTACGTACCCAACTAAAACTATATTTTCTTTAAATAAAAATCTTTTTTTTCTACTATGTAGTGTATTTGAAGAAGTTATTTGTTTAAAAATTATAAGCGTAACATTAAAAATACCTACATTTATATCTGTAAACAAAAATATCAAAGTATATATTATATAACTTCATTATTTTAATGCATTTTCCTGTAATCCCGAACATGATCCCTAGCGAAGCGAATTAAATGTGCTACCAAGATGATTTTATCATACTAAAAGCGTTCGTTGTTGGCATTTAAAAAGATAAATAGAACGTGGACTAATTTATAAATAATGTTTATTTTGTACATTATAAAAATACTTGCTTTAATAACATATATCTTGCTTTAAACGCATGAATACTTGACAAATAGAAAGAAATATAAAATTCTTACTGTAAAATATATATATATTATAAATACCAGGTATACTATGTCTCTAATGCGAAAGAAGATAAAGTTAAGTCCTCATACATATGGTAGAATTCGATCCGACTCATGCACTTTTCTCTTGATCTTTCACCTTCATTACTTACTATGGCTTAATGAGAAATAGTTAAAAAATATATAATTGTGTTCTATACTTATTTTTTTAACTACCGTAACAGCCTGTGAATGTCCCACAGCTGGGCTAAGGCCTCCTCTCCCATTTGAGGAGAAGGTTTGGAGATTATTCCACCACGCTGCTCCAATGCGGTTTGGTGGAATACAGATGTGGCAGAATTTCAGTGAAATTCGACACATGCAGGTTTCCTCACGATGTTTTCTTTCACCGTAAAGCACGAGATGAATTATAATCAAAAATTAGGCACATGAAAATTCAGTGGTGCTTGCCCGGGTTTGAACCCACGATCGTTGGTTAAGATTCACGCGTTCTTACCACTGGGCCATCTCGGCATTTATTTAACTATTATTGATTATTTATTTTATAACTGAAAAGGTATTCCCAGTATTATATTTATCTACTAATAATATAGGCATATTATTGTCATAGAATTTATTCAAGCGTTTCGAGAAGGTCGCCTAAAAGATCACCCGCAGTTCTGCTTTCATTGTATTGAAATTTCAATGCTCAAGAGCAAAAGCTCTAACAAGTTCAGCCTTCATTATGTTTGAAAGCTCTATCTTATTGTTGTTAAAACAAAACTAGTATCGCGTGCCTTAGCCTATTTAATTTGATTGTCTTTCTCGTCTATTTATAATAGCTTGATGTTTGTGTATTAATGAGTAAATTAAAAGCATACATTGAAATAATCACAACAACGACAAATTTGAAAATCTTCACTATTTACTCCATCTAAGAAGCGATTTCGCTTACCAATTTGCTCGAATTATCTCAGAAGCGTCGTCAAAAGTCGTTAAGAATTATAAATTGGTATGGAAATATACATAAAATTGGTTATCCGAAAATACATCTCATTATCCTAAAAGTAGGGACCACAATTATTATTTATCTCTACTATTTAAAATAATAATAAAGTTATTATTTAAAATACTATGCATGTATATTAAATACTAAATTTATAGTGTCGTGGGCTTGTTTGATTTTTAACAATATATTGCGTATTCTTATTTGAAATCTGAGAGAATTTTATTAAAAAAAATTATATGTTGAACAAACAAAACCAATTTCAAATAAAATTCGAGCCAATAAAAAAATAAATTCCCTATTATTCGACTCTTAGGGGTAGAGCGTCTCTTTCTTTAATTTAAAGGGGACCAAGCCCAATTATATTCAAAACGAATATTTCCAAATCGGTTCTTAAATGACAGAATTCTGAGGTAATAAACAAAAAATATACAACTGATTTGAAAACCTCCTTATTTTGAAATCGATTAAAAAATATATTTTTAAGGCGGTTGCGAGGATGTCAAATGTTAAAACCAAAAGGCCAAAGGATTTTTGATGAAATTATAGTGTTATCTTTAAGACGTAGAAGATAATTCCTATAAAATTAACTCGATAATTATTGTGTTATATTTACCCAGCTAGGTGCGGTTAGCTAGTTAGATTATATTTTAAGCCCAGCAAAGCGGGCGGATTAGTTAGTTACTAATAACTTCGGAATAGTACACAGAAAATGTACTATTTATCCATGTTAAAACTAATTGATATACATAGTTTAATCCAAATCTGATAACCATTTCGGTATTAATGGTAGCATTTATGTGTAGCATATATCAAAGTCAATTCAAAAATATTTATTCAATATAAAGGCTTGCTCATTTACTGTTAAAAATCTATCCCCGCGCCAGTTCGTAATTACGAACTCAGACCTAAAGAACCAGTGAAAGAAACAAGGTTTTTTTTATAAATTTGATGTTAATGTCCTCCAAATGCTATCTAGTTGGCTGCGTAGAACACATTATATACCAGAAGTGTGCTATCAATTTCTTACTGCCATAAGCCGATAGGTAGCGAAATCCGATACTACCAGAAAGACTTCAAGTCCGGAACCAACGGCTTTGCATGCTCTCCGAGATACAAGAGTGAAAACACTGCCAACTTTCAAACTCCGGGCTGATTCTGAGAATATCTCAATAGAAAAAAACTATTTACTTGCTCCACCCAGGGTTTGAAAACGAACTAACGAGCTATTAAATATTAATCTTATCACAATACAAGATATATAAGAAGATATATACAGATATAAGATATACAAGATCTCATCACAAATAATGTCAAGGGATAATTGCAATAATGCTAAACGGCTATACTATAGGAACTGTCATTAAATACATAATAAAGATACCGATCTATCACATAAGAAACTTGCATATAACCCTTACTGCAATATGAAACATACCGAGATTTAATTACGCTCATCAACGATGAAAAGACGTAAACCAAGGTCCGTTGCTAGTTGAAGTAGAAGGACAAGCGAAAGATTACACATTTATATTTATAATACAAGGATATATATATTATTTTTTAAATATTTCATGAAGTCGTAATACTGTGAGTTAATTATAATAATATAAATGCATAAGATAATTTGTTTGTTACGCTTTTTTAACTACACAACTGATCATCATAAAATTGTCATCATGAGAAATTCGGTTTCATTACGATATATTAATAATACAATTGAACAATAAAATAATAATAGCAGAAACCGCTACTGTTTTATTATTTGTATACAAGGAAATTAATCGCTAACTTTTTCATTGTCATCCGATGTCAATGAAATAAAACCTAAATGTCGCTCCCAGCTGAGCTTAATCTACCTGTTAAAACCGTAAGAGAATCCGTTCAGTAGTAATCCGCTACTAAAAAAAAATGCATTTTCGATTTTCTGTTACACACATTGTTATCTATCGCCCACACTCGTTTTTTGATAAAATTATTTAATGTATAGATACACGGTATCGACTGCTTTATTGTAGGTATAAATTGTTGGGTATGTTGTGTTTAAAACTTGAGATATAATACACTAAAATATTATACAACCTGTATTAAGCTAAGGGATCTATTTGCCCATTTTGTATTACATCTTTCCGCAAAGCATCGGCTTTTTTTTCATGCATTAATTCAAATATCTTGTCATAACTCCAAGAGGATTTTTACAATAAAAACCGACATTTTTTTAAAGGAACTACTTGCTGTTCTTTTTATAAGCTGCTGCAGATTATTCTATAGAAATTTTGAATATTTATAGAAAGTTTGAAGAAATAAAACCTTTTCAAATGCTCCTCTTATCGTTTTTCACATCATATTCGTTTAATTATCACGAGTAAAATTTCGTCTTAAATAAAAACCATGTTGCCTCAATATCTGTTTTTGCTCCAAATTGATCGGCTCTGCTAAAATTTACCCTGGGGGTATAATCACGGAGATAACACAAATTGTTTGCTTTTGATCAAAATATGGACAGAGTTATGAACAAAAAAGAAAGTATCAAATTAAACCATATATTTTTAAACATTTAATATACCTACTCTTTTTTTTCGCTAGAAAAATTCATTTACGCGTTTCCCTCACAAGTGAAGTGAAGTGGGGGGGGGGTATGTGGGACTCAACAGCGTCGAGTACGCTAGAAGACCCAAAACGAATAAACCCAAACGAACTTCCTCCGTCGATTAGGGGAGTGTGACGGGATCACTTGCATTTTTTTTATAGACTAGGAAAGCAGACGGTCATATGTGTCACCTGATGTTAAATGGTCATAGACATTGCCGCTCTAAGGAATATTATCCATTCTCTACATCGTCAATGTATGTAATGATGTAAATAAAATAAATATAAGTATTGCTTTTTGGGGATTGTAAATGCTATAAGTGGGTGATACCAACCTAGACGGCCTTGCACCTTATATTCTTATCAAACCTGTGGGTTGGTGGTCAGGTCTCCTCACATCTCTCAACCAAAATTCTAAATATTCAAATTTTCGTCTTCCTATCTCGATAAGTCCCATACCATCTCCAATTTAATATCATGATACGCTTTCCTATGCCTTCGATCTCCGTATTTCGGCGAATTTGTACGTTTGGTAAACGATAAACGAGAAATATACATAGCGTAGAACGCTAACACTTTTGTAGCATTTTTATTATTATATAACATTACTAAAATAAAAATATAATACAGCTGCTAATAGTTCATACAAATATGTATTTTTTATTATTTTCGATAGTGAGTGATACAATTATTTAAATAAAACTCAAATTCACGTTATATCAGTATCCTGATATGATGTCATGTCATTTCTAAAACTAAGATTTAAATAATTATAAGTATTGCTGTTTGGCGGTTGAATATGCTATGATTGGGTGATACCAACCCAAACAGCCTTGCGCAAAGCCCTACCATCAAATATATTGCGCAATAATTTTCTTATCAAACCTTTAGGTTGGTGGTCAGGTCTCTTCGCATATTATACACAAAAAGTAGAAATACGTAAATTGTTCGTATTGTCTGCCAAATAACCTTGTTCAATATTACTTGTTACATATCATACAGTACATATAATACAGTACTATTTATTGTACGCTAATGAAACTTATACAGTGATGTCCAAGACGTTGCATTAACGCTAACATTCTGCAAGATTATTTCTAGTTACTATCGTCTCTTGTTTCGCATATGTCTATACTATGAAATTTTTGTCTGAAACCTTTAGAGGATTAGATTAGATAACATTTATAGTTATTTATTCAAATATCGTAAAAGAATCATCTCATTTTATTGATTTCATCATTTAGAATGTAATGTGATATACACGATCACTACCTTTCAATAAAATTAACTGAACTCGATCCAGGCTTTCATCTTCATAAATTCGATTCGACTCGCAAACTTAAAGTTATATAACTTTATATACAAACTTAAAGTTATATAAATTTATATAACTGCTAAATAATAGTTAATATTTCTACTAACATAGTTTTTAAGCCTGTAACTTACACTATGTATGTTTTTCTCGATGTTTTTACGTTTCTCTTTACTTTTATAACTTTTATTTTGTAAACAATTATTTATACACTGATTGTTATTATACTTTGGTCTCTTTTACGCTGCTGGTGGATGTCGGGCACAGTTACAGTAAATAAGAAATACTAGTTATTGAGTTAGCTTTAAAATTATTATTTTTTTATTTATATCATTTATTTATTTTATTATTATAATGTCCTCAAATTGTAGTATACAAAGTGATGCATTTCTGTCGGTGTCTTCAGGTGATGAGTCTTTGAGTGACTTAAGTCTTCAAAGTGCAATTGATTCCCTTCCACTTAACGACAATCTCAATTCTCTCTTCTCTGATTATGTGAAAAATTTCAACGTTGTTCACATAAATGCCCAAAGTATTCCGGCTCATTATCCTGATATGTTTGCGTCTTTTGAGTCCCGTAATATTCACGCCATTTTTGTACCGGAATCATGGCTCAAGCCCTGTTTGCCGTCCACATCGTATTCTTTGCCAGGGTACCATCTCATATCGTAATGATCGTAACAACAGGACTGGTGGTGGTGTGGCGATGTATCGTAGATCCTAGATTCCTTTTAAAATTGTAAGTTCGTCATGTCAGCCACCTCCTGTTGATTCTGCTGAACACTTACTGGTTGAAGTTTCTCTAAACCAAACAAAAATTTTGCTAGGGGTTTTCTATAGTCCCTCTCTACTAACGAATTATTTTTTATCTTTTGAAGCGCTTGTAGAAACGTTTGTCCCAAATTATAGTCACACCATATTAGTGGGTGACTTCAATACATATCTACCAAAGGATGACAATAGGGCTAATAAGCTTGTATCTGTATGTGAAGCGTGTAATATGCATATTCTACCCCTTACGGCGACCCACAGATTTCCAAATTCTCCTGATCTTGTTTCCAAGTACGGTCAGTGTCCTGCCGATGCTTTTTCTTACCATGATTTAATTTTTCTCTCGTATAAATTACGCCCTCCCAAAGTTAAACCTGAGACATTTCTGCGGCGTAATTTTGCTGGAATGGATGTCGAATGACTATGTGCTGATGCCCGCAATATTGATTGGTCAGCAGTGCAGCCGGCGTCTGGTATTGAACATAAGGTTGATGTTTTTTGTTCGTTGCTCATTCAACTCTATGATGTTCATGCACCGATTCACCCAGTCAAATTGAAACACCTTTCTGCTCCCTGGCTAACTAAAGACATCAAAAATAGTATACACAGAGAAAACGTTGCTAAAACAAAATATAAATTAAATAACTCTGAAGAAAATCGAAGGAAGTATCATAAAGCTAGGAATCGCTGCAATACATTATGTACGGATGCACAACGGCGCCATATTCATACTTCAGTCGAGAACGGAGACTCTCACATAGTTTGGAAATTTCTTGAGACTGTTAGAGTTGGTAAATGTTCTCAGAACTCATCTGTTCTTAATGTTAATACAGAACTCTTAAATCAGTATTTTTTTACCCCTTCAAATTTTGATAGTTCAGCTAAATCACGTACTCTTCACTCACTTTCTACTACTACTCCTCTTTATCCTCCGTTCGTGTTAAGTCAGTTTACTGTGTGTGATGTTAAGAAGAACATACTGTCCGTCTCATCCAATGCCATCGACAGCGATAATGTAAGTCGTACTATGATCATTCCTCTTCTTGATATTATCGCTCCCGTGATCACATATATTCTAAATGAATGTATCTCATGCTGTATATTTCCTGAAGCTTGGAAGAGCGCTAATGTTATAGCTCTTCCAAAGAAAGCTAATCCTATTTCCTTTTCTGATTTTCTTCCTACTTAGTCATAGTTATTTTGATGTCCTACTTAGTCAGCTGCGTTCTCTTAACGTATCCCCTGCAGTCATTGAATTGTTTCACAGTTATCTTCGTGGTCATCGGCAACAAATTCGCACTGATGACACTTACTCATCATGGTGCGATATTTCTGCTGGCGTACCGCAAGGGCGGCGTGTTGTCACCGTTACTCTTCTCTATTCTCATCAATTCAATTATTCATAATCTATCTTCTCTCTACCACATGTATGCAGACGATGTCCATATTAAGATCCAGTCGACTTTGGAGAATCTTCCGTTGGCTATCGCAAGAATATATAACGACCTCAATATCATTCTTGAGTGGAGTAAATAGTTTGGTCTTAATGTTAATCCTAGCAAATCTCAAGCGATAATTATTGGCAGCCGGAAACAATTATCAAAAGTCAACTGGTCTTCCTTGCCATCAATAATGTTTGACAATGTTGTCATCCCTTATTGCGATTGTGTTAAAAACTTGCGAGTTTTCCTTGACAATACTCTTAGCTGGACTCGCCATGTAAATGAAATCAGCAGGAAGATGTTTGTTGCGCTGAGGTCTTTGCGTCGTCTTCGACATTTTCTTCCAATTCCTACCAAAATTATGCTCGCACAGACTCTACTCTTTCCTTTCCTTGATTATGCTGACGCAAGTTTTGTTGACTTAACCGAAGACCAGTTAAATAAGCTTGAGAGACTGCAAAATACATTTATTCGGTTTATATTTGGATTACGCAAATATGAACACATTTCACAATTTCGTTCTCGTCTAAATTGGTTACCCATTCGACTTCGCCGGAATATGCACATCTTGTCTATACTGTATTGTGTGTTGTTTGACCCTGTTACTCCCCCTTACTTGAAGGAGAAGTTTTTATTTTTAGGGAATCCTGGAGAAGTTCTTCGTTCTGTGAAGAGACGGATTTTAAGGGTGCCTGAACATAACTCATCTTTTTATTATAATTCTTTTACAGTTCAGGCTATTAAACTCTGGAACGACCTTCCTTTAAATATTCGGGAAGCCAAATCCATAAATATTTTTAAAAAACTTTTTTTTTTTTAAATTATTTTTAAAAAACGATCACTCTTTGTCTCAAATGCCTTATCACCATTAATTACTTTTATTTTTATTATTATTAATTTTTTTTTCTTATGTTTGAGGACTTATCGTTTTTATTCGTTCTTATTGTTTATAGTATGTTGTATATTGTATATTTGTAATTCTATATGTATTGATAATATAATTCATTTATTAATATATATTATGTGTATTTTATATTTACATTTATTTATTAGTTTGTTTAATCATAAATTAATATTATCTTATTTATTATTAGAGCACCACCTACCTCCTATCCTATGAGTTATCACTTACTCCGTTGGTTGGCTGGAAGAGATCGCTATGTAGCGATAAGGTCGCCAAAATTGTATGCTACTTTTATTTAGACTGTATCCATGTTTTGTATTCTTTTTCTCTTTGTGGTGTACAATAAATAAGTGTAAATTATAAAAGTATGGATATTTATCTGTAAATAAAAATTTATTATTATTATTATTATAAACTTAAGTACCTTGTTGGTCTTGTGGCCAACTTATAGGCCGCTGACCCTAAGGTTAAACTTCCGATTGCCTATCGAGAAATTCTCAGTAGAAGCAAGGAATAGTCGGTGTTTACACACATGTCGAAGTTGCCGTTCAATCGGGTTATGAGAGTATCAAATACACTGTTTGCGTAGTCACTTATACTCTGTAATACGAGCATGATGTCATACATTTGATCAGATGAGTAGTCCCATTTGAAAAAATATCCAAACCTATAATAAATATGTGTATAATAAAAGTAAGATTCTCCGTAGCCTATGCGGGTGGTAAGATTTCAAAAATGTTGACAATACTTCATAGCGCTAAAGCCAAACAAATCGATTTCAAAGCTTAGCTCTTTAAAAATTTTGTGTTAAGCTTTGTATATTTTAATTAATATATGTATAGGAACGATTAATCGTTTTAAAAATTAATGATAGGTTATGAATTAATAAGAAAAAGTCGGCGTCTTGATAACATTTTCTTTAAAACTTTTGATAGGACAGAACTCAATAAATTGTCCGGGTATTGTTTTTAACTTCTCGTAGCTGGCGAGATTATGCGTCACCTCGCCCATGAATAAATTATGCATTAATTTTGAACTCGACAGCTCTTGTAATGATTAGATAATATTAGGGTTTCGGAAGAAAAATATGAGCGCGTTTATATTCCACTAATGAAAAAGGTATCTCTACTCCTGTTATGGTCAAGTATGAGAATCTTGATTCATTATGCAGATAATAATCATGGACTTCCATATATAAGATTTTTTTTACGATACCTCAATCGACAAATTTCCATTTTCACCAATCACGGCTAATTGAGTTCAAAAAGCCATATTGTACCTTTTGTAATCTTTTTGACGAAATTTGCTAATTTTTAATAAAAATGAGTTAGAAAAAAAAAATCTGAAAAATAGTTTTAGTAGTTCAGGTCATATTTGTTTGTTTTTCACAGGAAATAATCAAAACATATATGGATTTAAATATATTCTATCCTACCAATTATAATTTTCAAAGGGAATTTCATAAGCATAGTATTATAAGAATACCTTTTTCCATGTCATAAAATAAATGTACTAAAATATAACTTTAAATAATTTCATAACATAAAATGTACAGTCTGTTTTATACTTAAGTTATACAGTACTTAGATACTTTTCTTGGATCTATCTTTTAAGCTTAAGATCCTTTAAGGATGTAATATTTAACGTATAATATTAACAATATGTTAATACTACGCGTTTTCAGTTCCTCGAAAACGTCGACGTATTTGTGCTTCAAATTTATTTAGATATGTCTTATTTTATATACCAGTTTCCCGTCCCGATTTTGTACGGTTGAAATAAGAATTTTATTTATTTATTATTGAAAGATGAATCATGGAATTCAATCGGTTCGCCACCTACCCGTTCCAATCAAAACGACGCACCACCAAGGGACTCAAACAAATACACATAAAAAGTTTCATCAAAATTATCTACCTGTTTTAGACCATAAACACGTACCGAAAATCTATATTGTTTACACATACATATTATATATTTTTTTTCGAATTACCGAAAACACCAAGGAACTCCGTAATTACTCTTGCAAATGTTAAAAGTAGGAAATGATAATAACACCAAATTCGACTATTCTTAAAGACGGACCTTACTATATTTTGTATCGTATAATAATGGAATCAGGATGTCGTTGGGTTTGCCGCGGTTTCGCTTAGCATCCGGCGTATTTGACAATTACGAAGGAAAAGCTTTTGTACCGTTATATGAAAAAAGACCCCTTTTTTATCAGCAAAACTGCCTGGTAAGTGAAATAAAGTCGCTTTAAATAATTTATTCAATATTCATTCATTTAGTAATTATTACTACAATATTGTTCTAAACAATAATTTAAAACTAAATTAAACTTTAAATATTTGGTAATTTTCATCAAAGTTAGCATATAACAGCAACTTTGCGCCAACTGGAATTTCAATCCATTTTGCAGATAGATGATAAATTTTAAATGTTAAAACTACTAAACTGCTCTTGTATATTTGTAAAAAATATATGAATAAATAAACGAGTATCCTTCATCATTTCCTTTCATTGTTGGATTTTTATTAATGGATTCCGTTGATTGGTAGATGGGCTTAAAATTAAATTATACGGTACTGATGAACCTTTAGTTATACCATAGTCTAAATTAACTTAATTTAAGTGTACAAAAAGGTTTAACGTAGAATAATTTACTACATCGATGACTTAAACGAATATATTCAAATTCAAAATTAAAATAGCTGCGGTACGAATTGTCTTTTCAAATTCGAAAATATTTGGCTTACAAAATATTATATATTTTTTTTGAAACGCTTGAGTTAAATAAACTAGGTGTGAATTATTGATTAATGTATTTTTTGTTATGACATTATAGGCGCTCTATAAGAGCCCAAGCACAACTTCAATTTTAAGTTACCAACGGTTCTGGCTGCTGTTTCTATCTAGAAAAAGCATGAAACTTTATAGTTACTCTTTTCCAAAGTACACAGCATATTTTTCGTGTATATTAAACTTATAAATTATAATTAGTCAAATAGTTTGGTTTACGTTGCGACTGTCCTCAAAAAGCTTTAAATAATTTCATAACATAAACATACGTCACAGTTCACAATTTAAAGACGGTTTTTTTAAACATGATATGAATACTTTATAACAAAGTTTCAAAAAAAGAGCAAAATTTTATGATAATAAAACACGAAAATATTTTTAACAAAAAATTGCGATGTAAACGTTATCATCGAATATAATTGAAATATGGAACACAATGTTTATGGAAAAACATTCATAAATATCTGTTCAATATTCCTGTTATTTTTTTCTGAATAAAAAATCATTACTTTTAATGAATTATTAATAACTCATTAAAATTTATTCTAATATTATATTATAAATGGCAAACACATAACACATCTGTGATTTGCCGATAACATTGTCATCATGGCGGAGACTGCAGGATTTGGAAGATATGCTAAACAGCCTGAGCGATTCTTCAAGACAAGTAAGTCTCGGGATAAACATTGAAAAGACCAAAATTATGGCTAACGAACATCTATCCCCGAGACTTGTGGTCGTAAATGGCGCTCCACTTGAAGTTGTGCAGGAATACATCTACCTGGGCCAAACTATACCACTTGGCCAGCACAACTTTGAGAAGGAGGCTAAAAGAAGAATACGTTTGGGCTGGGCGGCATTCGGGAGGTTGCGTCATATTTTTGAATCGTCGATTCCACAGTCGCTTAAGACCAGGGTCTTTAATCAGTGAGTCCTACCTGTATTGACTTACGGTGCCAAAAGCTGAAGCAGCGGGCTGGTCATGTCACCAGGCGTATCGATGGCCGATGGAGCCGACACGTGTTAGAGTGGAAACCACGCTTAGGCAAACGTAGTGTAGGACGTCAAGTCTTAGATCGGTGGTACTTTTTAATCAGTAGGCAAGCGTATACTTCTGTATTAGAAAATATTGTTACTTTGTTTAAACATAGGAAATACGACGATAGGCAAGTTTTGCTCGTTGCTCATATGAGCCGTAAGAAATATACAATTTACTTTTTTATTAATTACACTTTAATAAACGTAATTATAATTTGTAACTAATATAGTTTCATTATTTGCAAATTTGACAAACATTTGTTATAAAAATGGTTAGATAAAAAAATATGTTTTTTTATATTCACCGACTTCTTAAAATAAGAGTGTTATGCAATTTGTACATAACAATAGTAATTATAAATAAACAAGCGAAAGACAGCTAAAAGTGTTGCAATTTACGCAACGTCATATAAATTACTCACTTGAGAAAAAACAGACAACACTACACAAATTGTCGTAATAGAGCTATCATTTTGAAATGTCCAAGAAATATAATATTCACTCCTATAAGTATTTTTTACAATTCCCCTTTTAGAATTCTTATAAGCAGACAGAATCTTAGAAACAACGAAAACGATTGGCAGTGATATGATAAATATCAATTTTCGGTAATGATACGAAGCTTCTGGCTCAAAATATATGTATCCGGACGGGCAAGTGGTGACCTGATTTTAACACCATTGCCCATAGACATTGGCGCTGTAAGAAATATTAACTTTTTTTGCATCGCCAATGCAATACCAACCTTTTGAACTAAGATTTAATTTAACATAAGATTTAAGGTTATGTTTCTTGTGCCTGTAGTTTTACCGGCTCACTCATAGTTTAAGTTGAGTAGTAGCTACGCAGATGGATTGCACAAAACCCAACCACCGAGTAAAGAACCGAGTAAATGAATTAACCAAGTGGTTGAACATTTATAAAAAAATAGCATAATAGAAAAAATTGAACTAACTCGTAGAGTTAAATCTAATTTAATTTGATTCTAGAATGCTTTGTCTCTGAACTATGTAAATACTGCAGTATCCTACAGCATCTGGCATATAAATCTCTTGTCTCTAATTTGTGCTCTTATTTTCCGAATGTATTTAAAAACTAAAGTTTTCTATTAAAACAGCAACCAACTAAATAAAAGGAAAATAACGAAATAAAATAACGAGAAAAAAATAATCAATTAGTCAGGTTGAAGCAAAAAAGAATAATTAAACAAATAGTTATACAGAATAATCAACTAAGCGGTTTACTCTTATGTACACATGTGAATGTATTTGCTCAATGTGTGCGTGTAATATAATACACCGTGATTGCAATATGTACATTGTAAACATTATATAAACATTTGCCTAGATGGAAATGCACACATTTAACATAATTGTTGTCTAAATCAACGTAAGTAATTCAATATTCATTTTAAGGTTAACAATATGCATAATAAATATCTATTTAATCTAAATTATTCAAATTTAATATTATATTAAACATTTTATTCTACAGTAAATATTTTACCTTATAATATCAAAAGCGTTTTATCTAAAAAAATCTTGGAAATGAAACGATGGCTTCCAGGCAGTTTATAATTTAAAACGTAACGATAAACAAACATTTTTGTATCATTTTGATACTTGAGACGTAGACTTTAAAAGCACTTTATATTCGACATTTTACATTAATATATGAATGTATAAAGTTATGTCAATCAAATACAGTTCTGAAAAAAAATTAGCAGTAACTCCACGCTTTTTTTCTCATATTAAAATACAATCTTATGTTTATTAATGTTTTTTTGAACAAACGATTTAAATTTATTAATTGGTAAGATTAAAAATATGTTTTTTTTTTAAATATGGTTCTTATATTTGAGGTGCTACGTTTTTTTTGTACTTTTATCTGTGATAAAGATTTTGACGTTTGCTATGATTGTGACAATATGTCCAAAGTTGGATGAAGTCATTTCACAAAAAAGTCTTTGCCGACTGAACTGCTATGATGTCTGCAACTATAATTATCCGGTCCAGTTTGATAAATATTTACGCTATTTTCGAACTCTGCACTCATTATATTATTATATTAATAGCATGCTTTCAGTTTGAGCCGATTAATCTATGTTATCAATATTTTAATTAAATGTTGTATTTCACGAAAGAGGTAATCATTCACAATTTCTAGTAAATAATAAATTTATGTTCTATGAACAGCCTTACAAATAGCCTATATTATTCATTCGATGATAAATAATACCACTTCAAGTTTAAATAAATTGAAATAAACTTATTTTAGATCAAAATTTTATTATTTTTACTAGTGTAAAACTGAGAATATGTTATTTGCAAGCTTTTCGAATTTGTTATACAAATAAGCTTAAAGACATTAAACTTTTAAATTGTAATAGTGTGATGACCAAACTTATGAAACGTAGAATACAGAAGCACCAACTAGTTTATGTAGACTGGGCCCAGTACGTGTCTTCGGTCTTCCTATTTATACGACTTCCGGTTACCAGCTGCTGTAGGAACCAGAAAGTGTCGTCCACACTTATATATTAGGTCCGTACTTATGAAATTGGCGATTTGTACGATAGGAATATAGTTTTTTTTTTTTTTTGTAAAATATATTTAATTAATCGAAGTATGCACCGTTGTTATTTATCTATGTACTTTTGCCATATTATAGGTAATTCATTAATCCCTTTACTAAAAAAATCATGGGGGCGAGAATAAACTCTTTGAAGGCGGTTTTGACTGCCGCATCGGAGTTGAATTTTTTGAATAAATTATGAAAAAATGATAATCTGTTGGAGCAAGGTCCGGGGAGTATGATGGATATCGCAGACATCCAATAGTAGCTCATCTAACTTAGTGGTTTTTTGTTGTGTAGTGTGTGCTGTTGCGTTGTCGTGAAGCAGCAGTGGCCTAGAGCGAATGACCAAACTCGGTTGTTTAGCAGCTAGTTCTTCCTCCATGGTTTGCAGTTGCTGACAATAGATATTTGCCGTACGTGTCGTGCCGATGCATGTTTGCAAGTACGATTCACTCAATTCATGAGGTACCCATCGTTCAAGTTTTTTTACTTTCCCTATTTGCTTCAATTGGATTAATACAGTTTTATCACTTACCCTGAAGCCTGCAGCTATCTCTGAAGTGCTTTGTGATGAATCCGCTTCCACAATAGTCTTTAATTCTTCATTTTTCACTTTGGTCTTCGGCCGTTCACGGGGTTGGTTCTGAAAGTAGCAATTTCCAGAACGAAAACGTTGAAACCAAAAACGTATCGTGCTTTCTTTTGCGACACCAGCGCCGTACACATCATTAATCCTTCGAGCTGTTTCTGCAGCACTGGTGCCACGGTTGAACTCGTACTCGTAAACATACCGATATTTCATGTTTTCCATTGTGCGGTAATAAGCGACGCCAAAGAAAAAAATAATGAGGAAAAAACAAATGTTTTCACAACTCAAATGTACCAGCTAAATGAATTTATAAATTTAAATCTGCAATTCTTAACCAAATAGGAGATATTTCAGATTAAAGTGGTCAGTACGAAAAAACGCTAATTTCATATGTAAGGACTTAATATATTACGATAGAACTCACTGAGAACGTTTATAGTTTTTTATGAGAGCGGTTAAAAATATCGACCGGTCAGTTTGGATATCGACGTGAAGAGAGTAGTTCAACGCATGTGGCGCTGTAGTCGCTTGTCTAACCAATAGGAACGTTTCTATTCGGATTCCTCTATTATAAATGAAATAGCTACTCAAACTTATTCCCAAAAAATAAATAATTTACTAGATAAATCTTGTTTCTAAGTATTGAGTTGTTTTTTATTAACTGAAACAAAGATTAATAAATAAAGCTGTGGTATAAATTCTGATTAGAAATTAACTAGAAGTTTATTCCGGTTCGGGACCCTTAGTTTAACAGACATTGGTTAAATATCACGTAAGTATATCATATTAATATAAAAATACCAATTCGTTAAAAAACAAGCCTTTTTTAATAATAAAAACATATAAATATATTTATAATCAATACATTTAGCATACAGAAGTAATAACTAATTTTAGAAAAACCTCAAATTGATATTTTAAAAAATAGAATACAGAATGATACAAATTGATATTTGCAACTTACTCAATTACTCTTAAAAATCCAAATAACACATTTGAACACATTCAAGAAATCAAAAGTCCTGCCAAAAATTAATTAATTTATAATAAATACATTAATAATAATAATAATATCCTGGGAAATTATTCACACAAGGCCGTCTGATCCCAAATTAAGCAGAGCTTTTGTAAATGCATACTTATATAGATAATTACAAACAGAGTCAGGACAAACAGACACGTTTATGCACACAAATGTCTGTCCTGGGTGGGAATCGAGCCCACAACCTTCAGCGTGAAAGGCAAGTAAACACCAACCACGCCAACCGGCTCGTCAAATTATTTATAGTCAATTATATATTTTACCTTTCTGTCCACCAAAATGGCGGCTTAAAATTAACGCACGTTTTTTTTTTAATAACACCTTTGTATGGAACATGGTGTCTCCTAACTATACTAATACTTAAATCACTTAATGTCGGCTGTATGCCACCAATTGTCATTCAAATTATGTAATTAGTTCTTAAACATTTTTTTTTGTAAAAACATTTCCGTAACATTATCAGAATCATCTAACAACAGAAGGGGAAACTCGTCCGTCATTTTTCAAATTATGAAGATATCAGACTTGTATTCTGAAGCGTAAATTGCGCAAATACTTTGACATCGTTTGATGTGAAAGGGAATTCATTCAAAAGTTTTGTGAACTTTGGTAATCCTTTAAGACTACAATATCATTATAAATATATCAACGCGTTTTAAACGACGTCGAATTTTATCCACTCTCCCTCCTGTTGGACTACCATTAATCATAAAAATTATCTCCGTCAAAAGTATGTACTTCATAACGTCATCATACTATACTTTTTGTACCAACACATGACTCCTCATTTATCATGTAAAAATATTGTTCGTATAAAATTCTTGCTGAAAAGGCAAACATTAATTAATTAAAAATACATTTTCATTTATTTATCATAATAGCAATATATATTCAGTAAATAATGCCACAATTCATTCTCTTTCTATCAACTTAAGTTTAATAGAGAATATATACACAAAGATTGCTACGCTACATTTGCTATGCTTATGCTGCGTTGCAGCTTGAGAAACAAGACGTCCTGCAGAATTGTGCACACGCACCATACACACCTAAGGCAATAGAGAACTCGGCGAGTCGGCGAGTGGGAATGACGGCCTAACAGAGCGTGATGCCGTTTGTCGTCACGGCATACGAATCGGTTATGAAGCCCAGGCGCGCCCGCAATATTAGTCATAATTACAGTATGTTTTATTTAAATAAGTTACACTTAACCAATAAACAACCTAAATAATAAATGATTATTTTGTAACAATCTAAGCAAGAAAACTCCCGGTTTCATTATTTATCTTAATTGAAGATTGTGGTGTAATTAAGAACGAGGATCACAAACAGGAATGGCAGACACCGGGCCAATTATTATATTATTAATTGTTGCCTTTGTCTGCTGTATATAATGCAATGCAATCAAAATCAAAATGTGCCATATATAAAAGCACCTCTTAGCTATTTATATAATTAATAATATTGTATTGCATCTCCACAAATCGATATTTACATTAGTTGAGTAATAACTAAATTATTAGAAAGCTATTAACGCTATCGTGCCGTGTATTTAATATTGTATTACTATGATTTCTGCAACATTGTTTCACTTCATGCTCAGTTTTAACAAAAGAAAAATTATAAACTTTTGTGTTGTTCGGGACACGCGATGGAAACAATTTGTAATTACTTTAAGTTGACAACGATATTGTATACAATGTTGTGTAATTGCTGACAAGTTTTTTTTTATATAGACCGGCAGACTATCAAATGGGCCGTCCAATACGCCTGATAATGCCCATAGACATTGGCACTGTCAAATAGTACCCACCTCTATAACGCCAGCGCCACCAACCTTGAGAACTAAGATGTTATGCCCCTTGTGCATGTATTTACACTGGTTCATTCACCATTCAAATCAGAACACATCATTACTAAGTGTTGCCATTTGGTGGTAGAACGTGTGATGATTAGATAGTACCAATCCAGACGGGCATACTTGGAGCCTTACTTCTAAATATACAGATTTTCCATCAATTATTAATTTTAAAGGTGTCAAAAATTTCAACGACTCTTGTTTTTTTTATAGCATAGGAAGGCGGACGAGCATATGGGCCACCTGATGGTAAGTGGTCACCAACGCCCTTAGACATTGGCATTGTAAGAAATGTCAACCATCGCTTACATAGCCAACGCGCCACCAACCTTGGGACCTAAGATTGTATGTCAGTTGCTTACTCACCATTCAAACCGGAACACAACAATACTAGGTGCTGTTTTGCGGTGGAATATCTGATGAGTGGGTGGTACCTACCTAGACGAGCTTGCATAAAACCTTACCAACAGTAAAACCCTACCCTTGTATTAGATTTACACTTTAAAATCATATATAAAAGTTTACAATGTAAACGGTATATAACAATCAATTCCCAGAGCAATTTGTTCAATGGTCATAAAAACTAAATCAGCTCCACACTAAACGCTGTTTACGCGTTCGACAACATCGTGAACATTCGATTTTACGTCTCCTTTGTGTAATCCCTACTCATGAACGTAAGAGGTCGCCTGAACTATTGACCCTCACTCTAAACCATTACCCGTCTAGTTTGCTTTCCATTATATGTATTATGATACGTATTAGTGACAATAAAACCAAAATATCACTAAGATCATTATTACAGAACTCGAGTGATTAAAATTTGTTAAACAAGAACTTTTATATATGTTTTTAAAATAAACTGTTATCTTTGTTTTAGTCTAACTTTAACAACGCCCCAAATATTTTAAACAGCATAATATTTTACAGTAAAAATTTATGTGACTCATAAATATTATAATAACTTTTCTTTTTGTAAGCCTGTTTCAAATATTTTATTCGAAACCAACTCAATTTGTCACTTAATCCTACGTTGTATCGCTACTGGTCGGTATATAAATAGCCTACCTGGCGTTTGACTGAGATAAATGTTGTTGCACAGTTCGCTGTTGACCCGACGCCTTTACTTCAAAGCGTATTTGTTTTATTAAACTAACTCATTGGAAATTTATGTACAAGAAATGTCTAATCTTTTAGTAAAATATTTTCTACGAATATGTTATACAATAATGTTTTAACTGAAATACAGAAGGACGTGAACCGACGTGATCTAGAGCTAGAATCTAGAGCTAGCTTAAATCCGGGCAAGCACCACTGAATTATCATGTGCAAAAGTAGCAAAAATTTATGTTTATAAATTATTTCATGTTCATCGGTATTGGAAAAATCATGAGGAAACCTCCATGTGACAATTATACAGGAATTCTGCTACATGTGTATGCTAAAATACATTAAAGCAACCTTCGCCTCAAGAGGAGAGGAGGCTTGTGCTTAGTAGAGAAAATTTACAGACTATATTATTTATTGATTAATGTATTAAAAAGTAGCTTATCCCCTTAACTTTGTAATTATACAATTAAGTTCTGAAAATAAAAGTCCGTGAGTGTCTTCCATTGGGCAGAAGCAGGGACGAAGACAGTTTTTCTAAAAAATGGATTAAAGAGATAACAAGGTTAAGGTTTTATTTCGGGTCATATATTATTATTATTTTAATTTTATTTATAGACTGTGATAACAGTCAAGATAGAACCTGATGGAAAGTGAGATACAGTCTAAGATGGATCGCGCTTTCCTTGAAGGTACCCACATTGTAGGTGGTGGGGAAAACGGAGGTCGGGAGGATTCCAGACCTCGGCGGTGCGTATCAGAAACAATTATATTTTTTAATTTATTTTTTCAAATTTCACTACAATTTAATATAGTTATACCGTCTCACTCACCCTTCAAATTAGAATATAACACTACTGTTTGGTAGTAGAATGTGTAATAAGCGGGAAGTACCAACGCAGATGCGGTTTCAAGAAGCCCAACCAAAACTATTACTATGTGATATGTAATATCCATTTTTTAATAACGTTTTATATAGAACATATAACAACAATTTTTAAATTCATGTTAATATTATTATTATAATTATTAAGTGATAACACTGGTATATTATTAGCGAATCATTTCTTATATAACATGTTTTTAAAAGCACTTTATTTAGCGGTTTATATAAAAGTACTACAATATAGCTATATCTGTAGTACTTTAGATTGTCTTTTTGTTATTTCAATTCCATTTGAAGTTATACAAAAGATTAAAATCTATATAGCTCTGGGAAGAATTTGTTCAAGCTTCCAAAGGAGTCACGTTTGACTTTAAAAATAACCATATCCGTTTCTAAGAAAAGAAATTCAAACTGATACGACACTCCATTACCAAGAAAACACAACGGAGACTCGCAGTTACAAAAAGTTTACAAATATAAATTGAAACTGAACACAGATTTATCTTTGTCTTTTAAGTAAACGTGAATAAAGGAATACTTTGAAAATACAAAAAATGTATATATTAGAAAACTATGGCGAAATAGGTAAATTAAAGCAATGTGTATTTCCACATCTGGGTAAAGACCTCTTTTTAAGGAGAATGCTTAAAGCATATTTACATGTTGCAGGATGTGATGATATCCTAATAAGAAAACAATTGTTTATATTCTACCGTTAAGCAGAGATACCTAATGACGCGTTTTGATTTGAAGCAGTGAGTGAGTAAGTCAGTTACATGGGACATAACATCGTAGTTCCCAAGGTTGAAAGCGCATTGGTGATGTAAGGATTGGTTATTATTTCTAACATCGCCAATGTCTATGGGCGCTGGTGACCACTTACCATCAAGTGCCCCCTTTACTAGTCCACGCTGCCTATACCTTAACAGCCTGTGAATGTCCCACTGCTGGGCTAAAGGCCTCCTCTTCCTTTTTTAGGAATAGGTTTGGAGCTTATTCCACCACGGTGCTTCAATGCGGGTTGGTGGAATACACATGTGACAGAATTTCAGTGAAATTAGATACACGCAGGTTTCCTCACGATGTTTTCCTTTACCGTAAACCACGAGATGAATTATAATCACAAATTAAGCACATGAAAATTCAGTGGTGCTTGCCCGGGTTTGAACCCACGATCATCGATTAAGATTCACGCATTCTTACCACTGGGCTATCTCGGCTCTGCCTGCCTGCTACAATTTTTTTTTATGTATAACATAAAAATACGAAGTATAACATTAAAAAAAAGTATGATGATACAATTGCAAGTTTTCTCACAAGATAATTTGTAAAAACAAATTAGGCACATTGCCCAGCCGTGTTTTATCCGCTGGGCAATCTCTGCTCATTTATAAATATAATGTATATGCTATGATGCAAGCTTGAATTGCAAGGGTTCTTCCTTTACAATATACATTTTTTTTTTACTTTATACCTGCCCCTCCGTGCTAAGGCACGCGGGCGAAACCGCGGGAGAAAACTACTAATTTATAAATTAATCAAAACATTTTATGTCAGACGAAGCCCTGATATATTGTTTTTTAAATAAGATTTTTTTTTGTAAAGAAATTACTCTTTCTGTTTAATTTTATATTGTAATAAATACGATAAATAATTTATTAGACATATCATGTTAAGAAATATTATTTTCTTATTTATAAATATATTATGTTTCACGTTTATTATAGTTTATATAACTTTTTTTCCGAATTACCATTTGGTGATTCGAAAACGAACTTACTACAAGTTAGAATTGCAATTAAAACTACGCTGCGGAAGCATAATTTGCCCTTATTTTACCCAATTAAATAAAATGAGGTTAAACAAATGTAATTACAATATTTTATAGCTTAACTGATGTTTCATTATAATAATTATGTAAGTTAACTTCCTCTGTTACGACTATCTTACATTTCTTGGTCATTTTTCCGAAGTGGTTATCCACAACAAATTTATTAAACCAGGTTAATTTTAATATACAAACCTGTGACGTATTTATTCTAGCAACAAATTAATTAAAAAAATTATAAATAAAATAAAAAGGTTTGAACGAAATAAAGATTAAACTTATTTATATCAAAACGAGACGTCCCGTTTAATTGGATATTCCCTCAACAGATCAAATACCTATTTGGCACAAAACAAAGAGATCATGTTAAAAGTAATGTTTTAGATAAGGTTAGGTACGCTGAATGAACTCCCGCGGTATTATAATATAATAGTTACCTATATTATAATATTATAATATAATATAGTCGCACACGTGACGGTTTATTTTAGCTGGTGTCAGGTAGTCTGTTTCCATTTCTGTGCTCCTGATAACGTGTATATTAAATTTCATAATAATCGGTTGAGTAGTTCGGACGTCAAACAAATAAACAAAGTCAAGGTGACTCACGTTTATAATATCAATTAAGATCTAAGACGGCTTTTCAACTCGTCGATTTAAAATTTAATTTATTTTCATTTCATCCTATTGTCCTTCACAAATGACAAGTGTATAAGATTACATGAAGAATCAAGGATTTTTCTTAGGCTTTAATATTAAATTATAAAAATGAATAGACCTAATGTAAGTAAATCACGAGGTTAATGTGGAGATGGGCTGAACACTTGGCCAGACGGGAAGACGGAAGGTGGACTAAAGTCGTCACGGAGTGGTGGCCTAAAGAAGCTAAAAGGCCAGTAGGCAGACCACCCGCCCGATGGTCAGAAGATTTTATAAAAATGGCGGATGCTCAATAGATGCGATTAGCACAGGACCGGGAGAATTGGTGCGCCTGTGACGAGGCCTATGTCCAGCAGTGGATTAGTGTGGGCTGAATATGATGATGATGATGAATGTAAGTAAATAAACTAATTTTAGTACGTTCTATATAAAACTTAATATTTATTTTTTATTACATTCCACAATATCGTGTAAATGCGCTTAAATTATAATTTATTTAAAATTATAATGTGATCATTAAAGACCCCTTAGGGACACAGCCAACTAGTACAAAAGAAGAAAGCGTAATACAATCTAATAATTTTAGAATATTTCTAAATATTATAATCAGCTATTAAGTAAATAGGTAGCAGTTTATTATCATTTGAACATTACTGTCGGCTTGCCGTAATTGTTTAATTGTAAATACCATTTTTAGTTATGTATATCTGGTAAAATATTCATATAGAAAAATTAGAGAATGACAAAAAACCCTTTACTTTTAATGGTTCATACGAGGTTCAAATCCTGAATTGAACTTTGGACCGTGGGATGTACATTTAAAAATGCTAGCCACTAGCCCAACGAGGCCGTTAAAGTAAACATTAATAAATACATAAATAAATAATAGTATACAATATTTTGAACTTCGAACATACATGTAAATAATTTAAAAATTATCTCTTCTGTAGCTCGAGTTTAATATTTAAAAAGCATTTTAGTTCAAAAATGCTCAAAGTGGATCCGTGGATATAAGAAAAAGATTATTATGAAACTTCGCTGAGGAGCATAAGTTTAATGAAACTGCTGTTGCGGTCAACTTCCACGATACACAGACCACGTGCGCATTCTTTTTAACGTTTTTGCTCCGATGTATAAGGGTTTTTATTTTTCAGTTATGATACAGGGATTATGTATTTTTTAATTTACGAAAATATAAACCGATATTTTTTAAGTTGGTTTTCATATTTATTTTTCATGATTGTATTTTACATTAGTATGCTCTGAAGATGTTTGTGCAGGTTCGTGCCGTGTTGAGTGATCATTTTTTCTTTTTCCAATCAGTATTAGATTAATGACCCAATGCTATAACAGAAATATGTGATATCACATCTTAGATTTCGTTATCGGCAGTGCATAGTAGGTACAAGGAGTGGCTAATTAAAACTTACAATGCCAGTTTTTGAGTGAATGTGACTTAATAATCATGATAATTATCTACTTTGCTAAAATAAATTATATTTATTATAGAATGATTTTCCTTATTATTTTGTACAATATAAAAAAAATCGGTTTCCCAATAAACATACCGATACTTATGTCTTAAATCCACTTAAGTCTAAGTAAAGATACACTTTAGGTCCAATTTTCAATTTTAGATCTACAAAGGCGTTATAATCGCTAAACAATAAAACATGAAAATATACATAGATATGTCTTGAAAATGATTTAATTATTAATAATATGTTAATGGAATAATTATGTTAATATTAAGTCTTTAGACTCACACCACCTAGACTGTTATCCGTCGCTGAATACATTATATTATCTCGACTGTTTTCACAACCTGACTAATATTGACAAACTGATTGCTAAATCAATTGATTTGTATCAGTAAAACATAAAAATTTAAGGTAAAAAAAAATTTACATGCTGTATAGTTTATTTTTTAATGATAACTGGTGCTTCCAGTGATCGAAATAGGACCATAATAATTATAGATAATTCGAGAAAATCATATTTGAATTGGCATGTTCGAACCAAAAACAAATGAAAACAAGATTAGATTTTTTTCTATTACTTCCACAACAAAATATTGACAAAACCAACGCAATCAATAAACAAACAGAGGAGAAAAAGATACTGAACTGTTTTGTCTTTGGAAGGAAAAGTATGACAAAAATTGAACCCAACAGATAATAAATATTTATTTCAACTCTTGTCATTACTGACAGAATAAAGATAACGTTTTCCGCTATTTGGTGTATTATTCACTTGAACTCCCTCTGGTAAATGTGTTCCGTTTGACCCACAAAGATAATGGGATTGTCTTAACGATGCGACGTTGTAATACAATTACTTTAAAAAGTTCATCGCTACGAAATTATGTAGACCTTTTGAAGCCTTCAATTTTTTTATATCCGCTCAATGTTTTACGAATTACGCTTCTAATGTATCAGTTTCAGTCCGTGTTTCACCTCCATATAATAGGGGGAGGGGGAGGTTAGGTACTCTTTGTACTTTCTTAAACTCCTGACAACTTGTACACAAATAAACTTAAAAACTAATTCACTTTTACATTTATAATAATAACAAGAATTGAAGCATTCAGGACAAACAGCTGAACATGTCCTGTTATTTATATTTCACGTAGCATTACGTTCCCACTGTTGTACTGCCAATCTGCTATTAGTAATATTTCACAATGTGAAAATTTGTAGCCTGAAACAGAAGGGTTATATTAAAAACTTAAAAAATAAAATCATTAAATATTGACACATAATAGGACGAGTCCGGATAACATGGATTCCGAATTAATTAACTATATTCTATAATATCGTCATTGAACCCACACAAGAGTAAGAAACTACAATCAAACTACAATTGTGCCCTGTAACAGTGAGATTCATAACTAGATATTATTATATATTTTTTGCGATTATCTGTGGACAATAAGCCTGGCTGTCGTAGCTGTCACGAACATCTTTTGTTTTTCCTATTCTTTACGTGCGGTTGCCATGATAGTTATTATCTATCCCTGGGATATATCGGTGTGAAATATAATAATTTTACTCGCATAATTACCTAATTTTTATTGTTCCTTTCGTGTTTTGATAAAATTTCTTTAAATTCTTAATTTTGCGATGAATTACTTCTTTTTAATTTATATTTCACTTCTGTGTTGAAAATATAGTATGTTTATTTATCACATACATATTTAGTTAAACACTCATTTCGCTCTTTCTATCATTTTTGATTTGACATTCGAAAGATAACATTTACTGGTAGGGCTTTGTGCAAGCTCGTCTGGATAGATACCACCCATTCATCAGATATTCTACCGCAAAACAGCAATACTTGGTATTGTTGTGTTCCGGTTTGAAGGGGGAGTGAGCCAGTGTAATAACAGGCACAAGAGACATAAAATCTTAGTTCCCAAGGTTGGTGGCGCATTGGCGATGTAAGCGATGTTTAACATTTCTTACAGTGCCAAAGTCTAAGGGCTTTAGTGACCACTTACCATCAGGTGGCCCATATACTCGTACGCCTTCCTATTCTATAAAAAAAAAGAAAAACAAAGAAAAGAAAAAAAAAGAAGACTCATCATTGTTTAATTGATCATCCGCTAAACAAAGTTTATAAATAAGGCCGCTGTCGCTATTCCAATATGTTTATAGATAGGTAATATACTATAATATATTTTAAACAATGTTTCAATTTTAGACCGTCCAGCACTTAAGTACACTGCTTGCATTAATTAAAAACTCATGCTTGGTAACAGAGTGGCTATTCCTGACGATACAAAATTAATATGTTAATCAGTAAACAATTCAGAACATTGTAGCTAAAAAGATGTTCATAAAAAGTAACAGCCCATAACAATCCCACTGTTGGGAACGCGCTTCTCTTCTATTCGGGTGAAGGAAGAAATCGGGAAAAGTTGTTGCACAAACATGTGGCAGATTTTCATGCTTTTCACTATGTTTCACTGCACCGCTGCGCACTAGTTGAATTATATACGAAAATTAAGCACATTAAATTTCAGTGTAACCTGGATTAGTACTCGAAATCTTCGATTGAGATTCATGTATTCAGCCATTGGCCTTTTTATGACAAGGCTGGGATCAACTTTATAAATATTAATTGTAATAAAGAAGTATTTGAATCAAAATATTGATAGTAACGTTTGACTAACATTTCGTTCATGACATAATTATCTATTAAAGATTTATTAAACTCAATATAAATTTGTGTGGTCGAAAGTATTTTCTATACACTGCTAAATGCACACACCGACAATATTACACCGTCGCCACGCATACGAACATGTTAACATCTTATATTGGCTGAACGTATTTGTTTTAAGTACTCTTGTCTTTCTTATTTTTTGGTAAATAATTTTGAAGACATATAAATATGTGAAGGTGTAGACAAATATTAAAAACAAAAAAAATGTATCAATAGAATATTATTTATGCATTATCTGTTTTTATCTTTCTTATATATTGCAAAATCATTCTACTCAAAACTCTTGTCAGCGAACGTAATGATAACTGAATTTTAAAAGTACCCGGTCAAGACAAATCGTCTTTTCATATAGGAGAATTGTCTCTCGACAAAATGTAATGTAACTTTTATTTTTATATGATGGAAAAGTAGAGATTGATGCACTATTATTTTGTTGTTAGTTAAGTTTTCCAGTTCACTGCAACTTCGATCGTAGCTGAAAGCTTTTAATATCTTGTCTCCTCGGTACAGGATCACTTTCAAGTTTAAAGTAACTTCATAAACTCAACGTGTGCTCAGTTTTAAACTAGAAATAGTTCTTTTTTTGAAAGTTTTGACATTTTTCTTATTCCTTACGTAATTTAAAACACTACCCCTCGAGACTTAACCCACAGAAAGGTTTACATAATATCTTAGAGAATAACTAACATGTTTATTTACTACGAAAAATGTATGTCCATCTATTCATTTATTTTGAACTGATCGATTTGATGAAATTGAAGAAAAAAAAACATTCTTTCTTCAGCTTTCAATCAACAATCGGATCTTTTTGTAGCTTAAACTGGGGCGCTGTATTTAAATAGTTTGAATATTATGTTTACATTTAGCGTTGATTGGACGACGATCTGTTGACTTGTTAACAAAAAAATATAAAGATATATACATTTTTATCGATTAATTGGCAGCTTACAATATTACCTGTAGTCAAGACACTGCTTTTTAAATATACTAATAGATTTTATAGAATATATATCTCGCATTTTAGACTATATAGTTTATATTTGAAAGATTCTTAAGTCCATTAAGATTTTTAAAGCATTTTATGCCTCGCACAACCACTCTGTGGAACCAGCTTTCGCCGGCGACTTTTCCGAACCGATATGACATAGCAACTTTCAAGGAAAGAGCGTACTCATGTACATGTACATACTTAAAAACCGGCAACGCACGTGCAAGCCCTCGGGTGTTGCAGATATCCATGGGCGATGGTAGTCGCTCTCCATCAGGTGAGCCTCGTTTGTCCCCTTTCACGTACCCCTTTATTACTTTTATTTATATCGTAATGTATTACGAATATTGTACGAATAAATTGATAAGATAAGCATAATACACAATATACATGGATTGTATATAAAATAATATATTATAGGGATAATCTAACTTTAAACAACATTCATAAGAACGAAAAGCCCTTAAAAGTTATATTATTGCAAATGAATCTGACGATAGCGCAAAGCACAGTAAAAAAGTAATAAAATTTTTGATTGAGTCGGAGATTTCGACTTTTAAGGGTTTACAGTTTATACAGCTGAGCCATAAACCGATACAATCGTAATAAAATGATTTAAATAGAACTAAAAACACGCATTAGACTTTTAATACAATTTTCGTAAATTATATTAAAGGTTTAATAAGAGTTAATAAAGGCTTAGAAACAACCCATGCAAGCAAATCCGTTATTGTATTGTAAATGCTGGTTGTAATATAAATAATTATGAAATTTTACGAAACATAGTATCATTCTTTCTTAAATCTATAAAAAGACAAGTGTGGTGACGGAGTTCTAGCTGAGACAAGGAAAGCGGAGCGTTGGACTACTAGCTGCAACATGATTCAACTACTTGGACTACATGGAATTTATTGGCATAAGATCTATGTTACGAACAGAGAAGTTTATAACCAACAGCAGGGTAAGAAAACCTCCAATGATGATAACAATACTATCATCATTAAAAAAAATTAAAAAAATTGCCCTTAACCAATCAAAAACTAGAAAATGTTTAAGAATTTCAAAATGAAAGAATTTCATAAAAAAATATGAAAAATAATATTTAACAAAATCTATTAAATATGATATATAAAGGCTTCCCGCCAACAGTTACCATGATATGGCAATTTATGGCAAAGTTCAAAGGTTGCGTTCACGCTACATTAAGTCACATTTTATTCAAATGGATAGAGCGGGTGTAAGTTATACTAATACGAGTCTCTCGGTGCACCGCGACGATAACATATTACCTAGTGTGCGGCATTTCGTAACGTATAAATATTCACTTACAAGTAAGTACCGTTATACCGTTTTATATGTAGTCTCTAAACGCAACGTAATTTTTTCTAATTTATTTATGCTGTTCGATTACCAATAAACAAATTATTCAATGTATGTGAGCCAAGATGGCCCTGTGGCAAGAAGTCTTAAGTCTTAAGTATCTTCAGAGTTCAAAACCGGGCAAAACTGCAGAAATTTCATGTGCCTAATTTGTGTTTATTTTTAATTCACCTCGTGCTCGGTATTGAAGAAAAACTTCGTGAAGAAACCTGCATGTGATTGAGGAAAATTTACCAAAACTTCTCCTTAAACGGAAGAGTCGTCACATTCACATCACAGCAGTCGGACATTTACAGGATTTACTTTACTTATTTTTATGTGAACATGCATGATTTTTATTTGTGTTAATTTATACGTGACGTTTAATACTTTAAAATATTTTTAAAACTGCTTATGATCCTATCGATATTATTAAAGTAAATATTAAATTGTAGTTATAATAATATAACAGTAACAGCCTGTGAATGTCCCTCTGCTGAGCTAAGGCCTCCTCTCCCTTTTTGAGGAGAAGATTCGGAGCTCATTCCACCACGCTGCTCCAATGTGGGTTGGTGGAATACACATGCAGGTTTCCTCACGATGTTTTCCTTCACCGTCAAACACGAGATGAATTATAATCACAAATTAAGCACATGAAAATTCAGTGGTTGTTCCCGGGTTTGAACCCACGATCATCGCCATCTCGGCTCTTTTAATAATATAAGTGGTAATATAATTAATTTTGACTGATTTTACGGAGCAGTAACTTAAAACATATAAACATCAACAGTGGGTAGCTAGCAATATGACGCGAACGAACATAACATAGAATTACCGTACTACCTACGCACGTAAAAACAGTTTAAACAGTTCGTTGAAATACTTTTTAAGAAAAACCATATTAATTCAGTTTCTTCGAGATGATCTGTACTTTTTAGTATAGTCGTTAGCAAGTCAAAGACGTGTTATGTCGAGTCATTTTATTTTTTAACGATTAACCACATCGTAAATTCACTTGGAAATGCAAATGAAAATTTGAATTTTAAAATTTGAAAATTAAATTGAACGCGTGAGTAATATATTACAAAAACACTATATTAAAAAACACATTATTTTTATGATAACTTTTAAATTTACTTTAATGGTTAAAAAAAATATAAATTATATTTAAGACTAACACGGCATTTAAATATTTCCAATACATGACACAAATTCGCGTATACCCCTAATCTGTACCCAAATTAACCTGTCCCTAAGATTAATAGTCGCCCCACGTTACAATTTACTCTGGATTTAGACTATTGACATGTCAGATCTTTTACAAGTGTCGGTTTAAGTCTGAACAAGCAACACTAAATACCAAGCGTTTCCTTTAAGAAAGGAAAATGCCACAGAATACCTTTTCTGTGGCATTTTTCATTCACAAATCTTTTTAGGAAACATTAGTAAAAGGAACGAAGAGTACCCTTTGCATTTTCGCTGTTTCTTTTTTTTTGACTTTACTATTTACTCGTGTAAGTCACAAGTTTTGGGTTGAAGTAAATCTTCATAAATAAGAATAAATGTTTGTATATTTGTTCTCTATGAGATCTTAAACCATTCATCCAGTGGTGATGTAGCTTTGGTTAGTTGTTCTGTCTACACGAAGGTTTCTGGCCCAAACAAAGCAAAAATGCAAGAATTTTTCGTCGTATGTTTTGCCTTTACTATAAAAGTTTTATGTAGATCTATAAAACGTTTATATTGAAAGACATGATTTATTAACTTAAAAGATGTACAATTCCATACTTACAAGTAATACAAGTGAAATCGTGCTTTCGTCAAAACAGTTTTTACTCAAACGTTACCCTTGAATTATGCACTCAAATTTTATCTTATAATAAGTTTCTTCAATTAACTAAAGACGCTAATGTATCTGCTTACCTGCTATGTCATGTCTATATTGATAAATATTTACTTTGATATCATAAAATTATTGTAAAAGTGTTTTAAATAACAGAACTTAATATAATGAAATTGTCAAAATTTCATGTCAATTATTTCAATATTAATACGTACTCATAACTTTATTGATATGGTTTAACAGCTTACCGGCTTTAAATCGAAATTTCAACAATGTCAGTTTATTGCGAGATTATTGAGGTAATTTAAATAATAATTATTTCGGATATATTATATGCAAAATTATTTTGAATACACGATTATATTTAAAAAAATATATTTCATTTGGATGTTATTCTAAATGACGGCCACATTGAATTTTGTGGACGTTTAATATTTTTTATAAGGATATTTATGTGCCTGTCGAGTGGTCATTTTCTGGGTTTACATATTACGTAGAAATTATAATGTCGATTGTTATAATGGAGAGAATAACAAGCTCCAAAAATTATAACCTGTTTCGTAACAATAATCTTACAATATATTCAGTAAATTTCTAAAATAACACGCAGATCAATATCGTCAACGAAATAAGATGATATGAATAAAGCGTTAATGTATATCCAAATACCTAGTGATATCGAATACCAGAATGTTTGGTTAAGGAAATTGTGTAATGAGATGTGTATAGGGAGGTCGGTAATATATCAGATAAATATATGAGGAAACTTTTATTTATCAGAATAAACAGCTTTAACCATACATTTGATATTAAAGAGAATAATATAAATATTTCATTTATTCATTAACTTTTTGCAAAAAAAAATACCTTAAAATTAAATTCATATTATTCTTATTTCAAAAATGTAATTTCTTCTTTCAAAATCTTATTTCATTATTCTTAATGTTTTTTTCGACGAGTAGTCGGCCCGGTTTCATATTGTTGAAATTCTTTTTCTACAATTTTTCTGTACTCATGTTCAGCATTTTGTATTAAAGTCTGTTCATCAACTTTCTCATGTATCGAATCAACTATTACTTTTCTTTCTAATTTCAGCTTTAATCTTATTTCCTTAACTCGAGTTTCTAGAATATGCTCTTTTCGAGCTTCGCGATCAAAATGTTGTACCATTAGACTCCTATCTCGTTCACCAGAGTAAACCATATTATCAGATAAAGAAATAAGACACAACGATCCTTTTGTGTCTCCCACGGCAACTAGGTTTCCTTCTTCGTTTGGCCTTACATTTAATAATGGACACTTAGAAATAGGTAAAACAGCTATGGGCTCGTAATACTTTCGTAAAAGATCCCAGTAACGAATTTTGCCATCATGGCAGATTGACACGTAACTTGAAACTCTTTGTGGACACCATGCTACCCCTGAAATTTGCATTGGATGTGATTTGCCAAAAATAATTGGCGAAGAATGTATGTCATCACTCCAAATATTTGAGGTCCAATCACCACATGTCATAAATATTTTTGATATAAAAGGATTGCGTTCAACTGACTTGACTGAACCTTTATGGGCTGAGAAAATGGCACTCATTACTTCCCTATGATTTCTTCCTTTACGATTGACATTTATGACATACCCTGTATCAGTTCCACATAAAAATTTTGTAGTAAATGCTCTATCAAATTGCAATGCACTTATACCTTCTGTATTCATAAGACCGTCATCCGGGCTTGAAGGAGTTTTTATAGACATTACAAGGGTATCTGTTGGTCTTGATAAATTTCGTACATCCCACCACTTGCACTGTCCGTCACTTGAACCACTAAAAAATTCGTTATTTAAGCGAGAATTAATATATAAGAGAGCACTGACAGGGTCTCTGTGAGCTAAATGTATTGGGCTTATGGCAGTAGGCTCCTTTTTGGCACGAATATCAAATATACAAACTCTACCATCTTGAAGACCTCCAATGATTTCACTTGAGTTAGAAGGTGAGCAGGCAATTCTCCAGCAAAACGACGGAGGAATAATGTCAGTAAAAGCTTCTGCAGGATTATCTATAGCCCAAATTAGACATGTTGTATTTTTATTCACTGGTTCTTTAACGTGATATTTTTTATTGCAATATGCAACCACAATTTTAGAATCATCTTCATGAGTCCAACCAATAGATGCAACTGGTCGTTTGTCGGGATCATCAAAAACAACAGCCTTACGCATGAAATATTTCTCTACCGGTTTCTCGGAGTTAAACTCCTTAAAATAAATATTATACATTTCTATTGCATTATTTTGTTCAATGAGATATTTTAAGCCATTATAAGAATTACAAATTGCATTAACATAAGAATCATCACGTTCAAAACGCCTACGGTGTCTAGAAGTGGCTTCTTCATCAAAAAAATGTATGTCCTTTGGCCAACCGCCTTCAATATGGTTAACTCCTTGATTACGAAGTATAATTTCTGGTGTATTGACATAGTGTTCGGAAAAATTTATAACTGTCTGACTTCTAGTATTAGCTGGATTTCTTAGACAATATAGTTTTTGTTCAAGTTTGTTTGGATTAATCGAATCTAACATTAATGCTGGAACTTCACAAAACCTGGCTTGTTGTCCAAAATCTTTTCTAGTTTTTACATACGTGTAATTCAATACAGGTTCCATCCTGTTAAGGTGACCAAATAGTTATTACAAGGTATTTTACTTAACCTGTAAAAAATCCTTTTAAAATATGGGTATATATTTTTTATTCTTAATTTATTACGTGTGTTTCACTTCTTGCTATGTAATGTTACAATGACAATTATATTTTTTAATAAGAATGACCAACGACATCAGATATTTTAATAGTTAAATACTTCTTACACGTACACGTTTACAAATACATTTGTAAAATTTAAAATGTCTATGATATTAAAAAAATATTTAAAAAAAAATGTTATTTTATTGAAAATATACCTAAAAACTCAGTTTGTAAAATATAAGCTGGAATTTATTTCAATACATCTTTACTTCAGTTTCTTTCGGTGTAAATTGAAAACTTTTATCGATTGTTACAAAGCCGAAAAAATATCAAGCCCATTCGTTAAAACGAAACAGCTGTAAAAAAAATCGTAACCATCACATTTTGTGATACACGATTCGAGGCACGTTCGTGTTCGAGATCACGTTTGTTGTTTTTTTTTAAAAGTACCTAATCCGTGATTTTCGTTGGTACGCCTACATGCACAAGAAACAGGGTTTGATAAATTGCCGGTTCTTGAGCGAGAGAGGTTGTTCTTGAAAAATTGATACATATTGTTCTGAGTTGAATCACATATTACCACAAATTCTTACTCCATTTAACACACTTTTTCTTACAAATAAATTATGTTTTATACAAATAAAATTATAATAAAATAAATAAGTAAGCTCCAAAGCCTTCTCCTCAAAAAGAGGAGAGGAGGCCTTTAGCCCAGCAGTGGGACATTCACAGGCTGTTACGGTTACAAATAAAATTAAATATTCATCGTTTTATCGAGCTATAATCTTAATAAGAGCAGTGCGCCGTTTCACACATGTTTAAATTCGGTTTATACATACATGGCTGTTACATAGTTTTACTATATTGGTTGATGTTTAAAATGCCACTCATCATAAACTACGCGCCGATTAACTTGTGATGAATGATGAATTCTTCTTCTTCTTTTTCTTCTTGAATGAATGCATAATTTTAAATTGGATTTATTATCCCAATTAAATAATATCTATCTACTCTTAATGTTATAAATGTTTGTATTGTAAATAGATATATGTATATATGTATTGATATATGTTGTATGGTTTATAAATGTATATATATATATATATATATCTTTGTGTATGTATTGTTAACATTTATATATATGTATGTACAATGCACTCGCCCGTTAGGTCCTGCAAGCATCTTAATGTCTGGAAGAGATCACTACTTGAGTGATAAGACCGCCCTCGCACGCATCATGTTGAGGAGTCCACAATTTTATTTATATAACATGGCCTCTCTTGAACTTTTGTTTTTCTTTTTTTTTACTTGTGTGTCTTTTTTTTTCGTTGTAAGTGTGCAATAAAGTTGTTTAATAATAATAATAATAATAATATCTTGTGTCGTAGTTTTTTAAATTATCAATACAGGTAAAAATATTAATTTCAATAATTTTCATTTTTTTTAAATAGAATAGGCACAGTAAAAAATACTAACCATGTCACACATTATCAATATGCCATTGACCTTGATCCCTTGTGTCTGTAGTTACAATAGGTAGCTCGTAGCTTACTCCCCCCAAACCGGAACATAATAATACTAAGTATTGTAAGGTTTAAGTAAGTAAGTAGCAGCCTGTGATGTCCCACTACTGGGCTAAGGCCTCTCTCCATTTTTGAAAAAAAGATTGCTGTTTGGCAGTAAAATACATGTTGAGTTCCTACCCAGACTCACACAAAGCCCTACTACCAAATATTTTTTCTGTTTATGATTTTGATGCATTATTCTTACTAAATTTTAATTTAAAAGAATATTTGGTTTAAACGATAAATAATTTATTGGAAGACGGGCATAATGTATAAGAAAGATAATGATGGTTGCATGAGTCTAACTGTCTATAAGGAATGTATATTCGGAACTACGAACTACTTCAGAACCCAAGGTGTTCAAGTATCTACGAAGCGAAGGGAAAATTACTATTGACAAAGGTCTTAGCGGACGGAAAGCAAATAAGGCTGTTTACAAAGAAAGTAACAGAGTTCGCAAGTTGATCTCTCTATCTAGAAGAAAAATCCCGATTACAGTCATGTTTGTACATGTAGCTTTATTGATAGCTTTTTGCAATAGACAGCGTGCTGTCACATTTAAATTCATTTGATTTAAAAATAATTCGAATGGCCATCTAGAGTCTAGGAAATCGAATTAATCGATTGTATATTGAACATTTTCTATTATCCTAATCGATAATTACGTACAATAAAATAATTGTAATATTCCCATTTAGTCAAAATCTCTAAAGCAACTTAAAGGTTAATGTTAAATATATTTGATTAAACCTGATTATTCTTTCATTTTCATTATATTCAAAATTATATAAAATCTATACATCCTGCTGAGTATAGGCTTTTTCTCAGTCAACCTTAAGAGGCCATTATTTTTCGGTTCATCTTTCTAATGGGTAATATTTTACAAATAATTTTGTTTACTTCTTTGAACGAATACTAATTTGTTTTATTTAAATATATATAAATAACTCTATATATATAACTTTATTGAAATAATACATGTATAATACAGAGATTACGGTGTCTTTGTTCGTCCTCTTACTTATGAATCATTACACCAATCGTTAAATGTTTTGCCCACTCCAGAATATGCATATTATATAAAGTTAGAACAAGGCATAAGTATTCAACAACAAAAGATTAGCTTATAAAATTCCTGATCTTATAAAATTGTTTCCAAGACAAACAAACTCAAATTTTAATATTTTTATTTTATCACGGTAAATTATTTTCTACTTGACTTCAATTACCTATACTCGTATATTGCAATATCAACAACGTCGGGCGACGATCATATTAATTAACACTAGAAGTTATATTAATACAATGTTACCAGCCTCTCAATATAAAATATGGCAAAGAGAATATTATTATATTATACTATAATAGTATCCTATAACTTTTATACATGTACAATTTTAATAATTATTACATGTATACGATAGAATGACACGTTTAATCGTTACTGTTAAAATAGAGTTGTTTTTTATATTATATGTATAAATTTATAGTTTACACCGTTAGTGAAATAAAAATAATAATAATAATGAGAGATTTTATTTATCACATAATTTATTTCGAGACGAAGACAAAGTAAGCAACAGGTAAGAATATTGTCATTAAAAGTTTTATAGGATCACATAATTACGAATCATATATTTCAATTTCATTATATTTTATAAATATACCATTATGTTATTTAATTATTAGTTGAAAAGCGTTACAACTACATTTTAACCAAATTTAATTTCCAAAGCGATGGCTTTTTATTATAACCTGTAAAATTTCTTCAATGAATAATATATCACATTTATGTTGCTTGCTATATTTTATGGGAAATAATGAAACAAATTTACTGAGATCATTTTTATTTATTTTCAACACATATGCCCTGAAAGGGAAACACGAATTACATGATATTGGTTTCATCAACAGAATTATTGTTTATTACCTTATTTATTAATATGTTTTCTGTGAGGATCAAGAAGTGAGGTTAGGTTAGGTTATTACTATATAAATGGTATGTTAAAGATTTTGCCAATTACACTATCATTATTCATTAACTTTGCCAAAATTAAATTATCAATTAACGAATCAGCCCCATTGGTCCCTTTAACATTATATAATATTAAGAGATGTCGTGTAATTATTTTGACTTCTTATATAGTTTTGATTCTATCTAACAGCTGTTACGGCAATAACGATTTTTCTTTTACTCTTAGCTCTGTTTAATTTTACAATTCTATATTTAAAATTGTGTTTTTGATGCTCCGCAATGTTATTTAGCTTATTTAATGTATTTTTTTGTTTATCCCTCATTTTTGCTTTAACTTTTATCCATCTATCATTTTTCCAATCATATTGCTTGCCAATTGCTAATAAAATATCATCAAATTTTGGCCACGTTACATTGGTTGTCGTACCAGATTCATGAATGGAGTTACTATCGTGATTTTCGGCTGATATATTGGTAACATATTCTTTTGTTTGTGGAATTTTAACATGACGATCTTTTTCAGAAAAATTCACATGAGAAAAGCTAATTTCTTTACTTCTTTCATTTTTCATTTTTGATCTTAAATGTTTTTCTATTTTACTCTGAACGTAATCAATTTCTTCTATAAAGTAATCGTTGATTGGTTCGTTTGAGTATTCACCATAAAATTCTTCGAGTTCTTCTTTCATTTTTTCTGGAACAATGTTTAAATCATAAATATATATATATACATATAATAATTTAAGGCTAATTTTATTAATCAGTTAAAAATGTCACATTTTTTAGGTAATTTTATGTTTTTAGTCTTTCTTATTTTTACCAAAATAGCAACAAAAATTCGATTAAGCAATATGACGTGACCAAAGATGTCGGCTCATTACATATTGTAACATAACACAACACTGATTTTGTTAATGATTAATATAAGGACATTAAACCCGAAAATTCATAAAATAGAGATGTAAATAGAATTTAGTATATTTCGTACTATTTAAAGGTCCTCGTAATGGGGAAGATTGAATACCTAATTTATTATAATTTTAGCTCTGCTTATAAGTTTGATCGGGATATTGTTTTGATTGATTGAAATAGTTTTAGGGATAGTTATTTTATTTCTTTATTATGTGTTAAAATAACGATTGTATTATGTGTGTGATATACAATTACAACTGTGTGATATTTTTTTACAATTCAAATTAAAAGTGACATAATATAATTTTAAAATTAAATATTAAACTATTATATAAAGCGAACAAAAACTATATTCTAATCCTCTAAAAATAAAACCAAAATAATAATAAATCTATTCAGTTACAGAGGATATTCAAGTTTTCTTGAAGATAAAAATATTTTGGTTGTAGCTATCGATGTCAAGGTTATTTAAAATATGATAAGCTTTGATACATAGAGCGATTGGTGAGAACTCTATTGTATTCATTATTTTTATGTAAGAGAGTGCAAACGGGCAGAGGTTCATCTGATAGAACCGCCGCCACCGCCCATGGTCACCTGCCACACAGGAAGGCCTATATTATATAGGATCGGAAAAACGTACGTACGTCATATTCGTACGGTGTCTGGGTATGAACGTATTTTTAATAGCATATCGAGATAAATTGCGTGGGACATGTTTCATCATATTAGAATTGTATTAAGTAGCTCTAGTGATTATATTCTATTTATATGTTATTTTTATTTATATCAAAACAACAAACCGTTAAGGGAGCGACGTTTTCGCAAGGAGTCCATTTTATATAGGTACCCGATATGTCTATCGTTATCCGCAAGATACGGACAATTGCTATCCTTAAATGCAATTTGTAGAAGATTTCTCTCTTATAATTGATTTCAATGTTACGGTCAAAAACGTTTAGTAGTATTGTTTACATACCAGTCATTTTCTTATACAGTCTCATATCACGTTCAAGCACATCCTTGGATGATTTCTTCCAATGCCCATCTCCTTGACCTAATTTAAAAGTAATATTGTTATTGACTTTAGTTTTAAATAACATTAATATAATACAAATATTATAATTGACTTACCAACTAATAACGTGAGAAGAATGAAAAAATATGTACGTTGTATAGAAATTATTGCCATCGTTTACAAGAAGCGGCAACTGAAACAAGAGAGTATTGTTTATTAACTTCTTCAAATACTTATTTGATGCTAATAATGTAAGATTACTAGCAATGCATTCAGTCATACCTATAGATAGTGTTAAGAGTCTCTACTTTTAACGAAGATTGAATCCATGGAATCGAGTTTGAATATAATATAGTAGTCCAGGAATATTAGAACCACAAATGCGTTCGCTCTGCATAAAATCCCGTTACTCGATTTTTCAATTGGATTATGTTAGAGGGTGCCCCCTAAGTATAAAACCGAGTTTTTGTCATCCCAGACCGTGAGCGTTAGTCATCATTTTTATAAACGTCTTTTTGCAAATATCTCGGAAACGGTAAGTTTTAGGTTAAAAACATTAAGAAACTTTTTTGTAGAAGATAAAATTCCCTAACTTTTTTCGAGATATTATTAGTTAAGAAGATCTAGTTATGGTTTTCGTAAAAAAACATAATAATTTTTGGAAATACGAAAAAAATTATGTCATAATTAAAGTTAGAGAACTAACTAACTAACTAACATAATCCTATCGAAAAATCGAGTAGCGGATCGACTTATGCAGAGTGAGTGAAATGTCTTAGAATATTGGACTCTTCTATAGCTGAGGTTTTTGAAGGAAATTTGATATGAAATAAACAAATAGAAAATTAGTTTTTATATATTTTGAATTGATTAATATTCTTCAACTGCGTTCTGAAAATAACGTATTTGAATTTTTATTTAATCATTATATTTATGAAAACAAAAGAAAAATCACCAACTGTTTTCCAATTAATTTTACACGAAAATTGAAATATTAATCCTTAAGTTCTCAATTCTAAATTAAATATTTTTTACCAGTGATGTTAGCACCTGAGCGTTGAGGATTTCGTGTTATAATATATTTTTATTAAAATCTTTTATTAATTTGAATTCCAATTAGTTTTTTATGAAGGTACAATATTTTAAAAAAATCATTAATTTTAGTATCCTAAAATTTATATTATCAGTTGCTTTTAAATATACTTAAATATAAAATAATCCTTCCTCACACGTTACACCAACTCACCCCCGCCCCCTAACCCTAACACAGTTTTTTTTATTCACTCATAGACAGCCAGTATACATCCATCTAACACTCTTTTTGTAATATGAAGTCTGGGATGCTTATATGGTTTTGAAATAGTATGTCCGAAGTTAAATAATATATCAAGAATCTATCAATTACTATCTGAAATATCAATACTATTTCTTACCGTATATAATCTTTCACGCATTTCTTACATGATTATGCAGCGAGAATACGGATATAAAAGTTTAAAGTAAATACTCGTACCTCTACGCAAAACAAATTTTACCTATAAAGCGAGTTGGCAGAACCCCATGAATTTCCGTTGCAGAAATTACAAAACAGCGATTCCTAAATTTTCTACAATATGTACATTTCCGCTTCAATCAATTTTATATCTGCAATGAACGAACGCCGTACTTCAACACTGGTCCTACATCGAATTCAAGTGATTATAGATACATTCAATTTATTGCGATTAGTTTTTGTATTCATTTAAAAATGTATTTTGAGAATTATAGTTATAAATTATATTGAAAATTATATATATAATAATGTTTTATAGATTCGTGTTAAAGAAATCAAATCATTTATCGGAGCACGTGGGAAGAATGAACGTGGAAATTGTATGATTGATGATTTGACCACAAAATTTCAAGCACTGTAAACATAATTATCTATAATAAATGCTACGCATAATAAATAAAAAACAGAATACGTTAACAAGATTGTAAATTTATTTCTTTTACCTTTTACATATTTTAGTATGTTTCGCTAAAAATTGCAACTGTATTTTATAGTATTTTCACTCCACCAATTAAGCTGAAATTTTACATGCAATTTGATGCTAATGGAAATATAACCTCGTATACTAATAATATAGTAATCATTTCAGAAATGCGGCCATATAAAAGTTTGATTTTAAAATATATATTTTTTAAATATTTGTTTATTTTAAAAGCCAAAATTAACTACAGAAACATAATAAAATAACCTACCTGCTCATGTTTAAAATAAAAAAATGACAAAAAGAGAAGTATGAGAAGCATCCCTCAATATTTAAAAGAGTAACAACGTCGTGGATAGAATAGCTTTGCCCAGATTTGGGAAATTAGGACATTTACAATTTATTGATGAATTAATTTATTACCTTACCCTGGTACCCTTACCTTGGTAGATTTCTGTGCAGGTCTAATTAAATACCAGACTTACATCAATGATAACAACCACCAAACATTTATATTATTATAGCTGTGTTTAGGTTTGAAGGGTAAGTATACAAGTATATTTATACCTGGGATATAACATCTTCGATTTCATGGTTCGCGGTAAATTTACAGTGTAAAAAGTCACTTATTTCTTACAGGTCCAAGGTCTATGGACGAAGATGACCGCGTTCTCTTCTTAAAATATACATAATTGCGATTAATAGCTCCAATCTAACTCTCATCATGGCCAGCTGATGGTAAGTGGTCACCACCGTCATAATAATAAATATTAACCACCCCTTACGCCAATGCACCATCGACTTCGGGAACTAAGAAGTTATATCCCTTGTGCCTGTAGTTACACTGGCTCACTCACGCTTCAAATCTGAACAAAACAATACTAAGTATTGCTGTTTGGCTGTATCTAGTAAATATGTCATGAGTGATTGGTATATAAGTAGACGGCGTTGCACAAAACCCTAGTACACCAACACCAAGTAAAATTATAACTATAATAATTATCACATATAAGTAATTCTAATTTCATAAGTGTGTCACTTATCAAATTAGCGTATCGCTATAAGTCACTATATTTCACGAGTGAGATACGAAGTAATAATAATAATGAGAAGTCCTTGCTCGGTAATGGAACATTAATTCAATTACGCTACATAAAGGAAACAGCAAGATGCAACACTTAGTAGTACATACATACAGTGTACTGAACATTGCAAGAAGCAATAACATTTAAGGAACCGAGAGCGCAGTGGTTAGTATAGTACGTGAAGTTTTGGGTTAAAACCGGGCACGTACTACTGAGCTTTCAAGTTTTTAATCGCCTCGTATTTGGCAGCCTATGCGTGGGGTAAAATTCTGCCACATTTGTATCCTTGTGTGTTGTGGAATAATATATCCTGGGACAATATTCACACACGGCCATCTAATCCCAAACTAAGCAGAGCTTGTACCATGGAAACCAGAAAACTGTACTGTACTATATACTACATATACTATTTTTCTTTTGTGAATACATACTTATATAGATAATTACATCCAGACTCAGGACAAACAGACATGTTCTAGCACACAAATGTCTGTCCTGGGTGGGAATCAAACCCACAACCTTCGGCGTGAAAGACAAGTATCTACCAACCACGCCAACCGGCTTGTCAAAGGCAATTAGCTTTAAACTTTTTCCTCAATATGAGAAGTCCCAACCTAGCAGTGAGACTTTTACAGGACTTACGTTGACTTGGCTTCGAGAATTTGAATTTACTTGGTTGTAGGGTTATGTCCGGGTAGGTACCACCCACTCAGGTCCCGGATAGAAGGTTGAGTGAGCCAATGTAACTGCAGGCTCAAGGAACATAATATCTTAGTTCCCAAGGTTGGCGGTGCATTTTCGATGCAAGTAACGTTTAATATTTCTTAAAGCACTAATGTCTATGGGCGGTGGTGAGCATATGCCATCTGCTCACCCGTCTACCTATTTTATAAAAAAACGTGAAACTACGAATCATTATGGACGCTTACGTTGCACAATATTTTAAAATTGAAATTTAATCAAATAAAGTGCCTATGTACCCGAGCTTTAATAAAATTTGATTCAGACTTCTGCGTCGAAATTATCTCATATGAATTGAAAATTTAAATGTCATTTCACTAAATGTAGACTAATATGACATAATAAAATATTGTGATATTTCAATGTGTAATTTCACACGATGTGTATTTGACTTTATGAAGAAAAATATATATTTTTGGTCAATCTCAATTATGTATTCAAGTAGGCTTTTGAAAGCAAATATGAATCGTAATTTTACAGGATTATATTAAATATAAAACTACCAACGGTTCATTATTTGGATTTCTCTTTTTCGACATTTTAAATTACAAAATAAAGTTAATTATATACTTCAAAGGATTATTATGCGCCAATTTATAAAAAGACTACTTCGTGCTGATAAAAAAATGTAATACAATTTCATTGGGATTTTTCTTACAAACATTCATTTCCATTTTTAATATTACTAAAAATTACACTAATTAATTAAAATAATAATAATAAAACGTTAAACCTCGTTTAATAAAACCTTTAACATATTACCTAAATAAATATTAATAAATATAATATATTATATAGACCAATATATTATAGAGTAAACATATCACGTTTGTGTTATCGTATTGTTTAATTTCCCAAGAGTGCTATAAGACATGTTTGATCGAAGCTAGTAAAATAGTTTCTTATAACATAGTCTTTATTCTAGCGAAGTAATGTTGAGGGTGTCATCTATCATATTATATTTGTTTCTTATATTATCACCGGGTTGTGAATTACGTAATATATATATATATATATATATATATATATTTGTATAAAATAAATAGGCGGATGGATAACTGTGCATCCTGATGATAGTATACTATCCTGAAGAAGTATAAACCATTCCTTAGAATGCAATTGCGCCACCAACCTTGAGAACTAAGATGTTACGTCCTCTGTGCCAGTTACACTGACTGACTCATACATCAAACCACAACACAACAATACTATGTATTGTTGATGGCTTAATCTAGAAAATGGGTGGAACCTGGTGGTACCTAGATGAGCTTTCACCTTACAACCTAGTTTATTTAATTTTAATTTATTGTATAAACATACCTATTTCATTTTATTGGTGGTATAGGGTGACTACTGACGGTTAGCAAACCGTCAAAAACCTTCCAGACCGACCGAAAACCGATAGAACCGTCAAAACCCTTCTATATAAAAATAATAGATTTCGTATGATATCTTTCGTTCAGTAAAATTACTAAAATTTATTCTAAGCCATCTAAAAAAATATTTATATTATAAAACTCATTAATGATAAAAATTAATGGATTAATTTTTTTTGCTAAAGTTTAAATGTTAGTTTTCTTTTTTAAATAAACCTTAAATACAACGCCAGAACAAACAGCAAAATACTACTCCACGAATAAAGTATATAAAAATCCCTTCTTAGAGGGGTCTGAGATAAGGCTTACTCTATTTAAATTTACTCTATAAATTCATTTGTAGGAATAAAAAGTAGATATAATTACTGTGAATTTTAGAAAAAATAACGTAATACTATTTTTATTTGATTCATTATAACAAACTTTCGCACTATTTTTCCTCAGATTTCATTCGCTAAAAATAATAAAACCTAATCCATAGGATACATAATGCAAACTAATATTAGGATGTATTTCCTTTTAAATATGAAGTTTAATAATTATATTTATACGTAAACCTATCTGAGATCAATTTGTGTATAAATAAGTTAGCGTGTCGTATACTATTTTAATAATGAACATTATTTCAATGAAACTCAATTATTTTCAAAAATAACATTCCTTATAAAATATTTACGACACGCGACTCAAGAAATTCAGTTAATAAAAAAATATTACCTTAAGTAGTAAGCCGGCACTGCAGTAATAAGCTAACTAAAGCGTTATATACGTGTATTTTAGAAGATTTTCTAAATTGATTAACAACAATATTTACGAAACTTTACTTTACTACTACGACGATATTATATTTCGGAGTTCCACTGAAAACACGTCCACATCGGTCGCGATTCGGGATAACACTGGAGCTTTAACGTTGAACGGTTGAACAACTCGATATTACCCGACACAGTATAACATATTTCTATCACAAGAACGGTAGCGGTTACTCCAAATTGCATAATATACATTGCTTGTCTTGCAAATAATGTCACAAAAAGTTATCATTAAGGCCAGCAATAGAAATCATAATTATAAAATATATAAGAGTTGTTAGAAATGCTTTCATCGTAGTTAATGCTTTCCATCCGCTTTCATTCGACTCTCAATGCCCCCTGTAGCCATCGTGCTTGAACTTGTATTGCATGTCTGCAGGTAAGCTCGGCCTTTCAAACTGACGCTTCTATAGGCCGACTCCTTTGGTATTATACCCTTCCATTCGGTAGTTAATTAATTTGAACTGCCTGTTCAAATATTGGACAAGCATTGATGCCAATACAAGTTTGCTAAAAATATCTATATACAGATTGTTTACCAAAGATTCGTTATTAATTTATTTCTATATTTAATTTTTCAAACTACATACTGTATACTATATATTTTCAAAAAAATAGAATAAAATATGTTTTTGTTTTCGTAAACCCCAACTCTCTCGTTATCTTGACGAAAGTTTTGATTAGTTAAAGAAGAAATATTTTACGTCCATTTTATTAAAGAGGATTAGTTTTAAAAGTCAAATAAATCTATTAATTGAAATATCTTAGCATTAATAATTAATTATCCTTAATAATTATTATAAAATATGACTTGTATTGTAAGTAAATTTTCTTTAAACTTAGGAGTGTTAGTTAAATATATTTAAGCGTCAATCCAGAGATGGGTTTCAAACATGGTGTAACAAATCTTCTAAAATATATTATAAAAAATGCGATTATGTTTCAAAAACATTGCAAAAAAATATTCACAATATATTTTTTATTAATCAATACCAATAAATGGAAAAGCCTTATTGAAAGAATCGTTCATTTCACCTAGAAACAAATAAATCTAAATCTAAATTTGATAACAATTAAGTACTTTATAATTTAATAGGGTATACTGAAATACTATTTATCAAATAATCTCCGTGCTTAATAAATTATCAACAAACACTAAATTCTGCAACCACAAACCACAACTCCATATTTGCCCCAAGTCTCCGCTGAAACATTATGTGTCAAGATCAGTTTATCACAAAAAGATAATTTACAACATTTGAAACTACGCTCTTACTAACAAATTAAGTTTTTTCTGTGCCTCGTTTTTAATTCAAGGTAAGACAATTCTTCTAAATTAGCTTCTAATAATAATTAGGATATACCATGCTGTCACGGCAACGTAAGATTGAGTCACCTTATAATAAACAGTGAGTGAGGTAAGAGCCGATTAAGGGATTCGTTTCATGCACATCCATCATTGCCTTCGGCACTTATTGAAAAACAACTTACCAACAAAAGGTAAAACCAAGGTAGATTGGCGTTAAGGCTAAATTTTTGTTCACGAGAATCTCGTACTATGTACACCCTAAATAAATGAAGAAACGGTCTTTTTCCTGTATATTAATGAATAAATAATAATTATTATATAATATGACAAATATTGCGTACTTAGTTTGTAATAAATAAAATCTAAAACTGACTGATTGACGCAACAGTCATTTTAACGGTTTTCAGGGCAAAAATGTTTTAAAATAAATTGAGGTATTTAAATTCAATACCTAAACTCAAAAGTGAACTTTGAAAATTTTCTTCTCGTTGTTCTTCTTCATCGTGACACTCTTGTCAGAGCGATCGTGGTCGCCATGAAGTATTATGTATTGTTCGGCACAGATGTTATTCGCCTCACGAGCCTTCGCTATATGTTCCTGTTTATGATGATCCTGGTGCATTCATGCAAAGGACCACCCACATTTGTTTTTAAAAATATATACTGTATACTACTGTATATAGTACATATTTTTTATCCATTATAACATGAAAACAAACTCGCAACGATCGAAATTTCACTGCTTCTTATAATCTTCTAATGTTTGCACACTGTTTCAGCAAAAAAAAAATACTTTTATATAACTAATGAATTCATTTTTTTAGCCCACAGTGTAAGAAGATCTACGCCAACAATTTATCCGTCTCAGATTGTTTGTGACGTGCCATTTGCAATTTATTTGTTCAAGTATCTGCGACATCCATTAAAGAGCTTTTTAAGTGATCCAGTATTATAATGAATGATTTTCTGTTTCAGAAACACAGTTTTTGTATGTCCTTTAATTAAAATGATTTATAACGTACAATGCCACAAGAAATATTAAACAAATATTTTAAACTTTTAAAATATTTAATCATTTATTTTTCATGATCAACAATTATTTTTTTGTTTACTTTGGGTTACTTTTATTAAAGTCTAGACAGTAACTGATAAATTAATAAATAATGAGCTGATCTCGTACATTTAGTTAGAACAAAAACTTATTCATCGCAAAAATATATGGAGAAAATTGAATCACATCTGTGAAATGGTATAAAATTATTTACCTTATCAATAATATCACCCCTAAAATAAACCCTAAAATAGAACTGTGCATAGATTGATCTCACAACTAATTCCAGAATACAGGATTTCAGCAGTTATACATTATTGTAAAGGAAAATATCATTGATAGAGTTTTTTTGCTCATATTTATGTATTATATATATTCCATTCAAAAAAACCTTTGTTTTTTTTACTATATATCATTATTAATATTTATTTTTCTTTTTTCTATTTTAAATTTTCTTAACACCTTAATTATTTAAAAAAATCGTTGACCGAAATTCGAAATCATCAACCTAATTACATAAAATAATTTTATTTATTTAAAAGATAATTTCAGTTATGAAGTATAATATAAGGAAAATATTTCTTAGAATAACTTTTGATGATATAACAAATTGCTTCTTTGCAAGTGATTGCGTTCGAATATATAACCAATACCAGATATATCAGGAAGTCTTTATTTCAATCCTCGCATTGGATCTTAGAAATTGCAGCAGTTTGGAGGGATAAGTGTGGCAATATGTCACAGGGCTGACGGGAAAAAGTTGGGCCAACGATTTGATTATATCTTCTACTTGGCCAACTGTGTCCTTCCTTTATTAATATTTATGGATTAATCAAAGTGGTTCTTATGTTGCATGAGAAACGTTAAACGTAATAGTCTTAATTTTATGCGTAATTTATTGTTTATGCAGATTTATATTTTTAGACGTATGCTTTATACCATAGTCACAAGTAAAAAAATTGCGCAAAATTTTTTTTTTTTTTACCCCTTGAGCTATTGTCGCTGTACGCCTAATTGGAAGGGTAAATATGATAACAATGACGCAGAGCTTGTGTTACTCTTCGGAATACAGCCCTATTTGAATATGAGAGCGAAATTAGGTGCAACATGATAATGTTACCAGTGCAGTTGACTTAAGAGGATATCATCGTAACCAGTACTGTCTAGATACTTACTCTACTTCGTTGTTATATAATATTATTATAATAAGATATATTTATTTCATTAGCGAAATGTATTTTATTTATTTTACTCAATATATATTCATTGGTTTTCTTTTATTACAATTTCTTTCAATATGACGGAATATTTATGTAAATTGTTTTAATTGTATAAAAATATTATGAGGAAAAGATAAAACTTTATTGTAAAGACCAAAATATACTTTATTCGAGTGCCTACTTAAGAATCCTCTTTCAAACATATTTTTTTTAAATTAACAAGATAAAATTAAAGCTACCACCGGATCGGAATATAGATTCCACTTCAAATAATAGACAAGAAAAATGTGAGTAGGTGGTAAACACATTATTTTAAAAGAAACAAGTTTCATTATCTGTATAAGGGTATCGTTCTCATAGAAATAACAAAATATTTTTTTACTCATATTATTATCGATGAAAATTAATATTCTAGTTTATTTTACGAACTTTTGTCAAAACAAGCAACGTATTTTTGGTCTTGTTCATATTTCGTATAATAGTGATAAGTAAGTGAAGCAGCAACCATTACACATTATTACAAATCAAGGAGACGTATCTATTAAATGTAGATTTACATTTATATATATAAATCCAAAGTCATCCAAACTCCTCACGTCACTGAATTTTCGTACTAAATTTATGTTTATTATTCATTACATCAGCATTTGATGTAACGAAAAATAGAGCCGAGATGGCCCAGTGGTAAGAACGCATGAAGAACCAATGAGCTTGGGTTCAAACCCAGGCAAGCACCACTGAATTTTCATGTGCTTAATTTGTGATTATAATTCATTTCGTGCTTTACGGTGAAGGAAGACATCGTGAGAAAACCTGCATGTGTCTAATCTCATTGAAAGTATGCCACATGTGTATTCCACCAACCCGCATTGGAGCAGCGTGGTGGAATAAGTTCCAAACGTTCTTCTCAAAAAGGGAGAGGATGCATTCAGCAGTGAGACATTCTCAGGCTGTTACGGTACGGTACGGATTCATTTCATGCTCGGCCGTGAAGGAAAACATCGCGAGAAAACCTGAATGTTTTGAATGACAATCTTTTAAATGAGTATCAGCAATCGAACAGCGTGGTGAAATTAACTCCAAGCCTTACTCAAAAGAAAATGCAGTATATAAAACTACATATACTGACTGAAAATTTGACGTCTCACTAAGAAACATTTCTTATAAAGGTAGGTCTTTTTCTTTAAAGGGTGAGAGGAGATCGTACGGAAGTATCATTACTTTTGAAGTTATAGAGTAAGGGAAATTGATATTTGGAATCTCCTTTTGAAATTGAGAATACAAGTATTTCAGAAAGATTCATAAAAGTCAACCCTTAAGGGATCGTATATCACAGGTTTTGTATAAAATCATCAATAGTTCACTCAAAGATATCTACGAAAATAGCCGAAGTATAAAAATTTTGATTTTTATTTTTTTAATAATTGTAATAAATCATCTATAAAAGATTTCTTTTTATTATTGTTCTATATTATAAGTTTTTTTTATATATTTGCCGGGAGAAGGTAAGTGGTAGTAGAGTCCAAACGCGACGACGGTCAGTACAGTCGGGAAAAATGTTCTCACTTCAATGAATGTGCACACCTCGTTTGAAGGAACTCGGGTTGTAAGAGGAGGGGAACACGTGAGCTGGTAAGAAATTCCATTTTTCGGAAGTGCGACAAAGAAAGGAGTTGCCAAATTTCTTTGTGCGCGATGGAATTGATGTCACAGTTAGTCGGTGACATCGAGAGCCAGCACGCGTAGACTTATAAAGGAAAGGGGAAGCAGGAATTAGAGAGAATAATTCCTCAGAGCACTCGCCGTGATACAATCGATAGAATTATTATTTAGAAGTATTTCTAATTTCCCAATTCAATTTAAAACAAATGTTGTTAAAATATTTTTACCGTCACAAAGATTACATGACAACAACCAAACGCTTGATTTAATATAAACGGTAGTGAGAAATATAACTTATGAATCGAATTTAATGAACATCGTCCTTCTAATAACAACAGACTAGCATCTTAGAACTCTTTTGGCAACAAAATTCTGACAAATCCCATTTTTTTCACTTTTGTCTATGCAATAAAAAGCGATACTTCTTTTAACTTGAAGTATTACATTCAGATGAATTGCAAATTCGACATTTATACTCGACCCTTATATTAAAAAAAATAGTACTTCTATAGTTTTGTTATTTACATAATTATGCAAGAAAATCAAGGAAGAATAATTCAATTATTTTCTATAATTTACTTACCATCATATTTAGTATAATTAATTATTATTACTATAATTGTCTTGTAACTTTAAATATATGTTTTAAATAAATAATGATGCAACTGTATAATTAGACGAATAACCTCAGATTTCAGGGAAACTTACCGTAGGATGAAATTCTGCACCTTGTTAATAATAATTAGGTGACGTCGAGTATGTACGACGCTGATATTTATCGCTTCGATGAAATGAAATTCGTTTGTACTGGAAATGTTATAGCAATAGTTACTTCTGTTAATACCTAGCTATTCATATTATATCGATCGACCTATAAAGTTGTACAGCTGGTGCTTTGTTAAGCAGTGATTCTCTCTCACTGTCAACAATGATTTGATATTCGAAAGAAAAAATAAAGCTAAAGGCTTTACTTACTAATGGTAAACGACTTAATAATTATTAAGAATAATTATAATGCATTTATGATCCATTCATCATAATCATTAAGCCTATTTGCTGTAAGCAAGTTTATAATATCATATATATATTTATAGTTTTATAATTTTTACATAGTATTAAGGCAAATATGGCAATTCTATCAAAATCTCTTTTTATTTTTACGACATCCCAAAAGAATATGCAACCTTGGGCTACACGCTTTTAAAAAGTATCTAGGATAAATATTTACTCACCGCTTTGCTCGGCGTGAGTTTTTACCGAGATAAAAAGGTATATTGAGTACTAGTTATATGCTATATCTTTTCAAATAATCATCGATCGGTCGTTTTGCAACTGATCGTGAAGGAAGGACAAATCCAAACACATATATAATAACAATAGAGATAAAGATGCTCAGACGAACGCAATATATCGTGTTCAAGAAAGTTTTCTGAAGACGGCCAGGGTATCATCTGGCGGTATCTCATATAACTTGCGATTTTCTTGTCGCATTAAACAGACAAATCTCGGAAACTATTTTGGCGACATCTGGCCACTGTCGGTTCTTCAACAATGATTTTAGTTCGATAATAATATAATTCCAACAAACCTATTATGTATTCCGATTTATAAATTTTAGACTACCGATAATTCATCTTATTATATTATATATATATATATATATTTTAAAAGCTGAGTATTGACTATATAATAATTAACAAATCAAACTATACTGGTATTTCGATAATGAAATGATCCTTCTCAGCTACGCACTCATCGTGTGTGTTAAAAAGGAGTATACATATAACACGACTTTAATAAGAATGAAACTTATTTACTTTTAAATATTTTATAGCAAGTAAGTACGCGGGGTACGGCCAATAAAATATATAAACACTTTAAGCAGTAGTATTAATAGTAGATGTCGATGAAGTTTCGTAGAAGTTTTAAGAGGAGTCATTGCTTCACGCTCGAATTGCGGATACCTTTGTCGTCGGTTTAATGAATTGAAGTTGTTTAAAGTTTCTTGTATCTAGAACTGATATCGGATTTAAATTGGAACGAGTTCTAATGACGCCATCGCAGAAGTCGCACTTCAGAATTTTTTATTGCGACTCGTTTTAATTAAAAACCGCCGTTCACTCGAATCAATTGAAGAGGACGAAGTAAATCGCTTTGCTGGCAGCCCTTTGGTCTAGACTCGTTCTAACATTTACGATAATTCTATAGAGGTGATTTATGGAACGATATTTTACAACGACTTATTTAATTTACTTTTAGATAATATTAAGATTTTGTATTACATCAGCAGATATCCTTATTTTGTCATTGGATTTCATCGTATAAAATACGTCTCCGGTGTATGAGGCTTATGATGTATGACGAGGGTTGTAATAATTGACACTTTTATTATAACGTAGAGGACCCTTTCAGAAAAAAATCGATAGCCCTTGTACACATAGTAATAATCATACTAATATTACAAAGAGGTAAGTTTTGTTTATTTATAACTAATGAGATTATTATATAACTTCATACACGAGAGCGTTCGCTTAATAACTCCCCGAGCGATAACTTTATCTCCAATTTGGTTGACATTTTTATAGCAATTATAAGGTAAAAAAATATGAGAGGTTTATCTATCTACATATACCAATAAGAAAGAATACACCTAAATAAATATAATGTTATAAGCAATAATGATGAATGAATAAAAAATATGTAATTGGTAAATATTTTGTGATGTAAAAAATATAACTTTTTCATCATAACATCCTTAGCTTTCATATTAGGCAGATAATAAAATTCGAAGGTAAATTTTATTCGAAGACGAAACAAATGTGTGTTGCTACAAAGGGAAACTATCTACAAGACTCTATTTAACTGCTAACGAAGGGGAAGGAAGTATGGCAAATTCTCTTTTCCTTGAAACATTTTATAGTGACGCTTTTGTGGAAATGCTGCCATGAATTTGTATTAGGCACTGCGACTAACGAAGGAGGATTTTTTCAATGCAAGAATTTAGTTAAACGAACTGCTATGACTATTTGAAATGTACACTGAAGTTTCAATGTTGATTTATTAAATGAAACTCCTACAAAGTATCCTTAATGTTATAATAACTTTATCATTAAATTTATACATGTCGATGAACTAAATAATTTTATTTAGATTCACAACTCCTCATTACGATGTTCTCATTGGAATTAACCTTATTGGTATAGTGACTTACTTATAAGGCTTCGAATTCCTGGAGTCATACCCCGATCAGAACAATTAAAATTTTTGGGTTTTTCTGTAACAAATTCAGCCCGAAGTTAGAAGGTTGGTAGAGAAAATCCGATGTCTCATGTAAATCATAATAAAATTAATTAACAGTTTTCAAAATTGCAAAAACTACATGAAAAATATTCGAATATAAATTGACTCAAATAGCAAGAATAGACGGTTGATGTCGTAAGCAGATCAAATCGCACACCGACAAATTGTTATCTTTATTTTCGTTGAACATATGTTATCTATTACTTAAGATACCATACAAATTTCTTTCAGTACTTTTTATAATAAGATTATTCGAATTTTAAGAAAATATGACCTTTAAAATTTATCATTACTTATGTATTTGTTATAAAAATACCAAGTTTTTCACTTGATTATAACTATTACTTTAATATGAAATAGGAATGTTTATTTTACAATCTACAAATGTCCTTAAACATTATTTTCGCAGAATATGTTTCACTGTCAAACACCACAAAACTTCGCTAAAACACCTCAACTTTCTGACGTTTTCCCTTGAAACCACCGGAGCTCGTTAAAATTCGGAAGGCCTCATATCTCCAACATATGTATGTTAATCTGAGCCATTTTCCAGATATGCGAAAAGTTTACAATGTCTAACTTTACTAACGTTATTTTAGAAAATATTATTATATTTTTTGTAACATATAAAAATAGAATAAATTATGTAATTATACTTTTATATGATTTTTTTTTTCAAAGGGGTAAAAGAGACAAAGTTTCTAAAATATATTTTTTTACAGTCAAACTATTATCTTTTTAAAACAAATTTGAACTAATCTATGGTATTCTTCTCCCTATTATATATTTTAAATTCAAGACTAAGTTAGATATTATACGAGTATTAGTCTATTATATAAATATGTATATATAATCAATATTAAATATGCTGTTAGATTTTCCTCCAATATTAAATGGTTTCTCAGAGTTTGACCTTTTGGTGATATATGTAATTAGCTGTGTACATTATAAAAACCTTAATAAGTGTTCACTTATAAAACCTTAATAAGTGTTCACTTATTAAGGTTTATGTTTGAACTTACGATTTCATCTTCAAAATCCTATAAATATTTTTTGATGTAATTTAATTTCGTTTTAATAAATTTATCATATGGCAGAATAGATTTTTCCTTTTGTTAATTCGTTATAAGTCTATAAAAAATACAGTCTAATAAATTAGAATCAAGGCGCCGCGGCAGATAGGGAAGGAGGACAGCGTCCTGAAGCCATTCCCTTGATAATAAATTGCTGGCGAAACTTTCTAAACTATTTTAGTTGCTTATTTCTTTCAAAAATTATCGTAGTTAAATTAAGTGGCGGGTCAAACATTTAAAAAAATATATATGACTATTATGATTATAAATGATTCATATTGTATACACAAATATAAATAATAAGAGCAAAAGGGGATTCCTCTTTTAGTTACGTATATAATTATATTCTAATAAAAAAGTACAAATATTGTTATAATACTGAACTATTCTTATGTATTCAATTTTACATTGTTATAATTATAATGTGATGAATTTATAATATCAGCAAAAAAAAACAAGAATACTGTAAAATATTAACTGTACGCTTTCAAAACACTTTATTTTTAAATGTACTAATATTTAAGCCAGTCGACAGCAATAAGAAAACTTTTGTATTTTTTTTATATTTGTGAATTCACTGATAATAATCAAGATGTACGAGTAATATGTATGTACTAGGCAGTGCGTGATTTCGCAATCCGTCACCGACAGGTACCAAGTTATCTCGAGTATTATTCTATGCACCGGGCTCCTTAATTACACCGCACGGTCACACGGATACTACCAATAGCTGTTACCAGATACATTACTAAACTTGATAGTATCGCTTGATTGGATCGGCGCCGGAGTAAAATAGATTTTAAATCGAATCTTCCATATTCCTGGTTTATTTTTAGGTTCTTCGATACTTCGCAGATGTCCATTTTAATGTCATTAAATATGAAGAAAAGATATACCCAAGAATGAAATAAGCATAGAAATCTAAGGCATTCGTCGCTTTATTTTTTACCGCTGCGTTTTTTAATATGAGCGATGATATAAGACGTTTAACTCATACTTACCTCTAAAAATAGATAAAAACAATTATATACATAAGATATTTTTATTTCTGAATAAAAAAACAATACAAAAATAAAATGTGTTCTTAAATAAAGTCTTAATAACAATTATAATAAAACATGCTGTTTGTTTCATACAATGGAAATAAACTTTTGAAAACAAATTACTCGTACGCTCGAATTAAACCAGACTAAGACGTAACTGCTTTTGAGATTAGAAAATTGTTCAGTTCTGTTTTCTATTTAATCTAATCTAATATAATTTAGTATTTCTTATGTTTTCTACATCCGATGAAAAAAACGAATAACTTAAAAGGTCACTTTCATGTCTGGCTATCCGTCTGTCACATCTACCATATTCATGAAAATATTAGAGAATATGAATAGTGCCCAGTGGTAAGACCGCGTGAATCTTAACCGATGATCGTGGGTTAAAACCCGGGCAAGCACCACTGAATTTTCATGTGCTTAATTTGTGATTATAATTCATCTCGTGCTTTACGGTGAAGGAAAACATCGCGAGGAAACCTGCATGTGTCTAATTTCACTGAAATTCTGCCACATGTGTATTTCACCATTAATTGGAGCAGCGTGGTGGAATAAGCAGTGGAACATTCACAGGCTGTTACGGTTATGGTATGAATATTAATATTATTAAAGAAAATGTACTAAAATCATACGCAACTGAACTTACAACTCAACCGATTGAGAGACGCTCTTTAAGAAATATTTAAGATTAAAATAAATATTATTGTTATGCTTATCAATTTTTTTTTCATGTGTCATACTTCCTAATATTTTCAAGAATATGGTGGGTGTGACAGACGAATAGCCAGACATTGTACTTTCATTATTATTATTATTTAATTGGGATTACAATATCCTTCTCTTCTTATTTCGTTTCATATCTACCGAATCACTCGAGTCCGACACTTGGTTTATTCAAAACTTCTTTATTATTAAAGTAAAAACTTTTTTTAAAAAAAATAATTTGAATTATTTATCATTAAATGAAATAATATACAACAATTATACAATACTTCAATTTATGGTTTATAATTAAATTATATGAAATTACAAAATAAATAATATATTTGTAGCTTTATCCTCGTTATGTGACTAAATTTTAATCACCGTTTGAGATGCTAAAACAAGTGGATTTGAACCAAATATGTGAATATGTGCATGTTTTTACATAAACAAAAAAATCGATAAAATCTTGACATATTTTCACATAACCAGCATGGTTGATACGAGCTTTCTTCTCGACAGAAAAGGATGTTTTTGATAATGTATGGGATATTTCCTTTATTAATGTACAGTTTCGTATAAATTAACTTTATGTACAAACGAAACTCAAAAGAAAAGCAATCTAAATTAGACATTCAGTACTAATTTACTTTGATAATCTGCTAAATCCTTTATACAACGCAGTAGGAACATAGATAGCAAGGCTTTGTATCTGCAATGCAAATAGAGTACATCAGTATTCAACACACTTGGTCGTAGACTCGCCGGGAACTAATTTCACATATCATTTAAAAAAAACATACAACAAATCATACTAATATGTTCAACTGGATAATTCTTAATTGTTAGTGTGTTTAATTAAAAAGGATATCCAAAACGCAACTTGTATTATATTTTATTATTATTATATTATTATTAATATTTATAGTAATTTAAAAATTAAATACTCCAAAAGTATTATTAAAATATTGTAAATATTAAACTAATTTTTAAAGAAAATTAAAATAATTACAATTACAAGATAAACTTTCGGAATATCATGAAAAAATAAAATTGAACGTAGTTTTTCAGTAAAAACCTTTACAAACTTTCATACAATTAAAACTTGAAATATGCAAACTCGACGCTTCTATCATTTTGTAATTCATAAGGTTCTTAATTAGATTTGTTCTCGTCCGTAACTTAGCGTAATTGGTTAGTTTTATTAATCCGATCGTATACCGACACGTAATTACTTACGCACACTACGTGCTGACTGGTGGTTCATTAGTAAATCCAATCAATAATAGTTTGTGAATTAAGAATGAGTGAGCTATTGTAAATAATGATAATTATTTTATTTTGATATACGATGTTGATGATGATCAGCAGGTCATTGACCTTATTAATAATTATCATTGCGATCATATTATATTTGACAACATAAATTTTTAACACCTAAAGTAACTATTGTATCTGAGTTTATATCTAATCTTAATAAAACGAGCTAAAGTCGTTAGTCAATAACAAGACAAAACCGTTATGCATGAGGTATACTTATACATAAGAAGTTTTACTTTGAGAATACATTTAGTTAAGCCGTTGGAACTACACACAGCTTAATAATAAGTACACACAACTGCCTCCCTTTGTTCCCAGCCATGTCAACTCAAAATGCTTTCTTGGTGCGGCACTAAATTAAATCCTGAAAGGCAAATAGTCTTAGTCTAATGAAATTTTTCCTTATCAAGCTAATACGGTCACGTTCACTCGCTCCTAAATTAGATTCTCCTTCGAGTGCACTGTGTCAACTGTTTATCAACTTAAAGCTTGTTTTCTTAAGTAAAATCGGCTTAAGGAATATTGTTGAATACAGTTATTAAAATTATATTTACACAAATTTTACTAAAAATATATTCTTGTTGAATACAGTCATCATACTTACATTTTCTCACTTGTTTAAACGACTGGCCAACCTCGGCCATATTTTTATTATATTGCGCATATTTAGTATTCTTTACTAGCTTAGTCGCGTTTAGTTTTTTTTATATTTATCATGGAGTAATTATTGCCCGAGTAACTTATATAAAATAAATATTTAAAGGTTGTTTTAAACATATATTATATTACAAACTTTTATAATGTTATCTATTATTGTATAACATATACATATTACTATAGCGGTCTTTGTATATAAAAGACGTAACCCGTGTATGTCGTGTGAATATGTTATTTGTGCCTGTTATATTAAATCCTAACTTCTTCTATACAAATAAATAAAATGTAAGTATCTGTCTGTGACTTCAAAATAACTGCCTCTTTTAAAGTCAATATGATTATTTGCGAGTCATTTTTTTTATAGAATAGGAAGGCGGACGAGCATATGGGCCACCTGGCGTAAGTGGTCACCAAACGCCCTTAGACATTGGCACTGTAAGAAATGTTAACCATCGCTTACATCGCCAATACGCCACCAATCTTGGGACCTAAGATTTTATGTCCCTTGTGCCTGTAATTACACTGGCTCACTCACACTTCAAACCGGAACACAACAATACCAAGTACTACTGTTTTGCGGTAGAATATCTGATGAGTGGGTGGTGCCTACCCAGACGAGCTTGCACAAAGCCCTTCCACCAGTAAAGTCTGTCTGAATGTCTGCTTATCCAGGCTAATATTTGAATAGGCTAAAAATTACAAATTGAAATAACTGAATTATTATAAGGAACATTTTAAGGTTCAGTTTGGTCTTTATTTCATCTAAATCGGTTGAGTCTATCAAAAGTTATAAAAACGTACATATATTTTTCGTTATAATATATATTGCGGCCATTAACCCATAGATGGCGATATGCTATATTTGTCCATTTCTGAAACGCGGTCTCCAGATTTTCCTGAGTAGAATTAACTTCTACCATACACATTAGCGTTTCGTGTAAATGTGCGTTGTCGTTATTCAGTTGTCGTTTCATCTGATTGTCTTATTTTTTTCATTAATTTCGTTATTACAATTTAAAATAAATTAAATACTATGTGGCTTTGGGTTGCAATTATTACCTAGGTTGTAATTTTGTTCTATTAGTCTTAAATTCTTAAGTAATGTTTTTGTTTTGAATTTTATAGATTGTTACTTTTTTATATGTTTACCTATTCCTTAGTTTTAGATACCTTTCAGTTTAAAGAACCCCATTTCCTGTGAAGGTATCGTTACAATAAATAAAGCACAGGGAAAGACATTCAAGTATATCGGAATGGATTTAAGGGAATGCTGTTTTTCTCACGGCCAATTGTATATTGTCCTATCTAGTTCCGGGTGCGGCGAAAACCAATAAATACTAATATTCCACGAAATAAAACTTTTAGTTTTTTGTATATACTGAAATACTATGTCTACTTTTAGTGATTTCTTTAAGTTATACGCGGGTGAAACCGCGGGAACAGCAAGTACACATCATAAATACAACAATATAAGTTATTTCTTCACGCTTCATGATAACTAAAATATAAAATATTTAAAAAAAAAATCTTTTTTTAATAAATGTTTTAATTAAACGACGTCTATTATAATTAAGTACAGGTGTATTTGAAATAGGAACAAAGACTAAATATCAACAAAGAGATTTCAGTTCTGTCTTGCGTTATTACGATTGTCTATTATAACTATAGAGAATAGGAATTTACACTCGATTTTGAAATTGCTTTAAAATTACACCCCTAATATTTTTTTTATATTTTTATTTGGTTTTAATATAACTAACCGATTTGCTCTTGGTAGCAGTATGTATAAAGCTATTTCAAAAACTAAAAGGTCTTTTTTTCACGCAGTCGAAACCTTCAGGTACCCAGCCCCATGAGGGGGACCGGCTTATATGGGATTCTTACCCACTAAAACCATTGCAATGACCGTCCTCGACGCGGATCAGAGAGGCCCCGGGATTCGCGGCCCCTCTCGTGCTATGGTCCGCTCGGCGAAGCCCTCCACATGGGGCGAAGGTAATCTCTCCCCCCCCACCACACACTTCTCGTCAGCATACGGCGGAACGAGGCCATTCCGGATGCCGTCTTACTTCGATGAGAAATGCTATCAGAACTACTTTTTTTTCAACGGTTGAAGTCTACTGAAATTTCACTCGTGTTAAACATTAAACCGCCCCGTAGGTCAACGCGTCTACTACATAAGGTGGGCTTGTCGGACTCACCAACGCTGTAGGCGCCAGAATACCCACCAAAAAACCAGCGATACCCACTCCGTATTTTCGGAGGACGTCACGGGATCGCTTGCGCATACTATTGGGACATTCCGACGGTAGGTCCGCTTCTGCAGGCCTTCAAATCTAAAGGTTCTCAGGGTACAGAGACTTCCTAGCCCCAGCGATACTTACGGCGGGGGGAGAACACGCTCGCGCTCCGCGGCCTTCTTCTGAGACATGACGTTTGCAGAACGAGACTATCTCCTCCCACCACCTCTCGCTACCATGATCATGGAGTTTATCACGCTCGGCAGCGAAAGGTCTCCTACAATTGCCACCAGGGAATGACGCTGAGGCCCCCATGCGGCACACTCAATCAGGGTGTAAAGCACCGTGTCCGAAGGCGCACCGCACTCATGGCAGAAGGGTGCCACTTCCAAATATCATTAACCTACCTCAATAATTGGAATGTTATAGATGTTTCAAATCGGACTGGTAGTTCCATAAATTCAAATTCGTTCAAATATTTCAATTTTAAAATATAAGTATGAATTCGCTGTTATACGAGTAAGTATGTTTTTTTAAATGTACTGAATTAAAAATGTATTACAGTAGACATCCAATCAACAAGGATCGAAGTTTACAGATGTTAGTCTCTTTGGCACGGTCGAAAACGTTTAATTAGCGCTTTTGCATCTCAATTGCGAGACGAGAAACTTCTCTATAAAGTCCAAAATCCAAATTAATCAGCATTAGCACTTTCGTGAACTTATCTGATGCACAATTTCTGCCGGCTAACAATTTCGCTAATGAGCGCTGTACGGGAGATAATATTTAAATATGTATTTCGACTAAGCCAAGTTTGTTTAATATATATGTTGTATTTGGATTTTAGCGTAAATTAGTAATAAATTAGTTACTATAATATAATGTTACAGAACCTAATTAAAAAAATAAGCAACTAATCGTATTAAACACTCAGTAATTTTGCTCTTATATGAATTTAGGCGTTAATTACAAATGTAAATATAATTTTATTTATATTTTATAATATAATTTTTAAACAATTTAATATGTGTAAGTGTTTTTAATATGTATAATTTTTAGTAATTGCAGGAACTGTAATAATTAATAGTTCGTATACAGTTTTTTTTTTTATTATTTAAATAAATATTCTAATACATGTTAGTAAACATCATATCATAACTATCACATATTATAAGCAGTAGGTAAAATAAATAAGATTTATAACCTGTTTTAAAGTTGTTTTACAATAGCAATCAATATCAATCGTAAGATAACCACAACACATTAATTAGTTCGCGGATGCCTCAATAGATGGCGCTGCATGTATTTTACATCGCGCTATCGTTTGGTTCACTTGTCAACTATAAGTTGCGTCGACAAAGCGTACGTGTCGATCTTTCTAAAGGTTACAATGGGGAATGATGATCGGAACAAGCACGCGTCTGCGTGATGTCCGTCGCCGATTGTTACGCATTCAGGCGGGCTAAAATCCTTCTGACCCCTAAACCTATTCACTACAAATGTTTTGTAGTGTATTGAAATAGAAAGATCCACTTTAAAATATAAACATAGTTACAATGGTATCTTACACTGAGTTACTGACGATTGAGTGAATGGGTAAAAGACACCTAATATGTCAAGATTTGAAGCTTCTTATAGTTCTTATTCCCCCAGTCACCACGCTGCTCCAAAAGGAGGGTTCATGGATACACCTGTGCCAAAATCCCATCCGAGGTTTCCGATTTTTCTATACCATTAGGTGAATTACAAATAGGAAGATATTTCGTAAAAAACGTATTATGATATTTTTTTATGAAATAGTCACACCATCCATACACTTATCACGAAACACTTAAAATAACAACTAAAATAAGTAATCAAATTATACGAACAAAATTGATCTTCAATATATACTTATATAAACCAATTCGAACTTTATAATAAATTGATAGTAATATAATAATGTTATTAAAATAACAATTTAATTAAAATCAAAAAACTATTCAAATTATTAAAACAAAAACTCAAAATAACTCGGTATGGGCTTACAAAGTAGCACTCAAGAACTTCAAAAGTATTTCTATCCGGCAAAGTTTGGACGTGTATTCAGAATATCAGCTTAATTAAATTTACTATAACAACAACACAGAATTTTTACTCGAACATGCATTTACAAAACTAATAATATATTTAATAGTCTATTATATAATCTAAAATAGCCCTTCAAATTATTTTATTACGTAATTATTTTATTTGTTCTGAGTTAAGGCTGGCCGAATATTCGTGACGGTCTTTTAGTCCAGTTAGTGGGGATTATTATCTTGCAAAAGGTGGTGTAGCTACAAGGTTTGTACTCTGATAAACAATCCAAGTTTGTGACCTTGAAGTGCCGCCGCTAGCGTCGCCATCTTGGATGAAGTCTGTTTATAATCTGTTTTTTTTCAATATAATACCTCAAGTTGATCCTACGACTACACGGTTGTATTGGTTAAAACTCACACTAAGCCCGACGAAGGGGCACGACATTTTAAAATACACTCTGCCAGCTGCCTAAAAAAATCGTACCCAATTATAATGTTAATTGTCATAGAATGTATTAATTGTAAGCCGTTGGCTTCCTAAATATAAAAATATCCATATTTGTTACATTATTTCATGGTATATATACCCTTTAGTTTAATTATGATTTTTACATTTTTAAATACAAATAATACAAATTAAGGGATCATTATTCAAACAACTATAATGAAAACTTGTGTATTAATTATTCGATAAATTAAATTTAAAAAAAATCTATGTGGTGTTAAATTATCAACAATCAATATTTCATACAGGTTGTTTCAACTTTACAAACTATGACGATATTATAAAACGGATATGACGAAATTAGCATGGTTCCAAATTTAACTCCATTCCAAATTCCAGCCTAAAAAACAATACGCCCGGATTCGCAATACCAAGCAAGTACTCTATTCTAGTGACAATGATTGGCATTTCAATTTGGTCGGGCTATTTCTCAGTATTTCCGGGGAATGCGTCGATAAACTTTCCAAAAAAAACGATAAGCTGTTCATTTCTTCTCTTACTATATCATGAAATTCTTTCATTTTTTATAAGACGAGTGTTAATAATAAATGACGTAATAATTATAATTTTTTTATTTATTTATTACTTCGAACCTTTTTTTTACACTGGAAAAACTCTTTACGCGTTTCCCCCACGGGGACAGTGGGGGGGTATGTGGAACTCACCGTTGTCCAAGGCACCGAGTGCGCCCGGAACATCAGAATACCCACGAAAAAAGCGGTACCCTTTCCATCTTAACGAGGAGGCCTCGGGATCGCTTGCGCTTGCTACCGTAACGAACTACTGCGAACCTTACCTAAACCTAACCTAACATTTTTTTAGAAACTTGTAAACTCCACTATGCTAACAATTTAACTTCTATTTATTTTTACTTTGTACTTACTTAGTCAAAATAATTGTACGGTATCTTTATTTATATACACATTTTTTGGTCATTTAAATATTGCTTGCAATATCGCTTATCGCTTGTCGCCTAAGTATGGTTCCTTAATCTTTATTGTGAAAATATAAAATAGCCAAAACAAAATATATATTTTTTTATATATTATAAAATTAATAATTATATTACAATACCTTAAGCTAACATACCAAGAGAGGGCACCTCTTTGTATGTTATCATTTTTATATATATTGAGACCGGCCTTATGTCGTGTGTTCAGTGTACTTGTGTACGTGTGTTCCCCCTTGAGTGTAGTCCCAGTTTGAAAAACGATGCGGTACAGGGTAGTCACGTAAGCTACCCTATATCGCCCTACCCTAACGCCCTATACCTTTAATCAAGTGTACTATCTAACGACATTTCGAATCGTCAATCAACTTGAAAACGTAATGTTTGTCGTACTCGCAAAATACATCTAATTTTGTTTTATTGACACATCTCAATATATATTTTATAATTATAAATGTTACGAACAAATGTACAACAATAAGATCTTAATTAAAGATGTGAATTAATTTATGTTCTTTGTTAAATAACATAAATGAAATATTTCTCTGAAGAAACTCGAGAACTTTTTTTTTATGACTAGCTTATAAGGCAACCGATCTAGTAGAAGTCCTGGGTTCGAGACCCAGTACACACCAATGATAAATTGATTTGAGTATTTCTATCAATAATTACTTAGTAGCAGTCCGAAATAAATAAAATAATATTCGTGTGCGCTAATACAATGTCACTAATCATACGCCAATGCACGAAGAGAAAAGTGTATTAATTATGAATACACCTGCAATGTTACAACTGCACTTTTCATCCAACTACTCCAAGTAATACGATGATCATAATGATAAAGGCTTTGTGATTTTCCAGAATCCCATGATTGCGTTGCTTAATTTCACCTTACAAGAAAGAACGACTGTCAACACAAAACGTAAAATAATAAAAAATAGAATAATAACATTATTTAAGAATGATAATTATTTAAAGTCACATCAACATAACACAAAAAAAAAAAACAAAAATATTTTTATGTTGTAAGATTCATCCTATAGTGATCAAACTACGAGTATGATGAGTTGTTCTGCATAGGAACTTAAGTAGGCTCATAATTACGCTAACTATTTCAACTGAATTTAGATTGATATATGTAGATCAATGAATCAAAATCAATTCATACCATTTTTCTTATTACGTATAAAATATTTATAATTACGTATAAAATTCATGCTTCGGCTATTAACTATATTAGTATTTAATTAACCGTCAAAATAATATCGTAAAAATAGATCATATCCGACATATCGTCGAGCACTAAAGTAGACAGGTTTATAGATTGTCCTCACGTTAAATTTTCAGCGATATTTCAAAACAAATTAAGGATCATATGCATTGACAAGGCTTCATAAATACCACTAAATGGCATATGAAAATGCATTGTGAAAAGCGTTGAAAATATCAGCCATCGGGTTTATTACGCTATTTATTTCGGGCAAACTGTCAACCGTTATACGAATGAGAGCAATTAAGGTAGTAAATTAACATGAGAGCTCAAATTCTGTCGCGTTCGCTTCGAACGAATGAACGAAAATATTGTCTCACGATCTAAAAGCTATTTTCGAATAACGTTAATCAGTTACTGAAGCGTAAAACTGATAAGTTTCCTCGATAATTAGGTTAATGGTTAATTTTTTTTGTTATCGTTATAGGGACATATATTAACCTTCCCTGCTATTAAGGGTTACAATATAGGAATCAAATCTACTATATATATAATATATTTGGTATTTGTAATTTTATATCACTTTTTCCAAATAGCCTCCCAAATTAAAAACAGATCCGGGTAATTACTAATGACTTTCAGATTTGTGTTTTGTCTTATTTTTTCTTTAAGTAGTGTTAGGTGAATATGAAAAATGTTCAAATAAAACTGTCAATAAATATAGCAATAAAATTCAGTTTACTTCAAGCCTGAGATCATAAAATTTATTATAAAACATTTGCCATTGAGTCTTATTTGTCTTACTTTCACTTTTATTGTTGAACGCAATTTATCTTAGAAGTATCTTTACAGCTTTATGTCTGGGGGAGCAGGCAACGCGTCTCAGACATAGCATAGTTCACCTTCAAGCCGATATAAAGCTTTCATCGGATATAAGACGTGATCTAGCGAAAGAAATATATATTTTCTTGAAAGTGACGTTTTATTTCTTTTGTCAAATAAAATTGATAAAGGTAAACCTTTGTCGTTTTACTTTTTAAAAGGACATATACATTTCAATTGTAAATATATTTTGTTTTCTTTAGCATGATATCGTTTTCATTCAAACAAAAGCATTACCAATTATTAGACAACAGATACATTCAAGTGAATTTATCCTACACAATGGTTTTCAACTGAACAACAAACGAGTTGTTTGGCCTGAAATCAAGAACTTCATTGTTCGTTCTTCTTTGTAGCTCAGCCATTGTTTTTATAATAAAATCATAAATACAAATAATATAGCTCAATAAAATCAGCAAACGAACAATTAAATGAGGAACAAAATTATTAGCAAAAGGACGAATAATTGTAGGTATAATATTGAGATCAATGAACTTTCTGCGGCAGAAATTCGCCTGATATAAATTATTTTCCTATTGACAGATTAAAACATTGGTACTCGCTATTAAAGTTGGTGGAAGTCCATGTTGATGTTGAATGTACCTTATACACTGGCCTCCAAAAAAATCGACCCACCTACATTTTTTGTAAAAAAGCTATCGTATGGTTTTAAACTACCACATATTTATATTTTTAAGATTGATAATGAAAAAATGCAATTGTAGGATTGTACAAAAACAGAAATAGTGCGCAAAAAATAGGTTTTTAGGTAAATATGTGACAAAACACGAAAACACAAAATTTTACGCAATTTTATTTTTTTGTGTACAAAACGATTATGCCGTTTGTTTTTAAATTTGATTGCCTAAATCTTACTTTAATAGGGAGTGTTTCCTCCTCTTGACCTAATCACTGCCTGCATACGCCTATTAAGTGACCTGATTTGCTTTTTAATGTCTTCCTGTGGGGTCCGTTGCCATTCTTCAGTTAGGGCAGCTTCCAGTTGATTCAGGGTTTCTGGAATTGGATTTCGTGCTCGAACCGTACGTTTTAGCTTGTCCCAGAGGTGCTCTATCGGGTTTAAGTCCGGACTATTGGCTGGCCACTGCATAACTGGAATTTCGACTTCCCTGAGATAGTCTTTAACAATTCTAGCGACGTGAGGTCGTGCGTTGTCGTGCATAAGTTGGAAATTATCCCCAATATATCCAGCGTAAGGCATCACATGAGGCTCCAGAATGTCCGTTATGTAAGTTTCAGCATTAACAGCACGATTACGGAAAAAAACCAGCTCTGTGCGTCCCGTCAAAGAAATACCTCCCCAAAACATTGTAGAGCCTCCACCAAATCGGACTGTTTCTCGAATGCAACACTGAGAGTAGCGTTCTCCTGGCCTTCGCATACGTTGCGTCACGTCGCCACGTTACGTCGTCCATCAGAGCCTACTAGAGACATTCGGCTTTCATCACTGAACAATACTGTCTCCCATTGGTCCAGTGTCCAATCGACGTGCTGCCTAGCAAATTGTAGTCTTGCTTGTCGATGGGATGCTGTGAGTTTTGGTCCTGTTGCTGGCTTGTGAGGGGTTAAGTTTTGCTCTCGAAGTCTTCTTCTTACAGTATTTTCACTCACAGACACTCCACGACTTTCTCGGAGTCTACCTTGAACGTCAACAGCCGAAAGATGTCGGTTTCTTAAAGACGTCAAACCAATAAAACGGTCATCGGTCGGGTTCGTGACACGCCCCCTGCCAGATCCTGGTCTCCGGCGATACTCCCCAGTCTCCAAGTAGCGTTTGTACACTCTTCGCACCGCTGAACGACTTAATTTTAGTGTTCTAGCCACATTTCGCTGACTTAACCCCTCATGAATAAGAGCTACGACTTGAGCAGCTTCTGCTTCAGTAGTATACATTTTTTATGTTTAAACTTATTAAAATTATTGTTTCAACAAAGTTTCATACACTTAATCAATAATAAACATCGAACCGAGATGACTCCGCGTTAAGAACTGGAAATAAACTAACCATGCGCTTTGTGCACAAAGTAACGATTTCTTATCAATACTTTAAAAATATTCCAAATATCCTCAATAACACTTACAAGTCAAATCCAAATCAATATCAAGTGGGTAATAAAATGTTAAATGTATGTCCCATAAGTAAAACAATCCACCTAGGTCGTCGCATAGTTAAGATAACAACTTTGTAAGTAAAAAAATATGGGTGGGTCGATTTTTTTGGCGGCCAGTGTATATGAATATAGTAAATGATTTTGGTAACGGGTAATATCAAAGTCTAGTCATCTGTGAGATATTTCAGTGCACAAATATGTGCAACATAAATGATCTCTCATAATCCGACAATCGACACATGTTTGACCTACATCGCCACGCGTTGTCCAAGGCACTGGAGTGAAACACTGCCAACTTTTTTTCTTCAAACTGTCATTGAGAATACCTAGACAGAAAAACCCGATAAGTTTATTGATCCAGTCGGAGATTTTATTGTTTGTATACATGGTCTGGGTAGGTACCACCCACTCATCAAATATTCTACTGCCAAATAAAAATGCATATTGTTGTGTTCCAGTTGGAAGGGTGAAGCAGAAACTTCAGGCACAAAGGTATAACATCTTAGTTTCCAAGGTTGGTGGCGCATTAGGAATGGTTAATATTTCTCCATCAGGTGGTCCATTTGCCCACTTGCAATCTTATAGCATATCAAGTTGCACGGAATACAGGCACGCGCTCCATGTCATACCATCTGTCTAATATATTCTTTTGAACGTCAATCACTTTATAATGATTCGGTCACAATTCCGTCATCGAATATTTCATCCACAATCGAAATTATATTTTTTTTTCAAACTCGATAAAGTTCAAGTCGCTACCCAGTTATAGCTGAGCCCCTTGTTGTGTATCTTTAATAGTCTTTTTAATCGTGATTATTTCGTATTTTCGTAATAGTAATTTACAGAATATTTTTATTATTATAAAAGTATTCTATTTATAGTTTTAGATTTTTTTACAGTGGGGACAAACAAGTTTATAGAAATAAAAATAAAAATAGCTATTGTATAAACCATGACCGCATGGAATGATGACAAGAATGCAACCAACATTTCTCCGTTCAATCGCAATTCCAATCACCTGGGCGAAAAATGAACCTGCCATCCTGTCAACAATGGAAAGTGTTAAATATTTTGTTATTGCTATTAAATTTGCATTATATATAAATTAAAAACCTTTATCCGAATTCAATATTTAAACAATGTACTAAGATGATACATGTCAATATACGTCACATATCGGAAAATCAAACCGAGGTAGGAAATAAAAATTTACGAACAAAGTTATAAAAGGTAGGTGCGGGTAATAAGGCATTGCGGGTAATAAGGCCTAAATAACAAAAATAGTATTTAAAATGATCGTATTCGCTGGAAGTCACCCTTGTAGGTAGTTAACCCTCATAGATGTCGCTTCACACTTGTCGCTACGTGTTGGCTTGCTCTCTGCCACCAATGACACGTTATTCATCGTGAGGAGCAGTTGCGCGACTCAAATAATAAGAATTCGTCTGAATCAATCGTAAGTATTTTTTTTAAATAATATACTTATATTATAACTTCAGTTTTCTTTCATTCTTGGTTTCTATGAACTTGATGTTTAAAAAATGTATCATAATAATTATTTATTTAATCTTTATTTATACATGGTATCAGCGGGTATTAAGGCCTACCGAATTCATTCGTAGACCTTATTACCCACCCTCCTTTTTTGCCCAAACATTTGTCTGTTTTAACAGTTTATTTCATTTGTTTTTCAGAATGTTAGAAATGTAAACAAGTAATTATAAATTTGACGGAGCCGGTTGGCGTGTTTGATAACTTGCCTTTCGCGCCGCAGGTCGTGGGTTCGACTCCCACCCAGGGCAAATATTTGTGCGCATGAACATGTCTGTTTGCCCTGAGTCTGGTTGTAATTATCTATATAAGTATGTATTTACAAAAGAAAAGTAGTATATGCAGTATATCAGTTGTCTGAATTCCATAGTACGATCTCTGCTTAGTTTGGGATCAGATAGCCTTGTGTGAAGAATGTCCCTGTTATATTATATTATAACTGCGTGCTAATTGGCTTATTATTTCTTTTAGTAACTACAACCACGATGCCTTCCAAACGAGCATCGTGGTCTGAAAATGATTCGGCATCATGAGTGGTATCATGAGGAGTGCTTCGGCTTGTCACCGACTGTGACAGATGATTTTAAGTGCCCTGATGACTGTTAACCAAAGATTTTTTTTCATTATTCTCAAGGCTTTAACCATAATTAGGGTATCCTATTATTACTGATCTTATTTACCAAATGTGGAGTATATTTTGATTATTAAATATGTTAAAATTTTAGGCCTTATTACCCTACCGTAGTATAATAAGGCCTACTAACAAGGTTTTTAAAAAAGTTTAATTTTATTTTTGTTTACGGCAGTATTTGCCATTTTTAACTTATAGCATTTTTTTTACTTAAAGCAGTTGATCTACAACTTCTCTTATTAAACATTAAAATGAGTTAATTTCGATTAATTGTTTTTGATTTATTTCAAATCACCCTTAGGTAGGCCTTAATACCCGCACCTACCTTACATTGCCCATACGTATGAATACATACATACATAATATCAAGTAAAATATATTGTCTTACAATTTAAAAGAACATTATCATATTGTTTTAATTCAGCCAAGTTTCCGTATAATATTGTGTTGTTTGGAAACTTCTTGTTACAAAGAGATCTTCAATATTTATGAAAGTATTTAGAGACAGTAAGATTTTATTCATTGTCTTCGAAGTAAATAGCACAGGTCTGTCTCTTGTATTTAATTTCTGTGAAAGGGAATATTTTTTAGGTCAGCTTTTAAGCACTGGCTTTTGTTTGAAGTCACATCATTTAATTAAAATAGCTTTAAGTGCATTTTTCAATTATATATTTTCGACTTAAGTTTTAATATTAATTTATTATCTCGAGTTATAAAATATATTAATGAACAAACATAAAAATTAGTAACCTGAACTTTATATATATATATAAAGGAATTTCCTGCATTCTTTACATTATTATGATAAGTCCTTACCTCAGTATGATAATAAAGTCAGTTTTTTTTTTTCATTTATGTTTATTAAGTTAAACTTTGCAGGTTTCATTGAGACTAGCTTCGAGGTTTTAGCCATAATTAAAGAGATTTGCATCGCAATGAGGTTGACATGTTTTTGCTAACTTATTTTGCGACGACCCGATGCGGGTTCGATCACACGTGTCGCAGAATTTTTCCTATACATGCAAGTTTATATAAATTTGAAAGACCAATGCTACTGAAAACCTAGCCTTCTCTTATTTTTCCTGCATAAATAACAAGGGTTAACTTTAAAAAAAAAACTCTGTGACGTAACCAAGTCAAGAGACTAAAACAGTAAACTTGATTCTGAGAATTACACGCAATTACTTTATCCGTTTTGTTCCACTTCAAAGAAACCTGGCATTTAATTTAATTGTCCTTGTAACAAAGACATTTTTTTAAAATGACGTTCCTTATATAAAGGAAGATGAACTTATTATTTTTTATGCTATTATTTTTCAAAAACTAACATTATTTTTAACGATAATTTTCCGTAACAAGAAACTCGTCTCTAATATCATAAAACGATTTAAAATACTTTAAAATAAATAATCTTTATCGTTAGTGCAATAACGTATAATATTATTAACTTAATTTCATTGTTAACTAGATACCCGTTCCGGCTTCGGTAAAATAAATACACTTTTTTTTATTTTAAAACTCACTAAAAATAAATTACAATCTGCTTATTAAAACATTTCCGATAAAACGGGACCGATTATTGTTTTTTTTACCTCATTTTCAAATTATATACTACTCGTTTTCGACCGCGTCATCGCGAGCGTGTTTGATGACAGGCGTTAGGTATAAACAAGTTGCCATGTCCTTCCTCGTGTTTCGAGCTTGTTTCATACCAACTTTCAAAGAAATCGATTCAGTACTTCAGCCGTTTAAGCGTAACAGGTAGACAGAGTTAGTGTAATTAAAATTAATCTGGCATTGAGTAAAACATGTATTCAACATTAGTAAATTAATTATTTAACAGTCTAAACTATCTACATTTATAAATATTTAAATTGGAGAGACCAATATAATCAACATTCTCCTTTTTTCTGCAAACATGAACACTGTTAAACATGTATTGAACGAAGTCGGAACAACGAATCGAATTTACTTATGCAAATCCTATGTCACCCAGAGGAGCGATGGCTTTATCTACATTTAGAACTCACCAATAAAGAAAACAACGATAGCCTTGTTTTTATTTATTTTATACTATGTTCACTAAATCCTATCATGTAATGTTTTAGATAAGGTTCAGTAAATGTCCCACTACTGAGCCAATACCTTCAATTTTGATTAGCAGATGCATATGTGTCAATATTACAAACCAAATAAGTACTTTTGAAACATAATATTAAATTAAAACTACTACCGGTTCTGAATGTCGATTCTACCGAAAGGAACCGGCACGATTTCTTGCCTGAGTTCTCAGTAGTTGACTGATTATTTTTCGAAAATCAAGTCAATTATATATCTTCAAATACATCCGAAACATGCAAGCTTTTTCACGATATTTTACTTTACTGCCAAGTTGGTAATGAATCATGTTATAAATATACTTTACATAAATGAAAATTATTTAGTGCCGGGTTTAAACCAACAATCATCTGTTAAGACTCACGTGCGCCACTAGACCATCCTAATTATGATTCTGTGTGTCATTTAACAATAATTATCATCTTTACTCGTTGTAAAGCATATGAAGTACATTTCAAAGGAAATCAACTCTATTGGGAATCTGTTTTTTTATTTTGCCCACAATGCTTATTTTATCCAGAAACACCTCTAACGTCGTCACAACTACTTCATTAGTTAAATCATAGATCATACCTTATGACCAACCAATGAAGTTAAAACCAGAGTACTATATAAATATTCTATTCAACGATAGATAAAGTATATAATTCTTACGATGAATATATGTTAAGTACTATAAATCCTTCACCAGAATTCGGCGAGTATATTCCTTATTCTACGTAAACATAAGTACCTTAAAACGCATTTCACATAAATCAACTGCCAAGGTGATGAACGGGAGTTTGTAAGCTAGTTGAGTGTGACATTTTCGAAAGCTTCAGACTTACAAACTCTAAATCTGGCCGGTACATTCCTTTTGCTACATTACCGAACACTAAGAATAGATTTAAAAAAAAAAAAATCACAAGGGCAACAGAGACTCAATGATATATTATAATAAATAAGGCCGTTACTGAACGACTTGAAAATATGAAATATCGTTGAAGTAAACAAATATAATTTAAGTAAAACGGTTAAGTTTAGACTACAAGGACCAATTGCCATTCATACTAAAACCAAAGATATACTGACTGTCATTGATAATAATTCCGAGCCTTGCACCAACAATTAAAAAGAGAGCAGCGACAGATAATTAATGCATAAGAAAGCGCGATGCCGCTTGCCGTCACGGGGTACGAGTCGATTTAAAAAAAAAATCGAGATGTCTATTTCATATTGCGTTTAAAGCATGTACCGACTAAGAAAGACAAGCTATCGTGATACGGTTATTTTATTTTAGAGTACAAAATTATACATGAAATAAAGTTTTAGTCTCAGCTTGTTATACTTTTGAAACTAATTTTGTGGTTAATACGTCGAACTTAGTTTAAAACAGTTTACTATTTCCGACCTTTACCATAATATATCACTGTTTAATTAAACATAGTTATATCTTTTATTCTCTGAATGTAATCTTTCCCGCTGCATAAAATGTTAATTTATTTTTATCTGATTCGTAACATTATGCTTCGTTTCTCTAGCAACTTGCCGATCAACTCTCTCCTTCATCAGTTCAGTTAAATTTCTAAAATTGTTAGAGAGAAGCCGCTATGGTGATTAAAGTATGTTTTGATCTTATTCAGCTTTTTCTTGAATCGAAACATGACATTTACGTATTATATATATTATTTTTCACTCCATAATTGTAAGCCAAGATAATCCATCAGACAAAACTTTGTAACTAAATGAACTTCTGATGGATTAATGACATCAGTGTTAACAACGGTTAGGGGTTTGGGAGGATAAGATAATATTGTTTGCTCTTTCTTAAGCTTAAACTCAAACTTTGAAAATAGAATTATCGTGATGGAAAGTATGACGCCTGATTTTCCTTATTTTATTTCCTCCGTATTTGTAACATTGTTTTATATTTTAACAGAATAACGGTCTTGACTACGACGGCCACAGCGGCCATTCTCAAAGGAGGGACTATCCACTTGCGCGGGACATTTTATAGCGCACAAGTGTGCGGCAAATGCATTTGCACTCTCTTTCCTCACTCTCATAAACTAATGAGACGGCAAAAACAAGAACTTTTTAATGGTCCGATGATCTGCAGCCTTACAACCACTAGACCAACGACGCTGTCAAATTATAATCTCCTTCTGACCGAATTTCACAACGGAGACTAATTTCTAATGCTAAACATCTGCGCAGGACACATTGTAGTGCGCAACTGTGTAAACAAAATCTATTCCCTCGTTCCATAATAGAACGGTAATGCAACGCAACCGAATCAAGATCAGGTGCTATATTTATTAATCCGCATTAGAGCCGCATGAAATAAGCTCAAAACCTTATCAAAACGAGACCAGCAGTAAGACATTCATTAAGTAAATATTTAATATATTAAGTAAGTACATATATTAAGTAAATAAATACTATTATTTTTACTTAACGAAAATTACAACAAATCGGGAAAAGATAAATCTTACTTATGTACTTAGAAATGATTAATATAAACTATATTACATAATCATAATTTATATAGGTAATAAAAAAAGTAATTTTCATGACAAAGTTGAAAATTTTATGCGCTTTAAATTAAAACAAAGTTTCCACATTTTCAGCTACTAGCTATGAAGGTCATCGTTGACAGTTTGTGGCTCGATGCCAGCCACAGGCCTTGTTAACGAGATACATTAAGTGAAAACACCGTACAATACTGTAAATACTTTAATAGTTTAACTCCGACTTTTTATGTTAAAGCGGATGAAAATACTTACAAAACTTTTGGAACCTCTGCCTGAAATTTTACATGAAAAGTCACATTCACGAATTTGAATCTCCTAGGAGTAATAATGCAAAAACTTTATTATTAAAAATATAACACCTCTTATTGCCTCTGCTGGTTACAGGTTGGGTCATTTTTCCCTTAGACCATCGGAATTGTGATCCTATGGGGAAATGCTACTAGCATTCTTGCCACCTTTACACGCTACCAAGAATTGTAAATAAAAATTGTCTTTCCATTCTTTCTCGGTAAAACGTAATTATTATTAACAAAAAAAAAAACATATTACTGGAGTAGAGTGAAGCTCAATCGCCCGGGTAATACGAGGAGCAATAATTAATGAATATATTTATAATATTTATATAAACCATTATTACTCGCAGCGGTAAAGCTTAATTAATTAAGGGTCTATAATCAAATTATATTACCTACAAGTTTTCGAAATAGACACACTTTGATTTCTTTAGAAGATTTTTAAGCATCACATAAGAACTCAAGATAATGGAAGAGTCATGTTGCAATTTATCTAGTGAATGTGCGCTTAGACAAAAATGTCTCTCATCCAGTTTATATTCAAAATAAAACAGAATATATGTGGAATAATATTCCAAAATAACGAAATGGTCTGGAATAAAATTTAAGCAATGATATATTTGAAATCTCCATTCCAGTCTGCCAGTTTCTTAATGTTAACAGATTTGCTGGGATTATAATATATTATAATAGTGATTCTGATTGTAATAATTGGGACGATATTGAACAAAAATATCTCAATATATCAGAACTTCGAATTCAACGATATCTATAATAATTAATTTGTCAAATTAAAAGAGTCAAGAGATTTTTTTTAGTATATACCAATAAAATAAATATTTTTTGGTCATTTTATGTAAAAGTAATTGTCGCTAGAGGTTCGTTATTCAACCAGTGGTTTCAAAAATTAAAGTTTTAGATGCGTTTCGATGTAATTAACAATAGGTTTTGGATACACTGTCGGTTTTGATCGGTTGTTGATAATGGCGGATTGTCCGTCGGATGATCGGATTTGATTAACGCGTACCGAATATATGCTTATATCTACGCAAAATTGCATAAGATGACTAGTATATATTTTATTATTTCCGAAATCCGTTTTCAGAATGTCAAATGGGACACCAGTTTTTTTACCACAGCTCAAAAACATTGGCACTGCAAGAAATATTACCAATGATTATTCTTAGTTTTTTTTAAGGATTTCGAAAATGAAAAGTATATCAGCAATAATTACTAAATTCAGCAATATTACTTAGATACTAATGCGAATTAAATCTCGGATACGATAGAAGCATCTCTCTCATCTCATAGAAGCAGGTCAAAGTTTAAAGGCATTTTTTAGTGGTAAATGTCTGTTTTTAGAAACCTTTTTTTAAGTTAGGCTAAGCTAACACTATGAAAACGATACATTAAACATTGATAGTGTTACTTTAACTATCTTCTTAAATTTCAAATATTATTTTTATAATATTTTTTTTATTTTAAAAATATTAATATGTAAAACAATGATTTGTTTCATCATTTCCAATAAAACAATATCCATTTTATTTGATTCCAAAAACCTAATAATTTATTGGCATTTTTTCCAATTACGGAAAAACATAATAACAGCAATTTTGTGGAACTTTTAGAGCTTAAACGATATCATTAATTAAAAGTTAAGCAATTAACGTCAAGTACCTAATAGACAATTGTTATCCAGATTACTCTACGTAACTAATAAATGTTTCATTAAGTACGAAATTACATATTATTGTGATATTAATATGACTTTGCCTTCAATTAAATGACAAGGAGTCAAAAATATGTCAGGTATTTATTTCAACAAAAAGTTATTATTTCATATTTACAATATATAATCTATATATAATCTAATTTTGAAAATTATATAACCAACAATCAGCTAAGCGATTTTAAATACTTAAGTTCACTCAAAGCGTTTTACAATACATTCAATGGCTAAATATACAATTATACATATCTATTAAATATACAATTAAATATATAATATTAAAATTTCTATTTCTACACACAATTATCACACAATATAATATATATTTTTTAAATGATTGTTAGTGTATATGTCAAAGTTACTCCTTCGGCTATTATTGTACAACCTTCATGCTTTACGCGTAACTGGAGAAGATAATTGGACTGAAACTTATTCCTTGAAAAATACATGGCGAGTATTATTATTTTATATTGTAAGATTCCGAGAATTTTTTCACTTAATTTAATTTTTGTTTTCTTTTGTTTTCTTTACTCTTAAAAATATATACAAGCTCAGATAGATAATAAACAGCTTATATAAGAAACTGGAATTAAGAAATAATACCAATATAATAATATATATAATAAAATACTTAGCGACAAGTTTTATTTTACTTTAATCAACGTAAAACTATCGCAACGACAGTTTCGTTAAGAGATCAAATAAGTCTAAGAAGGGATTCTCTTAATTTATAGGCGTACGAATTGGTTAAGCTGTGAAGAAGCGAGGCGACGGTTAACAGGATTAAAGATCGCAAACGTGCTCACGAATATTAATCCTAACGTTTTTGTTAAACTTTAGTCTACAACGGTGCTAGGATAACTTTTACTAAACTTGAAGTCAAACAATTTGTAGTTTAATAAAAATCTGTCGATATTGATATATATTTTTCGAGTAGTCACGTCTTTTTATATCAATATCAATTTTCTTATACAGTTATGTGATGCGAATGAAATTTACAAACATCGATATATATATTTTACATACACATAAACACTAACGTACAAACAAACACACCAAAAACTTGTTGAATGGTAATAATGTCGAATCGGCTCCAACACAAAAAAAAAATCTATCATATGTCAATTAAAAATTGTTGTAAGATAGGGTTTTCAAAGCTACGAATAATAAATCATGGCATATGCACAGTGAAAACACAAAAATTAAAGTAAAATTGTCATTACAAGTAAAGTAAACAAGATAATTTATAAAAAAAAAATTACAACATTAGCATATCTTAAAGTATCTCAAATAGAATGTTGTGTATTTTCTATTTGAGATAATTATTGCACAATGGCAAAAACAAAATTTATAGGTACATCTTCTACTTCACTTTCACATTTTAAAACCGTAACAGCAGTACAGCAGTGCAGTACAGTCTACAGTAACAGCCTGTTAATGTCCCACTGCTGGGCTAAGGTCTCCTCTCCCTTTTGAGGAGAAGATTTGGAGCTTATTCCACCACGCTGCTCCAATGCGGGTTGGTAGAATACACATGTGGCAGAATTTCAATGAAGTTAGACACATGCAGGTTTCGTCACGATGTTTTCCTTCACCGTCAAGCATGAGATGAATTATAAACACAAATTAAGCACATGAAAGTTCAGTGGTGCTTGCCCGGGTTTGAACCCACGATCATCTGTTAAGGTTCACGCGTTCTAACCACTAGGCCATCTCGGCTTTTACTTGACTTCTCAAATTTAATCGAAATCAAAATATTTTTATTCAAATAGACTTTTACAAGTACTTATGAACCGTAAGGTGCTACCGGTTACCTGCTGTGGTACCGAATGTGACTGCTACCGAGAAAAAACGGCAAAAAACTTAATGTCTACCGCAAGTACTCTTCAAAAAAATACAAGTTTGTATCAATACACTTACCCGATATCCCGCAATCATTTTAAATATATCAAAACAATATAAAGTACTAAATTAATCCAGAAACTGTCGATTATCTAGTAAATTAAATATATAAGTTAAGCTATCTGTTTCTTCATACTTCAGTTTTCAATAAGTTATATTGTAGCGCGAGCTGAAGTTTATGACCGATATTACATAATACGAAGCATCTGGCGTTATCTACTTCGTAGCTCTCTGATTACAAACATTAATTATGTTTTTCCTGCAGAAGACATTGAAGTAATTTATGGGATCCCGTTTTCGGAGAAAATAAATGTTTACAAATAATTTTGTGGGAAGCCCTTATCTTTATAATTCCTGTCTTCAGTTAATACTTTGTTATTGTTTAACCTCTTCAAGATATTGAAGACCATCAATTTGCCATTCACGTTAAAATAGAATTGCGGAAATGTTTTTTATTCCAAATAGATACAATATATATTTACGTTTTTATTAAATTTATATCATGTCGTTTGATCGATTGCTTGTACAAAACAAAAACTATATAGAAAAAAACACATATAGAGATTCAATGTTATTGAGTGGTTTTTTTTAGATAAAATGGGGTCGAAATTAATAAAAAGTTTTTTTTTATAGTAGGTAAGTAGTCACCAATGCCTATAGACATTGGCACTGTAAGAAATGTCAACCATCGCTTACATCGCCAATGCGCCACCAACCTTGGGACCAAAGATTTTATGTCCCTTGTGCCTGTAATTACACTGGCTCAATCACCCTTCAAACCAGAACACAACAATACCAAGTACTGCCGTTTTGCGGTAGAATATCTGATGAGTGGGTGGTACCTACCCAGACGAGCTTGCACAAAGCCCTACCACCAGTAAACGATCATAATCAAATCTCAAACGATCATCATCAAATATTGCATACACGTCGTCAGGGGTACAGAAAAGTTACCCTTTATTACCCGTGCGAAGCCACGTCGGGAAACTAGTATTTTATATAGGTTGATAATGATATTTTTGGTGACAAATGAGGCGTTCAATGATAGTTGAGTGTGAATAAGCAAAAATGAAGAATAAAATGTTATTCATCTATAAATAAAAGAATAATCTACAATATTAACAGTTCTTAAATATCAATGCATACATTTTTTTTAACGCGATCGATTGTTGAAAGTTACAAAAAAATTAATAGTATAGAAACATTCTCCTTTATAAAATACATTTGTGCCAATTTTCATGGAGTGCATTAATCTCAAACAGATATATACTAATATTTTTTTTATTTTTAATAATAATCCAATTAAATACAATCTTGTATGTATAAAAATATTTTCCCATTGCTTTATAAGCCGTGAAGACATAAATTACGAAGATAACCCTTTTACTTTTGCCCGCTTAAGCTAATACTCTTAGGAAAATTGATCTTTTTGTTATCCTCTAAGATTAGGTCGACCCTTGAAGATAAAATTCAACAACAATTAGTCGAAATACTTCTTTGTTAGAAGACAAAGAATATCCCTGACCTCGGCTTGAATTGACAGAACTAGTCTCCTCAGTATAATAAGATACTAATTACTTATTTCATACGAGATTACTTCATTTGGTAGTAAGACTTTGTGCAAGCCGTCTTAGTAGATACCATCCACTCATTACATATTTTACCACCAAACAGCAATGCTTAGTACTGTTGTGTTCCGGTTGGAAGGATGAGTGAATCAGTTTAACTACAGACACAAGAGATATAACATCTTAGTTCCCAAAGTTGGTGACGCATTGGTGACATAAGGAATGGTTAATATTTCTAATGGCTAAGGCCTCCTCTCCCTTTTAAGGAAAAAGGTTGGTGCTTATTCCACCACGCTACTCCAATGCAGGTTGATAGAATACGCATATGGCAGAATTTCAATGAAATTAGACACATGCAGATTTCCTCACGATCAAGCATGAGATGAATTGTAAACACAAATTAAGCAAATGAAAATTCAGTGGTGCTTGCCCGGGTTTGAACCCACGATCATCGGTTAAGTTTCACGCGTTCTAACCACTAGGCTATCTCGGCTTAAATATAATAATTACTTAATGGTATTTAATTAACATACCACTGTAAATTGGCGGAAAAGAGTAACTGTTAAGTTTCTTGACGGTTCTTCACGGTAAAATCTACATTCCAGATGGATGGAATGTACCTTTTCATTTAATTTCAATTTTTAACATGAATAAAAAGTCTTTACTTGAATAAAGAATACTTTTTTTTTTTTAATAAAGTCAAATTTTAAATAGTCCCTCCCGGTTCCCACCCGACGCAAAGCTGCCCGTAATGCAGGTCGCATTTCCACGCTGTACGGCAAGAATATTTTAATTTAAATTAATTCATAATTACTATTACATTAAAAAAATAATCGCTTTTTAAAAATAAGCAATTAAAAGGAAGTTGAAACGGACAAATAAGTAAGTACATATATATAAGTAAATATTGTCAATTCAAGCACGTCTTGACTGGAAAACGAAAAAGAGTTAAAGGCTATATAATAAAATAATCCAATTTCTTTCCTCATTAAAAGTGACTTACGACACACACGAGACCTTTAATGTCTCTCAGATTAACATTTTTGCACCAACCGCAATTTCCAAATGATATTTTAAACTTAATTGAATTAGACTTATTCGCTGATAAAATTGGATTAATATTATAAAACGAAAAGTTCTATTTGTTCAAAATTCACAAAAACATAACTATTAACATATTTAAGGTAAAACTTTCTCAACGGGTAAACTCGTAATTTTAATTTTCATTTTGTAGTGAGCGAATATTATAATGTAGAAAATTTTATAACATTCGTTAATTGGGTATTTGTGGTAAAAAAATATTATAGATTATATTAATAAATTATAATAAAGACGACCGAAGTAATTTTTAATTTTGTTAGTGTCAGAATTTATAAAGGAAGACTGTGGCGCCGTCATCGATTTAGACTGAAATTTTAGACGAGAGTGATTGCATACTTTTTCTTGTTATGTCATTCTTGCGGAACGTCAAATGGTCAGCCATTTCGTGGTTGGACGTTATCGCCGTTAATTTTAATTACGTTTGAATTATAATATAAGATGGATTCACCTAATCTCTCTGCTGATACGTTGATTAATATACAAAACATACGTTTTTGACGTCTAAATGTTACGTGCTTACGAAAACACATGACCAACATATTATGTATTTATTACAATATGTTCCGAACTATAAAAAACATCTTATTAATTTCTTATATTCTTATATTTTATTTCGCAATTCACACTTCAAATTTAATTATTAATCTTTATTTCAATTTATAAGCCAACACAATTATTAAAAATAAGATTTATCTAGTTTTTTATTTATTTTTTGGAAATGAGTTAGAGTACTTTTTTCATTCATAATAGAGGAAACTAAATCGAGACGTTCATGATATCCAAACTGACCGGTCGATATTTTACGCGCTCTCATAAAAAACTGTAATCTGTGTTCTCTGTGAGTTCTATCATCAGAAAATATATTAGTGTGGACGACAATCCCTGGTTCCTTCAGCAACTGATAACCCATAGAAGTCATATAAATAGGAGGACAAAGACACGTACTGGGCCCAGTCTACGTAAGCTAGGTGGTGCTGTTGAAGGTAGGTGGGCTCAGTTCCCTATTTTACGTTACTATGTATGTACATTATAGATTCTGACATTGGGAGTTGTCGAATTTTAACTTATTTTCGATTAACAAATTTTACGGTTTTAGTTGGTTAATTCTTACATAGAGGTTTCTCTCTTTCTATCATTAATTATTTGATATTTGAAAGATGAAGACAATATAACCATAAAATCATCATACAACATTTATAAATAATGCAAAAAGTTGTGAAATGAGAGCACCAATACACACCCCAAGTAATAAATAACTCTAATTAGAATATTTGATATTAATTTTAGTAAAACTATTATTTTCAAAAATAACAAAAATTATATGCAGCTCATATCAAATAAGTTGATGAAATACGAATTTTACATATTGTTTGACGTTCTTTTTGTCGCGAAAAGCTATTAAGGAAATTACTTCTCTTAAAAGTCTCTACGTTTAATGATATACTACAATTAAGCCAACCGCACACACGAAACAATATTCCAAACATTTATTAATATTAATTTTCGTAATAAGCGATATTTTGAGCAAAAAGGTACCAAAAGAATTTTCAATTATCATTAAAAGCATCAACTGTTAGTATGAGTGGAATCTTGCACTTGAATTTCAGATTTAATTTTAAACTATTTGCAAACTATTTTGGTATTTATAAGCATACTATAGTATATAGATATAGCATATATAAATAAAATTAGAAAGGCTCAAAATAGCCGGATACATATATTTTTAATCTTCTAACAAAGGCAATACATTGAATTTTCTAATTTACTATTTCTTCACAACAAAGAAGATGAAATTTCTGTAGCAGCAGGTATTCAACAATATCGTATCATTAGAGCAGGAGTAATTTTGCAAATCGCTCTCCTAAGTACATACCACTTCAAACTTCGCTTAAGTTTATTGGAATAGCCTTTTAATGCCTTCTTAGGGAGATATTGATAGGAAATGTTCGTTGAATAGCAGAGGGAGATATAACGCTTGTAATTTAAGCATCACCTTAAAATTAATTCGTCCTGTGGAACTATTCTCTAAGAAAAAATTATAACTCTACGTAATTCTTTATCGTGAAATATCAGAAACTAAAATGCTTCTATAATAATTACAATATTAACAGGATACATGCATAACAGTAAAATATCGCTTTAAGTCGGATTATGCGGTCGAGTTCAATATCGAATTTCTTTCAGAATAGCTGAGTTGAATATTGGGGAAATATCTTAAATATTTCCTGAATTCCTGATATATCACTTAAAGTAACTTACCATTTAGTATGGTAAGAGATGTATTTATTACTGTGCAGATTTCAACAACAATTTATTTCTACAAACATGACGTACTTCCTCACAAACATGCATCCCCAATTTCACGCTGCATACATTTTCAAAAAAACTCTAACAACTGTCTTTTGAAATTGAAAATTCCTGAACAAAACTGCAATAACATTGCGCTTTTCAAGTTTTTAATTTGTATATCCTATTTTCTTAATTCTCAAAACATGAATATTCCAGGTTCAGAAAAAATCATTTCAGAAACTCGTGGTATATTTTTAGTGTAGATAAGATACATTTTTGAATTTTTAAAAATGCAATACTCTTTGCAAAAGATCAACGCTATGACGCCTACATATTTCGTAATAACAGATTTTATTAAAAATATAATTTTATTACAAATAAAGTTTATAGTAAAAAATCTAAACGAAATATTTGATCCATTTATTGTTAAAAAAATTATTTGCTTTAAGAAACTCATAATCACGGCTATCACGGCTACGAGCCTTAAGAATAATGTCGCTTCTGCAGTCTGCTACTAAAGAATTGCTTCATCAAACTTTAGTCCATAATAACCACTCATCTATCTTTTAGAAAGGTATTATAAAATACGTTTAATAATAATAAAAAGTATAATAGAATTAGTTTTGTCTAAGGCACTCGTCAAAAGACTATCACTGCAGACATTTTAGTGCATGTAGAACGACACGACCGGGGAGAGATTACACAAAGTAAGTGATTCCGAAGCACGTGTGGTACTGTAACCTTACTAAATCCCCGGGCTGCTTCTGAAACTACTGACAGAATAAAACGATAACTTTTTGTTTACTCAGATTTGAACAAAAAATTTAATATTTCACTAACTTTTTAAAATAACAATGAAATTCATACTATAATTGTTAAAATGTTACTGGATAAATAACATCGAGGTTATCTGCAATACTCGAAATGAAATAAAGTTCATATTTCCTTGATGCATCACATTTTAAGAGGCGTTGATATTGTGGAATCTGTTTTCATTTACCACTTCGATTAATTTACTTCGTTATTTTGCTGCAGATAAAAACGGGCCAGACAGCATTGTGCGAGATAAACGACACATTCGTTCCCTTTTCAGTTAATTGACGCTATCCGGGCCATTATATCTGAACTTGCAATAATTGAAGTGACAATCAAAATATATAAAAGTATTAGATATTTACAACATCATTACAAAGAACTTTAGTTAATATATTATTAATAATAATAATGTCCTTCAGACCGATTTCGGCCACGGTGGATTATCTCAAGAGAGATTAGCCAACTACCCAGGATATATTATAGTGCACAAATGTGTGCGCAAACACAGGTGCACTCTCTATTCCCTAACTCTCATAATCCGATGGGATGGCAATCCGGCACTACCGAAAAGAGTTCAGGCGCAGGACCACTGAACCACAGGAGTGTACACACTTCCAACTTCCAGACTCCGGGCTGCTTGAAAAACCCAATAACTTTTTATTGATCCGACCTGGGAATTGAAGCCAGGACCTCCGGGTCTGCGGCCTTACATCAAGCCACTAGACCAACGAGGCAGTCAATAATATTATTATTATTTATAAGATAACGGGTCAATTTCAGATTTATTATAAAAACACTAACCCATTCTAAACGAAAAGTTATAAGCTAGCTATCGAATTTTTTATACGCTTCCATACTATTTTGCGGTGAAATAAATAAAAACAGATATTGTTTGAACATCGTTTGATCGATTGCCATTAAGGTTGTCACATATATGTATAATATATAAGTTGGAAATGTGTACACTCCCGTGCTAAGGAAAGCACGTATAGCCGTTGGCCCTGCGCCTGAACTATTGATTGGTGCTTTAGTAATGGTGCTTTAGTACTTTAACAACTAAACCGTTCAACCAATCGATAATAATTAATATTTATTTATAAACTCAGAATAGCGTCTGCTAAGTTATGTTAGTAATTATGAAAATGCAATCACCAAGGCCACCTGCATAATTGCCATTGCATAATATTCTCGTTATGTATATGCAAGTTAACTATTGCTTATGAACCATAATATAAGGCTTAAATTAATTTACATCAAACATAATATATAGTATATATATATAAATGATATATATATATTAAATTAATCTGTATCCTGTATGAATATATAATACTCATCTATAAAAATGAATGTTTCCATCTTTATCCCATATAGTTTTCGTACAGTTCTTATTAACACTTCGTAAAGGTTTTGACATAAAACACAGTTAAAGAGGCATTGCAACGTAAGGTTATTACTTGGTATACTGGAAGGTATACATAACATAATTTTTGTTACAGTGGACCTAAGTGCAGAAGGTAGTGAGTGACAACAACCGACTTTGGATATCTGCAACACCGGAGGGTTTACAGGTTTATGTGCCGGTCCTTGAGGAGTTAATAAGGTATTTTCTTGAAGGATTCCAAGTCCAATTGGACAATAAATACCACACGGAACAAAATCATCACTATTATATACAAAATATTATTTCTCAAATGCTGATAAAATATTTAAATAGTTACGGAATTTAAAAAATAAAATTCATACTATTATTTTTAGAGATGTAATCTCAGCGGACCTAGTTTATTATAGCCTGTATCAATTACCGAAATCGCCGAATAGCGTTAAAGTTCTCTTTTATAGACTGGCTCATGCTCGTTAAAAACTGCTTGAGCACTCATTTTATTTGAGTAAAGGAAATTGCTGGTTTAAAGACTTTCGTAGTCAACGAAAAACCCACATGATTTTATGTTATCGATCAAAATAAATATATACACATGTATAGGTAGACAGACTGGCAAATAGGGTACCCGATGGTAAGTGGTCACCATCGCCCATAGGCTTTGGCACTATTAGAAATATTAACCATCTCTTACATCGCCAGCGCGTCACCAACCTTGAGGACTATAATATCCCTTTTGCCTATAGATACACTAACCCTTCAAACCATAACACAACAATATTAAGTTTTCCTGCTTGGTTATTTGTAGATGGTAGTGATGAGTGGGTAGTACTTACCTACCCAGACAATCTACAAAAAGCCCTAGCACCAAGTTTATAATATAAAGTATTATTATTCAGCTCTAAAATCACTTTGATATCGTCGTTTTATAGGATTCAATTAAATGAAAAGATACCATTGGCTTGGAATGTAAATTTTACCAAGAAGAACCGAGAAACTCAGTAGTTACTATTTTCCACCAATTATATCACAAAGATATTTTAATGAAATTAAATTAAATTATTAGTCTGTATCCTGTATAATAATCGACAAATGATTTTTTTTTTTTTTTATATTTGCCGGGAGGGCAAATGACTCTACTCCACCTGATGTTAAGTGGTAGTAGAGTCCAAACGCGAGGACGGCCAGTACAGTCGGGAAGAAGGTTCTGCACTAGCCGCCCTCGCCTTGCCGGCCCGCAAGATGCCTCTTCACGCCTCGTTTGAAGGAACCCGGGTCGTAAGAGGAGGGGAATACGTGAGCTGGTAAGGAATTCCATTTCTTAGAAGTGCGACAAAGAAAGGAGTTGCCAAATTTCTTTGTGCGCGATGGAATTGATGCCACAGTTAGTCGGTGACATCGAGAGCCAGCACGCGTAGACTTGTGAAGGAAGGGGGAAGCAGGAATTAGGGAAAATAATTCCTCGGAACACTCGCCGTGATACAGTCGATAGAAAGCGCTCAGCGCAGCTATCTCTCGACGCAATTGTAAAGGTTCGAGGGAGTTAGTGACCTTTACGTCGCCAATAAAGCGAACTGCACGTCGCTGCAACCGGTCCACGGCCTCAAGAAGGTACTTAGCGGAGCCGTCCCAAAGGTGCGAGCAATATTCAACGCAAGACCGTACCTGTGTTTTGTACAGCAGGCACAGTTGTTGTGGCGTGAAAAAACGCCGCACCTTGTTCAGAACTCCGAGTTTCCGTGAAGCTGTTTTTATCACAGCCTCGATGTAATCCCTTGGACTAAGTTCGCAGCGAACGTCCATCCCCAGCATGGCGATTTACTTTACTTACTTCGTGATCTATATAATATTTTATCAAGTAATAGTTATTTAACAATATTTCTTACATTAGATTTAAAATTATTAACTGGAAAGGCTAAAAGTATTTGCGGAATTTTATTCTAAGAGGTAACACCTTTTACAAGGAAGAATAAATTGACATGTGGAGACGGCAGCTTCCGAATTTTTCTTTCGTCTTTATATATTATTCGTCACTGTTTCTTTTACAGCTATAAATATTATTGTAAATATGCATAATATAATATACTTTGTAAATTATTGCAAACAAATATATCTAAATAAATAAATGAAACATTTATTGAAATTAAATTAAATTTACAAACATCGTTGAAATATATTGTTAAAATCTAAATTGATTTTATAATATTTGTTTTAGTTTTACATAATTGTAATACTAAGTTCATATTAATCTTACGTATATTTATTACTCTAATTCGTTTGTATTTTAAATAATGTTTCCATTGAATTTCCTGTTTAATTCTTCGATAACTCGAGGGAAGTTTATTGAATAAGTTCGGTCTTTAAAATCTTAGTTCCGTGAACCATAAATTTCATTGTGGCTGCTATGAAAAGTCTGTAACAGAACTCTATGATTACATTTAACCACGTAACATTTTCCTAGAACGTCAATAGTCATATTGCGCTTAAACTTCTTAATGACTTTACTTAGAAAGATAATTAAACTTGGCTATTATACAAGTATAAAATCTCTAATACTATATAGTAACATTAATATTAATTATACGCCCAACATTAATATCATTTATTCGGTTTCTAAATTATATCTATAGATATAATCATCAATAATTGGTTTAGTTCCATACAGAAGAAAGTATAGGTAGGCGGACGAGCATAATGGGTCACCTGATTTTAAGTGGTCACCAACGCTCATAGATATTGTAAGAAATGTTAACCATGGCTAACATCGCCAATGCGCCACCAACCTTGGGAACTAAGATGTCATGTCCCTTGTGCCTGTAATTACAAAACTAAAACTAAAAGACATTTAAAAATATCTATCCGAAAAAAGGCCCGTATTCCCTTAGTTCTATTTATTTAGTGATGCCTGTAAAAACCGAGAAATTCCGCCTTTTTCTTCTTAAGCTAAGTATTTTATTAATCAAGTTAATCAACTGTGATATAGTGACGTTTTACCAAGACATGAAATAAGCACAATTCAGCACATAGAAAATTGAATAGTAGGTACTTACTACAATTTGAACACGTTAACTTTTGATAAAGTCCACCTGCCCTATCAACTAGATATCGCTCTTTCATCTATATAAAGTATCGAAATAGATCCGATGCGATAGAGTAGCTCAGGTGTCCTATAACTGTCGCAATATTGTCCATTAGCCGAGAGAGCTATTGAATTCCAGCGACGAATCCATCAACTAAACAAAGGCTTTCCATCAGGGGAAACCCGATTGTGATAATTAACTTGGATTGATGTATAGACATGTGTTATCGGATAAGGTAGCGAAAGAAAAGACATAAGAAAAACGTACGTGGTTCCTGTGATTTTGCAACTTGATGAGAATATTTTTACCTCTCGTTGACAGTTCATACCTACATACTTTTGTTTTATATTAAACTAATTTATAACTAGTGTATTTACATCTTTTAAGCCAATAATAATTTTAATTACTTATAGTTATTATTAAATTAACCAATATTATTTTATGTTAACTTTTCAACTACGTTGTTATTATACATGTTTTTACAATGTTGTTATTTGTTATTATACATGGTACAACAATTTAAATATAGTTTTATTTACTGGATCTCTGCTTAAGGTTTTTATATAATAGCATTTTGTTGAAAAATGTGAAACGTAAATAATTTGACTATTTATAGTTATGTTAAACACCACAAAACAAATCTATCTTAAGTTGCCACCTCAAGCATTTATATGATTATATTTTTAGGGTTATTATAATAACCCTAACATTATTTGTTTCAAACAATCGGACATTTAAACATAAGTACATTTTTCACACAACTGTAAATATATTATAATAATGTTGTACAATTCTTAAAAAACATATACGAGTAACGAATAGGATTTTTTTATCTAAAAAGAAATACTTCAAAATTTTTTGTTGTTTTCAAAATTTTAGAGCAACTATTCCGTCACAAATCTCAGAGCGTGTGCAAACCATTTGCATTGCAGATGCACACTTCGCTATGCGGGCTTTTACGAGTTTAGCACGAGGAGATTACCAAAGTAAATTAGCGTGAATACTAATTTTCTTGGCAAAATTACAATGGATATACGACCTTACATTCCTTACATTAGTAGGGTGATATATTTATTACCTTAAACTATATTATTCGAACATTACATGATCATTCGCATAGTTTCACGTATTTAAGGCGATATATTCAGCATCAGTATTTTATTGAAATAGTAATTATTATTATATATACGATCACTACAGTTACTTCCGATATGCAAATGGCATTACATATATACTTGATACCAGAACACATGTACGATACCTCAAAGCTAAATAAATACCGACCAATAACTTGCTTGCAAACTATGTACAAAATGAGTACGTAAGGGGAAATATATATGAAAAGTTGTATAAAAATTGTTATAGTTGTAAGAAAAAGGTAAAATATTGTGATATAATCCAAAACAGATTCATCTAATCTATTTTTATTTTATTTGTCAAAGCCTATGATTAAGTCTCGCATACTTGTTATTATATATTAAAATTGATTAAAATAAAAGCAAGTGATTTTCAAAAATCATAAAATCCATAAGGTAAGCACTATTGTATGTATGTGTGTGTATACAAGCAACATTGCAGTGACGAAAAAAATTGTCAATGATACATACCCGTGACATTTTTTAAAAAGTCCCTTGTGTCTTTTTAACCCTAAATGCTATTATATTTATTAAATACAAGCTCACTTTATCACACCTTATGTACTTAGATGACATAAAGCTTTATTCGACTGCGATGTGAAGAATACTAATAGTTAATAGTTATTCTAAAAGTATCGATTGTACTACTGGTGACTAAAGTATTCGTCTCCTGTATTTTATCTGTTTACAAATTACTGTTTTTGAATTTTCAAAAAATAGCTTATATTATTTTAAGGACAACCATAAGTCGCCACACTTACACATTATAACAATATAATATATTCAGATTTAATTTATAGTCCGTGACTCTTCAAGACGGTCACAACAATAGTATTAAAATATTTTTAGAATTCATTTTTTTATATATAACTTAAAACAGATTATAATATAAACAATAACTTCTTACGCTATATCAAGGAAGATTGAAGCCCTTGTGCATACAAGACATATGTAATTTCACGAAGAATTCTTATTAAAAATGTAAAAATTAAAATAAAATCGTTAATATTGTTTTTCATTACATATTTATTTTTGACTTTTATTTAAGTTGACGTGGAAGGTACATGAGACATATTGTAATACTTAAATCAATACGAGCCAACTAATTACTCGGTTCACAGCAATTACAAAAGGATTAGAATTGATCCATACGTGATTCAGGATTTATAATGTTAATCCTCACATATCTCACGAGAAATGAAGATACGAACAGGAGTATACATAATAGATGGATGACTTATTCTAATATATTAGCTTTTCCTTAATCTCTGTCTCTATTTAGTTCAAGCTTTAATTTAACTTCACCTGTTTATATTGGGAGGTCAAATATTATAACTCGATTTTTAACCAGTTCCACCTATCCAATTGTACTGCTGGTGACAAATGATGTAATTAATATGCCGAATTTTATTCGTCTTGGTACATTAATTATATTAAACAATAAATAAAAATAACTACCGTAGAAACTTAAACCTTGTTTTTAAGCAGTATTCAGTTTTATATTTATCTTGATTGTAAATCACGTTATCTTACTTATTTATTTACCAGTCAAGCCTTACGTAACAGCCTGTGAATGTCCCGCTGCTGGGCTAAAGGCCTCCTCTTCCATTTTTTTTTGTGGAGTAGGTTTGGAGCTTATTCCACGACGCTGCTCCAATGGTGCTCCAGCGGTTTGGTGGAATACACATGTGGCAGAATTTAAGCCTTAATACTGATTTAATGTACCAAAATATAATAGAATAACTGTAAAAAAGGTATATTCCAAAGATCAAAGTTTTCAGTCTCGCTAAATTTTTACTATACGAGTACCTACATGGTTGTTTCATAAAGTTTGCCATATTGTTCGGTGTTTATGAAAACTACTCCTCGAAGGATTTACCATAAAGCTATAATCGATTTAAAATTCCTAAATAATCCAAAATTATTATATACAAACATATCCATATATGTATAGCTGTTATTATTTAACTGTCTAAATAAGTATATTGATATAAAATACTTAAAAAAAATGTTAATTGTACCTAATATTGACGCGTCGGATGTAATTGGTTTCAGTCTAAGCATTATTTTCTATTACGTGAGTTAGACATCAAAGATTATACGAAAATATATACACACTAAAAACACAACATCAAACTCAAGAACCTCCAAAATTTGCAAAAGATTTGTAAAAATTTACACCTCAAAAAATACCACACATTTTAATAACTCTTCAGGTAAAATCCCTCAAATAATCGGCTTTGGAATGTTTTTGCTAGAATTCACCCAGATTTTAAATCTTCGGTAGACTTTTAAAGTCAAACTAAAATCCATTAGCACATCGTTTTGTAACATAGTCATTTATACGGGCGCCGAAACGACTGCGGTTTTTAATTAAAAAGAGACGCAATAAAAGTCTCTAAAGGACTTCCTGCAACGGCTTCATTAAAGCCACCTTGTTTAAATCCAAATGATCGCGTAGTAGAAGGAATTTCATGCATTTTCATTTCATTTAACTAATGACAAAGTTATCGGCAATTTGAACGCTTCAGTTCCGCAAATGTTCTCCAACTTTGCAAAATTTTAGATCGCATTAGTTTCATCGAACATTCGATTTTAGTGACTAATGTAAAACGGTTTCGTTTGTTATTTACATAAATTCAAATGGAAATGTTAAAAGGGTAGTGATGTAGGCACTCTCTGAATATAGGCGTTGTTGGATATATGTATGTAAGGCCTCGAATTGGTTAAAACCCTACGTATTTAACGCTCTATTGGTAACAAACATGAAACAAAGATTATTTCTGTTTTGTTCAAAAATACTTTGTATTGGCTTAGGGTTTGAAGAGTGGGTAACACAAGCTTTGGTCATTATATCACATGGTTGGCGTCATAGAGACAGTTAAAATATATATTTAGTGTCAACGTATAGGGGCCAAGGGTGAAATTGACTTTACTGATATATTTAAAAAAATATAAAAGTATAGATTATAGAAAAATAAAACAATGATTACGAAAACTGTATTATATGAAACTTTTATATAATTAGTTTTATAGTGTAATAATAATAAATAAAAAAAGTTTACGGGTCACGTAGCTTTGTATAAGTCCTGGCCTGGTTTGTATAACTATATATACCTCAAGCTGTCTAGACTGGTCTACGAACAAGTTTTACCGTAAAAACTATTAATTTGTGGTTCAAGTTTTAATTGGAGGCTAAAATAGAAACAAATTATGTGCAAAATAAAAGCATGGTATTTTATTCTTGCACAAATAAAGAATTTAACATTCAACTGTAGCGATTTATTGTCCCAATTAATCATTATTAGGTTTTGTAGTCAACACAGAATCTTATAACTTGGTAATTTATGAAATAATTGTAAAAATTTGTAAACCATATTAACGGTAATAACGGTTTCAATCATCCGTGTCGATTGAAAAATCTATGAAAACACACGTTTCATTTATTAGGTGAACTGTGGTTATACTAATACGCTAGTTCTTCTCAGGTCAAGATAATTCTTTTTCGAATTGGTGGTAGTTTCTAATTTGACAATCAAGAAGTATAATGCTTCTATGTTGAATAAAGTATTTTTCTTGTTTTGATTTGAATAGGGTAAACGTGTGTTTACTGGAACTTCCTTCCTTTGGCCTTCTTATTGAACAAAGCGAGAGAAAAGAGCTTGAACCTGTCTATATCTAGCTAGCGACATACCTACTAAGCTAACGAGACATTTATGTCTGATTGATTTTTCTATACCTTATTTACATACATTTAAGAATTAATTACTTAACATATTAATATAACTAAAATATTATTAGTTGTGGTAGCCACTCACCGATTAAATTATAAAAGTCTATTCTGATAAAAAGATTTTGAATTTGTACTCTAATCACTTATCCCCGCGGGTCAATCACTTTAACTGCCAGCTAGTCGTAGTATATCAACTCTAACGGCGTATGCGAAGCGAATGCATATATCTCTTTCTAGCTCTTCTAAATAATGATGCTTTTCAGTAAAAGCAAAACTTAAAACTGTGAACTACTCAGTTACTCCTACTAGTTCTCAACATTACTAGGATGTTTTTAAGTGCAGCGATAAACAAGCATAAAGTACGCAGAATGAATTTGCAGACGATAAATAATGTTCTTATGAAATGATTATTTTATCAAAGAATATCTTAAGAACACCACTTAATTTTAAATTTCATAATTTAATTCGTATATAGTTAGGAGATTCCGTGACCCCTGCAACAGCGTTATAAAAAAAAAGACTCCCCCAAGACAATTTCCACAATAGCCTGCGCTACCTGCAACCAACGGCTCCCGCGACCCTTACAATGTCACAAATAGTCAGAGATAAAACAGTTCAGTAGTTGTCAACCAATTTTCTTTTTTTTTTTGGTTGGTAGCTATTAACAAACGTCAGAGTTACCAATAAAGAATACTTTGAAATAAAAAACACTAGATTATAATTGACTATCTCGTGCTCGCCGGTGGCGGAAAACATCGTTAGCACAATTACAGGATGTATTTGTCCAGCACAGCGTGGTGGAATAAACTCCAAGCCGCTTCTCAAAAAAAATTTAGCCTTATTTTTTAAACTAAATTAATTAATTTACACAATATTTAAATTTGGTTCTATTCAGGTAGTAAAACAGTAACATTATATCACAATGTTACTGGCCGTCATAGTCATTAATATGGTTTAAGTAAGACGACACTAATCCAGGTCAGTAATCCGATCGTTCGTAATTAAAACTAATAACGCAATATTGTATGGTTTATCCGATCGGAATCAGATACAATCAGCATAAGAGGTAAAGCAATTAAATAAACACTATCTAAAACCATAATCCGATTCCCATTGATTTATTATATGCATCCTATACATATATTTCTTATCACAATAAATATTTTGTACAATGTAATTAACTAACACTAAATTAAGTAACACCACTAATAGTATGTACTATTGCGGTGTTTTATGGGTGAGTTAGTCAAAGTAGTAGATATGACGGACATAGCTTCTTAGACATCATAGTTATCAGCGTATTTGTGAATATTTATGTCTTTACGCAAAGTAATCGCTTGGATCATATGACTTATTTGTCTGTATTTTTTTTATAGAAAAGGAAGGCGGACGAACATTTGGGCCACCTGATGGTAAGTGGTCACCAACGCCCTTAGACATTGGTATTGAAAGAAATGTTAACCATCGCTTACATCACCAATGCGCCACCAACCTTGGGAACTAAGATGTTATGTCCCTTGTGCCTGTAATTACACTAGCTAACTCACCCTTCAAACCGGAACACAACAATACCAAGTATTGCTGTTTTGCGGTAGAATATTATTACTGTATTGTACCTGTACTGTTTTTTTTTTTGTAAATTGTGTGCAATAAAGACTTAGTAAATAAAACAAATAAATCATTGTCACTGGCACAAAATAAACAAAAGATAATGAACGAAAATGATGTTTTTTTTTGTGATGATAAGTAATTGATTATAAATTGGTATAGGTAGGTAATCGCTTAAAAACTTAGGGTTGTTCGAGTTTGGTTTTTAATAAACTAAATGAAAATACCACCGTATGATTAATAACAAAACTACAAAACATTCGTAATTCGTCACTAGTCCGAATCGTAGCTTTACGTAATTGAAATTTACGAAATGCGCTATTTTTCATTCAGTCGTGGCTCGATCGAGTTTTTCTGTGAAATTTTTCAAACACCTAATCTGTTTTCGAACTTTGCTTTCCTCTGCAATACAAACTGGATTACTATTTTTAATCAGAGCTGATGAGTTTTTGTCGTGATAATCTATTTTGAGCGTCTCCATCGCTTTCAGCATATCGATTTTTTTTATCCTTTTCGCAAAGTATGTTTATTGATTTGTCTCATTTAGTATAATCATAGTCATAAAATTCAATTAAAACATTTAAGGCCTTATTTATAAACATTTCTCTTTCCGCCATCATTGATTTGACTCTTCAAAGAGAGAACACAGCATTGTTTAACTAATCACCCCGTAAAGCTGTCAAATAATATCTTATTAAACATTCAGATTGAATCATTTTCAAATTTAGGTTTTATTTAATTTCATAATATATTGGCCAACATTATAACATAAAAATTATTAAGAAAATTTGTAAAACATTCAAAAACAAGATAAAGAGTTTCTGAAGGGTTTGAGTTAATTAATTAGCAAAGCGAGTTTTCGCTTCAAAAATCTACTAATTGGAAACCGCATTTACTAAAAGAAATATATTTTAAACGCTACTCCGCTTGTTTTATAAATTGCTACAAGTACCTCTTATCTCTTTCATTAATTTTAGATTATTATTTAATAACGGATAAATAACGGACAGATATTGTAGCTGCTAAGCGGGCCCAGTGATGAGACGTGATACGTGAAACTTAATCGAATATTGTGGGCTTAAATCGGGTCAAGCACCACTGCATTTTCTTGTGCTTAATTTATGTTTGTAATTAATTTATAGAAATGTTTTGTGAAGAAGAAGCATGTGTCGAATGAGTATCCAAACCTTTTCCTATAAGGAGAAGCCTTAATCCAATGAGTCATTAACAAACTTATGATTTTACCAATGGGACTACGTTAATAGTTTACCTCTGAGCTTAAAAATACAACAACACACAATTTGCTGTATAAAAAAGTAGTATAAATAACTATTTTCGCATTTATTTCATTTGTGAGATATTTGAAATAAAATCGTTTTTCTTCTTTTCATTTTTCTTGGACTATTTAGAAGATAAATTATTTTATATATATGGATCGATATTTATATCATAATTCGAATTCAAGTGAACCCTTTACTAACAGTGTGATTCATGTAAAGACCGTTTTGAGAGGAAATATTTTAGAAGCTTCTATAATTGCTAAAACATTAGATCACCAAGCCTGTGTATCAATAAAAATATGATTTCGTGATGGATTTGTTATAACTTTTTACATACTTATTATATAAGTATTGTATGAATTTCGATTATTATATTTTTTATTACAATGCTTAAAGTGCTCAAAACATAGAAGTGAGTTTGTACTCTGTTAACACTTAATGTCTCTTTCAAGCAAACAAAGATTGCTATTACGCCGCTTAACACGAAATATTATATTGTCTGCAGCGCTATGTAAACTTAAACAAGACTATACTAACTATAAGCTTATGTATACGAACACAGTAGGCTTCAGGCTAAGTGTTCAGGCTAAGCTAAGGCTGGACAAGTACCTGTAACTTTGTGTTGCCGGGTATGATTTGAATGGTGAGGACCAGACCCGTGTATTTATAAGCCTAAGCATCTTAGATCACGATGTTGGTGACACATTGTATATAGATTTTAGCTTAACACTTATATTTTAATCAGCTATAAATAATAGTAATTAATGTGATAATTTAAATAAGAAATTTTCTAGTTTTGTAAAACTTTAACACGTATAACAGGCATTAGTTATGTTAGCTCGCTCGACCTTGAAAGTAACAACAATACTAATAATGAGTAAAGCAATGTGACGGTATGATACGTGATGATTGGGTTGTAATTAGCCCAGCCCAGGCACAAAGCCCTATCAAAAAATAATAGTAATATAAAACGTGTCATCGATTCGGTGTTTTTTAAAATAACTTTCATAAACATGTAAATATTTAAATCTAAGACAAGCAAAAAAATATAACAGCAGTGGAGCATCTGTCGCCCTTGTCTTCCACTTAGCTCTCTGATTACAAACAGCCTGACATTAATTATATTTTTGCTAAAGAAGAGTCTGAAGTAAATAACGCGGCTCCGTTTTTGGGGGAAATAAATGTTTGTAATAACTCTGCGGTAGGCGCTCGTACCTTTTCTGCTTGTTGCCTCTAGTTATGATATTTTATGATTTATCTCTTAACCAAGTCAACAAAAATGAGTTTATTAAAGTATCTTTTTGTTTTCGTAACTCTAATAACGCAACAAAATATATTCGACAACTTATATAATACTTTATTACATTGACCATTTGTGTATTTATTTTATTTATTTATTTAACAATATAACGAAATTACAATTAAATGATGGCACTACCAAAACCACAACAGTTTATCTTGAGTGCTATAGTTGTTTTAAATAATACATCTTCAGCTTATATTTAATATTCTTAATAGTTATTTCTCGTCTTGTTTTGTTATCTAAGCTGTTTATTAAGCGAGGAATCATGTAAGAGCTAGTACGCTGTCCATATTTGTTGTTAGCTGAAATAGTTACTATTTTTTGTTGTGTCACCCAACGGGTTATAAATTAACAGATTAGACAATTAAGAGATTCGTTTATTCCATATAACAGCGATGTTAAAAAAAAGACAGGCGCTAATTTCAAACCGCCATTTTTTTAGTAAACAGAAGGTAAAGTAATTTTTTACATTATTGGCGCCATTTCTGATTTGTAATTTAAATTTTTAAAAATAATTGTTGAGAACAAACAACCTTTTCTGCAATTTCTATAAAATAAAATGCCACGGCACATTCGATTTTTTTTTCAAATACTATTTTCTCTATCATGCATTTCTACAGCTTAATTTATTAATTGTATTAGTATTAATTATTGTTTTATTGATATGCGTGTATTATTTACAAATAATATATTTCACGAGTGAGATATTATGTAAGTTTTTATAGAATAGCATTGCTGACCTAGATGTACATGTTCTTATTTACATAAATATGTCGTAAACTTAGATAACGTTTCAAAGCGCTAAATATATTGCTGCACATTCGTCATGCCTACACCTAACACTGTATTAGCGATAAGGTCTTCAAACGTCAGATACACATATGATATGTATATGTTATAATTATGAGTTTCTCAGGCAATGTAAACAGCTTAGCGATCCCGTGGCGCTCCTCGTTAAGACGGAAAGTGTACCGCTGGTTTTTTTAGTGGGTATTTCGATGTTCCCCACATACCCCCACTGTGGGGGAAATACGTAATGCGTTATTCCAGCGTAAAAAAAGGCAATATAAACAGCTTGAAATATATCTTAAAATCTACCAATTATCATTCTCACCAAAGATCACTTAATCTATCACATATTACATATTTATATGTAAGACGTGTTATACACAATATTCAATCTACTTTAGACGATTCGAATGTTTTTTAAGTAATTAGATATGTGTAGGCATACTAAAATTATATTAAAAATATATTCTTAATATAATTCTCAGAATAATTAATTAAACAACGGCCTTGAGGCCTAAAAGGAAATGTAATCTAATATTATTGTTCCTGTTTTCATATTATTTATTGCCTCTTTAATCACGCTACACGAGTGCCCAAAAATAGGCGTGTAATATTTTCAGAGGTCGGTTATGTATGTGAGTATATTTATTACAACAAAACTCGAGCCGTAATGGCTCAGTGGTTAGAAGGCGAGAATCTTAACAGATGATGTCGAGTTCTAACCCGGGCAAGACCCACTGAATTTTCATGTACTTAATTTATGTTTATAATTTGTATTATGCTCGGCGATAAAGTAAAGCATCATGAGGGAACTTGCATGTGGTGGATGACAATCTGCCGCCTATATCCACCAACCCGCATTAGAGCATCAGGGTAGAGTATGCTCCAAACCTCTTCAAAAAAGTAAAAGAAGCTTTAGGTTTTAGTGTGACATTTACAGGCCGTTACTTCATTACTTTTAAATGCCCGAACAGACTTGGGTGTTAGGGGTTAGAATTCTTACATCATATTACTTCTAGGGAAAGTCATTGAACCAAACAGCTTTAGTATTTTACAATATGTCGCAGCGTCAGTACTAAGACGCTATCTATGGGAAACGTCAAGCAGTTCATAGCTGCTTGGGTGCGTTCGGTGCCATGGTGATGTTGGATAGTTATAGATAGTAATAGTTAAAAAAACAAAGAAAATAAGTTTGGAAAATTGGAGGATTAACGTGGATTGGAATAGTGAAATTAGAGCGTAGCGTCACGGTAGCATGCAAAAGCGATTCCGTGGTGCTCCTCGTTAAGACGGAAAGGGTACCGCTGGTATTTTAGTGGGTATTCCGATTTTCGGGGCGCACTCGGCGCATTGGACACTGGCGAGCCCCACACACCTCCCACTGTTCCCGTGGGGGAAACGGGTAATGCGTTTATCCAGCGTTTAAAAATAATAATAAAAAAAGTGAAATTAGAGCGTCCGGTCGTGTAGAAAAACACCACGTGGCATCGAACTCACCGCGTTTCCGATCCGATTAATTCCGTAAAGTTAATTTGAAATCTGCGTACGTTGTCGGTTAAACGGACTATTATGTCAATTGCTAAGAGTGATTTTTTGTATCTTCACCATGTCCGACATATCGGATAACAAGTCGCCAAATGAACTTGCGACATATATATTAACGTATAGCTAAATGTGTTAAATTCCACCGCAAATTCGCAAATTGTTTATTTAAAATTCGTAATTCATAAATAATGTTGTGCCCCTCTTCGCGAGCATTTAATATATTTATAATATACATACTAGCTAGCGTTATTTAAAAATTAATAAAATAGAATTTTATAGCTCCCCTAATACTTCGAGGCACTAGTTTTTACTGCTTAAACATAAAAATAAACAGCTGGGCCACAAATTATGTTAACTCGTAAACGGCAACGCAAATCAATATTACAAGGGAAACACAAAGTTTTATGAACTGTAATTTATTGCTGTACGTATATTATTTTATTACGTAGACTACGTTCTGTATGAAAATATAGTATCTACATGTATATAAAATTGATAGCAGAATATTAGAAAAATGCATTATATTATTATATAAGTAACTGAGTCTCGTTATTTCACCCGCTTTAAATTTAGACTATTGACGTGACAAGCATGAATTTCGTGTTCATTTAATCTTATAAGATACAGCCGAGACGTTATTTTCACAAATTTCATAAAAGAAAATGGGTTTCTATTTTTATTTCGTAGCCTAAAATAATATGGTAAGCAATGTATATTATACTATACAATATATAATTTAGTAAATATATTATTTTAATTACAGGCACAAGGGGCATAACATCTTAGTTCCTAAGGTTAGTGGCGCATGTAAGCGATGGTTAACATTTCTTACAATGCCAATGTCTATGGGCGTTGTGACCACTTACCATCAGATGGCCCATATGCTCGTCCGCCTTACTATTGTTTATTTTAAAAAAATCACTGATATACATGCGTGATTATAAAAATCGTGTGAAATGGCTGAACATAAACGCTCTTAAAGACACCAAAGACAAATCAGAAATTTTTATATGATCATGTATGATCACCTGAAAATTTCCACCAAAATTGTTATAATATTGGGTAATTGTTGGTGACTTTAGTAAGAATATTTATGATATCATCATAGGAATTGACAACCATTTTTATTATCTTAGCTAACTAAGCGATATTTCTATCTATTTTAGTACAAGAATTATATTTTATCGCATTTTAACATCAATTTTGCGTCCGTGCCATTTCGAGTTTTTTTTCGCACCGTTAATGGAAAATATTAAATAAAAATAATATGATTATTCTTGTCTAATTTACTTTCCATCTGTCTATGAAATATTTAAAGCGTATTTATTTATCTACAGAACGTTTTTAATCTTATTTATTTTGTTTGCTTATTTTTTAAGAATGGGGAAGCGAAGGAAGTATATAGCTTTACCTTAACAATCTGCAAGTAACGACGTCACGATCATCGTTATTCTTCAACAAGTTAGATATCAGCTATCCCGACATCTAAGAACTTCGGTAATTTCGGAAATGGCTTCAACAAACACGCACGACTTGAAACTTTGGTAAAGTTTTCGCGAATGGTCTTTTAATAGCGTCTTCGATATTGATAGGAAATGTTAAGGGTGTGAGTGCCGTCATTTGAATTCTTCGAACTTCTAAGATATAATTTACCGTGCTAAGACAGTATTACAAAAGTAGTATTTTTTATATATATTCATTTGATAGTAATCTAGTTTTTCATATATAGCTCAAACCTTAGTTTTTATTTAGTTTATATGATGTTCGATTATATTGTAAAATATGACATAATATGTCTATTGAAATTATAAAAAATAATGTTATTTGTATGAAACGTTCATGTAATAATAAATATATAATAATAAATAATTATACTAATTATATGAAAGCGCCAAATCAATCGAATGATACGGTATTTCTTTAAAAATGTTGCTTATTCGATTGCAACATTGTTGCACAGTTGCATGATATTTGTGTTTCATAAGATTGTATTATATTTACAAACATAATTAAATAACAAAATTATGCTTTATATAATCCTATTGCGAAATCTTTCTCAAGCTAGTAAATTGAACTTAAGTCTTAACCCGATTATGAGTTGAAGTGTTTTTGCGCGAGACGGTAATTCAGTAAATCTGTAACAATTTAAAGGGATTATTAATTGTCTGTATCAAAATAAATAACAGTTTATAGATAAGTCAAATTTAATAGCGAAATGTGCGTTATAAAAAATATATGACTTAAATGATTTTCATTAACATGTTTAAAAATGCCTGATGAAAACGTTGACACACACAACGTTTTCACCGGTATTTTTAAACATAATTTATTTATTTTATTTATTTATTTATTTATTTGATCACCAACAAAGTACACACTGATACATGACACAGCACACAGTTCATAAAATAAAAAATAAAAGAAGTGGTACCTCAATTACAGGTGATAACTGCATGAACAGTAAGGCAACATATACATTAAAGCACAAAAAAAAACAAATAAAAGACTAATCAAAATTTCAAGTTACAAAACAAAACAAACAAAAAACAAAACAATGAATAAAAAATGAATAAACTAATATGGATAATTAAGTATTACTTATTAATGGCATTATGGACCTTCTAAATTTAAATATATTGTTGGCAAAGATGTTTACATCCTTGTCCATGTCTACGCAATTATAGGTCTTTAAAATTCTATTTATAGGTGAACTTTGTCCTAGGTTCGATTTTGAAGCTTTAGTTTTAAACAATTTACGCCTGTTCAAGCGTAAGCATTTTGTGGGCGCGGAAATACAAATGAGTGACAGTAGTTTTGGACAGTCCAAAATGCCATTAATGAGTTTATACATAAAAAGGCTATCCAGCAAGCATCTTCGATCAGCAAGCGATTTCATTTTAAAATGTATTAACCTATCTTTATAGTTTGGTATTTTTTTAGCCAACCCGTTTTTATAACATAGATGCCACAAGAAACGTTTCTGAACACTTAATATAATAACAATTTACAATATAATTTGAAACGTTTTTTTACTTATTAATTTAATACTCTTTTTTATTTCACAAGATAAAAATAATTGTTGCTATTTTTAAAACAACGCAAGCGCAATTTTCCAAAATAAACCAATAATACTTATTTAATAAGGTATTTAAAACAAAAGCATATTATGTTCTTAATTAATGGTATTATGTAATTATATTATCAGCCAGACAGTCAAATGGTTTACCTGTTGATGACAATTATATGTGGTCACCATCGCCCATGCACTAATACTTTAAAAAATATAAACCACTTTCTTCTTCCATCAATGCTCTGCACCTACGGGATCTAAAATGTTACATTCCTCGAACTTGTAATTCCATTAGCTCACTCACCGATCAAGCTGGAACCCACTAGTAAGTAAAGTATCACTGTTTGCCGGCGAATGTGTGGTACCCACCCAGACTGACACAGTTCTACCACCGGTAGATTACTTAAAACAACAAATAACTTATAAAATGACGATTCGATAGTGTAAGAACCTACTTAAATAAAGTAGTTTTTGATTATCATATGGTAAAATGTTTGTCATATGAAGTAATATATATATTAAAACCTGACATCCCAGCTATGATATCACAGCATGACGTCAGCTCAGTGTACAAACTCTCAGTAATGGGTACGTGTACAGTCTTATCTCTTAAATATTTTAGAAAGGATCTCTTCAGATCTTTTCGGTTGAGATTAACTCGAATATGGAGCGAACGAAGTCTATTTAAAATGTAAATTAATAATAAGAAATGTAAATAAACATTTACGAGACATTATGTAAATTTATAATGTGAATTTCCTTGCATTCAATAATTTTGTTACAAATATTTCTGAGAAAGGTAGGTACTAGTAACTTTGATAAAATAATAAACTGAAGGATTCCCGAAAAAATATCGGTCGTTTATACATATAATTATTTTCTTTTTTTTTATAGTATAGGAAGGCGGACGAGTATATGGGCCACCTGATGGTAGGTGGTCGCCAACGCCCTTCGACATTGGCATTGTAAGAAATGTTAACCATCGCCTACATCACCAATGCGCCACCAACCTTGGGAACTTAGATGTTATGTCTCTTGTGCCTGTAATTACACTGGCTTACATACCCTTCAAACCGGAAAAACAACAATACCAAGTACTGCTATTTTGCGGTAGAATATCTGATGAGTGGATGGTACCTACCCAGACGAGCTTGCACAAAGCCCTACCACCAGTTACACACGTATCCGCTGCCCCTCTCGGTGCTACGGTTGGGGACAGCCGACATTATCCCATCCGGAAGAGTTTGATCTCTCCGCAACCCTTATAAGTGCATCCAGGAGAGAAAGGCAATCCTAACAGCCGATCTCCTCAGTGCCGTCTGAAACTTGACACGCGATGTCAGCACCTGACACGCCTTAGACGTCTAGTCGCAGTGAGAGATCATATCCAACCTCGCGTCTCACGGTTTGCCGCTCCATCTCCCACGCGGAACACCAAACAGTAATATTTCGTAGTGCTATACTTAGTGTTGCAGGGTGATTTAGCTAGCGTAATTAAAAGTATAAAAAAATCTTCGGCTTACATTTCCAGCATATACTTGAATGCAATCACTTACCATCAAATGACGTAGTTGCCCGTCTACCTGCTGTATATAAAATTTTAAAGTCGACAATAACAATAATAGTACTACGTAAATACACGAATTTACCCGATACAAAATTCACTTATAATATTAATAGAAAATATAATTTCATACTTAAAGAACTAATTCATCTGCAAGAATCTAAGGCTTAATTAAGTCCTAAACTGAGTCTTTCCTGACGTGTATTTCTTAAGACAATTAACTCCGTAGTAAAGTAAGTAATTGTTAAGGAAGTTTTCCGTACTACTTAACTCAACCCTGTTACTGTTTCGCGTGCTTCGTATCTATTAAGTATTTTTACGGCTTATAATATTGTTCATTAGTGTCTTATAAGCTTTTCTAAATTACTTAACCCTAAAATATTTGTATAGTAAATATAAAGGTTAAATTAATAGTGGTCCAATACGGAATTATAGGTAGAAATGAGGCAGAAACATTTCTATATGACTATTTAAATTTATTACGAGTTTTATAATCAGTTTGTTCTTTATCCTCACAGACAACTCAATAACAATATGACAGTATTTATCAACCAATTAACACTAAGTTTATATATCTCTCTCGTAATCTTCAGAGAACTTTCAAAAGCCATGAATATGAATATATCCACGACATTGTAAAGCGTTACATTGTTTTTTGTTGTAATTAAATAAACATTGCTAACTAATATTATTCATATTATTTGTTATTAATATTATCACTAACTTAAAAGGTTATTTATAAAATAACACTTTAATATCATTAGTTAGAGGTTTAAGTTATTTTAATGAAAGCTACACAAATAATATATTAATAGAAATAATTAATAGTGACTCTGACCAATTTTATTTCCATAATAGTTTTTTTAGTAAATGTTGTATAACTTTTTCCAACCTTAGATTTAAATATTTCACTGCAATAAAATACACTACAATCAGTTCTTGTTTAATATATTATTAATAATAATAATTATGTTCCCAGACCGATTTCGGCCACGGCGATCTATCTATCAATCTCGAGAGAGATAAGCCAACTACGCAGCAGACATTATAGTGCACAAGTGTGTGCGCAAACACAGGTGCACTCTCTATTCCCTAACTCTCAAAATCCGATGGGACGGCAATCCGACATGACCGGAAAGAGTTCAGGCGCAGGAGCAACGGCTTTACGTGTTTTATATATAATATATAATACAACACTATTTCACTTAAATATTTATATCTACTTTAATTTTACTTCCAAAGTTCCAATAACCTTACAAGTAAATTATCAAAACAACATTTTTTTTACGAATCCTTATTGAATACTATAGATTATTCTAGATCTCGACCAATGATATCGCGTCAATTCAATTTCAAAGTTGTTTATTTGTCTTTACTTCTCCTGTGATTGGAATAGGCTGTACATGTATTTACATTAGCTATTTACGAAATAAGCTTATATATACATATAGATTATTTAAAGTGAATACAAATTGTTCTATACAAAATTATATAGATGATTTTTATTTTCATACATAATATGATTTTGATATTTAACAATATATTTTGAAAAGAAAATCTTAAACAATACTTATAATAAAGAATTTGTAAAATTAAACCTTGACTATTTTAATTAAAAATAGGTAGAACTTAATACTGATTATTAGTTGATTTATATTGTTTTATTTAATAGATTAATATTATACTTCCTTTAGCGAAATTATATAAAGTTTTGTTCATTCTCTGTTGTTCGTATGCCTGTGCAATAAAACAGTAATGTTTTATTGTTAATTAATAATAAAATTTGAAATATACTGTTTACGTCACATTGGATATTTAAATTTCTATAACTATATAACTATTAAATAGCACTGGAATGTAAAATATTTTTGAATATAATACTTTCAATAAATGAGTTCTAGTTTTGAACTAGGAAATAACATAATTAAAAAAAAAAACACAAACATCATCGACATGACACTTTCGGTTCAAAAAATACCCGTAATTTCTCTTCATCGTACACTTTTTCTTTATCATCGTTGTAATTTAAAGCTTCGCAAATCCTACAGAGGTGATAGGACTTCGATCCAAAATAACCGTGTTCGTTGACAACTTCAAAATCATTTCTCCACTCATGATATGAAAGAAGAGTTTTATCATCTCTGCTTATATCGAGAATATGCTTCGCTAACTCTTTAGGGTCCTTATAGTTATCAACGTGAAGGAAAGAGTTCGGTGGTAAAAGTTTTTCACAGGTATCAACAGTGGAACCCATTATCACTGGTATGGCGCCCTTGTTGTAAGCGTGATAGAACAATTTCTCCGTCAAATATTCTTCACATAAAGAGTTCTCAAAAACCAAATAGAATAAATATTTGGACATCAAGTTGCAGTCCGATCTAAAGTGACCTGGACAGCTGAAATGAAAACAATATGTACAGTTACAGATACCCAGAGGTATAAACACATACATCTTAATCGAAGATTGGGAGTTCAACTCGTATAAGCATCACTGAATTTTGGTTTATAATTCATATCGTGCTTAGTATATAATATAATTTTCTTCACAATCTGTATGTCTGTCTGTCGGGTATATATCTGCCACACGAGTATCCACCAACCCGCATTATAGCAACGAGGTGGATTAAACTCCAAAGTTTCTCCTCTAGATTAGAAAAGGCCTTTGTCCAGCAATAAGACATTTACAGGCTGTAATTTTACAGCTACGACAATTATACCAATGACCTAGCCAGCTAAAAACATGAGATCATATTACCGTTTTGCTCTCGTCGTGTGTGTTAAAAAAATTAAAACCATTAATACAAATTATGGTCAAATAATCAAAAGGAATTTTAATAGCTACAAATTATAAAACTGTACATCAAACAAAGTTGTGGCCAATTCCAATTAGTGACAAATTTCGATATCATCTGTGAATTAATCTCTGATTATGCCATGAAATTATGCTAATGAGACCTTACCTTTTTGATAATTAAAACACAAACAATTTTCAATTACTATATATTATATATATTAAAATAAATCAAAACAGTTTTATAATATGTTTGCAATGTTCGCGCAGATTTGTTACCAAAAACACTTACAATACCTTTCTTTATGATTTTCCGAACATTTTCCATAGACATCAACAGTTAAATTCTCCTGGATTTCCTTCAAATAAGCCATCCTGCGAGAAACAGCACAATTCGATATGAGGATAGTGGCCAGAATGTCTTTACGTTTGTCATTCCAATACGGAACCAATGATATCAAATGTTCGTATGTTATTCGACTTAATATCGGTTTTTTCAACGCTACTGTTCTTCCATACGGTACAGGCACGTCGGAATCGCTCCTGAAAATGTTTAGGAATAAATCATGGCAAGAATAAGTGAGGTTTAATGTTTGAGGAAACTGCGTATTTCTTACGTTGGTTTTACGGATACGCAAAAAAAGGGTTAGTGGGTTTTTGTTGTATTGTGTCGTTAACGCTATCAACTACATAAACCATTTAAATATATTTATTGCATTGCATATTGTGTCACTTTACATAGCTTGCTATAATATATAAATAGTATTTTACATTTTATTGCCTTTAATATAATTCTTAGCAATATTAAATTGACTTAAATGTTTCCATTTGTCAAATAAATATAATTACAGCTGGGCAACTTTCATCTTCTGGCAATAAAAGAGAATTGCAAAGCTGCTTCGAAGTCGAGGTGTTCAAAGGTGAAATTTATGATACCATTATTAATGATTAAAATTGTTCTCAATGTTGAAACTACGAGGTTTGAAATCATATGAATAATTATATGTTCATACTATTACCTTGTTATACATAGATATTTTATATATAAGCATATATACACATTATAAATACATATTATAAAGCTTTAAATTTTGCATCAAGATCTACCAGTTCGATATAAAGAAAACTTTTTGGGTTAGAAAGTTCATTTATCAGAGAAAGGTTAAAGATTACGTAACGTCACGCTACGGCGGGAGACGGTTAACGCGGTCGGGTAAAACCGAGCACCTAATATTGCCTATATAGGCCATGTAGTAACAACAGTGTGGCAGAGTAGAACAGAATCACACATCTTAACTAGTGTGTTTTGTAACAGCCGACGTAGAGAATTTATATTATATATAGGCTGTGATAAATTTCTTTTGTCATGACGATTTAAAAAACTCCAAATAAATGGAATAAAAAAGGACGTAAGATTATTATTAGTAAATATTTCTGCTTAATATAATTAGCGTGTATTATTACTAAACGAAATCAACTAAAATATATAAAGATACGTTTTGAAAATCTTATTTAGAATTCGAGTCCAATAGAAATCGATTCTTTTTACGAATGTTGTTATTTTTGTAATTTAATTTGTTCTGTTACAAAAAAACAGACGCCGTATAATAAAGTATCTGACGCCTTATAAAAGCTTAGCATTTGGCACCGAAACAAAGATTTTTGTCGAAACAATTAATTTCTTAATAAAAAGAAATCAATACACATATTATTATTAGTAAAAAGGCTACAAACAAAATTCGACGTCTTTATTTTGTTAACTTTAAGAAGGTCGTTTTTTGCGACATACATTACAAAAGAAAAATATAAATTAGAAGAAAAGGAAAATATAGATTATATATTAATAAGTACCAAAGTTACAATCGGTTGCAAGTTTTGCTGTTTATACATAACATACGACCCATCGCACTAACTGTTTGATTTTTTTTTTATGTAGAAATGCTTTATTATACTTGTAACTTGTATAAACTATTAACGTACTATAATTTCAATTTAACTTAAGCAAATAAGCTTTTCAAAATGGTTTGTCTACCAAAACAATAAAGTCAACTACAAAACATTTAATGTTCAGTAAATTCTCATGAGTCTTAAACCTAAAATATAACAAAGAAATTTTCTCTATTGGATTGAATATTACTTTACCTATATGACATAGACCAATTAAAAATATTTGCAAGGTCCGACATTTTAGGCGTCACACGCGCCATAGAAAACGCGTGAATTGGAGATTCATCGCTCAAAAAAACCCATCTTTGTTTGGCATTCCTCATAGTTGTGTTTGGGAACACACCCCTTTGTATATGAATAACTACAGCATCGGCAGATGATAATTGAATATCGTCTCCTGTAAATATGCAGTTATGAACACTGCACTCGCTAAGTGGGTCGCTCTTTCTGAAAATAAAACACTTTGATTGATTTATTATTATTGAATTGAGGAAATGTACCTACAATTCTACATTAGACGTGTGTAATTGCTAAAGTAGTTTTCCCTTATTAAAGACAATAATACGATTTAAAGACAATAAATTATATAATTTCACGTCAAACTGATTTAGGAAATTCATATGGAATATTGTTTTTGGTATACCTCAAAGATTTTAAATATTTTAAAACAATCTTTGCAATACTTATTGCAGCTTTTAGGATTATTTTATTTCAATTATAGGATCATAATCGAAGATCTTATCATTAAAAGTAATTTATTTACTACAATATATATCTTATCATAACATTACATACATAGTTAGATAATAATTTTAAATATCTTTGTCATAAAGTGAGGTCGATGTAGAGATTAAAATAAACATCACAAGATGGAATATGATACTTTATTTCTATCAATTTTATTAATAATACTTTAAAAAAAACTTTAAAAAATATGTGCAAAGTTTATTTACTAACCGCTTACTATCAAAATTTTCAACATGTCGATGTTGAAGCCATTTCCAGTACCTCCATATTAATATAACAAATGTACGATTATCCCTTTTTTCGAATAATTCAAAGTCACGTGTAACATTTTTAAACATAAGGGATCCCAAGTTTGATGTTTTCCAATCCTTAAAAATAAATGTATATTATGATAAATTCCTTCCTTCCATACTTTTATTTAAAAAAAAATTGTCACATTATAACATTTCTCAAGCAACGAACGGATACCCGCTACGTCTTATCAATAATGGTATTAGAATGTAAATTACCCAATGAATGAAACGAAAAAACGCAATTAAAAACGCGAAAAATGGCACAGATACTAAATACTACGTGGAGTTAATTACATTACAGATACATTTATTAATTTTATTTTTAAACAAAGCGATATTATCATTATAAGCGATCATATCTAACCAAGACACATTTGCATTATATAATAATATCTCTAAGCTATTTCACTAGATTCGAACATTTCACTAAAACAACTAAATGTCGCGCTGGCGATTACTAAATTTATTTTCGCGATAAACCACATCTCCTGTAACCACCCATGCTGCGGCGCTGTTGAGACGAGAGGACAACGAAAAGAATTAACAGCGCTTTGTATTAACTATCATAGTACGGTTAGAATAGTATGGTTAGAATAATATGTAAAATATGTGCGATACGAATAAAATAATTTAATGCAATACTAGTCAATGATGCTGGTCATTTTAGAGCGGGTGAAATTAAAAATTATGCTAGCTTTATACGCGATACAAAAATATTCGTAATGAATTATTGGAACACATTCAATATCACAAAATGTGATTTTTGGTTTAAATGGTATTATTTGAATTATTTGTTATCATTGTATTACTTTTCCTAACAGTGTCATTTCAGAATCTCATTAAATAAATGACGTAAATAGAATACCGGTTGTGTAAATATGCAGTTTAAAGTTAAGTCATAAAAATATGTTTAAAATAACAGGTGATTTCATTTATGATTTCAATATTATTGCACAGAAAAGAGAATATATTTATTTACTTCGTGCACAATTATGATAAATATGCGCGTTCATTATTCACTGGTGGAACACGTAAACACTATTTTTATATTTGCTTGCTATGGTTTATCAATGTTCTTAGTAATTAACATTTAAATTTTTACCTAGAATTCAAATAGCACGATGTTTAGTTGGTAAAGTTGTGTAGTAAGTTTCAATTTATTTTTTCATTAAATACCGCCAGCCCGTGATAATTAAAACGAACTAATAAGATGTAATAATTGATGTGTTCTTTTATGTTTAAAACTAACAGCCTTTTTTTTATTTAGACACACCAACTGCATAACATATACAGCATTCACAATAAAATCTCAAACATCTAAGTCTTAAATACTAATATGTATGCCACTTAGAGGCGTGTACAACATGCAAAAAATCTATGTTGTATACAGATCTATATTAATAATTTGAATCTAGTGTGGATTTTACAGAAAGTTATATAATAGACAATAGGGAAAAACACTTATTTTACACATCTAATTAGGAATCTTTTCTATCAAAAGTGCACGAAACTGGCTGAGTCCAAGGGAGAAAATATCTCTAGGTTCGTTTGTGAGCCATGTATTAAATGTGTTACACATGCGAGGTATCGGCGATCCTTTACCAAACATAGTGGTACGAAAGGGTGGTTGAAACGTAGAAATTGGATGTCGGGGAATCTTATATGGTATCCTAAATTTAAAAAGTTCAAGAAGCTGAGGGCAGTCAATGATATTGTTGAAAATTTTATACATGAATATAAGGTCCAATAATACTCTACGCTTACTTAAAGAAGACATTTTAAAATGCTTTAATTTTTCGTTGTAAGATAGCTTTTTCTTTCCGATTTTTTCAAAATATGATAAGTGCCATAAAAATAGTTTTTGGACTCTTTCTATTCTTAGTGTGTGAGTAGCATAGTGGGGCCTCCATACAACAGGACAATATTCTAATAGGCTGCGAACTAAAGCGTTATACAACGTTATACGTGTCTGTGGTCGTTTAAATATTTTGCTATTTCTGATGATAAAACCCAACATCCTAGATGAACGCTTAACAATATTATCTATATGAGGTATAGGAGGCCTTACATATAAATATTACGTAACTACTATTAATTGATCATTCATCATAAATTAAAAAAAGCCGAGATGGCCTAGTGGTTAGAACGCGTGAATCTTAACAGATGATCGTGGGTTCAAACCCGGGCAAGCACCACTGAACTTTCATGTGCTTAATTTGTGTTTATAATTAATCTCGTGCTTGACGGTGAAGGAAAACATCGTAAGGAAACCTGCATGTGTCTAATTTCATTGAAATTCTGCCACATGTGTATTCTACCAACCCGCATTGGAGCAGTGTGGTGGAACAAGCTCCAAACCTTCTCCTCAAAAGGGAGAGGAGGCCTTAGTCCAGCCGAGGGACATTAACAGGCTGTTACTGTTACTGTATACATCATTAATTTGATATTCGAGAGAACATCCGCAAAACAACACTTATAAATCTAAGTGTCCGTACCGTAAAATGTATCGTATATGAATGTCACCGTAAAATTTTAAATACCGTTACATTATAATCTATCTCGCGAAATTGTAAACTGTCAAAAGATTGTGAACTGTAACATACTGCTTACAATTTAACGCATTATTTTTCGGTAGATCATAATCTATCGAAGTGAAACCTTCGATCAATAATATACTTATTGATCGAATAGTGAAACCGTCAAATTGTGAAATGGCTTGTGATGGTCGACGGAACGAAACTCGCGCGCTGATAGGTTGAACGTCATGTGCCCCGCGGCGCCATATTTGTTTGTTGATTCGTTTGTTGTGGAATGTAAACAAACAGTGTTTTAGTGATTGTAAATTGATTTCGTGTTTAAAATAACTCCCAGCTTTAGAATTAGTTATATGAAATTGTTGATGAAGTAAAATAAATCTGTCATTAACCAAAACAGTGCAGTTTGAATGACAAATAAGCCAGCCACAGGACCCACGACGCAGATCATAATAATATTCCAATCGAAAGAGTAAAAATAAACAAACATTAGATTTACATATTCCATGCGATTTGCTAATACGAGTAGCTGCTATGTTATGAACTACAAACAGTTCTTGATTGATATATCTTACTTTAGTTTATTAATCTAAATTACATCGCCAATGGACCTCCAATCTTTGAAACTAAGATGTTATGTCCCTTGTGCCTGTGTAGTATTGCTGTTTAGCAGTAGAGTGGGTGGTACCTACACAGACGGCCTTACACACTACTTAGTAAAAGATATTTTTGTTTGAAAGCTATTGAGGATATTGTTGTTTGTTAGTTTAAAAACAATTATTTTATTGTTTGTTCAATATGAAAGTAAAATAGAAAGAGACCGTTACTGTTCAATTGTTTATTCTACCATACTCTTTCATAGCGGGTTGGTGGATTTTAATTTGTCATAAGACACGACAAATGTATGCGGTTTTCACAAAGTGTTTTCATTCACCAGCCAACACGATATCAATAAAATAGTAAAAAAGTAAAGTAAAGTAACAGACACATGTAGGTTTTTTCACGATATTTTCCTTCGCCTCCGATCATCCGCCATCCGAATTTGAGACGAATTAAAAACACAAATTAAGCACATAAAAATTCAATATTGCTTGCCTGGACTTGAACCAGCAATCGTCGGTTAAGATTCAATAATTATTATAAACACAAACTCAATGGCTCTTGTCCGGATATAAACTCAGCATCTCCGGTTAAGATTTACGTATTTACTATCCTCTTAGCCCGGAATGGTTACTTGGGCGACCTCGGCTCTCAACATATAAGCACAAATATTGATCAATCGAATAATAATAATACAAGCACAACTTTGTGCGATTTATCCTAGAGAAGGGAAAGCGAACTCCAGAAAATTATTCATAAATAGTTTTCACCTAGTGTTAGGGGGGGGGAGGGCAGGTGCTAGGCATTAGAAGTACCCTATGTCCTTCCTTAGGGTTCAAGCCTGCTTCATACCAAGTTTCATTAAAATCGTATCTGTGGCTTAGCAGTGAAAGCGTGACAGACAGACAGAGTTCCTTTCGCATTTGTAATATTAGTATAGAGATAGTATAGATTACACACCAGGCACTTTTGACTTACCTGTCTCCTTTTATAAAAATTATTTACTAAATCAACGTGACGACGATCATCACCTGGATGGCTAACACTCTTAAGTTCCGGTTGAAATATATCACTCATATATGACGATTTAAAATTTACATTCGATCTACATATTAATAACAAACATGAACATATTATTATCAGCAACAAATATGTATTAAATGACACGAATTTCTTAAACAACACTTTTAAACGCCACATTTTAAACTAACAAATTGGATATAACATACTATTTTTGTTCTTTATCATTCCTACAACGAGTTTTATGATAAATATAAATTTATGGTAAATTATCTTGAATCGATCGATTAGTTATTTTTCTATATAATAATATGACGCTACATTGTCACTACACGTTATCCTAGCATCCTCTCACTGATGTTATCATATCGCGCACTGATAAAATATAATAATAAAAGTCCATTAATTTTGACCAACAAAGATAACAGTGATTTGTCACAAAAGTAATTTGAAGAATAATACTCTATCTAGTATTATCTATAAGACACTAGGTTTTTTTTAAAATACAACTTGTACGTTCGGAATACGATAAAACAAAACACGAATGCTGCTCGCTAACACATTGTTTTGTAAATGTTAACTTTGTTTAACAATTATTTATCTGTGAACAATAGAAACTGAATTATACTATGTTCGCAACAAGGCCGTCTTTTATATCAATTTAATTTTGGAACATTGTATTTAATCACCTATTTTTTTGCGTTTTAAGGTCAATCATTTATTTGTGATATCAACTATATATTTAACATCCATTATTAATTTATATAATTAAGATCCTATACGTAATTTCACATATTTTAAATTATGAATTTAAAAAAGTAAGTATGTATTATTACGATATTTTTATAAAAAATTGTCTTTCTTGTCGCTTATTTGCTTAATTGCTATTCCAAACTAACGGTAACGCGTTACTATTTGAGTATACGTAGGTATTCTCAAATAGTAGTAGTTATGAAAGTCTATTTAAGTAAAAGTTGGTTAAGTTAGGTTAGTTAAAAGTAGGTAGGTTAGGTTTTAGGGTATTTTTTTTATTATTTTCCAGTCTTAAACGTAATAACATACTGTCTTAAAGATAGGTTATTACGATTACCTAATTAAAATATATTAGATTGCATTTAGAAAATAAAATTAATATTTTATACCTAGTATTTTTTTAAGAGGTTGTACCTATATTGTTCTACAAAACTTTCTGCAGTCGATACCTAGCCCATAGCCGTTAGCAATATAAACAACATTATTAAATAATAACGGATTATAACTAATCATAATTACGCAAATTACATTATTGAATAAAAACGTCAATAAATTTTAGCGGTCTAGCCTCACTTCCACCCAGAACAGGTACACTTCCGCGAACTCCTCCGTCTGGAGTTGTGGATCATCCGCGAGAAGTGTCGCCGACATGGCGGACTAGATTGGCCTTTACAATTATTATTTTTTAATGAAGTTTACAATTATTTTCTTTAATTCTCCAATCTTTTGGACTTGATACCAACTTCAAACTCCTTTGTGGTAATTACCAGAAAAACAAATCAATTTAGCTGCATTATGTCTGGCAATTTATTATTTTTTTACTTTTATATTAATTGTTAGTGTAAGCATAGTAACTAGTATTGCTAATCTCAATTTTAGATTCTCTATTCGTTAGTTTATCTTTTTGACTAATGTATCCAGAATAGAAATTATAAACGGCATAGCCATTAGTCTTCGATCACTTATAAAAACTAGATACACAATCGGCTTCAAAAAACGTTCTCACCAAAAGGGCACCCATTTGAACATTTGGGTTCTCTTTTAACGTAGTACCATTCGGACGCGTCGAAAGTAAACACGCCTCAGTGCTCTTTCAAAAATGCAGAAATCACACGTCTAGGACGCTCAAAAAGGATGGAGTTTCATATTTTCGGTAAGTATGAATTGTATTATTATATAATTGTTATTACTATATTGTAAATACTGGTATTTCTTTAAGAAAACATTTTTTAAAACTAAATCGTAATAAACGCCACGCGATATAAAGCATAACAATTGTAAAGACTCTTGATAAACGTTTTATTCATACTATCGCGTACCCACTTACACGTACTTGAATTGTTCGGGTTACATGGTTTGTTTCAACAATAATTTGGTAGAGACGTTGTTGTTAATTTATTTTCTTTTTTTTATGAAAAATATGATTATGCATTTCTTTTGTTTAATTAACTTCTTTACTGTGTCTATAAACATAGTAGTAAAATATTATTGATTTAAATTTTAACTGACTAAGTGGGAGAAGGCTCTCAATTTGAATCGATTTTTATTTTATGTATGTATACCGAATATTCCGTGATTAGTGGACAGTTTTAAATCATTCAAATTTTTTTTGAAAGATTATAATAGGCTCTGAAATCAGACTTATATGAACCAAACCGACTATACCCAAGTTCTTGTTTTTACTAGACCATCTAAAGGCTTGGCATCGACTCCAAAGCAAGAATTAAACAGTTACTGCAACATTTTTACTTAGTCAGTTTTGTTTCTTTAGGTTTTACTTCAGTGTTATAATGTTATTTCATCGTTAATACTGTTTTTTCGGCTACGTCGATTTTTGAAATCGGATTTTTAGTTTGTGAAATCGATATGAATCGATTTGTGTTTAAAATCTGATTTTGAATTCATTTTTAAAATATGTGACGCATGCATACTGTTTTTTCTTTTATCTATGACTATATCTAGACATAGTCATAGATAAAAGAAAAAACAGTAGTTAGGTAGGTTAAGTTCAGACTTAATAATTGTATAAAGAACTTAATAACACTGGGTTATGTATTTGGATTTATTGAATAAACCGGTACTAATAAAAAAAAAAAAAAAATTTATAATTGCAACACTAAGTCGCATTTCTCTGTATTCACCTAAAATGATGAAATTTCTAATACCTAATTTAAAATGTCAAGTTTCAAGTTAGTTTCCATAATAAACAACAAGAAGCAAGTAGTGAGTGTATTGCGCAAATAGCTGAACACCGCAGCAAGTTTTATAACGGAAACTGCTGTAATATATAATAATTATATAAGTTTGTTTTATTGAAAAAATATTTTCAAACTTTATCTTTATTGAATAATTTGGCTGAATTGAAAATGGCTGAAAATGATGAAAATACGCTGTTAGCACTAGAACAATCACGACTACAATTAGAACAAACAATGTCTGGAAGTAACAACAATAGTGGTGAGCTAATGCTATCTCCAGTACAAATACAACAAGAATATTTTGAAAATTTGCCTGATTGTGATTGGGTTAAGTAAGTAGAAAAAAAAATGTTTATAGCTATGTAATTAAAAAGTATAAAATATTGAGTACTTAGTGTAACCATTTTTAGATATTACAATAAACATAATTTTTTAAGCGTCTAGTTATTATTTAAAAATATGTTACAGATACGATTACGGCAATCGGAAATACCTATTACAAAACATAGCATTCGCCTTGTTTGGAGCCCCAAGCACTGAAGGTGATTTGTCTATCTTAAACAACGTAGAAGGTACACAACTGGAAGGATATACATCAAGACAAAAGGAACAGGTTATGAAAATTTATGAAACACTCTGTAAACAAAGTAAGATCCACTGTTTTTTACTTAAAATTACATTTTCATTATTAACTGAAAACTTATAATCATACCCTATTCATATATTAAAACATTTAATTCTAAATTGGCTTTCCATTATCAAAGTTTATTTTCATTTGTACGAGTAGCTTTAGCTTATGAGACATTTTATATTTCAGGTAAATACGCACAAAATGATACGGATATACTTATGTCAGTTTTACTGATTGTGTGTGCAAAACCAGAGCCTGTCGAGTTCTATAAGATCGAACCATCCAACCACTGGGTGGATTTACATCTACGCAATGATGTTAACATACGGTGCACACCTGTGTTTTGTGTTAGAAAATGTATTCCTACTACAATTAACGGTATGTATGTATATGATAATGGTGGGAAATAGTATTTATATAAGTAAATGATCTTAAAGAAATAACACATTATTTAATAATTTCAAAAAAATATGTTTATCATAAATTTTTTTCTATGTTATATAAAAAAGTAATTGTTTGTAGCTAAGCCGTGCAAAGTTTTCATTGATGAAGATGCAAGAGTTTACCATAACTGGACTTCATATTTAAATAACAATACTTTACCGAAATGTGTCATTATTGCACCTGAAAATGGAGTATACCAGGGGGAAATTATTCATGTAAGTTTGGGCTTAACTTGTCTTTGAAATGGTCGTCACAATACCGCAGTGGGTCTTCGTATATTTTAGTGCAAATAAAGGTTTTATCTGTATATATTGTTAAAGCATGTGAATATAAGTTAATATATGTATTTTTTCAGGGTGAGGAGTTAGTATCTGTGAAGTTAACAGTCACTCCATCACCATCATTAGGCCTTAAGTCTAGAGTACTCAGTTCAGTAGACACGGCTAGCACTGTGGCTTCTTTAGGAGCAATAGGAGTACTTGGTGTTAGTGCCTTGACACCTGTAGGACCCGCTGTGATTATTGGAGCTACAGTCGCCACTGTCGCTACAGGAATATATGGTCTTGTAAGATCATCTCTTCATCTTCATGATAGAAATGTCCATGAACAGGTATGTTTTATGAAAGAACCGGTTTGTTTTAAATAAGTAACAAATAATGATCTTGGAAATATGGTTCGGTACGGTAAAATTTGAATAATCAAATTAATAATTTGGAAAGGTTTCTTGGAAATTATGGGTTTGGAAGCGATTAAGCATTCCTACATATACTATTTTACCCTAAATTCATTCTACTATTGATTCTTAAAATCTACCACTACTTCTACACGCTCTTATAAAATATAGCTTAGGAAAAGACTAACAATAAATTAAATATCTAATAAGGCAAATAAAAATGGTAGATTCGGAAAAATCTAAACAAAAGTTACAAATAGATTCACAAAAAATAGCTAATAAAAAAAAATTATGTAAATATAAAATACTAAGTAAGTGCTTAAAATACTACATAAGTGCTTGGGTGCTAGAATGATTACAATAGTTTAAATTAAATGGTTATCTGTACTTAAATATACAAAACCTAATTAATAATCATAATAATTAAATAATAATTTTTTGAAAGCAATTTACTCATATGCTGCTGTTTATAATATTTTTATTAAATTATAGAAACCTAAATGTATTTTAAAAACTTTATTTCTAAAAAAAACCAATACTACATTTAACAAGCATTGATGGCAAGGGGCGGCTAGTGCAGAAAAATCTTCCCAGCTGTACTAGCCGTCGTCGTGTTTGGACTCCACTGCCACTTACCATCAGGTGGAGTGATTTACTTTCCTGGAATATATATAAAAAAAAGATGTTATCTTCTAGATAACACAGAAATATTATACTAACGTAACAGCCAGTGAATGTCCCACTGCTGGGCTAAAGGCCTCCTCCCCTTTTTGAGGAGAAGATTTGGAGCTTATTCCACCATGCTGCTCTAATGTGGGTTGGTGGAATACACATGTGGCAGAATTTCAGTGAAATTAGACACATGCAGGTAAAGCACGAGATGAATTATAATCACAAATTAAGCACATGAAAATTCAGTGGGGCTTGCGTGGGGCAGTTTGAACCCACGATCATGGGTAAGACTAACGTTATAACCACTGGGCCGTCTCGGTTCTCTCAAATATTATACTGTGCACATTAAATTTTAGACTATCAGTCCTACGGATCCAGAGGCACGTGGCAGTTGGCTGAATATAGCAGCTTCTGGTGTTGGGCTTGCTGCTGGAGCCGCTAGTGGCTTACTATCTAAATCAGCAGCAGCGGGAACAAATATGACTAAAGTGAGTTCTATTTTATGTACCCCCTGTATTTATAGAACACAATCATGATCCATTTGGTCCGAAATCTTTTCTTTTTTTACTTGTAATCAACAGTGTTATAAAAATGGTTGTACAGTTATTATTCATTACTAAAGTAATTCATAGTCATTACTTAGGGTTAATTGCTTTATTTTTTACTATTAATTGAATTATTTTTCTTTTCAATAGCATTTTGGATAAGTGGAAAAATTCGATTTAATTATTCTTTAATAGTAGAATAATTATTATTATTAATATTAAATTCAGTTATGTTACTTTGTCAAGGTCAATAGGTATATTATTTGAGAACTGACTACATGTTTATTTAACTTAAAGTTAATTCAATCCTCGCCTTTTTCTGGCGTTTATATTTATATTAGAATTTTAAAAAGTAAGTTTCAACTTTATCTTTATTACGTTGTGTATATAATTTAAAAAAAAATTAAATTGCTATAAATTTTCATTTTTAAAACTATGCTGTTTACTTTGTTGCATACACGTACAGTCACGCATGACATCATAGTGGTCGCCAAGTGGTCAGATTTCGACCATAATTCAAATAAATTTTAAGTTTGAACGTTATTAAGCTTCTATTGTCAAATACTAAATATAATCACAGACTTCGTTAAGGCTACTCAGTTAATTATCTTTTATAAACAAATGATGTATCATTTAAATAAAAAACAAATGCAAAAAATTTTGACTTTTGATGTTTTATTGAAACAAAAAATAAGGTGATTAAAAACAAATGTTGTCCATTGAACTTGACACACCTTTTTTCAATAAGCTGCTAAATTAATTAATTATATAATATAGAATAAAAGCAGTTATATAGAAGTTTTGATTAAAGTTACAGATTTTTTTTTACAATTACAATACAATTTTGTGACACTTATAGCATATTAATATAAAATAAGACATATATCAGCCAAGTTTCCACCAAAAATAAATACACAATCACTAAAATTAACAAAACATACATATAATCTCATAGCTAAAACATTTTAACATTAAATAAGACCAATAAAGTTTAGTTTAGTCTCATAGGTATGTCTTTGACTGGTTTATCTGGTGGTATTACCAACGATAAGTACAACAAAGCTGACAATTTTTAAATTTTGTACTCTTTGTCTTATAGACAGGTCAAGTTTTGGCGGCATCAGTTGAAATCCTTCGTCATGCTAACTTGGTGACTGGAGGCGCTGGCGTTATCCACAGTTTAGTGCATATCATACTAAAAGTGAGTTATCACATTTAATTTGTTACTGTTGCTTATAAATTAATATATAATTTTCTTCAAAAGGGTTTTTATTTTATGTTTTTTTTTTCAGCCAGTTTTTATGAGATATCTGTAACTAATAGATTGTTTTAAAATTCGTAATAATTACACAATTAATTATAATAATTATATATTTGTTACAGTATCACAAACATGGCGAAACACCAACGAAACTAGAACTCTTCCAGTTCACAAGTGCCACATTATTCTTCTGCCATGCTGTTGTTTCTAATCGCACTGCGCAGAATATTATAGAAGATGCTCAAGCTAAAACTATTAATGAATATCGTTCCAATTTAAGAAGTAACAAGCATCGGTAAGTCTTATTATTATTAGCCAAAGAAATCTTTAAGTCTCCATATCTACATATATATTCACCATGGTATTTAAGATGTTATTACCCCTTAGTAAATCATATATACTGAAAAAGAAGTATTTTTTTTGGCTAGTAGATTAATATAATTAATAAAACGGTGGTACCCATCCTGACACTGCCCGGCCAGGCCTGCACAATGGCCTTCCATCAGGCTAAAACTTGTTTTAATATCGAATGTCTACCCTCAATTGATATGTTTTTCAATTTTAATGAAACATTGCAGAAAAATTTTCGATAAAATCAACGCTGAGACACGAAGAGTTCAAGGAGCAATACAAGGCAATACGGAAGTGATAAAAGGCATCCAAAACATTGCTAACAAAGATCAGTATTTTGCCGATGTACTCAAAATTAATAAAGATTTAAACCAGCACAAACTCAGAATATCCATGACAGCTGATGGACAAGTTAATCTCAACGCAGTACACAAATTCAATCCAACCGAATTATATAATATGGGTCCAGAGCAAAGGACACAGCTGTTCTCTTCAATCGGACCAGCTAATCTTGACATGCCTAATGCTCCAACACGTATTGCACCTTCAACAACGGCTGTCTCTTATGTGGATAGAGAAGAAGATAATGGTCTTTTAGTTGGCATACATCCGGGTGAAGTTTTACGAATCGGTACATTGCTAGTCAGGGTAAGTGCATCAGGGGCCGAAAACATTGCCCTTCTTCTTGAAAATCTTAGCCAAGAGCTCTACGCTAATTTGATGACGGTATGTTTCAATGTTTTATCGAAGATGATGCCTCATGAGATTGCAAGATTAAGAATTTTGAGCCCCGAAGAAGATCTGATAGTGCAAATCGTTAAATTTGTTTTCAATTATCTTAAAGAAGAAAGACCGATGGGCTCTTATCGAAACACTGATAACGGTATAGTGATAGTTCTTCGAGAATTTTTTCAAGAGGGCAAAGTCCGTCAGGAAACTATATTGAAATTGAAGAAACATTTTATGGATTGGATCGAAGAGAAAATAATTCAAAGGACACAAGAGTTCCCAAACAAGAAACGTGTCACATGCTCTGTATGTGATGGTGTTCGGTTTGCTTGATAGCCTTATGTACAAACCAAACTAGCTTTATACGTAGCCATATACAATATTTCAATGGTAGGAGGGGGAAAGTTAACAAAACTTATATTTACATGCTATACAGTGCTCTACAAACAATACTTCACTTATTTCTAATACAAACTATTGCACTTAACTATTTATATCTACTTTAATTTTACTTTAAAAGTTTCGTTGTTGAGACTTTTAAAGTAAAATTAAATAAATAATAATATAAATAAATTTAAATAACCATATATATACGGTGAGAGAGATAATATATGTATGAGTTTTTTTTATTAAGCCAAAAATATTAAATTAGGTGCTTTCGAAATTCCTATTTTTTATCAATTTAAAATTGTATCATATACATATCAGCATTGAATATTTCTAATTAATCTTAGTATTTAATCATTAGATAACGTAAGCATGCAGACTATTGATATAATCATGTAATTTGTATTTTGATAAAATGTGCTTTGTTTTATTTTAAAAGATAATTAAATGCCCGAGAGCTCATTTTTTTATCGTTAGTTGATTTTAATCTGTTTTATAACAATTTTTATAAAAAACATTTGTCAAAATGTCAACGTAACATTTTTTTTTTAATGAATTAGTATATAGGCGAGTGTAACATCTGCCTTTAAGTAAAGAAGATTTAATTAGAGATGAGTCTGTACCAGAGTAAATCTATTTTTTTTTGGTATAGTATTTGGTATATGGTACCCGTTTTATAGATTAAAAAATCATGAAGAAATATCTATAAACGTAGAATTTTGTTGTATTTTTAAATTATTCTTTTAAATCGCTTATCCAAAGGATTTATTTATTGAGTTAGTTAAATTGTACCAAGTATCAAAGATGATTTTGATCTATATTAATTTGTAAGAAAATTTAGAAAAATATAATAATTACATAACAAAGCTACGTAATTTTGATTTAAATTAATTTTAATGGATTTTGCATAATATGAAAATATAAAATCTGTGGAGATTTTATTGAACTTATACTTTTTCTATATGTAACCAGTGTACTGGTAATGTAATATCTAAATATAAAATGTATTATTTCAATATTTGTACATAACTTTTTGGTAGGCAACTGAAAGACAGCTGAAAGCTGAGCTAGTTCCTTTTTAATTATGGTTTGTTTGAAACAATGATGCAAATGAATTTTCAAGCTATTTCCACTCGACCAGATTTCGACTTTGGTACTAGTGACAAATAATAGTTTTATATACTAAATGGAATAACTTTTTTTTATTATAATACTTTCTTATTTTAGTCTTGGCTCGGTTGAAACCTATACATAATATATAAATGTATAATTTCGAGAAAGTATAATGAACGTGCATGTCTTTTATAACTTAATAAATTTAAGTTACAGTCTAAATTTCTTGCTGCTGGGCTAAGGTCTCCTTCCTTATGGAGCTTATTCGACCACGCAGCTCGGTTGCGATTAGATGAATACATTTATATCCGACGCAAATTATTACTGATGTGAAAACTATGCTTTTATCTGCAAAACTCGATCAAAATTTATAAAAAAAGGTATCTGTTCCGAATTTAACTTCGAGGAATTACGCACAGATTAATTATTTTTTTAATTTAGCATCAAATGTATAACAAACAACAAAAGTTAGCTTAGTATCCATTAAGAAGCACTGTGATATCGTTGGAACTATTCTGATTGTATATATTATATATAAATTTAGAGTCGTTTTAACGATTAAAATATATGTGATTTCTCTAAAATCTAGTGCCTTTAATATTGCACTCTCAACTATTATTATATAGTTAATACATTATACTAACAAATTTTATATAAATATGTATTTCAAATATAAATAAAGTACAGTTCACAAAACCTTCTTTTAATTTAATTCCTGTATACATATACAGGGTGACTGGTGAATTAGTATCAATATTTTAGGAGCATAATCGGTACATGATTCTCATTCGAATTATGTAAAAAAATAGGTACTTAATTTTTGACCAAATTTACAAAAATTTTACTTTAAATAAATAAAGTGTGGACATATTTCCGCGGCGCGTGCGGCGTGGTGTTTGCTACCCGCAACCCCTGCCCCGCGGCTAATCAGTCGGGCGACCGCCGCCGTAAGGTTCGTCCATCTTCCCGCGCGCGCGCCCCTAGCGATCGATCTTACGCGTATACCTAATCTTTCGTGTGTGAGTGTGACCCGTCATTAGTAATTAGGTATGGCTTATCAATACACAAATGCAGAATACTGTGAGTAGTAAAGTGACCCATTCGTGTTAAAGCGTGTGAAAGACAATATGCGTAAACGTGCCGAACTGTGTATCACACGAGCAGGAGCTCACTTTGAACATTTGTTAAGGTTAGTGTAGTTATGTAGGTAAATAGGTAGTTAAATGATTGACAATCGTTGTAAATAAGTATGATTCCATTTTTAAATACGACGGAAATACCAAGATAGGTAAACAGTTAATTTTTGTCCCAAGTTCATATCATTTACCTAGTCAACAAATTTGTTGCTTAAACGAGTGAAATATTTTGGTATTTTTGCCTGTTCTAAGCCAGGTTTAAAGTACGAAGGGGGATTGGATCATGCTTGTTTATCAAAGGTAGCCTGCTACCCTGTTAACACGCGGCGGCGTTTGAACGTAGGTAAAGTACCGCGCGATAACTAAATGTACCTAACTGTGTTGTGTCGTCAGCGCAGCTAGGGTGTCCACATGACGCGTAATTAATTACATAACTTTTGGTTAACTTTACTTAGAAGTTTATTAATATTTATGTTATATGTATTTTTTTTTGGTCATATATGGTCGTCAAATATCACGTCCTTAAGTATTGATACTATTCAAACAGTCACCCTGTATATTTAACATGTATGCTGTATGATTAGCTAACTAATAACTTTTTCATTAAATTTTTCAAGACCAGTTAAGTTCATTCCATCAAATATCAAATTGGTAGTTTTGCTAAAAAGTTGTTCTATTTTCTTTTTCTAATTTTCAGTTTGTCATTTTTCAACTGTTTCCGAGGGAGCACTTTTCAAATGTAAATAATGAGGTAAGTTTTTGGTCTGATCCGAGATGTTAATAACTCGCTATCAGTTAGACCTATCATATGATGTAGTTATTTATTATATATATCAGCTTACCGCCGTCCACTCCTGGACGAAAGCCTCCCCTATAGAACGCCAACCATCCTGATCTTGGCCAGCCCGCATCCATCCCGTACCTGCCACCTTTTTCAAATTATCGGTCCACCTTGCCGCAGGGCGTCCTACACTACGTTTGCCTAAGCGTGGTCTCCACTCTAACACGTGTCGGCTCCATCGGCCATCGATGCGTCTGTCTACGCGCCATGTCGGTGACTTTAGTTCTCTGGCGAATGACCTCATTTCGGACTGTATTTATACCGATCTGGCAAAAAGCATTTGACCTTGTTGATCATAGGGTTCTGATGAGTAAACTTTTTAACTATGGGTTTAACGGATATTTTCTTAAACTTTTAGATACCTACTTACAAAATAGAGAAATAAGTGTTGTTATCTGCACATCTGGAGTTCCACAGGGCTCTTGTTTGGGTCCAGTATTGTTTGTTATTTTCATTAATGACGCAGCTAATTGTTTTAAATATAGTAAGTTTAGTTTTTATGCGGATGACTTGAAAATTTATATGAATATAAATACAATCCAAGATTCTAAATGTTTACAAAGTGATCTAAATAAATTTACGAAATGGTGTCATGAAAATCGTATGAAACTAAATGAAATAAAATGTCACAGTTAGTATTACGTTTAGTAGAAAAACAACAGAAATTTATTATGATTATAACATAAAGAATTGAATACTAAAGAAAGTAAACCAAATAAAAGATTTAGGAATAATAATTGATTCAAAAATGAATTTTATCCCGCATATTGATCACTTTATAAGTAGGGGAAGGCGGGGCAAAATGAACAGCCCAGGTAAAGCGGATACCCTCCATTAATTCAAAATTACGCATCCAAGTGCACTTCCGTCGCGTCACAAGGTGCTCCCCGCGCCCTTAAGTTATATACAAATAGATCTAGCCCAAGTCATGAGTCTTTTGCGAAAAAAATAATAAAAATTAAAAAGTGAACATTGCTTACGACTTTTCAAGGTACGTTATTATATCTTATTCTGTAATTACTCATGTTTATATAGTACTACTGTATTAGCTTGATTATATCTTAAAAATGCGTTTTTTTGCTGAAATGTTGTTAATAATTTTATTGAGAATTTGTTCCTATATTTTATTTTAGGTTGGGTTTAATTCAACAAGTACCCGCTGGGCAAAGTGGACACCGTATTCAGTTTGCCCACCAGGTGTTCATTTGGCCCGGTACGTATTTTACAAGCTTTTATTGAGCTTTTCCTGTCTTTTTTATTTGTTTGTCATTGCATAGAATGAAGTCTTGCTAGTTAAAGATTTTAAGTTTTAATGCAAAAAGAAATGATCTATCATATCCACAAAATTGGGATAAAATTTTGTTAAAAGTACCAAATTATTAAAAAAATATTGACAAATATTAAAGAAATGATGAAACTACTAAAACGAACAAAAGAACCAAAACAACCAAAATTGCTAAAACGTTTATTTTGTTTAAAGTACCAAATTATTAAAAAATATTGACAAATATTAAAGAAATGATGAAACTACTAAAACAAACAAAAGAACCAAAACAACCAAAATTGCTAAAACGAACAAAAATGTTAAAATTACCAAAAATATTAAAGCTAAAGGATAAAAAGTGTACGTGCTGTTTTTGTGGAGAGGATTATATTGAAATTACGGACAACCGGTTGATGACTGGATCTAATGCAATTCCTTCAAGCAATGGAGTCATGAGAAATGCACGGCTTATGAGAGAAATGGCATATATCTGTGTGACAACTGCACTGATGACTGAATAGTTGATTTTTTTATTATTTACTCCTTTGTTTACCAATGTTTTTTTTTATATTATTCGGTAATTTTTCCTTAATTAACCGTGTGTTCACTTTGCCCTATGAGCCTATCTACTTTACCCGGTGGTTTGGGCAATGTGATTAATAATTTTAAGTAAGGTACTGATGTTACGTGACTTTTGTTGATTATATTAAAAAGTTTAATAAATACTGTTTCATAATAAGTTATTATTTTTTATCTGTCTGTATTGGCTACCTTGCTATAGCCCGTCAAAGGTTAATGTATCCACTTTGCCCGGCCTTCCCCTAAGTCATTGATTGCGCTAGGGTTTATTAAAAGAAACACAAAAAAATTATAAGAAATCAAACTCAATGGTTACTTTGTATAATTCATTCGTAAGAAGTAAGTTAGAATACTGCTCCGTTGCATGGAGTCCGTTTTACCAAATTCATAAGGACAGGTTGGAAAGATTACAGCAAAAGTTTTTAAAATTTTTGTCTTATAAAGACAAGAATAAAAATTATTTGAACAAATACTCTGATATGTTAAAACATTACAACTTGAGTACAATTGCAAGTCGCAAAGATGTGATGGATTTGTGTTTTCTACACAAAATCATATCAGGCAGAGTAGACTGCCCCGATCTTCTCAGTGAAATAAAATTAGTTGTACCGAGAAAGAGTTCAAGATTTGTGAACGTACCGACTTTTAAATGTCAGTTTTCACGAACAAATATAGGCATAACAGCGCCTTTAAACAGGGCCCTTAAAACGTATACTAATGTTTATAAAGAGGCGGATTTAGATTTGTTTGGTGATGGCATAGGGGCATACAAATTTAAAATAAAAGAATATTATGACGGATTGCATATTTAAATTTCAATGTCAAAGTACTGCCACGAATGGTTTATTAATTAACTCTATTTGTTTTTATTTATTATTATTTTTTTATTTTTTTGCGTTTTTGTGTATAAATTTTTTATCATAAGATATCAGTTTAATTTTTATTTTTCATATTTATATATATTTATATATATGTTGTATATATACAAATGTATATATATATATATATATATATATATATATATATACACGTGTTGTTTACGCGATATCTTTAAAAATGCTACGTTGGAGTGAACGAAGCTGAAAATGTGAAATTGCATGATGAGTTAGCCTATAATTGCGATGTATTGTGTTAATAAGTGTCATTATTTGTTATTTTATACACATGTAAAAACATTGTACATTGTGTTGGCTTCCTATAAAAATAAATAAATACCAATATCATTTTTCAGCAATATTTTATAACTATTATATGGTGTCAGAGAAAACATGGTTTGAAACTTATAAGTATGTAACTATATTTATTGCTGGTAAGTAATCGCAGGTTTTATTAAAGATTCCTTAGGAGGTGGCAAGGTTATTGCTGGGTTAAATTCAAAAAACTTAGCAATAAAGTACCTAAAAAGAAAAAATAAGTAATTAGAAAAATAAATACAGTTTTTGCAAGGAAGCTGACGAACAAATTTATATTCTATTCAACTGGCAGTACTTAAAAGAGATAATAATTAAAGTATACTCTAAAAACAGATAGATAGATAAAGAAGTTATTTTTTTACAAAAATCTTAAATAGGACCTAAATGACTCTTATCGCTCTGAATTTTTATCAGAATCATCATGAAAAATTACCAAATTATATATATACCTAACGAAATGCTCGCCAGCTCCTTCGAGAAAAAAGTTAATAAATAGAAAACAGAAACATTAAACTTAATGTAAATTCATTGCTTAAAGAATAATTATATAACATAATGTCTAAAAGCAATTAATCGTGCTTTCGACTCTGTTTATGTTGATTTTATTTAATAAAGTAAAGTACAACTGTATAAAAAATTTTGTTACTTATTTCACTATACTTTTTTATTGCAAATTGCTGAATACACTTATGCGAGTACTACATTTTTTTTAAATATAACTATAGAGATATATTACTTTTGTATTAAAAAATAATAACCAGACAAGAATCTCAACAGTGATTAGGATGCAAGCAGCGGCAGTTTGTCCAGCGACCAAAGCTGGCTCAGCCGACCCTCGCAACATTGCAGCTAACAATGCGTCACTAGCATCTGAAGCCGCTTCTAGTGCAGCAACCAGCAATGCAGGTGCCGCTAACCATCTGGCACCACGTCGCCACCATGATTGCTAATGAGACATGACATTCGCTTATTAATTTATTCGTTACCTATTTTTGTATTTATTCAGATGTTCTTTATACTATCCGCGGAGGATTGACTTCGGATGGAATTAGTTTGAAATCGAAATAACAATCCAAAACCTTCCGTAAATACAAAAACAATATAAATCGATATACCTACTTCTAGAAACCACAAAATTTAAAACTTTGAAGTAATCAACTTGTTCTCAGCAAATTTTTTTTAAAAAGGACCATTTTATATATTTTTATTCTAGCAACCTATAGACGAAAGTCGGAAGTAAAGCTAGAAATTATTATGGAGCTCTTCATAAATATATAAAAAATATCCCGCTGGCTGGAGGTCTACTTTAAATTCATTTATTTAATTATATCACACGAAACTAATTCATATTTAAGTTAAAATTTAACAAATATTATGAAACGAATTATCTGACATTTTGTGTCAAATTCTTGTGTACCTTGGACATAACAGCGATGAGTAGTAAAAGCGAAGAGCAAGCTGTGACGAACGCGCTAAGTTTTCCGTATCCCATTACAAGCCGGATTGTAGGTTTTGTAATACTAAACAATGACATTTTTACTATAGTAATTCAGATAAACAACTATACATACATTTAGTAATTTTTCTCCACCACACGTTATTAGCTAAATTTTATCAACTGCTTTACTTATTTTAGCACCTTATATCCATGTCAAGTGATAATTCAGTCTTCATGAAAACTTCATATTAATAGAATGATAATCGTTGTTATAACCGATCTTTTTGATGATTTCCTTAAACGTTATATAAGGTGTAATTCATTTTTATACATTTTTAGTATTTTTTATAAACGGGTGATTCTTGAAAGTGTGTCAAAGGGTCATGAAAAATCGTTGAAATGTTTTAAAAATTGATCAATTTCGACACAATCTAAAATATAATAATCTATAAAGCAAAATCCGACACACGTTGTGCTCAATTACCATGAAAATCAGTAGAATGGTATATAAATTGATGTGTTGCAGCGCTGTGTAGTAGCGAATTACACAAAGCGGATTATGTGAAGACCTTCTCCATTAAAAAATACCTACATATGTTATGTGCCAACTTTTATAGTAATCCGGTCGGTGTCTATATACTCTAACAGGTAAACCAATAATGGATGTTCCATTATTATTTCTAAAAATAATCGGATAAAAATATAACCTACCGCCTAGCAAAGCTAACATTATTTAGTCTTTGGTTAACTTCATCATCGTCGAGTTCCAGTTCGACAGGCTGCGATGCAAACGCGCAAGCTGACATCGACACTCCTAAAAGAGCTACCAGCAAAGCTCGCAATTTTACTCGGATGCCAGTACTCTCGCAATTTACTGAATCACTCTACAAATGAATAATATTACGGATTATTATAGTTTTTTATAAAAAAAAATTAAATAATTTAGATATACAATGTAGTATTTGGACCTTCACAAATATCTCCTTATTTATCCTGACGACAATATATTTTTAATGGTATTAGTATTGCGCTTAACGACGATCATAGTCTTTCCTAGTATGTCTATGTAATAATATGTCCACAGATCTACATTGAAGCAACTTTGCAGAATTAACTTCGAACCTTTATATTCCTTCCTAGGCCTTCTCATAAGAAGTATTTGTCCAGAAGTTGTACATTTACGAACTATGTGTTTATTTACTTCTAGGTACTTACTGGATTCGTGTCATTTTCATGTTTTAGTCTAATGTTTTCGAGAAAATGTGTGCTGCTCTCTGTATCCATATTGTGTCCCTGCGTCCAATATAAATGTTGTAAAGCCGTGAACATATGCATTAAAAGAAATTAATTAAGCGTTTTCCATGAGCAGCACACCAACTATCACTGACAAAAATTTAATAAAATATTCATTACAACATATCGAGGCAGCTATTGGTGACGTTTTAGTTGTCATGTCTTATATTTTGTAAAAAAGTAAAGTCATCGTGTTTCAATGGCCTTTACTGTCGAAATATATTCGTTCAAACTGTGTGCTCCAGACTCTTGGTTGAATCACGGTGTAAATTCATGCAACGCTTTACCCACGAGGTTTTATGTATTAATATGTCCATTCTAAATGGTAAACGGCAATCATTCATAAGGGTGATCTGTACCCTAGGAACCTTTCTAGATTAAAGACCAGCTTAGGCTGACCAACCATTATGGCGCCATGATAGTAAGGGGCCCTACTAAGAGACGGAGCGGGTACCGTTGGTTTTTTAGTGGGTATTTCCATGCACTGGGAGCCGGTGAGTCGAGTATAAGGTATTAAGGTGCGGAGTAAACGAGTAAATGCATTTTTCCAGCGAGATAAGAAGGTGGTTTAAAATATATATTTTTGTTTAATTGTATAACTTAATTATATTACTCACCTTTATTTAAAGCTAAAAATGTATAACCCTAGCCCAAGAAATTGTAATAATCTATAACATTTATTTTATGCATACAATATTTAAAAAGTTTTAATTGCAAATGAAGTAAATTAATAAAAAGCAATAAGGTCCAAGAATAAAGATAAATAAGGGATAGGGGAATGAAAAAATGCATAAAAATCAGTCGACTTTATACAGACGTTGAGATATAGCACCTATTATCATAGAATCAGCATGCCATGACAATCGTTTCGTCTGCATAAGAATTATTTTTGTTATTATTATTTTTTATTTATTTAATATAGGCAGACAGGCTGGCAAATGGGCCATCTGTTGGGAAGTGGTCACCACCGCACATAGGAATTTACTCAAAGGAAATATTATAAGCCATCCCTTACATCGTCAATGCGCTACAAGTTTTTACTGTAGTTGGCTTTGGACTTCACCCTTCAAATCGAAATACAACCATCCTATTATATATATATATATATATATATATTATTTTCTTGATATTGTCGTTTGGCAGTAGATCATCCCCGGCGGGCTTCGGCCCTACCACCAAATAAATGTAATCATCGAGTATAATGATTTTATTTGTTTGATATGTTTTTTAATATATTACAAAATAGTATATAAAAATATTTTTAAAGATCACAAACGCATAAATGTTGCCTGAAGACGCAAAACTCTTGAAACCAGTTAAAAGTCATCAGCGCGACTCCCGTCAGCTTGTGTTGGAATTTATATAATGACTTCATATCCACTTTAATGAGAATTAAAAATGCGTTCACAACCTTAACACATACAACTATCAATTGACCTGCTAAATGTGGAAGAAAAAGTGAAGGGTTTTCCTGAAAAGTGAATAATATGTTCACAAAAAATTTTCGGCACAAAAGCCGAGATGGCCCAGTGGTAAGAACGCATGAATCTTAACCGATGATCGTGGGTTCAAACCCAGCAAGCACCACTGAATTTTCATGTGCTTAATTTGTGATTATAATTCATCTCATTCTTTACGGTGAAGGAAAACATCGTGAGAAAACCTGCATGTGTTTAATTTCACTGAAATTCTGCCACATGTGTATTCCACCAACCCGTATTGGAGCAGCGTGGTGGAATAAGCTCCAAAACATCTCCTCAAAAAGGGAGAGGAGGTCTTTAGCCCAGCAGTGGGACATTCACAGGCTGTTATGTCTTATATTATTAACAATTCTTGTACACATATATCTCTTATATATCTTGACATGCACTTTTATAATCTGATGGGCCGGCAATCCAAGACAATAAAGTAAAGTAGCCAGTAAATATCCTACCGCTGGGCTAAGGTTTCTTATTCTTTTGTGGACATGATTTGGAGCTTATCCAACTAACCCGCCTCAATGCGGATCGGTGGATACAGATGTGGCATATTACCTCTAAACCAATTCAGCTATAGCCTACAGGATTTACTATAGTTTTTCGAGGCACGGGATTTTGTAAGCAACTTCTAAACTCCTGTTGTTATTGAGAATTAATTGACAGAAAAACTCAGTCAACTTTTATTGGTTCGACCCGGTTTTTCGAACCCATGATGGGATTGATGGCTTTATAAGCAACTAGATTAACGATGCTGTAGTTTATGATATATTATTAAAATACAATAAATTGAACGTTTTCTTACGGTGAAACATCCAAACAGAAGACATGTGTACTGAACCAGACCCATAGATATTGCTATAATTTTTAAATCATGCATGAGCATTTCATTTCTATTGATTTTGTTCGATTCTTCTGAAACTTGATCAATCAACGGTATCTGGCCGAGATGTTTCTTTAAGTGGTGAACATTTATGAACTGAAATTAATAAAGTGGTTCATGTAAATATCTATCAATATATCTTTTAAGCAGATCAAAATGTTAGACGATACTCCAAATTACTTTAGGAAATCCATTAAGCGTATAAAATTCAATTGAATCCGTATTTTCTCAACTATGTTAGTTATCAATAAAGATAAAATTACAGCATTTGTTTATCCAATAAAATACCGGTATATTAAAAATAGATACCGAAACAATATAAACAAAACAATAGTGATCAAAATAATCTGTTATTCTTAATAAAGTAGCTGATAAAATTGAATGGTTAAGAAGTCTGGGGTGGAATAAATTATACTGAATACGACTTACCAAACCAAGGGCACTATAAATATATGTATAGGGAACACTAGCAGAAAATGTATAATGTTGACAAAAAAACTTTGATCTTTTAAAATAAGTTTTTAAAATAGGCTTTAAAATTATATTGAAAGGTAGTTTCATTATTAGGAATTTATTTTATGGCCATATGAATTTTAACAAACCGATTTGATTAATATCAAAATTATCATACACCTATGTACAGATAATATATAATTATTTAATAACTATTTCAGATTAAAATAAATATGGACAGCGTACTAGCTCTTACATCCTCGCTTAATAAATAGCTTAGATAATAGAACAAGATGAGAAATAACTATTAAGAATATTAAATTTAAGTTGATGATGTATTATTTAAAACCATTATAGCGTATGTAAATCCATAGACGCAAAGGCACTCAAGATAAACTTTCGTGGTTTTGTAGTGGCATTATTTAATTGTTAATTGGTTGTTTATATTGTTAAATAAATAAATATAACGGTTTTACAAGAAAACTTATGATAATAGTAAATAATGTTTCTATGACCTACTAAATTATAGAAAATAGCGATTAAACATTACATCTTAATATTAATCTAAGTGTTATTATTTTTTCTTATTTGAAACCAATTCGAGATGGTTCCAGTATTAACAAATCTTTAAGTTTTGGTGTAGATTGTTCTATTTTATAAAGAATGTCCTTAAATGTTGGTTATATGAACCTATGTATGTTTGAATGTGCGTCCACGTTTTAATTGTTTTTCTCAATGATGAAAGTCGTTTGTACTGTGAGTCAGCGACGAACCTATATCTAGGTAGCTCTATTACTCTCGTACTCTACGTATCTTCTTTTGCATCATGACGAAACTTAAACATGTAGGTATATACAGGCTACAGATTGAATTATTTTGCACATTGTGATATTTATTTCATATTAATGAAGGAACAAACCTTTTCATTGATAAAATATAATATAATTTTATTAAATACATAAATAAATAATAATACCTGATAAATTAAATAATAAATTTTAGAGAAATCGTTTGACATTTTTATATAAAAACAATAGGAGTGGAAAAATTGTATTTAATTAATCAGTAAATAATAATAGACAATTTGATAATCCACAACAATGAAATACGTCATTAAAGTTTATTTTAAAATAAAAAAAAACTAATAATTTACAAATACAAAAACAAATGAATATAAAACTACCTTAAATAATATTATAAATAACACGAATGCTTTCGCAATAGATGTCATCTCTTAAAAATCCAGAGCATTGACTTAAAAGCGTGTCTTTAATAGCGTATCTTGGATTCAGTCTGTGACAACTAGAAGAAAATAATTGAGCTAGGAATGGGTGATGTCGTGATGAAGCTGCCACAAAGTAACCATCCTGACTTAATGATAGATAATTCGATCTCTTCTGATTGGATGTTGCAACGGTTCTAATAGCTTCACCAGATTGAATTGGTTTTGGTAAGAAATAAGTAGGGCCAGATTCATCAGAAAATCCAGAAATATCGTAAAACAATAAAACTTGAGGAATCTCGCTTCGATATCCTGAGATGTTTGTCATTTTTAAATTATTATGTTTTGGAGATTCGACAGTAGTGTTCGTAGTATTTAATACACTTCCATTATTAAATTTCACCTCAATGCTTACGTTATTATGTATCATAGAATTATTTCGAACTACATCGCCAACCGTATGAATGTCATTATTACTTGAGGTAATATTACTTTTTGTTACATTAAATGCACTATCAGGATTGCCAATATCACGTTTGTTTCTATGAGTTCTTATTAAAGGACTGTTTCCTAAAATAGTAACATTAGTTGTCAAATCAGTATCAAAAAATAAACGAGTCTCGTTTAAAATGCGATCGATTAAATTGAAAAACATAGAAAATAATTCTTTCTGTTCATCGTTGTCTATAGACTCCAAGACGTTTTCATATTTCTCTAATTCAAAACCGTCATTGTGTTGTTTTAAAATTGTGTCAATCCTTTGATCTAATTCTTTGTTGTTAGTGTAAAGGTTATTGAAAGTTGTCAGATCGAATCCAATGCCACCATTCTGCCAAATTTCATATACCCTGGCATAAAAAGACAAGTAGTTTTGAGGGATCAGTTTCCATTTATATTTTAATGGTGTCATTGCCATATACTTGCTCAAGTTCATCACACTGATATTTACATTTTGATATCTCTTTTGGAAATCCTGTATATCACGTTTGTTTTGGTTATGAATCGTATTAAATGGATCAGTGACGCGTGGTACGATTCGTTTTAAAAGTCTAGGATTGGGATATCTCGATTCTCGAAATGGCTGCCAGGAATCGTCAATCAAAAAATATACGTGAAAGCGCAAAGATGGATACCGTGAGGCCATGAAAGATAGATATTCAGAATAAAACATGAATGGTACATAAGCATCTCTGGCTATAATATGATGGTAGAACACGTCGCTTCCTGGCTTGGTATTCGTGTCATTGCATCTAACAATAACAAATGGCTGTCGTCTATAAGCACTCATCCCTAAAGCATAAAATACTAAAAAAGAAATCGCTAGTAAAATTAAAGTCATCCAGAAAGCTGTAACAAATTCTGTAACAAAAAAATTAAGTTAATACTTTTAGTTTAAGTTATAATAGTGTAGGTATTCATTTAGTTATATCATTTTGGTTTTGCTAAAATATATTTAAGTTACCTGGCCAACGAGTACACCAGGACTGCTTAGGTGTACATGTAATATTCCACCCAGGCGCCATGATGGTAGCTGGAACGGCATTTCGGATTTTACCATCCCCTCCTCCAACATCCACTCTTAGCAAGGGATATTCTTCATCACGTTTCTCTTGGGGCTCCATCACTATTAATTATAGAAATTAAAGTATCCATCCAACGTATTGAAAATAACCATTATTTAATTACAATACATATACGTAAATAACAAAATGAAATAAGGATATACCTTTTTTAAATTATATTGAATTAACTATTTCAACGTAAAAACGGCTACATAAGATTATAAATAGCTCTGAGATGTGACAAAAATTTTACATTTCCATTTTTAAAACAGTGACATTTTTGTTAAAAATTTTGTACCATTTGATGAATAATCAAAGACAATGGATTCGGTAAAATTCTTTTTACCTGTATTATATCATAGTTAATAATAAAATGTAAATGTGTTCTTTAAAAAATTGCAAAGAAAAATATTGTTGTATACTCGTAAATGTAAAATTCATAAAATTATTTTTGCTCTATTTTGAACATATGTGATGTTGACATTATTCAAAAGTATTGCCCGAAATTAAGCTAAATTTTCAATACATGTCGGGTCGATTATTGTAATCATATTGTATTCAACAATTATGATTAGGTCATTCATAACATCTTCACTATTATACACCGTACTTACTAAACAATAAAATAGATATATTTTTTTTTATTTATTTTTTTATATTCGCTGGGAGGGCAAATGACTCTACTCCACCTGATGTTAAGTGGTAGAAGAGTCCAAACGCGAGGACGGCCAGTACAGTCGGGAAGAAGGTTCTGCACTAGCCGCCCTCGCCTTGCCGGCCCGCAAGATGCCTCTTCACGCCTCGTTTGAAGGAACCCGGGTCGTAAGAGGAGGGGAATACGTGAGCTGGTAAGGAATTCCATTTTTTTGAGGTGCGACAAAGAAAGGAGTTGCCAAATTTCTTTGTGCGCGATGGAATTGATGTCACAGTTAGTTGGTGACATCGAGAGCCAGCACGCGTAGACTTGTGAAGGAAAGGGGAAGTAGGAATTAGGGAGAATAATTCCTCGGAACACTCGCCGTGATACAGTCGATAGAAAGTGCTCAACGCTGCTATCTCTCGACGCAATTGTAAAGGCTCGAGGGTGTTAGTGACCATTACGTCGCCAATAATGCGGACCGCACGTCGCTGCAACCGATCCAAGGCCTCAAGTAGGTACTTAGCGGAGCCATCCCAAAGGTGCGAGCAATATTCAACGCAAGACCGTACCTGTGTTTTGTACAGCAGGCACAGTTGTTGTGGCGTGAAAAAACGCCGAAGGCGGCTAGTGCAGAACCTTCTTCCCGACTGAACTGGCCGTCGTCGCGTTTGGACTCTACTACCACTTACCATTAGGTGTAGTCATTTGCCCCTTCGGGAAATATAAAAAAAAAACTTACAACTCACCAATGGATGGTGATGCATAAGGAATGTTTAGATATATAATTAAATAAGGTTTCGTGAAAATTGGCTAAAATATGACGATGATTTTTGTAAATATTTGAAAAAATCATGCCACCGTGACACGTTTTATGTATCCGTTTTTTTACCTGTGCAAAGCCGAGACAAATATCTAGTAAAATATATAAAGAACAATACTAAACTAGATATTTATATTTATCTTACTAGCGACTAGCACAAATATTCATTAAACTACATAAACGGATTCAAGTTATATTTGAGTATTTTTTTTAACGTAAATGTCTTAGAACACACTCTACGAGCAATGGTGTAGTTAATGTGGTGTACACGTTTTAAAATTTACCATCTTTACACTATACGTATAACAAAAATAAAAATGGTTTAAACTTCACTTGCTAACCAACTAACCAGCTAAGTAGCTTTTCATAAAAGTTTTGGTTGTGTATAATTGGATTGTGTATCCTATTTTTTAAAGCATATATGTAGATTGATTGAATTAATTTTGCTTAGTCGAATTTTCTCCGAAGAAATGTAATAACAAAGTCACCTGAACGTCAGTACGTGAGACGAATGTTTGTTGAATCAACAATATTATGGCGGAAAGAATAAACGTGCCATAACTCAAGAACTATACGAGACCTTCAAATCAGATATATTTATTAAAACATACAAGGCGTGTGACAGGCTTATTTGTTAAACTAAAAAAAATATTAAAAATTCGGTAGAAAAAAAAGTGTGCATAAATGTAATATTGAATTGTCGTGAAGACTTTATTTCTGTATGTTGACTAATTGTAGAGTATATAATTTATTCTAAAAAGTTTTTATTTGAATCTTTGACAGTTCATAAATTTTTGGTGATACCTACAACCAATTTGACATAATACTTTATAAATAATTTTAAATGTGTTGTAAAAGAAAAACAAGGTGAAGTATAAATATTTTCTTTAATAATAATTCTAATTTGTTTGTTAAGTCTTTAATGTTTTTGATTGATATGTAGTGATGAGTGAATCCTGCCGAGAAAACCTTCCGCTGTTGTGTGATGATTATTCTGATGAAGAATTTCGTATTCGTAAATCCAGCCCGAAATTTCAACGCCTGTTTCGGTATTCAACATCAGGACGTGCGAGAAATCAAGCAATAGGCGCTGCTGCTATCATCACCCGGTGGCCAGGTAACTTATGTCATAAAACTATTACTTAAATGTTTTTATTAACATATTTACGAGTTATTTATTATATAAAGTAATTTGTGAAAAGAGTAACTACTGAGTATCATGTCGGCTCTTCAAATTTAATCTTAAAAATGGAGAATAATAATTGCTTATATTATACTTTGAATACAGTATATTTTTGGTTATAATATTGAAAAATAAATTATATCTTACTTCATCAATAGTTTTATACATATTAGTTACTAATAGTAATGTTTAGTAAGAAATAAACATTAAATTAGGCACATAATGTATAATTATTGCAATAAAAACCTTAAACTTTAAACTATCATTATTTTGTTTATCCTAACAAAACAATATAATTTGCTTCAAATCATCAAATAAATAATTAGCCCAATCTCGGCTCGGTTGAGAAAAAGTTTAAGGTTTTATATATATGTAGGTATAGTCTTTTAGTAGCAGTGAATTAGTTGTTTCACTTTAATTTGTGATTTTGTTTATTATTTTTTTTCAGAACATTTTTCATCTTTACTAACATACTGGTGGATAGGACTTGGCATGATTGCGTTCATGATTTTTGTCATGTATAACAGCATCGTTGCAATATCAATGCTTCCTGCCACACATCATAGACCTTTAAATTTAAAAACACAATATATATCTGATCATGGCGCATCACATGATACTGATATATTCATGCATATTTTCTTTAATAATTATGAAGAAATAAACATGAACGGTTATTTACCATACATTGATATTTTTACTCAAAAATATTCAAATTTAAAGCATAACTTAGTTGTTATAATCAGAGACGAGTCGAATGATAGCTTAAATGATTTAAGTGATGAGCAGAATAATGAAATGGCTTTAAATTCGCTGTGGACGCATGAGAAAAAAATAAATAATATAAAATTACGAAAAAACACGAATATTAAAATTGTATCTTTAACTAAATACATGGACGATTCTCCATTGAAGAAATACTGGCGTCGTTTGCCGCAACAATTCTTTGGCTTCTTAACACGATGTATTGCAATATGGGAAAAAGGAGGAATAGCGTTTGATCCATTAATACTTACCCCAAATTCACCTAATTCAGGCTATATAGAAAATTTGGAACATGTTATCGCTAACTTAAGTTCAAAAGATTTAAATAAGTCGACAAAAAGAGATCGCTTGAAATTATCTAAAAAAAAAGTCAATAATATAAGAGATATTATAGAAAATTTAAAAAATCAAGACGATAACTATTCTGGGCAAGAAAATCTGTCAGTGGCAGAAAATAAAATTATTTTGTCTAAAATAAATAATTTGAACATATATGATAATAAAATAAAAAGAAGTACAAAAGATATACAGCTTGAGAAATACAAAAAAATAGCTTTGGATAATATTCACACAAATAAATCGAGAGACTTTTACGTTACTGAGTATTTAAAAAACGGCAATAAGAACTCGGTTGAGTTAAGTAAAGATGAAGAATCTAATCATTTATCTTCAACCAATGGTATAAAAAAAATATATCAACTGAATGACGAAATGAGTACTAAGCGTAATCTTCTTCCAATGTTTTTAGAATACCTATATAACCACCCTGATAATGTATCTGAAAATACAAAAGAACAAAAACGTACAATAAAAAATTTAACTCTTTCTAATCATATCGAAAACTTCACTACAGAAAATGTTACGAAAAATCAAGCAAACAGTTCTTTAATAATGACTTCGTTTAAAAAAAAGGGTTCTAATGTGAAAGTTGACACTGAAAGCATTCCCAGTGAAAAGGATAATATTGATTCGTTGAGTATCGATTTGAAGGGTAATTTGGTTGCCACTAAAACATCTTGTCATGCTTTTATCGGTACTACTTTTAGCAATGCCTTACACCATTCCGGTGACGAATCAATCGCAGACTTTATAATTACCGAACTGTCAATATTTTGTAAAGGTGCTTTATCGTCATGTAAAGGTATTGACATCATTTTATTATAAGTTATATAAAGTAAAATGTACAATTCGAATATTCATATTAATGTTTGTGTTTTATAGTTTTGTATGAAATAAAAGTTCCATAAAATAAATTATTTATTTTATTTCTTATGCTAATCAGTCGTGATCAAAATAATGTCATTTTACAATATTTTGTTCACAAGTTGCAATTCTTCATGAATGTATATGGCAGCAGCTTAATGAAAATAATTGATTAGTTTTATAAAAAGAATAAGAATGAGACTAGAATTAATGAATATTTATACATTATTAACTATATGACAACAATGATACGTTGTTCCAATATCTACATTATTAGACGTAATTACAGCACAACTGCTATTTAGTATTGCACGAATTCCCACTGTTAAAACATTAAGTGGCAACATTATATTTTTCTACAGGTATATCGTATCGTTTATTCCACGCGTTAGAAGGTTTTTTACATTCCCTTAGTTTTCTTAATGGCTCGCATTTTCTACTTATTGCCCAATAAACGAAACCTTCTGGACATTTATAGACGTATCCTCGTAATTTTCCAGATTTTGTCAATTCACATTTTAATAAAGCGGCTGAGCATTCTTCATGTTTTTCAAAAGGGAAATGTCCGACTCTTGGGCATACCATACTTTCCTTTGAAACGACAATCTGCAAACAACATTGTTGAGTTAAGTATAAAACAAATATCATTAAAGTAGCAAATATTTACAAAGTAAGTACTTAGTAGTGAGTGAAATTCCAATTAAGGAATAAGTTAAAAGTGATGATATCACTATATTCAAAAGTTAGAAGGCTAATTAACAATCAAAATATTACCGGCCCACTGTCTGCAATCCCCAAGCGTTTCACTCTGTGTTTTCGAGCAATTTTCCCGTTGCATTTTTTGTCGCTCTGACTTTCTTCTACACACTGAACTTTAGATTCATCATATATCGTATTATTTGGACAATTAAATGTAGCTACTTTCATTTCATGGGTGCTATTATCTTCAGTGCATTGATAAAACAAATTACAATATTTCGGATGTCGCTTAAAGGAAGTCGGACATACGAGTAAATATTGATCTTCATCTGTTTCAGGACAATTTTGATTTGATGTGTTAGACTCCGTACTAGATTGGGATGGATTTTCTGTAGTCGACGCTTCTGTTGTTGAACTTTGAGCTTCTGTTTGTGAAGTATTTTGTTCCGTAGATCCTGTTGTTGTTGATAAAGTAGTAGATTCCGAAACTGTTGTTTCTGTGGTTTGAGCCGTGGTTGATTTTGTAGTTGGTTCCTGACTTGTTTGAGAAGTTGTTTGATCAGACGCACTTGTTGATGTTATAGTGGTAGACGTTTCAGTGGTCGATGACTCTGTTGTTGATGGTTGCTGTGTTGTCGATGGTTCCTGTGTCGTCGATGATTGCTCTGTCGTCGATGGTTGCTGTGTTGTCGATGGTTGCTGTGTTGTCGATGGTTGCTGTGTTGTCGATGGTTGCTGTGTTGTCGATGGTTCCTGTGTCGTCGATGATTGCTCTGTCGCCGATGGTTGCTGTGTTGTCGATGGTTGCTGTGTTGTCGATGATTGCTCTGTCGTCGATGGTTGCTGTGTAGTCGATGGTTGCTGTGTTGTCGATGATTGCTCTGTCGTCGATGGTTGCTGTGTAGTCGATGGTTGCTGTGTTGTCGATGGTTGCTGTGTCGTCGATGGTTGCTGTGTTGTCGATGGTTGCTGTGTTGTCGATGGTTGCTGTGTTGTCGATGGTTGCTGTGTTGTCGATGGTTGCTGTGTTGTCGATGGTTGCTGTGTTGTCGATGGTTGTTGTGTTGTCGATGGTTGTTGTGTGGTCGACGGTTCTTGAGTTGTCGGTGATTGTTGTGTTGTTGATGTATATTGAGTTGTTGGTTCCTGTGTAGTAGATTCACTACTAGACGTTTCATCTTTATTAGTTGTCGTTGTTATTTTTTCTGTTGTTGAAGTTGATTCAGTCATATTTTCATTTTGTGGCAAGGTGCCATTACAATTACGAGGTGGATAAACAGAATCTATATGATTACATGTTTCGACAGAAGGGTCCCAAATAGTGCCTTCGCCACATTCAAAGTGAAATATTGAAAACTTTTCTCCGTTACTATCCCAATCAACACATCTGTAAAATTTCTTACAGTCACTTGGATCAGCGTAAAAACCAGCTTTCGTACAAGTAATATTTGCACTATTAGAATTCTCACAATTATCAGAACAGGTCGAATTTGTTTCATTACTACTTGAAGGAGAAATACTTGAGGTTACAGGAACTGAAGAAGAAGTTTCCGGTTTAACATTACTTTCACTCGTGTACTGCGGACTACTGCTTATTGTTGTCGACGGATTTTCTTGGTCAGATTTACATGAAGGATTTGTTACGTCTTGAGGATGATTACATGCTGTTATGTCTTGATCCCAAATAGTACCATCCCCACAAGTATAGTCATACTTTGTGAAATCACCCTTATCGTTACCGACACATCTATAAAACTGCCTACAATCGTCAGTATTTCCATAATAACCTTCTTGGGTACAACCATTTTGATTTATTGGTTTGGTATTTTCGGTTGTTGGCTTTGTATATTCGATTGTTGATGATGATGTAGTTGGTTTTGTTGTGCTGTCATTTGATTGAGATGAAACTTGCTCATTCTCCTCAGTTGAACTATTTATTTCATGTTTTTCTGTGGTAGCTACGCTTGATAAAGAACTACAATTTATTGCATCTGTATCATGATCACATGATTGTATTTCCTGTACCCATATCGTGCCATCGCCACAAGAAAATTCATATTTAGTGTAACCACCTTTGCCATTATTAACACAACGGTAAAATTGCTTGCAGTTATTCTGATTAGCGAAGAACCCTTCTGATGTACATTCATTATCTTCCGAAGACACTGAGTTAACTTCCATAAAGGAAGTTGTAGATAAAGTGGAGGAATACACTGGTGTCTGAGGTTGTTGTGTTTGCGATACTAAATGAGTTGAAGATGACGTTGTTGTTGATGTTTGAGCTTGGGCAGAAAATGTAGTTCCTTCGAATTGGCTTTCTGAACTCTCACCACAATTTTGAACCGCTTTTTCATGATTACAGGCTTCAATTGTAGGATCCCAAGCTGTACCTTCACCACATAAAAATTCATGTTGAGTGAACCCTCCATCGCCATTATCAACACATCTATAAAATTTCTTGCAATTATTCTTATCTCCCATAAATCCACTGGATTGACACTCATTTTTACTATTGATAACTGTTGTCATTGATGTTGAACTGCGCACAGTTGTAATAGACATCATGCTATCTAATTTTGTAGTGCTTTGAGTTGTAGAACTATATTCATTTGCATTTTCATATGTAGTACTAGCACTAGGCCTTACAGAAACGTCATTAATATTATGTGTCGTCGGTGTAGGCAAACTGCTGCCACATTTTTCTACTGCCCACGCATGGTTACAGGCTTGTATTTTTGGATCCCATACAGTACCGTCACCACATGAAAATTCATATTTAGTGTATTTTCCATTACCGTTATCGACACACCTATAAAATTTTTTGCAATCTAGTTCATCACCCATAAATCCATTTGTTTCACATTCACTATAATTGCTCATTAACATTGTTTGCTTGGTTGTTGTTTGTGAATCCATGCTTGAATGTTGGGCAGTACTTAAAGAGTCATAATTGTTGTAATTTTGAGTCGAGTATCCATTATTTAAATCATAGTCCGTAACAGGCGAGGTTACTTCTTCCTTTTGTTCAATATTTCCTCCACATTGTTTTACTGCCCAAGCATGATTACAAGCTTCTATTTCAGAATCCCACACAGTACCATCACCACATGAGAACTCATGCCTAGTAAAACTGCCGTCCCCATTATCCACGCACCTATAGAATTTTTTACAATCGTTAGCATCTCCCATAAAACCACTAGATTGACAATTTTGAATCTGCGGATTTTTTATTGTAGTTATTAATAACTCTTTATCAGCCGGGCCCAAAGTGGTAACAATTTGCTGATGATTATAACCAGAATCGGAATTGTCATTTTCGTTATGTTTATCTACAGTGGGTTGAATATATGATACAGTTGTGGTTGTACTAGTATCATAACCGTTTGTTACTTGCGTTTTATTCGTTATTGTACTTTGATTACACGACTTAACAGCCCAAGCATGGTTACATGCTTCAATGTTTTGATCCCATAAAGTTCCTTCCCCACATTCGTAATCATACTTTGTAAATGACCCTTTATCATTATTGACACATCTATAAAATTTCCGACAATCATTTACATCTCCGAAAAATCCAGTTGATGTGCATTCTGTACTTATTACTTTTGAAATATCAGTTGTTGAAAGTAATGATATAGTAGTGAGAATTGTCGAAGTAGTAGTTTGTTCATGTTGTTGGTTCGATTGACTTACATAGCCAAAATCATTTTCCTCTTCAATAGCACTAGTAGTACGAGCAGTTGTTGGTGTAGCAACTTCAGTATTAGAATTACTAGCCGATAACTTTCCACTACATTTTCTACCATCTTTAACAGCCCATACATGATTACATGCTTCCAATTTACTATCCCATACCGTTTCTTGACTACATGTAAATTCATATTTTGTAAAACTTCCTTTTCCATTATCAACACATCTATAAAACTTCTGACAATCAACCGTATCAGCCATAAAACCACTTTGTGTACATTGATTTTCTCTGGTATTAATAGTTGTAGAGTTTTCTTGGAAATTATATGAAGCATCTGACGAAGTAGAATAGTGACTTATTTCATTAGTAACCTCGTTCTGACCAGATGTAGAGGTAGTTTCTGGCTCATTATATTTGTCATTAATTTTATCTTGTAACTTTTTCTTTGGTTCTTCTTGGTTTACAGAACCTGTGAATGTGTTAACATTTTGTTTAATTTTATTTTGTTTATCAATATTTAATTTATTACCAAACTGAATGTTGTTCCCGTCAAATACATCATTGTTGTCATAAATATGTTGTTTATTTACAGTAAATTCAAAATTATTTTCCTTTTGTTGATTTGGTACACTAAAACTTTGAATGCTATTAGTGTCCTTTTTATTCTCAAAATCACCTCTACCACATCGCTTATTTCGTACAGCCCACGCATGATTACAGCTCTGTATATTATCATCCCATATTGTTGATTCACTACACATAAACTCATATCGTAAAAAACCTCCACGTGAATCACTCACACACCTATAAAACTTTCTACAATTTTCACTGTCACCAATAAATCCATCTGTAGTGCACGGAAAACTTTTCTTATGATTTGGGGGAACAGTTGTAAAAGGCACAGCTAGATGTTCAGTTTTATTTTTGGTGTTTGTCCATGGATATGTCAATAAATCATTAGAATTGTCTAAATATTCTCGTTCAGTTGTCGTTAATAATGGATAATAGACTGTTGTAATTGGCTTGTGATCTGTATATTGATCTATTTTCTGTGTAGTAATTATAGGGCTTGATGTTGTGACGTTTTTTGATTCTATATGAGTTGTATAAACGGGTAATGTTGTATTTATAGGTGACGGCAATTCTTGATTCTCCTGTATTTCGTTTTCATCTTCTTGCATTACCGGTGGATTAAGGCTACTACATTCAGATCGTTTCGTATTACTCGGGTGATTACATACTTCAGTTTCTGGATCGTATACTGTCCCTGGCCCACATTGAAACTGGAAAATAAAATAACATAATTGTTAATGTTAAGAATAAACAATAGTAGTATCTATCTTGAATCTAATTATATATGTACTTTGAAAATGGTATATTTTTCTTTAAAAGATTTTGTGCATCGATAGAAGACAGTGCAATCGACTGGGTCAGCCTTAAAGCCCTCTTCTAAACATAAAACTGGATCAGGTTTTGCTCCTGAATAAAGTTTCACTATACGTCCATTGACACGTCCTGTGCGTTCCTCTGCGCTATTAGTTTCTGTAAAGTGAATAAATAAATATAGTCATCAAATAAAGTAATTTATTAATTAAATGTAAATTTAAGTCTGCACTTATTAATAACGTACCATTTGTATTCGATTTTATTGCTTCGATAAGCGCCAAGAGCACTATAATAGTTGAACAAAATCCTTCCATAGATTTATTCATTTTAATGAGGTTGTGAGTAGTTATTGCAAACTCGACATTCCGTTCAACTAAAAATAAAAATAAAATGATTTAAATAATTTCTTATGAAGTAAAAATAATCTACTTTTTGTCAGTGTATTTTTAATGAAACATATACATATATTGCAAATATAGAACTATATATACTATTTTACTTTTTTCACGGAGCAAAACTGCTTCCATTCCACATGCTCATGATTGGTTATTTAATTGCAATTGAATTGTATTTAAGTCAGTAGAACGATTATGTCTCCTTACATTTAAATTGAATAAGTATACAGAGCATAGCAACGTGTATAATTTACATTTTGAGTTAAAGTTTTTTACAATTGCAAAACACAATGAATCATTTCTAGTGGGGCGTAATCGTGATACTTGAAATAATAATGGTATTTTTAATTTAAAAATATTATATCACCGTTGAATCAACAAAATTTGTTTTAATAAAACTATTTTAATAATCATTTTGTTATTATCCACACCAACACCCAAGAATAAGTGAGTCTTAATCGAAGCTTCGGAATCAAACCCGGCCACGTTTCGGGATTTGTCTCCTGCTCATCGATGATTGAAAAGATCGTGAGGTGACCTGCTAATATGGGATAAAAATCTGCCACAAATTCGCATTGGAGAAGCGTTTATACAATAAGCTCCAAGCCTATCCTCAAGAGGACAGAATTTGATCAGAGGGACAATTATAGGCTATCATTTTACTTTTAAAAATTATAAAAAAAATTAATAATAGTAATATAGATATTTTACGATAAAAAAGTAGTGTTAAAATATATATATATAGAGTCTAGCAAGACGTCAACTGGAAAGAAATATGTTTTTATTTTTATTTTTATATAAATGAATACAAGACGAGAACTACGAACGAGCTATGCAAATCATATTGCTTGATATATCGTGTGGCTACTCGAGTTTATAGCAAGCAATATTAATTTATTTTGTATGCACAAAATGACTTAATAAATTGTTCAAAGTTTAAGCGTCCTGCCCTGAATTATCTACTAATATATTCATAACTCCATCGATCAAATAAACGCCGATATTAATGAAATTGTAGTAAGTATATTTATAGCGTGACTTTCATGAGATAAATTATATACAGTTCAGAAACATGAAATTCTTACTGACATAAGTATTATATTGCATATGAAACATAATTTTGTATTATTTATTTGTTCTATGTATATATTTCAATAATTAATAATATTTGATTATATTGTATTCATTATTTGATTTAGATATACACTACTACTATTTATATCAATAACAACTCATTCAAAGATTGGAACCGATCAATCTCCGATCATACGAAACATTGGCAGAACTCAATGCGCTCAACTAGCGAAGTTACATGCCATAAAAGAAAAAAAAACTACTTTAACCTTCACTGGTTTGTGTGAATAATATCTGCTTAAACAAAAATAGCATGTTCAAAATGACAGCTGTCATATTTCGATGCATTTTAATTGCAAAACGTGATTAAAGTAATCATTTCCTCTGAATCATCGATCATAAACATGCATACATCGTGATATCTTTGAAAACATCGCAACTTTGATTTTTGCCTGATGTACATTATTTACAATAATTTGTAATTACATAATATATAAATACGTCTTTTTAATCTATATCCTAATATGTGAACATTAAAAATTGTATGTATTGGCTGAATATATATGTGCAAAAAAACAAAATTGATCAAATATAGTTTAAAAACATAACCGATAATAGTGGTTATAAATACTTATATTTTTTAAAGTGAATTAACAGTGCATCACATGCTGTTTTATTATATTTGACATAAAAATCTCTTTCTTAGTCTTAGTTCACTTACTCATGAAAAGCAAATAATTCATAAAAATATAGCTATTAATATTTGTGGTTTTTTAATATTTATTATAAATTATAAAGACTAAAAAAATATAATTAGGGCGAGTTTTGATTTTGACCACACACGCTATTATATTAGGTAATTACATTCAAGGATTCGACTATGTCTATAATTATCACAAAACTTAAGAAAAATTGCTTTGATATTCGCTAACATCAAGGGAAGATCCACTTACGCATTCGCAGTAATTCCTCGGATATTATTCTAAAGGTCACATGTGAATAACCAGCCAGTCTTTATAAGAGCAAATCAACGCACCTAGTTCATTGCCTCGAATAATTACTGGTTGATGTTATAAAAAACACTGAAGGAACAGGCCGGGACGGTACCATTTTTTTGTTGACGACACATTGTTTCTCAAGGCGTCCCAGCGTGTAAAACTAATTACTCTCTGTATTTAAATTTTATAATATACTCGCACGCTTGTTCACACCGTGAACGTAATATAATTTTACGACCATTTAATTATTTCAACCGATTCAGAAACTATGACAAAAAATTAAAATAAGTTAACGTAAATACAGGTATCCAGCCAATAAATTTTGATAATATCACTTTTTTTCTCCTTATGCTCAAGTTGTATGTGTCGTGTAATATAATTATTGTTATAGACGAGCTTGTACTCTGACTTCCTCTGTATGATGTTTTCTATGAAGCTACAATTTTTGACTATGCCCTAAGAATCAGTAAATTTCTCCCCATGAGCAATTTAATCAGGGTATAAGCTAACACTATACAGAAACATCGATAGAATATACAAAGTTCCATCTCGTGTGCGCACCGATAAAAGTTGCAAATATTTATTTTTTATCTGTTTCAATAATTTCATTTCATTTTGAAACAATCTATACTAATATTATAAAAGAGAAAGAATATAATTTTTATACTGAACTGCCTTGGCAAACTAACACGCAGACAAAACCGCGTTCGGAAACAAGTTATTTCATATAACAAACTGACATTCCATTCGAGTTTTAGTATTTTAAATGCATGCTATAAATTACTTTGTTAGTATTAAATTGACCTTAAAATCTAATGCTATTCATACTTCTGTGCTTTAATAATTCACAAAGTAAATTTATTTTCGTCTTTTATCATCCACTTATACCGCTTCTATACAATAGTAAAATTTATACACATCTCAAAGAAACATGATCACCAATTCTGTAATATCCCAAATTAATCTCACAGCAGGACAACTAACATATCCTCAAAGGAAATGATAAAATATAAACAATTACGATAACAAAACGGTATTCAAATTTTTCTTTCCAATTTGTAATATTTGTGTTCCGTTTACTTGTGAACTAGGACACGAATCATAGACATAACGGTTTTTTTTTATCATAAATAGTTATCTAATGAAAACACAAATTAGATATGATTAATCATCAAATTTTTTAAATATCATTATCGCTGATATTTATCAAAATTCAATTTGACGTCTATTAATTAATCCAAAAAATCATGTGTACGATTCATCCGCCTTAATTTAAAATCTATCAGAATAATACTTATGATAACGGTACATATTTTTCTTTTGCGTATATATATATTTTTTAATCTGTCATTAACTGGTTAAATAATAATAAAATAAACTAAATGAGCTAATTATCAACAAAAAATCTCTTATAATAAAGAAAAACGTATTTATATTTAGCGCGCTCCCTTTTAAAAGAAAATAAAAATCGAGCGCGGATCTTATTTATAGCTTAAAGTGACGTATGGGCTCGTTAAAGTTATTCAAGGCCTCTCGAGAGTAAAATTGCATAAGTCGAAAGCCACACTTTATTGCGACTCGTTGAAGGGTGCAGGTGAAACAGGTTCGAGAAGATTCCCTTTCCAGCAGCGGTGGTGAGAACTGCATTCTTGTGGTTAGAGTCTGATTGAGGAGATACAGGTTACATGGAATAACTGGAATGGATAACACAATATTATCCTTGCTCGTCAATAAATAAAGGCGGGAGTGTAACATTGATGATAATAGTGTACGTTTGTTGTCCAATGTTAAACAACAAACTGCCTTCTGCAGCAAAAATATTACAATTTTTTTTATTATTTTTGGCTTAGAACTACGGTTAATGTTAAAAAAAATCTGTGTCATACTATTTATATAAAAATTAAAATAGTTTTTCTAATTTTTTTATAACTTGCGAAAAACAAATATAAAGTTAATTTTTTAACAAAAAAAATTAAATTGATTTTACGGCTATATTATAAAAATGCCCGGTTTTTTAATGAAAATATTCAGTGTAGTTTGGCCTTACAAACCTATTTATCCGATGATATAAATATATGACATATCAAGTGTAACAGAAAATAAAATTGTTGATACATTTTTTTTGGGAAGCCTTGGTTTTGCGCTGAAAATAACTGTAATTGTATCTATTATAGGAGAGCCATATATTATATAGGTTTATGGAGTATGGACACGATTATATGAAATACCATGCAACTTATATAGACATAGCTTAAAGGCTTACATTTAAATTTTGCAAAAATAGTAATTTATCGTCACTTTCTTTATCCTTTGGAGGAGATTCACAATTCATCTGTACATTATTTGCTCTTATACATGTTCGGGTATAACATTTCATTGTTTATGAACCGAATTTGATAATTATTTTTGTGTTGGATTCAGTATTGCTTCAAGGTGGTCCCACGACCCATATCAATTTCATTCGTAGTGTTATTATATTATATATATATATATATATATATATATATATATATATAATTAGTATCACATTTAAGTAAAACTATAAAATGTTGAAACGTCGTAAGTGTAATTGCGAAGATGATAATGTTTAAAAGAAAAACAGACGCAAAGCGCGCTTTAAGATGCACCTTGTGGGTAGGTTGCATTTAAAAATATATATCTCGGCCTGATCCTTAATTATACTTAGGGAATCCCGTATCTCAAAAGCTATATTTAAATGGATACAATATTATATTATCATGCTTTTATATGTTTATAATATTGGATTTCTAACTTTACTTGAATAAGTTCAATCGCGGTTGAAACGCTTCGACCTTGAAGTAATAGTGCAAATACTTTCATTAAAATATAACGCATCGTCTAATAAGACGTCCTCCTGAGGGTTTGTTCATTTTTCGCCCAGAGGATAGAAATTGCGGTTCAAAAGGGAAATGTTTCTAGCATCCTTACCACCGTTCCGCATGGTTATGATTTGTACAGTAGCTATATGAATTTTTTATTTGTGCATTTTTAAAGCTTTTTTGTAGTAAATTATTGAACATACTAAGTTAAATAATTATTCATGTAAATAATTTAATTTATAATATAAGTAATTGATAATAATAGAGATATTTTATTGTATCATCTCAATTAATAGTTGTATTGTACACCTTATTGTACATGGAAACACGGCGGTAGAGTCTATCACGCTACAGTGGTCCGACACAAGGTCCGATTGAATGAATACAATAGGATAAAAAATATATAATACCATTAAAGCTTTCCGTTTAAACGAATTATGTATTATACAGATATCTTAATGACATGGAATGGAAGCAATCATCGCACATAATTGTGCATTGCTCATGCTTACACGTTCACGGCCAAGGCTAATTGTTTGTGTATGTTTCGCATTCGTGGAGTAATTGGATAATATCCTACTCATTATAAGCACGCATATATAAATTTCACTGTTCGCAATATTTATTACAATTAATTTAATATGTTTTTGATGTTCTTTATATTATGTCTATCAAATTCTAAATTATATAATTTTATAATTACGTATATATATATTGTTAAACCTGTTTTATACAACTTTTGTTACGATTCATAATATTATATCAATAAATATTACGTTCCAGCCTTGCGCTGGTAGACTATTGGTTTCGCCACGGTAGCATGCGAAAGCGATCCCTTGGCGCTCCTCGTTAAGACGGAAAGGGTACCGCTGGTTTTTTAGTGGGTATTCCGATGTTCGGGGCGCACTCGGCGCCTTAGACAACGGTGAGTCCTACACACATGTTCCCGTGGGAGAAACGCGTAAGGCGTTTTTTAAACGTTAAAAAAAAGGGTAGACTATTGGTTTACTCGGTGCACGCCCGTAACGCTCCTAATCGACATGATTTTTGCGGTATCTTATGTAGCCATCGTCATATTTCAGTAAATTTACACAAGAACTTAATTAAACAACTAAACCTTACCCATAGTAACACATCGTATACATCTGGTGGTAGGATGATAAACATCCGCCTGGCTTGTTACCACCGTACGCATGGTGAAAATCTCGTGAAGTGGCTTGCAGCTGCGTTTCGAGGTCAGCCAGCGTACAGCCAGTGCCCGAGCGAGCATTGCCGCGATGGGTGTTGGTCCAGTGGAGACGGCTGCTGAACCAATGCCGGGGGAAACACGCCTCCACACTTTGCCCATCCCTATCGTGGCAATACGTCGCTCGCTTCACGTCTCTTTACGAGGCGTGAAGAGGCATCTTGCGGGCCGGCAAGGCGAGAGCGGCTAGTGCAGAATCTTCTTCCCGACTGTACTGGCCGTCCTCGCGTTTGGACTCTACTACCACTTAACATCAGGTGGAGTAGAGTCATTTGCCCACCCGGCAAATATAAAAAAAAAAAACATTACGTGTATAAATCACTGTCCATTGTTGAAAATTGTACGAAAACACCCATATATTTTACTTTAAAACTTGTATAGTTAGTTACTTGTATCTATCATAAAACGACTTATTATGTAACTAGAATTCAGAAGAATATTTTGGTTTTGGTATCAATAATTTTAATCAAGATATACAAGAATAATTAAACGATCACAAGCACGCCATTTTTAATTCTATGAAGGAAAATATTTTAATGATACACAATATTTTTCCACCGGTTTTCATCACTGACATCATTTTGTCATTAAAATATGTACCTATAATGAACTAATTGCATACATGAACAGGTTAAGAATGCTAATGAATGATCTGATTGCTTGGTATACCGGATGACAATTATAATAAGTTATCGGGAATAATATTGTATGTTTATGAAACAAACAAACATCATCATCATAGTTTTTTTTTAAATAATGTAATAAGCAACAATTTTAACTCGTTAAAGATAAATGCAATAATGTAGTATTATTTGCCAACGTTTGTTTTAATTATTTGTCTACTTTGTTTAAAACGAATGACGTACAGTTTATCATCAGTATTTTTTACATAGGTATTTAACATTTATGAGTATTATGTGTAAAAAATAATATTGTGTAAAAATTTAAATTATTTGGTCATATTCCATATATTCGTACATACTATACATTTTATAAATATAACATGGTGATTACATCAGCAAAACATGAGTAGGTATGAAGTTAATATAATCTACATTTATATCTGTTTTAGCAATGCTGTGTATAATTTTTTGTGTATTTAAAAAAAAAGTGTGCAAGGAAGCCGAAATAATGACACCTATAAAATCATCTTCCTGGTAGTTTTAATTAAGACAAATATGAACAAAAAGTGGTACCATATAATAATTCAATTTTTATTTTTTAACAGTAGTTGGTTATTTTTGGACATTTAAAAGGTAAATTAAAACCATCAAATCTTTCGTTAAGTTCATATCGAGAACTTAAGTATGCATGCAAAGGGATAAAACTACCACTTCGGACAATTTAACCTATAATTATACAAGGGTATGTAGTCAGAAGCTCATGAATTTTGTAATAATGTGTACTTATAATAATTACCTCAAAGTAACTTATAGTTAAATGGATAAACCACGTGGAATTAATTTAAAACCACAACCAAAGATTACGGTTTCAAATCAGGGCTGGCACCACTGAGTTTTAACTTTCTTAATTTGGGTCTTCATATATGCATTTTTAAATTGCAAATGGTAATTTAAAGACATCAAAGCTTTTCCTCCAGTCAGCGATTCTACTGAGAAGAATCGTCATAGTGGACAGGAATATGCCATACGGTGCATACGCCTTAAGCTCTAGCCAAAGTAATTATTACCCATTAACTAGTTGACAATGCAAACTGGGCTTCCTTGAACATTATCTCGTTTGGCCGTCAGGATTTAACTCTGATGACATCCGAAAACAGGACATGTAGAAAGTGTTACATATATAAGTATATATATACAAATTTCTTGCTAAGCATGATGCATACCTAGTAAACGATGACCTTGGCTTAGATGGCTAGATGTTAATGTCCCAAGCTCTCGTTCTGAGTTTCCCAAATGTCGAAGTCGATTTATATCAAGAGATATTGTTCGATACAGTCGACACAAGATAATAAAAGAAGTTTTAAGGTGACCTATTCACCAGAATTGTCGAGATTGATGTACAAACATAAGTGAAAACCCTTCCATCAAATACATATAACTATTCCAAAGTAACAACTCGATAAGAAAGATTTTAGCTACTTTTTACTTTAATCTGATTCCAAAGCCTATTATTACCTACTAGGTTTTCTACCTACTAATTCATCGATCGTGCCTTGACCCCGCATGCCTGTATACGATACCAGGATACCGTAATTTTCCCGTCTGATCACGATTTTCATGCAACGTGTCAATCATTACACGATGACTTCATAATGTTTACTAATCACATTTAGGTATGAATTAATCCTTAAGCATAATTTCGATTTCTAGACGGTAATTTTTTTATGTAAGCCGTTATACGACAGCGTGCAATGACCGAGTGTGAAAAAAATTAGCTTAGTGACATTATTTAAAACATAAGGAAATAAACCTATTGTTCGAGTCACTGATATTTTATACACTAGCTGTGCTCTGCGGTTTTACTCGCAGGAAAAAATGTGTACGTATACCATAAGTTATTATAACTGTTGAAAGACTGTATTTTTTTTAAATAAAGACTAAACTCTGAATAATTATTATATTTAAAGTTTTTACCCGTTTTAAGATTAGCCTGAACATACAGGCAGATAGCCATATAAAGTTTAAATACAACGGTTATTGTGAAATTCACAGGCACACATTTTTAAATATTACTGTGTTTTGAATTTTATTATTCATTTATCAAATCATTGTACCGTATACGGTAAAATCAACAAAAAGTGACGCTCATGCAATATATATATATATATATATATATATATATATATATATATATATATATATATATATATATGTATATATATTATAAAACATTAAATACCCGTTTCTTTCCTTAATTAGAATCGTCACAATTAGTTAAATTATTTTATAAAGATGTTTATAACCTAAATATAGTGTGGATGTAATATAATATCGGTGACGCACCTTTATACGTCTCACAATAATAAAAACGCTTTAATAAATCTCAAATCGAGAATGTCTTATAAAAGTGACTGTATTATATGACGTTTAAAAGATTTACAAAATAAAAATGTACTAAAATTACTCCGGTCATATTTCCTTTCATACATATGCAATTTTAATATCTCATAAATAAACAAATAAATGATTGCTATGTCTGCATAAAGTGTAAAAATATAACGAGGCTATTACCACATGCAAAGCAAATACTTTTTATTTCATTCCTCTACCGCCAACGCGTAAAGCCGTCCCCGTCCACTTAGCATTTTACAATAATATTATGAATATTTCCTATTTGCATTTCTACTTATCGTTCACTATCTTAATTATGACTTTGAAAATTCTTTCTCTGTGTATGTGCATTGTATCACAGTTATATCAAATAACGGTTAAAAGTCAAATTCAAATTAAATATAACATACCTACTTTACTTTTAAATCATCCAGCAAGAAACATGGATACGTTTGATTAGTTCTCTAATAATAGTAATTTCAACGAAATTTTAATTATATGTAAAGCAACATGGCGATCGTCAGGTGGATAATATATTGCGGGATAACCACTAGCAGAGAAAGTTACTACTAAAGCCCGTTGAACGTTTTATCAACAAAGTTTTGCTTGGTGTCTAAACAGCATCAATTCTTGTTTATTTTTTTGTGACGAGCCTTAAACTTCTTTTGTGTATTAGTGCTTTCCTTCTTAAGTGACTTCAAAAAAGTAGGTTAACAATTCCGCTTTGTTTCGGTTTGTATGTTTGACGAGTTTTTTTGATTGTATAAGTGATACGTGAAAGGCGGGAACTATTTGAATTTGTAGAAAAATATGCACCCTAAAGAGTGGAGACATTAGTCAACTAGAAGTTTATATTACTGGACATTGTGAACCTATTTATATGGTTCTTTTTACTGAGAAATTTTCGCTAAAATAATGTTAATTGTAATGTCCATCCGTAAGGTATAGTAAATAAAAAAAAATTATAATATATTTTACTTTTTAACTTTTCTTCGCTATTAAAAATATTATTTTTTTTAATTCATATTTTTTTTAGCATTCAATTCAAAGTCCACTACCATTATATAGGCGGCGCATGTATGGAAGCGATCATATCATATAGATATTATTATTTATCAGTTTATAAAAGAAATATTTCATAAAATAAAGTTATGTAATTTGAATTTAGAATTACTTATTTCAAAGCTTATTTTACAGTAAAAAATTTAATAAGCAATATTTTTGCTTATTACAATTCGAAAGGTCAATCACCTAACTGCTTCAAGCATAATAATGTTTTCAAATCGTTAGCCGTTTCCATTCTGTTGATAGCAAAAATTTTAATTTGCAAACAAACAAGGGTATACTAACGTTACAAATTAGCACTTAACTAACGGTCGATTTAAATACAAATACACTGTTTTAGCACTGGTTAAACAATAGTTTAACAGGAATACGCTAATCAAGTAACTAGGTGATAATTATAATATCGTATCCATTCAATCTCATGCTAAAATGCTGAAACATTCTAGATCAATCTAGTTTAGCAACGTTACGGTCCAGGGCAAGATATATATCGCGATCTTCCGGTGATTCTAAAACCTTATACTTTTAACTTTCTCATTGTTAAAATTTAATGGTCCAGTTGTAATAAATACAATCTACGAGTAGGTCAATGCCAAACGTTATGTCATGATCTGCATTTTTATGAACAAGAAACCAAGTTATAAACGTGATCATGAATGGCGCAGTGGATAGAACCTTTTGACTAAAGATTACTGGTTCTAATACGGGAAATCATTACAAATTATTATTCAGTGCTAATTACATTTTGTATTGAAGTATGACTCATGTTGTGCTCGACGGTGAATTAAATCACAGTAAGATTTTATGGGTGCGAATAAATCCCGTTACACTATAATAAGGCGCAGCTATGACTTAAATTCCAAAATCAAATTGATAAAAAAAAATTATACTTTTTAAAAATCCCCGCGATAACAGAGATTTTTTGCCCAAATGACACCAAGATGGTTTGCCTTAATCCACAAGAAATGTAATTCTTATTAAAAATAATAGATTTTATTTACACTCATATGTATGTTTACGCGTATACATAACACTTCGTTTTAAATATTATAACATTCTCTAAACGCTTAATCGGATTTGGTTTATGAAAAAATGCATTTAATATGAAAATTACGATCTCAGATGTACGTCGTAAAACTGTATATGAAATTTTCTTCGAATTCGTATATTTTTATGTCGTGTTATGAGTTTTACGGCATTTAATTGAAGCTCCATTATTATGTTTCTGTCACTTATTCCTCATAAAAAGGAACATCAAATCAAAAAATTTATTTTTCACATAAACTTTTAAGCATTTTGTTAATTATCATTTAATTACTTTATCTTTTAATTAAACATTGATATATAATGTAAATGAGAATCGTTTATTTTTTTTTTCAATATCAAACTATTTTCAAATGACAGCCATTTAAAACGGAACTTAATTACAGTCAGAAATTTCGTATTAATTTTTATGTTTCAATTAACGAACATCGTGTCCCGTTGTTTGACTTAATGATCGTTTATCAATCATACGATCGATTATAACATTTTTTTCCACGTTTTATTCTATTTCGTATTTATTTTTCTAGAACAGCCATTTATCTACAAAAGAATTACGTACTTATGTTAAGGATCTAACACAATGTTAGGCATATGTCTAACTAGTTAAAAAGTATTAATTGTCTATAGGATCATATTATTATCTTTGATTAGATTTATCTATGATATCTGTTATTAAACGTATATAAACTATTATGAGGTATACGAAACTGAAGAGTTATTGAAATAATAATACACTAAATATAGACGGATCAAAATTGAAATGGGAAAATAGTAATGGCCGAACGGAATGGTAGCAAAAAGCTTTGTGGTTGGCTAATATTTAAAGGAATCATTCGCACTTCTGATTCCCTCTGCGAAATGAACAATTTTTTTTATACTATTACTCCAAGGTCTAAATGGTTCAACTACTTAACAATCTTCTTTACCAAATATACCAGATTTCAGGTCCTTTTTCTTAATCTTACGCGATTAGATTATTAATACATGTATTTTTTTGTCATTTGTATTTTATTATATTTATCTGTATATTATTATCTGTGTAGCCATGATTGGAATAAAAACAGGAAGTTAATATGTGCTAAAAGCTCATTTTCGATTTTTACAACGTAATTTTTTTAGAAGACGTTTGTGAAATACATTTTTATTACTAAATCCCTTATAATATTAAATTTAAGAGCTAATAAAACTAAACGGTTACAACGTAATAAATATTTTCACTTTATTATTTGCCCAAAGCAGTTAACATTACGGTTACGTATTTAAATGAAATAGGGGGTTACAAGCTAAGTCAATACACATATATGTAAGTACATTTCAAGTCAATGAACGAATGGAAATATTATTTTAAGTTTTCGAACTATTTGAAAAAAAATTTAAATGATTACTTATCACAGTGCCGGATTCACGGAATAAAATTAAATGTTTTATAATACATATATATATATATATATATATATATATATATATATATATATATATATATATATAATACGATTATGTTTCTAGTAAGTCTACAAATTCGCTTATATTGGATGGCTTGGGACTAATTCCATCACGCTGCTTTGGTGCGTCTTGTTTTACACGTGACAAAGTTTCATTCGAAACGATGTTTCCCCCACCACCGAGCACGAGTTAAATTAGAAGCACGATTTAGCACATAAAAATCCAGTGGTGGTTGCTCGTATTTAAACCCGGGATCTTCAGTTAATATCCATTAGGTTAAAACGGCTTTTAACTTTGTATCAAAACAATTTGTACCAAAATAGTTTCGTAAATTTGTAGGAAGTGTTACTTGCTTGTATGAATTATAAAGCAAAAACAGATAACATTCCATACATACGACTAACAAGGCGGTGTCGATTGTTATTTAACTGCCTAATTAGGAGAAGACAAAAAAAGCCTCAATTTTTCAGTCTCGCATGAGACAAAACATCCTTATTTAGTACAAGTTAACGATAACAATCTTATAATTATAATTTCGGGATTAAAGTCAGAGTTCAATGAACCTGCGGTGGGCGTGCGAAATGCCTATTTATGTGGACGCGACGGGGTTCATGATTTGTTTGGGCACTCAAAATGTTATACGTCGGAGAATGCTCTGATTATACAGGCTAATATTGAGCACCGAGCTCAATAATTTATTGCTAACTTGCAAATTTTATGTATGTTTTATGAGTTTTTAAGAACGTCGAAGAAAGATATTATAACTCAAAATAAGTGACGCATAAAAGAAAGGTGAGTTGAATTCTCATACTGTCTCTTTTTTTAGGAAAGTATGCTTACTGCATTCGGAACAACAAAAAGTCCTTGCTGTGTCTTTATATTGTTATTTTTATATTGTTAAGAATCCCTTTGGAAATCTATAAAAGGCACTTTCATAGGCAAACGTAATAGATACCTAGAATTATTGGATAACAATTGATTAACCTAGTCATTTATTTGACTATATCTGTGGAATGAAGGTCATGAATCCATCTCGTATTATGTATATACTAAAAACATATTTAATTTTAAAAATACCACGTAATGTTAATTTGCTTACAATTATAAAGGTTTAATTATGAGTAATAATCGTAAAAACTAATTACAGAGTTAAACAACAAAGCAGTCACTAGAATCTAAAAAAAAAAACTAGTTTAACCGTCGCATTGCGAACTACAACTCAATCTGAAACCTTTACAACTATTATTCCTACGACCTCATGCACTGTATCTCCCGTTTTGTGTACTTACAGTTTGTGAACGGAATCTGTGGCTTTGCTACGTGTTAAGAATAATAACCATATTGATGTCATTTGAGAAGAAATAGCGGATTCTTGGCATTGAACTTGGATCAAGCCTACTTGGCTTGGCTGCCAAATATGCCACTTACGGACCTCAGGCTAATATATGGATATCATATTAATTTATACATCAAATGTAGCCATTGAACTTCAATTGAATGTATTAATTTACCGTTATATTAATCCTCCACATTTATTATATTTCTTGTAATATTCGTATGAGCATTTCTTAAATTAATGTCGTTTGGACGTGACACTATGCAAAATGTCTTTGGTGTGCTTAAAGTCTTGAAAATAATTGATGACAACATTTGAAAATATTCCACATTCTTCTGTTAATAAGACTTCAGTAGCGTTTTTGCTTTGAAATAAGAACTAGCAAAAAAGACCATAGGTACAGATACACAAGCTGTAATAAAATGTAGCCAAATGATCGTGTGAAAGAAAATTACAAGTGTATTGTTGCAAGTAATTAATTATAATTAGAATGAAAAATGTTTCGATTCAAATAATTTTGAAAAAGTGATATTCGCTTTGCAAATAAATTTATAAGCTTTGGTTACCGATTTGCAGGCCCCCACTGATCGCATGATTTGTGAGTTCAATATTATGACAATATATTTTTTCTCTGATATAATTATGGTGATGAATTTTACAAAAACAAAAAAGAATTTGAATTCCGAAACAGTTTTTTTTAGATGATCCACGATACTTGAAGAAAACCGCAAACTGTTAAAAAAAATCTTATTGTGATTGTGTTTTTATTCAATTAGCTTATCTGGTGGTTGAATTAAATAAAATATCTTTGTGTGGTATAGTAGTCGTCTACATTATCAAATTAACAGTGAATCGCTGTCATATCAAAATAATTTTGATGGTATATAATATATCATTTAATCTTGTGTTCTCCCATTGGTTAAAACTCGACTATAATCATTGTTGAAAAAAGAGAGAACATTTTTTACTGATAACACGGTCAACAAACAGGGGTGGAAAAGGTACTGAAATGTTTTGTCTTTGCCTATAAATACATCGGCATCTAGGTTTCATTTGATGGACATAATTATTGATCAAGAACGCTTTGCCAAACAAGTAAATAACGGACTTGTTTCAATTATTCATACCATATAGGTCATGTTCACTCTTCATCTTGAACTATTGTTCACGACAGTACCGTATATTGAAGTTCAATGCATCTTGATAACTGGGAATCGAACTGGTTTGTCGGTATTCAACGTTGACGACGCCCTATAATATTTATCTTATACCTTTTATTACACACTCCAATCTACGGCGAGCTACATTAAAAATAGCCACAGTTGAATAAAAAAGTCCAAATGAAAAGCTGTACCTAGACCTGCGGTCGTTACGTTACGGCTAAGAAAAAAGTTGCGTGCCGACTTCTTATAAAATTTATATAAGTTGGTACTTTTTGAGATAATATCATTTGTTTTTATTTTTTAACCAGCTGCTTTGAGTTGTACTCGCGATACAGGTTACTGCTTCGCCCCAATAGGTCGTAATGTGATATATAGACTGCATCCTTTCTGAATAAATGCCTAAGTTATCTAAAGCAAAACGAACCAACGAAAACATACTCTTCAGCTTCTTAAAATAAATATAGATTTACGTTTACAAGGCAAGCGGGTTAATATTAATCATTCATTTATACATAGATTTAGTTTTGATATCAAAAGTCCTGCAACGTTTTCGTATATTAAAATCTTAACAATAATAAAGGACTGTTTAATATTAAAATTATCAAGTAAATTTTATCTACTCGATCTAATATTTTAATATAATATTCTGTGCGTTTTTAAACTCCGTATAATACTAATATAAAAATGTATTTATATCATCTAAATCGCTACTGACTTGTTTTAATACATACATACATTTATTAATTCAATCATTTATTTTTGTAACGTTTCTTAACACAATAAAATATCACTGATGATGAGAACCCGAGATGTTATCGCTGCGTTTTAATCTTACTCTAACTTGTCACGCAGTCTTGGTACATTCCGAATTACAATAATAATATTTTTGATACTTTATATATATTTATAATTCAAATGATCGCGTGTCGTTATATGACGTTTATCATCCTCTTAACCAATGACGTGATTTATCCTTTAATATGTTTAAAAATTTAAAATACATTCTGTCTGTATTCATCGGCCTACTATTGAGAGGCATTATATTAATTTCTCTCAAACGTTTTAGGAACTATTTAATTCCGTAGAAAAACTTTTTTTAGATAATAAATTTAACTTTAATATTAATAATAAATAGTGTAACAAATACGTAACAAATTTGCTGTATATATTCAGTTTATGCCCGGACTCTTTCTTGGATAGAATAAGTTATCTATTTATTACGAACCACAGGTAACAACTACACTGGTAACATTTATAACTAATTAAATATATACATATTATGCAGGGCACCACTTTTTAGTAGCCACAACAATTACATTCAAGGATAATAAGAAAAAATATTTAAAAAAATATATGATAGCGTATTTTGTATCTACAATAATTATTAACTATATAAACAAATTAATAGCTTAGCAAAATCGAACAATAAAATCTATTTTCTAGAAATCAATTTCTGTCACGATTAGCGATTATTAAAACTGATACGGTCTTACCTATACAATCGTTTAGCGAATTTATAGTGACTGATGACTTGATGACTGATTTGTCTCTTTCCGTCATCATTGGTTTGAAATTCGAAAGAAGAAGACACAGCATTGTTTAACTAATCACCGACTAAACAACATTTATAGGTAAAGCTGATACTAAAATGTAATCTTGCGTTGATCTTTATTTAAATAAAGTTCTAATGGATCGTTTACTTTTTAAAAGGAATGGTATGTAACGGATAATTAAAATAAAACCACGTTTAAATTTTAATTAGAAATGCTTCTGTTGGTACTCGATTCTGGATTAAGTTATTCTAAGAAACTACTTAATTGACATTCAATGTAAACAATAAAGAAGTTTGTATTTTTATTCGTTTAGTTTGTATTAATGTAAAGAACATTTAATGACAAATTATATAATCGAGTATTGACTTCGTACGGGTGAAAATAAAATACTTAATTTAATTTACTTATTTAAAAGAAATCCGAACCTGAACGCAGCGCAATCTACCGGGTTCAATCTTATTTAAACAAATATTTCATCAAAATCGGTCCAGACGTTTAGTTTCTGAAGAATTAAACCTATATGTGATAATATATAATATAAAGATATTTTTATTTAATTTTTTTTGCACATAATAATAAATATATATTTAAAATAACAAATGAAGTGAGCACAGTATTCGTGGTACTTATGAAAAAACTAAATATACTGGTAATATTTTAATATTTTTTTATATGATTATATTATACTCTACCTTAAGTAAGGTACTATAAAAAGTTACTTTTTTGCTTAAAGATGGCATCTTCATCAATTTTATATACTTAATTCTAAAATTGTATGAGTTGCTCTTACTGCGTAAATGTGCTTTAGGTACTTATGTTTATATTGTAGTTTTTTATTATTAACATTATTTTTAACGTTACAAATAACTTTAATGGAATTCATCTAAGCGTACCTTGGTGTATAAGTCTTAGTTATCAGAAGACTATGAAAAGATACTACATATAATACATATTGTACAGTAGATACTTAAACGGGGATTTTTTTCTTTTGGTGATTGTAATTAAGAAGGTTTTATTATTGTTCAAAGGAGATTTAAGCATAATCTTGATTTAATTTTTTTTTCAAATTCTTTTTTCAATTTTTTTTATAAACGATTAACGAACAAAATATTTTAATCATATTAAAATAAAACTTCATTTGTTCCTGATTTAATTATATGAAGCTACATTTGTATTTTAAAAAAGTACATCATACAGAATTGAAATTAATAGATATGATCGACGAGTTCGATTACCACTGAAATCTCGCATCTCATTGTAATTATAGCTATAACACAAAAGATAAGATACAAAACAAGCTATACGCAAAAACAAACCTATTATTGTAATATTCAGATCGAACTATTCGAAAATGAAGGCATGTTCTAAAGTCAATGACCATAAAATTATAAGTATACAAAGACATTTAACCGCAAACGTCATAACGTATTCGTGTCAGACTTAATGATATATAACTACAGATCTTCAAAAATAATATGTATGAAATTTAAAAAAAGAACACCATGAACCCATTGTAGAATAGCTCTATGAATTGCAAAATAAAAAAAACGTAGAAATTTATATAAAAAGTCCATAACTTTGGAATTCATTGTTCAAATGATCGCACAGATTATTTACCTAAACTCAAATTTTAATGTAATTTTAAATGCGATTAAATTATTATTTTTGCCTTTAAATGAAATCAAAAGGAGGATGTAGGTAATATAATTGTTTTATATTTATGATCTCATTACTTTTTGTTAATACTTTTTACCTATCATTTAATTATCCGGCGTAACAAAGAAATAAAATTCGTGGGATAAACAATTAACTTAATATTTTAGCTCAACTTATTTTTCAAATATTACATTTAAAAAACAATAAAAAGGGTCATTATATTATGAGTAACCGTTATTAATCAATTAGTTGCCATCAATTACTAAATTAAAAGATCACTTTACCATTCATAAATGCCATGGTTTTTTTTAACAAGTTTTTTTCAACAAGTAAATTCAAATTATACAGAACGTTTTTTTTATTATTTTTATATATAATATTTAAATATATATTACTCAACCAACTATCAAGAAACTTGGATATGCATAAACGGCAATGAAAATGTTATTCGTAATGAAAATGCGCTTCTAACTTGTTAACAACCGCTTTATCTCAGTAACAAGCTCCAGGCGCAGACACAGCGGCAATTAACATAAGGCTTGCGCATCGATTATTATCAGAACTCTATACCTATCACCAAATAGTCGATAAAAAAAAAACTGTCACGGTATTTATATACTATATACTATAGTGTACATTATATTTATATGTTTATTTTAATACATATAAAATGAATAGGATTTAAAGTGTTACAAAAGTATTTTTTACTATTTTATTTTATTAACAGAAATAATTTTGTGATTGTTTTGAAATTTATGTAAAATTTAAATCCTTCATAAAGTTAGTTACTCATTATCACGGTAAATTTATTTGTATTAACTTTTTTTTTTAATTACAGTACATTTACAAAGTATAGTGTATAGAAAATAAATAGGATAAAAACTCGGATATTTATAGTAAAAAATATAAACTCGAACATTAATATTTGACTATTAAAATAATTAGGGACAAAACTTACCTTCACAAAATCCCACTTTTCACTTCAACAATTAAATACATAAAATCTATTTAATTTAAATTGATAAAATATAATAACTTTACGCTCCAAAACTTTTTAATTCGAATTTTTTTTTTAAATAGAATCCAATGCGCAGAAGTAACTTTCCCGCGCTCGTGCTGCTTTGAAAATGGCGGGCGATTTAGGGGCTGTACGTCCTTGCGTTGCGAACAAGGCCTTTGGCTATGTATGGACGCGCGATCAAGATCCTACGCCTCTTATACTCTTCGTTCGAACATTTAACACTGGTGACTTAGTAGAGAATATTAATAGTCCTGTCGCAATTAGTTGGGTGCATTTTTATACCATCGAGGCAAGATTATCATGGAAACTTGATTGATAAAATAAAAATAAAAATATTTCCTTTTTTAAATGATAAAACCAAGGAGGAGATATCAAGGTTACAATAATATAAAGACTGCTATGAAATACACATCATGATATGATCACACCAGGCAGATAATTTCAAGATTACATTTAACTTCTTATGCAGCTTTAAAGTGGTACGAAATTGTAACATTACGTTGCAGTTTCTATTATTCACTGTAATGTTTTTTGTAAGATTAATTTAAAATTCATATATGTATTCATGATTAAAACCAAATTATTAAATTAAAATTTCCAAATTATGATAAGGTCTTAGTTAATAATAAAAAAACTTATAAATTTATTTGACAAATAATAACCATCATAAATGTATAATGCTTGGATGTTTCCAATCAGTGGAAATTATATTACCGTTATTTCGTACGGCATACAAAATTATTAAAATTAAGGTGATTTTCAAATTAACATAATTAAATACATTCTTGCTAAGATATATCTTATTACTAAATAATTGTGTTTAATATTTCAAATCTTATCGAAAACGCACAACGGAAAATTGTCTCTTATAAAAGTGAAGCACCTAAGAAATTTTTATGTAGAAGGTACGATCGTCGGCGTACATATAACCATATTTGTTGCTGAAAAAAGACTATTAAACTTAGTTTGTTTAAAAATTAAATGTAGCGTCTTCGTAATGTATTACAAACGATTCAATAATCACAGTAAATGTTGATGCTGACTAAAAATATTATTTATGTACATTTTAGTAGGTTGCCTCTTAATAATTTCCTTCAATCCTATTTTTTCATCTTACTGTGCATAAAAATAAAAATCTTGATCTTATTTTTTACAAACACGAACAGATTATAACATCCTCAATTCGTAAAAAACTACAATATAATAATTTATAGCATAATTGTTTACGTTTCGTTTTCTATATATAACTCACATAATTACTAAGGTAAAATAATAGAAAAAGTCTTTACAATCAATTCTATAAAACAATGAATGACTGAAGATAAATCCATGTGATAATTTCTTACTATGAAATTGTTATCATACCTCATTATAATTTAATCACAAATGTTGTAATATAAAATGTACTTGGATGATTATTTAAATAGAAACAGTATATATATACATTTTACGCATTGCCAGTTGTAAATAATAATAAAAATGAACGATATTATTTATTCAAAAAAACATTAAAAAATAGACTATTTAAGAAAAGGGAATCTATTCATAATATAATTTTTTTAAAACAAATGTATACAGATTTTTTTAATCATATCGCTACACATCATATCTGCAATTCTTTTTTATCATATTTTTATATGCTTAAATTACTCGGATAAATATTCTTAAGACGTATGTAGGTACATTTATGTCTATCTGATAGTTCGAGGCAAGTAGCATTGACAGATTTACTCCTACATTCATAGTAGCAGGCAAAGCAATATGCCTATAAATTTAACAATGTCGAATAGACCTGTCTACTTTAAAAAAGTAACTAAATTCCATAGTGATATACAACTTAAACAAATAATATTAAAAGTCCTTTTATATCTTATCAAGATCTTTAACAAATGGTGCTGCAAAGTCGGACTTCGAATTAATGAAAATCATTTATTTAACAAATAAAATAACATGTGAATCAAGTTGAAAACTTTTAAACGGAATTTTAAACATTTCGGTAACCGTATACCCATACGTGATATTTTTGTAATTGATATTGTCCATTGCGGTTCGTCTTTTATGTTAGAATGAAATATATCTCGCATTAAAAACAATGTACGTAATTTATATATATAACTGAAAAAAAAACTAAAATTGCGAGTGACTTTTATTTAGATTATAAAAATAAAAAACAATATAATATTATTGCGAATGTTATAATATGTTAAACACCACGAGCGATAACCAAGTCACTGTTAGGTGTTAGCGTCAGTTTTAAAACATGCTGTCTGTATTAGCTTATTTATCACATAGTAAAAAAATAAAAAGTATTAAGCTATGTTTGTTACGCTCATCTTTACCAATTAATTGATTAATAATAGTACCCAATATAGATCTTTATAAACTATTTTAAATAATACCACCGGAAGACGACACGAGGATATAATATAGACTAAATAAAACAAACAAAAACATCTTAAAGATGTGATAAAAATATTAAAATATATCATTCAATGGACTTGAATTTAAATTGACTACTGATAAGAATTGACGAACTACTATAACATTCTAATACTATAATATATATTATAATATTCCAAGTGGGTTGATTTAATCTATTCTAGAGTACCTGCATTAATTACACTACTAATGCCTGCCTCGTTTGTCTAGTGACTAGACTGGATACAAGGCCGCAGATCCCGAAATATTTGGTTCAAACCCAAGTCGACCCAATAAAAAATTATTGAGTTTTATCTGTCGATGATTCTCAGAGGCAACCCGGAATCTGGAAATTTGGATGTTTGTACACCCTCGTGCCTCAAAAAGCAAGTAAAGCCATTGGTCCTTCGCTTGAACCCGGGCGTATACACACACACTTTTGCACTATAATATGTCCTGCGCAGTTGAGATTGCAAACTGCAGTCGAAATCGGTCAAGAGATCAACTATTTACTAAGTATATAATTAATTTTAATAGCCGAATGACGATTAAATGATGCATTTATTTACTGATATAATTCCCGAACAATTACTATGTATTTTGTTTTACTATACTCGACGGAATACGAGAGAGTCGTTAAGATTTTTTGTTATTCACTAGCAAGCCGACCACGAGTATTTACTTTCGAATTTAATGACGACGTTTTAAGGCGTATTTATTGTTTGCAAAATCTATGTTAGTAGAATCGTACGGATTAACATTAAGTGAGTGTTTTTTTCGTGACGCATATAAGGAACGATCCGTCAAACCATTAGGTTTTCGGGTCACGAATGTGCTATACATAGTAATTCAAAAATCAACCTTGACTCGACAATAACACCGACATTATCGACAACGAGGTGACCGATTGGTTTCTGTAACAGGATAATCCTATAAATAGTATAATATAAAAGAAATATTTTCGACTTTCAACTAATATATGTTTCATTAAGGAATACATACACGTATAATACAAAAAACAAACATTTACTTACTTCAACTGTTAGGCGAGTGCAGTAACTCTTTTCTAGATCAATGTATAATATAGGTAGCTTACGGTTTTACAACTGGAGCCTAGAAAACATAAATACTGACTCTGTTGCTTAAAAAAAAGGGTCGTTTATGTGCAATATAAATCAGAAAAATAAATATTAGAGGATATTTTGTTTTTTTTTTTCTATCGAGAAATTTTTAAAGCTTTTATATTTTTGATGACACACAAACCTTAATAATGTAGTTGTAGTTTACATGCTTTATTTTATTTTTAACTTTGAACTGAATTCACAATACCATACAAAATAAAATAGAATATTAGCATAAACCAGAGGAGGCTCATAGACTGCAGTGGGTGAAGTTAGGCTGCAGATGATGATTATACTTAAAAGTTAATTCATATTCGTGTTTTTCTAACACTTGCGCTTAAAATCTGTTTAAATAGATTTCAGATTAACCATCTAAGATAATCGCGGATTGATAATTATAACAATACTTAAGTATATGAAATAATTTTATCCTCTTACATTACTAATGTAAGAAGACCTACTACAGACCAAAACTGTAGGAGTGAAAGCGAAACTGTGACAAGTTGACTTGTGTCTTGACAACAAATGAGGTGATGGAGAGGACCCAACTAAGAAAATTTGGAAATTATGTTTGTTAGACCTACTTATAATAATCATTTCTTAGTTAAAATTATAAACCATACTTAGGGTAAAATAATTAAATAATTTAAATTTAATTCAAATTATTAGTACCTAGCAAGTCCAACTACAAGTAGTGATCCCTATTTTATATAAAAATTCATAGGATTATAATATGCAAGCAGAAAACAGATTTAGGCTAAATACAACTAACTATACCTTCATATATCCGTAACAGCCTGTGCATGTCCCACTGCTGGGCTAAAGACGGAGGTCTCCCTTTTTTAGGAGAAGGTTTTGGAGCTTCTTCCACCACGCTGCTCCAACGCGGGTTGGTGGAATACACATGTGGCAGAATTTCAGTGAAATTAGACACATGCAGGTTTCCTCACGATGTTTTCCTTCACCGTAAAGCACGAGATGCATTATAATTACAAATTAAGCACATGAATATTTATTGGTGCTTGCCCGAGTTTGAACCCACGATCATCGGTTAAGATTCACGCGTTCTTACCACTGTGCCATCTCGGCTACCTTCATATAAAAAAATGGAATAAAATTATAATATGTTTCGACAAAATAAATTCCACGTCAGATAAATCTGAATATAAATTATTGCTAAAACAAAATCAAATATAGTAAAGCTACGATATACTTTCGTAATTAAAAAGTTACAATCAGAAAATAGTTTTAAAACAAGAAAATTATAAGTTTAGTAACAAGCCTTAAGCAATAATGTGGTATGACTGGTTCATCTAGTCCTATAAGTTTCATCACCTTACGTCGACCATTGTGTGTATTTTAATAAATGGATTCAGTTACTTGATTAAACGTTATTGACGCAGACTTCATCTTTTAAAAGTTTGCGCATCGTTTATGGTTAATATTATTTTACACCACAGACGATGATCACATAATTTGCAGGGATGTCCCTTTTATAATAATGTTTGCGAACAATGATGGGAGATTGTGAATTAGTTATTTTATTAATATTTGGTCACTGACACTGACACTGTGTTACCTAGTCAGATAAGATCCACCTTACATTTGAAAACACTAGAAATACATAATTTGCAAAAGATATAAATATATCAGTCTAGCCAGTCGCGACTTCGTACGGTTAAAATAAGGATTTTATCCCGAAATACTTCTTAAACAATATATAAACATTACATGTACCGATCTATTCGCCAATAATGTGATAATACATCGTTTAAAACCTGCGTATTTTGATAAATTGATCTTCCATATAATTTAATTGTTTCTTTTACAGTTTTGGGCTTTAGTAACGTTCGCTACAAAAGTGTGTCGACTGCCAATTATCTATTAAGCCATCAAAATATGTCATGATCTTTATAGTACATCCAAAATTACTCATAAATCTCATGATACCAAATCTGCAACTTATTACTAGTCTATCGAGCAAGTCTCCTTACTACTTCAACTCTTGCTTCAGCTATTTCTTATTATGCTCTTTTTTAGTCAACAGTGAAGTATCTTACTTATTGGTAGTCGAAATAAAATCAATACAACTGGATCGGAAAAGAAAAGACTTAGGAAACCAAGCGAAAGAAACTCATTATTTTTTTAATATAAGAAACAGCGTAGAGGGAATTGCTTATTTCCCAGATAAATAGGAAAATAAGCCGTTACCTAATAGTGACACAATTACGGGCTGCTATTTCGTTTTTGAATTACCTACTAGTACATTAACAACATTTCCTATGATTAATTATGAGATTTAACTGAAATTTAAAAAAGTATATACTGTATATATGATATTTGAAGAAACATATACACATAAATAACCAAGTATTTTGATAGTTAAAAAGAGTTTCTACATTCCAAGCCGGTGGTAACTTTACATTAAAAATTAAATTTATAAAATGACTTAAATAATTTATAAGTAGGTAGTTGTGAATGCCTACCTGAATAAAATATATTTTAACTTTGACTTTGAGCTAGTATCTAAAAATCCATATGGTCTATTTATTAATATCGAATGATTGATTATGGAATTCAAATGAAACACATTGATATATACTACTTCTTACGAATATTCAGTAGGTGAAAAAGTTATTTTACATATGTTCGTATCCGATAAGGCTTTGTCGTGAGTTACCATACTGCCGAAAACAATGTCATTAACCCCTTGGAATATCAACAGCTGATGTATTTTTTCACGATCTGTATCAATCACCGATGGTCAATGAGACTTAAAACGATATAAATCTAAAGGTCAATCGTGGACTATAAATGAACAAAGGGAAATTTTTAATAACTTTAAAAGGCTTTTGATTGTTATTTAAAAATTTAATATCATATGTACCTACTACAATTCTCGTCATGGTTTTATATTCGTACCTAAATATAATTTTAGTTAATAAAACCTTTGTTTATAATTGCTTTAATTGTATCATATAAAAATTGCTATATTTTTGTTTATCTCATTTTCGTTTAAAACTAATTGTAGGTGTAAGATAATTTACAAGCGAGGATACATTTTGTAGGAACAAAACAGCGTGTTGGATGAGCATAATAATTCTTATAATGTGATAACAATATTACCTTCTTTTAATCATTACGCATAAAGTTTTCAATATCAACGCATTAGCTTCCTTTCCGGCATGATAATGTCTGAAAAAACGACCATACTTCATGTTAAATCACAAAATACAGCTGTAAATTACATGTTACTGTTATTTTAATTTAGGTTATTTTGTAATCGTGATTAATAAATAAATAAGTGATAAGCAAGAGTTTATGCTTTTCGTGCAATCAAAACGTAAATGAGTATAAGAAATTTGAAGTATAAAATAATAATTAAAGTTATTTTCTCGCGTCTGCACCAATACCTATATACGTAATTCGAAATTAGGTATGACTCTAAATTAATAATCAACCATATAAAGCTGGGAAAGCTATTAAATTGTAATAAAAAATCAATTAATTTTCTGTACCTTATTTTTTTATTTCTGTTTGTTTCAATTACCTAATTGCAATTAATTAGTCGGTAAAATAGTATAATATTACAATTTGAGGACAAAGACAATCCATATTAATTATTACATAAATATTAATTATTACCTATTAGTTTCCGCGCGCGAATTTGCCCGAGTGTGAGTGAGGGCGATGTTAGGTATCTTACGTACTTTTCTGTAATACTGACCACGGGCATGCAAAATTGCATAATTTTTGATTGAGTAATTAATTAAAACGTGAAAGCGCACACAAAAAATTTTCGCCTTTGTAATATTAGTAAGGATACATAGTCATTAAGTTAACGGAAAGATACAGCAACTTTTAGCCTCACACAATAATTTAACTGGAGAAGTGGATTAGTATTACCACACCTAGTTATTTATAACGGAGACTAAAAGTCAAAACTCAAAATTAGTTACCTACATAAGTATTGTGTGTACTGCTGAACACCCAAAAATTACTCGAGTGATGTCAGTGAGAATTGCTTGTTTAATATAATCCACGTCGTATTTTATCTTAAAGCAGAACTTCATTAAGTATCCAGTGCGTACGTTTCAAAAAGAAATACCTCGTCAATGTATAAAGTAGACTGTTTTTTTGTAATTAATCTCTAAAGATATTCAATTTGCTATACTAACGAACACAGTTTTTTAGGTTTTTCATGATATTAATATACTGGTAAAGATATTTAGCACAGGAACAATAGAGAGCGAGATTGATTTGGAAAAATGTTTTTTTGCATTCAGTAGCCCATTTAGTAGACAACATAGCATCGCGCTACAACCACGGAAACAGAACAGTAACTAATGGCTTCTATGCCACTAAAAACAAAATGATGCCATTACGGGGCATCGATAGGTACACGTTAAACATCGAAATTGTTTGATTCATTTAATTTGTAAAAAAGGGAATACCGATGAATAAATATGGAGTATAAAATAAAAATAAAACATAGTGTCTTTACAGTATATTTTTTTTAATTATTATTATAACATATAGTAACGAAATATAGTGTGTGCTTCAAATACATAAAGGAGTAGAGAGCGGAGAATTATGATAGCGTCATGACCGGAAAAAGGTCGAGCACAGGTCCAACGGCTTTACGTGCTGTACAAGGCACGGGAGTGTACACATTTCCAACTTCCAGACTCCGGGTTGCTACTGAGAATTTTCGACATAAAAATTCAACATATTTTTATTGAAACCTTACATGTAGCCACGAGACCAACGAGGCAGTCAAATATATATTTGTATTAAATAAAATAATCTTAATCAAGAACTGCTTGCAATGCATAATATTGCAGAGCTATTAATTATGTCAATAAAGATTTAGACTCGATAACCTTTTATTGAATAATAAACACTGCATAGTTAATAAAAATAAAACAAACAACACAAGTTTTTATCTTCCTATAATAATACACTCGGTAAATATTTTCTTTTAAAATGGTTATTATAGTCTATTCAATCAATCTTCTACTTAATAAGTCTTCAAACACATCAATCTTCCTTTTTATAAACTTTTTATAATTTCATATTCCGTATACGGTACTTATTAATACTAGTTAAGAATAATTTCTTAAAACAATAATGTATTTTTTCCATCCCTTTGCAATACTTTATACACTGACTATAAATAATAATGTCCTCCGGACTGATTTCAGCCACGGCGATCAATCTCAAGAGAGACTACCAACTGTGAGAGATAGGACATATCATAAAGCGCAAGTGTGTGCACAAACACAGGTGCACTCTCTATTCCCTAACTCTCATAACCCGATGGGACGGCAATCCGACACGACCGAAAATATTTCCGGCGCAGGACCAACGGCTTTACGGACTTTCCGAGGCACGGAAGTGTACACACTTTCGACTTCCAGGCTTTGGGCTGCTACTGAGTATTTTCGACAGAAAAACTCGATAACTTTTTACTGGCCCGTGACCCTGAAACCAGAACCTTGTGCTTCTTTCGTATTAATTTATTCACTTTCTAATATTTTCCTCCCTTTTGTTCAGTTTTATTTGTTTTCTTTGGAATATATGACGTAAAGTTTGTTAATAAGAGGAGTGTTTCAAAATAGTGTTCTGCTGATTGGATTCCTATATCAATTGAACATGTCCGCATCCTGGATTGATGTTCAGATATCATATTATCAATATGAGTTACATTATTAACAAATAGGTAAGTATATCTATCATTCAATAATATCAATTGATCACTTAAAATTAAAAAAATAGTAATCTTGTTTTACGCTTAGATACCTAAACCAAGATTTAAAAAAATAGTAAAGTTCAAGTTCTATTCCCAGTAACAGTACTTTGCTAATTTTTCAATAGCCAAGTGTCAGTTATCGTGCAGGTGCACACAATTCGGTTGACCCAACAAAGATTTAAGATACCTACTTGAAAAAACTTATAGCCTTAAGCCTACCTATTAGACATCGGTTTTATTATTTTTGCGTCTCGGAACTTCGAGCATATAACGCATTTTCATCGAAACCACAGATAACAATATTTTTTTATATTCATTATTCGTTACCTATAACACGTATTCGTTGTAATATGTATGTTGTCTTTTTTATCCATTTTATATATTTTATATTAGATCTTTAAATGTTAACAATGATTATTTTCATATTTAGTATTAGAACAAAATGAAAATAAATGTAATAATTTATTTTTCTCATGTATATTTTCTAAAAAAGTCATATTTCTCATACTTCTATATAATAAAATATGTAAAAAAAATGTATAAAATTCTGTTTAAGATGAAAAACATAAAATTGCAAATTAGATATATAGGTATTTATCACATTTAAATTATTATTATAGTTAAATCCAATACCGTAAGTGATTATCTTCTCTGTGCAGTATCTTACAATTTTACGTTAATCTGTGACCACAAATATCGTTTCGTTCGTACTTCAAGACGTCAAAGCTAAATTTGTCGATTCTTATTTATTGGATATAACTCAATAACCTTCCTACTATTTAATATTATAAGTAACAACAGTTCGATAACCGTCCTTATATATTTAATCATGCCACGTGGTGAGTTTGTAAAGCTTGACCTTATAATTTAATTTCAATGTCGATCGAATGTTATTTAGAATGTGCTTTTTTTAACCCCATTATTAATAATATTTATTAATATTGCAGGAAAATATACCAATCACAAAGGTCGCAATCGTAAGTTTACCAGTCCAGAGGAGTTGGAAGAGCAAAGAAAGCAGGAAGAACTGAAACAAAAGCAAGTATATTTCAACTAATAATGTCTATTCGCTTCTGATACCGTCATTCATACTAACAATGACAATTACAAGAAAAGAGCGGAAGTTGCTTCTAAACAAACGTTTGAAAATGTTTAGTAATAGAGCAGTTTTTTTCCTATCATAAAGCATTTATGTTTCAGGTGGAGAAAGGAACATGGGGATGAAAGCTCTAGTGAAGAAGAGTCGGAAGGGAACAAATCTGGATCTGATGACAGTGATGACAGTGATTCAGATGAAGATGTAAGGCATCAAACATTAAATATATCTATAAGAATTTATTATATATTATTTATTATTTTTGAATTTACATTGCACAACTGAAACTTTTTAGTTATTAAGTTTTACATAAAGAGGTGATAGTGTTTTAGAATCACTTATATATTTCTAGACTAGAAATATTCTAAAATTTTTATATTTATGAGCAAGATAACTGATATCTTAAGTAAAAGTATTAATGACATACAGATACTGTTGATATTCAAGTTAATTGAAATAATATTCAAAAGTGCTCGCAAGAGTCTAGTATAATACATTTATATATCTATTTTATTACCTTTTTAATTAAAAATCTATTGTTTTTTTTTTTCTATTTACAGCACCCCACCAAAGCAAAAGGAGTTTCAGGCCTCATTGAAGTAGAAAATCCTAATCGAGTAGTAAAGAAAAACAAAAAACTGTCTAATTTAAATAGTCTTCCTGAGGGCGAGAAGCCTCAACTGTCAAGGTATAACTAAATGTATTTAAACATGATTTGTTTTATTTTTGGAAAATTAAGAAGTGCTTAGAAATGTATAAAAATTTATACTTTTTTATATTAGTAATAAACCTCTTAATTTCTGAAATGTTGATTAAGGTAGGATTAGTTTATTTGCCTTTAATTTATTGACACAATAGATAACCAATGATCATTTATTAATTTTAATCTAGTTACTAAAAACAGATAGTCATTAAAATCAGATTCTACCAATAAGAACAGATATGAAACAATATTTGCCCTTTTTCACTAAACATATACATGTAATATTCATATACAATTATATGTATGTATTCTATATACATATACAAACAATTCCTTAATATAGCTTATTTATTATACTCTTTTGGCATTGACCACAAATAATTATTGGTATATACATATAATGGCTACTGCTCCACTTCTTAGGGTCATAGTGTAAGGCTTCCTCAAAGAAAAACAAGATATTTAATACAAAAATTGTGATTGATATCAAAGTGAGACAAACCTTTAAGCACAGCTTTAGTATTTTGCTAAATATATAACTATTAATTCAGTAATGGCAATTCTTATAAATACTACAGGCGTGAACGAGAAGAAATAGAGCGTCAACGAGCAGCCGCTGCTTACCAGAAGGCGCACGCTGAGGGCAAGACTGACCAGGCCAGAGCAGATCTCGCTAGGCTCGCAATTATTCGACAGCAGCGAGAAGAGGCGGCCAAGAGACGCGAAGCTGAAAAGAAAGCTAAAGAAGAGACGACGACTAAGAAAAAGTTATTATACTATTTATTTATTAATTTTTCTCTTCATATTTTTTATTTGACATGATTTTCAGTAGAGTCTAGGAGTGACATAAAAAAAAATGGTTGATTTTAGACAAAGATGTTGTTTCGTCCATTGTAATCCTCTTACCAAAGGCTTTGGGTATTTGAAATATTTTTTTTAATTTTTCTAATGATTTGCATTGAATATTCTCAAGCACTCTTGTACGAATGGCTGTATTTGCATGCTAATATGGGATATACTTGGATTATTTAGATGTTAGATATAAATTTGGTTCGATTTTCGTTATTTCATAGCTTCGAATTACAAGTATAGCCTATTCCAACCATATGAAGAGTAAAGACAAATAAACCACTTTCATATTGAATTGACTCAATACCATCTAGTAGTCGAGAGATCTTGAAAGATTATTAGATAATAATCTATAGTATTTATTATGGCTTCGCGAAGAAATGGCGAAAATTATATAAGTAAGTGAAATAATGTTGTGTTATAAATAAAGATATACTAATCAAGAACTGTTTGTAATGCATAACATAGCAGAACTTTAGCAAAGCATATGAAATATGTAAACTATAGATTATTTGTCTTTACTCTTTTTTCGAATGAATACAAAAATTTCCAAATTTTCAAAATTTCAAATAAGTATATTTATTAATATTAACTTATTGCACTTAACATTTGTTAATATAACCCTTTTTGTTCCAGGTAAATAAATACTCAACATTAGTCTATAACAGGAATGCCATTTTCGTTATATTTGGCGACTTTCGAATTCATTATAATCGTTTCGGATCCATTATCTATGTGATATTTGTTTCAAATGATAAAATTGATTAAAGCAATAATTTAGGCGAAATAAATTAAATATTCAATTATTTGAAAAAAAATTCCTCGTCCATATAAATTACTGCCATTTTCTATCGACATAACAAATATCACAAAATTAGTCTACTACTTTTTAATGTTACAGATTATAAATATAAAGACTTCTTACACGAAAAGCCGACGTCTTACAATTTGGTAGATTTTCTACTGCACAATTTGTAAATTGTTAATTATGAATATATATTCCACAATTATGCATAAAAAAATAACATTTTATAGTAAGATGCGTTAATTATTTTGTGTTATTTTTAAGACTATTGAGTTTAAAATGTGCAATTTTTAGTGCATATATTGTTTTAATTATAATAGCTAATTTACAATGTTATATAAATGCTAATAAAATAAATTTTCTCAATAATATTTACATAATGTTTTACCTAACAACAGCCAATTTTATGCCTTAGCTAAACATATTAAGAATTTGGGATAAGTTATATAAATTTTGCTGCCTAACTTTTAATGTCACACAATTTGCACAGATTTATCTGGAATCTTAACAAATGTTCTAAAAAATGACACATTTTTACCTTAATTGCTCTTTTTGTTAATTAATATGAAATTATTTTAACGTAATCGTAACATTTATTATGCTGTCAAAGGAAAAATAAAATAATATGAAATGGAATGTCTTTAATATACTGTTGTGGTAAATAATTATTTTTATTGAAATGAACGCATTGAAAATAATAATATAGTTTATTATTGTATTTTAATTTCAATCTGAATTCTGTGTGAATTTGCTAAGATCTAATTAATTATTAGATAGTCTCACTAGACAATTTTATATGCGAAAGTGTATCTATATAATAAACAATGAAAGTAAATTATCTATATCTTATATTAATCCTATAACACCGTTACAAAATACTACTTATGTACGATACTTTCGACTGCCTCGTTGGTTTAGTGGCTAGATATAAGGCCGCTGACCCAGAGGTCCTGAGGGTTCAATTCCCAGGTCGGGCCGATAAAAAGGTTATTAGGGTTTTCCGTCAGAAAATTCTCAGTAGCAGCCCGGTGTCAGGAAGTTGGAAGTGTATACACTGCCGTGCCTCGGAAAGCGTGTAAAGCCGTGGTCCTGCGCCTGAACTCTTTCCGGTCGTGTTGGATTGCCGTCCCATCAGGTTATGAGAGCTAGGGTATAGAGAGTTTCGAGAGAGTTCGCAGTTAGCTAATCTCTCTTGAGATTGGCCGCTGTGGTCTAAATCGGTCTGGAGGACCTTACATAGGAGCACGGATAATTTACATATATATACTTGACTTCTTGCTTATGAAATAAATAACAAAAGTGAATTTGGGTTATACATGTTTTAATACAGGTAATTAAATCGGTTGATAGATTGGAATAACAACCATTTTATTGTAATACTGTTCAACCGATACGGTACGGTAGTAAGTTGTCTGCCGCGGGCTTTTGCTATGTATATATATATATATAGATTTTGTTGAGAAATATAAATATATTCAATTTAATAATGACAATAATTTATTTAGATAGATTATACCACTACATAATCTATAGAACACACGCAGCATCAAAATTCGTGCACGACTTATGGGTTAATTCCTTTTTTGTGGTTAGCACTCCTATAGACTTAATAAGACAAGTGATATAGGTATCATCGATTTAAACGGATCAGAATTGACTTTAATATATTTGAGTGAAGATCCTTATTTATGTCACTCGTGTTTTTATAACATCTCCGCAAATCCTCGCAAAAAATGTTTCTAAATTATTCTTGAGGGCCGAGATGTATAGTCGTTATTAGGTTCGAATCTTTTTATAATTTATATCTTAACTCGGCCGTGACAGTTCCGGATTATTCATAAAGGTCATGTATGCTGTCTATCTTTTATGTGCTTTTTTGTGCGTGTTTATAATTCATTTCGTGTTATGCGATGGAGAAAAACATTTCGTTGCGTATGTGTTGTCAATTGTTTGCCACATGTGCCACAGAGCAGCGTGGTGAGAAAAGCTCCGGCCTTTTTTTACGTGGAGAGGTGTAAAACATCTACAGGCTGCTAGTGTTGCCAGGCAGTAAATACATATTAAAGACAAAGTAGTTTAAATATATATAACGTTTCCTTTTTTGTTGTTATTTTACTTCATTTATTTACTTGTAATCAACAGCGTTACAGAAATAGTAGTGCAGTTATTGCTTGGTAGTAAGGCCCCATAGAATAGAACAATGAAAAGAAAATTAAAGTAGAAATAAGGTATAAGTACAGTAAAATACGTTCTTACTTAATATTAGGTAATGCGAGAAAATGTGTTGTATACATAATACCAATGTGTTGTGTGTTTGTAAGCGTGTGTATGCAAGTATTCTTTTTGGATTAATATGAATAATTTATCTTATCAATTGTGTTTGCGATAAGTAGTAGAAAACGTCAAGTTCGTGCTAGAGGTAATATGATGGAGTTTTGGGCACAGTTGACTTACGTACATGCAAAATGTTAGGCTTACAGGATCTAAAAGGAGGTGCATTTAACGAGAAGGCTGATAAGGAAATTTGCCGATCAAATATAATTGCCTGACATTGTTAACTTTAGAACTATTTATATAGTGAATGTTTTTAACATTAACAATGTTTCTATTTCGAACATAATAATCTGTCAAGGAATTTGGTCTTCGATGGAACGTACTTTAGGGATTTTTTTCTTGTCATCAGCGAACATATCTGATGTTGATGTTGCGCATTGTTGAAGCAGTTACCTATAGATTTGCATTATATATGTAAGGCTATTTGTTTTTTTTTTTAAATTATTATACTGGTATAAGTTTTTTATGCTACCTACCTACCTAGGTACTGTCTTCAATACTTGAAACTACGTATTCTAATAAAACACTTATATTTTTTTACGTAAAATGAAATGTTTAAGTAGGCTTATTGTGTCTGTACCAGCGAGTTAAAGCTAAAAGACGAGATACGTTGCTTTGCTGAAATTTCGAAAGTTTTCCAATAAATCTTCAGTTTAGAGACACGCTTACTATCTCGTCGATAAAATAAGTATTTGTCAAGTTCTCGTCTACTTTGGAGGCAATTTAAGTGATTTAGAAGTTTTTAAACTCCAAATCGTTGAGGAAGTCCAGCTAAAGTCAGCACGTTTATGTTTAGCTATTCAATATTAAAACATTAAATGGGAATATTTTTTTGTTATTTAAATTGTACCTCGTCTAAAGTCATAAATCTATAAATAAAGGTAAGGAAACAAGATTTCTGAGATTTGTTTTATAATTTATTTTATTATTATTTTAATAATGTTAACGTTATGCGTGCACAAAGATAGATAAAAGAGGATTATTCAAAAATGCTATTAATATAATACAGTCGATACCTAATGTATCTTCATCTTAAAAGTATGCTGGTATTCTCGGTTCGTCCTGATTGTCAAGGTACAGAGCATCCTTAATTCTCTCTCTTTTCAGTTTTGTGAACTCCTAAGCCATCGTGCAATTTCTCTGAACATATTTTTTTTTTTGCGCATTTCCTACATAATATTCTTCTTACTGGGGTTCATCGAAACACAGCACAGGACTTATAGAAAGCTGTCAACAAACGGCACTGTGTTTCTAATTATCTGGGATTTGTACCTACTCTTACGTTAGAGACGTTGTTACAAAAATAATAAATTTTGATAATAAACAATATGACCGCACAAATTACTCATACTTCCGATAAAATAATTCGAATATATATTCGTATATTAATAACTTTATTATAATTTATTCTATATAGCTACTGGTTCAAGCTTGTTGATGAAAAATAAACCTTCCTTGTGGACACACAAAGACACTAATTGTGGCTACTACGGCCAGCATAAATCTACCTATTCCAAAATTGCACCATAGTTTTTTGACCAGCCAACAATAATGTAAAAAAATACTGACGACTGATCGTTTTCCGAAAAAATATATAATACAAAATCTAATTTTTAATAATGAGTACCGAAAAACTTAAAACGCATTGCAATTGTTACTTTCAAAGCTTCTACGCTAACGCATTTTGTACCTATATAAGGAATATGGCATAGTTCCCAGGGGAAAACTAAGCACCCGCAAATTACAGTACAGCGTAAAATGTTAGTAAATATCACCGCGCAGTTGATGATATTTTTGTTGAATGCCTACAGAGCATAATGATATTTAATGAATGTTTTACGAAGAAGATACTGATTTTAAAGTTAATTCTAAACGGACCACATGATGGTAAGTGGTTATCTTCGCCGAAAAGATACTGTCACCGTAAGAAATTTAAACCAATTCTTATAACACAGTTAATGCGGCAATTCAACATTCGAGCAACGAAATCTATGATGTTATGGTCTTCGAACCTATTACGAGTTACCCATACACCAGTTGAAGTTTGAATACATTTTTTTTCTCATGTTTAAAAGACGAAAATAGCATTAAATCCGAACGAATTTTCTATACTACAATTACAAAGAGGAAGGTGTGATATGCAAACGGATCAGCAAAGCTCTGGTAGATATTTTAATATATCTACGTGCTTGAAAGTCTGACTACGGTGTTCATAAAGGCCGTAAATTCTCATTATACTTACACTGCCCGCGGCTACCGTCAAACTACGCTAATTTAACATATACCTCCCATGAGCTCTACCTGCTTCCTGCAGCACAATTCCTGCATTACCTCCTAATATATGCTGAATTATAAGATATTTTTATTAATTAAATAAATTGGTCCATTTTTTAAATAAGGAACGAATTTTAAGCGCGATATGAGAAATTTATTATAATGACACTTTTGGAAACTAAATAATTTGTTGAGCTTCCAGAGTACCGAAATATTACATAAAGGGAAACTAATTCCAACATTTAACAAGTATAACCCGCTGGAGCTTGAGTCAATATCGGACTCGTATTTTGTTGGTTTTCCGAAATCGTACTTCGAAACTAATTAATTATTCAATGTTTAAATAACATCGTGGAATTAGAATAAGAATAACGTTGGTAAAAATAATATATCTTTTTTTACAAATTTTTCTTACGACATCAATACAAGGCATTTGAATAACCTTTTTATTTTTATTTTAGAAATAGAAACAGCCTGAATGTTATTAAAAAATAAATTTCAACATTTGGAAATTTTAATTGTGTACAATAACCTTATTAGACGAGAAATGGATAAAATTGGGGTTCCTGTTGTTATAAATAATAAACGAATGAAATGGCCGAACGTTTGAGCCAAATATAATTATAGCTTTCCAGGAGGTTTCACCTAAATCACAGCTTGCTGATTTATATTTCACGCACCTCCCGAATTCAGCGGTTGGAAATGTCACGGTCGGGGACACTCATAATAAGTGAAATATGGGAATGAATGAGGGATAAATTTTAATTTATGTTTTTATTTTCAGTTTCATTTAAAAATAACGCATAATCTTGCTTTTATTACAAAATATGCCGAGATGGCCTAGTGGTTAGAACGCGTGAATCTTAACCGATGACCGTGGGTACAAACCCGCGGAAGCACCACTGAATTGTCATGTGCTTATAATTTATCTCGTTCTTGACGGTGAAAACATCGGAAACTTGTATGTGTCTAACTTCACTAAAATTCTGCCACGTATGTATTACCAATCAATCTATTGGAGCAGCGTGGTGGAATAAGCTCCAAACCTTTCCTCAAAAAAGGAGAGGAAGCCTTAGACCACCAGTGGCATATTCACAGGTGTTACTTTGATAAAATGTACTCTTTTACTGTTCTAGCAAGAGTCCCTTATAAATAAGATTTTATTTTCTTATTAATACTTTATTGTAATTAACATGAAAAAGTATGTAGTATTTGTGCTAGTTGATTCTTCGGTCGATTTTATGGTTAATTATCAATTTCTTCCAGCCTTACTAAAGATAAACATTATATTTAGTAACTTAGTAGGAACTAAGATAATCAGGAACGACGATAAAATGTACTCTATAAAAATGATGCTAAAAATATTTTATCATTTTTAAATTAAAAGCTTAAACTATGATAACCGGATTACTTTAAAGTAAACCTTTCTATGCAAATATTTTAAATGAGTAACACTAAATTTTGCAGCCATAATATTCGTAGAGTTTCATTTTATAAAATGAAGCCTTTCAAATTGATGTAACGTTTTCACTACTTAAGTAATATAATGTTTCAAACTCATAGACTAATATACCTACTCTATTTAGTAGAAAGTAGAAATAGTCTAATAATAAAAAAATATTAATTAATTTCACCATCTCTAATATATATTTAACTTTGATTATTATTATTTTTGTGTATGTTTAAATAAAAGTTTTTAATTTTGCAAAGTATGATCTCTTACAAAGACTTTTAAATGATAAAAGAGGGTTTGTTAAATGTAATACTACCGTTTCGAAGTCTACGATAAACTGGCAACTTAAAAAAAATATATTTACAAATCAATTCAATAACTCAAATATGGAAATTAATACTGACTTATAAACATAAGCATCTTTTTTATAAACTGTAAATCCTTGTAAAATTTTCCTCAATAAAAGCGAAAGGAGCCCAGCAATGGGACATAGAAAGTCTGTAAAGCTTTAACTTTAGTCTTTACTTACACTACTTATATCGCTTAATCATTAATAATAAATACACTATGTAATACTATTTTCTAATACGAATACGTATTTTTTCCAGATATATTTAGTTGACCTTTTATAAAACTTTGATTTCGCTCAGTATTTGTCATTGCATGTGTGTAGGGAGATAAAATGGGCGAAGATGGAAATAGGTCAAGTATCTGTGAGATTAAAGTAGGTACACAAGTACACATTTCTGGCCATCAACGGACCCAGCATTTCACTTCAAGATAGCAGACATATATAAGTTATTGCGCTTTCTATTTGATGTGTATGCACTTACATTTATTACTCTTTAAAATGTATATTTAAATTCCGTTATATGTTAAGAACATATCAAGAAATTTTATCCAATTCGGATAACGCTCCCTTAGGTAAATGCATTATAAAGCGAATAAAGATATATATTAAATAACGCGTACAAAAAAACTCCATATAATAACTTTCAAAAAAGGTAGCTATCATATTATATTTAATCTTTTCGGAAAACAAAGGTATGTAGATCTGCTAAATGTTAAGTTTTTGTTTAAGAGATAATAAAAATGGATTTATTCATTAACATGATATTTGTTATATAGTATTTTTAATTGATAATAAGTATTTTATTTTTTAATTAAATACACAGATTTACCTATCAGTTTTAAACTTACACCATTTTCTGTGAAGGTACCAACGACCTGCAAACGAAGTCCAAAATAACGCACAGGGAAATATATTCAAGTATGTAGGAATAGATTTAAGGGAATGCTGATTTTCTCATGGCCAATTGTATGTTGCCCTATCTATCCGGGTGCGACGAAAACCGATAAATACGAATATCCCACGAAAATAAAACTAAAAATGTTGTATATACTGAAATATTAAAAGTCTGCTCTTAGTGATTTCTTTAAGTTATACGTAAATGAAACCGTGGACACAGCTAGTAATAAATAAAGGTAAGATAATTAACCGAATGTAGCGGGTTCAAAACCAGACCAAATGTGCCTACCGCTGTTTTCTATGTGTTAATTTTTTTGTTATCATAAGGAAACCTTCGCCGTATGAAATGCCACGTATGTCTTATTAGACTATCGATATGATATCGATACCGATATTTATGTATTAGGAATGCTAATGACACCAATCTTGGTTATTGAGCGTCTTATGTACCAGGAGGCCATAAGCAGTGAGAAAGTCTCACCGAACGCCGATAACTTCAATCTTAAATATGGAGCGACACTCTCATGTACCAGAAGATTTTAAACAGTGAGAGAAGCTTAAAAGCTACATTGAGGCTGTCATATCTTCCATAGTAAATATAATTAAAAATGTAATATATACTTAAATATTCATCGTCAAGCACGAGATGAATTATAACACAAATTAAACACATGTAAATTCAGTGGTGCTTGCCCGGGTTTGAACCCACGATCATCGGTTATGATTCACGCGTTCTTACCATTGGGCCATCTCGGCTCCAATAGTATCTACTAAATATATTTTTAAATTCTGTTAAGTAGAGTTTTTATTCTAAATAGTTTAATTACAGACACAAGGGTGGTGGCGCATTTGCGATGTAGGCGATGGTTAACATTTCTTACAATGCCAATATCTATGGGCGTTGGTGACCACTTACCATCAGGTGGCCCATATGCTCGTCCTCCTACCTATACTATAAAAAAAGTATTGTTTATCTAAATTGTGAGTATGACCGATATATCTCACAATCTGTTTGTTCTTTATATTTAATCTTAGTATTTAAGCGGATTTACCAATAGGCCGAGTAGGCCTATGCAATAAAAATTACTTCTACTTTTTTTTACTTAAGCTTCACAATAATTATTAGTATCGTGAAATTAATTTTAAAATGCGTCGCATCACTCAAACTTATAACATATATAGGTACTTGAGATAAAATATCAAACACGATTGCTTATTCAGCTACCATTAGCAGTGGTGGCTCAAAGCTGACAAGTCAATAAATCATTTCTCTGCGTAGGCATTTCTTGTCGATTTCATTGAATAGCGATTTATTCGCGAGGCGCTTACTTGCTGCTTTTAAAGCGCCTAATGCGCCTGTGGAAAATAAAACTTCTTTGTAATCTTAGCGTGTTTTTACTGAGTTATTGGATTTTAAACCATGTTCAGGGATTTCATTAGAATCAATTCTGTTTAGCGCATTAAAATTCTGAATATATTATTTTATTTCGTTATCTAATTTAAAACAAAATACCTATCATATAAACATTAAATAAGCCTCCGGCAATATAAACTCTATAAACTGTTTTAATGTGAAAGCTTAATGCAATTAAATTATTAGCCGTCAAAAAAAATATACATAATAATTAATTGGTGTTTTCATATTTAACTAAATTAACAAAATAAAGGTACAATACACAGATCAGATAAGTTGTTTTATTATGAAATTTTATGAAATATTAAAAAAAAACATTGTTCTTTTTGGATGGACTATAAAAATACGTTTATTTTTCTGAAAATAAAATATTGTTTGTTTAAGTAAAATGCACACATTGGCATTTAAAAGAATGAATTAACCTGTCTTAAATATTTTTATGACCACAATCTATCGCTCCATACAATCTTTAGCTACATTAGTTTTCCGCCGATAAGATTGCCATAGGATAGGACCGGGTATTTCTTTTTCGACTATCGATTACATAACATACATTTTATATAAGAAAATAAAAAATATATAAACATTCCGAATGCCTCCGGCAATCTAAATACTTTAAAATAATTTAAAGTGAAACTTTAATGTAATTAAATCATTAGTCCAAAAATAAATAAAATATATCTTAAGTAATATTATAGATGGGAAAGTAAGTATGTTTATGTGTTACGCTTTCACGTCTTAACTACTCAACTGATCATCATGAAATGCCTCATTACGTGGGTGCTGAAAATGACGCAGGGTACCTATCACCTGCCTCCCCCCTGAAACGGAAACAGGTAAAATATAACTGGTGATAGATCTTTGTGCAAGCTCGTCTGAGTAGGTACCACCCACTCAACAGATATTCTACCGCAAAACAGCAGTACTTGGTATTTTTGTGTTCCGGTTTGAAGGGTGAGTCAGCCAGTGTAATTACAGGCACAAGGGACATAACATCTTAGGTCCCAAGGTTGGTGGCGCATTGGCGATGTAAGCGATGGCTAACATTTCTTACAGTGCCATTGTCCAAGGGCCTTTGGTGACCACTTACCATCAGGTGGCCCATATGCTCGTCCGCCTTCCTATTCTATAAAAAAAAGCTTAAGATAACTTTGAAATTATGACATATTAAATTACTTCTTGTATCTTATTCAATCAATTAACTAATTGAATAGAACATTGGAAACTCATGTCATCATTAAATTGGATCTAAAAATTGTTTTAGAAATATATTATATTTAATCAATATATGATAAATAAATAAATCTTCAAGTCTCGGAAAGCGAAATACAAAGAGATGAATATAGTGTAGCATGTTCTCGTATTTGCAAGACAATCTTGTGAACATTCGAACAATGCTGAGACAAATTGGTCTGACTAGAGAAGTATCAAACAAATTGCTACACAGATCTGCATTCCTCCATCTGCACCTTTGATAATGTCTTATGCATTTGCTTTCTTGTAACTCAAGCCTTTGTTCTACTCATGATATTTTTAAAATTTTATATACTTGTTTTTAGGACGTAAAATATTAAAAAAAAACCTAACTAAATGACTAACTTTCAGATGACACACTAGGATTTTTTATTAATCTCTATCTTTATACAGGATCTCTCTTCTTGTTTTTTACACTAATCCATACTAAGCGCTATAATACTGGTTATTTTTAATATTATCATTATTTTAAAAATGAAATATAATATAAATACGGATTTCTTAATTATTTAAGTTAATATAAAATAGAAGAACATTATCTAAAGTAGATACCACATGTTCTTCATCATAGATTTAATCTCTCCATCCTACAACTAACGTGGAAACAAACCAGATCGCATAAGGAATCGGGGTTTGTATTGGATATGCATAGTTTGCGCTCGAATGCCACTCAGGTACACCCCGGGGATACGAGGCGGAGAGGCAAGCCGCATTCAACATTTTGATATTTTGCCACTCTACTATGTGAGATAGAATTCTGTACGTAGTTATGAATAAGTTACCTTTGTAAACTTAAAAATGGATGAAAGTAAATAAAATAATAATATTATAAAAATTCTTAATGCCAATGTATCCGTAAATCCGTAAATACCATTGAATTTCCAGATGCTTTATTTTTATTTATAGTTCATATCATATTCGGCACTCGTTAGAAGATAGGATGGGGACGACAAAACAACACAAAAAAAAATTGGGTTAAGGATCGAACCTGCGAATTTTACAACGCCAGACAGCTCATCAACCGTCGGTACTGATAATAGATGCCGCTTTCAATCTGATTATGGATTTCAGCTCAGAAGAATGCAATTAACCACAAAATGTTGTTAAGCCATGAGTACCGATAGATTGTAAATATTTCATGTACTTAACTGATTACGAACATAAATTAATTTTGTTTGCGGAATTTCTACGTTATAAATTCGTGATATCGATCATATGTTGCAACCTACATCAAAGTTTAATATGAAAGTGAATTCTAAAGATCAATTGTATGTTTTCAGAATAACATCACGACCTTTTTATTCATTAATTGCTAGCTATAATCACATTAAACATTTCCCGAGACTTTATCCACGACAATTTATTATTTCTTAATTCCTGTAGCATATATGCCTGTCCTTAACCAGATTAATACACAATAAGTTCATTCCCAGTTCCTATTCTAAGCTTTACATTATTTAACTTTGACAGAATCATTAAAATGTTTAGTACCAGCAATAAAGACTTCAAAAATAATTAAAATTTTTGATCTCCTAAACTATGCGCTATCACTTGAAATTCCCTTCCCCGATGTAGACGCTCACTAAGAACGGATTTCGAAGAACCGAAGTAACGAAGAAACCGGTACGCTTAGCTAGTTATAAATAAAATCATTACATATTGTATAAAATTCTTCCATTTATTAAGTTGTATTTAATCATATTTCAATTAATATAATAAGTACTTCTTGATTTGAATTTATGGTTTTAAGTTTTTGTAAATATTTGCATATTGTGAACAATATCACATACATGCGACTTACTAAATGTTTTTGGGATGCTTTTGAATGCTTTACAGTAAGTAACAGCCTGTGAATGTCCCACTCCTGGGCTAAGGCCTCCTCTCCCTTTTGAGGAGCAGGTATGGAGCTTATTCCCCCACGCTGCTCCAATGCGGGTTGGTGGAATACACTTGTGGCAGAATTTCAGTCCAATTAGACACATGCAGATTTCTTCACGATGTTTTCCTTCACCGTATAGCACGAGATGAATTATGATCATATTTTTTTTGAATTACTTATTACAATTACCATTTTACATTCTACCATTCGTAAGTAAGACGAATTTCTCGAATAGAGTAACCTTGCATCAGTGATTAACGTTATGATAAAAAACAGACACACATGTTTTCGCATTTAAGTATTTTTATGAAAAATATATGGTTCAAAACTCACTTACATGTCTGCTTATATTAAAATTATTCATACAAGAAAAAAAAATATATAATAGTCATTCAATCTATTGATTGTCTTAATTTTATTAAATCAACCTAATTGTATCGTATCGTACGAACAAAAACTTTTTGTCCAATATACAAGAATCTACAACTATTACATAGTTAATTCTAACCTCTACTACCATTTTGCCCAGAAGATACCACAACAAGTTTTTTAAGAATGTTTACATCAGTGTTTTATTATCTGTTACGGCCTGAAGTCGATCTTTTTATTCCCCTATCGTGTTATATCGTCTACAAAGCAGTTAGATTTGGAGTAACTAACACACAAATATATCGTAAGAGTTTTTTAAACTTTATTGTTCTACAAAAGAATGATTAAATGCGTGGTTAACAATTTTTGTTTGTTCCTTGTATTATTATTATTTGATATGTACATTAAAATTTTGAGAACTATTTTATGCTTTAAGACGTACATTCTCGTGCTCGGCGGTAAAAAAAAACATTTCGAGGAAACTAAAGAGCTGGATGAAAACATTCCACATGTATCCACCAAATTGCATTAAAGCAATGTGGTGTATTAAGCTCCAAACCTTCTTCTCAAGAAGTGAAAAGCCTTTTGACTAGCAGTGAATCATTTACAAGCTGTTACTTTACCTTACCTATGAACATATACCTATGAACATATACTATCACATTATGAAATGTACATTGAGAGCAGTCAATATAATATTTAGCATCCACCTTCATAGCCCAGTGTATTAGCTGCATTGCCTCAAATAAAATACCATTTTTTTCTGGTTTTCTTTCGATTATAACAATTGTAAAAAAAGTAAATCACTCTAAAATTTAACCTATTTTCAGAATATTTTTCATGCAATAATAATTTTATAACTAAATAAATGAGATACTCTCTACTCGTTAATTATTATCGAAAATAACTTGAATTTAATTTAATTTTTGTTTACAATTTCATTTTGTTGGTATTATACATAGAAAGGTGTTTATTTGAAGACCAACATTCGGACAAATTTGTGAAGTCAGTTTTTATTTATTAATACATATATGGAAAAAAACTATTTTTTTACACATTTCTTTATTTATTAATGCATTTAAAAAGGTTTTAAATATTCTATTGTTGTAATGATTATTACTTATTTAATATTTTTTCGAAAATAATCATAAATATTTTACATCGTAAAAATATAATGTTACATTATACAACGGATTTTATTAAGCCGTACAGATTTTCATTTCGCAACAGAAAACTGTAGCCGAAATTGTTTTACAATATAATTACAGCGAGCCATTGTTCTGAAATACCGGCGTGCTTCGATTTACATTTAGAATGGCCCAATTTGTGCGGATTCGCTACTTCATTTGTTTTCATTTCAACATTAAATCCGTTGGAATACTATTGTTTTATTGCACATGAATGAAATTCAAAATTAATTACCAATACCTTTGTCGTTGAAAAATATTGATAAATTTATTGAAATAATGAACCTATTCATACAGCCTTTGTTTCATGTTCTCAGCATCTACAATTTCATTTAAAAGTTACAACTTAATTTTATTAAATTTCACGGTAATCTTTGCTGAAGATTTCGGCTTCAAACCCGGGCAACTATCACTAAATATTTTATATTCATAATAAATATATTAAAATAGTATTGTAGTTTATAAGTAATAATTAAAATAATAAAAATAACTTGGTGGTAGGGCTTTGAGCATACCCGCCTAAGTTAGGTACTACACACTTACTTTTTACTATATATAGGCACGTTTTCAAAATTGTTGACGGAATGTGTCAACGGAAATAACTCAAATATATTTCACTAAAGATCTTTATTTGTTCTTATATTACAAATAACGTTATGTACATCATAATAATTACATATATTGTTACAATAGTTAGTAGCAACAATAGATATTATACATACATGCAACTTATCTATCTTAGATCTGCACTGATAATAATTTATCTGTTATCTATTCAAATAACCAAATAAATCGGTTCCGTCACGTATCGATATTTTTATTAATTTTTGTGTTGTTATAATAAAGAAGACAAATATACTTGTAAAATTCGAATTCTGGGAAATATGAAAGTTTTCGTAGAATTTCTTTTTATATAAAGTAAGTTGAAAGATAGTAAGCATACCTATATCTAATAATACTATACGTGACAGGCAGCCGATTTAAATAAGGAATAATCAATGCTTTATTATTATTAGTAGACTTCTAACGAATTTTCGACTAATTAACATTACGCTTCATCAATATTGACGCTACATTTTCCTTTAATATATTCGAATAATAAATATATTTTTAATCGTTATAAGTTAATTATTATTTATCATTTGGCATTTATCGATTTACCGAAAATGTCAGCTCCAGATTCATATCTATAATCCTTATAGCTAGCTGACAGATCAGTGTTGCCAGCTTCGAATTCGTTACAAGCCTAATTATAATTAATTAATGATTGTTATGTGCTCATCGTAATAATATTTACAATTTGATTGAAACATCTGTTATCTTAAGATATATTTAAATATTAATAGCTTGTTACAAAAAAAGACCAATTTAGATATAACTGAAAATACATATGATCAATGATAAAAATGAGATGAAAATTCAATTCTCGACCCAAATACATAGCGAGGTTTCTCTGCATATCAGAGCGAGTAACAGTAAAAATTATAATTGAAATATAATTAAGAAATATTATACGTGTGTTAAACAACCATTGGCACTATATATTTAACATGTTTGTATGTTGTACATTACGGTGAAGCTTTTGGTTTAATTATTCAACTAATATTATTCGTATATACACGGCACATTTTGCTAACCTAATATCAAGCAAATCAAAACTTAGTCGTCAGTGCATTTTATTTACATTATATAACTTATCTACATAAGGTACTTTAATCCACTTCAATTCAAACAAAATACAGACAAATGAATGTATGGTATATTGTCGCTAACACAAAATTATCATTTAAAGGCTTTGTTTTAGTCAACTGCAAATTCGATCTCCCCAAAGTGCATTTGATTTATTTACTATTCGAGATGAATCGCATTGGAAATAGCATTCATGTAGAGAATTGTCTATTTCATTCGTTCAGTTAAATATTGATGTAATTTCATACAGTTTCGTACAATACATTCATATGTTTGTATAATACACAACTATAACACATAATATATTCACTTATATATGGTATTAAGGGCATTAATCACGTCTCACAAATAGCACTCGAAGTATCACTATAAACCAATCACTTTGGTTCAATCATTACGCTTCATAGAAGTCCACTGGTTTGTTATAAATGTGCTAAAATGTCGATTTCGGAGGGCGGCTGTGACTGTATGTGTGTTTCGTTTAGTGCCGCAGAGCCGGAAACCGTTACTATGACGGGTTGAGCCTCTGTATGGACGATAGTAACGAGATGTTCGTCAGGATCTTTTTCCTGTTCTGTGGGCTTAGGTAAGGCTTCTATCGTGTCGTCGGCGTATTTGAGGTCGAGGGGTGTGAGAGTGGGAAGTGCGTCTGTCACTGTGACGGGGGGATCCGCGCGAGGAGCGCGGTATGATGGCGGTCCGCTGTATTCGGAGCCACACCATGCGGCTCCCGTTGATCCTCTATTGAAAAGTAAATAAAACAAATGAAAAAACAAAATTGTTACGAAATAATCAATTTAACTCTAAAATTATTGCTATGTTGTTGATCTCAGTGCAATTATTTTCTGCGTTAGAGGTTAACCGAACATTTTATAGTTCACACTAATATTATTTGTGGATCTCAAACGGAATTAGTGTTCCAAATTAATAAAATTAAAATAATTAAATTCAAAAGTTCTCATTTTGATTTGTTAGCTAACGAGAGTATCGATTAACGATTAGCGCAGTACCTGACTAGACTGGCTGAGTTGGATCTGTATGTAGGTGGCGGGGACACCGCTGGCGCACTTCTGTCTAGGAGAAGTAACCTGGAAACAAACGTTTAACTACTTCAGAACTAGACTTGTGCAACATTCGACTGTCACGAAGCGATTGTTACAGTTTGAATATTTCAAGAATCTGAGAATTCAATTTAAGTTATGTAACTATTGAATGACGTTGAATTTAAATAAATAAATAAATACAGATGTATAGAGTTTTCATCCTCATGGTTCTATTCAATATACTGATTACAACTTCTGGTTTTTAAAATAATAAAAATAAACATATTATGTTTATTTGACAGGAATTATTTTGACTGACTGACTTATAAATTACTTAAAATACTAACTGATAATCATCCGTCATTGTCACAAATATAAAATATGTAGGAATACATACACACTATGAAAAATAAACATTAATTAAATATATAATATTAAGTAACTGTAGTTATAACTGCAATATATGCATATATAATATATTATGTATTAAAATTATAAATTTCTTGTGGTGGTTATATGTATTTGATTTCATTTTGAGGGACACTCAATTTACCTGAGTCTATACTCTTGCATAGATGCTTGGTAGGTGGGCGGTGGAGGCCTGTAATGAAACTCCGGATACAACATGGCCGCGTAAGGATGGTGCGGGCGAGCGTAGCTCGGTGGAAGGCGGGATACCAAACGACGACATGATGCCCGCCGGAGCCCCAGCAAAGCGCAGGGAGCGTCACGAGCTCCTAATCGCCATGCTAAGCCAGCAGCTGTCACAAGCACAACACCTATGCCTGAAATTATATATTATATTGTTATACTCTATAGTTATATTTAACTTACAAATAACTACTCGTAAATATTCTATTAAACGAAGTAAAAAGTTTTATATTCCACTTCAGAATACTGGACTAGACTCCTTCAAGGTATTAAAAAGTATTTTCCGGTATTTGCAGCTTAAGTCGTTCGACCGTCCGTCGTGGATATTGCAGATTTTACCATCATGACTTCCTTCATTGTATATGAACGAGATGAATTGCTCACTAATGATGCTTTAAAAAATTAAAGAATGATTGGCCAATTTCAACTTACCTTTATAAAATTTACAAGATTAAATGTTACATGTAAATTATTGTATCATTTTGTAATAATAGTTGTATTTTGATCTGTAATATTTATCACCCAATAAATTGTACTACTTTGAGTGTACTATATCGATGCAAAGTGCCTACAAAATAATGGTCGTAATTGATATAGACCAAAGAAACAGAAAAAAGACAAAACACTTCTTACTTTTTATTATTTAAATATTATAATCAGAGTAACGAAGCGAAAAAACTTTACTAAAGTAGGTATGAAACCTAATGAACATAATAATGCAACTCAAACACACATTGACGTATTCTGTTAACAGATTTCACGCACAAAGGTGATGGAAGTACGTAAGCGACTATTTAGATAATTATTTTCGAGTCCGTGATCACGAACAATACGTTCCGCTTTGATCTCCCGCGCTAATGGCTCGCACCTGTGCTTTTGAAGTTCATAGAGAAAAGCAAAATTACCTTCATAAAAGGCTTTTATCGTGTCCGAGCAACGTTGCAACAACGCGTTCGATCAGTCTCAGTTTAATGCTTAAAAAAATTATTATGATAAGACTAATCTTTTTTAGTCTACGTTTTTCCATCTATCTATCAAAATAAATAAAAATGAATGCTACGTTTGTACTCTATGCGTTCCTGCATCCAATTGTGATGAAACTTTGTTGGATTGTTCTAGAACAATTTGTTTGCGTGTTTTTCTTTAAATATAAACGTTCTGTGTTGTTAATAAATATGTATGTGCTTGAATTGAATTAAAAACAATAACCGTATATTATTTCGGAGTGTATATATTTTATTTATTTTAACAAATACCTTACAATTAGTGTAGCGAATATTCGGTTAGTACGTTAATCTACGGCACAGACTGTACGTTGACGTGTGAAGTTCACTGAGTGACGCGTACAAATTGCTCTAGCGTCAAAACAATAGATCGCTTGCCTATAACAACATCATTTGTCCCCAACGCTAATGAAAATCCAATTAATTCTGCTCCAAAACTCATTCGAAGTTTAATTGAAAACTTCACCCGATGAAGGGCGGAGGCGACTTCGTGAATGATGTAATGAGGTTTTGGCCGGAGTTGTTATTGTCATATGCAGAGCGAATATCCAATGAGCCTCCCCGGATTGTTTCACGGTTAATTACAGCCATTTGTTAGCGGTGACGCTTTGAACCTAAATTTTATTAAAACGTGAACGCTTACGGACAACTGTCGGGCGACTGGCAACTGTATTTATAGCCACTCTTATATAGTTTGCCCAGAGTATAACGGACAGTTTAAATTTGATTGTTCCTAAAAAAAGTAAAAATTGTGGTTCGGAGCGTTCAGTGAACTCAGCGATCAAACGAGTTGATAAGCAAAAAAAAACTGAATTGATAAAGTTTACGCTGTAATTTCATGTCCTTATTTTAAACAAAACACATTTTATGTTTTTTTGTTTTAAATTCAATGAATTATTTTTTACAATTTCATTTCTATTTTTAAAACTACACCTAACTAAGTTTTTATGTCAAATTTTAATACTTAATTATAATTACGATTATCCATCTTGTAAAATCAATAAGAGAAAAGAAATTGCTAACCAATGTTGAAATAGACTACTCAATTACAATGATAGCTTATTTTCCTTTATTTATTTAATTCCATATCAAAAATTAACTTTAGTTATGAGTAAGACATATCTAAAACTATTTTAATTCTATCTGTTTGAGTTCCACGTGAAATAATTTTTGTATGGGTTTGTATGGTATACGCGCTACTAGCAATTTTAAAGTACCAGGATAGAAAAAAACGCAAATACACATTACCAACAAAAAAAAACGAAAATCACCTGACTAATACAGTGGTAAATGGGGCAGATTATAGTACGGTCGACATAACTTAAATACATCGATATTGTACGATGCCCTTACACAACTTTAAAACAATTATTGCGATTGCTGTTTGCCCTTGAAAACATCCTTGAAACAATTCTTGAGATTGCTGTTATATCTAGGACTCGCTGCTCCATGTAGTTTCACTCGCGAACAACGGTACTGTAGTGCCCCCGTGGGTCATCGCTCTATTATATATTGAATATAGACTAACCCTTTCCTCAATTAATGGGCTATCTAACGCAGGACAATCAAGAAAATTTTAATAACAGGAAGTATACAATTATTTTCTTACCTATCATAAGTAACAGTAATGTGAGTGGTGCTCTCGGATGCGGCCTCAGTGCTCCCAACACAACACCAGCAGCCACAAGACAGGCGCCAACAACACCAAGGAACAAGACGCATAGTCTAAGTGGGGGTCGACCGCAACATGACTTGGGAGCATTGCCCTCCCCTTCTGAACATGCATATGCTGCACCTCTTCCTGATCTGTAATAAAAAAGAAATTATGTTAAAGTTACTACATACTGTATGTTTATAGTCTATATGCAATACAATTTTTGAACAAATATTGTTTCAAATTATTTTTCAAACTAAATAAAAACGAAAACAAAAGTGCAAATCAAGCTAGTGCTATTTTTTATTCGTTTATGTAAGCTAGGCTTAACATTTATTAAAAACTAACGGCCTTACGTACAAACGTTTCTGTTGCGTAGCGGTTGTTTAGTTAAATACAGATTTCGAAATACTGATTTCGCTCTTTATGTCATTATTGATTTTTTTTACTTTTTTTTTAACCCATTTGTCTTGGAAACCAGACAACTGACATACCACATATACTACTTTCCTTTGTAAATACATATATACTTTTATACATAATTACACCCAGACTCAAGACAAACAGACATGGTTATGCACACAAATGTCTGTCCTGGGTGGGAATCGAACCCACAACCTTCGGCGTGAGAGGCAAGTATCTACAAACGACGCCAACTGGCCCGTCAGATTTGACATTCGAAAGAAGACAGAAGAAAACACAGCATAGTTTCACTAATCACCCGCTAAACAATGTTTATAAGTAACCGTAAAGCATTCGCTTCCAATATGTATTACATATGTTGCCATTTATTTTTACCTTTTAAAATATTGTAACTTTATTTATATTACAAATGTTAATTTAATTTAGGAAACTGTATGGGTCTTCAAAGCCAGTGATAACCAGCTTAAACAATAGATCGCATTACGCATGCACCCGACGTTCATGCATGATATAGGGCTTGTCTCCTAAATCCCATTTAACCTAGTACGTCACGATTAATCAGATTTCATACATTTGAATCATGTCCACTGTGTGATAGGACTGTTGATGCGAAAATATTACTGGCGGACTTTTTATAACATAGATTATGTGTATAAATAGAATAATTTATTACTAGATAGAAAAGTATAACGTCTTTATTAATCATTTTAATACCTTAAGCCGAATATCTTATTATTAAAGAAAAATATGCATTTCAGATATAAGTCCGTAACTATAAATAGTTGAAAGCACAAAACGCGAGAAATATAGAAAATAAGGAAGAACCATAACACTGTTACGTCAGATTATATTAAAAGCACATCATATATATGTGTGTGTTTGTCATATTGCGCGTTAAGTTGAGCCATTTTAATCCTAAATTTTAGTATCGGTAATATTTACGTAAAAATATTGAAATCTTATATAATTACGAACTTGCCCGTCTTATCAGTTAAATTTACGAATAAGAAAAAATATATAAATTATAAGTAACAGTTGGTAATTTTTTTCCAGAGCTGGGCTAAGGCTTTCTTTCCTTCTAAGGAGAAGTTTTAGAGCCTTCCATCAAGCTGTCCAAGGAGGGTTGGTAGATAATAATGATAGAATTTCATCGGACAAGTCATATTTTTTTATCAATATTTTCTTTTAACGAGCACGAAATGAATTCTAAAGATAAATAAAGCACTAGAATAGCTGCGGTTTTGAGAATATTTCAAGAAAAAAGTAAAACAGACAGACCATGAGAAAGAATTGAAACTCACTTTTTTATGTTCGTTCAAGAGTCAAGTTCAAAATTCGTACTCGAAAAAGTTTTCAGCCAATTAAAATACAAAGCCTTTTTGACCGATTTTATGACATGCTTTTACTATTTTTTCATTTCTTCTTTTTATTAACGTATAAAGCTTCTCAATTTAAAAAGTAATGCAAGCAAAAAGGGATAGAAGAAAGAGTTCTTTCATTTCGTCTGTTGTATTATTCAAAAATGCATTAATGAACGAGCAACAGACACGAATGACTACAAATGTAGCTATATTCAAGAGATTTAACAGCGTATAGTGATTGGCCGGAGATATGGCTGAATGCACCGGGGTTTATCGACCTATATCATTTGACCCCTTTAATACGAGAACCCTCATAATGTTAATTGCTTAGGAAGATTACTAATACAAAAACCTTTTGTTTGTGTCACGTATGAGTTCTATTAGTCTCAGTGAATGACATTTATGGATCATACAGAAATACTCAATTGATCATTCCTGTCACATCAAAATAAATGGATTACTTGTAAACATCCGTATATTATTGCTTTGAAATATATTTTGTGATTCAGTTTTTTTCTCATGATGCATGTCATAAATAAATAATAATATAACTAAAAGAATGGATTTTTAGTATAAATATTAATACTTATATCTCTTTACTATTTTTTTTCTCAAGATTCGTATTATTAAATTGTAATCCTAGGCCAGGCCAGGCTAGGTAGGCCACATAGATTACAATTTACTTACTTACATTACTTTAGTAATGAGTAATAAATGTACAACCATTTCTGTAACGCTGTTGATTACAAGTAAAAATAAATAAATACAATATAAAAAATACTATGTGTAATTTTAACGAATGAGACTTTAATTTTAAAAGTGAGACAAGAATTTTCATTTGATAAGTTCTGTCTGAAAAAGCGCTTTGACGTTGTAGCTGTTTGTCTTGGGACAATTTGATAAATGAGAGTCCATACAATGTCATCTTTTCATTTTCCGATGTTAAAATCTTTATAGGTATAATCCCTTAATTTGTCTTCAAAATAGTTTATCATTCTTAATTTAAAATTGCTTAAATATAAAACAAGATGATATGTGTATAATAAATTGTTAAGCATTTTTTAGAGACAAGTATAGCATAATGGTCATACGGCACCATCTGTTGCATTATTCGAATTGGAAGTGATAATGGGATGAGTCATTTTTTTTATTCTCATAATAGTTTTGGCCACGCGATCCTTAAGCGAACTCCATTCACTAATAAAAATTACACATAGAGGGTGTAACGCATTTATCATTATAATTTCAAAAAGAGAACAACAACATTAAAGCCGAAAGAGGTTTGAAAATATCATGCTTTTCAAATAGACTTTTAAGGATTACAAATTAGTTTACTCTTCACTATTCTTCTAGAATTGTCTCGAAATATTTCTAAGTTTTCGTTTTCAGTCTAGTCTAATTGTGTTAGAGGTCTTTACAAAGAGCTATTGCAAACTCCGACGTACAAACGACGTACAACGTCGTAATAGCGCTGAAAATAATTTCTATACTAACAATCGCGGCTGTTAACACCACCAGGTCTGGTTTATTGTTTATGCATGTATTTCTTAACTCCCGATACAGAATGTCCAAGTGGTATCTGTGTTTATTTACTTATACATTACTTTACTTATAAATTTTGTTTATGAGGTGATTATTCAAACAAAGCTGTGTCTTATTCTTTCGAATCTCAAATCAATTATGATAGAAATAAAGAAATTAGTGTTTAAATAAGTACCGGACTAGTTTTTTGATTGTTTTCTATTGCATTTATACATTTTGTATTTATACATTCCTTATATAATTCTTAAGTAAAATAATAAATACAGCAACATTTACGGAAATTTAAAATAATTGCGATAAATTATAACAGAATCGAATATAAATCGCAAGATTCAATATTATGAAATTTATCTCTCCGCTAACTTAGTTCAATATGATTCAATATTAGGAACATTATGCAAATCTGAAACAATTTAAAGCCTGGATATTGTTCCAAAGTATCTGGCTTAAGGCACACCCCGACTTAGACGATACTAGCTCACTGCTTAAGTCTGGTTACGTTATGTGCATACTAAGCCTACATCACATATGTTATGCGGTAGACCGTAAAATTTACGATGTTAATAAGGACTGGAGGGTTAATTATCTGATTTATGAGTTTATTACCACACTTGCGCACGCGTCGTTATAACCCTCCCTGACAATGAAAATTTAATTACCTCTTTCGTTAATAATGTTTGATACGGTTTATGTAATTCATAACCGAGGTTTTGGAATGTGTTTATAGATAATTATACTAAATCGCGAACAATAAAATTGTTTTTTTTTTTTTAAGTTCCAGAGTTAATAAGCGTTTTTAGTAGCCAGTTTCGTACGTTTTTGTATCGATATAAACTTAACTATATAAAATTAAGTAACTTGAAAACCCCATTAACTTACAAATCTTAGCCTTTATCTTATTTTTATATAAAATTTGAACGTGTCACTTATATTTATCGTAATTAAGTAAATATTATTGACATATCAGAAATTTGTCTGACAATTTCTTTCTTCCTTAAATATATTATATTGGTATGGAAATAAATCTTCGTTGTATATTATATAGTATTTTGTACCGAAATAAATTAATAAATTATATACTTTCACTTAAAGTTTCTAACACGTAGCCCAGTATAGCATATCTAAATTTTTCCCTCTTTGATCAGAACACGCAATTATTGAACGTATGTATAATGTCAAAGTATTATTACATAAACATGAATACAAATGTTACATCGCGTCACGTGCCGTCACATAAAAATATAAGAGTAGTTCATCATCATCATTCGCTGGCCTTTATTCCATGTCTTTCGTCATATTTCCATTATATTTATCGTCCATTAATATTTATTTCGGTATTTCTCTGAATCATACATAGCTACCCACATTTTTTAATAGATATAAATACTAGAAAATTGACCACTATAATGGCAATGGACCATAAGACAAGGCGGTGTTACTAGTGTCAGGGCTTTGTGCAAGCTCGTCTGGGTAGGTTCTTGACCAGATTATCAGATATTCTACTGCAAAACAGCAGTACTTGGTATTGTTGTGTCCCGGTTTGAGTGGGTGAGCCAGTATAATTATAGGCACAAAGGACATAACATCTTAGTTTCCTAGGTTGGTGGCGCATTGGCGATGTAAGCAACGGTTAACATTTCTTACAATGTCAATGTCTATGAGCGTTGGAGACCACTTACCATCAAGTGTCCCATATGCTCGTCCTACCTATGCTATAAAAAAGGTTATTTCACCTTCTACACTATGCATAATATGTGATGTGTCAAAAAATAAAAACATTGTTAAAACATGATCTTTATATTTTTGATTATTATTTTATAATTTTACTCTCTTATCATCGTTATTTTATCTTTCCAATCTAAAAACATTATACTAATAGTACGCAGAAACGTTGAATGCGAACAATACTTGTTTGGCTAAAAGAGGGCAATTTCTCAACTAAGTCCCCTGTTCGTGTTCATCCAGACAGACGGTTACGCTCCATCAACCACGAAACCAATAAAACTATAATCATTGTTAATATATCGTTTGCCGATCAGGAAAAAGTATATATTTATCTTCCTCATTGTTCTCTAACGTTATGCCTTCGAGAGTTTCTTTAGATAACAATCTCGGGTTATATGTATTATTACAGTGCTAGTTGACTCAAAAAGTATTTGCTGCAATAAGTATTTGCTGGCAGTTGAAATTATTATATTATTTCGAAATAAGAAATACTCTAACATCTGTTCGGAATGTATTCTAGAAACAACGGCGAGAAAATTATAGATAATTAATTAATTTTTAAATATAAAATTAATATTTATGTCTCAGAATTTGTTAACAATAAAATAAACGAACACATGGTATTCGTGTTTGTCGAATTTCATAAAATAATTATAAGTCCCCGATTAACAAGAAAAAAATACAGTTTTTTTACTGCTTTGTACTTGTCGTAAAGTGAAAACGAACATCTGTACAACGTTTTTACTCCCATGAGAGTATGACATTTCATACTAGCGAGTGGCGGAGAGTGGCAAGTTTTCACTACACGCTAATTATACCTTCGAGGGCTCAGGAGTGCCTTGTGAGTTCCACTCGAATAAAATGAGATTAACATGTGAATACCGCGTATTTAATAGTAAAAATTGTTCAAAACGAAAAACTTAATAAGTATCTAAAGACACTCTAAATTATTGATGTAAGTACTATCAATAGTTATTAGTTTGTTATCAATCAATTGTTTAATATGCCTTGAGTATATGCGAACGTAATCGCTATCTTGTGACCGCATTTCATCAATGTGTGTAATCAATTGTTTTATTCCAATAATGTATTATCCTATTCGTTTCATTTATTTGCATATCCACCACTACATGATATAAACCAAAGTATTCCCGCCGCGTCTCTTGTGTGTTGGTCTGAACGCTTACTGATACGTAAAACCACCAAACGGATTTTCATACGCTTTTCACCTATGGATGGAGTAGTTTAGGTATATAATTTATTAAAGTTGAAATATGACGATACGATGTTGAAGATGTCAGAAAAAATCTTGCCGACTGGGAACTTCACTGGTGTGCGACGCGTAACCCAATAGAGTTATATGTATTACAATATAAATGTTTTATGTTGCCTTATTATATATAGTAGTATTTTATAAAATACTTCTATAATAATAATTCTTTTAAAGGTTAATATTCCATGGCAAGAGGGGTATGTTCTTCTATGTAAATGCATAAAAGCTTAAGACATTAAACCTTGAAATCCATTTCATTAATAGTTCGTGCATGAAATATATACTCGTACTGTCAACGTCTTGTAAATCTAATCTAAATGCGCATTCAGCACTGTATTTAAGCACCTATCGCTGTACGTATAGCGCTTTTGATGCGCTACTTCGCTGTTGTTATTTGATCATTCTGTCGCCTTAAATTGCGTGCGTATATGTTTGAACTGGAGACGATCTATCTTAATCGTTATTTAATCGTTTCCTCTTCCTGGTTTTTGTTCTGAATGCTACGAATACCAATATCTATAGAATGCTGATAAATACTGTTGTAATCAGACGCAAGAACTATTAATAATAACTAAATCTATAATCCGTACATTCTAGATAAATAAACCAAAATTACGAATCAAAGCGAGTCGCGCTAGCACTTCTGAATCTCATAAGACGCGAGCGAAGCCGTGGGCGAATATTTGTCTCTTATACCTAAAGATTTCCTTAAAACATTACAAATAGAGAACAGTCCGTACATTAATATGTTTATTTTTTGTTTGTTAGGCCGGTGAAGCTTAGTAATATTTTCCGCCGCGTTCTAACAAATGTAGAGAAATTTGTACGAATATGTCCAATATACTGAAACGTAGGATGACACGCCTATGACAATATCACGTTGAAATCCCCAGGAAATAAATTGGGACCCTCGATAAGCGCTCCCTTTGACGAGCCCCGTCTTCGGATTAGGGTGTGAAAAATGATAGCTTAGGTACGCGTAAAGATGGGTACCATACGAGCGCTTTGTAAAACATTTGGACATGACTCCAATATATGTTCAGATTATATATAAATTGTATCCTATTTTAAATTCGCATCCTCCCTTCTCGCAAAGTTGCGTTTTCAGTACCGACATTTGCATTTATAAAATGAATTTAAAAATATTATCTGATCGTATCATATTTTTTGAGCATGAAATAGTAGTTTTAAATAATTTAATAAAATCATTTGTTTTACTTCTAAACAATAAATATTCAGTAATATTGCCTAAAAAAGGAACTCTTTTTGCATTCACAGTTTTTTTTTATGAAATGGAAAATAAACGAAACGAACCTAAATTATAAGCCTCTGTATTTTAGTTGCAGGCTGTCAGCTGGAAACTTATTTGTCAGTGACGCGTGGCGTGTGACACACGTCAAGCTCACAATTTAGGAACTTCGAGCAATATCTAGGCACTAGGAATAATTTGACATTGAGTGGATTAGTTAATCAAACTTTACGCAAGCCATTCATATTCTCACAAAACCCGTTCAGCTGAAATTTTAGCAAAGTTTGGCAATTACAACGTGAATATGAATTTTTATTTTCCTTAATTAGGTTTAAAATTTTAACTGTATCCCCTGTGAACTGTGTAAGGACATACGCATCATACATACAAAAACCGCTTATGGTTACATCGTTTTAGATACACAATATTGTATTAACTTGTTTATGTATATCATTTAGGTAACCACATTCATCTTGTCGAGAATAATTCAATTTAATTTTATGCAAATCGGTACGGACGATAACGGTAAGTCATAAGATAAAATATATAAAACATTTTATTCCAAATCAAAACAATGCATCTGATTTATCTTCATATAAATTGTGATAGCAGGTGTAATTTAAAATGTATAATAATTTATGAATGATTTATTTATTATTTCCATTTTTTTATTTTTTTATTTTACAGTTATCATTTTTTTAAATAGTCTAGGTAAATATTCCCGCCTTTTTACTTCTATATTATGCGCCCAGAACGGTTTAGCCCTTATCTGAGTACTTTCTCAGAATTCAGAAGAAGTATTTATCCAGAATAGGTAAGCTTTACTTTTCGGGTTTCACGATTTCTTGAGAATAATAACATACACTTCTTCGCATTTTATTTCCAAAAAAGCTGACAATTACAACAATATAATAAGTGGCGCCAAATACTACCAAGGGCTAGCAGAAGTAATAAAATAATTACCCTAATAAAAACTACTTTAAGCCACATTGCCAGAATACATTGACGTCAAAGCTCTCAAAGCACAATGAGCTTTACGTAAATCTCGTCTGCGTGAACTTGTCCAGTGTTGCCAATGTTCCGTGTTCGGCCTTTTGTAAAATTTTGGCTATGCTATTTGAAATGAACAGGCCAGACTAAACGAGTGAACTGAACTTAGAACGACATAAAAGAATAACCTGTACCTCGTAAATATATCTTTCTAAATCATATTAATGTTATCAAGTTAAATTAAGCTGAGACATTCAGTCTCACATCACGAATTTTCTTCTGCGCTTTCGAGCAATTCGGTATGTTTGTGTTGTATTCTCAAAATATGTCATATGACTGACATGTCGCAATATTACAATGTGTTGTCTACGTGTAAGAATAACGCCGAGCTGTCTGTGAACCAGAGCAATTTGTACAATACACAAACATCCTGTGACTAATTGTTCGAACCCACGCACGTCGCTGAGCAAAAACAGATGTGACTTATATTTTCCCTTTTAAATATATCGTAACTTATCAGATAAGATCGTTACAACGTATATTTATTTATTTGTATAATAGTTTAGATTGTAAGGTTTTTTATTATATATTTTTTTATTTAATAAAGGAATACAATTACCACCGTTACTGTAAGAATTAGTATAAATCACCAGACTTACACCGCCAATACGCCGCTATCACTGTATCTAAGATGATGTCTTGTGCCTACAATTACACTGGCTCTCTCACTATCCAAACCGGAATACAGCGATACAATTGATTGCTGTTTGTCGGTAAATTAACAGATGATCAAATACCAAACCAAACGGTCACATAGCCCACAGATAAGTACGAATTTATTAAGTGTTTGTAAACGTCTTACGTATAACTTAATATTAGAAGATTTTCGACGCTATCTTATAAATATTTAAATGTATAAGCCAATAAAGCTCTAGTCGAGGAAAGATTTGAAATACATATTTCCGATTATTAATTCATAAGACTTGATTTCTATATAAAAACACTTCTGAATTTTTATTGAAAGACAATGGTGTTAGTATTTTATCTTTCTATATTGGGTATCAACTTTATACCTTTACTATAAATATCGAAACGGATTTATCTTTATATACTTAAATAACTAGTAATAAGGGATGTAATGTTGCAATTTTGTTGAATATTAGGCAGTTTACAGCTTTAATTATAAATGTTGTTTAGAAATTTATAAGATAAACCAAGCTGTGTCTATCAAATCATTTATTGCTATTTACATTAAAAGAAATAAAGCACCTGAACCCACTTCATTTCAAATTGTTAAAAAGTATGTCAAAATAATTGTCGAAAAATGTCAAAAGAAGCTGTAAAAGAATTATGTACATTATTATAAAAAATAATATCAGGTGTAAAAATATTCTTTTCGAATGTTTTCATAATTTTGGTTTTGTACTTAGACCTTTTTCACTCGAATGGTGGAACGGGTGGATTCTAACCGATGATCCAGGTTCTAATCCGAATAAGCACCGCTGTTTTTATATCCTTAATTTTTGTTTATAATTCATCTCGTGCTCGACGCTTAAGGAAAACATAATGAGGAATTTGCATTGCATACAAATTTTTTAACTGCTTACCACTTATGTTAATTTTTATTTCTTATAAGAAAATATATTTTACTAACTTCTAAAAGTGTATACTGCATAATATACATATACTCTCATTATTTTACATTTCGATTAAAATACCAATATCTTCATTATCCGTCGGCAGGTAAAAATATTTGTTCTACAAAAAAAAAACATATTCTGTATTTTGTTTAGTCCCATCCCGAGGGTTACTTTTCATTGAGATTTCGAGTCGATTTTTTTGTCGGAATGCAGCTGATGAATTAAAAGGACCAGATGTGACACGCGGTAAGAGCTCGTTGAGCCATTTATTGTCTGTTTATTTAGAGACCATTGATATTTATGGAGTGGACCGCGTAACGAATTGTTATAGTTAATTGTGACATGCGTTAAGTAAACGACAAGTTGTAAATATATAAAATAGCATCTATTACATTCTTAAAAATAAAATATATATTTAGTGTATTTTTTTTCATATAGTTTTATATTATATAGGTTTATTTTATACTCTTTAGTAGTATGATATCTATGTGTACATTAATTTAACATTATAAAATAAATGAAATATTTTTACGTCTAAAAATAAATAATGATGTTTCATTCCAAAGTCCTATCAACACATCGTAAAATACACCAAGAAGAATCTCAAAGTCCGTTCTATATAAACGTCAACAAATTGAGAAACCCTCATCGACGAGGCAGCTTAAATGCGGTCCGATAAAAGCATATCGAATCTCGAATCTCAGTACAATATCATACATATCCTTTTCAAAAAGTAGGTATACATTTTCAACCACGTAAGAATTCTTTAATATAGACAAGTCTATCACTTCTTTGTAAGCAAATGCCCTTTTAATTCAAGCCCTGGATTTATTGGTTTTGTTTAAATATATATTTAGCCACTTAGGTTAAAATGATATATTTTTTTATTACAGATGGTATTCCCCTTGTCACGCTGTTGACTCAAAAGTTAAATTAACATTTGTCAAGTTTTAAACGAATTACTTCGGTAACTCCTAACAAGATGAGAATATCTTTTTAAAATGAATTTGTTTCTATAAATGTCCTTGTAATTTTATCTGTTCAAGTTACGTAGGCGACAACGTCCGCCAACTCGGATATTCGTGGCTCCCAATTCAATTTGGCACAACGCTTCAGGCTGATGAAAAATTTCCTTTCAAATTATGACGGCGATACCCTTGTCAAGGACTTCATCAATTAAATTATCGGTGGACTTGTTTTTCCTAACAGGGATCGAAAATTATTTCAAGCGTGAGGTCGTCCTATTAAACATGAAGGCGTTTTTTCAACTATATTATAACTTTATTACGTTCATAAAAGTAATTAAACTCCTTGGACACTCGGCAAATAGGTTGAAATAGTTCTCGACACAAATAAAGATGGATTGCTGGGTTAAATGAGGATTTTCAAAGAAAGGCGCACGAAAGACTAATTGGTACAGAGCAATCCGGAGATTATATTGAACCGACAAAAAAACGATTAGGCAACAAAGAACTAAGGAAAAAATCGAATTAATCGCCATCAATCGCTTTTCCTGCTAGAAATACTATAATAAATACATTAGATATTACTTCTGACACGACGGTATTAAAAGTTTTTTTGTGCGAATTATTATTGTTCAAACTATTGTATGGCCTATAAAAATTAGTAGTTACGAAACTTGACTACTATTATAGCTGTATACAACTGTTCATATTAGTTTTAATGTTTAAATTTCAGGATCTTTCGATAATACCTATGTTAGCGAGTTTAAAGCTTGGTGGAGCTCATTGTTACAAGGAAAAACGAAGGCTTCGACCTCAGGGATTATCGTGAGACTATTAATCATTGGAGGTATTGACGTTCGCGTTAGGCTTTTCGTAATCCAGGATTATAAGACCGCACCCGAGTAATTATTTAACCATTTTATAAAATGTTTTATCCCGGTTTTATGTTAAGTTGAATTTATAATGTTATAATATATATTTGCGACGGATTATCCTTCATTAATTTTATACTAAATATAATGTTAAGAAATATATTTTTCTGAGCTAAATGAGTAATAAAATATTTTTGAACAGTAAAGATACTAAAAATATTACGAACACCAAGGATATTGTCCAGAATATTTTGTAACTTTGGCTTAAAACAAAAGAATTACTTATTAAAGTTTCATTTGCAACGTGAATTAATGATCACTTAATTTCTTTAAGTACATTATTTCGATACGTGAATTAGTGAGTAACGTTAGTTCTTAAGTAATTTCAAACATAATTAAAACACATGTTTTTAGTTTAGATAATTTGTTTAACACTGCTTTTAGCCCATAGTTCACGCGTGTTTCATTTTATAAAATATCATGAAGCTATGATGTTCCCAATGAACTGCTTCATCAGTCGAAATAAGTACATATTTTATACAACTACATCAATACCAAATACATACCGATACAAATATGATTTGAAAAAAAAAACATAGAAAGAATTTATTTAGGTATGATGTTGTAATGCATTAATGTTTATCAAAAATAATCATATTAATAATATAATTTTGGCGTACAAGTTAATAACTATTTTCTACTTAAAAAAATAGCCTAAAAATATCATACAAAGACCTCTCCTCTTGATAATATTTAAAGCTTATACCAATAGATTGCCTCAATGCTGGTAAGTAGGTAGTTAGGTACACATGTGTCTTAATTTCAACTGCAAAATGAAACCTGAACATTTGCCATGGCCTCGAGACTTTTTCCTTCACCAGTTAGCATGAGATGAATTATAAACACAACTTAAGCACATGTAAATTTAGTGGTGGTTCCCGGTTAGGAATCTGCGACCTTCGCCTAAGATTTTCTGTACTGTAACTGTAACAGCCTGTAAACATCCCACTGCTGGGCTAAGGCCTCTTCTCCCTTCCTCTCTCCTTCCTTTCTCTCTCCTCCTCTTCTCCTTTTTGAGGAGAAGGTTTACTAAGATTTTCGCTTCTTCTAATTTAAGATATTTATAAATAAAAGAAATTTGTTTTTTTTTTTCTATTTAGTAATCAAACAAAAATAGTCACTTTAAACACATAGATAGATAAATAGAAACCAATGTATACTGCTCGGAATAGCTATTTATGAATTAGTGAAGTACATTTTGTACAGATCTTAACAATTATTATGTTCCCATACACTACATACCTATCACATACACGAATGCAGTGGTAACAGAACGAAAACGATTTTAAAAATAAACAAAAAAACAACAAATTATTTAGTTTAAGTAATAAACATAAAATTAAATAAAGACATACAAACCTACTTCAAATTTTTATTTATTGTAAGATTATATTGTGTTTTACATAGTGTCGAATAAAAGTACAGCATTGTAAATACTTTTGTTCGATAGTAACAATCACCGTGAAAAAAATAAAAACGCGCATACCAATAATTTGCGGGCCATCCGAGCATGACATCCTGCGGACAGCGACGCAACGCAACGGCGCATTGGGGACACCACTTCCCGACCGCGCGACGACGGCTTCGCAGATGTTTCAAAACTACCTTTTTTTTTCATCAAAAGTACTTGATTTAATGAAGCTTTATATTTTTTTAACAAGCTGTACTCGCGAATTACTGACGCTGATTTGGAAGTACAGTTTTTTGGCTCTCCCTGTGAGGCTTTTCATTTCATATGTTGTAAAAAACATTTATGATAACAAGGTAGCTATAATAACATTTTCGCAAATTGTCTTTACGGCCCCTTTATCGACAACGATATACGCTCATTAAAAATACGTACCTACTGACGCGATTTTTTTAAAAGCTTATTAAAGGTACAAATATAAGACAAATAACAATTTTTCTTTTGAGAAATAATATCGAAAACAATATTTGAACATTTAATTACATTCGTTATCTTTCGGGTCTTAATTACGATATGATAAAATTGATGAATCTGGAAAAAAAGGAACAAAGACGAAACTGTTGTTAACGATCGTAAATTTAAGACGAATCGAGGTCAGGTCATATTTAATTTCAAGACAGAATTATAAGAAAATATAATTATAAGAAAATATAATTATAAGAATTATAAGAAATAATAAAAAAGATATTATTTATATTAGAATCAATCTCAATCAAAATCATAATACTAATTTATTCAAGTAGGCGCTTTTGAATTTGTGAAAATATTTTAAAATGTATTATGAAGAACCGAAGACATAAATCTTAAACGAAGATTGCGTTTAAACTCGGGCAAGTGCCACTGAATTTTCAATAATTTTTATTTTATTTCGTAGTCGTTGGAGAAAGAAAACATCATGAGGAAACCTGCATATGCGGATGAAAATCTGTGGATCCACCAATCCGCATTGAAGCAGCGTGGTGAAAATGCACCTAACCTTCTCCTCAATAGAAGAAGAGGCCTTAGCCCAACAGTGGTATATTTACAGTCTCTTTAACTTTGTAAGATAATATAAAATGTGAAGCCACTATCATTGAAGAATCGAAAATACACTCAGTGCATACTCTTATCCATCAATAAAATTATATGTGAAAACATTTAAATTCTTATAATAAATAGAGTATATATAGCAGAAAATAACAAGAACTAGAAAATATATTTGATATTTTGTACAAAACAGTTTGATCAGTAGAACTATTCAGTAAGAATAAACTCGAAACACAGGACACGATCGTAAAACGGCAGAAAGTGATATGCAACAAAAACTATATTAAAGTTATAGCATTTATTCTATACTCATGTAAAACAAGCTTAACACCGTAAGTCGGCTTGCGACAATTAAAGACTGTACAAAGTGAGTTCATGCAGAATCGCACTGCCAATACTAGTTATAGTGTTAATATTATTTACTAAGCGATATTAAATAGAATTGCGTAGTATCATGCTCCATTAGTTGTTTGCAATTGGCCATGTGATTCTAGAACAAAGACTATAAATTATGCTAGGATTAAAACCAGGCCAAAGTTAATTAATACCATTTTAATTCAGATGAACGCAAAAAATATTATTCCTATTTCCTATTTTAAATTGTTGTTTATAAAATTTATTCGGCAATTTAAAACTAGTAGGTATTTAAAGCGACTTCGTAATTTATTTCGAATTTAATCCGACATTTAATACCCGAAAATTAAATGCTTGCTTATTGACAGAAAAAAAAACAATTAAAAGAACGGTGTTGGAACTAAAGACCTCAACATCTAATACCTTATAAAATTAACCACAAGAACGATGAGGCTCTTAAAGGCTCGTGTTGATGTTTGACCATCAAAAGAAGACAATAACATTACAATAACAGCTATCAAGTACAATAATACGATCTTGACACCGATACGGTATTGGACAGCACTAATAAATTGAACATCATTTTAAGGAACTACGTGTAATGTTGTAAACAGTAATGAGATCATTGTTTGCTATTGCATATCTTTACAACCTATTTTCAGTATTGAAATTTAAATATTCAAATTCTATACGCATTTATCTTATCTATAAGAATGGATGTTGTTCACCGATTATAATGAGTTGCCAGTTACAATAATATTCGAGGTATAACGAAGTTTTTATATAGTTACTAACTCTTGGTATATTTAAATAGACTCGACAACATCCGGATTTTGCTAGTTAATAGTTATAGACTGGTGAGCACAATGGTGGTAGGTTAAATAGATTTTGAAAAGTCGCTGGTTCAAAACAAACAACTTCGTAGGTTGTAACCAGAGTTCCTGTTGGGGTCGGACGGTTTCCGAACTCCGGACACAGAGTGACCTAGTAAAGTTCTTTTGAAAGTAAACCGAATAGTAAAAAAATAAAAAAATCACTAAGTCACTGCCTTTTAGGTTTATAAGTTATACTAAATAACATATGGAATTTAAAGTGAAATAAGTTATGTGAATCATATGTATAATACAATTCGACAAATCAAGAGTATTTTGGACAGTTACATAACGTGTAGGCTATATTTCTTTCACAGATAAAGCCGGAACGGGCAGCTTGTTTAAGATAAATGGGTGAGGTGCGCGTAGGTTCTATTGAAAATTGATGAATGACATTCGCGAACTGACAGTTATATAATGGACAGTTTTTATCTCATGCGATAACAAAAAATAAATGTAAAGACTATTCCATTATTTTTTGAAATATATTTTTGTTATTTAAAAGTGTTGATATCGTTAACACGTTAATATATAAAAGTACAAGTAAGTAAAAGTACTGAAGTAACTATAGCTTTAAAGATAATTGTTTTATACGTACATATGTCACAGCACAGAACTCCTTCTAAAAGGCTCGACCGATTTTGATAAATATTTTTGGGTGTATTTGAGTTTTTCCCTGGATGGTTTAGATTAGACTCAGTTATATTGAATTTTGCGCTTGCGCTTTTGAAGGTTGCGCTCCTATTACACAAAAGGACTCCTACAAAAGGAACTCGACGAAATGTTTTATTGTTGGTTTGTTGTTTTGCGTGAAGGTTTCTGGCATAACGAGTATCATTAAAATAAAATAGGTGGCGCTCTAGTCGTATCGGATAATTGTTTACAAAAAAAAAATACCTTCGCTACTTTATATATTTTTTAAATAAAAAAGGCTTATTATACTCTACAAGATTATATAAATGATAGAAGAGTTTGATGTTCATAGAGGATATATAAATGTAAATATATATGATTATTAAATGTACATTTTTTTAGTGAATTTGAGTAATTACCGTGTTTCTTGTCGGTTCTTTTCAGTTGAATCATATTCTGAACCGATGGTAGCTTTATAGTTAACTAAAAATTGTAAAGTGACGATTCAAAAGTGCTTATGACAGCCTACTTGCCTATGAATATGTATGCTATTTTATATAAGGTATCATATGAAATATTTTAAGTTTAAAGTCCATTCTGTAAAGCGGAAAATTAGTTTTAATTATTCGTGGCCTTAAGCATCGAAACAGACTGCCACATATGCGACTTTTGTTACCATATCTGCCTACGTAGCCTTATAAAAGAGCAAGGTTAACCAAGACACGTTTTAATACAATACTCCTTTAGTTACAATCGCATCAGACAGGATGCTATTGATTTCTACTGAATTATTTATAAGGAAATACAGAAAATTAACACAATTTTATATCCTTTTATTTAACGTCACCAGTGTGTATGTATGGAATCTTGAAATTAAATTTTGATGCTGGCAACAATACAATCTATTTTAATGTACTTATTTATATTTTTTTTTATCTTGATATTTATTTTTAATTTGTTATATTATCATTCTGAAAATAACTCTTATTGGAATAAGAACACCTATATACTTATTTTTTGTTTATTTAGTTGAGATTACTTTCTGTATGATCATTTGTGTGCAATAAAAATATTTACAACAATAACAAACTTTATATGTATGTACGACGTTAAAGAGTAAAACGTATCAAGACTCATCCGGTCCGTATGTGTTACACACAATTACTGAGACAAAAATATTGTATGTAACTAGAAATTAAAAAATTTACTTGAAGATTTGTGAAAAAAGTAAATGAGCACGAACATAACCACGAATTAAATTTAACGCATGACAGATTATAGTACTAAAGAAACATTTACCAATTAATTAATTCAAACCTTACATATATTAAAAATCATACAGTATAAAAATATATATAAAAAATTGTGGAGTATGATTACTAATTTATTGTTATACTTATGAATATGGATATTTATGAATTTAATTGTATATTTTTTATGTTATAGGCAGGCAGACGAGCAAATGAGCCACCTGGTAGTAAGTGGTCACCCTCGCCCATAGACATTGGCGATGTAAGAAATAATAACCATTCCTCACATCGCCAATGCGCCACCAACCTTGGGAACTAAGTGTTATGTCCATTATGCCTGTTGTTGCAATTGCCGGAATGCAACAATACTAAGTATTGCTGTTTAGCGGAAGAATATGTGATGAGTGAGTGGTACTCACCCAGACGGGCCTGCACAAAGTCCTACCACCGGTAAATACATGTTTTTCAATTATTAAAAAAGTAACTACTGAATTTTTTGTCTGTTCTTTAATTTATGTATATTCCGAATTGATACTCATTACATTTTATTTAATCTTATGCTATAATAAGTATATTTTAATACTAATAATAATAGTAGGTATATTTTTAATAAAAAATAAGTTATACTTTTGTTTTTTTTTATGGCAAATATAACTTGGTTGTTAATAGACAAAAAATAATCATAATAGCGTCTCGACAATTTTATTACTATATAAAAAAATTCTCATCCTTGTTACTGACCTCAGTTGTGGTCACAGATTATGTAATTACCATTGACAGTGATCTTGATTTATTTTTTGTTTTCATTATGATTTTGCTGTTTTTAGGAATTATTTTGCATTGTAAAAAATTTAAAGGTCGAAATCTAGCTATTTTTTGTGTTTATTTTTTTTTATATTGTGGTTTAAACGTAATTTTAAGAGAACGAATTCCTTTTTTTCAATCTATGTAATTTATATATATTTGAAGTAGCGTGTAACATTGAACGCTTCACCATTTGGAGGCTGTTCATTGTGTTTTTCAATATATTTATTGAATACATTAATGATGCGGAAAGCTAGGTTATTTTTTTGTGATTAATTGCTGTAAAAACTAACCTTTCAATAATTTTTTTTTAATTTTTTGGACTTTAAGTAGGCTTTACTGTGAAAATTGGTCTTTTTAATCAGACGTTTGACATATGATATGTGATTGATAAATGTAATTAATTACGTAATATAATATATACTTATTATACGTAATTTTATGTATTAAATAACATGAGTTACTAGCCCAGTGCAATACGCTACCAAAGCGCACACACACACACCTTCGGAGTATATGTGCACTATGATATCCCTTGAGCAGTTGGTTTATTTTCGTTAATAAAGATCGTCACGTTAGTATCTATCAGAAGGACATCATCATAATCATTACATATTTATTACTTTACAAATTAAAAGAAATATATAAAAGCTTAGACAATAGAAGCTTTGAGTGTAAAATAATATCAAAAGTTTGACGTTGATCGACCTTTAAAAGTAGTTCTCGAGTCTTCAATTGTCTGGACATGTAGGTAGTTATTTTATTTCACAACAAAATAAATTGCTCAAATAGTGGTCTCATGAATTTTGATTATCCTTAACACGGGTTGCTAAATCAGCCTTGCTAGGATAGGCCAGCACATAATCTTTATTTCGTTCGATAGATATTTTATCATATATCTATTTATAATGTGATGTTTTTTTATGAATGATGTGATAATCTATAATTAGTAGAACATTTATCGAATAACTTTTCAACCTCTGTTTAATTGTCTATCTAATGTATCTACTGTTGGTTTTCCTAAATAAATAAAATATACACTAAAATATATAGTGTCCTAGGTATATTATTATGTTCTTAAATATTTCTTTTATAAAATAAATGCTCATTTTTATATTTTCTAGCCGAACTAATGACGTACATGAAAGGTTGTTAGTAGGTGTATAAAATGTAAGAAAAAAGATTGTATGTACTAAGCGCATTAATTCACCTTTTTTATCTGCTTTATTTATTATATTTCTTTTTTAACGTCACTTGATTGCGTCTTGGTCGTCGCTGAACACATCTTCTTTTAAACGATACCGTAACCGTAGCCGTAACAGCCTGTGAATGTCCCATTGTTGGGCTAAAGGCCTCCTCTCCCTTTTTGAGGACAAGGTTTGGATCTTATTGCACCACGCTGATCCAGTGCGGGTTGGTGGAATACACATGTGGCAGAATTTAAGTGAAATTAGACACATGCAGGTTTCCTCACGATGTTTTCCTTCACCGTAAAGCACTAGATGAATTGTTATTCCAAATTAAGCACATGAAAATTCCATGGTGCTGGCCGGATTTGAACCCACGATCATCGGTTAAGATTCACGCGTTCTTACCACTGGGCCATCTCGGCTTCTAACGGTAAACTTCGACTGATTATTGATTTAGGATCTGCAAGTCTCCACCGACTCACAACACTGTCCAAGATAAAATCTCTCTTGTTCTTATTTGTATGACGATATATTACTTAAAGCGTCAAGGCCGAAGTGTATTTTATACTTCATTTGTTTTTTTTTAATTTTCTATGGACATGTCGAGTAAAACAAGTCTTATAACTTATAGCGTGAGAACGCAACGACCTTGCTTTTATATAATGTAAGTGGGTAATACCTACACTGTTTTTGTTGTCCTTTAAGATTCTATTACAGATAATAGCTACGTACAATATAGGTGTTATGCGCATTATATAAACAGATTAGGAAATAATGACTTGTGACAAATTTGCATAATTATATCGTCGAATTAGCCAAGCTAAGATGGTCCAGTGATAAGAACACGTGAATCTTAACTAAGGATTGTGTGTGTGTGCGTGTTCATTGAGTTGGCAGTCGCATTGAAACGCTTCAAACCTCAAGAGAAAAAGGAGGCATTACTCCAGAAATTAAATATTCACAAGCAGTTATTTACTTCTTTTTTCTTTTCCATTTCCACTATTGTTTCTATTAGCATAATGAAACTTTATAAAGAATAGATCATTTTATCTTTTATTTATATGAATTGATAAAAAATATTTACGTTATATTCTATACGGTCCGTACTTAAACTTATTGCGTTTGGCATCGTTCCTACAAAATATATGAACTTTCTAAATTGCTCCGAACAACATTTCGTGCAGCACAAGCGGTATTTTAGTATCATCGTGGTGTTTAATAGTCGACATTTTGAATTTTAGATATTTTTTTTAAATATTTGTAGCATTTAGTGTAATTTACGGACTTTAAACATATAATTAACTTGGATAAAATTTTGAAAATTAATTGAAATTTAAAATACCTTACAGCCAACTTATAATCTTCAGAAGGTGGCGGGAACCGACTGAATAGGGAAAGTTAAGAATTAGAAGCTTTGGCACATCTTGAGAGAAGTTTCATAAGATGTGTGAGCGTCCGGGTAAATGTACCACCTAATGGTAAGTGGTCAACACCGCTCTTTGACATTGGAGCTGTAAGAAATATTAACCATCTCTTACATCGCCAATACGCCACCAATCTTGGAAACTAAGATGTTATGTTCCTTGTGCCCGCAGTTACACTCACTCACCCTACAAACCGGAATACAGCAATACTAAGTATTACTACTGCCAAATTTGATTGCTATTTTGACGCCATTGCTATTTGACGGTAAAGCAAATACAGAAATTGATTTTAGAGAAAATCATAATATACTCGTAATATTAACTTTATTAAATGATTGTTTATTTCATTTGATTCATAATACATATGAATTCATAACAATTCATAGTATATTTTAAGCAATATGACTGCCACAAAATGTTTTTAAAACATCGATGATATACAAAATTGAATACACACACGTTCCTTCATGAAATTTAAATTACGTTAATTAAAGTATTTGACCTAGAAAAGGTAACAAATTAACATATATATACGTAACTTAACCTTGCCATCGTAGCAACTATTATTTGAATAAACCGTACAAAAGGAAACAAATATTAAAACCCTTTTAAGCTTACTTTGTATTTTCCTACATTTCACGTTAACTAAAAGAGGTTGGGATGGACACGCCTTTATACTCATTTTTTTCACGCGTTAAAAGGAAAATCTATTAACCTAGTTTAGTATGAATGAAATCAAAGGGGAATCGGTGTATTGAATACAACTACAGTTTTTATCGTCTGCTCATAAAAAGGTTGACACTGGTCTTAAAAAACCAATAAAGTAAAAAACCCTATAAAGTTTATGTCCATGTGGCGTAAAAGCGACAGCTAACCAGTGGCCTTCATAAAGTCAGATGGAGTTATAGAATAGAAAAACGTTTATTTACTTATACAAAACAAATTGATCAAAATGTTTTACAAATAAAAAAAAACATTCAATATTATGTACGTAAATATGTGTATATTATATTCGTAAATAATGTTGGATACTACTATTGTTCTTTAAGGCATGTTAATCTATTACCCTTAGCTTAGCACGCCATCTATTGTGCGTTGATGTCATTATGTCAGAAAACTTTACACAATTAACAAGTGTAATTCGAATTGAATAGAAATACATATAAGTCAAAGATAGAAATATGTATTTGATATATTATGTAAACAAATGTGTGGACAAATGTGTGTAAATAAACTTAATATAATTATTATTTTGATTGTAATTTATTAAAATATATATCGCTATTTACTTATAAATTTTAAATATTATTATTTTTATTCAATATGAAATATTTTCCTTTTATTAGAATAAAAAAAAACCTCTCTGTTTTAATAATGCTTGCATGTTTTTTATTTTAGCCTATTGGGCGTGTAAATTGTACTTTTATTATTTAGTAATTATATCTTCGTCTACCTTTTACTGCAATGACTGTAACGTTTGTGTTGGCAGCATATGTACAAGGCGTAGACTGAAAAGCAGCCTAGCTGAGACTACGACCTTTTCACCAAATCATCAAATATCATATTGTTAACTCTTTTTTTTTATGGTTTTGTACCTTAATTTTGTATTTGTTTCTTTTTGGTGAATAAAGTTACTTATTATTATTATTATTATTAAACATATATAGTCATATGGTAGGTAGAAATCACAATTGTCTATTTCTTACAAAAAAGTAAAATTAGATTAATAATTATATAAAAGATAATTAAATAAAAGATAAAATGTTGCATTTAAATATATATATATATATATATATATATATCTTCTATCTATGCAAAAAAAATCTTTACTCAAATAGTTTAATCTTACATAAATAGCATGTTTTAGCTTGTACAGTTCAAATTGGACATCACTTACTCAACCTCTCGGGAGCTAGATCAAAAGTGGTCCATTTCCGAATGTGGTCCAACACGCAGTACCTATTGCTGAACCACATCGTTGCAACACGGTCGTGACTTGCCTAGAGTTACTACACTGTATATTTATTGATTTTTATCTTAATAAGGAAACTTTTAGATATTATGAATGATATCGTATATTGAATAAATAAGAGCTGCGGTTCCCCAGTGTATAGATTAAGTGGTTTTTAATCAAACGTCGCCAGTTTATACCTGAGTATGAAATATAGAGCTCCTCATATGTCAATCCCGTTTATGTCTCATGATTAACGGCGAAGGACCACCTGATAAGAAAACCTGCACATTTCAGAAGTAATTCCAATAAATATACAGGGTGACTGGTGAATTAGTATCAATACTTAAGGACGTGATATTTGACGACCATATATGACCAAAAAAAAAATACATATAACATAAATATTAATAAACTTCTAAGTAAAGTTAACCAAAAGTTATGTTATTAATTACGCGTCATGTGGACACCCTAGCTGCGCTGACGACACAACACAGTTAGGTACATTTAGTTATCGCGCGGTACTTTACCTACGTCCAAACGCCGCCGCGTGTTAACAGGGTAGCAGGCTACCTTTGATAAACAAGCATGATCCAATCCCCCTTCATACTTTAAACCTGGCTTAGAACAGGCAAAAATACCAAAATATTTCACTCGTTTAAGCAACAAATTTGTTGACTAGGTAAATGATATGAACTTGGGACAAAAATTAACTGTTTACCTATCTTGGTATTTCCGGCGTATTTAAAAATGGAATCATACTTATTTACAACGATTGTCAATCATTTAACTACCTATTTACCTACATAACTACACTAACCTTAACAAATGTTCAAAGTGAGCTCCTGCTCGTGTGATACACGGTTCGGCACGTTTACGCATATTGTCTTTCACACGCTTTAACACGAATGGGTCACTTTTAACAGTATTCTGCATTTGTGTATTGATAAGCCATACCTAATTACTAATGAAGGGTCACACTCACACACGAAACATTAGGTATACGCGTAAGATCGATCGCTAGGGGCGCGCGCGCGGGAAGATGGACGAACCTTACGGCGGCGCTCGCCCGACTAACCTACTAATACTAATAAGCCGCGGGGCAGGGGTTGCGGGTGGCAAACACCACGCCGCACGCGCCGCGGAAATATGTCCACACTTTATTTATTTAAAGTATATTTTTTGTAAATTTGGTCAAAAATTAAGTACCTATTTTTTTTACATAATTCGAATGAGAATCATGTACCGATTATGCTCCTAAAATATTGATACTAATTCACCAGTCACCCTGTATACCTATTGTTTATCGGCGTGATGGAATGAGATCCAAATCCTCCTCATTAGCAAGTTAAACACTCTCTCTTTATGTCTTCAATGATTTAAAATTCGAAAGAGGAAGACACACAGCATTGTTTAACTAATCACTCGCTAAGCAAAATTTATATTTAAATTTACTCTTGCATTATAAACCCTTAATGAGGTAAACAGTTCGACGTCACGGAAATGAACAGATTCGCAATTACCACTACATGAGTAATTCCCTACAACATTGCGTCGCATCGGTTTGACCAACCACTGTATCTACTAAACGCACATGAAGTTAAATGAGAAATGTAATTTCGCAAGTTTAGCCCTTAAATCAAAAGGATATGGTTGAATTTTGTCTGCGAAATCAGACTGATATTCTAAACTTGCCTTTGGTAATTCACATTCGAAAATCTTTTAAACTGAATCTTGTCACACCATTCTGAGCCTTTGTGTGATGGTGTACGATCTATTTTCCCACATTGGATTATAGTTCATCAATAGTCTGCCGTTGATTGACAAATCAACCTCGTTGGACAACAATACGACATTTGCTAAGTGGCTTCAATTAACATTGGCCGCAATGGCTTGATCTCTTAATATTTTTTAATTATTCTGTATAAAATATTGAGTATAGAAAAAGTTATATTCTATAAAACTATAAAATTCAAATTGTAAAATAAACTGTCAAACATAACGATGTCGTGATCACGATAAATTTTATAAGCAAAATATAGTTTGGGAGAAACGTCAATAATTTCGATGCTACAGTATTACATCCTATTACCTAGAAAGGATATACCTAGTAGAAAGTAAGCGAGATCGAGGTAGACATTTCTGTTTGCGGTAAAATTGCAGTTTTGCGTAACCGTCGGACGGAACGAATCGTAACGATGCAACACGAACTCATTTCCACGCAGAAGTTGCACCGGCTTAATAAATTACACTTTTGATATTATGCAGCTGAGCAGAAACTCGTATATCATATAGTTCGAGAAGTATGTTATACAAACTAGAGTACGCGTGAGCGGGGAAAATTTATTAGGTGTAAACAATTTCAAAAATATAATTAACGTTCTGCATACAATTGTAAGAATAACAGTCGTAAGCATATTTGTTATGGGTTTAATTTATTTAATGAATGACGTGAATTTATTAATGAATCTCTAGATTCGAAAAACAAACACACGTCAAATAAAATTGGCCAAGTTTGTAAACAAAACATAGCTGCTTAGTATAAAAATTAACGAAACGTACCGATGAATTCCAGAAACTTTTCCAGAATTGTTTTGAAAGAACTTAACTCGAAAACTTTTGTTATCCTCCTAGATTTACATCGCTTTGCAAAATCAATTGTTTTAATACAATAAAAGCAACTGTTATTATTGTATAAAAAATGTCATAACATACCTGCGATGAGAAAAAAACTTATGACCTTGGCGTAATGTAATTAAAACTATTTGACAATCCTTTGTCCTTAGGCATCCGTATCAAGCAAACATGTGTGATACATTCAACGCAGCTCACGTAACAGATATTACAAATGCGGGCAAGGTTTCATATACAAGAATCGTTTAAATTAAGGCACACACATAATTAATACATTACTACTAATGTACCTAATTTATATTACTAATATATTATAACGGATTACATTTATTATTATTTATTTGCATTTAAATCATAACGATTTCCTTTTATTATTTTGTTTTAATGTTTTTACAAACAAAATGACTCATGATGGGTCGAATTGAACTCATAAAAAACCGGTCTCTTGCCAATCAAACAAAGATAACCAATTAAGAAAAGAAACAGTTACTTGTTACAGTTTATTGTATCCTTATTATATTTTTATTAAAATACTGCGAAATAATCTTGGTCCTATAAAATTATGTTATGAAAAAATATTGTGTTCGGCGATGGTGCTCAGGGGACAAAACAAGCGCGTAAATAATAAGCTCATACATAAACATATACGTGCTGCATATGTATGTATCTTTATAGAAGTTAGTATAACTAACTAAGTAAAATGTATAGATAATTCGGCTATTTTTGAATTTATTGTAAAGGATGAGACATATGACTCATTCGCCGGTTCTTCTCAGGTCTGAGGTGTGTATTTCCGAACCGGTAGTAGGTTAATGACAATCAATAAGTAAGTGTAACGCTTCTATATTGAATAAAGATTTTTCACTTTGACTTTTGACATTGACTTTGAACTAAATGTAGTTTCCAAACCGAATCTGCTTTATGACATTGTCATGTGCCTAATATGAATTGCTAAATTTTTTGTGATATTTAAGCAACAAAGAAAAACATGATATAGTTTTTGAAAAATTGATTGTGAAGTCCTGTCGCTTCGTAAAAGAACAGTGTGGAGGACTATTTATTTTTACAAGCTTTTATTTAACTTGCAATGTTCGGGCGGAATCTTGCAACTCAATTTTAAAGCACATATCTTTAACCGATTGTACTGAAATTTTATATACAACTGTGTAGACAAAAAGAAATAAATCAAATAACTTGATCTGATTGATATTTTTTTTTCAAACAAAGTAAATACGAGTACTCAAATTTCGCGACAAGCTTTTAAATCATATAAATTGTATAATTACATTATAAGTTGATAGTAAAGGTTTTAAAAGAAAAGTTTATTTTATTCTTTTTAGCGCATTTAAATAAAAGTTTGTTTAAAAAAAAAGTTTTCTTTTACTTTAATTTATATATTATTAACTTAGTGAAGTCAGTTTTTCGTTAGTATTTTGGGCGAAATTATTTTGTCTCGCATTTATGGAGAACAAAATGTGAGAGCCACATCAAACCAACAATAAACGCCAACGTTTTAGTGCAAAAATGATTAAGAGAATTTTACTTTATTCAGCGTATTTTTTCCCAATACAGCTGGGGTTGATTGTGTAGGCTGACCAAATCACCGCACGACAAACGTTTATTTATTTATAGAATAACTTAAAAAACTGTAGGATATACAAGACGGATATATCGCTTATTAGGAATTATTTAGCAATCAACTTTTAGGCTAATTAGATATTCAAGATATAAGAGATATAATTCAAGGAGCAAGTGAAAACTAATCCTGTCAAAATCAGGATAACTTTATTTAAAAAAGTGGACGGAACTTTAACATCATTATTGAAAATTTAAAACGTATTTTGGGCATTAGCTAATAAACAATATAAATACATTTGATACATTCAAAATTAAGTTTTTTGTTCTAGTTGTACTTACAATTTAATTGACATCAAATAGCGAGCACTGAATATCAATAATATATAAAATTTTTCAACTACATATTTAGATAAACACAAAAAAATGTTCTGTATGTATTCAAAACGATGTTAAAATTCCCTAACACGATAAACTCAATAAACAAACACATACATTTTCGACTTTTTATCTGTTCGGACCGGAAACGAAATAGATAGTGTCAGCTGATATTTTCAAATAACTTTCTATATTTTATCGAATATTATTTTTAGGCTTTGACGAATTTGTAAAGCAAATAACTCGATAAGCCGATATGCAAAAATATGAAATGGGTTAGGTACACTTTGTTTTTTTAAACAAAGATTTGAAGGTAGGGATTAATCTAAATATCCTACAAACATTTTTGAATTTCAAAATCGTGTAAAGTAAACATAACACCTTTGTTTTTAGAAGTTTGAAACTAACATAATCATCACCGATATATCGTTCCAGATAAATAGAAGATATCAGTGTGGAGAATTCTAGCTGAATGAACCCGCGGAATCGTAGTTAAAGAAGCAAGCTTACTCGCATCTTCATTAACAGAGTTAAAGAACGTCACGTTTTAGTCGGTGGTGTCCATGAATCTACATCATCTCCAAGGTGGAGGTGGGCTATCCATGAAGGTCAATCAATCAGTATGAGAATGTGTGTATATTACATTACATATATATGTTGAATATATAAATAAAACCTGTGACAGCAACATTGTTGTTACCTGAAACAAAAATAAAAAATATATTTATTACATGTAATATTGTCCGTAAAAAAGAAGTGCGCACAGTCGTAAAGTTAACGGAACATTTGGCAGGGTTTATTTATGTCTCGAATCTAGCTTTTAACGTTAACCGTTTCCTCTAAATAATTCTACGCAATATAAATGTACTCTTGTTAGATATTACGTTTGTTTTTCTAAGTAAAAAAAAAACAGAAAAAAAACTCATACATTATTAATTACATTTTTTTAATGCTAACTGCTACTTTTTAATTTAGTATCGTTATTACAAATAATAATGTTACTGTTGGTAATGTTACTGGTGTACAGGGCTTTTTGCAAGCTCGTCTGGGAAGGTACCACCCACTCAGCAGATATTCTATCGCAAAACAGCAGTACTTGATATTGTTGTCTTTCGGTTTGAAAGATGAGTGGGCCAGTGTAATTACAGGCACGAGGGACATAAAATCTTAGTTCCCAAGGTTGGTGGCGCATTGTCTATGTAAGCGATGGTTAACATTTCTTACAATGCCAATGTCTAAAGGCGTTGGTGACCACTTACCATCAGGTGCTCGTCCACCTTCCTATTCTATACAAAAATAATAATAAATAAACGTAAAAAATCGATCTTATGTGTTTTTTATTAAATGCTATAATTTAATTTTGGTATAATTATATACATACAAATTATGTTTACTATTATCATCCACTTAATTGAAATAGCAGATCTTCAAAATAGCATAATGTTATTAGTAAATGTTTGCTTTATGAATTGTATATGATGAGAGACCGCGTATTTCAAAATATAAACACAGACCGACTAACCTTATTATTGAAAATTGCATTTCATTAACTGGCTTTGTTGACGCGATGCGATAAATTAAAAAAAATATATACCATTCGTTTGCAAAAACGCTGTATGACGTTAATTTGTGTTTAATGTCAAATAAACATATCTAAAAAACCATATAAATACAGATATAGATATTAATGAGCGACTGTAGAATTTCGTATATGGTTAACCTCAACATAATGAATGTCAAATCAGATAAAATATATTATCCTAATAACAAATATGCTTTGTTATCATATGAAAAAAATATTTTCTAAGACATATTCTTATTGTCTCCACTTGTGACGGGACGGGTTCATTTTCACCCAGCAAATCAGAATTGCGATTCAACGGGGAAATGTTGCTAGCATTCTCGCCACCATTCCAAGCGTACTATTGCAGTAGTAAATTATTAGCAAATTTTGATTTTTATATAATTATTTAAGTTTTTAATATGAATAATGATTATGTTTCGTTGCTGTAATGTACATTAGTGTAATATTCCATACATTATATTACGCAATTACTAATGATTGCGTTTGATTCCTAAACAATGCTTCACACGTCCAAACAAAGAACGTTACACACTATAATGAGATAATTTGAATAATTGCATTTGATTTATAAGGTTCACTGCTAACTTTATTAATACATGTTTTGATATAGATAAAAGAATATTAATTTTAAGTTTCGATTTTAATAATTTATTTTTAAATTATACGAATGTATTTGGAAGTATATATTGTCAGTATATTCAATTTATACTTATAGCAAATTATTTAAAAAAAAAAACAAACATTTGTGCAATAGGATTTTTAAAATTTTAAATGATATCAAATTGAATGTTTGAACATTCTAGTGACGTGAATAAAAATGTATGTGAAATCACAATTCAAAAGCGTCTTGGACAAACATATGCTCAGTATTCCAAAACACGTTGATAAAACAAAAGGAAGTGTTTTTCAAACACGTGCATAGAAACAATTCGCGTATGTCGATGTGGTTAGAGTAACCGGGTCAAGTGTGTGCAGAATAAACGGTATACACCAATTACGTAAACAAGCATACACCGAATCACCCGCCGTGTCATGATAACCATGTTTTCGTCTTTAAACGCCAAGTATAATTCATTATGTTACGCCATACAATCTCTTTTATGGTTTCTTGCAATTAAAAAAAAAATGAGTAAATATACAAATCATCTTATTCTAAAATTATATCTATTGTGTAAGATTTAAATTAGCACATACATATTGTATCAAAATAGTATTTTAATGTGAATTATTGAAAAATATTTTTTTACACTGTTATTTAGCTTGAGCTGTTAGTTCCAACACCAGTTTTTGTCCAAAATACTTTGGGTCAAATTTAGAAATTAATTTTTTTTTCATACTTTAAAAAAAACTCCTAGCATAGACAAGAATGATTTCCTAAGACTGTAATGTCATTAAGATATGTTAACTACAATTTTATCTTTAAACATTTTGTTACTCAAGCGCCAAGCAACAACACACCGAAGTGCACTTCAGCTAAATATTAGCGTTTAAAGCTAAATTTTATGCAAAACTATTTAATATGTTTTGCTAACGTTTCGTATGGAGATGTTTTGTTTAAAATGACCCTGATGTTGAAATATATGAAATACATCTGATCTAAGAAAGTGTTCAAAACAATTGCAAGGTGATGTGTTAGAGGTATATGTGTATTCCTCCAATCCGCATTGGAGCAGCGTGGTGGAATAAGCTCTAGACCTTTTCCTTAAAAGGGAGGAGATGCCTTAGCTCAGCAGTGGGACATTAACAGGCTGTTACTGTGTAAGAGGTCTTATGGTAATGGTTATATTGACAAACCAAAGGTTAAAGGGCCATATTAATATACTAATAAATTAATATATTAATTATACCTGATTTGCCTGTCCTTTTGTAATGCATAATTTAATGCGCTGCAAAATTCAATCCGACTTTGTAACAATATATATTTGCATTGAAGTAAAATACAAAAAAATGCCTCAGTGCGCCATAGTAAACCGCAAAAAAAATTGACAGTTTGTATTCTTTAGTTTCATTAGAAATTGTGTAGTTTTGTTTTTTAAAATGCCGATATTCATTCGTCTTCCGCTTCGTCATTAAAAGTGTTTTCGTATCAATTATGTTGTAGTATTTTTGTTTAAAAGCAATTCGAATTGCTTCGAATCGAATTGTTGAAAAACGCATTGTAAATTAAAGCAATTGATAATGTCTAGTGCGCTTATGTTTTAGGAAGCTAATAATTCTGTCCACTTATTTGACTATATATTTTGATCATTGTAACTATTGGTGATCGATATCGAAACCATAACAGATGAATGATAAATTTTCTCAAAGCATACATTTCTTCAAGCAAGAATATTATTTAATTATTATGAGTTACTATATACATCTACATTCTCATAAAAATTCATTTCATTTTACCAAATGAACTTTATCTTTAAGAAAAATACATGAGATGGACGATAAGAATTTGTCCCTATAAAATAAACACGATTTTTTCGATACAATTTAATAGCAACAGCTTAGGAGCAGGAATGAATTGTTTGACGTACATATGCCGTACATACTTCCTTTCGACAGTGTATTGGAAAACTATCGAAAGGAAGTAAACGACTACAAAAATAGTGGCACGATCTACCTCTTATTTAAATGTAGATGCTTAACCTATCTTTGCCTCTAATATAAAATATTTAATTAAGATATGAATAGTATAGATTCAAAATTTGTAATTGTGATAATGCATCATGTCTTTTTGTTTTTATGTTCTAAAAATATTTCTGGGTTTTCATTTTTTATTCTACATCGGACTGACTCGGTTTTGCATATCACGCTCTGATTACTGCGCTAGTTTTGCGAACTTCACTGAATATTTTTTTTGCGTATTCGGCGATGCTCTTTTTACCAGTCATTACATAAGTATAAAATAAAATATCATTGAATATAATTGTAGATCATATTAAAATTATGTAAATCTATTTTATTCCGATATAATAATTCACGAACCTAGTAAAATGTGAATAATTTCGGAATTTAATAAATTATATCATTTTGTAATTACAAGCTGTACTTGAAAATAAAAAAATAAACTAAAATGTGTTTCAAATATAAAACTGTCTAAATTCGTGATCATCTCAGTAGGTCGAGCGTCTTCAATTCTGTTATAGATTCCGTTACATTAAATACTTCCGCTTAAATCAACATCCTTGTAATCAAAATATTAATTCGTATTTTATGAATACTTTCTAACATTATTTCACATAAATAAATAACGTAATGTACAAAGCAGCTAACACCTTTAGCGCTATTTATAATGTTTTAGATGTCCATATATTGGCATCTGCGATGATAATTTTAAATTTTAAAAGTCAATTTTTTTTATTTTATTTAATTCATCACATGCTCGACGGTGAAGTAAAACCTCGTGAGGAAACCTTTATATGACAGATGAAATTCTGCCACGTCTATAAACCAATCCGTGTTAGAGAAGCGTGTTAGATTAGGCTCCAAGTTTTTCTGCAAGAGAAATTGATCCACTATATTGAATTAAATAAAAAACCCAGCTAGAATAAAATCTAAACATTACATCAAATCTTTTGTACTGTCGACCTGTTCAATTTGTTTTCCTCGTCACAAAACGAACAAAAGCTGCTGGAAAAATGTATCCTTTCAAGCAAACGTTGACGTTACTTCGAATATTTCAATGTCAAAAAATCGTATGATTAATATGAATTAGCTACACATTTTATTAATACTCATGTATTGGTATATATGTATATTTATTTAGGATCAAAGGTTATTCAATGAGTAAATTGAATGTGCTCAAAGCATGGGAACGAGGATCAAATAGTGTCACGTCGTTTATATTGACTCATGACATCAATAATTTTCATAAATACAACGCAGCGATTTTAATTAAAGGCAAAACATGGTCGTTATGTATTTAATATGCAATATTGTAATGAAACGAATTGAAATACATTACATACTATGTAAACTGGTGGAAAATTATTCATTTATTAATTTATTCTTGTAACCTATTTCAAAAAAATGTTTTGGTCTACATTACAAATTAAAACAATGCTATTTTATTAAACCTAAGTTAATTTATAAAATATAACCTAGAAAACATAAAATATAAGAATTTAAAATATAGAAAGAATAACAAAAAAAGATAAATAAATAAAATAGTAATATATGTAGGTATATTTAATTACTATCATTGTAACGGTGGTAATAATTAAATACATATTAATTCAAATTTACTTTGAATCTAAACTACGAGTACGACAACCACTATTAAAAAATAATAAAACTCTCTTTGAACGCTCAAATCAAAACTTGGTTCCATAAAGAATAAGTAATTACATTAAAAGAGGACAGTTGTGAAACCCGAGCTTTTACTTTTTCAAGAAATAATATAATTCTATAGATTCGTCGTGGTATATTTAGTGTGACGATTATGCGAAGTATTAAAAGAGAATAACATTTAATTATCGAATGACCACGGTCGCTTTACTTTAATGTGTTTTTATAGATTTTTCCGCTGTCAATTAAAATTTTGCTTCCAGTTTCATAGCAAAGTTTATTTTGGTTGAGAGCTATTCTTACATATTAACGTATCAGTTAAAACTGCCTGCTTAATTCTAGTAGCTTATAAGTCCTAAATTTAAATCAAAACAGTGATCTAATAAAAGTGTTTTTTTTTTATAGAATAGGTTAGGACGAGTAAATGGGCTACCTGATGGTAAGTGGTCACTAAAGCCCTTAGAAAGATGTTATGTGTGTTACTCATCCTTCAAACTATAGCTATTATAGAAAAGTTAGATACATACAACCAGTGCTTCGGGAAGTCTTTGCGTTCGATCTATCTACTATAAGTTCAGATCTGACTATGAGAAATCAACTACACCATACAAAAAATGAGACAATTAAACAAAAATATTAAACACGACTGGCATACTGCCGCCACATTGATTTTCTTCAACGTATTGTATGTTTGCGATGAACGTGTCCGATGTATAGAGACCATTAACACCTTTTAAGTAGAATTCCTACACTCGATATAGAATAGAGGTGCCGCGGAAGACGGCACGCTTCAAAGCATTTAGGTTTTCGTGCTTCTAGGTCTTGTACAAACAAGCAATTAAAATTAATAAACAACTCGTTCGATATCACTCCAACACCAGCTTTAATAGTACCCGGTATTGATGTTAATAAGACAACATAATATATCACTTCTCCGAAATATTTTCTTATTTATTTGCAAAAATAAACAAGAAAATACACGTTAATTATATCCAGTAGCCCAGTTTCACGTGACACACTTCACCATCGTTACAACGTGTCGTATATCCTAATTAAAAACGCTATTAAAAATTATTTATCGAATTTTCATTTATATACTCGTAATATTTATGTAGTGCAATGAAATAACCTGTTTTTATCGTGTCAATGTCTTTATACTCATCAAGTTTTTGTTGATAAGATCAACCTACATGAATGGTAATTGATGATACTCATAGTTTTGCAAAGTTTCTGTCACATTATTTTTATATTTAATTTGCTGAATAGTTTTTACATACTACCCTCAAACACACTTGTATTGATATTAATATATTACTGTTCTCTTTGCTTCGCTTCTAATGTAAGGGTCATACAAAACTGTCTACCGAATATGTAATATTTACTTCGATCACTAATAGGTATAGTTAGGAGATAACTTGATCCGTACAACGGCGTTGATAAAAAACGACGAGCGTTTATTTAAAACTGCCATTTTTTGTGGATAGAAACGTAAAGTAATTAATTCATTATTGGCGCGACCTGTGATTTGTTAAATGAGTTTAATTATAGTATTTGGATTTTTATTCGGTATTCTATTTTTAAAAAGACAAATTTGAGTTTTTTTTTAAATCACTTTTAGAAGTGAAACTGATTTTATATTTATGCTAAATGTGGTATACATTTTAAATGGAAGCTCATTTTATACTGGTTGGTTGTAAAAAATGGATTTTTAGTATTATATTCAGTCGTTTTATTAGTTTTATTGAATAATCGTAGTAATGATAACGTACTCGTTATCGTAATAAAAGAAAGATTTAATTTGACATTCATCAAATAAATATAACCTTTTTTTTGTTCTTAATCTAACATCACTCGCCGATACCATACATTTATGACTAAGTTCACCAAAGATAAAAAAACTGCAATAGTGGTACAAGGTATTTGAAAATGTTTTCATAATATGGCACAATCAAATGTGAATACTGCAATTTAGCGATAGATATCTCTTCAGACACATTTCTCTACATTCATAAAGTTTAGAATTATTATATTCCTCGAAATCATATTTTATAAATCTTCGAAAATTTGGAAAAAAATATATAGGTAAACTCATTTTGTACGCTTACAAATAAATAGACATAATCGGCTTATTTAATACAAGTGCAGTAATCATGTACAATACGATTATTCTATTAGCACACGATAGCCTCGTCCTATCGCCATGACACGTTTACCAACTACGGGTCAATTTATGTTGAACGCGACCACACTATTGCTACATCCATTTTGAATTATTGATACTACTGCCTATAAATATTGGATTTATACATACATAAGGTTTTTACTTTTACTAACTGCTTTATTGTGCGAAAAAAGCTAAAAATAATAAAATTTTTCCATAACGTCAAACTTGAATTATAACAATTTTCATCAAAATCGGTTCAATGGTTTAGCCATGAGAGCGTAACAGACAAACAGATAGACAAAGTTACTTCCGCATTTATAATATTAAGTATGATATATGATAAATTGAAATGTAGTTCTGTAAGAACAATCTCGGACATGATCGCGTAATGTCAGAAACTGATATGCGACATTCACTGTAATAAGTATAACATTTAAAGGACATACGTATTAAAATAGCGTATCATCTTAAGTTAATTCAACATTTTATTAGTGAGTTACGAAATGAGTTCTTCCCGTACATTACAGTCTGGGATAGTAGTTTCAAAACATCAACGATATACAAGTATATTCATAAAAATATGTACACGTGAAATAAACTCAACTTTAATCATTGTGCTATATGGAATTTTATATCGACATAAATGTCAATTTGTTATTAATCATATAAAAACGAATATAAGAATATAATCAAACTTAAGTACAATCAACAACTATTATAAATCGTCTATTTAAATAAAAAGGTGTTGTTTCCATGTAATAAATTTAATTAATGCCTTCGATGAAAATTAATTCTATTTATAGATAAATAAACACAAATCGCTTTGAAAAATTGCAGTCTGTTTAACATCGACTTCGCGCAGAATCAATTAAAGGTCGTCGGCAGCTTTAGGAACGAAATGGAAATAGCAATTTAGTCGCAATAAAATTCCAATTATAATATCTCTTTATATCTCTACTTAGGTGCTATAAAATCAATACAAGAAGGAAAACCTAATAAGTATTAGACTTTCTTTCGTGTATATATATATAGATAATCTATATAAGTTATCTACAACTTCCTATTCAAATTTTTTATGCATTGATATATAAATATTATACAGAACTATTTATTACTCTTTAGGTTGTTTGTATTTTTTTTCATGAAATAGGTAGGCGGACTTGCAAATAGGCCACCTGGTAAAAAGTGGTCATCATTGCTTATAGACATTGGCGATATAAGAAATATTAACCATGCTTACATCGCCAATGCGTCACCAACCTTGGGAACTAATATGTTATGTCCCGTGTGCCTGTTATTACACTTGCTCACTCACCCTTCAAACCGGAACACAATAATACCAAGTACTATTGTTTTGCGGTAGAAAATCTGATGAGTGGGTGGTACATAACCCGACGGGCTAGCACAGAGCCCTACCACCAAGTAAAATAATACTCGTAAATAGAACATAAATGAAGTACAACAAGGAAGTATTAATACATTTATATATTTAACAAATTAGATCACTTCATATTTAAGTATATTTTTACTAGCGTATAAAATTGTAAGAGTTATAAATTTATCCAACGTTACCCAGAGCAACTTTAAACTTGCAAGAAACGACTTCACAGTTAATTACTTTGTATCCAGTTAACAAAGTGCTAACTTATAATATATTCAGGTCTTTTGTTAGCTTGATTAATTAATTCATAATACATATTTAATTAACCGTCTCTTGTGTTTTACACATTTTTATAGATATACTCAAACAAACCTTAAAAGTTTTTATTAGGGCTTTCAGTTTTTTAACCTTTCGTAAAAATTAAAAAGAAACGAGCTGGCGCTACGTTTTTTGTTATAAAAGTAAAACTGTTTATGTTTCAGTATAAAGTTTATTTTATTTTAAATGTAAAGCTCAGTTCACGTAAATTATTTTCATGATGTATCTTATACGCTACACAGTAACAGAATATTTACAACGTATTATTTTTTTAAATTAAATTTAAAAGTTCGACGATATTCAATTAAGAAATAAAATCTTGTAACAGAATAAACATCTCCACAGCTTGCTTCTCTTGCATAAATAAAAGCGCAAACAAATTAGTACTTAGTTGAAAAATATATTTAATGAATAAACCCGAGTTGTGATACAAGAGGCGATGCCCGTCACTCGCCTGTACAATTAGGCAAGTTCTGGAGGAGTTGGAAATTTCTCAATGCTTCGCAGGCATTTGTTATATATCTGACGTTCCACAGACAATATTTGAATTTAATTTTAAAATGAATAATAATAAACTATTTTGCTTGACTTTTTAATATTTTCTTAATGTAATATGAAAGCTATGTCCGTATTTAATAAAAACTATTTATTCTTTATTATTTATTTTAATGAAAGAGATTTCAAAAAAATTAACAATTTTAAGAAAAAATACAGTAATAAAATATGAAAAAATATATTTAAACATAGATAAAAATCAATTATATAATAAAAAAAAATAATTACTGTATCTGTTCTGTCCTTTAATACGTACATTTCTAATAATATTTTACTTTGTCGATAAAGTCGGAGCGTCCCATAAATTAAGAGAGCACGAACGTACCAATATAATTATCTTTTTAGTGTCGTCGAAACAACTTTAACCAAAAATATCCGGTCGTTAGTCGCCTCGCCCCAGGATTAAAATTAGTTAACGGTTTGAACTTAGTTAAAATTCAGGCGGTTAAAGTGACTTGATTTGTTTAAATATGTACATATATTCTATATGTGTGTTCGTGTTTTTGGATGAAGATAAAGCTTCAATAAAGTATTTTTATATTTTATTAAATCGATCGATAGTTTTAAAGAATTCCAATTTTATTTTTAACAACTATTGTTATTAAAATTTCATCACTAGATTTCGTATTAAGTGCTGTATTAACGTCTGTATTATAGTTTAGTGACAACTTATTCTATTTTATCTTATATTAACAGGGCTTAATATGCATGATCCACCATTTCCTCGTTCGACTGTTTCATTGGTTTATGAGAAAAATGGGGACCAGTGACTAGGAGCCGAAATTGACCAAGAGGATATTATTATCCACCAACCCACAGTGTCGTGATGGAATACGTACAAAATCTTCACTTTTTCTCTGAGAGGAGACCATAATTCAAGAAATTTATAATACTTATTAGGGCTTAATAAACATTTTCTACAACAAAAAATCCCCAATGATCATGAACCAGTGAAAGAAAGCTTTATAACGCCACAACATTTTTTATATCAATTAAACAACTATTGTCCAGTTCCATTCGCGTTGACAATGTAATTTATTTTCAGAGATGTATTTTATTTATTTTCCGTGAAAAAATGGCCGTGCTTAAAACCGGGACGCAGACTATCTATCTAGATGTTTTCAGTGATTTATTTCTGTCATTCCAAAGAGTAGATATTCCAAACGCTTCGTTTTTTAATATTACATTATTTCTGCTTTTATTTAACAAACATTTATTATTGTAGTTTGAAATAAATTTATTTTCACGAAAAATGTTTTGATAGTTATGCTGCAGAAAATATTTTAAGCTAATAAATCTTTCAATCTTAAACATTATTCCATGCGTATTAAAAATTGAAGTCACTTGCAGGACATTTTTCATTTTATAGCAACATCGTGTTTATTTAAATATTTATAAAAAATGTAATTTGTAGTTACATTCTGTCTTCGGTAGGTTTCAATTGTTTTGTCAAATAACGCCTATTGTTTATTTTAATTTTAGGTATTGTATCCACATTGAATATAACTGTTATCAGATCATATTTCAATCAAAGACAAATAGTTTAAGCCTTTATAGTGAAAAGATTATCGTAACAAAAGTTTGAACAATAGACTACATCTAGGCAGCTATTATAGACTTGAAATAATAACAATAATATAGTTTGTTGTATTTTTAATATCCTTCCAAAGATCGCCAGTTTAAAAGCATGTATGAACTAACAAATACGACATTGTCTTGGTTTAAATATACCTAGATGCTAAATACAATGGGACCTTCAAATTGTAGTTCTGCAACACATAGTCAAAAAAATAAAACTTTTAACTGATATAGAAAAGATAGGCCTATCGCCTCCAGACCATTTCAAATAACAAAATACAATTGTGTATCTATTTTTGTCAATTAATAAGTAATTGTTATTGAAACTTTTATATCCTACTAATATCAAAAATGTGAAAATTTGTTACTCTTGAATGAATACTCTTGAAAACCGACTGGACGGGTGTGGATGAAATTTAGAATACTGATAACTTGTATCCTTACTAAATACATAGGCTAACACCAGTCTCCCCCTCACTCGGCCAAAGCCGGCAGAAGCCAAATTCCATACACTTCCAAAGATGCAAATTGCTTTCCTAGATTTATTGGCTTGCTATCTTTGTCACATAAATAAATGAAGCTAATATAACGTGTATAAGAAAAGAAATATAGTTACACGTGTTAAAAGAAGATTAAAAACATATCATTGCTATTTAATCAATTAAAATTTTTCTTTTTTAAATGAAAAGATTTTTATTTCATTTTATTATTTTTAATAACATCAGTTACCTGTTAGGTGCCCCAGCGAATAAAGGCCCATAAATTTAGCCGGGGAAAAAATTAAGAGGAGCCATTCCGCTCGGAGGCGGCCTTAAAAAAAGTGTTTTGGAATGTCTGATTAAAACGCGTACCATTCCAAAGCCACTCGTGTGGCTAGATTCGTTTCGGACGACTTTATTTTTCTGCTTTTCATTGCGCTAATCGAATCCAATGAGGTTTTTTTCGGTGCAACGTGACAGGTGAATAGGAAAAGGTACTCGTTATTACATAACTGACTGGCGCGTTATTCGCTCGGTCTTTGTTCGACAGAGATATTTCATTTACGAATGGCTTCACTTCAAACGTTATTGGATTATACTGTATGGAAAATTTAAAAAAAAATATTTAAAATTAGTGTGGTAAGGTGAGTACATCCCTTATATTAATAGTAGAGTAACCAGTAAATGTCTCACTGCTGGGCAAAGATTTGTTCTTATCTTAAGAATAATGCTTGGATCATATTCCACCACGCTGCTCCAGTCCGGTATGTTAGATACACATGTGGCAGAATAGCCAGAGAGCCAAACTCTTGGTCATAATATTTTCCTTCTTTGCTAAGCACGAGATGAACTATAAACTTGAATTGAACACTCAAAACTTAGTAATATTTGCCATCATTTAAATCCATGATCACCGATTAAGATAGACGTTTTCTAAACAATGTGCCATCTCCGTTCATTTATTACAAATATAAATTGTATTACGAACATTTATTAATAAGAAACATTTCTTAAAATATATTTCTCTTTCAAAGAGGACAACGGAAGAAACTGCAACAAAAACTTAATATGAGTCGCAACTTACAAAGGCATTATCTCATTCTTTAGATGTAAACAAGCACTCGTTGATATCAGAACTTGTTAATGTACTTTCCGTAGACAACGTTATAAATTCGTTCTTCGTCGAGTTTCTTTAGCCATTCTCTTAGCGATGTTACTTACGCCCATTCCAGTTCCCGCGGTACTTCATAAAGGACTCGCTAAGGGTGTGTTTATATTGTTAACAGCTTATTATAATAACATTTTGTTTATTAATAATAATCGTCATTTACAATAATAATATACGGCCTTACTTATAAATATTGCTTAATGGTTGATTAGTTTAACAATGCAGTGTCTTCTTCTTTCGAATGTAAAATCAATAATGACCAGAAAGAGAGAAAGTGTGTGTTAAACTAAAAATCCTAAAAAACTAAGCAACATTTATAGGTAAGGCCGGTACACTCTAAAACTAAGAATATATTAACATATTTTTCATTTCATTTCATTAATAAAAAAAAAACAATGCATATAATAAATTTAGTTTTGTTTTACTTGAACTAGTTATTTTTTTTTTTAGTTTAACTCTCTTGCCTAACTTTAGGCATGTTTTTATCAATCTGACTTGACGAAATTATGAATGAGTCCTAAGAGACTAGAGCACCTCTGCTTTAGTGCACTCCATTAAAACCACATGTGCCGCGTCACATCGCGACTCTGCGCTTATGCGGTCGCTCCCCAAAATACTATTACGATATATGCAAGTAATACATTTAAGTTCCTATTATCATAATATTATTGCTACATTTGTACCATTTTAACGTATGATTTACGATTAAAAAAAAAAAAAAACAAACAATATATTCAAACTGGCGAACGCATCATACACATCTGAGTTCGGACGGTGGTCGAAATTCGTACACCCTAATCATAAATCAGCAAAATATATTTTGCATGTTTCGAACTTTTTTTTCTATTCTTATTTCCAATTTTTCATCGCTTGTCAAAAAAAGAAAATTCGGTCGACAAACAGAAAATGTTTTCTCTAGATTAGACTAGACTTTTACAAACACTTAGGAATCGTAATATAACAAGTTCGTTGCGATTGAATGATTGAAAAACAGATTAATGTTTTTTTTATTTATTATATTGCAAATGTAAACCCACGATTATTTGTCGTGGTGGAATATTATATAATAATTAATTCATAGGAATAAATATAATATTTGAACAAATTTAAATTTAAATTATCAGTTCATTTATACAAAATGATTATAATTAATTGCTTGATTAAAGATTGATATGTATCTGAGTAAATAAATCAATCTAGTTAAATAATTTCGACTGTTTTATGTTTGGCTTTTCAGCGTTAATGTGATTAATGTATCTATCAAACTGATATTCGAATGAAATTGAAATTTGCATTGGATTCAATATTACAATTTGATATACCGTTTATATTTAAACATTTCTCTAAGCAAATTAATTTTCAATAACTATAATTTACGAGTTCGGATTGCTCAGTACTTAAAGTACGTCAATCGTAACCGCGTGTTGCGTGTTCAATCCCGGGGAAGTACCACTAAAATTTAATCGTGTATAATGTGTGTAGAGGAAATCATGAGGAAACATACACGTGTCAGATGAGAATCTGCTAAATGCGTGCTAGTCCACGCTGCGCCATACGTATTGGAGCAGCATGGTGGAATAAGCTCTATAACATATCTTCAGAAGTATTTATTTTCCAGCAATTTAAAATAATTGCCCACACTTATATACATATAAATAAATAATACCTTATTGTCAATATTTAACTGATTTAATTGAAACTGAATTTCTAAGTAATTTATCTAATAACTCAAACTAGAACTAACACTAGTCTCGATAATTCGAGAACAAACATATTTCCGTAAACAAATGACAAGTTCGAGTCGTCTGTGATAATTTGTTTGCGCCCGCGGTGCGCTACGCTCCGGCATGTTTGTGCGCCGTTTCATAATATTTATACTACGGGATCAACTCAACGATTTACAGCGACTGCCTAGTTCAGAAATGTCATTAGGATAAATCACCTTCAATTTAATACACCTACTTCATATATCATACGTAGTATCTCAGAGAAAAATACGATTCTATTCGGAGTATATTTTCGAAGGAAACTTTCTTATAACACATTTATAAATGTAATTTACATCTATAAATAAAATAGATATGAAGAACTCCATCTCTTAAATAAATATTTTATAGAATAAGGAAAAGTAGATATTTGTTTGTATTTTTTTGGATTCATATAGAACTTTCACATTACGATAAGTTATAGGGTCAGGTTTTTTATTACTTATGTTTTTATATTTTTTGAGATCTTTCGTCAAAGTAATCGGAGAACATATCAATTCATGCGTTTTTTGAACTAATAAAGGGTCAGACAATTCTAAATGTTGGTACCATATTGCATTGTATGTATGCCACATTGCAATAAGATGAATACACCTTCCATGAAAACTGTTCATTAATTACCAGATAGCACTTTAAATTATTAAATAAAATTCTTCTGGCTTCTAAAATATTTTCAATTAATTAATTATACTTAAAATTAAAATAAATTACAACATAACGGTGATTCCAGCGTTTTATGAACAATGTGCGACATGACACCTGCTAAGTGTGTGTTCTAGTATTACATTAAAAAAATGCGTCGGTAGCACACGTTGTGACCGAGATAAATTAAAGCGGTATTTTATTGGCCTTAAACATCTATAACTGCGCACCAGTTTATTGCAGGTGATAGAAGTTTGCGCAAGCCTGTCCTGTTAAGTATCACCTACTCATCTTGAATCTTTCACTAAACATCAACTCTGTTTATTACTGTGTTACGGGTTAAATAAGTGAGTAATTACAGACACAAGGGAACATATTAAGTTCGAAGATCTCATAGATAACGGCGCGTTCATTTTAAGGAATCATGGTCATTTCTTATATTTACTATTGTAAATAAATTTAAAAAAAAAACACCAATTTCTAAACACCTATTTTTTTATAATTGTTGCATATACGTTTTATTAAAATATATACAAAAATAAAAAACTATTCAAGGATATAATCCAATAAATAAATACCATACATAGAACCAAGGTATTATTTAGGTTTCAAATTACATTCGAGTCCAGCCTCATGTATAAAATATATTTTTGGATAACAAAATAAGGTCATTCCAATTAAAAACTAAAGGTGACAAAATTTTAAATGTTGGTATTTTAACTTAAAACTTTATTACTTTACCAAATCGTGTTCCACTCGCAATATATTCGATGGAAGTTTAAAGCAAATTTTCAACTAGGTTTCGTGAAATATAAACGATGCTCTCGTGGCTGCGCTCAGCCTAACTGCCGATAAAAGATTTAACGGGTTCACGAGCAAAGACATCAAAAACGGCAAACCGCTATGAGTACCTATAATTTAGGTTAAGATTATTCTGCTACAAATGCTTTCACTGAAATAAAATGGTTGTAATTAAATACAAGCCAAGAGGTGATAAAGCAAATTTAAGAACGTAATTTGAAATTAAATTTTATTATTTTCGGTCTTCAAAACGACGGTGATTAGTACTTTGTGAAATAAAGTATAAAGATCCATAAAGTCTGTAGGGTCTGCTTAAAAATGCGGCATAAAACGAAGTAGAGAACAACACAAAGAGCGCTCGGAGAAAAAATAGGTTCGAATGGCTCCCTTTCTATTGCATAAATCTGAAAGCAGTCTCTAATTGAATATTCTCTTTACGTAATGCCATCTTATTTCACCCTTTTAAAATAAAATATAGGCTGAAAGCGAAACATGTAAATTTTATCGTGTCTGGGAGGCCGCCCGACGGGACTAACTTGATTTTTTTTTCACTAGACAAGGTAAAGCCAGAAACTTGGCTCGTATTTTCCGCTAAAAGTTTCCCTATTGCGATGTTCGTTGAATACTTTTGTGACTTGTGGACTGAGTTATAAAAGAATGGCGTATTGTGTAGAGGCGGTCAAAGCTAACAAATGATTGCGATCTCTTTCGAGGATTTTTTGAACTTAATTTGCCAAGGAAAGTTTGTGAAACGCACAGGCTTTCATCAAAGAGACACAACTACTTTATTTGTACAAAGTGTTTTGAACTAGCCTAAGATCAAATGGAAAAATAAAGTCAATTTACTATTATATAACACGTACTAAGTATATTTCATTAATTCAAAAACGCAAATCTGTTCATTTCCACGAATATTACTCAGACTTTAAAAATATAACGATTTCACGCTTTTTGCTTAACGTTTTGCATGATTGCTTCGTGATTAGATCTGTGAGAGTAACTTTACCGAATATTTTCTACGTACTTTTTAAAAAGTCTGACTTTAGAATGTCTTAAAATGTACTGAGATTATTTAAATTTAAATTTAATTGCATGTATTTTTATTCATTATAAATATTTTAGGAGAAACGAAAATAGATCGTATTTCTTCTTAACAAAACTAAAAGCATAGAGAATGAAATTCAACACGGTTTTTGAATAAAATACAAGATTTATACCATCAACATGAAAATATATTTTTCGCGAAATACCTGTACCGTATAAAAAGAACTTTTATAATAGAGAAGTCAGTGATGAAATCCGTGCGGCATAAATATAGATGACGTTGGATCTGCGGAGCTAGGTCGCTTGCTTCGTGGTTGCCTTTCACTATGATAATATTACTAAACCGCTTTATAACCGCCGTACGCTAGATTTGAATTACGTTGTAACTAATTGTTTTAAAATATTGAGAAATAAATGTATAATTATTAGATTTAGAAGCTTCAAGAACAATAATATCTTTAATTTTATTACTTTTATCTATGACAGTTTGTGTTATATATGTTGAAAAAACGATTATGATTGCTAAATTCTTGGCATTGTAGTCTTATCAAAATTTATTATAAAATTATACTCTATGACTTTCAATCTAAAATCTAAATCTAATTATTTTTGGATATACATTTAAACTATTAAGTATTTTCATCGATTATATGGGGATCCGGCGAAATTTTCATTAAAACTCCCTTGAAACAAATAAATTAAATCATCATCAATCATCAGAAAATTACATAAAGAAACTTACAAAAAAGTGAATAGCTTTGTATTGATTCCTCGACCTTGGGATAGGAGCAGAAGCATAACTTAATATACTCGTAATAGGTATATAAACAGAGAAATACGAAACACAATTGTAATAACCATACAATACAATTGTAATAATCAAGACCATCCCACTCTTGAACAGTGATGTGGAATACGCTTTAAGCCTTGTCTTTAATTTACAGGAAGATTTTGCCCACTTTTTCTTGACTAAAAAAAACAACTTGTTATCAACTATACAATCTCGATGTATAAAAGGCAATTCCCTCTGACTAGGTATTGTATATATGTCTTAACTGACTGACTTTGAAAGTAAAACTTTAACTACAAGACATAGGAACTTAAAGTTTGGGTGAGACCTACGTCGTACTCGTAATGCAATAAGACAGGATTTTGCGAAATTTTGTTTTCAAAGGAACGCAGCAACCCCTTCATCTTTGACTTCATCCAACCTACCGTTCATTGTTTTGAATATACCGAAATAAAACTACATTTATTATAACTTATAAAGTTAAATGATGGTAATAGCGCGTATTTTACATATGCTCTTGAAATTATTATAAACGTGTCGCACTGCAAACGGACGTCTATATATTTTGTTACAATTCCGGGAGCGACGCCAACTTTTAGATCTAGTATATTATTTAACAATTAAATAATATATAAAAATTTCATAAACAATTGAATCAATCTTTAATTAAATCAATTTATAAATGAACAAGAATAAAAACAAAAAAAAACAAATATTACATTTTTATAGTTCAACACAAATGAATTTTCCATTATTAATATAGACAGAGCAAATGTAATACGATTCTAATATTTACACAATCACGACGATTAACGTAAAACCTGAGCGATATATATAAGCTCGTAATGTGTTATTTAATATGGACCAGTTTGTGCCAACGTGCCAACAATGAACGCATGGCTTCCGACGATAAAACAGCTGCCGGCTTTGTTACACAAAATACACCTATGCTATAACTAACTGACTCGATATTCATCGATGGTAAGTGAATTTGGCATTGCATTTGTTTTATGAATATCCAACTTTTCAAAAATGGTTAGTATTATTTTGTTGAACTCATTTCACAATTTGTAAAAAAATATGAAATCATGTTTTTTTATATGTGAGATATATATAATTATTGGCGCGTCTTGGAAAAACCGACTCCTATACCGTGGAGGCGTTGGTATAGGACAGTAAGGCAGGCTTGACGTTCTCTTGACTTGACTTTTTTCTTGGCTTGACTTGACGGCTTGACTTCTCTTTTTTTTTATAAAAAAACATTCAATAACCATCTATTTCAATTTCATTCGTCGGGTTTCCCGTAATGACCATATTTTTACCTTTATCTACACAAAACAATGACAACATGATGAACAGTAAAATCACAGGTATCGATTGATAAGAATATTCAAAACAAATGTGTCCTAGCAAACACTTTGATTCCGAGAATTATAGACAAAGTCCGTATTCCCTAATGACGTTAATGTTTACTGTCATAATGGATTCACATCGCATGCCGGAAACTGTATGCAGCTGATTCAATTGATCCTCCCACATAGCTATTACATTATTTTATTTTACGTTATATTGCAAACATGATATGTATCAAATAATGTCACATTAAAAAATAATTTAAAAAAAAGAACCGATATGTTTATTATTACTCTGTTTACAAAGAAGTAATCAAAAAGAATAAAGACATTAATCTAGTACAAAATTAATCTTGTAATTGAAATTTGATAGATAATTAATTGATTTCATTTGACTGAAGTAAAAATAATTTTAATAAAACTCATTGACTATTCGTTTTATGAATTTAAAAGAAAATCGAATGATTATGTTGTGATTTTTGTGAAAGTTTTGAGGATTAATTCTAGCCTCAGATATGTTAAAGCGTTTCACAGCCATTACTTGATAACAGTAATAATAAACTCGAATCATATCGGAACAATCAAACGGAAAAATTTGTACGTTACACAACAAAAATAAGATATCCATCAGCAAGGCGGTTATTTGATTCAGCGTTAGCAATGAAGGCCGTTTCCGACGTAATGAACAATGATATTGCATCCGTGTATAATATCACAACATCAAACTTTTACAACACGCCGTATATAATTCTTCGCCCCTGAGACTTATGTAATAATCACACATTAAAAATACTAAAAGGAAGTGCCTAAGGTTTTATGTTAATTCGTTAAATATTTAGTTATTATGAAAAACTAGTTTACTCCCGCTACCTCACCTGCTTGTGACGCAGTGTTTGCAGGTTTTCGATAACCTTTTGTGACTACGTGTATGCAAAATTCCATGATGTTCAATTGAGGAGTTCAAACGTAAAAGCGTAACAGACAAACAGACATATAAACAAACTCACTTTCTCATTTATAATATCAAGATGAAACATTCATAAATTGTTTCTTATCAAAGATTAGCCTGGCGTTTATTTCATTTCTCAGGAAAATTTTAATAAAATTCTCCGAATTTTCATAACGTTACGACGAAGCAAATCCGCCATAATATAACCACTTCGAAACTTAGACCGAACAACCGCCTCCGCAGACTTATTAAAGAATTCTGCAAGCTTTGCCCTGATAAATAAAACCGCTAGGACAAGCTAAAATAGTGTTACAATCTCCAAAAGCCAAAATCTCAGTTCTTTTATTGCGGCAAAAGTGAATCAAAATGCGAGGAACATAAAACGTGTATCTGCAAGCTTCGGTAGGCACGAAGGAGTAGGCTGCGAAAATTGGATCCCACGGGATTTACCGAGACGCCTTACGCAAACGCTTGGATCTCAGGCCCCAGTCGTTTACGTTGACGTGTAAAATATTCACAGTCCTAGTCGAATATGTATTGGAACCGTCTGGAAAAGTAACATCAAGAATATATTCGCTATTTACGGATATACAACGCATTGTACTGTATCATAAGGTATTGTAAAAATTCTGTTGATGAGATCAAATAAATACTAGGAACTAACTCTGAGAGGTAAGACTTAACTTTTATATTTAACAATAAATAATGTAAAAAAACATTATTATTAAACAAGACAAATTATTCAATACAAGATTATGTAAAAAAAATTAAAATTTATATAAAAAACTTTTTCATTGATTTTCATAAAGGATATATAAATTAATTTATATTTTATATATAATTTATATACAGATTTTTTATGATTATTGCATCAAATATGTCTGGGTACAATATAATTATATTTCCAATTGGTTCCTGAATTTACCTCGAAATACTATTATAAGTAATTTTAAGAAACAACTTTTTAGAGTATATTTTAATTTATAGAAAATCTCGAAATAACGAGTATATAATAATAAGAAAGAATTCAAATTTCAGAATACTTTTTGTGCATGTTTAAATCACGAAGCGATATTTGTGTATGAAATGTTTTGTATTGTGAAAGAATTCCATCCTGGACAACACGCAACATATTATAACGAAGTAAGAAGGTTTCCAGCGAGAAAAACTTCAAAATAATTCTTACTTAATATTTATAAATGCGAATATGAGTTTGTTTGTTACACCTTCACGCCTTAACTTTTCAACCGATTATCATGAATTTTTGAATTAAAATTTTATGATTAAATAAGATAAAAAAGGACATGGAGTTCCTAACACCTCCCACCTCACACGCGGTGTGAGCCACTGGCTGAATTTAGTATGTAATAAAACGCAAACAATGCTCACTATTAACTAAAGTTATGCGATTACTATTTATACTGATCAATTACAGCGTAAATTGCTTTACAGCAATCAATATGTTTTTAATTATCGTAGAGCTATTACTATTACTGTACGATTAACTTTTATCTGTAAATATTTTTTCCCTATTTTTTATAATACTTTCACTATTGGACATAAGCTGATACCGATACTAGTTTATAAAGTATATATACATTACGTTTGTGTTGAGGCGATGGGTCGAGTCTTTCCCAGGTACTTGGGACGTAATTGAGCCGCAGCCCCGCGGGGCACACATTTTGAATCCCAAACGTAGGCTTGATTTGCCTTAATGACAAGGATACGGGTTTTGTTCGTTTCTTACCGTAAACTGATTAGAATAACTGGCCCTTCGTTATTTATATTGCTGGAGCGTATATTATTTCACCACATTTAAACTACGGAGCAATTTGAATACATTTATTTATTATCCTGAATACAAGATCATTTTAAGAGATAAATGAACAACTTGCCTTCATTTTACGTCAGTTTGAAACTTCATGAAAAATTTTCCACGAATAAATTCAGAGAGAATACCAAAGTTGGATTGAGTTGAACTGAAATGTATTTTATTATTTATTATTCACGCGATGAAAACTGGAAAGTGGGATAAACCGTCAACTCGTACGTGACTGCGCTTCTCTGCCGCATCTCATTGTGGAAGCAGCTTTATGCTTTCTTCTTATTGTTATGGAAAGTGCTACGTTTTGTATTGCGTGAGACTCCTGCTCCCGCTTTAAAGCATCTAAATAGATCATGTCATACTATTAAATATATCATAATGTTCTAAGTAAACATAGAACGAAATGAAATTCGCTTGTATGGCTTCGCTATTACAGTTTGTGTGTAAATAGTTTTAAAATATATTAAAAAAATATTTTACATTTTTCTATAGCATCTTAAACTAAAAAATGCCTTATAGCCATAATACATTAGTTATCTCTTCTTATCCATCGATTCAGACTTTCGTCAAGAGATATGGTCTTATCCGGTAACAACTGGTTAGTGGGTGGTCTCCTAACACGAGTCTGTGTGGAAACTTAATCAAAAATATTACTGAAAAGCGTTTAATATTCTATTGCAAAATATTTGTTAAAATATTAATAACTAGTCTAAATATTTATTTGACTATGTCTAGAGTTCAGCAATTAGTTACAATTTAATTAACGTTATTGGAAACTGTTGTGTTTAACCAACCGTTTTTACAAAGCAAATTACATTATCTATTATATATATAAGCGAAATTTCACTGACTGACTCATCACGAGATCTCCGAAGCGTATAATACGCTCGATTGACTTGAAATTTTTCATAGTTACTCCGTTCGCGATCTAGAAGCTCACTACGAATTTTCGGAAATTTCAACTTGAAATGTGAAATGTGCGTCGTAATTTTGTATGTATTTTACCCGTGCCGTGTCGGGACGGGCTGCAAGTTACCTATAAGGCGGATGTTGATCGGTTATCGCTTATGAATATTCATAAATAATAATACATAAATCCTACTACGGATGAGACGATATTAATCATCACGAACTTTGATTGGCTTTGACGGAGAATTCGTATTTCAAAGGGTTATGGTTTTAATTGTAGAATTTAATTTAATACTATTACGCCTCGATAATATTACGTCCACATCAAATATATGTATTTACCGTTGAGTGTATCATCGTATTTTTTCGTAAATCCCACAATTAATATAGTATTTGTTATAAATTCTAATCACAGGAGTAAAGACAGTAGACAACTGTGACATTAAATTGTCATAATTGCATGGACTATGTAAATTTTAGGATTTTCTCCCTCGATTGGAACAGGCTATTTATCTTTGGCCAAGTTGCTACATAAACGTAAACTAATGATCGATTCAGTGGCTTAGTCGTGATGAGGTAAAATAGACAGATGTTAATACTTTCGCATTAATTTATAAGTCTAATTACAACTGCTAATAATGTTGTAAGAATGTCAATCTTATGTCAATGTCTTAAGACATTGTTTTAATCCAGCACAAATAATACTTACGTCATTTATTTCCTTATACATAAACAATGCTACGATAACACAGAATTAGCTGTAATCATGTAAATTGATAATTATTACGTACGCGGCTGGATAATTGAAACGGTATGCAAATGATCACGCTTTAATAACAATAGCTCAACGCTTACGGGCATAAAGAAGTTAAAGTCGCGGGTTCGATTCTGACCTCTTTAAATATTAGCAGCCCCATTTCTATCACAAGTTTTATGGTTAACTGGAGAGGAAATAAGACCTGATTCTTTTTTTTATAAAATAGGCCACCTGATGGTAAGTAGTCACAAGCGTCCATAGACCTTGGCGCCGTAAGATAATTTGACCATTCCTTACATCACCAATGCGCCAATGTCATGTTTTATATGCTTATAATAACAATGGCTCACTAACCCTTTAAGCCGGGATACAAATATACTACATATTGCTGTTCAGCTGTAGTATATTATGTGATAAGTTGGTTTCCTATCCAGATGGGCTTACACAAAGCCCTGCCACCAAGTCCCATCTTATTTTATAGAAACAATATATAATATCCTGTACCATAATAATGTATATTAATGTTACGTTTCAATAATGTAAATATCACTACTTTAGACTTGTATCGTCCTCAAAGATATTATTATAATATCCGGAGACATTATTCACACATGGAAACCAGACAACTGATATACTAGATATACTACTTTTTTTTTGTAAATACATACTTATATATACATAATTACACCCAAAATCAGGACAAATGTTCATGCACGAAATAGTCTGTTCTGGGTGGGTATCGAACCTTCGGCATGAAAAGCAAGTATTTACCAAACCACACCAACCGGTCCGTCAATATATTATAGATATTAATAATACCTACTCGTTCAAATAACTGTATACACAATTGATAAACACAAACGCAATCTGGATGTTATCATTGTGTCGATATTCCACTGACACTTGTTCATAAACATTACGTGATTTAAATGTAAATAGTTTCCGACAACATTCCCGTACAACACAACAACAAAGAAACCCGTTATTATCCCACAAGTGGGAAAACGCCTGTTCTCCTTTAAAGGCAAGTTGATTTATTGAAATGGCGGAATTTTATTCAACACATGCAACCTCCTTACTATGTTTTACCACTATCATCACTAGATGAATTTATATACAGAAAACTTATATTATTATAACTTATTTATAGTAACGTATTAGAATCCACTGTCTTCGTTAAGATCCACTCATTCAATCTACTGGTCATTTCGGCTGTGAATAATTATTATAATTATAGATATAATATTAGGCACTAGTTGTTTATTTTAGTCAATGACTTTATAAAGTAAATCAAATAATAATAAAGGTCAGAATCGAGTTCTGTGACCTTTAAAGTCAGAACCCTAATTAATTCCACTTCATAACACTCAAATGATTACTTAGATCCACATGACATACAGACTCCTATTATATAGCTTGATCACTACGTAGAGTGAGTTATTTTGAACCAGGTCACGGTATTTATAGGTGATAAGCCACTATGGCTTTAGAGACTTTTACTTTAATCATCTCATCGCCAAGTGCGATGTAATCTAATAAAATGAATAGCATAAAGGCTGTTAACTTAATACTTACACATAGCTTTAATTATTTGCGTTCGACCAGTGGTCAAAACATATATGAATTTCCGCATTTCGAACATTTTTTAATTACTATTATTTTAATTTATTTTTTATTGATTGGTAAAACTAGAGCTCGCTAATAGCTACCAAACAAAAAGGTACTGAAATGTTTTGTTATTACCTAACACTGAAATATTAACTTTGAAATAACTTTTACGATAAAATAAATGCCAACTATATAATCAGTAACTATGAAGCAATTTACAATGATTAAGTCATTCTCTGAATTGTGTTTTACTTACCGCGTGTTGATATTACCGAGGAAAAGGCGCATGCAATTGCAAAATAGGTCCTTGAATATTAGGCTGTTCAATTTTTATAAAAGCTCGAGCCAAGCGAGAGGCCTTTGAAGGAAACGAAGTCACTGCGCCACATTACGGCCTTTTAACGGCCTTCGTTCTTGCGGAGAAAATCTATGCTAACAACAATACTATTGTTGCGGTTTTCAATGAATAAAAACGTTCTTTATTATATAGAAAAGATATTTTCGCTCACCATTTATTTAGTTTAATAAATTACCTGTAACAATAAAAAGAAATTAGTGTCATTTTAAATATGTATTTAGATATATTTTGTTATATATAACTTATGTATAAGATGAATAAGAGATCGTTTAATGTAAAATTTGATTTTGACAATAATAATTACGGTCGTATATTTTGTTAATTGAAAACTTAATTTAATTTCTTATATAATAAAATTAATGATTAATTAGGAACATATCACAATGGAAATCATCACTTATTTACTATCATAGTGCATTAAATATATTTATCGTGATTACGTACGTAATGATCAAGAAATGAAATGTTGCCGTGATTGCGTAGATGGAAAATTGTAAAATTAGCACACTGGTGAAATTACCCAGCCACAGGATATAACGAACCTCGAAATACAGGACAAGTTTCCAATTTGAGTTTGTTTATCATACTGGAAATACTGACTCGCTAGACGGTCTGCTGATTTTTAATTAACACGATTGATATTGCTTCATATTTATTACTCACGGAGATGTGCCCATGAATTTGTTTGGACTTTGAACATGGAGATACAAATTTAAAACTGTCCCACGAGGTTATACATAGGATCAGATATGTTTAATATTGATTTAAATACGTACTTATTTAATAAAAACGAATAATATTTGTGATGTTTTTGTTTCACATTTGAATAATGTAGGTAGAATGTAAAAATCGTATAGTTCTATCGTAAATATAGATTACAAATAGTTATATTTATTACTTTATTTTACTTGGTTTAGCTTCGAGTTTCTTAGTTACAAAATGATTAGGATTGAAAAACAGTGCTTAAAGATATAACTACAATAAAATCATGTTTAATGTGTTTTGTTTTTGTTTAATGTTTTCTATTCTAATAATTTCCTTAATACGCTTAATATGCTTACTAAGCCTGTAAGCATTCATAGTAATTTGCAAGAGCTTTCTAAACGTAATGCCTTATATGATAAATATCAAGAGTTAGAAAATGAAAATTGGATAATGATTCATATCGATCGACACTTAATGCAAATATGAACTGGCTATCGTTTTAGCATAAATCAACAAACCAGTTTAAATTACAGGCTGAACTTCTCAGAAGTTTCCAAAAGGGAGGCAATTTTAGTAAGTTTCGTGTGAAACACCGACCGTTTCGTGAGTTCAACCTTAATGTGATTGAATGCTCTCACTTTTAATAATGCCTCTGTATTTCTTGAGTCGACATTCTTCAACGCTTTCTCACGATAGATATCTCACGCTACGGAACACTTCGAAGCTATTTGCGATACCGTAACGGACCAGATGCTATTCAAATATCGACCGATTGCCAACTGTTCGACTGCTGTTTAATGAAGCTTCATTTGGTTTTTACACAAAAAAATGAGTGAATAATATATCAAACAATATTCATTACTAGTAGCGAAATTAAATCATGGTATCAACGGTGTTTTTGAGTACAAAAATTGTTGTGTTCGTAAGAGTATCATAAGGAAACGCACATGTGGCGGATGTTCACTGATCACGGTATGATAGATGTAGTATAGGCGTTTATTTGTCTTGGTTTCTCATTTCGGATAAAATCAAGCAAAAACACACTTTAAATACTGGTTTAACACTTTAACATAATTTAACAAAAATTACTTGTAGCAGAACTTATAGCAGATACTACAATACAAATAACTTATAGCAGATAAAGTACTTAAAGCTATATAAATAATCACAAGTTTACTACTACAACTAATACTGTTTGAGCATTGGACTCGCTACACCGATTAAGTACCTTCAAACACACAAACTCCAATTATCCAAATCGATCATCTATCTCCATTTTATTGCCTCTGTTCCTCGCTAGAAGACGTATACCAATCCTCTGCTCTGATTAGACGCATAGCATTGTTGGTTACCATAGCAACAAATGAGAAACTATAAATAATCGATGGATAAATTACATGTTTGCCGTCATTCATATTCCGATCATCTCCGACATATGTACATATATAATTGTCTGCATGTCAGAGTGACAATTTGAAATGTTAATACAAATAACGATGATTTGAACGTCAAACATCGAGGCACCAATCTTGTTAGTAACATACTGTTGGTCGTGTTTTAATCGACTGTAAAAATGTAACAGTAAATAGTACGCGTTAAAATTTAAATGTAAATTTGGAGTCGTTTACTGCGAGCGTAATTACAAATGTAAGTAAAACGAATTAAGCACGTAATGATCGCTACTACGAGCATAAATACGGTATAAGAGTTCATTGACTGTACAACATCGGATGCGGGTAAGCGGACAGTTTGCAGCCTTTGAATCGCACTGTTGCACAATATTTGCTACCGAGCTTTTAGATAGTTAGCCCTTAACAGACATTTGTGAATGGAAACTATTCCCCTGGTATTTGTATGAAAATGTTCAGAATCTACATTACGAACATTTTATAAGACCATTCTACAGTACAGAACTTTGTAATACGTATGTTTTGAAGAAAATCTTTAGGTGTTTATTTATTCATCATGCGAAACAAGTTTCTGTATCAAATATATGAAAATATATGCAAAGAGTACGACGACGATGCGGAAGAGTTTATTTGCGTATTGGCACTTGGCCGGTGCCAGACTTTACGGATCGCTGCCCATTGGTTCTTCTATTCAAAGTTGAAAAACTTGTCACAAAACATTCATTGAATTTTGAGTGCAGAAAATTCTATAATTATACCATGAAGTTATAAAGTTTACATATCATAATTTTTCGTTTTAAGAAAATAAAATGTAACCTACAAAACTAAATAGCTATAACTTCCTTTTTTAGATTAAATCCAATAAATGACGGAAGGGATGAATCACAAATCATTTTTTTCATAAAACATTCAAGAATAAGAAGAAATATGGCCAGCTTTTATTTATTTACATCGTCATATTCATAATTGTAACCATTTCATTCATCCACATCGAAACCATGTAATAATCTATTGTATTATAATTGTTGATTAAGAATGTTCTTAAAAAGTAGTTGTTTTAAAAACTAGTGTCATAGCAATGTCTACATAGAAGCTTGTTTTACCAGATTCAAAGAGTTAAAAATGTTTTAAGCTTCATATATTTATTTCTCCCCGTTCACTGCGTCTTTGGTCTAGTGGCTGGATATAAAGCCACATATTCTGAGGTCCTGGGTACGAATTCTATTTGGGGCTATTAAGAACATTCTCGGTAGCAGCTCATAGACTGGAAATTGAAAGTATGTACTCTCCCGTGCCTCTAAAAGCACCTAAAGCTATTGGCTGCCTGAACTCTTATCAGCCGTGTCAGATTGTCGCCTCATTGGATTATTATTATTCTATATCCAGAGTGCATCTGTGTTTGCGCACACACTTGTGTCAAGGGGATATCATTTATTTCTTTTGGTTTTATTCTACTTAGTCAGAACACGGTTTTGTAATCCAAAAACCTTTTATTTAAAGCGTCATCTACATTATATGATTTTTTTTAACTAAGGGAAGATTTAGCCGCTTTAATTTAACTTTTCTTTGAATAAAGCAATAGTAGTAGTATCGCTACAGCGAATGTTTTATGGCCAGCGACGCGTGTTCGTCACGCAATGTAAAGCCCATCTATTCACTAGCATATTATGAAATACATAAACTAACAACTATTTACATAACAAATTACATTTTTAGTTATATCATAATTAATTATTACTATATACTCTTTTATATCAAATTATATTCGCATTTTCGAGGTTGTATTATATTACATAAAAATATATTATGATAAGATTTATAACTCTAGATCGCGTATTGGTTAGTGTAATTTACACGTGTCGGCTATAATTAAATGAGAATTTAATATATTACATTGTATATTTTATCAGTTTTTTAAGATTATGTATTTCTATAAGTATATGGTCAAATCGTATACAATACGTGTCGTGAATATTATGTTACATTCACAACACGAAAATATACGCATCCAGAGAACAAAGGCTAATCAAAGGCTAGCGAAAGGAAGGACAGAAACCTTGTTACCATCGTTTCCCACGAGTCATTTTGTGCTTACATCATCCGTCTCTTTCTATCATGCGTTTTAGTAACAAATATGAAAGGAACAGCAGTTCATCGTATGTATGTTTTATTGCTTCTAAGCATATGTCAGCAACGTGAAGCTCAAGTTTAAAAGTTATTGGTGACATCGATAAAAGTATTTTAAAATATAAATATAATGTTAATATAAGATGTTTCTTTTGTTTCCTTTCTAATTAATTTTATTCTTATCGATCAATTTTCAAAATTATCCAAATTATTTAGTTGCTATTATATCTGATTTGCTTCAATGTTACAGCAATTCGAAGCAGGTCTTGCTATAACTCTTAAATATATATTTTTTCATAACAAACTCAAAAGACGACGTTTACAAAAGTTATAAAATAAAAAACCTACATACAATATTAGGTACGATCTTCACGGTATCTTTCATAAATATCAGGTAGACAAGCATTGTGATTACACAATAAATATCCGAGATTGGGGATACGATACAATAACGCAAACGGACAAAGATGATACAAATTGAGTTTAGGAAGGATACCATTGAATGTCACAAATACTTAACCTTTACCTTTACAAATCGACGATATATCTACCATTTGCAATTCAATATCAGCACTAACGCTGTATTCTAATCCAGTAATATATATATATACATATATATTTATAATAAATAGAAAAATAAAATATTATTATTACTCTTAACGGATTTATATGCATATTTAAAATACACTTACTAGATTAATTAATCAAAATATACAGTTAATCTATTTATTTACAATAACTATAATATTATAATCGATATTGTTAACCTATCTCTCAAGTTGCTAAAAACTTTTTTATTAATAATAATAACATGTTTTAGTAACTTTAAAACATGTTTTATAACTGTAATAAATTAACAAATAAAATTACTCTCTAGATCGTTGTAATTATAAAATATTCCGCTACAGTCTGAAAAGTCATTAAATATGCATTGTAAAACCGAACGGTTGCAATAGTTTTCAAAGTGTAATTAACACAGTAATATAGGTCACACTCCGATCGGGAAACTAATTAGGCAGGCAGCCGAACTTCAATGTGAAATCTCGTTTCGAATACGGTATTGTTGCGTCTCAACTTTCGAGGGTAAATCTAAAGCAGGTAAAAGCCCCTGTCAAAGATTCGAACCATGGCACACTCAATACAATAAATCACTATTGTATGTATAAATTGTCGATATATTTATTAAGCTGTTACATCGTACATCGTAACTTAAGTGGATATGTAAAGGTTACTAAGTTGTTCCTTACGTGTGAGAATATGTGAAATATTTCATTACGTTCAAGGAAATTTTGTAAGTGACATGTGGTCTACAAAATGTTACATGATATTCTAATATTTGTTATAATATTAGAATAACATTGGCCCCGTACTATAAAAGCCATTTTATTTAAATAATATATATCAATATAGCAAGTAAAGTAATAATAAATAAATGTAACTATATATATACAAGCAAAATATCAATTCAACGACCCAGTGAGTTAAATGAAAATGGAGCAAAAAGTCAGTTTATAATTCTTACAAAACACCCCGCTCTGACTCAGTCTTTGTTATACTCACGAAAACCAGTTTGTATAAAAAAGATGCGTCGAGCTGACCTGCGTACCCGCGAGTTGGTATCATTCGGTTTGCGTGTGTGAATACAGAGTTTATAGATTGTATCTGATGATGTTTGTGTGTGTTAAGCGAGTCTGTAACCTGTTCGGTTTGGTTGAATGAAGAATGGCAAAGAAGGCAAGCTACTTTCTATTGCTCGGCTTGAGACGCGTCGTTGTTATGATACTGTGTACAGTTGCAATTGTCTTATTGCGTTCAGAACAGTTTCGCCATACGTAGATTGTTACTTTAAAAAATAATGTTAATTAATTAAATTAATTACATATCTTAAAGTTTAACTTCTCAATTTTAAGAAAGAAATATGTGCTGTTTATCTATATTTAATAAATAACGCAACAGACGAGGAATGTGTTTAAAAATAAATTATTTGTCTGTCGGAATTTTCGAATACGATTATTAAGCTACTAGTTTTCAAAGTATAACTTTGTATGTTAATCCTGACAAAATCAATAAGAACAAATTGGCGGTAATAAATCTTGTAGCCGAGGGCCGGTAATACAAAGGATACAATATCGAAACCCGCAGAACTTTACTTAACTGTTGATTTATTTTAAATACTTATAAACTGCTTATGTGTTAACTAAAATTGTCATTCAATAATAACTTTACATCGAGTTTTAATTTATAATGTTTGCAGTTTGTAGCAAAAATTGTCAATTTTTGACTATCATTGACGGCAATGTCATAATTGTTTAAAGTATTTATTTTATTATTAATTATTTTAAATTAATGAATCAACACTTTGGCAACTTTGGCTAATTTCAACAATTAATATAATGTTAAAATTAATTCGGCGATTGAATTAAGTGTAATATGATTACATTTTAATGTGTTTTCCTCTCTACAAACCCAAGTGATTGACTCGTAAGATGGAGTAGGAGAGGATTATGAATTGCAAGCACGTAAGCTATGAATGAAGGATTCTTCGTCTAATTGCACTGCTAATATACTCCTAGTCGTTATATTCCGTACTCTTTTAATAATATAAATGATATCTTGAATGTAAAGATAATTTTTGTTAAATTTTATTTCGCAAAAAGATCAAATAAATTGTTAAGTTGTAACAAAATCAATTAATAAATTCATCTGTAATATTGGTGATAAATATATATTAAACATACAACACATAATAAAAATTGTTATTAAAAATATCTGTCAGCTAGGATAAGTCTCATAAAATCTTCTTCTCTTTCTTGAGGAGAACTTTAAAAGAGTTAGTCCAGATATCCTTTTAAAAATTTGCAACAATCATACACATAAGGCAGATTCCTATGGCCAATAACTAACGTTGTTTTCCTTTACCGTTAAGCACGAACTGAATTATTAACACAAATTAAGCACATGTAATTCAGTGGTGCTTATCTGATTTCGAACCCACATCTATGTATAATATTCACGTGTTCTAGCAAATTTGCTATCTCGGTTAAAATTAGACGTTAAATATTTAAATTATATGCCGCTAGATAATTTAGATTTCAATGAAACTCACTCGTTAATTGAATTCTGAACTTGAATACACTTGAACATTTAAAATCCACAAAAGTTAATTAATTCCGAACGCTTGCGGTTTAAGTAGCAATCGATACAGGAACGTTCCGCCCGCGGCATATTACCCACTCGTCGCTAATGATGCTATAATTCGTTTTGAAATATTTTCACGATATTTTAAGTGAAAGAAAGATAGATATCTAATCTTTATAATTGACTCTACTTATTTATTTAGAAGTTAATTACATAAATAAGACTTTGAATTTGTATATCATTTAATCTACTTTTAATGAATTAACGTAATTTGGACGTTTACAGTGGCCTATAAATTTCGGCCACAGCAGGCAATCTCAAAGGCTAGCCAACTAGGAAGGACATATTAAAGTACACAAGTGTGTGCGCAAACACAGGTACACTGTCTATCAAAGTCCGCTGGGACAACGATTTAACACCATCGGATGCTACTGACAATTTACTTAAATAATAAGGATTTGAACCTGAAACCACCTAAACAATTATTCATGCACTAATCTGAGCGAGGAATAGAACTACAGAATAATACCAAAATTAGAACGCACTTATATATTTCACACGAGCGAAATAAATTGATATATGTTATTAGCGATGCGTGTGGGAAAAATTGGTATTAAATAAAAAAGTGTATTGTTAAATGTTCAATGGGAAACAATAGCCGTAATTTGTATCCCCAAACATTACATTTAGATAATTCGTCCCCCACAGATAATTATGATCATAAATCAAGCGCGTGGTACAGTACAATACTCTATGGGAGGGCTGTTTCGTGAATATTGTGTTTAGTTTCCAAGCAATTGCTGGAATAATAAAACTTCATTCTTACTTACATATACTAACTTTGAACAATTCTTGAAATAAATAAAATTATAAAACTAAAATTGTCTTCAAAAATTAAAAAATATGTACACTACACTATACTATTGAATAATAACACAATTTAAGTTTTCATTAAAAGGTTTTACAAAACTGTCTTAAAAATACTAATCGATGTTTGTCTTTTAATAATATTTTATTATTTATCACGCATTTTATATATCTATACTTATATTATTGAGCTTAAGAGTCTACTTGTTTGAAGGTTCATTGTAGGAACTACCAGTCCCATCTAAAAATAAAAATATTTTTGTGACATAGAGCACATTTATTAAAAAGGTTATCAACACACTACACGTACAACCAACTGGGGTGGAGAAAACGGGAACACGTGCAGAGATGTCTATGAGGTTTGTTCTTTAGTATTCCCAATTCGAATCGCTGATAGCTAAAACTTGTATTGTCATAATAATACTTCTAATGGCTATTTAAAAGTTCTTGCAAACGCCTTCCTAAATATAGTATATTCTATACACATTAATACATATGAATAAACAGTAATAGTACAGGAAAGTTTAAATCTTATAGAAGCGTGTAATTCAATTCATTGTTATGCATTGAAAGCCTAGCATATATAGTAAGTTTACAATATAATTCTCGTCCGAAGACCAAATCTACGAAGCGTTGCATCCGATATATAATTTTGTCAATATTGCATTGTTATCAACGTACTTTCTAAATGCACGACACGATTTACTGGGAACATAGAGTCGATGGATAGTAGAATTGGAAATATCTGTCGTATGTTAATTTTATTTGAGTTATAAACGTGTTCGATGATATAGCCGTACTAAATTAAGAAGTTGTTTCATTGTAATTCATTATGAAATTAAAAATCACCCGACACATTTCTTTCTTTCGGTTTTTTTTTCTTTAGCTGATGAGCACGTGATAAAATTAAGCACATGAAAAAACAGTGCTGCTTGGCCGGTGAACAACCACATATTTTGAGATATCTCGGTTCATTTAGTTAGATACCATTAAATCTCATTAAAAAACGACCGTCGACTCATTATTTTTTTCAAAGCGCTTGAATCCAGGTTATTATGCATTTCTGCAGGCTCTGTTCCTAATAGTATTCCATCCGTTTACAAGGGCCAGTTAAGCACTAATAGAGTGAGAACATAAATCATAAACAGCGCTCCTTCGTTTTCCTGTTCTATATCTACATCAAAGTTGTACAATTGTACATAACAAGTGTAACTATTATTTGTCAAATATGGCTGTGATTTATAAACTATAACTTTTCCCTCAGCTTCTATAGTGTTTTTTTATGTAACGAGCAAGAGACTCACTTGATGGAAAGTGACTACCAATGCCCATGGACACCTGCAACACCCGAGGGCTTGCATATGCGTTGCCGGTCTTTAAGGAATGAGTACGCTCTTTTCCTGAAGGTCGTCATGGTCGTCATGGAATGTCATATCGGTTCGGAAAAGTCGCCGGCGAAAGCTGGTTCGACGGAGCGGTTGTGGGAGGCAGGAAATGTCTAAAAATCGCGATGTTGTGGATTTCCAGACAGTAAGGTAGTGAGGATGGAATTTAGAATTCTGTAAATGATTGATCTTAAATTATCTTGAAATTTCAATTTCATGTCTGTTTTATCATTAAATGAGATATATATGTATAATTTATATTGAAATAACGATTATCTTTAATAATTTGAATAGCAAAAATAAGTGTATAGTTTTAAATAGAATAAATAAAGAAAAAAAATATTTTAAACATAGAATGTTGATTATCGAACGATATTCCACATTCTATTCCTACTTTTATTATACATTTTTAAATTAGCACATAGTATAAAAAAAGAAAGCTTTTTACGTTACAAAATAATTCATGTTGTATTCTACTTAAAGGTGAAAAGCGATTGGATTCTGAATAATATCTTTTGAACTCGTCGCGCTTTATGAAGCTCGGATGTATACCGTTTACGATTTATTTGCTACGACTCAATAGCGATGCTTTATCTAGATACACGTTCCATTCATCTCAGTCTTCACTAAATATTCCGTTACGCGAATATTATTTTAAACATGCTTAATTTGAAGCTAGATTTGATGGAAAAAATAATCAGAAAGTTATTCCTATATTTTTTTCATATTGATGATCTGTGCATAGCTGTTTTTATTTATTTATATATATTGAATACTGGAGGCAAACGAGAAACTGGGATACCTGATGTTGAAGTGGTTACCTATATATATTGGTGATATAAGAAGTATGTTTCTATCTACCATATATTTAGGTTTCAATAGTAGGCCTCTTTTACTTGTAATTTTACTGGCTCACTCTTTAACCGGAACATGCAGCAATTACTGTACATACAATATACAACGTTAGGAATGACAGTCACTGAAAACATTTTATAAAGTAAGCAAGCACTTAGGAATCATTACTAAACTCACACCTAGACGAGATAACGGTTTATAATTTACCGAAAGTAAACATGAAACTAAGAGAAGGAATTATTCTCAAGGGTTCTTTATTCATATAATTATACTAGTTCCCACTTTGAAGGAGGAGGTGAGGTTTTATGCAAAACTTTATGACGATCGGTTGAGTAGTTAATACGTGAAAGCGTAACAAATGAACAAACAAAGAAACTCACTTTCCCAATTATAAAATTATTAGTAAGAATTAATATTTATTTGGATTTCAGTAAAATAACATATATCCTAATAGGTTTACAGTCCAATGTGGATTAGGGTATAAGTTCCGACTTTTGGCGTTGTATTATAAACTTCACCTTGGACATTTATAATACTGTTATAAATAGACGATCGTGGGCATGATACTGCTAACAGCAACAGTTACATGTCTGAACAATTGATCATTAGCAAGAATTGCAAGTGCATAAACGAAATATACATTTCGTAATAGGTACAAATTGCACACGTCAAATTGTAATCGGCTCGAGAAGCGGTTCTCGTTGGTCGTATTTGGCTCCTCCGTGTACAGTATTGTGAGCTTTACGTACATATTTTTAAAGAATATAGTGAAATGCAATTTCGAAAGCAAAGTGCACGAGCTCGGATAGTTTCAACGAGGTCACAAATCTAAATATCAAGCAGCCGGATTCTTGCCAGTATCATATACTGAATGTTGTCAAGTTAAAACTATTTATATAAAATATCATGCTACAAAAATTGTAAGCTTATTACATTTTGATTATTAATAATAAACCAAAGAATAATTCAAGCGAGGGTGAGCTATGTAGTGACCCGTCGTGGTACTCAACATGCTCTTATCAATTAGCCTACCGTAACTATCTGTCATAATGGCCAGTACTGGTTTGAAGGGCAAGCGAACTAGTATAATTACGGGCACAAAGGGAAACATAATTATTTTATATTTCTTACACTTCCAGTGTCTATGGGTGAAGGTGACCAGGTTATATATACATTTACTCGTAATTATTTCAATATTAAAAAAAATTGCTTTTAAGAATTATTACACATTTTAAAGTAGATTCGACTTATGTTTTATCTAATATACCTCACAATCTCTCTCAAATCTAATCTGTCTAATGTAGTGATTAACAACATATAACATACTAATTAACAACATATTATTATTCTCTCATACTAAGCCACAGCCCCGCCATGTGTGTCTGTCTCTCCAAACGCGATAATTTAAAGATTACCAAACCGATTTTCATACAGTTTTCACACACGTTAAGTTTTTGGTGTATAATTAATTAAAGTATTGTGTTAACGTAATGGGCTTAAATATAACGATGGTTGTAGAATTAAAAAAAACATGCCGGCTGAAACATAAAGCTTTACCGACGTGCGCTACGTAAACCAATATTACGATATAAATATTTTATGTGAATCCTTATTCTATCCGTGCAAAACCGGGAGCAGTAGCTAGTTAGGTATAACAACATCTTATTTCTTTCATAAGGGGCAGGTGCTGGTCCATTTTTCGTCCAGATTGAATTGTGATTTAACGAGGAAAAATCTTTAAAAATCACGCCACCTTTCCAGGTGTTCATGATGTTCAGTTATTACCTTTTAACTTCATCTGTATACGTATTCCTAAATTGAAATAATTCTTTAATTTGTGGACATATGAAGAAAAACAATCATTCTTATAAAAAAAAATACATTAAGATATGTGTATACATACAATGATTTTAAAGCAATGATTTTGATAATATATAAATTATGCATGAAAATACTCATAATGAAAAACATTTTTGAATAAAATATATAAAAACATCTTTCGATAAAATATCCTCGATAGAACTCCTCATATGATTATTGATAATATCAAATGACAATCGGATGACAAAGACTTTACTGAAATAACAGCTCTAACTAGAAACCTCAACCGATATGCCAACCTATGAAACTGTCAGATTAATAATTCTTATTAAACGCGGGTGAAACTGGAGGTCATTTTTTTAAAATAAATACGTAAATGAAATAGCAGATTATATTATACTAATGACTTCTTTATTCAACTGTTGAGTTTGAATAGAACAGACAATATAGTATTTCATAATGTTATAAAGAGGTCACTTTAAATGTTTCACATTAGTAATCCGGTCGGAATCCATGACGAGCTATGGTTTTGTTAAAAGAACCTTACTTAGATAACAAACGAAAGTGTTAAACGTTATTGTGTAACTGCTATTTGTTGACTGAATAATACCAAAAGTATTGTATGTTACGTACATGTATCCACGTATCCATTAACCTCTCGGAATTACGTAAACTTTTCATATGTTTTGTTCGGTGTATGGTTGCAATTTTATTAAACTAGAACGAGCTTTCTTTAATAAAGTTAATTGAATATCATCGTTTTAGATTAGAAAGTCTAAAAGTATTTATCTCGAATTACGGTGCAAACGTTAGTAACTACGCTAGTTTAGCGAAATCACAAGAGTAATATTAAACTGGGTAAATATTATTATAAAAAAAGAAAAGTTTTAAATATTACAATTATCTTTAAACGTAAATATATAGGCACTATCCTGACTGGCAGATTAATCATTACTTATTGTGCGCAATTTTTATTTTAAGCAGAATCTGTAACACCAATGTTTTAGTTAGTCTAACCCGCTCATGGAAAATGTGACTTTTTCTTCGTGCACCAAGACAAATGTGGTAATTTTCATTTTTGCTTTTAGACTAACGTGACTTATTAATATAGGTTTTAACTATACACTGACGAGTCCCTGGTTATGCAAGAGACATTTATAAGTTGCCTTATTGTCAAATAGATGTTGTAAGTAAACGAAAGTTTTAAAGACGACAATCCCTTTTATTTTCACATAATGTCCATATTGCATGTTACAAGCCAACGACACGAAGTTATTTTTACAAGTTATGCTATGAAACAGACATTTTCTTGTGCGTGTCGCACACTATTATTACAGGGAATATTTTATAAGCAATGCTCACTTAAATGTAACGCTATTGCCAGACACGAAATTTATTTCGTTGACATCTTCTGACAGCATTGGCATTTGTTATTTGTAACAAAGCGAAACGATTAGCTCCGCTTTAGTTTACTAGTAATCATTGTTGTATACATATATGTATAAATATAAAACTAAGTTTTAATACTTTAAAAACTAACCACATATTGGTTAGTTTTAAAGCAACACCAAGCTAATTTTGTCATACTCAGTTATCGTGATAGACCACATATTTTTTTACGATTAATTAATAATTTAATTAATATTAATATTTTTTTACTACTTTTGAAATCTCTAATTCAAATCAATTTTATATCATCGCCATAAGTCTTACGTATCCAAGCTTACTTTTATAGACGTTTAGTTTTCATTAGATAACTTGTTATAGCAATAATAAACTTACTGAAGAATATAATAACAAAATTGCGCTATCCTATCGGGTTACGCAATAGAACAAACACTCGTTATATTTATATGATAGTAATAGTATACGAGGAATCGATCACAGTAATGCGTGTGTCGAGATATACTTAATATTGCTTATTTTATTAACATCTCACATTAATTTAAGCAATTTACAGAACGGTCTTTGTGTCATATAACACGCGTCGAATGCATGAGTGTAAAGAATTTCAGCATTCATGTTATAAATAGTCATTTGTGTGTGTGAAGAACACTTAAAAATTATTATTTTGACGCAATGTTTATTTTATTTCAAAAGATGCAATCGCTTGCAAAATTTTAGATACAAATATTTAAAATATATTTTCTTAACCCGTTAAGTTGTAAAAGTAAACAAACAAGTTATAACGACTGTTATACCATGTTGACTTTTATAAACACCTTATTTTAAAGTTATTTTAATGGACCGTTTACACTCTATAAATATGTATTTTTTCATGCGTAGTATGAGCAGTTAGTGTATACATAGTACCATCGATTACACCAATTTCATATAACGCATTCGTGACAGCGCACTTGTCCCTAAGCTCAGCGCAGAGTTTACTCTCGCAGGTCTAACAAGCGACACACACTAGGCGACGCTAAGGTCGCAGGCATACACGCGGAGATCAAGAGCGGACGCTCGAGAAAGCGCCAATGTGCGATACTGCGCATTGATTTGTCCGCACCGTCGCCGCGTAAAGTAGCGAGCACGCTAGTGTAGACGCGATCCTGCACGCTACTCCACCACTCTGTCCTCTATGATGCTCTCGAGGATCTATCGCAGATTTTTTTTCAAAGTTTGGATTATTTCTAATTCATTGACAATAAAAATTGCAGTTTTTTTTTTACTGAAAATAAAATAAAGTGAACGCAGCGTCTCGAATGTTAAGCTATTCGTGCGCCTCATTCCTAGTCCCGTTGTATTGCTATTCCAAAGTTGTTTGGTTTCATCGCCTGTGCAATAGGCTAATGTCAATTGGAAATGGCCACCGTATCTAAAATCGGTCAGGACGATATCATTATCAGATAGAGTAACTACAATTATTTACATTTATGCCAACGATTCCCAGGTAATTTAAAAGGAAACAGTTGTTATCATACATACCTAATTAAATTATTTAAAAAATATACACCCATAATAAAAAAATAACTTTATGAAGAGTAGTTGAATGTTGTTTCTAAAGACTAAATTAGGACGGGAACATGAAAATAATTTTCTCCCATTTATAATTCCTATTAACTAATTAAGTCTTTAATTATCTCTAAAATAAATTAACTTATCCATTTCTATCACTGAGTCGTAAATTAAACTAACCTTAATTAATTCAATTACAACATATGTCATTACATCTGCACATGGCCTCATCAATTCAATTCGATTACTCATTAGATCTATATTGGAGACCATTTCAAATACGCCGATATAAAATCACTTTTAACATAGAAGAAAGAAAAGTAGACACACAGTAACAGACTCTACACCTACGTTGCCAGTGTTGCCACTGCCACGATTAGGAAAGTGCCTCATCTCCTGAGAACTAATACTACTACTACTATGCACTAATTAATAAATGCCAGAACGTATTTCATATAAGTTTCCTCTCAATTATTTCCTCTATTAAGAATAGAATAAATAAACTAATATTTTAAAGTAGTACATTAGCATAAAGTACATTAAAAGTGAAATGTGATTTGTAACTTTTACGCGATCAGAACAACTCAGCTTATCAGATATTAAAGTAATAAATCATGAGTACAATAAATATAATAATATAAACTAAAATAAAAAGTAAAAACTGTAAACTACGTAAGTCGGTAAAGATTTTATTTCAAACGGGAAATTAAGAATTACTTTAATTGGAAGAGATAAGGTAATCGCAGTATTAAAGAACAGCGTAATATACAGTTTGAAGCGGCTATGATCTTATCTGGTTATATCCCGACGAAACGAGTATAGTGATTGCATAAAGTGATTCAAACGATAAGACTGGACGTCTTTGATGAGCAACACTCGACAATATTTTACAACTCGGGGGTCATATCATACTGATGTCATTTTGTTTGCAAGGATTTTATCAAACACACTCAAAACGACTGTCGTATAAAACAAAAAAGAAACGTTCCTAAATTATTTCTTGTTCTTAGACAAATGTAGACAAGCCGGTTGGCGTGGTTGGTAGGTACTTGCCTTTTGCGCCGCAGGTCGTGGGTTTGATTCCTACCCAGGATAGACATTTGTGTGTATAAACATGTCTGTTTATTCTGAGTCTGGGTGCAATTATCTATTAAAGTATGTATTTACAAAATAAAAGAAGTATATGTAGGATATCTATATGTAGTGTAGTATATATATACATAGTTGTCTGGTTTCCATACTACGAGCTCTGCTTTGTTTGGGATCAGATTGTGTAAATAATCTCCCAGGATATTATTATTATCATGTTGTTACAGTAGATCCATATTGTAACAAGACTAAAACAAGGCGTTGACTAAAAACAATCTTACAATAAATATAAATAATGCTTGTTTTTGTACGTATTCTGTGCGTTCGTATATCGTTTATCCAATTTAGTTGAAACTGTATAGTTGATGTTGGCGTTTTCGTGAAGTTTCTGTAACAGTACCAACACATACAATAAGTGGTGCGCAAATTGTAACAAAGATTTTTTGACAAAAAAATGAAACAGAGCAATGAAATGTCCTATATGTATATCTGTAATATTTTGTGCGCTATTAATCGTCTTTAATTTAAATGTAAAAAAGTTAATAATGTAACAAAATCTGAATGAATGAAATTTTCAAAATCTTAATACAACCACTTTTATATGTCATTGATTAACTTTAAGTCATTCCATCAAACAGGGTTTTTAATAATTATTACTATTACAAAACCGGTAGATAATTTTCAAGTTTTGGAATATTATCGAGCGCCCTGTAAGTAAATGATCGTTTCTAAAATAATGGGTAAAATCATATTTACTAATCTAACTAAATACCGAATATATCATCTGCCGCCATCGACAAAAGAAACAAATTAAGGTGAAATTAGTTAATCTTACTTCAATCAGCGTTTCAGAAACTGAAGATTAGTCTTTTTTATAATTGGATTTGCATATAATTTTTAATTATACATTGTATATTTTATTTAAGCTCAGTAATGATAAAATATGTGTGAACGGTTTTTGTGGTAGTACTAACAATGTACATAATTTACATCGAATAATTGTTAACGATAACATTAAAAGACAGTTAAGCATTGTATTTGAATACAAATTATTATTTATTTCATAACATACGAACAAGCTTTTATTGAAACATAAAATAACTTGGCTTTGCGTAATACATTTGTATTACTAAATAGCAATAAAACCACGTAGTCTAACAACACGGCACACGACGTGCAATATGAATATTATATTGCGAGGCATTTTAACTTATACTAACTTATACTATAACTTATTTTTGTTGCACTACAAGTAAGTAGAAATAGTAAAGGCTCAGTGGATAGCACAAGTGGATCTTGACAAAAGGTGGCTTTGCAAATGGACAAGTATCTGCGCTATTCGAATTGTTAATCTGTGTGTTTGTAATTAAACCGGTGCGCCGAAGTAAAGCGAAACGTCGTTAAGAAATCTGTCTGCTAAGAAGTTCAAAGACATCCGCCAACGCGCATTAGAATATCGAGATTTATTAAAATCGCTAAACGCCTTGGCTTTTATTTATTTACTGCATTATTACTTATTTTTTTATTATAAATTATGTAAAATTTAATATTGTAATAGTGATTTTTTGTAACATTCAGATAATTTGTAAATACCTATGACAAATACATTTATAAACTTGTTGTAAATTTTATGTTCCGAGGCAGTTTTGGGGTTCGTACAGCACTTGTGCCGCGGACAGTCAGACAATGCTCGCAAATTGGATTGTCGGCGCCGCGAGGATCAGGGCACTCGTAATTGGCTTCGAATTACGACTCTTATGCAATCTCGTGCTAGAATCCTAACCAAAATACGAGAAACAAACAGAATCATAATGATATTATACGAATACCAATTTATGGAGTGGTCATAAACTGTAGCGAACCTTGCATTTAGTTTTGCCAAATTATAGTCTATTGCTTACGATTTCCACAATTAATTCAATATTTATTATTATATTAAAGTACATTTACTCTTTGTAGTGAGGTGAATGCTTTTAGAAGATACTGTCCAGTCGGCATCATTTTATGACAATAATTTTGCCGTTCAAGCTTTCGTCTAACTCTCTTCTTATCGAAGTAAGACATGCACAGTCTCTTAATTCGTTTGAAAATTAAAAAACAACACTATATTACTTCCTAGTTCTGTCCGATCCACTAAATCCTTACTGATCTTGTCTCTTGCTTCCTAGTTCCTGACACAATTCTATTCGCATGTAGAAGTTTTATTGGTGTACGATAAAAAGCATTTGTATTTTATTTTTTAAAACTGACGAGGGCTTAACAAACCAATTTGTTGCAGATGTTCGTCATGGATTTTATATTGTATTTATTCACTAACTCAGAGATTCTTTAAGTGGATTCCGTGGAACATTCGGCTCCACGGGAAAATAGGGGAAAATCATTGAGTTCCGCTAGTAAACTTTTTGTTCAATTTTATTAACTGAAATACGAAATATTATAACTTTAGTTATCAATTGGCTATTGATCAATTTTAATCTTCAGAATATTACTATATACTTAGTTTTCTACTGCTATTTCACAATGTCGTTTTTATTACTTTAATTTGGTGTATGGTTTTTTATGAATAAATCTATACTAATATTATAAACAGGTAAAGTTTGTGAGGTTGTAGGGGGTCTCTGGATCTACTGAACCAATTTTAAAAATTATTTTACTTATAGAAAGCCACACTATTTGTGAGTGTCATAGGCTGTAAATTAAACCGAAAAATGAAAAGACTTTTTCGTGGAAGTCGGATGTCGTAGCCGACGCGACTTTTTACAGCCAGGAAATAAATCATAGCACTCAGTACTAACCGAACCACAACCATAATTTCATCACAAGTAAAAATGTTTACCGTCCAACGAAGCGGGTGCGGGTCAGCTAGTCATAAACGTCCATTATTTAACGACGTAATCGATGTTTATGCTAAATTTTATAAAGATCCAGCCGCGCGTGATTGAGACACAAACGTGCAAACTTTTACATTTATAATATCAAATTAAAAGTTCCTTAAAAGCATTGATTACGATGTAAATTAAAATACTAATAGCGAGTGTTCCCATACAAGCGCAGCAGTTTGTTAAATTAAAATTAACGACTTTTAACAAGTCCATCCACTTCAGATACAAGTTTAGTTTCCGATATAGAAGATTTTCTGGTGGCTTTGGCGCTAGTCCCGGCCATTAGGATGTTGGCAGCGAGCCAATAGCGTCCGAGGTGCGAGTGTATTTGTACATTTAGCATTCAAGGAAGTGTGGAGTCTTGGAATAGAAGCACATGGAATGACGAACCGGTCTCGATAAATAAACGGGGGATTTGCGCTCCAAATGGATGATATACTTAACGGGTTTTTGGAAAGCTATAAATTTTAATAAGAACATAAATAAATAAAATTTACCAGTAAAAGAAAATATTATTACTAAATCCAGTTTATATAACGAGGCGGTTAACGAGGACTTTCATAGCAAGTGAAATTAATACTTTTTCATTAATTAATATTCGTACATATAAGTATAATTACTTACATAAGTGTGTTTCATATGCCTGCAATAATTAGTGGTTTAGAAATTTTAATCAAAATACTAATTACAAGCTATCTGTACATCAAACTTCGATTTCTTCACATCATTTTATAGCACATTCGAATGTGCTATAAAATTGTACAAACGATGTTGCGCAAAACAGTGATATTGACCGACAAAACGTTTCGAGGGCAAGACTTGACTGACATGCGCTAGCGCATCTTGCAAAATACTATACAGCCTTAATTATTATTATGTTTTAAAATAAGAGAATATTAATTAAATCTCTAGTTTTACTTAATATTTTTAAATACGAAATAATAAAAATTAAAACAATATATACAACAAAACAGTTCAAACTAACATTACATTTTTTTTTAAATGAAGTTGAAGTAAAATGCTCGAAATCTATGTAACAAATGTTTTATATACTACAACAGATTAACAATAAGGTCGTGTTCGAATTAATGAAGTACTTATTCATTAAATTAAAAAAAAAACTTTATCGGCAATAACATTTCAATTTATAATAGGAAAATAGATTAACGCTACATACTTATGTGACTTTTTTTTTTAATTATCTTAGGAAATAAACGTTCAAAAATAAGAAATCTGATGGGAAGTTGTCACCTAAGTTCATAGATACTCGCAGTGTTAAAAGTATAAACCATTCCTTACACCGTCAATACGCCGCCGTCAATATCAAATAACTAAGACATTATTATGTTCATTGTGCCTGAAATTACACCGGCTCACTCATCCTGTAAACCGATATACAGAAATATAATCCATTGCTGTTTGATGGTAGAATAAAATACCAATACCGTTGAATAAATGGTAGAAAGATTTGTTAAATTCTCTACCGTTAATAAACTAAATATCAGAAAAACTAAACAGCATCTCTTATATATTTACGGCAAAACACAATAAAAAATATTTACCACAAACGAGAATATACACCGCAAACCCTTCCGAGACAGCTGGTGTCAGTCAAAATTTGAACACTCATTAATAATTAGTAATAAATTATAATTAGAAAATATATGGTAGGTTAAAAAAAATACTTCGAATATTCAATATTCAACTTAATATATTTAAAATTTATATAAATAATGATTAGATAAACCATATTGATATTGATTGATAAGAAGCGTTGAGCATTACACGTTTTTCAATAGCTACACTTGTAATGATAATGATCATTTTTATACTATATGTATTTTCTTCTAGGTTAAAATAATAAATAAATGTGGATTTACGATTACACTGAATAAAATTTCAATTATGAATATCTGAATGAAATTTCTCTTAAATATATAATAAACCGTAATAATAACTGACCCGTTAAAAGTTAATATTGGACTTAAACGCAGTATGCGCTTACGCACTGTCCGTACGGCACACAAGCACACATGCACATCCGACTATCGAGTATTCTGTGTCACAAGACCGACCTACACGGACCTCGTCATTAAGTGGAACATGAAAGAAGTACAGTATTCTTGCTTAACAAACGAATCCTATGTCTCCGTCCTCTGATTAAATTAAACCCAAACCGACACGTATAAAATGACAAGCTTGCGACATTTTTTACGTTTCTAAATTGTTGCATGTTAAAAATAATGTTCTTGGTTGTTATTCTTTTAGCTATTGTTAAGACACTTAAATTTATTTAATAAAATAATGTTAACGATATATACACGATATATATGGATATATTTTAGTTATTTAGGCAATAAATAAACGATTGAGAATATTCACTCTACAATATTCTATGCAGATATATTTTTCCAAATCAAAAGTGAATAAATTTTAAAATAAATAGAAACTATAGTTATTTATTTATTTATACGTAATGATAGTAATAACAGTGTTTCTTTGACAATTGTTATTATTATTACAGCCTTCAACAGATACTATATCAACTTAAAACCTGACATCTGTTTAAGTGAACCGAGTAAAAAGGCCGCGCTACTTTCCACGTCGACGTTCGGCTCAATAAAGTCGAGAGTAAAAACTTGTAGAGTCGTGTCGCACTGTTCTCACGCACTTATTTAGACCATTACTTTTAATCCGCACGATATTTGCTTTTATTATGATAATATTAAAGTATATCAGCCCTCATAACATTTTTTAATTAATTGAACTTCGAAATACATAAAATTGAATACTGTTTTAATACGTTTTCAATCAGTCTCATTTAAGTTAATGAGTACATTTCATAAGGAGATTTTTTATGAGAATAATTAAATTAATAATAATGATAGGAAGAAAAATGAGATCTAATTGCACTCCATGTTCTAAACAGCAGCTTTCCACCATGTGGTCTGAAACCAGTCCAGACCACTACCGCTTGCTGCATTATCACTTCACTAAACCTGTTTAATTATGTACATTACTACATTTATAGACATTCTTTTCTTTATTATCCACTACACTGATAAATCATTAATTTGTTAGCACGCTTTGTTACTTTTTTTGTTCACTTATTTCAGTATGTGTAAAGCTCGTTTTAAAGAGGTTTCAATATAAGGTTCTTTGCTTCGCAATTTCATCCGCTTTAAATTTAGAATATAGACGTGACCAGCGTGAATTTCAAGTTCTTGTTATAGTTAATTTAAAACAAAAACAAAAACGTGTTTTTAAATAATTAAAATTGTATCACAATTATTTAAGTAAGGAACTGTAATAAAATTACTAAACATTGATATGCGTCACAAATCTCAAGATGTTGTAATTTTAATAGAGCATCTGGTGAATGGCCTTGTCTTGTAAATATGTTTATTAGACAATAGTCGAACCCAGCAAGGTCGAGTTACCTATTACGAACGCAAAGTATAGCACACAAAAATTGAAAAATGAAAATTGTTTTTTTTTTATTTAGAACCAAAAATCTAATCCATTTTTGGAGAAAAACCTTTAGAACTCTAACATCCAATATTATTGTTATCTATTTTGATGTCGTTTGCATACCCTTGAAAAATTACTGCGTAATTATTTGGTAGCTTTCATAGCCAAGGTCGACGCGGATTTTGCTCCTGTTTTCACTGTGACTTTCTGTTCGCAGCTTGAATTCATAATGTAAACATGTTCGTTAGTATTATAATATTTTATTTGTGAATGCGTCGTACTAACGTAATGTATATACATTATTTATATGATGTCATAACGAAATGATATTTCATAAATTACACTGTCGACATGTTTTATAGCAAGCAATGATCAAGAATTAAGAATAGATAAACAAAAACAAAAGACTTCAACGAGCGATGCTACGAAGACGCACACAAAGATGTTGAACGTTATGTTTACATTATTCATTATTTATGTTCTATTAGTAAACATTGCAAGTCATTTTGCTACTTTTATTGTAGTGTCATTTTATGTATAGCTTATCACTTCTTGCCTTTCTCCGAATCCGCATGCTAACATGACCGACTAAACAAAATAAAGAGGCGTTTCTATTTACAGTCGATCGCTCCATAAATGGCGGAACATTTATGTCCTATTGTTATTGTGTTAGTATCTACTTAAGAAATCTTTTTGTTTTTGTGTAGGTGTCGAGACTTGAAAACTATGGAGCGATATGTGAACGATTTGTAGACATTGATGATTCAATACTTTCTTTCCATTATCTTTTCAAAGATTTTTGTTTACACATTATTTTTTTAACTTACTTTTAGCTAACAATTCTATGTAAAAACATAAACGTATATAAAACTGCACCTGAGAGGTATAGGTTGGAATGGAAACCGATGCGCTGGTGGAGGAAGAGGCGCCACCATGGGCGCTGGTGGTGTTGGTACAGCTACCGGCACCGGGTGCATGGGCGGCGGCAGCGTGCTGTACGGCGGCGGCGGAACACTCTCTAGCAGATCGGGAGCGCGAGGCGCCCGCGCACGCCGCGCTCGCCGCCGCCGCGCAGGCTCCTCTGTCTGACATTCCGCGCTCGCTACACTCCTTTCTCTCTCCGTCTGCACCTCACTGTTCACGTTGGGACATGGTGGTACATCTTGCACCTGCACTATGTTCACATTGCACACGTTTGATCGGCTCGGCTCGCCGGGCACACGCACTGAGACCGAGTCCGATTTACGCAGAGGAGCGGGCGCCGGTACTGGCAGCCGCATCTCGTGACGGGGAGTAGTCGCGCGGTACGACGCGCGCGCATGACGACCGCCGTTTGGCGACTGGAGCGTGTGCGCCTCGTCCCCCGCCCCGACGAGGTACACACTTGCAAGAGCGCCATCGGTGCGGGAGCGCAAGAGGGGCGGCGAACGGCAATCGTAAGGCTGCCACAGTAGAGCAGAGAGGGCCTCGGCCGCGGACAGCGGCGCGCTCATCTCGCCACTGCGCTCCGCTGCCGCACCTCTCCTGCCACCCGCCACCCGCCACCGCCTCTACCTAAACCACACATAAATAAGAAATTACTTAATGTCAAAATTAGTTATTTAATTGTATTACAATACAATAACTCTATAATCAAATATTTATATTTTATTTATAATATGCAGTTAATGTAGCAACTCTACGATATCCTTTCAAATCACAATTTAATGTAAATCTTTTAACTATTTTTGTAATAAAAATACTAATATAAAAAGTCAAAAAACGTATGCAGTTTGGATAAATATCTCCGAGACAAAAAGTAAAATGTACTTTTATTTTATTTAATAAATTTATCTAATACATATTACTGCAAATTCAGAAATAATTGCACCATTCTGTTTCCTGAAAAGCGGAACTATATTGTTTGTGTGCTTTTAGTTGAAACTTTGAAGACAGATTGCTCTACTAATATAATTACCAGCAGTTTACTGACAGAAGTTGGAATACATCAACGTCCGGGGTATGCATAGTTTTACTTTGGCCGACGTAATTACTTGAGCTAGATTTACCTTCAATTATTCTTTTATTTGATACTGCAATCAACATAATAATCCTATGTAACATTTATTTAATCACTCTACATAATACAGGCTTGTTAAACAACGTACGTGTTACTTTGTATCGTGATTCGCTTGAGTACTTTCTTCTGTTACGTAACATTCGAATTCGCTCGACTTAACTCATACTGTTCCGACTCTAATCTTTTGTTAACCACTTGCTTTTACGATTTCTTTCATGGCGTTTTATTTTCGTCACAGTATGGATATTTTATTATCCCTTTTACTTATGTGTAAAATATGATTCTGTAGCCCAAATTATATAATTATCATGTCTGAACTGATTTCTCTCGCTGATGATAGCTGGTGCGATAAAGTTTTTATAGCTACATATATCTTTTGAACTTCTTATTTAATTCACATAATAAACTTTTTATTGATTTAAATGTTAAGAAAATGTTATATAAATCATGTATTAATATGTTACGTAGAAAAACGTAATGCGCGCGTAATAAACTTTAATTGAATAAAAATTGTATAATGATTATTTTTTGTACCTTTTAAAGTTTTCAATTTAAGGTGTAAACAATTAATCAGTGTAAATAAGAGTTTTGTTATAAAGAAAAGATCACTTAATATAAATATCTAATAAATCAATATGAAACAAAGACATAATAAAATACGAATATTATGAAACTAATTAAATACTTCTCTTCTTTTTTACATAATTTAATTAATTAAACATTATAACATAAATATTAATATTGTTATTATTTATATTTTATAATAAATTACTAATGTTTCCGTATTTTTTTTTCTTATAAATTATATGCACGTAATGTTATTTACATAATATGTAAATCCTTTACAAAAAATGTTTATAGTCCAATATAATATAAAAAGCTGTATATTAAAATACATCAGATTATCATTTTATTATTAACGTTTATTTTATTTAAAATATATGAATGTAGCTTATTGTTATGTTGTATATACAAAACATTCTTAGCGCGCGTGACTTGATTTCCACTAAGGAAGTTGTTATTTAGCTGACTATTGGGTTTGCCGTAAGAAAAAAGGAATCAATTATCGAGGATTTCTCCGAAGATTGATCGAATGTTCAAAGTTCTAGTGATTACCTTAAAAGACCGTAGAACCTGAGGTCCTAAGTTCACACATCCCGGGAGTAGTTAAGAAAAAGACTAACTTTTTTTGACGCGATTATACTCAGCAGCTTTGTGTACTATTTCACTTGATTACTTATATTCAATTAATTTAATTTTAAAACTACTGATAATTCCACCGATAGCCATAATGAATACGAATGAATACTGTAGATTATTCAAGATATCGACCAATGACATCTTGTCAATTCAATATCGTAGTTGTTTATATTTCTATATACTCTCGTAATTGCTAGAGTTTAGGCTATACTTAATATGTTGCTTTCAAATATCGAGTGTACAGGTTCCAACGAGACTGGAAATAAATCCTATGTTGCAAACGTCTATAAGCGACGGTACTTTGTGACGGACTTTGTGGAACGGATATTATAAATTTGAAAATATGTATATATTATTAAATTAAATGGAATATAAAAACTGGTATTATTATATAACATTTCAGAGGTTTTAATGGTTATAGTATTATTAGTTTTATAACTTTCGTATGCATTTCTAATGAAATAAATAACGAATTTACAATTTATCTTTTATATTTCTTCAGAATATTAATTTAAAACTGTAATTAAAAATACTTAGTTTGATTTTATAATTTTATCTCCGTAATATAAACATAAGCACCCAATAATATGTCATATATTTAAACATTTTAATAGATCCGGTTTTGTATAAAAAATAATATTGCTCGTTAAATTAAATTCTAGATAGATATTCAAGAACTTTTTGTACAAACACTGTAAAGAATAGAAACTTATACCGCGGCAATTATTAAAAAAAAAACTTCGAAGCGCTTATGTAATGCGCTCGAGCTGAGGCAGAAACTATGAAATTTTAATATTAGATACTGAAACATGGCTTAATCATGCAAAGATAGATTTATTAGAAATTTTTAACGTTATATTATTATTTATTTATTATATAATTATGTTCGAATCATATTCTTATGAATTACTAGTAGTAAGCATATGACATACTAGTAACTGGTAATTGTGGGAGACACATTTTCGATCATGGCATCTAGAACTATATTCGTGAATACTTCTTACACAAGCTTGTGTCGTGTTTTACGAATTTCAATTGGAATTGGATTGGAACATTATTTTAAAACCTATTGAATATTCATTTGTTTAAAATAAAAAGTCGATAAATCCGCATATTTTAATTTCTGCCTTACTTCAACTTGCAACTTTAAATTTCATGTAAGCAATATACGTACTATAACGCTACTACTGTCAAATAGTAACTACTGAGCTAATATACGGCTCTGAACATCCAAATCGGACAACAGGATGATTCTGCTTGTAAGGAAATGTCTCTCTAGCCATGAAATTATTTAGTATACCGGCAAATCAAGACTTATTTGAGGCAATAAGAATTTTCTTGAAACTTGACCGTAAGGATAATAAGAAAATATCTTGCCGCACTTATTCGATTAATATATTTTTGCTTCTGACAGATATTCGGGTGTCACGTTTGATTTATGATTGAAAAACAAAGATAAAGGCAGTAGGTGAAACGCAATATACAAGATACACTTTCTCCAAGGCCGCGCGGCGCCGGCGCCTCCCACTAGTCTACAAAGAACACGGATACTGTTACATCATGCATTGCGGTAGGCTTCGCAGATATAACTTTCATTCAAATCGATTTGTCTTAACTGTCATATTACGACTTTCTCATAAACAATAACAAATAGGATTTATTTTATTAAATAAATATTTATATCAAAGACTGTTATACCACAAATCACCGAGATGGCCTAGTTAGAAAAACTGAATCTTAACCGAAGGTTGTTGGCACCTGGGCACGCACAACTTAATCAAAATCAATATTTTTTATTCAAATACACTTTCAAGCGCTACCACGTATGTGTTTGGAATGTAGATTCTACCGAGAAGAACCAGGAAGAAACTCAGGAGTCTCTTTTTACTACAAAAATACAAATTTGTATCGATTACATGCTTAGTTCCTGCACGAGATCCAGTAATCACTCAATCTACGCATTTGTGTCAGACATATTCAGTAACAGAGTAATAGGCTTTCGTAATAAGATTATTTTCGTGTTGACAACTGAATTTTCATGTTGTATCCTCTTGTCACTATAATAAAATACAAGTAAAACAAGAAGCAATGGTTCTACACCACATAACGGGTGGTATTAAAGTAATAAATTACAATATTAATGTTGTTTGTTTTAAAATATATGAATGTAGCATTCATATTTTAGCATTTATTTACTGAAAATACGGGAAATAAACTTTAAAATTCTGATAAATTTATTAATGTCGATCTATTGTATTTTAACTTTTTCAATAAACACATCTATATTTATGCAATTTTATTAACGGTACTCGTTTAACGGCATTTGTTTAATAAAATATGAAAATGTTTTAAATACATTAACTCATATAATAATGCCCAATAATGTTTTGTGTATATACCGACAGAGTTGGGAAATAAGGACTAGTCATGTGTCAAAGTTATAATTCCATATTTAAAAATTATATATAAATCCACTTTTAGAGGAAAAAAGCATACTTGATTTGATAATCATAGTTCATAACCAAGCAATCAAACTTCACGCTTTCTCCGAAGGTCGCGCTCTGTGACCGAGAGTTGATGGCACAATCGACAGCTGCCTTCAACGTTTCTCTTAATATTTACTGCCTATTGACACGAAGGTTACTTGAAGAATTTTTTTGTATTAAATTAAAATAGTAAAAATATTATATTATTATAAAGAAACAAAAATATAAGTATGTAAATGACATATAACTATTTAAGATGCACAGCAAAGCAGTCTTATCGCTAAGTAGCAATCTCTTCCAGACAACCTTGATACAAAGTCAGTACAAATTTATTATAGTAATATAAACAATAACATAATAAATTTATATAATAATACAAAATCCTTTAACATCAATACATTAAAGGATCGGCTGATATTAAGAAATATATATTTTCATTACATATCATTTCGTTTATAGATTTTAACCCCAATAGCTGAAAATTCTACAGAAATATACAAATCTACTAAATAGACTAAGTCTAGTACTAACTAATGAGTACATGCATGTATCTATCTAAATTAAATAATCCGTGTAAAAACGTAACTGCTAAGTTTCTTACAGACTATTCTCGGTCTAATTAACATTGCGATCTGGTAGTGGCTTTGTGTTTAAAAATTAATATTATAAATGACGATTTAAAACTGCTTGTAAGATCATACTTGAATAACGTCTTATTTTTTATTTTATTTTTTATAGAAAAGGAAGGCGGAGCAGCATATGGGCCTCCTGATGGTAAGTGGTCACCAAACGCCCTAAGACATTGGCACTGTACGAAATGTTAGCCATCGCTTACATCGCCAATGCGACACCAACCTTGTGGCCTAAGATTTTATGTCCCTTGTGCCTGTAATTACACTGGCTCACTCACCCTTCAAACTGGAACACAACAATACCAAGTACTGCTGTTTTGCGGTAGAATATCTGATAAGTGGGTGGTACATACCCAGACGAGCTTGCACAAAGCCCTACCACCAGTAAAAAAAGTTATTTAAATTGATTTAAATATATAAAGCTGCAAAAATTTCGCAATATATTTTATGCATACAATTATCTACATTATAATTATTAACATAAAGCAGTATTTTTTAATATGTTATTGCCACATTCGAAAAGTTTTTAATTACTTTTTAATGATATGAGGCATTGCTATTTACGAGTATGTAGGTACTTGTATTGCAAATTTGTTATAATGTAATTTAATTATAAGCGCTCTAAACAAGTTATATAAAAATATACTGAAATAGACTAATGGTATTTTGAATGAGCTTACGTAACAGAATTATAAGTTGATGCGATACTTCTCTTTTTACAAACAATGCTTTAATTAAACAATGTGCAATATATCATAATTACACGACGCCTCTGAATACAGTCATTGTTCACTTTACTGATCATAAATTTAAATTTCACCTCGATTGATAATATGAAAATTTATCCTTCGAACTTTTTAACACAATTATTTAAAAAATAACACGGATTAGTCATCAAAATTACTTGAATTAGTAAGCAAAGTGGTATGTATGTACATTATATTTCAAGAATTTATTATACTTTGCGCCCCTTTTAATAAACTCATAACATTTTCGTGAAATTTTATTTGTTTTGACGCAGTGATTAAATTATTCTTCTTTTAAATTTGTTTTTCTAAAATATCATTATTGTAATTTTTGTCTTTTTTTCCGTAACAGCCTGTGAATGTCCCACTGCTGACTCTTGCTCTTTTTGAGGAGAAGGTTTTTTGAAGGTTTTTTACTGTTTTGTATTTATGATCCTTGTTTGGTCGAAATAAATGATTTATTATTATTATTATTATTTCCTCTTTAATATATCCAATAATATCTAATATCTAACAGCTTTACTTATAAACATCGTTTTTAGTTAAACACTGATTTATCTCTTTTTACCATTATTGATTTGACAATCGAAAGAAGAATACGCAGCATTGTTCCTGAACTTCACTTCACTGAACATTCACCTAAACATTAAGAGGTAAAAATTTTAACGAAAATTAAATAAAAATATTGAACATTTCTATCACAAATTTTACAAAAAATAATTAGTATAACACATTTAGGATACTTTTGATGTGAATGACTTTTGTAATAAAACAACAACTCTTCAACATGAACAATAGCGAGGCGCCGGAAGTTGGGAAAAAAATGAAAGTGGATTCGCCTGTTATTCGTAAACCAGACAAGCTTGTTTTTTTGTCGTTACGTTCTCATTAACATAAAATGTTATTATAAGGACCTACTATACTAAGTTATCAGCAAAAATATAAAAATATGAATAATCGTTATACCTTCTCTTCTAAACTCCTTCCTGAGAAAAAAAAATTATATATTGAATTTTCCAGCAATCATGCTCGATTCCAATACTTGGAGATACTTATGTTTCATGCAACGACTGATGCAATTTAGACGAAGATTCAATGCATCGCTATTTTATTTTAAAGAATTTTACACATACTTACATTACCAATTATTATATATGTGCAGATTAAAACATATTAAAAAAAAACCAAATTGAAAACCACCTCCTTTTTAAATTGGTAAAAAAAATATTTATTTGAAATATTGGTTATCTGTGAACGAGTTTCTTTATATTAAGGCTTTGCGCAAGCCCGCCTGAGTTGGTAGCACCCACTCAGCAATTATTCTACCGCCAAACATCAATAATTTGTCATACTGTGTTCCAGTTTGAAGATTGAGAAGTGAGACAGTGTAATTACAGGTATAAGAGACGTAACATCTAATGGTTAGAGAAATATAGAATGATTAACATTTCTTACACTAAAAATGTCATTGGTCAGTGGTTGGTAACCCGTCCCATAATCCGAATGCTCAAAGCATTAAATTATTAAAAGAAAAACAAATAGATGAATTTCAAAGAAATCTTTAACTATCTCTCTTTCATAAAAGTTGGCTCAAATCACTAATAATATAGGAATAATACTTTATTTCAATTTATTCATTAATAATTGTTCCTTTTAATATTTAAGTGTAGAAAAAATGACCACTAACAACAATTTATGTATTATAATATGTTTTAAACATATTATAACCTTATTTTTAAATAATAAAAATATTCTTAGGAAGACTAAATTCAATTTGTATGTATGAATCGCGAGCAAAATAGCTCATAAACTCTATTTCTATACTCAAAGTCCGCGCGAACAAAATAACTGGCAAAGATCGTTAAATAATAAATGAAGGAATATTATGTGAATACTTAAAGGTATCACTTAATGTGCTTATATATGAAAATAGATATACAAATAGAGTTACTTTTAATATATGCATCATTAATATGAGCAGAGATAAGTTTTTCTTAACATTTTGTGTTTCAAATATTTTATTATTTCGAAATGAGACTAAGTTAATTGTTGCTAGTCACTTCCTGCAAGAATCATAAGTTGTTTTTATGTTTTATGAACAATAATAAACTACATATATATAACATATATTACTTCTTCTACTACTTTTCTTAATTAGAATTTAAAAAGTAATTTTTATGGTTAAGTGCAAAGTACGACTAGACGAAAAAAAAAGTGATACGGATAGTCTTAAGATAAATGTAGGACATATAGCAACGCAAAGAAAACCGCAGTGGTGCATCATGAATATATATCCTTCTTAAATCCCTTCAAGCAGTTTTTGTAAATCTTAAAAGAAAACCTTGGAATATTCTAGAAGTTTTGTATACGTAGCGTGCAAGAGAAACCAGAATATATACTTTTACTGCTGCTATCCTTACTTTTACCTTACACACGATACAATTACAACAATATTTAATTCGTGACGACGAATTTATCGTATCATCAATTATTGTGGTGGTACATAAAAAGTTTCTTTTGTTTTTTTAAAAACAAATAATATGATATGCTCATAACTTTTATTACATTTAATAGAATGCTAGACGATGTATATTTATTCTAAAAATGCAACATACATTATGAATCGACGGGCGGAGTCAGCGCAGTGTCTTATAACCATGCAAGAAAAAATTTCGGCTGACTTTTAATGCCGACCGACTGCCAGACGCCAACCTTCTTTGGGAATGCTTTACTAGTGAGTTGACTGTCTGCCCTCATACAGGTTGTTGACGCTTTGAGTGCTTTTGATAGCAATTAATGCGTTTGACACAAAAAAACCCTTACCTACCCTTCTTACTCTGCGTTAAACCACACGGCTAATCTTCCATTTATAAGAAAATTTTAATTGTTTCCTTAATTATTTCGCTTACATAATTTTATTCAATTTCAAATATAATGTATTAATATTAAAAACGTCACTATGATGAAGTTTTTAATATTTATAGAAATAGAAAAAATATAATTCCGGCGATAAACATGTACTTACTGTATTATTATTATTATAAGTTTCTATTATTTCTTTATGCAGCTATATACTATTAACATATGAATTGTCACTGAGTTAACTGACATAGACCTTGCTCACACGCAGCCTTGAAGCGGACTTTTGAAAGATATCGAGATGAGATCATAGACTATATTTTTAGTACTTTTTACAGTTTTGTCACATTACAAACACTTACATAATACATATTACATACGATAATATTTATTGATAGCCTGAAGTATTGACCGTCTACTAAAAAATATATAAAAGGATACCATTTTATTACAATCTTACCCGTTAAGTCGGGATTGTTAGTTATTAGACATAATTTTATAGGTAGAGTAAAATTTGGGTAAATAAAAATAAGCTATTGAAGTGGGCTCGTATAGGAAGATATGATATAAATATCGAAGTAGCTACTTAGTGACAACGCATATGAAGGATATAATGTAATAATCACGTAAAGTGGCGGTGGGTAGATCACTTGACTTGGGACTAATTATATGTTAATTATTATCGTTTACGTATCATTTAAATGAATATCCTATTAAACGCTGTAACTGATAGCAAAGTACATTTAGATTGCGATTTTAAGACAAGCCACTAATGGGTTCAAAAACTGTTATTTTCTTTTTACTACTAAACAAACATACTGTAAACTTGTCATTATTTTCCATAGGTATAGATTTCTTGTAACGGATTCTAATATAGATATGGACTATCATTTGAACAAAATTAATATATTGTGTGTATGTGACCTTTATCAATCAAGTCGTTCATACATTACAAATACACACCAACGATTATTATCTATGCATAAAGATTTACATATCTCTTAGACAATAGCCGATCAATATCCATTGGTCGAGGGCAGCATTGCAGACGTACAATCAAATTACAGCGAACATTATTTCATTAAGACGTCCCTACCGACTAAACGGGATCTGGGATGATGCATCCGTCTGACCAGATTCAATTACTTCGAAATTGATTATTACTATCCTCCTAAACCAAGGCTTGCGTCTTTACGTATTTATAGTATACGTTAATTTTATGATGTGACATTATGACATTATAATACTCTATTATAAAAGTTACATTGAATAATTTAAGTGATAAAAAAGTAGCACGTACTTCATTTCACATTACATTTTTTACACATATATTATGAATACAAAACATATTATTAAATATGAAGACAGTTAAAACTATATATTAAAGAGTCATATAGCGTTTATTTTATTAATCATACTATGATTTCATTTAAACACATAAATATTCTACAATCCAATTTAACTTATTAAAAACGGGGCTCCAAATAATTAATGCAAATTTAATCCTTTGATGTGGGCTTTCGGTCGTTCAGTTACATATGCAGGCTTCAACACCACGAAATTTCGTTAATGATTTATACGTGATTTCATTCGTGAAAAGTTTATAAACTTCTCACCTGTCAACCCGAAATTCTAGGGTTCAATAAAAGTCAAGCCTCTCTGACAAGTGAAACCATCACCCACAGGGCGGGGTGCATAAATAATTTAGCCGGGCAATCCGCCGCTTGTTTGCATGCGGATTATCATATTAAACGGATATCAGGGCCGACGACCGTCTGTCCGATACGAATGCAAACAATATCATGCAACATTCATAAGGGCAAACGTTGGACACAAACGCTGAAAGGTAGCCGCGAGGTAGTCGATGATTTAATGAGCTTTTTTTCTTGCTTTGAATTTGTGCTGCTTCAAAATTCGAAAACATTTCGTTTTTAAGATATTAAGCTTTGCAATATTAAGATAATTGAAAAATACAAATAAAATTTAAATAATTTATTAATTTTATGCTACAAAGTAATTAAGTATGGTTCTTGGTTTAAAATAAAAAAATAAATCAATAATCTTTTCCTACGTCCTATACAAAAAAATATCTTGTCATTAATATGTAAAAGCTGATAGCTGCTAGGAAAGTTGTGCTACGGCTGTTAGTTTATTTTAAGTTTACTAGTCAAAGTACAGAACTGTTAAACATTATACGATATCATTGTCCTCTGTTAAGTGTGCTCCGTTTCCATTTCCTAAGTAGACAGCAATGCGCAAAGGTCATTATGGATTTCCACAAGTAATTTTGGGTTTCCTAGAAGCGCTAACAAAGTGAGTACAGTACGACAAGAGTAATGGAAATGTTTCACTCAAGATAATTTATCACACCGACTAGATAAATATGTACCCTTTTTACTGAAAACACTTCTCTTGACAATGACAAGACAATTTTATTTATTTTGTGTAAATTAATATTTTTAAGGAAATAAATAACACCATTAGTTATATAATAGCACGCGTAAATACGACAAAGTAAAAAATTGCAGCGTAGATTCATAAGGCGTTAATAAAATAAAGCGACAATCTGCGGCAAAATGAAAGCAATAGACTACATTAATTAACAAGTCATTTCAGTGTTTAACAATTAAACAATGTGATCCATAATTACAACCTGCGTTTAATTAAAGCTTGTTCAACGTCTAAATCAAGAAGCAACTTGTTCAGAACAAGCAAAGAAAAGTTCCACAGATTGAATTTAGCAGAATCACTGTCTAGTTCGTTTCGCTTCAGTACAATTTTTGTACCTGACAAGACTTGCAAACTATACTGGCATTTATTCGGAACAAAGTTCTATATAGCAGCTTTTGAATTAATGATTGACTTATAGGAAAACAAACAGATATAAACACAAATCGTTTATTTATGCTTTTATGCTGAATACATTTATGATGTATTTTATCTATTACCCAGTAAATAATAAAAACGATTTTATTTTTATAAATACAATATGCAAACATTTACTAAGAAAAATGTTGTTGCTCAAAATTGTGTGACTATTTTAAATAACATTTTTATTTTTAAGTAATAGTAATAACTTATACATACCTACATAACACTGTATTAGAAACTTTTTTTTTTTAAAATCGTGTTTTTTAAAATGTAATATTTTCTATATTGTAATATGTCTACGTATTGTACTAGTAATTTCTTTGAGGAAAATAAGTTTGTTCAGTGTAATTCTGTTTATTTTGAGTTATGAATTGAGGTTACTAATAATACTATTATTCTTCAAAAGAAATTATTCAAGAATCATTATAGCTGTTAGTATAATAGCTATAATGATTCTTGAAGTAAATAACCTTTTATACGGCCAATATTAAGCAAGTGCTTAATATTGCGTTTGCCTTATAAGTTAAGGCAAACGTCTAAATCTGTAAAGCCATTTTCAACCACATCGCCATCTCAGAGAGACACGTGCCCTACATTTTCGAACCCTTCAATCTGACTTTAACTGAGTTACTGACCTGGACAAGCTTTTTATAGTTCGGCACTTAAACATGTCGCACCCAATTCCGCCCGTGCTCTGCGAACTCAAGTTGAAATAATTTATGCCCATTTGGAAGTCCATGTTCTATCGTTAAAAATTAAATTGCTTTACCGCTGCCGTTTCATCTTTTATAAGAATTTATCTATTTTAAAATATTGTTTGAATTATTTTTATCTTTTATGTTATCAGATATTATTGATGGCACACGTGATCTTAACTAAAGATTGTGGGTTCAAAGCCGGTGAAGCACCATAATTTTCATCTGATTAATTTGTGTTTATAATTCATTTCGTGCAGAAAAACATTGTGAATCCTCACAAATTGCAATGTCGAATAAACTTTATTCACCAAACTGTATTGAATCAGTGTGGTGGAATAAGCTTCAAATGTTCGTCTTTGGCCTTTACCCAGCAGTAAGACATTTCGGGACTGTTACTTTATTGTTACCATATTCTAAAAATAAATAAACAAAGAGAGTTTTTTTACCGATTATTGCACGCTATGATATTAATGATTTTTTTACAGTTCTGATTTGTTCCATAACACGCAGTCTAGGTACTGCGTATCATAATATTAAGCCTACATACGTAACAATATTATAACCCGTGTATTGTAATCCGTGTAAAAACACGTATAATAACGAAGACATTTAACAAAATTAAGCAAAATTGCAAGATAAATGTTAAAGGTTATTAGTTAACGGCATAATTCACTTAATTTATTTTAGTGTTTTCGGAGACACAAAAAGTTTTGCTCGTTAAGTCAAGAGACAACTGTAGTAAATCACGAGAACTCGGCTCGCATCTCCGACGATTACTATCTCCAAATTACAGAGAGGGGTAGCGTACCAAATTATGGGGCATCGTTACATCTGCCCTTATTTACCTAATTATAATTAGAACAAGATAATCATTTACGATTTCAATTAAGGTTTGCAAGCGACATTCGTTTTAATAAAATTCAATAAAATTTAGTACAACATTACGCTCGAATCTCAAAAATAAAATTAAATAATTGTGGTTTATTTGATAAATATTATATATATATATATATGGTTACATATTGGATTTATTTCAACTTAATTTAATTTTTTTATTATATATGAAATTACGACATCAGCATAATCATCGCCTTATCGTTTGTGACCTCGATCGAGGATATCTTTTAATTTACTGTACTATAAAGCCTGCCTCGTTGACTGTTTCTTTGTACGTAATTACTAATTACTTTGGTGAGATTACTTGCTCAAAAAACAAGAATTTTATTCTTCTTCTTCAAGTATGTTGTAATTCCCCAATATCACTCAGGACATTGGTTGTGACGAGCTCTCATCGTTTACGAAAGCATGTGATGTATCTTTTAGTTTAAAAAGTTAATTCGTTTTGAAACTTAGTTAGTGACAACTTTTTGTTTCTGTTTTTTGTTTTTTTTATATGAATATTTTGTTTCTGTTTTTTATTTTTATTTGTATATAAATTTGATACCTCTTTTCGTAATTGTGGTTAGGAATGATGTGTTCTTCTGTAATTGGTTGTACATTATTAGTTTTAAGTAAATGTAGAGCATGTTTTACATGTATGTAATGTACAACTGTTGGAGATCCAAATAAATAAATAAGTATGCTTATCCTTCAATGTAAACGTTTTATATAGACCCTTATTATAGCGAAGTTGAGACGGGTAGTTTTATATGAATAATTTAAAAATATTACATGTATGTCATCGAATAATTTTATGCTAAATATCAAATGTAGAGCAAGTTCTGTATGAAATGTATGAAATCGTACTTTAAGTAAAAATATACACCCTTTAACACCAATAATTGACAATCTTATTGTGTTCTTACTTTCTTTGAAAACTATTTCTTTTATGAAAAACATAAGATAACAATATAAAAAAGGACTTACTTTTTTCACATATTAAGTCGCCCAGACCGATTTCGGCCCCGGCGGCCAATCTTAAGAGAGATTAGCCAACTCTTTAATCACTAACTCTCATAATCCGATGAGATGGCAATCCGACATGACCGGAAAGAGTTCAGGCGTAGGACAAACGGCTTTACGTGCTTTCCGAGGCACGGGAGTGTAAAGACTTCCAACTTCCAGTCTCCGGGCTGCTACTGAGAACTTTCTGACAGAAAAACCCAATAACTTTTTATTGGCCGACCTGGGATTTGAACCCAGGTCTTCCGGATCCACTAGATCAACAAGGCAGTCAACATGTGATTATTTACATGTTATTACAATTCTTCAAATTGCATAACAAAATTAATAAGGTCATAATTTAACTATAAAAAAAATGTTTGGAATTTTATTTTATGATTTTTAATTTTCATTAATACATACATTAGTTATCAGTATGAGTATTATATTTTAATTATATTTCCGAATACTGAATATACTTTAAACTATTCTAGTACAGCTATTTATCCGTTCAAGTTAAGAATTTAACCCCGCAATTTATCCAATAAACAGAACGTTTGAATCTTTATTTACGTCTATACGACTCTGGTCAAATGTAAGAAATAAAACATTTGTTCCAGTTAGAGCCAGAAAGATAAATAGAGGTTTTACAAAGAACCGCAGAAACGAACTCGGATCGGAGGACAAAAGATAGAGAGGACGTCGGTCACTGATTAATTCCACACCACATACTGACAGTAAGCTAGAGGACTTACATTTAGACTCCAGCCACGAATAGTACAATTTGTGTTTGACAAAAATTGACGCGAAAATATGTTTTATTAAATTGTTACTATTATAGATTTATTTAGGTCGTTTTTTAGGTCAGATAATAATTTAAAATGTAAGATCGCAATACATTTTTTTTTAAATTCCATGAAATTCACCAGAGGTCGTTCAAATCTGTACAAGCACAACTTGAGATTTATTTGAAATTTGGTGGTTATATAATATCATAAGAAAACACGCTTGTGTCAGAATCCACCATGCTGCAGTTATACAGTCTAGTCGAAAAATGTTTCTTCGTCAAGATATTGTCTATTGTATTGATTCAATACAAATTATTAATTTTAAACCTTTTAATTTTACCGACTTAATTATTATAATTATAGATAAATACCATTCAATAAAATTACAATAATAACTTTAAACACTTTTTCTATTTAAAAAAATCCATTTCAAGTCCATGAACGAAAATTACTTTCAGGATTTTAATTACATTATAAAAATGTTCAAAATATATTTCATTATCCTGATATGCGTGTCAATGCGTCAATTCATTCATTAATAAGATCTACTTTATTTCAATGTTTTAGTTCAATCTTTACCAAACCTACGAAATATTCTTTTTGTTTTCTGTGGGAGTATATCATACATAATCTTCACCGGTAGGGCGTTTTGATAGGAACCACCAATCAATACATTTTATCGCCATGGTTTGAATGGTGAATAAGCCAGTGTCATTACAGATAGAAGAGACATAACATCTTAGTCCCTTGGTTGACGGCGCCATGTTGGTATAAGTAGTGGGCAATATTTCTGTGCCATGACATATAAGCAAAATTCTTTATCATTATGTATAATATTTCATTAAACTATAAAATGTATGTATTCTTTCACGTACATGCAATATAGCTGCACAACTTATAAATAATCACCATAAAATTTCTGCTTAAAACTCGAATAGGTGTTTTTCAGTAAAAGGTAAAAACTTAGAAAATAATTAATAATTTCACCTCGCCTTTTTCAAAGCTAAAAAGTTGCAACTTCAAACTGCCTGCATTAATAAAGAACGTATTTCAAAACCTTCTTTTTCATGATAATTCTGCCAAAGTTCTCCTTTTTATTTTTTCCAGTTTAATAACATGCAAAATGAAGGTCGGGTAAGTCTCGTTAAATGGTTGGTCGGCTCATTGCATCGTGGTAAAGCCAGTTCCATTGTGGGGTGGGACAACATCACCCTCCACCCACTAGCGGCCATCCGACCGTTGTCGGGATTTTTATTACTAGAGTTATTGAGATGTTCTAAAATATAATCAAATTTTAAATTGTCGAGGTAAATATAATACTTTTTTCATAATGTTTTAAGATTCATGTAACCGTAACAGCCTGTGAAAGTCCCACTGCTGGGCTATAGGCCTCTTCTCCTCTTTTTGAGGAGAAGGTTTGGAGCTTATTCCACCACGCTGCTCCAATGCGGGTTGGTGGAATTCACATGTGGCAGAATTTCAGTGAAATTAGACACATGCAGGTTTCCTCACGATGTTTTCCTTCACCGTAAAGCACGAGATGAATTATAATCACAAATTAAGCACATGAAAATTCAGTGGTGCTTGCCCGGGTTTGAACCCACGATCATCGGTTAAGATTCACGCGTTCTTACCACTGGGCCATCTCGGCTTGAATGGCTTATATAATGACGGCATAGAATTTTTAATAAAAACAAAACACATACCACATGCGCTGATTAAAGTCATAATAAAAATTGTACAAGAAATTGTTGCCCGTACTTATGCAAATTATTTTAGTGTTATTTTACAATAACTGAATATATTTAAAGTCTAATATAATCCTAATCGGTAAAGATATTGCATCAGCTGAGATATAACAATCGAGTAAATTAGAGCCCGGCTAGGTTTAATCAGTGCCTGCAAATCCTTAGCCAGCGTGGTTTAATTCGCTTCGTCGCACCAATCAGAGCAATTAAAGAGCGACAAAAAACAGTTAAAAGCAAATAGACTATACCTACGAATGCTTTGCTCCATCGTTTTATTTATTGAAAAATTACTTTTGTCATATTGTTTTCATCAACTTTATAGTTAAAAGGAATTTGAATTTTTTTGATTCATTCATTTCATGTAATGATAAAAGCGGATGAATTATATTATTTATCTTTATCACAAAATTAATGTGTAGTAAATAAATCCATAAAAAATAAACGAATTGGAAGTCATAAGTAAGATAGTCAGTCATTTAAAAAGTAATTTTGTTTTAAAAAAAATTAAACATTAACAAGTTACATGCATTAAAAATCATTCCTTGAATTTTTAAGTATTTTATTACTCCGAATACGCCATAGTTATAAAATCGAAATATTTCAATTTGAATTCGCTATAATTAAAACTTTATTTATAGCTTTTATTATTTTACTTAATTTTAAGCATAAAAACCTCTTGACGTTGCAGCAATCAAAATGCTAACGAAGTCATCACGAACTAAAAAATAATTTGACCACAATTCCGCCAGTAATGAACCCTGAAAATCTTTTTGTCAATGAATGGAACTCGCGGAATAATTGAGCTGGCAAGCGAATTTTAATTACTTTTAGGCTCACAGTAAAATTATTCGATTTCATTATATATTGTACGGTATCGGCTTCAAATCTATTTGTTCTGCTGAATACATTTCATAAATATTAGGGGTTAAAAAATTAAGAAAAGAGATAATGCTTAGAACAGAAAATTAAGAAAGTAAAAGTATTTTAGATAAAAGCTTAGTAAACACCTAATAAATAACATAACTTTATTGTAAACGAAAACTTCCAAAATATAAAGGTTAGTTCATTCCAATGCAATCGTAATACATATTTAATTATTGTTGAATGTACGAAGTTAAGCTTTTACTGATCAACTTTCAGCAGCAGGTTTCACCTGCGTTGAACATTATGGCTCCTGTGGGTTGTATGATGATGATGTTGAATGATAAAAAATTCTCATTAGAGCCCGCAGTCTAGAAGTTGGAAATGTTTACATTCACGTGCCTTGGTAAGCACGTTAAACTATTAATCCTGTGCATGAACTCGTTTCGGTTGTTTCGATTGCTGTCTCATCGGATTATGAGAGTTACGGAAAAGTGAGTGCATTTGGGTTTGCGCACACACTTGTGCACTATATGTCCTTGCAGTTTCATTAAGTTTTCAACATTTGTCTAACTAAATGGGTTATCTAACATCTGGACCAAAATATTGTTTCAAATCAAACTGAGAGATCCTGAGATTAACATGTTTAAACAAAAAACGATTTTTATAATATATGTAAGAGAACTTTGATAAAAGTCATGTAAAATTTCTATTTTCGGGTCGCGCAAGGAACAGCGAAGTGCAAAACAAAGTTTTCAAATAAAAGTTTTCGCTCCGTTTGGTAGTGGTTGATGCGGTTTAAAGTATTACATGTGCTAAAGTATGTCAACGGTCAGACAAATATTTTAAAATAAATTACCAAAAAGAAATATCAATTTAAAATACTTGTTGCTATTAAAATATTTCGTTGGATTTTATCTATTGTCATACTTTAAAAAAAATATCAAGTTTTATTTAATTATTAAAAAGATAAATAACAAAACATGTTTTCTTATTAGACTGTAATGTTTACGACATTACTACATAAAAGTCTTCCTTTTCTTTTAGTTTTTCTAACGCTCCAACATATTTGATATAATTCCCATTTCTGCTTTTAAATAATATATGGTTATACTTGAGCGTAACTGTAGTAAACTTTAAAAAATATTTAATGAAATGAATAACTTTAAAAAAATCAAATACTGTCCAGTGTGTGCTTGCCTTAATCAGACGTAAGCGAATGAGTGAAAAAAAGAACTTTGCCTTTTGTGTAGAATTGAGGAAAACACCGAAGACATTCTAACCGGTGCGCGTTTTAACAATTGAAATTATATTTTTGAGTTATTTGAAGGGTTCATTTGTTGATTCACTTGATTCATGTCTATTTTTATGTGAATGTACAAATAACAGTATAATAATTATTAAAAATATATGCTTGCTTCACTTATATTAAAGTAGCTAATGATTTCGAAGAACACCGTTTTTTCATAAAATAAAATTACATACATAAACAATGCGATGTTGCTTACATAATAACACCTAAATAACTTTTATTAAAATTTAAAAATATTGAAATTGTTTTTTTTTTCAAAAATAAATTAATAAACTTTTTAATATATATTCAATAAAACATTAACAGTATCTACTAGTAGAACTAGAAAACAGATGCTTAGGAAATTATATTCTAGAGAAGTTTACTTTTAGTAAAAGCCAGCTTAAGTCGGGTCGCTGGGCAACGGGCCTTTCCTCTTAAGGAAAAGCTTATTCCACCACGCTACTGCATTGCAAATTGGTGGGTACAACAGATGTACATACATATATACGTATCATGTGTGGATACACATTTGGTATTCAACACATATAGGTTTCCTTACGATAAATTAATTTACCACGGAGCAAATAATGAAATATAAACACAAATTAATAGTATCTAAGCTATGTAGATGTAGATTGAATCGAATTTTAACCCTCAAGCTTCGGTTAAGATCCGCGTATTCTGTCCACTGGGCTATATCGGTTCCCTATATGTTGGTGTAATTTCTCAAATTGACTGATTTTAGTCGTACCTAAACTATAATATAAATCGTATATAAAAATTGCAAGATAATGAAATGTTAACATTCGTGAAACACATTTTGTCGAGTAATCTTTTACGTTAAGTACAAAGGCCCGGGCGTGACTCGTATGAAGCGCATCGATTAATTTGACGTCTCACTACCGCTTCTACATCGCTTTTGAGAAATTAATCGCCCTCCTAAAACAGGAGAACAAATTAAATAGAGAACGTTCATTATAACAATTTTAATATATTAATTATCCTTCGTGCCAGAATATTAACAAATATAACGAGATTATATCAAAATTAATTATAATAATTATTAATACTACGAAACAAAAAATTATCAAAAATCTTACTTATTACATAAAATTAAATCAAATCTTGTAGTCAGCCTATCTAGTAATCAAATGTAGTAATAATTTTAATAAGTAGGAGTCTAATACGATGGAAATTAAAGGCAAAGATAACTTATTTAAGATAGTTTAATCAAAGTTGACTTATTCCACCAAATATATACAGTCGATATTCTTAGGGCTCATCATCATGATCCTCTATGAGCATGAGCGTCAAAAATGACACCTTCAGGTCATTGGTATGTTACCGCTTCACTCGCATTCTTATTTTAAGTACAAAAAATTAATATTTGGTTTACTTTAAATTATTTATTTATTCTCACTAGATACAACTACCAACATAAAGATAGCTTGGACGACAGTAATTTTGTATATTTAAAAAAAAAAAAAACATTTTAACCATTGATAATTCTAAATGACTGTAAAAATCATGACTCATTTAACTAAATCGTTTTTGAAATAAAAATTATATTGCTCCCTATCTTACAACAACAATATTACGTAAGCGCGTTTACTCTTTGAAAGAAAATATATTATTTTATGTAAGTAAAATATATTTTATCAATTTCGTTATATTAAAAACATGTTTTGATTGTGTTTATTATAGTATGAACTCAACATTTAACAGTTTATATTATATAAAGTGAAAACGCTTTCAGTTAAGACGATTGACTAAAAACCTAAAAAACGAAAAATGTGTATGAACAGACCGATGATGTATAAAAAGAAGCACATATGTTACTAGCGCGCCAAATTTGAAGACTCGAAAGCGTACCAATTAGGACGTTTTTTGGCGTATTGCTATTTTGTCACTATCACCGTACAGCTACAATAAAAAACCAAAATGCCGTCGTGTGAACAAATAAAGTACCAATTTATGACACGAAACAAATAAAATACAAGGCGTATCATGTAAATACCGAAAATCCATTATCTATTTAAAAACAGAAAATAGTTTTTTTTGTAAGGCAAATAATAAAATTTCTGCTAATGACAAATCTATTGTTGTGTCAAGATGATACTTTTATAACTTCAGGATATAAAAGTTGAAGAATTTAAATATATTTGTCTTATTTCATTTTTTCAATTAATATTCTGTATATTATGTTGTAATTAAAGAAAAAGTATGTACAGTGGGCAGTTACTACTTAATATCATTCGCTTGCGTCGTTTTCTTCTTCCCTACATCTATCTCTATTTTAGTCGTTAAAATTTGAGAAAAATATTGTATATGAATTTGGCTATTTCGAACATTAACTCTTATTTCCATTTTTTTATTGATAGCACTAAATTTCGTCTATAACAAATAAAGGGAAATCGGTTAACGAAAAGAGAAGAAAAAAAGTAGTGAACTGTTACTGTGTACTTAATTATACATAGATTTCTAGTTTTATCTCCATTACGTAGTCCAGACACCTTTTTTTCGGTATATCTCTCGCCTCACCGACCTAAGTCCCGAGAGATGAATATCAATTTACAAGAAGTAGCACTCCTCCTGTAATATGATATTCATCCCTAGACGTTGTATGTTGTATACCCCAACCGTTTCACATAAATTACGTTATTCTATAAAAGTAAACGTTTTATTATTTACTAGTCGGAAATGGATAATAATTTTGACATATCTCTCAGTTTGTCCCTACATCAGTCTGACGGTATATCTTCTTCATTTTTATTTCTTCTGAAATTTGGAAAATTGATGTACATATATGAAATATAAACTTAAGTAAACTTTATCTACTTTAGTCGTACGTGCGCTATATTACAAAATATTATATACACAGAAATCCAACAAAATAATTAGAAGTAATAAAATCAGCTAGATATACAGCACCTATGGGTAAAATAACTTACCATCCTCAAAAACAAACAACAAATAATAACTACGTGGAATGGTAGCAAGAATGCTGCTAGTATTTCCCAGTTGAATTTCAATTCCGATTCTCTGGGTGAAAAATAAATTAGCCCTCCAGTTACTCCGAGTTCCTAAAAAGATATGCTAATATTAAGAGGATATATTATGATATATCCTCTTAATATTACTTTGCAATTAGTGACGAATGTTTTAGCCGTTTGTTCGTTACAGTATTTTTTCATGCCACTCGGACCTTTCACTAATATTAATTCGCTTTTTTTTTATTTTTAACAAATCGATATGTTCAAAGCATGATTATTTGAAATTTTTACTTATATTTTTAGCTATCCACGGTCACATACATATTGTGTAGTGCTACTGAAATATACAAACAATTCAACTATATCTTCAATTCGTAACAGTGTGTGTGTGTGTCTGATTCGGGAACACAATAGAAAAGGGCAAAAAGTTTCATTGTTCCGTCTCATTCGTTTACCTTTTGAGTTTTCGACGACCAGTATCCCATGATCATTAAGTCCGCTTGTTAGCTGTTATTTTCGATACGACTTTTTTATCAACTTCACGAAAATCTCTCTTTCCAATTGTTACTGAAAATACCTGACCAAGTAATATCACGTATGTATTTTAAATCACAGTGAGTTTTTATATATTACGCATAATTTTTTATCTTATTGATGGCGGCTTAGCGTGGGTTCAAGTAATGAATTCAACACAGCGACCACTCTAAACGCTTTCAAATTACCGGGAGCCCTAATGGCTGAACTTAATATTCACGAAGGGATCACAACCCCCAATGACTATGCCTTTACTCACATTTTATCTTTGACCACAAATTGTTTATGCCGATTAAGGCACACCCAGGCAAATCAAGGCAGCCTTAATGTATTTCGCGCTCCTAACTATATATATTAACAATAACATATTAAATGTTAATTTGTGTAAATGTTCATTTAAACTACAGTAATAATTAACACTTTTTTTTGTAATGATATATAATTTGACACGCAGTGTATATAGTCGTAGAAAGTTACACTTTTGAAAAACAAAAAGACTAATATTAGATTTTTAACTGCATACAAAAACAATAACAATTACGCCTTTTGGATAAAATGATATTATCTTTTTAATTGATTACAGCAATTTAGTATAGCTGAATATTTATTAAATATTTGATAAAATGATAATTATGCCGAACTCTTTCTTCTCTTACATACATCCAACTAAAAATTTGATTGTTGGGTTTTTTATTACGTGACTTGACTTATGGAGCTTTCTTTAAATCATTCTAAGGATCAAACCATATATTCATTATAGAATTATACAAAAGTATAGATATGAATTTTTAATAAGATTACATAAGCATATATTAAACATTACTATGTGTATGAGAGGATCCTCGAATTTCGGGGACTTTAATTATAACTCTCCTCAGGGAATCATATCTGGTTATTACATTTTCCCCCAATGATTTCTACTTAGTCTTCATTCGTTATATAAATTATACGACGAATACAAAAGTTATTATGGATATAGTCAAAGAGTTTGAAAAATGAAGATTTCATGTATTTTTAAACAATAAAATATACTCTAAAACCTTATTGAAAATTCTATGCAACGTGGCCTGATATAATAAAATGTTTCGTTTGAAAATTGATCCGGAGTAAAGCCGAACATAGAAAATATATTTCAAAGGCTTACAGTAAATAATTTAGCAGGTTTCTAGTTTCAAATAGTTATGTAACATTGAGTTCATAGTTTTTTTATTTTTTTTATTACCAATTCTGATAATGTTCATATAATGCATTTGTGATTAATGTTTTAAAATATTTCTCTCATAATAAATCTTAGGTTTAACTCAGAAACGAATAAGCTGATAACAAACATGAATAAAAGACTTAAGCAATCAAACAAAGCTATAGTGATCCAGATGATCGCTACGGGCTGCGCTACAATCCACGGCCGTCAAACGATATCCCATAGCTTTCCTTTTGTTATTCCACTATGTGAACCATTCTCTGCTCCAATCCGCATTTCGTATTATTTTCTTTTTACCGCCTAACGAATCGGAGTTTTACGTTCATGTTTCCACGTCGATATTGATGGAGAATAGCGCAGAATGCAATGGCTTTGACTGCGTGCATCAACTGTACTTCTGTACGCATTCAAATTAAAATAAAAAATATTTTATGTATCAATATGAGTGTCGATTCTCAACTTATTAATTGGCAGTCGGACTGCTCGCTTTACATTTTGAATTTGTTTACTGAATATATTTGTTTAATTAAAAAAAATGTGGCCGTCACAGACCACAGGACGCCTAGCGGATGTGAAACATCGAAACTGATGGTTGTTCAAATAATTTATAATTGATGAAAACATATAAATATATATGGAGTAAAATATATAAATCATAGTTTTGTTAATAATAGCACATTAAACAATGCAAAATAGTATACGAGCCACGGTCACACAGCGCACTAGAAGGCGATGACGGCATAAGAGAACATCATGCCGTTTTCCGTCCCGGCATACGAGTCGGGCAAAGGTGCGCGAATTAATATTTCACGTCAAAAACTTTTAAGCTAAATGAAAACTGAATTGTGAAATGGGAAAACGATGATAATGCGATTACTGTTGGTTTAGTAAATGTTGAAGTTCAATGAAAATTAATTAAATTCATGCTCAAAACAAAGCTTGTATTAGTGTATAATATATTTTATATACAGTTGTAATATTTAATATAATTCATCAAAGATATAATAATTTGTAATTGTATAGACCACAGATTCATATATATCGTGGTCAGACAAGTTTATAATTTGCATTATGTACATATAAAGTATTATTTACAAGAACAAAATCACACTTTACCTTAATTTCGTAGTATGAGGATTTCAAAATATTATTTCGCCAAATATGCGGCCGAATTTATCTTAAATTTCATCAGTGGAATTAAAATGTAAATGTTGATGGGCAGGCGCCCTCTCTAATTGCGTATTGCGTCCGCCCGTTGTCAAAGTTGTCCCATTTGAAGCCTAGGCCTCACATCGCAGCTAGATTCACTTCTATTTTAGTATACCTTACTAAATTAAATGTATCTATATATTTAAATGACATATAATATGATCGTACCTTTTAGACCTTTTTTGCCGTGACGGCAAACGGCATGATGCTCTCCTATGCCGTCATAGTCTCTTGTCTGCCCGCACTTTCTACTCCCTCGTGTGTGCGTAGGGCTTATACGATACATTATATTTATATGCTATTTATTATTATAATATTACATATTTTAATTTATTTTAGTCCGAATTTACTTATTAACGCTCAGTTTTTCACACCCCTTTTTTTACTATTTGTTCCAAATATAAACGGGATTCAACTTTTAAGATCAATTTGCAAAGCTATTCTCAGAATAATATTAATAAACAGTAAGTCTGGTGATAAAGGCTTAAAATGGAAACGATAAAACATGATTTCTACGAAATCATTCAAATAAAGTACAAGAAATTGTATTTGATTTTTTTAAGTTTAATGGTACAAGGGATAAAGATAAGCATTGATTTATTCCCGAAACTCTTATCAATAGTGAACGCATTTACTTATCAAACGAAATTGTAAATTCCCCTGTTTTATTCAGTGATATTGTGTATCCACTGCCATCCTCCCCTCGCAATTTTTATCGACAACTCTAAAAGAATATCGGATAAGGATACGAAATTAAGATTTATCGATCCAACTGCCTTGGTTTAGTAGCTCACTATTAAGGCTGCGGATCTCGAACTTTGGGGTTCAATTCCATGTAGTAGAAAGCCTAGTGTATACAATGCATAGCAATATATATACAAAGCGCACGTCTGCATATTTTTTTTATAATTAAATATTATAATTTTGTGTCTTCTTTTTCGAATTTGACATTAATGATGACATGGAGAGAAAAAAACATTGCTTAACCAAATACAATTTAAACGACGTTTATAAATAAGGCATATCATCTTTGTGACAAACAATCAAGTCAAATATACTCTATATTATTACTATATTGTAATATTTACTTAAATTTCAAAGTCAAAGTCGAAATATACTTTATTCAATTAGGCTATCACAAGTACTTTTGTGATAGCCTAATTGAATAAAGTAAGTTATAATTTTAACATTAACTTACAAACGACAATAAACTCAGTAATTACTGTTTTTATTCTTTAAACAATAAAACAATTACATATAATAATCATATACACTTATATTTATATATCCTCCTAGCTCTTCTTTTATGTAATACTGTACAGTATAATAAGACATATTTACAAAAAAAGTATATAAAAAAAGAATCAATTGATTTCACTTGTTCGTACCCGAGCGAAGTTGAAACGGCAAGTTAGTAGGAAATAAGCTCAAATATAAAGTTTTAGTGTCAGCTAACATAAGTAGTTGCTCGTCTACTTAAGTCTCGTATTCAAGATAAATATTTGACGAAAATTTTGTCCTTGCAATTAAGCACTTCCACGGGACGTATCGCAGCTCCGTTTAAATAAATTTGAACTATAAACAGATAAAATAAATTAAGATGTACATTGTGATTGCATTACATTTTCATAAGTAATATTTATATATCTATGTATTTCGAATACATGAACAGTTACCGATAGCAGATCGCTAAATATTTGCATAATCTGGTAATGTGCAATCAGCGAAAATTCATTACTACTAACTACACAAACATTTGTTTCAATAAATTGCCAATAATCGAAAACCGAAACAGTAATCGTCTATATTTATATAGTGTGTCAATTTTTACTTGAATTTGAGTTTAATATGACTTTTTTTTTGTTAGTAAGTAGTACAAAGAAAATGTTTGCTCACTCAATGTTTCGGGTTCATACTGGCTTCAATTCTCACTTAAAACTCAAAAAGCAAACCTCGTTTTTTTGAATCTATGGCAGCTATTGAAGTGCCCGGTATAAAAGTATTCCCTGTGCTAGTAATATATAAGCTATCACCACGTCGAGTTTTGTTCACTACGTGACGTCTGTTCAGATGAGTAATAAAATTTAAAAAAAAAAGCTTACATATGTTAATTTTAATATGATGAAAAATATATATAATTTTTATTATTTTTTCACGCTTTAATACTAGTCAAATAAATCGAACTGAAATTACCTTTATTTTTTCGTGGTTATTATTAAACATATGCCACACCAAACTCTTCTGTAGACATTTTTAAATTCTACAAATCTTTTATACAAACCTTTCATGTATCTGTTATCATTTTGGCAGCGTTCACTCAAGAAGAGTTCGAGCCTAAAAATCTGCTGTTCAACTAAGTTGACATAATGAGCTATATCTAAAATATGCTATATGGTCTACGTTCGTCCTGAAACGATTTTTCATAAGGAAAGATCCATCAAGGATTGTAGCTTGTGTGAATCAAGAAAAAACAAACGAACAAACTCTTTATATTATGAAAACGCTCTTAAAATAAACTCTTTATGTGATCAATATTAACAGAAAACACTAAAACTTCATTTTTGTACATTTGTAATTTAATAACAAATATAAGGTAATATCCATCTGAAGAGATTAATGGAACTATGTAAGCATCTATATAACACACTGTACATTTTTGTTCTTATTTTTAATATTGTATTAATACAGATAAAATGCAAAAAAAAACACTATTTCATCTCATTAACGTACCAGAGAAAACATGAGACACATCTTAGATTTAGATTTTTTAAGTATAGATCTTTCGAATAAATACATTTAATAGAACCAGTTATTAAAGTTTATTTCAGTAAATTTCTATTAGAAAACAGCACACTTAGCTTCTACCTTAAAATAAGGTAGAACACAATTATTATTTTTTTAACATTGCTATGAATATTAAAATTCTGCAAATACGGTATTTTCTTTTACAGCTTCACAATGTAATCACAAACATTCATCATGCCATGCCTGCGATATTACGTCACATTCTTTGTATTAACTTTTGAAATTAATTAAAAAAAATCAATATTTTCATATTTATAAAATTTACATAGAAACTCAAATAAATATAGTGATTTACTTACTTAGTTTAGTCATTCCAAATATCAGAAATACATAATAATCCATTAACCCAACATTTTTACGAACTCACTATTCAGAAGTATTTCGGCTTATAACATGTCACTTTTAATACCGATCAAAATAAATTCGCACCCTTGTTATTGTTCATCGAAGTATAAAAACGAAATAGACTCGGGATCACATTCGACAACGTCCCCCAGCGCACGTGCAAACGCGCCACCGAGCGCGCCCGTACTGACAGATTTTCCGGCGAGCACATGATTTTCTAAAACAACCGTCAACCCTTGCCATAACTCGGTCGAGAGTGCAAAACCTTCACACAGTGACACGAGGGAGCAACATAATAGCAGTTCGTTAGCATAACTCGGCTCAGAAGCACTCGACCTTGCTTTAATGAAATATTTGTTTATTTAATCCAACCGTCAATTTTTTTTACATAAGAAATATATTTTTATGAAACATATTTAATGATAATTAAACAAGTTCAAGATATTCAAATACAGTAACAGAAAAGCATAGAAGCGATATAGCGCAGTGAATAGAAATAGTCGATATCAACCGAAGGTCGTGAGTTGATATGGTCAAGCACTAATTAGTTGATTAAAAACTGGCACATGCCATTCAACAAAAATTCTTGGATAAATGGATTGAGTCGAAATTTTACATCTAAGGATGTTAAGCCAACTTTACCCAACAGTGGGACTTCCACTGTCACGAAGCTTTTAATATATATTCATGTAATTGAAGAAGAAATACTTATTTGTTATATATAAATTATCTTATTTAGATTTGTCGTTTTCCGTAAATTCTTAGGGGTAAACAAGATCTTCGTATCTTTCCCCTCTCGAACAAAGGGTGAATACAAATCCATATATATGATTAAATCTAAATCCCGTTAGGATTGAAAAGAAAATTTCCCTGATTTAAAATTAATCTGTATAATAAAAATAATATCTCGAATTAATTTAAATTAACAATAATATAAATAATAATAATAATCTAAACGTCACCAACATTATTAAAGCAATTTTCATAAAATAAATGTTATTAAAATGTATACTTTATTATGTACTGCGAAAAATAAACAAAACTTTGTAATATTAACCGAAGTCGAAACAGTTTCAATAACGATAAGTCGCGGCAATTTAATATTTTCTCATATATATATAAGTACTATAATGAAATTTGGAATGGATTCCAATCATGATTAAATTGGAACTGTGGCTAAGTAAATTGTATACGTGCTTGGAGCCGTGCCGAATGGGTCGTCGAAGGATACCGCCATCCCTCGGCGCACGAGATTTATAATAGTAAATCTTGATTCAGTGCTGCCAAAGCGCAAATAGTAAGACCTACTACTAAAACGAATCAATTCATGTTAAATAGCGCATTACACAGCTTCTTGTTATAAAAGTCATATTGAACAATGGCATCAAATGTTAATGAAACATTTGTTCTACATTGCTATTCTGCAGAACTCACTTCGTATTTTACTCATTGCAAACCGACTGACGTGATACGCTGTTTTAATGAGTTCATCCTTTAAATGCTTAAATAGTTACAGTCAATGTCGCATAATATTTTCTGACCAGTTAAGTAGGCCACCTGATGGTAAGTAATCATTACCTTATATCATTGCCCATAGACATTGGCGCTGTAAGAAGACCTTGGGAACAAAGATATTTTGTCTCTTGTATCTGTATCGTTATTGGCTCACACTAGTGAGTTTAAATGCTAATTTAAACTGGACCACAACAACACTATGTATTTCTGTTTGACGGTCGAATATGTGATGAATAGGTGGTACCAACCCAGGTCGGCTTACACAAAGCTCTACCACCAAGTTATGACAGACTGAGTTTCGAGTTTGTTCTCACAGAATAGCTCTACTGTTCTCACAGGTGCATTTTATATGATTTGAAAACGAGCGTTTAGTATGAATTCTTTGAATGAGCTTAAATGATCCAGTGGCTAAAAACGATACGTGTTATTAACCGAAGATTGCTAGTTCAAACAAATTAATTTGTTTCTGTAATGTATCTCGTGTAGAAGTCGAGGTGAAGAAATATATAGTGGAACCTGCATGTGTCGTATGAAATTTTATTACATATGTATCCAGCCCGCATTGGAATAAAACCTTCTTCTACGCGAGAGTGGCCTTAGCCAGCAGTAGGAAATTTACTGGCTGTTGCTTCACCTTATGTATAACTATTTAGGTATGTCGGGAAAGCAATTACGGTTAATTAAAAGCCGCGAATGATCCTAAAAATAAAATTTATGAAGAATATCTGCCTAGTAAAAAAATATATTTTATATTCACTTCAAATTACATAAAAAAGTTCAAAACCTATATTTCTTATTTTGCTGGGCAAAAGGGCTAGAACTATTCCACCATAAAACTTCAATGCGTTTGGTGATAGAATAAGTATGGGTACACATTTATTGTACAATTTTACCTGCAACATTATTCATATTTTTTCTCTTCCACTGTCAAGCAATGCATCATTTATATAGATACAATTTAAGCAGGATGAAGGAAGATTTGTACACGAGACGAGATTAATATTAACGTGTTCTAACCACTGGGACCGCGTGCATCAGTTGGTTTTACAAATAATAATATAGAACTAATGGTATATTTCTATTTATTCTATTCTTGACCTATAGCCCTTGGTTAGTTCTACTTTATTGCCAGGTCCGGTTTTCATTTAACATGAAATGTTATTGTTTTATCTTACCTTGTAACGTTTTAATACAATTACAACAATACTTTGCTGTTACCAAATAGCAAGTATCAACTAATAACATTACAGTTTGAACGAATATTTAAAGAAACCTTCGTTAATATTTTTGTGTTATTAGTAGTTTTGTTAAGAGCCGAAATGGCACATTAGAATGAATTGAATACTTGAATATTAACCAACCATTGCAGGTTCAAATCCAGGCTGAATGAGTTTTCATGATCTTAATTTGTGTATACAATTCAAATCGTGTTTCGCGTTGAAGGATAATATCTTGATGAAATCTGTATATGTCGGAGTAGTAGTAGGAGTAGTAACCCGCATTGGAGAGTGTTGGATTAAGCTTCAAAACTTTTCAACATTCGGGACATTTACAAGATGTTACTTTACATTCAGATTTTTACTATTTTAATATAAAATTATTATTACAACAAACTGTTAACAGAAAATATTATGTTACACCTTGTTATGGTGATGTATGAAGTTGCCAACTGAACAAATAGCACAAAATGCTCAACTTTGCCTTTAAGAAAAGTTCTCGCAAGAATTGTTTATGCGACTTCTAGTTTCGTACCAAAGCAAGCGTCATGGAAGGAAGTATACTTGTTAATTGGAGACTCTTGAACTATTTTATATAAATTATGTAAACATATCTTCGTACTTAAAAACTTTCTGACTGTATATAATAGAACGTTTTATTTATTTTATTACAGCAGACTTGATTGGCTTTGAAATATAGATATTGTTCGTCATCTTTGTTGCCGTAAAAACAAACTTTATATAATGTAGAAGTAAGCTCTTAAAAGCGTGTCAACGTAATTTAACGTGATACTAACACTGGCTTGAAATGTAATTTTTAACAAAATTTAATAATAACTTAATTTAAATGAAATCTGTTTTCACTTCTAGTTATAACACATAGTCATTATTTACGATTAAATATTTAAAGCAAACATACTGGTGGTAGAGCTTTGTGCAAGCCTCTGGGTAGGTACCACCCACTTATCAGATATTCTATCGCAAATCAACAGTACTTGTTATTGTTATGTTCCGATTTGAAGGGTGAGTCAGCCAGTGTAATTACAGGTACAAGGGACATAACATCTTAGTTCCCATGATTGGTGGCGCACTGGCAATGTAAGCGATGGTTAACATTTCTTACAATGTCAATGTCTAAAGGGCGTTGGTAACCACTTTCCATCAGGTGGCCCACATGCTCGTCCGCCAACCTATACTATAAAAAAAAATCAACTCAAATACTCACTCAACATATTTTATTATCATGTATATTACAATCTACAATAATACTACTTAACAGCTTAAATTCGGTAAATATTATAACCGTCGTTACGTTAAATCTTGGCATTTATTTAAATCACCTTTGATATTAAGCTGAAGGCAATTATAAAAAAAATGAGATGTTTGGTTTTAGTATTAGTTTAAGGATAGTTAGTAGTTAGTAGATTGTCACTAGATTGTATTGCCACCAAAGGCACCAAAAGGAAAATCGCTCAATCGGTTGATGGAACGTGTTTAAAATTCAGTTGCAAGATTTAACCCACACTTACTAACAGGTGAAGTTGTAAAAAAAGCCTGTAAATCCGGGCTGTGTTTACTTTCTTCACTGCTGTAATTATTGTTAAAGCATATACTCGTAATAATATAGTCATTTATTTTATTTTATTGTTAGATAAATACATTAAATATGAGGAAAATGTCTATTTTTTTTCGTCATAAACTAATCGTAAAAGCGATTTTTTTTTTAAATAAACATCGTCTGTTTTCGTGAAATAGTAGTTATTTGATATACATTTAAATCTCTAATGTATTTGGTTTAATGAATTCTAAATATGAAAAACAAAAATGTTTCGTAAGAGGAAAACAAATTTCGTACCACTTCAGATTCTACATTTTATTCCTGAAGCGCAAAGCTTCGGCCAAGACGTTTTCTCTTTATTGCGAGACGTTCCATCAAGATTATTTTCTTTTCAAGATGTGCTCGACGCCATCGCCTAAATGGACGCTATCGATTCCAAGGACAAGACAGTTCAAGACAAGAGTCATTGAAATCGTTGGATATTTTACAATTATTTACCTCAAAAAAATTAATTAAAAATAAAAATCTTGATTTTTTTTTTGTTATTTATTAAAGTTCTTTTACAGATATTCGTAACGATATTAATTTGATAGATTATAATTCGGTTTGTAAACGACTGAGCAATTGAGTTTTCGTAAAAATTTACGAATTTAATTAAAACTGGCATACAATAAAACATTAAAGTAAAGTAGTAATCTTATTTAATAAAAAACCATAGATAATGTTAACATTCTGTGTATGAACCGTAAACAATGGAAACTTTACAAGTTTGAATGTATTGTGGAAGCGATTTTGTCAACAGGAAAATGGCGGACCCCGTTGTCGCTTTCGGATATTTATGACCACGAGTCGACAAATTTTCGCATCCTTTTATTTTCAGCGCCGGACTAACTGAGCGTAAAGGTACATAAATTCGAAGAATAAACAAACGGCGCCACGAAATGAACGCTGCGAAATTTACCTGAAAATTGAAAGTCTATAAAATACATTTTGATTAAAAACTTTGCTTTAACCTAAATTTTCAGATATTCATCAAAAAGGTGTTTTGTATTTTATTTACGTTTATTAACCAATAGTAAAATATTGAATTTTCATTAATATTTGGTTATTAATCAGCCATACCTATCCAATTCTGATCAGTAAGCTACTTGAAAAAATTGTTGTGACGATAAAATATTAAATGTAGTAAGTTATTGTAGTATTAGTAAAAGTAAATATAATATCATTTTATTTCCTTCAAAATGTCGGTAAAGATTTAGCTTAGTTTGCAATCCGGCCCCCGTGTTCACTGACGCAGAGGTGTGTCGTAGGTCTCGGAGCGCACCATTAGGCGACGAATTGCGAGCGACTTTGAGACCCGCTTTATATAAGTATATGCCCCTGCCGTCATCAAGCAAAATGTTTTTATGTGTAAAATACGCTTTGACATTTTCTTCCTTTAAAAAGTTAGGATAAACTGGTATATATAAAATATGACCACTTATTATATTTAACAAATATTGTAAAATGTTTTTTACGTACTTAAATTAAATAAATATATAGATTTATTGTTAGTACTTTTAAATCAAGAATAACTTTAGCCGAAAAGGGTTAAGCATGCAATGCAAATGCGGTAAACGACATACAAATTACTTTTGCATGACAGCGTCAATATGAAAACAATCCCACACTTGACTGACCATTGATGACTTAGCCTGCGGTCCAATTCCCAGATTAGAACTATAACTTTATTGTTTATAACGAATTTCAATATCGTAGGTTCGTTGATTTCAAAACACAACTGTTAGGTAAGATACATAAGGTGTATTTCTTCACCGCTAAGCACATAAAAATTCAGCAGTGCTTACTCGGGTTTGAACCCAAAATCTTCGCTTAAGATTGGCGCTCTAACCGCTGGGCCATCTCGAATCTTAGCACAATTCACACAACAGTAAACAACTGATATGTTAAAATTAAAGCAGACTCTTAGAGTAAAATAAGTAATTTGATTAGTCGTTACCGTCCTCGACTATCTGCTACAGTTAGTCCTTATTAGATAACTATGTCTGTACAAGGACCAATTACAGTACCCTCACAGATTTCAGCTGGCGGCTCACTTTCGTTACGTTACTGACAGCTAATGACTTGTAACTAACGATCGACGTTATATAGCTGTGGCTTTTTAGCTCATATGGTTTTATATAATCTCATACCTTAATCTATCCTAATATTATTAGGTGTGTGTAAAAAACTGGTTATATTCGATTTGAACAAAAAAATGTGCTAGATATGCATATGCCGAGCGAACCTTAACTAAAGACTACGGGTTCTAGTCCGGGCAAGCACCACTTAATTTTCGTGTAAAAACATCGTTCGAAAACCTGCATGTGTTGGATGTAAATCAACATGTGTATCCTGCACCCGCATTGCTCCTCAGCAGAACAGGAGGCCTTAGCCCAGCAGTCCGACATTTACAGGCTGTTACTTTACTATTTTACTTTAAATCGTTATTATTGAAGGTTATAATAAATAGGTTATATAACTTCATGCTGTGACACTAAGGAATGGAACTGTAGCAATAAACGTCAACAAATCTGGCAAATTGTTCTGGTATTTAGTTAATGAAACTCACTTGGCTATGTACAGATCGCGTGTGGAAAATAGGCATGATTAATCTATATTTAATTCGATCAGAACCCCGAGGCACGACTAATATATAGTAATTACGAATAATTACAAACAAAGATTTAGTTTTATACACATATTTTGTTAGCTTCTTATTTAATAAAACAAAAATATTATAATCGGACTAGCTGAAAACCAGTACTGTGCTTACTTGGACTTATGCAGTGTAAAATGTGTCTCAACGTCTGAAAACGTGTGTGGGCTATACAAAGATTGATACTCTATTCCATTTAAAAAGATATTTTGTTTGTTTATTTTTGTCTGTCTGACTTTATGAATACGCCAACCTCAATTAATATTATTTTACAAACTTTGCTCTCTATGAAGAAAAGACAACATTACACGATATAAATTCGCATACATTCAAAAACATTCCATTAATATTTAAAGTTCGACATGTACCCGTTTGCCAAAAGTTCTAAGCACAAGATTAATACTTACTATCTAGTCTTCGTTGCGGACGTGCGAACACGAAAGTTAGAAAATCACACTAAAGAAAACAATAAAATTTACAGTTCAACGCTTTTTCGATAAAGATTTGTCCACATTCCCTTGAAACTTGTACCTGGAATAATATTCTTGAATATTCCTCTATGATCTCCAAACCTTCTTTATGAAAAGAGCCCTTTTCCCCACAGTGAGAAATCTACGCCCTCAGAAATTCAAATTAAAAATAATTTACTCAATACAAAAACATTCTTATTCATAATAAAAAAAAACAACTAAAACTACTTGGCTCGGAGAAGACAATATATACTGACCTGAAAAGAACGACGAAAAAAAATAAAATGTTGCGATAATTCCATTACTAAGGTGTAGCACACTTAACAGCGGTATAACTATTTATAATTGTAGACTTAAGACTCAGTGAGACTTGTCCTAGGTATTTACAGTCCACTTAGATTAATTATTATTCTTCTATGACACAAGAATTTGTAGTATTCTGTTCCGGTATGAAGTATGGATATAAAGTATTTTTTTCGTACAAGCTTTTGAACTTCATCAATCATAGCTATTAAGGCACTCTGGTTGCAGTACTTGTGCCATATTATGAAAAATATTTGATGCCCCATAGACATCAATAATATATATAATAGAAAACATTTATAAATCCTAAAACCAAACAAACCAAACCAAACAACGCTTTTTATCCTACTCTGGGGTAATTTTAATGAAATTGCGAAAATAGTTTGATCGTGGGAATAATTAACTTATATGCCGAAAATTTCAGTAAATATATGTACGGAACCGATGAATTGATAAACTCAGAATTTAATTTAATTAAGATTAAAACAAATTTTAATATACGAATCTTTGTTCCATATCCATCCATTTATTTATATTTATATTTTTTACCCGTTTTAAACTTTATTCCGAAAAAAAAAACAATAAAAATAATGGTAAACTAATGAAGTTTTGCTAAATTGCAAGTAACCATAATCATTTTGAAACAACAGACAGATACTATTAACTGCACAAAGACCTCCTATTTAGCCACATCACATGCGGCTCTACTGATGTATGCGGATGTACTGCAAGGTGGTGTATATATATAAATATATACATATATGTGGCAGAATTTTACCCTACATCAACGAGTATGTTCCCTCTCGATGTTTTCTTTCGTCAAACCAGATGAATTATAAACACAAATTATACACACTTAGTGTCGCCAATCCGAGTTCGAATCCGATATCTCCGGTCAAGACACGAAAGATATTATATTTTCAATATTTAAATACCTTGTAATTTAATTTTTATTTTAAATGTATTTTTAAAAAAATCAGCTTATCTAATCGCACCCTAAAAACGTAAACGATGAAAACTTACCGATGTCTATAAATCTGATAACAAAACCAAATACCCAAAGCTGTTTAAGTTCGAACATTACCGCAGGCAAGTATTAACTTAAATTTACCATTAACTCTTATTATTTCACGTATTTGTGTTCTAGTGATTTCTAGTATTATTAAAACGTTACCAAAATACCACAAATCAAAATGAATATAAATCAAAACAAGGAAAATTGTAACAATAATAAACGTGATATATAAATTTACAATATGTATTATAAAATAAAGTAGAACAACATATATCTTTATTTAAGGATGTTCACGTTTATCGCAGGAACTACAATTGGCATTTTTATTAGACAGGCGTGAAAAATATTTAGGTATATAATTTATAAATATTGTGTGCAAATTAAATGAAATCGTAAAAATCATGTGAAAAAAATATATAACTGAATTTTACCTAACAGTTTCCAAAAAAAGTTGTTAGCTGTCAGAAAATGGAGCTGGTCACTACTAAAAAACATACATTACATTACACTGAATTCTTTTTCGTTTGTCATTTAAAAGAACGAGCTTACGTTCGCATCACGTTTACAATGTATTTCTATTTATATTGCGCAGAGCACAATTTCCCTTGGTATTTGAATTCCCATTTTATGTTCCAAAAACCAAATTTCCCGCCACACTCCATTTATTTGATGCAATACGATGGTTTAATACTTGATTGCACTCGCCCTACATAGATTTATAACGGTTGCTTAATACTAATATAACTGGAAAATATAAAGAACCGCTGTTTTTCTTTTCTGTGAGAAATAATAATTACACGTGAAAAGTAAAATAAACATGAAAAAAATGCAATAGTCTGACTGAGAGTTTTAACTAAACAGACTATGAATAGTAGGTGCACTTTCGAATTGACAACGAGTGGTTGAATGTTGTATATAACATTGAGAGGTGCAAAATCTTAGATTTGACGCGATGGATAAACGAAAACAATCGTGAATCATTTTATCACGGTAACTTAAACTAGCCGTAGTCACTAAGCTTGTTTACGTTTTGTTGTGACTGTATAAGATTATCCTTTGTAATGTTTGTAATATAATTACGTGGCAACTTTCACTTTTCACCATGAGTGAAAGGGTCCGCTTCTTTATAAATAAATGTTTAAGTTGGAGCGCTTACGCTATAACAATTAATGACTTAGAAATTTAATCCGCCTAAAATCGTAAGCTTTAAAAATTTAACTTGCCATAATCTTAAAAAAGCAACGTATGTACTAAATAATTGTTATTTTATGACAATCTGATGTGATGGATCGCTTCTTAAAGACACTTATAACATATAATCAGTTCACATCTTCCAATACGAAACAAAAAATAAGAAATCCACCGTTAAATGTATTTAACAATATTTAAACACATTCATAGATCTGAGTCCAAACGCCTTACAATTTTTTTTTTCCTGATTTCTGATAGTTGAGCGCAAAATATTCTGCCAATGTCACATATAAGATGTTGCACTGTTTTAAGTTTTAAAGTTTTTATCAATGGTATGAGTAGAAATAATGCAACACATTAGTTGATATCACAAACAATACGATAATAATAAATTCAATGTAAATAATTAGTAATTATCATACATCTTAATAAATTTATTTCAATATTTAACAAATGGAGTGTAAACTAATATCAGAAGGAATTTCCTAGTTACTAGAGTTTGAACAACACAGAGAATAGTATATTATAAATCACGTAACTTCGTTTAAAATAAGTGCCTATCGACATAATATAAGTCCTTCCAAGTGCCACAAGTCTTGTCATCAACGACGTGACAATATGGTAGTTGTAAATGTAGAGTATAAAACGGTCGTAGCGAGCGTGTTATTGAATTGATCAGAGCTACAAAGAACCAATTACGAGGGATGGCACGGACTACAAGGTCAATTGACAGTCCACTCGCCCGAGTGACTCATCCAGGATTTGGCATGTAAAATAAAATTACGAAAGGGTCTCGTAATATAATTGCAGACTAAAAACGAACGACGAAAAACGAAGAATCTTCTGACAGTCACATGTATACATTTTAATCAATATGTTTGAGAGAAGTCGACGAATGTTTGCGGTTCTTACTTGTTATTTAGATATAGTTATATCACTGTATATTGTGAATATTAATAAGAGGTAAATATATTATTCGATCTGGGGCACGGCAGTAATAATTTATTTGCTTATAAACGTGAAAGTAGGGAAAGATAATTGAATCATCAGCACTTACAGTAAATAAATTTAGATAAAGTATACATTATGTTTTTATTATAATTATTTTCCTATTTTCCACACATAATTTATTTTTTATTGTTCAATACTTGTATAAAAACGTAGTAGGCTGTTAAGGCCCGCAGGTAAGCATAATGGCCATGTACAGTGAATTCTAATAAATAATTAGTTATAAAAAAAATGTTGTTTTTTTAATATTGCATTTTTTTCAGAAAATGTGAAACCTTATCTAAATACAAATTTAGAGACGAATCATTAGAGCCGTTTCTGAGATACGTGATACATAAATTGCTCATTTAATATCATAAGATTAATTGAGCCTGTATGGCACGATCATGTCAAATTAATATTTATTTTCAGTAAAAGTCGTTCGTATAGAAAGGTTATTTATAATAACCGAAACGTTGTTCTGACACAATGGTTTCATTTGATGAGCATCATCGGTTATAAGCACGCTCCATTGTCCATTGTGCCGCAAAGAATTCATTCAATTCCGCAAAGTTCGCTGCGGATGTCGATACATCAAGCTATTGTTTACAGCGCTACGCGGTCCAGAACATTATTATTTCATTTTTAGAAATATATGGCAGAAGCAATTTATTAGTTTTCCGCACATACATATATCTATCATGTTAAAAAAATCCAAAACATTTTTGTTTACATTCTAAAAGAAATTTGGTCAATTCTGTAAAATTAGTTAATCAATTGTAAGTATATAAATAATTTAGTTATTGTTTTCGTTGCTTAAATGCAGAGGAATATACAATTAAAAGGATAAAACAAAAATATAATATATCTAAACATAAGTTTATAATATATATCGGCATATCCGTCAATTGTATTCTTTCTGAACACCTTGGCTCTTAGAGCTAACCAAGCGCCAGTTCTTAGGTTAAATAAAATTATATTTAGGACTTTAACTCCAAATTTACTTATTACTATTACTTTATTACTATTATTTTACTATTTACTAGTACTTTAGTTTAAATTTAAGTTTTCGTACTTAAATTTGTACCTATGTATTACATTTACTGACTTGACTTTTGTCTATAGTGATACAAGGTTATGAGTGTTAAATTTGGGTGTTAAAACTTTGCAATCTTAATTTTTGAACTATTTAAAACTTCTAAGAACCAGCCAATGTGCATGCACATTATATTGTGTGTATATTTTTAAAGCTGCATATTAACACGTATACATTTTATTGCTTTGTTATTGAAGTTAATGTAATGTTTATTTATTTTCAAACCTACAGCATTTCCAATTATAGGATTAATCACGTAGCTCGGTGCGTTATTGAAATGTATGATCACGTGTTCGCTCATATGCACATACACGTTTACATTTGTTATTATCTTAATATCGAGTAATTAATTTCAGTGACATGAGTAACAGAAACTGTTTTTTTATTTTATATGAAACTCTTATTTCATTATAACGATGAAGGCATTGAAATAAATAATAATATGCTTTTATACGTATTTTAATACGTTATCTTTCTATCACCTTATTTATGGAATATAAATATTGAATGAGAAATGCAGTGTCTATCTTTTTAATGACAATAATATTTATGTAATAAAATGTATGATGCACAATACAGAGCGAATATTTTGAATTTAAAAATAGGTATATATCGCGGTCATTAAAATTCTATAGAATCATTAAGTATTCCAACCCCAAACAACACAAATATATTATGTTTTAGTTTTTATTACAAAACTAACGTAATTATTAAAATAACACAATTAACACTTTAGATTATTACAAAAAAATCCAAAGAATAATGTAACCACTTAGCTTCTCAAACCTAACTCTGAAATCAATTTATCTCACTATAAATATATTTTTTCCAAATTCAATTCGCAACAGTCATTCACCGTTTGTTACTATAATTATCTTGTATTGAAAAACGCAACAAAAATTATCTATCTCGAACACACGTGACCTTAAGTCAAGTAGTAATCAACTGTGGCACTCGATCTCCCGACCATCTAATAACTAATTATACTACTTAACTCTTGACCACAATTAAACGCTCCTATTTTAAACGCTTGTATTTTAATTTGACTTGTCAAAAAGAATCGTAATTTCAAATTATTTAAATGATTTACAACGGAGAAATCAATCTTCATCAGATTGTGTAAAAATATAAAAATTATTTATATTTCCTGCCATTTAATAGCTATTCAAATGTTTTAAGTTAAAAATAAATGTACTATAATAATTAATATGCTGCACATATTTAACTTTTATTGTTTTATAAGCATTATTTAATTTGATATAGATATATTGATATTATTAATAGAAAATATTATTTAAAATAATAGGTAGTATTAATATCAATAAACACATAATGATAATATTACTGCTTTTAATTAACTTTATTAGCAAAATAATTGTATTCACTAAGCTATAGAGTGGTACAAAAACATATTCCTTTAAAAGTAAAATAGGTTTTAGTATTTATATCAAACTAGCCCTCACGTACCCAGTGTATGATAGCTCGACATGTCATGAAAGCCCCATTACCAGTGTCCCACATAACGCACAATTGAAGCATTATGACAGCGAACCTGTCGCAACATATATATTAGATCCGGGATCGTGAAGCTTTTCCAAATACGGATACAACGTTGGAAACAAGAACACGTCAATAGAAAAGTAGCTGCATAATCATCGGTCACCACATGAGTTGAGGAACTTAAACGAACCAAACCAGTCTTAATAGGTACTATACTCAGCCGATAGCTTGACTCTACGATCGCTTGTTTTACTTCCAGTCACGCGCCAGTCTCCGATGAAACGGCTGCGAGGGCACAGTACGGCGCGCGCGCATTCGCCTTTCGAAACCACATATTTTCTAAAGTGTTACAAGTGCCGTGACTTTGTGAAACAACGATATTGTTTGTAAATATTATTTTTTATAATCTACAGTGGCAATGTGTGACTAAATTTATTGTGGATTAGATCTATCTTGGATTGCGATTACATTTTTCGGGTGAGCGTTTTATTTATGTTGATTATGTATTTTTTTTAAGTTCTACCACTACGAACCGTTAAGTTATAACGTTGGTTTGGATGTAGTATAAGGTTAACGGATACCGAAAATATTATAAAAAATATAAATTTTATAAATGAACACATTGCTAAAACTTAGATAAAAAAATTAAAAAAAACTGTCATATAATTTGTATACGGAATAGGAATATGACTCATAAAAATATTTATTGAATAATTACGCTCTTATTTCCTAAGATTAAAGATACGATAATATATAGTTTTCATTCATACTTATATTGATAGTAGAATATTTACTATATACATTACATTCGATTTCAATTGGTGGAGTAAAACGTAATGAAACGTAAATTTCATAATAAGCGATAAACAAGGACACATATGCTACTAAAGTACAAAACAATGCTTACACCTGATATGTCGTCATATCATGGCCATGACGATTTCCTATTGATAATCTATAAACACATGTGCTTTACGTTTAACATATCCCTTACTTAATTGTCTTGCTGTTGTCAATTTTTTTACAATGGGAAGTTATTTAAAATCTACCTATGAATATACTAAATTACGAAAAAGTTTTGGAAGACAACCGTTATTTCAAAACGTACCAGCACATATATTGGACTCAATTAATCCGGATTATGAACTTCAGAAACAGTATATTTTTCGCAATCCTGTGCATCGAGAAGTACAAGCTACATCACCACAAGCGGAACATGAAAGTAACACAAAGCAAATAATCAAGCATGAGCAAGGTATAAATCACACCGAAGGTGGTTGGCCTCGGGATGTTCATCTTTATAATGAAGAACACATATTACGACATCGTCGTCGCATACAACACGAAGAAAACTATGTGCATTCAGTAATAAACTTAAAACCCTCCATGGAGCATTTCATCGATCAAAATAATGCAATTGATATGTATGAGGCATATTTTTCTGATATGAAATCTCAAGCCCCAGTGGAAAAATATAAAGTTCAAATTAATAATGTTTTTCGTGATCCTTTTCATCGACCTATTTCAAGTATTGCATGGACGAATGAGAAAATGGCCAAAGTCATAGCATCTTACTCCTATAAAACACATTCAATAGAGCCAGATACTAATCAAAATAACATTTGTTACGTGTGGGATGTAAATAGACAAACTTCGCCAGTACATGAGTTTTCTCCCGAGTCTAGCTGCTGGCAAGTCGTAAGTGCGCCTGTAGAGACAGATGTAGTAATTGCAGGACTCAGCAATGGCACAATCAATATTTTTGATATACGATTGGGATCTAAAGCAGTAACTAGCAGTTCTATATACAATTCTCACTTGGCGCCCGTAACTGCATTACTTTATACACATTCACGCACCAATACAGAATTTTTTACTGGCTCTCTTGATGGTCAGTGTTTGTGGTGGGATAAAAGAAATATTTCTAATCCAATAGATCAGCTCTCAATGTCAGTTAGATACCCAGGTGATGAAGAACCGAATTTAACTAATTCCGAAGGTATAAGTAACCTTCAGTTTGACAAGGGATTACCCACTAAATTCTTATGCGGTACGGAATCGGGGTTGGTTATAAATGTGAATCGTATGGGACGAAGTCATTCTGAGATATTAACTTCATATTGGATAGCTCATACGGGGCCAGTCAGATCAGTACACCGCAGTCCATGCACTCTACGAATGTTTATAACATGCGGTGATTGGACCGTTAAAGTTTGGAGTGAAGAAGTTCGGTCAGCTCCTATTATTGTTTCAAAACCATATCAACATCAAATTACTGATGTGGCTTGGGCGCCTCTTCGATATTCTTGTTACATGGTTGTAGCGGCTGATGGTGTATTTTATTACTGGGATCTTCTCAGAAGATATAAACAGCCAGTAGCATCTCTTAATATATCAGATCATGGCCTTACTAAGGTAGCACCTTATCCAGAGGGCGAGTCTATAGCCGTTGGCGACAATTATGGGTCATTATTTTTGTTGCATTTATCTGATAATATGATTTATCCAGGTGTCAATGATAAACAATTAATGCATCAAATATATGACCGAGAAACAAGAAGAGAACATATTTTAGACGCACGTTTGAAAGAAATACGATTAAAGGCGCGTATGGAACAGGAACCCTCAATTATACACTCTGAAGAAACTACGAATAATGAAGATCTTGAAAAAGAAGAGGAACTTTATTTTAAGATTGTAAAGGAAGAGATAAGTCTTACTGATCGAGTATATCCCACATCAATATCCTCTGTAATTTAATAAACAAGGTTTGTAAATCGCTGATTTAAATATTACTTATTATTTAATAATAAGTTAACGAATACATTTATTACTAAATAATAGACAAATTAAAATTTTATCGATTCAAACCTTGAAATTCTGATCCGATCTGATGTGATTATTTACATACTCCAGGTTATTCCTGGAGTATGTAAATAATCACATCAATTTCAAATATAATATAACAACAAATATAATAACATAAAATATTGTCGAAAAAACAATTCAAAGCAAGTACCACATAAGTTACTCTGCGACATCTTTAAAGGCCAATTATTTATAATGTTAATTATAAATCTGGAAATCTGGCAGCCCGCATGTGTTCCAACAGAACATCCGGTTTATCGACGGAGGGTCCCGATGCTCTTAAATATAACAATATATACCGCTCTTTAACGAGGGTTAGAAAATAAAATGTTCACATGTTTTACACTTTTAACTAAAATTATAAAATGCATGTATAGTTTTGATTACTTAAGTAATTTTCCATTGCTGTTAAGATTTGAAACGATATTTTAATTGAAGTGATTTATAATTTAAACCACTCAATATTGGAATTACATCATAAAATATTTTGTTTATACTAGCGGCTAGGAGTACTAGTTTGTGTGAATACAAAGTGCGTCACGGCAACTTTCACCGGAGCCGCTGAACTTACGACGCACGAGCAGTGTGTGAGGCGAACCAATTTTCTTCCGCCAACATGTACTGCTTTCCTAGTTTATAAATTTACCCACACTTTTTCAAGACTATTAATTTTTTTAGTTATTGACTAACAGTTAAAGTTGTTTTTTTTCTACTGAGCTACTATAGTACAAATAGTAATTGATTAATATAAGATTAGATTACATTCAATTACCAAATCATTATCATATTATGAAAAACATAATATTTATATTTAAATACGAAAATAAAAATATAGGTATAAATGGTCAATACTTACAAGCTACAATATATATTTTTATATTTCTTTTCACATACAAAGTCAAATTCAACGATAATTTTGTTAGACTCAGAAACACGATAAATCTAGCTTTTTTAAAGATTTGCGCTAAGATTCTACTCCAAAAATAATGTTTACATATAATATTTATACCAAATTCATTTTTTTCATTATTTTGGCTGTCATTATTTAAATCCGTTTTTTTCAATTACTTTTTACAATTTTATGGATGGCAAGTGATCATTACTGCCCATAGACATTAGCAATTTAAGAAATATTAACGTTTCCATACACCGTAAATGCGCCAACAACAATGGAAACTCAGTTGTAACGTTCCTCGTGGCTGTAATTACACTGGCTCACTTAACCTTCAAACCGGAATAAAACAATACAAAATGATCCCAGTTGGGAGTAGAATAAATAATTATTGGATGCTACTCAGGTGAGAAGGTACAAAGCCCTATTACCAAGTTAGAAAGTAGTGGATGCGCTATTAGTTTAAGTATTATAATTTCATGAATGAGAGGTGCCATTGAATAAATCTCACTAAAAGTCAGCATTGCAATGACACCTCTATAAACACAATATGGGCAAATCCCATTAGTTACAAACAATAAGGACCTTCTTTGGTAATAATTAGGTCATTGAGGCATCAGGTAACTACTAATATTGTATATATTTAATTATACATATATAATTAATTCTGCTATACGCAATTAATGTGGAATGTCATGTTCGCTACTGGACTATTGCAATGTAGGTTAATGTATAGTGCACGTTTAGTACGACTGTAGTTTTTTTAAATTACTTAATTATAAATATAATGTAACATTTACTTATAAATATCATACACACACACCCATAATTTTTTTATAGAACAGGAAGGTGGACGAGCATATGGGCCACCTGATGGTAAGTGGTCACCAAACGCTCTTAGACATTGGCATTGTAAGAAATGTTACCCATCGCTTACATCGCCAATGCGCCACCAACCTTGGGACCTAAGATTTTATGTCCTTATGCCTGTAATTACTCTGGCTCACTCATCCTTCAAACCGGAACATAACAATACCAAGTACTGCTGTTTTGCGGTAGAATATCTGATGAGTGGGTGGTACCTACCTAGACGAGCTTGCAAAAAGCTCTACCACCAGTAATGTTACATTATAATGTTACGATAGCCCTATTAAAAGCTAAGCAGAATGACTTTAACATAAAGTATACAAAACCCTGTAATTAAATTATTAAGTACAGTAACTAAAAGTTTCAAGTAGAGCAGTAGGTAATAACGCGGAGTTTTTAAGCAGATTTGACAACTTTTCAATAACTAATTACATCTGAAAATACACGTTACTTACCAGAGACGAAATCACTTAATCTGAAGTGGACTCAAGAGCTGGAGACTAAGCTGTAACTATAAATATACGAAATAATAATCAAAACATCTGATAGTTTGCTAAGGCTAAAGTCGTGTGGGAACATTGTACTTTAATAATACACTATGACTCACTTTATGGAATACTATAAAATTCAAATGAAGACTCATCTTATGTTCCATTTACATACTAAGTTGACTTAAACTGCATCTTTAAAAATATATGTCTACTTTGTTATTAAATAAATTTAAAAATATTTTCTTGTTTACTTAGATCGTTTATTATAATATAAATGTCATTCTGTTCATGTGCCCAAGGTCTACTTGTAGCTGCTACCAATAAAGCGCTCCATACACTGGAGCGTCATGAATATTGTCCGAACAAAATAATATAAATTTTCCACAAAATAACTAAGATTCTTTCTGTATATTTCAATCTGTATATATTATACAAGGGATTCCGATTGTATTTGCAAATTGCAACTTAAGTGTCCCATAATATATTTCATTTAAGCATACAACGATACATTTTGTTTGCTGTTACAATGCACTCGTAATTAAGCAGATATACATGTTGTTTATCACAATTTGTATAACCAACTTCTAAAGTATAACTTATATATATTTATTTCAATGTATAACTTATATATATGAATTTCAAATAGTTTATATAAATTTTATTTTTTATTATTGATACAATTAGATTTTTTTTTTATATTATTATATATGTATTGTAATCACATTGCCAGTTTTACTCGGTAAAATCTACATTCAGAAACAGTAGTCGAGAGTTAAGTTAAACTTTACATTTAATTTAATCTTGTTATGTTAAATTAGGATAGGTACTACTATATGAAAATTATTCAAAAAGCTTGCTTATAATTATCTAAATAAGGTATGTTTAAATTGTTAATAGTGAACAATAACATTCTGTTTAGTAACAAAAATTTAAAACACGAGTCGCTTTTGTTACAATGTTTCTTCAGGTTTCTTCAAATTTATATATATATATAATTAATATAAATAATTTTATATATTATATATATTAAGTATAAATATAAATTTATACTTAACAATTAAAATGTATAGATTGATTATCATTACATAAATAGAATAATAGCATTTCATTGTGTGCATAAGAAATTAAAATGGCAGAGCTATTAATTGCCTGTGACACACTTTCAATTCTATAATAACAGCCGCTCGCTCGTATACTATAAACGATAAGGTTTTTTTTAATTTTTCTCTTTAACTCATTTTACTCCATAGACTGTATTATATCGGATAATCTAGTTTCTGCGCCTATTTGCAAAGAATTTGTCGCTATACTTTACTATGCCAAGTAACTCACTGTCGGTTTGATTTACGTTTACTTATATAATGTAGCTTTAAAATAATCAATATTTAAATATTATCTAGATATATTAAAAGAGGTATTTACGGATTTCTTCATATTTTAAATAAATTTCAACATTTTCACATATACAGAAGCGTTACATAATTTAAAGCTAAAGGAAATAATAATTATAACTTTCAATAATTCTGTTTGATATAACATTTGCCAATATAACTCGATACAAACTGGTTATGTTAACTATATTTATATACAAGTAGAGATATTATTTTTACATCATGAAATAACTCTTTGCATATAAATGGTTACTGTTAAAATACATTAACGTACCGTGTGACGAAAGTAAGTGACAATAAGAGACGTAATATAAGTATGTTGATTATGATGAAGCGATGCTTTGTTGTCATTATATTCTTTCATATAACAATGGCGAAAACATGCTTAGTAAAATGCGTGGGTCCCTATGTGAAGCTCCTGCTAGGCATGCGACGAATGCCAATGTCAACTAATTTGCAAACCGGTCCTTACTGTTACACCGAAACGGTTTGACCCACATCACGTATTTATTATAATCACTTTAATAAGTCACAAAATCCTTTAAACAAATATGACGTGACCACAAATTAGCTCAACCCGAACAGATATGGTGAACGACGTTCACGATTATGTCACATTAAAATTCAAATTAACTATGTAACAGCCTGGTAAAGTCCCACTGCTGGGCTATAGGCCTCCTCTCCTCTTTTTGAGGAGAAGGTTTGGAGCTTATTCCACCACGCTGCTCCAATGCGGGTTGGTGGAATTCACATGTGGCAGAATTTCAGTGAAATTAGACACATGCAGGTTTCCTCACGATGTTTTCCTTCACCGTAAAGCACGAGATGAATTATAATCACAAATTAAGCACATGAAAATTCAGTGGTGCTTGCCCGGGTTTGAACCCACGATCATCGGTTAAGATTCACGCGTTCTTACCACTGGGCCATCTCGGCTTCAAATTAACTAAGCTATGGTTTATTGGATTCCGCTTTTTATAATTGTTTTCTAGTGCTTTCAGACCGTTGAATGCTTATATTAAATACTTAAAAATAAATCATGTTTATGATATAGGTAACATAATAATTATTATTAAATTAAAAAATAATATATAGCTAATATGTAGTAAGTGTGATTGATGGTTTAAAAGAAAATTAAAACGCCATTAAAGCGCTTACTACATATGACTCAGAATACTTAACTTATTAATAGATTACATTTCAGATTTTATTGCCATTGCGTGTGCTCATGCTTAAGCTTATATTCAAATATGGATAGTTATTTATAGATACCGTATGTAATAAAAAAACGAATGTACAATACTGTCTCTGCCTCGTTAGTCTAGTGGCTAGATATAAAGCCGTTAACCCGGAGGTCCTGGGTTCAATTCCCAGGTCGGTCCAGTAAAAAGTTATTGGGTTTTTCTATCAGAAAATTATCAGTAGCAGCCCGGGGTCTGGAAGTTGAAAGTGTGTACACTCCTGTGCCTCGGAAAGCACGTAAACCGTTGGTCCCGCGCCTGAACTCTTTCCGGTCGTGTCGGATTGCCGACTCATCGTATTATCCGGATGTCCTGCGCAGTTGTTTAATCTCTCGTGAGATTAGCAGCTGTGGCCGAAATCGGTCAGGGGTTTAAAATTGCTTGGTGTGGTCTACTTAAATGAGTCTTTTTTTTCCAGTAATACCATGAGGCGCGCAATGCGATGAACCAGGTGGTGGTGGCGTTGGCGTTGCTCGTGACGGCGACGCGCGCGCAGCTCCGACCGGCCGACGCGCCGCCTGCCATAAACGATACACGTGAGTGAGTCCCTGTATTTTCTACTCTTTGAACTTTTTATACAACTAATAACCTCTTGTCACCCTCTTTTTCATTGATGGTTTTAAGGTATAAAGGCTAACGTGGCACTTAATGTAATCAATTGCTCAATTGCCGATGGAAATCCTTATGGTTGGTAGGACAATTAGGAATTTCATAGATTCAAAATGTTTAATTCTACGATGTATTTTACCGGTGGTTGATTTTTGTGCAGATCCATCTAAGTGGGATCTACTATTTTTTTCATAATCCGGCGGTTTAGGCGGAGGTAGGCGGCCGGACAATGGGCCAATTGGCGTGATCGGTTATTGATCACTACCATATACCTATTATATACCCATAAATATTGGCACTGTAAGAAATATTACCCATTCCTTAGACTGCCAATACGCTGCTAACTTTTGAAAATAAGATGTAATGTCCCTTGGGCTTGTAATTACACTAGCTCACTCACCCTTCAAACCGGAACACAACAGTACTAACTATTGGTATTTGGCGGTAGAATATCTGATGAGTATGCCTAATCAAGCTTGCATAAACCCCTACCACTAAGTAAACTCAACTCAAGTCATCATATATTGTACCTCTAAATATTGGTACTTTGTATTGTTGTGTCCGAATTTATAGTGCAACCACTCATAATTTGTAATAAGCATTAGCGGTGTAACAAAGGTGACCATTTACGATCAGAAAGAATTTGCTTATCTGCCTTCCTAAATATGTAATTTAAATGTATTCTTACATGAAACAATTGTATGTATGATATAATATATTTGTGCACATGAATAAATGAAAACATTTATTCTCTATCGGGAAAAAATATTTCATCTCTTCGCCTTCAAAATGAATCAAAAAAGCTATAATATATAATATGGTTTTATCAGAGAAAAGAATTCCATTCTATATATGTATATAAAACCATAAACATAAACGGCTTCCATAACACTTATTATGGCTTGAGCGACACACCCACCGACATACGAGAGACTTCACATCATTGTTTATAAACAAAACATACATCAAATAAATGTTTTTACATATAAAAACAATTGCAGTTTAAATTTTCATATTAGTGTAAATACAATAAAATATGGTGATAGTTAAAAACATTTTTGTGTTATCTCAGCGCTGTCAATAAAAAAAATTCTGGTTTTCCTAAGTTTCTGGGAGTTATTTTTATTAATAGTAAGGTGTGACCTGTTGAAAAATACGTTTTACATTTCATTTAGAGTTGAAGTGTACTGGTTTCTTTCTATACCCTAAGGTTTTATTCTCGTTTTCAATATTTTTAAAAAGGTTTAATTCTTAATATTATAAATAAAAGATATTATAATTCAAATATAATAAGGTAATTAAAAAAGAGACATAAAATACTTAGAAATTTTACTCCAGGCACTTCTGAAGTCAAAGACTTTCAACGGCCGCATTTTTTGGGTAGAGAAGCAGATTTTTAAACTTGTTTTTCTAGCATTTATCCGCACGAACTTGCTTGCATGCTTTTTGCTCAACCAATATTTCTTGTTTTTTGGGGTTATTTCAGATACAGCACACAACGCCGGGCAATATATTGGACGTAATATCACCGTCTTTATATAACTAATCGTCTTTTATATACATATATCCATACGCTAGTACTAAAAGTATAAGGATGATAAATATATGGTACTTTATATAATTTATTGATTTCAAAGCTATGTTGTCATAGCTTACTAGAAGTCTCACTTTTAAACGCATACTGTACAAGGTTAGCGCCTTCATTTACTTACCTCCTCAATGATAAATAATATGTTATTTATTGTTTATCTTTATGACATCATATAGTATATTTTATATGGAGGCGAACTGCATTTCCAAATGTAATTTTAAAATGTAAATTAAACTTACGGCATATGGATGATTAAAATTAAGTTGAAGTTAATTATTATATTGAATATCTCCAATAACATAATTTACATCAATTTAATAAAAAATGCACCTTGCACTAAAATGTTTCACAAATATCTTTTAACCTCCTGAAAACAACGCTTTTTGACAAATAATAAAATATTCTAAAAATAAAAAAATGTTTATAGAAAATATGAACAAATCGGGCATCTTAAATACTCAAATAGCTTAGACTGTCATAAAATACTGTCTTGATTACAAAATTAATATACATTCTACGAATGAGCGAAACTGGAACTTTCCTGGTTTTACCGGGAAAATCGATACCGTCATAAAATATTATTAAGGCAAAAACCTTCGATTAATTCTTGGTATGTAGTCCTGAATCCAAGTTACTCTGCTGTTCGGCAAGGTGGCATCGGCACGAGAAACAATTTAAACGTTGCCCTTCAGCGTTTTTCCCTTCTGTACTTGGCATTACAAGCCTTTGTTCACACATTTTAAAATCAAATTAAGTCCAAATCACAGATGATTTTTTACGGTAACTATTTTTTATTTTGATTTGTATATAATCATTTAATGCTTTAATTGATATAATTCCTGGAATGTTAAAAATATTAACTAATAATTAATAAGTAGAAGGTCAATTGTATGACTCGGAATGCAAATAAGTATTATAAAATGATTTCATCGTACAATTCAATGGGAACCCGTTCAAACATTGACACAATGATGCATAGCGAAATGTATATAAAATACAGTAGCTCACTATTCGATCGGTCAGTCCCGTTAATTGAACGCCACACTAATCGCATATTGCACGCGCTTTCCCTTTGGAAAGTGTTTAAAGTGATTATCTGTTGCGCAATATCTAAATCTAAAATTTTAATAACTGCAAACTATTGTTTCCGGTAAATTAGAGTAGAACTTTAATCCGTGAGCATAAGAGCTGCATAAGGTTAATTTTTGTGTTTAGAACATCTGTCCATATACTACTATCAGAAATCAGTAAGTTTATAACAAATACGGTTACGGAAAACCAAAAAAAAAATTAAAACAGTTCGTAAGTCCAGCAAATGTCAAATTATTTTTAAAGAACGCTCTGTTGCAACCGTAGATATATATAAAAAAAAGAAATGACAAGAATAATATAGAATATTTATCAATATCAATAGTATAATAATAAGTAATAAATTGATAAAACCAGTTAAGAACGTTATTGTGAACAGTGTACTGATGTACACTTTCAATTATTTTGCGTATGCAAAGATTTTTATAAACATGTATAATTGCATTATATATTTTTATTCGTAAATAACTAAATAGCATTTTAAATATTAGTAACAGTTGCTTACTAGAAGCGGGTACAAAGTTAACAATAACGGTATACGAAAAAATGTTGCGACAAAAGTTGGTCAAACGGAATTTAAAAAAAAACACGCCGCACCGTTTAGCATCAAAATTGTCTAATTTTAAGATAAATCAACTTGTATATACCAGCAACTAAATGCAAGCATGAGTGAAACTTTTAGAAAACATTAGATTATATATAACATTTGTAACATTACATGCATGTGCCGTTAACGTATGTAATATAAATAAACGGAATTATGTCTAATGGAGAAACCAAGATATTACTTCTCTCTAAAAAATATATAGTAACGATTTCTGTAACAGCTATCTGTTATTTCAAATTACAAGATACTTTATCAATTATTATAAAGAAAGTATTTGTTCATGTGTTACTCTTATTATTACACATTATCGATGTGTCAATTTGGTACCACTAAAATACTACTGGTATTTTTTTATCTACCTGTCAAAGTAATATATAACATTGATATCGACTATTTGACAATCTGAGCATGAGCTATATAATGAGAGACAGACGAAGTTAGTTTCATAAAAAAGTCATCCTCATCAAACCTCTCCAATTTCAGGATGCGGTGCGGAGTGCGTGCGCTGCGCTGCGGATGGGTGCGTCAAGTGCGCCCGTCTACTCGTCTGGCCGGGGGGCTCGTGCGCGCACGACTGCCCCGCCGGCACTCGCGAGTCCTGGGCTCACGATGAGCATCTCATGGGCCGCGTGTGTTATCCTGTCCATACTTATAATGAAGTCAGTGTCATTATATATTTTTTCTGATTTAAGAGCACTCTCCGCACTATATTTCTTTATCAACATACTGCACTAAAATAATTTTAAGTTTTATTACCCTAAAAATACACTTTAAAAAACTATTTAAATTTCCTTAATGATTACATTTTATACAATTTTACAATAAGTTAAAAACATTTCAAATTAAAAAAATTGCAGAACAACAAACGAACTACGAATAGAGCGTTTTATTTAAAGCTTTAAATATCATGTTAAAAAATTCATACATATTTTACTATGAAACATAGTAAGTAAATAAAGTTTCATTAAACGAAAGCGTTATTATTCAGTAACAGAGCACTTTCAGCCGTAATATCACCTCGGAAAAGTAAGATTACAACATCACTAGTTCATTTAGGTTACAAGCGCATGCAACGTATGAGATAATTTGAAATGCAAATGCCGCTTGGGAATAAAAACTACATATAAAACAGACGTATGAGAACAAAAATAGGTCACAAGTTCGGTAAGCAAACAAACGTCTCACATACATACTTACCTTGCTTTGATGCGCTACATGAAGCAACATTCGATTAATCAAAGTTAGGAAACCGTAATGAAAACAGTCTTCATTTGTTCACATTTACATAATCCGATAGTGGTTAACTATAAATATGTCGATTAATTCACAATAAACCTCTATAGAAATGGATTTTTTGTTACATTATGTCATTAAAAGTACCTGCTCGGTTTTTAGTATTAAAAGGCATCTGGTGCGTATAAAATAAAATTTAATTCATTCATAATCAGTCAAAAATCATCTCTCAACTTTATATATTTTTCAATTCTTCTAATATGTTTGAGGGTACAGTCGTTAACAAAACAGATAACAATAATAACAAATAATCTTATATAAATAAATATGTTTAATATACGTATGTGTGTAATTGGTGTGCACGTCTTAAGTTTCAAAAATTCTTTAATAATATTTTCATTTTTGGTCGTGTTATATCTAATCAGATAAAATTTATTTTTTCGTTTGTGTTTGTGTTTTCAATTATCAAATCAAACGTAAATATGACAACATTTACATGTTTAATTAGTTGCAATGAATAATATATTTTTATATAATTCTTATCTCCTTAATGCAGGTGTTGGTAGGCGGCGCGTGCGGTGCAATCATATGCATAGCTTTAGTAGCTGCTATAGCCGCGTATGCACGATGTCGGAGCCATGCACGAACGCAGGCTCAACCTTTACCACAACCAAACCAGGATGATGACGCACAGCTTCGAGAATTTCACAAACAGCTTGATTGTTTAAGAGTAAGTATTATAAAATAAATGTACTAAGGCTAGAATTTATGAGAAATATTTGTAGATAGTTTATTTTATAGTTATTGGACGAGCTTTTTTCAAATTTATGTATAAAATTAACAACAGATCAAATGTGTTCTTAGGCAAACTAGAACAGAACAAGAAAATATTTTATCCCGTGGTGTCATAAGGGCCAACTAAGATCAATATCATTACCATCACTTAGCAATTTATTAACGCGTATGGTAGCAAGAAACCAACCATTACCTGGCTGTTAAAATTTTACACTGAACTCATAAAATACAATAATGGTTTCAGTAGAAGCGAATGAGATAGATAGAAAACAAGACGAATGTAGATGTTTATATAATATAAACCTATTCTCTAAATCTCAATCGCTTTCCAATTAAAATAAATTAGAAACAAGTAACACCTACATCAAAATTATGTTAACATATCAATATAATTGTAATATATTCAGTAAACCGGGATAATTTTTTCCACATTGATGACATACGGCTAGAAAACAACGCCGCCGTAGCCGTGCCGCCCCGTTGAAGCGTGAATGAGCCCTAACGTACCGTAAAAACAACGTGCTTATATTCACGAGCGACAGTGATATGATACCCTGTTACTTTCGAAAGTTATAAAAGGAGATCTTGCCTCACACCACTCTCACTGTCGATGTCGTCTAAACCAGTTGTGTTTGCAAATCACATACATAGTCACTCGCACGTGTCTAATGTAGGTATCCTTAGTGAATACGCTCATATATCAAGTTCTGTAGATGAAACGCTATTGTTATTAAATAGCTTCAATTACCTCGAATAATTCTCCGAATTATTTAATATGATGTTTTGTAGTTGTTTGCTAATATATTAATTTTATATATAAACTAAACTGACGTTAGGTAACTCGGCTCTGAATCTAATTACGAAATTTGGAAACAGGGCATGTCGGCTACGGATTTAAAAATCGTATACGCGATGAGACTTCTTCCGGCATTTGCAACGAAATCGAGATTGCTTTTTGGTTGCTTACAAAATCACATGAAACCGTTTGTCGTGTTGTAACAATGTTACCTATATTCATAATTATAGAAATATGATTTATACCCAGCGTTCTTATTTTTAATTAAAAAGTTATACAGCTAATATTTTAATAGAACTTAAAATTCAAAACACGACGATGTCAATGGCAGGGTTTCAGGCCCGCATCAGTACCACCCCCTTATCAATTATTCTACCGCCAAACATAATTCTCTTTACTGCTGTTTTCCTATTTGAAGAGTGAGTGTAATTTTAGTTGCCAGCGTACTTGATTTTTACTTCTTATGGTACCAGTATCTATGCGTGAATTTGCCCACTTAGTCTACTTTCTTAATATAAACTAAGAAAAATGTATATACATCATTATTAACATTCGAATCCAAGCAAATTCTATGTTACCAAATTTATTTATCTTTAGCGACAAAAAAGACTCAAAATTAAAAAGAAAAAAAAGAAAAAAAAAAGAAAAAGACTCAAAATTACTGAAAAAAATAGACTGTTGAATTCAAACAGACCAGAGCGTATCAAATCCTACAACGTCAAAGGCTTAGTTAGCTCTTAGCTATTAAGACATTCAAAGTGAATCAGTTTACTTTATGTAAATTCTATTGCTTAGGCTCTGCTACTAAGCAATATGAAGTAGACATTTTAGTTAACAAACTTTACGACGTATTTCTTCATAAAATGGCTATTTTTGTTGCAGCCACATGCATACACTTTGCTGGCAATATTAAATCATACAAGAAATCAAGTGCGAGAACTCTACCAGCTCGGAAACAATGACGCTGCTATGGCTTATAGGTAATGTTAATAAACATTTATTTGTTATTAGTAATAAAGCAAATCAAAATAATTAATAGACACCTCATTTAATATTCATCTATTTCATATTCAAGGTACTTAGCTTGTATTTTTTAAAACTAATATTACCACAGAATTTAAATAACTCCAGTAATTAACCTCGAAACTCGCTTACCTTTTACATGTGTGCCAAATTTTTCACCTCTACGATTACGTGATAATAATTACTATATGATAATAGTATGTGTTACATTACATTACATTTACATTACATTTAAAACTCTAGCTGTGTGCTGAGCGACCTAGCGAAGCTGCTAATACTTTTGAACAAACAACAAGTGCCCGTGGTCCCGGATGAATGGCAAAGGCTAGCCAGTTGGGCTGAAAGGTATTTATTCAGCGATCACAACAACAATAAATTATTATTATTATATTATTAAAGTTGTAGAATTTTACTATTATGAAAAGTATAAATAATATCCCGTTTTTTTAATGTCCTTACTGTTTGAGGAACTCAATAGTGCAAAGATGACGGTCCTTAATGTGTTTTATCATATGGTACAATTATCGCGATATGCCACAAAAGCAAATCATACTTAAAATCTGCTATAAAACTTTTTTCAGAATTCTAAAACGCTATCGAGGAGTAAGTTTGGGCCAACAACAGCAAGAACAATTGGTGAACTTTCTACCATCCCCACCGAGTCAAGGATCCGATTCCGAAACTACTCAACAATCTTTCACCACATTTAAACCACCGTCATACTCGCCGTCTTCATTTGAAAGCCACATACTAGACAAAGATTTAGAAAACCAGTGTGAATGGAGTGATGTGGGAAGACCGCCTAGCTATTCCCAAATAGAGAGAGAAAGCGAAACTATCGTCCTCTCAGATCCTTGGGAGAGGCGCCCGATAGTTAGACGAGAAAGTGTGTGGTTAGAGGACGAACTCTTCGAAATGACAAGGCGTCCTCAAGATGAACTTACCACGGAACTATAAACTTAGTTTATATTACGCAAATGCGACAAGTACAAATCTCACTAGAATATTCTTTTAATTTAATAACACAAACTTTAAAATAGAATCTAATTGAATGAGGTGCTTTTGTTTAGAATAGGAGAAGTGCATCAGCTCTAAATAAATACATAGTAAATAAATATTTTAGGAAAGCGCCACTAGAAGTTTCAATATTGTTTACTTTTAGAAGAATATTTTTTACCATACTTTTTAACTAAAGAGATGTCTAAAAAATGTCTAAGTAAAAGTAAGCGAATGCAATACATAAATTATCAAAAGTCCTAATTAGATCTGGTTTTTTAATATGTTATTGGTTTAATAAATACATAATTAAAGCACAACCAAAGTAGGTAGTTATAAAATAGGAGTCTAGTCTGTTTTGAAATTTAATATATTTTTTATATTTTCTCATTTTATAAACAAGCAATGCACTAATAATTCTTTCTCAAAAAGAAACAGATTATAAATATAAACATATATTTGGTTCATACTTTCACTTTAAAAACAACTTTTATTGTTTAAATCACTAATAGGTACTTGAGTCATCAACTATTTTTTTATAATTAATATATAGCTTTATTCTGATATACCATATACCACCGCAATGATATTATTTTTATTCAGGCAAAAGTTGAATATTAATAAAAAAGCAATAAGTATTGTTTAGATAACTTATAGTTTAATGCATGCTTTGTTTACTAAAAACACATACATAATAAGATTTACTTGTAGCTGTAATTTTGATCAAAGCACTATTACTTGAAAATATTAGCAAATTTGGTTCAGTTAGATCTTTAAAAAAAAAGGTTAAAAACAACGACTTAGAGATAGATATAATCTATGTATAATGTTTAATGTTGATATGTTTGTGAAGTTTCATGTTTGTTAATAAAAAAATGAGTGTACTGTTTTTTTTATGTACTGTGCCCCTTTTGATTATTTATAAGTTATAATGTTTTCGATAAAATTATAATTATATAATAATAATTATAATAATTATTATTATATAATTATATAATTTCAATAAGATAAATTAGAAGTTATTACAGGAATTGCCTTCTGTCAAATAGTTTATATTTGGTACATTATTTAATGTTACACAAGTTTATCTACGGGATTTCACGAACTACGGCTTGAGACACAAACCCTCGCTATTCGAAATGTAATAATTTCTCTGAGAGTAAACAAATCTCAATTTCATTTTTATTGTATACAATCCGGATACAGGTCCTTCGTCGAAGGTTTTATTTCCGATCAAAACCAATATTTGTATTGACCATAAGTCAAGTAAAAAGTGTAAAGATCGTGTGTACACTTTATCTTGATACTATAATATTGAATAACAGTTTTGGATACCAGTAGATCTGTATAATAAATGGTTTTGGCTATTAATATTTAAATAAAGTCAAAATTAGAAGTATTTTTTGGTGGTTGTAACATATATTAAGTATTTACATCCATCCATATTAAACAACCAATGCCGCATGAATAATACGCCTATGTAAATCTAAAGTGTACTGGAAGCTTAATATTTCTGAACTGTAGTTTTCTGGACAATCACATCACAATCACATTGATCTAATTAGATTATTCATTTGTTAACTTATTTTATAAGTTACAAATCAATATACGCAGAAGGAGGAGCGCAACGAAGATTCGTCTTCGCTGCGCTCCTCCTTCGTTCTTCGTTCGAAATATAAACATAATAAAATATTTTTATTTTTGTCAGTGTGTTAGTATTTTTTACCTTTAATATTATAGAGCTTATAGGACATTTACTTGCTGTCTATCTCTACATCTCATAACGGTTATTCGAAAGGAAGGCTGACCAACTGCACAGAATTTTTTTTATTAGGCAGACTGGCTGGCAAGTGATCCACCTAGTGATAGGTGGTCAACAACGCAGATATAAACATTAGCATTGTAAGAAATATCCTTTGTATCGTGTGCCACCAACCTTGGAAACAAAGAAGAACTCACTCGGGTGAGTGCGCCAGTGTTAGTTAGGCACACTGGCTCACACAACTACACTCACACACTGGAACACAACATTACTAAATATTGCTGCTTGATGGCAAAATATATGATGAGTGAATTGTGTATAGGTAGGCGGGTTTGCAAAAAGCGCTACCACTAATACATAATATCCAAATCACATAATCCAATGAGACGACAACCCATCATTCTACCAGTAAGACTTTCTAAACAGAATCTACTCATATAAGATGTAAATCCAGGACGTCATGGCTTGCAACCGTACAAGCTAGCGACAAGTCAAACGAGGCAAATACACAACACGCAGGCAACATACTACAATAAAGCTTATGTAGATTGGTATGATTAGATATTTTATGAAATGAATATTATTAAAGTGAATAAATTAATGTTGTATTGAAATTTTACACTTGTATAATAGGTATTTATCTTCTACGAACAGTATCACTACAGTATATAAATAAAGACAAATTCTTAAACCAAAGCTAGTTCTATGTAACTGACACATACTTATAAAATGTGTAATAACATTATTTTCTTAAGCGATAATATTGTGCATGTGCAAGCTTAAACAAATAAAACTTAAATTATATTGTCCCAATTTAAATCGTATTGTCTTTTCAAAAAATATTCCTAAACGCTTCAACGAATAAATAATATCCTGGGACATTATTCACACAGGTCCATCTGATCCCAAGCTAAGCAGAGCTTCTACTATAGAAACCAGACAACTGATATACTACATATATTTCTTTTCTTTTGTAAATACATACTTATATAGATAATTACACCCAGACTCAGGACAAACAGACATGTTCATGCAAACAAATGTCTGTCATGGGTAGGATTAGAACCACCAACCACGCCACCCGGCCCGGCAAATGCAATTTTTGTTTTTAACGTGCATAAATAAACATTAACAATATCGAGTAGTTTTTAACTGAAGAATTGCTAAAGTCACAAACACTTTTTCAGTGAAATATGTAGTCTATAGTATTTAGATTAATAATATACATATTTAGAAAATAATGGATCATCTAGTCAAATAGGTAATGATTTATTATGATTACTTTTTTTCCCTTTTCTGGCATGTATCTACGGTTATTACTTGCTAACCTAACGCAAATGTCAAATATTTCGAAACGTCAATCGTCATTTAACTCTGCATAAGAAATAAGAATAGACTGTCAGAAATCAGTAGTTGTCAATAATATAAAGGCGAAAGAAGTGTTTGTATTAATTCTAAATATGTTAACCGTGTTATGTATTATTTTCTTGATTGGTTAAGGTGAAAGAATGTTTAGTGTTTGTTATTTGATACTGATGAAGATAACATTCATGAACATAATAAATATGCACAAACGTTGTTATCGGTAAGACGTACCTAATATAAAAATTATAATTGGTAAGTAGCGCATCTCACAATAACGGTTTAATAATATCAGAAAATACGGAATGATGATATTTATGTCAATTACAAAAGGGAATAACACTTAATTGTCTTTTACTCTAAAATTTGTAATTTATTAATAAAAGCCGATTCAATATTTAATTTTTTAATAACATTATCTTTGTCCGTTGCCTATTTTTATTTATCAGTGTTTGAACTTAATCGAATTAAATGAGCTTAATATATATTTATGAATAATAGGAATATATTATCTGAATGTATAACTTTTATAAAGAACAAAAGGTATTGTTTCAGGATAGGAAAAATTAAATTTGATCAAATAAATAATTATATCATCCACAATGAAACACCTAGCAGCTTGGTAAGTCAAATTATAATACTAATATTGCATGTATGAGTAAACCTGATTATCTTTCTAAAGATTTTTTAATAATAGCATGTTATTCTAACCACTCGTCTCATTTTATAAAATTATGTTTAAAAAAAAATACAGAAAATAAGTCAATTTATTTTATTTATTTATAATGTGCTATTTTTGTGGTATAAGAACAAATGCATGGTATATGTGCTATAATAATAAGCAATTTTTATAATTACTAGTAATCTATAATTGTACCGTCACCGAAAAAATAGACTATCTATATATAGGAAAGAATATATTTTCGTTTGCTTTAAAAATAGAATAAATATTTTTGCCAAGTTGTAAATACCATTCTATCTCTTAAATTATTTAAATATTTTAAAATATTAAAATAAATACTTATATTATTCTTGTATGTAACTTAGTACATGTAATGATATACTGCCTTTTTTAATTTTTAATCTATAAATACTTAAGAGCTTAGTGCAAATAATTCTTATGTAAAAAAATAAATGATGTTATAAATTGAATATATAGGCTTAAAATAAAAAAATAACGGGAAATCAATGAATTTCAACAAATCTCTGACAAGATTGTCAAGTAATTATTTAGAGTAAATTACAACACATAAAAACTCTTTCTTAAGGTACCAAAAGAAAATAAGTTCATATGATAAAGAAGAATGGGAGACAATGGTTGAACAGCTGTTGATGCGAGGCACATACCGTCGCCGTATAGTTGATTTTTCATCACATGCAAGATCATATCTAATAGATGTTGATTTAGTTCGAGGTAATATATTATTTTTACTATAATTCAGCATATGATACTGTAAGATAAGATACTTTAATCAAAACATGAAATAACTAGTTTTGGCCGGAGACATATTTGGTAAAAAAAAGTCATGCTTGCTTCATGACAAATTTCACCAAATTCGGTTCAGTTATTTAGCAGTAAAAGTGTAACAGAGACAGACAAGGACAGAGTTACATTCACATTTATTATATAGATAAAGTATGGATATATTTAATTGCTTTGTTAAATACCAATAATTATGTTGATGAACTGTATAATTGACAAGATTTAAATAATGTACCCTTAACTTATTCTACTTATTATCATAGTGTTAAAATAGAGTGGATGAAAACACTTAACATTAAATACTTGGTTAAATCAAGTAATGAGTTTGAATAGGCTTTACATTAGGCAGTGATCAAAACAATCATGGTAATAATATTATATAAATTTATTAAAATATAAGAACTACAGTAAAGAGTGAGTTTGTGTACACACACACGGCACAGGCACACAGAACATAGCATCTTAGTTCCCAAGGTGGAGCGTTCGCGACTATTTCTTAAAGCGCAAATGCCTATTGGTTCTTATAAAAAAAATTAAAAAATTATCAAAAAGCAAATAGTAAAAAAGTAACTAAATAATTGCAAAAAAAATGATCACACATATTATTATTTTCCTTATATTCTTATACAGGTTCATCATTCCCTAAAGCGAAGCCTACTCTTGGCATGAGAAGGGTAGTATGGTTCGCATTAGTGCGCCTTGTATTCCTACCAGTATTGTATCAGTGGTGGGCGCAACAAACTTCCCCAGCTTGCGCGAAGTTCCTACTTGCTGTATGGATGCTGCAAATTATTAATATATCTATCATGTTCATCGCTCCTGCCTCTATTGAAATTGATGTAAGTAATGTACACATGAATCAAAATAACCCGTATCTGGGTAAGCACCAATAATAATATTAAGTTTATTTATCTAATTTAAAAAGTGGAAAGGTTTGTTATATATACCAAAAACCTTTTCATTTGCTCTTATGGTAACAATTTTCCTCTTAAATTCGATGGTACAATATTGTAAAGATACTCACAAAGATCAAAATAAATGATATCATAGATCAGAAGAGTGGTTTACAAGAAAACTCTAAATCCTTGTACTCATAACTTTAGATGATTTGCCCAACTGTGGGACCCTTATTATTACTTTATATTTTTCTCTATTTCTGGGACTTTATATTCATTAGATTTAAATTACGTTTTAGTCAAACTGTTGGATTGTACCAGTGGGGCTAATGCTTGTACTGAGTATAGTACATTCGCAAATAGTGAGCACAACTGAGATGGAATTAGCCAGGGTGCGACCTAGGTCGACATATAGAAGAAAATTGCCGAGGTATTTCAGGTATACGAGTGGTGCTATAGATAAAGTCCGATGCAATACTCTATGAAGTTTGAATATGTTATTTTTTTTTACAGGAAAGCGAGGTCGGACTTTGATGGCGGCAGCGGTGGTGGTTCCGCTGAAAGTGGAGCAACGTCGAGCCAAAGCAAAAGTACTTTTACTAAGCCATCGAAATTTAGACGACGACTTTCTCGCTCTGACTCCACAGATACAGGTCTCAGGTGATTAATATTATTGACAATGCATTATTGACAATGCAAATTTATCTCATCGATTCCATCAATTACGCTGTGTTATATATTCAATCACTCAGTTAATAAAATATATAACTGACATGACCTCATACAGTCAAATGCATATGTATAACAAAAATACACTGCAAAAATCTAATATTTGCAGATTCCAATTAAGTATAAATATAGCAATCATTAAAAAATAGGACTATTACAATATAAATAGTCACAATAGAAAATAATACCAAAAAAATATCGTTTATAAAAATTTGATTAGATCAAATATTTTAAATTTTTTGAAACAATGTATGTGTATGTAAGTTCATTAAAATCTAAAAAAAAAAAAAAAACAAACCGACTGTTAAATTCAATATGTTCCATAATCCTTCAAAAATACATGACTGATAATTTTCCAGAAAGCGTAAAAAAGATTTAATCAAAGACACCGGACCAGACTTAGAAACTAAACATAAAGCCAAACCTATGTCCAAAACCAAAGTCAAAGATTCGGACGACGAAGACTATATGTCTTGGAAAAAGCCTGACGCAACCGCTCCAATAGTCACATTCACTCCACCCCCAGAAGACGCGACACCTAGCTCCTCATTTCGCTACAAACCTAATATATTAACGAAGAAATACCTCGAGATTTTTAACGTGAGACAAAGCGACAATAATAAACCAATATTCGCTGATGGCGACGACGGATTCGAAAGTCTAAATGGATATAATTCGAATTGTAGCGATGGAGAGACTCGTAATAAGGATTTAGCAACACAGAGCAAGCCAAGTACTGCGAAGGCGAAGATAACAGGCGAACATCAACAGCCTAAAGTTCAACCACCTTTAAAAGTATTTATAGATGATAATAAAGATATTGCCGATGAAAATGTTCAATGTGAAGGTGTAAGTACGTCTGTAAAAGATAACAAAGACGAAGAAAAGACATTCGACCCGGATTCTGATAGTGCAGTAACGACTACTAATCCCACAGTCAAAAGAACTGGAGTAAGATTTCGAAACTCCTGGGCCAAAGACGCGGTTCAACCTGAAACAAGCGATGAAGATTTCGCAAACGTCAAACGTAAACGAAAGGTAAACAAAAAATTACACACAATTAAATTAAAAATTTAATATTAATTATTCCTAAAAAATATTTCTCATTTATCAAATAATGATAACGGTACATCATTTTTTTTATTAACTCGTAAAATTTCTATAACACTAGGTGATAGATGGAAGGAATTTACAACGCAATAAATCAGGTATTGGCCGTTCAGACTGTTCCGACTGCATGGTTCGTGTTTGTGTGAAACATTCATCTTATATAGTTCATGTTGTTTTAACTGCGATAATTTCTTTAGAAATTAGAGAACTACCAGAGTTCGACATCCGATGGGGAATGTTCAGCTTCCGCGCCATCCATCGCATTACCTTCGCACCATACCATGTCAGACTGGGTGGGGCAAATCACTAACAGTAAGATTATTTCTTATTCATAACAATGTCAATACATCCACTGTTTATGTCATGATGTCGGATGATATCGGCGCAGTGTGTTCACTTTATTTATCTCGTATAAGGTGAGGAGAGCAGCTACGAATCGCAATCAGAAGCTGGACACTCGGACGTAGGTTTCCACTACACCGGCGACAGTTCGTGGGATCCGTTCGCTATTTTGGATCCTTCGAGTGACACAGGTAAAAAATCAACACTTTTATACCTTTCGCTTAGTCGAAAATCGAAAACGACCATTAATATTTTTGTTTTCGGTCTCGTTTTACATAATTGATGAATGAATGACAATAGTCTCCATTTAACAGGCGATTAGCGCATTTTTTTAAGATATTTAATTATAACAATTCACACTCGAAAGTATGTTAATAGTTGAAGTAATCGTAAGATCGAAGATGGAATATCTTAAATATGATATTAGAAGGATGAAATATTGACTCCCGCATGTGGTTCCGCAAACAATGTCAATTGTCAAAATTGCGTCCTTGAATTCAAAAAGTTGTATCGATATATCGTAACAAAATATCAAAGTTGATTTCGCCCGACTTCAAAAAGGTCGAAAACGACTGCCGTACGGTACGAAACTGGACATTTACATATCCTTGAGTCTAGAATTTTAATCGAACTGAATTTAAATAATACGTTCGTGTAGTACATAAAAAAAAAAATTGACCAGAAGAAATAAATCGACCCGCATCACAGTATGCATTATTGATGGCTAGCAAATTAGTAAGCGTGAGTGAGCCCGCAGTGAAGTGCACGATGTGGGAGCGCGGGTCCACGCTGCGCGCCGAGCTGTCGGCCGTGGACATCAGCTGGTGCGTGGTGGCGCGCGCCGAGCGGGCCATGGCGGCCGAGGGCTGCGCGTGGGCCGGCCTGCTGCTGGCCGCGCTCGTGGCGCTCGTGGCGCCCGCCGCGCGCCTGCTGCAGGTACCGCCGTCACGTGATGTGATGATCGAATACAGTACCGGCCTGTTAATGCGCCACTGCTGGGCTAAGGCCTCCTCTCCCTTTTGAAGAGAAGGTTTGGAGCTTATTCCACCACGCTGCTCCAATGCGGTTTGGTAAAATACACATGACAGAATTTAAATGAAATTAGACACATGTAGGTTTCCTCAAAATGTTTTCCTTTACCGTCAAGCACGAAATGAATTATAAATACAAATTAAGCATATGAAAATTCAGTGGTGCTTGACCGGGTTTGAAACCCCGATCATCGGTTAAGATTCACGCGTTCCTACCACTAGGCCATCTCGGCTTTTCCGAGCCGAGATCGAATCGAATACATTATATGCCATTGCCATACATTCTGACAATGACATATATATGTATTCAATACACAAACGACATCGACAATTCGTGTATGTCTATAAAAATCCTATAAAACTGATGAATTAATAACATTGGATCGTTTTTTAAATGGTAAACGTGAAATTGTTTAAAACCTGCAAATTACGTAAGAGTACATTTCGTTTGCAGGTGGCTATAGAACAAGACAATAGGAGCGAGGAGGAGCTGCAAACAATATCTCTCATAAGCTACATACCGTCAGTTGTTCTCAACTACACTCAGGGTTCCGTGTATTGCACGTTCAATGGCGCATTCGGCGATAACGTTTGGTAAGCCGCGTTCATCACATACCAATTGAAAATACCTAATAATATACAATACATTGATAAAAATATATAAGTAATGAAATCATGCCTGGCACAATTTAAAAACAATGTAATATACTACACTGTAAATTTTTTTTTTTGTAAAATACGTAGGCGGTTGAATTGGGCCACCACCGCCCAAAGACATCGGCAATGTAAGAAATATTAACATCGCTAATGCGCCACTAACCTCGCGAACTAAGATGTACCTTGAACCTGTACCAAAAATCAACGATGATTGGCATCCAAATTGTAGTTCAGTATACGTCTACCTAGAAAAAATAATAATTCAAGTTTGTTAACGCAGTCGCGAATTAAAAACCTCCTTATTTTTTTAAAAACGATCAAATAAGTAATCGCTAAGTTTCTAACCGTTTTTGTCGTTACTTCAAGTTTACAAGTGCTTGTAACTGGTACTTGAGTACAGTGTAATGTGTTGTATTGATTTAATTACTAAACTATAAATAGTAAAGCCTACTTTAAAACTAGACAATGGCTTCTTATCTCGAGTGCTATTATCTCAACTTGTATTGTTCTTACAAAACGAAACTTACGTATTACGTCGAAACTAACATGTCTGTGTGATTATAATATATTTTCATACCGATTTCAAAACGTTGAAGGTTCTCAATTCGATTGATTTTTTAGAACTTCGACATTTATAAACTTGGATTTATTTTTGAAAGTAAATACATCTTGTTGTTATCAAAATCCAATTCATAAAATAGAAACCATGAGTAATTAGCAGATTTATTAATAGACCTTTAGCAGGGAGAAACACCCGTTCATATATTACACACTTGATTCTAGAAATAAAATGTCATTTCACTGGTATTCTTTATAACTTGCAAGAATTAAAAATTCAAATATAATAGTGTTATCACCGGCTACTATGTATGTGTGTAACGTATTTGCTTCCATTGTTCTATACAGGGAAGTCACGTCGAATATTCTATCTAGCATTCTTCGATTCACACTAAGCGGTCTCGTGTTTTTTCTCCTCGCTGTGGCAGAACGTGCGTACAAACAGAGGTTCCTGTACGCGAAACTGTTCTCGCATCTGACGTCAGCGAGGAGGGCACGGAAATCGGAATTGCCGCATTTCAGACTTAACACAGTCAGGAATATCAAGACTTGGCTCTCCACGAGGTCATATTTACGTGTAAGAATTCATATCAATTTTAATGATAATTCATATTTTGTTATATTGATATATTTGATAAAAAATATCCCGTTTAGTAACTGTTGTGGTAGCCGTACTTAATATTATATAAATACATAAGTGACAGTCTACAAATGTCCCACTGCTGGGCGAAAACTTCTTAAAGAGACGGTTGGAGGATTTAAGGAAGTTAGAGATTAGACATATGGTATATATATGGGATAGTTTTATGCAATACAGAGATTTGCTAGCGATGTTTTTCTTTACATGTTATGAATTATAAACAAATAAAATATTAAACACAAAGCAAATTAATAATATAATGCAAGTACACACAATAAAAATATATGTCAATCTTATATGCCAGAATATTGTCGCTCACTATTAACATTGAATGGTATGTATATTCATTGTAATTGCATTGTACCATTTAAGAAAATATTTAACTGGGACGGTACCAAATATGAGTTATAGATTAACGACGTCGTCGGTGGTCAGAACTGAAGAATTAAAAGACCATAATAAACCTGTAACATGGCCTTAAACTAGTTTTTAAAAAATCTCATATTTTTAAGAAACTTAATATAGTACCTAAAAATACCGCTAGAGGCGCTGTAAAATGTGTCTCATTTGTTTTACGCAATCGATAAAAATTTGAGTGTGTGATCTCATGTCAATGCTAAATATTACAGAGACGAGGGCCTCAGCGATCAGTAGATGTTATCGTGTCATCAGCATTTATGCTTACTCTTACTTTACTCGCTTGTGTAAGCGCTCAACTACTGAGGGTAAGTTCTAAATATTATATTGTAACTTAGTTTTTTTTTTATTATAAAAAAGTTTTTGCTGTACAATATATATGGTATCGTCAAACTATATATTTAATTTGTAGACACCTAAACATAACATCAAAGCCCTAATTAGCAAATTAACAGAAAAAATATACTCATCTTTTATATGATTTCAGGATTCTATAACGCTGGAAAGAGGTTGGCTGCTCGAGGCTATGGTTTGGAGTTGTTGTCTTGGCATTTATTTATTACGGCTGCTGACTTTGGGCAGTAATGTCAATCGTAAATATCGTGGATGCCTGTCGGCTATACTCACGGAGCAAATAAACTTACATTTAGCGATCGAGCAGCGACCAGAGAGCAAGGAACAACTCATAGTGGCCAATAATGTACTCAAACTAGCTGCGGACTTGCTGAAGGTAAGAAATAACAACATAATTATTATAGATTATTATTTTTGTCCTTCGAATAAATTATTTTAATTTTTGCAGGAGCTGGATTCACCTTTTAAAATATCCGGTATATGTGCCAATCATTATCTGTATACGATTACTAAAGTCGTTATATTATCAGCACTTTCTGGAGTACTCTCGGAAATGTTAGGATTTAAATTGAAACTTCACAAAATAAAAATTAAATAAATTTTAGATATAAGGTGACCATTTAAAATGGTATTTTTTTATCATTTCTGATACAATTATGTACAAATGACATAAAGTTAGATAATATGTTATCTATAAACATTCATGAATAGTTTACTTTTTTTCGTAGGCAAAGCCCACCTGCTGTAGACGCTTGTTTCAAATTTGTTAAGACTACATCTGTCGATTTAGTTGTAAGGGTCACAAAAGACAATAGGAAATAGGTTAAGTTAATAATAATTATTAAATGGGTTTCAATATTGATGTAAAAATCGTTCTAATAATTATTATTATCTATAATGGTTTTTAAGTAACTCGAATATAAAGTAGGGAAGATTTAAAATGAAATTTAAAACATGACTTGCAAAAGGTCGCGCCTTACTAGGATCTTCAAGTAGATCTAGATATTTTTTGTTAGATCTCAAAAACTTAATTGTGTCCAAATTAATTGTTTAATCAAATTTAATACATATTTCATAAAGACTTTTTTTATTTATTTTTTTTATTTTATTTTTAAATGGTGCAATAAAATTTTTACAATTTAAATTAATTATAAAAAAATCATAGACAGTAAAAAAATCTTTCTTAAAACAACGATTTACAATAATTACTATACTAATGATTGAAATTTTGAACTTTTTTTTAGTGTAAAATATTACTTGCATAATATTCAATAGTGGCAACAATTGGCGTCCTAAATTCTTGCCAGTAATATAATCTGTTCTCAAATTATTTTGTATTATTTTTTATATTAAATAATGATCTAATTAAAATATATATTAAAAAATACTGTAATATTATATTTTAACATACTGTTTATACTATAAAATTATATATAAATGTTATATTGACGGGTAGTCATTAAAGAAAACCCGTCAATTAATTAAGACGTACTTTGGTCAGTAGCATTTTAAATGTTTATTTTGATCTCAAATAATTAAAAAAATAGTCAAATATCAAGAACGCGACGCTATTATGTACTAAATGAGTTCTGTATTTTTTTTTATTGTTTAACTTTATAATAATTTGTATACATAACGCTTAATTTTCGCAATTCACTAAGACCTATACAAATAACTGAAGAACTTTAGAAAAATATACATAAGAACTTAAACTTTATGTTTAGTACATTGTGATATTATTTTTTAATTAATTCACAAGTCATAGATAAAAGTTAGAATATACCGTTCCTATAATAACAATCTATATAATTCATCTACTCATGCAATAAACGCTAAAGCCAACTAGTAACTTCCGGCTTTACTTATAAACGTGTTCAGCGGGTGATTAGTTAAACGATGCTGTCTTATTCTTTCGAATGACAAAAATAACGATTTTTCTGTTTAACTAAACAGCCGCTAAGTTTATCGCTTAATTATTATTTAGTTATTTTTTTAATGAAATTAGTCAATTATATTTTTACGACTATTTCTTTGGTGTTTAAAAAATTTACATGTTAGTAAAATTTTCATGTGATAAACGTGACCATGTAATAATCGTAATATAACATACAATACGCGCGATCTTAGTTAGAAATTAGTTTGTTATTTAAAATAATTATTTTGCATCGACAAACATTTGAAACAAATTGTAATATCCTAAAATCACATTAAATTTTAACTTTATTACAAATTACAGCCAAATCATCTTGGAGACGTTTTGCATTTGTAGTAATCCACCGTCAACAGATAAATAAACAAACAAAAACTTTTTATTAGTTTTTATATGTAGGTACTTTAAATAATACATATTAAGCGTAATTATTAATCATGAACTTCAACTCCAGATATTTTTTAGTCATCCTCACTCATGATCAGCTTATGAATTACACTACTACAAACGCAAAAACGTCTCTAAGCTGATTTATCTGTAATTACAACTTGCAAGCCGAGCGAGCGGCAGAGCAGGAACCGCCCCACCGTTTCATGGAATCATACAGAGCTGTAACCCCTCGGTATTTAGTATTTCGAAGACTTATAAATGTTATATTTTCGAATCTAGTTTCGAAATCATTATGAAAGTTCGGTAAGACCTGCTATATTATACCTATACCGTCTCGATCCGGTCGGGCATGTTCGTAGACGATGTTAGCCGATGCACAATATTGATTCTAAAGAACTTTTTGTTGCACAGATTTAATTCTGACCTATATAATTTAGGCGCATATTGTATAATCTTGATTATATTATACATTCTCTCAGAACTTGGGATCGGTTGTAGATCGCGCGTATTTTATATACAGTATGGCATTGATAATGGAAAATAGTTTAAATAAGGCAGAAGCATTGCGGTCAATAAACGCAATTAATTGTGTCGTTGTGTATTTCCATTTATAATAGTAAATTTTTGTCGATATCAAATAAAATCAGCTAAATGACTTAACATTTATATCGTAGAATTTGGGATTATGTACTTTCAAATGTTATACATACTTTGATCTAAATAAAATACAAATCTAATAGTTCATATTTTTTAAATTAAATGTAAATTATATATTTTATAATATAGTTGTTTTTGTAGTTGAAATATGATGTTTTGATTATTATAAACTGCCGAAATTAAACCTAAAATATACCTAATAAATATTCAACTTTGAATATCGTCATTTTAGACCTCAAATTTCTACTTAAACGTTGAAGAAATTTGATTGTTAAAGTTGGTTAGATATTTGTAAAAATAATGTGTTACTGGTGCTTGTATTTCCTCGTAGATGTAAGTTTTATTGTCAGGTTTTAGTTACCTATTCAATTTTGTAAGCTAATAAGGATAACGCAACGAAAAAAGAAAAAAAAATTACTTGCACTATTCGGAAAATTTATTATAGCTGATGTCAATCTTGCTTGGTAGACTGCTTAGAATTATACTTTTTTTTAATAAAACATTGTCACTTGTCTTAGATAGAAAATAACCGAGGTAGCTGTGTGAACTTATACAACATATTTCTTTCTGTCTGTACTATGTAAGTCCATAATCAATAAAAAAACTTTTAATAAAACAACTAGCTCTTGCGTTCATTCTTTTATTTTAACAAAATAATTACAATTAAATAAGACCCTTTGTAATTTAATAAAGAAGATTGGCTTGACACCAGTTGACAAAGTTTAAACAAAAATATTTCGCCCTGAACTAAATATTTTCTTTGTGATCCTATGTCAACAACTATTGGAATAATTAAAGTTTAAATGAAAGTCGGGCTATTATATTTATAAATATTGTTTATTGACATAGTTGTAAAGGATAATAGTGAATGACACTACATCTCGAGTGAATAAATGTTACAGATACTATTATATTGATATTCTTAGTGCCAATGAGTGAAGGTTCAAACACTATACTTTCATGTCAAAATCAATATGTTGTCAATCTGTCTGTGTAAGAAAATACCAATCAGTTTAAAATACTTATAATCATGCGTTAAATTAAAGCGTTTTTTCGTATTATACGTATTTTTTTAATGTGGAGATATTATTTGTTATTTAATGCTAAAATTCAAAATTAGTTTTTAAGAAATTAACCTAATTATCTATTCACACTTCATTCTATTTTCTATTTAAAACATTTCTATATAACTATTATAGTTTAATAATTTATCTCTACATTGCATGTAAGGCTATGTTTACATTCTCGTGTTTATTATTTATTTATAACAAATTACCTGGCGTGCCAACAGCAGATGCTAATAAATATAGAAATTAAGCATTGCGTTTTCCTCGGGCACAAATAATATTATATTAAAATAATTAAACATAGCTAAGTTTAGGAATAAGTTAACTTAAACTTTATTCCATAACTTCCATTTTAAAACAATACAAGTCAAATTTAATTCTATTCCTCTACCAAGTATAAAACTTTATACATACACATAGTAAAAACCTCATTCTGGATAACTTATTACATATAAAATGGAAAAAAATCCCTTTTTATATCTAATATATAAAAGATACAAACTTAGGTATTTTGAATATCATCCAGTTTAAAGCATTGATATTCATCATCTAATTTATAACGTTCATGCAACCAATTAACAATATATATTATCAAATTCACTCGATAGAATTATATGAACTTCATAACTTATTTTAGTTACTATTTTACTACTCAATGAAACCATAAAAAAGAAAAATTCAACTATTTTATTGGACTAACTAGGTCCAGTCACTAGATATAATCGCTATTCAGTACAATTCCAGTTACAAGATTAGTGATACTATATCAAATATTTTAAGTGTATTGTCATCGTTATTTCGGTAGTAAAGACATGACACTGCTTAATCAAATATTTCTCTAAGTAGTTTTTGATACAAATACAATCATCACAATGTGATGTTTCATTTATCAAAAACTTGATATAATGACTGAGAAAACAAGCTACTTAAAAACTTGTATTTTAGCCAGGTGCCCAGAAGTTCTTACACATTAGTTTTTGAAGATTCTTTTGTGCCTGAAAGATTTTTTTCAAATAGGTTATAACCTGCAACGGTGATTTTTCGTATTATTTTTTACAAAGTTAATTATTATGTTAATGATAATTGGTTTTAAAACTTGTTTATTCGTGATTACCACCGATAATGCTTTTTCGGAATTAACTAGTCTGATTCTAAAATTCAGAAAAAACTGGACCCTGGCATGCTATTTCTTCTTACGATATCAGTCGCGCCTCCGTTCCCGGGATGAAGAACGATGAGATTTACTGCGACGCGATTCACGTTCACGTTCCCGATCACGACCACGGGATTTTTCACGCGACCCTTCTCGTTTGCTCTTGCTACGCGATCGACTGCGCCTATAATTAAAAAAAGAATGACAAAATGAACGCGGTCGAAACGGAAAACAGAAGTAGAATGAAAAAAAGAATACGTTTGCATCGGTCAACGGACCCATTGCCAAAATCTGCCTAAATTTAGGGATCCATGCGACAAAAACATTTGAATAGATCAACAAAACCGCTATGTTGCAACAAACTAAAACGAGTCCAACCTCCTGTCACGTTCGCGGTCGCGCTCGCGCTCCTTGCCGCGGTCGCGGTCCCGCTCGCGCGTCGCCTCGCGGTGCCTGCGCGCGCGCCGGTCCAGCTCGCGCCCGCCCACGTAGTGGCGCCGCCCGCCGCTGCGCTCCCTTTCACTCGCGCCGCGCTCCTCGCGACGTTTCTCTACCGTTTTCTGAAAACGAAACATTACGATGAACCCGATTGAAATTCAAAATGTTCAAAAAATTTGCAATTAAATATTATGCTAAAGTATCTTTTGAGAACTCACTTTAAGGTCTGATAATTTTTCACGAATTGTGATGAAGCCGAGATGCAGTTTCCCACCGAAGTGGTCGGCGAGACGTCGGTCGTTGTCGTGTATACCGAGATAAGCAGAGCAAACCTCACAAACACGTAATTTCTGCTGTTGGTACGACGACGCTGGCATGGAATTACGGTACTCTTGTTCTGCTACTGCTTTTTTCTTGCGTAATTCATCTATCTATAAAAAAGCATCTAATAATGCACGATTCTAGACCACTTATTACATTCTTATAAAGTTGAATCATAAAATGCTTTAGCAATGGATACTGTATATAATAAGGAAAATATATTTGAGACATTTATACCTCTCCCATAAGTTTGACACTTTCTTCGACCATACCCTCCTCACCAAGGGCTTCGGCGCGCGCCAACTTCTGGCCAATCTGTTCAGCCAATTCATGGACAGCATTTGCCTTCTCTGTCACTTCTGCTGATAATTCCTCCTGTGTTTCAGCCAGCCTTTGCTTGGCGGCGGTTGTACGACGATCGCAATCAGCGATGAATGCCTCTAAATGTTCTGTGGCCTTAATAATGCATTAAAATATTTATTAGTTATGATGGCATACTTAAAATAATTTGTCAGTAATGAACTAATCCTTAATTAAATTCTAAGTATTTATCAATTATAACAATTTAATGTTAATTGTTTATGTAACTTTTTTTACAATGTATGTGTTTTGTATAATGCTTGTATTATATATTTAGTTTTGAACTCAAATCTGTTCAAGCGTAATAAGATTTCATAACATAATAAGAAACAATTAATAATTAGCTTGACAATTAAATATTAGTAATTGTAAATACTAAAAAACTCATACCGTATTTCATTCAAAAATGGTTTATTAAGATATTGTAGATTTACTTCAGGAATTTGTTTAAGGAAAGGATTACTCAAAGGACTACCGATGTGTAGTAACGCTTGACAGATCAAAAGACAATTTTTAAATCAGCACAATACATGCCATAATGTAAAATGCCACTAAAAAAGCATAAAAAAAACTGTTTATACTCACATCTATGTCATAGAAATAATCTTTGGTTTTCGAGGCTAATTCATAGTCCGCGCGTAGAGCCAGATCATGTATTTTAGGACACTCACCTAAATCCATACGCTGCAATTAAAATAACAATAACATGAAAAGTATTTTTAAAATATAGAGCAAACAATCGGACAGAGGACAAGAAGTTATTCTTATAAGAAAATAATAATCGTACACAAAACAGTTGGAAGCAAAATAGTAGTTTGAACAAGCAATATTTTTATACAATATTCAATTTAAACTAAATAATTGAAACATTTATTAAATAATTAGACTTTAAATAATTTCATTTAGTTTTTTTGTAAAACCCATTTATTTCTACCTGAATATGTAAATCTTCAATGTAATTTTAAAACCATATCATGTTAAAAAACATGAATTATTGTCAATATTTAACAGTATCTGTTTTCATGATATACAACAATAAAAAATATTTGTTTACACAAACGCCTTTATTGCAATAAATTATTTCGACTGCTGAAACTTAGCTTTACAATAATTTAATAAAAATATATATTTATGATAATAATTGTATAGCAAATTGTGCGTGCATGTAAACAGTATAAAAACAGACATTCAAAATGAACCCCAAAATAATTTAAATAAATTGTTGCAGGTAAATACATACAATGTCACCAACACAGCTCATCCTGTATCACCAGACCATATATTTTGCCATACTTATTATACTTACAAACATCTGGCACACCCTCTCGATTACCCTAACCAGCCTTAAAACAATCTCACATTTTCATAAACAATTGTATCATCAAGAAATCTCAAATTAACACTATACTTGAACACCAGTCACATAACTGTTTCTTATATAATTTTAATGTGTTCAATATGTGTTGTAAAGTATTAAAATAACATTAATAAGTTTCAATATAATTTGTTGATATTTCATAATTTAGGATTAAAGATATTCTTGCATGTTTTGCTATTTAATTGAGTTATAAGATATTACATGTAACTAGGTTCAAAACCAAACAATAATGAACATTAGTTCTCAAAAAGAATAAAATTGTAAGTAAGATATTATGAACCCATAAAACTATTTTTTAATACAGTAATAACTTATCCATTAAATAAAAAATATACACAAAGCATAATGTAAAAAAAATAAAAAGGTAAAAATGAATGTATCTATGAGAATCCCTTTTTCTACATTCTTTGCAGGGTAATATATAACTTTTATATAGGAAAAACTATGAGCATAAAATTACACCATCAAATCTGAGTTTTTCAGTATATAATGTTATATACCTAATATCAATTAACATGTTGCTATTTTAAATCCTATCGTAGTTAAATTATACCCTCATTTATAAATTTACTGAAAATTTGTGTTATATCTGATGCATGCATCTTTTCTATATCTTCTTTATCTAGCCACGTAAACAGCATGGTACGTACCCAATGTAGTTACAATCAATCAGCAAATTGTTCTCCCCAGCTTAAATTTTTTGGATAATTTTTACATGTACTCACCAAAGCAGCATTAGAAACCGAAGAACAAATTAATATTTTTTTAAAGCCTGAGAGAGAGTTTTAAATTAATTCCTGCATAGCAGTAAGAGTACAATCAGCTAACTAGAAATGTTATACGTACATCTTGGTACTTACAGAACAGCCTAACTCTTACAATCTATCCCTCATCTGTTAAGTATTGTGATGAACAATAAAGACTAGTGTTGGGCATTTTCTGAAAAGCATATTTCACCACAGTTAATGCCACTCTGATGTAATATTGTCCTAAGACTACGGATTATAATAAAAGATATGACAGTATGAAGAACTCACATATATTAGGATATCATTTTTGTTTCAATGATTTAATTAAATTTTTAAAACATACATAGACAATTACTATAATATCCTAACATAAATGATTTGAAAATATAGCAAAACCCATATTAGAATTTCTGAGACAAAACTAAACATAAATCTTTGCTTGCTTGCTTAATACAAAATTTGCACACCATGTATTTTGTTGTGTATATAAAAAATATACATAAAAATCTCAGATATTCAAAATACCATTTAACCCTCAAATAAAAAAATTAAAGACTTACAGTCGATGATAAGATTTCATGTGGACAGCACTGCAGTAAAAACGATTTGCAAACCGTATCATCATAAAATTTAACTCCGTGCCGATCAGATTCACCTGAAACGATTTTATTATAATGAAGAAATTTTAAATACTTAAACACGAATGACAAATATTTAATGAAATATGATAAATAAAAACAATACCATTACGAGCAGTGCCCATTAATTGATCTAACATTGCCCTCATTTGCTCGTGAGCAGACATGGTCACGTATTGGTTGTATATTAATTATGAACAAATTATTTTTTAAAGCATACTAAATTAAAAAAACCGATTTTACGCTCAAGCTAAGCTAAAGCCGATTAAACACTACGAGGAAATAAGACACAATGAGCAACGCACAACAGTAATGCTTATTTAAGTCTGAGAAAATGGCGATCGAAAAGTGACAACAATAGAAATGTGAATCGTTCGTAAAGAAAGGAACGAAAGAATAAGAATACAGACACAAAATAGGATATACGACAGATTAATAAAAATGCTGCTTAAGATAGATAATAATATTAGTAAAAACCATTTTATTATAATATTACATTTAATAGTCTGATTGCAATTTCCTGAAATTAATGTAATTAAAAAATATTAATAGATTATTTTACTTATTTTTTTTTAAGTAAGTTGCAACCTTGCAATATAAAAATAAAAGATTGGCTAACAGACTACCCTGCAAAAACTTGACGATCACGAAATGATAAAAAAATGTTAAAATATACGCGATATATATTTGCGGCCCGCGACACCATGACTAACACGTGTTTGTGGCCCCTATAAAGAAAATATTCGCTGGTTCAGTCGATTATTGATTATTGAAACTCTAATAAGGTTTTTGAAAATTAGAAAAAATAAAGTTAACCATATTTTCAATTCCAAAAATCCATAAGTCCTTTAAATCCGTAAGTCCGTAAGTTTTTACCAAAAAAGCACTTAATTAAAATTTTAAGATGTTGGAACTTGGAACATTTTGCTGCAGGTTGAAACTTTATTATTCGACAAAGTCACAAATATAGATTACATGTCGTGTACTTTGTCGTGTTCTTATAGTACGCTACACTCGGTAGAAGACCAAATTATGCAAAGAACTGTTGCAAATTATTGAAGAATGTCCAAATTACTGACAGTAATAATAAAAATATAATCAATGGTAAAAAAAACTACACGAAACTGCGAAACTGGAAATTTTGAAACTGATTCGAAAGAATCAGAGGTAGAGGTAGAAAATGTTAAGAAAAGGAGAAAAGGCCATAAAATACATGACAATAATGATATAAATGACGATAATGATAAGTTAACAAGAAAACAGAGGCAATAAATCAACAAAATTGTAAATTTTGAAAACCATACAGAAAAAAATGTATAAAATAAAATACATATAGTTGCAGGGTTGCCTTGAAGAAGTAGTACCAATAATACAAAAGATAATAAAAAGAATATAAACAAAAAAATGAAAAAACAAAAATAAGGCTTTTGTGCTTATTTTTCTAATTGCTGAAATGATGCAAGAAAGATGACTTAGCCATTTTACAAATTGGAACATCCAATTATAATATTGTTGGATCTTGGAGTAATAGTGCAAAAATGTAACACTTCGTCTTATTGCCTCTACTCAAAAAACACTTTTGCCTCCACTAGTGACAGAAGGCTGGTTCATTTTTCACCCAGATGATCGGAATTGCGATTCAAAGGGTGCAATGAGTCTACATAGCATTCTTAAAACCATTCACGCGGTCACGATATGTACATTAGCTATTGTAAAACTGTATTTAAAATTTTAATTGTATATATTTAATGCTTTAATTTAAATAATTCTTATTTTAAAAGAAGTTGTCCAGTTTTTTTGCAGTGATTATGTAGGAGGTACTGTGTACTATGTAACTACTCTAAGCGTAGACAGAGAAACTAATAGACGCAATGACGGTTTTCTTCTCACTTACACAAGAAAGAGAACGAAAATTACGTTACCTATGGTTTAGACAGAGATAGAATTATCAAATCTTTTGTCCCTTATCGCGTAACCTGTTTTGGTGTTTGTTTCGCTACTCAGTAGCGAAACAAACTTGACAGTTGGTGCATTAATTGTGTTGTTTGTTCAATTTTCGTTTATTTTTATGTTAAAAAACGATTCTGATCCAGTGAAAAGGCCGAGAAACAATCCTTTTATCATATCGAACGTTATACAATGGTGCATTGTCGTATTATTTCAGGTTAAAGCGATAGCAAGAAGAAAATTGCCGACGTGTGTATTCACGCGTAAGTACGACTGTTTTGTCCCTAAATATAGTTTTCCAGTGATAATTATGTATGCTATAGCATGATGGAAGGTTATGTCGGCCTAAAAATCCTGAAAATAATAGGTTTTGTCGAGTTTTTATCATTCATAACCTATAATTGTTTATCAGGTAAATGTTACCAGTGTCAGCGAAAAAATACCCCGATTTTCGATGAAAAAAATTGACTCGACAATGTAAACAAATAAAGACGGAGTCTAATAAAAGCCTATAATGCTTCTATATATATATATATATATATATATATATATATATATATATATATATATATTACTTTAGTTTATATTTAATTATTTATTTTAATTTATATTTATTTTATATTGGTGATCGAATCGAATCGAATATATAATCGAATTACATAGTAATATTTGTGATTTAAGTATTACACATCTGACATGATAGAATGACTAAAATACCTGGGAGTACTTATTAATAATATAGCTAAGTTTATCGTTAGTTTTCCAAGCGATCCAGACCTACGTAAAAAATGGACAAAGCAACTGGAAGAAAAGATTGGACTCTAACAATATATTCTAAAATTTGTAGCAATCATTTCCCAGAAAAATTGCTACTAAAAAACAAAAACAAAACAGTTCTGCATCCTGATGCGATACCAAATGCTGTAAGAAATTATTAAAATATATATATTTTTTTTTATTATTATTATATTTTGATTTGCGTAATATGTTAAAACATGTAAATGCACTAAACTACTGCCACCCTACGAGCCTCTCCTACAACGTGCCACATATCCTGTGCTGTGCTAGTGTGGTGTTACAGCACAATATATTAAATATCTAGTGAGTAATAGTGCAAAAACTTTTATCAAAAATATTACACCCCGTCTTGTTGCCTCTAATGGTAACAGGAGGGCTGGTTAATTTTTCGCCCAGAGGGCGTTCAAAGGAGAAATGCTGCTTACATTCTTGCCACCATTCTTCGCGTCTTTGTATTTATTTAAAGCATGTAATATGTATATAATTATATAATTATTATTGTATGTCATATTGGTAATTTTAAATAAATAAAAAAACATTTCGTTTTGTTTTAAATCCTAAAAATATTTCTTCCCGAAACAGGGAAATGCAGTTACAATGACAACATTATACACACACATTGACAAACTAACTCTGTCTCAATCGCGGTTTCACGACCCCTTGGTCTATTTGTTTCTCTGTCTACGACTCTAAGCTTTTTTGTTTGACAGTCACTTATGAATTTTATTTTGACGTTTACAAAATATTATGTTTTATGTTATGTATATAGTTTATGTTTATAGGTATAAGCTTCTTATTAAACGAAGGGATGTAATTAATTTACCCTTATAATTATAACTTTAAACAACCCTGCTTAAGAAAAATTTACTATTTACTCGAAATGTAGCTTCATTGACGTTTTATGTGATATTTTGTAACCTTATTACAAAGTACCTTTAATGGATAACTTATAGTTCATTTTTGTATTAAAAGATAAACTAAAATAAATTTATAAAATGCCTGAACTTGTTAGAATACTATTACCTGTGCTGCCTAATGGTGATCAAGAAGTTTTTTACAAGGGATACTTTGAAAACAGTGATCAAAATTGTATCACAATATTTATTACTTTATTTGCAAACAGTCCAAAAATATTTAAAACTAACCAAATAAAGGAGAATATTATTTATGGATGCAGTTCTGACAATGTTTTTGAAAATAAACATATGAAAACTAAAAATTTGTTAATAACAAATAGAAATGAGTATCCCCAAATTAAGAGTTTAATTATTAAAGGTAAACCGAAGACTGATGCAGATTATATTATAATGTTATATGATTATAATAAAGTTCGAAATTCAGAAACAATAAGCAACAGTGATGACTACTTTTCAACATTACAAGGTTTGATCCATAAAGACGCTGGTGAGCGCAGTAACAAATTCTGTGAACCTTCTTATATAAACAATAATTGGTTTACTTCATCCATGTTTGTTCAACATGCTTATAATTACATTTACCTATTGAAATGGCTTTTGAATTCAGTGAGGAATAAGGGAAAAGTAAGTTCTTAAATGTTCAGATTTTGGATTTAAATGAATGGTCGCCTTTCACTTGTTATCTATATGCTTATGTGCATAGCCAGGTCCCGGGCTAAATGTATGTAAAATTTAATTTCGATTATTTTAGGCCTTTATTTTTGATGAGGTAATAAAATACAGAAAGTTGCTTTTGCATTTATAATATTGATTTAGTAATTAGACATAAGTCAATCTTCAGAAGAGAGAGATGGTGCATGAATCTTTAAGCTTTCTTTTGTCATATAAATAATAATAAGAACTAACTTTTAAATGTTTCAGGTTTCAATAAAACAGGGAAATTTATTATTGGCTATATTGGTTGATGTTATTTTAGGATATTTAGTTTTGCAATTGGTCATTTCCAGTAAAAAAGATCTTGGTGTCATGTTAATGGGTATTTTGGAGGTATTGATATTAAATTCATTAATATTTTACAAATACATTCAGGCTAGTTATACATGTCTTTTTTGCAGAAATTGGTGAACTTAATGTATTCTTTGCTTAAATGGCTGATGGGCGATCCTGCTGGGCTAAAATTAAACAATGCTTTTAATAAAATGTTAGGAAAATATTTCTTGTACCATGTTGAACTGTGGTGGCTATTCATAGGTAAATAAGTACAAAATGATATATAATATAGTCTAAAAAAAATATCAGTATTACAAGCCTATTATCTCAAAACAGTAAAAAAACATTTATATTTTATATATATAAGTTTATATCTCAAATAATAATGGCAAATCACAGAACAATAATACATTTTACAGATGTTTCGGGTGAAAAGTTAGATGTTATATTGCATTTATATCAATACATCGGTTACTTGGGCTTCACTTTCCAAGCTGCTATAATATCTGATATGATCTGCTTAGCCACATTCCACTCGTATTGCATATATGTATATGCAGCCAGGTACTATTGTGACTATCTATGTATGTATGTTATAGAATCTGTTTTGAGATTTATGAATAATTTTAAAAAGGATTGTGTATTTTCAGTTTGGTTAAATTGGTACTCTAAAATAAAATAAATATACTTTAAGTTTTGTTTAACATTTTGCACTTATAACAAATTTTCTTAATATTTTTTTTTATTTTATGATATTGGTATGCAGGTGTATTGGCAAATGGGCCACCTGATAGTAAGTTGCCACCAACTAACATAGAAAATACGGATATAATCACATTGCCAAGAGGCCACCAAGCTTGGGAGCTAAGATGTTATGTCCCTTGTGCCTGTAGTTACACATGGTTATTGCTGTTTGGTGGTAGAATATGGAATGAGTGGGTGGTATCAACCCATATGGGCTTGCACAAAGCATTACCACCAAGTAAATAATAAATATCAATACTTAATTCGCTTTTTATTTAAGTGAATTCATCATATTCCTATATAATCCTTAGCCATGTATTAGGAATCAATGGCGATACATAAAAATATCCTTTTACTACTGATAATTTTTTGTTTTAGACTTTTTAACATACAAATATCAGGGCTAAAAGCGTTGTTAAGGTTGTTTGTAGGTAGAAAGTACAATCCACTTAGAGGTGGTATAGATTCCTGTGAATATACTAACCAAGAGTTGTTTGTGGGAACAGTGGCATTTACAATATTGCTATTGTTATTGCCCACAACAGTTATGTACTACATCGTTTTTACTATGGTAAGTAATTATTGTTAAATAAACTAGCCAGTGGGTGTATAAATAAATATTATAAGTAGACAATATTTTTTTAAATTTTACTTAACTATTGTTTTATTACAGTTTAGAGTTTTATCTCTCGTAGTGCAGTATGTTTTAGCGAAAATAATATACACTATACAAACGCTTCCTTTTTATATAATAGTTCTTTGGCTATCACAGTCACCGAAGTTAGCAGGTAAAATCCTTAAATTGTTTGGTTTTCGATGTAATTAAAGTTCAAAACTATATTTTGTGTATTTTTTTAAATCAAATTATATATTTTTTCAGGAAATATATTAATTGAAGAGGTCGAAACTGTTCAAAATACATCATCATTAATCCTTAAAGTAAAATTGTTTAATAAATCCTTTCAAGATCTGATGAAAAACTTTAGACCACCAGTGCATGTGTCAAAACACATTGAATGGAGTAATATCGTATCAAATATTTTTACAGGTAAACAAATTGTATAATGATTTGTTGAATTATATAAATAAAACATACAAGTTGCCTCGACGTATTTTTTTATTGCGCACAAAAATAAAAATTGTCTGGTCACCACACATGTGAATGTATAAATGCTTAGTTACTTAAACTATATGCAGCATACTGGGCATTTCTATCGTATATCTATTAAATAACATTATACATCTTATTTGTTGTATAAAGGCCAAGTCAACCCACTCAAACAATTTTCGACATATACACGGCTAACATGGACTCTCTGCTCATGTACGTCACAATGGCTATAATTATTGCTGTAATCACAAACTACTGCACAAATAGATTAATTTATTAATATAAAGTGGAAATGCCTGATTATAAAGGAGAAGATATTATATATTTAACGTTATTTTTTTTTGTAATTTACTACTGCCTTTAACAACAGACACATAGAATCCAATAAACTATTTAACACTCAAATTAAAAACATTGAATTCTAAGTTCTAAATAAACTGGTTAAATGTTTACAGTTATATATAAATTGAAAGAACTATAATTTCTTAGAGGCATATTGAGCACATTTACAAACATCGAAAAGTATAAAAAATATACTAATGTGATTTTGTACATTTAACATATCTGATTAATTTCTAGGGCAAGACCGTTCGATTTGTTTACATTTGTACCGCACACTCCTGAGTCTTGAGACTTCTTCTAACTGTGCTTTAGACAAATGTGTTAAACTCAAGTTTGTAATAACATATTACTATTGTAATATTGTAATGCGATTGTGTTGTTCAATACTTTAACATATATTACAGACATTTCATATAAGATGAAAGCCATAGGAATGTAAACATGAGAAGTAGTAGGTACAAATGTATCTAAGACTTATTAGTAGATAATTAATTCAATTTAATATTAATTCAAAAACATTGAAAAGACAAACGCTATATTACATTGCTACCAAACAGCTAGACTTCATTAAATAACACAAGTTCTTGTTATGTTAGTCACACGTTGATTTTGAACAAGAAGAATAGGAAAATGAAACTTATTTTAACATTTTGAAAAAAAAATCTTCGTAAAAAAAATATTAGTGAAAAAAAATCATTAGCAATATAATATATAATAAGAGCATACTTTATATTATAATAAAATACTATAAATGTTAAAAAGTCCATAAAATTTTGTAGTATTAACGATTTATCTACATTTAGATATTATTTACAAAAATTAAAATGCTCAAAAATATATAATATATCCATATGTTATACGACAAAGATAAATGCGACTCTAATAATTTTATCGGCTTTACTTACATCGAAAATTGTTTGCTCGTTCAGACTGTTATTGGTATTAGCGGTTTACATTCATTCTTGGGCGTAGCTTGTGAAGCCAGTCGTGAGGCATAAATAACTTTATAAACTGGGCTGGTAAGTAATCTGATACGTGTTAAATTGCTTCTTTTTTAGAAGTAAATTAAGAGAAACTCAGTGCATGATGCAAGGCAGTACGTGCCGTGTCTCACTGTTCGTCTCCGGTGGGTAGGCCAAAATCAAATCATTGTTTACGTACATTTCTATACTATTTTTTTCTTTATCATCACAGATATTAGTAATATTAGGAAAGTGTGATTCCGTTCACAGTACATTAGATGACAATAAACAAGTGGGGAGTACATGAACATGAAGCAATGTTTTCGTTTATAGTATTATTACTATAAAAGCTAACGAAAGTCGCGAGATATTATTCGGCAAGTCTTAGTTCTTGAGTACACACCTGTAGTCCTTATTCACGTCCGAGGTTTGGTTTGGTGAATGCTCTTTAGGTCTAACTGTACCACGACACGATGCTAACTTTGATTCCAAAGCCTACAATGAAGAAAATCGAACATGAATGATGTTAATATTAGTAGGTGATAACGAAGTAATCGTGTGCGAGTAAAACCTCCACCTAAATAATACGCATTCCAATGGCAGGAGGAGTAAAGATAAATAAACAACTTTGACCTTGAATCGACATGACATCATTGGTCGACATCTAAAACAATCTAAGGTATTGTATACCTTATGGATTAGTGATAAAATGAACGCCAGCGAATTTGTAATCGGAACTTTGAAAGTAAAATTAAAATAAGTAGTTAATTGGAATAGTATTGTATACAATGAGTAAAGATATATTAATCAAGTATTGTTTGTTGTGCATAACATTGCATGCTACTAGCAAATCGCTCGGATTATATATAAACGTATAGTTTATTATTTTTTACTGCTTCTACCATTGAAATATAGATATGTAACAAAAACCTAAAAGCCAGACATCTAAACACGTAAATTGTAAGTTTTACAAAATATTACTAAGAGTCGAGACTTAATAATGTATCTTGCACATTCATTAAAACATTGACGTAATTTAAGACAAGTTATAGAGTCTGATGTAAATGTATTATTAAATGTGCAATCTTGTTAATCTATGCATTATGTTAATATGTACAATATAAAATTCTAAATTTGTACTAAACATCAAATAATAAAACTACTAAAATTCTACGATACTTAATTGTATTTTATATTACATAATAGCGTTACGAATAATATTACATCTAGCAATAAGGGCTGCTTCATTATACCTTATAGTTGAAAGTTGAGTTTATTTTATTTTTTTAAATATTTAAAGAGTTTAAAAAATATATTTAGATCTATATCGGGATTCATGTGAATATAGGTAATCGCGTCATGCTATGAAAAACATGCTTTTAAAGAAGTTATTGCAGTAAAATACTTACAGGTGATACAAAAGCTGTCTGTATAATGAAAGAAATTAAATTAATTATTACGTAAATATATGTAAACAGTTATTACATAACGTAATTATTTGATATAAGTGTAAGCAACCCTTATTGTATGGCGTTTTCAAATATCTATCTACACTGAACACTTTTAGAACTACTAAAACTGCTGCCGCAACATTTGTTTTTCTTTGCTCTGGTCCGGTCCTTTTCTCGTTGACGTGAAATTGAGAAAATTTTCGAGACTTTCCCTAGACCTGACGATAAAAGACCTCCTCAACTTGCCATGTTCGGCTTGATAGGATCTTACAAAAGGTTGCTCGGAAGACCTATGTGTTGAAAGCGGGAGGGTCTTTTGAGAATTATTCTTTAATTGCTCGGATCTTGAATATTGACGTGTAAGCTCAGCTGGCTTACGATACTCTATAGAATCATCGAGGTCATTATTTTGTACATCCCTGGCACTTTCAGTTTCTATGTTACTGTCCAACGGTGGATGGTTTTGGACAACGGCTTGTACGCCATTGGTTTCAAGGCCACACGAACATTTGACCTTACCACATTCACGGCAAAGAAATCTTTCAAGCTGCAAGCAATAAACATCGTGCATACTACAAAATACAAGCTAACCATGCAAAAAAACCATGCAATATTATCTAACATAACTAACTGTGAACTTACTGATATTTTATATAAATTATAGATCTATTTAATATCTAAATAAATCTGTAATCTTAATTCATAAAAATAAAGTAAAACAAATTAAAAAAAAAAACTAATTTTAATAGATATGTTTGCAATATTTACAGAACTAGTTATGGCAAGTGCAATTGTGCTTAATTACAACTAAATAATGTATAATAGTATGTAATTATATTACATCGGTATTATATAATAATGTTATATACATTTTTGTATATATAATCTAGCATTTACAGTAAGTCGTTGTATTGGGTTGGGAACTAATTAATTAATAAATTATTTATTAGATTCAATTAATAAGCTTTAAAAACATGTTTAATTACATACTGAAATGTATGTTTATATAACTTTTTCGAACAATAAATATGTGTAAATATAATAAATAAAAATAATAGTTGTGTTAATAAATAGATTAAATACATAAATAAAATAGTATGAATATTATAACATATTAATAAAATGTACAATAATAAATATTGTTGGTTTAATGAACCTAATATATGGTTACAATTTAAAATAAACAATATAGTAAAATGATATATTGGTATTTGTGTAGTAAGTTTAATTTAACTAAGGATATATATATAGTGTGCAATAAATTTGAAAAATGCCTATTTATTATTAATTCAACCCTTTGACCTCCAAAAACGATTTAAAGTGTCATTTATGATTTAGATACAGACTCCGCAACATCATTCAATCATAATTTTTACCCTAATAATTGTCAGTCAAATAAAATAGAAATAGTGTTCTGGTATTTGAAACGACTCATTCTAGTTGTAATTTGAACATTGTGGAAAGTAAAAAAAATTCATACTATGACATACATAGTTATCAATACATTGAAAACCAATGATATTTTAGGTCATCCACATGCAACCTGATAAGATGCTTTCCTTGTCTTATTAGTGTTTGGACATTTGAATAAAGTAAAATAAAGTGTCTATTGGAAAAAAATATCATTAGATTTTAATTTACCATTGATTGTAGTAGTCAAAGGGTTAAACAATTTTATTAAGCGGCTACAAATTTATAACAAAATGTCATTTAAATTGAACTATACCTAAACTAACTACTGCTAGAACTAATATACAAATAAATATAATTCTAAATACAATTGAAATAAGACTCATATAACTTACCCCAACTTTCCGAAGAAGATCACCAACTATATTTATGGCAGATACCCGAGAAGATGGTGTCATTGCATTACCGTTGACTTCACCTAATCAAATATAAAAAAAAAATCATCTAGTCATTAAAAGGCAGGTAAACAATGTTTTAAATTTTATGTTATGACAAAGTGTTTTTTTTTTTTATTTGTTATATATATCTCGCAGAGTTATTCCAAAAGCCATGAAATTACAAATGCACTACTTACTAGTGAAATTATAATTTTACGGCTTTGACATATATAAAAAATGACAAAACTTACGCCTTGGAGATGTTATAGAAGTTTGTGTTTCTATTTCTACTTGTGACCTAGTCGAGAGGCCATTACATATATTTTCATTTGTACTGGAATCCTCTTTTTTTAATATTGGAATTTTTTCTATCACTTTTAATTCTTGTTTGAGATCTGGAAACACATTGGTTGTGTGATTTTGAGTAAAACATTTGTACTGAACTATGTATTTTCATTTCATTTTCCATCACAACAACCGTAAGATGGTATGCAAATGTCAAATATATGTTCAGCTCTTAGTAACAATTTTTTTATCATTTTTAATAAACAACAAAAAAGATGTAGAGTTATGTAAGAATAGTAGCAGATACTACTTTGTAATACTACCAATAGTTCATATAGTTCTAAAACAATAATTATTTTATCGTTGACATTAGTCATATGAAGTATATCAAAACCACCTGTAATGTATTAAGAGGAGTGCAACTTTTCTGTAATTATTAATTAACAATTGTCACATTATACTTATAATTTTTTTTAAAAAAAGCATACCCCTGGCTTCATCCGTTGCTCTCTGTAATTTCACCCTTAAATTTTCCATTTCATCTACTTCACTTTCTAAAACTGCATTACGTTCATATGCTTGATTTAATAAAGTTTCTATACAAGATACTGATTCTGATATGATTCTAGAAATAAGATATAAATATTATCATAAGTAGTTCTAGTTACAAAAAAGCTAGAAGAATACCAATGAGCAAACATAATTTGGAGGGTAGAAAGTCATATTACAGTATTAGTGTTATATATAAATGTGATAAGGATATACAAAGGGTATAAGAAGAGCGAAGAAAAAAAAAGAAAATGAACAAACTGTATGAAAAATTCTACTAAAGATGATTAGCGATAGAATTGAATAGAAGAACAAAACTGACTGACTCCAAATAAATGAGATAAGTAAAAGCAAAGGATTATAGTTAAAATAAATTTGGAGATATACTAAGCATTTAACTTCAGTTTTTAATTTTAAATTATTGTATATAAAAAATATATGCTTACCTTTGCCCCCTTTCCAGATCATCGTTTTTTTGTTCTAACTCTCTAATATATATTGCTTGTTTTTCTTTTTCTATGTTGAGTGCCTTTAATTCATTCTCTAAAGCATTTGTTTCATGTTGACTTCTGTCTAGTTTATTCTGAAAAAAATATACATAATATTCAAATAAAACTCGTTTCAATGAAGTAAATGACCTCATCAGCGTCGCTTTTAACCCATGACACAATGTTACAAATTAATGTCAAACCTTGAGATCATCAATTTTATTTTGAAGCCGTTGATTTTGATGGTCCAAATCTCTATTTTGTTTTTCAACTTGCTCTAATGAAGCCTCTAATTCCTTTTCAAGTTGTGCTGAATTTTCTGTGTATTCATCTAATTCCTGCTGTATGTCTCTCGCCCTATACAACAAAATCAATATTTAATGCAAAAACTATCATCTATTACAATAAATTTATATTAAATAATAAGATTATTCTACTTTTGTTCATAATGTTTTGCTTGTTCCTTCCAATATTCCACTGATTCCTCTAACTGTTTAGGAGATTCCATATTTTAAAACTAAATTTTGAGAATATGCTGTTCACACTTTTCTATGGCTTAATGTTTTATGATTAATATTGTACATATGGTATTGAATATTTTATGCAATATATATCGTATAATCGAAATCAGTAGATTCCTTTTGTTATGTTATATTATTACGAATCAGCCATTATATTAGTTGAAACGCAAATTATGACACAACTTCCTTAACACAGTCCTTCAAAACAAGGCATGTACAGATTAAATTGACAAACACAATACGATAGTTCCATTAAACAGATTATATAAATTTTAAACATATTGGAATAAACAAATAGGGATACCATCCAATGTATGCTGAACCAAGACTAAAGGTATTTAAATTATCAAAGGATTCAAAAAGTTTCCTTTAACGGAATAGTCTTCTGGATCTATTCTAAGAATGGGTCAATTTTGGCTGTTTTTGGTATATATACATATATAAATGATCTTTTGCAAAAGGTACTTGTGATATTGTATTGCTTGCTAACGATACCTTATTACTATTTAAATTTGACAGAAAACAAGCTATTTATAAGAAAATTAGTTTTTCATTTAAAAAAAACAAAATTCATCCTGTTTGCTTTACCTAATGTAAAAAAAGCAAAATTTAAAGCTAACTTTAAACAATAGTTATTCTACAAAAGAGAGCTGTCGATCTATTTATAATCTTGGAGCTCGAGCCTCCCAATACGTCACAAGATGTTTACAATTAATTAATAATTTATTAATTAAATAAAATATTTTATATATTCACAATAATATAGATCATTTTTAAAGAAACAGTGACGATCGTTGTATAAATTCAAGGAGTAAAGATAAAATAACCTAGACTGCAAAGTCAATAAATATATTAAGATTCCACAGCTATTTTAATATATTGATAGACAAAATTGCCTTGATAGATAAATTTAAATCTCATGTCAAAAAACTTTTATAAGTAAGGCATATTATTCACCACAATATTATGTAAATAATAAAAAAACCGTAAATGTAAATTTAATTGAATTTTGACTATTAAAAAAGAGTAACTATTGAATTTCTCGCCGGTTCCTCTCGGTAGAATCTAAACCCCAAACCGTTGTTAACATTTAATTGAATACTGTAACCAGACTACTCTTATGAGCCTACTTGAATAAGAAAATATTTGAATTTGATAAACACTTTTTCATGATATAGTTAAAATTATAATCAAACAGTGGTTCCCACTATCTCATACTGCAGCAGCGTCGTTTAATAAGCTTTAAGTTGTTCCCCTAGACGGAGTGGAGAGTGGCTTGTGGTAAGTTGCATATAAGGATTGTAAGGGCTATTATGGTTGTAGTTGGTCCAGCTTTTAATTGGTCACATTTCTGCATCGAACAATTGGCAATTTGGCAATGTCAATTGTCAAATGTCAAGTGTCATAGCATTTGGATGTTTTAAGTTATACAAAATTGATTTTCATTTGATGGAAATATTATTTGTAAAAAAAGCTATGATAAAAAAACTAGTGAAGTTTAGTGAATTAATATTTTGAGGACGCAGTTATGATAGTGTATAGTTTTACAAGTCAATGTTAAAGTGTAAGATATAATGCAAAATACAAATAAAATTCAAACTTTAGTAGTCTTTATGTTTATGAATGACGTGTAATGTTTCCAACGGCGGACACTGAAGATATTTCACAGGTCACGTCATTTAAAAGAAAATCGAGTTTCTCTAGCAATGAGCGAGATTCCATTGAAGGTTCACAAGTGGCAAAGCAAAACAATAATAGGGAGTTAACCCTCAATATGTTGATCAAAGAAGTTGTGTTTTGTATCGCTCTAGCTTTAACAACTTACGGAGCTTTACATAATTCGTGAGTTATTTTTAATATAATACTGAAATATATATTCCATTGATAAGAAATTATTACAATGATTTTTATAATTATTATTATAATATTTTAGGCCTGCAAAAATATCTAAAGTTCCTCGAGCTGTAAGATTCTTCTATTCTGATTCTGTTGTGGTAGACTGGTATAAAGGCCAATTGAGTCATGCTTTAGCTACTGTTAATGCTGAAGATTTATCTTTTGTTATGTATTATGCTCCTTGGGATGCAGAATCACAGTATGTTAGAAGGGAATTTGAAAAGGCTGCGCATATTCTAAGAGATAGAGTAAGTATCAAAATATGTAATTAGAATAATGGTAATAAGATTTTATGACACTTGTCATAAAATATTTTTTAAGTCACATATAATTCCCTTTTTAATACAATAAGGTATGTTTATGAAATGTAAGAGAAATATATAATGTTTCTTTTTATAATTTTCAGGTGCATTTTTCTGCCATTAATTGCTGGAACCCTGGGAGTGAATGTAGGTTACAACATAATAAAATACCATCATGGCCTATATTGATGGCATACACTGTCACTTCTAGAGGTGTCTTATACAAAGGTTAGCATTAATACATTTACTTGACTTGATACCAGCAGTTATGCTGGTAAAAAAGGCTAGATAAAGGTGATATACACATATACAAAATTAAAATATAATAACAAAAATAATTTAATTTGTATTAATAGGACCAAGAAATGCTGAAAGTATGATCAACTTTTTGGAAATGCTAATGAGGCCTCTTGAAAAAATATCTAATACAGAAGACCTTGTCAACTTATTATCTATATGTGATGTAAGTTATATTTTATCATTGACTGAATGAAATATATGAATCATGACGAAGTAAAGAAAGAAACAATAGACTACTTATGATATCAACTTTTAAAATTCATAAACACTATTATATTATACATCTGTAAATTTTATGTTTCAGGCAGTAGCGTTAGGTTTCACTCCACTGACAGAAACATCAAGATATTACAATATATGGTACAATGTGGCACTCAAATCCCGTGAATTTGATACTGTTGGGGAAATATGTTTTGCCACTGTTACTTCTAAGGAGTTGGCAATGGATTTAGGAGTAGAGAGAGTTCCAAATTTAAGACTTATGCTGTGGAATGATACAAAGGTAATATAGTGAAGGTTTTTTTAATACTTCCCCAGTGACTGAATTGCTATTAAGCATCCTAGTCTGAATTATGCTCAAATTTAGGTGTATGTAAATATTCAAATAATGATGAAATGTCCATAAATAATAAGTGTACTCTAATGCTTATATATTTAAAATAGACATTAAATTGAGTAAACTTTTGAAAAATCTTTTCATAAAACCACTCTAACCAGAATATATGTTTGAAGAAAACACTAGTAAAAATAAAAACAAATATGTAGCACCTTATTAAAATAGCTTATAACCATATTTCTATGTTATTGCATTACTTATTTACATGTCTTTATCACAATACAAATAAAATTGCCGCATGTCATGTAAATTTGAATAACAAATTATTTTTTATGATATTCGGTCAAGGTATGTGAAACTGCAACTCTAGGCCGAGCTGAATAACATGTTAGTGTAGTAGTAAATACACTCAAACATGAAACAACTCAATTCAGGATAATAGAAGGATAGACTAAAGGTACAGACAAAATGTCTGTAGCGATTTGCTATTTAAAAAAACCATATAGTTTCGCCAATGTAAAAGTAGTTATTACATTACATTTAATTGAATTTGATTAAGAAATAAGAAGATTAGGTTGAATTTTTATTTTTTATTATATAAATGTTTTCCAAATGTTTTGTTAGGAGTACAAAACAGAGGATAACAATCAAATATGGAATGAAACATTTATAATGCACTGGGTGTTACAAAATTTTGCACAACCGGTCGCTAGGATTATTCCCATGTGGCAAAAGAGTTATAGTTTTGATAGATTTGCAGAAGGTCAACCCATGTTGATACTATTTACGCCACTCAATCCGCTTTATGAACAGTTACCATCATATGCTCTGGTAAGTTTATTTTGGAAGTGCAATCTGTTTTATAGTATGGTTTTATGTAACATTTTATGTCACAAATTAATTTTAGTTGCGTGAAGTGGCAATGGAATATTATAATTGTAAAAATAACGAAAGTAATCAATGGACAGCTGAGTTAATAAAGCTGCAACAGGTACAAAGATTGCTATACCAACAAAAAAACTTTTTGAAGTTTTGTCAAGAGTACAAATTCAAAAAGCCTGTGAAAAAAGTGAGTCCACTTTCTAAGAGAGATGTATTTATATCTCAAAATAATAAATATCTATGGAATAACTTGACACAGAAGAATCAAAAGAGTGGTATATTTAATTTCCTAATCAATCATGCACTGGTTAACTCAAAAGAGGTTGATGGTGCAAATGATAATTTATGGTCCAAATTAGGGTTTTTGGATCAATGTGGAATGAGCACGGCCAAATCGTTACCTGCAGAAAAGAGTTTCTATGAAAACTATGAAAAATGTCAATCAATTGAAGACCAGTTGAGTAATGACACAGAAATGGAGGAACAAGAGTAAGTCATTTTATATAATTTATAAAAACTAGGCCTAGGGCTTCTCCCGCGTTTGAAGGGGGAAGAGAGGTTGTGGGTATCATATGTCCTTTTCTGTACCCCGGACAATGTGTATGACAAAATTTCATAATGATTTACTATGGATGAAAACCCTGTCATTTATTTATTGCTATGTAATTATGCGCCTGTCAATAAAGGCTGGCCGACTGACTACAACCGTTCTTGAGAATACTTTGCTGGTGTATTGATTTCCCTACATACATAGCTAAGGCGCCTTCTCACTTAATTGTTTGGTGCTCTTAACAAAAATCCCGTAGTCGACTCTTAGGACTTCCACTTGTTGAGATGTTATTCTATTTAGCAGCACGACATCCGGAACTATACGGCATTATTTGTTGCTACCTAAATTATTAACGAATTATATCTCATCATTTTGTTCAGAGAATTATGAATATTTTTAGTTTTAGTTGTTGCAATAATAATGAATTGAAACATAATCTCATCATTCAGTCGGAATTTTTTTTATATTGTTTCTTTTTTTTTAACTATGTTTAAAAAGACGATAAAATTTATTTCAGTGTAGAAACAACAATGTTGCCATTTGAAGATGATCCCTTGTCTGCTGAAAATCTTATTCAAGATAATGTCAAGCACTTTTGCCGATTGATGAAATTCGCTTACAAACTGAGTCCTCCTGTATCTCCGTCGAGAGTCACAAGTGGGAATATAACACATATACACGGACTTGCGTGTAATACAAATAGCAGTCTGTATATCACAGCAATCGATAGCGTCCGGAATTATCATTTTGCAGAGGCACTCGGTGTTAATATAAAAAATAAAAAGGACATGACCGCTGTAGTTATTTTGGATAGTAAGGTAATCATTTTTTTTATTTTGTTTACAATCATTTTCTAGAAAAATTTGATTACTATATGAAATTTTAATTGAAACTTTAATACCCAACATATGGACATGGTTATGTACAAAAATCACGACAAAAATGTATTCCGATATAAATTAAACCAATATAAATGTGAATATATGTACAAAAATTAGGATGTTGAAATTCATGCCTTAGTTTTTGAACATAAAGCTTGCTTTTTTACTTGCGACAATAAATAGGACAATTTGTTATTGACATTCTATTAAAGTATATTCTTCAGCGAAATAATACTTTTATATTATAAGAAATGTCCTTACGTGTTAAATATGAAACATAATCGTTGCTTCTAGATGGAAAGAATGTAAGGGTAACTTGGGTACTTGTATACGTTTTTACAATACCTTTGAGACTATTCTATGGGCGTAGTCTACGGTGCGGCACCGGCCACAGGGCACCATTTCACTAGTCGAAGCACGTCTCACATAACCTTCTTGTGAGTGATTGAAGGATTGGTTTAATATTTGTCTATGATTATAATGTTACATTATTGTTTCAGTACGAAACCCAGTACGTCATGTCAGAGGAGTACAGTGCTAAATCACTGAGAGAATTTATTTATAATTTCACTCAGAAGAATTTAAAGCGTACTTTACGCACTAGCGTGGAGAATGCTACATATACTCATTTTTTCGGTTCTAATACTAATAATAATGAAAAAAATGAGAGCATGGTTCACATACTAGATCTGACCACTCGCACATTCAAGAAAGTCGTCAGAACCCCTGGCACGGTGAGTTCAATATAGAGCTGTTTTATATATGATTATAATAATATATCGGTCCGTGAGACGAGAAAAATAAACATCGTGTACAGCCTCAAATGTCCTCCCAGGTGACTCTGGTGGCGCTGTGCGGCGGCGCCTGCGGGGCGCTGACGTCACGCGCGCTGGCGCACGCGGGGCGCGTGCTGCACGCGTGCGGCGTGCGCGTGCAGTGCGCGCGCATCGACGCGCTGCGACACGACCTGCCGTGGCACTACACCGCACACGTCTATCCCACGATACTCGTCTTTCCCGCCAACGGGTGATTATTTTATCAAATAATTTTAACGTCTTCTGCGGTTACAGGCTTAAGTTTTTGAGATTTCTATTCATTTATCTAACGTCACATCTGAATAAATTATAATTTTAGTATATGTATCTGAATTTATTTACTTATTTTTATAAATTTATTTAAACAATTAATACTTATCATAAACAATATATACGATAGTAACTACACTAGTATTATGCTGTGTCGTAGCTACTAACGCCCTCTAATTCGACAGCACCTTTATTTATTATACATAAATAACTCATTGGCACAATGGCTAGTTTATATCCTGCAGATTCTTCGTTGCTCGGATAAATATCCCTGGATAAGGTCCAAAAAAAATGATTGGGTTTTTCTATCAATAATTTCTCAGATGCAAACCGGAGTAGAGAAGTTGGTTGAAATACTTCCTATATAGCCTTAGCCATGGAATAGAGTTTGCTCGTGTTTATACACACACCTGTGTAGTTGTGCACTATAATATATCCGGTGCAGTTGGTTAGCTTCCGTTTAGAATGCCCTTGTGACCGTATTCAGTCAGGAGGCTATCATCAATTTTCCTATTATGCCTTATCATCCATTTATCCTATTATCAGTGTAGGAATTTTATCGACAAACGGCTTAACCGAACGTGGTGGATCGTACCAAATTACAGTATCTGTTGAATTTCTCTTTGTATTTAAAACTTTCGCTGTTACAAAAACCTATTTACACGTGTGTGTGTGTGTGCGCAGCGGCGGCGAGGCGGAGAGCCGCGCCTTCCCGAGCGCCGAGCGCGTGTCGGGCGGCGCCGTGCTGGCGCTGGCGCTGCGCTCGCTGGGCGCGCCGCGACAGCTGCGGGTGCGGCTCGCGCTCTGCCAGCAGGCACAGGTGCACGCGCCATGTTGACAATACGTCGGCTTTTGGTCTTTTATGCATTAGGATAAAAAATATTCGGTTGAATTAGTACTAATGATAGGGCTTTGTGTAAGCTCGTCTGGGAAGGTACCACCCACTCTTCAGATATTCTACCGCAAATATAATAATGTGTACTGCATATTATGAATATATACCTAAATCGGTTGTAAAGTTTTATTTTCCATTTCATAATCAGTATTGTTATATTTCTTTCAGATGATAGATGAGAAGAAAGCTTGCCTAAAAGATATGAGAGAACACATAAGCAGTGTGATCGGTCGAAATTTGAAATACTGGCGTCGAACTGACGTCGAAGATCTCAAGACAGCACTCTCGAAGAGACTGCAACATTTGCACCAAGTGTCATTGTATATGAACATGCTTCATATCACGGATCTCAATGATAATAATGGACTGCAGAAGTTACTACTACGATCCCTCGACGATATGTCCATGGTTTGGGACATCGATGAGTCTATTTTAAGGAGAAGTGTCATTCCATCGCCAATAAATAGATGATATTAGCTATATTATGTAAATAATTTATTTATTTTATTGCTCATTTCATATTTGTGTAAACACGTTGCTTATTTTTAGAACCCAAAGTGTTATAAAAATGTTGCAAAAAACAAATATAGTTTTTTTTTTTTTTAATTTTCATCAACTTTATTTTTTCATCAACTTTTTTTTTTTCTATTGATAGTTCGGCTTAAATCTTATAAGTAGATAATTTATTAGCTTATAGAACATGTCATACCTATTGGTCAATTTTTATTTGGGTTTATATTGTTTAATTTAAAAAAAATGCTCCATAGATAATTTATATAATTATGAGTAATGTTCGGCTATTGATTTTACACACTGTATAAAAAATATAGTGAACTGTAAGAGAATAATATAATATCATATATTTTATTTTATTTTAATAACGCAGAAAGTTATTATTTTACATAAAAATAGTGTAAAAGTTGTATTATTATTTGTCCGCAAGATTATGTAAATAAAACATGTTTTTAATATTTGTAAATAAAAATACATTATTGTATATTATCTAATAAAAGTATTTATCTCAAAATTCCACATCTTTACCAAAAAATGACAATGTATTTTGTTTAGTACTACTTCGCCAACCTCTGACTAAACTAAGGATTGCTGATATCGATTTCTGAACGTAGGTTTCTGAAATAAAAATAGAAAAAAAGTATAAAAAAGCTGCAAACAATAACATCAACTGGTTCTGACGTTTTTTATTAAACGTGTATTAGGTCTAAATGTTGCATTAATTATTTTGATCACAAGGATTTTTTCTAGGTTACAATTTTGAGGACTTCTTTTATAAATCTAAGAGCGACCCGCTGAAACTGCTCAAGAGAAAACGTGATTAAGTTATATTTAATAATTATTAGCTAAATGCATAATTACAAACAATGAAAATGCTCACAATAATTTCATTATTAGCACCAACATACATACAGACACTTTGCTACCGATTTTAATTTATAAAATGTGATGATCACTAAACAATACAAGAATAAAAATGTCAAATTATTTTGTCAATAGCCCCCAGAGTAATGGCAACGTTAATGAGATAATAATAAACAAAGATATTTAACCCAATATAGTAGAGTCTGTATAGTTAGGAAATACTTCATGATAAGGTTTAACGACATAGACCAAGTCCGTTCCGACCACTCCTGAGATATAATCACTTAAAGTACCAGCGACGCGCTCGTCACTGCTACCTTGGTGTACCTTAAAAAATAAATGTCTTCAAGAAATTAATTATATTTTTGTAAATAGATTCGGTTAATATGAGTTGTGAGCTCAATTAAATAGCACATGTTCAAACAGGGAAGAATGTTTGTTTAGTTATATTGATTAAACACTTTAAATATTTTGTGCCGCTGTCTCTAAAATGTATTAGTTTCTAATAACGGTTTGAAATCTGAAACCTCATAAAGCCTGCCATCGGGGAGTCTTGCTTGTCTTGCTGCGTACTCTCCAATTTCTTGTAACGTATGATGATTACTTGGCTGACGTAAGGTGTATCGCCAAGGGTACAAAATAAATTCCTGTAAACAATAATAAATGCAAGAATAATTTTAAATAAAACATTTACCAGTGTTGGGATCAGTTATTATCTCATGTGATTTCGTTCAGGTTTGGCTATCAACAAAGTTATATATAGTATAGCCATTTGTTATTTTTTATTATTTTAAATATATTACGGCTTATAAGTCCGATAAATAAATTTAATTGAATATGTAATTAGTGTACATCTTAATTTTTTTTACGAGTTCATACTAGTGACCAACGTTCATTCCATCTTGATTAAGTATATTGAAGATATATTTTGAATAATAAAAAAATGCTACATTTAATGTATATATGTTGTATTTAGAATGAATAAAATAAATTTGTTTAAAAAGGAACGACGCTAAAGACAAGATTACTCTATACCTACAAATTTAAATGTGCGATTTGAAATAGTTTTTAGCAATCTATTCTGTTTAAGCCAATTGGGGTTTGAATGTAGAGATTGAATAAGTTACTTAACTGTCCCATCAAAAGTATTTATTATTTAAAAATACAGTAATAGTTACTTTTTTAGGAACAAAACTGGCATGTAAATGTACAACTAGATGCAATATGTCGGCAAGCTTGTGCACGTATTCCCGTATCGCCTGTGCTTCCGCCGTAGAGAAAGGCTTTATACCAGGGTAGTATTGTGAGCAACGTAACGGCGTTTTACGTACGTCGTCTGCAATAAAGATTTGATTTTATCGCGTTTTATTGACCGTCAAAAACGATATCTTACTGATATGCTGATATTTGTGTTATTGACATTGATGATACTATTAAGTTATCGTATGAATTGTAAAGCAATAAATTTGTATCACGTGCACTTTGTATAAGTAATAAAAATTCTAGTAACTGTAAAATAATAATTAAAAAAAAATTACAAACTTAACGTACTCTTGAAATAAGTAAGGAATTTGTGACACAATTTCACTTACATTATTATGTAGAGATTTCATATCAGAAAGATTTGTTTAAAAAAAATTATGTATTTTAAAAAATATATCACCTTGCCAGTGATATGCGAAGTTACGATTAACATTAGTTCCGAAGCATAGTTGCTCGCCAGATTCCTTGTCAATATTCTTATGCCATTCGGCAGGTTTCGTTTTTGTTCTAGCAGAGAAGTTGCGTGACCACTCTGTAGCATCCACTGACGTATAATCTCGAAGGCTGGTCGTAAACTTGAGTGCGTCTGGGTTCGCTATCGGTATTAAATACCTAAAATAAACTGTTTTATAAATATTGCGCTTCATAAATCTGCTTTATGCCGGATACTGTTATCGCTAACATTTTTTAATTTCATAAATCTTTTATTGTTTCATATTGAATAGTATTCTGTGTTTTTTTTTATATAGTCTTCGATTTTTTAACTATATTAATCTAGTTTATTATCTGAAATTGTAATCAAATGATTAATTTTCGATAAACCAGTCACGCTCACAATATATTCCGGAAGTCACTTTAATTGTTTATATTAAAATAGATGGTGGTAGACTGGCAATAGTAAGTGATACCGCTTATCAAAATTGGCATTGTAAGAAATATTAACTATTCATCTATTACATCGTCAATGCGCCACCAACGTTGGGAACTAAGATGATTTTCTCTTCAAACCGTAACGGAATATTGTACACTATTTCTGTTAGAATATGTGATGAGAGGATGGCACCTACCTTGTTGTAGGGCAAAACCCTAACACCAAGTATAATTTTTCAAACACTAACTTTCAACCGAATTTCAGATTTTATACTAAAGAGACGAATTGCAAAAAAAAAGTATGACAAAGATGAACTAAAAGATAAAAAAATGACTCTACAGACTTATAATTATTTAGTTATAAATTTTACCAGTCATAATCGTTAAAAAACGGAGTTTGGTAGTTTGTGTCGTAAAGAAGTTTATCGGCTAATTCCAGTATGGCATTTGATCCACCCCACACCATTCCATTCATTGCTGAAAAATATTCGTTAAAAAGTTTGACATTTAACAAATGTCGTCTGAAGTGATTAAAAAGCAAATTAAATTAAAACTAGCTATGAAAATATCAGATACTAAGATAAGTTCCTTTAGAAAACATAAATATTAACTTAGCAGTAAAAACTGCCCCTTGGTTTTGATTATGACTATAAAAAAAATTGTACTTTGATAACCAATAAGTCTATTAAATTTTGTTTAAAGAAGATTAATGATTACTTCCAATTATGAGTATTCCAGGTTTCTTGCTGAGCGTGTCACTGTGCAATTCAATAGCTATAAGACTATTATTGGCAGCAGTGAGTGGAGTCAAATGCACTACTTCTACCATTTCAGGATCTTCGATGGCCATGTTTTGCACTACACTAAGCATAGTCTCGTAATCAATATACCCCTCATATTTCGAGTTACTTCCGATACTTCTAATTTTTCTCATTTTGGTTCCCGATCTAATATTTTAAAAATATTACTTTATTTATGTATTATTATTATGTACTACCTTTTTGGTCTAGTGGCTTGATATAATGCTGCAGACCTGGAGGTCCTGGGTTCAATTCCCAGGTCGGGCTAATAAAAAGTTATTGGGTTTTTCTATCAGAAAATTCTCAGTAGCCGAAATGCCCCGGAGCTTGGAAGTTGGAAGTGTATACACTCCCGTGCCTCGGAAATCATGTAAAGCCGTTGGTCCTGCACCTGAACTCTTTTCGGTCGTGTCGGATTGACGTCCCATCGGATTATGAGAGTTAGGGAATAGAGAGTGCACCTGTGTTTGCACACACACTTGTGCACTATAATATCTTCTGCGTAGTAGGCTAATCTCTCTTGAGATTGGCCGCCGTGGCCGAAATCGGTCTGGAGGATATTGTTATTATTATATTCCTATTATGATGGATTCCCGAAAAGTAATAGAAAAATTAACAAAATATATACTTATTTTGAAATAATAACATACTGCTCGAAATTACGTGGTGGAAATAAAATCATGAATAAAATTCCCAGAAAATATATAAATCCAACTATATACACTTTTATATGCAAAAACATTGTACAAAAATAATAGTTTTTATCAAGTCAAATCAATCAATCAAAGAGCAAAAGAGTATTAACTTCGTACCTATCAACTTTAGAATTTTTTGGAGTAGGAATTTACATTTACGAAAAAAAAAACATAATAGTTAACTTTTTCCTTGTATTTTAATTCTTTAATAGAAAGAAATGGTTTAACAAATGAATAAGTGTAATATGTCTAGCAATAAAATAAATACGTAAATATAAATTAATGTATTTTACATGAATCATAAAATCATTTTTCTGGTGACGTTCTTCAGTTCATAGTATTCTTTTTCTAATATGACCTCTGTCAGAATAACAGCTTGTACTGTCAAAATATGATGGAAGACAATTTTTTCTTATAATGAATTTGAGTATATTTTTGATAATATTAGGTTTTACAGAATTGGTATTTAGTTCAAGCATTAATAATACGGAAGATGATTCTTGCCACGTTTGTACACTCTCATGTAAGATATAGCAGGTGTGAATTACTTTATTGAATTACATGCATGTATGCAAACCTTTCTATATATTTTATAGATTTTCGTCGTAAACGTGCAATATCAGAATATACAAGGTGGTACGCTAATTTAGAAACAACACAAGAATTCATTGTTAAAATTTTAGACGAAGATGTATCTACCGCCAAAATACCTATTGCGGCTGTGAATATCCAACCTTCTACTAAAGCACAAGAAAAAATAATTATTGGTGGAGCTATAGTACCATCTCCAACTACATTTACTTTAGACCCTTTAAATGAATATACACGATTTGTCCCTCCAACTACTCTTTCTGGGACAAAAGTCGATGGAAACGTAGTTTTAGCACCAATAAAACCATTTAGTAATGTAATTCCACCACAACGACCGAAAGGTACGCAAATGTAATTTAAGATAAAATAATTATAATCATATAAAATCTTAGTTGATATTACGTTTATTATATTGTAAGGTATTGAAATTAAGCATGGCTCAGAGAGACATCCACAGCGTGATGAAAGTCCACCAGCTAGTCCTCAATTTCTACCAAGATCTCAAACACTTCTAGCACGACAATATGCCCCTATAGCACCGGTATCCTTTACGCGTCGTCATACAATTGGTCCTCTTACTCCACGTACAGTGGATAATTTTGTGAGTGAATAAATAAATACGTTATATTTATAAAATAGATAATAGTAAAAAGGTAGTACAGTAGAAGGACTTTTTGTAAGGTTGAGTTCGATGATAGTAATTCTAGGTGAAAAAGTATCTGGTTAGTAGATCTCGCACTTTATGACTGACTACGAAGAAAGATGAGAAACTTGTTGCTACTTATTTTGAACTAATATATATATATATATATATATTATATATGTTGTATATATTAATATCATTTAATGATGTTTTTTTTAACGATTATAGATATTGCATAAAACAACTTTGAGCCCTACAAGGACGTTCTCTTACCCAGATATTCAAATGCCCACGAGAACGTCAACATTTAGGAATTGGTTTTCTGTTGGATATACTTCAGAATTGCTTGAGGATTCGAAGCCATCACGAACAACTCCATCGATTCAAATTAGCCCTCGCCTCACGTCATTAAGAGCCCACGAAGAAGCAGATGATAATGAATATTCTAAAATGCTTGATACTGAAGATAAAAGAAAAACTAATCAATACAAAATTTTTGATCCAGCCAATAAGACTTTTGAGAAAGAAAATCAGTTATTTTACAATTATTTATTTTATAATGACGATGATGAAACAGAGAGCTCTAAAGGCCAGAAAAGCACAACAGAAAATGAAGACAATATTGACACTGTCAAACCTGTTAAAGATGTATCAGAAAATGTTTTCTACTCCGACATTTCTACTAATAGTCATAATAAAGATGAGACAGGCAAAAATTATGAAGATGAGGACGAACTAGAGAATGAAATTGTTAATACTACTCATAAATCTATATTTGGAGTTGCAACCATAAAAGTTCTAAATAATGTACAGAATATTTCCACTGACAAAAAACGTCCAATCTGCAGCGTCTTAAGATCAAATCCCCTTACTTTTAGTACACCACTAACTTTACATGAGGTACTTATTTCAGTTAATTGGCTAGATCTCTATCCATGCGTTTTTAAAAATAATATTCGTTTCTTACGTAAGTTAAATATTTACTAGATACTATAAGCATTTTGTTATTAATTTTTCATCAGATAGTATTGCAATTAAAACAATGGGCGGAGGAAAGTCCTATTGCTAAACGGCTGGATATCACAAATGGAAATTATACAGTTATGGAAAATCCAATCTATATGATGATAGTTGACGATCCAAGTAGTGGCCAAATTGTTTCTGCTAAAAAAACTGTCATGATCGTTGCAGGTATGAATGAAATTATGCATTATATTTTGTATACATATTGATGATTTTTTTATATTTAGATAAAGTATTTTTATAGGCTTAAAAAGGATTTTGACGAAAAAAAATTACAACAATACGATTGTTACAGGGATTCAGGGAAAAGATCACCATGCAGTTACAGCTGCAATGTATGTTTTATACCAATTAATTGAGCGCAGTGAAGCCCGCTCCGATCTGCTAACGAAATTTCGTTTCTGGATTATTCCTGTTTTCAATCCTGATGGATATGACTATTCAATGACATTTCCAAATGTAAGATATACACTGTTCATGTATTGCAATTAATAATTCCACTTGATTTATGCTTTTTTTAAAATGCTCACGATTATCAAACTTAAAGTACGATATCAAGGTTTATAATGCTTATTATAAAGCACCCAAAAATGTTAATGTTATCGTAAGCGAGAGAAGCGATTGTTCAAAGCATCAGGTAACAACGGGTGCCAAGATGTAAAAAAACAATTTCCAGGAGTACAAAGCGGCGTTTGATTTTCATAAATATAGTAATTATTATGTATATAACATTAACTGAAATGCAATTTATGTGAAATGAAAGCGAATTACAAATGACGCTGAAAGATAATCTCGTTCTACCTCGATCAAGGGCCAATGAACAAATCGTTTGACAGTGTATTAGCATACATTTATGTGCACTACGATTAAACAGTGCTGAAAGCTTCAGGTTATGAGAGATGAAAAATCTATATCTAGTATTTTTATTACCTACAATGTCTCCTATAATCTTATAAAGGACGTAGCCTGAATGTATTAATGATAAATACGGTATGCGTGTGTGTACTTGTAAATTTATTAAAATTAATGATAAGGGTGATATTGAAATTATTGAATTTTACTGTGATAAAAAATAATTCTTATCAAAAATTTACCATAAAATAATTTATCTTACGTATAGCCTCGATAACAACATTCTTACCATGACGATACTGATAAAATATAGATTATTTAAATTGGATAATTATTAAGAAAGATACGATCCGTCATAGATATATAAGTAAGAATTTTAAGTTCGCGGAAATTGTGGAAAATTTGATTGTGGAAACCTATTTTGTTGTATAATACTTCTACTACTGATAATTATGCTGTACTGTTGCTGCTGCTGCTGCTTTTTATGATTATTATATAATGATTATTTACTCGTGAAATTCCTCATTTAATGTTAAGGAAGAAGGAATCCCATAAGGGCTACGTCGGATAATTTTTGATGGTTATAAAAGTCTTCAAGTATTTTTAAAGGTTTGAATTATCACTCGATATTAATGTTCTCTTAAAGGCAGAGAACGTGACTAACTAAAATGATTTTAAGCCGAAATTTGATTTGCACAGAGTAGATGATCATGGTACATTAGTAAATAAGAAACAAAAATGTTGTAATTAATCGTTATTATTTACAAGAAAGGCACAATTAAATAATTTAAAAAATATATAAAAAAAGGTTAGGTTATTGTATATTAATGTCTAATGATTTTAATGCATAGTAAATACAAATAGTTTTATTTTTCGCGTTATTCTTATTTTTCTATAGTGAAGCTGAATGATGTGGTTGTGGAAGGTTTCTGTAAAAAAAGATTGAAATGTCAAAAAATAATATATATTTTACCCACAAAAATAACATAAACTCTTTGAAATATTGGTTCGTAATCCGATCCTGTATTGCAGTCCCCAAGTACCTTCGATTCGAGATCGATTAATATAAATTTTGCCTTTTTCTTATTTTTCTTAATTAGCGAAGATATTGGTCTAAGAATTTACGACAGACATGGGATACTTGCAAAGGACGTGACACGTGCCGATCTTGTGAAGAATTTGGTCTTAGATGCACAATACAGCCTTGTTATGGTGTCAATCTCGATCGCAATTTTGAATACCAATGGATACCGCGTAAGTAATTTCTAACACAAAAACAACTACAATCCTATTCCTTTGATATCATAAGATATGCCCAATGAACTTTATTAAGTTAAGTGCAAGAACACCTAAAACATTTAATCCTTTAAAAATTTAATATTGGTCAGAAACCAACTCATCAGTAAAAGCGTTTGCGAAGATGATTTCTTTGATTACTTCAGTATATCAAAATATGGAGCCGACCCTTAATAAATGGTATAAGAACAAGTAAATGATGAAGATGAATTAGTGATTTAAGAAGCTAATTTTAAAATATTCATTCGATGAATTGTATTACAGCAGACGAGTTGCGCGCTGAACACCCATGTGGGTCGCTGTATGCTGGCCCTAGGCAACTTAGTGAAACGGAGACATATGCCTTAACACACTTCCTTCACGAACATCGGTCACCGCTTTTCGCCTTCATTGCATTTAAGGAGGGCGAAGTTCTTGTTAGATTATATTTCAATAATAGTTATTTAAGTTTGTTTTTATGTTCACACTATCAATAATAATATAAATATTTTTTTGAAGATATAATATAATTACTGACCCTTTTCATATTGATAGGAAGTCAATACATTTTTCTATCCCGCTAATAGCTATTATCCCGAGATACTTTCTTTAATATACCTAAACATATTTACAATGGTAATGATTAAATATTAATATTTTTTTGTATAGGGAATATTATATCCATACTCGCACACAAATAAAAGACGAGCTCTCGACCATATTCACGTAAGTACTAACTTTTTAGTTTTTATTTCTGTATATTTTTTATTATTCAGCAATTATTCTACCTCCTTTCTATTTATTTGGTTGTGTTAAGGTTATGAGCGTAACCACAAGTAAAGGGATATAATATCTTGGTCCTGGGTTCAATTCCCAGGTCGGGCCAATAAAATGTTATTGGGTTTTTTTGTCAGAAAATTCTCAGTAGCTGTCCGGAGTCTGGAAGTTGGCCGCCGTGGCCGAAATCGGTCTGGAGGACATTATTATTATTATTATAAGATCTTGATCTCATGGCAGTCACCACTTTTACTGAATTGGCTATTTACCATCCAACTTTTTTATATCACTGCATATTATAACAAATCCCCGCTGTCTGTCCGCATGACCGTTGGAGGGTGTAAATAATCTGAAAAGTGTAAGTGAAATATAAAGATGATTATTCAAGTTGTCGGAAAAAATCATGCCGACTCGGAGCTTTAATAGCGTGCGACGCGTAAACCGAAAGAGTTATAAGTATTATGATACGTTATATGTATTATTCTATGAATGCGAAGCCGGGGCAGCTAGTAGTACATAACTAAAGTGTCTGCATTAATATAATATATATACATACATATGTATTGTAGAGACCACGTGCTTCACGAGCTGCGTCCGCCGCTTTCAGTATAAGCGGTCGTATGTACGTAGCTGGACAAACGTCGGAATTTTTACGTGAGTTATGTTAATTAAACAATTAGTATATTTTTTTAAACCTTCTTAAAGTAGGTGACCTAAAATGATATAAAATATGTCCTTACACACTAAATATCAATGGAAAACTTGGTTACGACACCTTATCGTGTTTTGTCATCTAATCTCGATACGATTTTAAAGACGCGTAAAATTAATTATTCTGTATATTTATATATTTTCAGATACATTTTGTATTTAATTTAAAAAGAGTTAAAATGAAGCTCTTACATTCTATAAAGAGTAATCAAATACACCGCTGAGGCAGCGTTTGTAACAAACACATTCGCTCGTCCGTTTTCTCGTTAACTGACGTTGCAAAATTAGTCTACGTGAAAAGTATTTTTATGTTAACTGAATAGTAAATAGCCCATACTTATCCTAAAGGTTAATTCTAAATATTGTTAAAATCAGATTTGTAGCTTCGATAATTATCTCTTTATAATATAGATTTTGATTTTAAACTACGTTTATGTGACTATACCTACATGATAATTAAGGATTAAATGACTAATTATCATATATGTATAATATGAAATAATCTTTTTAATAGGTATAGCACAAAAACGATTAAACGAACATTATAAAGTTAAAGTCCAACCAACCAACAAAGTAATCAGATGTAGATAAACATTATAAAATTAAGTTATTCAGATTAAGTATCACTTGAAATATACTGAAAAAACTATACCTTTATTCTATCTTCTTATTTAAACACAATTTCAATACAAGTTTCACAGTTTCCTTGCATGCTTTTATGTAAGTGCGCAGTTTTTCTTTCTTCATTCTTCAATTAAATATAGTTGCTAGTGGATCATGGCGTAAGCGTGAAAAATATAAAATTTCAACTTTTTATATTAGTATAGACACAAGACCAGTCTGGTATATTGTTCAAAAAATCGATTAGCATTTAAAAGCCGTTTCCACTTAAATTATATATTTTTGTCTAGCGCTTTATGCGGGTGGCATTGAAGATTGGGTGGATGGACATTTAGGAATAGACAATACTTACACGGTAATGATGTTTCGACCCAACGATGTTCAAAACTCTAAACTTGCGATGGAGGTAAATTATTACTTTTATATATATAATTATTATTATAAACCTTTGCACTCAGCGATCGTTGTTTTTCCCCATATGCTACTATGTAATATATTCTGCATTCCACAGAATTAAATTAGACAGTATGTCATTAATGTTCTCTCTACAAAAACACATGTTATTAATAGTCACCCTTTTCATAGCGTGTCGTCCACGAAGCTTACGCAGCCGTTGACACCTTACTCCTGCAAAGCATTGAGCCAGTCGGACCGCCTCAAGTAACACTGACCAGAGATAAGGCCTCACAATCAGCCGTCCCTTCAAAAGGCTGTGCCATTATAGTTATTTTTGCTATACGGTATATTAGATATGGTTAAAAAGGTTACTGAATCCCGATTGTGGTTGTGATTTCAACTAGGAACTAAGAGTTTGTCTTGTTATTTGTTGTCTTTGGCAGTTAAAGGAATGATTATGTTTATTCATCATAAATAAATTAAACTTCAATAGTTCAACTTTATGTATATGAAATCCCGACAACATTTGCCTAGAACTGAATTGTTTAAAAATATTTTAGATCATAATACAAAATGTTGTCGCTTTAATAATTAATTTATTACTTACTAAATATAAAAAATTAAAAGAAAATGTTTTTTATTGACGCTTCTAATAATAATAAATATAAGAGTTCTTATTTTAATAAAAACTGTTAGATCGATTGTAAAAATTAAGAATTCCACTTAAAAATAATAAAATATTTAAATATTGAAAAAAATAGGGTTTCAAAGTCAATGAAATATATTTAATTCTTCAATGTATCGTAAAATAAAGGAATAGTCGTGAAGTTAGCGTTACTCGTGGTAAGGCTTTGTGAAAGCTCGTCTGGGTAGGTACCACCCATTCATCAGATATTCTATCGCAAAACAGCAGTACGTGGTATTGTAATTACAGGCACAAGATACATAAGATCTTAGTTCCCAAGGTTGGTAGTGCTTTGGCGATGTAAGCGATGGTTGACATTTCTTACAGGGCGTTTGGTGACCATTTACCATCAGGTGGCCCATACGCTCGTCCGCCTTCCTATTCTATAAAAAAAAGACATTTTAGGTAGTGTATCTGATAATACAGTCAGTGTAATTACTTAAAAAAAATATTTTTAATGAGAAGACTAGCTTTATATGAACATGTACCTATACTATTACTATTACTCATTAAGTTAGGAAAACATATTCTTCTTTGACCTACCCTACATATAATTACATTGCATTTGTTTAGTCTTCATCGAATCGGATTTTTAAAAAGGTTTTTAAATATAAAATTTAAAATAGGTAATAATAAACTTGTATTTGACCCGGAAATTAAAAAGCTTAGCCTTCAAAGAAGGAACAAAAATAGTAAAGGAAAGTGTAGTATGTGAAATTTAGTTATCTTCATACAAAATGTACAAAAAAATATAAAATAAAAATCTATATACGAATCACTTCTATGAATTTACTTTACACGTATGTATCGTTTTTCATATTATATGCGTATCACATAGATACAGTCTCATGAAATTTGTTATTAATTATAATCTAATATGATTAAGAGAAAGATAGTAAAATCACAAGATATATAAGATTAATGTCGAGTGGTACATAATTTATAATTTACTGTTTTGGAAACATTTTAATTGCTTAAAAATATTATTATAAGTGAAGATAAGATATTATCCATAAATGTAATGTGAAGCAGTGGTTAGCGAAATTATTTTGTTTTGTCTTCTAAAACGTCGAAGAATAGTCATTGTCCAGCTGTGAGATATTCATAAAGTATATACTGGTAAAATGTTCACTGATGAGAAATAATGAAACATAAAATATAATTTAAGTATAATAATGGCATCCGATTGAATGACTAACCATCTTCGCCTGAGATATTGTAGTACATATGTGCACTCTCTATGCTTTTCATTTCATAAAAATCGCCATGGATTCCAACACGACGGGACAGAGCTTAGGCCCAAAAGCAAAGGCTTTATGGGCCCTCTACATTAACAGCGCGATAGTGAAATGCAAGTGTAGACGGCTACGCGGGGTCGCGTTCGCGCTTCCCGGCTTTCCCCGAACGTTAGCTCCCCGAACGTAGCTTAGGCCCAAAAGCAAAGGCTTTATGGCCCCTCTACATTAACAGCGCGATAGTGAAATGCAAGTGTAGACGGCTACGCGGGGTCGCGTTCGCGCTTCCCGGCTTTCCCCGAACGTTATCGATTTGTCATAAAATCACTTATTTTCGTAAATTAGTAGGATCGTAATCGTGGCGTAATACATGTTACTATATTTTAATGACTACGAGTAAAATATTTGAAAAAACTGATCTCGACTAAGTGCTTATTACACTGACCTTAAACCATATTAATAAAAACTTGAAATTCATCTTATTTATAAATTATATAGATATTTATAAATTTATTTTACTTACGATAACATCACTGAAATTCGTAACTCGTGCTAAAATAATTAAAAAGATCCTTGACATCGACATACATATACATAATAAAAACAATATTTACTCGTAATATCTGACCTTGTACATTAAATTTTAAAAAAAAGCCACACCGCTATTTATTAAAGTAACTTTAGTTATTAGTAGCATTTTAAAATTCGATCCTACTCCGGAAATGTTTCCGGAATAACTCGATACTGCTATATCGAATTTACTTTTTTTAATGTCAAGGTGTTGTATGTAAGGTTATGCTCACAATGTAATCGATTTAATAAGAATGTAGTTTTGTACCTATACCTAACTTATCTAAGAGAGACGGTTGGAGTAGTCACCACAGGCTATTTTATTTTATAAAGGTACAATAGCTTTACTAAAATTAACGGAACCACAGTATTAGGATACCGTACATTTTCGTTCAATAAATTTTATACAGTATGTCACAAAGTATAAAAATATATACTGACATCATTTCTTTCGAAATATGAAAACAATAAATAGCAATGATAAAATAATTAATTTCATCGTGACAAGATGAATTGATACGATTGTTTTGTACGACGGAAACCTATATTATTAACAAATTCCTTTATTAAATCATGTTCGTTCTAAGTATGAAACAATATCTTTATGAAATTTAGAGCGTTATACTTCTTTATTGCTTGTCACAAATCAATCATTGATTCGGAAAGAAATACCTCAGGGTTGAATAGCTGACTAAAACTTAGCAGGATTTTTTTCTCGTCGATAAAATTACAATAAAATAAGTAACCTTATATTTTTACTTGAAATGGCTTAAAGGTAATGGTAAAATTTGTAATGTCCTTACAAAACACACAAACGTTTCTTAACGATTTATTCCAGTTATAATATTTTATTATGCATGTCACAATGTCCAAAAGAGTATCTCTAAGCGTGTGTAATCAAGTAACGGAGTAATAGTAAAAAGTAAATTATAAAAATATTTTGGGCATTTATTGATATAATAAAATTGAATTCAATAACAAAGAAATGGGCTGAGGTAATCTTTGATCATTTGAAAGGATTTACAAACCTGCTAATATATTTACAATATATTGATTTAAATTAGACCAAAATTTAAAAAAATTCTAGAATACCAAAAGTTTATCAACAATCAGATTTAAAATACATTTTTACAATAAAATACCTGCCTATCAATTTCGTCAATATTTGAAGCAATTCGATATAGATTGCAATGGGTACCAAAGAGTCGAGCTGACAGTGATAGGAATTATTATAAATCATTGAAAAGAGCCGCGTCGCCCCACTCCAATGTTATTAGTAGCTTTGTGTAGAGTCGCTAACACCTCCGCATGAAAACTAGTGAAGTTCGAGGCGCGGTGGGATTTACCTAAAATGGTAAGACTGTTATTTCAATTTTTAACAATAAGGATGTTGTTTAATAATCTTAGTTATTACACATAGTTTCTTTGATTTTTAGATATATAGTAAACTTGCATTAATAACAAAAACTATTTTTTAATTACTTTTTACATTACTTATTTTCACTTATTTACATTACATTAGGTATTTGTTTATTACGATTTTTTTCGATCTAAATAACATTTCATATCAAAATAGCTGCCGAAAAAAATGTTTTTTTTAATAATTATTTATTAATATTAATATATTCTTACATTATTTCTTTGATAAAGATTTTTTTATAAAAAGTGAGGCAAGGTACTGTTTTGAATTAAATATATATTCAAAGTATAAATAAATATTTATTTAAAAATATTTATTCTTTTTATATATAGAAAAATAGCTTAGTTATTTTAGGTAACATAAAAACCTTATTTATATTAACTGGTGGTAGGGTTTTTTGCAAGCTCCTCTGGGTAGGTACCACCTGCTCTTCAGATATTCTATCGCAAAACAGCAGTACTTGATATTGTTGTGTTCCGGTTTGAACGGTGAGTGAGCCAGTGTAATTACAGGTACAAGGGACATAAAATCTTAGTTCCCAAGGTTTGTGGCGCATTGGCTATGGATACGATGGTTGACATTTCTTACAATGTCCATGGGCGTTGGTGACCACTTACCATCAGGTGGCCCATATGCTCGTCTGCCTTCCTATTCTATAAAAAAAAAGGCAAAGGCTTATTTGATTGTCGAGTATACGATTATAAAAGTTATTCGCAATAAAGCTATCGTTAATTATGTTGATTCGCTAAACAATTTTATCGCTTAATGTGTTATTATTACTCATACATATACCTACATATTATATTATCGTAGTTGTCTAACTTAAAACATACATATGTATTTTCAAATAACTTATAACTAATAAGTCAAAAAAATAATAACAATAATATACCTTATCACTGTAATATGAAGGTCAGATTATATCTTTACTGATAGCGAAAAACCATCACCTGAATAATTTGTACTTAATTAATTATTAGTAATCAATTATACCTATGAATTTTTATCTCAATGTGAGACTAGGATATACATATGTAATATAATTTAATAATCATTATCTTTCTGAAAATTGTTTCCTTAATAAATATTTTTAAAACTTAATCATTTCAATTATTATACTAAATTTAAATAATACAAATAAGGTTACGTTTGTATGAAAACTACGTAAATCCAAAATTATTGATTCAAATTGGAAATTATGGTTTATATAATTTAATAAATAACACAAAATAATAATATTCTAATCTTCATAAGAAATAACTGTTACGAAACCTGTTTAACGTAAAAACAATAACAATTGTTTATGTACATGTCGGGTCCATGACAATTGCTATATAGAGAGCCCATCACGACATTGACTTATGAATTATATTATGTTATCATTTGTACCGTTAGACATAATGACACTAGCAGACGTGGATTAACACAATATTAGAATTCAAGAGATTATTCTACAGTAAAATATACGTTAGGTATGTTGGTATGGTAGCTGGAACTCTTTTGGTTTACACGGTTTTCCCTGTCCAAGGAGTTCCAGTAGGCTTTTCCGTTACGATTCTTTTATTCACTATAAACTGGTTTTCTGAGAACTGGAACTGTTCTGTTATGGGATACTAAATGTATATATATATATATTGGCTCCGTCTCTTATAAGGGAAATATTAGTTGGAGTTGAAACCCTATGTAGTTGTCCTCTTGGAGTAAGACTGCAATTGCTAACATTTGTAAAAATGTAAGATCCCATCTTATCATTTCCCCTGCTGCTTGAAGCTGTTTGGTTCATTTTTCCCTTGGAATCTGAATAACAACTCAACGGGGTGGCACATATGTTTGGTGCTGGTACAATACATTATACTATACTAAATTGTGTTAGTATTAGTGCAGAGATTAAAATGCAAAATCTTGTTTTTAAGGTATTATTATCCTATTATATACCTAACTCGTTATGTCAAAGTAGATTGTGAATTTGAAACGTATGCGAATCAGTCTTTCGTGTCTTAATTGTTACCTTTAAATAATGTGCTAAAGGCCATGATCTTATGAAATTAATATATAGTAACAGTAACAGTAACAGCCTTTTGGGCTAAGGTCTCCTCTCCCTTTTGAGGAGAAGGTTTGGAGCTTATTCCACCACGCTGCTCCAATGCGGGTTGGTAGAATACACATCCACAAATACAATACAGAATTTTAATGAAATTAGACACATGGAGGTTTCCTCACGATGTTTTCTTTCACCGTCAAGCACGAGATGAATTATAAATACAAATTAAACACATGAAAATTCAGTAGTGCATGCCCGGGATTGAACCCACGATCGTCGGTTAAGATTTACGCGTTCTAACCACTGGGCCATCTGGGCTTCTTGAAATTAATATGTCACCAAGTAAATATATCTAAGCTATCATCAGCTTTATTAATATTGTAAATGATTTCATTATTGATAATTAACTATATTAGCTTATGTAATCAATATTATAGTTATCGGTCCTAATCAGGTAATAATATGTTCCATTGAAATAAAACCATGTGTTGCATTGCTGATCGAACTTTTTTATCTTTGATATTTCAATGCAGATTACAATCGAATCTATTGTCATTATTTGTTTATCCTTATCCCTATGATTTGTTTGGGCTGTCGGCGCAGTTTGATGATGCATGAAAATCGATTTGAAATTTTTACAACTAGGGCTGCAACCAACATGCGTTCGGGTGGTTAATGCGCCTGTAGTTCTTAGTTGTACAATTAAAAACAAATAAATCTTATCGTAAAGGTTTAAAGGTAACATGAGAACGTACAACAAAGTATGTTTATGTGATAACGTCGAAGTTTCTGAATAGATACTTGTTTAAATAACTTTTCCCTTAAAAAATGTGTTGAATTTAATGTTTACTTTCTACGAATACCTAATAAGTACTTGGTTGGTTTTATTTCAGGCTGACACTACAAGTAAGGGTGGTGAAATAAATCCAGGTTTTGTACACACAGAACCACCACCCTTGAGTCCACCAAAACTTGGTGAATTAAATAAAGGATCTCCGGAACCTAAGCGCTCTAAGGAACATGGCTTGTCACCACCCCTACTCAAAGTGCCATTAGAAGAAACAAAAGAAAAATTGGTAATTTAAATATACATATGTACATTTTAAATAATTATAACTGTACATAATTCATAAAATTTATCATAAGTTGTACATCGCGTGTGGTCAAAATTTGCATAATTTTTGTTTTGATAAAAATCGTTGGTATCTTTCGGATTATATAATTTCATAAATTTCATTGCCGTCTTTTTATTATAAAACGCAAGAAAAATGTTTGTCAATTTTCGTTCCCAAGTACATATTCATTAAAATATTATTGTTTTAGAAAAATAATGACGATCCGGAAGATGGTGAACCCGAAAGGGTTATGTGGGGAAATCAAATCGAGTTCCTTATGTCCTGTATAGCCACATCAGTTGGTCTCGGCAACGTGTGGCGATTTCCATTCATTGCCTATCAAAACGGCGGTGGAGCTTTTCTTATTCCGTATCTAATAGTCCTTATATTAATAGGAAAACCTATGTATTATATCGAAGCGGTACTTGGACAATTCAGTAGTAGGAACACAGTGAAAGTCTGGTCGATGGCTCCTGCAATGAAAGGTAAATTTATTGTTATATTGTTATTATGAATTTCATTATTGATTAAATTATCTTACAACCGGCGTTTATGTATGATATTTATATAATTACTTTGTTCTGTAATTTTTTTTGAAAATACAGGGTGACTGGTGAATTAGTATCAATATTTTAGGAGCATAATCGGTACATGATTCTCATTCGAATTATGTAAAAAAAATAGGTACTTAATTTTTGACCAAATTTACAAAAATTTTACTTTAAATAAATAAAGTGTGGACATATTTCCGCGGCGCGTGCGGCGTGGTGTTTGCCACCCGCAACCCCTGCCCCGCGGCTAATTAGTCGGGCGACCGCCGCCGTAAGGATCGTCCATCTTCCCGCGCGCGCGCCCCTAGCGATCGATCGTACGCGTATACCTAATCTTTCGTGTGTGAGTGTGACCCGTCATTAGTAATTAGGTATGGCTTATCAATACACAAATGCAGAATACTGTTAAAAGTGACCCATTCGTGTTAAAGCGTGCGAAAGACAATATGCGTAAACGTGCCGAACTGTGTATCACACGAGCAGGAGCTCACTTTGAACATTTGTTAAGGTTAGTGTAGTTATGTAGGTAAATAGGTAGTTAAATGATTGACAATCGTTGTAAATAAGTATGATTCCATTTTTAAATACGCCGGAATTACCAAGATAGGTAAACAGTTAATTTTTGTCCCAAGTTCATATCATTTACCTAGTCAACAAATTTGTTGCTTAAACGAGTGAAATATTTTGGTATTTTTGCCTGTCCTAAGCCAGGTTTAAAGTATGAAGGGGGATTGGATCATGCTTGTTTATCAAAGGTAGCCTGCTACCCTGTTAACACGCGGCAGCGTTTGGACGTAGGTAAAGTACCGCGCGATAACTAAATGTACCTAACTGTGTTGTGTCGTCAGCGCAGCTAGGGTGTCCACATGACGCGTAATTAATTACATAACTTTTGGTTAACTTTACTTAGAAGTTTATTAATATTTATGTTATATGTATTTTTTTTGGTCATATATGGTCGTCTAATATCACGTCCTTAAGTATTGATAGTATTCAAACAGTCACCCTGTATAATATAAAATATATACTACTAAACAGTAGTTTTCGATAGAATCCACATTCAGAACCGGTAGTAGCGCTTGACAATTCAAAAGTACTTGTAAAAGTCTATTTGAATAAAAAAACATTTTCTTTCCTTCATTTTGATTGATTTGTTTGAAGATTCTGTTCATCATTCCAGGAACTGGGTATGCGCAGTCATTGGCATGTGGATATATTCTTTCGTATTATGTATCTATCATTTCCTTATGCCTATACTATTTGGCTATGAGCTTTCAGCCAACATTGCCATGGGCGGTTTGTGAGCCCGACTGGATTAATTGTGTACCTTCTGGTGCTACAGAGAATATCACCCTAAATGAAAATTCGACTAGTAGTGCCGAACTATATTTCGTGTAAGTTGAAACTAAATGATTGATTATATCAAATGTCTCACGGCGTTTTTACTAATCAAACAAATTCTGTTTTTAGACGGACGGTACTTCAACAAAGCGATGGAATTGAAGGAGGTCTTGGTAAGTCTGTTACTATATTTTAAACGTGAATTTTAAAAATTTTCGAGTTTCCTTTTAAATGTTTACCATCTCAGAATCGATAAGTTAACCGTTCATAAAAAAACAAGTTTTTGTCATCGAGTTATTGGTCGTAAATAAATAATATATGTATTTAATGTCCACTAAATAAATACTAAACAATCAACTTATATGAAAGTAGAATAAGGTCTCGCTATGCACGAAGAAAATAGATTATACAAAAAGTTGTAATCAAAACGTAATAAAATAACATACTCGTATATTTTCAGGTTTGCCTATATGGTACTTAACCGTCAGTCTCCTAGTTTCTTGGCTTTTAATATTCGTCATCGTATCCAGAGGTGTAAAGAGTTCAGGAAAAGCTTCTTACTTTCTCGCGATCTTTCCCTATGTTATTATGATCATTCTTCTTATCAGGTATGTTCTCTTAATATATTCTTTTATTTTTTCTATTTTAAATAGGACAGACTTTTTGTTGTATAATTCACATAAAATTTACTTGGCGGGTTTGCACATAAATGTGCAAACCCGCCTGGATAGGTACCACCCATTCATCATATATTCTACTGCTAAACAGCAATACTTAATGTTGTTGTGTTCTGGTTTGAAGGGTGAGTGAGCCAGTGTAACTGCAGGCATAAGGAACAAAATATCGTAATTCCCAAGGTTCACTAACCTTACATGGCCAATGAGCCACTGCTCATTGGCCATGTAAGGAACGATTAATATTTATCACAGCACCAATGTCTTGGGGCGATGGTGACCACTTACCATCAAATGGACCATTTACTTGCCCTCCTACATAATATATATTTTTTTAAATAAATAGATTAAGTTTACGTACAAAAACCGATAAAATTTAGTATACATATTGTAATGTATTGTCACCGACACCAAGAGTGAAGAAAATTCCATCTTAAGCGATTGGATGAAAATGTTTTGTAATTTATCGCAAGCTTGACGTTGACAGTGAAGTTAAATAAATAACGAATATAATAATTACATTCTTAATTTTAATGCTACATAAATGATGCATTTATTAATAAAATTAAGCAATAATATTAACCGCACTAATCTCGATATTATTTGAATTAATCCCCATATGTTATAATCATGACGGAGATAATCTACAGCGAAAAGCGGATAATTTTATGACGCACGTTGATCTTAATCACAAGGGTACAAATTAACTTATAGTTCATCTTTATTATAGTCGGTTTTAAATTGGTAGGCAGCCGTCTACAAAATATGCTTTGAGATTAAATGATTATGTTTGCAGAGTTTTGACTTTTATCTACAAATAGGAATCAATAATTTAATAAAGGTATCTTATTCAAACAGATTTACTTGGTGAACAGATTTACACCATTTATTCTACTGATAAACAGCATTACTTAGTATATTATTTAGTTATATTATTAGTTTATACTTAGTATAATGTTGTGTAATTTCATGCACATAGAAAAAACTTCTTAGTTCCTAAGGTAAGTGGTGCCACCATAAGGTAGCCCATTTGCCAATAAACATAAATAATAAAAAATAACACAATGCATACAATTTGTCTACTAGTCTGAGCACCGTGTTATCTTATATATATATATAACACCATTCATGCATGATTACGATTTTTTTAAAGATTGTTTTATATTATGTACATAATATAATATAATAAGACTTAATTAATAATTATAACAGATTTATTATAAATATTTATTGGTAAATAAATATATTTCTATTACAGTACAGTTATCCTACCTGGATCTGGACAAGGTATTCTGTTCTTCATAACACCGCAGTGGGACAAGTTACTCGAACTTAGCGTAAGTTAAATATCTATTTCTAAATAATTGCATCGGGGTTTTTTTTTATAATTCTATCGCATTTTTTGTATTTAATGTATTTTAATCTCAAGATTTATAATAAAAAATAATCTACATTATATAAATCTATTAAAGATAAATTTGATTAAATGGGGATTAAAGCAGTGAAATTACATCTGTGTGTAATTTCCTTTTGTGCAAACCCAGATAAAAATTGTTTCAAATAAATATACATTAATCCAAGAGATTTAAAATGTTTTTTTATCGTGTTAAGTGAACCGTAGGTGGTAGGCTATTTCATAAGACTGCATATTTCGATATTCAAGATTCAATCCCGGGAACGATCAAAACGATATTATGGTTTTACTGCCAAAATTATTTGAGTAGCTTTTTAGCGTTTAGAAGTAGGCCGGGTAGCGGAACATGGGAGCGAAGAAATAGAGAGTAGATCTGTTACAATTACGCACTTTAATATAATCTGCACTGTTAACTAGTATTCGTTGAGAATGGCCGCCGTGGCTGGAGTCAGTGAGGAGACTCCAGTAGTAGTAGTCCTGTAGAGAATATTTAATCATAAAGATCCTCTATATTTTGTTAAAATTTTATAGGTATTAAATAGTTACCGAATCAAGACAACGATTAACATATTTGAGTCATTATTTTTAATATCAATTATTATTATACCAAACAACAATACTTTATATTGCTGTGTTATAGTAAAAACATTATCACCTTAGGATTATCATCATAGATGTCATGTTTGGCAGCGCATTGATGATGTAACAGTGGTTTCTACTTCTTGAGTGCCGTGTGATCAGATAAATTAGAACGGTTGCTTGGGTGCTACTTTTTTAAATAAAAAAATAAATAAATAACAGCAGTATTAAGTATTATCAGTACCACTCTAAGTCTCGCAATCTATATATTTTATTAGTGTGATTGCATCCTGATTGCATCTCACAGATAGCCTTTGGCGTATTGTCAAACTATAAATATACTAATAATATATTAAGATGTTCCAATATATAATTACAACTCAGTTACACATATTCCTAACATAAATAAGTATTATTAAAATTAAGAATATAAAAAAAATAAACGTGACTTAATAATTTTAGGTGTGGTATGCAGCCGTTACGCAGGTGTTTTTCTCGTTGACAGTATGTACAGGACCAATCATCATGTTCTCTTCATATAATGGTTTCAAACAAAACGTTTACAGGTAATATTCTCAACATACGAAATTATTATTTTTATTTAAATTATAAGATTTTGTTCGAGCCTTTTGTTAATGTTATATTTCTGTCTTCTATTGGTGCTTTCTACTCAAATAGTTAGCAATATTGTTCGGTTTTTCAAAAATTTACCAACAGTACACTATCACTTTTTGTTGACAACTCTTGATTTATCAAGAATACTTTTTACTACATTTGCGTCTTGACAACAATAAAATTTCTAATAGTCCTATTGTAGAGAGACAACTTATTAACTGTTATGCAGACCTTTACTTTTGATAACTGGGATGAAGCAGGCCTTAGGAAGTTACTATTATTGTTTACCAACTTTATTAGTACTTCTTTAACAAATTTTCTTGGGCGGATTTTTTAAGTGGCCATTGATTTTAATGAGTGTGATAAATATATAACAAAAGACTAAATGGACCAATTTTACAAAAGAAAACTTACAATAAAGAGAACATTTTCTTCAAATACCTACTAATAATACTCCAAGTCAACTTTTTATTGGCTCGACCTGGGTTTGAGCCCAGGAGCTCCATCCAGTCGAGTCCAGCCACTAGATGAACGATACAGCCTACAGTATAATTATAAGGATGTTTTCATTTTAGGGACGCCATGATTGTCACAACTCTAGATACATTTACAAGTTTGCTTTCGGGTATCACGATTTTCGGCATCCTGGGTAATTTAGCGTATGTTTTGAAAAGAGAGGTTAACGAAGTGGTCGGATCTGGAGGCACTGGTCTTGCTTTCATTTCCTATCCTGACGCCATCGCTAAAACTTTCCAACCACAGGTATTCTTTAAATGTATTACTACTACCAATTTTAAATACAGACATACATTTCGATAGTTTAGTATGTATATAAATCTGAACTTTACTACTATCTACTGAACTTTATAGTCTTACAAATTTCATTGTTTTGAATGAGGATTGATAATCAGTTTTAATTATTTTTTTGCAGTTATTCTCGGTTCTCTTCTTCTTGATGATGGCAGTCTTAGGAATAGGTTCCGCTGTGGCTCTGCTTACTGCCGTGAATACTATCCTGCTGGATGCTTTCCCCCGCGTACCAACTATCTACATGTCAGCACTTTCATGTGTTGGTGGTTTTGGTATCGGACTTATATACGTTACACCTGTAAGTATTTGTAGCATTGAATGAATTGATGACATCATCCCAAGGTGACCTGTCTGAAACTTTTAGGAGAGTCTTGATTCTCTGTCTTATTTTGTACTAAATTGTTGTTCTTATAAAATATGACGGATATTTTCAGAGCGGTCAATACATATTAGAGCTTGTTGATCACTATGGTGGAACTTTCTTTGTACTCTTCTGTGGTATTGTTGAAATTATTGGTGTATTTTGGATTTATGGTAAATATACAATTAAATATTCTTCTTAAAATCAGTGAAAACTATCAAAATACTAAAGTAATATATAAAATTATATAAGCTATATTAAAAAAAAACAATGGTATTGTTTCAGGTCTTGAAAATATTTGTCTCGATATAGAGTTCATGTTGGGTCTTAAGACATCTATATATTGGCGTTTCTGCTGGGGTTTCATTACGCCAGCTATGATGATCGTTGTATTCGTTTACGCCCTTTTATCATTTGAAGCTCTAGTATTTGGAGGATATTACGTATATCCAACACTGGGATACGGTGTGTAACCTTTCATACTTACGTAGTGTTATCTTGCCATTAACTATGGCTTCTTTAATTTATAATATAAATATGCCAAAACAATTTGTTACAGTTGCCGGATATATCATTCTATTCGCCGGAATTTTACTGGTTCCTCTCTTCATCGTTACAACCATGTTTAAGTACAAAGGCTCTGGCAGATTTTTAGATGTAAGTAAAATAAATTAAGATTTTGCTTAATCTTATTTTATTACAAAAGCTGTAGTTTCCTGTAACTGAAGGAACACACGTTTTAATTGTACTTCGGAGTCTTTTTTCTATACATGTTTAGTGTGTATATTTTGTTGGAATACTTAAATAAGGAAATAAATTCTAAAATCATATTTAGTAGAAAAAGAGCAATGTAATGCCCGTAAATGTTCTACTGATAAGCAAAGGTCTTACTTCTTCCCAAAAAGAAGCGTATTCCACCAAGTTGCCCAATTCTGGTTTGTAGATACATGTCGGAGAATTTAATCCAACGCCTGCAATTTTCTTCAGGAATCGTCTTTAACCGGCGAGCATGTGATTAATTATATACACAAATTAAACGCATTAAATAGTGTTTTATCCACTGAGCCCTTTGGGTCCTGAGCTCATTTTTATCTCGATTTAGTATAAATTGAATGAAAGTAATATCTTTAAAATATTGTAATATGTTTCTTTTCTACCGACCTAATATAATTTTTAACCGTTATTATAAATCTTTTATCCTTTACCAGATACTCAAGAAATCTTTTAGTTCTAAATCATCGTGGGGTCCCCGTGCATCAAGTAGTAAAAGAGAATGGCAGCTGTTCAAAGAAAATGCTAAAATGGAGCAACAAATAATGAGAACTTCTTGGTTCAAACATCTTTGGTTCAGTTTAACGGGTGGATACAGACGTGGAAAGTAATGATATGTACATCATCAATCATGTAGATTAGAAATATGTTATTAGAGTATACATCACCAGTCCCGGATTTATGCCTAGGCCAATAAGGCTCTGACCTAGTGGCCCAGCCAGACGAGAGGCCCACCTAGCCTAGAATAAAACATAATTTCACTCCTAACCATTTCGGAATGGATGGCTTAAAATGTCAAAGTGCCTTGGATCTCTAAATCCGGGCCTGTATATCACACGAATAAATTAATTTTGAAGCATGTACTAGATTGATCTGGAGATAGGTATGAAAATATTTAATATTATAATATTTAGTGTTACGTTAACGTTAAAAGTCGTAGTTTTATTAATCTCGTCATTATTGTTGTAGTTTAGACTTAAAATATATAAAGATGACAAAGTATAAGAAGCTATGTGTGAGAGAGGCCTGGTTATTGCTTTTATTTTACGTAAATAAAAAATATATATATTACGATATTCGAAAGTTTGGCAAAGTTTCGTTAACGCTGATCGCAACGGTCGGTTATACTCGCAGGCACCCCAGGCTTCATCACTACCAACATAACTATATATATGTAAATTACTTTTTATTTATTGAAAACATATTTAGTTGATAAAGAAGGTCTTCACTTTGTCAGTATTAACTATAGCAGTGCAATACAAGTTTTAATTTATAATTTTTTTCTAACAATTATTACAAATCTTGTATTTTGTTTCTTTATGTAGAAAAAGAAAATCTTTGATAACTTGGGCCTGAATGACAAAAAATTACCGTTCAAATTTAAAAATAAAAAACATAGCATATATACATCTAGCAGCAAGTAATGTGTAATAATTATTTCTACGTATGTTTTGATGGCTGTGTCTTAATTATAACATAAATAATATTTGCTAGAAGATAAGATAAAAATTGTTGAAACTTTTTAAAATTTGTAAATAAATGCTTATAATTTACATTGCTTGTCTCATTTTTTTTTAAATATGATATGTAACATTTCTTTTACAAAGCGTTATTACCGTTTCCCGTGCATTTTACGGAAAGCCATTAAAAAAAAGCTTTCTCATAAAGACTACTTCTTCGCGCCGTCTTAGGTTTCGATCAACAATACTACTGATCGAAGGTTTTAAGACGATAAACTAACGTACGAATGAAGTGCATAGCTGTGTAAAGAAGGACCAATCAAAATATAAACTTTAACACTTATAACAAGGACTTGAGATGACATAAAAAATTGCTAAACGTATAAGGTTCCCAAAAAAAAAACAAGAGGTGGAATATTGTTGCATAGAACTATAAAATCGAAACTAATGTAATTAGACGATCTTTTCGAGCATTTTCGATCTCTACGATCAATATTAATTACAAAAAAACATAATAAGAAAAGTAACTTTTTTCTAGATTTGACCTTGAAAATTATATCTGCGTCGAAAGAATTGTCTATATAGCTCAGTTTGGAGAAGTTTTGGCGTTTATAGTAGGGCATTCTCATTTGACAAATAAATGAAAAAAAAAATACCTTTTATATTTTATTATTTTAATAAATAGGGCCTTAATATCATACATATTAAATGTAAATTTTAGCCAAAAATTTCTTTAACCCCAAATATTTGGTAGTTATCCTTATCCTCGCTTTTATACGCTAAATATTTTTTGTTGCTATGATGATTGTGAATGATAAAAGATAATTGTACAAATTTCAAAATATTTAAATAGAAATTTACTAAAAACGGTTGAAAGCATGAGTGTAACAATGATAAGAAAAGCAGTCCGAAAGTTTGTCACCTGTAAGTCTTGTAATGCTTCGAGGGCGTCCAAGATATACAAGCTACTACCGTTTTTAAATGTGTAAATTCGAATTTTTCGTAATTCAAATGAAATCAAATGAATTCAAATAAAATTTCGTAATTCAATCGAAATTCGTAAATTCAAATGTTTTGGAAAATTCGCGTCCTAACTATAAATCTGATAGAATATATATTTTTTTTATTTTGTTACCCAGCTATTATTGTCATTGCAACAAACTAGATTAATCAAATTGCTTAAACAAACAAAAACAATGCGAGTGCGAGTAACGCATTGGATTCAAAAGTGAAATACAATATGTATATAGTATTTATGAAATAAAACAAAGAGCTCGATGCAGAATGCTTTACTGCTTAGAAACGAATGACTGTCAAAGGCACTATTGAAAATAATTATTTTTAAATAATGACCCCGTTACAAATACAGTAATTCTAGTAGGCAAATCAAACTTTAACCGGTTTTTAATTCTACCCAGGCATCGACAAGAAACTCTGTAATAAGACAAAACCTTGACTTGAAGGTTTTATTCCACATAATAAGTAACATAAGTGACATTTGACATTATAAAAACTAAATGAGGTTTAATATCACTACATTCACCCACACTTTAATTTAAAACATAGTCTTGGAAACGAATAGGAGGTCTGCGCTCTCTATTTGATCTACGTAAATTTGATTCCTCCTCTGTTGAACGAGAGTGACCTACTGTAGTTGGTTGCTCTTCTGTAGATTCATAAGCTTCACTTTCAGGTGAAGAAGAATCAATAGAATCGCATGTATTATCAACGCTTGCTGAAGATAAATTATCTTGAGTGAATATATAAATTTCTCCATTATTTTGACCTAAAGGTGCTAAATTGCGATTTGACACGGTAGTTTCTCTGCCATTTGACAAACGAACGTGAGAATAATCAGGATTTACGTGAAGCAGTTCCACCTCTTCGACTAGCAGTTGATATTTACTGGCGCGGTTGAATCTTCGCATAAGAGCATGATCTGAATGAATTAACCAGCTCGGCACAGATACACCATTTGCTGATCTTATAGCGTGCATAAACATTATTTCATGCGGCGTGCAATTTGTAGCAGTACATAGAAGAGAGCGGATTGAATGTAATGCTTGAAGCAGGGCTAATTCCCAATTCTGAATAGACATGTTTTTCGAGCGTAATGCTAGTTGTACCGCTTTCCATACATAGCGTTTAGGCGTTCTACTTGACCATTCCCTTGAGGATTGTATGGTATAGTTCGACTCGTGGCAATACCACGGTTATATAGGAATTCTTTTAAATCGGAAGACATGAATGCTTTACCACGATCAGAATGTATAAAACATGGCATACCAAAAATGAGAAAAATTTCATTTAGATGTTTATTAACAGTTTTAATCATTTTTATTTGTTTCTGCATCAATATTTTTAAAATCACATTCTTTCGCTAATTATTTTAAAGCTTGTAAATAGTTGTCTATCGACTCTTCAATTTGCTGTTTTCTCGTAGCTAGAGCGTGTCTGGCAAAAATTATATTTTTTGGTTTTATAAATAGTTTATCCAATATGGCCAGTGCCGCTTCATATATAGAACATTCGCTTATATAGGTAAATATATTTGATGAAACATGGTTAATTAGTAAATCCAATTTTTTATGAGAAGTGAGTACCTTTTCAGTCGTGTGAAGTAACTCAGAAAACGATAGAAAGCTTGAAAGAAATGTTCTTTTCCAATGTTCCCAATGTTTCGCTGCGGAACTATCGGAGGGATCGACATCTAAACGATCAGGTCTTAAGTATTTATCCATTTTGTAACTACATTGAATAATTATGTGGAATAAATTGTAATAAGAAAAAACCTTGACTTGAAGGTTTTATTCCACATAATAAGTAACATAAGTGACATATGACATTATAAAAGAATAAACACTAAATGAGGTTTAATATCACTACAAACTCAATTGTTCGAAAGTAATTTTGGTATATAAAATACAAATATAATAGGAACAATATTTAATACACCAAAATGAGACTATTTGCATAGTATACATATATAGTAAATAATCCTGCTCTAATTTTCCTGGAGTATCCTTTAAAGTAAACAATTGGTCAAATCGTTAGCGTATGGAGTAAACACATTAAGAAAGTATAGAAAGTGACATTAATCTCATATAATACAATAATTAAGCTGCTTTATCGTTTTTAAATTATCTTTCATGCTGACATATTTTTATTTATCATATTCGTTTGAATTTTCTTTATCTCTCCATACTTTTGTATTGTATTTATTATTTTGTATGTCTGTTTCTCTATAAATTACATATTGAGCCGTCATTAATGATTTTGACAAGTATAATATATAATGTATAATAACACATACCCTAGCAAAACAAACAAAAAAAAATTACGCGACAGCACACATAAGCTTGTTTTATATGAAATGTAAGTAACACTTCACTACACTGGCGTGGCGTGTGAAACTGTCAAAGATAAATTGTGGCGTATTTGAACGAGTACAAAAAAGAAGGATATCTAGTATTTGACATTTATGCGTATTACGCAGATCAACCAGTCAGTGCACTTTAGGCACACACAATGCACTCAAAACCAATAGACACTCTTTTTTATGTACAGACATAGTACATATATGAAAACTACGTAGATTGTATCACGTATGGTAGATATTATACACAAAAATAAAACATTATGAAAATGAAATATATTTCGGACGGTCGCTGGGACTTCGAGAGCAGTTCGAGGGCCTAGTCTCCCTTATTTCACACGGCTCTGAGGAGACGGCAGTCGGGAGGGCCTCGTGAGAATTAGCGAGGAGTGCAGGGGGGCGAGCTTACCCTCGCTCCCTGTGAAAAGCTCCACCAGCCACGAGCGGAGCACAGCACATGAACGGCCGCAGATGCTAAATATCGATACGATCTCGAAGCTTCTTCGATCCATGAACTGGAGTGGATTTAACTGGACAAGAATCCCACATAAAAAGGAGCCGGGTACCTTTTTGATGGTTTCCAACGCGTGAAAAAAAAACACTGTTTGATGGGATGTTTTTGAGTCTTCAGATTGCGCGTGCTAGAAACATGTCTGCTTCATTTTACATGTATAATATCATTGGCAATCATTAATAATTTGTGAGTTTCTAGAATGTCACTATTTCAAGTTATTATTTAATATAATCTTAATAACTAAAATTAAATATTGTATATCATAACAATTATAGATAAAAATATAGTATCCATTAGAAGAAGATAGGGAAATACTATTAATATTAAAAAATCATAAACGAAGAATAGAAGGGAAATTAACAGTATAATAATTGTCAACACATATAATTATCGTCTACAAACTTAGTAGGTAATCTTAATTATTACAATCAGATATTTCGTCGGAATGACTATTTAAAATTTTTATCATTGCATCAAATATAATTAACAATATTAACAATTCAATTTGATTAAAAGTAATTATTCAAAAAATCATTCATCTAATTCTATAACGATAAGACATTTTAATCATGACACAGACGGATTAAAAGGAAATTGAGAAATAATATTTAAACGACCATATTGGATTTCAATTATACATTTTTATTAGACAACACACAGAAAAGAAATAAAAACAACATCTTATAATCATAACATACGCGCTTGTACAAGTGCCTTTAGTTTTTCGGGTCCCAATGCAAAAAATGAAAATGGAGACACGTGTCCCATTTCCAATAGGTAATTGTCTATTATACAGGGTGACTGGTGAATTAGGATCAATATTTTAGGAGCATAATCGGTACATGATTCTCATTCGAATTATGTAAAAAAAATAGGTACTTAATTTTTGACCAAATTTACAAAAATTTTACTTTAAATAAATAAAGTGTGGACATATTTCCGCGGCGCGTGCGACGTGGTGTTTGCCACCCGCAACCCCTGCCCCGCGGCTTATTAGTATTAGTAGGTTAGTAGGTTAGTCGGGCGAGCGCCGCCGTAAGGTTCGTCCATCTTCCCGCGCGCGCGCCCCTAGCGATCGATCTTACGCGTATACCTAATGTTTCGTGTGTGAGTGTGACCCGTAATTAGTAATTAGGTATGGCTTATCAATACACAAATGCAGAATACTGTGAGTAGTAAAGTGACCCATTCGTGTTAAAGCGTGTGAAAGACAATATGCGTAAACGTGCCGAACTGTGTATCACACGAGCAGGAGCTCACTTTGAACATTTGTTAAGGTTAGTGTAGTTATGTAGGTAAATAGGTAGTTAAATGATTGACAATCGTTGTAAATAAGTATGATTCAATTTTTAAATACGCCGGAAATACCAAGATAGGTAAACAGTTAATTTTTGTCCCAAGTTCATATCATTTACCTAGTCAACAAATTTGTTGCTTAAACGAGTGAAATATTTTGGTATTTTTGCCTGTTCTAAGCCAGGTTTAAAGTATGAAGGGGGATTGGATCATGCTTGTTTATCAAAGGTAGCCTGCTACCCTGTTAACACGCGGCGGCGTTTGGACGTAGGGAAAGTACCGCGCGATAACTAAATGTACCTAACGGTGTTGTGTCGTCAGCGCAGCTAGGGCGTCCACATGACGCGTAATTAATTACATAACTTTTGGTTAACTTTACTTAGAAGTTTATTAATATTTATGTTATATGTATTTTTTTTTGGTCATATATGGTCGTCAAATATCACGTCCTTAAGTATTGATACTAATTCACCAGTCACCCTGTATAAACGAACGTAAATTGCTGAGCGTTGGACGAGAAATCAGCTTGCCGGTATTACCTTGTGAAATTGCAATTCATTTTTCATGAGTTACATACAATCACAATAGCCTGTTGTAATGGTAACTACTACTAAAAGAACTGAGGTCAGAGAAGCATTCATCGGTTTTTGAACAAACATATTTAGGATCGTTTTTTTGTTGTCCTCGTCAACAATCACAATTCACTTTAACTAAGTCTAAAGGCACACCGATTTTGTTTTAATCGCGCAAATGTTTACAGTTATTATTTATTTAAAATTAGTTTGAAGTTTTTACAGTAAAACGTTTTGTATAAAAAATTACTTTAGGTACTTATAATCCATTTTATTATGTATTATGTTTACACCTACGCACAGAATACTACGGGATACAATACCTAATATTACTCTAGCTCAATCATCATTAAACCGGAATACTACTAAAAAGATGTAAATGGCTTACTTAGGGATAGTTAAAGGAAAAACTATCTCCGATTTGGAAGGAAAATGCTCAGATCGAAGAAGAACCTCTATTACGTGTTATTTTATTAGTTATGGAGTTGGCGGGCGTTTTGATATGCAATTTGCTCACGTTTGATAGGGATAAAAATTTGGTTCAATACCAACTGATTTGGTCCAATAAAGATGTAAAAATGTGACTATACATAAAACACACTTTCGTATTGTACACTATCTAGTGTGCTCTGACCTTATCCCGGGCCCGAGCTACCTCAATTTCAAATTTCATAACGATCCGTCAAGTGGCTTAGTCCTGATGACGCAATACACTGATAGACAGAGTTTTTCAAAAGCTTCGTTAACAGACAAATCTTTTATGCAGCATTTTTTATAAGTCACTAATAATTATCTAATTCACAATCCCTTATAGAAAACGCATATGAACTGCTAGTAAGCGCTCTTAGCATATACTTTAGCTTTAATGTTGTCATATTTTTAGGCCAAAGTATTAACAGAATTCAGCTTTATCTATTCCTGCGTTGACATTTCGGATATTTTCTTGGTAAAACACATCTCTCATTGTTTGTCGTTTATTGATCATTTAAATGTTAGTATCAGGTCAGTGAAGACGAAGATTACTTCGTACAAACATAATCTAATATGATGAGCTAATGCTCATATTAGTAAGAAGTAGTTTAATTAAAGTTATTTATAACTTAATCTTTAAATTATAAATAAAATTAAAAAAAAATCATTTGTTTTCAAAATTATATTCTAACATCGCATGTTTTCCGTAATTACCTAACATTTATTTAAAAGCGGTCAAAAATGTTAATATTATCTTGGAATCATAATCTATTGTAGACTGTATGTGTCTACCTTATTATTTACTTAAATAATGTCCTAATTTACATGACACATAAATTAATAAATATTAAATACAAATCAAACAATTTTATACAAATATAACTCGAAATATTTTATCAAATACTATCAAATATAAATAATCATTATCATGAGGCTGCCTATTAAACACATAACAGCCCTTCCAAACATCTATCCAAGAAATCTTCTAGAGAACAAATTGTATATATCTATTTTGGGAATTTAAGAATATCTACTGTTGGTATTCTTAATTCTTAACAAATATACAAGTACGCTTCTGGGTTATGATAACAAAAATTAGACGCTCTGAAGTTTAGCTACGAACATTTTTTTTAAGTAGGATATTTCTATATAAACTATTCCTCTGTTATTGTATTGAGCCTTATTAAAAATAAGCCTGGTTTTGTATTTCTTTACAAGTTCGAACATCGAAAAACAATCAAATCTTTTTGTATGTCTAGGAAACTTGATTAAAACTTTTTTTGCTGCCGTCGCAAAAGAAACACGGCGTATCTTTATATCAAGAAATTAATCTTTCGATTTATATTTTATCTTCCGATTTATTATTATTGGTTATGAATAAATACGCTGTAAATAAACCTACGCTCTTTCTCATAGTGCGCCGAGCAGTGTGTAGTCAATTCTAGTTGTAATGGTAAATATGTAAAAAATGTTGTCCTAACCTTGCCCTTACTGAATAATTAAATTAAGTAAAATGCATTATATTTTAGGACCCAACTATAAATAAAAATGAAGAACGTGTTAACACAGCTTTTGATCCAAGTCCTGAACATTTTACCTCGGCGAAAATGGACAACATAGATTTACAAGAACAAAAAAAGGTCAGTGGTAAAATAAATACTTATAGTAATGTTGAAAGTTTATAAGGTCCTTACATATGAAATTAGCGTTTTGTCGTACTGACCACTTTGATCTGAAATATCTCCTCTTTGGTTTAGAATTCCAAATTCAAATTTATAAATTCATTTAGCTAGTACATTTGAGTCTTTAAAACAGTCGTTCATTTATTTTTTTCTCATTATTTTTTTCTTTGGCGTTGCTTATTACCGCATAATGGAAAATATGAAATATCGGTATATTTACGAGTACGAGTTCTACCGTGGCACCAGTGCTGCTGAAACAGCTCGAAGGATTAATGATTCTCGCCCCCGTGTTTTTTTTAGTAAAGGGATCAATGAACTACCTATGAGGTGGCAAAAAATAACAACAAAAATTGACTTTATATTCCTCCCGTACAAAACGCCAATTTCATATGTAAGGTAATATTATATTAAGTATAAAATTGATTAACAAAAAAAAGTTACTTACAAAAAAAAAACTAAAAGTAATCTTGCCAACGCATCTCATCATCCAATCTTGGTTTCATGGTTTCTATTAACAAAACAAAAACATTGAATGTAAGTTAATATCGATTAATTTATGCTAATATAAAACATAATCTTAAAATGCCCAAAATTAAATATACACTGACTGAAATATTATACAGTATCCAAAAAAGCCGACAAGGCTTATGGGTGCCAAGAATAAAAGTAAATGTTAATACGGTTACATTATACTCCAATCATAATATAAAAAGTACGTATTTAATTAAGAGCGGATATGGCCCAATGTTAATGTTACGATTTTAAGCCTGAACCCCTATTTCATATGCTTATTTAGTATTCGGCGGTGAAGGAAACCCAAACTGAAATACTTGGTGGAATAAGCTTCAACGCTTCCTCTAAGGAGGAGAAAAGGCCCTTGCCAAGCACCAACATATTATGCGGGCTGTTACTTACTTTTATTTATTACGTATTTCATTTTATTGCATATAAATAAACTTTTTTTTTCCTATATAAGTTATCTTTTTACAACATTTATAAAAATGTAAATATTTATTACGTATTTATTATTATTGTATAACGTTTAACGAATCACCGTGACGTGTATCATTATTTTATTACAAAAACTATATGCAGGCAACAGAAGAAAAACATCTGAAACATTATCATGTTTAATTAGTTTAAAGAAAATTGCCAAGGCATTAATATAATGTTTAATTATTTAAATACTAATTTGCCGACAAAGTTTAAGAATATCCTTGTTAATCAACTTGGTACTTGTTAAAATTGGTAGTTTGTACTTATGTATAATGTAAAGTTTAGGTAAGTTTTAAGGTTTTTGTTCGGTTGATTCGTTACTCTAGTTGGTAATTTATAAGGACACAGGTCCGAGGTTTTGGTTTCAAGCCCCAGCAAAGGCTAAAAAACGTTATTTTTCTCTATTGAAAATGGCGTTTTTTATAAAAAAACTGTCGTTCCTATCATACTTTTTAAAATAAAATAGTTTCTTATATTTTATGATACTTATTTAAGGTTATTTGAAAACCACATGATATATACTGATAGATTATTTGGTATATATTTGGGTTAACGACTAGTCAAACAACTGTGATAATAAATCCTCAAAAGCTTCAGGATATAATAAAAACCAAAAAAAATTGTAGTTTGCCCTTGCAATATATAATAGGAATAAAAGATTTTTCTTATATATTGCGTTGCTCTACTTTAATTATCTAAAGATATAATTTTCTTATAATTATTCATATACATGCATTTTCAAAGACGACTTAGCTTATCTTATCTATTGTTTTATTTCATACTTATCCACCAGAAAACAATATGTGAATTTAATCTTATATAAATTACAATGTTTTATTTGCATCCTTGGGAATATATTTTGGAGTACTTACTACAAATATCACCGCACTCTATTTAAACGAAATAACACTTCAAGACCAATATGTAATATTTAGAGACAATAGAATAGTTAAAATGTTGTTGTGGTTAAATTACAAACACGTTTAATAAAACATTTGAATGTCTTAATAATTCGTAAATAAAAATAATTAAAAAGTATTTTGTTGAACTTTATAAATGTTACCAGCTATTACATTGTAAAGAAAACAATTAAAATAAAATACCTTATGTCTCCATACAAGGTGAATATAATTTCTAAGCCCCCATTTTATTATTTATATATCTAGTTTAACGCGAATTCGATAGAACCGTACTAAGTTATAATGTTCAAACACAATTTGTAAAATAGAGGTAATTTTTTTAAGCAAATTATTAATAAGCTTATTATTATTTTTTTATAGGATAAGCGAACTGCAAAAGAAAGACCACAATGGGATAATCAAATTGAATTCCTTATGTCATGTATTGCCACATCAGTGGGCTTGGGAAATGTATGGCGTTTTCCATTCGTAGCTTATCAAAACGGCGGTGGTGCTTTCCTCATTCCGTATGTTATAGTGCTCATAATCATAGGCAAGCCTATGTACTACCTAGAGACTGTAATGGGACAGTTCAGTAGTAGCAACTGTGTGAGAATATGGGCACTTTCACCGGCAATGAAGGGTATGTATACTATTAAATCCTACCTATTTTATATAAAATTTAAAAACAAATATTTCTACTGGTCAGCACCCAAACAAAAACTTTTGTTACAATAAAATTAAAAATCTGATGATATTAAAGATTTAACATATTGTTGTTTAGGTACGGGATATGTGCAAACGCTGGGCGCTGTTTATTTAGTATCGTACTATGTGTCACTCATTGCTCTATGTTTATATTACCTGGCGATGAGTTTCCAAGATCCGCTACCGTGGGCAGTATGTGATCAAAATTGGTTAAATTGTGTACCTTCCGGAGAATCAGTGAACATAAGTTCAATTCAAGGAAATGCCACTAGTAGTGCCGAATTGTATTTCTCGTAAGTTATATTCTAATTCTAGAAAACTTATATAAATATTTAAGCTTATGGTAAAAACTTTACTTAAGCTTTTTATTAATTATTGTTATCATTTATTATTAAAACATGGAATATATTATTTTATATTTTTATGCTCTGCCTAAAAGTACCTAATAATTTAAAATTCCAGTCAAACTGTTCTTCGCCAATCAGACGGAATACATGATGGCATTGGTAAGTATTGCAATCTATAATGTACTTAATAAACATGTTCAAGCAAAGGTAAGCACATAAATAAAATATTTAATTCAAAATGCCTTGTTATTAAAGACTATATATTATATTGCAGGCTTACCATTGTGGGATCTGACACTTTGTCTTTTTATATCCTGGCTCATAATATTTCTGATTGTGGCTCGGGGCGTGAAAAGTTCCGGCAAGGCAGCTTATTTCCTTGCGCTGTTCCCATACGTTGTTATGATCATTCTACTCATTAGGTAAGGTTAAATTTTGTTGAATGTGAATTAAAGAATAAATCCATTTAAACTGTTTTCTTTTTTAGTACTCAAAGGGATAAGAAGAATACCATTTTACTTGAAATAATATTTATAAGCTTTAATAAAAAATAAAATAAAATGGACATCGTTAATAATTTAAATTTAATAAACCGTATACCATCGCAGCTCTTTGGTTTCGAATTCACATCGCGCTTCTCAGTTTTGTGTTTTGAGCCCTTACAAACCAAGATCCAATAAAATAAATATATTTACAAATATTAATACTATTGAATAATATATATTAAATTATAGCTGTATTCAGAGACTGACATATATATATTTCTTTTTATAATCAATCATCATCATCAACAATAAAGCATTTGTTTTTATTAACTAGATATTATAATATATAATTATATTATATATAATAAGCGCATTATTTTTCGAAAACCTGTTAATTTCTTCACGGATCTTCGTTTACCACAGGCCATTTCTATAGGCATAACCATCATTGAGCGACCACTGACATAGGCAATGCTGACAAAAGTAATAGACGAGCTTAAAATTTTGCAGGGCTGTGACTCTACCTGGTGCAGTCAATGGAATCCTCTTTTTTGTTACACCAGTTTGGAGCAAAATTTTAGAAGTTCGAGTAAGTATACTTATTGTATAATATTTTTTTAATAATTCATATGCTTAATTAATCACATCAACGTGCATAATAACATACAATTATTTCTCACACATAATTAAAAATTGAAAATGTCAAATTAAAAAACAACCTTACTTTTTACTAAACAAAATAATATTAAAAATCAAAATATACCTACTATTATCCAGTAGGTTCTTACAAGCAGTTTTCAAACGTTATATATTGAAACTCAGTGTCTCGTTAGTTTTCCAACAATAAAATTAGTATGTTAGTTACATACGATAAAATTATTACATCCTGCATAATATACAAGGAACACAAAACTCACAATTTGTTTTGAAGTAATGCCAAAAACAAAACTGTACCTATTATTTATAACACGAAGATTTGTTATTTAAAACGCTATTGTCTTACGTTAAGTTTGGTAAACATTATTTTATTTTATTACAGCTCAAAATATATATTTGTATTCCAATTTCGTCTCAGTCTGCAGTCCTCTGCACTTTTAGGTACATCATTGAAATTAATGTGTTTTCTGTCAAAATCACGAGTACTTAAAAATAGTCATAAAAAATTGCTAAGTAGGTGTATTTGCATAAAACTTTTCACAATATCATAGATTTATTTAAAGAAATTGCCAAATCTAATAATTCTTGTCCATTTTTTTTAATTCATATAATATTATAACGTAATTTATTAAATAAAATGCAGTGAGTGCATTTCGAATAATTTGTAATTCCTTTATATGCTAAGTATTTTTTTGTTTCCTTACTATTATCTAATCTGTAAGACGCTTTAATATATTATAAATTATTCAACTATTATTATAATCGCAAATTTTCCTATTTTGTGATAAATACTCTAAAATAAAATGATAATAACAGTTACGGTGAATTACGTTGGATATGCTTTATCAATCATAAAAGAATATACGTATAATCCCTCGAATATTATTAATAAAAGATTACAAAAAATAAATCATCTTTATTGTGACAAACGAGCGTCAAATTTTCACTCCTTGAAGTACCTAACTTTGAATAAATATATGGAGGAAATAATAAATTGCGCGCACTTCAGTTTATCAGAAATATAAAACATAGATATGAATTATTTTTTACCACTTTATTGTTCTGATTAATTATCTTCTTACCATTATGAAAGAACAATTATAACATTGGTAGATATAAGAGTTACAAATACCAATCATTGACTAGGAAAAATTCTTAACGTTATCTTCGATAAAATACTTTATATTTCTAAGCATTATTTTTCTAAATATTATTATTCTCTATTATTATTTCTAGACATACACAAATGTTTAAGATAAGAATCTTTTCTGTTTGGTTAAATAACAGCATATATAGCTTACTAGCAATTCGTCCCTGCTTCGCATGGATAAAAATGAATTTTTTGATAGGATTTGTGTAAAATCCGTTCTTAGTAGGCGTCAACGTCGGGGAAGGAATATCTGTGACGAAGGATGATGCCAAGATTTGTTTGAACTCTGGTCTCACCTCTAATAGCGACGTGTAATACATCGTTGGATAGTTGATTGAACTAAACAAAAGTTACTATAGCGCTAAGTTCCAAATTTTAGACCGTTGAGAGTTATGCATTACTTGTTTAGTAAAGCACAAGGTATATAACATCTTAGTTTCCAAGGTTGGTGGCACATTGGCGATGTAAACGATCGTTATTATTTCTTACATCGCCAATGTAAAAGATATTTTAAAAAAGTAGCAGTAACTACCTTTCTACCGTTATCATCAGTCATACGTAGCTTTTTAAATATAAAAAACAATTTAATTAGTAACGTTTTTGTTTATAAAAAATCACACATTTTTATTCCTACTTTGCGGTTATTATGATCTCAAATTTAATTTTTAAAAATAAGGCTGATCCTACAAATCCCTCATGCCTGGCGAACCTTAGGTACCAAACGATTATTAAAAAGCATTATATGGCTATTACTTAAACTGCCATGCTTAATAAAGCATAACTCTGAACGGACTAAGATTAAAATGTATATATATATATAAAATTGTAAATAGATTGGGCTGTAAAGTTTTATTGATGTATCCAAAGAATGTTTATGGATTGTAATGAGTATAATTGCTCAATAATTAATTAATTAATTGTGCTTACATCCTTTTAGGTATGGTATGCCGCTATTACCCAAGTTTTTTTCTCCTTATCAGTGTGTTCGGGTACTCTGATCATGTTTTCTTCATATAACGGATTTAGGCAGAACGTTTACAGGTAATACTCATAGTTGTTGTACATTGTGATAAATAGCTTTAAGAGTATTACAAATCTAATTTTTGTTTTTACTGACTAGTATTTTTTAATACCTGTCTATTTTTCTCATTAACTTTTGTGTTATTGGTGGAAAATAGGTATGAGCTGACAGGTGATCTAATTTCATTTCAAAATGTAATGTTTTTTTTCAGAGATTCGATGATAGTTACGACTCTGGACACATTCACTAGTCTGATTTCTGGCATAACAATTTTCGGCGTGTTGGGTAATCTGGCTTATGAGTTGAATTATGATGATGTGAGCCAGGTGGTTGGCACAGGCGGTACCAGCTTAGCGTTTATATCGTATCCAGATGCTATTGCAAAATCACCAGTTGTACCTCAGGTTCTTACTTATTCAACAAATTATAAACTAACGAATGAATTGGAACTCGTAGAATAAAATGAAATATTGTAGATGCTACACGCTTTTCGAACAGTAATTTTTTTGTAAAAATGATTTATTTTAATTTGTAAAAATGTATAAGAATGTATTAGAAAATGTATAAATAAATATGGTAGAGCTTTGTGCAAGCTCGTCTGGGTAGGTACCACCCACTCATCAGATATTCTACCGCAAAACAACAGTACTTGGTATTGTTGTGTTCCGGTTTAAAGGATGGGTGAGCCAGTGTAATTACAAGCACAAGGGACATAAAATCTTAGGTCCCAAGGTTGGTGGCGCATTGGCGATGTAAGCGATGGTTAACATTTCTCACAGTGCCAATGTCTAAGAGCGTTTGGTGACCACTTACCATCAGGTGGCCCATATGCTCGTCCGCCTTCTTTTCTATAAAAAAAAATGATATTTTCAATTGATTATTTATTTTGAAAAAAAAGTCATAACTGTAGGTCTACACTAAAAAAGCTACGAACATTTCGATGGCGCAGCGACATTCTAAGCATTCATTCTAATCTGCCCATGAATGTCAAACCTTATATCACTAAAGTTGTGAAAAAATACCCTAAATTTATTTTATAAAACCAGTTTGTATAAATTATTTAATAAATCAATTTCATACATAATATTTTGATACTCATGGAAAGTTCGCAGTGGGTATATAAAATATTAAGGTATCATTCTTATGTATGCATGTAGGTATGATTATCATGTTTATTGACCTATACATAATAGATCACAGGACCTATGAACGACAATGATTTAAAACATATTGAAATTTTATTATTATGTTTAATATTCTGATATATATTAGATGTAACTTCTAGATGCTACGGTAAAATCATAAACCGACTTTATGTGTACAGCTTTTTGCCGTGCTTTTCTTCTTGATGATGGCAACACTAGGCGTGGGATCAGGCGTGGCACTGCTGTCCACTATTAACACAGTACTGCTTGATGCGTTCCCCTCCGTGCCCGTACATTTCATGTCTGGAGGAGTTTGTACCTCCATCTTTCTAATTGGGCTTGTTTACGTTACACCCGTAAGTTAATATATTAATAAGAATATACTATAATAATATACTAATCGATACATTGATACATATATGTATATATATATATATGTTACACCATATTTGTGTAGAAATTATGGTAGATACATTTTATAAATTATAAAAAACACACAAAAACGTGAAAATATACACCTGTGTATTTAAACCAACACTATTTTCAGGGTGGTCAATATGTACTGGAAATAGTTGACCATTATGGTGGAACCTTCATGAGACTATTCGCAGCCATCACCGAAACAGTTGGCATATTCTGGATTTACGGTAAGTAATTAAATGTGCTATCTATATTTACCCATTGTAGATTATTTCATATATTTTTATTTTTTAACAGAATTTTCATTCAATGACTCAAATTATACATATTTCAGGTCTTGAAAATTTATGTGTAGACATCGAATACATGCTTGGCAGGAGAACTTCTTTCTTTTGGCGAATATGTTGGTCTCTGGTCACACCCTTACTCATGATAACTGTGTTCTTTTATGCTCTGATCACTACGGAACAATTACTTTTCGGCGGAACTTATGAATATCCTGCGGGGGCTTATAGTGAGTTATATTTTTATTCAAAAGATTATACATATGTTAAATTTTCGTATGTAACATTTACTTTAAAATATTTCTTTAAAATCCTCTTTATTACATTCCCTCTTTATTATGGTTCCATGTAATGTAACTATATTTTATTCTATAATTAATTTTACAGTTGCTGGATACTGTTTACAATATATAGGAATGTCACTTATTCCCTTATTTATTGTAATCACTTTATGGAAATACAGATCTAAAAGCATTATTGAGGTATGTAAACATATTTTATATTTTTGTCTGTGGGTTTTTTTTTTATATTAGGTACAAATATTCGTTTGTTTTTTTTACAGACTATTAAAACTGCTTTCCGTAAAAAGTCAACTTATGGTCCTAGAGACGAAGACAAACGAGAGGGCTGGAAGCAGTTCAGGCGAGAAGCTAAATTAAATCGTCAAATGAAACGCAAAAATTGGTTTTGTGACATTATAATAATATTATTTAGAGGATACAGAAGATAGATAATATTTAATTTTTAATAAGAAAAACAAATGCTGTATTAAATTATATAAATTTAAGTTATACTTTTAGAAATAAAATACATATTACACTCTTATTTTTTTCTTATCATTTGTTAGGAACAATTATTATATATATTATTTATATACAAAATTATTAACTTAACTTAAGACTTTTAGTTATTAGACTAATAATATTAGTAGCGCTATATTCTATATTCATATTAAATGTAATAATAAATGAATTTAAAATGTTTCAAAATAATACTTTCGAAAATCTTGACGGTATTATCAACTTAGTAATGGCTATTCACTAACACAATCGTGTAGCACTAGCCGAAGCATATATGACCTTACGCTTTTAGCAATGCTTTAATTTTGTAAGGTTATATTGCATTTATATAAAAAATAGGAAAATTTATATAAAAATATAAAAATAGCCGTAGGTTTTCCTACGCTAGAGATAAACGGTTTAGTATACAAGAATATTATTTTGCTGAATGTGATTGCGTGTCGGTATATTTGAACAAATGGTAGCTCCATTTGTTAAATGTAATATTTCATTATCTAGAGCAGTGTTTCCCAACCTTTTTTAAGCCATGCCCCACCTTAACATTTCTAAAATTTTTATGTCCCCCATACACAATTTTTAACCTTTAAAAATTGTTTTGTTCCCTTTTAACAAACATAAATTATAAGTTTTAGGAATAAATCACTATGAAATCGTGGTGAATCCCCGACGAAGTTTACTTGACGACTCTAATTACCCAGTTGATATTTTGGTAACGTCAAACGAAATTATACGTAATAATTATTTACAGCATTTTTTAAGAATTTGCCTTTTTTGTTAAATTTGTCACCGATATCTAGAATTGCATTTTAATAACCCAAAGCGAAAGGGTTAAAGTCGTGCCGAGTCCGTTTTTAAATTGCCCCCTTAACTATCAGATTGCCCCCATGTAGGGCGTAGGCCCCACGTTGGTAAACACTGATCTGGAGGATTTTAATTAGGTACAACAGGTACCTTCAAAATATAAGTCACGGTACCCATTCTTGAATTTAAAATGCTTCCATCAATTCTTAAAATATATTATATCATTGAAAGTGAATAAATAAAATATATTTTTAATTTAATTTACTTCCCACACAGTACTACGCCATATGCCCATTTACACGTAGTTTTTTCTGCCTCGTTGGTCTCGTTGCCTTTCAAAAATATCTATTATTGTGAATATACATCATATTTTTAAAAATATTGTGTGGCAACTGAACCTAAGCATGACCACTATGTTAAAAACAACCGTAAGGATGTCTTATATTAATAGCACTAAAGTTTTTGTACTTTCGGCCACGGCGGACAATCTCAAGAGAGATTAGCCAACTACGCTACTAGCTACGGAGATATTATAGTGCACAAGTGTGTGCGCAAACACAGGTGCACTTCTGTTCTCTAATTCTCATAATCCGATGGGACGGCAATCCGACACGACCGTAAAGAGTTCAGGCGCAGGACCAACGGCTTTACGTGCTTTCCGAGGCACGGGAGTGTACTTCCAACTTCTCAGACTCCAGGCTGTTACTGTGAATTTTCTGACAAAAAAACCCAATAACTTTTTATTGGCCCGACCTGGGAATTGAACCCAGGACCTCCGGGTCTGCGGCCTTACATCAAGCCACTAGACCAACGAAGCAGTCAGTTTTTTTTGTACTTTAATTTTTTAAAGTACAAAAAAAACTATGTGTACTTTTTATAATTGATTATTTTTTAATTCAAAATAGTCGGAACAAGAGGTGGTGGGGTCCACGATGCTGAAGTCGAGCATCGCTGGGACCTATTGAGTTTTGAAGATTAGATGGTGGAAAAAGAAAAGGATATATGATCACCCTTTTACCTTTTAGCGGGAAGGCTTTCAAAAATGTAAAAAAAGCAGTCGCATGTAAATACTTGAGCGCGTCAGATATTGATAGTGTTTCATATACTATCAACATATCACAGAGTAAAAAATGGGAGGAAAAAAATATTCGACCGCGTCTGTCAGACGGGATTTTAAGTGAAATCGAAAGAAGCTCCTATATGAAAGACCATTGATTCGCACGTATCGCAAGCTCGTAACGGCTTTTTGAAAATGCAATAAGAGGTCGCCATATTGAAATACTCGAGCTCATCAGATTATTATACAAGACGTCAGGTTGATGTCCTAGTCTTGGTGACCTATTTGTGTCACCAACACTAGTGACACAAGGAATTTTCCTAATATGACGTTTAGATTTTTTTATTCACTAAATGTAAAAAATCAAATACATGGCTAAATAGCAGGCAAATTAAAATATATATTCCTTAATAAGGCGCGGATTGGAGAATACAATACATATCATTGAAACTGGACGCTCTAAATTTTAATGATTTTTATTTCTTGGGCTAAAAGGAAAATCGGCAGACGATATATTTTTTGTTGTCCTTGTATTTCAGTATATAATGAACCCACCATACCTTAATCTGATGCCCTCGAGTTTTTGGATTCTAAGCGGTTGACCTAGACGAGCAAATATACAGCTCATATATGGTGAAGGTACTCAACATGGTGCAAGGTATACCTTGTATCCTATCCATACGTTAATCCGCCACGCTCGAGTAAATCCAAAAATTAGTTTTTGCAGATGTGTGCTCGATTCCTGTAACGGGAACTTATTCAATAGTGTTAAACATGCATTAGGAATATGGAAGGTTTAATAATTAAACAATTATATTAATTGGTACAAATTATCTTTATTTTCTTTCTTTACATATAAACTAAATTGATCGAGCCTTTTCAAAGTATTTAACCATAAAATAATAATAAAAATTTAGTATAAATTAACGTTCTCACTTATTAACCTCAACTAACCCGTTATATCTAATATTGAGCCTTAACATTTTGATTAAATATTAATAAATGAGTAGTAAGCTTATTAGTTCCTTTCTTCCATTACGTAATAATCAATTTATGCAGTGACCATACAAATTATAAAATATCACCAAAATAAACATATTAATAAATACTTAAATTGTTTAATATTACTCGAACGAGCTACCGCAACTGTCAACTCTTCTTATCTTCCACGTGCGGAATAGGAAATCTTCCCCGCTAGCGTTGATCTTTTCAATCCTCGTCCTTCCAAGATCCCTTCAAAAAGCCCTCCTTTTTTTTCATCGAGCGTCCTGTCATTTTTCTTTTTCTTTTATTTTTTTCACTGAATGGCCAGTGACATTCTTAGTTGACAGTTATAATAGCTCGTCCATCCTGACGAAATTTGATACCACGCAAATTAGGAAATAAACATTTATATTGAAATTTATAAAATATTAATTAACCATAACAGTAAAATATAGTAAACAAATAACATCCTTACCTTAACATTTATAAACTATAAGTAAATTAATTAGAAAGTCTAACATTTATATCAATATAATAATTAATCACATCTTAATTTGATTAAATTACATAAGATCTTGCTTACTTCTTTCGACACTGGGTTGGGGTATCTGTAAATAAATCATATAACATGTATTATGTATATAATCTTATATAATTTTACCCATAATCTTTATCATATTTTTATTATACCCAATTTTGTAAATTATTATTTATTTACACCAAATTTATCATGATCACTGATATAACAATTTTATATTACAATGGTCTGGATACCGTTCTTTCCTTATCGAATAAATTTCCCTGTACTTATATTCATCATCATGAATATCATATCACGATGGTCCTAGTTTTTTCATCGTCCAACAAGACAGCCCTTAAATACTTATGTTCATCATCATGATTATCACATCACGATGGTCCTAGTTTTTATCATCGTCCAACAAGACGGCCCTTAAATACTTATGTTCATCATCATCATGATTATCACATCACGATGGTCCTAGTTTTTTTCATCGTCCAACAAGACGGCCCTTAAATACTTATGTTCATCATCATGATTATCACATCACGATGGTCCTAGTTTTCTCATCGTCCAACAAGACGGCCCTTTTAATACATCACTAAAATATCATCATCATCACGACTATCATATCACGATGATCCTAGTTTTCTCATCGTCTAATAGACGGCCCTTAACTACTTTTAATCAATATCATGATAGCCTTATTTTTCTCATCGTCTAACAAGTCGGCCCTTTATATTAAACTTATTAAATACTTAATACTATCTGTCTCTTTCTATATGAATATACCTTAATTTTATCCTTCTAAAAGATCAATTAGTTCCTCCGTGCTGTCATTTTGTGACTCTTCTGATTCACTCTGACTATTTACATGACCTTGATCTATGAATCTTCTTAGAGCGTCTGAGGCCACTGTCGCATTGTATTTCTTGTATCCTTTAACACCTTTAATGGATACGATGATATATCTATCATTACCCAGTACTTTTGTGATCTTATAGGGACCTCTATACGTTTCTTTAAGTTTACGTACGGCATCTTTACTTTTACTTTGTGCTCCTTTCCAAAGTACTAAATCTCCCACATTATATTTTGTGGGTTTCTTTCTTTTCTCATCAAACCTTTTCTTCATTGACTGTGACGTTTTAACCACATTTGAAAAGCTTTCTCTTTATTAAAAGCAGCTGTGGCTAGGTTGTCATATATGTTAGCTGACATTCCTTGCATTAAAGAGCGACTTCCTTGAAACATTAATCTATAAGGTGAGAAACCTGTTGTAGCGTTTACAGTATTATTAATGCCCCACGATATTTTATTAATACATTTGTCCCAATCGCGTTCATCGGTGGTGCTTTTATTAATAGCTTCTAACAACGTTCTATTATAACGCTCTACTTGTCCATTAGATTGAGGTGAGGCTATCGAATTAATCACGTGTTTTATTTGATTAGAGATACAAAATTGTTTAAATCTTCTGCTCGTAAAAGCTGCGCCACTGTCGGAAATTATTCGTTTTGGATAACTAAAAGAACAAAATATTTCTTCCAACTTTTGTTCTATTTCTATGGACTTGGTTGTGCGCGTTGGCTTTGCCCACATAAATTTTGTGTATGAGTCTACCACTACAGATAAGTATGATATGCCTGTACCACTTTTACAAAATGGTCCTAGATGGTCAATATGTAAAGTGTGTAACGGTTCTGCTACCTTCTCCAAGGGATGTAGCTCACCTTCTTTCTTACTGTATTGACCTCGCTTATAAAGACAATCTATACATGCATTGACTTACTTCCTTATAAATCTAGTCATACGTGGGAACCAACAGTTCTCCTTAATCAATGTATCGCATTTTTTTAGACCTAGATGACCTATATCATCATGATATTTTCGCATTATATTCCATCGAGCTACCTTTGGTACTACTAATCGTAAATTATCGTCTTTAATTTTCCTGTATACTTTATTATCCTTTAGAACATAGTTGTTTATTATATCGGGATCTATGTTATTATTCTCTAGTTTTTGCTTAATTGTACGAATAGTGTGATCTTGCCCCTGTAAACGACAAACCCAATCTAACAAGTCAAGAATGAGCACCTGCTTAATATCAACTGGTGACTTACTGAGAGCATCAACATGTTTATGGCATACTCCTGGCTTATGGGATATATCCATATCATATTCTTGAATGCTAAGCCACCATCTAGCAACTCTGGGCAAAAGATCTTTTTTTTCAAAAGTTTGTCTCACGGCAACGCAATCTGTGACAACTTTAAAATGTATGCCAGCCAAATAGACCCTAAATCTCTTGAGCGTTTCTACAACAGCTAAAGTTTCAAGTTCAAAGGAGTGATAGAGTGCCTCTTCCTTACTAGTTTTGCGACTAAAGAATGCTACCGGTCTCAAAAGCTTATCATGTCTCTGTAACAATATTCCTGCAATACCTTTGCTTGAAGCGTCCGTATGCACTTCCGTTTCAGCCTTAGAATCGTATACTGCTAAAATAGGTCTTTCCGTCAAAACTTGTTTCAATTTATCAAAAGCTTCCTGTTCAGTTTTGCCCCAGATCCAAGGACAATCCTTCTTCAATAATTTATACAGGTCGTGTGACATTATTGCGTAATTGTACACAAATTTCCTAAAATAACTTGTTAGTCCCAGGATACGTAATTCGTGAACATTGCTCGGTACCTTGTACTTTTTGACAGCTCCAATTTTCTTTTCAGATGGCCTGATGCCTTTCTCACTTATATCATACCCAAGATATTCAACCTTAGTCTGCAGAAAAGAACACTTATCAATGTTAAGTGTAAGCTTAGCATCTCTCAAAATTTGTAGAACTTGTTGCAATATATTAAGTCCTTCATCCTCTGTAACACTAGGTATAAGAAGATCATCAATATATGGCAATACTTTTTCAAATCTAAGAGAACCTGATACTTTATCCATTAGACGCTGAAAGACGCATGGTGAGTTTGCTAAGCCGAAGGGCATGCGTAAAAACTCGTAATGCCCTTCTGGAGTTACAAATCCGGTTTTTTGTCATTGAATTTTTAGCCATTGGGATCTGGTGAAAGCCTTGTGATAAATCTAAGCTTGTAAAAATTTTCTTGCCAGCCAATTTTTCTACTTGTTCTTCAATAATTGGTAATGGATATTTGTCTTTGATAGGATAACTATTTAATTTTCTGTAATCCACGCATAGCCTGTAGTCACCAGTCTTCTTTTTCACCAGGATGATGGGACTAGCAAATTCCGAAGTGGATTCTCGAATGACTTTGTTTTTCAAAAGGTCATCTATCTTATCTCTCACTATTTCCTTTTCTGCTATTGCCAATCTATAAGGTCGATAACATACTGGTTTTTCAGTGTTTAGTTCAATATTCATTTCTATTTTATCTGTACATCCTAATTCAGTTGTATCCATCGAAAAACAATCACTATATACCTTGAGTAATTCTAGTAGCTTTTGTTTGATCTCGGGATCGACAGAGCCACATTTAAGTCTGCTGCAATCAACAGTCATTATAATATTATTGGTTGATTCTGAGAGTTGCTCTTCCCCTTTCTCGTCACATCTCAAGGCTCTGGCTAAGGTTTCTCCTTCAGACAGCAATAAAGGAAATTCAGAATTGTTCCTAATCTCAAGCGCACTTTGACCCCCACTTATAATGCCTGATGGTATAAAATAATCCTTTCCACTATGGGTCCGTGTGCAAGATTCGATAAAAATAGCTTCATGTGACATGGTATTCGAAGTAACATTGATTAACATAATATGTGCTGGTGGTACGATGACTTCTTTTAGACAAAGTACTTTGACCTTATAATTTTCTTTCATGTCAGTATTAATTTTTAATATCTCTTGAATTGCTAATTTCTTTTTGTTGATTGTAAAAACATCACCAGAAATCAAGAACACGTGACCAGGGTCATTTATAACTGGTTGTCCCAATATAATATTCATTATTCCCATATAGCAATCAGTGATAATAAAGTTTGTATTAAAATTATTGTCTTCTACTCTAATAGTCGCATTAATGGTACCCATCGCTGGAATTGGCTGCCCACCAAGTCCTCCTATAACTCAGTTATCATGTGTATAGTCTCCGGTTTTGGTGGTGCCGCGACCGTTGTTGAAGAGGTTTGTTTATACTAGCATTTCTCAGATAAATGTCCTCTCTTTCCGCAATGAGTACAGACGGGTCTGTTAGTCATCAAGTTCTTTGGGCATCTCCTAACGGAATGGCCCGGTTCCTGACAAAGAAAACACACGAAGGATTTTCTTGGTTCTCTTAAAGCTAAGCTGCCATTAATTATATTATCATCATTATTCTTTTTGTATATCATCTGTCTTTGGTTTGGTTTGCTTTCCGTCGACATTACCGTAAGCAATTTTGCATATATTTGACTAGGATTCGTGTAATTTCCTGCCCTTGCCGTTGCTTTCATATGTGGTGGTAATAATAATAATAATAATATATCCCCACATATTTGAAACTTATTTAACATAGCCAATTTACTATAAAAATATTGAGTCATACTCTCGTTAGGAAGTTTTCGCTTATTAAGCATGTCACGCAATAATTCAACGAAATCCAATTTTTGTGGGAAAGCTTCTAGTAACTGTTCCTTCCATTGGCTCCAAGTCATTTCATATTCTTGCAATGACGTATGCCAGACTTTGGCCATACCAGATAATCGAGACTGCATAAAATACGATTTCATATGCTCGTTCCAGTTGTGAATTACCGCTAATTGGTAAATCTTATTAAGCCATTGTATTGTTTCGATATTATTTGTTTCAGGATCAAATAGAGGTATTATATCTGCCTTAGCCGTTACAGTGTTCAAAATATACGGAACAGACTCACCAAATGACCGTTTGCTATTATGATGGCGGTTTCGTTGTTTCGGATTCTGTACTGAATTCTTCTTCCGACGAATCTGATGGTCTCCATGGGCGCCATTTTTTTTCACAATATTGTTTAGGATGCGGTGATCGTTCTTTCAATTGTTTTCGGACACGTTTAGGCCTTATCCCACTTCTGAAATTGTTAAACATGCATTAAGAATATGGAAGGTTTAATAATTAAACAATTATATTAATTGGTACAAATTATCTTTATTTTCTTTCTTTACATATAAACTAAATTGATCGAGCCTTTTCAAAGTATTTAACCATAAAATAATAATAAAAATTTAGTATAAATTAACGTTCTCACTTATTAACCTCAACTAACCCGTTATATCTAATATTGAGCCTTAACATTTTGATTAAATATTAATAAATGAGTAGTAAGCTTATTAGTTCCTTTCTTCCATTACGTAATAATCAATTTATGCAGTGACCATACAAATTATAAAATATCACCAAAATAAACATATTAATAAATACTTAAATTGTTTAATATTACTCGAACGAGCTACCGCAACTGTCAACTCTTCTTATCTTCCACGTGCGGAATAGGAAATCTTCCCCGCTAGCGTTGATCTTTTCAATCCTCGTCCTTCCAAGATCCCTTCAAAAAGCCCTCCTTTTTTTTCATCGAGCGTCCTGTCATTTTTCTTTTTCTTTTATTTTTTTCACTGAATGGCCAGTGACATTCTTAGTTGACAGTTATAATAATAGCTCGTTTATCTCTCAAATAAATGTATTCAAGATACGATATGGACATGCCATCTTAATTATTACACGACTATTTAATTCTGAGCTTCCCGAGTTCGGACTAAATTTAATAACACAAAGTAAACATGATCTCTCATACTTATTTATATGAAAAGTATAAATTTCATCCTATATTTATTAATATGAATGGACCAATATTATAATGATAGTGTTTGTTTTTTAATATTATAACGTAAAAAGCATTTTACTGAACTACGAATATTATAGGTGTAAAAATAAAACAACTTTTCAATTTTATTGTTTATTTGTTAAATATATGACTATAATAAGAATAATAATGCAGTGCACTAAAACATTATTACCTGAACTTCAGATTTTAGATTTCTATTTATTTAATAACAAGAATAATTAGGTAATAGTTTGACAGAGACTTGAAAACAAAGTAAATAAAAGAACGCAGTTTAGTTTAAAACAAACTACTTATGTTTATATTTCTTCTTCTTCTTACTTGACTTTTTCTTATGTTTACGCTTCTTCTTCTTCTTTTTGTGATCGTCAGAACTAGAATCGGATTCGCTTTCGCTGTCACTAGCAGCACGTTTCTTCTTTTTCTTGTTTCGCTTTTTCTTCTTCTTTCGCTTGCGAGCATCTGATGATGAAGAAGATGATGAGTCTTCGGAATCACTCGATGACTCGCTGTCAGATTCCGGTTTCTTTTTAACATTTGTCAAATCGAGTTTGATAGTCTCATTGTCTAATTTGGCCTTCTTGGATTCACTTACTCCTACAGGAGACTCATCCCTTGAATGTTCACGTTTCTTATTAGACTCCTCTTTTGTCTCATTATCAGATTCCACATTTTCATCATAATCTGGTTCAAAATGGGCTTCATCTAACGTAGATTTTTTGATCTCCCTTTCAAGTAAGTTCTTTGCTTCTAAAGCAGCACGTTCTTCATGACTCCTAGAGTTATTTCTTTCCTGAATAAAACTTTTCTTTTCATCTTTAGATTTTCCACCATCCCTCTTTTTGTACTCATTGCTACTATTAATTTGATAGTTTTGATCTGATTTAGACCTATCAATTACATGTCTTCTATCAGATTTTGGTACATCAATTCTACCTAAATGTTCATGCTTACGAGCTCTATCTTTTTCCACCGTAACTCTTCGATACGGTACCTGTTCTCGTTTCGGTGTTTTTGATCGAGATTTTACACGTTCTACAGTACTTTGCACAAGCCGCGGTTCTCTTGACCTACGAATATCGTCAACTTTTCCACCGAGTCTTTCTTTAACAGATAGTCGAGGAGGCGGCGTTTTAGAAAACCTTTTTTTCTTTTCATTCGCATCTGTGGCTCTATGTTCCTGATCTGTTACGGGTACAGTGATTTGAATATTATTTAAGGAACCTTTTGATTGAATATCATCGCCATATAATTTCAGACGATCGCTACTTATTTTTTTTATTTCAATAGGTCTTAAAGAATTAATAGCTTTAGCGAATATAGCATTTTCAGCACGTTTTAAAACTTCTGACGTCACTTTGCCACCATCTTCCTCTTCGTCGGGAGATGTTATTTCACCTGGTTCTTTCGACTTTTCTACATTTTCTTCATCCACTTCCCACTTTGATAAAGCTGGTAGAGGTGCTAGCATTTCTTTACCGTGATTTGTTCCTTCAATATCAACCTCTAATTCATCTGTTGCAGCTTGAAGTTCTATACCATCGAATGGTTCTTCTTTATTATTACTATCATTTATTTTGGTATCAACAGAATCTTCAACCTCTTCTGTTTTTACGTAATTTTCTATAATTTCTTTATCAACTGCTTCCGCAGCTTCATCACCATATAGATCGTCTGACACTTTTTCTTTACAGTCAGATTTATTTTCATCTTTAACATTTTTAAGCTTGTCCTTATCCATTGCCTCAATTTTCGCAACAGCCTGTTGAATAGATTCTGCCTTAGGTTCTTCTTTGACACCTGGTTCAGATTTTTCTAGATCATCGTCCTTTTTAGAAATATCCTTTTCTTTCTTTTCTTTTTTATCACGTTTCTTTTTCTTTTCTATATCTTTTTCCTTTTCTCTCTTTTTCTTTTTTCGATCTTTTAATTTTTTATCCTTATCTTTGTGCTCTCGAGTCCTATCAGCAGATGACTTATCGCGAGTTCTTTCTTCTTTCTTTTCTTTTCTACTATCATGATCACGAGATCGTCCTCTAGAGTCACCGCGTTTACTCTCACGAGGTTCTCGGCCACGCTTAGGTGACAAGCGTACTTTCTTTTCCGGGGATGACTTATCGTGACCTCGATCTCGTTCTTTATCATTATCTCGACTTCTTTCATAGTCCCGTATCCGATCATCTCGAATTTCCCTACTTTTCTCGTAGCCTGGTCTTTTTTCAACTTCTCGTATTCTATCAGGACGATCAGTTGGTTCCCGATTATCATTAAATCGTTCCCTATCTCGGCCGTCTCTTTCCCTATGTCTATCATTATCCGTGTTAGGGTTACGTCTCGAGCTTCCTCTATTACGGGGATTAGTCCGATATCCCGAACGTAAATCTCTATTTGAATTACTATCATCTCTGTAACTTTCTCTATAATTGGAATCATTAAAAGCAACTGAAGTGGGTTCTCTAGGATCGGCACTAGGAGGTCGAAAAGGTACAGCGTTATCGCGGAAGTTATGAGGCATATTTTCACGAAAGTTGCTTTCTCGATACAAATTATTCCTAAAGTTATTATCTCTGAATAAAGGCTGTGGTCCACCTCTAAAATTACCCTCTCGATATGGAGGTTGAGGTCCAGGTTCTCGATATGGTTGTCCGTCTCTATATGAGACAGTCCCTTGATCACGATAGGAATGACCCGGTGGCCTAAAATTATCTCGATATCGAGGCGGATGGTCCGGCACATGAACAGGTAATTCATTAGAAACTGCCGGAAGACCTGTTACGTCTCTGTATCCGGTTGGACCTTCAACAAATGGAGCTCTATATGGATCTCTGTAATTAGGTGGTGGTATTCTGTCACGCTCAATTGGCCCCGATGGACCGAAGGTTGGCTTTTCAAATGGTGATGGTTCAAACCCTGGAACTGGTGGTTCAACACCTGGGGGTATATCTTCAAATGGCGGACCATCATATCGTCCCCTATATCCTGAAGGAGGTTCATTCGACGGAGGGATGCTACCCAATGGAAGTGGTTTACCGATTGGCGGGTATCCGGGTGGAGCATTATTTCTCGGAGGGTATCTGAAATATGGAGATATAACATTTTTTTATTATTATAAATATTTTTATCAGATTGCAGTGAAAAACTTAACCTAAACCTATTTAACCATATTTAAAAAACAAGAAAGTGTAACAAGAAAAGAAATGTTTTAACTCAAATCTACTCACGAAACATTTTCTGTTCTGTCTTTCTGTTCCATTACTAGTTTTAAACAATGAGTCATTCAAAAATTTTAATCAAATATTTTAGATGATTGAAATAAATCCAATATTTGCCTTACGGAAGGAACCTGATTATAATTACCAGATTCTATACTCAATTACATCCGTGTTTAGAAAATTAGATAACTAGCAAGTAAAATATTCAATACGATAAAAGATAAAGATTTGATAGTTTATTTTAAATATGTCCCTACTGAAAATCACTAAAAAAAATCTACTGACAAAATAAGGTTTTATGTTTTTGAAGTAATCGTCGATGTGCCGGATTTATATTGGCGAATATAGTAGGCATTTGTGAATTTGAAACTTAATTACATTAATTTACTTATTTCACTATAAGAGAAAATTAAATAAAAAACAATTCAACTTATTTATTAATATATTTAGAAAGCTCCATTATTTAATAACAATAAAAATATTATATACTTCTGGTCAAAATAAATTCCTTTTATCGTTATATTTACTACACAACTAAAACATAATAAGTAAAAGTCTCAATTTCATATACATAAATATTACAAATCCTATGTAATTTACTTTTACTGAATTCATATCCATATTCATTTTCCACTTAGATTATTAAAAAAACACGTACAATATATATTATAAAATACAATAGATTACAGATACCGTCACTTCGGACTTTTTAAAACACTCAATATGTCAGTCAGTCAGTTTTGGGGTGATTGATTAACTGATAATATGGGTATTTCGAATTATTTTTAAGATAATAACTTTATAGACCAATACATGCAGTTGCGATTAGTTTGTTATTAACTAATTATTAACTAAAGTCAAGATGTTTAAAGATAAGAAAAAATAAAATGAAGGTATCAACAATCGGCAAGAACTTTTCAATTTCGTTATGGAAACGTGAAAATTCTTCAAGTGAATTTGAAAAGTCTTAATAAAATATTTTTATAAACTTGCCATAACCAACTATTTTATTTATATATAAAAAAATACTTATATAATTACTATAATTAGATTAACATATTAGTCAAATTGTCACATCACATTTATTTAGTTAAGCATATCAACGATTTTTTTAATACAACAACCATTTTGTTTTAATATTGATTTCCACACAAAACGATATTTTTTTATTTGATAGGTAACTTACAATTTGAATCAAATGAAAGTAATATTTCAACCTGATCCTCTTTTTCCCTGAACCTCTCCTCTTTTTAATGGAGAGGCCTTTAGCCCAGCAGTGGGACATTCACAGGCTGTTACGGATAAGGTATATATTTAACCATATTCAATAAACAAAATTGGGTGCAAAATGGGTAACGGAAATACTCAAACACCACTGCACTACTAAGTATTAATACAAGTATGAGTCAAATACTATTAATATTTTTTAGAATGCAGCTGTGAAGATTCATTAAGCAATTGCAATCAAATTGTTACTAAGGATGAAACGAGTCTATGCAGTGACACAAGCGACAAGGCAAAAATAAATCAGTCAATCATTCATTCAACATCGAGAGAAAATTGCATATGTCTAATTAAATTCTGCCGTATGTATCTGCGCTGGAGTGGCTTGATCAAATAAGCTCCAAATGTTTTTGTCCAGCATAGAAAGCCTCGTGGGACATTTACGGTTTTTTTTTACCATAGCCTATTCCAATCGAAGAAGGAGTAAAAATAAACAAACCTTAGATTGATTGGTTGATGTTCTATGCGATTTGCTAATTACTCTGCTATATTATGCACTACAAACAATTCTTAATTATTACATCTTTAATTAGAGATTCCTATTTTTGATATAATGTTTTTTGTACTTTGGCGTAACTATTTTAGCATATGTTTTTTTAATATAATTATTATTGTTTTTAACATACTTATTAAATTTTCGCTCACATACTGTTACTCATATGTGTGTGTGTAGTATCAATACGTTAAGGCACGAGGTGGTCCTCGGGCCACTCATAAAGCTGCCAATTTGTGTTACTTACATATAACAAATTTAAAAAACTTACCTTTTCACTAAAATGCTTAGAAAGTTATGCTTAAACATTATTATGATTAGAGAAATTATGATAATAAAATATTAGTTGTGAGTAATGTTCTTTATTTATAAAAAAAAACACTATTTTATTAAACTACTCACATATATCCACCTTCATTTTACTTAAAAGTTTCTATAACCACTTCACCGAATCATATCAACTCGATGTCAGTTTTTTATTTGTCTTTAATCCTCCTATGATTGAAGTTGGCTATAGATAGAGTTTAAGAGATATAACCGACCTACAAGTAGTCAAATCAATAAATTAATTTATATTTGCGCATTAAAAATCAAAAATTATATATATTTCGCCAAACTCTTATCACCTATCTTAAAACATAAAACACTTACATAAATATAACACATAGTTTGATATATATTATAAAAATTAAACAATATTCAATCGAATAATTAAAGAATATTTAAATCCACAGCAATTCAATTTGTTACCATTTTACAAAAAGTAAAAATCAATCGTCTGACATTGTGAAAAAAATATTTGTTCAAAAAGTGAATTTGTTTTTACATTTTGTTAAAGCACTATAAATTACATTGCACTAAAACAAATTTAAAAAATAATAATAAAACAAAATAAAATAAATGGCTGATTTTAAAATGTTTTACAAAAATATCATGAAAACACGAAAAATGCATATTTCAATGTCTTAATTTTTAACTCTTTCGTTCGATATCTCAACAAAGATCAACGAAAGGTTTAAAATGTATATACCCTTAATAATTGTAGAGCATAAAAAAGCAACAAAGAAATGACGGAGAGTAGAATTAAAATAATTACCTCATTCTCAAGATAATTAAGAAAGCTCATAGGAAATCATGAATTCATTAGCTCATAGAGAACCATGATTTTCTAAGGTAAATTTTCTAAGCCCTACACATGTCTAAAATTCAGCCTTCTCGGTTCACATGAATACACTAGATATAAATTAGAGATTACTTCGCTACATATAAATTAGCGATTAGTTTAATTTTGTATTATTTATCTTTTTATTTAGTCATTATTTTACATATACGCGACCAATATTTGTAACTCTAAAAAACCATAAGATAAACATAAAAAATATCATACTTGACCGTTGTACACAGTACATTGTATTCGTACAACTTTATAATTATCATAATATTCAATACAATATAAACGATTTTCACAATACGTCGATTACCCGTCACATGTGAACGTGTTTTTTTCGTTACAACAGAATTTATAAAAAGTACGGAAAACACTTTAATGTTTAGTTCCATTACCAAAACATATACTTTATATTTACTAAATAAGGCACAAAAAGGCATTAAATTCTATTAATCTTTCGAACAGTACGGAGGCACTCTTTTATAGTATACAAATATGAATGGGTAGTTCATTATTATATATGTATATATAATCATTTAAATTTCGAACGTCTATACAAAATGTAAATAAAATGTGGAATATATATTTACACAATACAGTAAATATCCATACAAGTTAGTCAGAAAACGGTCGATTCACTTTTAAATACGAAGTTTACACAACAGTGACAGCCAATATCTATGTGTACAATCCACGACCACGATGCTAATTGGAAATCAATGAAATAAGAAAAATCATTTTTATGAAAATTATAATACAATTTTAAGCATAAAAACATCATCAATAATTTACAGAAAACTGTTTTAAAACATTATTTACAGATTATAACTTAAGAGATATAATTGAAATGAAACATTAATAATGATTACTTGGAATTAAGTAATTTTTCAATATATAATGACAAGTTAATACATAGTGATTAATAGACATTATAATGCATTTTTTTGTAAACTACACATGTAATTTATTATTAACACTGATAAGAAATAAAATAAAAAACAAAGAAAAGTCATTTCGTTAAAAACTCGATATAATCATTACATAATATTCATTACAATCTATCACAAATGTTTGTTACGTACGTATTAATAATGTACATATAAAGCACTATTATTAAATGTTCCACATTATGTAAATTGTACATGTTTCGGAAACACCATACTCGGTCCATTTGATTAATCAACTTTTATGTAACAGTGTCTGTATAAGTATAAAGCAATAAGTAACTGATCATCTAAGTTACATAAAAGTTAACTTTAAAATGCTTAGCAAAAAGATATGTAAGCCTTCCTTGGTATGACTTCTTACATACATAATAATACCGTAAATATAACAGTTATGGCACTTAATAACAGGATGAAATAGTGTAGCCACTGCAAATTAATAAATCAAAAATAATCGTTTTATACATAGATAAATCAGTATAAGAACATCCCTTAAAAATTAATTAAACAATTATAAATACGTAAATATTTTAAAAGAAAACTAACGGTTTCAACTTGGGGAGATACATCAAAAATTAAACAACCGAATAGATATTTAGAAGTTATATTACAATAAATATGTATTTGAGTAAAATAAACTTTATTATATATTAATTAATAGTCATCCAACATGGAACCTTCGTAGCCTCAAATTTTTACAACATAATTAATACGACAAACAAGTGGATATTTTATTTTAACGCCATAATTTGCTATGAAGTGAACAAAGGCGGTAAATTTATATTGTTCTGTTTTTAATAATAATAAACACAAAGCATTGAAAAGATCAACATAAAAAAGCAAATTTTTATTCAACAGCCAAAATCGATAATTGCACACCAATTAAAGTGTCATTGAGAGGTTTTGCCCATACTCGCCACGCTGGGCAGGCGTGTTGGCGAGCGCAGTAGGGGGTAAGATGCTTTCCGCCACAGAAAAGAGACAACGCACCAAAACTCTCTGCTGAGACACTCGAGCTCATGAGGAAACGACGAGAACTACCATCGTTTTTGTTAGATAAGGCCTTAAACCGAAAAATAAAAACGCTGACGCGACGCGATCTCCGATGCTCCAATACCCGTGCCATCAAGGCTGCGATTGAGCAAAATCGGGGATCTTGACAAAACTTAAAACTGAAAATGGTGGGGTCGGTACCTCTAGGCCTGAGATTGTCGGAGAAGTAGAGAGGTTTTATGGGCAGTTGTTCTCTTCAAGATCGGATAAACCTGTGGGAATCAGTCCTGATGACCAGTGCGCCCCTCTTACGCGCCATTACTCCGAGGAGCTCCCGGTCGTTGACCAAGGCGAGATTAGGGCGGCTCTAGAACAGCTTAAAAACTCCGGGAGATGACGGAATCACAACAGAGTTGCTTAAGGCAGGCGGGACTCCGGTCCTGAAAGAGCTAGCAAGCCTCTTTAATTCCGTCATCCAACATGGCAAGACCCCGGAAACGTGGAGCGGGAGTGAGGTGGTACTGTTTTTCAAGAAAGGTGATAAAACCCTCTTGAAAAACTACAGACCAATCTCTCTCCTGAGTCACGTGTATAAGCTGTTCTCAAGAGTCGTCACGAACCGTCTCGCCAGACGACTTGACGAGTTCCAGCCCCCAGAGCAAGCCGGCTTTCGATCAGGCTACAGCACCGTGGACCACATTCATACTATTTGGCAGATTGTGCAGAAGACCGAAGAGTACAATCAGCCACTGTGTATGGCATTTGTGGACTACGAGAAAGCCTTCGACTCCATCGAAACCTGGGCAGTGCTCGACTCATTGCAGAGATGTCATATCGACTGGAGATACATCGAGGTACTGAGATGTCTATACAACGCCGCTACAATGACTGTCCACATCCAGGACTGTAAGACGAAGGCGATCCAACTGCGCAGAGGGGTGAGACAGGGGGATGTAATATCTCCGAAACTGTTCACCAACGCGTTGGAAGACGTGTTCAAGACGCTGGATTGGACTGGATGTGGAGTCAATGTAAACGGCGAGTACATCTCACACCTTCGATTTGCCGATCATATCGTCATCATAGCAGAGTCGCTGGAACAACTAACCAGAATGCTGCGTAGCCTTAGTGAATCTTCCCGGCGTGTCGGTCTCGGTATGAACTTGGACAAGACCAAGGTCATGTTCAATAGGCATGTTGTGCCGGGACCGATATACGTCGAAGGGAAACCTCTCGAAGTTGTTAGGGAATATACCTACCTAGGACAGGTAAGGTAGACAACTTCGAGAAGAAAGCCGATCGAAGAATTCGCTTGGGATGGGCAACATTTGGCAACCTTCGTCAAGTCCTCACGTCGTCTATACCGCAATGTTTGAAGACGAAAGTCTTCAATCAATGCGTCTTACCTGCAATGACATACGGTGCCGAAACGTGGACACTAACTGCGGGACTAGTCCACAAATTCAAAGTCGCTCAGCGTGCTATGGAGCGAGCTATGCTCGGAGTATCTTTGAAGGATAAGATCAGAAATGAGATTATCCGGAAAAGAACCGGAGTCACCAACATAGCTTGCAAAATTAGTAGGCTGAAGTGGCAGTGGGCTGGTCACGTATGTCGTAGGACCGATGGCCGTTGGAGCAGACGAGTCTTAGAGTGGAGACCGCGGATCGGCAAACGCAGCGTAGGGCGCCCTCCAGCCAGGTGGACCGATGACCTTAAGAAGGTGGCGGGCACCGACTGGATGCGGAAGGCGGAGGACAGGGAGCTTTGGCGCACCTTAGGAGAGGCCTATGTTCAGCAGTGGACAAAATGCTTGGCTGTTGATTGATTGATTTGATAAAGTGTCAATAATCGAATCGATAAACAAATTGTTACGTAGCCGCTCACACTAGTTCCATCTGTCAAAAAGTGAATAGCCGAATGGACAGGGTATAGGTACGGTACACATCATCATGGCGTAAAAATGTTTTCAAAAACCATACATAATATTAAAAATTAACCGAATCAACATTGACACAATTAGCATTTTTTTAAATTAATTATCGTCACAGCATATTGAAATTGATATTAACATAATTTATGAATTATCACGTTTTATACTTCAGGTCTCAAACATGCAAACAAGTTTAACTATTGAGAGGCGGTTTCGATCACCCGAACGAAGACAAAGTGGTATTTTTAAATTAATTTACTTTATTGAGGTGTATCGTACTACGTATGCGACATACCGTGCGACGTAAAATATGTCAAAATGTAAATAAATTTATAAAAAAATATACAATCAGAGATAATTACAATTATAGTAACCATAATTATTACAAATAATACTTACGAGTACATATGTAATTATGACATTATTTTGTTAAACTTACTTGTTACTTTAAAATCTTAATGTAATTTTTACAATTTTGTGTATAGTATATCTGAATAAAACATAAACAAAAAACAGAGAAACACTTTTGCAAAAGTTTTTTTCTAATATAAGAGAAAAATAAAAAACGTAACAAACACAATACACATTGAAAATGTAAGTATATATGTTTGTAAGTTTTATAAATATATTTACATTTTTTAAAATGATTTGAAGCTTACCATCTTATTTAGACATTCATAGTATAATTACAAACAACAACATCGATAACATACATACATGTGTAGCAATAACATTTATCTTCTAGTTTTTTGTATACTTATATTTTACAAGATAATGAATTCACGCTTGTTACGTCAATAGTCTGAATTTAAAGCAGGTGAAGTCCTACATATGTAACTTATTATTGTTAAATAAAAACTTCTCCGAAACGCGCCGCAACTTTTGGTATAAGTTTTATTTATTTATATTAGTATTATATATATTATGTGATTTAATAAAAATCTTCGGTTAGGCATTACAACAAATATGTTGCCTAATTTATTAGTGTAGATGTACAATTAAGTATACAGAAAACATGAAAAAATGATATTGCAATGATGTCAAAATTAACTATATTTTGTCTAGGACTATGTATATACATTCAGCACATAATTTATATATTATAACCTGCCGGCTTGTATATAATCAAACATACCGACGATGTTTAACCAAACATGAAACTTAAATAAATATCGAAGTGAAATGATCCATAAAGTTTAGGGACCTGTTTTGATGATTCACCAAATATACATACATTATACATAAAAAGAAACACGCATAAAACAGTAAAAAAGGCGGTACTATTTTGTTAGCTTTTTTAATTTGGCATTTAAATGCTAAAGCGAAATGATTTAAAATCTATGTTAGATTGTTAAATAATAAATCCTGTTGGCAGGTGCGGCTCAGTCTAGATAGCACTGCAAATATTAGTCAGAATACCTACGGGAATAAGGGGAAACGAATTTTTCTACGCTAAAGCTGACAAAAACTTATCTGCAATCGACAATATGACAATCTAAATTGACAAACTTGGCAACTTTATCTATCGAAAATGATGATATCAAATGATCGCCGAAAACAGAGACATAGGCGAATTCATTAGAGCTTTTTGCAGACAGAAAGGCCAGAAAAGTAAAATTTTATTACATTTTTTATAAATTTATTATTATAGTAGTCACTCTCAAAACACTTTTTATACACTGATAATTTAATTTAAACAAATATTTTTAATAATTTCATTTTTTTCCTTGATTTTTATTTACATGGGTTTGATAACATGTGGTGCTAAAACCGGCACTTGATATATGCTACCTAACGTTAAATTACAGAATATTTTTTGTATAAATATTGTTATTTTCTATTAGGCGACTCATGTACCCGTGCGACACGTTAGCGTTGTTCAATTATATAAATATCATTAGCGTGTATTTAATTGCGACACAAAAAACGTTTGTTTTTTTGTATTATCCTTTGAAAATAGTTGTTTAGAGTGATGTAGTGCGTATCAAATGAAATAATACAATTTTATCTTATGTTCCTAAACTGCACATCGTGAAAAATATATTATTAATATATTATAAATGCGACTTAATACACTTGCAATAGATATACTTCAAATACTTTCTAGAATAACAATCGGGTGATCGAATATCCTATGGTTTCAATTATCTGTCCATTTGTATGACAAAGACAGTGACGATAGCTGGATAAGGCTTCGTTATGTATTGTTGGACGAAGTTGTAAGAACATGTAAAATACTGTAATATGTTTTTTTAAAACGTTTTGTTGATTTTAATGATGTAAAAATAAGCCCAGGTTTCTAATAAAAATGTCCTCCAGACTGATTTCGGTCACGGCGGCCAATTTCAAGAGAGATTAGCCAAATGCGCAGGAGATATTATGGTGCACAAGTGTGTGCGCAAACACAGGTGCATGCTCTATTCCCTAACTATCATAATACGATGGAACGGCAATCCGACACGACCGGGAAGAGATCAGGCGTAGGACCAACGGCTTTACGTGCACGGGAGTGTATACACTTCCAACTTCTAGACTCTGGGCTGCTACAGAGAATTTTCTGACAGAAAAATCCAATAACTTTTTACTAGCCCGACCTGGGTATTGAACCTAGGATCTCTGGGTCTGCGGCCTTACATCAAGCCACTAGACCAAAGAGGCAATCGAAAAAATACTAACTAACATTCAAAACAATACCTTTACAAGAATCTTACAGGCTATTTTGATTCTCTTCCAATTGATGGTTATATGCATACTTGTACATCGCATAAAAAAAAATAATGAACGCCTAAATACAAAAATGGGAAAGAGATACAAAGTAAAGAGATACCAAGAAATTTAATATAATCAAGAAAAAACTAAAGACCAGATAGATGTCTTTGGTTTTTTTCCGTAACTTGAAATTATACTCTTGAAAGAATGACGAATCGTTGATTTATATGCATATTTTCGAAAAGTATACACATGCTGAGGATGTTCAAAACATGCACTTTGGTGGCAGCAGCGGTCAAGGAAGCGATCCAATGCGAAAGGCGCACTTTGCGAATGAAACAAATATATGAAATGTACAAAGCATGCCACGGTCAAAGTTGTTATTATTTTTTATTAATTGGGGGGTCAACGTTGCTCGCGTCCGTAGGTGTGACCAAAGTCAGGTTTCATCCCTCTTTACCGTGGGTAGGCCACGGGCGTGGGTGGTGCTAATTGAGCAACATACTCTAGGTGGTAGTCTTCGGCCGAAGCTAGCATTACCACCCTGCGAACAAAGCCGCGCCGCCAAGCGATCTGTCGTGTGGCTAGATTAACCTTGTCATGCGGCAGGTCGTGTTCCGGTGCGATGTTCGCAGTAGCTTATCTTGGGGGATTGGGTCTGTATAGTTGCATTTGTTGACAGGCTCTGATTTGTGAAAATGGAAAAAAAAAAGTTTTACAGCGGCTGCACCACCTCTCTTTTTCAGTGCATCTATCAAATATATTGGCTATTCTCATACCAGAACACCGACCATGCCGGGAGAGAGGCACACAAATTTGCATTATCGCTAGATCTCTCTCATCTGGTACATGAAGCAACTCGGGTGCCGAACGTGGACAGTGACAAATCTAATTGTCTGGACCTTCTGCTGACAAAAAGCCGAGATGGCCCAGTGGTAAGACCGCGTGAATCTTAATCGATGATCGTGGGTTCAAACCCGGGCAAGCACCACTGAATTTTCATGTGCATAATTTGTGATTATAATTCATCTCGTGCTTTACGGTGAAGGAAAACATCGTGAGGAAACCTGCATGTGTCTAATTTCACTGAAATTCTGCAACATGTGTATTCCACCAACCCGCATTGGAGCAGCGTGGTGGAATAAGCTCCAAAGCCTTCTCCTCAAAAAGAGGAGAGGAGGCCTTTAGCCCAGCAGTGGGACATTCACAGGCTGTTACGGTCTGCTGACTACCGACGCTGACCGGTTTTCAATGTCAGTTGCGGCTCCCTTGGGCACTTCTGATCATTGCGTGATCAGGTCGGGCTGCAACTTCCACCCTGGACTCTGGTCCTACTGGAACCAGATGAGTGTGGCGATACAAGTCGGCAGACTGGGACGAGATGAGACACTTTTTTGCATCCTACCCTTGGCGGCAGATATGCTTCTCTTCCAATGATCCGTCGAGCTGTGAACAAACCATATCTGAAGTGATATGCCAGGCTATGAAGTTCTTTTTTCCATGTGCTGACGTATCACTAGATGGCAAGATTCCTAGGCGGTACAACGGTGAGTGGGCCGAAGCTGAGGCCCGTAAAAACTCAGCGTTTGTAGCGTGGGTAGTAGCCCGCACCGCCAAAGCTCCACATTACATCTAAGAAGAGAGCCTTTAACTCTGCTGCCAAGTCCTACAAGAATGTTCTCAAGAAGGCTCGTTTCGCCTTACCCGTTTCCCCCACGGGAACAGTGGGGCTCGCCGGTGTCCAAGGCGCCGAGTACGCCCCGAACATCGGAATACCCACCAAAAAACCAGCGGTACATTTTCCGTCTTATCGAGGAGCGCCACGGGATCGCTTTCGCATGCTACCGTAACGCTCTGAAAGTAATTGTGCACCTGCGTTGTCCCCTGTTCTACTAACACGCTTGTACCGTCTCTCTCTTAAATCCGTTCAAGTTCCTAAGGCTTGAAAAATTGTCAACGTACAACCTGTACCCAAGAAGAATAGTCGTGCCGACCCAGCCAATTACAGACCCATAGCAATCTCCTCCATACTTTGCAAAGATTTGGAGCGTCTATTGAATAATAAGCTCCTGGCGTACCTCGAAGAAAACGATCTCTTATCGGACCAGCAGTACGGCTTTCGTCGGAATCGGTCAACAGGAGATCTTTTAGTGTACGCTACCCACACCTAGGCGAGGCCATGGACAAGTACGGTTTCGGAACGGAACGGAACGGAACTCCGTTTTCCCCACCGCCTACAATTTGGGTATCTTCAAGTCTAGATTGAATAGGCGTCTTTTAGGCAAGCGCGCTCCATCTTAGACTGTATCATCACTTTCCATCAGGTGTGATAACAGTCAAGCCTTAGCATATATATTTAAAAAAAAAACGGACAGCGGTAACCAGCCGTGGTGGTGCGAACTGCGAATGTTATGTGCAAATCGCTTGAATGGGACGACGGGCGATGGAATTAGTCTAGGAAACAAAGACATTCAGTTTCGCAGTTAAATAATGGACATAGAAATTTTTGCATAGGTTTAAGTTTTAATTTTATGTTATTTAATAATTATTAGATTTATAAATTTATTTTCAATGTCATCGTCATGCATATTCATCTCATATGCCACTCGAGAACCCGTACGTACGGTGGTACCGTAAATTGCAAAATCGTAAAACTACGGCAATAATTCCGCAGATAACATTACTTAATTTATAGATCAATTTAAACTACCAAATTATCGAAAGCATCAAATTTTAAAGCATAGTATTAACTGACATCGATATAATGAAACATGTGAATGTAAATAATTAATTAATTGTCAAACAAAATATTAGTGGCAAGAAATTATAGGATTTTAAGTGTATTAAAACTAATAAAACAATTAAATTAATTAACAAAAAAAATGGTGAGAGTACTCACGAGAATTGATGTGTAAACAAATGAGGTCATGTAACGATCTCACGCACATATTAACGCACTTACAATAACAAATCTTACGCTGACATCATCTGACGATCCAACTTTCAGTCAGCTCCTACCGTGTATCGAGCACTAAGCTGTTTACACATCAATAAAATAAGTATCACTTTACTTGTATATCACACATATTTATTAAATAAGTACACTACACGTATACGTCCCAAAAGAATACTTAAGAAATATCAATAATATGATAGTTTTAGTGAACTTTTGATAAATATAGGTATTGTCTCATTCCCAAAAAATTTTGATTTTCCAGAGACAATAATGCATATTATAAATATTTAAAAAAGTTATGAATATATTTATGTAATTATTATTTTTTATATCTTACAGTATTCAGTCTTATAATTTTTAGTTTCATAAAATATAAATTAACTAAATTAAATATATCTTATATATTAATATTTCACGAAGAATACAGCACAGCCTGGGAGATCACTCGATGTTGATGTTCAAACTTCAGCATCATTCACTTGCTGTACATCACTGGTTAATATTTACCAATCAAATTTTAATGGTGAATATATTATTTACCAACGTTTATTAAAAAATAAAATGACGAGAATTACAATAGCGAAAATATTATAAATATTGTTTAAAAATCACGTAAATATCAAGGAATAAGAGTCCGCGATTATACCTTTAAAAGCACTGGTCTGAAGCACAGGTTCAATCCGTTCGGCAAATTTCCTAATTTCAAAGAATAAACGCTTTGTCGTAGGCGCAGATTTAAGGCACGAGGAGACGCTATTTAATCTTTTACAATCGTACCTGGCTCCGAATGGTGGCTCAACACTTCGACGTGGTGGCGACAAAAGTTCATCGTATACTCCAGCATATCTGTTAACAATATACATATATTCAGTCACGAATATACCATAACAGTATGTCGTGTTTAGTGCAATTGTTAAGTCGAGTCAGTAAAATAACAAGAAAAAGCAAAAAACTCACAAAACTCTTTTGTAAGTCTTTCTTAAGAATAAGTATATATATTCTTCTATACAAAATATTTAAAAAACGACACTTATGAAAAGAACATTTTTTAGAATAGTTACTAATCGTGTGCTTGTGCTTGTGAGCTTCGTGTACCTGTGCGGCGACAGAGGGCGCGGCGACGAGCGCAGGTCGGGGCGGCGCGGCGAGCGCGCGGGCGAGTGCGGCGCGAGCGGCGGCGGCGCACCCAGCGCGCCCAGCGAGCGCAGCGGGGAGCGCACCGGCGAGCGCAGCGGAGAGCGGTAGCGCAGCGGCGAGCGGTGCCGGCGCCGAGGCGACGGGGACCTGCACGTTACGTACTTTACTTTAAACTTTCACTTTAATGCTAAAAATATTCGTAACGCATTGATCATTTTTTGAGTACGATCGATACGAATACTTTGGCAAGATAATTGATTATTCGAGTTAACGTAATTTTATAAATATATGTATAAATATATGTATAAGTGATGTCGGCCTACATTTTCACAATGTAGGTCAATTTATCCGTATTTTTTTATATATGAAACACGTTTACTAAACATACCGCGTTAATGATAGAGTTCTATCACGAGTACGCCGTCGTCGAGGTGACCAAGGCGAACGACGCAAGCGCCCCCGAGAAATCGATCTCGATCTAAAAATAATTAAATAATATACTGTTAAAAATATTAAAATTAAATGTAAAAATATTTTGTAACGTACTGTAAATGTAATGTAGGACAATCCCTTATGTAATATTTGTAAAAGATAAAGTAAGATTATTAAAAAAGCCGAACGGTCTCACCTAGAATATCGAAGCCTGCTCGTAGCACGACTGCGAGGCCGAGCGCGCGGTGAACGCGGAGAGCGCGGCGAGCGGGGAGAGCGCGGGGAGCGCGGGGAGCGAGGTGTGCGCGAGCGAGAAGGGCTGCGGGAGCCCGAGTGTGCACGTCGGCGCTCTTCCCGCCTCTTCGCTCGCATCTCTTTCTCGCGTATCATTCTATTGAATGCCTCCAGCGGGTCCTCATGCCTACGACGTATTACAATATAAGTACTACATATTTATTTTGCGAAATACGCTAATAATAATCAAAATTTAATACACTCGAAACATTGAAATGTGTATTTTATGTGTAAATAACTTAGTATGCCAGATTACACATTACCCGTTAGGCGAGTCCTTAATACCGGGTGGTGGCGGCTGGTAGGGCTCGGGCGGGAAGCGCTCGTACGCACCCGCACGCCCGTACGCAGGACTGTCGGTAAAAAATACTTTTAAAAAAACAATTAAAAACTTCATCACAAGAAAATTCCTTAATTTTTTATTGATATCCACATTATTTTTATTGATAAGCAAAGTAACAGGAGCCTAAGTAAATTAGTATGAAATTGTGTTCTTAGAGTTAGTTGTAGTTTAGAGTCATCTACGTTAGTAGGTAGTCTACGTTAGTGCATCTTCATCAATTTTCTCGTCACGTCGTAATATACGAAATTATTTATATGACGCGTTATTGGAAAAACTTCGTAGGATATGCTGTCGTGCAATTGTAGTTTATTCGCCGTATATTTTATGAGGATGACCGTCCCATAATCTGTGCCTTATGTATTGTGAGTCTGGTCTGGTGTGGTCTTGAAACCTTTGCGTTTGCCTATCTTAAGGACACAATGCCGCCGTGCAGACTTACGAGGTAGAGACTACCCTTATGTTATGTAGACTTCTCTAACGGCGTCCGCTACATCTATTGAACATCTATGTATGCACAATAATTCTTGTGAGGTGGTGGACAATAAATTTGAGCGAAGATATTTAAGCTTCATATGAAAGCTGAAGTTGATTAATATGTCCAATGAATGGCTGCTGTTGATAATGCGCATTATGATGTTCTTTGCTCTGTCCGCTCTTGTCCGGTAGGTGATCCTATTTCTTAAATATTTCTTAGCTACTACTTCTTCTCGTGGTGGCTACGATGTCTTCTTAAATGTTAAATTTGTGTATGATACACATCCGTTTGTCCAAGATATCTACAACACATTCCAGTTTTCGAATAGATCTTGCAATCTCCAGTGGCACCGTTGAATTATGAGGAATTAACTGTTTCCCTTTTACGACTACTGATGTAGATGTAATTATTACAGATAGTGGCTTTTGGCAGCCCATCATGTTGGTGTATGAGCCTAGAAGTATAGCTTACGAGTACATTGTAGGATCTTTTTAAGAATTTTTACAATAATAAATATTTCAAGATCTATTATTAAAGCAGTACTTCTTGTCATATCAAAAAATAAAAGTTTTGCAATTCATTCATTCTGTGAAAAAAACTATACAGTATGTTATAAAAACCCTGTCCTAGCCTTGGAGTAAATCATTTTTAAGGCGACAACGCTCGCAAGACTACCTATCGGGTAGCGAGGACACGAGGTCATCACCTCAGTTGATCAGCTGTTGTTAACGTTTGGTTACAGTAGTAAGAAACTGAATTTTATGCAGCTCTGAAAAGAGCTTTTCTTATATGTCCGAGTCGAGATCATGTGTCAAATCATTAGATAAGGACGCCAATACGATGGCTATCGCAAAGATTTTGTTCAATGTGTTTACCACCAACAGTGTTACAGGTCTAGCCCTGTTGCACTTGGCACTGACGCATTGTTGCAAATTTGTGGCCGATTTAATTTGGTCACATGTCCAGACACATTCATCATATTGAAATACTCTTGGTTAAAAAACGACTTATCGCGGATCAAACGCACAGCTACAAAACGGCCACTCGGAAGTAGTTTACCTTTACGCGCAAAAGTGAATGACTTCACGTGTCACGTGCCGACGCACGCCCCGCAGCCTCTTTGTAGAAGCCACCGCCTTTTGGCATTAACCGGTGTGTCGGTTTAACAAAGAGAAAATTGTCCAAACGAAAAGTAATAAAATATTGCAAGGTCGTGATCGTTTAGGGTTATATCCCATAACGATCATTAAGTGTGTTTTTATTATAATTTCATTTTTCTTTGTCTTATCTCTTTCAACCTGTGTGGTTAATGTTATCGTTTATATTTTAGTAAGTCGTGGAAACTTGATTGTGTTATAAAAAAAAAAGTATCACTTATAAGTATACAATAACTGCAAGTTTTACTGAAATAGTGAATAAATAAAGAAGATAAATAAACTACGCTCTTTAGGGTTTTTTTTAACACGTTGTCGGTTTTATAAATGAGTATATACGATTTGTGGCGATGTTTTCATTTACTGAAGGTAGCTTCAAATTGATTTGTTATTTTTTTGTTTTCGGTCGGTATCAGCTGTTTATGAAGATACGCAATACACTTTTTGTGTTGTTTGGTTTTACTGTAGGCATTGGACTAAAAATGTTTTCCAGTTTATTTTAAGTCTCCCTTATCTTTTATTTATATTGTCTTTGTTGAATGTCGAGTCCTTGAAAGTCCTTCGTCAATTGATATATGAGCTGTTTCCATTTTGTCCTGTTCTTAGCTTCCTTTAGGTTAGTTGTTACGAGATCACTCGTAACTTGGAAACCAATGGCTGGGTTTTGAGATGCGGGGTTTCTTACCCTCAAGATTTGTCAAGACTATGCGGTTGTCGGCGGGCAATAGGACCGAAATATTAAATAACTATTTGGTAAGAAGTTTCTATCGATATCTTGCTATTTCGATAGCATTCTAAGATATATTTATTTGTTCTTTTGGTCATCCATGGTATGCGCAGCATACGTCTCAAAAACCACATTTCGAAGGACTCTAACCATTTTGCGTTTTGATGCTAGAATTGTCCACGACTGATCCATAGAGGAATATGGAAAAAACCAATGTCCGGACTAGTCTTTTTGTTACATTTCGACTTTCATGGCTTTCAATGTGAAATAATATATAACTATGAGATAAGAAGCCAGATTCAGCTGTATTTGTAAGCGAATTATTCATATACTTTCATTTTCGTAAAAATTTCGTAAAATGAAAATATTTTTATATTAATAGGTTGGCATACAGGCAATTGAGCCACCTGATGGTAAGTAATCACCACTGTCTACCTTACATTGGCTATGTAAGAAATATTAACGATGAAGGGTCATAGCCAATGCAACATCAACCTTGGGAACTAAGATATTCTGTCCCTTGTGCCAGTGTCCTTCAAACAGGAACACCAAGTATTTTATTTGGTGGTTTAATATATATGAGTGAAAGTACCCGGTATATAAGCTATATTTTTTTCTAATTTATATTTCTATTAAACTTACTTGTTATAATGCGTAGGAGGCGGAACTGCTGGGATGTAAGGAGGCGGTCCACGATTATACATCACCTAGAATAAAGAATATAATGAACTATTATAAGATTTGATTTTAAATCCGAAACTATAAGAAATAGAAATAAAATTGTAAGCAGTCTATAGGCCGATATTGTTAAAACTAACATCATATCTATTTTTCTAGCCGGAAATCGAACATATTGTGCCCACCTACACACAATTCCGTAAAAAAAAATCTCTTTTTACAACATAAGTAAAAAAATAATAATTTTAAAGAAGCGCGAAGCCGATTATTATCTATTCGCGTTAAGAATAAAATAAATTTAATGAATAAAAATCAACTTAAGTATCTCAAAGTAAAGTCATTAGTAATATATTTAATTAATATCACTAGAATCTTCCCTTGTATTTATTTTAAAATAATTTTGTTCTACGAAACTCTTTTTTCCTTTATTTTATTTGTTTTTTTTTGGATTTTTTTCCTTATAATTTTATAAACTGTATTTTCGGACGCACTTATTGTTTTTATTACTGTGCTTTCCAGTCTCATTTAAATCGCACAGTCAAGTACTTAAAACATTGTTAATTTTTCGTCTTTCTCCGCTATGAATTATTACCGATCCACGTTTATTCTTACGATTAAGTGAGTTATTCATTTTTCAAATTTATTTACTGTGAACTTGACTTTATAATTTTATGCGATCTGATTGTTCAGGGGGCGGTACTAGGCCGGCGGAATAAATTACTGACTATTTTCTTAACGCGATAGGACTATAAATTGAAACATAAATAGCAGAAAATCGAAATGGACAAAAGTTATTCGTGGACTAACTTGTGACGACATCGGATCCCGGCGTTCATCGATAGTCGGTGTACTGGCACGTTGCTCATCCATTCTCGGCATCTAAGTACAATAATATCTATATTAATACTTAAACACCATAAATACTTGTCCATTAATTAATTGTTAATTATAAGATGTCGGTAATGAAGCTTATACATGCATAAAGAAGTAGTCTAATTTAAAGAAGTAATTTTCGTACACAAGAAGTATAAATAATTAAACCTCTAAAACTTACATTTATAGGAGGTCCATCGATACCAGCCAGCTTCAAAGCAGGTGCTGGCCCTGAAACAAATAAACACAATTACAATCAAAAGTATCTAATAATTAGCAAGCCTCTCGCTCGACACGTGTACATAATGTTACATCAATATGAAGTAAACCCATCACCAGTAACAATTCATTCTTATAGCTATTATAAACAATAACATAAAATAATTCAAAATAATCATTTACGAGTGCAGAATACATTATCGACAGTGATAATAATAAAAGCATAAAACTACAGCTCCTTTTATTCGAACATATTATTACAATTGATCGAAGTTTAACAGACAATGCAACATCTCGGTCACTACTAACAAACGTATAACGCGTGAGCTATTTGTAATATACATCCAACATTCAATGATTAGCATGCATAGCTGTGTAGCGGGCGCTACGAGTACCGTAGCGCGGCGGCGCGTGGCGGGGCGCGGTCGCGGGGGGGCCGAGCGGCGCGGGGGGGCCGAGCGGGCCGAGCGGCGCGGGGGGGCCGAGCGACGCGGGGCGGCCGACGGCGCGCGCGGGCGGCGCGTGGTGCGCGTGCGCCGGCGGCACCGTCACCGTGATGTTGTCGTCGGCCGACCCGTCTGAGTCGTCGCGCGGCTCCCTCGCGTCGCCCGAATCTACCACAGGCCACGCATTACACGACTCGCACGAGTTACGCCCGATCGGTTTCGTTCCTGTCATTAATGTTTTCTGTTCATTCCTACCGTGAGTTTTGGATACCTCTTCGTTTTATTTACATAGAATGTGTTCGTTTCAAAGTACGTTATACTTAATTGTCTATTTAAATATGTTTTCTATGTTTTTAAACCTGCAAAAGACAAATGAGAATAGATGGAAAAACATTTTGCATTTAATACTAACCATTACTTGAGGGAGCTTGTTGCGCTGGTCCATTCACCGGTTGGGCGGGTACAGGAGCCGGTGGTTCTGAAAGTACCAAAACCATTATTATTAACAATCACAATTCACAAGATAATGTATCGCATCGCTTTACATTATTCACAACACGATAGTGTTTAAAAAAAAGATTATGAGTGGTTTATTATATTTAATGTGTATTTAAAATACTATAATTAATATATAATATAATTTACCTATAACAGGAGGTGCTGCAGATGGCCTGTGTGGCGCTCGCCTACAGTATCCAGTCTGGTTGCGAAATGCAGACACCGAATTCCTGAGAAACCTGAAATATGATACAGATTAACAGCTACTATAAATTATATTATCACTAAATGTGATAATTAATCATTATATAAATGCACTTCTTTTTTCACAAAAAATGAAATGCAAATTCTAGCAAATTTATAATATAATTAATAATAATATTAATCAAGTAATTAACCTATTGGCAATACATATTTTCTAATGTCAAAATATTAAACATGACTGTCACTTATTTTGATAATTTTATATTAATATTTTATACCTGTATAAATGTATAAATTTTCATCTCGTTCATACTCGGTCTAAATGTTGATCAAAATTATAATCTTTATTTTAATCATTATGAAATTATAAGAGCAAGCTTTTGATCAAATAAGCAGTAATGTTTGGACCAATACATGTTTTTGGCACCACCACCTCAATTGATATCCTTTACAGCTACATATGTGAATTTCATTTTCTACAAACTTGTCAGTAATAAGTGATATAATTAAAAAATCTGTTACCTGTTAGGTATTAAAGTTGTTGGTGCAATTTCCTTTTCTCGACAATCCGGACATTCATGATCTTCAGATTCTAACAGAGCTCCGCGAATACCTGTAATAAGTTAAACAGATATCCAAACGTTAATTAACCCTTACAATCCATTATTTATAATTCAGGTAAAATAAAAGCAACTATTAAATTACTAATCACTGAGAATCGTGTGTGAAAGTATGTTGCACAGACAGCATGTAATAAAGTGCCAAATAGTTAGTAAATTTTACAAACATTCATCACAAAAAGAGTTTCCACAGCAGGGAATCATGACAGCATCTGTGAGCAGATCTCTGCAGAGGCTGCATAATAGTTCATCGGGAATAGTTGGCTCAGGAGCAGCTGGTGCATTTGTAGGTGTATCTGCACCTCCTGCATTTTCAGAAGCCAAGTAAGCCTCGCTAGAATAAAAGTAAAAAATTATACAAAAATGATTAAACACTATTCTACATTATATTATCTATATCTATATATATAGATATATATATATTATAATATATAGATAGCATTTATATATATAACTTCATATAAAATAAACAAAACTTACTGATCTACAGCTGGGACAGCAAAGGTACCACTTGGAGTCATCATGGCTCCTGGTGCTTTTGGACCATCCACTGGTACCATAAAACTACGAGGTATTCCTGTACTTCTTCTTATCTCTATTGGATCACCCTTAAAAAATTGAATGAGGGCATTTAATTTTTTACGTATTTGTTATGTTGATTTCAATAATTAATTAGCAGATGTATTAAACAGGAAATGACAAAAATATTGTAATAGTGTATAAAAAATAATCATAAACCCATTTTATTTTTAAATTTCAATCTGCATGATATTTAAGAAATGATTGTATGAATGTTTATTATATATAACATAACAAATAATTATACAACAGTATAATAAAAGTATTGTATAGTTATAACTTTTTAGTACAATGTAATTGTGTTAACCAATGTTAGTGCAGCATTTTAATAAGCAATTTATTATTGTTAACGTTTTTTTTGTTATTTATGGTAAATCATAATAGTTATCTTATGATTATGAAGATTATTCACTTTTTTTTCAGTGAAAATATAGTTTCTCACTAGCAGTACTATAATCATGCTTCAAAAAGACTTAAGGATCAATAAATAAACTAAAATATATCTTACGGAATTTGCAGCTGGACAATCTTTAATCCAATGTCCCTTCTTCTGACACTTATAGCAAATATAATTGGATGGAACAGCTCCTCTTTGGTTCTGTCCTCTAATTTTTTGATAACTAGAACAGAAAAATACTGTTTTTATAAAAACCAAAACTAATTGCTTAGTATTAATGACGAATAATTTTAAAAATAATTCATATATTGTATATTTCACAATTAATATGAATTTTACACCTATGTATTACTATGTTCTTTTCATATTCACCATCAAAGACTAGATTATATGATTTTGCATATTTGAATATGAATTCTTTGGAAATATTATCTAGTGATGATGGATATTTTCACTATATTAACAAATAGCTGACCCGTGCCCACTTTGTTGGGTGGTAAGCAATTTTTTTCTAAATATATTGATATGTTTTATATGAAAAAAACCGTCTAATAGAAATATCACTCAATAGATTACGACACGGTTGCGGTTCCATACCTATGTCATATTTTCTCTTTAACAATTCGTCCAAATTATATGCAGTAAAAGGTAAGTCTTTTGTTTTAAGCACTTGAGATGAAAAGTTTACTTATTTTGATAAGATTTCATAATTGTTGATAATTTGACCAATAAACATGACCTAACGATTTAAATTATTTTTTTAATATAAAAAACTACTTTTTGTGCTGTCGCTCTACAACTTTTCTCTAGAACTGAATCATATATCTCTCATTGTTAAGGCAGCATTCGTAAGAAATGTTTTCGTTCAACCATTTTTTTTCCGAGATACTTTGCAAATATGACTACCACGAAAAAGTCACTCTCAAATAATGTGACTTTCTATTGGTAAAAGAATTTTCAAAATCGGTTTAGTCGATCCAGAGATTACCCCCTACCACCTCACAAACATTACCTCTTTATAATATTAGTAAAGATATTTTTTGCTATATTTACGTTATTGATAGTTAAACATAATCCACACCACTCACACATACCTTTCACGGTACAGCTCTTAGAGAACCCTTAAAAAACCATGTCTACTGTTTTTGTAGAATTATCACATTTCTCAGGTTATTTGAATTTGAAGCACTCTTTTCAAGCATATTTCAAATTATATGCTTTTTTATACATTTTTGCAAAGCTTTTTATATTGCATATAATCCAGTCCCTATTCATCATATGTCAAATATATTACAAAGCATTTCATATTATAGTGAAGAACAGAAACTATATTTTTTAAATTATTTATCATATGGATCTAAAACCTTTTTCAACCACTAGAGGAGTAAAGACAACTAAAAAACTTTGACATGGAATTGATAGATATCATTAGTCGAGATCTTGAATCTATAATGTTGATTATGGATTCATGACAAAATAGCATTATGAAGCTCAGTGACGAAGTTGTTATTGGAACTTTAGAACTAATAACTTTAGCTTTGCCAACACATACAGACAATTACTTAATATATATTCATAAAGGGCTTAAAACCTTTCCTCATTATTGATTAAGAAACTTAATAAATTTAAACTTAACTTACAGTAACATTGCTACAAAGTTTTAAATACCAAGCTTTCATTCAAATATGCTTAACATATAATGTTTTTATTTTTATTGTGTTGTAAATAATCCAACATTATTTATTGTAAAGAACTTCTTACTTGCTGGGGTCATAGTCGAATGTTGACTGAGTTATCATAGCATTAATTTTATCCTGCTCGCTACCTTCCATGCGAGACAAATCAGCCAATCCCTTGTTAACTGAGACATCTTTTTGTAGTGCAGACTGATTATTGTTTGACCCTTCCCACTGTTTTTTTGGCTGTTGAGAAAGTGGTACTCTGGCCACAAGAAGTGATGTGTTCTTTGGAATTAAAGTATTGTCATCCACATAAACTGCAATATAATTGTATCTTATATAAACAGCACAATACTTCAATATAAGTAATAAAAGTAGTTATGGTATAACATATGACAAATAAAGGATTGCTTGACCTATATTTCAATAATACGTATTAGAAAATTCATTTAGAGTTAGCATTAAAATAAATTTATTCAGAAATTATTGTGTTAAAGCCTTCATTTATGGCATATTTTTTCTTACAAACCTTCTTTTGTCTGCGCATTAGTTATTTGGAGATCAAAGTCGGAAGTTTTTCCTATGCGCTTTTGCTGTGAAATTGCAGCTTTTAAATCTCCTACTGAAATATGCAGTCCATCAAAAGTAACGGTGTCATAATCCAGTGCACTTTTGAATTTGTAGTGCACAGACATTTCCGTAAACAGCAGTACATTAATATTTTATGTAACATGACAATATACATTCACGTGTTTAAATTGAACTGTGTTAACAAGCTATAAGCTCTATGAGAAGTCCAAAGAAATACAACTTTTTTTTTCTTATTAATCACATAAATAAGATACAATAAAACACTAACACATACTAAAACAAGTATTTGGTTATATATATTTAATCTCGGGTACTTAATTACAGTACAAAATCAATATTTCACTGATCCTTTCAAATGCTTGCACCGCCATTTAAAAACGTATGTACAACAAGCTATTGCAAGTATTGCATATAATCTTAAATATAGATAAAAAATACCGAGTACAAAATAAAATATCTAAGGTCTTATAAATATTTCATTTTGTAGTCAGTAGTGTTTCATAAGGTAAATATTTAATTGTTAATAATACTTAGTTTATAAATGAAAACAAATTATAAAGACGTATTATTTTATTGTAGATAATTTATTTGACTTACAGTATACTTTTGGTATAATTATTCGTTCAAATAATTTCAAGTAAAATTTAGTGCTGTATGTTAAAATTTGGATACATGGAAATAGTTTGATAAAGTTATTTTTAATTTAATTCTTTTGTTATTTTTAATTTAACTCTTTTTTATAAAGTAATATTCTAAAATTCTTTACATATTTTGCGTTTTTTTTAAATTGATTTAAATTGATAAGCTGGCAATATAAAATAACAGGAAGTGTGTAGTCATAAACGTTTCATTTATTAAATAAAATCCCCTTAAGACATAATTATTAACACAATTTTCAGTTGTAATACAGTAAAAAAATATATAAAAAATTATTTTATGAAAATAAACACACATTTAGGATTATAGACAGTTATAGTTAAATAGTTACTTATGACTACATATTTGGCAAATTGCCATGAACTTCCGGTGTAAGATAAAGACACACGCGGATCTATCGAGAAAAGAACGCGAATAATTATAAAAATATCTAGAAAGGGAAGACTTATTTATTAATTTTACATTGCCTCCTTTTTAAAAATGTCCAATAACGGTGCTTCGGACTCTTGGGAAAATCAAGCTGATGTTAACGGTGAACAAGGTGCGAAAGATGATGTGTCTACAAAATTTTCCACGTTGAATGTAAATGCTGTGGAATTCGTGCCTTCTTTTTGTAAGCCTTCCCAAGATAATGACAATAGCGATACACCTAATTCACCACAAAAATCTGAAAGTAGATCTACTAATTCCACTGAAAGTCCTGTCTTAAACGGTAAGTCACGTCTTGTCAAAGTAACTTACTTTACTTAGTATTATACTTATTATTCTCTTGAATATAACTTAAAACACTTTCTAATTTAAATTTAAATACAAAACAAACTTAAAAATCTATTAAAATCTGCTTAGCGGTATCTAAGCGTATTAGCGGTCTTATTTTTTTTCTGAATCCAGTTCTAACGGGTTACGTCGGGACACGCGGCATGACTTTACTAATTCTGGGTTAACTTTCTCTTTAAATAGTTACTATCAGTGCGAAAAAGTATTGGATCGATTGTTATTTTGGATTTTGATGTTAAATGGATCTTTCTTACATTAAAAAAGGTATTTTTTCCGACAATATGTATGTGTTTCGCTTAAATGTTAATATATACGTTTTGTGTTTAGTTATAATATTAGAATTTATTATTTACACTATTAAAACAAGATCCGCTATATCAACATACTAAATGTTGTGTATTTTCATTGTAGCATTTTATCTCCTTTATTTTTAAAATTTTTTTTTCGTTTAAGGATGTGGTGATGGAGCAGAAAGTGGTGATGGTAGAGCGGCGTCCGCATCCCCCCGGGTGGAGGAACCACCTCCCGTGCCGCCAGCTGTTGCTCCTGCAGATGCTCCTGCCGACGATCAAGCTGGTGCTCAAGCCCTTGCTGCTGCCGACATCGCGCCTTTGCCCGTCCCGCCCGACGTATCTCCTACAGCTGACAGCTGGGAAGCTGAAGCTGATGATCCACTACTCACACCTGAAGATAATAATGAAGAAGAAGAATCAGAGCAACAGGTTAGGATCTTTATTTTTTATAGTGTTACTTTACTTAAATAAGTTTAAAGCTTAATTAAATTTAAAAAAAAAATATCTATTTAAGAAAAGCCAATCTGTATTATAAAATTAAAATTTAGGAGGATGAAGAAACTGCAAAGAAAATTCCAAAAAAGAAGCCTGTTCGAGTTGAGGATACACGTAGCAAGAAAGAACATGTCAATGTAGTATTTATCGGACATGTAGGTCAGTATATATTTATCAGAATATCAACAAATGTTTCTATTATTTTGCATTACTAAAACATTATATTTATAATTTAAAGATGCTGGAAAATCAACTATTGGTGGTCAAATAATGTCATTAACGGGCATGGTGGATAAAAGAACATTGGACAAATATGAAAGAGAAGCGAGAGAGAAATCAAGAGAGTCATGGTATTTGTCCTGGGCTCTAGACACTAATCAAGAAGGTACTGTATCATGTATAGTTAGTATAGTAACTATACTAAAGTAATTTCATTTTATAATATTCTATGACTCACTGGGAATACTTGGTTAGTGACAAAATGATGTTATAAACAATTACATTAACATTACTTTAATTGCTATGATTGTATCCAAATATTATAATGATTACTAATCCTTTACATGTTAATCCAACTAAGCAATGTAGTTGGTATGCACAACACTGGAAAAAAAGTATTAAACTTCATCCATTGTTTGAACATAATAATTTTTTTTTTAAAACCTATAAATATGTATGTAATCTGTGAAATAGAAACAATACTTTTCCACCATCCTCAAAATTAATGGTTTGGAGTAATTATGCTAAAACACAATTTCATAGTTTAATATACCAACCAGCTTGCTTGATTTATTTCACTGCTTATTTTTCGATTTCTTATTTATAAATTTTTCTGAAACTTTACAAAACATCATTTTAAACAAGTATTCTTACTAATTACAGATAAGATAAATAAGAATAATATATTGGTTCTTAAATTACATTCAAACATTAAAAATTCTGCTCTTACAGATAGATACAAATAACAGAATGTAAAAGTACAATAAAACCAAAAATAATAAATAATTTTTAAGTTTTATGAGTATTTCTGAATAAAAATATATGAGAAACTTTTACATATTACATACTTCTATATATAAGAAACTTAAAATTTATAAAAATATTTTTAATCAGATCATCATTCATGTTATCATGTGCAGAACATCGACATACATGTTTTTATTTGTTTATTTTAGATGGTAGGTAGTTTTATTAAAAACAGTGTACAATAGAGGAGTGAAAAAATTAGAGTATACATGTTAAAATTGATTGGTAACCACTTGACGTCATATTTACATAGCCATAATATAAATCAAATTTAAAGGTTTTGAATGTTCTCAAGCTTATTTAATTACTCTTCTCCGATGTCGGGGTGACAGGTGGCAGCATAATCATGAATGATTTGTCAGGACAAACTATCTCAGTTTGTAGGCAATTGGGAACATATCATATTTAACTTTAAATGGATTCAATAGATGGACTTCTAAACTCATGTGAATAAATCTGGAGATTGTGAGCATAATACTGGTAGAGGGTAGTTATTAAAAATGAAATACTGATTTATATAACTGAAAACAAAGAGACTAGTAAAGGTATTTCATCACAAACCAAAAATGAATGAAGAAAATTATGCGTGCAAAGGAGATTCTTTACACCATTGAATTTTTTTTTTCTTAATAACAGATTCAGTATCACAAATCAGGATAATGTGAATAACATTACATTAACAGCATCAGAAAAGTGAGTGCCAAGAGAATTGTTGAGAAATGGAGGAATACTGTAGAAACTCTCACTGAATAAGTCATCAAATTATGATATGATAATATAATTTGATTGGTGCTCTTTACTGACAATACAAAAAATAATTAAATATATACCGACCAATTAATAATAAAACAAAAAGATATTTATATGAAAAAGCAAATCAAAAACATTTTAAACTGGAGTAGTACATGTTTAAAATAATTCAATACTTTTTTTTTTGTAGAACGAGACAAAGGAAAGACTGTTGAAGTGGGTAGAGCATATTTTGAGACTGAAAAAAAGCATTTTACAATTCTTGATGCACCGGGACACAAAAGTTTTGTGCCCAATATGATTGGAGGCGCGGCGCAGGCTGACCTTGCTGTGCTGGTATGTGTTTTAACTTTTACTTAATACCACAATCCAAGCAACAGATGGGTACAAATCCCATTTTAATATTTATTTTATGGTACAAATATACTATCCAACTTATATTTGTTTCTATTCCTTTTTGTTTTATAATTATAAATCAAACAAATACTCCTTAATTTTATAATCTCTTGTAAAATTTATAGCATTATTAATACTTAATACATAATTTACTATTATTTCTTCTTCTTCTATTTTTAATTTGATCCATGATACTAAAAAGATAGTAAGATTACAAGTATCAAACCTAACAATATATTTTTTTTATTATCAATCATCTGATGTTTGCAAATGTATTATCAATCATTATCATCTTTAAAACTTCTAATGGAAAACAGCACAAGGTCATCAATGCCCGTGTCTATTTTCAATATAAATATAAAAACACATTTCTTAACATTAATAATAATTAATATTAACACTTCAAAGATTTAGAATGCATAAAAAAAATTTCAGGTAATATCTGCGAGAAAAGGTGAATTTGAAACTGGATTTGATAGAGGGGGACAAACAAGAGAGCATGCTATGTTGGCTAAGACTGCTGGTGTTAAGCATTTAGTTGCCCTTGTTAATAAAATGGACGACCCAACTGTCAACTGGGATGAGAAAAGGTTACAATGTTAAACCAATTTTACCAAAAATACACATATTAGAATTTGTAAATAAGAAAATTTAGTTATTGTATCCAAGGATCTTTGGCAAATAAGCTAAATATTTATGCCATTTGAATTTCGTGTAAAAATATTGTTTTATAAAATAGCCTTAAACAGCAAAAATATTGTGAGCAGACCATAGATATTGTTTTGCATTAAGTTTACTTACATTTCAAAACGAACTTGCCAACTGATTAGGATGTTTTATTAATGTTCTGTTTATTTGTAATACTTTAAACATACTAATATAAGTATAATTGAGTTATACCTATAATTCTAATTTTTGTCAATGACCTTGAGTTAAAAAGCATGCTGCTTTTCGATATGGGGACAACCTTTGTGGAATTTCGATTAAATTATTGAATTAAGTTGTTTTTTACAACTAAAGTATATTTGAAAAATGGTTAACACTTATAACTTATTTATATTTTCAGATACAATGAATGTCGAGACAAAATCCTGCCATATCTTAAAAAACTCGGCTTTAATCCAGCTAAGGATTTGTCTTTCTTACCTGTGTCTGGCCAAACAGGTCAAGGATTGTTGGAGAAAGTGAGTTCTAATAATTACATTAATTTACTTTCCTTAAAATTATTATTTTAAGTACCAAAATATTGATGCAACTTACAATACACTTACAAATTAAAATATTTCATTTCTATTATATATATATTTATGTTGCTGCTGACAGCCTCGTTGGTTTAGTGTAGTAGTATCTAGACCAGGAGGTCCTGGGTTCAATTCCCAGGTTGGACCAATAAAAAGTTATTGGGTTTTTCTGTCAGAAAATTCTCAGAACCAGCAGGAATCTGATGGTGTGAACACTCCCGTGCCTCGGAATTCCTCATGTCGAGTCGGATTACCGTCCTATCTGATTATGAGAGTTAGGGAATAGAGTGCACCTGTGTTTGCGCACACACTTCTGCACTATAATATGTCCTGCGCAGTTGGCTAATCTCTCTTGAGATTGGCCGCTGTAACTGAAATCGGTCCAGAGGACCTTATTTAATTGATACCTTCGATATTCAATATGGTGTTTTTATATACATTTTATTTAAAAATTAAAATTTTATTAAAGGTATCAGAAGAAATCTGTACATGGTACCAAGGACCATCATTTATTCAACTTATTGATGATTTACCATCTCTTAATCGCAAGATGGATGGTCCATTTATCATGCCTGTTGTTGACAAATACAAGGATATGGGTACAGTGCTCATGGGAAAAGTTGAAGCAGGAACCACTCGCAAAGGCAGTACTTTGTTCCTTATGCCTAATAGAGTATGTATAAATATATACATATATATAATTTATACTTAAAAATTAAATATACTTCCATATTGGAATATGGAAGACATCAATAAAACATTTCGTATTTAACTTCAGGTTCAAGTAACAGTGGATCAGTTATGGTCTGATGATATTGAAGTAACTTCAATTGGTCCTGGTGAAAACGTAAAAGTGAAACTCAAAGGTATTGAAGAAGAAGATGTGTCTCCTGGCTTTGTTCTTTGTGATATTGCAGAACCTATCACTACTGGGAAAGTAAGTTCATAAATCTGTATTATCGTAAACTTGTCAAAATATTATTTAAAATACTCATAATAACAAGTCTCTTTTATATTGAGTACTCAATAAATATCAACAAATGGATCTTTCAATGAGAAAATAATTATTTTTTATCAAGCTTAGCTTTTTAAATAACATGACTACATCAAAAAACAACTAAAATTAAAAAGAGTCGTTAATAAAAAAAGTTATTACAAAAGGTGGTAAATCAAATCAAGTTCATTTTATTGAAAGACTAAGGCCTTTTTCGGTCTTCCACTCCCATTAATGCTACTGCCAAATAGTAATAATTTACTTCAGGAAGTGCTTACAATAGTAATGTTTAAGTGTTGCTTTGTTTGTGTTTGAAGGTTTGAAGTGTTTATTACAAGAGGCATAACGTCTCCTTGCGACTATTTATGTTAACGCCTTTTTTATGACAATACATATTTTTTATATTTATGATGTGACATTTTATTAAGACAATATTTTTTTATTATTAAAGGTTTTTGATGCCCAAGTAGTCATTTTGGAGCACAAATCTATAATTTGTGCAGGATACTCTGCTGTTATGCATATACATTGTGCAGCTGAAGAAGTAACTGTTAAGGTAATTATTAATACATTCTCTATGAAGTTATAGACAATATTCATTTATTGAAAATTTGATCGTCACGGGACGCCGGCAGATGTCAAATATCGAAATTGAAGATATTCAAAGAATTTATAATTAATAGAAAACCAATGAATAAATAAGAAGTAAAATAGACAAAAGTTATACTTTTGTTAAGAAAATAAATATATTTTTGTTATTATCGAAATTATACATAGTAGTAACGAAGTAAATTGTATAAGCGCCACGCACAATGGAGAAAAGAGCCACGGCGGAGAGGACAAATGGCATAAAACAGTGTCAAGTCGTTTGCCGTCAGCACACAAATCTGTCTAACATAAACAAGCCTCCATATCTAATTATATATTCTTATAATTATGACATAATTCTTCCTTACAGGCACTTATCTGCTTGGTAGATAAGAAGACTGGAGAAAAATCTAAAACACGGCCGCGATTCGTGAAGCAGGACCAAGTGGCTATCATGAGGATAGATTGCGCGGGAATCATTTGCTTAGAACCATTTAAGAAATTCGCCCAAATGGGTAGATTCACATTAAGAGATGAAAGTAAGTTGCACATTTTGCATATATTGCACAATTTAGAAACATACTGAAACTTTAACATAAAGAACTATATTACATTCTTAAAACAGCAGTTAATTTGCCGATATTCTTTCTTCATCGTCAGTCTCTCGCCTTTATACAATTTCTTAGGGATCAAAAGTAACGTAACAAATAATAATTTGTTGTTTTTGACCGCCAACCTTGAAAATGGAATATTCTTGGGAAGCCCTTCTCTAAGTGTTGGTATGAATGTGCCAACATAAAACCCTTATTGTCTGCTCTTACGAGACCCATGACTTTATGTTTAACTTAACTAAGTTAATAACTACTTAATTAATTTAATAACTTTAAGTTTGACCCCGGTTTAAGTTAGAGCGGGTTTAAGCTACTTCGGCAGAACGATCCGTGGCATATTTTGCCACAACTCTTGTGATATTAAAATTAATTTAATTGTTGTGTATTGTTTCAGATAAAACTATCGCAATCGGTAAAGTCCTAAAAGTGATTGAGTAAATACGGCACTACGATTCGTAATTTAGTTAGGATAGGCCTTTCTAAAACCTGTATCATCAGAAAATGCATGTATTATGTAATTCTGACTTGTGGGATCTATGTGAGAGCTAGAGTGTATTGCTTTATCATCGGTGTTTTGAATTATAGAAAAGCTAGTCCTTGCGGAACATTATTTACTGTTTCACAGCCACTGCCATTGAGCAAAAAAAAACATTTGTACGGCATAACACTCGCAATAATGACGTTAAATGCTGTTTATTTTAATTTGAAATATTAATGAAACATGGGAACTTTCGCTAGCAACGTTGAATAGATTTCATTTTAAATTTAGTCAGTCTAGGACCTAGGTAGTGCCTAAACAATTTTTTAGTTCAGAGCTCAAAATTGTTCTTATATATATAAATAAATATTGTGATTGGTTACAGTTAATTTGGTGTAATCTTTGTAATTAGTTATGTTTCAATTAACGAAGAAACAATATTTAATATTATTTATGTTTAACTTTATGTCTATTTTTAATTTAAATTCTTAAAAACATGTTTTTTTTAATATGATTGATGATTATTTAAAACAAGGCCCTACAACAATTCGAGCGTTGCTATCGCTAAGGCAAAATTTAGTACAATTTTAATTAATTTGGTTTTTATTTATTTTATGAAATAGTGATGGACGAAGGCGAATAATGGCATAATTCGATCGTTCAATTTATTATTCAATTATATTTGTCCATGTTGTAACCAACTTTTCAGTGGCAGAACTTAAGTCAGGTAACAGAAAAAATATTTATACATCTAAAAAGGGAATGTATATAAAAGTGCAGTCAATAATTTATATAAATGTTTTTTTTGGTTAATTTCATTTTTAAATATGGAATAAAATGATATTCAAATAGTCTGCCATTCTGAATGATACTTACATTGATTCGCAATCGTGCATTACTAGTATTGTATTCATGTGCTCATTTCATGTCCTAAACACACAAAAAGTATTTCTCATTTTGAAATATTGTTATCAATATTTTAAAGTTATTTTGATAGTAAATCCGAGCCATAATTATCAATTCAAATATGGGTATCTATCTATAATATCTTGTCATGATGAACTCAGTCAGTACATAAAAAAATACAACATCACACAAACAAAATACAACAACGTGACTTTAGATAATTAACTGTATTAACATTTATAATATGTTGTACCTCTGATTGATGAGCACAAGCTAGACCTGAAGACCTTTTTCTATACTTCACTGTCATCTATTTTAATTTTAAAATGTGAACATTAGTGAAGATTTTGAAAAATATAATAAAATGAGCACCAAGAAGTATTTTAAATACCAGATTGTTTGTATGGTGGATGAAGCTCTCATGTAATGGTTGGGATGATTGTGGCATTGTGTATTACTCTCAATAAAACAAGTAATTATGAAATCATATATTTTCTCGTTCTAACAAACTTGTTACATGAGCTATGCTCAACTAAATATTTTGCAATGATCATCCTGACTATCATCTCTGATACTTATATTTTCACATATTATGAATTATTAGTAATGAATATGTTACTGATACCTATTGTAAAGCTAGATTATGTTTATTTTAAATAATTTGCTATACTCTATAAATATTAATATAGCTGTTTTATTTCAGCATTTAACTGATGAAACACAGATCAAAACACATAATAGTTATTATATATTAATGACGCTAATTATATTACTTGCAATATTTTTATAAATTTATAGTGATAGATTAAATTTTATTGCTCTGATCAATGACCAATATATGGGCCAAGGTCTAAAGAGGTGTTTCTATTGCAAAAAAAAACTTCTTTTTATTTCTTTTGTTTAGTTCTAACCACCACTTTATTTTGAATCACGATTAGCACTCAAATATGCGATATTATGCCAGACATCAAGCACTGGCTGTATAAACCTAGTAATATTTGTAATGTTTATTTCAAGTTTTTTGTGAGATATGAGGTACTTAGTAAAGCGTTTATAGTTCATATGTTGAAAATAGTAATCGACTCATACAGCGTAACGTTGTGTAAGGTGGAGTATAAAATTATCTGCTTTTTAATATAATCAGTTTCTTTTTTATAATTGAAGCGAAACCATATGTTACTATTAATATTTTGTGTATATCAGTGGACAGACCGTGAGACGAACGTAGTCCTCCATTAAGGTTCACCTCCCATGCTATAGATTCTTTGTCGACGATGCTTTTAGTGAGGGTGAGTAGGACGCGAGGTCCGTTCGCGTGTCGTAGTGCCTTTGTTCCCGCGAGGGGGCCGCGTCCGTCTTACGTGCCTCTTAAGCCGAACGTCAGCTTATCGGTTGTCTGCAAGTATATTATTTTGTTTAAAATAAAATAAAATTTTATTATAACTTTCGGTTTTTTGGTTCTTTCACACAAGATTATTCAACATACTTTAAGATATATAAGAAAAAAGTTCAAATCACGATATGAAAGCATGCTACATATTATTATCGTTTTTTCAAAATTTTCTGCTTACGCAAAATTAAAGCATTCTCTAAGAAATTCCCTTTTTTCGATTTAATTTTAACGATAAGGTCAAGTTTACTATAGCCTTAGCAGTTTACTATAGTTTACTATAATCGTGCCAATAAATACATTTATTATAACAAAATTCAAGCTCCAAATAACTTTTTTATTTGTTACTGTCTCGACAAAATGTCAAAAATTAAAGTTATTAGTTTGACTAGAACAAAAAAAAGACAAGTTGAGAGTCATGATTGAACAACATGCATAATATATGTATAAGTAGGAAAAGCATCGTACCGCTGGTACCCATGTTACGCTTATTACATTTCTTATGTCAAACTTACCATTGGCTTATCTTAGACAACAGTACGGCAATGCAAAATATTGTTAGTTAGCAATATAATGTTTGGTGAGTGGGAGTTTGTTAGGTAAGTAGCCAGAGCAGTCTAAAGATATTACCATTGTAATGATAGTATCAATACTAGATAAATTGTAGGTGCACTTTGTTTATGTAAATTTTTATATTTCATATGGCAGCACTTTGCGAACCTTGTAGATTATTTGCAATAAGTGTCCGAAAACTGGCAATCATTCTTTCATTTATTCTCGGTCATTATTTTTGAATAAGCAAATATATTGACTTTTTCTCCCCATGTTTAGATAATGTGGTTGAAGAATATAGCTAAAAAGCGGCACGCGAAACTCGAAGAAATTTTCAGGATGTACGGCTTCCGTTGATTTTAGATAATAATTTCTAAAATCAATATTAAAATCAGAATATAGCTAAAATCTCGCATAGTGACAAACATACTAAGATTTCACTTTAATACATATATACCCCTTAAAAATTCTGAACACTGAATTCATACAAATAAATTATGAATTTATATATGAATCATAATAAAATATTTATTATTAATTAAGTTTCTATTCAACATTTTAGAGATAAGATAAAAACAAGCACCCCAGCCTGGTGCTGAAAATATAAAAAACACAAATGACCCATATGTAGCAAACTATAAGAAGCGATCGTCATGGCTTGCGCGTGAGATCGACTTTAGATTAAAAAAAAAAATCAAGACAACTATACAACAATAAAGTAAGCGTATATCGACACGTACAATTTATACACAAAAATAAAATCAACCAACCACTTTACCTACCGACGACTGAGCAGAGAATGAATCGACACTCGAATGAGTGCTTGCTGTTTTAGACAGTGGTGGGGATCGGTGCTGCCCACAGTAGGTTTGGCTTATACGGATAGAACAAAAGAATCAAACTGAGCAACTGAAATATTATTTATGTGATATCCTCTACAACCGAGAGTTCAAGACGAAGTGTAATACTAACGCCTGCCGGTGTCTCCGCTCGCCCGCTTGCGTTACCCTCTTCACCTCAAACCGAAATCACGCCACTCTGACTGACTATCCTTCAGCTAACTATATACATAAATACATATATGTTCAATATTGCCTTTACAAATTTTAATCAGAACCTACAGCAGTTTTATCTTGGTCGAACGTTTAAGCAAGGGAGGTTTACACAATAAGGTTGAAATAAAATAATTTTAGTAAGAAAAATGTTTTGTATTTATTGCATTAGCATAGTTAATACATAGATTGTATATGAGTCAATTGCATTCTTCCTTTTGTTGAACTCGTCATTGGTCACCAATATTTACAATAGCACAGTCTTGCATCCACATCCATTACGAAAATATAACAAAATTAACAGCAATGTTCAGACTTTTATATTTGATGATTTTTTTATCAGCAATGCCATTAATTATTACAAATATTACTTATATTGCAGAAAAATATAATGGAAAATTTGTTAATGTTCTATATACAACAATTAATTTAACTAGAATGATTAGAAAAAATAAAGATTTCTTTATTATTTTGCTGTGTGAGGCTTGTTAAGTGGTATTCAATTAGGCTGTTTAGCATTAAAGAGGAATAATATTATTATTCCTTATATTTAACTATTCTGGTTTTAATCTAAGCAATTGAGGCTACAGAATGAAATATTTACAAATTTTGGCTAATTCCATTTCTGGAATGTCAATTATTTATAAGATTTAAATCTAAATGGGCATTTTAGTCTCAAAATACTTATATTATTTAGTACTAATATTTACATTTCACTCATCAGCAAAATATGTGACTTCTCCATCAATTATTTAATGTTTAATTCCTAGGTAGGACATGACCATCACTATGCAATCATTATCAGATTATCAGTCTCAATATTTAAGTACCTATAGTAGATATAATTTGGCAAACATAGGAGGTTAATCCTGAATTTTGGTGTTATTCTTAGTTACATTTTGATTCACTTGATCATTTTCGAATTCCACAAAGTCATCAAACAAACTTGGCCATGCTTCCGTGTCATCATAACTGCTTAGATCATCACCAACATACTCACAAAAGTTGAGAAACATATACCAAGTGTCCTTGGGAATTCCTCTGATGTGAGGGTTTTTCTCTAGATAACTAAGCCACCTATCTAATATAGGAGGTTCGTCATTTGTGAAGACTAGGCGCCATAATAGCACAGCTATGTCTGCTGGTAGTATTCTTTGGCCAGATGTAACATCTAAACCAAACTTAAAAGTAAATCTGTACAAATCTTTGAACTGTTCTGAATCTCTTTTTAATTCAGTTATTATGTCATTTAGTTTTTGTTGTATACCCTTTATTGAATCTGATTTCATACTTTTTAACCCTTGAACAAATTCCGTTTTGGTAAATCTGCACATTTGACTAGCATTTAATTTCCACGCAAGTACTAACACTTTAAAATCATCTGGATTTAATTGCAGATCATTGCACAAATTTTCAATACCTTCTGCAAGTATAGCATCTTCTAAAGAATCTTTGTATTGGTCAAATAATTGATTAATTTTTGATTCAGATATCCGAGATTCACTTGAACCAATAGAAGACATGCTCCGAGGTATAGAGGGCAATTTCTGGTAAAAAGATTTAGGGGTTTTATCATTATTTACATGCATTTTATGAACTGTATCACTACAGCAATACTCATCTAAGGAATTTAATGCATTCGCATTTGTTATGTGGCTGCTATTTCTGTAACAGTTTATACTGTTATCATTGTTGTGCAGTAATGGTTCCTCTTGAGGATAATCTGATATCATGACAGTAGGAACTTGATTACTAGTTACAATTTCTGTCATCTCTGCAAAATAAAAATAAATACAATATAAAAATACATAAGTTCTTGAGAAATAGTTTTGCACGAGTTTATGATTCATATTGTGATGATTATAGCAGATAAACAAAATTGTAACTTACCATCTTTTGGTCTTTGTGATGTGTCCACATCAGCATTTGCTTGATTATTAAAACAACTAAGACAATGGCCCATTTGATAAGATATAATACAAAGTTTTCCAAAACATAAATTGTTGGTCTAATACACCAGCAGCCTTACTCAATATTTCAAATGTTGTTCTATGCAACATAATGACCAAAATTCAGCGTTCTATTAAATTGTAACTTTATCTTGAGAACCTGGAATAAATTATACAGTGTTAAAAGTTTTTCTGAAATTTACAAAACAAAAATTAAACAAGAAATAAATTTATTAATCAAAACATTTACGAACCATCCTCTCCTTTCATGAAGAAACAAGGGGTCAGGTGTAAATCATAAATTTCCGCATCAGAAAATCCTTTTTAGACATAGTAAGTATCTGTAAATTAATTGTTAGCTTATAAATAAAAAAAATCATGAAAAATAAAATAAAAACCATATAGTTTAAAGTGATTCTTTAATCTTTTATTACCTACAAGAATAGAATAAAAAACCAAAACAGACTATGAAAGACGGAGTTAATGTCATTATGACAAATAGCCCATCTGCCCATTTTACAACAGAATCTGCGTTCATATTATTTTGAAAAAGTCTTGATACTGCTTCAATTATTTAAATCATAAGGTAAATATGAAAACTAAAAAAACTTATCAAAAGAATAAAAAGTTAAGGTACACAAGGTTCTACGATTAATTAAAGATTTTTCAATCATTTATTTAAAGCTTAAAGACTCCTAAGTTATTCAAATAAAACTATTTTTTACGTTTTACTGTCGTAATAAAATAAAATTAGGCAAAAACATAAAAAATGACGTGGTTTGGTATTTTCAGTTCAGACAAGCGTCCTAAGCTTAAATATGTATATTATAATTACAGCTGGCAATACAATGACGGCTCGTCATCAACGTCAGTTTGATGGAAATTTCAAATGGGTTCGAACTTTGAAAAATATACGTTAGGTATCTTAAACTTGGGGCTTTATCGCAAATGAAATTTTATCATTAGTTTGTTATTGCAGTTGTGTTTTGTTAATGTCTATAAAAACTCTTTATAGTTTAAGAAAAAAGGACAATTAAAATAATTACGTTTACTTCCATGAGCTTTTGCTAGTAAATAATTAAATGTTGTGTATATTCAAATTTGCAAAATGAGCGTAATTGAAGCAAAGTGGAATTATAAAATAAATATAAGTGAAATTGATGATAGTTGTTATAGCAATTTCGAGTTACAATTAAATAACATATGTGAAAATGTCCTTAAAGCTCTTGAAGACGGTTTTTTAATTGAAAATATCAATTACCAAGCAAATATAGCCCAAACATACGACGAAGAGTTGAAATTAATCATTGAGAGTAATAAAGAGCTAAGACAAGAAATTGCTTTACAACTTAATGAATTAACGAGGCAGCAAACCCAATATGAGAAATTCAAGCAAGGTATTTCTTGTTACTGTGATCTGCTTAATAAATGACGAATCCCAGGAATTCATTTGTTTTATATATTATGACGATATTCCAGTTACATGAAGCAAAAATATATTTAACATATATTTGCATATCTGGTCTTCATGTATGGAGTATTAATTTACTTTGAATGTTACAGATCAAAAACTTCTTACTCAAGAGATAAAAGAAACACATGAAGCATTTTTAATGGCTAAAAAATGCTATAAAAAGTTTTTGAAAATATATTATTCAATAGAATCTAGAAGTGACAATTCCCAAGTTGTTTTTGTGCAATTTTTTACTGAAGCTAAAAAAGATACAGAAAATTATTCAGTTAGATTGTTACGAAATACTGAATCAGGAAAATATGAATGTAAGTATTTCAAGTATCATAAGGTTCCTTAAATATAAAACTATATGATGATTAACTGACTCATTGGTCTAGTGGTCACATGTAAGGCCGTGGACCGAGAGGTCCTGGGTTCAAATCCCAGGTTGGGCCAATAAAAAGTTATTGAGATATTCTATCGAAAATTCTTAGTGCCTCGGAAAGCATGTAAAGACATTGATCCTGCGTCTGAACTCTTTCCGGTCATGTCACATTGCCAGGTTGTCGGAGTGATTGGGTTATGAGAGTTAGGGAATAGGGCACCTGTGCTTGCACACACACTTGTTTACTATAATATGTCCTGTACAGTTGGCTGATCTCTTGAGATTGGCCACTATGGCTGAAGCCTGTTTGGAGGACTATATATATGATGATAAATTAAATAGTTAAATGTTTGAAATACAACAATAAAATTGTGATATATTTTAGTGCAGAGCATCTACCCAAATCTCAAAACATTTAAGGATCTTCAACTAAAGTTAAAAGAAACAAATGATGTTCCTGGAGTGTTGTGCTGTTTGAGACAAGCATTTATGGCAATAAAAGAAGCTAAAAAAAAGTAATACCATCTACATTGAAAAGCAGTTCATTAAACTTTTATTTTATAAACATCACAACATAGCAACCATAGTATATAAATTACAGTTTTATGTAAGGTATTAAATTTACACAATAGACAACTCTCTATTTTATAAACAAAGACATTTTTTTTACAAAAATACTGTAATTGTCTTATTTTATTTAATGATTAACAATATGATGTTAAAATAGGTGTCAGTATTTTGTAATCTTTAAAAAAATAACATAAATTTTAAATGGAAAAGCTCACAATGAAATAACTGGAATAAGTAATTATATGTTACACGAAATTATTGTATATATGGAACTATAAATTCATAACACATAAACTGTTGCAAATAAGTAGATATTCATATTGCATATTTACATGTGCAATATGAATATCATTTAATACTTATTTATATTAACATATTAACATTCAGTAACTGTTAAACAGAATTGTTTAGTTTTTGGCACAACATAGTGTCATACATACAATATTTTCTTATTAAATTTTTTACCAAAATGTGTACAATAAAAAAAAATGTAATACAGTAAAAATGTTAAAATAAAAGATTGACTGTTTGTTTGACTGCCTTGGTCTCAAATTTTCAGTTGTTACGTTTTTTTAATGTCAGTTTTTTTAACATAATTTGTCATTTACAAATTATGTTAAAAAAACTGTTGGGTCCAGTTGGTATATTTAATTAAACTATGGCATCAATAAAAGGTAACAGTGTACTATAACATTTCTGTACAGGTTTAATGTCTTATTCTCAAAATAAATAAAATTCAGATCTCCAACCGTAAAAAGTAAATATATTGTAAATTAATTTTCCTAAAATAAGTGAACATTAATTAATTTCAGCTGATATATTAATAGCAGTAATTATCAGAACATTTTTTTTAATTAAAAATCATGTAATGAGAATTTTTTATTAATATAATTAAAAAATAACTTATTAACCACAGTCCTGGTGTCATGATATATGATAATAGTTTTAATTTTTAATAAATTGGAATTATAATTATTGTACATGAATTTTTATGATTTATTTTATTGTGTTATCTTAAGGAACTTTAAAGCTGCCGAAATAGCATAAATACTTAGTTTCATTTAAATATAGTGACATACCACTACAATATTATATATATATAATGATTAAAGATTTAGATATTATTATCAATTCATACAATATTTTTGTCTGATTGTCCAAAGTAATCTTTTAAACAGGTTAAAATTACAAATGCTATTAATTTAATTATTATGGAATTGTCCCTGTATCCAAATCGTTTTTGTCTGTCAAATCATATAACAACTGTAAGTTGTTATATGTTATCAGTAAAAAATATTTTCAGGATTATTGGAAAATTTCCCAGGCTTAAATTATTAAGCATTGTATTGGTTTAAGAATTTTTTGATATTCCATCTATAATAAAAAATTTACGCAGGTAAAACCACTGGACACAGCTAGAATTTTACACTCATAAAAATCTCTCAAATTAAAAAAGAAACTAAATGAACTAATTGTTTTATTTTAATATTTTAACAAGAGTTGTTCAGATAATTTTCTATCAAATAAATTACAAGAATATATATTAGATAAAAATATTTATGAATGTCACCTGACTAATTTTATTATATATATATATATATTGTTGATAGCATTTATTGGCCTAGATTATTTTTAAAAGCTTATTTGTTTGAAGAGTTAAATCAACTGATGAGAAACTTACTCATTATGAAGTTGTTTATTGTTCCTACTTATAAAACCATATTTTTTGACTATATAATCTTTTCAGCTGGAGTGTGATTGATACATATTCATAAATTATTTTTACTTATGAAAAAATATTAATAACTTAAAAATAATACTGTAATGTCATCATAAATTTTAAATACTTATATTTATAATAGATAAAACTTATTTCAGATTTGTTTTTTTTTAAAGAATATTTTTAAAACATTGCAATGGCAGACAATGCACAATTTGTTAATTTTTATGTAAATGGAACATTTTAGTCTTAAATGGATCAAAAATACATCTATTGAGTGCATTGTTAAGTTACAAAACATAACAAATTAATGCTTAAAAATAATTAACCATATTATATAATATAAACTTATAATAACATGAAATAAATTAAAAATATGTTAGTAATATTCTACCACATAAATGTACTTCTATTTGTTGTATAATTCTAACAGCAACATAAAAATATAATTATAGTGTTAAAAAAATAATAATTTTTTAATGTCTTTCTATTTCTAAATTAAAACTAAGTTTGTATAATAATATTAACATTGTAAATAGGTAGGTATTCTGTAGAAAAAAATTATAAATATTAATTTGTTCTGTGCTCATACATAAATGCTCGGTGTGCTATATAAAAATATCTTCAATGTTATCTTACATATGGTATAAAAATCTTATTTCATTTGAGTCTAAAGTAAATCAAATAAAAACATCCTGGTTTATTTACGTTAAGGTAATTTGAGTTTTCCATTCGCCTCTCCTTTGTTGTCTTTTGCAAAGGTAGAATTGATTGACATATCCGAGTTTTGAGATAGTCCATAGGAGTTAGATTTAGTTGGTAAGAACATTGCTCCTAAAGCAATTAAATGCAGGGAGTAGTAAAATTTCCTGGAACAATTTTTTTAATCTTAAATAACGTTAGGTAATGTTTTGTGTGACATTTTTTTTAAGAAATTACATTCTTACAAAATATATACGTTTGTATACAAATAAATAATCGCTATTCTATTACACACGAATTACTACGGAGACTAAAATGGTATGTAGATGTAAGTTAATGACTGCGTTTGTAAAAAAAAAAGAAATCAATCAATAGAATGCGCCTACAGAAGTAAAAGTAGGAGAAGAAATATTTGAAAAGGACACCACATCAATAATATCTCATTAAAAGTATAAATAAAATCGATATAAGTAGTTAAGTGGAATAGTGCTGTACTATAAATAAAGACATAACATAAAATGACGAACTGTTTTTAGTGCATAATATAACAGAGACATAAAACAAAGAATAATATTAAAAATGCAAACCCATAAAATGCGAGGCTCGGTGAAAGGTGCAACAACACGAACGGGACGGTCGCGTACGTCATAGCAACTCTGGTAGTTACAAATGTTAAAGCATCATACAAGAGTTTTTTGGGACGACTCTCTAAAAACATCGGACGGGCGAACGCGCGGATCTGAAGAATAAACGTAATATGAAATCTAACGAAACTGTTTTAAAAGAAATTGCACTGTTATTATTTTAAACGACAAATAGGTAATCTCTCATCATCAACATGGTTTTTTGTTCATTTATTATTTTAGTTATTTGTACGGGTTAATTTATCAAGGATGCAATAATTTTTTACAATAATATAAATTTGAGAAGATATAGTTATATTGAATTTAAAATAACTTTTTTAACTTAGTAGTGTTATGGTTTTAGACTCTGCCTCATTATCATAACATTATGACTCGAACATTTAGTCACGCGACATTTTTTCTATTTTAATTATGTTAATAATAATTATTATATTTAAAAAAATGCCTCGTTTTCACATGTAAAACATAAAAAGTATTGAAAAATAAAGTAACAATTTTTTTTATTGAAATAATATTTGATCACAATGCACAGTACAATGTACCTTCTTAGCGGCGACGGTGAAGAGTCCGCCCGCGAAGAAGGTGAGGTAGTACCCGGGGTGGAAGCCGTGCCACAGCGCCGACAGCGCGTACACGCGCGCCGTGCGCCACGCCGCGCCGCCGCGCTCGTACGCCGCCACCCGCAGCCACGCGTTCGTGTTTTTGTTCCAACTCGACACCGCCATGCGGAAGTTCTGCGCGAACTGCGCACCGTACGCGTTAGTACACTCCCACTGGAGCCAGCTTTCATTTGTTATGGCGCTCCTTATATACTTATTCATTATTAAGACTTACATCCCATTTACTTTTTTTTTTAGTTTAAATTAAATAAGTAAATTCGTAACATATTTTTAGACTATAACTTAAACTTTGGCAGGCAAAGATGAGAGGTAGTATTTCAGTCGCATGACTAGTGACCAGCATATTGTCGTTATGCTATAATTTCACTGATGACATTGCTATTGCGTGAAATTTTATCCATCATTTTTATTTCAAACAAAATCATGGACTTAATTTGTAAGTTCACTGGGCACATTCCATAATTTTTTTTAATGATATGTCGTTAGGTTTTTGGAAATTGCTGACAAAATACCTCGATTGTACATCAAATAAAGACGATTGTTTAAATTTCTCATCGACGAAATTATCACCTTGATAATAGTACTATTTCTATAAAATATTAGGAGATTTTTTACCTCAAATCCGAAAACGTCTATATTAGACATTTTATCCCATTTTGGGGAACCGTTGTTGTCGTAGCCATTGAAGCCCATTCCCGAATTGTTACAGATGGCTTCAGACAATAACCATGCGTGGTAGTACTTGCATCTCACCACGAGGGTGGACAGATACGCGTACCACAAGAGATATAACGCGGACCACGATCTAGATACCTCGGATGTGGGATCTTTTAATTCTGTAAAGATAAAAAGTTGGTGAAATTTCGTTTTATCTATTATCTCAATCTAGTAACGAGAGTAATAAGATTGTTTTTGTTCTTTAATATTTTTCTAATCATCCATAATATTCTAATTTCTTTAAATTTATTATTTATTGATTATATAGTTTTTAGGTATTATGGGAATAGCCCTCTCTTTCTTTTTTAATCTTTTATTTTTAAGGTGCCTTTATAGGCAGCCTATATGTCGGCCACATCGATATACACTAAATTAAAACAAAAAAAGGCTCGAAAAAGCCAACTTGCAGCACAAATAACGTATGGATAGCGGATGCGTTAACCCAAAGTATGAAGCTGTAATTATACACTGTATATATGTATATTAATTATACACTGTATGTATGAAATGAATACACTGTATGTATTTAAAATTAACTGAAATACAAAAAAGCAAAGTACCAACGTCAATAAATAATCTTGTTGTTTGAACCGCATATGCCAGTAGGCCAATCTGTTTATATAACGACGTTATTACAATTTAAGTTCAAGAGCACGGCATATAAAATCCGTCAATGGATCTACTCCATCCATCCATTGATAAGTAAATTAGCTTTTATATTTTTATATTTAGTATGCTAAATTTACTTCTTTTGTATTCTTAATATTTAATATAGCATTATCCGTCATATTGTACCTGTTTTATTTAAAAAATCAATGAGGTATCCTCAACAAACAATATTATATATTGTTACTTCATTCCCTTTGAATTATATTGTTAAAATAAGAATTCAAAAGTCCAAAGTTGCTTGTTATACACAATCTAAAGCTTTGGATAATTCACAGAAAATTCCTAAGGCATCCCGTGCATTCCCAGGCTTCACATATACTTAACGAGCTCAACATATCCACAACAGTCGTCGAGCTATATTTATACTAGCTGTGCACGCGGTTTCTCCCGCGTATAATTTAAAAAAATCACTAAGAGCACACTTATAATATTTCAGTATATATAACACTTTTAGTTTTATTTTCGTGGGATATTATATAATATAGATCTGAGTTCCACTTACATTGGAAGAACAGTTAGTTTATAGCAATTGTATCGAGTAAATGTTCGACGTGATTCTTTAAATTGATATAACTTTATTATTTTTAAACCGATTGAAATAAAACAAAAATACTAAATTTTAAGTTAAGTTAGCCACAATAAATTAGTGAAAACCTCACTCAAATCAGTTAAGCCGTTTCTAAGATTAGCGTGCACAAACGCGCAGACAAACAGATAGAAATTCTAACAATCATTGTTTTGGGTTCTATTGCGTTGATAAAGGCCCTGGTTTTACTAATATGTCTTCCATGTATAGACAGCGATCAGTTACAAATTTATTAATGTATGGAATAGACAGCTGTTGGAGAGTTAACAAAACAATGAGTCCGCAAAAATTATAGGAATTTTCTGATCCTCTTTTACAACATTATCGTTCAGAGTGTATTCGGAACTGCGAATGTTGACTGTACCATTTTCGCAATTAATAATATTTGTATCGTGTGTATTATTGATTTTTTATTTAATATGTAGCGATTTAGAATATAAGTAAAAACATTTTTAAATAATATAGTACAGTTCGGCAAGAAGATTCAGTATTAGTAGTTTACTTTAAATATAATTTGAAACAACTAATTACTTGATTTCGTTGGCAAATAACTAACGCATACTGTTTAAGTTCACCTGTTCGTGCTATTGTCCTTATAAATACTACATCAGAGCAAGTACCCTTCGAAAAAATAGATTACGCGTAGGTACTCATACCAATATATTATCAAAATAGAGTTGTAATTTGCAGATCAATAAACTCTGCGGTAGCAGTAATAAAGTCTTATCATTTATCAGAAAATCATCGCATATTATTTTTTTCAATTTGAACTGATAATAGTAAACTTGAAAATGTCATTATTGCTAACAAGTTGTTGTTTTTTTTACAGAGGTGGCTTCGAAAACCATTCAGGTCAAACAATTGCTTCTTTTTTAATTCATATTAACCCGTAAACACGTTTACGAGCGTAACAATTAGTATGGTTACCCAATTTATTACGCGTGAACAATGATAACATTAGCATTATATTAATTTCAAGTTATTTGTACGGTTTTATAAATAGTTATTTTTGGCCTCGTTTATACTGAGCATTATTGTGCAATTTTAAGTGCAATTGTTCCAATTTAAATAATATATTTAATAAGGTTACCGATAATGTCAGTGTTATCAACATCTCAACTTTTTCACACTTGATGTTAAAATATATTTTTTCAGAATGGAGTGTGAAATTATAGTTGTATTCGTAATAGTTCAAAAATAATCCCAAGAACTTATTTACTGTAAGTAAGGAACTTATTTTTTTTTTTAATATTTGTGAAAATTCAAATATCATGATTGCCTCCGAAATAGCATCAAACCAGTGACATAAAAACATTTTTATGTTTAAGTGCCTTTAAAAGACTGTTTTTAAAACTCTGAGCCGTCTACACTCCCAATACTATATCATCAGCCGTGCCAATATATCGATACATATAATAAAATTGTAACTGATCGTTGTCTGTACATGGAAGATATATGAGTAAAACTATTATCGGAGGTCTTTATCAACGCAATAGAACCCAAAACAATGATTGTTAGATTTTTTAATTGTTATTTGTCTGTGCGTTTGTGCATGCTAATCTTAGAAACGGCTTAATTGATTTGGGTGCGGTTTTCACGAATATGTTTTAATCCAATCGGTTTATAAATTAAAAAGTTATATCAATTTAAAGAATCACGTTGAACATTTATTCGATAAAAATGCTATAAAATAAATAAAAATGATAATCTGTAAAATGATCATGATTGAATGTTTATAGGAACAGTAGAGTACAGTAACAGCTTGTTAATGTCTCACTGCTGGGCTAAGGCCTCCTCTCCCTTTTGAGGAGAAGGTTTGGAGCTTATTCCACCACGCTGCTCCAATGCGGGTTGGTAGAACACACATTTGGCAGAATTTCAATGAAATTAGACACATGCAGATTTCCTCACGATGTTTTCCTTCACAAATTAAGCACATGAAAATTCAGTGGTGCTTGCCTGGGTTTGGACCCACGATCATCGGTTAAAAGTCACGCGTTCTAACCGCTAGGCCATCTCGACTTTTTCAACAAACAACAAAACAAAACAAATGCAAAGTTAAAAAATGGACAAAACAACGTTAAAAAATGGTCAGTTTCAGGGATTTAGATTCTTCCAATGTAATGTGGTTTGTAAATAACTTTGTTAATTAAAGTTAGGTAGGTATATCGTTTCGTCGCCGCTTATATTTTTTCTCATTGTTTTGTTAAATTTATACTTAGTCGGTTAGTTGATAATAATTACTTAGTTTTTATACACAGATTTACCTTTTAATTTTAAAAGTAAAATCTGTGTATAATATCATAATTTCCTGTGAAGGTATCGTTTGTAATCACAATAAATAAAGCACAAGGAAAGACATTCAAGAATGTCGGAATAGATTTAAGGGAATGCTGTTTTTTAAAGCGAATTGCATGTTTCCCTATCTAGATCAGGGTGCGGCGATCCATCTTATCCAATAAATAATAATATCCCACTAATTAGAACTAAATATATTGTATATACTGAATTATTATAAATCAGCTCTTAGTGATTTGTTTAATTTATACGCGAGTGAAACCGCGAGCACAGCTAGTTACGAATATAATAACAATACATAATTAATATAATGAGGTTTGTAAAAAATTTCTACATCAATACAATTACCATAATTAAATGATGAAAATTTTAAAAACAATGAGTAAACAATTCTTCCATTGTTTTCTTTTTCAAATCATAAATAAATTTTTAACGGAAACATAATATTTTTAAATTTGCATAAAAAATATAATATAGTATTTGTTCATTTTATTTCTTAACCTTGAAAACCACTTAAGTGTCACTTACCTTCGAGTACATTCAACGGGTATTTCTCTGCCAGAGACAAGTAAAGGAGAGCCGCAGCCACAGAGCCAGCAACCTTGTATAAAACAGCAAGACGAGGGGATGGCTCCTTTTCAAATGATTTCTCTTTGTCTTTCTAAAACATTTTTAAATTATTGCATACACAAATATAATAACATCGGGAATATGTCATGTTAATCAATTTTACAACTTCTAATTAAATTTATAATATAAATAATAAGTACATATATTCAAATATATACTGTGCATTGAAACTCAATAAAAGAATATTAAAAACTAACTCCGTTAACTCTATCTCCCTCAATGAAGCTTATATAATCTGGATAAAACACAACTGGTCCACACATCAAAGTTTGGAATGCTAAAGTGTAAGCAAAATATTCGAGTGGCGAAGGAATCTTTTCAACTCTGCACACATCATTCTCAGAATGTTTTGTAGAGTTCGCATTTATTTCCTTTCCCTTCAAATTATCTTGTAACGAATACGCCAGTGACGTAACCCTCTGTGTTATGACCATTAAAGGACCTGCAATTAAATTTAAATACATTGGCTTTATAATTTGTAACGAATTATAAGTTGGTATATCAAAGATAATATAATCTACTACATGATCACTACTTATCAAGAAATTATGGGAATTATTTTATATCTATTAATATTGTTTTAAAACATTAAATTTCTTTTCTTTGTACTAAGAATAGCTCGAAATGCACTGCTTGTACATTTATTGAAATTATTTATATCAAAAGATTTGCTTTTGATCCCTAGGACACTGATTACAGTGAAGTCACATTTGATTTTAAAGTTTGCAACATATTCAAATGCAATGTTGATACAAACACACTTATTTTTAACATACGCTTTTTATGTATCTTTTAGGTATGATTATGTTGAAAACATTTAGATAGATGTGGATGAATATCCTTTTGAGCATTTTTGAGGTATATATTTTGACTTACATAACATACCGTTTTTAATAATCAAAATACATATAAACTTTTTTATAAATAAATTCAATAGGTTATTAGGTAAGAACATCACATCACATATTTATGATGTATGGATGAATGGAATGGAAATTTTAAAATAATCACTACCTGTAATATCTAAACTGTAGTTGGCTGTGTGGTATATTTGTCGATGCAAATGAAGACATGATAAATATATCATTGAGGCAGCCAAAATAATACTGAAAATTGAAGAAAGTAAAACAGTTTTATTTAGCTTGACACATGTTTGATTATATCTTTGTTTCAAATATTGTGTTAGCTTTTTCAGCTTCCTCTATGTACATACCTGTGACAATAAGATATTACAATAGTGTCAACTTGGTTACATCGTTTTGAAGAAAATATTTTGAGATCACAACTTTCAACCATTATTACCAGTGATATGAAATTGCCACAAGCTTTTGTACAAATTTTTATATTCTCTTTTTACACCATTATATAGTCCAAGTGATAAATATATTACAAAAGCTTTTATTTATTAAATGAATAAGATTGAAATACATACTTTCCTATCTGATGCTGTGGCACAGTCTTCAGCAATGTATAACTCAGCATAGGGAGGACCGATAAATGAACTGCTTGTCTAAAATATTATTAAATCATTAAATATAAGCATATCAGAGCAGATATACTTTTTGGAGCTGAATGTGGTGTTTGTTATTTTGATTTTCATTGGTTCTATTTAAACTTTTAGATAAAACTAAACTTGTCAATTGAAAAAGGGTAGACAACATTTGCTTAGTATTAAAATTAACTAGTAATATTTATTATAAATACTATAATAAATATTATAGCATATCACTAATGCTATGTTAAAAAATATATTTAAAAATTACTAATTTAAAAAACAATAAAACTTACTTTCCAAAGCAGAAATATCCCATAAGCAACCCTATAACAAGGCACAATGAATGTCTAAATTCTGGCGAGGCTAGCTTTAATGGTTTTCGAAAAAATCTGGCCACACATAATGCAGCTATTTGTGAAATGAAAAAATTAACCTAATGGAAAAGAAAAGATAATATTATAAAATAAAAAGTGCTATACAAATATAATACAGTGTTCGAAACAAAACAATAGCAAAAAAATAAAATAATAAGTAAGCTCCATAAATTAGGACTATGCTTATAATGTGCTATGCTTATTGATTGTTTGAGTGTGCTAATTATTCTATCTATGTTGAGGAAGTTATGGAGCTGATGAGCAAAATTTGTATATGATTTGCTTGTGGCAAACACATTAATAAAAACATAGAAGACTTTATCTGCCACCATTATAGCACATAGTAGTAATCGTCAATCGACAACAAATAGAATTTGTAAAGAAGAAGGATGTACTATATTATTTGCACATGACTGCTTCTGATGTTCAGATTACTACTGAAAATGGTGGATGGAACCATTGAGACTCATAAATGCAGCAACATAGTAGTAGAACCTCAATTAATTGAACCAAATCAATGGTATGGATCTAAACTACAATGGCTATCATTATGAAACGTTCAAAATGTTCGCCAGCTCTCTAACCATTGAACGGGGCCATAATGGACTGCAAACTTTATGAACATTCTTACAAAATTCTTTTTTACATTGATGAAAGATAAGTTTGAATAAAAACCTTATAAGATATTACTTCTCAATAGCCAAGTCAGTCTTAGGTAATAAGTGTATTAAAAATAAGTTATTTTATTGAAGTTAATTTATTGTTATATTGTTCAAGAATTCAGAATTATTATTTATAAATTACATATTTTGAATATGTTGTTAGAACACAATTATTTCTAGTAGGATTAACAATGCTTTTACTAATCTTATTTATTATATCTTTATTAAACATATGCATATGGATATGCAGGGAAATTTGTTTAAAATATTATTAAATCTAGAAAATCATTAATATCTTAATAAAGGTACATGAAATTTTAATTACAAATCTAACATTTTATGACATACCTTTTAAAGTGATAATGTTAGATGTTTACTACATAGATGACATCACTTTCAAAAATTGTAATTATATCTTTGTTTTAAATAGGTCCAATTTTTTAAGCTTTATTTTAAATGTACTTAAAATGTAAACTCTTAGACAGAAACTAGATAAACTTATAAATTGATTGAGAAAGACAATAACATTTAAGTGCTTGCTATAAAAATATATTTTTTACTTACCAGATCAATTGGTAGTCCGATTCTATTAGATAAAAACAAGAATAATTTGCTTCCATCATAGTAATCGTTATAAGTCGCCGACATTGTAACTCAATTTAAACAACAATACGAATCAAGTGGTTACAGAAACTTTGTCATTCTTCTTAAAAATGTGTAGCACAATTTTTTTTTCTTTCAATTATAATATAACTGTTAGCTAAAATACTTTTACATGACATATAATACACTTATGCTTCTAGGAATGTTACATTGATAAGTGGAATATTAACTTGGATTCAATTATTGACTGGTGCGCAAATTGAGCACAATACGTAAGATCGCTTCATTTATTAAACTGATTCAATGATCAATCTTCAATGTAGACTTGGACGACTACAGTCTAGAGTCTATTATACACACAACACATCCAACAACCCAACCAAGAAGTGACAGTTTATTTATTTTGATATTTAGTACTGTCAGTTGTCAAACATCATTGCCACTGCTAATTATCAGCAGTTCAATTCAGAATTGAGTATATCTTCACATTAAATATTATTCTATTCGCTTATTACTTCGATATTTTATTTAATGCTATCTTTGGAAATATTGTACTATGTCAGACATCTGCAAAGTACGAACTTAGAACGTAACTAGATTACCTAAGAGTTAACTTTAAATAAAAGAAATATGTTAACAGCCTCTAATCTTATTTATTGACTTACTTATATTACATACATTATAATACCGTTCGACTGCCTCGTTGGTTTAATGGCTTGATGGAAGTCATATAAGACTCGGAGAGGTCTGCGGACTTACATCAAATTCTAGGTATAAATCTCCACTCGGGCCAATAAAAAGTTATTTGGTTTTGCTAACAAAGATTCTCAATAGCAACCCGGAGTCTGGAAGTTGGAATTGTGTACATCCCCGAATAGCACGTAAAGCCATTGGTCCTTCGCCTGAACTCTTTCCGGTCGTGTCGGATTACCGTCCCGGGGGTCGGGGGTCGGGTCCGGGGTGTCGGAGTGATCGGGTTATGAGAGTTAAAGAATAGAGCGCACCTATGTTTGCGCACACACTTGTGCACTATAATATATACTGCGCAGTTGGCTAACCTCTCTTGAGATTGGCCGTCATGCCCGAAATTGGTCTGGAGAACATTTTATCGTATCACAATGCACAATAAAAACAGTTACATTCTATGGCACTTAATGACGAAATAAATATAATCGTTTTATGCATAGGTAATTACATATAGGGAATATCTGGCATCCAGTCAAATATTAATAAAATACATAAATTAACCAATTATAAATACCTATACATTTTGAAAAAAAGCCAGTCAGGTTTTTAATAACTGTGTTATATACAATGACAACTAAAAACCAAATATATATTTACAAATTTTATTACAATAAAAAATACATATTTCTTAAGTGAAAAAAAGGTATTAAATGTTTATTATATGATACAATAATTGGATAGACCTTTTTTTTATATTTGCCGGGAGGGCAAATGACTCTACTCCACCTGATGTTAAGTGGTAGTAGAGTCCAAACGCGAGGACGGCCAGTACAGTCGGGAAGAAGGTTCTGCACTAGCCGCCCTCGCCTTGCCGGCCCGCAAGATGCCTCTTCACGCCTCGTTTGAAGGAACCCGGGTCGTAAGAGGAGGGGAATACGTGAGCTGGTAAGGAATTCCATTTCTTGGAAGTGCGACAAAGAAAGGAGTTGCCAAATTTCTTTGTGCGCGATGGAATTGATGTCACAGTTAGTCGGTGACATCGAGAGCCAGCACGCGTAGACTTGTGGAAATGGGAAGCAGGAATTAGGGAAAATAATTCCTCGGAACACTCGCCGTGATACAGTCGATAAAAAGCGCTCAGCGCTGCTATCTCTCGACGCAATTGTAAAGGCTCGAGGGTGTTAGTGACCTTTACGTCGCCAATAATGCGGACCGCACGTCGCTGCAACCGATCCAAGGCCTCAAGTAGGTACTTAGCGGAGCCATCCCATAGGTGCAATATTCGAGCAATATTCAACGCAAGACCGTACCTGTGTTTTGTACAGCAGGCAAAGTTGTTGTGGCGTGAAAAAACGCCGCACCTTGTTCAGAACTCCGAGTTTCCGTGAAGCTGTTTTTATCACAGCCTCGATGTAATCCCTTGGACTAAGGTCGCAGCGAACGTCCATTCCCAGCGTGGCGATTTTGCTTTGTATCACCAGCGGAGTGCCACAGACGGAGGGAAGAGGGGAAAATGGTGACTTTTTTGCTGTGAGAGCGCATACCTGTGTTTTCTTGGCATTAAACTCAACAAGACCTATCCACTAAACTTGTCTTATCCTTACCAATTTGAATATTTTTTTAGCTGTGAATGGTGAACTCTATCGATATCACTATAACATACCAATTAAAGTGTTAAAAACAATAACCCTTTTTTAGCTTTGTATTTTACTTGAAAAGGGAAAATAATTTTTGTGAAACAATTTATTTTATATAACCCTTTTTTAAATGAAAACAGTATATAAGCAGAAGAAAGCATAACTTTTCAAAAAACAGTTAATAATTATGTTCGGTTATTAGTCACTCATACTTCACCACGAGTCATATGACATACGGCATATATTTTGCTCATAAGTTAAAAACATAAGGATCTAAATTAGATTTACAAGAACATAATTAAATTGGTTGTTACCTAGATACAGCCCCAAATACAAATAGGTAAAACTATCAACACTTTTCTAAATTTCTACCTGTTATTATTTTATGATCGTCTTACACCAATTTTAATGTTTTTTTTAAATAGTTTTATAATATTGATATACCGGTAGGTAATAATATGATAAGAAAAGATAATATATATGAGAAAGGTTGTCTCCACCATTTTGCTTTAATCAAATAAGTTCATAAGAGTATTTTTTAACTTATTGTTGCAAATATCTAAAGGAGTTTTTCCTTCTTTGTTTTTAATGTCTTTATTTGCTCCTGCTTTAATCAACAAACAGGCTGTTCTCTCTCTATCTTCTTCACATGATAAGTGTCTGCAACAAATTAATTGCAATTTTATACAGGTTGTTTTTAGGTTCAAAACATTCATTTTGAAAAATCATATGAGTCATATATTTTTTCATATGGTTGACTGGGAGTAGTAGATCAAACTAGGTAAAAAAAAACTTAGAACACAAAAATCGTTGAAAGTTTCACACAGCAATAAAATATTATTAGATTTAATTGGAAGTATGGAGGTACATACACACTCATATACACTACAATGAGAATGAATATATAATTTGAAATTCAATATTTTTGCCTATACTTACAATGCAGTGCAACCAGTAGAATCACACAAATCCACTTTAATATCTGGAGATTTTAAAAGAAGCTCTACTATTTCAGTTCTGCCTTGAGCTGCGGCTCTATGAAGTGGTGTGGCTCCTAATATATCAGCTTCATTTATATTTGCATCAGATTCTATCAAATATTTTGCTATCTGAAATATTTTATAAAACAAAAAATATTTTTATTCAACTTTAAAATTGATATAAAAACGTAATTAGTGTTTTGCTTACTTCTTTGTGTCCCTTTGAACAGGCGTAATGTAAAGATGTTTGTCCACGATTTGTTTTATGATTTACATTCGCTCCTTTACCAATTAATAGTCTAACTACATGTAATCTACCTGCTGAAGATGCTAATATTAATGGTGTACAATTTGTGTCATCAACACAGTCAACAGGACTTCCTACATCAATTAAATAATCTAATAGGTTTTCATTACCACCTAAGGCTGTCCAATGTATAAGAAGACGATTATTCTGAAACATGACATAAGATAAAAGAACATGAGAGAAAAAGAGAAATATTAAATTTGTAGAATTGTATTCTACATAATTTCATATTTTCGACTTACAGAATCTGGAACTGTGACCAAGGTTGCATCTTCATCTATTTTAACTTTAACTTGATTGAAATCTCCCTTATATGCTTTCTCGTAAACGGTACCAATAGACATTTTAATGTAATAATATATATGGAATAAAACGGAGTGATTGTAAACTCTTAATACGGAAACTATTTCAGTTTGATGTTATTTATTTTAATTTTTCTTCCTTTTCTGGCATAAAAATTAATGTTATTTATATTTGTAAGGAATTCAAATTCTTGACAGTGACTTGCAAACAGTCAATGTCTTCAAAACTGATTTTACATTGGATTGATTTTACATTAAAATTGACCATACAAAAAATGGTTAATTTTAATTCAATAGTCAATTATTTTTAATTATAATTCATGTTCCCAGAAATATAGATAAACAATTGTTATTTATTATTCATAACAATTTTTAATTTAAAAAATGAATGATAAAACTCAGTGGAGTCTGTGGTTCTTAGATTATTTTATATCTGCGGAATAAAACGTCAAATTTATAAATATATTTTTTTAAATGTTTTGATTATTATTGTCCTAGACTCATTTGAATTCTTGTTTATTAATGAGTAAAAGTAAATTATAATAAATAATGTGGTAGTTTGAATAATAGTTGAAATATAAAACAAATCATTTTTGACCACTAGGCACTTTGCAATTCGGCTTTAAATTATTAACGATGAACACAATTGCAAGTATAAATCATATTAATTTTAATTGTTATTTCTTGATCGGTGGTTTATTTCTTAGTTACTTGGTTTATCGAATTTTTTACTCGCTCTCTGGCGATAACCTTTTCATTCAAACAAAATATCGAGTTCGTGGACATACATGGAGAAGTATAGAATGTAATAAATCTATTCCATATAACATTTACGTAAGTTACTTACTGTATTTAATGGGTAAAATTTTGTTGTACTATGTGTTATTTACTAAGATATTGTTAATGTTATTTTTTCAGTGCACAATTTGTGGCAAGCTCATGCTTCCTTTAGTGGGTCTCTTTTGTGAATGCTGTGCACTAAGTGCTTGTAACAAATGCCATCGCGTATTAGATAAAAAGATTCGATGCAAACAAATTACTTGGCCCTGTGAAAAACCTTTTTATCATCTTTGGGTTAATGGCAAGTTTCATTTTATACAATTTGTAAGTGTTTTATGTTAAAAGAAAGCAAAATCTAAAAATATCTGTAGTTGGTTCTGTTTCCAGAAGTACTGCTGATCATCATGAGGAAGGAGAAAATTTAAAAAAATATTTTTGTTCCTGGTGTCAAAGAACAAAATTGAGTCCTGAAAATATATTGTGTGATACAGAGGTGATAATATACTGTAATAATGTTGTAATTAATAAAGTATTTTATTTAAAAAAAATGGTTGAACTAAATCAGTCATTTTTAAATGTTATATTTAGTTTTATTTTAAACTGCACAATAATATTTTTCTTTAAAATGAAATTGTTTCAGGAATGTGATTTTTTTAAATATAGAGACATAATTATTCCTCCAACCAGTGTTCACATTGAAAAGGGGAAAATAATTAGCATTAAACCTCAAAGTGAAAATAATTGGGAACCATTAATAATTTTTGGTTAGTGTTCAGTGAATTACTCATAGTTTAGCTTGTTCTATTAAAAAAATCTCAATACTTTAAATTTTTTTCTAGCTAACCGAAAGTCGGGAAGTAATAGAAGTGATGAAGTTCTATCAATTTTTCGAGGCCTTCTGAATCCTTTGCAGGTCATGCCAATGATTACCTTTTAAATTAAGTAAATAAAAATAATAATTCCAATTTTAAGGAGATTCTTTTTTCTATTGTTACTATAAAATTTAAAGTAAGTTTATTTTGACACCAGTAAGCCCAAATAGCGATTCATTAAATAGGCATTTAGCATATACGTAGATAATAAGTCAGAGTATGTGCCTTCTTCACTGTAATATGACTACAGTGAAGTAGGCAAAAGCTTTTACTGAAAACAATTTAATCTAATTATAGATAATTGACATCAGTTTAATGGGGCCTGAACAAGTAATAAGGTGGCTGCCAGAACGTTGCAAAGTTCTTGTCGCAGGTGGAGATGGAACTGTTGCCTGGGTGCTTAATACACTTCATACGGCCCCACATATCAAAGTATGTTTAATGTTTTTCCTTATAATAATTGACTTAATTTGGTAATATTAAAACTATTTATAAACAAATTACTGAAATCTTCCTTATTAATATATTTTTATCAATTACTTAATATTAATAACAGGCATCAGTTGGAATTCTACCCATGGGTACTGGCAATGACCTAGCGCGAGCTCTTGGATGGGGAGCTGGATGTTCAAATTTAAATGCACATTCTATAATAAATTCATTAAGACAAGCAAAGCTCCAAATATTGGACAGGTAAGGCTCAGTATGTGTCAAGATTGTTTTTATTTTTTTTGTTCTGCTACTACTTGTTGCATATCATAATTTGATGTAACATAATAATTAGTTGTTTAATAATGTACAACCATTTTGAAGCAAACAGGATATACATAGTTATTAATTTTACAACCCATTGAAATCAATTAATTTATTTGCAATAATATACCATAATATTGATTTCATATCTCAATGGTTTCACGTATTATATACACCATTTTATAGCGATTTATTGAATACTTTCCGCACGGAGTCTGCTCCATTTAGTCTGCATTTTTTATATTCATAATTGATGTAGATGGAAGATAACCATAAAGCCGAAGCGCGGTCGGCTGGGCCGGCTGCGCGCCGAGCGCGTGCTGTTCGCGTACAACTACGCGAGCGTGGGCGTGGACGCGCAGGTCGCGCTCGACTTCCACCGCGCGCGCTCGCAGTTCCTCTACCGGTATGCGAGCCGGTATCTCAACTATGTAAGTTGTGCACTGTTGTGTAATACATGTATGTACTATTCACTACAGCGGAATTTACACTGTATCGTTTTTGATATAGTGATAGTGAAGGCAAGGTACCTAAGAAACATATGAACAGTTTGCTACAGAGTAAATAATAATTGAAGTTAAATTGCGTTCATTGTGACTATGTTGTATGTGTCAATTGTGAAGATTACGCTTAACTATTTGATTTTTGACCGTGCTACTTCAGGCACGGACAGTGTGGAAATGCCTAAAAAGAAAAATCATGATCGTTTTGAGCAAGCCGTCAAGCATGTATGTGCATCATCGTAATGCCTGTTATTCTGTGATGTACCCACAGATAGCGTACGCGCTGCTGGGCGTGGGTCGCGCGCTGGACGACGGCGGCTGCGGCGGGCTGGAGCAGCGCCTGCGAGTGTGCGTGGGCCCGCGCGCCGCGCACGTGCTCGCTCTGCCGCCGCTGCAGGCGCTCGTCGTGCTCAACATCCCCTCCTGGGGCGCCGGCGTGGATCTCTGGAGTGAGACGTTGTCACGCAACTTTATGCACACATTTCCTCCTCCTGACTGATTTCGGTCACGGCGAATCTCAAGGAAGATTAGTCAACGGGATGGCGGAACCTATTATAGTGCATAAGTGGTTGCGAAAACATGGCTGCACTCTTTATTCCCTCATTCTCGTAATCCAATGGGATGACAAATTCGACACGACCGGAAACAGTTAAGGCGCAGGACCAATGGCTACGTGCTTTCCGAGGCATAGCAGTGATCTCTTTTCAGAGACGGCGGTCGTATCGGATTGCCGTCCCATTGGAATAAGTCCTGCTAAGTAGATCAAGGCATGAAATTCGATCAGGGGTTAATTATTATTAAAAAACAAAATTATATTAATTATACATATTATGTATATTTTAACATTTACAGGCTTAGGCAGTGAGGAAGACGTTGGCGAGCAATACGTAGACGACGGAAAATTGGAGGTACTTATTTTAATGGTTTTGTTTTGAATCGGTAAATGACAAAAGTCCGGCGTCTGTGGCCGTGGAGAATTAACGAAACTGCTTGCGGGACTGAGTTATATATACTCTATAGTGTTAGCGAAGAGAAGTCGGCAGAGACACCTTGTAGAGTTTAAAAACTAACAAATAATCTAGCATGTATATGTTAAAATGTACGTAAAGCAGTGGCGGATTTAAAAGGTATAGGCTGTAAGGTTTTAGCTGCTCTTGCCTCTATAACTGTCATATTTTTTCATGCCAGTCCTACTACTGGTTGGAGGCGTTTATTTTCTCGCTGGAAAAACGCCTTTACGCTTTTCCCCCACATGAGTATGGGGATATGCGGGACTTACCGTTAGGGGCGGACTGATGTTTTACTCTAGAATGTAGAATATTGCTGCACCGTTAAATGCACAATGACAAGTCTTCAAGTTTTGTTGCCGACTTCTATCTGTAAAACATCAGAAAACCGTCAAGCAGAAATCTTTTTGATTTCTTTGAGCCGCCATATTTGCCGCCCTTAAAATCTGCCGCCCTTGGCTGAAGCCTACTTAGCCTGCTGAGAAATCCGCCACTGACGTAACGTATGAATACCTCCTCACGTTTCTGACTATGCAGTTATTATTACTCTGTTATCATTATAGGTGGTAGGAGTATCGTCATCATTCCATATAGCGCGACTTCAATGCGGCTTAGCCGAGCCATATCGATTTACGCAGACGTCTCATGTACGAGTGAGTATAAACCCTTTTCATTTAAATATACTGTTATGCCGTAATAATAAAAAGCTTAACTCAACAAGCTAAAATGTACACTTTTTTAAATGATATAATATATTTTATTTTTTTCTGATGCTATATAAATTGTTTTATTATAGATTGACTTGGAAGGTAGTTGCGCGATGCAAGTGGACGGCGAACCTTGGATGCAAGGTTCTGCCACCATTCTCGTAGAACCCGCTGGCCAAAGCACCATGCTGCGACCAGCAACATAAATAATATTTTAATATTTTCAACTCCACACTATTGTTAAAATACTCGAATACTCATTCCAAATTTATTTTTTATTATATTAACTAATCAAATTGTACTATTATAAAATTTAGATAATTAATGCCAAAAAAAACAGTACCTTTTTAACTGTGAAATTTTTAATATTATCATATATTAAAGTATACAATACCGATATTTAATGTCCTGTAAGTTATCTGTGTCGTATTTATATTTTAATAAATATTTAATGTGTGTAATACCATTTATAATATTTTATCTGTAATGGTGTTTGTTGTATATGGTGTAAGATATTTTTTGTCCAAAGATATTTTAAATAATAGATTATAACTGTTTTGTGAAAATAAAATTATCGTAATGATATAATTATGCATTTTATTTATGCTTTTGAAAAAAATCTGGAATATTCATTAAATAATTTCGATATCTCGAAACAGAGACTTCTTTCTGATAAGGTCACTTCGGGGAAGACCGGCATAAGGCATTTTACTACAGTATGATTTAGTTGACTATTAAATTAAACAGTCAAAATTACTTAAAAATCATTTCTTTGTACAAAAATCATAACTTTTAAAAAACAATCAAATTGACGGATTTTTCTGACACGTCGGTTAATACCGTAGTTTTTTTTTTTATAGAATAGGAAGGCGGACGAGCATATGGGCCACCTGATGGTAAGTGGTCACCAAACGCCCTTAGACATTGGCACTGTAAGAAATGTTAACCATCGCTTATATCGCCGATGCGCCACTAACCTTGGGAACTAAGATTTTATGTCCCTTGTTCCTGTAATTACACAGGCTCACTCACCCTTCAAACCGGAACACAACTAAACTAAGTACTGCTGTTTTGCGGTAGAATATCTGATGAGTGGGTGGTACCTACCCAGACGAGCTTGCACAAAGCCCTACCACCAATAAAAAAAATCTATAAATAGACAGTTTACATGATTGTACATACTATCTATGTGTGTATATTTAAATTCTTATTCAAAATGTTCCGTCAAATTTTTAATAAATCGTTCCTGGCGGCTTTTACCTCAAAAAGCGTTTGTCGGATAAGTCCGGCACACATCGCCATTCAGAGGTAAAAAACAGTTTCATTTATCCAAAAAATATAAAGTTTATTTACGAGATCAGCCTTTAATATTTCTTAAGTATTTAACACAACAATAAATAATCAAACAAATAAAGAAATAGACAATCATATTTTGATTTAAAAAGATAATGTATTAATTTAAAAGTACATCGAATTCTCATCACAATTCACAAGAAAGTAGTGTTCTTCAACAACAAAGAACTTCTCTTAATTTCTCTTTAGAATACGATCCTCTGTTGGATTTTCTGTTCTACTTCCCCATTGTGGACTAACTAAATTAATTCAATCAATGGAAATTTAATTTTATTCATAAAAGTATTCATTTAACAGTAATAAAACTAAAATAAAAAGGTCATTTATTTCAAGTAAACCACATGGCCTTATTTCGACAATTTTAATAAATTGCATACTGGTGATAATACCTGACGGCATTTAGTTAGCTAAAGTCAAATAAAAGCACTCATTGTACAATAGGGTTTGGCCATCAGTTAGTAATAAAAACCTTTTTTAGTCGGAAACGCTTTACGATATCTGAATACGGCGAAGATCGGCATATACCGGTCTTTGCCTCTAACAACTAGACGGACTTAACCACTAATGTACTAAGAGGCTACAATTGTATCCTTACAAGTAATTTCTTAAAATATGAGCTTTAATCAACTTTGAAATAATTATTAGATAAAGAAATTGTTTTATAAAATTATAAACTAATGTGCTAACCTGCACAGATCCGAATAACATCACACAAAACACGCAGCGTATATTTTTTACCAATGTGGTATCGTTCTGATGAAAGTTAACTAACAAACTAAATTTCAAATGAAGTTTTTTTCTGTCTGTGTCTTAATTAACGCCATGTACTTAAATTTATAGATATTAGAACAGTAAACCGTTTTTGTACATCATGCTGCTATGTACTAGCTATTTAGAAATAGTCGTATTCCTTACTGTACGGCCTTACCCGCCAGACGGTCTTACCCGAAATGACCTTAATATAAATTACATTAAAGAAAACCAATTAAGAATATAGTCGAATTAAGAATCAGTACAATGCGGTTCTAAAAACAGATTTCGTGTTCTTTTACGGCTGTCTTTTTAATAACTGCATCTATAACAAGATTTCTTATTTTTCATTCATTTACTGTCTGTAAAAATGTTCTATTTTTTTAATTAGATATGTTATACCCCAACAGAACAAACCAAACATACATTTCGTATACGTACGCATTGTTTTACATTACTCATATTTCACTACATTGCCATGTTGTGTGAAAGAGTTATTACTAGTGCGTATTTAAACCAAAAAGAAAAAGAAGATAACTAGTGTGTCACTTATGCGTAGTGTACGAAAATTTTACGCCGATCAAACAATCAGTGCATTTTTGGCAAAGACATAGAAGGTTCAAATATTTTATGTAGTACGTAAATACTATCCTCTTTTTTTACACAAACATAGTTATTTACTAGTACTAGTATTTAAAAATAGGTAGATGGTTATATTATTATTGCGCAACTTTCTAAAATTCTTCAGTAACATAATACCATTTTAATATGATTACATTTATCGTTACTACATTTAGTTCTACGAACAAGTCACTCAATTGATTAGCGAAGTAGTAGAAAAAATACTAATATTACTATTTATGTATTATAAAATCAGAAGAAAAGGTTGTATACTCTATTCCATTAATTTAACTTTCGATGTTCCGATTATAACTTCGCGCACGTTGAAAAGGCCATTTTTTCGCGAATCCATAGTGAATATCATAAATTGAAGATCTCGACCAATGATATCGCATCTATTGATATCGATGTCAAAGTTGTTTATTTGGGTTTACTCCTCTTGTAGTTGGAATAGGCAATAATTATGTCTTTTGCTCAAATTAAAAAATAACATAACTGTTTTTAGATAACTTTAGGGCTTGTTATAGTATTATTTAATGTAACTATTTTTTTAAGGTAACTTCAAAAGATTGCTGTCTAATCTAAAAATAAGGAAGATATTGGGTTAATGATACAATATTGTCAATGTTTAACATTTTAATGCACAACCACTAACAACAAGGACAGTTTGTCAAAATCTGCAACAACATCCTATGACTATCAAAATAAATTTGATAGTTTAAACATTTATTAATATAACTACATAAAAACTTCATATTGTGTAACTTTATTTCGTGGTAATTTGTACAAAGAACATGTTTCTTCATTCAAAAAATACATAAATAAATTGCTACATTACACTTTTATGTTTGCATTACTTTATAATATATAAAAATATTTGATAATATTATAAATAAATAAATAATTGTACTACTTGTTCTTGTTTAGATAAGTTAATAATATAATACTTTAAGTAAAAAGTTATGCAGGAATGTAAAATTACTTTTTCAAAAAAATATTACATCACAATAGATAAGAAATAATAAGTTTGTAAAAAAATTATGGTAGACATAAATTATTTTGCTATTAATAATATTTGTCAATAACTTTGGCACTGGATATCATGATGAATATTTTGCATATTTTTATTAATATAATATGACAAGTGTTTTATTGGCAGTTTAAAAATCAGATTCAATTATTTATAAATATTTCTTACAATATGTCAAGTCTCTATAGGAGATAACCAATTATAAAACAACAATTCTACTTTTATAGGCCATGGTTTGGCAATAAGTGTTTGTTATTTATGAATAAATTTGTGTATACATTTATGTCAAACTCATAATTATCACAAATTTAAAAGTATGAAATTCATGTATCCTATAAAATATTATACATTACAATCGAATACATAATTTGTATTTAAATATTAATCATAAAAAAGATTTTTTAAATTTTCTTGTAAAGTAATTTAAAAATTAAATAAAAGTATAACATGTATAAAAAATAATATGCTACATATTTATAATATGAAATATGTATTAATAAAGTTAAAACAATAAGTCTAATGTAACAAACTTCATATTCTGATTTTATCTGTTCTCTATGAGACAACACTGGCTTAAAGCCAAATAAATATGATACATTGAGATACTTTTTTTTAAAACTTCTATTTATGGTAACTTTTACACTGTATAAAAAATTAATAAAATTTTAAAAAATAAATAAAAAGCAATATGTAAAAACTATCGAAAATAGTGCACAGATCTCTTACAATTTACTATATTTATATGGGCTATTATATCTAAATGCAGCTACAAATATAAAAATCAGCCAAAAGTGAATTCTATAAAGCATCACTTATTATATGTTTGAACACTCAATTCTAATTTATTTGCCTTCATGATATATTATGTAATCTCTTTTTTAGAAAATTGTATAATTTCATTGTATAAAAAAAACTTAATCACCACAATATACCAATAAAGACTTCGTTTCGGTTATACTCTTAAAGTTTAAAATTAACATGAGATAGCAAGGCCATTTAGTGTCGTCATTAAAAGTTTTGGAAACAATAACTTTGAATTATACACCTATGTTTTTAATATAACCAAAGTTCATTCTTAGCTGTTCTAAGAAAACAAATGTGAGGATAGTGTGTGGGGCAAGTCTTACAAATGCTGGAATGTAGCCTTTGAAAAATGCTAGAGGTCCCTCAGTGGCAGTATTCTGAATCAGTTTAAAAATGCTTTTAACTTCACCTGGTTTTGCATTCATTGCTCGGGTTTTTAAGACATCTACTGGTTGTGTGAGTGTGGTTGCAATGGCTCCCTGAAATTAATAGAAATAGTAAAGCAATATGTTTTGCATGATACCTTACTTATATTTGTATTAAAAAAATACAATTATTATAAGATTATTTTTTCGACACTTACTGCTAGCAAACTTGACATCACATGTGTTGCCACATTATCACCAAAATAAGGCGATGCTAGCAATATTGTCTTTATCTGGTCATAAAATGACAGCTGGCCAATAGTCATTAATGCTGCTCTGCTGCATGTCATAGAAGCTCCAGCCCACAAACGCAGGACTCCTTCTTGTGCTGCTACACGATAAATCCCATGAATTGCATTCTTATAGCTGAAAATGAATATAATACCTTTAGGATCATATTACTATCATGTTATATATAAACAATAGAAGCATTTGAGGAATACCATCTTTAATTGTATTGAAACTAAAGTTTACAAGTGTAGTAGCTACGACACAGTTTAATACTATTATTGTAAGTATCATATAATACATTGTTTATGGTATTATAATTGTTCAAAATAAATAAATAATAAAGGTGTTGGTGTAAACCATTGGTTCAAATTGAGTAAAAGGTTCATTTATTACCATGAGCAAACAACAGTGACAAAGGCAATTCAGTTTATTACTGTAACTAAACAATCAACAACAGCAAATCAACTGAGGTCATGACCTCATATCCTCGCTACCCGATAGGTAAGTACCTACCGGGCACTGTCGCCCGCAGCTGTGTTCCCATGTAATTTTCGTCATTTCATTAATCTAAATTTTGATATTATTTGGGCTAATTTTTTTACTTAGTATTTTCAAAATGATTACATAAATATAAATGACTCACAATACCTAATAACCAATTCACCGGTCGGACAGGTCTTATTTACAGACTATAAAGCAATTTATTTATGACTCAAAAATTTTAAAATAATTTAAACCTTTCTAAATTTGTAGTAAGTCATCTCGCTGAACACTATATAATTTTTTATTTTGTGCTATAATTTACTCTCAAACAGAACTGAAAAATAAACCACTTCTTGATTGATAATAATTAATGCTAATTGGAACAGTGTGATTTGATTGTATATAACTATTCATTAATTGACATAAAATAACAATATCAACACAAGTTTGTAACCCACTATAATAAATGATAATCAAACAATAGATATCAGAATGACAGTTTTTAAAAGCTGTTTAGTTTAATACTTTAATATAAATCACGCTTTTTGATAGTAATTAGCACATAAAATTTTACATGCAGACCGTCAGATATGTAAATGTGCAAACATGAGATTAGTGTACTATCAAAGATTTTTTGGTTTGTTTATATTTCATATCATTTAAAAATAAGGTAACTTTAGATAAGCGTTAAAAACACATATAACAATAGCTAGAGCTAGACCAAATAAGAAAAATACATACTTCCTTCTTTGCTCTGGTGGAAGTTTGACATCATTTTGCATGCGCACATTTACTAAATCTGCTGGGTTTCCAACAAAACCTCCAGCAAAACCTCCTAAACCAGCTAAAAATGCTGACATATAGAATGGGATCGCTGAACCCTGTGAATCAAGCAAAATGTGACTATTGAGTAGAATACTTATATATATATAGTGACAGCCTGTGAATGTCCCACTGCTGGGCTAAAGGCCTCCTCTCCTCTTTTTGAGGAGAAGGTTTGGAGCTTATTCCACCACGCTGCTCTAATGCGGGTTCCACCAACCCAATACTTACTATTATGAAAAAGCATTTTTATAGATATTATTATTGAAATAAATGTTTGATCAACCATCCATATTTTGATGTTGAGTGTATTGGTGGACTTTGTGGGTTTTCCACAATTATGTTTTTAAAATCAATTTTTATCATATATTCTTAATATTATTATTTTTAGGACGCAATAAATATTAATTAAAAGTAAATAACTGGTTTTCATAAAAAAGAATGTGATTATATAGATAATATGGCAATTGCTCTTTGTACAATCTAAAAATTCTTAGGCAGATCTGTTAAGATAAGAGAAAATGTTGGAACAATGTCAATTTAATAGCTCAGAAAAAGATAAGAATATTTACAGCATTTATAGAAGCATCAAAATTTTTAAGTCAATTAATTTCAATAATGTTAAAAGGATTGGAATTGGAAGTAATGATTAGATATAAAATTACAACAAATTATATATTTGATTACTTACATCCTTGGGAGTAAGTTGTTGTTTTGCTACTTCATAAATTCCAAATCGGGCCGTAGAATATGTGAGTTGACGTAAGAGAGAGGCTGAGATACCATTATAAAGCCCCATGACTCCTATAAGCAGGATATATTGTAATGTATCCAAGACTAAACTCAATATACTCATTAAAATGGTATTTAAAAACACTTGATTAATTTTAAATATCTATATTACCTTGATTTCTTAATACTATTCCCGTGAGCTGAAACATCGAAATGTTTTTTCCTTTTTGTGTCTGCATTTGAACTTTCAATAAGTCCAGAGGGTGAGTTATACAAGCGGCTCCAGCAGAAGCTAGTCCGCCAAAGTACCATTGCGATACACGAATTTCCTTTCCGTTTCCCATTCTAAAAATGTATTAATTTGCAAATTTTACCAATTACTACTTTTCAGTGCAATATAATATGTTTCATGATCTGGAACTTTGTGAAGAGTAATTTATATTAACTTCCGTCGCCTGTTACGTAACATTTTCAGCAGTTGTAGTTATTTATAAGGCATCATACTGGTCATTAGCACTGTGTTAAGCCAAAATAGATAATACATATAAAATATGAATACATTATTATAAATGCCTACACTTTCCCTATTCGTTTTAGTCCAAATGTCACATGTCATTTGAATTTGTCAAAATATCGTCTCAACAATAGACAAAATGACAGATGACATGAACAGTTTGAGGTCGGTTAAGGACGTTTGACGTTCAATTTTCGTTTAATAACACCGAGTCCGAAGGATATTACAATACTATATCATTTTAAAAATCAGTTAATATTAATACTTATAACAATAAAACATAAATATATTCAAACATAAATCAATATTCTACTATTTCTATAGACACAAATATAATTTTAATACAATAACATTAAAATAATTTAATAATAACACAAATTATTATTTTGTATGGATTGCGTAAACCCGAATTAAATATTTATAAGTTTACTATTTGTGTGTCTTTTATCATACTAATAAAATAAACATAACCTAAAAATTGTAGCCTGTCATGTTAATGATATGACACGATTTTGATTACAAATCAATAGTGTAATAATAATAATATATTGTATACAAGATAAAATAACGTAACACTTATTTTTTATTAAATATTTCATTTATTTAGCGTCGTGGAGCTATAATTACTTAAGAGGTACTTACTTTCAATCACTCTGCTCAATATTAAATATATTCTACTGTAATCACAGCCACATTGATAAGAATGATCTTGTTTTAATTTATTATATGATTAATGTCTTTAGTTATGTAACAGTGTTACCGGTACGAAATTCAATTAGTTCCGCTATAACAGACCATGTATCGTGTACAGTTACGTTTCTAAACTACGGAAGTTTTTCGTGTACACGTTTTATTAATAGATTACTTACAGTTACGTTAAATAAATGCAAACTAAAAAACTGTTTTAATGTGCAAGAAAATTGATAATTTTATAAAATTTATGATAAAAAGTACTTATCTAAGTATAATTGTAATTTTATTTCAGAATGACTACAGATATAGTGACAAGTTTGCAGTTGGACAAAACCTATGATTCAAGCAGAATAATTGTTGTAAAAGAATTAAATGGCTGTGATAGTTCTTTTATTACAAGCTGTGTTCTTGGACACTGTGTAAAAAATAAAAATGCCGTCTTTGTCATATCAGCGCATAATTCATTACAACATTATCATCATGTGGGTCTTAAAATGAACTATAATTTGCAGAAATCTGTAGACTCTGGTATTATTAATTTTTATGATGTAGGTGAGGAATTAACAAACTCTATATTAGACAATAAATGTTTCACATCTCAAGAAATTTGGTTAAAAATAAAGGAAATATTGTTGGAAATGCACAAAAAGTTTAATTCTGTAAATGTAATATTTGATGGAGTGTCTCATTTATTTGACTTACAATTAAGTATTAGACAAGTAAATGAAATCTGCAAAGAACTAATTGATCTTATAAGAAGTTTGAGCAATTCATATTTAATACTAAAATGTAATGTAGCATCCGATGATGACATAACATATGTTTTAGCAAATCTGCTTTCGCATAAAGCAAATACTTTAGCAGAGGTAGAAAGCTTATCATCAGGTTTAAGTGCAGATGTATCTGGTCATTTGACTATTAAATATCTAAGTAATAAGTATGAAGATGACTGCATGTACATCTTCGAACCAAAATCAGCTCAATATCTTTTTAAATTATTTGATAGAGGTGTTAAATTACTTGCTCCTGGCACGGTTTAAATTTTTTATATGGCATGTTAAAAAATAATTTTATATAATTAAGCTCAGAAAAAACATTAATAAAATATATATGAAAAGGTTTTATAATGTTTTTTTTTTAAAGCCCAAATCCTAATTGATTACTTTTGATTTAAGTCCTTCAGTTAGTTAAATAACTAAAATAAAATACCGTAATAAAAAAATGCATAAAGGCTTGTCTACATTAATCTTGCTTACCTGCTACTAGCCGAAGAATGTAAAAGCCGGCGAGTCACGGAGTCAGTATTGCACTGATAGTAATAGCGATAGTGACGGTGACACGCGACTAATTTACTAGCAAGTTACGTTTTAAACATAATGATAATAAAATAGCTTACATGCCAGCGACATTTAGGATTACAGCATTATTTAAGAACTATAACATAGGTGGCGACTTACCTACAGGATTCAATATTCTACGGCTCTAAGCACATAGGCGCACATTTTTAGATCTGCCTCTGAGCAAAGTTGACCGCTCAATATCAAATGGCTCGTTAAGTCGTCATCTTTTAATAAAAACAGCTACCTATCCCTATAATAACGATAATGGAATTGGTTTCTTTTTTTAGATATGAAAAATACTAACCATTCATATATTCTAAAGCCTACATAAATTTACCAATTTACTTTCTTTGAAAAAAGTTTTTGAATGTAATTTGACTGCGAGTTACTAGGCGGCAAGCTCACTTACTGCTATTGAACTCATCAAAGGTGATCGATTGAAAACAATATTTAAAAAATATGAAAGTTATAAATAAAGTACTATTTTATTCATAAAATATGAAACTTATATAAATGAGACGATAGATATACATAAAATGCAACAAAAACTTCTATTTTAGGTATATAGGTATCTAACATATGTTACCGGCCAAACTCGATATCAAACCAAACTAGTTTGACCTAGTCCTTATCGGCTTAACATACGTGTGTCAGGATATATTAGTTTAGGCCAGGACAATCTAGCTTGGTCTAAATATTTTACGCTTAACTAGCTTGGCCTAGACCGAACTTAATGTTTAATATTAAAAGCCAATTATTTAGATGAACAATATTTGCTTTTAATATTTTGTATAGTTATTACTAAATTTATAATAAATAATAACTCTACTTAACGTTGTGTTTGAGTATTATATACCAAATTTGATTTTTTAATTTAAATTTTGATTGATATCTTGCACCTTTGAAATTATCGAAGCAAAAGATTTCAGTTAAAATAATTTCGTATGACTTATTAATAAGAAAAACTAATGTTAATTAGCGTATTTAATAGTTAAAATTAAAAGAAAATTATGTTTCTGAAGTTGCATACATTAAAGTAAACATGTCAAGGTATTTAATGCATTGAACTGGCTACAGTATTCAAAATATACGAGGGGTAATGGCGCATAAAAATTTCATTTGTGGTTATTAGCTGTTACCCCAGCGACCGTTCAAAGCGAAGGCTATATTTTGACCAGCTATCAGTCCATGTGGAGGCATGCAGGAGTAAATACTGCACGTTTGAATTGTATTGTATGTGTGTAGTATGTTAATTTAATGTTACAAGTTTGGAGATAACTGTGTTTGCTAATTATTTATTAATACTTAAGTTATTTAATATCTGATAACAGTTTCAGTGTTGTGCGTAGAAATTATTATATTAGAAAAGTGTAAAAAAGAGGTTTTAACGTTAAAGAGAACTTAAAGATCATGACTCAGAGCATCTTGAACTCGGACAAATTTTACAGCAGTGGTCGATCCGTCAGTGAAGAGAAACTAATGGTAATAAACTCAAAGTTTTATAAAAAATTTTTTTTTCGTTTTAAATAAATTATCTGGGCGTCACTGATTTATTATATTTGTCTTAAGTCTATATACATACCTACTAGTTGTTTGAGCTATTCTTTTATATACTTATGTTGAAAGGCAGGTCTGATATCTTGCAAATAAGCAGATTGCACTGCATTTGATTTGTTAAATCCCGTGACGGCCCAGTAAAATGTTATAGTCTCATTTTTTCTCACGAAATTCTTACTTGTCCTTACTCGGAGTTGTAGTAGTAATTTTATGACTCCAAATGCATATAAAGCTTGTGCTGCATCTGTACTCTCTCCGATCGTGTTCGAAATCGGTCATGTGGGCAACCTAATGAATAATGGTTATGTATGAGCTACAATTGATATTATTCTACCATCTATATATATTATTAACTTTTTATTGGCCCGACCTGGGATTTGAACCTAGGACCTCTCGTTCTACGGCCTTATATCTAGCCACTAGACGTTGAAGGCACATTTTTACTTCAAGGATTCAACGAGATACTTTTTTTATTGACTTACAGTTTAATAAGGACATTCGATTGCCGGGTGCATTTTTTCACATTCAACATAAATATATGAAGTTCGAGATAATTTCTTATTTTTCTTACCCTTATTAAATCTAATTTCAGCAATTGTGACTTGGTTTATAAAACCTCGTTATTTTTAAGAGTGTAAGAGTAATGAAACCATATTTTTTTTTCATAAAATTTTATTCTCTTTATTTCTTATTTTTAGAATTAAGAAAGTATTATTTTTAAGAGTAATTTAGTATTTGGTTCTCTTAAAAATATAAGAACTCATCTAATCATATGTTTATAAATCTTCTTAATTGACTGACTGACTGACATATCAACGCAAAGACGAAACTACTGGGGTAATTTTCAAAATGAAGATTTGCATAGGTAGGGTTCCTTTTACAAACTAGATTGGCACTAAGGACGGATTTTAAAAAAAATTGACGCCTGTCGCCTAATTACAGTGCAACTTCGATATAACAAATCGGAAGGGAACAATTAAATATTCGTTATATCAAGTAATTCGTTGAACTGAGGTTTGTTATGTTGAGGTTAGGTTGGTCTAAAGTTCGTTATAAAGAGGTAAAAAAATTAGTTTTGTTCACTTAGGCATTACGAACTTATCTTGTTATAACGAACAACTTTTACTAATAAATGATAACACATTTTTATCAAATTACTGCATGTATTTTCAATTTAAAAACAATTAGGTAGGTAACAAAAAAATTTATTTACATTAATAATCAAAATTAAATGCAGTATTTTCATTAATTTTAATCCGTATTTTCCGTTTAAATTGGTGGGAACTTTATATAAAGGTTTTGGGTTGACAAAATTCGTTATAAAGAGGTTGTTCGCAAAAAATGTTCGTAATGTAAAGGGATTTTTTATAATGACTCTTATGGACAATTCAAGGGGATTACGAAGAATTTGTTAAATCGAGGAAGTCGTTATATTGAGGTACGTTATATTAAGGTGCACTGTAGTCAGAAATAAAGGGGATGAAAGCTTGCGTGAAAATCCTTCAAAGCCTAGTTATCCTAAATACTAAAAGCGCTAAATCCTACGAACTATAAATAATGATGACACATCTAAATTAGAATGATAAAGATACCTTATTACTTTTAACAGTTGTTCTGTAATTAAATACAAATATTTTAAGTAGTCAATTAAAAAAAATCAGTTAAAAATAATTAAAAATAAATGGGTCTTTGTTATTGAAGTTAATTCTATTTTTGTTATTATTTTAAATTACCAGCCACGGCTGTGTCACAGTCAAGTTAAATTCATTAATCAATATATTTCCTTATGCACTTTTATTAAAGTATTACTAATTAATAAGTATTAACTTATGCTTAGGTGGCGGTGCGAGTACGACCGCTACGCGGCGATGAAGGTCCCCGTATCGTCCACGTGGTCAGCGATAAGGTGACCGCCCTATTTATACTAATATATAATAATTTACATAATATGCAATTAGTGATTTATATCTTATACATAATTCATCATTCATCACTGAGTTTTCACGTGCTTAAATTATTTTTATATTTGATGTTCGACATTGGAAATAAAACATCGTGAAATTTGCATGTGTCGGGTGAAATTCATGCATATCTATCAATCCGCAGTAATATCGTGAAGGAGTAAGCTCTAAACATTTTTACGAGAAGAGGGTGTTTTTACGATATTATATATTATTACTTTTATATCATATACATATATGTACATTTGAACAATACATTTTATTAAATTTTCTCATTTATTAAACCTGTATAAATAAATCTACCAAAACGATATCAAGACACTTACTCGAGTCGTTGATAAACACAGATGCTAGTCCTAGAAGAGGAGGCTGATGTGCGCCGTGATGTGCTGCGACAACGTCGTGTCAACGATAAACATTACGTATATGACCGCGTCTTCGGCGAGGATAGTACTCAAGTATGTCTATATCAGTAAATACACTAAATATCGTAAAACGTTTAAATAATCGTTTAAATTGTGTACCCACCCCATGCTACTCAGATTTTTTGTTAGAATTAAATATTTAAACATAAATAAACGATCTATATCTAGTTTGTTTGAATACTCAATATTTTTTAATAAAATATGATTGAAAAAGAATAGAAGATAATTTAATATACGGATTTATTCAGACTGAAATTTAATGTAACCATTTCCAGTATCTGTTTTTTTTGTTTAGTCGTATTGAGCAGTTTTTAAGAATTTAATTTGAAAATTGTATAAAAAATAGCAATATACAGCATAGTTTGTATTCATCCATTATAAGTACGGATGCCGTTGAAAAAGAATAATAATTAAATTTGCAGAAAATTATTTGTGAATTAATAAATGTTTTCCTATAAAGCTGTTCAATTTATAGATTTCGACGGTTCTATTTTTAAGGGATAATAAATTATATATAAGGTTTTAATTGAAAAATAAAATGACCTTATCGATTATTCTTATGTACCTATAGAAAAACTAATATGAAGCTTGCAATTTATGTATATGTTGGATTAACACTGTTTATTATTTTTTGTAAAAGGAGGATGTTTATGAAGTCATATGTGCGCCTCTGGTTGGCGATACACTTCGCGGCATAGCAGGAGCGATCTTCGCTTATGGAGCAACTGGAGCTGGCAAAACACACACGATGAGCGGTCTAATGTCCAGAGCTCTTAACCATCTCTTTACATCGATTTCGGAAAGCGATGACCCTGACTCTTACGACGTGAGTTTATTTAATAACCTTGTCATAGAATGTCTTTAGTCTTGTCACAGATTATTTATCAGCACGTTTTTGTTTTATCATTACCGAAATAAATACATATACAGTGTGCTTAATAATTTAAAATTACGTATGTAAAACACAAATTGTTTTTTGTTATTGTTATAGTTGTAGTTCATCAGACGCCAATAACTCTAGGCCTCTGTTCAACCAACCCTCAGCAAAATATTTGAAAAAATACATTTTAAGTTCAATTTTCTCATTTATTAAACCTCTATAAAAATATCTTAAATCAATTACTAGCATACTTACTACTTTAACATGTCTGACTATTTTCAACATGAAATTCTGATACGGAAATTATTTCACTATGGAATTAAAGATTGATCCTTTGATTTTTTATTTTAACAATAGAATTCGGAATGACAGAAGAAGAAAGATCAATTCTCGTGTTTCTTCCAATCGTTATATACATCAATGGTTTGCCCTTTCTTGTAACGAACAAACATGATATATTATTGTTTGCTGATATTGATACTTCATTAGTTAAAATTAAAAGAAAACAGTACAGTATGATAATATAAATGATGCTATCTCAGATATAGTACATTGGATTAGGGTAAATAACGTTATCTTAAAATAATAAAAAAAAAAGTTGTAAAAGGGTCATGCCAGGATTTGTTTGAACTCTGGTCCCATCCACGTGTAATACATCGTTGGATTGGTATCTTTAAGCTGAACGCTAAGAAACGAAAAGTTACTATACCAGGTAAAGACTATTGGAGGGTGGGACCAAAATTTGCATGCTCCTTTAACACACCAAGTGTGAAAAATGTTGCAAAATACCGATTCTTCGCAGGTCAGGATATTTTCTTTTCCGAACCTGGTGGTAGTTTTAACTTTGACAAATAATTAGTAAGTGTAGTGCTTCTATGTTGAATAATATCACTCTCAAGTTATTTTCACAATAGATTCCAGTTTCAGGGATCTTCATGGTGGCTATGCATACCTAAGTATTTGTAATTTACAATATAGCTTTTTAATATTATTATTTTTTAAATTATCTATCTAAACTTTGTAGATAAATCCCAATCGCATTTTAATATTTAACCAACTTATATTTTATATAAATTCAGAAATGATATAACAATTTTAGGCATATTTCATAAAGAATAAAATTGCAAGAACGCTTTGCAATAGAATAGTTTCGAATTATTATTAAGATGTTTAAGAAATAAGAAGAAAAAGCTGTGCATTGTGGACAGTTTTGGCTGGGAATTAATTTCCTTATAACATGAATTATTATGTTGCTTATTATAAAACGAAAATATTTCGCAATACGATCGGGCGACTAAGTTGTATACTTAAATCTTTTCGTTTATCAGCTACGGTTCATACTTTTATTAGGCTCTACAATTACAATTCTTTAAAAATTATACCTCAAAAGTCAAACTCGTGTTTGTAAACAGAGGACTAATCATTGATAGTGTTAATTTTTTTACTTTTTATATCATTATTTATAACTCATAAGATACTCTTTTTGATGTAGGTACGTAATTTTCGCACTTTGTCATTATTTGCAAAGCGAGGTCGTTCTACTCCGTGCCACTGTTATTAATACTACTATAGCCTCGAATCGGCCTATTGACTCTACATTTTATGTATACTACATGTTTTTTTTAATTTAATTGTTTCTTTGTTATGTTTATCTATTCAATATAAATATAATTTAAAAAATATGGGATTAGTTGTTACTTTAAAATGTTCATTTATTTATACTAAGTACACTGACAATACGCATCTTAAAACATTATAATTAAGAAACATTCGCCGGTATATTACCTTTATTACGTGCATGTCTATAACCAGCGTAAAACATAATGTTAATGGACCTAATAAACATTTTTTTAAATGAATTTCGGTTTATTGTAGTATAGTACATTATTATTTAAAGTTTTAGTCAGTTATAAATCGTGAGACATAGTTTAGTTGCATTAATGTATTCTAAAAATAAATTTGCCAACACTTATAATGTTTGTATGCATTTGATTTACTTAAAATATTAGTTTAGTTACGTAGTGATCTGCGTGCTGCATTATTTAACTTAGTATTGAAAATAATCATGCAAAAATACTAAATAGACTCTTTAATAAAATATAACATATTTTTTTATTTACATTATACATATTACATATTATACATATTACATATCTTAGATTCATATTTTTTTTTTTTTTTTTTTAGGTTAAGTACTAACATAGACATTTAAGTTTTTTTTTTTGTATTACTAACAAAAATGAGTCAATGATACTCGAAATAAATATTATTATTATTATTATTATTATTTACATCTTCCTAATTGTGTAAGCGCGTAACTCATAATATAAATCTAATTTTATTTAAATCATAAAATGCCGAGTCTTGAACGTCCGGAAATTTTGGCATCGCTGCTTCGTTAGTGCTTACGATATAATGTTACGGTTTAACTAATTTATAATAGGTTGTTAATTTTTCTAAAGTACTTAATTAAAAATAATACAACACTAATTCGTTTATATTAATATAAGAATTGCGTGATTAATATTGACATTAAAATGAATACTATGATGGAGTTTTTTAAGCTTTTTTTCTTAGACAGAAATCGTATAATTGTTTTTATATTGTTCTTAATTTAAAACATTGAGTAAAGTAAACAAACCGTAGACAAATTGCATGCGATTTTCTAATTGTCCTGCTGTATTACGCACTTTAAACAGTTCTTGATTATTTTATCTTTATTTATATGACAACAATTCCACTTAACTAGTTATAATCACATTAATTTAACCTTCGAAGTTCCGATTACATACTTCGTGGACATTGAAAAAGCCATTTTTTCGCGAATCCATAGTGAATATCATAGATTATTCAAGACTTCGACCAATGATATCACGTCAATTGATATCGGTGTCAAAGTTGTTTACTTGGGTTTACTTCTCTTGTGGTTGGAATAGGCTTTAAAGAGTTAATTGATATATTTAATACAATCCAATGTAAGGTTCGAATACCATGATTCATATCGAATAGTGTGTGTTGTGTTGGTGTTGCTACATTAGGGTGGCAACCCTCTAACAGGCGTACTATCTACAGGTTCAAGGTCATTGCCACTTATGTACGCGTTACTTGTGTGATTGACACATGAAAGTACATATTATATTAGTTAGAACGTGACAACGTGACGTGACTGTCACCGCTTATAACAATATATTATTTGATATAATTATTTGATTATACATATATATAATCTATCGTTAAATCCTGGTATCGAAAGTATTTATTTAAATGTCAAAGAAATAATTTGGACCAAATGAAAAATAATTTGGATTAAGTCTTAAGTCTGCCTAATATATTTTTATGCAGTGTAGAAACTGCGCTGACCACAGAGATTTTTAATTTTTCATATTTTAGTTTTTAATTTAAATATATACCTACTAGTTTCCGCCAGCGGCTTCGTCCGCGTATGAGTACGGGTGGGGAAAGGGCGATCGGTGTCAGATGTAAGGTAAAAGTTGCCTATGTGCTTTGCTATACCATATAAATGCAAATTTCATAATAAATGTTTCAATAGCTTAGTCTTCAGAGCGTAGCAGACAGGCGGACAGAAAGACGGACAAAGCTATTTTCGCATTTATAATATTCGTATATAATGTAGCTCACATTAAGCTGTTTTATTATCCATATTCAGCATGTAGGCCACCACCAAGATGGATTTTTCTTGTTTTAAGCCAGATTTTGTGTTTTAATTTATAATCTGTATTATGTTGCAGCTGACACAATTTTAGAAAGTAATGACGTAGAACTTTATAAGCTATTTCTTGAAGTTTTATATAATTACTTTTAATTAGCTGGCTAATAGCTAATTTTACACAAGTGACCATTATATTTTCCATAATTACTGTGGCCACAAAAATTAAAATGTTCTGTATTTAAAATTCTAAACAATTTGACAACCCAACAACATTTTTTTATACAATTTTATGTTTTGTCTGAAAAATTCTTTATTATTGTTATCATTTAACTCAATAACGTTACGTTATACATCATTTGTTATTATTGATTTTCTAGAAGATAACTAAAACCTTATTTAGTCAAATCTTTTGACATTATAAAGGCTAATGGAGTCAAGAGGCTATGTTAAATATTCATGGCCATTTTCTTCACACGAGCTACTCCATTAATGTTTAACACGAACGATGAATTACTAGGTACTATGAATAACATTTTTCGATTCGAAATAATAAATAATATGATTTCAAATTCAAACCACTAAACACCATGTGGTTGAAATTACCCTTTAAGCATTACCTATTTGGGTGTGTGAGGAAAGTAAAAGTGAATTTTAAAGCAGTTTCTCCAGAATCTTAACAAATTAAAGCGTTTTGCACATACACTTCGTACTAATGAAGATACTGTCTGAGTAATGAGTTTTTGTTTGTATTAAATAAAGCGTTTCTTGAATTTTTTTCAATGTCAGCGTTACGTTTACTAATTATTTCGCGTTCACCGTTTTTCTCTTAGTTAATCTTAGTTTTTTTATAATTTATTACTCTGACGTGTTTATGTGATTTTATTTGATAAAGAGTTTTCTAACCATTATAAATTATGAATTATTATGTAACGTAATTATTATCGAATGATTGCAGTATTTTTCATAGAATGAACTTAAAAATAAATGTTCATTCTGTATATTTATTTTGTAAATGATATACCCAAGTTTCTTTAAAATGTACATTTGATTCACATGTAGATAATCTACAAATATGGACTCACACAAACACTATCATGGGTTCAAATCTTGACAAGTTTACTAGTTTACCGAGTTATATGTGCGTAATTTCATAATTTATCTACCTCATACTCATACACATACTTTACCGACTAAGGAATAAATCAGCCAATGAAATAAGCTCCAAAGTGTATCCTTACCAAGAGTCCTTTACTAAGCTGTAGGACATTTACGGGGTAATACATTTACTTCCAAGGTTATAGTTTTACGATAATTGAGTGAAGCTTACGAGTTATTAGTTGTTAATATTTAATTCAACGTACGTTTGGCAGGTCTGATGGTAATATAAGCTTTTTAATATTTCAAAGGTTGAGAACATTATGCTAGATCAATCATCCATTAAAAGTATGCCCGTCACACATGATTGAGAGAACAATTTAAAGTTTTATATAGATTATAAAGAAAGAAATTTAAATGTTTAGATTACTAGACTGAACGGCCCTGGGTTGGAACCACCTACTGTCACTTATTCTAGCGACAAATGTCAATAGTTTGTAATAATGTATTACGGTTTAAAAGGTGAGCTTACAACAGTTATTACAGGCGCAATGAGCATTGACGGGATAAGAAATGGTATAATTCTTGAATTACAAACATATTTTAAATAATATTAGCTATTGAACAAGATAATGCAACTATATGGTATTACTTACATGCCGTTACTCATTTCACTGAAGCCTTTTCAAATCCAAATTTACCATTAGCCTCATTGGTCAGGTAACTGACTTTAGGATGCAAATCAGTCACTTCCTTGTAGTGCATCTGTATTATTCTTCCTAAGACTTCGTAGTGCTTGCCTTCGTCTGCTTTACGGTTTAGTGTAGACCGTACATACCACGCATATGCATACCACGGACGCGCAGTAGCCGGGTGAGCAGAAATTGAGGAGAGGCGGAGGGATCTTGTTATTGAGCTCAATAGGATGTTACAACTTATTGCCAAATAGGGTTCTGATAAACTTGTTGAATTTATTGCCAAGAATACATAGGTATGTGCTTTCACACTGAGAAAGTTACTATTTTCCCCTTTTTTCTTCTCTCGTCATATCGCTAAATCGCCATGCTGGGGATTAATGTTTGGTGCGACCTCAATCCAAGTTCTCGGAGAACTCCGAGTTCCGAACAAGCTTTGATGTGATTTGTAGAATAATAATACATAACCGAAGCTAATACATAATGGAGGCTTAGTGTTATAATAATACGATAACTATGGCATATAATAGGTGGTAAAGAAAAAGTACTGAATTTTTTGCCGATACTTCTCTGTAGAACCTATTTTTTTAACGGATATAATCTTTCAAATTACAAGTCGAAGGTCTTGTAAAACCTTAGTTAAATAAAATAGATTGATTTAATATTATAATTATGTATATTTACATATATATACTGTAATTATCACAAAATAATATTGCTACAAAAAGAATAATTAAGAAAAAGTGAATAAACCAATAATAAAATAGCATCTTTACTAATGTAATACACATTTAACATTTTGTAAAATTCGATGGAATTGATTTCATAATCGTAATGTTTTAACAATGTATGATAAGCAACAACAGATAGATTGAAAATGAATAAAACTATATACATAGTGACCTTGTTATAAGTTCCAAAACATAGGTAAAATAAAAAAAATATATTTTGAACTAAAAACTTCTTCATTAATTTGGCTAAAAGCAATGCACATAAAGTTTGTGACATAAAACATGGATAATGAAGGAAATCATTGTAGTAATCGATCGTGGTGATGTTATCATGATAATATAAGTGGTTTTGATTAGATTACTGTTTTTTGTAGTTTTACGTACGATTATTCTTAATATATATTTTATATATCGTTAGTTACTTTTTCAAGCGTTACACTTTTATCTTCAGAAGAATAATGGAATAGATGAATGGTCAACGTGGTGTGATACCATCCGTTAACTTGATGGTGGTAGTGGGCGGCATAATTTCCATCTGATAACGTTTTGCTGGTTTACGCCATTGTTCATAACTACACCGCATTATTAAATAACTAACTGCAGAATGCTTCAACTTTATTAAGTCTTTTCTTATTGTTTCTTCATAACTAGAAGTTTATAAAATAACGCTTATTATATATATTTTTATAGTCTATAATTAATAATTCGTTGTTTATAATTGAATAATTCGTTTTTGAGTCTATATTGTAAATATATCAATTTAGTACCGAAAAACCAAAAATGTTATTTTGTTCTTAACTTATGTTTTTTTTTGAAAGGATAAACAAGATTTATGAGAGAAATATATTTAACAATTGTATGCATATTATTACACTAACAAAATAATTCATAGGTTATAGTAGATATTAGGTTAAAATTTAACAAACAACAAAGACATGTACCTGCCATTGATGTTTCAAAGACAAGGCTAGAGGGATCATTAGTCATCGGTCTTTAGTCAACATTTTTTTACGCATACGAGCCACCACATCAGCCATTCACATATTGATTTAGCGTTTTTAATTTACCCGAAGCAAACAAACATTAATTTCAGGCTGTAAAAGGGATTCCTTGAATTTTAAACATTTTTCGTACTGGTAGTCGTACGTCGAAATTTTTTTAAGCGTTTTTTATTCTAGGTTATACTTATATCAATATAGGTACGAAAAATTGGAAAATAATAGTTGGATTGCTTCATATTTATGTTAAAATATTGATTATGAAAGAACATCACAAGACACATACTGAGCTTTCAATAAATAGAGAAAGATTAAATTAATTAAACACGTCGGAACGGAAATCGTATGGCAGGTTATTTTTGTCGTTTAAAATAGTATGTATATTATTTACCCGGGATCTATTTTAAATTACGTTAAGGGATTAATTAAACAGAGTTAAAAATAGCTAAATGCATTTATCATAGCTGCTGTGGCAATTTTTTACTATTAAGTAATTATTTACACCGTATAAATTTAAAAATAAAAGTGTCATTAAATAATATTGCTCTAACAATACCGGAGTTAAGTGTTGATTGGTAAATTTTTATCACCTTTTGACCTTGTGCTCGTTTAAATAAAATAGTATATTTTTGTTAGGAAATTAAGAGTAAGCGCACCCCGTCCTCAGGGGAGAGGGGTGAGAGAGGTATATAATAATGTATTATGGCTTTTAATTTTAAACGAATTTAACATAAAGAATAACCTAACAAACCAAGGCCATGAATATTTTCTGTTCGTTTATTTAAATCAATAACATTGGGTTATATAGAATAATACGTGCACCTCGACTTAGATGTGCACGTTTTAAATTTCAAAATAGACTAATCTACGCGATTGAAACATTATCTATAATCTATGAATATTATATTTACAGGTAAAACTTTCCTATATCGAGATCTACAATGAAAATATTCGCGATTTATTAAACCCCAGCGCAGGACCTCTTGAGCTACGCGATGAAGGTGGCAACGGACCACCTGTTGTTGCAGGATTAAGCGAGGTAAGAACTGAATTATTTCATCAGAGATTCATGTATTTACTTGGAAAACCTTGTATTTAAAACACATGTCAATAAAATGAGTAATAAATTATTGTCGGCGTGATGCATACAGTATTGTTACTAATAACAATCGGTTTTACTTTTAACAATATTTAAACATATAAATAACTTAATATATACATCTATATCTATAAAAATAAATGAAATCGGATTGTCTGTCTGTAATTTCAAAACAACTGTCTCTTTTTAAGTAACATGGCTGTTTGCGAGTAATCAAAATCAAAACAACTTTTTTATAATTTTAATTTAACGCTGCTACCTAATATTAGTTAAGTTAGGCTGCTAACCTAAGATTAAATATTTTGTTTCGTGTATAATTCAGATTTCTGATAGGCATTATGTGCGTTAAAATGGCAGATTTTGAAGGACTTTCGTCACTGAAGTCCTCGCTGGTGTTGTCGCGGGTTTGCTAGTATTAAAATATATATTATACATATGCATTTGTGTTAAAAATAAATAATTTTGATGTATATCGACCCTTGGTATTGGAAAAACAGTAGATAGCGTGATGTGAATAATAGCGTGTTGTAGAATATTTGTTGTACATCGTGTAAATCACGATCACGTCACACACAGTGATTGGATCTTTTTCTAAAACAATTTTACTGTGTGTTCATAAACACTATTTTTACCTAGCCCGATCTAGAAGGGAGTTATATTTTTGAGACGCTCTGTAGTCACTTACGTTATTATCGATAAATGTCTTAAGTAACGAGTACAATACTTAATTAATGAATAACAAATGAAAATTAGTTGTTGTTTTATATTATTCGTCTTAAATTGCGGGAGTGACGATTGATTATTTGGTATAAAGCGTATAAAGCGGCATGAAATACCAAACTAAGTTAGATAACCTTGAAAAAGAAACCAAAAATCAACAATCAGTTATACAAAACTTACAAAATAGACTAGAGAACATGGACCAGCAAAACAGATGTAATAATATAGAAATTCAAAACTTACCAGAACACAGGAATGAAAATTTGATAACAACTATAATGCAAATAGCCAAAACAGTGTCGTGTAACATCTTGGAAGACGACATAGTTCAATGCACTAGAGTTGCAAAAATTAATAACAACAACAAAAGACCGCGTTCTATAGTAATAAAATTCGCAACACCAAGGCTGAGAGACACTATGTTAGCTCACGTAATTAAGTTCAACAAAATAAACCAGCAAGATGAAATCAACACTAGTCACATCGGGCTGGCAGGAGACAAGAAACCTATTTACATTATGGAACACCTGTCACCTGCAAATGAGGCATTACATGCGGCGACCAGGTTAAAAACTAAGGAAAAACGCTACCGTTTTGTTTGGGTTAGGCAAGGAAAAATATTCGTGCGGAAATCGGAAACGACGGAATGCATATGGATAAAAAACCAATCAACTTTAGATAAGTTAGAATAAGACAGGAGATGTTCAATGCATGATAGGCAAGAGAAAACTCATAAAATTCTTTCCGTTATCTATATATTACCAAAACGTTCGAGGGCTTCGTACAAAAACACATGAGTTTCTATGTAACCTTCTGAGCTGTAACCATGATATTGTAATACTCACAGAGACTTGGCTAAACAACCAAATCAACGACTCCGAATTGTTTGATAACCGGTATATTGTCTACAGAAAAGATAGAGAAAATTCAATCTTTCATAAAAATAAAGAAGGAGGTGGTGTATTAGTGGCAGTTTTGAAAAAAATTAACTCGTACAGACTAAAAACATATGAAAGTAATTGTGAGGAATTATGGGTAAGAGTTCAAACAGCGAATAGTAGCTGCTATGGAATTAACATATGTGCGATTTACCTTCCTCCTCCTGTAAAAAATGAGGTTCTTACTCATTTCATAGAAAATTACAACAGGATCTCCGAAATCATTAAAAATGTTGTCGTCGTCGGTGATTTTAATCTAAGCTGCATAAAATGGTCTCCAAACGAAACGGACGTCACCTACATTAATAAAAACAACGTAAATGTAGCGAAGGAATTTGTAAATTATGTATGTCTTAACAATTTTACTCAACACAACAATGTTAGCAACTGCAATGATAGAATACTAGATTTAGTTTTGAGCGATAACAATAACATTAAAGTGTCGCAGAATTTCATACCTCTGGTACCAGCCGATCAATTTCATCCACCGCTAGAGATATTTATTCATAATAACACGTCATCCAAAGGAATTTATAATAACACAGAGAAAATAAGAATGAATTTTTTCAAGGCAGATTATGATAAAATAAACAGTGCACTGGATGAAGTTGACTGGCTGCATGAATTCAAAAATTGCAGTACAGTTAACGAAATGGTCGATATCTTTTACCGCAGACTACATGAAATAATAAATAAATATGTACCTAAATGTAAATCCTAGGGCAACAAGCACCCACCGTGGTTTACAAGATGCCTTATCAAAATGATAGAAGAAAAACATAAGCTACTAAAAAAAATCAGATTATACGGGAATCCATTAGATGAAATATCATTGCAAATATTAAGTAAACGTTGTAGGGTGCAATCAAAGGAATGCTATAATAATTACATTAAAAATATTGAAGATTGTATAGGCAGGAATCCAAAATACTTTTGGATTTAAAAAAAAAAAAAAATATAATAGTTATCCTAATAATATGTACATGCAGGGTAAAAATGTAGAGGGAGAAATCAAAATCTGTAACGCGTTTGTGTCGCATTTTTCAGCAGTATATAACTATCACACACCACCATCGAAGAGCGAGGGCCTGACTTGATGGGCACATCTCTTCTGAGCAATTTGCATATTGAAAGAAAATCAATAAAGCATTATTTAAATAGTCTTAAAGTAAGCAAAAGCACAGGCTCAGATGACATCCCACCTATATTCCTGAAGAGATGTGCTAATCAATTAAGTTGTCCGTTATGCTTAATATTTAACATGAGTCTGCAAACAGGAACATTTCCCTTGAAATGGAAAGTTGCGAAGGTTGTCCCAATCCACAAATCAGGTGATGTAGATATAATTGAAAATTATTGGCCAATATCTATTTTACCAGTAATTGCCAAAACTTTCGAAGCCATTGTTCTTCCGCACCTTACTTTTTATTTTAAGCAACACCAAAACAATAATTAACATGGTTTTGTAAAAGGCAGATCGACAAACACTAATCTGGTGGCATATGTAGACCGTATTATGATGTTAATGGACGATCAAATACAAGTCGATGCTATCTACACAGACTTTTCGAAAGCCTTCGACAGAGTATGTCATGATACACTATTAAAAAAACTATACAGTTTTGGAATAGTTGGTTCTTTACTCTATTGGCTTAAATCGTATTTAAACGATCGTACACAATACGTTGTTGTAAGTGGTTTTCGATCTGGGGGAACCCCAGAACTGACTCTGTAAGAGATTACAGAGTCAGTTCTGGGGTTCCCCAAGGGTCACATCTAGGTCCATGGCTTTTCAATGTTTTCATAAGGGATGTATCCAACACAATCAAGCATAGTGAAATTTTCCTTTTTGCAGATGATTTGAAACTTATTAAACCAATTAAAAGTAATTTAGATTCTGTACACCTTCAAGAAGATTTAAACGCTTTACATAAGTGGTGTGAAATGAACAAAATGATAATGAATCCCGAAAAATGTTTTCATATAAAGTTCACCCGCAATAAAAAAAACCTTCCATCAGATTATTACATTCAGGGATGCATTTTAAAAGAAGTTACACAAATTCGGGATCTGGGTGACATTTTAGATTCAAAGCTAACTTTTTTGTCGCATTTAGATAACATCACTGCAAAAGCGTCAAGAAATTTTGGTTTTTTAATTAGAAATGCCAAAATATTTAAAAACGCGTCAACAAAAATAATGTTATACAATGTATATGTGCGCAGTATTCTAGAGTATTGTAGTACAGTATGGTCGCCACATTATAACGTGAATCAACTTAAAATTGAGAGAGTACAGAAAAGATTTTTGCGTCATTTAACTTTTTCATGTGAAGGTTCAAAACAAAATTATAATTACAAAGATCAATTATCATTTTATAACATGTTTTTTATAACACCTTTCAAGTCGTAGAATTCTATTGGATCTTTTGTTCTTGTACAAAATAGTCAGAAATAAAATCGACTGCCCTCAAATTCTCAGGGGAATAAATTTCAATGTGCCTAGGAAAGTATGTCCACGTTATCCAATAAGTGTATTTTACATTAGACCATCTAAAACTAAACTAGGACAAAATGCACCTCTTGTAAGATTAGGTAAAACATATAATAAATACTCAATGTCACTTGACATATTTGAGGACTCCATTAATAAATACAAAAAATATATTCTGGAGTTATTATTAGAATCTTAACTACAAAATAAAACATATGTTGTAAGCATGTAAATTTAAGAAAATAATGAAAAAATGTATTCAATGTTATTATTCATTTTTTATTTTTATACTTAAATTTCGATTTTTTTAATTAATTACTATTTATTGTTTTCTTATTTAAATTATTTTGTTATATGTTATTAATGTGATAAATGATATGAGTGTACTAATTTATAATATTTTTTTAGCTTTATTTTCAATGTTATTAATTATTATTATTAATTTAAATTAATTTATTTTTAAATCTTTTAATTTTCTATACAAATGTGGTTAGCAATTGTTAGTATTTCAGTATTATAAAAATATTGCTTATGTTGTAATCTGTCTTAAGTAATACAAAAAAAAAATATTGTACCTAAGAATGCATGTTGTGGCCTAAAATAGTCGCACATTTTATATAAGTTTCAATGTGTTTTTATTATTACATGTGTAAGTGTTGTGACTGCTGATGGTCCATAATAGAATAAAATAAAATAAAACTTATAATTAAACCATCGTATTGAATTTCCAATAGAACATAAACATAAGTAATATCATAAGTAGAAAAAAAGTTTATTTGTTTTACATTACATCTGTTATTTGCGAGCAAACCGTAGCATACTCAAGCTTGAAGGTGAACCCAAAGAAAAAATTATGGACGGGCGACCAATCAACATCTAGATCAGTTTTCTAGGAAACAGCTGTCTCTAAGGAGTTCCATACTCTTGTCGATCTTAATAGAGTCATTCGAGCGAAGGAGCTGCAATGCCACAAAACGCGTCAGCTGGTGATAGATATCGGTCGTTGTCTTTCGTCGTCGTCGGCAAAACGATTATTGCTCACAATGGACAGTCATAATTGTATTCTTTTTGGAAAAGTCATGTACACCTATGCGGTACTTTTTGTTATAATCTTTGAAATGTGTGTTTTTGTGTTTGCTATTGTATAAATACTGAATTTTTAGACTACCTCAAAATAATTATAAACAAAGGAATATATACATATAGCTAGAATATATATAATATCTCAGATGAACCACAACATGTATCTGAATGATTGTCTATGCGTTTGTGGTCAAGATACATACTAGATCTGTTTCAATCGAGGGCCTACATATTTTATCAAATATTTTACTGGTTGCTCTTTGTTGAACCGTTAATATATAATTGATATGTTGTTTAATATTTCTTTGTTCTATACATGAATGTCTACATAGATAATTAATTTTATTAAGTCCATAGAGTTCATTCAGATAAAATGTTGGTTGATTTACATATTACAACAAAGACGTTCTTTATACGCCGCAAACCATAAATAGGATCTAAGATTATATATCTCTTGTGCTTGTTACGTATTAAATTGGTTAACTCTTCAAACCGGAATACAATAATAAATAAATAGTATATTTACTTAGAAGTGGACCGGATGGTATAAACTCCCGATGACTAAAATATATAATATATTTAAGCAACCTAGAATATCTGTAATTCACTTATTATGATTGTGCACGATGTAATTAAAGAAATTTATACTAAATTAAATACAACTCCTCTTACAACTTGGGTTCTTACAAACGAGGCTTGCGGGCCGGCAGGGCAAGGCCGGCTAGTGCAAAACATTCTTCTCGACTGTACTGGCCGTCGGCGTCGACGCGTTTGGACTCTACTACCACTTACCATAAGGTGGTAGAGTCATTTGCCTTCCCGGCAAATATAAGAAAATAAAATACTCTTTCCTTTATCCGAAAATAAGCGTATTTAATATTAATTTAGTTATTTTTAAATTGTAAAAACTTTTTAATTACCCAGGTACGTGCCCTTGATGCATCTCATGTTGCCGAGCTCCTAGCCAGAGGCGATCGTTCAAGAACCGCTGAACCAACTTACGCAAATCAACATTCTTCGAGAGGACATGCTCTACTTAGGTATAACCTATCTAAACTGTATCTAACTGTAAAAAGTAATAACTCTTTTTTCTAACTTTGCACAACTATTTTGACGTGAGTAAGAGTGTTTTTAGTGGCCAATCGATTAACGTTATACTAATAGTGTTATACTGTTCTTATCATTAGCTGATATGCAGCATGAATTTGAAGACCCTGATCTCTGCAACCTTATTAGAATCTCTGTCTATATATTTTTACCTATGATGGTGTAAAATAGACATAAGTCTAATAATTTATATAATTAGTTTCGAATGAAAGTTGTTCAAATTACGATTGTTTAATGCGATGTTCCTATTCATTTATTTTCATAGCGTATCGGTGAGCAAGACAGTGTCAAATGGTATTCAACGTGGGCGGTTATTTCTCATCGATTTAGCGGGATCCGAGCGTGCTGGTTTACGAGCACGGCGGCTTGAGGGCGCTCACATCAATCGGTCTCTGCTTGCGCTTGGCAACTGCATCATGGCGCTCTCGGGAGGTGCCAGGTAATAAGTTGGTTGTATAGTGGACGCCCTTTGTGTTTGTTTTGTTTTAAGTAGTTTGATTGAACGCCACAAGGTCTAGGTAAGACTAGGTTACTTCTTTAAAAAAGCATGTCACGCTAGGTTTGGCTTTGATCACAAATATTATTTCTAAGACAGGACTGGATCGGTTTGATTGCGGTCTTGGCCAATTGGAACCCTTTTTATCACAACTAGCTCACAATACCATAATTTTAGAAAAAAAAATGCAATATTAAGTAGGTAACATAAATTCATGTTTTATTTAATTACATAAAAAATACTTCTGGTTTTGGTTTGGTTTTAACGAAATCATTTTACATATGAAATATGTCAGTTATTATATTAATGGCAAAAGGTTCAGGGTCGTAATAAAATAATCCTTCTGAAGTATTTCAGGGTAACGTTATACTAATATTTTTCTCAGGTACGTTAATTACCGTGATTCGAAGCTAACGCGGTTGCTGCGCGAGGTGTTGGGCGGGCGCTGTCGCACGGCCATGGTGGCGCACGTGTCCCCCGCGGCGACGCACCGCGACACCACACGTTCCACGCTGCACTATGCACAACGCGCCTCTGCGATCACAAACAAGGTTCATCAATACATGTCAAACATATGTACCTATATGTATAATAAGTTCTCAACTATGGTTATTGTATGTATCTATATATTTATTTATTTTTACTTGTAATCAGCGTTACAAAAATGGTTGTACAGTTATTACTTATTACTGAAGTAAGGCCATAAAGACAATATAGAATATGTAGTAAAGACATATTATAAGTGTTAATATTTACAGAAAAAAAAACATAAAAACATTCTTGTTTAATATTAATGCGAGATAATCGTATGTATCGTTTGTGTGTGTATGTGTGTGTGTGTGTCGTTATTCACTATATTTTTTACTGTATTTTTATGAATTTGAATTATTTCTCTTTTCAATCGCATTTTGGATAAGTGGAAAAAGTAAAGATCAGAATAAAATTTGTTATAAGTTCGTGCCAGACGTTGTATGATGGAATTTTATAAATGTAAATAAAAATATATGTAAATTGTAAACAATTTATTTTCAGGTTGAACGTGAACTCATCGAAACTCCGATGCATTTATCACAATATCGTAATGTTATTCATGAGCTGAGAGATGAAATTGCGCGGCTTAAAACTAAAATGAAAGATGATCGTTCAAAGTAGGTTTCTCATACCGTAATTTTATATACCGTATTTTCTCATAATTTTATTCTTTTGTTATTTGAAGTTCTGGTTTTTTTAATTATTTGTCCTAATTTAATAAAAGTAACATTGTCTGTTCACAATTTTATCAGCAGAAGTAGAGATGAACAACAGAAAATCAACGAAGCGTTATCTAAAGAAGAATCTGAAGAGAAGTCAGCGCATTTAAAATCTCTTCGCGAGTCGATCGTGTCTACGTTCAAACAACAGATGAGATTGAGGAGACGGTTGATGGAGTTGGACAGTCACTTGTTGGGACTTGCGCTGGATGCCGAGAGACAGCACGCGGCTATCTCACACTGGGAGGCTCGTTTCAATAGACTCTATAAGCCTATTAGTTTCACTGGCTCAAGGCTGAGCACGCAGCAAAGTTATAGGTATTTATACAGAAGATTAAGATAAATAATAAAAAATATTTTGTACTTATACATGTACAGAAGTAGTATACTTTTAGTTTCGAATGATCATACAATGAACAAAATAAAAAATCGTTATTATATGTGTAAGAGATAATTTGATGGATCAAACAAAAAAAAAATATAGATACTGTATTTTCTGATTATTTATCGTTGCTTTACGATTTTTGTCGTGCCAGAGGAGGCACAGGGGCTTCAAGCACCAGCAGCGGATCCGAGCGCGCAGAGGCGGAGGTGGCCGTGGAGCAGGCGTGGGCTGAGCTGGCGGCCGTCGAGCGCGAGCAGGAAACGGCGCGTGCAGAGCGACTGCGCATCGAGCGGCAGCTGGAGCAGGTGCGGCTGCGGGGAGCGCAGCTCGAACAGGTGATTCGCCAGTGAAGGCCACTCACACACTACCTCCTCGAGATGTAATAAAATATTCTTGACACATCATCATCATTTCTTTGTGATATTTTAATAGCCTTTTACTGGTCGTAGGGCTTTGTGCAAGCTCGTCTGGGTAGGTACCACCCACTCATCAGATATTCTACCGCAAAACAGCAGTACTTGGTGTTGTTGTGTTCCGGTTTGAAGGGTGAGTGAGCCAGTGTAATTACAGGCACAAGGGACATAAAATCTTAGTTCCCAAGGTTGGTGGCGCATTGGCGATGTAAGCGATGGTTAATATTTCTTGTGGTGCCAATGTCTAAGGGCGTTGGTGACCACTTACTATCAGGTGGCCCATATGCTCGTCCGCCTTCCTATTCTATAAAAAAAGCCTTTTTTAGTAAAATTAAAGATTTAATCTGATTAAGCGTAGTTTATTATTATTTTATCAACTATTTATTTATCAATCGATATTCGAGTTTTTGTGAAACGGAAAATCTTCTTCTAATTTACCTCTCCTTTCCGACTGGCCACGGTCAGCGTGCAGTGCGATAATCATTAAACTTGGAGCAGGAGCTGCCGGCGCACATCGAGAGTGGTCCGGAGCGGGAGGTGCTGTCGCTGGTGTGCCGCGTGCACGAGCTGGAGGCGGACAAGTTGGCGCTGCAGGGCGAGCGCGCGGCGCGGGCGCACGAGCTGCGCCGGCGGGACCTCGCGCTGCAGCGGCGGGACGCGCAGCGGCGACTCACCGACGAGATCATCACGAGACAGCGACGAGCGCTCGAAGGTGGCCGATAATTGTGCTTGAATACTTCATGTAGCCGGTATAAGCTATAAACTGATTCAAATAAATATATTTATTTGAAAAGTATGTAAATTAATTTTAAAAAATTGACTGGCAGGCATATATTTACGTGCAAAGGATTTACTATATAAACTTTATTTTGGACATGTCTCTAAAATACTGTATAGATATATTTAAATAAATTATCTAAATCATAAGTCATAAATCAATACGACTCAGCATTCCGCGCGAGTTTTTTTTAATTACGGAACAATAATTAATAATAAGATATTATTGAAATATAAATTACAGACATTTACTAAAAATAATTCTTTCTTTCTCCACATATATTAGGGGAAGGCCGGGCAAAGTGAACACCTTAATCTTTGGCGGGCTATGGGAAGGGAACCAATGCAGATAGATAAAAAACTATTATTGAGTTTGAAACAGTATTTATTGAACTTATTAATATAATAAACAAAAAACACGTTACATCAGTGCTTTACTTAAAATTATTAATTACATTAAAATTGGTACCGCTATCCGCTTTTCCAAACCACCGGGTAAAGTGGATAGGCTTATAGGGCAAAGTGAACACACGGTTAATTAAGGAACAATTACCGAATAATATAAAAAAATATTGGTAAATAAAGGAGAGAATAAAAAATAAATCAACTAATCAGTCATCAGTGCAGTTGTCACACAGAAATATGCCACTTCTCGCATAAGCCGTGCATTTCTCGTGACTCCATTGTTTGCAGGAATTGCATTGGATCCAGTCATCAACCGGTTGTTCGTTAATTTCCATATAATCCTCTCCACAAAAAACAACACGTACATTTTTCATGATTTTCTTGGTCCTTAGATCCTTTAGCTTTAATAATTTTGGTCATTATACATTTTTGTTCGTTTTAGCAATTTTAGTTTTTTTGGTTCTTTGGTTCTTTTTGGTAGTGTTAACATTTCTTTAATCTATGTCAATATTTTTTTAATAATTTGGTACTTTTAATAAATTTAACTTTTTGTTCCTCGTTTACAGCAGTGCTAAATCAAACTTTAAATACTAAATCACCAGATTTTCCATTTTTATCCCAATTTTGTGGATATGTTCGGTCGTTTCTTTTTGCATAAAAACTTTAGAATAATATAGAGACAGACAAAAAAGACAGGAAAAATTTAATAAAAGCTTTATAAAATACAATAATAAGTAATTACAGAATAACGTACCTTATAATACCAATACAGTAGTATTGGCTATATAAACATGAGTAATTACAGAATAACGTAACTTGAAAAGTCATAAGCAATGTTCACTTTTTAATTTTTATAATTTTTTTCGTAAAGGATTCATGACCCAGGTTAGCTCTATTTGTTTACAACTGAAGAGCGCAGGGAGCACCTCGTTACACGACGGGAGCGCATTTGGGCGCGTTATTTTGAAATAATGTAGGGTACCCGCTTTGCCTTGGCTGTTCACTTTGCCCGACCTTCCCCTATGTTTGCTTTCGCGTATTTTTAAGTTCCTTTTTTGTATTATAAATTGATCCTTTATGACTCAATTACATTCTGGTTATTTCATATTTATTATATACGTTATAATACAATAACATTAGATTAACATAATAATATTTTATTTACAGAGTGTGGCATCGGTATCCAACAAGATTTAGCTCAACTCTACGACCTGTATCAGCAAGAAATTCATGCGTCTACTTACACCGACAGTAATGATTATTACACTCCATATCGTCTGCCACCTATTTCGTTGAGGTAAAATTGATTATGGACTTATAAAAATATTTGTATTTAAATTTTTTTTAAAGCTAATAAAACTTCACAGCTAAACATAAAGAGGATACAAATCGTTCACGTAGCATTACTAAAATTCGACCAATTCTTTCTCATCGAACCCAGTTTTGTAGACCAATTTTATTCTCATCACGCCTGCTTGGATAGTGGTTTTTAATGTCTACAAAAATGTTGAATATTTGAAGAATGGTCTTGCGCAGATTAATAAATTGTCTACATGTTCACTTTAAAAGCTTACATTAAGACATGAGAAACAATATGCGAATTGTCATGAGATCACGTGATCCTCTTCGTAAGCAAATTACGTCGGATGAAATTCCGTTACAGTCGAGTCCGTCGAGTGGAGCGAGTGGTGGTAGAAGCTCTGAGCTAAATTAAAAGTAACATAAATATATTTTTCATTATGTATGGAGGACTGTTGTGTAAATTGTGTAATCATATGTTAATGAATGTAATGTGCTATGTAACAATAGTTCATTCGGTTAGCATTGTCTTGTGCTAGATTAGGACGGGTGGTTAATGTTGCCATTAATCAATAATTGTTCTACATTGTAATATAGCATGTCAGAGTTGGCGTGGTCGGAGAGCTCGAGCGGCTCTGGGCGCGGCTCGAGCTCGGGCTCGGGCGGCGACCGGCGCCTGCCGCAGCTCGCGCCCACTCCGCGCCCGCGGACGAGATATAGGTCAGCTATATCACTTATTTTGTGTTTAAATAATATTCAACATAATAATAATGTTCTGCAGACCGGCCACGGCGTCTAATCTCAAGAGAGATTGGCGATCTGCGCAGGACATAATCCGATGGGACAGCAGTCCGATATGACCGGAAAAAGTTCAGGCGCAGGACCAACGGCTTTACGTGCTTTCCGAGGCACACACTCCCAATTTCCACACTCCGAGCTGCTACTGTTTTTTCTACTAATTCGACAGAAAAACTAAAAAACTTTTCATTGGGGCGACCTGGGACCCAGGACCTTCGGGTTTGCGGCCTTACATGTAGACACTAGACTAACGAGGCAGTCTACAATACTCGAGGCAATCTCCAATAATCTACAGAGTGCTTCCGAATTCAAATTGACTATAATAAATCGCGATGTCATCCCCTATCCATTTTTTCGGACGTACATTAGAGAATATGTACTAAGAAGCAATATATGTTATAATTAATAATTGAAGCATTATTGTTCATAACATTTGCTTTGTTATTGTTTTCTAAGAAATATGATACAAAGTACTACTAATACTGTAACTATATGGATTGAATGAAGACTGCCTCCTTGGTCTAGTGGCTAGGTTATAAAGTCGCAGATCCTGGGCTTGAACCCCAGGTTAAGCCTTTAAAACATGAACTTTCTCCGGTCGAACGTCTCCGAGGGAACGGATGAGTTTGCGCACATACTTGTGCACTATAATATGTCCTGGGCCGCGCAGATGACTAGTGTGTATTGAGAATGGCCGTCGTGGCCAAAATCGGTTAGCCGGATATCATCATCATTTGGACAATGAATTGATGTAACATATTCTAGAAAGAGGTTCGCACCGTGCGTACTGGTTTTACGGTCCTATACGGAAACAATTACGGCTATTATTAAATATTCTAATTTCTATATTAAATCATTCGTTATAGTCAAGCAAGCGCAGCCACCCTTAAGCGTTACTCGAGCGACGACAGTTTGGTGATCACCGCCCCGCGCGCGGCCGACCGCGCCGCGCCTTGAACCGTCCACGTGCGGAGCCTTCTCGTATAATCGGTGTTGCAACGCCCTGCAATGTTCAAATTGGGCTTGGTTTGAAGTTGGATTTTCTCGTTATTGTGTATGACGGCGAAATATCCAACATATTATTTAAACCGTCGAATAATCACAACAAATTAACATTAAATTATTTTTTAGATTAGGAAAGTGTTATTTGCGACCACGGTTGTAGAATTTTTGAATTTTCACCAATTTGAAAATGCATATCGCTGTACAAAGTACCATTCAAATGCGACTTTATTATGAAATCTTTATATATATCGTTATAGAACTTATTGTATTAAAGTACCTAAGTATTGTGTTTTTAGTGTTAAAGCTTTTTCTGTTATGTTAATAAAAAAATAGCAGAAATGTATTTACTTTTATTATAGAGTCTAATAAAAGCAGAAGAAAACAAACAAAATAGATATAGATAGACATTTTATTTAACTTTAATTTCAACAATCTTCAGTTAAAAATATTATTTATTACACACTAAACTGGTAACTGGTAAACTTAATTTTAAATAATCTCTTTCAAATCTAACTAATCCTTCATTAAAAATAACATCTATTCTAACATAAATTGAATACTAAATCATATTTCTAAGCGCTACCAATTGATAATAATTAAACGATAATTAATTGGAGACGTTCCTTATCAAAATGCAATTTTTATTAGAACATATATTTTTAATATCAATATAATAAATACCTATTCTAAGTTACATTGACTATTTTTACTCGATGACTCATTAAACTCAACTCAACTCAATAATATAAAATAATAAATTTGAACCACTTTTGTCAAGTCTGAATATTATTCGAAAACCTGGAGATCTTGTAATTATATACAGACCTTATAGATAAAAATGTGTTCAGAGAATGTTACCGTTTGTATTGTTCGTCCTTGAACTTACACTTTTTACACTCGAGCTATTTAGCCCACAGATTACTTTACAAGAAAAAACAACAGTTAGCAATAATATAATAAAAAAATGACTTTTTCTACTTAAACTCAACTAGTTACTAGACCTTCGAAGACGATAAACGGTTAAGTAAAAAAATGCCTATTTACGAAAAACTTTCTAAAAGATTCGAGAGTAGATTCTATGAGACTAAAACTATACATACAAAAACAACAATGATATATCCTTATAACATGAAATAATTAAATATGTTTAATAGATAAACATAATTTATATTGATAGACATTATAGGAACAAGATTCCATCGTCATTACTCTAGTCAAGACCGAGTCATTAATGAATCATAGACAATAGACGAAAGTCCAGTAAACGATGTTGAAGAATATGAAAAGAAGAGGGAACAAGAGACGTGATCGCTTGTCTATCCAAGTGGCGATCTCTTGCGGGGTCATCTGAGTCCACGTGTGGTGTTGGGGGGGCTCGTCGGATCCCTCGCTGCCGTTGTTGCGAGCCTGTCTGCCACCCGAAGCTATCAGGTCGTCGTAGCTCTGTGTTGTGATTGTTGGCAAGTTGATTGCAGATGGGAAGCTCTGTTTTATTAATTAACATTATCATAAATATACAATTTCAGAATACGTTTAAAAATATATATATTTTCTGTAATTTTATACGCTTATTCAATTCTAAACAAATACAGTTAGTGTTACTATTTATTTACCTCTTCCAGTGAAATGGTGGCATAGAACAATAAAAACGTTTAAGATAAAGTTCAAGAAAAATAAAATATACACATAAATTATTTTATTAATATTAAGAAATACAACTATTGTTATATTGTTGTATGTTTTCTAGCTAATGTTCTAATTATCGAGGTAATATTTTGGAACAGTAAGCCTCATATTTATTTTAGCTAAATACAATACACACACATACTGCAAACTTTTCATTAAATTACTTTCGTATTTATTTTCAATACTATAAAATCGTCCACGACTCGTATTACAACTCACATGAACGGTAAGGTAGTTGTTGTATCCGGGCCCGGCGGGGTCGCTGCTGGTCTCCTGCTGCAGCGAGGAGCACGAGCGCGACTTGCTGAGCTGCGGCGACGACTCCCGCAACTCCTTCTGCAGCTCCTTGCGCGCCAGTCGAGGCGTGAGCGTGCTCTTAAGTATGTACTTGCTGTTTACTTTCTTCAAACTCACCACTTTTCTATAAATAAAAATAAACCTAATTAAGTATGCGTTATTTTAGTGTATTGGTTTATTATGGTGATTTCTCGTTAATATTTTTCTGAATATAAATCTCATCCTTTAGCTCATTTAATTGTATTCTTTGGCGTCCGTTCAACTGCCTGATGTTCTCAGAAATATTCCCACATTGAGAATGTATTCGATGGAATGGTTTCCCGACACCATTTGATTGAGGTACTTAACAAATAATCTTTTATTGTTAAGAATAAAAGTGCCAAAAGATTCGTTGGCTCTATTCTATTCTGCTACAACTATATGTCAGTTTACAATGTGTATAGGTCCATCTCTATCTTGAAATGAACTCGAGTAAGAAAATAGGTCTCTATGACTATTTCTTTCACCTTTTTCGATCGTCTCGTCTTAATAAATTTAATATCAACTCACTTTCTACGCCAAATAGTGTTGACGAAAGCGAACTCCACCAAGGCTGAGAAGATGAAACCAATGCAACCTAAGAACCAGATCTCACTGGCTTTGATGTAAGAAACTTTTGGCAGAGTCTTCGCTTGTGATGACGCGAGTGTGATAAATGAGAGCATCGTACTTGTTCCTATAATATAATAAATCACATTATTTTCTAATAATCAAATGAAAATAATAAAAAAATGTTTGGATTAGGTTACAATTATCTAAATAAAAAAAAACACTATTATGAATGTCACTGTCTTCGGAGTTATTATATAGTTTTAAATGATTCACAAATTATTAATTATTAAAAATGGAGATACCATTGTGACATTATTTAATTTTTAGGGTATTTTTATAACATCATAAATGAACTTAAAATGATCTACATAAAGTATCTAATTTTATTAGATTTAAACCAGATGTTTTTGGAGTCGTCGATGAAGATAAATTATAACTTTAAAGCTGTTGAAATTTCGAAGACACATTTTAACTTAAAATGCTTAGAAAGTGCTTTTCAATGTAACATTATTTTATACTAAAAGACTGCTTATATATATTTTAAAACTAATTAAGGTTTTATATTGATTAATTACTTTTGACTTACCTAACGTGATTCTTGGTGCTGAGGCATCAGCTTGCAACCAAAACGTGACCCACGACATAGCGACTATCATCATTGATGGAATAAAATAATCCATGAGATAGTAACCAACTTCTCGGCCCAATTTAAAAGTAAACTTTAATGCACTATAGTTGCCAGCTGAAAATAACAATATTATTTTTGAATTACTTAATAAAAATTACATCATTAAATTACACCCACAAACATATAAAATGACATTACATCTACCTCCTAGACGCATATTGACTATATCGCCTCTAACAACGGACTCGTTCGTCCAAAAGTCTAGGAGAGAGTATTCAGTTAAGTGTAGTTCAGAAGAAAGTCGGACTGGATTGTCCTTTTCCCACATTAAACGTAAAATAGAAGCGTTGTATTTCCCTGAAAAAAATGATCAAAATTATATGAGCTTGTTTCATTATTTATATTTAACAGTATTTTTATTTAAATATATTAAATTATACATATATGCATTGAGTAATTATTATAAGAGATTTGAGTATTTTTATAAGTATGTGTATAAATATGTTATGTAATTAATTATTTAAACGTACAACTCTCTAGATTCATTGAGCACTTTTGGTCGTCAAACGGAAACTTCTGGAGATTCATCCAACAGTATAATACTGCTTGCATTCGACGACTGAACAACACCTCTCCATCGGGTGCTATTGAGATTAGTACATCTTTACTATCGGTTCCCATGAGACTTGACGATTGTTCGTTGGACATGTACAGATGGGGAACCCAAATTCGCTGTCGGAGATCGCTTTCTCCGATAATTTTCGTACGTTCAGGTGAATATAAGGTGTAGGCAAGCCGCGCGTCCGTCCATCTTAGTTGTAGAAGGAAATGCAATTTGAAATTCTGTAAACAATAAATTGTAAATAATTAAAAATATTACACCATAGTATTGCTTACAGAATAATTTTACCTCGTACAAAATAATTAAAATATGTTAATAAAATACAAAACACAAAATATAATTAGAAAAAATATTATTAGGTATACAGTATTGGTCCCAGCGCTAAATGTACCACCACATATATAAGACACGCACATCACAAAATATTTTGCAGCACGTTCTTTTTAAGGAACAAAAGTACGCCTTTTATTCTTATGTACATTGCAAAATTCGTGTAATATCTTCAGACCTGATCCAAATTGCAGAAGTAGTGCGGTAGGTAATCTAGACACGCGGTAGCGTGTCAAGCCAATTATATTTACAGAAAATGCTTAATCTTTATTATATGATAAGGATTTGTCACACATTATTAATTATAGTGTGACAAACTAAAACAGTAACAACAGTTATTATTTACTTTGATTGTTACCGTGATATTAACTTTTTCGTAAATATGTTGAAGATCTATAAATCGTACACAACTCAGAAAAAAACAAAACTTAACAATGTTCTTTGTAATATAAATATGATTTACTACAAATAAAAAGCTGCAGATAGAAGTGCAATAGTGCTTTATAACTATATTATTAGAATACAAATAGATACAAAATATAAATTATTACATACGTTGTCTTTATTAATAGACTTACCAAATCGTGTGCTTCAGCTGGTTGTATAAAGTATACGTAAGCGCTGGCATGTACATACACCACTTCCCCTGTCTGATAGGTTGGGAGAAGCAGTCGGTCATAACGGCACTCGTGGGCCAGGCGTGACAAGAACTCTGACTGCGTGTAGCTATCTCCCTTGTCGAGAGAAGGACACTCCAACACAGGATTCTGTCTGGAATGTATTAATTGTAAATTTACTAATAATAAAACTTTTAAACCAACAGGTATAATATAATTATAAATAGTAGTTTATGTTACTGTACAATGTATTATATTGAATACATAAAACTTTAAACTTTTAGGCATATAATCGAATAGTGGTGTGGGCTAAGAAAGCAGTTCTACCCGTAATCATTTTAAAGTTAAGTAATATATAGCAACTTTAGCTAAAGTATCATAATTAAAGTTAGTTAAATCTATTATTGGACGTTAAATTGAATTATGATTTGTAATTAAGAATCAAGTAAATAACAGAAAAATCAGCTTGGACATATTTTTACTAACTAATAGGTTATCCAAGCGTGATTCAGACAAACCACGTATCACGTTAAAACTATAAAGAATAAATCAATACGCTGATGTATTCCTTCGTTTTTTTTTTGTTTACATTAATAGCTACCTCACACCACACAGTGACATATAATTTATAAGTAAGTATTCATAAGCGATTGTGGTTTCTCCAAAATATTCATAGCTGTGTCTTATTTTAATTAGTATTTCCTACATGCATGATAATGCATGTAGAATCTTCTACAAGATACATATCTATGTATCTTAAGATTAATACTTATATAAGAAGTATATTTATCAAAATATATAATAAAAAACCACAGGCTAAATCGCGAGCTAGTCTACATAATAAATTATTATTGATTGATCTATGTTTGCCGCAAGGCATAGGCGTTTTTACAAGAGCTATAACACAAGTTTCAAGAAAACACAAATGATGGGTTGTTTTTTCGTTAAATGAGCGCTATCGTTCTTTGAACCTAAGATATTATAATAATTATAATTAATATCAAGTTTTATACCATTCGTTATAATTTTTTTAACAAATATGTGAAGATATCTGGCTACTAACTATTAACTATCAAATGTCAATATATTTTTTTAAAGTAGATTTGCGACACATAGGTCTTATTAATACCTGGTCAATATTAGATAGGTGTCGATCGTTGAATTGTTTTAACGTATAAATATTTTATTATATGGAAATAACAGACACTCACGAGCACAGATCAAATATATGTAACGTTGTATCTTAATATTGACATTAAATCCTATATCACGGTAGGCATTCGATAATTAAGTACTTATTCTAATAACAATACTTCAATGTTTAAAGAAAGATGTTATTCTAAGGTAATATATGGATTCATGGAACTGCAAGGTCGAGGGAACTTACTACTAACGGCAACTATGCTAATATTTGTCGTTCTAGATAACATTGTGAACGAATTAACTGAGATATCAACGAGATTTGCTCTAAGATTAATCGCTAAGCTGCTTGCTACATGTGAACTACATTTATCTACTTACATATTTATGTTGGAACAAAGTAGACATTAACGTCAGTACCTGCTTTTACCAGAAAGTTTACCAATGTTGTAAATATTGAAATTAAAAAATGACCGGTTCAAGATATTACTGCAACTGTAATTAATTATATATGCAATATACATTTTGTTTATATGATCAAAGCCAAAAATTGTTATGTGAATACCACAATAAGTTTGTAATTATGATTATTATTGTTGAAGGTAATACCGAATCGGAGAAATGCCGGTTTTCAATAATTATTTATATGGTTTCTCTCGGAAAATAAAATGTTTCTCCTAATATACGAAAAAATGTATTTAAATGTAGATAACGAATGATGAATATAGAATGTTTTAAAATATAATACTATAATTCATCGGTGTAGTCGGAACATTCTCAGGGGAAAAAATATTTTTTATTTTATATACATATATTAACTGAATCGCTCTCAAGTCTATAAGTATCCCAAAATAATTTATTCTTTTAAAAGTTCTTCGAATATTTTAAAGAGCAATATCGTTTCATTACGAAATATAATTATAGAAATGATATAGTAGCAGCTGCTGAGTAATTCGAATAAGTATGTAATTAGTAGGTGCCTTGTTGACTTACAGGTAGTGTAAATTGATAGTTACAGTTGATATCGTCATAATGGAAATAGATATGGCTTTTTATCCATGTAATTTTTTTTGTACCGTTGTCCTTTTTATTTATTAATGTTTAATTTATATGATCGGTTAATAGACAATTGTACATCAACATTTTTCTAATATCTGGTAACTACATATTTTCCCAAAAAAATGTAAATTTGTTTTACGAATTTAGATCGAAGCGACTTACAAATTGATCTTTGAAATTCGTATCATTAAATAGTTTTTTGTTTTAATTATTTATAATAAGTATTATGCTGTTTACTGATTAAGATCATTAACCGAGGTTACAATTAATATTAATAAAGTGAAGTTAGCTAGACAATTATTATTCTAGAATATATTTTTATTATTTTATCGTAGGCTTAAAACGGTACAATTTATTGTATGAACTACATAAGTTCATGACTGCACTACTGTAACCGTATTTACATTTAAACACTGAATCTACCTACCTCATTGTTTCTGATAACATGGTATCATATTTAAATCATATATACACAATATATAATCCAAGCAAACGACTAAATTTAAATTTACAGAAGATAGTATATTTTTTAATAAATACATAAAGTTGACTCACAGCAATAAATTTATTACGATGAATCACAGTACATGTATTTGTAAGCCATAACCATTTTTTTATCGAGATTTAATTAAAATATGTAGACTGCTTTTTAAACCGAGTGTTTCAGTAATTAAAATCTTTTACCAAAACGATATATATATATAATATGTCTAAATGAATTAATGAAACGTCATGAAATCTAAGTGATGACTTTTCAGATTATTCTCGTTACATCTACATTCCAACCAATATGTACGTATTTTTTTGAAATCGTGCGAAAAACATTGTTTCAGAATAATATCTTGATCGGAACGAAATCATGGTTAATATAACGATCATTATATATTATAAATTGATTGTTGCTTCTGTTACTATTTATTGACTTACCCTATATTTATTAACACGATTAAAGTAGTAAGATAATCATAAAATGTAGAACCAGATATGAATTATCTTTACGTGCATATGACTAATGAACTGGGAAAAAATTTTGCAACAGCCTCGTTAGTCTCGTGGCAGCTGTAAATCATAAGGTTTTGAGTTCGAATCGTGGCTCGGATTTATTTCAGTTATTAGATTTTTTGTCAAGAATGTGACAAAATTCTCATTAGCCTTGCGCCTGATCTTGTGGATTATACTCTACATTCCTTTTATTATGGGGGAATGGAGAGTGCACCTGTTTTGGCACAACTTTTACACTTACCGGAGATCAATATTACCGAATTAACTTCCTTCGTAGTTATTAAGTCTCCGTAGAGAATGACCAATCCTCTCCAAACCGTATCCTAAATTCTACATACTTCTTGGTTTTCTAACCCTTAAATTTTTAGTCTTACCTCACATTAAAAATCATTATGTTACTTTAAAATTTAAGGACAAAAAAACATCCTTGATATCATTATTTTAATAGATGACATTTATGATTGCCAATCTATCTTCACTTCACACGCACACGTAAATTTGCTCTAGTTAAGTTTATCTCGTGAAAAATGGTACTACAAACCTTGTCACCATATTTTATAATTAAAGTATGATAAAACGTTTAATTTTTGAAGTGTGAAAATTTTTGTGGTTTCAAAATTTTATCTTTGCTGACATGAAACGAGAAATTATGGATATAAAATATTTGATTTGAAGCATTATCATTTTTAAACATTACTTATGTTATTGGCGATGTAAGGAATCGTTAACATTTCTTATAATTATGATAAACTCATAAAATATGAAATTTTTACGCTCATTACATATGTACTTAAAAAATGATTAATTTTAATGTTCAATAATTGGTCTGAATGTACTTTGGTCTACCTATTAGTAGTAGGAACTTTCATTCAACGGACGACGCCATTGCTTATTACTACGGAATAGCTCGTCTATAAGTTTATATAGGTCAGTTATTTAAATTAGGTATTGGCGAAATTCAAAAAAATTACTATTCTTATTTCAACTCAAATATTGCTTTGAGGCTAAGGTATTAATTTAAAATAACTATAACTGCAACAAATAGGAGATTTTTAGTTTAAGGTTAATACATTTTATTAACATATTTTTTTTAAATATTACATGTATTACAAAAAAAAAACTATTAATTAAACAGTTAATTAAATAATTAGGTAAGTCAAAGTAAGACTTATTCAATACAATACTGACATTTACATAATATGTTTAAAAGTTAGTGTTGTAACTTGTGATACACTGTAATGAAAGAAAAAAAAATGTTAAAATTAAAACTTTTAAAAATATACCTAACATAAGTGCTTTATAACCAGAAATAAGAATATAAATCGTGATTTTATAAATTTTGCAACGTATTTTAGTAACGAATAAGTTAATGACGAATTTGAGTAGTTTAAATAAAAAATTTAAATGTTAGTGCCAAATTTTATTGTATCGTCGGTGAAGCGTGCCCGGCTGATTGGTATTAATATTTTTTACATACATTTATATTTATAGTAATGATTGTTATATATTAGTGAAGTTTATCCTAAAAATCATATACATACATAAGTATGCATAACCAATCCAACCCACATCGTTCGTTTGAGGGTCCTTTCTGTTTAGTATTCTTGTCGCAAAAATAGCGAAGCCTTTACCTTAATCACTAGGTCATTGATTCAGGAAATCGAATTTGGGTATAGTAAGTATTGATTTCAATCGATCATCCTTCATGTTAAATAAGGTCGAGATCACTTGACGAAGCACGCGCAGCCATCTGCATCAAAATAGATTAACGCTCATTTCTTTGAAAAGATATTGTTATGCTGGCACTTACTATTCACTTGTTATATGACTTGCCTGATATGCATAAACTATTGTTTTATAGTATTAAATACAAAAACATCGTCCTTGCTTTTTGTCATTAATATCGTTATTGTACCTACCTACCGTGATAATAAAAATAAAGTGCCATTCAGTTTGGATACTACGTAAGCGTAAGTAAGTGTCATCATACATATGTTTATTATAGGTTATATTAGGGTTATATGGGTTATATTATAGATTATAGGAAATTAAATTAAATATCAAATTTCCAAATCCAAATTCATAAATCCATTTCATTCGCCCCTTTAATTTAAAGTTAATCACATCCTAATAATTTTATCTACTATTAGTAGATTGGTGTTACGAGAATTTAATAGTTTATGTATAATTGCTGTGCCTTTTATGTAATATACGTATTATATATGTAATCCATTAAGTTTACATTTATTTTCTTCAAGACCCTGGTTCTTGGAACCAAATGACACAATAAAACTGCGATAAATACAAGTAGGTACTTACATCGGTCTACTTAGCTTCATGGTTACTTTTATTTCATGATACTTTAGCAAGGATACAAGACATCAAATAATGTAACGACTACTAATCAAGAGTAGATAAGTCTAAGGAAAAATGTTTTAATGTAACATTGAACAAATGAAAAAGTTTAATCAAATAGAAATATGTTTTATGTCAGTGGTATTTAGAATGTGTTTTAATTTATTTTAATTCTGAGCGTTTTATTAAAAATAAAAATACTCTAATGATGTTAAAACCATTACTTAAAGTCTGTTTAGTATTTATTGCTAGTAACCTAACATAATTTAGACGATGAGGCTTCTTATTGAAATGAAATCAAGCAAACATTAATACAAATAAGATATTTTTATGTTTGATAAAAAAAATTATTGTGATTAGCAAAAAAAGCATTTCAATTAACTTATACTGCCTAGATATAGTATTTCAAGTTCAACTACATTGTAAAAAAATCGATTACCTACTACCACTAATCGAAACACTATTAGCAAGAGGCGATGGTCGGTCTACCTTGACCCTGGTTGTGTTGTGACTACGGCGCACCTCAGTCATGTGATCGACGACGTCGCAGATTCTCAAATCTAACCAATAAGGAGGCCATAGAACGGCTTTAATAATAATTTTCTCCTCACGGTATAAATCTGATCTTAACAATTTTTGTGAATATAAGTTAATTTCTCTTATGAAATTTATAATATATATAAAATTATTAAAATGATTTGTAAGTAAAGCGTAAATATAATCGAAAATTCAGTTTGATAATGATTTTTTTTTTTTTTAAATAACATAAAAAGTCTCATAAAGTTTTACAACTCCTTTTATAATTTGGTCTTGATATATGCTGTAGATATCATTTTGTGACCTAAACGTAGCTAAATTGCTATAAAAAACACCTTGGTCTTTATAGTCCATTATACATTAATGGGTTGAGGTTAGGCCTAATAACCTATCATTACTCGTGTTTAAATTCATTATAAAATTTAAACTCAACGTCTTTAATTTACATACAGTATGTGACAATATTTCTATCGTGCACGGCACTGTATATGCATTTACATAAATATTTGAACTCTAGCACCAAAAACTATAAGACTGAAGAGTTGGAGACAGGGAATTGTTTAAATGATATATCGTTAGATTTGACGAAATGTATCGCAAGTGTGTATGGGCGGTGGTACTCACTTTCCATCAGATGAGCGTCTTGCTCGTTTGACCCTCTAACATAAAAAAATCGAGTAGTCTATTTTAACAGTTAAAAATAAAAAAACGACAGACTATCGTGTGTGTGGTAATGATCACAGTCAAATATTGCAATTTACAAATAATAAAGCTTCATAGCAGTTGTAATTGCTTCTTAGTATTTTACAAATTTCTTGACACGTAATTGAGACTCTTATTTAGTCTAGGATTGTTTGTATAAATTTAATAGATTATATTTAAACGTTTTAAATATAATCTATTAAATTTATTTTTATTATTTATCTATTATTTTTTTTTAATAAAGCTATTCATTTTTCATGCACGGCTATTGAACGATTTTGTTTTTCGTTCATCGCTAATATGTATAAGACATACAAAACGAGATAAACAGCTTCTCAATACAAATAAACATAGATCAATTTGAGTCTCACCACCTAGAATTGTCTTTTGTGAAAAAAGTAACAATAAGGTCACTCAGGCTTCCTCAATGCAATGTTTTAATTAACAAAAGATCTTTTTTTTAGTTGGTAATTATTTTATTTAACAGATAATGTTCGTGGGTCCTATATAAAACAAGTAAGAATACGGTGCTATATATGAGTCTTAAGAGTATGAACAACGTTGTTAAAAATTAAAGGTGCTTTAGATAAATTAATTCTTTAACAAAGGACAATGTACTTAAATTACTTTTGATGTTAACTGAAATGAAAGTAAACTACAATTTCCTTATAATATATTTAGCGTGTTTTATGAATGTTTGTATGACATAGTATAAAAACAATTTAGAGATCTAACATTGACGCAAAATACCTAATTTTGTAATGTAGGTGTACCTAGTGCTTAACAATTACAGCGATTTATCGGACCGTGTCTTAAGACATTCTTGTGACTTTTTATTAAATAGTCCTATAATTACAAAGATGATAGATTTAGGTGTCCTATTTATGATTTACTTCAAGATTATTTTATAAATGCTAACGATTAAGGCTAGGTTAGAAACCGCAAAAAGAGTCTTCTTGTACTTCCAAACATTTTCCGGCATTTCGCTAGGACTTCCGCTTTAGCTTTAATCCTGATTTGAAAGGTTACTTGTTTACACAAATACTAAGTACAATACCTAATTGGAATTAAAATATAAAACTCTAATGGATTATTAAAAAAGCGCACAGAGCCTATTATATGAAATCATTTTGCAAGTTTTTATTTGATATTATACTTATTCCAATTACTACATTTTAGTTTTTTTTGCGCCTTAGAAACCGTCAGCTAGGTAACCGGCCCCCGGGGCCTCTCCCGAGGGCCTGGGGTCGGTTTGTGTGGGAGTCTTAACCAATAAAACGGCACGGATCGGAGAGGCTGCGGGATCGTGTCAATATAACACAACCAGAACGCAGAACTCGGCACGGGAAGGGTGATTTCTGCTCGTAGCTCAGCGGAGATCTTCACAATAGACTTCAATAGAAGCGAGCGAGAAGTGTCAATAGCGCAATAGCGAGGTAAAAGGAGCTGGTTCAATCGGATCTTTTCGGCTACTGTCATCCATACTAGTACCAGCTTTTGGTACGCGGAGGGGTCAATAGGAATATTAATTATTGCCTAAATCGACCGCCTCTATTCTTATTTTTTTAAATAGCTTCATTGTGAAACCCGTTTTTATCCAGGAGGTATTCAATTATTTGTTATACCTACCTACCTATACCTACCTATAAAAAAATCGGATAGCGCTTGTGTTCTGTAACACAACATAGATAATATATAACTAAAATAATATTCATAAATCTTACGTCATAACATTCCGTTTGCAGACATACATATTTGATTTATGGTTCAACATTAGTATAATACTCTTTCAATAAATAAAATGATTAGTGTAAATAACAAACATTTACAAACAAATTACGCTAGAACAGTTATATTGTATTTGGCTACACGAGGTAGTTGAAATATCCTAACCTCAGATATCCAGGCTTATACGGTGCCTTGGTTATTCTCTGGGCTGAGGTGTTTATTCCCGAATGCTTCTATAAAGAATAGTTTTTGGTTATGACATGGAGTTACGCTTACAGTGACCATACACAAACGATCGAGTATACTGATAATAATGAGTACAGCAACTGCTAAACTGTAGCCTCACTGTAGTATCGCGTAACCCGCGCTTGCAATGTAATAATCTCTCGACATTGGGAAAATAAATTTATTATAAAGATACCTGTAATGCCCTATTCTTTTTTTACATTTAATAGGCAAGCGCTTGACGGTTGACTTGCTTGATCTTAAGCATAGTCACGGTCTAGGATGGAGCGCGCCTGCTCAGAAGGAACCCGTTTACCCTGGATTTGAACACATTATATTCAACCGGAAAGCCAATTTAGCACCTTATGATAAGGTTATGTTGGCCTGCTGTTCTGATGAGCTGGTTAGATGATGGTGTTACTACATCAAAATTGCCATAAAACGAGTTCGAGGAGGTGACTTAAACATAAGGGTTACGACTTAAAAGCGATCATTCGTTCCACCACCGTTTCTGCGAAATTTAAACGCAAGCAAATATTGAGAAACCTATAACCATAAAGAATTAAACAGTTAATATAATCTAAGTAAATCAAATTATATATAACATTTAAGAAAATAAATCTATATTCTAAATTTACTAATTATTTCTTCATCGGAACTGATCCATGATAAAAACCGTGTAGAGTACAAATTGAATACCAAACAGTAAAATCGACAAAGAAAAATAAATTTTACGTTCCCACTTCTTACTTAAGACATTAAAGAGATAAGTTTGTACACTAAACCGAACATTAAATCTCATGCGCATCTAGTGCTCACCAGGAATCAAATTAGCGTTTTTCGGTTAAACTCTACCTGTACTAGCGAGTGAACTATTTCGCTCTTAACCTTACTACTTAAGCGTTCTCATTATCAATGTGTCGTCGTTGCCATAGCCAGAGTTAGATGGTTGGTTTATCGATATTGATTAAATAATCTTAAGTATCTGAGCTCCTTGCACTTCGGTCTCAAGTACATCTTAATAAGATAATTATAGATATAAATTAGCTGGTCTCGTTTATTCATTCTAGTTTAAATTATATTTATGTTTTTATAATAATATCCTGGGACATATTCACATAGCCATCAGATCCTACACTAACCAGAGCTTGTACTATGGAAACCAGACAACTGATATATTTTCTTTAGTAAATACATACTTATATAGATAAATTATTTTAACGAAGGTACATGGACAAAATTAGTTTATGATAAATTTAAATGGCAGACGCCACTGCCGTTATCAACGTTATTAACAGATTAGTATCTCACAAAAGATAATCTGATAAGCTTGCGATGATCTTAATCCTTGGGTATGATGTTAAAATTTTTAATTTAGTATGTGAAAGAATTATGCATTTCTATATAAATGAAATCTTACTACGTTATTTTTTATCAAAAACTTATTAAGTAAATAAAAAAATATCTGCAATATTAAAATACTAATACCGATCGTTTTAAATAGTCTCTATGTAGCCAAACTTTTTGTTAAAAAAGATAATAAATATCTACCAAACTTTTTTTATAGTAATTTTCTTTATTTTGTACAAAACAGAAATGAATTTAATGCAAATATTTACCATCCGTTTAAGTTACCTCCGATAATTAAAAACTGACTTACATACTCATTGTTAGTTTAAAATAATATCAACAGCGTTTTCATGATCGAGCAATTATTTAGTTTGTTTATGAATCTTAATATTGATTTTTAGCTTTAACAATCGTTAATTATGGAACTGTTAATGAGCTATGCTCGTGACCATACCTCATTATTGTCACAATAGCATCAATGATACTTAAAACAGCGTAACGGAAGACGTGCACCTCTCTTATTTTATGCAAAACAAAAAATTAACAGCCCGAAGTCTGCTCAATAAAATAAATATCTTACCCAGTTGAAATTATTTACCCAGTTTTGGAATATTTAAGAATTGAAATGATAGGTAACTAAGAATTTGTAACTATTTTCAGTCAATCAAAAAATTGCGAACTAGAAAAAAGTAAGTAACGATTTTAATAATAATATTTTATAGTAGCTATTATATCATTTTTGGTAAAAATTATATAAGCTACACCAATTTTAGGCATTGCACCTATATTTCTTAATATTTTCCAAATCTGACTGCACCGACCGACAATCAATACACAAGTTCATTATATTGATAAAAACAAATAACAGTTTATGAACCTACAGTCGTATTGTATGTATGCTAGACTCTAGACCGAGAGATGACTTAGTGGGTAGGTAGAGTAGTACAAAATTGTAAAACACTAACAATAAAAATAATTAAGGTATGATATAGAAAACTTTTTTCTAAAGTTTTGTATGTAGTGCTTCTTCTTAGAGTGATAGTATCTTTGATAATAGATAATATATATTTTATAAAAGTTATTAGGTATTAAAGAAACATCACGCCTTTGAAGCGATGGAGAAACACATATGGTTAACGTGATTTTGCATAAGTAGCTATCGCTCTAATTATGATTAATAATGATTTTAGTTACGCCATTGAGTAAAGCCTTGCTAGAATAAAATTCGTTATATTTTCGTATTCTTTTTAAGATCTGATTACAAAACGGTAAGTAATATTTAATTTTTATTTGTTCTTTATTAAAATATGTTTATGTTATTCTAGTTAACGAGACATTATAATATTAAAACTGATCGTGATGTCTATTAACATTTTGTATTACGCCTTGTGTTAGATCCTATAACTATCAAACGTACATTTGCGTCGCTCTACAACCTATTGTTTAATAACACCTAAGTACGTGTTGTAAATGATATGTGTTTGGGAACTCAAAAAAATTAAAATTTCGTTAAAACATTTTAATAAAAATTTAGTTACATAAGCTGAACTTTTTATTGAATAAATAAATTGCAAATGTTTTAAAATTATTAAATATGTCCGGAATTTATTTGTGTCGATATGTAAACATTAAAATATTATTCAAATGTAATAAAGTCATTACATTTTAAGGTTAACATATCGAAATATCTATTAGGTTTACTGTTATATTACTATACATTGGTTATTATTTTGTAAAAAGTCCATTTATTTATAAATATACAAAAAATGTCGTATACATAGATATTAAAATTTATATTTGTACCAAATTTTAGAAATCAAATTTGAATCCAAGCATTATACTCGTATAAAACATGCGGCTACCCACAGATTATTTCGTATGACTGCTAGATGTGGAGAGAAAAATACATGGTTTTTTATTATTAATTTTTCATATATTTATATTTTACCTATGTTATTTGTTTTCCGCTTAATGCTTCTGATTTAATATTTCATATACCGTTTCGATACTTTTATTACAGTATTTAAAATATAAACAAAATACTTACGATGGTTTTTGTCCTCTTGCACTATTAAAAATACAGATCATTACACTAAATAAAACAGTTTTTGAGCTCATGATGAATCTGTTTACATAATACGACAATAACAGCGCGCACAAAAATCGACGCGTCTGCTTCGCGTAATCGATTCACCACTACTGCCCTACTGCTTATTAGGAAGCAGTTTTCACGGAAAGCGTATAAAGGTTGCGCAGGCGACGGAAATATCTATCGTTTATGAGCTTTTACACACACACCACGTAAATTAGCATTTCGCAAGTATAAGTTTTAATGACACAGTTTTTTGTGCGTCAGAGCAAACGTGCGCCACAGATAAGTGGTTTATAGACATTGTTAATTCTAAAGATTACAATTATGAATTAATTTTCAATTAAACAACGTTATAATTTTGACTTTTAATGTTGATCTATGCTTTTCACAGGATGAGGTTGCATACAGTTAACAGTATAAGAAATAAAATTTAGGTCTTGTAACAAATTAGTCAATCTTTCAAAATGCCGCTCAGTGTAAGGCAATGCACCTTCAATAAAGTTTGATAATGATGGTACTTTCAAATTACCTGATATTAATTCTGGTGCTAATATATTAAATACAAGTTGAGCTGCATGACAATTCTTATTGTTTGTATTCCACTCTGCTGCAAATTTTAACAAAGTTTCTTTTTGTGTATTGTTAATTTCTTTCAGGGTCTCTGTTAATTTTTCATGACCAAATTTTAAAACTTCATTTACAATTTTTAATACATGAAAAGGTCTTTCCATACGTAATGCTAATCTGAGAGCTTTGACTAATTTTTTGTCATGTAGTAAATTCATTAATTCTTGTTCTTGTAAAATTTGTTCTTCCCTTTCTTTGGCTAACTTTTCTCTTCTTTCTGTAGAGACATCCTTTAAAGTCACCAATTTAGAGTCAGATCCTCCGGTTATTATTATCTCCTCACTTTTACTAACCACCATCGACCAAACTTTGCCATCATGGTTGTCCAGAGACATTTTACATTCAGACGATTTAATATTCCATAGTTTAAGAAGACCATCTGCTCCACTTGACACTATTTGTTGTCCTTTACTTAAAAAGTCTACCTTAAGAACAGAGCTTTCATGACCTTCAAAAGTTTTCAAGCAACTTAAATCTGCAATTGACCACAATTTTAATGTGCTATCAGCTGAAGATGTTAAAATGACTTGATCTACTGGTGAAAATCGCACACACCATATGCCTCTCCTATGTCCCTTTAATACTCCTAACAATGACAATTCATCATTCCAAAGTTTTGCTGTTTTATCTTGTGAACCAGTTGCTATAATTTTGTCATTGGGCGATACAGCAACACAATTGATATCCATGTTATGAGCCAATTCAGTATAACTTGGTATAATTTTTTGATCAACAGAATCAATGTCTTTTGGAACTGCCCAAATCTTTAAGCAATTATCTTGACTTACAGAAGTAAAAAATGTATCAGATATCTGTGAAGTGAAGACAGAGCCTACAGACGCAGTGTGCCTTGCCCCAACTCCAAAACATTTTATTTCCTGATTAGTCACCTGAGCCCATATTCGTACAGTATTATCTTTACTAGAAGATATGAAAATATCAGGTCTTGTAGGAAAGTTTGCTAGAGCTAAAACAATGTCTGTATGCCCTTTTAACAATTTACAATCCATACTTCCTAGTTCATAATACTTCAAATCTTTACTATTTGTAGCTACAACAATATGTGATTCATCTTTCCCTACAAATATTATGTCTAATATTTCATCTGTAAATCCAATTATCTGTTTCATACATGTAAATGTTTCCAAGTCATGAACTATAATATTATGATCAGCTGTAACCACTGATATCATATTTCTTGCTGTATTGAATATCAAATTAGTGATTGCTAGGCCACCTTCTTCAGTAGATGAAGATACAAGACTATTTGATTGTTCAAACATAAGGCAGCTCATTTGTATGTTCCATATTTTTATAATCCCTTTTTCACCAGCACAAGCAACATAAATTCCTTCAGTCTCTAATTTCTTTTTAAAATTAGGTATTTTAAATGTTGGAGGCATAAGAATTGTTGCTTCTATACTTTCATAAACAGGTAAAACTTTAACAGGCTTACTTTCACCAAGTTTCCAAAGAATTAAAACTCTATCTCTTCCGGAACTTACCATATACTCATTATCTGGAGTAAATTGTAATGAAGTTACTTTGCTAAAATGACCAGTATATATAACATTCTCTTTACCAGATTTAGAATCCCATGACCTTATTTTTGTATCATCAGCAGCTCCAAAAATAAGTTGTTTAGAAGAATCTGGGTGATATTTAAGGACAGTGTATACACCCATGGCTCCTTTTAAACTACTTGTACAAGTATGATAATTGATATCCCACAATCTAATATTTCCATCAGTTCCACCTGATGCAATATTGGTATCATTAGAATCAAATGCTAGCTTGGCAACTGCTCCTTTGTGACCAGACCGCCATAATTTTTGTTGTTGTCCTGTTTCTCTATCCCAGAGCTTTAACAATCCACTTTTATGTGCGGTTACTACAGTTTGATTGTCATGAGACATTTGGAAAGTATATATTTGATCACTGTCATCCTTTTCTTCTGGTGATTCTCCTATTGTAAGTGTATTGCAAAGTGTGTTTACATCAATAACTTTTATAATGTCATTGCACTGGCATAGAAAATGCCCACCATCAGTTGTCCACTGAATATCACCACCAGTGTAGAAAGCTTCATATTCACCTGTTTTCTCATATCTGCAAAATTATAAAATTGCTGAATTATTTAGGTTATAAATTTATTCTTTATTAATTAAATAATCGTTAATGAAATTCATAAATATTTTCTTTAGCTTTTTATTTGCTAGTGTTCCTTTATTATGTTTAAATCTAATCTGACTAAAAGTCTATACAAAAATCAATAAATTAATGTGATTACCGAAAACAACACATTTACACATTCACTCTCATAAAATAACTGCTTATTTGTTACATTACTTACATTTCTTTTAAGGAGGTAGTCATATTTACGGCTCCTTTATTTTTGTAATTAATAATTAAATGTATAATATTGTAATACGAATTGCACGTGGATCAGATGTAAATATATATAATGTCGCCTTCGCCTTTGTATTTCAAAATCTGATACTGTCACACTGACACCCATCTGAGCCTGACTTCTGACAAGTGACAGCGAAATTCGAACATGACAAATAACAATTAAATTGACATCAAATGAACAGTAAGGCTTCTATTACTTAATTTTTAAGATCAAGTAAATTTTATTTATTACCTCACCCTAAATAAAAATACTGTGTGGAAAATGTAAATATCATTGCCCATCGCAAAATAAAAAAAATCGAATGTATTTTCAAATACAAAAGCTCTGTCAAGGCCAAATAATTATTTTAGAAAATTGAATTTCGGAACGCAATATTATTTTGACATATATTCAAATCTAAGGTTATTTTATTTATATACTACTGGAGATTTTAAGTCTTAAATCTTAATTAGGTCATGCTTAGAAGACTTAACTACAGATCATCGTGTAATTTTAATATGTTGCCCACAAGATTATCCTATTTATTTCGGAACGTTTCATCTACAGTGAAAAGTCAACCAGAGCCAATTAAGTTTGATCCTGTTTTCACATTTCCTTTTGTAAAATATATTGCTTTAGTTAGTAGGCTCAAAGTATATCACTTATATGGATCGTGTATTGTAATACCTAGCAGTGGTTTAATGGAACTTTTGAATTTTGCCTCTGAAAATACATTTTTTATTGCTTCATATATTGGTAAGATTATTACAGAATTTGTTGAAAAGTTTGGATCTTTTAATCATGTCATCTATGAAATCAACGATTTAATATACATGATTTTATTCATATGTTTAATTTAACTGGTAGCATCATCTTTTAATATATAAAAAATATGTTATTTAAATATATATACTTACTATGTCACATAAATCCTGAGATAATAAAAATTTGCTAGCTTAACACAGACAGGAGTAAAAAGACTTTTACTTAGTATTTTTTTCTTTTAACCTTACTAAAATATTAAAATTTACAGGTATCACAGGTGGTGCAGTGTTATCATTATGTACACTCCCTTTTAAAAATACAATTGGCCAGCTATATTTAAGTCAGGATAATAAATTTGTCAAAATATCTTCAGTAGGATTTTCAGGAAAGAGAATAGATAGAATTGTGGATGTAAATGACTGGATACCAATATTAGATTTAAAACCAAGAACGATGGATGCTATATATCTTAGACCTGAACTTACTGATGGGTCTAAGTACAAATTATTTGTGAAGTTTGGCATTGTTAGAGATTCAACGAGAATGGGTCAAGTACTGGAGTAAAGAAACATGTATATGGCCCACTGCTGGGCTAAGGCCTCTTCTTCTTTTGAGGCTTTGAAGTTTATTCCAATACGCTTAAATGGTCATTGGTGGGTCCTGGAGTAATTTATACTATATAAAATATTTAATAATCTGTAAAATAGTTGTCGAAGATATATATAATAAAAAAACTAAAGATATTTTTTTAGTCATTCTATTTCTTAACCAAACAGTATTCATTATAGTGAGCCAAATTACATGGAAATTGAAACTATCAATTGCATGTATTATCGAACAATTTTTAAGGTGTGTTGCCGCCATATAAAAATGGTTGCTATGAATTTAATTACTTATGTTTAATTATTATCTGTCTGTATATACAAATTTATTACAAAATTACATCTATACATATCTTGTTTATTAGCTACAAGCAATTCACAAACACAATCTAAAAATAATTTAGTCACAAAACAATGCTAGGTCCCCTTGTAAGCAATTTACTCTGTAATTTTTTCTTAATATTAAATATCATATATTTTAAACTGCAAAATAGAATGTAATTTTTTAATTTTTTTTTTCACAAATATACATTGTTTGCAATGTGCTGTAAGCTAAATAACAGATTTTATATCTTTGGAGTCAAACAAAATTACATCACGATAATGACTGTACAATAAACATACACCTTGTTAAAAATATATATATGATCAATAAACAATACACATGAACAATAAAAAAACACTTTATAAAATGGGAACCCAGAATTTTTAATGTAAGACCATATTGTAAACTTTAAACATGAAATATTTCATATAAGTGCAATTAAGTTATCAGACAGATACTATATGAGAATTTTTCTACTTTTCCTAATAGTATTTTTAAACTATTATTAAAATTATATAAAATATACAATACAATAATTTGAACTTCGCATCTATCATAATGGTTTATACACCATTTATTAGGCAAGCTAATTTGAAAATTTTTCATTAAAAAAGAAACAATTGTGGGTAATGAATGTGATGATTGAAATTGAAAAGTGCATAAAACCAGGTGTTGATAAGTTACACTTGCAAGTACTTCTACATGAAACTGGTGTAACTTAATATTAGTCTATCCATGCCTGAGCTGGTTGGTCTGTAGTAAAAGGACTGACACCATTACGTTCCATAGCATCCAGAATTTCACATACATATGCAGCAACGTCTACTCTGCTCTGATCAATACCTTTAATAAATGGATGCTCTAATAATCTATTGTATTTCGGTCTTTGTGTTTCTTCTTTAATGAGGCTGTAAAGAAATGTGCTTATAAATTGAAAGTTATTATAAATTAAAACTATTTTTATTTATTATAAATTGAAATTAATGACTAACTTATACTATAGATTCAATTTTAAATAAAGCTTAAATCCACTTATTCTTACAGAATCTAAAAATTAAGTTTACAAAAATTATCATTGTGAGTAATTTACACATGTTTGATTGTCTTAACATTTTGTGTAAATATTATTTTCTATATTTTTGTCAAATACATAACTAAATGTAAACAAACAAAGATACTTGAGAGGGGTCTTATCAACGTCAAATTTTTTTTTTCCACTGAGTTATGATAATACATATATATTCAACGTACCAAGTATTAACAAAGTTGACAAAATTGTTTGAAAATATGTTATTTTTGTTAGTGAGACGGGGTGGGTCTCCTTGAACAACTTGTTGTAATTGTTCAAAAACTGATCCCCATCGAGGATATGGGAATGAGCCTGTTGCTACCTCCATCAAGGTAATACCAAGAGACCAGACATCTGATCTAACATCATAACCTCTAGCACGTCCAGGATCGATTCTCTCAGGCTAAAAGAATGCAAGAGCATTAATAACAATACTAAGTGATGCAATACTTTTACATTAATCTAACTATCAAAAAAAAGATTTATTAACTTACTGCCATATAAGGTCTACATCCTGCATCTCGTGTTCGTGCTATTGAATCAACAAGCTTACCAGATATACCAAAGTCACACAGCTTTATATTGCCTCTTCTGTCCAATAATATGTTTGAAGGCTTGACATCCCTATTCATTTGAAATATATTAATTATATACCAGTCATTAAAATCATATTTTTACTTATATAATCATACAATAATCATACATACCTATGAATTATTTTTAATTTTTCCTTCAAATAATTTAAAGCTTTGACAGTTGCTAAAGTTATTTTAGACATTATGTTTTCAGGTATCCGAGTTTGCATCCTTTCACAAATGAATTTATAAAATTTGTCTAATGAGGTATCCATTAACTCCATGCAAATCCAGCAATCACCCTGTAATAAGAGTTAAAAGATAGAAATTATTTTTTATGTTGGCAGAGAAATAAATAAGTACATCATCATCATAAACAGCCAATTGCAGTCACTGCAGAAGGAAGGCCTCTCTCAAGGTGCGCCAAAGCTACCGGTTCCCTGCCTTCCGCATTTTGTTGGCTCCCTCCTCCTTCAGGTCATCCATTCAACTGGCTGGAAGGTGCCCTACGCTACTTTGTCTTTGCTTTTGACGATTCATGATCTCCACTGAAGGACTCCTCTGATCTAACTGCCATCTATCCTTTAACATACATGTACAGCCCACTACCACTTCAGTCGGCTAATTTACAAGCTATGTTAGTAACTCTGGTTCGTCTCATATAATCTCATTTCTGATTTTATTCTTCAAAGATACTCCGAGCATAGCTTGCTCCATAGCATACTGAACTTGGGTTTGTGGACTAGTTCCGCAGTTAGTGTCCATGTTTTGAAACCGTATGTCATGGGAGGTGTTGCATTGGTTGAAAACTTTCATCTTCAAACATTGTGGTATAGGCAAGTAATAATAAATATTACTATAAGATAAATATTATGTACATATCACATACCTCTTTAAACAGTGCTCCATAAAACTGTACAATATAAAGACACTCATTACTCTTCATGACTACTTCCAGATCCATTAGTAACTGCTTCTGTTCCTTTTCATCCACGGTTGAACGAATGCGTTTAACAGCCATTACTTTATTAGTCCTAAAATAATTTAACATTTAATACAAGCAAACAAATGTCTTGAACATTGAAATAATAATAAAGTAAACACTTAAAAACTCAATGTAACCTATATGAATGAAAATTTTCAAAACATTGATTTAGGTGTTAAATTAAATTATTGTTTGTATCCTTGATTGTATCCTTTAGTAGTTAACTTTCTAATTGCAACTAGTCTAAGCCAATATTATATATGTGAAAGTGAGTTTTTGTTTAAGCAATTATCATGAAATTTTGCATATACATTGTGCATTGCGTGCATATACGTTGCTAGTGGCTATGCCCTAAGGGTCACCTCTACATGCAAGTAGAAACTACTAATAATATGATTTATGTTAAAAATTTACATTGTTTCATATAACTTACTTTCTATGTACCATTTTGTTGACTGCTCCGAATGCCCCCCTACCTATCTCTCCAAGATCTTGCAAATCATCTGACGTAAAGTCATATATGTCAGTAGCAGATAATTGTAATTTTCCCGATGATTGCATCGATGGATAAATCCTGCATCTATCTCTGAAAATAAAATATTCTATATAAAATAAAGTTTATTTAATTGGATAATATAATTTATACAATTTTAATACATTTATATCTAAAGAAAATATATATTTCTTGAATTCTAAAGTTGTTTATTGAGAAAAATAGTATAAGATATGGTTTACAATAATACAGGGGAGATAATTTTAAAAATTGTTGGTAATAAATGTAGTAGTACTATTTTAACATTTACAAGATAAGACAGACTTTTGATATTTCCATGATTCATGAGATATGTGTGTGGATGTAACTTTTATTCATATAGTTTTTTGAACACATTTGTGTCAAAAACCTTCAACCACATTTACCTTGCATTTTCTGGTAATACATCTCTAATTGTTCGTGATGGTATACGTGATTTTTGCGTCGAGGTATTAGAAGAAAAAGGCATAAATGCAGCAGTATCACTTGATGGCCCACCGATCTGAAGATTTAAAATTTTTCGTTTTTCTGTACCAAACAGGCTCAGGTCAGGTTTCGGCATACTTGGCCTACTTGGACCTGAAATGTTTTTATATTTAAAAAGTTTTAGTTTACTAAATATTTGACGTTTACAATAGTCAACAATGTTTTGTCATTTGGCTTTTACCTTGATTTGACGACACTTCGCCATTCTTCGACATTTTTAACGATTAAGGCGAAGTAATCAGCAAGGGTATTTACTCCTTCTATTTAAGTATTCTGTACTAAATTCTCCATTAGAAAATAACAATAAAAATATGTTTTCATAACAAGAAACGATAAGATGTCTCGTACAAATTATGCATCGTAGATGCTAAGGATTTTTAATAACATAATCACACACAGTACACAACAGCACAACACACGGCAGGGTTTGACAATTTGCAAGCAGTGTTGCCATTGGCTATTAATTATAACACAAAAAAATTAACGTTTTAAAACTAGACTAACATTATACATACATTACACATAATTCATATTCTACAAAATATACAAATTAATCTTATCACATATTTTATGTATGATAAATAATATGCTATCTTTATTTTTTCACCTGAAGCTGATATTTTTTTACTCAAGACCGTTGGTGATCAAAATGGAATCCACCATGGATTCCAACATAATTTTGCAATTGGTATGAGACAGAGCAGTTTGTATTTGTAATGACTGTGTTCTAAAAATTAGACCTGGTAAATAGTGCTATTATCGGTTTATAAAACGAAACGAAAAATATCCGGAATTAACGTCGTTTGTAAAATTTGCAGACTGAAGTGGCAGTGGGCTTATCATGTGTGGCCTTTAGAACAGATGAATACAAGGGTGAAGACCGGCGATCGATAAATCAAAATAAACCGTGAACTTTGGCGCACCATTGGCTACTTTTAAGGATGAATCAAAGTTCACGGTTCATCATGGCAGATGTGTAGCAGTGGACTGCGAATGATTCAATCACTTTTCTATGAAACTTTTATCTTTTGTGATTAAGCGACTTGAATTATACGTACGTTTTACACGAAATGGTTATAAACTTTTTGGTTTGAGAAGCACTGCGGCCGGCAGCGTGGTACGAAATGGTGGCATTTTTTATGAACTCGGTAGGCTGTAAGCGACATATATTGTTTACTAGAATGCCGTGGAACGCTTTGGAAATTTGCACCTCAAAATTTTAATCGGTAACCATGTATTTCCGTAGGGGGAGGAGTGGTACAGGGAGGTTGTACACCTCCCCACTCCTCCATCCCACTTGCCACCCAAAATCGAGATTTTCTAAAGCCAACACGAATGCAGTTTTTACTAGCTAATGTTACAATTTAGAGACATGTAGTTTTTACACCTTTTGATATCAATTTCATTGTTATTGATTGTATTACTTATGTCTGATCAGGTTTCACGAAACACTTTTTTTTGGGAAATTAGGATCAAACTAAAGGGAAAATCTCCATTGTAGTATAGACAAATTCTTCAATTATAAAAGATTTTGTAGGGATTTGTTCTACTTTTATTTTATGTACATCAATAATATTTCTATTAAATAAAAAAGTGTATATAGTCTGCTTTATGTATATTATTAAAATGAAATCCTATGTAAAATTCATAGTCAACATTCTATTATGGTAGTTAATATGTATAAAACACAATTATAAAATATTATTAAGGCAAATCAGATGAAATGCAATATTCATTAATACCATATTTAATTTTAACTATCCAATCTTTTTAATTTTTTTTGTTATTGATTGTTTAACTTCTGTGTCATGTGCTTTATGTCTTTTACTTTTGTTCCTTTCCGAGATATTATTTAAAATTTCGTCATTGACTTGTTCATTGCAGTCTTTTGTTGTATCGCTTGTTCTTGACTTCTTTTTTGATGACATAGGCTTTCTTTCTCCATCTTGTTTTTGATTTGGTTTTGTTTTATCAAAATTAATGTATGAAACATTGATTGAGTTTGCTGATTTTGTTTCAGTTGCTTCATCATCTCCATCTAGACCTATTTTGATCCACCTAAAACAAATTCTAATTATGTTAAATAAGGACAGAATAAAATTTTATATCTATCTTCAAGCATTCATTTCATTAGTACCTTTCATCCAACTTTCCTCGTATATAAGGTAAAGCTCCATAGAGATCTAATACAACTATTTGAAACAGTACTTCTTGTCCCTCATTAATATTATTACCAATCCAGTTATAACCGGGTTCTTCTGTAGGTCTTGGAATAACTACATTAAAAACTCTAGAAAAGAAATAATTATTTATTATGTTTGTACATATGAATTGTGGTAACAGGATTTGAGTATAGCCTACTTCAATCACAGAGGAGTAAAGACAAATTCACAACTTTTACATTGAATTGGTATCATTGGTCAAGATCTGAATCTAATCTTGAATGGTATACTCACATATATGAAAAATAGTGCATTTTCAACATTTTAAATATGATTTAATATGTGTATAACAATTGCACTAAATGTGCTTGATTTAACAAGAAACAACTGTAAGAATATTAATTACCGATGGATGAGTATTCCAAGGTGTGTTGTACTCTTTTTATTAACAATGCCTTTAAGTGTTGCTCCGACATATGGACGAAATATAAAATAATCCGCCTGTACTTGAAAATGGATATCAGCATTATCATTATGTATTGCACCTACATTTTGTAAAACTCGAAGATTCTTGTAACTTAATAGAATCCCATCAAATCTGTAAATATAGGGTTGTTAACTAACAAGTTACTGATTTAGTAAATTAAATGTGTTGGCGAGTAGGGGACTCAAGAAAATTATTTTGCCACAGTTAAAGTGATTTAACGTAAATCTTTATTAACATTAAAAAATGGAATAATAACATTTACAAATAATTATTTGTCTGAGTGATTGACAAGTTTACATCCTGTAGGCTATAGTAGCTATTGCTTGAAAAAGAAAATGTGATTGTCTCGAAGTAATTTAACTTACTCTTTATCAAATTTGCCTATTTTATAATCTAATAAATTTTTAATAGAATCTGTAAGATTTCCGAGACACCATGGTTGTAATGCTAGGTTTTGTGTCACTTTTTTCTCAATGATACATGAATTTTTATCACTTGCTAACTTTCTAAGTTCCTTTAGATCAAACTTTATTATGGTCGACATTTTTAAAACCGTAATATCAAAGTTAATTTCATTTTATTTAGAAATTCAATAAAAGTAAATAACATTTGGAATTATGACAGATCGAAAATAATGTGATTTTGTTTTTTTTTTTCTTTTTAATTTTTTTTTGCTCTGGATACAAGTATTTATACTTTACAAGTTCAATAGTTTTTGAAAGAAGGTGACAATGTGATTTGTTTTGCATAGAATTCTATCTCTAAATAGATTGTCTCTATTAAACCTGTGAATGAATATTTATTAGTATATGTATGTCTTTCAGAGCAAATTTTGGTAATTATTTCTATGAAATAAAGTTTAACTATTCTATGAAATAAATTCTTAAAGCAGTGAAAAATAGCTATCATTATATAATTATAATACATATTAATACATTTTTTGTTTTACTTAATGTTGACAAACATACGAAAAATCATATTGTCATTTTTAATAAGAATGTTATGTATTTATAAACACAGAAAAAAAGAAATGGTTATCATATCATTAGTTATCATATAATTAATATTATATATATAAATGAATAATATAAGAGATCAACGAACATGTCCAAGAATTACAAATAAATGAATTATTGTTCAGTAGAATGACAATTTTGTTTCAGATTTCAGTGTAGTTTATAATATTAATATCCTGGAACATTATCATACAAGGCCAACTGATCCCAAGCTAAATAGAGCTCGTACTATGGAAACTAGACATCTGATATGTTATATCATGATATGGTATATCAGTTATCACATATACTACTTTTTTTTGTAAATACGTACTTATATAAATAATTACACCCAGATTTAGGACAAACAGACATAATGTAGATATAGATTAAGTTACCATAGAAATTTAATGTTATAAAGTGACCCCAGTGAGTGATAAGAGTGCCTTAATACTCCAGTCTATGGGAACTTTTTCAAATATTAATAATTTGTAATTTTAATCGTACAAAAAATATATCATACAATCAATAAACGACAGGTTAAAAAAAACTAACGTGACGTTTCGAACCACGACTATTGGGTATTTAGGACCCTGTGGATTGACATAATCTGTAGTTTTATTTTTAATTTGCATTTAAATAATAACTTTATAATAAATATTAGACCTTAATTTATCAAACTGCAGAATGAGTAATTTCAGATATAAAATAGTTCCAATATCAAAATGTGTTTTCCAAACTCCAAGATCTAATTTGTAAATATTTCATAATTAGTAACCTAAAAGATTTCATTTCAATATACTAACGGCTTTAATGTATTATTTATGTTAATGGGTATTTGAAATATATTTTGCAGATGGTCTATACTAATGCAGTACAGGTTTTATCCTAGACCGACCAGTTTTCCTGACTACTTCCAAAATCCAATATTTAGAAAAGAGGACCAAGCTAAACTAATTGAGACTAATGAATTAACTAAGTTAGCTGCTTTACCTGTAAAACCCCCTGCGGCTTATGAGACATCTTCTGTTTATCACGATCCTCTTGTTAAGTAAGTTGATGTAATGTTTTTGATACACAATAGTTTTTGTAAAAATATTTCATTAATATGTGATATGAAATATTATAGTTTATTATATATAATAAATAAATATATATAATATATATATTTGTTTTACATAGTTTATATTTTTATATGCATTTATTTATTGTTTTAAATATTCCTGTATTTTTATTGATTGATTAATATATAAGAATGTTAAGAAGTTTATCTAGTTTGATTTATGCCGAAAACTTCTCTTGCATATAAAATGAAAATATACATTCCCAATGTTTTGTGTAATGGAAAATTTTGGAGATAATTGTCTGTTTTCAGTAAACTTATAAATCATGTCATGAAAATGGGCAATAAAAAATTGGCTCGTAATCTGGTTGAAAAAGCATTTGAAAATATCAAAAGGATACAGATAGAGAGGTACCATCTAGCATCTACCCCTGAAGAGAAAGCACAAGTAGTACTCAATCCCAAAGATATTTTACACAAAGCTGTTGAAAACTCAAAACCATTATTACAACTTCTACCCATTAAAAGAGGAGGTATCACCTACCAGGTATACAGTTAAACTCTAAAATATATAGGTTTAGATAAGTATTTTTTTCAAAAATAAAATGCTATGTCAATTTGACTTTACATTACATTATATTTATTTTGTAGGTACCTGGACCCATAACAGAAAAGAGATCACTATTCTTAGCTATAAAATGGCTTCTAGAAGCTACAAATGATAAGGAGAGAACAATACATTTCCCTGAGCAATTTGCATGGGAACTTCTTGATGCTGCTAATAACACTGGAAAAGTTGTAAAGAGAAAACAAGATATACATCGTCAGTGTGAAGCTAACAGAGCATATGCGCATTACAGATGGCAGTAGCTTAAGATATTGTTTAAAGCATTGTAATTAAATTCTTGTAGATTAACATAAATTAAGTAACTATGAAATTGGATTTTGATTTCTCATTTGGGTATGGAGCTATATAAAGCTACTGAATGTTGTAAAGAGCCACAGTGTGTCCACGATGGGATTGGGTTATTACTTCAGATGTAAATTATTTTAAATTTTTATTAATTCATTATAATTTTTATATGACTTTATTCTTATTGAAATATTATCAAAAAAGTTGCATGTTAATCGAAGTCAAAATCTTTATTCTTTACAGGGTTACAGGGTAATATGTCACGATCCTTTTAAAGGGTTATAGTTCAGGACAATAGCTATCAAATGACCCCCAAAATGCTTATGCAAAAGTGTATCGTTTTCGAGTTATTAATTTTTTAATATTTTTTTTATTTAAAGGATGTTTAAGATTCTAAAATTCAATAAAAAAAAATCAACGTATTTTCCCTATTTTTTTTTGTATTTCTTGCTAGGGTACATCCTAGTTAATAATAACCAGTTATAAAACAAAAACAATCTTCAAATTACAGATCCAAAACTGTACAACTTTTCGATTTTTAATTTTGATTCTTTAAGTTACTCGCAATTTTTTTGTAAAAATCACTATGGCTCTTATCGTGCGGATCATTTTAAAAACATCTGCGTTTCCTTAGCTATCCATCGGTACATAAAAAGTACAGTAACAATCATAAACTCAGGAGAAAATTAGATAACAAAGGGACCAGGTAGGAAATTCTAAGAAATGCTATTGTTAAGAAATTAAATCTGGATCAAAGACAAAAGGACCTCAATGCAAAGTAGTTAAAGATTATTTTTAATAGGGGTAATAGGTAAAAAAGGAGAGATAAACCAGAGCTGTCATTGCAATTTTGAATTTAAATCAAAAACAAAATACTTAATCTTTTTAGTTACTCCATACTTTCGAAATTACACTGTTTATTATTCATAATTCGTGTTCAAAATGAGATCCCCTATTTCGTATACAAATACGCATTCTTTTTCTTAATTCACTTTTTACTACAACACTACTCAAGCTATGTCGAATAGAATTTGCAGCATTCATTATTCTTGTTTTGAGTTCTTCAATTGTTTGTACTGGTGAAACATCATAAACCAGGCTTTTCATATGCCCCCAGACATAATAGTCCATCGGAGTCAAATCTGGACTTCTCGCTGGCCATGGTATTGGTCCTCCTCTGCCAATCCATCTATTACGATAATTGCTGTCTAGCCACTGTCTTACGGACATTCGAAAGTGTGCGGGGCAACAATCATGCTGGAATATCATTCTCTGCCTAAGTTTCAGCGAAACATTTTCGAGTAACTCATGCAGGATTTCTCTAAGCAAGCTTTCATAACTTTCACCATTTAAGTTATCAGGAAGGAAATGTGGCCCAATAAGATTATCATTGATAATCCCCATCCAGACGTTTACCGAGAAACGTCTTTGGGAACCGCTTAATCGCTTTTTGTGAGGGTTTCCCTGTTCTTTTTGAGACCAATATCGAATATTGTGGTAGTTAGTAATACCATCTTTGTCAAACTTTGACTCGTCTGTCCATAAATTTTTTCTCAAAAAATTGGGATTTTCTGCATCACAGTGTAGCATAAATCGGCAAAAATCTAAACGTCTTGCAGGATCTCCTTCTTCAATCACGTGTACGGGTGTGTAATGATAGGGATACAATCCAGCCGCGTGGACAGTAAACCAGACTCTCCATTGAGATACGCCCAGTCGGTTTGCCACAATATTGGTGGAAACTGTAGGGTCCTCTCGAAAATGACGAATAATTACATCTTCTTCATCTGGAGAACGGATACGAGGGCGTCCGGAATCAGATTGTCTCCTTTGCACGCGACCAGTTTCTCTAATTCGACGATACACACCAATAAAGACACTATTGTCAGGTGTCCGGCGATCCGGAAATCGACGATTATACTCACGACGAGCAGCTGCGGCGTCACCGTTACAATATCCATAGCAAAATAAGATGTCAGCGTATTCCTCATTAGAGTACGGACGACGAGAAGAATTTTGTTTTGCAGCCATAATAGTCCTTTTTACGCGCCAAGTTATCACAAACACAAATCACAAATTCCTTTTAGCTAGCCGAGTCACGAAGTTGTAAGAAACAGAGTCCAGTAAACGAAGCGGTTTTTTTCAAAAATTTAAGAGATCAATATTCACTAAAGCGCGTCCACACGAGCAGTGCAAGTACAGTGAGTATTATGTACGCCGACAAGGTTTTATTACTCTTATTCCTAAAAGAAATGAGACAAAAGGAAATTAGAAAAAATGACGGTAAATTCAAAGGAATTGATAATAGTATTCCACAAACAGCTCTGGTTTATCTCTCCTTTTTTACCTATTACCCCTATTAAAAATAATCTTTAACTACTTTGCATTGAGGTCCTTTTGTCTTTGATCCAGATTTAATTTCTTAACAATAGCATTTCTTAGAATTTCCTACCTGATCTCTTTGTTATATAATTTTCTCCTGAGTTTATGATTGTTACTGTACTTTTTATGTACCGATGGATAGCTAAGGAAACGCAGATGTTTTTAAAATGATCCGCACGATAAGAGCCATAGTGATTTTTACAAAAAAATTGCGAGTAACTTAAAGAATCAAAATTAAAAATCGAAAAGTTGTACAGTTTTCGATCTGTAATTTAAAAATGCTTGAAGATTGTTTTTGTTTTATAACTGGTTATTATTAACTAGGATGTACCCTAGCAAGAAATACAAAAAAAAAATAGGGAAAATACGTTGATTTTTTTTTATTGAATTTTAGAATCTTAAACATCCTTTAAATAAAAAAAATATTAAAAAATTAATAACTCGAAAACGATACACTTTTGCATAAGCATTTTGGGGGTCATTTGATAGCTATTGTCCTGAACTATAACCCTTTAAAAGGATCGTGACATATTACCCTGTAACCCTGTATCGGCACTACACTTATTGATTGTCAAAAATCTACTACAGTTTCGAAAGAAATAACACAGATTTATAACGAATCGCCTAAAGAAATTTTCTTTACTGTCACCAATTCATTAACAAAACAAATTTGTCCCAACTCCTATTAAAATTTAGTACCTATAGTGATGTCTAGAAATTATGAAATGCTTCTTTTTTTTAACATGTTTTATAATAATTTTTGATATACAGATATATTTGCAGCTGGTTTGAGATATTTGGTAAGTTATATATTTACTTAAACTAATACCAATTAAGTCTTCCATTATGCTCCTTGTACTTATCCAGTGTTGAGACAAGATTTTCTACTCAACACAGCCCTTGGGTTGGTGATGCACTTTCCACTTAAATATTCTGTTCTACTGAAGCAGGCTTAGTCACAAAATCAACTTATTTAGAAATAATTGCTATGACTTCAGTTGAAGGATTTCATACTTTAATTATTATTTAGAAAGTCATAGTACATAATTCGTCTCATACTATATATAGGTAAAATAAAAAAAATATCCCACATTATTTTGAATCAATATTAGCCAATTACAGCTAGTGCCCGAGCGAGCATTGCCGCGATGGGTGTTGGTCCAGTGGAGACGGCTGCTGAACCAATGCCGGGGGAAACTGTATTGCCCTGCCGGACAGGGAGACCCGAAGAAACGGCTAATCCGCTGGCCGCCCGTGGCATAGTACAGGGGCCCGAGCGTGCCTAACCAGCACGCGAGGCTGCCTCACCAGGCCACGCATAATCTCGGGGTGGACCGTCGTGCCGGTTGGTGACCGGAAGGTGGGGTCCCGGCGGCCACTTCCGGGGGGGGTTCGGGGGCCCTTCCGTCCGGCGGGTCCGGCGTGGTTGGCAACCACTTGGGGAAACACGCCTCAACACTTTGCCCATCCTTATCTTGGAAATACGTCGCTCGCTTCACGTCTCTTTTCCATTCTTTTTTCCCATATGGTACCGCATCAAAGCAGGAATAACGGCCGTGCAGCGGTGAACACCCCCACCATACCCACGCTGTTTGAGGTCGAGTTCACTAACATCCGTGGACTCCACGCTAACCTCAACGCTGTCCACTACCATCTCGAGACAGCACGGCCAGCAATGTTGTTTCTCACGGAGACACAAATACTCCGTCCTGCCGATACCAGCTACCTTAATTATCCCGGCTACATGCTTGAAGAATCCTTTAAAGCGAAAGCCGGAGTATGCTTGTTGCGTCAGGACAGATGTTTGCTGTCACCGACTGCGCTGCTTGGAGGCCCCCTTCTTCTCCATGTTGGTGGTACGTGTGAATCTGGTTCGTCAGAGTCGGGTCTACGTGTGCCTCTACAGATCCCACAATGGTGACTTGGAGACAAGCCGATTATTTGACCATCTTAGTCGGGTGGCAGATGCTGCGCAAGAGCAGTTTCCTAACGCGGAATTGGTGTTTTTGGGGGATTTTAATGCTCACCATGAATCATGGTTGAAATCCCTCAAAACTGACCATGCTGGAAGGACTGCTCATGCTTTTGCTCTCACACATGACTTGACCCAACTGGTTGATCAGCCCACCAGGATCCCAGACATTGATGGGCAAGCGCCTTCTCTACTGGACCTTCTGCTGACTTCTCACCCGGTGGAATATCAGGTTATGGTTCAGGCTCCACTTGGTTCTTCGGATCACAGCCTCATATCTACCAAAGTGCTACAGGCGAAGCTGCCGCCACCAGCGGTATGCAAACGTCGCGTTTGGCACTACAAGTCAAAGATTGGGACGGTATGCGCGATTACTATGCGTCAGTCCCTTGGAAGGAACGTTGCTTCAGTGGGAATGACCCGACAGCTGGTGCCGCTGCTGTTGCTGGCGAGATCATGTTGGGAATGGAATACTATCTCGCTCTGATCTCGTCAGTAGGGGTGCGCGAAACCGTTGGTTCACTCGCGAATGTGCCGACACTGTATCATCTAAGCAGGCGGCATATCGCGAGTGGATCAATGGCTGCATTAGCGGGGCATCTAACATTGACTCACTGAAAGCAAACTACAATAAAAACTCCAAGTCCTGTAGGAAGGCTTACATGAGAGCGGATGCACAGCGCATTGTACAGATTGGTCATGACCTTATTTCACATCCTAAGGGCTCCCGTAGCTTCTGGCGTCTGACCAAGTCTGTGCAAAACAATTTCTGCCAACCTTCGCTGCCACCGCTCAGAAGTCCAGACGGATCGCTAGCTCACAGTCCGCAAGAGAAAGCTGATCTCCTGGCTAAACTCTTTGCCGATAACTCCGTCATCGATGATAGTAGTGCGCTGCCACCAGTAATACCTTCTTGTGGCCACACGATGCCTGACATCAAAATCAGGCTGCGTGATGTGCGTGCGGAGCTGCAATCACTTGATGTACGGAAAGCTAGCGGTCCCGATGGAATACCTATATGAAATGGAATAGCTATAGTGCTGAAGAAGTGCGCGGCGGAGCTGTCTCCCGTGTTAACGCGCCTGTTCCAACTTTCTCTTTCTTCGGGATGTGTGCCGGAGGCTTGGAGAGGAGCTAATGTGCAAGCGGTTCCCAAAAAAGGGGATCGGTCTGACCCGGCAAATTATCAGCCAATAGCTATCACCTCAGTACTTTGTAAGGTGATGGAACGGATTATAAACAACCAACTGATCCATTACCTAGAAGATCACTGTCTAATTAATGATCGTCAGTACGGATTTCGACCAAAACGGTCTACAGGTGATCTTCTAGCGTACGTAACGCACCTCTGGGGTGAAGCTATCGACAAGCATGGGGAATCGTTGGCTGTCAGCCTCGATATCTCCAAGACTTTCGACAGGGTCTGGCACAGAAGTCTTCTCTCCAAGCTGCCGGCATATGGTCTGCCTGCTCAGCTTTGCACCTGGATTGCCAGCTTCCTACACAAGCGCAGCCTTCGTGTTTAAGTTGATGGTTGCGCTTCACAATTCTATGTAGTGAATGCTGGGGTCCCCCAGGGATCTGTGTTATCTCCCATTCTCTTTCTTTTGCATATCAATGATATGCTCTCTCTCGGGAACATTCATTGCTATGCAGACGATAGTACAGTGCATGGTGGATACCACGGACGCGCAGTGGCTGGGCGAGCGGAAATTGAGGAGAGGCGGGAGGATCTTGTCATTGAACTCAATAGGACGTTAGAGCTCATCGCTAAATGGGGCTCTGATAATCTTGTTGAGTTTAATGCCAAGAAAACACAGGTATGCGCTCTCACAGCGAAAAAGTCACCATTTTCCCCTCTTCCCGCTCTCTGTGGCGCTCCGCTGGTGATAACCGCACATACACGCAAGCAAAATCGCCATGCTGGGGATGGACGTTCGCTGCAACCTTAGTTCAAGGGATTACATCGAGGCTGTCATAAAAACAGCTTCACGGAAACTCGGAGTTCTGAACAAGGTGCGGCGTTTTTTCACGCCACAACAACTGTGCCTGCTGTACAAAACACAGGTACGGTCCTGCGTTGAATATTTCTCGCACCTTTGGGATGGCTCCGCTAAGTACCTACTTGAGGCCTTGGATCGGTTGCAGCGACGTGCGGTCCGCATTATTGGCGACGTAAAGGTTACTAACACCCTCGAGCCTTTACAATTGCGTCGAGTGCGCGAGCAGCGCTGAGCGCTTTCTATCGACTGTATCACGGCGAGTGTTCCGAGGAATTATTCTCCCTAATTCCTGCTTCCCCCTTCCTTCACAAGTCTACGCGTGCTGGCTCTCGATGTCACCGACTAACTGTGACATCAATTCCATCGCGCACAAAGAAATTTGGCAAATCCTTACTTTGTCGCACTTCTAAAAAATGGAATTCCTTACCAGCTCACTCCTACCAGCGTGAAGAGGCATCTTGCGGGCCGGCAAGGCGAGGGCGGCTAGTGCAGAATCTTCTTCCCGTCTGTACTGGCCGTCGTCGCGTTTGGACTCTACTACCACTTAACATCAGGTGGAGTAGAGTCATTTGCTCTCCCGGCAAACATTTATCAGGTCCAACTATAGCTAAGAATGATCCAGGAGAGTCAAATATTTCATCAAAATCATTCATGCTATTTCGAATAAAAACTTCTACACTAGACTAACAATTTCGGTTTTCGTTTACTTAAGATACAGGACTACAGAACTTCGCCATGAACCTGGCATTAATAGGTTTAATATTATATAATATATATCACCAAGACAAAGTCTGATAGGTTTTGCTGGCATAGTATAAACCAATGTTAAATAATTTGCAGTTGGGCTAGGCTGTGGAATTTCGTCACAAGTTTACGCATTGCTTCATCGTTACGTACTTCGTAAAGTAGCGCTATAATTTATGCCATAGTGACGTAAAATGGTTCAGAAAAATTATAAAGGTTGACGTATACAGTGGCGCAGCTAGGTGAACAAGGGCCCCGGTGCATATGAAAGAATCGGGCCCTCATCCCCTCTTTCCGCGTAGCTTGAACTTATATTGGCCTTCAAAATTATAGATAGGAACAAGAATAGGAAACAATGAGATCAACTTATCACAAGTAGGCTAAATCCATACGTCGTCTCTATGGAATAGAATCTCTATTTGTTTATTAGAAGAAAATGCGAATAAATAAACAACGACGCACATGACAATATGACGCGCATGTGCTAAAAATCTTAAATCAGGAGTTCTGTTCTTGTTGATGTTCATTTAAAAACATAAAAAAAAGAAGAATTATTTTTTTATGCTCCTTTCTTTTCAAAGCTGAGGTTAAAGGCCCCCCTGAGCTCCGGGGCCCTGGTGCAGTGCACCACCTGGCCCTACGATAGTTACGCCACTGGACGTAAGTCCAGTGGCGTAACTATGAACTTCGGTGTAAACCGAGCCTTTTAAGCAAAAATAAGCCGAAATTTCTTAAAAGGCACTTTTATTATTATATACACAAGAAATAAAATCATAATGTTACAAGTGCAGTCTACGATAATTTTCATAGTAGATATTTAAATTACCGATTTAAAAAAAAAAAACAAAAGTAAAATAAGTTTTTTTTCGTGTTGACTTAATCAAATCATATGTTCTCTCTATTTTAAACGATTGTTAATTATTATTGAATTATTATTTAACGGCAGGATATGTAAAATGTTTCATCATATTAATTGGTTTCTTATCACGCAATATAGATCACCCCAATGGGGGGTGGTCTATGGCCGCTGCAAATCATGGTTGAGAGTGGCTAGTAATAGAATAAATTAATATAGTAACCAAACTTCTATGTTAAAAACGTATATCGATATTATTTTATTAATTTTAATATTTGCTATGGTTTTATTAGCTACTTTAGTTGTGACCTTGTTTTTTTGTAGCAATTTTATATTTTAATAAATAATATTTAATCAGAAAAGTTTTATCTTTAATAAAAAATATTTTATCAATTTCCTGTTTCTACTACTTGTGACTTCTTAGTGTGCTATTCAGTATATTGTTACACAGTATATATTCTGTAAAGTTAAACTTTGAGTGGTAATAGAATAGATGTTTTTATATCGCGTTATAAAATTATAATAATTGTATTGTTATCATTATAATTGTATAGCAACTTAATATATTTTTCCTCCGAACGTCGAAAATGTCCTAAGTCAAGGGCTGGCCTTATAGAAAGATAAAAAAATATAAAAAAAAAACACATAGATACGCAAACAAACAATTTAGCAATACAACTTTGGCGGACTTGTCGCTACATAGAGATCTCTTCCAGGCAAACAACTATATAACAATTATTTATAGGACGTTAAGACGTATGTATTCTTATTCTGAGCCCCTAAGTGGGTAGTCCAATCCCTTGGACCTAATGGCTTTGCGCGCACTGCGATTAAACGCGAACTGTTTTGAAATACAGCGAGCGCGAGCGGTTATAAAACGCTCTCGGTCAACCAACTGAAGTTTGGACCAAAGGCCCTTTAAAGGTAATTCTAAAATCGTTGATAACAAAATGTCACGATTAAGATTACAATAAAAATCTGAATTTAATGATAATAAAAATGCAATGTAATAATGAGATGACAAAATTGTTTCCTAATATGGTATTAAACTTTTTTTTGTAGGATAATATAAATAAAAACACATTTTTATATTCATGAAATTCATGAAATGATTGACTTATGATGATATATGAATATGCCTATTGATTAATGACTAGTATACGTATTATAATTAATAAAATAACAAATTGCGATTAATAATAAATTGCGACATGAAGCGAGCGAGGTTGAGGGGCATAATCTGAGCATATTAATATATTTGCCTTCATGTAACATGTAACGTGTTTTTTTTTTATAGAACAGGCGGACGAGCATATGGGCCACCTGATGGTAAGTGGTCACCAAACGCCCTTGGACATTGGTACTGTAAGAAATGTTAACCATCGCTTACATCGCCAATGCGCCACCAACCTTGGGACCTAAGATTTTATGTCCCTTGTGCCTGTAATTACACTGGCTCAGTCACCATTCAATCCGGAACACAACAATACCAAGTACTGCTGTTTTGCGGTAGAATATCTGATGAGTGGGTGGTACCTACCCAAACGAACTTAAACAAAGCTCTACCACCAGTAAATGTGCTATGTAACGTGTCTATATTTATGAAACCTATTACATATATTAAATATAAAAATAATTTTATATGTATGCATGTTCATTTGGTAAGTAAGTCAAATATTTACATTTAACGATATTTCATTTGAGCTTTCTCTGAGGACGGGGTGTTTGTATTCAGTTGACCATGCTGCTCGCACTTATACCAATTGTAAACTATATTTATTATAAAACATATTTTACCAAAATCTATAGTCACTTTGAACACTGTCAAATTTTTTCATTCTAATTTCGACCTCATATAAAACAAAAAGAGTTCAATATCAATTGGGATATATTTGACAGAATCAGGAAGCTTGATGTTAGGCCATTGTACACGGGTAACAACATAATTAAACATTTAATTTAACAATTTTGAGCTTTTTTTTACGCGGGGTGAGTTTTAAAGCCCAGCGTCAATTAGAAACGTTCGTTCGGTTCCTCCTGGCTGGCCTAGGCCAGTCCGGGTACGGGCCTTGGGGTTACCCCCTTTACCCGGGCTAGTCCTCACCGGCAGGTTCAACTTGCCGTGTCATTTATTTTTGGCCCAAGGGGCCAGGGTCACAATGACCCAGTGGCTGGGTTGGTTGGTTGGTTGTTATTTTCTTGTTGAACGTCGTCCCATCGTCAGTCCTCCAAATCGCCGTCATCGATGCCTGCGTCGGGGCAGATGGTCGGCGACAGTAGGAGCTCTCGAGGTAGAGGACGCCCCTCTGGTGGTCGAGCATGCAGCGGTGCTATACCGTGGAGGTGCACGCACGCACTGTTGTCCGCTCTCCCGAACATTGTGCGCGCGAGGTGTCGGACGAACTCCTCCACGGTAGGCGTCCTGGTATCTCTGTGAATGACGTCGTTTCTGACGTACCTCGGGGCTCCCACTATCATTCGCAGGCATCTATTCTGCTGGATCTGCAACCTTCGCTTCTGGCGCGCTGAACATAGCGCATACCAGGCTGGGGCCGCATACGTCAGGCGCGAGCGGACGTAGGCTCCGTAGATCCTCAGTTTGGTCTTCAGTGGTAGGCGGGATGCGAAGAGGGTGTGCAACTTTGACCGCGCAGCCGTGGCATGATTCACCGCCTTGTTGACGGTGTGTATCATGCGCAGCTTGCGGTCAATGTGACACCCCAGGTAGCAAACTGAGGTCTGCCACTCCACGTCCTGGCCTCGGAGGGTGAGTTGACGCATCGGCCTGTCGGCACCGACAAGCAGAGCGGCCGTCTTACCGACGTTGACGGCCATCCTCCACTTGTCTAGCCACTCCGGAAGCAGATCCAGCAAGCGCTGCATCTTGTTTGCTGCGACGATTTGGTGATGGGACGTCGATAGGAACGCACTGTCGTCCGCATACAGGGCCAGTACGTCCTCTTCGCCCTCACGCAGATGGTCGCGGAGGGTGGGGATGTCGTCTGTGTACACCGCGTATAGACGCGGCGACAGACAGCTACCTTGGGGTACTCCAGCTCGGATGGGCCGCGGTTGTGAGTCCGCGCCCTCCACCGAGACATAAAAGCTACGGCCTTCTAGGAATGACGCCACTACTCGCACATACGCGAGAGGCGCCGTGGTGTTCAGGAGCTTAGCCAGGAGTCCGGCGTGCCACACCCGGTCGAAGGCCTTCTCCATGTCGAGAAAGACCCCAACGGTGGGACGCCTTTTGTTTCTCTCACTGGCTAAGTGGCTGATGACTCTCGTCAGCTGGAGCGTCGTTGAGTGGCTGCTGCGGAACCCGAACTGCTCCTCGCGCAGGGGCAGGTGAGGCGCGAGTCTACGCAGCAGCAGACGCCCGAACAGCTTGGCGATGTGCGAGAGTAGCGTTATAGGCCGATAGCTTTCCGGGAACCTACGGTCCTTGCCCGGCTTGGGAAGGACGATGACCTTCCCCCTCCTCCATGCCTCGGGGAAGTGTCCGGTTCGGAGTATCCCATTGAAGGTCTCCGTGAGCGCTTTGAAGACTTCTCGTGGTAGCTGCATCAACGCGGCGTTGGTGATTCCGTCGGGGCCTGGCGCCTTTCGCTTCGGCAGACGAAAGACGGCCTTCCGCAGCTCGGACAGGGAGATGAAATCGTCTCCCTGGAGCGGCGGGATCTGGGCCGACAGAAAACACTCCACTTGTTCCTGGATCGCCGCGTGATGACGGACGACATTGGTGTTGGTCAAGTCCGGTGGGTTGGGAGTAAACTGCCCTTCCAAGTGTTCCGCCAGGATCTCTGCTCTGTCTCTGGCGGAATATCTCCTATTACCCGCTCGATCTAGTAGCGGGTAGATAGGAGTATCACTGCTGGTGAGTTTCTTGCAGAGGTGGTACAGTGACGTGTCATGCTCGCCTGCTCGATCGATTGCGACTTCCCATCTATCACTCTCGAGAGCTACGAGTGCACGTCTGCAAGCCTATTCAGGTCACGCTTCACCCTCGAACAGCGCGTGCGTGCCCACAGTCGGCGAAGGTCGCGCTTCTTCCGAAGTTTGCTGCGAAGCGAGCTCGGTAGCGGGTCCCTGCGTGCCGATCCACCGACGGTGGTGGCTGCTTCCTTGGCTTGAGTGATGGCTTCGGAGATTTCCGTCGCAGCCACCTCGACATCGGCAGACGTCGCGATGGGGACCGTGAGCTCCAGCCTCGCAAGTTCGGCATTGAAGCGCTTCCAGTCTACCCGCTTCCTAGGGGGACTAGGCGCTGTGAACTCGCACTGCAGGGTGATAGTGACCAAAATAGGTAGATGCTGAGTGTCTAGGTCGTATATGACCTCAGCATCTATTGGGCAGTTTACTCCATGGTGCAGCACTATGTCCAGTACGTCCGGTTGGCAACTGCTGTTGGTCGGTATGTGGGTCGGCGCTCCTGGACCCAACACACCGTAACCGTGACGTTCGCTGTCCGCGTGCAGCCGCCTGCCCTCCTGGGTGATGATGCGCGAGCCCCAGGCGTGTTGCTTCGCATTCAGATCACCCACGATCAGTGTGGGCTGCGGCGAGTCGAACAACGTTTGGACATCGGTGCTGCAAAATTTTTGTCTGGGTGGTTTGTAGGCGGCATATAGCAGGAGCTCCATCTCACCAGCATGCACACGCACCCCCTGCGTACGCAGACTCGCAAAAGAGGCATGCGCAAGTTCCTCGTGTACGATGTCTCTTCTCACCAGGGCTGCTGTTCCTCTGTAGCTGCGGCCCCTGGGAGAGATTTCGTCGCGCCGGTACACGAAGAAGTTCGGGATTCGGAGCTCGATTTCGGTCGAGAGCTTTGTCTCGCCCAGGAGGATTACATGTACATCCTGCGACTGGGCGAGTAGGGTCAGCTCCCGGACATGGCCTTGTATGCCGCCTGGGTTCCAGTATATAACTCTCAGCTGGAATTTAGTTTCGCTAGTGCGGCGATTCCAGCTGAGATTGCCGGTATGATGTCCTGGCCTTGCGTATAGGCGACCAGGATTGCTGTTAGCGCTTCCATGAATACCCGGACGATGATGGTAGTGTCCGGGCCTTTATTGACGGTCGAGGCAGTTTTAATTGCAGGAGGTGGAGGCAGTTGTTGCCTCTCCACCGGCCGCGTCGCAGTAGCCGGAGCGGGCTTTGGCTCCGTCGCTGCCTTCCTAGGCTGCGGCGTTGAAGCCGCCACAGGCTCGGCTCTGGCCGGCCTCGCTGCTCTCTTCCTCCTCTTCTTTTTTGGTTTGGGCAAAGGTTGGCCCCTGGCCGTTGCCTGGTTGGCCGGTGGTGCCAGTTTCGTGATCGGGGCCGCTGGTACAGCTTGCCCCGCTACCACAGTGGGTGTTTCACTCGGTTCTATCGTCGCGATGGGAGCCGCGACGATAGGGCGCTTCGTTTTCACCACCGGTACTGGTGCTGGTGGGGGAGGGCGCTCTTCAGCCCCCTTGGGTTTTGCCCTCGGTCCGTTTGGGCGGGGGGCGGGCACAGTTATGCCCCTCCTTCTCGCCTCCTTCTTATAGACTGGGCATCTGCGGTCCTTCGCTGTGTGCGCCTTATTGCAGTTCGCGCACGTTGGCGGGTCCTTGATCGGCCTCGGGCAATCCCTGGCCAGGTGCTCGCCAGCGCAGCGAACACACCTCTGCTGCCTGTGGCAATTTGCCGAGGCGTGGCCGAATGCCTGGCAGCGGTGGCATTGAGGTGGGCTCTTCGCGCCCCTCCAGGCCTCCACCAACAAGCCGGGCATGCACAGGAGCTCAGTCACCTTATACAAATTTGTGAGCTCCTGCTCCTTCAGGTGCGCCAGCTGCACAAAGAAGGTGCACCCATGCCGGCTTCTTCCGCCCGGGATTGCCTTCGCACTCTGTGCAGGGAACCCTAGGCTGCACAGGGCGGCAATCACCTCTTCCGGGGGTGTGTTAAAGGGCAGCCCCCTAATGGCCACCTTGGTCGGCAACTCCGATGCTGGGCTATAGCAGAACCAGGATATGGACTTATCCTGGTTCATAGCCTCCGTCAGGTGGCGCTGGATCACCCGGAACTCCTCCGCTGAGCCGGGCAGGAATCGCACTCCTCTCCCTAGAGGGCGCGCGTTCGGGGCATGTCCCAGTTTGCCCTTTAAGATTTGGAAGTGCCGCGTCCAGTTGGGCAAACATTCCGCTGTGATAGGCGGGTAGCTGGAGCGCGGCGCAGTTCTCGGCGCTGGTGTAGGTTGGGGGACCCGGCTCCTGGGCGACGCTGGTGCTGCAGCGGCCGCCGCGTAGGAGACCCCAGACGGTCCCGGTTGTGGGGATGACGGCCGAGAAGTGGTCATCTCGACCGTCGATGGCAGGGCCGCGTAGCTGGTTGAGTTACGCGGCCATGTATCCTGCGACCCTCCCTCCAGTGGGGATGGGGATCGCGGTGGCAGCAGGTGCTTCGCCGGTGCATCCGTGCTTGCTTCACCCGACGTGGGCGATGCCGCGCGCGATGACTCCGACTCTTGTGGCGATTCGTATGGTGGTGATGTTGGCGGCGGGGGAGAGACGTCCGTCCTGGGACGCTTGTCCTCCGCTTCCTCCGACTCCGGAGACGAATCCGGTCTCGGGCGCTTGGACCCTTCTGCGCCGGCTGTAGACTCAGCTACAGCGGCGGCGAAGTTCTCCAAAGACGCCCGGTTCTCCTCGTCATCTCCGGTTTCCGCCTGTATTATGCGGATCATAGGGCGTGGTGCGGTGGCGGGGGTGAGGGCGACGGGCACGGTTGAGTTGTCGAAGATATCCCTCCGAACAACCGACCGTGGTATGCCCGACCTACCTCGGCCGCGCTTGCGTTGGTCTAAAGGGGGGGGCTCCCCCCCTTCAGACATGGTGGTGATGGGTTTCTCGTCTGCTCAGCTAACAAGTATGCACGGTACCACGACCTCAGCGCGTGCCACCCAGCCAGGTGAGACCCACTAGGGGAGGCCCAGCTAAGCGCCCGCGAGCGGAAGTATTAACCGTGCACACCTGGTAATCACAGCGTCAGCAGTCCAATAGTTTGGTCCTGCAGGAGTTTTTGCTCAGCAAAAACTTTGCAGGATCCGAATGTGCTTTCCTTGTATTTGGGAGCAGGCTCCTGGCAACTAACACCGGCCGTTTCCTCAAGCCGACGTCGGAGAACGCGGCGAGTACAACTGGCACCGGAGGGGGGCGTTGCGGGGAGCGGGGGATGACCAAAACAAGTATACACTGCGTGCGTCTCGATCTAGATGAGCATTACAAAGTCGATGTTCGTCTTTGCAAACTCAATCAAATCGATAGAGAGCGACCCGCGTAATGTTGTTTCAAACTCTGTATCGATAGATAGAGAGCACGAAGCACGAGCAAAAAGAGTTCAATATCAATTGGGATATATTTGACAGATTCAGGAAGCTTGATGTTAGGCCATTGTACACGGGTAACAACATAATTAAACATTTAATTTAACAATTTTGAGCTTTTTTTTACGCGGGGTGAGTTTTAAAGCCTAGCGTCAATTAGAAACGGGCGCAGGTTCATTGAAAGTGCCGAGGTCGGCCGCCGGCGCGCCTGCCACTGCTGCGCCCGTGTGCACCGAACACTCCACACTATAGGTAAAGACGCCTTTGACAAATCTTATAATTTATCTGACAAAACCCATACCTCCGGCATGAGCAAGCGTCTAAAAGTGATTTGTTTTATTTATTATTTTAATGTCTGGTAATTTTTACTTCTATTATTGTCCTATTTAGTATTTGAATTTTTTGTCTGTTACATACTTGAGACATGTAGTCCTATATTTATGTTTATTTCCGATTTTGTTTCGCAATTTATTATTTTATTAATTAAAATACGTATACTAGTTATTAATCAATAGGCATGTCATTTATTTTCATGAATTAAAAATGTGTTTTTATTTATGTTATCCTATAATATAATTCATAGATTTTAATTGTAATCTTGATCATGATTTTATGTTATCAATGATTTTATAATTATCTTTAAAAGGCCTTTGGTCCAAATTTCAGTTGCTGTATCTGACTGTAGAAGCGGTTTCAGCTTAAAATATGAAAAAAATATATGAATGTTCCACGCTAAAATACTGTACGCTAAGTATATTATTTCGTTTTTATTTTAGTTATATGTTTCTGTGGTATCTATAAATCAATATTAATACCGATTATTAAATAGATAAACGTAAAATATGTCGCTTTATCAGTGCCACAGTACGTCAATTCATTCTCCTTTTAAAAGTGAAGTTTTGTTCTTGAGCTATTTTTTATTATGAAAATGTAAAGAATATTGTTTTGTTTTTATTTTTTAACGTTAGATAATTGATATATACGAAATTATAATATTTCTTTAACTTAAAAAAAGTCAAATTGAAGTCCAACAAGTAAGTACACAACTTAAAATTAATTTTAAAGTTTGCAAAAACAATACTATTATAAATTTAAGGACATAAGAAATAAAATTCAAATTAGAACGCAGTTATTTCTACTACGAAAATAAAAGACAGTTATATTGTAAAAAATGTAATGAAAACTAAAACCAACGTAGTACATACCTACTTATGATTGATAAAATATAATCTGTTTGAAAGTGGATAATGTGTTAAGATACAGCCAACCTCTGCATAAATTACAAATTTGAATATCAGGTATCGCATTCAGCATTTCAGCATTCAACAAAAAATAAAGTAAACGATTGTCTTTTGAATCAAATTCTAGTACAACACGGTCTTTATTGCTAGAAATCTAGTTAAATAAGTTGTGTTTTTAAATATTATTAGTAACTTATCTAATACTATCTATTTGAAAAATGACGTGTGATTCTGCCTACGTACTAAACAAAATTAATATCTATGATAACAGACTGAGTGCTATTACGGAGTTGGTTTATTCGACAAGTGTGCATGAAGTCGACAGTACATTTTCAGTGCAAATCCACGTAACGTTGTGAAGTGTTTTGAATCCTATTTAAATTTGAAGTGGTGGTTTGCCAGTGCTTAGTTTTACTACTCAAGATTATGAAGTTGCAGCGTTGGCTGTTGCTATATGTATAGAGTTTTTTTTCAAACAATAAAATTTTGTTTACACGAACAAACGCAAGTTTTGTATATAAAATTTCGCTTAAGTTTAAATGCAAATCAGTGCCAAGTGATAATTTTTTCAGAGGTAAGCTGTCTAAATTTTTATATGGTAACTAATACTGAATTGATTTCGTCATTAAAAAAAATTATGACACTAGAATAGGTACAATATGTATATAAAGAAATACATGTTTCATAGGATACCGACAATCTATACAATTTAATGAAATTGAATTGTCTGTCTGTTATTACAATATAACTGCACATTTTTAAGTTACCATGGCTATATAAAACCAAAGGAATTAAGTATTTAAATGCCTACGTTAAAATGGTAGATTTTGAATGGTTTTCATCATAAATTGAATTTTACGCTGGCAGTTTTTTTATGTTATAGGTGGAGGAAGGACAAATGCACCTGATGTTAAGTGTTCTCAACCACCCATAGACAAGATGTTAGAAATATTAACCATTTCTTACATAACCAATTCGCCCCCAACTTTGGGAACGAAGATATTATGTCCCTTGTGTACGTAGATTCACTGGCTTACTCATTCTTCAAACCGGAAGGCAACAATACTAAGTTTAGCGGTAGAATATCTGATGAGTGGGTGGTACCTACCCAGACGGGCTTGCACAAACCCCTACTACCAAGTAAATTCTAATAGGGTTTTTCTAATTTTAAGATATAAATTTATATATAGTTGGTGTTCAAAGCAAGCACCACTTTCCACGTGTTTAACCTGTGTTTATAAACCAATAAGTGCTCAACAATGAAAGATTATTTCGTAAAGAACGTGCATTTGTCTGATGAAATTTAGTCCACATTGGAGCTTCCAGAAGAGGAGAGTAGGCTTTGCTCCGCAGTGTTTCTTCTAAATTTGTTTTTTTTTTTACCTACGAATACACATATTTATTGCAGAGTGAACAAGTCAGTTTTCCTTTACAACGTGTCTATTTATTCGATAAGGATCAAGGAATAATGACAATATTTTCTAAAATCATATGACATAAAATAAACATAGTAGGTATTTAGCATACGAGTGCATCAAAATTACAACCTAATGCCAACATAACCTACGTATTAATAATAGTCTTTGAATTAATGTAAAAAAAAACAATTAAAGAAAAACATGTTGTAGTGATAGGTATCACCAAAAAATTTGAAAGAAACACCACAAACATGAATGTTATACGCCTAATTACCATCAAACTTGAGTAATTAAAATCTATTATCACTAAATTATCGATTTACTTTTTTTAATCAATAATAAAAATACGGATTATATTTTGTTTAATCACCTGATGTTAATCATTGTTCTGACAATCTTATATTTCTTAAATCATTGGTGATATTGTTGGCTTTCGTTGCTATAAATGCGTTTTCATTTTCACAATTTTCTGAGTATTGACCGTGATGAGGTATGTTAGTTAATTTGAACTAACAGCTAATACATAACTCCATCTAAATCTTTCGTGATAAGATTTATTTATATTAATTTTATTAGAGTTTGGTTAAATAAAAATTATGTTCCCAGCCGCGTCTGTCAGTTCGCGCTCTTTGGATAACTATGATTCATTTGTACAAACGGTTATAATATTTTTCGATTAAGTTGGGTTTCTTAAATATTTCATGGAATGAAATGAAATACTTTATTGTACACCAAATAAATATAGAAATTACATTTAGTATCCTTAACTTATGAACAAATTACAATTATTCAATATGTACAACCGCCTGAACTAGTCCCAGCCTGTGTCTCAGAAGGTAGTCTCTTCCGATGACGTTATGCAATTTTAAAAAGTGACATGTTAAAATTTATTACACCTTAATATTACAAGAATAGTCAGTTGTCGGTAGTAGTTTGTTTGTGATAACAAAACTTTTGTCCATCTACTGACATATTTACAATTTGTTTGATTATACCCCAGTAAATGGGAACGTCTACAAATTTTTATGTTATTATATTTAATAAAAAAGTATGTGCTGCTTAAATTTATTAATTTAAAATAATGTGTGGTTAAGTTATTTCTCATTGACTGTTTATGTAAATAAACACTTATTACATATATTAACACAATAGCATCAAAAGAAGCTTCAAAATATAGGTATTTAGTAAGACTTCAATGTATGTGAGTCGTTTATGGAACAATGTATTGATCCTTAATTAATTATAATATTTCATGGATTTTATTAATATTAAAACAACTGGATATTAAAACAATGGATTAGATTTTACAAGTGTTTTTCATGTCTCTTATTTGTTGCCAAAAGTAGCTGAGAATTCCCAAAGTTAGGCATAGATAGAGGTTAAAAAGGAAATTTATAATTTTAACGGGTACGTTTATGATGACATATTTTTTTCACCAGACTTAAAATTTTCTTTAATGTCTAATTAAATTAAATAATGTTCTCGAATTGTTTTCTTACGCGGATTAAAAAAAATAATCTTATCCTTTGGTCTAAGTTTTCACAGTGAAGCGGTATTCTAAACAATTCTAAAGCTTAAACTTTACTTATTATACCTAAGGTTGAATTTTTTCGTCATTAGGTAAAATGTACAGCACATCATGATTTTTTTAAATATATTATTTTGATTTCTAACTTTATTTGGGGTTCATAAATGACTAATAAACATAATCCCTGCCAAAATAGTTTAGGTTTCATTCTGCGATTAATTCAGATCAAATTCAGTCTAGAGGACTTCCTACGCTGAGTCTAGGTTAATAAGCAAATTAACAGAGTTACTTGTTAGATGCGTCGCCCACATGAGTTATGACGACCTACACAATAGTTGCTATGCTTAAAATTACTGAATTTAGTCTGAATAAAATCATCAAAATGATTTTATTTACTTTTATAGTAAAATAATAAATGATAAGGATTTTTACTATCGATTTGATTTAGAATATATTTGGCTTATTATAGAAAAAAAAGATAATGAAGAAATGATGCCCGCCGTTAGCTATTTCACACGGGTACAATTATGAGTTATCTATACATTACTATTATGTTAAAAATCAAATAACAGCAGGCAACAACTCCTTGTAAATGATCAGCTATTGTGTAAGAACTTACTTCATTATTCACGAACGTGAAATGTTGACAACCGACTTATGGTGATATATTATTTTTATGTGTGTATTCATGAAATGTTATCATTATTTTGGTCAAGTTCGCTTATCACGTTCTGTCTAATAGAATACAAGCTAAAAATTTGTCTGTGTTTCACCAGATATGCAGGTAAAAAAAAATGCTATAACGGCAGGAGCATGGACAAAGTTTCGTTTGTTGATGTGGAAGAATTTCTTGCAACAATGGCGGCATCGGGTTCAGACTTTTATAGAACTGTTACTACCGGTCCTAACAATGACTCTTATTCTTATTCTGCGACAACAGATAGAACCAATATACAAAACAGTCGAATATCCGCCATTAAATGCTTATACGTTGAATTATTCAAAACCTGTAATGTAAGTTTTTTTATCTTCTTCTTTGAATCAGTGTTTATTTTAGGCACTTTACTGTATTTATATATATTTTCAGTGGGTTCCTTACATTTAGCAACCTATCAATAGCATATTCGCCGGAAAGTCCAGTTTTAGATGATGTAATTCGTAATGCAGTGGTTAACCTGTTGACTCACAACATAAATGAATTAATCTCAATTATAACTGAACAAGAACCTGATTTTCCTGACATACCTATAGAAATACCTCCTGACATAGGTGATAATATAAATGGCACTCTTATTCATGAGATTGCAAAAAGGCTCGTGAACATAAAGGCATATAGAAAAGGTTCAGAATTGAGAGGTATTTACAGTAATGAACAAGATATTCGAAAGGTCCTAGCGGCTGTAGAATTTGATGATAGCTTATTAGGTTTGTAACAAATTTTGTTATGACTAATTAATTAATTTTAACTTAACGAGGTAAAAATAACAGAATTTTTATTTTTAGACACGAATGTTTTACCACACAACCTGTCGTATGCGCTTAGATTTCCAGAGAGACCCCGCTTAAATTCATTTCATGGCCTCGGAGGGCGATCTTGGCGTACAGATGTTGTTTTTCCATATATAGAGTTACCTGGACCAAGATTTCCAGAATCTTGGGAGGGAGGCAATGATCCAGGTATCAATTTGATGATACTTATATTTATTTAGTCTTATTTAGTATTTTATTCAAATCTTTGCTATCTTTCTAGGTTACGTCAACGAGATGTTCATTGCCATACAGCACGCGATATCAATGGAGTTAATTTCTCGCTTGACTAATATAAATATGCAAAGTTTTAATGTTAAAATCCAAAGATATCCTCATGCACCATACATTGAAGACATTGCCGTGCAAGCACTTAGTCTGATATTCCCAATGTTTTTCATGTTGAGTTTCAGCTACACCGCTGTTAACATTATACGCGTCATTACGATAGAGAAAGAACTTCAACTCAAGGTAACAACTTCAATTTATAAACAAATTAAAGTATTATAACTATTTTCTCCAGTCTTAGTGAAAATAAGCCAAAAAAACGTCAGAAAATTAATTAATTTGTAGGAAACAATGAAAATAATGGGCCTGCCTACTTGGTTACACTGGACAGCCTGGTTTTGTAAGCAGTTTATATTTTTGCTAGTGACATCCGCCCTCCTAATAATTATATTAAAGGTTTGTTGATAAATTAATAATTACATTAATATGTATTAAAATTTATTTGTTTGTATTTTTGAAACTTACGTCAGTTTTCAAAAATATCTGCTATATTTTCTAGTAAATTTTTTTCAGGTAAATTGGTTTACTAGTGAGCAAGGCTTCAATGATTATGCCGTATTTACTAACACACATTGGACCGTCCTATATTTCTACATTATTTTATATTTATCTTGCACCATATGTTTTTGCTTTATGATAAGTGGTTTCTTTTCAAAAGGTATTGTACTAACTATAAATATATACTTATTACAGATTTTTATATACGCTATGGCCTAATAATATTATCATAAAGTACATATTTTAATATGAGCTTGTTGAATTAATTAATTAAAAATACACATAATTTTGTGAAAACTGACGTTTTTATTCCATTTTTAATAACTTATCATCTTCGTCTTATTAGTTTAAGACAGAATAATAAGTACAGTATACGAAATGTTATGGAACACGAGACACAATACATATTAATCGATCAAAATATTTTTGCAATTTCAGGGAGTACAGCAGCGTTGTTTGGGGGCGTTATTTGGTTTATGTCTTTTCTCCCGGCTGTTCTGTTAGGATTGGACATAGAAATACCATTCATCATCCAATGTATTTCGTGTTTTAGTATAAATTCTGCTATGTCCCTAGGCTTTAAAATCATTCTAAGCAAAGAAAATACTGGAGGTATGTATAACAAATGTATGAGATATTGTTAAATTTGTGTAATCAAATTAATTTCTCATAATATTTTTTTTGGTACAGGTATGCAATGGGGAGATTTTTTTACAACGCATTCAGTTGATTCAAGCAGGTTATTATTTGGTCACGTTTGCTTATTTCTCTTGGTGGACACAATACTGTACATGATGATAGCACTGTATTTGGAACAAGTACTGCCAGGCCCGTTAGGAACGCCGAAACCTTGGTATTTTCTATTTCAAAAGTCGTTCTGGTGTTCGTCAGCTGATGAATCACATGGTTAGTTTAAATATTATAATTCTTTTATACTTCGTCGTAACTATAATAGTTGGAATGTAAAAAAAAATCTAAGTTTAATTAAACTTTTTAATGTGAACTTTATATTTTAGCTTACAAAGTTAGTACCGTTTCTGATGTTGATGACACTGTTAAAGAGAAGGATCCTACAGGTTTAGGAATTGGAGTTAAGATTTCGGTAAGTTCAATGTTTACTTTAATTCAATTGCTTGTGATGTTTCCGCTTCATCGAAATCCCTAAACTAAAAAAGGGATTTTTTTTTAGAATTTGACGAAAATTTATGGAAAAAATATTGCAGTTAATAATATGAGCTTGAATATTTATGATGATCAAATCACTGTCTTGTTAGGACATAATGGGGCTGGAAAATCCACAACAATCGCGATGTTAACAGGTAAAAAAATATTATGTATGTAGGGGTACATTTATACTTGCTACTTAAAAATAAAAAAAAATATGATTATTATACTGGCAAATTGTTTAGGTAACGTGAAAATAACAAAAGGAAGCATATGGGTAGCGGGCTTCAACATGTCCACGCAGATGGCGCAAGCTCGCGGTCACATCGGCCTCTGTCCACAACACAATGTCCTCTTCAATGAACTAACAGTCCGAGAACATTTAGAGTTTTTTTCAAGACTAAAAGGTTTTTCTGGAAAAGAACTTGACAAGGAAATAGACAATCTTATCGATAGATTGGAGATGCAGGAAAAGGTAAGTGAATCGAAACGGCTAGGATACGGCATTTTGTGATTTGTACAGTAGTTTTTTTTAGATAGCCTGTCTGTGTCTGCACCTGCCTACAGATAGGTACATATCTACGTACTTACTTTATGCGTATGCATTTTCATTCACATTTCCATTTTTTTAATTATTTGAAAGCAATAAATGAAGACTAAATGTATTTAACTTAAGTTAATAACTAATGTACAAACAAATAATTAACAAACATGTAGAATATTGATAGCAATCGGACATATGAAAAAGACAAGAATATAAGGTCCTCATTTTTATGATTTCGATGAATACCTTTTATTTTATTTTTCTTATATGTAGAGACATTACCTTGCACAAGGCTTATCTGGCGGTCAAAAGCGACGCCTCTGCGTAGGAATAGCGCTAAGCGGCGGCGCGCGAGTCGTACTTCTCGATGAACCGACATCCGGTATGGATCCCGCTTCTCGGCGCGCCCTCTGGGATTTATTGCAAAAAGAAAAAAAAGGTAACCTTTTATTATTATCACATATTTTTTCCCTTTTTCTAACATAATTAAATAAAGCGAAGATGGCCCAGTGGATAAAAATACGTAGGGTTTTCTTAACTTGTGTTTATAATTAATCTTTTGCTCGACCATAAAGAAAAACATTTGGTGAAAGCCCGCATGTGTTGGACAAAACACTGCCGTATCTATATATTTTACAATCAAAGAATGAAAATGAAAACTGAGCGAAAAACATTCAATTCGAGAATTCCTATTATGGTACATATAAAAATGTCCACTACACGTTGTGGTGTTTTAATACTGGACGACCACATACCGATTTCGTATTGTGGCTTTTTTCGTGGACTGTTCTTTGAGCCTAATATAAACAACCTGCAGTGGGGCAGCATGATGAAATAATCTCTTCCTAGGCGGTCTTTCACCAGCTACGGCGGTCTTTCACGAGCTGTTACTAGTACTAGTTTATTTATTTATTTATTTATTGAAGGTTTGCTAGCGGATGTTACATAAATAATGCTACTGAAACTAAAAACATTTTATGTACACGCTTTTGAAAACAAACACTGCATGCATAGTGTTCTTGTGCTGATTACAATTTTATAAAAGTATTAAAGTGCTTGAATAATAATGATGAATAAATTAGTTTATTTATATAAGTAATTTTATGATTAATAAAAGGAAAGTAACAGCCAGTGATTGTCCCACTGCTGGGCTAAGGCCTCCTCTCCTTTTTTGCGGTGAAGGTTTTGAGCTTATTCCTCCAATGCGGGTTGGTGGCAGAATTTCAGGGAGATTAGACACGTACAGGTTTCCTCACGATGGTTTGCTTTACCGTCAAGCACGAGATGAATTTTAAACACAAATTAAGCACAAGAAAATTCAGTGGTTCTTGCCCGGGTTTGAACCCTCGATCATCAGTTAAGATTCACGCGTTCCAACCACTAGGACATCTCGGCCTTATTTTATTTTATGATTAGTATTTATTTTACGATTACTATTTATTTTATGTTTAGTATTTATTTTATGATTATTACGTACTATTCATACGAAGAACCGACTTTAAGTTATGTATTAGAACAACATTTTATACATTTTCCTTATTAAATCATCTAATTCAAGGCCGGTCAATGATCCTTACGACACATTTCATGGACGAGGCTGACTTCCTTGGTGACCGAGTAGCGATCATGTCCAGTGGTCGTCTTCAATGCATTGGATCCCCTTACTTCTTGAAACACCATTATGGCGTCGGTTATACTCTTGTGATTATTAAGAAAGAACAATTCCAAATTGAATATTGCACTGCCCTTATTAGCAAATATATACCAGGGACAATGGTAAAAGAAGATCGTGGTATGGATTTTTTTTTATTTTGCCATATAGAGATTTGTTTCTTGTCCAGATAGTGAAATAATCCTTATTTTATCGTTACAAACCAGCCTATCTGTTTTTAAATATTCTAATTAGATAAGAATGACTCATATTGATCTGAATCTTACTATTGACTTATTATAACTATTTTTAAGATATGACAAATTCCGATAACGTTGTTATCAAATTCAAACACTTCAAACCTAACAATCAAATGTAAATGAATCATAATTTAAGTTTTAATTTGAAAATACTTAGATGAATACTTATAGTACTCTATTTGATAACTGTTACTTTTTAGGCATTGAGGTTACTTATAATTTACCAAATGATTATTCTTACGTATTTGAAGATATGCTCAATGATCTCGAAAAGAAGGCAGACATTATACAATTCAAGGATTACGGTTTAGTTGCTACGACTCTAGAAGATGTTTTTATGTCGTAAGAATTCGTTTTTTATTAATTAATTGTTAATTATCTGTATTTTTTATAAAATTTCAATGAAATGGTAAGCTTTATAACGTTTGGTATTATAATACCTTAGGGTAGAATGTAACAAATTATTTATTGATCTAATATGTTTATTTTATAAGTTGAATTTTGTTGCCGCTACAGATATCTGATAACAGTTTAGCTGATAATTTTCACTTTCTATGTTACATAAATACTTATCATATTTTGTTTATTTACGTTTACAGCGTAGGTTCTGACGTAGAATCTCACTCAATATCGGAAGACACTACAATAACCGCTGATGTATCTGACGGTAGAGCTAGCAGTGTAGATGACCTATCACTACAAAATTGTAAGTTAAGCAACAGTTTCAATATAATTACCACGACATGACAAAGTGCCATGATTTTTTCTTCCATGTGGCTGCTCTACATTTTTACGAATACTATATAATCAAGTTATACGTCTCACATATTTTAGTAGTCTTCCTTTAGCATGATATTAATTCATAGTTAATAGCATGATTTAATTAATAAATAAAACTATGATCCTCGTCCAGATTACAAAAGTACGTTCTATTATGATACACCTGTTTAATTATCTATTAATATATCCCTCAAATTAAAACGTAACTATAAATCAGTTCATAACTTAGAATTTTATTACAGTAGACAGAAGTGATGAAAATGCAACCGGCTTTCATTTATTGTGGTTGCACGTGAGTGCTGTATGGCTAAAATTGTTCCTGGTATGGACCCGTTCCTGGGGAATTCTATTTTTACAAATCTTAGTGCCTGTCATTCAAATAAATATAAGTTTGGGCTTATTACAATATTTAATCTCACTACAGGCAAGGATAATTTCAAGGCCGCTATCTCTTACTCAAGGGTAAGCTAATTTTCTTATTTATTAAAATTATTATACTTATGCTTAATCAAAATGGCCCAGTGGTTACAAAACGTGATTATGACTGTTTGTTCTGGCCTTGGTCAGCAGTGGAACATTAACATAAGTTTCTATTTACTACTAATGCTTAAGTTTTAGACAGTGCCTTATCAATTAAATCTAATTCAATTTTGTAACTATGTAGGTTATGCTTAAGTATCTTTGAACCACTATGACTTCATTGTATTTTAATTGAAAAGCTTAATCATTGCAAATGTATTTGGTTCAAATTATAATATATAGGTAACTTATGATACTGATAAAATTGTTGTAACAACAGTATAGACAATAGGATGAAATTAGATTTCCAATTACTTTAAATCCAAGTTAAGTCAGCTTTGGGTTTAGGTATAGCAGCTTGAATTTGATTTTAGAAACAAAATTTAATAAATTACATCTAGCTAATTTTGAAAATTGGTTTATATTAAAAACCTAATAATGTATTTTTTACTAAAAAAAATTCTTCAGATATCAATCAACGGAAACTTTTTTGAGTTTTAATGGAACTAACACGTCTTCAATAGGTGCTATGGCAAAGGCAGGATATGAAGAATTGTTTAAGAGTTCAAATATTGATACAATGGCTCTAACGATAGTGAAGGGCCAGAGTATTGAGGACTACTATCTTGAAAGGGTTGGTGCTTTTGGTTATTACTTTAGTGGCATATAACTGAAATATTTAAATATGAAACTAATAACATTTTGTTACAAAAGAATCAAACTTTTAATGCAACCTTAACGATTGGTTAATTGAAAAATCGTTTGTCAAAAACCTCATTTTAATTATTATGTAAAGAAATACAAGAAATTTGGTAAAAAAATGGTATTCAGCTATGTCATAGTAAAGGACTTCTTTAAATCTTTTACAGCTACTAATTTATTTCTTTCTTGTGGCCGTAATTACTGCTGAAGTTCAATAACTTCATGAGTGTGGATGAAATATGTGTTATATTTCATTTCGAAAAAGCACTGCTCGTCTTTTTATGCCCATTGGTGTGCCATTGGAGAGACCTATGTCCAGTAGTGGACGACAAAGAGTTGATGATGATCTTTGGCAAAAAGTAGATTTTGCAAAGCTCGCTTGTGATGATATTTTGCTAAATATGATTATGATAGGTGATAATTGGTGAAGATGAAGGTACCTATACCGACAGTATTGGATATACGCGTTTTCTTTTACAGACAGCAGATTCAGAAAACATGGGTACTCTACGTAACAGATTTTTAATTGGCGCAACAATTGATGAAGTTAACGCCATTGCTTGGTTTAGTAACTTCGGTTATCACGACGTGGCTACCTCTCTGGCTACCTTGCATTCAGCTATACTTAAAGGACTTAGCCCCGCTGCCAGTCTTAATGTTTTCAATCATCCAATACAAGTTAATTATAACGAGAATGTAATTTTTATTTTACTAAATGTGTAAGAACTGTTAGTTTTAATGAAATGACGCAATCCTAAGATACTATTTTTTTCAGAATGATATGCAATTAATGTTGTCTTTAGTGTCCATGCAAATTGCTGTTAGTATTGGTAACAGTCTTGCTATCGCCAGCGCAGTGTACGTCATGTTTTATATAAAGGTAATACTGCAATCATATAATTTATTCTAATTTTTTTTTAAATTTTTCACTTTGAGCTTTCTACTTCGTAAACATTTTGATGTTTTAAGAAAAAATATTCTAACGACAAGTTGAGGATATGTTGAAAACGTCTATCTCGCTTAAGGCTGTAGATATTTAGTGTTGTTGTGTTCAAGTTTAAGGTCGGACCTTAAGCCAGTCAGCCAATGAAATAACATTGGCGATGTAAGGAACAGTTAATATTTCTTACTGAGACAATACCAATGGGTGTAGCCACTACCCATTGGTTTAAATAAATAAAAAAAAAATATGCCGGACATTAACGATACAAGCATATATAAAACATTTTTTTAATAAATATAAGCACAGTAACAAATTTATTATATATTTTTTCTCTCTTAGGAGCGAGTTTCGCGTGCAAAGTTGCTTCAACGAGCAGCGGGCATACAGCCAATAGTCATGTGGGGGTCTGCTTTCTTTTACGACTGGTTCTGGTTCCTACTAATTTCTGTGACCATCATCATCTCCTGCGCAGCTTTTAACGTCATAGGATTATCTAATGCTAGCGAACTAGGTACTATGTAATTTCATTTCGTTTGTTAGGCCATGTAAGGTTTTGGTACCTACTACTAAGATTGTAACAGTTGTAGTATTGTCTTGTAGGTATAGGTAATAAATAATAACATCGTGGGATAAAATAAATATCGATCACCCGTCACCGTGTAGGTTTAAATAGGATCCCGTACAATTTAACATATATTATATTCTAGACTACGTAATTAATATTAAATTAACGGTTTTTAGAGGATATACAAAATGCATTATCTCTTTTACAAAATTTCATTGGATCAAAAAAATCAAAGACCGTAAATACGTATTTTTTTATGAATTCTTCATTTGTTTACCTATTTGCAGGACGTCTATATTTATGTTTGATGATTTACGGAGCAGCGATGTTGCCATTTCAATATTTATTTTCACTATTTTTCAACGGACCAGCTCTCGGATTTGTTATAACATTTTTCATCAATGTTATATTTGGTATGTTTATAATTTTAAAAATATATTTTTTTAATTATAAATATTTTTCAATAATAATAAATATTAACACTTAAAGACATTTTAATGTTTTTTTTTAGGTTTAATTGGTAGTCAAATAGTCGAATCATTATCTACACTTAATACTGGGAATGTAGCAGACATTTTAGACAACATTCTACCTTTCTTCCCACTTTACAGTGTAGTGACCTCTGCAAGGTATTTTGACCATATTTTCCTTTCTGTTCTGTATTAAATATTATTTGTATAATTATACCTATACTTATGGCTAGATCTTGATGTTCTGGGTTAAAATTCCTGGTCAGGCACAGGACCTTGGCCCGGTAAGGTCCTGCGCCTGAACTCCTTCAAGTCGTGCATGATTGCCATCTCATCGGGATATGAGTGTGAGGGAATATAGAGTGCAGCTATGCAGATGCTATCCTTCGTTGTAAATGGTCGTGACCAGGTCCGGAATTGGAGATCTGAGGCCCATAGCTACTGTGACACTTGAGACCACTTGTGACCCCACAAATTGTACACTTATGACCCAACATTGTTGGGGCCCATTTTGAAGCGGTTGGGTAAAATTATTTTTGGCTAGGTGGGTCCTTCAGCTGGCGGGCCTAGGCCGGTACCTTGTAGGTCTAGGGATAAATCCAAGATCTTGACCAACTTCGTTATCATATATATCACATCATCGCTATTATATCCTTGCCTATTAAACTCAGCCATCGTTGCTCATATAAATAATAGCTTATACAGGTTGGACTTTGTAAGTTAAATAAGATTTTTAAGAAAACTAAAATTGCATCATTCGATTTTTAAAACTTTTTGGTTTCATTAAGATTGTTTAGCAGAAAATCATAATTGGGAACCTTCTTATTTAATTACTAGCTGTCACTATATTATTATTGATTTTCTATATTAATTCGTACCGAATAAAAGTTTTCCGTTTTAATCTGAAACCCATATTTTTCATTTTCTATGAATTAAAATGGTTAATTATACAATATTAATTTATATTCCTGTCTAGGTTATTAAATCAAGTGGGACTTACGAAGCATACTTGCCTGCAATCATGTGATTACTTGAGTATACTCCTACCGGACATGGAGGAGTGTACTATGGAGATATTATGTGAACACTTACCAACCAGATGCTGCAGTGAGTAACAAATTAAGTATATATATAAGATTAAGTATATATATATATATATATATATATATATTATTTAATTATAGCCAAAATCCTGTATTGATGTGGTTTATTTCTCATATTATTGGTATAGATAAGACGAAACTTTAATTTAATCTTATCTAAATAAAATGTAACAAATTCGTAAAGTATATATATCTATACTATTATTTAAAGATGAAGAATATATTAGTTTGCTTTTATAATCTTGACAGATTTAAAAAAAATGGGCTAGCCATTTATTGGGAAAGAACATCTCAAGGTTTACTTAGTTACTTATTTACATACTTAGTTGTTTAATCGGTTGCACAGAATGATTATATAATTTAAATAAGGAAAGTTCCATAACATACAATAACAGCGTACATAGATATTATGTATTGGCATGCATGTATTTTATGTTATACACTTTTAATGCATAAAGAAATAGGTATCACATTGATATAATTTGTCAATAATATCAACATTAGGGTGTTACAAAAATGCTATCTTTTAGCACAACATTTTGCAGCTACATGTATTATTTGTAGATTTTTTTATTAGCAAAACTAAATATATTGTAAATATATTTTTATAAAATAAGTAGATGGACAGTTAAATGGGCCTGTTAGTGAGTGGCCACCACGACTCATAGACATTGGCGCTGTAAAAAATATTAACCTCTCTAATGCGGCACCAACCTTGGGAACCTTGGGTAGTTATACAGACTTACTTACCCTTAAAGCCGGGACTTCTCGCTGGCGTCGTTGGACTCAACTAGCCAGTGCTAACTTAATTCGTCAAATATTTTGCGGTATTTGGATCCGTTTTAGTAGCTTGGCAATCAAAGGGTTCCCGGGTGGAAATACGTCGCACAGCTAGTCTGTTGTGTATACTTTATAATTTTATTAGATTTATTATTTTGGTTTTAATTATATGTTATATAATAGACAATATATCAACTTATGTATAAAAACTGTTGGATTACCAAATAAATAAATAAATAAATATATTGTTTATATGAAACATAATAATATATGTAACCAAAACCTGCAAACACATATACAAACACTCATATATCATACTCATACTCTGCATGATATGGAGCAAGCACCATACAATTTTCTTATACTTAATTTGCGTTTATAATTCATCTCCTGCTCGGCTGTAAAGGAAAACATTGTAGGAAAACTTTCATATGTCAAATTCTAACACAGCAACCCACAATGGTAAAACGTGGTGGAATAAGCTACAAACCTTCTTCAATGGAGAAGAATTGTTACCCCAGCAGTGGGACATTTACAGGCCGATACTTTATTCAACATCATTCTAATGTGTGTTCGCGAAATAGGTTTGAAAAGATTAATAATAATTAAAAATTAATTTTATTAAAAGTTGGTATGTTTTAATAAAATAAATTAGTAAGCACTTTTTATGTAAATGTAATATGTTTTTAGTTCCTGAAAATCCATACTTTGAATGGGATAAGCCGGGCACCTTGCGGTATATCGTCTGCTCACTAATATCCGGTGCTGTCTTATGGTCCATTTTAATGGTTGTTGAATATAATTTGATTCAAAGAGTAAGTAACAGTATTACAATTATGTTTTTTTTAAATTAAATAATGTGTGCGCGTGTTTGTATTATGCGCATTGTGCGTTTGTGTTTTTTACAAGAAAAGATCTTTCTAGAGTCTGTTCATACAAAATGTGATTACTAAGTCTAAATCTGGCAATTTACTAAGATATACGAATATAAATACGATCAATATATGACAATATATACTGAACGAATAAAATACGATCAATATATGATCGTATTTCTATTCGTATAGAATTGTGAAATTAATTCAAACCGAGAGAAATGAGATAATGTATGTAACAAAAAGGAAGAAGGTATTTAATACAGATTTTCTTGTAGTTCTTTACTCGTGAAAAGAAGTCTCCACCAGTGGACGAATCTACATTAGACGCGGATGTAGTGGAAGAAATACATCACGCACAGCACGCAGACCAAAAATCTTCAGACATTGCGCTCGTTGCCCGCGGTCTAACTAAATATTACAAAGATAATCTCGCAGTGGATCAGATTTCTTTCAGTATGTGTTTTTTTTTAATATTTTTGGCCATTCTTGAACCATGTATAAAATAGAAATTTAGCATGATATGCTTTCATTACATTTTTTTTCAGCCGTCAGTGAAGCTGAATGCTTCGGTTTATTAGGAGTTAATGGCGCTGGAAAAACTACAACTTTCAAGATGTTAATGGGAGACGAAACGATCTCAAGTGGAGACGCTTTTGTCAGTGGTTATTCCGTTAAAAAGAATATTACCAAGGTTTACGAAAACATAGGTAGGTATTTATTTTAAATTAATCAAAACTGTACTAACCACCAATCAATAAGTAGGTATTTATTTTAAATTACACAGAACTATACATTCCTTTATTGATTGAAATTTTATAGATAGATAGTCGTATGTATTTTTAACTTCATTTTTTTGCAGATTTGTCAATTATTTAACACTTTGTAAAATTTAGAGCATTTTATAGGTTATTGTCCACAATTCGATGCAGTATTCGGTGAATTAACGGGCCGAGAAACATTAAAATTGTTCTCACGGTTTCGAGGTCTAAAAGACTACAATTCGCTGCCACGCATAGAAATACTCTCCAACGCCTTAGGATTTACCAAACATCTTGACAAACAGGTAAGGGCATTAATTAAAAATAATTATCCCACAAATTATAAATCCTTTTTTACTTATCTATCCGCCACCTGTACACTAACCTGATGTTTTTTTTCGCTACGTAAAGGTATATCAATACTCGGGAGGTAACAAGCGCAAGCTGAGCACGGCGGTGTCGTTGCTAGGCCGGACGCGGCTCATTTTCGTGGACGAGCCGACGACGGGTGTGGATCCGGCGGCCAAGCGCCAGGTGTGGCGCGCCGTGCGGGCCGCGCGCCGCGCCGGCCGCGCCTTCGTGCTCACGTCACACAGCATGGAGGAGTGCGAGGCGCTGTGTTCTAGGCTCACCATTATGGTCAACGGGCGATTCCAGTGCCTCGGTTCGCCACAGCATCTTAAGAATAAATACTCCGAAGGTATTTCTTATGCTCATTCGATGTGCCGAATGTGTCGTGCCGATGTGTTGCCGACGATAGGTTTTGTATCTTCTGTAACCAACTTTTTCGATAAACGCCACGCTATCATGACGTTCTGATCACTCTAAGAAGTGCCATAAGTCCATGTCCAACTATTTTAAGATATGTATACAGGCATACGCATCGTTTATGCATGCTAAGACTTATAACTTATATTACTTAGTATAGAAATAAGAAAATTTACTTTAGTTTTTAATTACTTAATGGTTAACGGTTGGTAGTAAATAAATATGGAACGATATTTTATACTGATATGCATGATACCATTACCATCCTCGCGAACAATATTCTATCTGTCAGAACCTATACTAAAATTGTAAAACTGAAGAGTTTTTTTGGCGCGATCTCAGGAAATATTAGTTCTAATTGAAAAATAATGTTGATGAAGGCTATATGACATCACTCGACGATCAATAGAACCGGAGCATCAGTGAAAAATGTTGCAAAGTCGTTTTTATATAAACATGATACGAATTCTTATGAAAGATATATCGAGATGAGATCATATAGAAATTTTAGTACTTTTTATAGTTTTGACATATTTTTAACAGCTAGTTAAGTAGGTTGTTTGAATATTTGTTTTCGGTTTTTAAATAACTTAGTAAGTTTAAGTTTAAAGATTAGTTAGGTATTTCTCCGTCGTATAGATTTTCTTGTAATTGTTTTGTTAAAGGTATACGTAGGCGATTTTAATGGTTAGTTATTAATAAAGTAAATACAGATTTAACTTTCAGTTTTAAAAGGATACAATTTTCTGTTAAGGTATCGTTTCTAGTTACAATAAATAAATCACAGAGGCAGACATTCAATTATGTCGGAATAGATTTAAGTCGTATATACTGAAATACTATACGTCTGCTCTTAGTGATTTCTTTAGGCTATACGCGGGCACAGTTAGTAATTAATTTATTGAAGGTAACTGTTTACCCTTAAAATCTGAATACGTTCACAAATGACGATATTAGAAAAGAAATTTAGAAAAATAAGTTATTACTTTGTTAGTTAAATAGTTATATTTAAATTGACATGTTTTGTTACAGGATTCACATTAACTATTAAAATAAAAATGGATAGTGATACAAGAAGTTGTACTGCTGATAGAACTGAAGCTGTAAAGAATTACGTCAACGCTCAATATAATAATGTAAAATTGATGTAAGATACTTCAGGAATATTAATAAGTCAATAATATCCGCCCTTCATAAATACACCAAATAGATTTTTTTTATTTTTTATATCAAAAATTCTTATTGTTATTATCTTTAAATCTTTGAAAATTTAATAAATATTTATATTTCAGGGAGGAATACCAAGGTATAATTACATATTACCTACCAGACCGTAACATGCCTTGGTCTAGAATGTTCGGCATCATGGAGCACGCAAAGAGAGAATTGGACGTGGAAGATTACAGCATACTGCAGACAACTTTAGAACAAATTTTCCTTCAATTTACTAAATACCAGCGTGAAGAACTCTAAGATTTAATTATTTAAGATTTTGTGTGTAAAACTCTTATAATCAAGCACAATATTATTAATCTAAGCTATACGAAAATGAAAGGTGCTTCAATCAGAGCTGCTTATATATTTATAAAAAATAAAATTGTTAAGAATAAAAACTAAAACTTGACACTATTGTAATGAAAATCATGACACATATCGCAATTGTAACATTCGACATATTTATCATAGATAATAATGTTTGAAGTAAGTTACAATGTTCGGTACTTTCTTAAACAAATATTTGTTTTTTTGATAACAATAAAGAGAACATAAATCTATGTAGGTATTTAGAACATGAATAACTTTTGTAAATAATATACTGTTTTCCTTTATATTTTTAAATCACAAAAGATAGTTATTTAACCATATTTTGTAATTAGAAAATTATTAAATTATACTTTAATTTATTTAAGCATGTAAAGCTTTAAATATATTTTTTTATGTAAATTTTAAAGATAAAATCATATCTAACATAAAGAAAATTGTGTTTGTATTATATGCGTTAACGTATCGTCCGTTTGAGTTGATTTTTCGTAAAATTATAGGTAGGATTTGGGTGTAATACCGGATAATTGTTTACAAAAAAAATAATTTAATTTAGAATGTAATGAAAAATGTTTTATAATCATTCACTGTTGGATTCTAATTTCAAAACTATTATTATTTATTGTTAATATTAAAACTAATGTTCTATTTCATATAAATGTCCAATAGCTTTAAAAAAATATTCGATAAAAGCAAATGGTGTATGAAATATTTAACTTTACAGTTATTAAATTAGCAAAATGTACCCATAGACTTTTAAAGCAAGTTAGTTAAATACTTATCTAACTACTATAGAACATGACAATTTTGGGGTTTGATTTGATAGATAGATAGATAGTAATTAGGAAGGTAATAGTTAAGTTTTTTAACTTTTGCACAAACGAAATACGAAACTTTTACATCATGTATAAATTTTGTAATAGCTAAATATTATTAAAATAATGTATAATTGTTGTAATATAATTATACTGATGAAATAAAAACAACGGATTTGACAAAAGTTATTAAATTTATTTAAATAAAACTGTAAACCTACGTAAGTAATACATGCGAACACTCATTACAAATATCGCGACAGAACATGACGGATTAGACGACACATTCAAAGCATTAATAAAGTTTTGCTTAGGTATTATTATCATAAATAACTTTTTAGTACATTCGATACAAATATGAATTTTGAGAAAATTAATTTATGTAAAAAATTGTCTAATAAATTATATGGCAGTTGAAAACAACTTATTCGACTCAACTGGTAGCCGTAGGAACATAAATTTTATCTTATAATAGGATTGTATCTTTCAAAAATAATTTTATTGTTAAAAATGTAAACATTGGATCACAAAATGATATCACAAATAGCATATTTAATGCTTAGACAGTTACAATGACTACAGCGTCGTGTTTATTTTGTACATTTATATAAATACGTCTAAATAACATACATATTTCATAATTTAATATTAGAACGACATATATTAACACTAAAAAGTTATTACAATTTCGAATATTTTAAGCATAACTTTGGTAAAACAAATATTGCTTAAAGCAAAAATACTAAAAAATGTAATAAATCATAATTAAGCTTGTGTCGTATGAAATATTGCCATTATTTATTTAATTATATTAGAATTGTAAACAATATATTTTACCATTAGACACGTTATGTAAAGTCTCATTAAGGCAAGACAACCGCTCATATTGCAAGACGTATAATATAATATATATTGGTCTCTTTTTTATATATATATATTTTTTATCCGGTAGAAAAAATAAAGGTTTTTTTTCATATAAATATTAGAATAGAATGGTATTTTCGTTTGTTTTCAATTTAACGCGTCCAAAGATAAAATATCAACACTGAAAAATAAATAAATGAATGAACAATTGAACTAAATAATTTAAGTAGATAATAATGAAAACTGACGAAATAAAGTAAGTCACAACTCGGTTATATTTAAAGCTTATATACGTAGTTGAACATGAAGTGTTTTAACAAATAATCATTGTACAAATTGCTTCGTGATTTAATTTTATGTAAAAATATCAATGAAGATAATAGTTAGACAACAGGCGGTGTAAATGTTTGAAGGTTTTCTCTCCAGGTAAATTTGAGATTGAGTATTATATTGAACTGTTTAATTAACATTGGGTAAATGGTTTCCAAAGCTAATATGCATTAAGTGTTTATTTGTTCGATACGATATCTTTTTTTTTTCTTCAAACAATATAATTAATCTATTTAAGTAGCTATAGTTATGTTGTTATTACAACATATATTTTTTTAATTAACTAAACTCCAATCGATCTGTAATTTAAGTATAGGTTTTTCAAGGTCACGCAAAAAAATCTACGTAGAAATGTACAATATTTCACATTACTTTAAACCGTCCGATACTTCGTTTCACGTACTTTATCATGTACCAAGGTATAGTATAAATTATAATTTATACCGATTATATAAATATGGTTATCCAACCCTCAGGGAGCAGTGGGGGTATAAATGATCCATGTGGAGACGAACATAATATGCAATAATAAGCTAGCTAAGCTAGAAGTTACAAAGATAGAATAAATATTTGAATAAAAATATGTACATTTTTGAATAAAATAGAGCTCGTTCATATCCATTGATCTATTGGTACTCTACACTTTCAGTCTTAGAAAGTAAGCAGCTCGCTAGTTCGATACAATTGAATAAGCTGCAATACTTTGAACACCATGAGTATTCTATGATTGTCTTTGAGACATTCGTTTAGTTGTTATAACTTGAGTGAAATGCTTTAAGTACTAAAATATAATAAAAATACACTAGCTGACAACAACGCTAGTCCACACTTACGATGCTACGATACAGCGCAGTACGGTATACAGTATAAACAACACGTTAACACTTACATATACACATCGAAAAATTTAATACACGTATAAAATACTGAACATTCGAATTCATGTATTCAATTACTAAGTACAAATACATCACACGGGTTACATACTGAGTCTATTAAGAACTTACCGCTTAAACAATGTTGACAAGCAAGTTTGAGAGATATTTAGTGACGGCAGTTTTAATCGACTTGGCCCTGACTCCTTGTGAAGCGAAGGAAAACTTGCTCGAGCGTGGTCTGCGATACCGAATAATCTTCCATCGAATAGAGATTGCGAGCCGCTTCCATCAGGTGGAATACATTCCACCAGGGCAGGTTTCGATCGTCGAGGTAGTATGTACTTATACCCAAGTAAGATTCTCTGTAAGACGAGAGCAAATTAATTTGTTTATCTGTCGCTTATTAATTTAATTGTAGATATTCCAAATGGTGTCATACTCACATGAGCTTAGCATCTCTAAAGTTTTCAAGGACGTATTGATTTATTTTTGCTACATTTGAATCTCTATCTGGTCCCGCTTTACATTTAACTATTAAAGTATAACCTGAAACGAAACAAAATTCAATTGATAATAATATCACAACGAATCCTTGAATAATTTTACACCGACCATAAAAAAAATCCGAGATTAATAATTATCAAAAGACTTATGTAATGAAAGATTGTATGTAATTCTAATGGTTGATGTAATTCGGCATACTTTAAAATAATATTTGCTATTATATGTTCGTCCAATAAGTCAATAATTTTCCCACTAAAAACCTCTCACATGTACTCGAACATACGATAATGTAGCTGGGACGGCATCACAGCACTGAAGTGATAGCCTCGTTTGCAACCATGTAACCGGAAGCTCCACAGTGGTTATCATCAAAAACAAGTCACATATATGAGTGCGTATGACGACCCCGAGCGTACCTTGCGAGAACTTGTTCTTGAGGTGCTGCAGCGGGCCGAGGCAGTAGAGGCGGCCGTTGACCATGACGGTGAGGCGCGAGCACAGCGCCTCGCACTCCTCCATGCTGTGTGACGTCAGCAGCACGCTGCGCCCGCCCGCCGCCGCCGCGCTCACGCTGCGCCACACGAGCCGCTTGGACGCCGGGTCCATGCCTGCACACACCGCACGACGCTACGCTTAGAAACCTTTTCGTTCTAGGTGCCGAGTATCATATCGACCTAGGCAGGAAAACTTACGTCCTCACACCGTAAATTAATTGATAATGATCTCCCAAAACACGTTTCAGAAATTTATAATACCTTATATTATAATTTTATTATGAGCAAGTTAATCATAATTTTATCATAGCTACCTGTCGTAGGTTCATCGAGAAATACTAAAGGCGAATCTCCTAGGAGCGCTAGTGCCGTACTTATTTTCCTCTTAGTGCCTCCACTACATTCGTGTACCTATAATAAAAAAAAAGAAAATATATTCTATAAACAAGGAACAGTTTATAAATGTATTTTGTTTACCTTTTTATCGTAGTGTTTTATAAAACCAAGCATTTCCGCTAATTGTATGGCCCGCGCTGACCCAACTCGCACAGGGATTCCGCGTAAAAGACAAAAAATTTTTAGTGTCTCCCGAGCGGTTAAATTTTCTATTAGTGCATCGAATTGTGGGCAATAGCCTGAAAAAATAACACTTTTTTGAAATGAATGATTAACATGTGAATTTAAATGTAATATAAACAATAAAAACTCATATATAAGGTCAGTTTTTCAACTTAACGTTTCTTGTATGATTCTTAGACTTTAGACTTGACTGCCTCGTTGGTCTAGTAGCTCGATGTAAGGCCACAGAAAAGTGCCACGGAAAGCAAGCCGTTGGCCCTGCGCCTGAACTCTTTTCGATCGTGTCGGATTGCCGCCCCATCGGATTATGAGGGAATAGAGAGTGCACCTGTGTTTGCGCACACACTTGTGCACTATAATATCTCCTGCGTAGTTGGCTAATCTCTCTTGAGATTTTCCGCCGTGGCCGAAATCGGTCTGGAGAACATTATTATTATTATGATTCTTAAAAAAAAAATTCAACTGATCTTAAAGGAAGTAATATTATTGATTAGTACCGCAAACTAGGGGATACGTTATATATTTACCGATATGCCGATGCACGTCCTGGATGTGCGTCTTGATGGACAGCCCGTGCACGTAGGCGTCCCCGGCGCTGATGTGCGCGTCGCCCGTCAGCATGCGGAACGTGCTCGTCTTGCCCGCGCCGTTGATGCCCAGCAGGCCGAAACATTCGCCCTTGTCCACCGCTGCGGGGTAGAATCGTACATTTTTATTGAAATTTCATCTTTCTATTTCTGAAAATTTTGATTTTACTAAATGCAAGTAAATTTGAAATGTTTTCTGTTGAATGTACTTCGATAATAATATAAAAGACGGTATATTTGACAAAGCTGGTAAAAATCAAAACGCGGGAAAAATCAAATTCAAAAAATTTATTTAATATTAATTTCGAATGGAAGCTATAATATAAATAAAATAATTAATCACGTCACATAATTAGTAAACTTAAGGTAATTATTTCTAATGATTCTATATTTATAGAAGTTTTGCCAGCTCTGTCCGCTGTCTTAATACCGTAACAGCCTGTGAATGTCCCACTGCTGGGCTAAAGGCCTCCTCTCCTCTTTTTGAGGAGAAGGCTTTGGAGCTTATTCCACCACGCTGCTCCAATGCGGGTTGGTGGAATACACATGTGGCAGAATTTCAGTGAAATTAGACACATGCAGGTTTCCTCACGATGTTTTCCTTCACCGTAAAGCACGAGATGAATTATAATCACAAATTAAGCACATGAAAATTCAGTGGTGCTTGCCCGGGTTTGAACCCACGATCATCGGTTAAGATTCACACCGTCTTACCACTGGGCCATCTCGGCTTCGTCTTAATACCGGGCACAAAAAATGTCTCAGGGGTGGCCTGTTATTAAATGTTCTCTCGCCGCAGTACCGACCGAAGGTGAGGTTGTCGACGGCGCAGAAGTCCCCGTAGTACTTGCAGAGGTCGCGGCACACGAGGCTGTGGTCGGCGAGGCGATCGCGAGGCAGCTCGCGCACGCGGCGCCGCTCGGCCGCCACGTCGCCGTCCTCGGCCGCGCCCGCCGCACGCGTCGCCCGCGCCGAGTAGCGCACCTGCGCCGCACGGGGGTCAGCACGGGGAGGGGGGCGAGTTCTCGTTCATATTTTATGCACTGACCTTATTCAAAACTTCGTACTCCTTTATTAATAAAATAGTAAATCCGATCACACCCACGAGACTCATGGTGAATAAATATCGACCGATTCCGGGTTCACTCCATCTCAAATAGGGGTCGTCGTCGACTAAAAAAAAAGGTTAAATGAAATATCGTAATATAAGTGATTAATTACAGTTACACTAAACAAATTATTAAAAAAAAAAATCCCTACTAATATAAAAATGTTTGTTAGTTTGCCCTTGGAATAACAGATCAGTATGATATTTCAATTTATAGGCTGGTGAGTAATATTATATATGCTACTTTTTATCTCCGAATAATCTCACTAAAACCAGTACTACGTATTCATACAAATGTGTAGTCTGTCCACTGTTTTATTCGATTTTTATAAAGCAACGTGATGTTTCGATTATCGAGACTTATCGGAATGTAAAGAAATAAATGTACCAGACAAATAGATTTACCAAATATTTAAAATTGCTTGTATAGGACATAATTTGCTATTGTTCGGACAAAGATGTCGTCACTTCTATATGATCTATATATAGTATATAGATACGAGATATGTAACGAGAATGATTGAAAAATACAAAACTCACTTACGACAGCAAACAGACACGTTGAGCTTGTGGCAGACGGTGTGTCGAGTACAGTTGTCGATGTTCTCGAACTGCGCACACAGCGCGTCGCACGCGAGCAGCGAGAACGCGGACATGCTCATATCCCTGGTGATCATATGGATTTTATTACTAAAACGATTTTTAAGCGTTTAAAAAAAAAGTTAAAGATATACAGTTGAAAACTACAAAGATTATCGGAAAATATAAATGTCAGGGACTTTTTCGATTAAAACTAATTATTACTGCGGAGGAGATTATAGTGCACAAGATGTACTCTCTATTCTCTTCCATAATCTAATGAGATAGCAATCCGATACGACCGGAAAGAGTTCTGTCGCAGGCCGAACGGCTTTGCGTACTTTCCGAAGTATAGGAGTATACTTACTTCTAATTTCTAGACTCCGGGCTTCTACTGAGAATTTTCGAGAAAACCCCAATAACTTTTTACTAGCCCGACCTTGGTTTTGAACCCAGGACCTCGGGATTAGCGTCATTACATCCGCCATTGAACCAACAAGGCAGGCAATAAAACTAACATCGGGGGAACGAATACATTCATTCGATAAAAAAATACGCACTTTTTACTGTCGCACCTAACGATAGTGCAGCTAGGGATCTAATAAGGAATAGACTACTGGCTGATACGGAATGTTCAAATTATTTTGATAAAATGTTATATACAGTGATTTTACTGGTACGTGGGAATTTCTAATATACTAGTCATTATAGTTATTATTAGAATTTTAGTCCGTATAAAAATAAATTTAATTGTCTTTTTAATTAGAATCATAAAAAAAAATTATAATCTGGGAACCCGATGAATTTTAAAATCATTTTTATATTATTCTTTCTAACTAGCAATAAGTTTGTGTTAACAGTGTATTGTTGGCACTTTTTGTTTCGAACGTTAATTGGATGTTGAACAAAAATAGACAAAAAATACTCTTAGCAATATGTGTTCTATGTTTTTATGCGATTATTCATAATTAGTTTATTGCACAATATATTTCCATACCTAAAACTTCTGCTGATACAGTAGATGGGTAATGGCGAAAACACCCAATCAAAGATGTGTGCATAATAAGGGTTGCCAACTTCAGGCAATCTGAGAACTTCTGTTATTAAAAACGGCATGCAACCTATAAAAACAGATTTTTAAAGTTTAATGCACATTACCTAAGGTACTAAAACAACAATATATAGTTCATTAACTTACCAGAAAATATATTTATGAAGCACATCTTCGAGAACCCAGTAGCGGCAGCTTCGAAATAAAAAGAAGCCAAATAGTGAAGAGGTATCATAGCGAAAGCGAAAATAATCAGCACTAGAAGAACTCTTCCTGTAAACACAACAACATAATTTGTATTATGTTTGAATCGTTATTGTCGATCTATACGTTTAGATTTATAACCATGGATGTGGTAATTCACCTAATTCCTCCGGCGTGGCCAATGTATTCTCTTGAAAAAAGGCAAGTGTTGAGATAATTGCAAAGAACACCATTAACAGCCACAGCCAATCCCATATAAGCGCAGTGGTCCAGAGTACCGCTGGACGAACACCCGACACGCGTTGCAAGAGCTTCGCGCCGCTTGTGCGCTCCTGGTACACGAGTTACGGATTCATCACAATTAAGTTAATGACAAATACATTTTGTTTATTATTCGTGCATGTTGCATCAATTAATCGTAACTATTTACTGACCTTGATAACAAAAAGTACGAGAAAGGATGTAACGAACGCCATACAGAATCCTATATTGAATGCGAATTGAAATCCCATACTGCTACCGCTCGCCATTACTTTAACCTAAAATACAATGGCAATTAAAACTCAATTTTGTGAGAGATCGAAAAGTATAAAATAGGTAGGAAGCGATAAGTTTTCTAAACCATTGTTTTGTTGCTAACTGTGTAATCAAATAAAAATAATGATAATCTACTGCCTGTTAGTATTCAGAACCGACGGCCCGAACTCTGGCCGATTGTAGAGAACACTGACCAGGTTCTCGATGGAGTAGGGCAGCGGATGGTTGACGACGCGCAGCGAGGCGCCCGGCGCCAGCGCGCCCAGCAGCGCGTTGTTGGCGAGCGCCAGCGAGATGGCGGAGTCGTGGTAGCCGTAGTTGCTGAACCACGCCGTGACGCGCTGCGGCGCGAACGTGGCGCCCGCCAGCGCCTCGTAGCGCACGCGGCGCAGCTCGGCCGCGCTCTGCGGGCGGACGCACGGGTCAGCGAGGGGGCAGGAGCCGTCGCGAGGTTAGGAATCACTGACGTACCAGTTTTAGGTAAAACTTAGCCAAGTCCATCTTCCCTATATCCGTCAGCGTCATCGTCGGATCCGAGGACGTTTTGAAGTAATCCTTGAACGCCATCATCGCTTTTCTTTCTATGCTGTTCTCGGTTAAATTCGCCCCCTCGGAGAGGAGCGTTTGTGTTCTTCTAAACCCGCTCTCTAGACTTAGGTCCAGGGGCGGTAAATGTGACATAAATTTCCAGGATCTAGCGATCCACACTGATATAGATATATTTATGATCGGTGTTATTATTTGTATAAACGCCCCGAGTTTATTTCTTATGGTATTGTATGCTAGCTTTAGGAACATTGCTTTTATGTGGTTTTTCTGTAATTTCCAGCCTCGTACTTTTTGTATTGGCTCGTTGTCCACTGAAAGGTAAGTTGTTTACATTCATTTAATGATAATCGAAATTACAGTTAACTCCAAAGACTATTTCAAAAATGACTATACGTATGTTGTTGCGGTTCATTTCCACAGGGACTACAGCAGCGTCACTATACGAGTTTTTGTAAATGTGATTTTTCGCTGAAGCCATTCCATTGTCCTCTGCGCCAGCTCTTAGAAAAAAATATTACAATGTTATAGTTTATACACAAAATATTAATGTTATATTTTAATTATTGTAATTATACAGAATATTTGTGACTTACTTCATAAATACTTCTTCTAGACTCGTTACAGATAAACCGTAACTCGCAATATTCAAGTTTTCCTTTTCCTCTTCGAATTTTTTAAGCATATCTGGAAATTTGCCGACTTGGTCATTTGGCAAGATGTAAGTCAGTTCCGATCCTGAAAGCCGATTATAATTATTATTTGAAAGGATATCTCAATATTACAAATTCTGACACTTTGTTTAATACGAAAATGTATAAAAATAATTAAAATAGAACTTATAATTGCACGATCAAACATTATTTGCTCACCAATATTAGTGTTCTCTTTAACATCCGGAACGTACGATTTGAAGAATCGAGTGACATCTTCCACTACGCAGTGGTCCGATTTCACAATGGTCATTTTGTAGCCAATACCGTAATGTTTCTTCAAGAAATACGGAGTCCCAACACACTGGAGTCGGCCACCAGACATGATCGCTATCCGATCTCCTAGCACGTCCGCTTCATCCATAAAGTGTGTTGTTAGGATCATTGTTCGTCCTGTGATACAATAAAATAAATAAGAGGTTTCCTTTTAACAGGGTAACAATTAAATATTACGCAATATTTTTGTAATATTACTAAAGTGAAACGGTCTCGATTCTCCAATGTCGTCGATACCTTTCTTCTCCTTCTGCAGTAAGTCCCACAGCGAGCGGCGCGCGGCGGGGTCGAGGCCCGACGTGGGCTCGTCCAGCAGCACCACGCGCGACGAGCCGCACATCGCCGCGCCCACCGACAGCCGCCGCTTCTGGCCGCCCGACAGGTGCTTGGAGATCACGTCCCGCTGGCGCGGTGGGAACATATCCATGTATTGAATTACAAATAAACAACTATAAACCACACGAACAAAACAGTAGCAGGTTACTACAGAACGCTTATTATCTTATTAACATCAAATATCCCTAAAACAGCAATGAAAGGCTTAATTAGGTAGGAATTGTAGTTAACTATAACATATTATAAACATTAGACGGCATGATACGTACAGCGATATGATAAAGTTATGATAAAGTAGCAGTTCTTTATTTTTATTAATGAATAATACGAGATAAATTTAACGGCTTAACTTATCTTTAAGAGACATTAATTTAATTTTTGTATATTATAATTTGAATTTAATTAGATAGATACATATATGTATGCATTTTAGATATCAGGTACTGTACATTATTTTATTTATTTATTTATTTTTTAATATATTAATATTACAATGTATTTATTTATTATGTTTATATCTTCTCTGTACACCCCTACCTCTTTCTATATCTGTTTTCCTCTACCTTAAGGTTGCCTGGAAGAGATCGCTGTGTTAGCGATAAGGCCGCCTCTTGTACATCTTTCATCTAACCGTATATATGTGATTTATTTACTGGTGTACAATAAAGAGTATTTTGATTTATCTTTTTGATGTAACGAGAAATTGCAGCAAAAACATAGATTGAATAAAAAAATAGCTTTACATTATTTTATTGCATTTCGTTGCCACATTATATATGATAAAATATTGAATAGTATATGACCCAATAAATCTGCGGCTACTATCGCATAAGTTATAATTAGAATTGCAACGAATAGTTAATAGTTCGACCTCTGACCGAATATTCGGCCTAATTAATGCATGTTCAGAAACATCGTAAGCCGCAATAATACGAAAATGCTGATTTTTCTGTACGACCTGCGACTCATTTCATCTGTTATTTTTAAATTATAAAAAAACAGCAATTCAATTTTCAAATCTATAATTTAAATTTACGTTATCTTCGAATAAAATATAATAAGTAATTAGTTTACTTTGTTAGCTTTTTTATAAAAAAAATTACATATGTGATGTGTTTCCATTGAATTTTTCGATATAAAATGTATATGATAAAAACTATGCATTATAGAACCAATCATGTATGTTCGGCATAATACATGTAAACGTTATTCATTTCCTTAGTTTTTGATAATTGTTACTTTTGTTTTTAAGTATTCGGTATTCGTTGCAACTCTAGTTATAATTAAACACGACACCACGATTAGTTCGTTAGATTAGTTATTGTTATATATCATAAAAATATATTGTGTTTTAAAAATAATTAAATTATTTTTTTAATTTACAAGTATTGGAAAATACGACTTTGCAAATGCAATCAGCATTAAAACTGCTACTGTATTAATAATTAATTAATTAATTTATTTCTCGGTAGATAAAATACATACCTTTTCTTCTAGTTCTAATAGTTTAACAAAATGGTCGACTTCTTCGTTAATCTTTGACTTGTGGACGCCTTTTAATCTCGAATAGAATATTATGTGTTCGGCGACCGTGAGATCGGGAAATAAGACGTTGTGTTGCGGACAGATGCCTATTGACTTGCGAGCTTGTTCCGTCTCAGACACAATGTCATATCCGTTTATTGTCGCCGAACCAGACGACGGTGGGACCATACCTTTATTAAAAATATAAAAGATTCTTGATTAAAAAAATGTCTGTTCGTTTATTTAAAAAAAATACTAGACTTCGGTAAGCAAATGCCAACATAAAAGTGACCTACGTTAAAAAGCATTTTAAAAATATATACTACAGAATTATTTTGTCTCTTAAAAACAATCGTTTTAATTGAAACGGAATGTATAATAAAAAAGTAAGAATTCAGTTTAAAATATAAATTCAATATATTTTTTTGCTTATTTATAAATTCTGGTTTATTTTTTGTATTCCTTAAAAAAAGTTAAATAAAAGCCTGTAAATGTCTCATTGCTGGACTGACGCAATTTTGAGGAGCATGTTTAGAGCTGACTCTACCACGCCTCTCCAATACAGGTTGATGACTCATTTTAATTTTTTTGAAATACAATATTTATGAAACGTAACTAATCAAACGTAAAGAAATATAATAAAAAACTGTATTAATATTTCCAAGAAACCGAATTCCGTGACGTATTTAGTAATGCCTATTCATTAGTTCTTATTAAGTCTCAATTGCAACTTTGTATGTAATTATTCGATTTAAGTCATTACATTAAAAACTAGTTTCTTAGTAAATAGGTCATATGTATATATTATTTAAAACGAGTGTTTTGTTATTCATTATTCAGCACTTAATAAAATAACGAAATTGACTTCCAAAATTTCATTCCCTATTAGGAATGTTTTATTTTATATTTTAAAATGAGTACATTTTTACTTGTCTAATCTTAAGACAAATCTGAATTTTATATTATCACAAATATAACATTTCTCATACAACTTGATAAGGAATTTCTTTACAATAAATATTTAATTTTCTTGTTTCTAATTTCACTTATGAGACAGATCGAAAGACCCATTCAATCGTTCGATTTTTTTGCTTCCTAATTTTTCTTCTCTATGGGCAGATTTTCCAATAGTACCTACTTACTTAGTGTCTAATATAAGTTTACTTGGTTTGACTTGGTGGTACCACCCATTCTACCGCCAAACAACAATACCTAATTTGTTGTTTTCCGATTTGATGTGTGAGTGAGGAAGTGTAACTAAGTTCCCAATGTTGGTGGCGCATTGGTGATGTAAGGAGTTGTTAATATTTCTTGCGACGCCAATGTGCCCATAGACATTGGCGTGGCGTTAGGTGACCACTTACCATCAGGTGGAAAGTACGCCCGTCTACATACCTATATTTAAACAAATAATACCTCAGTCCAGATGTTACACATATATAGAAAATTCAAAAACAGATACAGCTACAAACACAAAGACTAATCAATCAGTACTGACCCGTCAGCATCGATATCGTAGTCGTTTTCCCGGCACCGTTGTGACCCAGTAACACTGTTATTTCGTTTTCGTACATCCTAAGATTTAAATTGTCAACGGCTCTCTTGCGACCACGATAAATTTTCGTTAGATTCTGAAATTAATATGTATATTTATATTGCTCGTATAGTAAAATACGTAAATACTTGTTTAATAATATATATTTTATTTAAAGTGAATTGTATTCTTTTGGGAAATAAATTCTTAAACCATAAACCATAATATATATTTTTGTATGAAAACAAAATATTACATTTCGCGTGGTCTTGAGTAACTTTGCATCGTTATAAAGATTCCACTGAGAAATACCGACAAAAACTAAGTAGTGACGCTTTTTATAAATATAATTTATAATTAAATATGAATGATAAATATTTAATATGAATTGCATTAAGACTAAATATACATATTTTAATATCATTGTTATTTCTGAGGTCTTGCTGATATGCACGTCATAGTCATAGCAGTTAAAGGCACGATAAAACAAATGAAAAAGGACACGGAAAACTCACATAGTCGTAAATAAATATAACAAGCATATATATCTTTAATCGCATATACTTACACACTAACGACGCGACGGCTAAATACGATAATCTATTGTTCAAGTTAAGCTGTATATTGACTACATTAAAAAAAACGTGTTAAAAAAAACATACCAAAATACTTATAATAATTTGTAGTATTGCATAATAAAACCAAAGAACTTATTCATACATGAGAAACATGAATTGAATTTTTAAGTCGCTACAATCAACTTTTTAATTCGACAACAAAAAAAAACTAGGCCTGGCATTTATTTAAATTATTCGCATTATCAATATATATTTAGAGGTTTCTATTACAAATACACAGTTATAATTAGCAACTCTTGTATACTCACTTCAATATTGATTCCCATGGGCACCCCTTTAGGTTCTTCATCATGTATGACCTTTAACAAAGCATTTTTATATTCTTGATCCACACCGTCCTTATTCGTTAAAGCTGAAAAAATATTAGCCTATTAAATGAGGTTTTACTCACTGTATCATACCAAAAATCTAACATAAGCAATTATAATATTAAAAAAGTGAACACACTTAATGAATGTTTAAGAACAAGTTCATGTACGACTAATAACAAATATTTACTTTAAATCATTTAATGCAATCTTAAAGATTAAAAATTCAGTATGCAATAACTTAATCAGAAGTAAAAATATATTCTGAATAATATTGTAAAAATAAAATAAACATTTATCGTTTTAATAAAAAATTAACAAAGGAATGACGAATTTTAATCGTGACCTTGAACCTTCAAGTAGAAGGACTTTTAAATGATAAAATTAAAACGAATCAATAAACTACGAAGGTATTGACGTAACTTCTGACGTATGTTTCTTCGGCTGATTGCTAATATTCCGTCGCCTTAAGCGAAACCAGCACTCATAAATTGTAAAACAAAAATGTTATAATGAATTACAATACATACAAACTTAATTATGAAATAACGAAATAGACTATAAATAACTATTTAAGCTATATACAATTAATAGTTTATAAAATTCACCTGCAACTTTCTTGCTGGTGGGCAACCAAAAACTTTTGGTAAAAGGAAAGTACCAAGGCAATGGTACGCCGTATAATCCTGGACGTATTTTTTCCACGTACATAGCGACTAACATGTATAATATGGAATCTAGAATCAGCATCAAAGCTACATGACCTGGTTGAAATTGATCATGATAGGACACTGGGGTAAAAAATTCGTTCCACTGTAATCCTGAAATAAAAAAAAGTGAAAATAACATCTGATAGTTTATTTTCTTTGAGCCTGTTATAAAACATTTATTTTAACGTTGTTTGTAGAGCCCTGTGCATGTTCGTACGTGTAGCTAACACCCACTCATTAAATATTCCATACCTAAACACCAATAGTGTGTTGTGTTCCGGTTTCAAGGGTGAGTGGGTCGCTATAATTACAGGTACAAGGGACGATTCTTAGGCTCAAGGTCAACGGCACATTGAAGGGGTAAGGATTTAAACTTTGTACAGTACAAATATCTAAAGGGCTGAGAAATCATTCATATAACTGAATCAAGCGTATATCATTCCTAAAAGTATTCTTTGTCGGCAATAATATGGGATATTGATTCTAAGCGCATTCATCTATAAATGCTATGTTACGGTGTGCATTACGCTTATCGATTAGGTACACGTGAAGTATTCGTTCAGTTGTAATTAGTGCAAGGTTTAGTTTGTAAAAAAAAATACCTAAGTGTTTATAAATATACAACGTTTATTTAATATGTACAATTATAATTTATGTTATTTAACACACATAAAAACTCTTTGGTCTTGTCGTAACGTAGATTATAAAACGTACAAATAAAAAACAATGCATGACAAGCATCTATACGATATGCAATTATTTCGCCATAACGTTGTAAATCACTCGAAAACGTTATTGTACAAGAACAATAAAGCAAATATATAAACAAAGTTTTACATCAAATCTAAAATTACATCACATCGGAAAAAGGTTCAGTGTGTCAGGATAGCGATATCAAATTTTGATTTTTATAATAGATATGCTTTAAATATTGATATTTTTATTCGTATGTTATATTATTAATTAAGATGAGCTCATTGGCTTCGTCATGATAAACGAAATAACAGACAGAAATAAACAATTTCGCACTTGTAATATTAGTATAAAATATAGATGTGAAAAAACTTTAGTCTTTTAAACATGTCAGCATTTTGAAATACTTTTACGTATTCTAACATTACAGATTTACATGAACGGTCGCAGTCAATAGTTGCGTCACAAGATATTTAACATACGGTTTTATTACTTATTATATAGCAGTAAAGATCTAAATGCAACGAAAACATAGTGAATTGACCCCTCTGTAAAGTACGAATAGCCTTCATGTTATCCATACGCGGATGACATAAATAAAATGAGTGATGTGGTCGCGTATTATTTGGTATGAACACTTTGATAGAACTCGTGAGCTCTGTTGGAACGAAATTACAAATGCTTTAATTAATAACAATTTAGGCTATTCACTCAAGGACGATTTTAAATTAATGCCTTTGTATCGAACAGTACTTTAATTCAGATAATATGACAAACAATTTCCCTTTAAACTGTGATTTTGGATTCCGTACCGGTAATGTATCTTTCGACTTGGAAACCTATTAACTTTCACTTAAAAACAAAGTAATATGTTTAAAAGTTATCGTTAAGTCTATTATGAGATAAGTAGGTGTATCAAATTTCGTAATAGTTTTAAGACGTATAGTGTTTAATATGCTTCATACAATTATCTCTCTAGTTACCGTTCAGAACCAAAAACTTTATTATTAAATTATATAATAATAAATAAATAAAGCATATAAGACGAGTGTTTAATATTCTTCACACTGTTACTCTTTTAATCATAAACTTTAGCTAAAGTTCTTTGTTTCGTAGTTTATTGTGATCTGGCAATATGACCAGCCGACATGGCCAACACTAGGTTTGGTTTTTTTTAAATATCAAAAATGTAATATCGTTTTTGGGGAAAAAAATATGATTACAATTAATTAAACATGCAACAGAAGCGTGGCAAAACAGACAAATTTGATGTTATACGAGGTGAAAGTAATACCACGCAAAAGGAAATGTAGTATCGAAAAATGTAGAGAAATGGTAAGTATTACCCAATATAGGCAATATGATAAATTTAAAACAAAATCTCGTCAACAATGGTCAAATATATTGTTTAATACACTTTATTTTCTTATTTCCTACTTTTATACTTTTATTCTTATACCTATCTATCAGGCCATTTATTAGGAGTTATATAAAATCTATGAAATTATATATAGCATTACGGTAAGATCAACGGGGGCGAAGTAGTAACGTTCAACGTATCGCCGCAAGGACAGCTAGTTTATAATTTTGAATCTGTACTATTGTTACTAATTTTAGATTTTGACGTAAAAACTGTAAATTATTTATATTTAGACCACCAGATGTTATGTATCTATACTGTAGCCGGACCTTATATAATTAATATTAGCCTTGATAATATCGCATGAACAAAAACGGTGAGCAAAAAAATATGTCTGTATGTGATTTCACAATCTGACTTTTTTAAAGTTAATATGGTATAATAAGTGGAATATTTTTAAAATTATATTTGCAAGTTACCCAAACCAAACAATAAATATTTTTATTTTTGACTGTCTAAAAAAAATTAATGTAAAATAATTGGATAATTAAAGATATAGTTTTGTATTTACTTAGGTTGTTCCCATTGTTAAGTTTTAATATCATTCCATGTTATAGTAATATTAAATAATAATAGTAATAAATTTAGCGTGCGTAAAATCGAAGCACACACCTTATACATAAAAATATTAGCGAATATTGTGATAAATATATTTTTATCGTATATCTGCAGTGATATCTGGTAGTTAGGTAATACTGTGCAACATTGTAGTAAGTGTGCAACTATGTCATGCATGCCCATATCAATTGGTTCATTTATTAAACATCGTTATCGGGAATGATGAATTGATATCCCAATTGATTCACTATTATGCTTTGTTGATATAACATTTGTTTAATAATTATACATTTTGAGTTTTATATTATAGAATTGTTTGAGGTTTAACTTTTAAAACTAAATTTGACAAGACTCCTTGTTATGTTTTTAAGTTAGATTCCTAGCTTTTGAAAATATCTGTACGCATCGGTGTGCGTACGTGTATGTGTAATGTATGTATGTGTACGAACGAATGTGATGACGTTGACTCTAAATGCTATCCATTATTGTTAAGTTAACATAGACTCAATCATTAAATTAAATTCCATGACTTTCATGAATAATAATTGTCGTGTCTTTTAGTTGTATCAACAAACCAAAACGCAATGAAACAAAGATAGATTATAATAATATAAAAATGTACGACTCACCTCTTGATGTACCTTCGCATATGATAAGCATTTGCAGTGCATATCCCACGGCCGTGTTTGATATTAAGCTAAGTAACAATTTTGTAGTTAGACTGATGTCCTCGTATAACATTTGAGTCAGCATAAACGCCGCGTATGTAGAGAACCACATGAGGCCCATGAATGACGCTGCAGTATTGGCTGGAAATACATTTTTATGTAATACTCGTTTTAAATGTAAAATACAAAAAATATTTCATCTAAAAAATCAAGTTAAAGGGGTAATTGAAATTATGTTAATTAAATGTCTAACAATTTTAACATATTGTATTATTCTAGCCTATGACGGTTGGTATATATATATATACACAACAATATATATATTGTTGTCTTTTATCACAAATATATATGCAAAGAGATAATAGTAATTTAAATTGATATTGTGATACTGAAAAAATGGGTTCAAACGTCTATTCCAGATATGAGTTCGAAGTCAATCCATTTCGAACAATTTGTATAATAATAGCAAGCGTTCGAAAACATAGAAATATGTCGTTGTTCGATAAAATACATCACTTACACTTTTCTTTAGTTTGTATCGGTTAATACAAATGTGGCTGTTTTAAATAAAAGTGCTATTCCTGGCTGGGAAATCGATTTTTCAAATAACCTAATAACACAGTTTTAGTTTTAAGTTTCGGATTTTCCCGTCACGCACACTCACGTCACGTAAATTTACCGTGTAGGTAGGTAAATACCTACACAAGCAATAAAAACGTAAATGTATAAAAACGTAAATCTATATTTACGTTTGTATTGCGTATTTCTTGTTTTATATGAATAAAATTAATTGTTTTATATAAATATAATTACTTGATAATACAATAACGTTTAAATATGTGTACCTATATGTCTGGATTACTTTTATAAGTTAAATGTAAAAAAACATTATTCGTTGTTTTTTATAAGTAAAATGAATAAATCATTATCTATAAAAAAATCTCAATGTCATTAATTGTTAAATCTCAGCGAGATGGTTATATCGTCATACTAAAAAAAATGTTTCGACAATTTCAGCCGAGGTTACATGTGTAATTAAATATTCCAACACCCAGTTTTCAATATCATTAGCAAATAAATAGATACAAATAATAAATCTTCATATGTAAGATTATATTTTCATCCATCATTTAAAATTGTCGTAAATATTTGCGGCCGTACTTATAAACGTTGCTAGCATTTGTCTCTTTCTCTCATTAATGATTCGACAATAAAACGTATAAGACAGAGCATTGTTTAACTAATAGCCCGTTAAACAACATTTATAGCTAAGGCCTTTAAGTGCTTAATATATTTGCGACTTATAAATAATTCTCACCTCTAGTGAAGAATACGCTGACCATGAAACAGAACGACAGCGATGCTATGACGAAGAGCGTTAAAAAGAAAAATAAAACGGACCATGGTGTGAAAGTCAGCACCGCATATCCTTCCCCGTCCTCCGTCGAATTGAAAGGAATCTTGAAAAAATTATAGTCATTATGATAGTGGCCGAAGGTTGCGGTTTCAAACCCGAGCAAGCATAACATTTTTTTAAGAAGTTAATTTGTGGATATATTTCATATCGTGCTGTGAATGAAAACATCGTGAGGAATGGAATGTATCCGATAAAATCACCCACAAGTGTTTATCGTATTGGATTAATAACCTGTTACTTTATGAGACAGTTCATTCGCCCTTGAAAATATTATATAATCCATAAAACAGCGTTTCTATTAAGAAATAATCGTGTTGACAAAACCTTATGTTGTCAATAAAACGGTTAAAATGTTATAGTTTGTGACATTCGGAAGAGTCAGCAAATATAGAAATTGTCACATATTTCAATGGAAACGCACCATAAAACCGTCACGAGTTCTCACCATGACCTTACAAACAATTAGGGTCACGGTCTATCGAATGATAGGTCGAAGTACAAATGCTAGGTTTATTTTTTACACGAGTGTCCAAAAATGGAATGTAATGTTTTCATACATCAAGTATGTACGTGTTTCTTTATTCCACCATAACTTAAATGCGTTAACAGATTTGATTTTTAATTTTTTACCTGTTAGTTCGCTTTTTACAGGTCAGTCGAATTTTTTTGACAGTTATTTATTAAAATCTAAAAACTTAAGTCTGAGCAAGATTCATCTCAGTCTGGACTATCCAAAAATCGACAAGTAAAGACTTTTAATATATTAAACTACATTGACCAATACAATTAATTATTGATTTTACTTCCGCGTTTTTTATTGATACAATAATGTATATTTACATGCTTTGCAATTTGATTATTTCTCACACACAATTTCTTAGATTAAAACCTGCCTCGTTGGTTCAGTAGCTAATTAGGGTTCAAATCTCGTGTGCCACTAAGGCCTAACCCAATTAATTTGGAAGTTGATAGTGGTTCATTTCCGTGGCTCGAAAAGCGCATTAGGCCGATTGAAGGAATATAGAGTGCACCGAGTGCACATAATTTTGCACTATAATACCACCAACCAGTGCAGCTATTTGGTATTGGGTAAAGCCGAGACGGCCTAGTGAATGAGATTTAGAACGCGTGAATCTAAACCGACGGTCGTGGGTTCAAGCCTGGACAAGCAACACTGAATTTTCGTGTGCTTAATTTGTATTTATAATTCATCTCGTTATTAACGGTAAAGGAAAACATCGTGAGCAAAACATGTATGTGTCTAATTTCACTGAAATTCTGCCACATGTCTATTCCACAAGCCCGCATTGGAGCAGCGTACTGGGATAAGTTCTAAAACTATCCCAAAAAGGAGAGGAGGCCTTAGCCCAGCAATGGGATATTCACAGGCTGTTACTTTTACGACCAAAATTTGATTAGACATAGTAAAAGGTACAGAATGATAATAATATGAAACGCTGCGATCAAAGTCGTTTCTCAATGTCATAACATTTATAACCATGCTATAATCTTAGTTAATCTTGTATTGCGAATGTTTATATCTTAATAATTATAAATTACTCGAAACTAGCTGTCGGTAAGCAGACTTATGGCGAATGGCGAGCGCACATAAGGAATTTTTATCTGCTGATATCAGTCGATTATAAATCTTTATGTTTACTCGACTTTGAAACAACAGAGAAACTGAACTAATTAACATAATACACGTAATATATATTTCTTATATTCAAATTACGTATTATGGTTAAGCGATTAAGGCTGTGCGGATAGCATCATTCGATTGATCTAGCCAATATATAATGATTGGCTAGATGTAAGGCTGCAGATCCGGAGGTCCTGGGTTCAAATCCCAAGTCAAGCTTATAAAAATTTTCTTTCGAAAATTCTCAATAGCAGCCCGGAGTCTGAAAGTTGGTAGTGTGTACACTTCCGTGCCTCGGTAAGCACGTAAAGCCGTTGGTCCTGCGCCTGAACTCTTTCCGGTCGTGTCGAATTGCTGTCCCACCGGATTATGAGAGTAGGGAATAGAGAGTACACCTGTGTTTGCGCACACACTTTTGCACTATAATATGTCCAGCGCAGTTAGCTAATTTCTCTTGAGATCGGCCACCGTGGCTGAACTCGGTCTGGAGGACCTTATTACATAAAATTCATCCACCCAATTATTCTGTAGTTTCGCATTTCTTCGCAATTTTATTATACTTACGTGGGGAGGTCCGACAGTAGGCCGATTGGAAAGAATTGAAATAAAAAATAAATAACATAACGATTTTTCCTTTTCATTATAAATACCATTAACTTACGACCAATTAAATTATTCTAACATCTATCAAGACCTTCCTAAGTTGATGTATATTATTTTGAAATCGATGTGATCGGTCGACCCTCATATGAATAACCTATATTCTCCTTAGACCTACAATAATTTATCGATAAGAAATATTCGATGTATAGTTGCGTCTCGGCACGCAGTACAATATCATTTGAAATACGTTATAAGTTATATAATGAGGTTAAGTTAGCAGAAATGGGTTTTTTGAATAGGAGGCCTTTGCCAATATTATACCAGTATTAATACAACTTAAATTTAAGTAAGTAAGAAAAGTAAATGAAATACATTCTTACCTTAAATAGTATCACCATGAGTGTAATAGATATAAGAAGAAACGAGAACTGCTTAATGAACCAAGCCAGCCAATGTAGCCATGATGGTAGTCCCATTATTGTCATAGTTTCCTATTGAAAAAAAAAATCCCTTATACACACGAAACTTTTTAAAAACATATTATAATTTTAACGTTTAACAGAAAACAGGTTAACAGAAAAATACATAAATTTGAAATATAAGAATTACGTAACGCTTATAACACCGGAGTTAATAGAATCTTAATTAAACCACAGTGATGATTATTAATTACGTTTAATTTCTAGTCTAAGACTCACTTATGATTATAAATCTTAAATTTGTAACTAATACTTATCATCTAGCGTATAAGTTGATAGTAATATTATTTAATTTTGTTAAAATGTTCGAATATTATGTATTTCCGAAATAGAGAATGTGGCTGTAACCAACTTACATATACATATATACATATAAATATATACATATATATGTTTTGTAACTTGCTTAACAATGAACATTACTATAAGAATTAACTAGAAACTTTAATAAAACCTTTTTAAGGATCATTAAAATTTGGTACAGATTATAAAAACTGGTATCACTAAATATTATAATATAAAATTTCCCGCTGCGTACGAAACGGATGTTCGTTTAGATACCTACCCATCAATATTATAAATTAAATATCAACTTATACTAATGTTATGGTAAAGTTTTTCTCGAATGTTTGTTCATTAAATACAAAACTACTTCTCCATTAACGTGGACGATCATATTATGTTAATATATATTTATGGCACGGCCATCATTTATGTATTTCGTATTATATGCATTATATTTTTGGAGATGTAGCTTATTATGTCAACGTGGTGGAAGAGAACGTTCTTTTCCGTTACTTTCTAAGCGAATGCTAGCAAAACTACAAACTAAACAAAGACACGATGTCTTTGTTTAACTATGTCGAAATTATCTACAAGAAATTGTTCGCGAGAACGTATATCTAGCCTATATCTTAATAGATAAGTCACAGCATTTATTATGAGATATTTCAATGGGTGAATAGACGATCGCTGCAGTTCAATATATTTACAGAGTAATACTACATAGTATTAAAGCCTACCAAAACAAATTTTATTTTTCATTGAACAAAATGTGACTTTAAATAAATAAACCTACTATCTGATTCTTAATAAAGTAAAAGTCGGATTACGACAATTATAACGTCAATAGTATTTTTTTGTTACTTTCAATTTGGTGATATTTATTTTAGAAAGTAAGATACATGATAGTAAGAAGAGGTTCAAATGTGATGAAGTGTTATCAAGTTGTATTGTTTGCACTATATTTAGTCGAAATTAGAATAAATTACTCTTGATTGGATATATTTAAAACAACTTTAAATACTATACTTGCAATGAACATTTGTGATATAATATTTAATGATAAACCTTATATAATGACTATTTACAATGTGATGCTTTATATGAATTATGTGATAACCTATAATTAGTAGAACATTTATGTATCTACTGTTGGTTGCCCTAAATAAATTATGTTAAAAAATAAAAAGGAAAATGTTAAAATACAAGCATAAAAGGATATCTTTATTATGAAATGAATTACGAAATACGTTTTGCAATTGAGGCTTTTAAAGAATAGAAAGTTATAACAATATTGATTACAATATATAAAACTTCGATCTCTTTTGCATCGATTAATGAAAATTAAAAATAATTTTTGATGTCGGAAACATCGTTTTAAGTTATTGACGGATTGAAGTGATGATCCATCATATAGATTTTTTTTTGTTTAAAGATAACAGACGGCCGAATTGTTAAGTTTTAGATAAAGTTTTATTTAACACGTGGAGAAATCCGTAAAACATGAAAAATAGATTCAATTTTAACGTAAACGATAGCGTAATCTTGAGTATTTGCGGTACCCCAAGTATATAATATCGTGTTATCAAAAAAAAAAATGAATGCCAATATTAGCGAAGCAATTTTGACTAATAGTCAATAGGCCGCGCTCATGATCGAAGATAATATTATATGATTTTTTGTATGACAGTAAGGTGCCGCAAAAAAATGTATCCCTCGCGTAACACGTTATAAATATTATATATATATGTAAAATTTGGTTGCATAGAATATATAATGCATACACGGAAGAGCATAATTCGTTACCTAAGTATACACATAAACTTGTTTTTATTCATCATAACTGAAATATCTTACACTTAAAATATACCAGTAGTAGATAATATAATACACAACAGAAGTTTTTATTAACGACTTGTTTAGAAAATCGTGTTTTATTACAATGTACGTTGTGATCAAAATCCATCACGTAGGTAGTCAAGAAGGAAACAAACAAATGTTCAGACAAAAAAAATCTTCGATTTATATCTTTTTTTTTAAAAATACAAATTCTACAAATCTATCGTGTAATTTCACACGATATAAAACGTTATAATGGTCTTTCAGCATAAGTATCGTTGTAATCGCCGCTGATGAGTTTGAGTATGATTTATATCTCAGTATAAATTAACAACCTATTAATAATACATTACGTCGCAATAAAAACATTAATGTTTGCCGAACTTTCACAAATCATCTATTAATATGGTTTCTTATTATGTGTTTTAATATAAGTGACTAGCAAAGCCCGCGTCTTTGCCAACGTGAAATTCAGTTTGTGACAAAAACCCTTAAAAATCTGCATATTAACGTATGAGTATATGCCTATTCGTCCTATTCTAATTTACATATAAAATATTTAAATGATTAGGTAGCAGCGGAAGTGAAATAAAACAAGGGTTGTTTTCGCTTTAGTAACTCTCATATCTAAATAGTCATATTAACTTAAAAATAAGCCAATTTTGTTTGAAATCACCGAAACATTAGTGGAAGCAGTTGATTTAAGTCTTGTGTATATTTTCAAGATATTTCAAGTATATTTTCAAGATTACAAGATCATTATTTGTTCCTAAATTAATGATAGATACTTACTTTTAACTGCATTTCCTTTTCGGCTGTAACAACTCGTACGGTATTCACAAAGGTGTACGCGAAACACATCATTATTATCATCGATATAAATCTCTCCATAGCGACGAGTAAATCGTCTCGTCTATACGACAGCTGAGGTAGGCGTTGGAGATATATTTTCGTATTGATTGGCTTTCCTGTTTTTTGCTTTATAATCTCTTGAGACACAGCATGTTGGACAGCCAGAAACATTTCCGGTGAATAGCCTGAAAATTATTTATGACGTCATATTCTGTAATGATAATAACGTTTAACTCATTCATTGTACATAATATTAACGACCTTATTGTTATGTACGCAAACTCTAAATTAGTTCGACAGAACTTAACTTTTGCTCTCTTTCTATTTTTAACATATACAAGGTTAAAAATGACGGAATTGAATTTCGACCACGGCAGCCAATATCAAGGACTAAAATGCGCAGGAAATATTATAGCGGACAAGTGTGCGCGCCAATATTCACTGCACTTTCTTTTCTCTTATAAAATAATCCGATTCGTCATGATCGGAGAAAGATCAGACACAAAAACAACAGCTAAAGTGCATTCCGAGGCATGGGAAAATAAGCACCAACAAAACTCCAGGCTACTGATAATTGACTGAGACAAAATCTCAATATTTTTTTTAATGGCCCCATGTCTTTGATCCCAAGGAGGGATCATTAAAAAATACATGGGGCCATTAAAAAACTGCAATTTATCTAATTGAATATTCTTTGTGTACATCAGAATAAGCACGATTGTTACATTAAGCACATTTTAATTCATATAATTCATTATTAGATGCAAGGCATGCCGAAACCTCGATGTTTTGCTTCATCACGAGCACGAGGTGAGTTGTTATTATTAACACAAATATAAAATATAAATACTCAGTTGTGCTTGTCCGGATTTAAACTCGCGAATTTCGGTTAAGATCACGAGTTTTATTCCCTATTTTTGTGACACGGAAAATCTTCAAAGGGTAACCCAGCACTGGTGGGGGAAGCTCGATTTTTACTCATTAAAACCCGGAGCGAAGGGCCGCGAGTTCGTTTTAATATATTCTGCTCATGCCACGCCATGCACCGGTCGCGGCTCTAAAGAGCTTTCCTAGGAGGGACCTACCACATTCCTCTATTTCTATACTAAAATATCTATTCTAAAAAAATCTCTTTAGAGAATTAACTAAAAAACGCATATCAACATACGATTAATATGCAATCTGCTTATTAATAACATGAAAGACAAACCAAAATCTGATTATTTAAAGTATATAAGTGATATTATTGTTAAATTATAATACCTATTTTATTGTTAAATAAATGTAGACAATAAATGTTATTTCAAACCTGGCATTTTGCCTCCATACATGTCATCTGGCTCACGAGGGCCAGGTTGTGGGAACAAAGGAAAGAGCAGATTTGTTCTCCAGCTTATTCGTAAGGGATGTTCTAACATGGGCGTTCTCATGACTGCTGGAAATCTTAAGGTCACTTTTATATCATCTGGCCATTCAGTAGCATCTAAAAGTTATTTATTACAAGTGAGAAAAATAGAATAAAATAAATGGAGAAAACATAGAGAAATAATATTTTTTAAGAACAAAGAAAGAATCAAAAATAATTTGTCTAATGATGAAAGAATGAAATGAATAAAAATTGTAAATAACTAAGGTTTAGTTAAATAAGTTGTTTTGTTATACAATTTGGTTCAGAACAATACTGTTAGTTACTCACTAGCCATACTATCATCAAATTGAATGCCAACAAGGATGTGATTCATAACATTTGGTTGTGTGAGTGCAGCCTCCAGTGCTAATGAATCATTATACCCCTTGGGTTGAGGAAGCATTTTAGTGTCAAAGAATAGTGCAATGAATCCATTTAGATTATCTAAAGCTACCATGGCCATGGCATCCTCTGTCACTTTCCTTGTCAGTGGATTTTCTGGAGAAAATGCTATTGTTCCTTCTCGTTTTGCTGATGTGAGATTTCCTCTGAATAAAATTTTTAAGATGTTAAAATAATAAAATGTTTTAGTTTTTTAAAAATAAATCAATGGACCATTCTTAGAGTCTATTTAAGCTTATATATTATGGCATTCCATTACACATTAAAAGGATACATTAAGGTTAAAAGACTCATTACTACTACTAGTTAAGGAAATAGTTCAGATATATTTAAATAGTTTAGGTTTTTTAATCTTTTCTGTGTACACCTCAATACCTAAATTATTACAAATACAATTTTTTTCTATACTTAACATAAACGAAAATACTTACAGCTGCCTTCCACTGATATTGAAATATGTTGGGAGAAAAGGTGAATATGAAACATCTGGCTTGGATTGTGGATCGACGAGGCATCTTATTAATATTAAAAATAAAGAAAATATCACAGGAGATGCTATCTCAAAAAGTGTTTGCCACTTGTGCCTTCTTTGCAAAAGAAAGTTTTTCCAAATTAAAAGTTTTAATTTTTCAAACGAAGACATTTTCTATGTCGCTGAAATAAAATATTTCCTTTTAGTATTTTTGCTTTTAGTAAATCAATGCGAATCTAATTAAATCGACAAACAGCACAATTTTAAGATTGTATAAAACAAATACAATAATAGCCTTTCGTTTTTTAGTACCTCGAAATCTATTTCTGTAGCACACAAAACTGAAAATAATATTGATATATAGCTTTCGCAGAAAAAATTAAAAATAGCTAATTTAATAAGACATTTAATAAAGAACAAAAATAGCTTACCCAAACATCGCAGATTTAACACTCTTTTAATTTAGTATTCAGTTTTAGTAAACACTAGCCGCACACAATTCAAATATATTAGTCGTAATCATAGATTAACATTTATTAAGTAATGAACCAATAGCTCAATGTTAGCATTTAATTAATTTAATCATTTACATATGTCATTGTCAAACGTCACACTCAATTGTCAATACTCTATAAAATATTTATTGCTTATGATATCATTTTAGTCTCTTGCCTTCGTAGACCTGTCTACGTTTGCCTTTTAAACATATGGGTAACATCAACTATAATATCGAAAAGTGAAAGACTAATACTATAAAGTTATTAAGGAAAGAAAACATATGCTAATAACTATAATTTTATATAGGAAAAAAAATACCAGTTTGGGTAAGGTAGCGAGGTAAAATAGGAGCTAATGCTGGTTTAGCATTTACTCAATTATTTATAAAGAAAAGAAGTACATTGGCATCTACACACATTGAAAATCAATAGTACTGGGAAGAAGAAATTAAACGTAAAACCGAACTGAAACTGAATTGTGCATGTGTACATATTTTGGAATCTTTCCTACATTTCCTTAAAATATTATTATGGTTTTATGGGGTATTAATAAAACGATGTGTAAATTTGAAGTTTGAACTTAAAAATATGGTAATGAAAAATCTAATGAAGATTGTTAATAAATTTGATTATATTTTTTAATATTGGGACAACATTTATTTTATTAAAAAAATATAAAGTAATATTTTTTCCATGTATCTATCTATTTAGTTATAGAATTACAACGATGTTAAAAAAAGATAGTAAATCTTTTTAGTTGTAGATGCTGAATATGTACTACACAAAAAAAACTTTGTAACTATAAATTTATAGTAGGTTGTAACTTATTTATTTCGATTGAGATAAATAATTTAGGTTGAATTTATAGATTTGTCATCATTTTATTTTGAATAGTATTGAATTGCATTCACAACCAAAGAGTGAGCTGTTAGTTTTCATTAAATATTTTCACAAAGACGCGAATCTAATTCAATTATATAAAGTTAATAGAGCAAATCATAGACACCAATATGGCGCTTATGTCAGTAGCTGGTAGCTTAACATATCAATGTTTTCTAATTGGTTTTCCTTAGATTTTAGAAATTTATTATTTAAAAGATAGCATCAACTTTTATTTATTATGTCTACAAATAATTTATCGTCAGTTTTAAAATCATGTTCAGAGAGTGAGTTAATAAATGAAGTAGCGGAAGCAAATATGACACCAAAACAGGTAGAAGGATCACGATTAAAGCGGACTTTTACCTTGCCTCGTAATCCCTTTGGGACATCCAAACCTAGTTCAAGTAAAAATAAGATTACTGATAATGATAATAAGCCAACGAGTGCAAATTCTGTTATTAGCATTACGCAAAAAGATGAGGGTGGCTTGGAAAGGAAATTGTTTAGAAGGCCGTCATGGAAGATATTCCTCAACAAGATCGCTCAACATATGAGTACTGTGAATGTTTCTGGTGTAGGTATTACTTTGAACATTGATTAAATACATTTAATATTAGATAAGTAATATTACAAGTAATTTTCAGGTTAAATCTGGGCCAGTTGCTATCAACAGTGATAGAGTACCATGTAGTGGCGAGCCACCATGGCCCCCGGGCACCATTCCCGCAGCTACTGGCATCAAAAATCACGGAAATACTTGCTATATGAATGCTGTACTACAGTGTCTTTCACATACGGATGTTATTGCTGAATATTTTGTTTTAGAACATTATAAGGTGTGTCTAGAATAGTGAACAGTAATATCATAAGTAGAATTATTTATTAATTTATTCTATTTAGTTAGTTAAAAATCTATTTCAGTATAAGATATAATGATTCAATTATATGAATGACTATTTACTCATTCACAGATTGACTTACAAAAGAGGAATAAAATAAATTCAAAAAAGTATGGTACCAAAGGTGAAGTGACAGAACAGTTGGCAGCTCTATTAAAAGCATTATGGTCTTGTCGCTATACACCAGATATGAGCACAGCTTTTAAGGTTTGTCATTGCTAAAAAAATATGTTTAGCATTGTATGATGTAAATTTAATTGATATTGCAAAATGTGTAAACATTGTTTTAAAAATAATTTGTAACATTACAGGCAGCAGTGGAAAGGCATGGAACTCAGTACAGAGGAAACAGTCAACATGATGCACAGGAGTTTTTATTTTGGTTACTTGATAAAGTTCACGAAGATCTCAATACAGCTACAAAGAAAAAATATAAAACAATCAAAGTAAATATTAAATAGATCACTTATTATTTTGTATTTGTCTGTTTATCTATTAAATTGAAATGTTATAACCTGAATGTTATAACCTGTTATATAAATACTAAATTAAAAACAGCTGTTATAAATCAAGACTAAATTACATTTTATTCAAATCTAAATTTATTTTTTTAAGAATACCGTGGGCAAATCAGATGAAGTTGTAGCAGCAGAAACATTGGCAAATCATGCTCGTAGAAACAGTTCTTTTGTTCAGGCAGTTTTTCAAGCTCAGTACAGGTATGCTAAATATAAACTCTGTACATGTTTCTCATAATCAAAGTGTTAAGTTCTAAAGTGGTATTCAATTACTTATGTATTTCATGATAAAAGTATAAATTTATTATTTTGTCCATTTAAAAACAATATTATATAATATTCTATTAATGTCTCAAGGTCGGCGCTAACATGTGCAAAGTGTGAGCGAACGTCCTGTACATTTGATCCATTTCACTGTGTAAGTGTACAATTGCCAACAAGACCAGTAGCGGCCCAGCCATCCCCTTTGCCTGTTAATGTAAGTTCTTTGATTACTTATTTAGAAACCAATCAGTTTTTTTAATAATAGTGATTTAACTTCAGATATTTTTCTCAAGATACTATATTATAGATAGACTAGATATACATATCACTTATCCATAAATGTGTCATTTGATTAAAAATCGAAATGTGAACTCAAGGTATTGATTTTATTTTTAGGTAGTATATGTAAATCAGCAACCTCGGCAAGTGCGTATTGGTGTGGAGTTACCTCCAAACTCAACAATGGATGACCTTCGAACAGCATTACACACAGATACTGGCATTGATAGGGACCATATTATACTAGCTGAGATTAATGAAAATGGTTTGTTAATCACACATTTTGATTATCAAATAATTACATTAATTTTTATATATTTATTTTGTTTATATAATGGTTATATATATAGTAATAAAAAAAAAACACTTTTTTATATAAAATTAATATAGAGATCTTTTTTCATAGTATGTAGGTTTTTGTATATTAATTGTGTTTTGTTATATTAAGTTTAAGTAATAATTTTATTTAAACATTGTTATGAATCAAGCAAAAACGGTTTTTAATAGAAGTTGCCAAATGAATCTCGTATAAAACTGGTCCAGGCTGGAGTACGGGGCGCGCGGGCTGGGAGCCGGCCGGCATCGAGCTGGGCGCGCTGTACTGCGTGGAGGCGCCGCCCATACTGCAGCCCCCCACCACGCCCTACCTCTTGCTGCTGTGGGTTAACATGCTCGATGGAGAGAGATTTGGTATATGACATTATTAATATTGCATTTACAGAATTTGAATGTATATATATAATAAAATAAATGTATATATATGCAAAATAAACAAATTTGCTTTGTTAAAATTATCACTTTATTTAATTTAAAATGCATTGCCAGGCTCTCCATACGCGATGCAAGTGCCTCGAGAGATATCATACGAAGACTTACAGAAACTGATGCTAAAGGAGATGTGCCAAGTGGTAGCTGAACGTGTACTTGAGAATGCGCAGGGAGCTGATATATTTAAAGCGAGAATTGCTGAAGCACATCGTCCCAGAGACTCCGCGTATTTGCAACCCGAGGTTCGTACCTTCTTATATTAGTATCTGAATTATATATAATTAATATAAGTAGCTAGTTATGTTAGAAATAAGGAGATATTATATGACAAAAATTAATGTGAGGCAGACATAATAATTATCGAATCTTTTATGAATAAATTCTGCTTGTCGATTTATTACAATAAATTATAAATAATGAAAATATGACACGTTTGTTGCAGTTACCGCACCCATTGTTCGCTCTGGATGTAGAGCAAGCATTGTGTGCCCACGACAAGTATCCCCACTTACGTCTCGAATTACTTTGGGATCCAGCTCATAGAGACAGGTTGGTGTTTAAGGATATGAATTATTTTGCGCGAAAAAAAAGCACAATGACAAGAACTAATATTGTCTCGGGACTGTATTGCATCTTAGATGACTAATTACTAACTTGCATCTGTTTGATTGATTGATGACACAGTCATGATGAGTTGCGTGGACAGTGAGACGAATGATAAGTGCAAATGTAAATAAGTACAGATTTGTTAACCCAACTAATAGTGGTTTCGACTGACTGCTGTGCTGAGAAGCATGGAGTCAACATAAGTAAAGTTAAATAATAGTCATACTTTATTGGGTGTCTAATTTCTATCATAGCTCTGGTCGGTGTTGAATGTGATTCTGGGACTCATCCCAACTGGCTCGTGACGTAATATGTAGCTGTGATATCACTAAAGAGGCTAGATGACCATCTAGTGGTCAGTGGTCAGTGGTCAGAGCACATAGATTTTAAATAAAGGTTGCGGGTTCAAAACCTGAACCTGAACCATAGATGAGGCCTTTGTTCAGATGTACATATATCACTAATGTAGTTAGTACTATTCTCGTCGGATTTATTCTTATAGGTTATCGGCTATGTGTCATTCGGATGATAAATTATAAAATCTGTTCTTAAACGTTATTATTGTAAGAGGTGAAGCCCATGATGTGCTGTAATCACATCGGCACACGCACGCTCATAGCGCGAACGTTATATGGCGAATGTGTGTATAATTGTTAAATTTATTTATATGTAAATAGCGCTTAACTGGTTAAAATTATAAACGAATTATTTTTTCAACTGTTAAAGTCCCTATTGTCTAATACAAATTATTATATTTTTTTAAAAACTGTTATTTCTAAAAATAGTTTTTTTCTAAATTTACTAGTTGCTACATAATATATAGATATTTCGCTTTTACAACAAGAAACACATATACAACTAAAACAATAATAGTTACTGTTATTGACATTTAAAAAAAAATGTTTATATATATATATATATATATATATATATATATATATATATATATATATTATAAATTTAAAAGTTACAAATTGCTTTATGTATCAAAAGTTACAAAGCGTTGCCAATAAACACAAAAATTAAAGTAATATTCAACAATTTATTCAATAAGTAGATAACGGCAAATACACCGGTATAAACTATATTTGTTTACCTTTTTATGTTTCTTATATAATATCGAGAACTATTCAATTGGCTGGCTTATTTTTTCTATACGCGAGAACTCGAAATAGTAATAGTTGAATACTTAACATATAAAAATGCGTATTAAATCTTTTTTTATTGTTTTTCATACCTTTTTCAGAACTTAATTTTTACTCTTATAATTATATTTCAGAATCGTATTTAATTTTAGTATAAAGCGGACAACAAAATACTTAAACGAATGAGTTAATTAATATTGAAAAAAACTTAAGTAACTAACTAACTAAAGTTAATTAATATTACATAAAGCGCTAATCGTATAACCGGTGGTCTGTATGTGTATATGTCCCCCCGGCAGCATCATCCGCGAGTCGGGCGAGGCGTGCGAGGTGCACGTGTCGGCGGCGGGCGCGGCCAGCCCGCTCACGCTGCACGCGTGCCTCGCGCACTACACGCGCGCCGAGCACCTCGCGCAGGAGGACGCCTGGAGGTACTGTGTGACCACATGTCTCGTACTCTCCTAACGGCACGGCAATAACTGATGATGATTACCATATGATAATCTATTTATTTCTGTTATAAATTATGTTACTGAAGCTGGCTAGACTAACTGAAATATTTTAATGTAGTTAAAAACTACGATTGCTATAATTATGTTTCACGACGTACCTACGGCCTCGAGGTAATAATAATATATATTTACTACAATAATAAATTGTATCAACCACATTTAACTCCTTGCATGCATAGTATTTTTCAATTTACCACGGTTTGCCGGCTTCTGTCCCATAAATATCATATCCTTCCATAATATACATTTTACTCATTTGTTCCAGTCTCGTACCCTTTCAACCTACATTTTGCTTTCAATAGTATTTAATTATGGATATTCCTATATTTTAGAATTTATCGTATTAAATTTGAATAACTATCGAGTCACGAAATGTAAAAATATTGTTGTAGGTGTCCTCAGTGTCAGAGATACATGCCTGTTGTGAAAACTCTTGGTTTATGGTCTCTCCCAGACATCTTAGTAATACATCTAAAGAGATTCCGACAGTAAGTATAGCTCGTCTATCAAGTTTTCATTTTTATATAATTAATTTTAATTAAAACAATTTACTTTTCAGACAAGCTAAAGGGCGAACGAGTACAAAACTAACGACGATGGTAGAGTTCCCAGTCGACGACTTCGACATGAGTCCCCACCTCGTGCGGAGAGCCGCGCCGAGCGCGGAGTCGCCGAGCCACTCGCGCTCGCCGCGCCGGCGCGCGTCGCGGGCCGCGGCCGCGCACGACCACGTGTACGAGCTGTACGCCGTCTGCTACCACCACGGCGACGACCTGGAGACGGGCCACTACACCGCAGCCTGCAAGAACCCCTACGACGGCCACTGGTATAAGTTCGACGATTCGAGGGTCACGTCTGTCGATGATGAAAACGTTTACAGCGAGCTCGTTAACAATTCGGCCTATATGTTATTTTATAAACGCAAGAAACCAAATGTCGTCCATTCTTGTTCCACCGAGGAGGGCGGACATTGGGCCCTGAGGATGCCTAAGTTTGTAAAACTTGCTGAAAATTTAAATGAGCTGACCGAACTTATTGAGGAATCAGTTGAAGATACAAAAGATAAATCGAATAATGATAAGTCTCAAGTTGACAATGTACCGAAGCCTAATCCATCGCCTTCTAGAAGTATATCGAGTCTTTCAAAGGATAAAGTGGAGACTAGTCCGACTAGGCAAGTTAACGTCATCCACAGTACTACCTCAATTATCCAATCACCCACCCTTCAGCGGCCGCTTATAGTTGAAGTGAACGGCGATATTACGAACGACGATTTAAGCGACTATGAAAACGAATCTAGCATGCCCATCGAGCCTTACATCCATAAAGACGTTCATGTCAATCCAAAGATGACCCCCGTCGATACGAGAAGACCACGATCAGTAGACTACCCGACCAGGTCTAGCACGTCACCTTCGTCTAGGGATTCCAACAGAAATTATGAAAGTTCACCATTGGTCGCCAGTATTAATGGAGTCGAATACCATCCTACTACAGAAGACTTAATGTTGTCGATGTTCCAAGAGTCTAAGTTTATTGTGCCCAGGCATCACATCGCCGGGGAACCTCATAGGACAGGTTTGTGTCTTCATAATTAACAAAGTTTAAACCGTCTGAAACTTCAGACATTAAACATTTTAATGTTACAGGTGAGAAGTCTTCCGTATGGAAAACTCGAATATCCACATGAGAGCAGCTTAGATCCCTTATAATGTATAAAGAGCCCTTTCCTTTATTTATTTTAAATGTATTCCTAGATCTGAGGATTCCATGTAGTTGACTGTTATGTTTTAAATATCTATATATTTATAGCTATGATATTTCGTTGAAAATATAAGTTCATATAAAAATTCCAAATAAGAATTTTTATTAATGTCGTTAATTAAGAAAAACGCTCTTCGAAACGAATTTGTAAAAAAAATATAAATATTGAGATACGATTTTTTACGGCGTATCAAGATTTTGGTGTATTCAGTCGGTAATAAGGAACGTTTTAATTTTTATATTACTGCGAATATTATTTTTTCAAAGTGCTAGAGACTCCTAATTCAGAACACCCCAGTAGCTGGCATAGACTTTACTCGAAAATTAGTTGGTTTAATTCTAGGTTTAGCATGTGAGTACCTTGTTGTGTATATCGTAGCATTAATAGTCGGTAGTTAATGCGTAAATGAAGAATTTTGTCATTACAATATCACACTTGTGCCTTGGCTCTAGGGTGTCAAATTATTATGACTTTTACATTGTACGATACGATTTTCCGACGTATGCAAATAAAGTGTGTAATATTTGTAAGTTATGTCACTGAGATTATAAAGGTATGTTTAATATACCTTATACGATTAATTTTATACTTGTCGATAAATTGCAAACTCATAAATAATATATTTGACCATGGTATGCGGCGTGTTGCCGCATCTCACTGTCTAGAGAAAAATATATGACCATAGACAAATGCTAACCATAAAATATTATGCAAACTGCATAGGATTTTAGGTTCATATGTGAAATATTGTATATATATTATTGTATGTGACTATGTAATTTAAATTGATCAAATTATATAGACATAATAAAACTTTTTATACCAAATGATATTGTTTCTTGAGTAAAACATAAATTTATGTAAATATTAGTGACATTTTAAAGCACAATGCCACAATGTGATTTTATAAATTAAATTTTGTAAAAGACAATTATAGTAAGTGTAATAATGTTATTTCATTATTAACTAATAAAATATTTGATTGATGAAAGTGTAAAAACAACACTAATTGCTAAACTTATATTGTAGATATATACTTAAGTGTATAAAAAGAGGTTCAGAAAAAAAATACTAATAGTATGTATCTTATTTTATTTATTAAATAAGTAGATATGAACAACATTAACAAGAGAATTGATGTATAATTATTTTTTTATAATTTATTAAAGGCAACAATAACTTCTTACTTTGAATCGTGGAATATCGTGTCTACAACACTGGTAATCAAAAGAAGTCTTAATGTAGGCTTAAGTGACTGGCTCTCATTTGTTTTAGTGGATATAAACGGCCAATGATAAATAAATAAAAAATCAATGCTACCTTAGTCTTTATTGGCAACACAAAAATACCTCCATTGCGATAATAATATAAGATCTCGAAAGTAGTTTTTTTTCTAAGTTTATGAATGTTAATTGCTACGGATTATTTAATTGGTCGTTTTCTATCCTTTAATTATATTGTATTACATTCGTTGTTTTAATTTAAAAATGTTTATTTTATTTTACTTAATCACGTTATGTTAAAATATAAGTGTTATGTGCACCTGATGTTCAATTATTTTATTTAAAACCTCACCCCAATCGGCTCAAATATATGACAATAGTTTTAGATATTTAGGAAAAGATGTAGTGTTATTAATAAAAAAAAATAACAGCAGAATAAGATTTTTTAAACTTGTAAATTTCTTTCTTTACTTTTACTTAACATATGCACCTAAGATATACGGTGGCGTCCCACTGTATATCGTAGTAGTTCGTTAAGTCAACAATTCAACCCGCCTGATAACGGAGCACATATTCATGGTGTTTTTTTCAGGTTCACAAAAAAAAAAAAAAATTAATCGTATACGAAAAAGGCCAAGACATAGAAGAATCTCTTGTGCGTTATACCATATTTGTACCGTTGGCAGTCGAAACATTTAGACCTCGCAATGACTATGCAATTATTTTGTATAAGCTTAAATGCTTCGTACTTACATAATAAAAAATATGCTAAATTATTGTTAAGTAACATTGAAGCAGTTTAATTTTCGGTAATATATTTTTTTATAATTAATTACTCAAGTAGATTTCGCTTTAGTTTTGCTTTCATTTTGGAATAGCCGTTGAAGGTCCATCTATATATAGATTTTATTTTGAAAACTCGTTTTTGTGCTACAATATTTAATTTTCAATAAATAAATCAATCTATTTGCAACTGATTTGTTTATTACTTCATTATGTACAATTTCCCGACTATCCCGACTTAGATGTTTTCGATTGGGCCCGATGTCATGTCTGAAAGCATCTGAAACTGCCAGATTTTAACGAATATCACCTTTTAAAAGGAAATAATATACATAATAAACGTTTTAAATTGTTCTGTTATGTAGTTCAATGATGAATAGTATATAAGCTATTAGATTATAGGTTTAGTAGTTTCATGGTTAGCTTGTCTGATTATAACTTTAGTGTAGAGTGAGATGCCAATGTATAAATCATTTTAGGTAAGTATAGGTAATTTTAGTAGGTATAAGTAAGTAGTCTATTGTAAGACTAAGTAAGATTGTAATATATAATAATATATGTGCTACGAATTAATATTAAATATTACTGGAGAGTATCTGCCATTTTTTATATTAATCAATAATAATCTATATTTTAACCTGGCAACAAGAACATTGACAAATAATCTTTGTGGCGGGAAACTGATAGACTTGAATTATATTTACGAGCATTACGGATTGCGAGTTGAGATCTAGTTTTTACACTATCGGTAACAGCCTGTAAATGTCTCACTGCTGGGCTAAGGCCTCTTCTCCCTTTTTGAGGAGAAGGCTTTGGAGCTTATTCCACCACGCTGCTCCAATGCGGATTGGTGGAATACACATGTGGCAGAATTTCAGTGAAATTAGACACATGCAGGTTCCTTCACCGAAAAGCACGAGATGAATTATAATAACAAATTAAGCACATGAAAAACTTCAGTGGTGCTTGCCCGGGTTTGAACCCACGATCATCGGTTAGGATTCACGCGTTCTTTACCACTGGGCCATCTCAGCTTATGCTGGGCTTATGCTGGGCATCTCACTATGTATCAATTTCTATATATTAGAACAAAATTAACAACGCTATTTTGTGTAAGTATTATAAGGATGCATTAAATATTAACCGTGCAATAAAGGTTAATAAACTGTAGACAATATGAATATTAAAAAAAAACGGAAAATTACATAAACATGAATCTAAATTAAAAAGTAAATGTAAAATTTATGCGTATACTTAGTTACTATGTGTGATTTTTTAGCTTAGATATAATACAAAATTTTCAAGTGATGTTAATTATATTACCAATTTATTTTTTAATTTAAAAACTTTTTAAAACAAGTTTAAGTTTTCTTTGAGAGAGGAAAGGCTTTTTCGTATAATAAAAGCAAGACATATTTCAAAATCACAGAAGGTACATTATTAAAACATTTTAAATACTAACCAGCACTTTGACCGAAATTCTGTAACATTACATACACTTCGATTTAAGAGCAAAACCCATATTTAGTTTATATTAAGATGTAATGGACTCAACCAGGTCACTTCCGATAACTCTGAAGCCATGACATTTCGCATAATATTAGAACGTAATATAAAGGTAAAATAAAAGGATAAGCTCTAAAATCTATAGAACTATGAGATATTATGTAGAGTACACAATGCTGTGGTTTTTCGATACAACTAGAACAAACATATGTAACGATAATAAAAATAAATTGAATGTTGCTGTAAAATATTTCAGGGTGATGATATCCTGATCGATTTCGGCCAGAGCGGCCAATCACAAGGAACAAATGTACGCAAATGCAGGTGCACACTATTACTCATTATCCGATGCTCATTATTTTAAAATACAAACATTTATTTGTATTGATGCTGGTATTTTGTCATTGAACCTACTTAAAAGTAAGTGTAATAATTACGTCATGAGTTTTATTTTATTAATTCGATTTATGATTTTTCTTATAATTGTTATTTTATTATTTTAAGGCAGTTAATTTTGTTTTAAGTTTAATACGATTAAAATGTTTAATTACGCGGAATCGAGTTCGTTATGTAAGTATGTAATTCGGGATTTTTAAGTAGATGTTTTGTATTTGTAGATATTTAGTATTTTATTTTTTCTAATATAGTGCCGCCTGTGTTTGGCCACACAAATTTTCTCCTATCCCGGTACCCTGCCCGTCTTGAGGAAATGCTTCGTTCCTGAGATATTGGCAAAAATAAATCTTATAATCCCAACATTAAAATTAGGATCCTTATCAACAATTTTGAATCTTAGTGGATTTCGTTTCTTAAAAACACTATTGGTAAGACCAACAAGACCACATAGACTTAGAGTGAAAAGAGTCGGTTTTATATCAATTTTCCATAAAAAAGTATGAATCTAAACGTTCTAGTTCTATTCTAGTTCAATTATTCAAGGTACAAATAAAACAATTATATCAGTGTTACATTTTTATTTATATACATGTTTTATAACCTTAATTAGTTCGACGAACGGATCTTGTTTTTGCATTATTAATTACGGTCTATTTGACATATTTCCGCGTTTAAAGGTTATGATAGTTTTTCTTAATATTCTCGAAAACGGTGCATTTTCGTGCGCCACGAGTGGTGTTGTTGTGACCAGGGACCAAACCTCTACCATATAGGACACTTTGTTTACTCAAAATCGTGTGTACGGTACTATTTGACATATTACCGCATATGAAGATTATGATAGTTTTTCGTAATTATCTCGATTATCAAATAATGAAATTGCGGACCCGAATATATAGTTTTGGCGATAGCGGTAGTTTATTCGTTTATCAGAGTATAAGCATTTTGAAATGATATGTTTAAAAAACAAAAGGCACACATAATTGGTTTACTTATCAAAAGTAGTACAACTGCCAACTGTTAAAAGTAACTTCGAACTTCATTATTTAATAGATATATTTTAAAGAATAGTTTGACTTCAATTTAATTGGCTTTAATTGGACTAGACAAATTAATATCGAATACTGCAAAGATATTAATTAATTAATTTAAAATTCAGAACATTAATCACTAAAGGACATAGATATATGAGGTTATTACAACATTTGACAGTTGTACGCGATAATTATAAAATTGCATATGACTTTTTAAACTATAGTTGTATATAAATATATAACCTAGGTATAAATATAAAATACTAGACAGATTGAATGTGATGTTTAAGTTATTTCGAATTTTTACCCTGGTGATAGAAAAAAATGTTTTAATATGTTTTTTAACTACACTTTTAGATTGGACATCAGTTGAGTTTCAAGTTTTCAATAGTAAGTAAAACTTTTTCAGAATACATATAGGTTTTATATTAAAATAAGTGATAATACAACGATAAATAAAACATTCCTACACGAGTTTTTTTTGTAAATATGCAGTCAGCCTTTCCCAACCTTGAGAACGATATTATGTTCCTTTTGCCTGTATGTTGTTGCTTGGCGGTAGAATATGTGATGATAGTACCTATTCAAGCTTGCACAAAGCCCTGCATCAAGTAAAGCCCTACTAATGTTTAGTTTCTCATTGTTTGCCAAACTTTAGATCCCTGATCTATATCTGTATAATATGTGTTGATTCATGTGGGCCTCATGTGCGTGTGCTAATGCGTGCGTGTAAATGTTTTTAATACAACAAATTAGTGGCAAATAAACCATTATTCAGTGAACACGCTATCGTTTATTATCCTTATCACCTTACCCTACCATATGGTCGAACAACAAATTGTATTATTGAATATTCGTTTACGTTTAAACACCGAAGACGAATACAATAGATGGACCCGGCGACCGCGGCAAGAGAACAAAGGTGTTTACTCGAATTGAATTGGAGTGAATTTTATGACATGATAAGTGATTTTATTATTTATGAGAAGATATGATTTTTATTTCTATGCAATAAGGTTGCGTATATTTATGTATACAATTCGATTTAACAAACTTTAGGAGGTGAACGTGGTAGCGGAAGTAAAACTCCTTGAGAACAGTGGAAACGATGGAATATTGTGGAATGCGTGGCGGGTGTGTTCTTGTTGCTATGTAGCGACGTATTGCTACAGAACTAATTCCCACAAAAATGTGATTCCAATAGAAAATAGCCGTTCAATTTAACCCCGTGGTTACGTCAAACAAGGGTCAACAAACTAGTCTACAAGAATCTGGTCAAGTTCCGTATATAATATCTCAGTTTACTTTTTCTTTTACAATTTATAATTCTATGCTAAGCCGTGTTCAAACATCGTACTATTTGAAGTGCAAACTAAGTGGAGAAATGAAATCATTATTGAAGCGCATTCAAGTCACGGACAATAACTATGAACTGTCGTCATAAATACCTAATGCTCCAGAATTAGGTAATATAAAAAAAGTGGTTATAGTAGTCTTAAAATAGTATAAAAGGATTAATTTCAATTAAAATGTTGTAGATTCAACCAACAAATGAATCAATAGATCAAATAAACTTGACATTTTAATCAACTCTTAATCATTTTTTTAGAATGCAGAATTCGAGCCGGAGATAAATTAATAAACATCTTCAAAATAACATTTTTAATGAACAATCTTCAAAATAGGCTCCATTCTTAGATAAGAAGAATATAGAATAAGAATTGTTATCTATTTTAGTTAAGTATTTAAAAATAGAAAAAAATAGAATTGAGGATTTGCAGCTGGGCTAATATTACCATAATAAACATGTAAGTATAGAAATCAATTTTATGAATTATCTATATTTGTGTATATAATAATATGTTGCGCGATGAAGCTTTTAATGCATATATATTAAAAGTTATTTATTCAGTTTGTAAGATCACTCACTAAAACTACTAAATAATAACAGTTAATAAAAAATTACATATGTATTCAATTATATGCATTTGTAATTTTTATTGATTAAGGATAATGTAAATTTATAATATATATTTATGTATTAATAAGCTCTAAAAACTTTCTCCTCAAAAAGGGAGAGGAGGCCTTTAGCATAGGATTAACACATTCACAGGCTGTTACGGTAAATAATTATTTTGTATATATATTTACATTGTATTAATATTTAATTAATTAAAGTCGCTTGAGTCTATCAAAAGTTGTAACAACTTAAAGTTCACGAACATAGGTACGTATATTTGCCGTCCACAATTTTAGGCTTATCCAAACAAATAAATTAAATTGAAGTGTATGTTTAAGATTTTAAAATACAATAATCTCTTTTTAAATGAATGTGGCTATTTGCCAGTTATGAAACAATCAACATGTATTCAAAATATAATATTAAAATGATTTAACATTAATATAAAAAGAGAATTAGCTCGAAACCTTCTCTTTAAAAGGAGAAGACGCCAAGCGGAGCTGTGGGACACATTCAGGGTGTAAAGTTATTGGCTTACATAAATGATGTACATATTATATATTTAATGTTTTTTTTGTGACTGCAGTGGTCAGAGATTAGTTCATTTATAATTGACACATCATATATATAAATATTTCACAATGGCAAAACACATAACACACTTAGAAGTTCTGTTGGTTATTAGGAACGGTTCCCAATATTTACTTATCGAATGAAATCATTGAAACGAGGTCACTAACCTTCATTGAAATTGCAACACACAAGTACAGATTTATTGTTTTTACAAATATTTTTACAAAAACATATTCCGTAATCGTCGCAAGCAAGCTATCTCCCTAGACGTGGGCGGTATACGCTAACTATATTATATCGACGAAATTCAATGGTGAGCTCAATAGAGAGAGTTACAATGCCATTTCGATATTTAAAAAGTAAGTAAAACCAGTATATAATTGCGTTCATTAGTACATTAATGTTAATCAGTGTACCTTTGCAAATAACATTCACTCCGTCGAATGTACTTGAAAGTAGATGTAAAATTTTGAAAGATTAAATGAAAAATTCAATTATGTAACCTCAGTCATCTAGGTCTTATATATTCTGAGGCCAAAAGTTTCATTTGTATATATTTATTTATTTGCTTAGCTTAAACTAAGCCATTAATGTTATTGATAGTATTAGGTACTTTTAATGGAAATAAAATTGTTATTAGTATCTATTTTTGTATCAAAGTTTTAATCCTTTATTTGTAAAGAAGTGGCTTTATTATACGTACTGGATGGCTGTATATTTTCTAAGAAATGCGTTTGAATCATTTATTTAATTTTTTATATGTACTGATTTCATTTTCCTACTACAACAGTAATTACAATTGATTACTAAACTAATTCATTTTATTAAATTTTGTAATAAAAAATCTTAGGATCCAACTTTGCTCGCATTCCTCACGGCCCTGGGAACCTTGGCATTTTGCCTTCCCCTACATTATTGTACGCCACTGGTGTACAGTATGAAAATATCGTATAATTATCTTGCGGCTGTTTATGTTATGTTTGTAACAACAATGCAACATCAAACGCAATAGGCTTTAACAAGTATCATCAGATTGCAATCCTATCTATAGCACAGTATAATATTAATAATAAATCTTAAGAGAGAGAACCAATCTCAAGAGAGATTAGGCAAAACACATGTGCATTCTTTATTCCCTAACTCTCAAAATCCGATGGGACGGCAATTCGACACGACCAGAAAGAGTTCAGGCGCAAGACCAACGGCTTTACGGGCTTTCCGAGGCACAGGAATGTACACACTTCCAACTTCCAGTCTCCGGGCTGCTATTGAGAATTTTCGACAGAAAAACTCAATAACTTTTTAATGGCACGACCTGGGATTTGAACCCGGTACCTTTGAGTCTGTGGCCTTACGTCTAACAACTAGACCAACGAGGCAGTCAATAAAATATAATATTAGTATAGATATGTATACACCGATTGATATTTTGGTTCGAGCGGATTTTTAACGGATCATTATTATCATTTTACTCCATTTAATTGAGGTAATCTCAAAATACATACGTGTTTTTAAGAATGTTTCTATTTTGATTGGTCAAAAGAAAAAACAACCAAAAAAAGAGGAATGGTGGTGACAAAGAATTTGCGAAACTATAACATAAACATTAAGATGAAAAATAAATAAAATATTTAGTGGTGAGATTGTGCGGCATGAAAACATGTAAAGATATTTCTAATATATTATGTAAGTTTATAAATATTTCATTAAAACTCGTAAAAATAAAAATCGACTGATATTCGTGACCATAAACACCTACCACATTATTATATGATCGGTATATCTCCATTGAGTTGTAAGCAATACAGATATTACGTAACATACTTATGTTTTCTGTTACATATTTAATCAGCTTATAGTACAATTCAGATTACTTGTCTTTTACTTTTTATTTTAATACGAGTAAGAAAGTAAAAACAAGTTCGTTGAGGTCAGGTAATAATGTAACTTTCCATCATAATATTTGAGGTCCTTAAAAGTTAAAGAGCTGTTTTATTTGGAAGGTTAAGTGCTTTTAACGAAAGTATTTTATAGTTTCATTTAAATAGTATGTGTCAACATCCACCTATACCTTTGAATACTAGCAAAACCATTCTGGTCGTTCTTTCAAAACAAGTTCGTATATACATTTCGTTACATAATTTGTATATAAAAATTGATTTACTGCGATACGTAACTTTGATGTGTGTACTTTTTAAACATTAAAGTCATTGTAGTCATGCTTGATACCACTTTCTGAAATTTCGTGATTAATTTTGGAGATTGCATAATCCACTGAAGTCAACTAAGTGACCTAAGCCCTAACTTACTTTTGTTTACAAATTCGTTGATATTTTACCTTTCACACTGACATTAGTTATGGAATATAATAAACATCGAACACCTATTTAAAATAATTAACTTAAGTTAACTTAATGCAAAAATAATACAACTTTTACTTTATATTTTTAGATATTTTAAAAATATATAATGAACGAATTTAAAAATAAGTGTTATATTGTGCCTCCGTTTCGAGGTTGGTCATTTCAACAGTTTTTAGTTCGTAAGAATCCCACATAACCCGGTTTCCTCAGGCTACCCTGGGTTTTGGCAGGTATCTGTGCAGGGTGGCTCCACGCAACTATTACTTTATACTATGTTAGTAGAATTGACGCCGCTTGGGAGTTACATTACTCTTTTTCATGCATACGACAACAGCCTGTCTTGACTCATAGATAAGGCACAAGGGTCACAGGAATATTTAAACAAAAGTCTATTGATTTTTCCTCAGACCTATAGATTTTTCTCAATACTAACTCCACGCTTAAATCACTTATATATTATTGTGTGATAAACCTTATGTACCAATGTTTTCTGACATGAGATTTTAAATTAAGGCTAAGATAAAAATAAATGGAATCTCATTATAAGATAAGGAAGAATGTATTGACTTTGCGAAATCGGAACTAGGTTTTATAAGTTTATCTTATACTCCTCGTTACAGTTATTGTGACTGTTTCTCTTAAAAAGGTCTAGGTATTATTATGAATATATATAATACAAATAAAAACACCCTTGAGGTCCAAGATTATAAATAAATCGAATCATTTCTTCTTTATACAAATACATTAATTTAAATTAAAAGTTGATGTTTCGTTAATTAATTAAGGCAAAAAGTGTGGTTACCGTAACAACATACTTGGAGAATTACAACAATTTTATGCTATTTCGCCTATATATATATATATATATATATATATATGTAGGTAACATGTGCATGATTTTTAATTCTTTATGTGCACCAAGCCACTTGGTTTAGCATGGTGGATTAAGTTTCAAGCCTTCTTAAAAGGTATGGGACAGTGGGATATTAACAAGCTGCAATGAACCCACAATCTCACTAAGGTAGATATCATTTTAAAAAACACTACAGTGCGGGGCAATATTAACAATTTAATTAAACTCATCGTCAGAGGCGTAATTAAAAAGCCCCGCCTCCTGGAATGCAAATTTCTTTGGCTCATTTATTTTCTATTATTTTAATGTTCTTGCTAATTTCTATATTTTCTGACTGATGCATGAGCATATAGAGCACCAGATGGTAAGATGGTAAGTGGATTTTATATGTTAATATTAGTTAATCATCTAAATAGTAAAAAGCGTTAAAAAGCCCGTTAAAAAGCGTTAATATCATCTATTATTTTATGCATTACTTAAGTTATAAAAAATAAACATCGAATTTATTGAAAGTTGAGTCCGGTTCCGGGCCGCTATTAAGAGTTTGACAAGACTTTTATTTTTTGAACTGAAATAGGAACCTAGGACTTCACGATTTTAAGCCTTAAAAGCTAGCTAATATAAAAATGAAACAGTTCATTTTTCAAGTATATAAATAAGAGTCGAATGAATTAGCTTGTAATCGTTGACTAAACAAAAAAGTTATGCAAACAGTTTACACTTTCTTATACAAAACAATGACAATTTCTCTAAAAACACGATATCTTATAGCACTATTTATATAAAAATGATTACCTAACTGGGTAGTAAATAAGAGTGGAATCGAATACATTATACAGCTAACCACAATTAGGTGTATAATGTATTCATAAAATTACTTTATATTTTATTAACAGGAAATAAATAATCTTGTTTAACATATTATTCTAATTATGAAACTGTTGCCTTTCATTTTAAAAATAGCCGTCAAGGATGTTTAACACATAACGAAATTTTTCTAACATGTAATATGTTATTCTAAAAATAGACAGCCTAGATTATATATAATAATTACGAAATTTTATTAAAAATACCGCGTTGGATCAGATTTGTAAGCTGATAGGAGCCGAAATACGTTTTGCTCTAATTGATGTAATAGAAACTTAACCTCTTCCGACATCAGGGTAGGGCTTATATTTCCTGTTGCTCTCATAGACACATTATCAAGCTATTATATCAATTGAGGACAAAAAATCACAATTGAGAGCCTGGGAACGCTGATCAAAGTTACAGCATTTCATTTGTACAGAGTTATGTGTTCTTGCAATGTTGTTTAAGTATTTCTAATTGTTCCGTGTTCAACTAAGAACATAAGGGAGATATCGGCAAAAAGGAAATAAGGTTAAATACGAGTCATGTCGTGAAATAAGCTAAACACCTCCTTAAGACGAGAGGCGCCTATTTCCAATAAGTGGGACATTTACAGATGTTGTTTGTATTGTTTTAAACTCTAGGGCACTACTAATTTTATTGAAGCAATTTTTAAATATCAAACAATTTTTAAACAGCAAAAACAGCAGCAGGTTTTATGTCAGATCAGATCTATATGATCAATCAAAATGAGGTTAAGCTTATACTATTATATCTCGGTTAACTCATCTACGCCTAGATATAGCAGCAGCATTTCCCCTTTGTATCGCAATTCCGATTCTCTGGGTGAAAAATGAACCAGTTAGTCCGTTAGTTGTTAATAAGTACTTATTAAAAAAACAGATTTACATTTTAGTTTTTAAAGGATACAATTTTCTTTGAAGGTCTTTTGAATCTTTTGCAGTGACAATGAGTAAAGCATAGGGAAGTATGTCCGAATAGATTTAAGGGAATGATGTTTTTCTCATGTATGATTCCAATTGTACATATGTTACCGTATCTAAATCCGGGTGCGGCGAAAACCGAATAAATACGAATATAATATCCCACGAAAATAAAACATAAAATGTCGTATATACTGTTACAACTGGAAACTGTTTAGAGGAAATCTTGATTGATTATGAAATTAGGTAATGTAATTAATTTTATCTATATTATTATTTTATGAAATATACATATTTCAAATCGGAAATATCTAAACTAATCTGATTATATATTTATTTGTTTATTTATTTTCAATATGTATTAAGAAATTATTGCCATAATTAAAATGACCTTGATTTTATGAGACCGTAACGAAATAAACCTATTACACTTATGTCAGAACAATGATACAATGATAAGATGTCGTTGGTATCGGAGCCAGCGAGTCAGGGCTGTTGGCCGCGCCTTCAGGACCACTTTTACTTTTTAATTTTTTCGTAGAGGGGCGAATGAATTCAGTGTGCGTATAGTGCTGTTCCTTTAGTGTTGTGTTCGGGCGCAACGCAAACTCACGCCTTTTTGAGCATTTTCTCGGTTAACACGTGCATCGATTTGGAGTGCGTCGCCTCGTCGCCGGCTTGGACTTGGCTTGTTTTATTGAGGTAATTATTAAAGTATTAAGTATGTATTATGCTCGGTTTTGATTAAGTATTTTGTTTTGTGCCGTGTGTATTGTATTTTATTATATTTGATATGAAAATGTACGAATCGAAATGTTTTTACGAAAAAAACACGGGCAATAATATTGGTAAATATTATAATTAAGTACATAATATGCTGAAATAAAATATATAACACGTCAAAATCGTGGCGATAAAAAACCTAATAATTATTTTTTTTTAAATTGTAAAATAATTAGTGTTCATTGATCATGAACTGATAAATATTTCTAATTATTTAAAGAAAAAAAAATACTAAAAACTCATCTATTCATATAATATTCATCAAGGTAATTTTTCTCTTTCAATAATTTTATGAGCAAAATAAAAGGCCAAGGCTTTTTTTGCTGTCAAAAATTGTAAATAAAGTAAAAGTACCCCGAGCCTACTGAAATTTTCAACTCCGAAGTTTACTAACATCGGAGACAATGAATTGATGTTCGGAGAAGGAAGTTATTTCAAAGCTAAATTATATCGCATATTATCGCTAGTGCTTTAGTACGTGTAAAATATTAATTAGCGAATGATTTTTATAGTAAATAAGAAAAAACATAATTACAATGTAAAAAAAAACCATCATTGATTAGATATTAGCATCTAATTATTTATTTATTCTAGTTTTTATTAATTAACGTAAATCTTGTTCACGATCGTAATAAATAGCCAACTAGATAGTTTTACTTTTACGGAATAATAATAAGGCATATTATTTTAAACAAAGAGATTGTGTGACACGCCCTCTGATTTAACTTTGATTTAGTAAATATCATAAAAAGAAAAGTGGAATAAAATATGTAGTACATATTCTAATACGTACAATTAAAGAATTATTTAATTTCCTAGAATTGCTTATAAATATTTGGTTTTAGAAAAGTATTTCGTGTAACCCAATTTAATTTTGTTTACGTTAAACATTCTATTTTTTTATGTATATAGATACATATTATCTGGTGTTATTTTATGAACATATAATATACCACTTAGTACTGAATTTATCAACGAATAAAATGTTAATCTTTCTTTACATAATTTACTATATACATAATAGGTGATAAATACTTATTAGTATAGAATATAGAAGATTATTAATTATAGAAAAAAAAACTTTTTGAAACAAGCTTCATTTACTTCATATAGATCCTCTACATAGATTGCCACCAGCACAAAAATTCAAATCTCAAATCTCCTAACTCAAAGGTTGTCTGTGTGTCTAGTACGAGTTTTTTATTCGATTGCGTTGACGTTTACTGAGATTTGTATGGAATTCCAATTATGGTAACTAGACGGCTCTTTTTTCATTCCAATTATAATATGTATATTTTTATATTTTAAATTGCTGTTATGTAAAAATAGGTGTTATTAGCAGACATTTTATAAAAAAACGAATGACAGCGAGATAAGAAACGGGGTATAGTATTAATGATTATTGGGCAGCAATGATAAAAAAAAGTTACACTGAATTTAATGTTCATTTTTAATATCTGTACATTTTAACCAAATCATTCTATTCATTCTATCCCTAAATTGGAAGTAACACCTCCGTAGTATCAGATTAGATGATTAATTAACTAAGGTATTGCCGATAAATATATTATGATTATTTTTATACATATAGTAGCTATATTGCGTTAGAGTAATTCTATAGATATTAAAACTGTTTACAATCTCATTTCAAAGAGCTGTTCTCGGTAGATGCACTCGGGATATTTTCAGCAAAGTACACTAGGAGTCGCAGTACAGTTGGATCACATTTTTTTATGTATATAATATTATTATTTTGATTTAGCTATTGTCTTATACATAGTCGAATCGAGAATTAAAGATGAACACTCCTCGGCCGTAGATAAAATATAATTTTGATTTATATTTTGTTTCACAAAGATTAATTTTATTTTGTTTAAGTGCAAAATTTAACGTCAATCTTCGAACACTGGGTAGAATTAATCGTATTAGATTTTAGAATCTAAACATTTAGTATATAAACATCATAAATACTTACACGTTTTTAAGCAATTATCCTATACCACTAACGCGCCACCTATTCGTTGATGGTACTATGTCGGAAACCTTCACGCTAGTGTCAACAATAACTGTACTTACATACAAATTCTGTTTCAATTCATTCGATGCGTGAATGCATGCATGTATACGAACATATACAAGTATACCTATACGATATAATTGCATAAAAAACATATTATATATAGTATTTATTTAAAACACGTCTTTTCTAAAATGTTCACGGTGAAACGTTGAAAGTTGCTAGTGACATGTTTACGAATATATCTAGTCGTGTCATGATATTCTTCGTCTAACCACCATAGGTCTCGCAATGTATCCCTTAACACGAATGCAATACGAGTTAATATTTTATCAGTATTTTACTACATACTTTATTTCTTATGATGCATGTAATTGACGTAACTTTAACTGAAAACGGAATCACTCTCGGTTTCATCAAAACCTTTTTAGCCGACTACAAAAGGAGGATAGTGTTTGTTGCTGGATATCTGCATCATGATAAAATACGCAATTAAAAAAAAAACAATATCTGCCTGCATATTACATACTTTAATCACATTCGAAACATGTCGGTTTTAATATCAGAAGATATGTTTTAGCACAAAACACAATATACACCGTCACAAATATACACAGTCCGTAATTAAACGTTATCTTATTTGCAGTGAGTAGAGCATGTAGCAAGGGATGACATAACTATTAAGATATGAAAAACAACAGATTTACATTCAAAATTAATATGGCTTTGCCTATAAATCTTGTGTAGAGGACGAGTTAAACAATAACGTTAAATAAGCGATGACACAAGACATAAGTCAGTGTTCAAACTTAATACGTGCTAAACAAACTTTATAAATAAGGTTTGTTATCAATTAAATTACATTACATATGTATCTATATACCGATGTGGTTAAATAAGTTGACTTTCCTTCTATTAACAGTATAGTTATTAATAGTCTAAAGCACAAATTTGACAACGATTATGATGTTATACATGTAACATACGTGCCATACTATAATAAATTGTTACAGCAAGGCTGTAATAAAGACAAATCGTTGTTGTAGTATAACATGATCGATAGTTTCAACACAATATGTTGACTTATCGCCTATTGTTTAGAATAGCCTATTAGCAACATACTGAATACTAACTTTAGATATCTATTGTTTTGAATTTACATAAGAGAGTTTGAACACCGGTGCCATGTTAGTATTATTAATACTATCTTGTACATATTGTTTATAAGTATTTTATATTTAGTATATAAAATGAAGTTTTACATAGAAAAAGAAAACGATGATTTCTTGTTAAATTTATATCAAATTTGTTTTAGAAATATGCCTCCGTACTGTGCTAAAACAACCTCATATATTGTAGGTATCATAATGTTTCTGCTACTTGTTCGAATTGTTAACTATAAATGTACTATTCGTACACTATTTTTACCTACATAAAACGTTTAAAATGAATTCGTTGTATAATGTAATAAGGATTTATAATTTGTTATAATATTAATTATATCTATAACAATAAAATCATAAGTAATCGCCGACGATTTTAATTTGTAAAAAGGATGTAAGTTATTTTTTAAAATTATTAATTAATTATAACATAGTCTATACCCGTCTAAAAATAATAAACTGAAATAATATGGAAATCAATCGGATCAGTAGAACATTATGCGTGACTACGGAAAAAACAAACAAACAAAATCCATCCATTTATTATTACTGGCATTGTTTTATCGAATAAATGTATGATCTGTTTATATTATGTATGTGTAAATTGATTACGTTTCAGTAACATAATTACACTAAGTTATTACTTAAAATGATTTAGTTAAAGACTTGAAATGATTCGTTTGTGCATTAGCTACACGCAACTTACCAACACAAAACAAATAATTAAATGTAAGACATTGTTTGAGTTTTCTTTAATAATTTAAATATTTTTGTAGCACATTGTTAGTAAGTTATATATAGTATATATCTACCTTTAAATTTAAAATACTATATCGAAAACTTTTGATATATATTTTTATTGTTATAAAAAGTTTAAAATTATTGCATATATCCATTATTATAAAATATTGAGTCTGTATTAATAACTTCACTTATAGTCTGTTTCTTAATATAATATAATAATTCAAATCAATGATATAAAATATAGATAAGGTAAGGTAATTTAAATATTTCGATGGTATCTCTGAACTTGGTACCTTTTTGTATGTAACCATACTATTTGTATCTGTCCAATAGCTCGATGCTATCTATATTATAAGTCGTGACACGATTTTGAAATGTTATCATTATTTAATTCAATAAAAACAAAGTCATTAATTATGTGACAGCTTGTCTAGAATATGGAATAGAAAGTAGTTTATATATTGATATTTTAAAAGAAAATTTGTACCTACTCCGTTATAATTAATTGTATGGCAAATCGATCGTCTAGATTAAATGTGCTGTTAAAATGATCGAGGAGATATGATCACAGTTGAATAGATTACTTAGAATATTTAGGATTGACACCTCTTCGAATTTCACGCAATTTCGCTAACGAACGAAAATTATAATATGTGACAAACAAAATTCATAAAGAAATAGAGATGCCGCCCAGTGTAAATAAAATATGCTTTCAATTAAATTATAAATATAATCATATAATAATAACTTAGGAATATTTCGCATATAAAAAATAATAAGCAAACCAAAAGCAAAAAATTGAACGTAAATTATAGGTAATATTAACAAACACTTTCTACAGTTTATATGCAGAATCAAGAAATTACAGTGTTTTGTTACAATTATTATAATACAGTTAATGATCCAAGCAATCTATATTTGAAAATGTGAAAATGATATAACTTACCGCACATTCTACGTAATATCTATCTTTCAAGCCTTTAGTTTGTACGAGTCAATCTTAGTAATTTATTTTTTAAACCCGTTTTACCTAACGGATTGAGATTATATTTTGCACACACTTTTGGTGCTGTTAACGATACATTTTAGTATACGAATACTAATTTGTTTAAAAAGGTGTCTTGTAACTGTAATGTTGTTTATTAAATAGCTTGTAATATTCCTAAATCTCTAAAACTAATTTTTATTATAATTATGATTACTGGTGGTAGGGCTTTGTGCAAGCTCATCTGGGTAGGTACCACCCACTCATCAGATATTCTACCGCAAAACAGCAGGACTTAGTAATGTTGTGTTCCGGTTTGAAGGGTGAGTGAGCCAGTGTAATTATAGGTACAAGAGACATAAAATCTTAGGTCCCAAGGTTGCTGGCGGATTGGCGATGTAAGCGATGGTTAACATTTCTTACAGTGCCAATGTCTAAGGGCTTTGGTGACCACTTACCACCATGTGGCCCATATGCTCGTCCGCCTTCCTATTCTATAAAAAAAAAATACTAAAATGGAAAGTGTAACCGGCAATTGGTACATACCTACTCGTACAATAAACGGTTATATCGCTAAACGCTATCTTGTAGTGTTATTTGCTAAGGAATAATATATTAAGCCTACCATATTCAGTTGAAAGGTGTCATTGCACATCTCATTCATCGTATCTTTTTATGAATAATTATATGAAAGTCGGAACGACCAGCCATGCACGTCTTAACGTAATTAAAGACATGCTTTAAGAAATTACATATATTATGAAACCAGTGTAAGCGCATTCATTTATTCTGCCTTTGCCTGGGTCAGGAAAACTTGTCAAGTTGCACTTTTCTCATTGCGCAACGTTTTTATACTGGTGTAGATTTCCTGTTTAAGCTTGAGAATTGCATTTAGAACATTCCCAATAAACATTTTGTATTTCAAGAATACCTAATAACGGTAGCGTGAGTTGTTGAGGATTTTATAGTTAAAAGGATGTGATGTTTCTGCATCATTGATCTCTTTTAATTATTATCTGTTTGTTTTGGTATTTATTGCTGTTAAATTTATCACAGTTTTGTGAATGGATGTTGTCGTGTTTACGTTTAAATGGGTATTTCTATTTTTGACATATCACGTTTAGCTTTTGATACATTAGTACACTTTGTTAGACTGTAGGTATTTAAATTTAGTTCATTCAAATAGGCTTCTTATTGCGTTTAAAATGTCAGAGGTTGAATAAAATTCCATCATTTTATGTTTCTATAATTAAAGTATATTTATTTAGTAGTCTTATTTAAAAAAAATACATTATTTATTTATAATTTATGAGCCATCCCGTCATTAAAATGACCTACCATTCCTATGTCAGAACAGCAGGTCATTGTAATGTAACGTTTCCTAAGCATACGACAAAGTACATATACAGTATAAAAAGTTTAGTATAATTACGTACATTTATTCCGAATAGTTTGGATCTATTTGGTCATACATCCGCCACTCTTTGGTCACCTTATTTACTCTCACATCATATTTACTTATTCCTGCATTTGATGGTAGAGCTTTGTGATATGGTAGAGATTAGTCACACAATGAGTCATCATTAGCTGTACTTGGTATCTTTTGCTGTGTTCCAGTTTAAAGTGTGAGCCAGTGTAATTACAGCAACAAAACGCGTTTGTTCTCAATGTTAGTGGGGCATTGACGATGTAATGGTTAGTTAATGTGTCTTACGTTGCCAATGTCTACGGGCGCTGGTGACTTACAGATGGGCCATTGGCCGGTCCGCCTGTCTAGTTTAAATAAAAAGAAAATGACTTGCACACTATGTGGTACATATGATCACATAGTTAATATCCAAATTTCATCACAGATGTCGTATGTATCTATTTAGTTTATGACTTTTTTCTTGCTCAGCGACCGAGTCTGTATTATGACCTAGCTGTTTGCTAATATTTTTTTCGTATGTATACACTCTGACGCTCTATCTAGAGGAATCTCAGCTTTATGTGAACACTTCATTTCATATGTGGTTGTTACTATTAATTTAATTCGGAAAATGGCGGATAATGTGAATTGTTTACGCATATGATGCATAAATATCGCATATAATTATGCAAATAAGTGTATATATATTTTTTTATGAAACAATCTTATCTTGATAACCTAGTTTTAACGTATCCTCTATGAGTAATTATTTCACTAAGGACAGTAATTTAGGTAATTTATTTACGCAAAAAGTGGCATGTGAAGACTAATTGGATAAAAATTATATACAGGTATATTTAGTAAATACATTTCTAATTTTGTTAATTAAGTTCTTATTATTTAATTTCATAATTAAATTTAGCAGCAAGTTAAAGTATTATAAAATTTCCCAAAATTTGCTTAACGTTATTATTGTCATGAAATAGTTTTGTTAGCACAAAAGCTATAACGCATTTATTTATTAAACTTTACTTTAATTTACTTTTTAGTGAAACTATCAAATTTTTATTAATTCACTTTTCAATAGATATCTTGGTATGTTTGTGTTGATATATTAAAATACAAATGTAATATGAATATTTACGACTAAATAATACTTATATTAATTTTTGCATGATCAAGTATTCGAAGCAATCAGTGATTGGTGCTTGTCCTTGTATCTGAGCCCACTGTCTTTATACCTTCTATTATATAAGAAATAACAATTTACATATACATAACAATATATAATTTTATAGCTTACTATATAAGAATCATCCGATAAGTATTATAAATTAATAGACTAATTATGACGATGTCATAATTAATAAACGGCCAAAAAACGAACTTTTAAGTTAAAATAATATACGCTTGGGATGATGTAAGGTTTATAACGATAGCGCATTGATCCAAATCTGTTCCGGGTATGTTAGAATAATGAAACTCCGAAATAAATAAATAATATTACTACATAAAAAAGATAACGTAACAACATTAATTAAAATATTGAATTCCTGATTGAATTATTATTGTACGAATGATTTACAATTTAAATTGAAATGTTAAAAACGTAATGCGAAAGTAATCAGCAATAATAACGCTACAACTGAACCGTGAAACATTTAATCCATATCCATATCAATATTTTAACTCAGCCGTCAAACGATTAAAATTAATGCTCTGTTAATTGACTAGTATGAACCAACACTTACAATAAATCAATTATATTTAGCTATATTATAAAATAAATGCGAAAAAGTGTGTTTCTTCTTTGTGAAAATAAGTAAAGTATTTAAGGCTTATAATAAAACAAGTCTGAAACTTTGAGTTGCTCAAGACGACTGACAGCTTGAATGGCTTGGTGACATACAAATAGTTCAAATTGCTCTCAACTACAACGTTAACAACAACAGCATTGTTTATAATGAAATTACAGTTACAAATTGCACAATAATAGAACAATTCGTAAAGAATTTAGTGTAAATTTTTGATAAAGTATTTGACAATTTAATATGTTATGTTGATATAATACATTTTATGTACGTTACGTATATTTTAATTATATTATATCCAGCCTGTGTCACCATTCTACATTCGTAATTTAATTTAAAAAAAAATGTTAGCCAAACCTTTTTTTTTTAAAGATGTAATGTAGATGCAATGTAGATTAAAATTTTTTGGTATGAATTTCTTTATAATATTGAAGTTTTTAGGTTAAGTGTATCATTTTATGCAATCAACCTTAAAAATTATATAAGTATGTAAGGTTGTTCACTTACAAGTGACATACTCTTACATGAGATAAATTGAATCATAGTACTTGGCAACTGACCTTATATCAATAAAATTAAACACTTAATTATATGGTCATTTTCATTGTTAATTAAAATTAAGTTTCATAGACATAAAAGAGATCAATAGATATTTAATATAAAAATAATAACGAACGGATTTTTAGATTTAATTTAATAGAGGAGGTATCATTGAATTTATTCCATTTAAGTTATGGAAATACCAATATGCTCATTATTGTAGAGTGGTTTTTATAGTTATTACAAAGCGATTGCTATCTGGCCTCCATTATCTTTTGAGGGTGGCGAAATCTTATTTAGAATAACTTTAAATTTATAATGCAAACAATTGAATCTTTATAGAGTAAGGATCTTACAGGTCTTACACATGCCAACTCTCTCATGAAATTTATTTTTGTATTATTCTCGTATTACTTGTTAACATAATGTAAATTTGTTATGTTTTAACGATAGTTAACGAAACTGTTTAAAGTGTTTTCTGAGAAATGATATAAGACTTACAAGATACTTACATTATTTAAATTACATATGCCGCTGTACGGCAAATGTTTAATACTAACATAATATTAAAATGTAACTAAATATATGTTTAAATAAATATAAATAATTCTAAGAAAATTTATTAGAAATTATTTATAATAATTTTAAATATAACTAATACTAGATGAAACGCGATTTCTAGTGCTTGAAAACATTACGCACCTAAAAAACCAGTTTTTACTAAAAGCTAAGAATAATTATTAACAAAATATATATTGAAAATATGTTATATAAATGACTAGAAAATCAATATTGAAATTGTAATCTTTTCCTTTTAGATTTCAATGGGGCTAAGAACACTCATACTGTGCGGCTGCCTCGCAGCGGCATGTGCAACCCTAGAGGTAGTGAATCAATGGAGTTTGCTGCAGTTTGACTTCCCACCAGACCCGGTCTTGCTTGAAAAGTTCCAACCTGAAAACACTGTCCCAACGGGCTTAGAAGTCGGGTGGGACAGGCTATACTTGGGAATACCACGTCTTCGTGCAGGTGTACCGGCGACATTGGCATGGGTACCCCGTTCTCTACCACCCGGTGTCAGTCCAGTTCTTCAGGTAACTTATTTTTTTCAAGGAATACATACTTTTATAACCTTGCAGATTATGTTAAAACACGATTAAGATATTAGTTGCAAATATTATAACAAAATATTTATAAACACGTAAATGCAATAGTTAAGAATTTGTTGTTGTGTGTCGGTATAATATAAATTTGGTAATAGTATACCATTATATCTACTAATAATACATTACAACAAAAAATATAATAATTTGAAACTCTAATAATAATAATATAATGGTAAGCTTATCCAGCAGTAGAAATTATTATATACGACATTGTTTTAAAAAAAACGTTAATCGTTTGGTTCTAAATAAACGCCTATATTGAGTTTTCTAAGCACTGAATTATAATTCTAGAACAAGGTTTCATGGACATGATCGACGTTTCGTTCAGAAAACGCATACGAGCACTGCGCTCTTTTGGCCTTTTAAAAGTAATTTTATTAAACACTTAAGGATTATGCAAATTGAGAAAGATTCGAAAGTTGCTTCTTACTGAGGATTGCGTTATGTCGCCGAAGTTTCATTAACTATGTACGTATAAATGTTCAGAAAATGTGAGTCAAAAAGCGACATTTATAAAATGTAATCATTTATATCTCGATTCCAGTGTTGACCTTTGTTGAACATTTTATGAACAGTTTTGTTATATTGTTCACACGTATAAAATAATTTACTTTGATAAAAACTTGATTGACCTGACAAATCTGACCAGTTGGTTTTCTTGTCATAATCTTTTATCATAACAATCATTTAACGGACGGCGAAAACAAGAACTTCGTGGCAACATTTATATACCGCGAAAATAATTCCATAGTAAAATGTCTATAGTTAGAACTAAACAGGATCGATATTGCACCACTTTACTTTCAATAATGCGGCCACTCGGGGCATTTACATTGTTAGTGATTTAAGTAATTACTATTATATTATATTAAAGTAAATAGCTTAGAGTAACAATTGATAAAACTCCGACGGTGTTAATGATGTCATCTTATATGTTACAGACGTTTTTCGTATATGGTTCAAATTTTAAGGTATTTCAATGCTCAGTGAAGGCTAAGTACACTTTCAATAAACTTAACAGACCTATGTGACCTTTTTCGCCAGAGTGACGTCGACGCATATACAATTATACATACATATATTATCTTTGAACAAACAGATTTTGTGTGTTCGTCTTTTAATTAAAAATCAATGCTATACAATGTTCACGTACAATGTTAGAGAATATTTCTATGGTTAAGATGATAGCATCGTTTAAATTTTTTTTTTTTTTACTTATGTAGGTGTCTTTATATTTAATGTATTTAATTACATTTTATATTAATTATACAAAGAAAATTGCCCAAAATCACCATATAATGACATTTAATTTCATTCATGACGTTTTCCTACTTGTTAATTAATTTATTACAAATTAACGTTATCGTCAATAAAGTTTCTTATCAATTTTGCTATGGGTAGGTTACACAATTACTGTCAGTGTGCGACCTCGCTGCGTGGGCGCATGGTTGTCTTACACACGAAGCAGGCAGCTGACAGTTCACAATTGTCACGCGAAAGCGTGAAGGGCAGGAACTAAGGCATGGCCTTGGCGAGCTCCATTGGTGATTAAACCAGCAGCTAAGAGCATTCGCTATTTTGTGCGGTAGTATTGAGCATTAAGTAAAAGCTTTGTGACATAGGTAGTTAACATCAGTCTCGATAAATAATTTAAGTTGTTATCAGTTAGCATAAGTCTGCTAAAATTAAGTTTAAAATATATATATAAATTATAGATTGATTTCATTTTAGTTTAATCGCAATAAACAAAAATATTCTGAATGTCGATGAGATAAAGTGTCGACATTTTTATTTTAAACTAGCTGACCCGGTGAACTTTGTTCCACCTTAAAGGCAATATCACATTATCACATTTTTTTAATTTTTAACTTAGGGTAATTGTAAATAAAAAAGATATAATTATTCAATTATTCTTTATTTGCCATTTATTGTAGCACCTTGTGATAAACGATATTTTTTGTTTTTTCATTAGGCGCGAAAACAAATAACGCGGAAGGTCTTCCGACACGTGAACATGCCACATATAATTGGCCATGGGAAAAACATGGGTGTTCGAGATTAAGACCACAAACTTTCAACGATTGGCCTTGTGACTTATTTACAGTCATGGCGAATGCTAGACGGATCGGAAATTGAAGCCGTTTAAACTGAAATGGCATCATCGGGATCCTCGGAATGAGAACTTCCTCACCTTTGAATTTTCCTTTGAGAATTGTGGCGTAAATCAAATTGTTCATCAATTTACTTACCACCAAACGTGTTCCGTTGCACAATTGCACAGAACCAATCTTTAGTCGTAAATTGTGCGGTGGTAAGCCAGGTACATCCAAGGAGTTTAAAAATTCAATGGGATAGTTGGTGGCATCATCTTCATTTGTTAGACAGTCAATAGATTTGAAAGAATGCAGTGTACCAATGATGATGTCATCCTGAATTATGTAATTTAAGTCATCTACATCTTTATTCTTAGCTGCCAAAATTGCTCGCTCACTCAACCATTCATTATTTTTGAGGTTAGTCATGATGTTTGGGAATACTTTGTTGATGAGTTCGTATTTTGATGAGACAAAGTTACAAAAATTCGGAGGAAATGAAATCAATCCGCTCGATTCGTCGACGGGTACTCGACCATTGCCGATAGTTAGCAATTGCTCAGAGAAATCTTCAGCAGATGTATCGTTCAGCAATGCAACTCTCATGTTTGTTGTTAGCTGAAGTTTCTTAACATAGCGCCATAGATTCGATGATTTAAGGCAAGCGTTTATTTCGTCAGCAGCAGTCTATCTGGGAATTACTGGCAATGTTTGGCGGAAATCACCAGACAGTAAAATCATTGCTCCTCCAAAACATCTCGAGTCATTACGTAGATCTTTCAACGTTCGGTTAAGTGCACGGTTCCAATGCACGTTTGTGCGCCATTGTGCATTCGTCCCAGATGATGATCTTCGATTCTGATAAAACTTTGGCCGTAGCGGAGCGCTTTGTAATGTTGCATGTTGGTTCTTCAATAGATTGAAGATTTAACGGCAATTTCAATGCAGAATGTGCCGTACGACATCCTTCTAGCAATGTGGCTGCTATACCAGAAGAAGCAACTGCAACCGCAATGTTGAATCTTGCACGAACAGTGGCTAAAACTACTGACATGAGGAATGTCTTACCAGTTCCACCAGGGGCATCCAGGAAATATAAACCACCGTTTCCATCATCAATTGCCTTCATTATTGTATCATAAACTTCTTTTTGTTGGGGATTCATCAGGGGTACATTCGTTTGAACTACTAAATCTAATTCCTGGTGATCATATTCACGTTCCCGTTCCAATTCTCGATTAAATGGGTCATTCATTTCACAATTTGGCGCTGGCATTCCTAACCTGACTAATAAACTACCGCACATGAGATAACACATGTCTTCGATCAAGAGCAAGGCCCGATTATGTATCTCTTTATTCATTTCAAGATCGGAATTTCCTGAACTGACACGAATTTGATGTAAAATATCTTCTGCCATATTGTCCTTGTATTTGTGCCACAGGTTAGATGGGTTCGATGGAAAGCATGTCGAAATGATGATAGCAAATAATGTACGTATCTGACTTGGAGATGCAGAGATAATGGCTTCAACGATTGTAGTTCTTCACTTGCAGCACGATATGTTGGAAATATTGTACCATTAACAGTCCGTAGTGACTCAAATGACGTTGGCCCATGCACATTAACCAACAACAATCGCAAATAGAAGAATTCATCATTCTTAGGATGAATTGTATATATACGACCAAGAGCATCAGTGGAACGCACATCCGGATAACCAGAAACCACATCGCCTTGCTTCCGTCGTTGAAAATTCTTCAATGAAGCATTCCAAGTGTAATAACGTGGCATCTCCGAGTAAAGCAAAGTTCGCGCAAACGCATCGTTCTGGCAGGTCGCAAAGAAACTGGTCAATGTTGTTGCTAGAGGTGTTTCAGCACGTTGAGCAACATTCGAAGCCGTGAAATATACTCGTTGGCCATTCTCCAGATGCACCGCCAAATGCACCACAGTAGGGTGACGTTCGTGTATAGGGAATGAGAATATACGCCAAATCGCTTCATTGCAGTTCACATACCGACCAACTTGATAGCGCGCAATTTCATCGTTCGTATTGGAGGCTTGGACGCCAAAAACAGCCATATCGCCTTTCGTGACATATTTGCAGATGTATTTAATAGATTTTACTGAATTGCAATACTCAACGTTACAATGTGTCTTGAACGTTTTGGAAATAAGTGCAGAATATGGAACAATCCAACTGTTGTCGACCACAAAATCTATTCTTTTAACTTTTGTGGTAATAGTTCGACCGTTATCATCCGGTGATCGACGCCGATACAGTGGATAACCATCGTTGCCAGTGACGGTATCCGCTGTTAATTTCCGTGGATATCGTTTGGAACACTTGCCGTCGATCATGCAAGGTGATTGAGGATTAATAGCGCCACATGGTCCATGAATCATATTTTTGATTACAACATCATGAAGGTCTGGATCGGCTTCGTGATCAGGAATCTCGGCACATATGATACAAATGACGCTCCAATGCACTCTTGAACAACCTGACCAACGCATGATGTTCTTGAAGCAGTTGTTGCAGATCTTGAAGAATTGCTCTTTTCGTTGCTGTATTGATCTCTTGACGTCGATCAAGTTGTTCCTCTGTGTTGCCCATGAAGTATATTTGTAAAAATTTATGCTGTCCATCATCGAGAGGTTGCAATGATCCAATTCGATGGTGAATCTGTCCTTGTATCTACAAAATAAAAAACAGTCATTATTACTGTACAAACACTACAGGAATAAATACAATATGTTATTATTCTACTGGTTTGTGTATAAGTACAAAAACAAATAAATACCTTGAATATTAATTTTAGCTTAAATAACACACGCGATTAAGTCCCGTAATACTAAAATCAATATGAGTGATAATCATGAAGGTGTAAATAAATATAAATACCTTGAATGTCGGATTAAATCCTCGTTCTTCAATAATGTCTGCCACAAATGAGGTCATTTGGAAACAACTATTGTATTTTTGGGTGTTTCCAAGAAAATGACGGGATTCGGGTGTTTCGGCACGAAGCAATGAATTTAATGGCTCAGGTGGCGGAGTCAATAATGGCAATTTCACTTTGCCATTAAGGCAGCACAATCCTGGCCGTTCTCCGGAAAACTTTAATGCGCCACAATACTCGCAAATAACGTCCATTGGCCCAATGCGAACGCTAGTATGCAAGCAGTAATCAGTCGTGCAATCGTATTGATACGCTGCCCGATTCAAATCAGTATTTGATGAATTTCTTCTTGTGCTTCGTAAATTATCTAGCTGTTGATCTCTGAGGTTTGCTCGACGATTTCGCATTGCCAACCGAGCCGTTTCACGGGCTGCCTCCCATTGCTCTTGTGAGTGAGAAGCACGTAGTCGAGCCATACTAAGGCGGCGCTCTTCACGTGCATTTTCTTGCTCTTCTTCAGTGCTTTCATTCGCAATGTTTCGAATTACTCTTGCATTACGGCTTTGTCGAGAAAGATTTGATCGTCTTGGTCTCGGCATGGTATTTTTATTGATGATAAATGGCACAGCAATACGATATTAAAAAAAAATTAAATTAGAAGTTGAAGTTCGCTTTTCTTTCTTTTTATTAGAAACTTTAAACAGGCACAGAGTATTTATATTCCTTGTTTTATACGAATTAATCAACCGGCAAGACTTTTTTTTTAAATATTCTCAGCTGTCAGTGGCTTTTTGTTATATACTACCGGACTTTTTTAAAAATATGCTCAGCTGTCAGTTGCGTTTTGTTATTACATTTTTAAAAAATGAACCGCTGACTTATATTTTGACTGAGTTGTTTTGTTATTACATGTCAGTTGCGTTTTGTTATACCACATTTTATGTCACATCACACGGGAACGACGGGAACGGGATAAAAAGTATCCTATGTCCTTCTCCCAGTTCTTAGCTACCTCCCTACCAATTTTCAGTCAAATTGGTTCAGCCGTTCTTGAGTTATAAATAGTGTAACTAACACGACTTTCTTTTATATATATAGATTTTATCTTACGGAATGTTTTATAGAAAATATGTCATATATACCTATAACATGTATTTTAATTAGAAATATTTTAAGACTAATAAATGAAGCGGAAGTGATTAATTTTGGAAACAACTATTAGTTTTGTAATTGGCGACTGATTGTCTCTTTATTTATCATTTTAAGGTTATTACTCTTTACTCGTAGGAACAACGCAGATATACTTAATTTTAAAAAGTTAATTGCGAAGATTTCTTCCTATCTACGCCTTTACATTACGAAATTTAGCTTTTCCTGTTAATTTCAAATCAACAAATAAAAACAACAATAAAATACACACCAACTACGTAGGTATATGTTTTGCGTTACAATTAAATTAACTTTTATCATAAATTATAACAATCAAGCTCATGTTTACATCGCGCCAAACGTATAGACAATAAAAGTATGTATGAATCTTTTTAATTTAGTTCTATTAAGTATCTTAAATAGTCAAAGTAGTCAATAGTGCGATATTAAGCAATATGCTTGAGAGAATTTCAAATGTTATGGCTGTCTATATAGGCTTCAAATAGTATAGCTCATAAATATGAAAATGCAATACTTGAGCTTTTCCGGTGTTAAAATTTTAAATTTGTTTAAATACTTAATAAATATAATGCTAAAATATAATATTATAATAAAATAATAATACAGTAACGATATAAAACGTACAAAAATGTGCATATTGCGCGTTACATGATAATACTCTTACAAACGAACCTCGATACGAATGTCTTTTAACATTACAATATAACACGAGTAATAAACTTAATTTATTACTTCGATAAGGAAGTTCTGTCAATCAAAGATATTTAAAGGTGGTATTGTATACAATAAAGACGCGAAAGAAAAAGTTTAATATAAATTGAATTTTAAATGTCACCTTATAAATAGGCCTCCGCTCTTGTTGAGGAAAATTTTTGGAGCTTATTCCATCATATTGCGCCAATGCGGGATTCACATTTGGCAGATTTTCATTCGATACAAGCAGGTTTCCACACGAGTAAAACATTGTCTAGCGCTTTAGTTTAACGTTATGATATTACATTTTTTTAATTAATACTTTCAAAATAGCTACTATACAAATAATAAAAGCACGGATTGACTAATTATTATAACACGTTCTTCGGTTAAGATTCATGTTTACTACCACCATTTATTTCAGTACTATGGATCAAAATTTCAAAACCATTGTATTTGTTTAATTAGCTAAATTTTAAGTATCACTTTTCAATAATTCTACGTTATAGTATTAATTTTATATCGTCTTATTTTGCCAATAATTAATAATAGTAGGTTTCTCCTTAAGTTAAAGATTCGGACAAAAATAGTAAGCTCTTAAAATTATATCCATAATTATTAATATATTTGTATATACAGCCTATTTTAAAATTTAAATCGTTATAACTCCTATTCAAAAAAAATGTGCTCTCAACAACAATGGAGAAAGTATTTGTCTAAAACAAATATGTTTTTAAAGTAATTGTCGCAGTTAATTTGTATGTACGCAACGCTTATTTAAAATTGAAAGTCAGATATAAAGGTGAATTTATTCAACGATTTTCCATTCAAATGCAATTCGCAATTATTCTTGTAACTCGATTTAAAATAGTCTGGTCTTATATTAAAAATTCACACGGCTATTGAAATTCTTTCCATTGATATATTTCTTTGTTGTATTTATTGATTAGTATTCTACGTGAAAAATCAACTGCTTGTGAATAATGCAAGCGTCGTTTTTATTTATTTATTTGTGATAATATCAAAGTTCAAAATAAATACAACAAATCAGTCTATTAAAAGCTTTTTCTGTAAACTGCTTAAGGCTAAATGTAGCCATTTATAGATTATATATAGAAATTTATTGCTCTTACATAGTCTGAAGAGTCCTTGAAGCGATCAAATAATTAAGATATTTTGTGAAACTATTGTAGTTTATTTATCAAATAAAATTATGTCCAGGATATTCTAAGTTTTTTTTTTAAATTAAACACTGACATAGATATATAAACGAATTTTATAACGATAAAAACAAATTATAGAAAGGACTTAGAAATTATTTACTTATTATAATTAATTTTCCTCCAGGCGTATCCGGACTGGTCATGGCATACAGCTGGACGCGGCGACATCAACTGCACAGGTTTAATATCTGTGTATCGCGTGCGTGCTGATCGTTGCAACAGGCTTTGGGTGTTGGATGCTGGTGTGATGACCAGCCTTGACGACTTCCGTCGTGTTTGCCCACCGAAAATTCTTATTTTTGATATGGCTACCGACCGCTTGGTAAGTTACAATACTTTTTGTTTATATATTTTTCATGGTGCTTTGAAATACCATTTATTTATATATTAGTAGTAGATTTCGTCAGACCCTACTGTCGTCGTTAGATTCTTTGGTTTTTATTAAAATACAGCAGCATTATACATACATATAGTTTAACGGTTAAGAAAAAAGTTGAATTTTTCAGTTCAGTTTAGTTGTAGTCATACATATAGTAGACAAAGTATGCAAATACGGCAAGTGTAAAAAAGATTATTCCAAACACAATTAACCTACACTTGTCCGAGTGAATGCTGTGACCAAATTGCAATAAATAAAACGAAACGAAACTATTTAGAATGAAATAGGGTACAACATGTATTGAAAATATAACAAACTACAAGTATTGAGTAAGAAAACAACACATTACCGGTATTAAACTAGACTAACTAAACAGCTATAAATTATATACGAAATCTATATTTAATTTGTATTATGTTTTTTTTAATGCATTACAAATATATTTGTTGTTATATTTTGTTAAATATCTAAGGAGTGTGAATGTTATTATTGTTTTAAACTTGCAGCACGACCTTGTTTTAATGCATTATTTAAACTGACCTCCATATTTCAAAGCAATATCTCAAATACAGGTTCACTGAGTAAACCAGCTTGTTTCAATTGAAAGTTTTGCGTTTATAGGAATTAAACCATTACAATGTATTTACATTACAATGATAATAACAAATACTATTATCTAGATTTTAAGTGGATGTGAAAATCATAAAGTCTTGGAATTTTGTTTCTTGAACACTAGAATAATGGCGACTTTTTATAGTTATGTTATGCCATCGTTACAGTTCGTGGAGTGTGAGAATAATTCAAAGTACCGTAGGTGCGCTTATGAGTGTTTGGCCTGGAATTATTGGCTGGTAGGCTTACTTCATCACATAATTATAATTGATACGGCTCGCAAACGAGGCATTCACCGTAAAATTAGTCACGGTTAAGATTACCCTTATATTTTGACTATATTTATTTGTTTAATGCTACAGCAAGGCATATTTTTGCAATGAAACAGCAACGATATTTGTATATCTATATAACAAAAATAATACACTACGTAAGACGAAGTATTGTACATTGTAAGTGATTACATTATTCTTGGTATCAGATTGTAAGAGTATAGTAAAATCCACTTGCCATTATTAGACGCCCACCGAGTAAATGTAAGTCTTAGACACATTAAAAAAATACAGCAATCATTCTATTGGTCATATAAATTATATTTAATCATAAAATTATATGATTGGTTATTAAATTAAATAATTAATATTAAATTAGTCAATGAATAAAACAGAAAACGTCTCCACGTACTGCATAAATATAGTTATAAAAACAATGGGCAAGGATATCCTTGATAAGAAAATCCTTGAGATTTTGAAATAATTGTGAATCATTATATGATTTAATTGAGTATTTAGTTGTATAATTTAATTCTTATTTTCGTAGTAGTAGCTAACGCAATAGCTTAGTTCTTTTGTTTTGGTATTTCCTAAAACTCCAAACACTTAATTATTATCTTGATTAATTAATATTAGTTTACTTATTAATTATTATTATTTACGTTTTAATTCAGTCAGTTCAGTGTGCATTTTAGATATAGAGATAAAGCTATTTGAAATCTGATAACCTTGGGAAGTCTTTAATTTCTATTGTATAAACGTCACTACAGTCAATTTTTTATAACATCAACTTTGTCATCAATTGATTCTGATCCGAGAGAAGGATTGATAAGGCTAATACGGTCAGCCGCCTGCCTGACGCCTTGGAAATACTTTTGCTGGTGTCCCACCAACGTGTTGTGGAGGGGATGGTTAAGATACTAGCGTGATCGATTATTAAGTAGAGCAAATGAGTCCCTTAGTCGACTTTTATTCATCTTTGTTGAAACTATGATTTTGATTTATTATATTTCCTCATTAGTTATAAAATCTCCTATAACAGAGACACGGCCAAGTAACAATTTGATTGTGTGAATTTTTTATTGAATTTAAAAGTTGTTTTAACTTATATATCGCTATAATGATCAATGACGTTTTCTATTTTAGACTCTAATAGAATTGCTATCATTTATAGTAACTAATTGATATGAATACCTCTGATTGAAACGCGAAATAACCTTATGCTCGCGTTCTCAATACCGTAAAATGTGTAATTGTAAATGCGGCGGGCATTATTGGTATCGATTGGGCGTGAAGCGATTAATTCTTGTCTGAGGCTTTTCGAAAAAGCATAATTAAACGATAATTTCAATGATTTAATCTAGTTTATACTACCTACTTTGATGTAGTCAATATATAATAATATAATAACATTTATTGTTAATGTAAATGGCGATAGTATTAGATTCCCCGCCGGACAGATACTTAAAATGTGAGTAGGTGTAGGATACGAGTATTTCTCACGATTGTGGTTACGGTTCTTGCCTGTGTAAGTTACTTTACTTGATCATTTATAAATAATATTCGTAAATCCTTACTAGTGTCATTGATTCGTATATTTAATATAATAATCAGCTGTTTTTGGAAATTAAAATAAGATCTTTAAATGATTTTTCTTCACGCTTTTGTTTTTGTATATCTACCTCATTACGATTCGGTTATGAAAACCTACAATTAAAACTCGTTAAATACCGATTACCGATTGCTATTAACATATCGATATTTCTGTAATAAGCGTCTATAATTGATTTATGCATCCGAAATTAAATCAAGATATCCGATCCGATCCGTGATTAAAAATTTAAGTATACTTTGTCTTCGATTTCCAAGCGATTTCAGTTTTAATACTGTTGGCTGGGCTATGAATTTGCATATGCAAGCCTGCATGGTTGTTTCTCTAAATATTATCTCTTAAGTTTTGATACAGTTTGAGAGTTGAATGCGTTAGGTAAATAAAATGTTGTGACCACTAACCAATACGTACGGTAGCCGTGTGCCTTCCCCGGTACAAAAAAAATATTAAAATGATTACAACAATAAATTATATTATTGAATGTAGAATCTATCTAATTGGGTTATCTGATGTAAAAATATTTTTTTAAATCTTATGAGTACAAATAAAAATAACAAACAGTCTCTTTAGCTGTATAATAAGTTCAGTTTAAATACATCATATAAGGCACAGTGTATATTTGAAATTTATATCTGATTATGGATTTTTATTCATATAAGAACTATCTGGTTAAGCTATCTATTATCTATTTTAAATTTGAATGAAGAACAGTAATAAAAAAAATACATATCCTTGATAAAAAGGATTGTAATTTCTTTTCATGTCATGGTCACACACTATTGACTCAACTTCATAGTAGTACCTACTAGCCATTCATCTTTTATCATAATACCTAACAATTGTCTTTATTAAACATGACCTACAGACTGCAGGCTAAGAAAAGTAATAATATTATTAATTTTAACACTTGTTTTAATAAGTGTTGCAATGTGGAATAATTGAATAAATTTAATGTATACTTGGTTACGAACAATTTTAGTTGTGCAGCAATTTAACGAGAATATTTGATGAATAACAATAACGTGCACATATTATGTCGTGTATAACAACGAATTAACATTGCGGAATGTTATCTAATGCAGCAGCAGTTCAATGATACTGTCGTATTGTAGGCTAACAATCGCACGGATACGGCGCACCCTTTCCAATATAAACGTCCTCGGAGGTCACAACCCGAAAGGAAAAAAATAAAATGTTCATACTTAATGTCCGTGATATTTTATTTCCTGCTCAGATCGTAATTTTTAGTATTCAAATATTGTCCATAAAAACGTAGGAATGTTTGTTATATTAATAAATGTAAGATTGTAGGTAAATACTTACGAGATTCTGTATGTTATTTATTCTATTTTATACAAGCTATGCTTGTGAAAATGTTAGTGTATATTTAGTGATGTATGTCTATAAATTTTATATGAAAATTAATGACTTTTAAAAGTTATGTTACAAAGATTACAGATATCTGCAGATATCTACTGCTACTTCATGTATATGTGTAAAATATATTATATATTTAACATTGAAAATAATTTAAATAATAAATATCTGTATATGATATATAAAACGTGCTAGTTATAATGTTGTTCTCTTGTTGATAAAGAAAACATCCTGAATTAATTAATTTTAAAACTTGTCCGAAATAAACAACCATTTTAAGAATGGAAGTAAATAGCTCTTATAAATTTTCCGCAGCTGGGGATCTAAACATTTACTGATTGTTACATTTCGTCGACTTTTAAATACTAAAGTAATGCAATGCAAATTACAATTAATATATATATGTATGTTGAATAAGTTGTTACCGGTACTAAATAATGTTGTATTACAATAATGCGAATTATTTAAAAATAAACATGAAGGCCGTTTCTAAAATGGATTCGCTCTACTTTAGGTTAATTTTTAACACTACTCTGTATGTGTAATTTAATTGATGCTTACATTTTGAAAATACTTTGTTTATTAAAACCACCAAAAAATTTAAATAGAAATTGTAACTGTATTCGAGTATTGCACACATTTAATAATGAAATGATCGTTTACGATTCTTTATAGACAAAAAGTGGTGAATGATCTGATAGGTGCCTTGTAATTCGCTATTACCATTTACAATAAATAACGTCTGTAAATAGGTTTAATGAACGTAATGTATATCTTATAAGAAGTATCTATTATATATTTTTTCTCGAGTTTTTGTTGTTCCTTTTATACGTCAAGGTCATTGTACAAGTTTGTGTAATTTTTTTATGGTCCAATAGTTCTTAAGCATATTTGCACATACTTTAATTAAAATACTATGCATAATAACTACATACACCAAGATAAAAATAATGAGTTTAATAAATTATCGATGAAATTAACAACTTGACTTGACTTGTTTGACTAACTTTATCTAAACAAACAAAGATGTAATAGTGAATATTTAACTAGTTCTGTTTATATAGATTAAATGCACATTTTGCTAATAATATCAATATTTCAGGTGAGAAGTGTATATTTCCCGCGAGAACTGTTGCGTCCTGCGTCTCTCCTTACAAACATCGTGCTAGATGACAGCCGGTCATCTGCCTCCCGCCATTCCTCGACTTGTGACAATCTTTTTGCCTACATAACTGACACCGTCGCCCCAGGTAAGATTTATAAATATTATAATTATTTATTAACTTCAAATTATTATGTGAAGTTGTTTTTGTGTATTATTCTGTAATCGAATACGCAGTATTTATTAACAAGTAACTTGAATAATTAGAAGTTTGTTATTGATATGTATAGGCATAAATAATTGCGTTGCCGGTGCGCGTAATTTCGACGTTATGAACACTTACAGCTTATTTAGTAGTTAAATAGTTCTAAACGAAATTATTATAAATAAATAGTATATAATAACATGACAAATTTGAGTACCCTAATTTCGAAAAAAAACCTAATATGGTCTTCGTATAATATCCGATTATTATCGTTATAAAATAGTCGTAATGTGTAATAGGGATATTCAGCTTCACGTAGTGGTCATATTTTACCACATGCCATACGCTTTTTTGCTACGCATTCTTTTTATTTTTGTAATATTTCTAAAAGATCTTGTCCAATTTTGCGTTTAATGTTTCAGTCATTTATTTTTGACAATTAATAATAATGCTTTGTGTCAAATGAATCGAAAAAATTTAACCGTTATTTTTCCCGTTTTGTTTTCTTTTAAAAATTATGAAAGTGTTCTATAAAAATAATATATATGTTAACTGTTACGACTTTTACGTTGCTGTTTATGAGATCTATATGTTCCATAGAATTTTTTTTATCATTTGAATCGATAGTTGATTTATATACATACATGTATATCAGTAGTATCTCACTCACAATATGTCCAACATAGTTTAAACATTTTTAATGTCGTATAAAATATATGTATTTATTAATATAGGATCATAATTATGCTGGTTTTGTATGAGATATTAAAAAATATATTTGAAATTACAGCCCTCGTAAGGTTCCGACGTATAGTTTCGTAAAAAAATACAGACCGCGACGGTTATTTTGTGGGCCAAGCTCTCCGATTTGACTAGTTATAAAAATGACGAAGCTTGATACGCGTCCGTGTCGAGTGTTCCGTAGTACAAGGCGGGAAAATTAGATGACTTGTTCAAAATGACCATTTGGCAGTTTGCAATTGACAGCTCACCACAAACGATATTAAGTGAGGACTTATTAAGTTATTTACGATTATTGTAGAAGGATTGGAATAATTAAATTCTTATTCTTTCTCTTGTAATTGTAAATTGGTCAAAATCTAATGATATCAAACTTAATAATAACAAATCGGTATCAAATTATAGCATGTGTTGTTGTGTTTGATCTTTATTTTGATAATTTTTAGATACTCTACCGCTATATAGAAATACTTAGTATTGTTGTTTAAGTAAGCTTGAAGTATGAGTCAGTTAGTGTTACTACAGGTACAAGGGACGTAACATCTTAGTTCCCAAGATTGGTAGTTTATTGACGATGGAAGGACCGGTTGATTTTTATTACAGCGCAAATGTCTATGGGCGGTGGTGACCACTTGCTCGTTCGCCTACCTATTTCATAAAAAAAAATTATGATACAGTATCATAGGGATCACTAAAAATAATAATGAATATGTTCAATACGTACTCAGTTTAGCGGAACTATTTAATTGTATCGCGTGCTTCACCAATCACGTATTGCATAAGACAGCACACAAAATAACAAATTGAACCGTCACATTTTGCAGAGGTATTTATATGTATTTGGTATATGTGATACATTTACTTTTAATATTTAGTCTATATTTACCGAATATTTAGAAAAATATTAATACCAAAATATTATTTATTCAAGTAGGCAGATAAAAGCATTTTGAATCGTCATCTTCAAGCGGAAATAATGCATCAATTTGTGAAGGTATTATTACAATATTACTTATAATTGCATGTATTTACTATGATCTGCGTCTTTACTATGATAAAATCTGAAGTCGTGACCAAACTTATTGAACATTGTATATGAGTGAAAACCCTATTGTTAATGCAAGCGGAAAATCTATTTTCGATCGTCGCAATACGTAAACTATTCCCAACTGCTTATAGCGTAACAATTATTGTAAAATTAATGTTTATATAATTCCCTCATAGCCGGAGCAGTGGATATATTAGAAATGGTATCACGAGATTTCGCATGGGAACCGGAGACTAGCGTCAATTACGTTCGCATTAACATCCGGGTCTAGTTAAAAGTGACAAAACTTAAGGCAAAATTGACGTGTAATAAATATTTTATCATAAATATAGTTACGACTATACTTCATTTTGTGTCGTTTTCATTTTTGTTTTTGTTAAAATTTTACGTGTTATTTTGTTAATGAAGTATATACCATATATAATATTTTTATCTACAATATATCAATGTGGGTTGCATTGAATCAGCGTGTGGAATAAGATCCAACCCTCCTTCTTAAAGGAAGAGGAGATGGAACATTTACCTTCGGTTGCTTTAATTTATTGTTACATTTATATATTATTCGCTAAAAATTATACTTCAATATAATTATAATATTTAATGAACACAATAAACTTAGATGATAATTCTCAATATGAATCCGACTGAAGTTTTAAAGACTACCCAACTATGCATGAGAGATAATAGTGCAGAATTGTGTGTATTGCGTGAACACATGTGCACTTTCGCTTATTGTAATAATCCGATGGGACGATCGTTCGACACTAATGGAGATATAATAATAATGTCCTCCAGACCGATTTCGGCCACGGCGGCCAATCTCAAGAGAGATTAGCCAACTATGCAGGAGATATTATAGTGCACAAGTGAGTGCGCAAACACATGTGCACTTTCTTTTCCCAAACTCTCATAATCCGATGGGACGGCAAACTGACACGACCGGAAAGAGTTCAGGCGCAGGACCAACGGTTTTACGTGCTTTCTGAGGCACGGGAGTTTATACACTTCCAACTTCCAGAATCCCTGTCTGTCGAGCTGCTACTGAGAATTTTCTGACAGAAAAACCCAACAACTTTTTGAATTGAACCCAGGACTTATTTATTTTGGATTTCAACAATGGAGATATATTGAATGAATAAATGGAGATAAGGTGCAAGACAAGTAAAAACAAAAAATCAAAGTGCTTTATTCAACATAGAAGAATTACAATTACTTATTGATTGTCAAATTAGAAACCACCGATTCGAAAATAAAATACCCTTCTTAAATTATTGCTATAAATGTCTGGTATACAAATTTATTTATGACGGTTCAAACATGCGTATGTAGTTTGTAACTTAGATTGTACTCAAACCGAAGTCTCTTCAAAGTGATTTCCTTAAAATTAATTGTTACATAAGTCTATTTTTCGTAACACACTTTAATGAGTCCTTTAGCAATGTCATTGTAAAAACAGACCATAGATACATTTTATTTTATTTGGTTTCATCACTGTACACGCTGTTATTTTAATAAACCCGATGTGTATATTAGTAGGTAGATTTTTGTTTTAATAAAATACAATTTCCCGTAAGTCGACAACATTTCCGAAATTGATGTGAGATGAAAGTCTTTCAATGTACTTAATTTAAGCAAACCTATAAATTAATAAGCGCTTCAAAAAATAAGCAGAGAATGTTGGTTCTGATTTTTACTGTGTTGAATACAATGAGTAAGCGTGCGTCCAATTGACCGAATTCTATAACCACAAACATTGCGACAGCTGTAATGAAATGTAATGTAGTGAAAGATAGTATGTAAGCCATGGAAATAGTTATTTTAAAAGTAATAAACTATTTAAAACACAAATATACATATATATAGTATAATATTAGTCGTTTTGTAATATTCTAAAACTTTAACTAATTTCTTTGGGCTTTGGATTTATTATTTTCTTTGGACTTCAACATTTCTAACACCAACCGGTCTCGCCAGATCTTTCACAGATTAGGTATGGATCAATCGGACCACTAGGACCTCATTTTTTACAACTATGATATTTTAATCAGATGGGAATATATATGAGGATGAAATAGTTTGATACTTGTTTCATTCTAATGAATTAAGATGACGTTAAATTTTTGATATTTAATAATTACTTTTATAAGGTTCTCAATCCTCAATCTAAAATCCAAAAATTAGTAACACTTAATTTCACTTTAATGTGTATGTTTCGCTGTTTAAGTCAGCGACGTGTATCGGAACTCGGCTTTCTCCGAAATAATTACGTAATGGAAATGGTAACAACAACAATTATGTGGTAGGTAATTACCAGAGTGACGGGGTCGTGGCTACTATGAAATTATTGGGGCAGTCGTCAATTATACGATGACAGCTTCGAACAATGAAGGCAGTTGTTGTTGCAATAAAATATATTAACTATAGTTTGTATCTACTTAAGTCTTAACGTTAATAATGAATAATAAAATACTAACATCTTTGTATGTTTGTTAATTACTATTATATCACCGCTTCGTAACATTATATTATAATTTAAAAGAAATCTCTGCTAATTAGGTATTACGATTGTAGTATTCTTTTAATTTTGGGGTTTGTATTTATAGACAAAGAGAATAATATAAATGTATGAATGCTAACCCGCAACTATGACCGTCCAAGTACAAGATCAGAGCACAAGACCAATCCAATTGCATCGCGGGGTAAGACAGGGGGATGTAATCTCCCCGAAACTTTTTACCAATGCATTGGAGGACGTCTTCAAAACGCTCGATTGGAACGGACGCGGCATTAATATCAATGGCCAACACATTACACATCTGCGATTTGCCGACGACATTGTCATCATGGCGGAGACTCTGCAGGATTTGGAAGAGATGCTAAACAACCTGAGCGATTCTTCGAGACGAGTAGGTCTCGGGATGAACATTGAAAAGACCAAAATTATGGCAAACAATCATGTATCCCCGGGACCAGTGGTCGTAAATGGCTCTCCACTTGAAGTTGTGCAGGAATATATCTACCTGGGCCAAACTATACAACTTGGCCGGCACAACTTTGAGAAGGAGGCTAAAAGAAGAATACGTTTGGGCTGGGCGGCATTCGGGAAGTTGCGTCATATCTTTGAATCGTCGATCCCACAGTCGCTTAAGACCAGGGTCTTTAATCAGTGCGTCCTACCTGTGATGACTTACGGTGCCGAAACGTGGACACTCACCGTAGGACTGGTCCACAAATTTAAGGTCGCTCAGCGAGCGATGGAACGCGCGATGCTTGGGGTTTCTCTGGGCGATAGAATCCGAAATGAGGACATTCGCCAGAGAACTAAAGTCACCGACATCGCGCGGAGAATTAGCTCGCTGAAATGGAAGTGGGCTGGTCATGTCTCCAGACGCATTGATGGCCGATGGAGCCGACACGTGTTAGAGTGGAGACCGCGCTTAGGCAAACGTAGTGTAGGGCGCCCTGTGACAAGATGGACCGACGATTTGAAGAAGGTGGCAGGTACGGGATGGATGCGGACTGCCCAAGATCGGGATGGTTGGCGTTCTATGGGGGAGGCTTTCGTCCAGCAGTGGACGGCAAAAGGCTGAATTCATATGAATGCTAAAATCTAATCATATTGTAGCAAGTAAAAAAAATAATTCATAATTATTCTAAAAGATCTATAAACTGGTAAGTGCAAATAAAAAAAATATGCACTTACTTAAAATATTACTTTCTCACAATTAATGTGTTACGTCAATAACTGTTATATAAGCTTGCAACTAGATATTAAATAAAAAATATTTATTTTGTTTTAACATTTCGTTTTGAAATAGTTCATTTTACAGAATGATACAATTCGTTTGTATCACAGAACCAATTGCAAACGTTTATTATACTTAAATAATAACAAACGAGCGAGTCAAATGATAAAATACTTAAGAGTGAAAAAAGAGATTTTGTAAGCGCTATTATGTTCGTGATGAAGAATAAAATCCTGCTAGGAAATGGCATTGGTGTATATTGAATTTTTAAAATTCTATGACAAGTATTAATTAAAAAACATCTCTAACGAGTATTCATATAAATATGTAATCGGTGCAGAGCGGCTTTATCTGATCGGATAGGCTCTCATAATAAAGAAATATTATACATAATCTACAACAGTGATAGTCAAGAGTAACTCAACTAATTCATTAAATCTTGACGATAACTTAATATAGTACATAACTTTTCACATTGAACTTGAACATTTATATAATTAAATAGCAAAAACGTCGTTACTCGTCAATGTAGTAGTCAGTATTAAGTAACCGGTCATGCACCTGAACTCATTCCGCTCATCGGATTACGAGTTAAAAAAATAAGATAGTGTTTTAGTGACATTTTTAAATAAAATTCAGATTTCAAGTTGAGGGAATCGTATAAACTGCACTCACCTCGACATGGTAATGTTTTTCAGGGATCATCGTCTATGATGGCCGAAGAGACAACGCTTGGCGCGTAACCCACGCATCTATGTACCCCGACCCTGACCTCGGAGAGTACGACATCGGCGGTGATAAGTTCACCCTCATGGATGGAGTTGTAGGCCTCGCCCACTCTCCTGCCCAGGGATTACTTTATTATCAACCCTTGGCTACTGACAGGTAACTTGAAACATCACAAATAATTAACTAACCCAAGGTATAATTAACTCGTAACACAACACATATAATTCAATTAGAATCGACACAAGTTGTTTTGGTTGAGCATTTACACATAATAGGTAACGAATGAATTATTTCAAGAATATGTTGGCAAGGTGCAACCTTATATTATAAATAAAATCATAACCAATTATTCATTACTATTCAGATGTCTTACAGCTAATCTTTGGGGTAGTTCCGTCCTCGTCGAGGCCCCAGTTTAACTTTCAGCTTCGAATCTAATTATTCTCAGTCATATCCCAAATTTTATCAAAATAATTTAAGTCCGACAGCATGTATATTTATGAAACCGTCAAGTATTTTCACAATTATCCTAAAATGAATATAATAAAATTAAAAGCAAATATGAACAAAGTAATGAGAAGAACAAGACATATAAACAACATTATGTAGCTAAAAGCTATTGCCCGCGTAATTATCATGCTGCGTATATACACAGGACTTTGATAATAATTTTGAAAGTAATACGTTTAAATAATAATTAGTGTATTTAGAGAATACTTATATACGTATATATATTCTTGAGTAAGACGGTAGATTAAGAATTATTAATTTAAATGTAAAAAATATATATCTAAAAACATTTTTACAATTTGTGTGTTAATTTTATTTGGTATACAAGAATACGCAATTTAATAATATAGATTTAAAATAGATTATTCAGCTAATGTAACACGTTTTAATTATATTATTGTCGACATGTACCGTAGTTAAATTATTACTAAATACTTTTGAATAGTTAATATTTATTCAAAAAATATTTTTTTCAAATAAAATTTTCCTCTTTCCAGAATATTCAGCGTATCCACTGCTGTGCTCGCATCTGGTCCTCCAGCAGAAGGAACTAACTTACCAGTTAATCTAGTGGGACGTAAGTCTTCCCAAGGTCTCGGTCTGGCGGTGGATCCAAGGGATGATACCATCATCTTCAGCCCTATGACTGAAACAGCAATAGCCGCGTGGAATCCTATTACCAATTCTCACAGGTACATCTTTATTTATTTATTAAACCATTTTTATTTTTTTTATCGAGTAGTAAGTACTTACTTCTTATAGCATATACTTATGTGTAGTGTTCGTATTAAATATTTTTTTACAACGATAATAGCAGTCTATAAACAAACACCGAACAAGGTAATAAAAATAAATCCCATTAAATATATTTATTATGGTTTATGTTAATTGTATGTTGTACTTAAATGCGGACATAAAAATAAAAAATAAAACATTGGTATGTGTTTCAATAAAATGTCTGATACGATTTTTCATTTAAAACATAAATTATAATAGATTTAATACGCAGTTATTTTAATTAAAACATTTTCATAGACAAATTAATGTAACTTAGTTTCCAAATACACATACATAAGGCATAAATACATAATATTTCAACTTTAGGAGCTAGAATTCCGCGAGAATATAATAAGTCAATATTATTAGTCGTTTTAATTAACTAATAACACTGGATAGATTTTCTCAGAAACTTATTTAGTCACATACGAGTGATGTAATAATAAAGATTATTATACTGTAACAATTTTATGTGGTACTCAGTTGTCCATCCATAATCCTTTTACTTCTACTGCTTAATTTGTGATTATAATTTATCTCGTGCTTTACGGTGAAAGAAAACATCGTGAGGAAACCTGCATGTGTCTATTTTCACTAAAATTCTGCCACTTGTGTATTCCACCAACCCGCATTGGAGCAGCTTGGTGGAATAAGCTCCAAAATTCCTCCTCAAAAAAAAAGGGAGATTAGGCCTTAGCCCAGCAGTAGGACATTTACAGGCTATTACGAATCCTTTTACAGCAACTATATGTTTCACCTTGATGTAATATCACTTTTATTTATAAAGTTATGTTACAAAATATTTTGTTAGATATTACTATAAGAAAAAAAAGTTTATCGTTTTAATAAAAAATAAACTTATCACAGTGTAGACTTACTTATGTTCAAAACAAATGAAGTTAATATATTATTATTAGATATGATAAAAGCGATCTTTAAAATACGAGTTTTTTGTGTTCACAGAGTGCTAGCACAGGACGCAGACAAGCTGCAGTTCTGCGCCGAGGTGCGCTGGGTGGAGCGTGACAACGGCGCTGTGTGGGCGCTTTCAACTCGCTTCCACAAGTACTTCAAGCGATCTGTATCGAAACATGAGGTAATTCATCTTTATACTACATGATTTAATACCGTATTTATTTCCTTGCACGAATAAAAAGTTTATACTATATAGAAGAGGAAAATTTTAAATGCTTTATAGAAACTATTGGCGTTTTCATATTTAACCGACTTAAAACTTTTGCAAGTGAAAAAGATAAGAACAGTTAAAATAATTTAACATGTCATTTTCTTCGTAGAATAACATTATACAAAACAATGCAAATGATTTTTCAAAACAAACGATAGAAAAATATAGAATTCTAATTGTCATTGTTGTGAGACAGTTTATACGTAACATTAGTTTCCTTTTTAATTGCATCAGACTCTGAGGATGAAATTACATCGTATTACAACTTACAAGGTTTATGTGTTGACGTGTGTATGTTTATACGTCTAATGGGAATTCCGTTCGAACGGCACCGATTAGTTACCAAATGAACTTCACATATGTATTTAGCTCACGGGTAATTCAAGAGTAAATTGAATCACCAGCGTAATCGATTCATAATTTTCATACGCATATATGCATTTTGTTATAAATGACGTTATAAGCACTTGTATTTAGGGACAAATTGGTTGGCTTAGTTTTTCATATTTTAATAAAAAATATATTTTAATAATTGTGCTTACTAAAAAAATCATCTCTATACATATGCATTTAACCAAAATTATAGTAAAATCAACTGATAATACTTCTCACATTCTAGGATGAATAGAGATGCTTTCTTTTGTAATTTGGTCATTCAGTCGTCGATTACGATTAGTATAAGGACTTGTAAGACTATTTTAAAAGCATCAGTGATAACTTGGAATGAATGAAAATATTGGACTTTGTTATTATTTATTCTTCTCAGGGTTTTCGTTTTTTGTCGCGTTAATATTGCAAACAGGAATACTTTGCTATTATTTCCAGTATTTGCACTAGTGATTTTATTGAAAAAGAAATATATAAGAATGATAGAAAAGTAGATAGAGGCTGTTTAGTCGAACGATTTGGGTAACGGATCTTTAAAATTTAAATATTATAAGTACGATATTTTCGAATGCAATTTTAAAAATGCTTACAGAAATGTCGGTATTGTATATTTCTGTATCTATTAGACATGTTATCGCGACCTATAAATTGTAAAAATGTTTCAAGTTGATAACACGAAATCCAAATAAATAATATGTTTATATATCTGAAATATGTTACTGTGTTGTATTATATTTTGTTATTTTCTTTATTATTTTGCAGTATTATTAAATATGAACTCTTATTCATAAAATTTAATAACATTTACTAGTAAGTACATAAAAGAAATATACAATTATTCATTTTGCCCAATTTCAGATCAACGTACGTTTGGTACGAGTCGTGGAAGCAGGTTACGGCGGTAGCTACATACCTATTCAACCGCACGTGCTTCGCCGAGCTGCTAACTTCACACCCTCGCTTTATTGAACACTGATATATGAATGAAACCAATATCGTTTTAAAATTTCGGTTTATTCAATAAATTAGCAGACTTTCTTTCTTACATTTAGGCGTTCGGTTGTTATTGTCGATGTGTCTGATAGTGCTAGTAAAAGTATGTGTTCCAATGCTGGACTAAGGTTTGTTTCATTGTGGATATAAATTCCGAAAAAAATCTTGTAACAAATTTCTATTTTTTCTTTAAACACCGAGTACTAAATTAGTTGTAGCCACTTTGATTTGGAAAAGTTTAAAGAAAGATTTAATTAATTAATTTCAATTTAGGGTTTCTATCAGAACCCAGTTCACTATCAGTTAGTCAATAGTAAAGGGCCGAGTTGGCCAAGTTAGAACATGTGACTCGATTTCGGGTTCAAGTACCACTGAATGTTCATGTGGTTAATTTGTGCTTATAATTGATCTCGTCCTTGTTGGTAAAGGAAAATATCAAGAGCAGCGTCGTAGAATAAGCTCTAGACCTTCTGCTCTAAAAGAGAAGAGGCCATCGTCCAGTATTGGGACTATTTGAGGCTGTCGCTTTACTTTATAAAGGCACTTGCTATATTATGTAAACTAAAATGTGTTCATTAAATAATAATAATTAATTAAATGCTCATTTTAAAAACCGTTTGATTAAAAAAATATATGTTTATCAAAATAACCGAGCGTCGTTCGTACTCTAGTTGAATGCTACAGACTGCAAACGTTCTTATTCTTCCATATTCTGATATATATTTTTATGTATTTTAATAACTTAAAATGTTCACAGCTACGTCATGTTAAATATTCTGATATTTGACGTAATCAATATATAATGTGATTTTTTTTCCTGTTAAACAAAGTCTATGACGAATTGATTCTGCATAGTGATACTGTGATATTACTCATGTAACTTGTTTATCTTTCGAATTTAATTATACAGCTGGAGCTGCAAATACGTCTTATGTACAATACCCGTGTGAGCAAATTTCCTCATATCTTTGTGTTTACAACCAGTAGAAAAGAAACGCAAACATACGTTATTATTATTACTATTATATACGTTAAGTTAATATCGTATACACGTTATGTTTTTCGTTTATTAAACATTTGTTAAACCATTAAATTTTATTTCAAAAACGTGTTAAGGAAGCAAATATATATTTAAAATGTATCTCGAATAAATCTATTTTGTTTCGTCGCTGTGAATAATTCAAAACAATGCCAGTGTTTAGAAAAAGTTTTCTAGGCTTAATGTAATTAAGTTTAACGTAGTTTAATTAAAATTTATATAATTCTGCAGTCTGTAGTTGTCTTTAGCTTATTATATGAAAGCCATTAACTTTATTTTTAGGGTCTAGTCTTTTTGGAATATTGATCGTTTGAAACCAAAAATTCCTTAATAACATTTTTTTTTCAATAGACAACCAAATTGTTTTATATAATATAATTTGTCTGGTCCCGTTAGTTTTCTTCAAAAATTTTTATCACAAAATAACTTACTTTCTTTCATAAAACTTCAATTTAATGTTATTTTATCTGTATTGTATGGAGTAAGACAAGTTACCTTAAACGTACCGTTTAAGTTACCGCTACTTAATTTTAAGTAAGATAGTGAGTTAACTTATGTGTAAATGTAAACGTAGTATAAATTCATGGCTATTTGTATAATTTGAATATTTTGTGTTTGACCGAATATACAAATATTTTGGAATGTATGTATTTATTAATATGTAAAATTCATTTTGTACTTTTATAACGCAATAAAAGATCCAAATGTTAATGTAGTTTTATTTTCTGTTTAGCTATTTTAGGTTTCGTTTAAAACGTTTTTAATTAAATCATTCTAATGATTTTTCAAATTTATTAAAAGCAATACTCTTTATAATACCAGAATAATCAGAAAGAGCACAAATAGTCTGACTCGTCATCGCTTTGCAATATATATCCTGTATATACTTGCCTCGTTGGTCTAGTGGCTTGATGCAAGGCCGCAGACCCGGAGGTCCTGGGTTCAATTTCCAGGTCGGGCCAATAAAAAGCTATTGAGTTTTTCTGTCAGAAAATTCTCAGTAGCAGTCCGGAGTCTGAAAGTTGAAAGTGTTTACACTCCGGTGCCTCGGAAGCACGTAAAGCCGTTAGTCCTGCGCCTGAACTCTTTCCGGTCGTGTCGCATTGCCGTCCCATCAGGTTATGAGAGTGCACCTGTGGTTGCGCACATAGTTGTGCACTATAGTATCTCCTGCGTAGTTGGCTAATCTCTCTTGAAATTGGCCGCCGTGGACGGCATATAAATATATAATGTAAAACAATAAATTCTAATCTTCGAGGAATAGCGAAATTACTCAAAAGGAATCTCTGGCCCTATTTTGGTTAAAACTAAAACTGTCAATAACTAAAACTATTATTGGCTTATCGCAAAATTAATAGAATCGATAGAATTTGTTGATTTTGGGAAAAATTTATACTGTATTATTACACCAACAAATAGATGTGTGTTCTAGGATTGTTACGTTACTTACCTATTAAAACTTAACTGATTAATTGTTGAAAATTATGGTCTTTATTTGAAATACAAAGCAGGGCTCGAAGTCTCAAGGAATGTACTGCAGTCAACATTAAAATATTATTGATTCCGTTTTATTGAATCTTGAAGGTATTTTTGACATATTCAAAGGTTAAAGTAATCACTAAAGCTTAAGATTTTACTATTATAAAAATCAAAATCAAAAATATACTTTATTCAAATAAGCTCTAACATGCACCTTTGAAACGTAATTAAACAAGATAAAAAATTACCATCGAATCGTAATGTAGATTCTTCCAAGAAGAACCGCCAAGAAACTGAGTTAGTAGGAACTCTTTTTTATTATTGATATACAAATGTACAGGTAATAATCATATAAAATTGATATACCTTATGTGAACGAATATTAACTCCAAACTCTTTCATCATTTTAATCTTGTACAGAAGAATATGCCTTATTTATTTGCAATTTGAAAAAAAGTCTTGGGTGTTAAACACATTGATAACGTGTTCTATATAAAATTATCATTGAACCATACATGTTTACTGATACATAAATTATACACTCAGAGGGAAATACCTTATTGCCACAGATAGTACGGTATTGGTGGCGTAATGTTATTTTTTTTTACAAAAAAGTACCACGTTTAACAAAGTACCACGTTTCGCCCGCTCGCCACAGGATCTAAAATGTTTTATCTCTTATGCCTGTCAATGCACTGACTCACTCAACATCAATGCAGCACACATCGATACACAATTACAAAGTGTTAGACTAAACACAAGTACCAATGAAGGGGACATTGGTCGATATTCGACCATAATTAATTGCTTATGAAAATAAAATCTTGTATGCATAAATTATTGTATTATTGTTAGCTTTTAACTGATCTAAACTTTGTCAAACCGGGTTAGACCTGCACCGTCTCCGCCAAACGGGATAGGTCCTTTTCCGTTTCATCTCCGCCGTCTCCTTGCATCATGATGGTCTCACAGAAAAAAGCTACGGCCCTCCACGCCAATTTCTGCAGAGCATCGCCGACCTGATTTCTCGCAGAGAGAGATCTTGTCCAACCTTGTGGACCAGGATCTACATCTCCGCATTCCACGCGGGGCAAACCTCCAACGTATGCTGGGTGGTATCCCGTTCCGCGCCTCAGCACATCCACATGTCACAGCTCCAAAACAACTATGACTGTTCATTGCATGCGTAAGTTGGAAATTAATTCATCGCTTTCGTCTAATCCAGGCCTAGAAGATCGGGAGGATCGCTACAACGAGGCGTTTGTGCTCGTAGAAACAGTTTCCTAGCATAAAAAGTCTCTCAACGAACGAACAAACGAACGCTAGAGCTCTCCAGAGTCCCCGCCGCTTCAACACCTCAAGCCCTAACGGATGACGCGGGTTAGCTGATTGAGCCTCGCGTCCATAACTACCAGAAAATCCAAGGGCGGAAAGCGCGCTAGGACGGTTACCGCCTCCGATATCCCCGCACTATATAAATGAAGGGAAATTGTCGAAACAATTATACTAATTTAATATTTATAACAATTTAGATATGCAATACGCATCCAATATGAGCAATATACTCGTATATGGTCTTCAATAAAGTCAAAAGTATGTAGTATGTAATTTGTTATTCAAACACATCGTTATTATTTGTGAACTATAATATGTCCCGCTATCGGTCGAATCGCCTTGGACGATAACTCAATATTTTTTTAATGGTGATATAAAATATAATGAAATAATTTTAACGCCAAAAATAAACAATTACTTTTTAATGATCAAAAATTTACATTTCAGGATATCATATTCATTCAACTGTTTATAAAAAAACACGATGTTACCTACAATAATTAATCCGTAAAACGCTAACAGAATAACGCTAACTAGAATAATTAATAATTGATTAACTGTCAATTTTAGTTATTTTTTATACTGTCCATTGTTATTCTTTAACATAAATTTATTCAAATCCATATTAGAACAAAATGGAAATGAATGTAAAAAATTGCGCCTTCATAAATAATGACCAGATTGTCAATTTAAGCCCAATCGCTTAGCACCCATGTTTTAGAGCTTATTTTTATATCGCGTTGGATGGGTTATTTCAATTTTTTTTCAGTGTTTAAAGACTACACTAGTACTAGTTGTATCTAGACTAGCTAGCTACAACTAGTACTAGTTGTATCTAGGCTAGCTACTCATAATAAGGCCCCGAATTCTTGGGTTCAAGTTCCGGGTCCGACCAACTATAATGTTATGGAGTTTTCTGTCGAGATATTTCCAGTAGCAACCCGGAGTTATGGAGCTGACAGTGCTTATATTTTCGTGAATCGGAATGTATATAAAGTTATTGTTCTCCTTGCGCCCTAGTCTTAATTATTTCTAGTTGTGTTAGATTCCTCATCTGATCAGATTTTGAGAATGAGGGAAGAGCGAGCTCTTGTACTTGCGTTCAAACTTATGCACGATAAGATGTCCTCCACAGATGATGTTCGAAATCGGGCAGCAGGACAACATTATAATATGTATTTAATTTAATAATTCAAATATGTTACTAAATTTTGCTGATAATTAAAATAGTAAGTCGCAATTCACTATTATACAGAAAAAAACTATCTAATCTAAACACAATTAAAAAATTATATAATTCAAGCAATTATCTTTCAATTACAAAATAATTATAATTAATGGAACTTAATTCTAGTTTCTTTTGCTGAGAGATTCGCTAAGAACTGATTTTGCGGAAAACGGCTCGTAGTGTGGTGGACAAAGTAGCTCCATTTTTATCTATAACTTAAACGTTATATACTATCATCAACTATATATAATCTGGATTCTGGAAAATCTTCCGAGGCTAAGAGAGGACGTAACATAAAAGGTAAGGTGTCAACACAAGCTTACGGGTAATATAACACTTTAAATATGTCATTTTTAAAAGTTTTTATGGATTTGAAAATGTAGCTGTAATATTTATTGCTTTCGTGCTGTAAGTTTAAGACGGCCCCTGAATGAGCACTTGAACTGTTTCTATTTGTTAAATACCTACGTGACTCACGATAGGATTTCTCATAAAGATCACGATAAAATTTCTCATACATTTAAAATCCTTATTGTACAGGCACGGATGGATTTTTTTAACTTATTATTCAATCTGCAAATGTAATAGATTTATATATATTTGGAATTGCTATCTTAATATATATTATTTAATAATATTGATATAAATTATTTTCTTATATGTTAGTATCTTATATGTTTGAGTTGATGATTTCCAATTTGAAACTGAACTTTGATGTCAAATTCGCTCGCGTTAGCTTTATTTTGATAGATTAATTCCAAACCTCACTTTTTGTGCTTCGTGGTAGCAAATCGCACAAATACCGCTTTTTCGTGTGTTGATCCTTGTGATTCGTGTATGGTTAGGATACGATCGATCGTGCACCTCATCATGCACCTGTCCCATATCCCTCGGGGTCGGTCATAAAGGACAATTGTTCAGCTTGTGTATAAGTTAGGTACAAATTAATAAGCATAAAATAAAATAAGCTACTGTAGTACAAAGAAATTTTAATGTCTATTTTAACAAAATTAAAAGTTTGGCTATATATCGAAACAAAACTGTCGCGTATTGTACGTTAGCTAAAACTTGTAAGACGACTTAATTATTTCTGTTCTTTTTTTTTACTTAAAAAAATATATTCTACCAGCTCGACCAGTTTTAAAACAAGAAAATTTGCACAAGACTTAAGTTCTTCGTTTTAAGATGGTAGGCATTACATTAACCAGTTACTGTCGTCAAATGAAGACGCAATCGAGTGAACGGTTTTTGCTTTTTTAATATATATTGTCACGCTTTTCCCATAAATACTGTTTTCGTAACCAACTTCATGAACACATTTAGTTCAAATACTTGCGTTACATTATCTCTTTTATGGTGCTATCCGGCTATTGTCAATTGTTATTGCCTATTGAATAAAATGTGAACACAGTGAGTTGTTTTTGGTTCATCGAAGAACTACGCGGCTTATGTTTATACTAAAAAATATATTTCAGTGTTGTATATATAAGCTTAATTTAAAGTGTTCGTGTTTTTGTGTTCTAAAATCAAAATGAAAGCCCGAAGGATGTTCGTTCAATAATATCATAATTATGTTGCAGTCATCTTTAGTGTGTCTTATAATAATAATACAAAATAATTTTAAACATCAAGTATGCATATTTTATGTATATTCACAATTATTTGTGATAAAAATGCTTCTTTCATATATTTATTATAAATATATTTCTTCTCCGTATTACATGTGATTACGTATATAGTATTGATTTGAGTTTATTTTTCTTAATGTGATATCATTGATATACAAAAATTAATATCAATGAGTGACATACGCTGGCTATGAACGCTGTGGCATACTCATATAGTTTGACATTTATCTACCTATAAAAACGTATATAACACCTCCTCGTGTACATCTTAAGTTCTAAAGATAATGTTACCATAAGTAAAAAATTGGACAAAACGACATTTCATAAAATGTCGCTTAAGGATTTTAAATTACTTAATTACTTTAAGTTTTTAAGTTGCACTTTGTTATTTAGAATGGTATATTTATGAATGTAACGTATTATCCTTTTAGGGCAGCCAGAAAAAAGTCTATTGTAAGAAATCAATATTATATAGATATCATATCATGTTAGAAAAAAAATCGAAAACAGCTAATATAATACCAATTAATTATACTCAGTTGTGTTTACCCGGCTTTTAACCCATGATTCAACTTCCGTGATCTGGCCAACGGGCTACCTTGGACATGGATATGGATTGAAATAGGCTAATTGTTTCGGATGAATCATAACACGTTTGTTTATAAATACGACGGTAAACAAAAGCAAACGATACGAATGTCTAATTTTAAGGAATAGACGTACTAATATCACTCGTGGTAGGTCTTTGTGCAAGCTCATCTGGGTAGGTACCACCTACTCATCAGATATTGTTATAGATATGTACTTGGTATTGTTGTGTTCCGGGTTAAAGGGTGAGTGAGCCAATGTAATTACAATGTAATTACAATACAAGGGACATAACATCTTAATCTCCAAGGTTGGAGGTGGTTTGAGCGATGGTTTCATTTCTTACAATGCCAATGTCTAGGGTCGTTGGTGACCACTTACCATCAGATATCCCATGTGCTCGTCCGCCTACCTATACTACAAGAAAAGTGTAGAATATATCAATATGACTCCTATTTCAAAGATTAAATATTAGTTTTACCGTTAGCAAACATCGTTTACATGAGCAAATACAAGTGTAATGTTGAATGTTAATGCCTACGTGATAACATAAATATCTTAGCGACTATTTATTAATTTTGCAGTAAAAATAATAACGTACTTACTATATCGCACCTCGGGAGGACATATTTACATTAAAAACAAATCAATACGAAAAATGATATGAATCAAAGTAGTAATACGTAAAAAAATAAAAATAAAGACTAATAAAAAAGTAAAACGTCCTATAATTTAATTGCTTTTCTTTATTCATAGGTTTTATATTGTACTACAAATATGTCTGAAGACAAAGACAATTATATGGGCCTACCTATCAAGGTACGTTAATGGATAAAAGTTTAACTTGTAAAAATAAGTCAAGCTGTTTTCCAGTAATCGGTGAACTCATCAAAAACACCTCGAACATAACGTGGAGGTCGTGATGTTCCATGCGTATGGACGTGTTTTTCGATATCTCTCCGTTTGAAATACGCATATTTAAAAATCTTTTTGCTCCAAAAGAATATTACCATTTTGAACATTTTGAAACTAAAAATCTATAAAAGAATTAACATTTATAAGTTAATAGTATAAACAGTTAGTAAAGTCAAATTATATGAATATACTACTACGATTTAGTTCTATTTTGCCCTTGTCTTTTTTTATTACAAAAAACTTCTCATATTGTAAAAGTTAACGATTTAATCCAAAATAGTACTTTTTTTTAAGACATTCATCAATTTCCTAGTTACATAAACGGTACTTAATTACAGACAGTCGTGCTTTCATTAAAAAAACCTATTTTACCATAGTAAAAACTCATACAAAAAACTTTTAAGATATCTCTTTGACATTTTAGTATTTATTTTAAATGTTGTCGATAAGATTTTAAGTGGTTTTTTTTTTCTATTAGCGATTGGAGATTTTAAGATGAATAAAAATCATTTTTCATATTACATATAGTTAAAAAGCAATATGGTTTTATACTTAAAAGATACTTATAACTATACTATTATAAAATCTATACTATACTATTTATAAAAACTATTAAATTAATTAAATTGAGACTATAAATGAAATAGATATACTTCATTTCGTGTCTATGATTATTTTTTAAATAAAATCTAACGAGATTCACTTGATCTTTTTGGAAGGGTGTGTTAGAAACGATTAAACTTACCTTTATCTCTTATCCATATTGTTTTAACGACATTCCTAATGTTCGTATATTTCGAATGAAGATTAAAAATATAAATATTTAGACAAGTTTCCTAACAGTTGGCATTTGCTCCTCGACAGAGACGCTCGCATATATAATACGCTAATAATACTATAGTTTTAGTGTTTTTTCAACTTTATTACCGACTAACAGGAAGTTACATCTTATAATAAAGAGGTATGTGAGTTGTCTTAAGTTCATTTCATTATGCGTTTAAATATTATCTATATAACATTATATATGGAAGTCATTTAAGTTATATGAATATATTTAATTTTTCACTTTTCATTTCAGTATTATTTTCTTAATTTAACAGTTCGTTTAAAAAAACTTAAATTAAAAAAAAATCTTCAGTACCAAAAAATTTACATCTAGTATGATCAAGCTTCTAAGATGCCATCATTTCGTATTATGGACTTTCGTATTATTTTATTATCCGTGTATATAAATTAAAAAACACTTAGTTTTGAAAGGTCAAAATAATTATTAATAGTGAGTTTTTATAACATTTGCATAATATTTAGTTTTTATTATAAAGCTTATAGAATAGTTTAATCAAATTCCTAAAAATTTAGGCGATCTTTTTTTTTATAATACAGAAGTTCTATAGAAAACATTTTTGATCATCCTGCCCAACGGTAAGATAGTTTAAATGATTTCTGAATATTAAATATAAACAAACTGAATAAAACAACTGCTACTTACTATTTACAACTATAATAATTAATTATTATCGCTTTATTATATTGTTTTGTTGAATGCAGCGAAGAAAAATAAAAAGATAAATAGTATCATGTGCAAATGAAGCATGAACATAAATAATATTTATTTATATATAACTAAGCCGTCATTTAATGTATATAAGCGACAATTTAAAAATAACTTAAACTATAGAAAAAAGCAACAATATTGGGATTGTTGAATTATAATAATTTAGACGAAAATAAATTATCACCTTTAACTAATTGAGGCAATGAGATATTTCGGCATTTTTTTCGTCAGTTCATTGTTTCAATTTCATTTACATATGTTACTTTACTACCTTAAATGTTACTTAGAATTATTTATAAAAGCTAATGTATTAGTTTCTAGGTTAAACATTTTCCGTTTGATATATTATGTTCATTTTCAAATAAAGAACATATGAGTCTCCGTAACAGACTTCTAACCGGTTTTTTTTTTAAATATTTCAGATATTACCGCATTATTATACCGCACGTAGCATAACTTAAAAATGATGTATTATTTATTATTATTCTATAAAATGTTTATTGATAAAGAGGTGGAAGGGCGACTGAATCATCTGTCATTATTGGGGATTTTTAACAGATAAGGTATGGCAATAAGAACAGGCTCCGGCGGGAGGTCATTGATATTTCACATAAATGTATATTGGTTCTTTTTTGCTATGCATTTTTTTTCAAAAGTATCGATTCATATAACAGAGTTATTTTTATTTTGAGAAATTGCTTAATAATTTTTCAACTTTAGGACTTAGACAATTCCAAAATCAGACATTGTACAAAAATATCATACTATATTCGTATGTTTATTACAAATTATTTTCTTGTCGGTATTGAGTAGATAGCACTTTTTCCTGGTTTAACGCATAGGCTGATTGCTTCAGAAAATATACGTAGTCCCTTAGGGAATAACCATTGCATTACGTAATAACCCGCGCAACTACGAACAGTTAGCTTGTTATAAAGTCTTTCCACGTGGATACTTTAATAGAACTTTGGTGAAAATGTTAGCCGCCGAATCGAGCCGGAACTAAAATTCCAAATTTAAATTGTAACTAATAAATAAATTGTTCATTTTAACTTTGGAATTCTGCTTAATATAATATAATGTTATTTCATAATGTTGTACCAACTTATTTATAAATAGTTTTGCGTTATTTTATATTAATTGAAATTGAATTTATTGTATTTGTATATAATTAAACTACAAATAATATGCGAGATGTACATATGACGTGAGTTTTAATGAGTGTTGTAAATTTGACATATTGATTTTACAATTAAATCCTATACATAACGAGTGCAAAGTGCAATGTACTCGTATATCCGCTTCACAAAACCACGTGGTACTCAATTTTAATCAAATAGACACTTCTGATGGATCTGGACTTCCCATCAAAAGGTGAAGCGTTACTCCATTGAAATAATTAACACCCAGGTACTAACGTCAAGGCTGATTATTTTGTTCAAATGGAAAATATCATTTAATATTCAGAAAAACAACGTAACAACGTAACGTTAGAAAAGGTCAATTTAAGTAATTTTTATTGCGAGCATAAAAAAGTATTGTAACGCGAAAGTATAAACAACGAAAAACTAAAGGTATAAGCGTCGATTATAATTATTGTCTATCTATAGTTTTATTAAAAAAACAACCTTTGAGATATTTTTCAATATATATATTCAATTATGATATCAAGTTAAACATTTAACTTTTATGTTAAATTAAATTTACTTCGTGATGCTAGTTAACATAAAATTAATATAACATGTTAAATTTAAAATTAACATGTTAATTTTATGTTATTAATAATTTAACATACTAATTAACACTCATATCATAGGTAATAATAATAACGTCCTCCATACCGATTACAACTACGGCGGCCAATCTCAATAGAGACTAGCCAACTTGCGCAGGAGATATTATAGTGCACAAGTGTGTGCGCAGACATTCACTCAATCTCTATTCATTTTTTCTCATAATCCGATGGAACGGTAATGCGACACGACCGGAAAGAGTTCAGGCGTAGGACCAAAGGCTTTACGTGTATTTCGAGACAAGGGAAACGTCTTACTTCCAGTCTCCGGGCTGCTACTGAGAATTTTCGACAGAAAAACTCAATAACTTTTGATTGGCCCGACCTGGGATTTGAACTCAGGACCTCCAGGTCTGCGGGCTTACACGTAGCCACTAATAATAGGTTATATACTTAATACGCATGTATATATATTTAGATTTTTGCAACTTAGATATTATTTTTAATTCAAATTTACAAAAATACAACATATTCAATTTCAATGATTATAAAACTAGACATTCATAAAAAGGTACGTTATTTATAACCTTTATGTTTCAATGAAAATATTTTAAAGATGACGGTATAATATATATATAATTATTAAGTTCATATACATAGTTATATTACGTAACAGTTTTTTTTAATTAACTTACATGTTTAATATTATAGACAATACTTTTTATGTGGATGATTTGAATAAAAAACTATAGTAACCTCCCAAGCAAATTATTGACAAAACTTTTTTGCGCCTATAGATGAAAAAAATGTAAAAGGATCGAGATTGAATTCCTAAACAATTTTGTCTTAAAATCTTCAAGGAAGTCTCAAATCAAAGATACTTCTACTTAGAGGTTCTAGAGGCTAATATTGAATAAAATCTTGTCAAAATTAATTAATTCGTCAAAAATATTAAGTTCATTTTGAAGTTTTATTCACGGAGTATTCGATTACGTATACATACACATACACGGTTTACGCATTTTCAAATGCTTATGCAAATTATTTAAGCACTTAGATTTGTTATATAAACAAAACCTTTTTTTGTTGTTATTAATTTATTATTCCTTAATATGACATCAAGGAATTCTGACGGTGTTGTAATTGCCCATCCAAGGTATAACAAAGACCTTGTATGCGCGCGACGTCCAACGGTTCGTCTTCCAGCTAAACAATATCGCTTGACCATGCTTAGATTGTTTACTATTAAAATGTAAATTTAATATTTTATATAAATGTAGCTTTTGCCTTTGCTTCGTACGCGTGGAATTAAGAATCAAAAATATATATTTTTATTTGTTGCGGAGACAGTTGAGAATTAAATACAAATAAAATGGACTTGGTACGGGTAGATCAGCTACGCTTTATGATCGTATACCATCGAAGCATCATCATCGCTAACAGAAAGCCAACAAGAATATAGCGCACTCGGTCTTTTTTTCTCTATTGTTAATATTTTCTGAGATATAGTTAGTTAAAAACACCTAATTTTGGTTTTCGTAAAATATCTTAATAATTTTTGAAAATACGAAAAAAATGTCATAATTAAAGTTGGAGAACATATAAAAAAATGGGACGTTATGTCCTCTACAAAAGGTCTTTGCTGTTTTAACGTAAAATTCACCGTTCCCGAGATATTTGCAAAAAGACGTTTGTCTTTCGCCGGTCATTCTCAGGGCTGGGTGCTTCTTTTCCGAACTGGTGGTGGTTTCTAGTTTGACTATCAATAAGCAAGTGTAAAGCTTCAATGTTGAATAAAGTATTTTGATTTTAATTTGATTTATCAAGATGGTGGCTAACGGTCGAAGTCTGGTATGACAAAAACTCGTTTTATACTTAGGGGACATGTTAGAGGTAACATAATCCAATCAAAAAATCGAGTAGCGGGATTTTAAGCGGAACGAATGTCTACGTGTACATGCTTACCACAGTAATGGCCGAATTTTTTTTTGCTATTGTACTGAAATATGATATGAAAATACAATTATTAGTATTATAAGCTTAAATGCGGATTGCCCAACATCGGGATGGTGGGCGTTCTATGGAGGCTTTCGTCCAGCAGGGGACGGCAAAAGGCTGAAAAGAAAATCCTCAAATATTATGCTATAGGAAAATTTCTTTAGAAAAATAATGTCTTGAGGTTATAATGCAAATGTTATTTTTATAAAAAAAATAATTATTATATTATGCCATTGGAAAAGCCACTTAGTAATAGGTCACCTTTTTGTACACTGTTATTATTTGTAATTTCTATTTAACTTTGTGTGTCCTTCTATTCTTTTCTATTTGATTCTATTGTTTCATTTGTTTTCGAATTCTGTTTTCGACAAAACTAAATATTGTTTTATTATTATTGTATATAAATAGTTGAAATCTATTGAGATCAGCAGATTTATAAAGACAATTATATAAAGAGCCATCTATGGTTTTTTTAAAGTAATAACTATACAGGACGGCTTACTTATCTGTTCATATGAAAAGTGCGACTCTAGTTTCCTTAAAATCTGTCATTTTAGCATTAATTTAATTAAATAACGTGAGATCCGGGCAATATTAAATTTAAATCAATCGGAATAAGATGTTTTCCTGCGGTAAAATGGGGCCTATATTTTAAGTTACATCTAGCAATACATCGGTGAAAACTGCAAATTTCATGCAATAGTTTTTGCGTGATGCGGGTACAAACATACAGACAGATAGACAGACAAAAATTCTAAAATCTGTTGTTTTGGCTTCTGTTGCTCTAATAAAGAACCTCATATTAGTTTTTTTAGTTATTTTTCAATATCTACAATGCACAGATATCGGCATGTTACAATTTTGTTGTAAGTATAGGTGGTAGGAGATGACTTAATTTTACCTCTTTTTAAGGTTTTATCACCACCAGTCTTAGACAGCATACTCGCCGTTAAGAACGAGCCTGGTCGTATATGTTACATTCCTTGAGCGAATAAAATTAATTCTCAACATTTGCCTCCAGCCAAGATATGTAAATTTTATTTCAAACTGCTAGCGGATTGTTATGTTTTGTTGACTTAGAAATTTTTAAAACACGATTAATTAAAAATAATTGTAGAAAAGTAGACAGCATTCGTCGAAGTGCAATTTAAGACCATTATTAATTGGTTAGGTTCTTTTTTTTATAGAATAGGCAAGCGGACGAGCTTATGGGCCATTAGACATTGGCAATGTAAGAAATGTCAACCATCGCTTACATAGCCAATGGGCCATCAGCCTTGGGATCTAAGATTTTATGTCCCTTGTGCCTGGAATTATACTGGCTCACTCATCCTTCAAACCGGAACACAACAATACCAAGTACTGCTGTTTTGCGGTAGAATATCTGATGAGTTGTTACTTACCCAGACGAGCTTGCACAAATCCCAATAAGAAAACCAAACCAAACCAGTAATAAAATTGTTAATCATATAAGGTTTTCACACAATGAGTTTTCAAAATAATAGATTATGCTTTCAGTCTAAAAATGACCCTCAAAATAATTTAAAAATCTTAAGAAATTATTTTACGTCATTCTATAATTATGACATTTGTATACGCTTGAGAATTCCAGCAACAATTATTTCGCCATTGTTGTTTATGTACGAATATCTTTGTGTAGACCAACAAAACAAATTAAACTTTATAAAACACATTGTATCAAAAATACGGTCCATTTAGTTAATAACAAATACTGCATTACTTAAAACTTACAATAAATCTGATTAAGGAATTTTGTCTGCACATTTCTATTGTAAGAACCCAAGTACAATGAGAGAAACTAGTATATATAACGTGTGCAGTATCATAATAACATAACAGACACATTGGAAGTTTTAAAATGTTGTTTCCGGTCAAACATAACAGTTATTTACCGATTACATGTTAAACTACAATACTATAAATACATAGTAGAAAAACATATTCAACTTGTTGCTATAAATAATCTAACAAGCCAAATATTAAGCATCAGAATACTATTATTAGTATTTTATTTATTATTAGTAGTAATGATCACAAACCCAATAGGACGCTTGCGAATCAAAAGTTATAAAAGTATATTAAAAGTATTAGGTATATATTCTCTATCTAAATATGTATGTCTTCAGCTATGTCGTAAGTTAATGTCGCTTGGCGGATAAACAATAAAAAAATGGCGGGAATCCATTTTAATTTTAATTATCCTTTATTTAAAATGTCATCCATTTAATCAAATATAGTATCAAAACCAGCCAGATACAAACAGCAGAATGAAGAGATTTTACCGCAGAAAAACTTTTCCCCGACCTTATAAGCAATTATATAAAGACGAAAATTCCTTGTTGGTATTTGAGCGCAAAATACTAAGGCTCATCTTCGGACCTGTGGTAGAAAATGAGAGATGGCGTACGCGTTATACAACGAGCTATAGCAAATGTACGATGAGCCTAACGTCATTAAGACCATAAAGATCGGACGCCTACGATGGGCAGGGCACGTAGTGCGAATGGACGAGGCCAGAGTACCCAAACGCCTCCTGGAAGGCCGGCTGGAGGGTCGCAGAAGTAGAGGCAGGCCCAAGCTCAGATGGTTAGACGGCGTCGAAAGCCATAAGTAGATCGGACTGGAGATATTTACTGGACCAGGCTAAGGCTCACCCGCGGCTGTAACGCCTCAGATGATGATGATGATGATGATTATAAGCAATTAAATTATCTATGGCTTAATTGACTCTACTGAGTGAGATCTACGAAATTGTTTCTAGGTGGCAATCATTCAGCGGTATAGTTTGCTATCTGAATTGTAATGCAAAATGAAACAATATAGATTCTTTATTCTTTTTTATTTCAATTTATATTCTTGAAATTGATCTCATATTAAATAGGAACTCATTTAGGATTCACTAGGATTTATTGTTGCTAATGTTTTGATATAGTTGGCTGTTAGCTAGTGAGGCTGTTAATCTTATTGACAAACCCCTTCATAATAATAATAATAAATATCTTGATTGCACACTTAAAAAAAAATTGAAAAAAAAAATTAAGACTATGAATACAAAAAAATAGCATGCAAGGGGCGGTCGTATGACTGAAGTAGTGATCTACATATCGACACATAAATATAAATACATTTATAATATATTCATACTATATATATATATATATATATATATATATATTCATACTTATACAATAATATAAATATTGTATTCAGCTGCTGGTCACATTTATAACATTACAGTAGACAGAATGAAATATAAAGGAAGTACAACGAAGAGTAGTAGAAATTGAAGAGTAGGCTTAGCTGTGACAGAGTTCGTATATAATTTGAAATCGCATAAAAGCACACTTAACTTATTATCACTCTGAGAGCGAAGATTAAGTTGGAGAGTTGAATCTGAACCAAGAAAAGTAAAGCGTTCCTTTAGATAGGGAGGAAAGAACATGTAAGTTGCGACGATCTTGGAAGATAATGGATTGTCGCGAATATCTTAAGGCTAATTTCAGAAACCTTTGGTCGCTAGGTAAAGGCAATATCCATTTAAACTCCTAGATTTTTAATAACATTCCTACAAGGCAAAGTTATCCATCAATAATAAAATCAGTTTATACAGAAGTTTTAAATTTTTTTCTTAATTTAATTTTCTTGACATATATAGAGGTATGTATTTTTTGTAATTTACTAAGTCATTATATATATTTGTAATACCTAAATATTCCGTAATGAAAGCGCAATATAAAAATGATATTTAATAATAAAATATTTCGATTTTATTAAGATAACAACAAAAACTATAAATATACCTTATTCGACCACATCCGCATATTTGATTGTTTTTTAATATCTCGTTGTGATCATCTAAAAAGCAATATTAACAATGAGCGTGAACATTATACTATTTTTTTTAACCTGTCAGACCGACGCAGTTTGCGATTTAACACTTCGCCGCCCAAAGTAAAATAATCTGTTAGTACTATTTTTACTTAATATAATTCTTTTACTAGTCTAATATAATTTTAAAGTCACTTTTCTTTCGATTAGAGTCACGTCTTATATTTATTTCTGATCAAAATTGGTATGTCTTACGATTAAGTCTGGATTTGACGGGTACGGGACTCTTAAAATCGAAAATAAATATTCCGTTAATAATTTAAGTACTTAGGTGCTTACTCAATAACATTCAACTAACATAATCAGTAAATATAATCATGTATACATATATACTTTTGTGTAACTCGTATGTATGAAGTAAGATAAGCTATTTTAAGCCTCTATAGGAATAATGTAACAGTAAATAGACTCAAATTAATAATAGTCATCACAAAAATCACGGTCGTTACGACCGCACAAAGGTGGTTCGGTAAATAATAATATAAGCGAGTCAAGTTCAATGTCACGATGAGTTGTTTAGTGGTTACAGTCCATGCCACTGCGAACACGAACTCCATCCGAGTGCTTTGTACGTAATAGAGTTATTATTGTAACGCAAACGAAACAACAATAAAAATAGCAATTCCATCTTCAGTCACGATGCCTCACTTACTGTCATTGTGATCTGTTTTCTAGATTTTGTCTCGCAAGAACAATTGTTTATTATCCACTTAAACAAACATTTTCCTCATATCCGACCTATATTACAACGTTCGATCTTTGAAGTGTTTCAGTTCAACTTTTACAAGTTACAGTAATCATTAAGTGTTCCATAAAGATAATAACTGACAGTGTTTATACAACGCGCAAGTTGCATTCGATGTTTATCTAAAAAATTGAACAGTAATATTGAATAATTATTATCAATTGCAGAGGAAATAAACGCAATTTATCGAATTTAATTAAAACATTATTGTTTTGTTGAACGGTTTGTTGCTTAAGATAATAATAATGTTGAATAGTTTATAATATTTAAGGTTTTTTTTCGCAAATGAATCACATATACTCTATACATGATTATACAGATAACCATTCATGTATCTGTATGTATCTGCTACGGCTAAGTATTTTCCCGAACTTAAAGCTTATGAAAATATAATTAATAAATCAATTATTGTATTTCATCAGTTTATTAAATAAAATGTTTTTTTTTTAAATGTTGTAATAATAAATTTATTTAATTTCTTTACAGAAATTTTACAAAATAACGTAATATTTTTGTCATCAATTAAATAATTCGAAAACTGGTGTTTTCAATAGGAAACCTGTTCTCGGGGAGGAGTATTCTGTTCAGTTTAGATATAAGAACGAATATCATAATGTATTAAGTATTAATTATTATAATAGGATAAGGCTCTTGAATATCACGTATCTTTTTGAAAAAATCATACACGTGCGCGGATTTTAAAATATGCTTAAAACAAGTTTTGTTCAGTTTATTTAACTTTTTTATTATTCTATTACATATCAATTTTGTATAATCAACAGACTAAGAATAACTAAGTGTTTAAAATAAAGAACGCTTTAAATTTTTGCATAATAAATTATTGAAATAGAAGTTACGGTTACCAAATCTCTCTGCTAGGTCCAATACCGGCGCTTAGTTTTATTCTAAATTCGGACTTACCTACACGTTTCTCTTAAATTGCTTTTTATTTTACATTTAACCGTGAAAAGCGCTGTTCAATCTCGTCGCTATTATAGTGTCATATTATTGAAGTTAGCAAATTAATCTTGCCAACTATACGATTACTAAGTAAATAAACTTTCGGGCGTAACTTTTCTTTATATATTATTATAATCATTTTGTGCTTACGTTTTGGTATATCATGTGTAAATAACAGTAAAAAACGTTTTTCTGCATACAGTTGTGTGAGAAATAATAAGGTGATTTCGTTCAAATGACTAATTTTGAGCTGGATGATCTTAGTAAGGTTATTTAAGATTTTGTACCTTAACGTTAGTCTTCGATCTATATAATTTTAACTAAAATAAATGTATCTTAACAACTTCTCGTGAATATTAAAGTACTTAATAATGTGAATATTTTTTTATATTGGAAGGTTCGAAGCAAAATGTAGTGATAAAAATAGTGTAATAAAAATTAATAGATTGAATCCTTGTATTCTGAATTTGTGAGTCGAGATGACTTCATCACATCGTAACCGGGTTTGCAGATCGCTTCTTAGTCAATATGGTAATTAAATTTTATATTTATACTTTAATTATAAATTCAATTCAAAAATGACAATAATATATATTGATGGTAATATTTAAATGGGCAGATTTCAACTAATCAGTATTTAAGAAATTGGGATCTTAATCCCGAAGTCTTTTTAATTTGGCACACAGGTCATTTTTATCTAATTGTTGTCCGTGTTTTTTCACTTTCTTGAGATCATGTTAAAACCATACACAACCGGTAGTAGTTGGTCTATTTGTTGATCTCCCTTGCTAAATGAATATTATATAAAAATAAACTTCACAAGGAAATAAAATGTCATACATATTCAATTTCATCTTATCAAATATACGATATATATTGTTGTTTGATTATAAGCTGAATAACTTTTAAAAAACTCGAATATTTTAAAAGTAAATTATGTACTGGCACTTGTTTATATTGTTCAAATTTTGTATACATAAAATACATTATAAAATAATCATTACCTATCAGTTGTTCATTATATAATAGCTCATATTCATAAAATATGTTAAAAACATATTTTTTTCAGAAGTGATCCGTAAATTTTTGATTATAAATATTATAAATGACACCTAACTATGATCGGCACGAAGTCTATGTTTACACTGTAGGTATATAAAGTAATCATATATAGAATTATGACGTTCTTCAAATTTTCTTGTATAAAGAATTTAAAATTGCTTTATAATTTGAAAAGAAAACGTTTCCAAACTAAAAACACATTATATTATATAAAAAATACAGTTTTGATTTTAATAGTCTTTGAGATAGTTTGATCGATTACCACTATAGATGTGTCAACTATGTGTATTACATATATACATTTTGGCATATGTATTTTGTACATATTGTTTTATCGGAGAAGATTTTTATGTTATCCATTTATGTAAGTATGTGGCTAACTTGTCGCTAGATGGCATAACAATCCTTCATGTTCTATATCGTTTATCTGAACGCTATAACAATTGGTACACACGTACATATACACATATAGGCAGGATAACTTCTGCTGGGTTTTGCTGGTTCAATGTAATATATCTATGTATGCCTATTTTCTTATTGTTTCAGATCCATTCCTTTTGGACATTTATAAGTCTGAAATGGGGTACGGGGTAGATAGATTTTTTTTATTATCATACTGTCTGGCCTGCTGCTGGTCGGGTCTTGGAGCCAAAGGTAATCTTAGGATTGTTAAGCAATGGTCGGAGATGAACTTTGCATTTCCCAGCGAGGAGGCTCGACAGAGTGCTTTGGCAAATCGCTACTACGTACCTGGAAATTCGGTTCCTATTGACGTCGATGTTCATCATAGGAAAGGTAATTAAAATAATCTAAAGTACAATTAAAGTCAAACAGCTTTGCTTACGAAATATAGTTAGTAAGTATTCATTAATATATATCTAGACTATTACGGTAAATGTTATGCATATAACATAATGAACTTGTTTATTTTTCATATAATCGATTTCAAAGACTATAGTATCAACAAAATGTATCATAAATTGGAAGAATCCCTGTAGTTAAGTGCCTTTGCATGATTTATAGTTTACCTGTTTTTCATAATGTGTGCAATAAATAATAAATAAATCAGATTAGCATTGGAAACAGTAATATTACATTTATCCTTATTAGAAATATATAAAGAATACTTACTCTTAATACGTAGTTGGAGTTAGTTCTCTAAGGACAAACAACGGTTAGTAAAGCCGTGCAAAATTTACATTATATTCTATAGATTTTGCTCTTGTAATAGATATTACAATAAGTGAAGTCATTTTTAATTAATTACATAGGTCTATTCAATCTTATATCGATTAAGTTTTTTATTAGCAATACTAAACTATCAAATTTTCTTCTTATTCAAGGACCAGCCAAGTCTCGGATATTTGTGACGATACCGAGGTTCGATGAAGGTCGTCCGGTGACTTTGGGGACTGTTGACGAGGAAGGACTGGTCAGCGGCTACCCAGACTATACTTGGCATGATAACCAGGGAAATAACTGTGATGGATTGACGTCCGTGTTTAGAGTTGCTGTGAGTTAAACTGCCTATGCCTGTATATTATCAAGGATAGAAACTAAGAAACCAAATATTACAAAAGAACTATTAAAACTATTGTTCTAATATTAATGAGGTCATTATGATATTGCGGTAATTTGCACAACTCGACCTTTTTCATAATTTTATCATATTTCCTGTCGTAATATTCATTGAGAGTTTATTCCGCATTATTCGGTGTGCATCATGCTACGTCATACGCTGTTATTATACTTCATATCCTTACGATTCGAATTCTATTATTTTTCTGGATTGGGCTTCTGGTAACATTTGTCACAACCTTTAGATAAAGAAAAGATATTTAAATATTAATGGAATTATCAAATTAAAAACGCGTTGTATTTAATTAACATTCATATAATAATATATTTATAATAATTGAATACTTTGAATATTCCATGTCACATAATAACGTTAAGATTTTTATTATTCTGTATATAATAAAAACCCATTCTAAGGCATCTTGACATCTTAATGGAAAACTTATTTGTTTGTGATTATCAGAATACCCAATTCAAATTTTTTACCACGTCACGGCTGTCGCAAAAGCTTAAGAAAAATGAATGGGTTGAGTTCACGAAATTGATTGCTTTTCTATGGCTTATACTCATATATGACCATATTTATTGCTACTGAGTGAAGTTGAAAATTAAGGGAGAGTGACGTCAAAAAATAATAATGAAATTCTTAAAAATATATTCTCAAAGAAGACTAGCCATCTGAGCAGGATATATTTCACAAGTGTGTGCGCAAATACAATATACATATATATATATATATATATATATATATATATATATATATATATATATATATATATATATATATATATATATTTCCCAATATTTCCCAAGACTCATAATCTGATGGGACAGCAAGTTAGACACAACCAGGAAGAGGTATACTAATAACCAATAAGCATGTTATTGGCTCATCCCAGGCTTGAACCCAGGACCTCAGGGGTTGCGACCTTATAAAATAACTACTAGACCACAAGTGACAGTGAATGTTATAGCTCCTTAAACTGTGTGATGATATACAGTAAGTCAGGACATTGCCTTATTATATAGATTACAATTTGTAACAAGAACATTGAACTTGGATAAACACGTGTATGAGTGCATCAAGTGTTTTTATTGATACAAAAACTTGCCTCATTTTGACTTTACGTATATCATCAATCAATCAGAACTATATGTATTTCTAAGAAATCTAATAATGTAAATATTATTTTGAGTTATTATTTTTAATCATGTCTTTTAGACATGTGTCTACTTGACTATTGGAAACATAATATTAAATATTTATACATATTAGACTATATTTCGTTTCGCATCTACAGAGCGCCTATGATATTTAGGTTAGCTTACATAAAGTTGTATTATAAAAACTATATTTTGTAATATCAAAGCTAAAATGTATAAAAAAAAACACCTAAAGAAATGAAAAAATACCTACAGAGCTGTACGTTTCATTTACAGATTGACAAATGCAATCGACTGTGGGCGATGGATACAGGGAAAATTGGAGAAAAAGCTATTTGTCCCCCTCAATTACTAGCATTTGACTTAAACACAGACCAGCTAATTTACCGACATCGACCAAACCCTTCAAGTTACATCGCAACGTCCTTGTTCATAACTCCAGTGAGTATTATGAGCCTATATTTTTATTTTGAAAGTTGGAAAACTTCTTATTTTCAAAAATCAATTGTTTTCCATAATATCATCTAATTACAACACATAAAAATATACATTATCAATTTTGAAAAACAAATTTATTGTGTATATCATTTTAACAAATTAATTTATTTTTTAATTAAAATAACTCAAAACTAGTTCCTATAACAAGTATTTTTTTAATAGTTTTGATGATCAAAACTTGAATCGTAATGTAACTTAATTAACAAGAGTTGTATCTTGTTAAGTTAGGAATATTTAATAACTTGTTCAGTGAAATACGATTGATATTTTTGTATAATATACGTTTCTAACATCGGACAGGTTGTGGACGTTCGAGGCCAAGATCCAAATGACTGTTCAAATACCTTCGTGTATGTGGCAGACGTATCCGGGTTTGGTTTGTTAGTGGTCGATGTTATCAACGACCGCTCCTGGAGAGTCACTCACCGATTAATGTATCCGTATCCTTCACATGGAACCTTTACGATTGATGGTAAATACAATTATAAAAAATATATTTAGTAATTAATGACAACGCATGTATCTTTAAATATCACTGAATTCCGTATATGAGAAATATAACCGTAACAGCCTGTGAATGTCCCACTGCTGGGCTAAAGGCCTACTCTCCTCTTTTTGAGGAGAAGGTTTGGAGCTTATTCCACCACGCTGCTCCAATGCGGGTTGGTGGAATACACATGTGGCAGAATTTCAGTGAAATTAGACAGATTGAGCCGAGATGGCCCAGTGGTAAGACCGCGTGAATCTTAACCGATGATCGTGGGTTCAAACCCGGGCAAGCACCACTGAATTTTCATGTGCTTAATTTGTGATTATAATTCATCTTGTGCTTTACGGTGAAGTTAAACATCGTGAGGAAACCTGCATGAGAAATATAGCATCGGCTAACTTCAACAATAACAGAAATTTGTACTAATATCAGTAAAAATAATCCATAAAAATAGGAAAAAATGTTGTATAATTATTATAGACATGAGCTATGAAATAATTATAACCTACCTTTGTTTTTAATAGAAATGTTATTGCTAATATAAAGCTTATAAAAATATTTGTCACTTTAGATACGCATACCATGTATGTATAATATACACTCTTTTTCGTCTTATTAATTTTTGTTATTTTATTTTCAAAAGGGGAAAGCTTCGACCTCATGGATGGAATATTAGGTATGGCACTGTCTCCATACATGGGTCATGACCGTTACTTGTACTTCCATGCGTTAGCTTCCACCACGGAGAACGTGGTACGCACCAGCGTGCTCAGAAATGACTCCTTTATTGCAGACTCTAACGCAAATCCTTACTCCATAAACGTAAGTACAGTTTTATAAATTATTTATCTTATTGTAAAAACACCAAGCTTGAATTCAGTTTCGTAAATATGCAGTGAAGTTTTTGTATCTTTGTGAAGTAATATTCATTAAAAATAGTTGTATAAATAAAATTCGTTACTTGTAACTAAATTACTAAAATATTGACTCAAAATTTACAGGCATTTCCCGAAGAGCGTCCAAACCAATCAGCAGCGGAAGCTATGGACAGCAACGGTATTTTATACTTTGGACTAATGGAACCTCCCGGTATCTGGTGCTGGAATTCAGGTACAGACTTCTCTACACGCAATTTCCACCAAATCGCAATCAACAAAGAAACTTTACAGTTCTCTAGTGGCTTAAAAGTTGTCAAAAATCTTAAAGGCGAAGAAGAACTATGGGTATTAACATCTAGTTTCCAAAGAGTGATGACAGGATCTATTAGTTCAGACAGAATCAACTTTAGGATACACGCTGAAAAAATTCCGCTTTTGTTAGACAACTCAGCATGCAGATCACCTTCAAAGAGCGACTATATTGGTAAACATGCCGATCGGATATCACCTCAAATAAAAAAATATATGTATAAATATGGTGCTGTATCTTTCCTATAAAGTGTATGCAACGCCAGAATAATTAGAGTTATTTATGTGGTATAATGGCCATAATAATTATTAGTTGTTTGTTATAAGTATATAAATTATTTTAATGTATTAATGTTTTTTATTTATAGTGTTCTAAGTGATATCGTCAACGTAACAACTATAAATAAAATTAACACTTCACTAGACAAAGATAACGAAACATTTGCACCCACTGCCAAGATTAATTAAAGTCGTACGATATTATATGTCATTAAACTGATTGCTTTATAATATCGGTATACATTTGGATCTTCCTAGCAATACTCAAATCGATATGCTTATCTTCAACTCCAACAATTACGCCTCCGATGATATCTGGATCTACCTTTTCTGTTAGTTGAATATTTTTCCCTTTAACAAATTTTTTTAGTGCATCCATTAGTGCTTTGCGTGAACCCTCATCAAGGGGCTTAGCAGTGATCACTTCACATAAAGCCTCCTTTCTATGAGCAACCATAACGGCTAAGAACATTCTGATAATGCGCTTCAACGATTTTAAACGACCATTTTCGGCAACGACAACTAAGAAATTCACAGCTGCAGAAGGCATTCCTGTGGAATATTTATCTATTTCATCATTGCATAAATATAGTTAATATACAGTTATAATTACTATTTCCCTATACATAAGTATTAATTAATTAGTATGTAACCTGTTGTTTCCCCCACTCCTTTCAACAACTTTGCTTTTTCTGTAGCAGAAATCATGCTTGTTTCTAGGAATTCGCTTACTTTAGGTTTAACCAGTTCTTTTTCCAAGCCACGAATATGTTTTTCTACTTCATCTATTTGTTTTAATTTGATTGAAGCGCTGTACAGCGCAGATACATACCGACCTTCTACACCTTTAATTTTAATGATTTAGAAGATAGATAAAATGTAATATTATTATAGAATATAAAAGTAATATTATTTATACTTACCAAAAACCGGTATAGGTGTTTTTATAGACTTTGCATGTGTACACATAGACCTTATTGCTATATTTAACATTCTTTCGAAGAATGTGTTTTTTATATTTTTTTATTCTATGTATTTACTATATGCGTATATATTTTTAACGATTGTAAATTTCAAACAATTTGAGTGACATTTAGCTTTAATTTAGAAACTAACAAATGACATTTGTAGAAAAAGAAACTAAAAGTTCATAAAATAGGTATCAATATCGTTAAAACTTAATATTCTATTGTTATATAATTGAATACGCTCATTGAATTTCAAAAAGGAATATAAAAAAAACATGAAAGAAAAATTGAATGAGATTAGTAATAATTTAAATTAAGTTTGTATATTATTTCTTAAGCACTATTTAGTTCTTACACAAGAACTTCGTATTGAAACGCTTGATCAGTTTCCAGCAGTGCTCGTACATACATTACAAGAGAGCCCAGAGCCATTGCTGACGTTAAGGAGTTGCAGGAACCCCCTACGGATGACGCGGCTTTTTTTACGCGATACTCTTCCTGCAGATATAAATAATGTTATTTTATATTACAAGAAAGTGTGAATGATTTACTATTTTAAAATAAATTGATAAGCTACCTCTCTATCTTTTGGCGGTGGTGACGATGCAGGCCCTACAAAACCGGTAAGTTTTAAAAACGGCTGACGGTCATCTGCGTAACATCCCTTAGGTTCTTGCCATGATATTACTTTATTCATCCATCGAGGCTTTATAAACTCTCCGTAGCCTTGTGATGCACATAATAATACTGAAATGAACATAAATGCAATTTTATAAAGCGGTAACTTTTGTTTATTAATTTATTTTAGACAGGACAGTATATAGTTTATTTTTAACTTGTTAAAAATACATTATTTTAAGAAAAGAACAAGTAGAATATTTTTTTAGGTAATTTATATAGTAATTTTATTAAAATAAAATATGAAAAGTTAATTCTCCTTTAAGCTCTATATTTTTTACTTTTATATGTAAAAAATAAAGCTTAACGCAAATACATAGCGTTATAATTTAAAATTATTATAATATTTATTTTATTAATGTAAAAAATATAACTATTAGTATATAACTTTTCTTATACACTCATTGTAGTCTTGCAGCAAGTCGAGGTGAGTAGAAAGTCATAATATTATAAAATGTTCACTGTTCATGTTTAAAAAAAATCTATTTTAATTATATAAATGTTTTTAAATTATGAACATTTTTTTAAATATAACTAAGTGAATTAACTTACTTTGTTGCATAAACAATGTTCTTGTGCCAGGCGGATGATCCCAAGCCTCCAAAGACTTTGTCTCTTTATAAATTTGGATACAGAGCTTATAAATTAATGCTGAGAGATCAACACCTTCCATGCAATCAAAGAGACGAGACAAAATCATTGCTCGAACTCGGCTGGTTTGTTGAAAGGCGAGTCCAGATCCCTGCATCACTTGTGTTTGACATTCCGGGGATAGCTCGCAAGTTCCATCAGCTTGTGTCGTCTGCGTTTCCATTGCAGATATCAGCAGTTGCATCATACATGCGTCTGAAATTAACAAACGAATAGGTAATTGAAAAAGTATTAGAGTTTTACGGTACCTACATAAACGCACTTTGTGCAAGGTTATTTGGGTATGTACCACCCACTTATCACACGTTTTATCACCAATCTGCAGTAATTAATATTTTTTTGTTTTAGGTTTTAGGGTGTGTGAACCAGTGTAAGTACAGGTACAGGGAACATAAAATCTTAGTTGTCAAGGTACGTAAGAACAACATGGATGCGGTGTGGTGTTGTGCCTCACAACACAACACCTCATCCTTGTCATGGACATGCTGGTAGTACCAAGCAAAAAAGTGCCTGAACAAAGCAGACCTAAAACTAAATGGTGGCTGTTGAATGGACCAAAACAGCATGAATTCTGTAAAGTCGTAGCTAGCTCCAAGTTAAGCACAGAAACAGAGGAATCAGTCGATAGTCAATGGTCTAGGATCCAGTCAACAGTAAACACCATTGGAAAACAGGTGCTTGGCACTTCGAAGGGAGGCCGCGTCATCGACAAGAAGACGTGGTGGTGGAACGGCTCAGTACAGGAGGCAGTTCGAGAGAAAAAGACACAGTTTAAGAAGTAGCAAGAGACCAAATCTCCTAAAGACCGAGACGCGTATAAAGCAGTTAAATGTGCCACCAAACGAGCAGTTGCCAAAGCCCGTTACCAGACGCTGTCACCTCTGTATGACACGCTCGAGACAAACGAGGGCCAAAAGACTATCTTCCGTTTGGCAAAGGCTCGGGAGAAAGCGACACAAGACATAACAAAATGTCTTTGTGTCAAAGACTCTAATGGCACTTTGGTTTGCGATGCAATTAAGGTGAAGGAGAGGCGGCGCGGCTATTTTAACGTGTTGCTTAACACACAACACGCTAATGTGTCTCCTCCAGAACTGCCTCCTAATCTCGGACTTGTTGCACCGGTAATACCTGACGAGGTACTCAAATGTCTTCGTACAATGAAGAACCGAAAAGCCGTAGCCGTAGACTTGCCGATTGAAGCGTGGAAAGCGATGGGTTCTTATGGTGTGAACCTACTTACTGACCTTTTTAACCGAATACTTACTAGCCGGAAGATGCCCAACTCTTGGAGATTGAGTATCATTACTCCAGTATATAAAGCCAAAGGTAGTGTACAGGACTACGAAAGCTACCGCGGTATTAAGGTTATGTGCCACACCATGAAACTCTTCGAACGCGTAATCGATTCAAGGCTTCGGCAAGAATGTACCGTCTCGGAATGTCTCGCCCAGGCTGTGGAACCATAGACCCCATCTTTACCCTAAGAATACTGACCGAAGCCCACAGAGAAAAGAAGAAGCCGCTGTACATGGCGTTTCTAGATCTGCAGAAGGCATTTGACTGCGTCCCACGCCAAATTATCTGGTGGGCTTTGAAGATGAAGAATGTGCCACAAATCTATATTGACATTATCCGAGACGTACCATCATTCGGAATCAATAGTAAGGACCGCCGTTGGCGACACACACCCTTTCCCGATCACAGTAGGTGTCCACCAAGGCTCGGCCTTGAGTCCTTTTCTGTGTAGTGCTTGACGTTGTCACAGCGAGAGCCTATGAGCCGTCTCCCTGGCTCATGATGTATGCTGATGACATTGCACTTGTAGATGAGGACAAGCAGGTATTGGAGCAAAAGGTGAACCAGTGGAAGGGTGTACTAGCGAGGGGTGGTCTGATGCTAAATGTTGCGAAGACCGAGTATATGGCCTGTGGCAGTACGGACCCCGAACCCATAAAGATAGGCGGAGAATTCGTTATCAAGACGGAAAAGTTTAAATACCTCGGGTCCGTACTGCACGAGTCTGGTACGATCGACCACGACGTCAGAGCTCGAATAAACGCAGCTTGGGTTTGGCCCGGCGGGAAGTCACCGGGTTAATCTGTGATCGCAGTATACCGGTGAAATTAAAGGGCCTTTTGTACAAGTGCATCATCCAACCAGTCTTATTGTACGGCAGCGAGACGTGGCCAGCTCTCGAGAGACATATTCAGCAACTTCACGTCGCGGAAATGAAGATGCTACGGTGGATGTGTGGTGTTACGCGACTAGATCGTATTCGTAACGAGCACATCCGTGGTAGCCTTGGCGAGTGCGATGTAGCGGATAAGTTGCAGGAAAGCCGTCTCCGTTAATTTGGCCACATTAGCCGCAGACCGCCAGACTATGTTGGGAACCGATGCCTGGACTTTGTTGTCGAAGGCCCCAGATCCCGCGGCAGGCCCAAAAAGCGCTGGCTCGATGTTGTGAGGGACGATTTAAGAGAGTACGATCTCACTAAGGACGACGCTTTGGATCGGGCAAAGTGGAGGCAAAGATGTAGCAAAGCGGACCCTGGCATAACTAGGCCGGGAAAACGCTAGGAAGAAGAAGAAGTCAAGGTACGTAAGAACTGGTTTATATTTCTTAAAGTGGCAATGTCTAGGTAGCAACCATTTACGATCAGGTGGCCCATTTGCCAGTTTGCTTACTTATTTTAAACAAATATAATAATAGATGTCACAGCTAAAATGTAATGTTTGTTTAGAACTGTGTCAAGGTGCTTTCACCATTTTTTATAAAGCAAACTTCGTACAACGCCACATTGTGGTTAATTGTTGAACTAGAAAACGGCCTTCAGATATTGAACCGTGTCAGGGCTTACAATGGAAACATCGAATGCCTAATTTTTACATTTCTTAATATTAACAACAATAGGTAGTAGGTAAAAGAAAGATTTGATTGATTCTTTATTAAAAATACAATCAATGTTTACTAAGATAATTACGGTACGTACCTATTTTTGACAGCATGACATCATTGGAAATTACTGCTGATGTTATAATCTAATTTGTTTTATGTAAAAAAAGGTAAATTCGTTGGATTTCTGACATAAAAATAATGTAATGTGTAACTATGACAGCGAATTTTTAATTTCGTAAAATTGAAGAATGTCTGCCCTACATAACTAGGTTAGGTTTTTTATAATTTGCTTTACATATTTTCACGCGTCCAAAATTATTAATTGCATGTAAGATATTTATATACACATATATAGCTTGTATTATCGATCGCAACATAGATATAATGTCAAAGGCATATATAAATGTTAAAACATCAGTAACTCGAACTGAAGTTTGAGTGAGACGCAAAAATATTTGAGTTATAGAAGTTGTGTTTATAACTTGGAAGAGTTTTAGGTAATTATTTGACTTTCGGAAATTTAGATTCTATCCTACCTGTTTTCTGCTTTAAGGTTTCGAGTTATTTATTCACACAGTCGTATACTTCTAAGGAAGTATCGTGTGCTTTAAGCTGATACGCTCTTTAATTTTTTCTTTTTTATTACAAAACAGAAACTTTAAATTTAAATTATATAATAATCTTTAAATTTAAAGTTACAATAAAGTGCACTCTCTTCTCTAAATTGAGAAATTTTGATTTAAAGGGGATTTTACCTCATTTTTCGATTATTGTTTTCACTCGCATGTCCCGGCAAAAAATATGATATAAACCGTTTTGATTTAGAAAGGAAAGAAAGTGTATTTTTAAATTTTTAGCGGGCGAATAAGCGATAGTCATAGTAGTTTCATGTATATAACATTTTTATACCGTGTTGCTATTATTGCGTTATTGCCTTCATAAATTCGTTACGGGCATATCTCTTTAATTAGTATTAATTAGTATTATTATTTTAATTTCTGATTAATGCAAAATTGCGTATACATTTTTCTGAAATATGAAATAGATTTATGAAACCAGGCCGAATATTACTTAGATTAAATAATATTTATTATTGTATTATTATTATAGAATTGAAAAAAAAACTATGGATGATATGCTTTTTTATACTAATGGCCAAACGGACCAATTATGATATAAATATATATTATGTGTTTGTTATATCACCAACCAATTCAACGATTAAAAAGTAATAAAATGGAAATTATATATATTTAACTTGAAATATCTTTTTTTTTTTGTTAACATTTGTATTAATCTCGCACTGCTTCCAGTCCGTTAATAGTAGGTACTTGTCAGAAGCCGCCAAGCGAACGAAAAAATCATACAAAGTTTCAAATCGTATAAAAATTTAACATAATCAAAATGAACAACAACAAGTATAATTTTATTATATAATAACTTAACATTACCTGCTGCTTTTCTGCTAGGCATTTTCGTTTTGGCTTCTAGAACATATTGTTCGAAATTGAAACGAAATGGCTTCTGAGTGCCCATCGTACCAATTGTGATTGGTTCCAAAAGCGACGAAAACACGTCGATGTTTTCAAAAATAGCTTTGGCCACTAAAAAGAAAAAAAATATATATAAAGGATTAGATTTTAAGTTCATTTTTTTTAAATGGATATAGTTAACCGGTTAGGCAATAGGTATTTATATTACGGTCATAGATACTATAAATAGTCTATTAAGACACCCTTTAAATAGATATGACGACAAAAGCTTAGTAATCACAATGAATCCATATATACTTTTGAAATTGATAATGATTAACATCGTTTGATGAGTTTTGAAATTGTCATTAAAATTTCACTTATTAATCATTTTAATTAACTGTTTTTGTTTCTGAAACGATAAAATAATAGAAGTTTTATTCTCCATGACTGGGAAATCGTTACAAAATAATAAAAGGGTTACAAATTAATAAATAATTAACTATGGTCCCTAACGTGACCCTAATATGGACTCTACATGAGTTGACAAATTAGGCTCGGAAAAGAAAGCTATAGTTCCTCCAAGAGAATCGGAATTGCGAATTCTGCTAGCATTTTTGCCATCGGAATACGAACGCGATCATGATTTTGTACAGTGTAGCTATTTTTTTTTTTTTTCGTAGTCCACAAACTACTTTGTGGACTACGAAAAAGCCTTCGATACCATTGAGACCTGGGCTGTTCTGGAATCCATGCAGAGGTGCCTGATTGACTATCGGTATATCCAGGTGTTGAAGTGTTTGTACGAAGCCGCAACCATGACCGTCCAAGTACAAGATCAGAGCACAAGACCAATCCAATTGCATCGTGGGCATCCATTGCGGGGTAAGACAGGGGGATGTAATCTCCCCGAAACTTTTTACCAATGCATTGGAGGACGTCTTCAAAACGCTCGATTGGAACGGACGCGGCATTAATATCAATGGCCAACACATTACACATCTGCGATTTGCCGACGACATTGTCATCATGGCGGAGACTCTGCAGGATTTGGAAGAGATGCTATACAACCTGAGCGATTCTTCGAGACGAGTAGGTCTCGGGATGAACATTGAAAAGACCAAAATTATGGCAAACAATCATGTATCCCCGGGACCAGTGGTCGTAAATGGCTCTCCACTTGAAGTTGTGCAGGAATATGTCTACCTGGGCCAAACTATACAACTTGGCCGGCACAACTTTGAGAAGGAGGCTAAAAGAAAAATACGTTTGGGCTGGGCGGCATTCGGGAAGTTGCGACATATTTTTGAATCGTCGATCCCACAGTCGCTTAAGACCAGGGTCTTTAATCAGTGCGTCCTACCTGTAATGACTTACGGTGCCGAAACGTGGACACTCACCGTAGGACTGGTCCACAAATTTAAGGTCGCTCAGCGAGCGATTGAACGCGCGATGCTTGGGGTTTCTCTGGGCGATAGAATCCGAAATGAGGACATTCGCCACAGAACTAAAGTCACCGACATCGCGCGTTAATTCTACGCGCGTAGAATTAGCTCGCTGAAGTGGAAGTGGGCTGGTCATGTCTCCAGGCGCATTGATGGCCGATGGAGCCGACACGTATTAGAGTGGAGACCACGCTTAGGCAAACGTAGTGTAGACCTGTGACAAGATGGAGCGACGATTTAAAAAAGTTGGCAGGTACGGGATGGATGCGGACTGCTCAAGATCGGGATGGTTGACGTTCTATGGGGGAGGCTTTCGTCCAGACAGTTCAAAAGGCTGAATAAAAAAAAGTAATTAAAAAGTGTTATCGGAATAAGTTATATATAAACTTTTAAATACTAAAAACACACATACAAGCGCCATATTAAAAATACACGAAATTAATCGATTGCAAAGATATGGAAAACTCAATCGAAGTTTTACCGCAAGTATGAAACGTAATAAGAGAGAAACTCTAACAAAAAGTTTGCTTATGTTTTTATGTTACGGAAATTAGTTTACAATTATTATTTATTACCTTTAATTGGAAACACGTATGCTGCAAACTTATAATTAAGCGCTTTACTTAAAATTATACTCGAATCGTTCTTTATTTCTGATTATATTAACGTAAGTAGCTTACGTCACTAGAAATTCTTCCGGCAAGCATTGTATTGTTACAACGTTAAACGTTTATTTCGCCGAGTTTAAAATCAAAGTTTGATAATAAGAACTGGTTCCAAATTCACTGAGTTCTCACGGTAGTAATAGTAATCTTAATATTAGAGCAGGGTTTGTTTAAATATGTTATTTGAAATTTCTTCCGAGTATAAGTGAATACATGTATTTATATATTATACAATTGTATATATCGTTATGTAGCAACAGCAAACACCTAAGCAGTAATTTTATAGATAATAAGATATTTAAATGAACGCAAGAGAAAAACAACCTGGTACGTGCCTTTAGACCAGTCATTACATTATATGTATTTCAAAATATATGCGAACAGAGGTCTCAAGTTTTCTAAGTTTCACACAATACATTTTCACTTACTGCTATATAAATGAGCTAGACCACTTCGCTTTCTGCATTAGTAATAATAATATTTGATTATATCGGATAATGCACAATCGTGAATTGAAATTGACCATTATTTTCATCTGTACTAAGGTAGCACAGGTGGGTAGTATCCGGTAGCATCCGCAAGCGGTTTTTAGTGGGTATTCCGATGTTTGGGGTGCATTTAGCGCCTTGGACACCAGCGAGCTCTACATACTCCTTCTCACAGTTCTCGTGGGTGAAAAGCGTAATGCGACCAGTCTTAAAAAATGTACAGGTGAGTAACTAGTGCATTTATAATATAATTTTGGTATAAATAGTTATACAGTATTCAATTTAATTGTATCACAGTATTTCTTCCTTCCTTCATTTCCTACTTTTAGTAAAGTAACTTGTTTTTTATAAGAATATTAATAGGCTAGTCAATGAGTGATTTGGGAGTAATAAATACTTTTTTCTCCTTCCTTGCATTTTATACCTTTTTTCTTAATATTAACTGAGTGAACTATAATATCTTAATATTGATTTTTAATCTTGCAGACAAGTAAGGTAGAGTTGTACTGACGCGGAAGCAATAATTTTTATTTTTCTCCAAGTTCGTAAATAGAAATAACCTTGACGCGAACAATAGATTGAATTGCAAACTTTAGAACTATTTTACATTTAAGTGTGAATAACATAAAATGTGAAAGTGCATTTGTGTTCACCGTATCACACCACGACTGCTTGACCATTAATCACGAATTTGACATTTAAAACACAAATCAGGCCACGGTTTTATCCCATGACCTACCATAATATCATGATCGCTAAAATTGATAATAAAAAGAAGAAAACTGTAACATTAGGAATGTTACAGTTAAATATAAAACGTTTCTAGCTCGTAACTATAACAGACCAGACAGGAAGACAACTGGATCAGTGCGTGAGTCGCATGTGGTTACGAAAGCCTGCCGAATAAATGTAGACTTCGTATTTCATGTCTTACCAACTTAAAAGTTATTTACGTAACATCGATTAAAGGATATGGTAATAGAAGCGAGTCACGTTTATTTGTTACTTAAAAGGAGAATGAAAAGAAACCTAACAAGTGAGATAACTAACCAGTCAATTTTGTAAATACTACTGTTATAAGGAGCCGATAAGCGAATCACGTGTTTTCGCTTATTTTATTTTAAAGATTACGGATTAGAGCGCGTGTAAATATCATCAAGCTTCATTTGTTTTTGTTGTATTTCATCTCATACTCGTTGGTGAAGAAAAAAAAACGTAAAGAAATTTATAAAATTATACCATATCGGTATGGCACCAAACAGCATTCTTGCCTCAACAGCATGGTAAAATAAGCTGTAATTTTTCCTTATGAGTAGACAAAATCAGCCCAACTGTGGGACTTATACAGGCTGTGTCTTTACTCAAACGAAATATTGCAATTAAAAACGATTTGGCTTTTAGACGCACAATATCACAGACGATTTGTTTTTATATAAAATTTTACGTTACAATAAATAAATACCGAATACCAAGATTTTTAAGTAAATTCACATCTGTATTCATACTTTAATTACTGTACATGATTATTATAATGTACTCATAGTATGTACCTATAAAAAAAGATTTTATATTAATTGTATATTTTCTTAACCCTATTTGTATTAATTAAATCTTTCTGACTGCAGGCTTCCTTAATGTTGAATTATGTAAAGAGAAAGCTGACAAACATTTATGCCTATGATTAATGATTATGCCTTTATTATAGAAACTAGAAGTAATCTTTGTTGAAATTATTATTGAGCTTAATACAACTGATCTAGAAAGAATCTTTGTTTTGTCACTGTGGGTCAACAATTTATAAACATACTGCAATATTAACCACAAATTGATAGTATTTATTTTTATAATTTCGTTTGTTTTTTTTTTTTTTTTAAGTTAGGTTTCATAATAAACAATAAAATTATAACGGTCCAATTTAAAAGCCGCCTATCGGAGAAACAATAAAATTATAATTGAGTTTTATCAATTTAGGTCAATTTGTTTTCATATAAAAGTATATATCCGTATAATAAAACAGCTACCTGACCCTTTATAAACATTCTTAATTAATGAATTTACTTAATTTATATATATAAAAATAAATATAATTTAATAATAAATATATATTATTAATAATAAAAATATATCATAAAGCATATTGGTCTGAAGATAGCTTTAATTATGATTAACATAAATGAAATTAAAAAAAAAAACTGTAATGAATAGATAAAGAATAATTAGATCCCAAGTCATAAATGTAATTTTCTGAGTTGTTTTTTTTTTTAATTACCATTGAATTAGTCCAATCTCTTTTTACACGAATCATTATTAAGATTTCGCTTTCAGTTATATTTTGAGAGGCATAAATAATTAGCCGATATAAATCTTATTGCAGAGGATTTGATTGTTAATGTACGCTTTAACGTAAATTGTTGTTTTAATGCGTATTGTGTAATGTGAATAATAAAATCTCTTACACTAAGTGAATCTAGTTTTCGAAAGTCTCATGGAAACAAAACATTGAATATGGTAGAATATAAATGAGTCAAGCTATAGAACAGATGTAACTGTAGTCAAGTCCGTGTACATGATGTAATGTCGGTAAATAGAGACATAAATAAATACCGCGACCAATTAATCGGTATGGCTTCGATTCGAAAGATTTTTTATTTAACTTTAAAAAAACCGGAACAGTCGCGTTAGACTGACGGCAAAGATATTCTGTTCGCTAGTCGAAACTTATTTAACTTCAATATTCTGGTTTTGTTACAATGATAACATAGATAAAAGTGTAAATCATGTGAACGATTTATATCGTTATATCTATGTTGAGCAAACAAATAAATATAAATGAATAAACTTTAATTAATCAATACAATAAGACGTAAGCATAATAATACTTAAATTGAAGTAAATCGTTTATTTTAAATATATTAAATCTGTGATTTGTCCGTGTTTACTGCCGCGCTTAGAAAGGTCCATTTAAATTAATCCTTAAATTAACATTAAATCCTTTAATAAACATTACTTGAAAATTTTAAAATTTATCGTAGATAAAGCAACTACACAGATAAAATGACGCTATTTAATATTTAAATGCGTTGAAACTTATTTTTTAAAAGTTTCCGTTCGTGGCTTCACCCACGCGTGAATTGGAGGATCAGGTATTAGGACAAACCTAACTAGCTATTTTCATTAAATAAAATATAGCAATTGCAACTTATTTAAATTATAATTAATTATTAGGTAACACTTAGGAACCCAGACGTTAAGCGTTTCCGAAAGCGACAATTTGCGTTAAATTGCTTAGAACAAAAATTAATTAGTAAAAATTACTTAGAATTTAACAATAACAAAAAGATCACAACTAAACCATTAAACATAAGATATTTTTATATATTTAAACTTCATTCGTCTGAAATCAATATACAGATTACATAAAAAAATATAAACGCATGGCAATCCTGATCTATACCAGCTTTATTGATTCTGAGAAAGAAACTCTCCTCTATTCAAAACACATCAATCTCGTTCCGTTTCATAATACATGCACAGAGCAAGCGCTAATCGAGTAATATAATAATGATACGCTCACGATATTACCCTCGTAAGGTAAATGTAGAGCGGTATTATAGTTATTTTAAAGGTTATCTAGATACTCAAGCACGAAATATACGTACCATATTCATAGTCTTTGCTGCGATATACTAATGTTGTGAAATCGGTACTGTTCCAAATACGATCCATTCTCCTCGAAATATTCTGCAAATTTTCTTTTAACTTGTCCGGTACCGATTTGTCCAGCTCGTTTATTGTATACTCGAGTTGACCTACAAAGTATCGCATGTATTCTATTAAATCATGTGAAAAATATTTGTGTTAATAAAAAATAATTGGATGCTAATGTACATAATAAAATAGCCAATGTATGCTCCACCGCTGGGCTAAGGATTTCTTTCCTTTGGGAGGATAATGCTTGGTGCTTAATCCACCATGCTATTCAAATTGGTAAATTGGTTATTTAACTAAAATCCTTAGAACCAATAAAATTTAAGAGTATTTATTTAAACATAACGTCATAACCTATATACAAATACAAATTAAGTCAATCATTGACCGACTACCATTGCCCAACCTAAACTGTAACTTAAAGAGACTTCAAATTTGTTAACGACCTTTGTTTCGTAAATTAGAGGCGCACTTAGAAAGGACTTTGCGAAATATTATTTTTAAGAGGGACTCTGCACCTCTTCAATCTTAACCTTCATCCAATTGACCCTTTCAAAATATATTTTTAAGACATCAGTTATAGCAGGTAATGTTTATTTTCGGAAGAAGATAAACTTGTTCAATATTCCTACTGTGATATATATGAAGCCTTAAAACGTAATAAATTATTGAGAAAACACGAACCTCATCTTTTAAATTATTTTAGAATCTAGTAAGTATATTCAATAATTTTATTTTTATGAATGTTATATAACAATAAAATAATATAATAATAATAAAAAATATTTGAACGTTACCTAGTCATAACATAGCCGTTCTTACCTCTTGCCATTCTGAGCGCAATATACCATTCCGGATCCTTGGACATTTGTGTCTCATAATGCTCTAGTAGTTTGTCTAACGTTATAGATATTCTATACACTTTAGGAACATTATAAATAAAGTCTTGAGTATCGAAATATGGATATATTGCAAAAATAGCACCAAACGAAGTTAACAAGACAAGGCACTTCCCATACATTTTGTGGACTGGACTAATAACGCTTGGGTTACAATAAACGTTGTAAAACATTTTTAGGCTACATGTTAGCAATTGATTGGTAGTTCGGCCTATAAACTTTCCATCGTATACGCAGCACAATTAGGCGAAGCTGAAGTAACAAAACGAGAAAGTAGCTCGTATAAAGTTGTTACGTATACGCTGGTAGTCTTTGTAAGTTTTTGTTATGTTATATCATGTCAAAAACTTTAAGAATATATCACTTTTATTTAAAAAATAGATGAAATACTATACGTTATACATAAACTAAATAAGTTTATATAATTTCAAATGACTATAAATTAAACACAAAATTAGTTATCGCTCATACGTGAATTTTAAATTGATGTGAATATAAAAAATACGGTAGAGCATTTAAATGTAAAATAAATATATTTTATAGTAATATTTCGACTAAACCAGTGTACTTAGAAACACAGATGCAATCTATCCCCTCCTCTCCAATCCGATACGACGATAATGTGACACGACTTAAGGACAATTAGGCGCATGACCATTGACTTTCCGTATAGGTATACTAATAAATGAGACGATTTTTTATATAATGCCTAACTGAAAAAGCAACTAAGCTTACAACAACAACAGCTAACAACTATATACTATACTCTATATTGCGTTTCGGGGAATATTATACTTATACATATAATATAATTATGCGCCTCGCAGTATCATCCGCTTTAAATTTAGACTATTGCTAAATTTACTGCGATGACGATACGTGACAAGCGTTCGTGTGCTTGTACTTTATTTGTAACTCAAGTCTGCTAATATTTATTTCTTAAAAGATTTTTTTTATATATGTATACATATAATATTTTACTGCGACATTAAAAGCTAGAAGACAAAAAATTTCGATATATTTTAAAATTTATTCTATGCACGTTAGCTCAGGTACTCATTAACTTATTATGTTAACGATTCATAATTTTTTTTTTTTAGTTACCAAAACATTTATCTCAAATCAGTGCAAAAAAATATTGTAATAAAATATTTCACGCTTACTAAGATATTTCGTAACATGTTACATTTGAATAAAAACTATTTTTAGTCTAACATTCACCTACTGGTGTTTGAACAATGATTATACTTTTGACTTTGACTGCCGAACAGTTTTTATATATAAAATAAAATGATATTTTGTCACACTTAACCGGTGAAAAAAATTTGTTTACTTCTTAAGCGGTCTCATCGTAAAACTCAATTATATATATATATATATATATAGATAGTCAGTATTTTTTGCATTATTTGTATTTTATTAATATCTACTAATCAAAGAATTATTAATAATGATTTCCGACCTGGGTAATGAAATTAAGTTACGAAATCATTTAATTATTCATTTGGCCAAAATCTCACATATTATATGTTTAATAAGCTTTTACCTATATAATTACCAGTTATTATTGCGGAATAACGTTACTTAATGTTATTAAACTCATTGCATGTTTAAAAGTATGTACAATTATAAATAATATACTTACAAGCTACTCACTATTATAAGACATGCAAAAAAATTCACCTATTTGAACTTATTTCAGCGTGTCCAAAACAATTTTATCGTGAGGTAAATAACTAAGTCCATTGTGTTTTTATGGTTGCAACGATACTTGAAAATGATAATTAATTATTAAATTAAAACGAATATAATTTTTTTCTTCTCTAATGCTTTGGATAGCTAATACTAAATGATTTCAATAGGAACAACTATCTTTTCTATTTTAGTGCGATCTAAGATACCATCATTTTATTTTTTAAGTCATTTTATATTGAGTCACTGTTCATACTGGATGGGATTTTAATCCGAACATCAATACTTTTCATTGGTGAGTGCTATTCTGTAAGAACTCACTTCGTTCCTCACCCTCGAACTGTTGAAAATCGACTTATGGTGATATACTATTTTAATGCGTGTATTCTTAAAATGTTATAATTATTATGGTCAATGTCGAATATCACTTTCTGATATTTCACGACCGATTTCTGTGGTGAGTTTCGAGTTCTTTCTTACAGAATAGGCCTAACGTAAGGTCCAGTAGTTTCCAGTTTAATAGATGAGTGTAATCAAATCAAAGACGCAATAAATTTTAAATCTTAGATCGAATGATTGATTGTCAAATGTCAATTGTTAAATATCAATTGATAGCTTATACTTAATTTTAATTATAAATAATTCTTAACCAAAAAAGTTTTAAAATAATTTTATAACCGTCATTGTGCTAATTTGCCGTTAAGATATACATATTTTTCCTTACAATGTCTTATAAGTTATATTTTCTTGCTTTATTGATAGTTCCTAAAACTGATGTAATCTGGTTTTGTGATTACGTCAGAGAAAACCATGTTAGGCCACTGAAAGCACATATTAACGACTTACTTACAAAAAATATCGACAATTATTAAATTTGTATTAAAGAAAGTTGTATAGTGGCGTTTCTGTGTAATTTCCGGCTTAAGAAACTTATGTTTTTTGTTCTAATACTTGACATCACAATGAAGAATAGTTCATATTTCTAAAAGTGTCAATATATATATGTTTATGCTATATGGTGATTTTTGTTATTATAAAGAAAAAACTTTTCTCGCTTAAGGTTTTTAAAGCACGAAAAGATAACGTATCAATGATAAATAATAAATTCCCAATAACCAAAAATTTATAAAAACAAATGAGATTGCTTAATACAGTTACGCTCAGAATAAAAATACCCATTAAAAACTGCTGTCTTGAATGAGTTTGACATTTTAGTTATTTTTAAAAAAAGTGTCAACCACCTTAAGGTAGTTGACACTTTTTCGAAACGATGCCGAATAATTTAAAAATCATACATAATTGTAAACATACAATTTTTAAGAATTCGATTGACTAAAAAAGGTGCGTGCTTTTTATTAAGCAAAGAATATTTCACTGATTCCACAGAGGTCTATTATATTAGGTATTATGTTTTTTACACATAATGGTAATATAAGTTTCGTTTTAAATGTTGAACCTTAATTTAATGTAGAGTTATGGAGAAATTTATAATATTTTTAGTATCGTAATATTGTATATTTTAAGACTTGCTTTTGATTTCTGATGAAGATGAATTGAGCTATTCAGAAAAATTAAGAAAAAAAGAAATCCTAAGCAATATTTTCACAAACTGACAAACTTTAATATTTGTGATTTAAGGCCAATTTACAGACCCCTAAAATTAAGCATAAAAAGTTTTTTTATAGCATAAACAGCTTACGAGAAAGAGTGGTTTATATTATTAGGTCAAGGAGCAAAAACAAAATTATTACAAGATACCAGATTACGTTTCAATGTCGTATATTGTCGCTATTAAAAGTAATGTATAATTTTGCCATAAAATATTGAAAAGGAAAGCATGGCCCTGGTAATGTAAACATGATAAACTGGTTCGGAAAAATTTACAAGATCAACAAAAAAGTAGATATTAATTTAACTCTCTTTCTGCCTGCATTATACATTGCATACTAAATTTAATTCTATATGTATTGGGAATTAAATTAAAATTAAGTACATTGGAAAACATTTATTTCGTATTTATAATCTATACTATTTATAATGTATTATTAATTGATGGAATTCGTTTGTTCTAACCGCAGCATCAAGTTGCCCTAGTTGTTATAACACGTGAATCTTAACCGATAATTGCGATTTCAAACCTAGAAAATCATCACTGACTTTTCTTTAGGTTTCTTATTTTTTTTAATTCATCTTGTGTTCGATGGTAAAGGAAAACAAATTTTGCGCATTAAGCAGCAAAATAAATTTTGCGAATTTTTTAAATAAATTCCAAACCTTCTCCTCAAAACGAAGTGAGACCTTAGCCCAGGTGTAGAACATTTATATACCTAAGCTTTTTTGTAAATTTGTTATTTTTGGTTTTATTTAATTAAATAAAATATTAAATTAAAATATTTAATTAAAGTAGTGTAACGTTTTTAAAAATATTAAATAAATATTTATTATGCTAAGAAAATTTATAATTTTCAAATGTTAATATTGAAAGCAAAAATGTATTTTTTAAATTTAATTGTTACAAATTTAATTATTAAAATATTTACAACCTAAACATATTTAACATCAATTTTGCAATGAAGACACTATATACGTATGTATAACATATATATATAACAACTATGATAAGCAATTAATACAAATTAAAGGTGGAGAGATCCGTCGTTTATGAAAGGGCGACCACCACTTTGGTAACAGACTGATATTAGACCGAGAGTTGCACTCACGTTCACACGGACGATGCGAGTTAGCAATCTATTATTTTAAATAAAACTATCGCAGTATACACCGTACACTGTATGATAAAATAAGTGAATTGTTAGATTAATGGCAGTGTTAAAATATAATACGAGCAACAATGGCTGTGTCGCATCAGTGGTTCGTACAATGGTCCCCGCCTTCATTGGTCTTCGAAGATATTAGTAAGGACTTTAAAAATGTGAATCCCAGTTGGAACAATTACAAAGATGAATATGTAAACCCTTTCGAATTATCGTCCTCGAAAACCGTTGGAGGATATTATATATCGCCGACCCCCGCCTCTAAATACGAGGAAACTAATTATTTATATTTTAATAAACGACAAAATAAAGGTAAGTTCGCTGTTGAATATTATTATTATTTAATTTTATATAATATTATTAGCAATAATCATATTATTTATTTAATTTTTATTTGAATCGAAATTGTCTTAGTTTATTTAAATATATATAAGTATTAGTTGCGTTCTATTATAGTTGAACTTAAAAACTAATATAAAGTAAAAATAGTTTGATGTATGTTACATAATGGTTATAAGACTGTTTATATACATCTTATGTGTTTATTATCCGCATCATGATCACTTAAGATATAATAGATCAATATTATGTCGCGTAAAGATGAGGGTATAACGTTGTGTGTAGTTTAGTCACAGAAAAAAAGTAGACGTCTTTTTTTAAGACATAGTTACGGAATTATAAAGAGCCTTATATAAAAAAAAAACAGAAAGTAAGATTAAAAAAACTGATTAAGTCAAATCGTACGTTTATGATTTATATTTATGTTACCTAATAAAACATGGTACATAACATTAATTTCAATATATGTAGTACCAATATTACTAAGCCTTTATATAGATATAATTTTGTTATTGTAATGTTACTTCTATTCTTAAAACGCTGTACAGCATATTTAACTATGCTTTAATGGTATTATCAATTATATTTTCTCGTTTTCGCTCAAGTGAAGTGAACCGTTTTTGAAAGTGGATTTTTGTAGCATTCGTTACTCAAGTGTTAAATGAAGATGGTATCAAAAATATTACTTCAGAAATACTGTACCGTATGCGTATTCTTTTAATTGCGTAAACGGTACTACACTTAATACGAATTTTATTTTTATAACATTGCATGTATTAAGATCTATTTTCGTAAATCTAAGCATATAAAATATTTTCATAATGAACTTTGAGTACCCGTTTCATCTACTTACAGGCAGTTAATAATAAAAACGTTGGTAATTATATATTTCTTTTCATTTATATATCTGTACAAATTGACATAAAATAACTAAAATGTCGTGACGAAATCATCGTTCATGTTCATGGCCCATACAACTGTGTACGCCGTTGGTGCAATGGGCAATGGTGAAAGTTAAGGCTATTAAAACTATCGTTTTGCCACACACGGAAATATCGCCGAGTCCGGTAAAATAACAAACTCACTTGGTTGTGTCGCTTAAACGTTTCCAAGAAAAATCTTGAACAGAAATAAAAATATGTTATTATATTTAATATCTGCCTATTTTTCTTACGCAACGTTTATTAAAATAATTAGCGAAAATAAGAATTTATTCTGCAATTATTGTGTCTAGGTATTATGTGTATAAGTATAAATACAACAGATTAGCTAAAATTATTGTATCATGTAATAAAAACATTATTCAAGTTTACATAACCTTATTGTAAATCTAGCACAGCTCAAAATTGTTATGTATTTTTTAATTGATATATAAATAGCGACCATTTTCAAAGAAGAATAGTCTATGCAAGTTAGCACAAGTGCACTTCCTATATCTGTCACAAAACCATTACCGATGGGATGACAAATATAACATGACCAGAAAGAGTTCAGGCGTATGAGAAACGATCTTACGTCTTTTAACAGAAATGTTAAAACACTGCCAATTTTCATATTGCGAGCCTCTAGTAAGAATTTCTCGGCAGCTAAACCCAATAAGTATTTAATTTCTCGACCCAGGACAATAGTTACAACCATAACACAAGCTAGCCATTAACTAACGAAACAGTCAAACTACTACTACTAGTTTATATATCAGAACACCTTTGGATTGTATTTACTATTCAAAGTTTACTCATTAAATTTCGTTCATTAAACTTATGCAATACTCGCTAGAGCGTAAACTCTTTGGTTTAAATTCTTTATGAGGACAACACACTCTCGCAAAATGCATTTATTCGGAGCTTAAGTTTGCCTTTGCCGTTGAGTTTGCCTTTTCTGAATCAAACTCCTATCTATACAGAATCCTGGCTAAAATGGTTGTATTTTCTGCTTTGCGTAGTAGGTGTTGGAATGTTTGTATTTTACCTGTTTTCATATAATTAACATTTTGGTAAAAACTTAAGTCAAGTTAAAAGTTTGTTTAAAATTAGTTAATTACATAAAATCACAGGCTTACATATTTATGTAACAAGGACAGACTTAAATCCTCTTACTATTTATGAGATTAAAATGCAATAAAACTAGGCTGAAAGCAACTCATTTGGCAAATATCTATATACTAAGCTGTTTAAAAACCCAATTACTTATAATAATAATAGAATATCTATCTTTGTATATTATCGTCACTGTTTTATTGTCTACCTAGTCTCTATGCTAACAACAAAAAATCCACTTAATTGCTTAAACATACAATTTAGTTTAATACTTTTATCTCTGCGAGAGTGTACTTCAGCAAAAATACTGTTGATGACAGGCATTTCGTCTCGCAACACGGACCTTGATTGAGAAAAGTGTATCACTGTAGCCAACAAAAATTTATATTATGTAGTACAATTATTGGTTTTTAATATAAACAAACAAACAATAAAAAATGTCTAATATTTTTTAATCTCATACTATACTTATAAAAACTTTTGGTTTTTTCGGTTTCAAACCAGAAACTACTAATCGGTATGATATGGAACTTCTACCTTGTTATAGCTAATGTTTATATGTATGTTTATTGTATTATTATCATTAGCAACGTAGTCAAAGAGAAAATTGTCGGTCTGGGTGCTTTAGAAGCGGGCGTTGCCAAAACTATTACCTACCGATTAACGAAAACTATGTACATACAAGATTTTGAAAACTATCATTTTTACAAAAATAACAATATATACTTAATAGCTTATGTTTTAAAGATAATTTACAGTAACCATTTTTATTTTAATAAAAAGGGGAATAAATAATAGCTTTTCAGACCAAATAATAATATTTATAATGTTACCTTAATTTTTTTTCTTCATCTACAATAACTTTATTTTGTTAACGTGTTCATTTATTTTTATTACATATTATATTTAAATATAATTTTACGATTTTATTCTTTTACAATACATATTTTATTATTCAGAGAAAAGTGTTGTTCATCGTTAGTAGAATAGATTTTTTTAAACACCATGCACGATAGCGAGAAGTACTTGAAAGAGAAGTCTCTTTGGATCCGTTCCTCGGAAGAAACCGGGGAGAAGGCACCGGCGCCTGCTTCTTCTACCTCCGCCATAAGCGTCGCCGGGGCTAGGGGATTTTCCGTACCCAGAGAGCCCTCCTACAAATTAGAGGCAGGTTAACGGTCGGTGAGTCACGGTATCTTGCGCAAGCGTTCCCTTGACGTGGCAGGAATTATAATAAATAACAAAAATTTACTATATTGGGTTTGTCTAAAGTCACCGACTAGCCAAAAAAATATATGCATTAATTATCAATACAAACAGCTCAAGCAATTAAAATATTACTAATAAATTCTATTTTTAATTTAATTAATGATGGGCTGATTTCATTAATTTAATAGCATATTGCAAAATAAAATTACCAAGGGGACGAAGAGTTAACCAAAGTAAAAAACACCTAGGCTTCCCGAGTCCCAGAGTCTTATTTCTTATTCATCAGATGGCTGAACGGAGGCTACCACATCTTAAAGCTTTTTTGACTGATCATAGCCGATCTGTAACGCGTTTTGCAACAATATGAGGTATATGTATTATTAAACTTCAACCTCTATTACCAAATTACACATAGTTAGCAAGTCTTTTATGGGACAATGTATACGCTTTTCAAAAAATTTTCGCTTTGTGAAATTTAAAAGAATCGTTAAGGAACGCTTGTGTGCTAAAGGATATTACACAACCAATGACTTTTTAAATGATTAAAAATGACATACCTTGGGAATAAAACGATCGCCTCCAGGTTATTTTAAATAAAAATGAAAAGTTTATATAATTCGGCTATTGTTGTATATTACTTATTGTAAAGGATGAGATATTAAAAACCCGCTGAGTTTCTTTCGCCGGTTCTTCTCATATCTGAGGTGTTTATTTCCGAACCGGCGGTAGAGATATGACAATCAATAAGCAAGTGTAACGCTTTTATATTGAATAAAGATTTTTGACTTTGATATATGGAAAAAAATGTCTTTTAATTTAGCCACTAAATATAATTTAATATTAAAATAATAAAGGGGTCGCAATGCAAGCTTTATTATAGCAAAATTTGTGCGTACATATATTTGTTGTTGTGTTTTGTTCAAAAAATAATATTTAATTATTTTTTTTAAAGTACTTATGTAAAGTTTATCAGTAGTCACTTGACTAAGATTATAAAAAAGGAATTTATATATTTTGGAAGAACATAAAAAATACGTTTCAACTCTGGTCATTTACATTCTTCATTTACTCGTTATTGAATATTATTTTGATCTTTTTTTTCACACGCAATGAGACGGGACTAACGTTTTTCATCATGATGTGTTTTCCACGAAGCGTAAAATTTTCAAATGATTGATATTTTTTAAATTATACTCGTATCATTTACGAGTTGACAAACAACATTTGACATGTTTGACAATAAAATAATTGTATTACTAAAATAAGTAGTAAAATATATATATATTATTGCATAACAGTTGTTGTGGTCGTGTTGTATTTAAATAAATTGAAATGCTGTTATATGTGTGTTTTATTTTTTTATTGGGGCTAGTCATTAGTTAGCTTTGAATACACAAACAGAACATTGAAAATATATTAAATTGTACATATGCGCTTTCGATTATCCTAAATCATCAAGTCAAAACAGAAGTAATGGCAATTTCACATTTTCTAAATTTTTTGAGGCACCTAAGTCAATGTACTTTAGTTAGGTACTAGCTCTACTTTACGCAAAAGATATAAAAATGTATGTATCTTACCTATTTAGCATTTTTTTTCATTTAAATATGTTAAAGTAGATACGAAATAACGAATAAAAATTGTTACATTTTAACCGACTACCAAAAACGAGAAGTATTAATGTCTTTGGTACGATTTAAATAATATATTAAATAACTAATGTATAGCTTATTTGATTGCTAATCCCAAAGTCGATGATTTTCTGTTTTCTTCAGAAATCCACAGTATCAGTCTGCGGTACAGAAGCTTGCGGGACTTACACATCCGTGCCTAGTTATAGAGTCGGTCGTCTTGTAGGATTTTGACGGAGATTATAAATTTGAAGAAATAGAGAGTAGTGCTTGCGGCACACACTTGTTTATTTTATACGCAATAAAATTATTAATTCCCCTAACAATGGTCACCGTGGCCGAAAGCAGCTAGGACTTTTTTAACAAGGCTTTAAAGGTAAAAAAACGAATACACCACTTCAATACAGCGAACGCATTCTTATTATGAAAACAATTTATGAACAGTCAGTTATACGGAACCATTTATTATGTTATAAACTTGCAAAATTTGTAAACGTTCTCATTTTTATTATTGATTCCCTTCGAATGTTTTTATTCTCGTTTAAAATTCCGTTTAAAACGCATTATAATACTTGAACGTTTAGAAAGCGCTACCTTTGCGCGTTAATTAAATATCAGTCTTATTAAAGTGTCTATTATAACATTCACTTATTAAGTTTATTTTTAATAAATCCTATTTTGTTTTTAGAATGGTCAATAGTAAGGCAGCTTTCAGTAATATTCATTGAATATTAAAATATACGGATTAATATGCCAAATTATTTTTTTTATAATAAGAGAAAGAATCAGTTTAAAACTATATGTTGTTTTTATTTTACAGTTTTTTTAAAGAAATACCTATTTTTGCCTCTTTTCAGATAGAACGCGTTTAGCTGGCATGGCGTTATGGCTTACTATGCTGGGGCTAACGCGGTCCCAGTCTGTACCATCAGATACGGAAACTCCACCCTTCAGCACTCTGTACAAATGGAAACACCTAGATTTTGAGTTCCCTTCGGAGAGACATCGACGTTACGCTATTGCTAATGGGTAAATATTATTTTGAGAATGTACCAAATACTTATTGGCACATAAGTGCAAGTATAATTAAATCCAGTAATCTGAAAATTAGAAATATTTTATTTTAGTAATTCAAATAATTCATATTTTCCGTTACGTCATTGTCTATTGTTATTTAGTTACTTATATAAAACGTTGGTACATGCAATAAGCATGTTTTGTATTTGTTATTTCCCATTATTCACTAATATTTTCCTAAAGAACTTTTAAATGTTTTTAATAATATTTAGGTACACCCATAGTTTTACTTTCGTCTTTTTTGGTTTTCTTACAAATGTACGAAAATGTATGTATGTACTTCACATATTGCAATTTTAATTAAACTTATAGTGCGTCCATAATATTTGGGGAATGGTGGTTTTAGCGTACCTTTTAATAAATTCTTTTTTTTTTGTTCATTTGATTAACATATTAACCGAAAACATTAATACAAAATATAAATGGTGCAATTTCATAATATTTTTCCTCCATTGACAGACGAATTAAAATCAAATTTATTTAAAATTGTCGCATGTTATTCAATTATCGATAATTTTATATGCTTTTAGCGACTTTATTCCAGCGAACATACTACCTCTAGGATTAGAGGTATGGGGCTCTCGTGTTTTTGTGACAATACCAAGTTGGCGACGTGGTGTTCCAGCCACACTAGCAACCGTTCCGCGCTCTGGTGGAGTGACGTCGCCACGTCTCAAGCCTTACCCTGATTGGAGCTTCCATAGAGCATTTAGTTAGTAGTCATTTTATATATTTAAATGTTGTTTAATTTAAATATTTCGTAGATTCATATTCGTCCTTGAAACAGTTTATTAGCTATTTCAATTACATTTTATTATATTTAAAAAAAATACATCACCGCAAATGCGATTTTAAAAGTTACAGGCGGGTTTATATATTTTAATCAGGACTATTATGAGTAAAATTATTTTTTCCAGATAAAAGCAGTAACTGTTCTGGCTTAACATCAGTTTTTCGAATGAATATTGACCATTGTGGTAGACTGTGGGTGCTGGATTCAGGACAAATAGATACTCAAGATAACCCAACACAAATATGTCCACCAAGTATAATAGTTTTCGATTTGACAACTGACATGCCTATCGCCAGGTATATTATTCCTAAAAAGTATGTTCTTGAAGATTCGTTATTTTCAAACATTATCCTGGATACAAGAAGAAAAGACTGTTCTGATCTTCACGCTTATATAGCCGACACATGGCGTTTCGGACTGTTGGTATTTCGAGAAAGTGATGAAAGCTTTTGGAGATTTTCACATCATCTATTTTTCCCTGATCCTTTAGCATCTAATTATACTCTACATGGCTTAAACTTTCAATGGACCGATGGAATATTTGGTCTCGCGCTCTCTCCAGTCGACCAATTTGAAGAAAGAATATTATATTTTCATGCTATGTCAAGTTATAGAGAATTTTACGTTAAAACGTCAGTACTTCGTGATTCATCACGCGTGAACAACAGTGCAACTGAATTTTCTATGTTGGGCGAAAGTAGAGGATTATTTGGTCAAGCATCTGCATCGGCGATTGATAAACGAGGCGTAATGTTTTATGGCCTAGTGACTAGGGATACTGTCGCGTGTTGGGATACGGCGAAATCCCATCTAAAACAGAACCTTGGTGTAGTAGCAATGAATAAAGAAACATTAGTCTTTCCTAACGACATAAGAATTGACCAGGAAGAGCGTCAGAGCGTTTGGGTAATAACTAATCGGCTGCCAATGTTTCAAGAAGGCCCTTTAGATTCTGATGATTATAATTACCGTATATTGTATGCTGATACAAAAGAAGCTGTAAGGGGAACAGTTTGTAATCCTTTCTTCCAACCCTACAACAAATGGTATAAATATGTATCAAAACATTAATTGTTTTTAAGTAACACAACACTATTTTTTATGAAACTAGTCCTACTCTATTCATTATTAACACCATTATAAGAAAACCATACTTAGTCTAAGTAGAATATAAAATAATAAATATACGCGAATAATCAATCAATGTGTTTTTCTTATTTAATTAATTTTATAATATAATTATATATTTTTAATAGCAATAAATCAGACTTTATATTGCTAAAATTTATAAACAGGCGTTACTTATTTTGATCAATAAGATTATCAAAATTGCTTAACCACTGCTAGTGGCTAGAATACATGAGTCTTAAATGAAAATTACTGATTCAAACCCCGGCAGACACCATTAAATTTTCATGTGCTTATTATGTGTTTATAATACATCTCGTGTTCGGCGGTGAAAGAAAACATAGTGGTGAAACATGTTGAATATGTCAGGTAAAAATTTACCACTTGTATCTTCACCAATAAGCATTGGAGCAGTGTTGAAAAACTAGTCTTGTCCTCGAACGGTCTTGGCTCAGCAGTGATATATTTACAGGCTGCTACTTTTATCCTTACGGTACTATTATGTATTATGATAAATAATGTTTCCCTGTGTTTCATATTTCAATAACTATATAATATATTTAAATTCTCTTAAGAAGAACTTGTTGAGTTTAGAAGAAATATATTTGTTGTTGAATAAATAATTTTAAATATATTGCTAACATTGTATTATAATTAATATATTGAATTTTGTGTGACAAGTAAAACTACATTATTTGTAACATATAAGTATTTCTACATTTAAATATAAAAAAAAATTTAATGTGGAATATGTTGTAGGTTTTTTTTATAATGACAATTATTGATTTGTTTATATCTATATATAATTTACAAATAAAATTGTTAAGTTTAAAAGATTAATTAAGTAAATAATATTTAAATGAATATGTATAATTCATATTGGTATTTAGTTAAATTTATTTATTAATATAAACTACTTTGGTATTGAATATGAATTAAAATACTCTGATTCATAAAATAGTAGCTATGACCCGCAGTATACGTAATACAGATGGCAGCCTTATGTGCTATACATGAGGACTTCATATACTAAATACACAGTAAAATTTGCAACATTGGTTGACGTTTGAGATTATTGCTTTGAGAGCTATCAGCAAATATCTGTAATTTTATATTTTATAACATTTCTCAATAAATAGGTTAACTAAAGCGCTTAAATAAGTATAATATATAATATATTACATATATTCGAACCTATATAATACCCACATACAAAATTGCGACACAAATAGTTATATAAAACCGTCGTCAATAATTCGAATATGATATTCAGAAGATAAATATGAATAGACGACTAATTATATTATAACTTATTGAACTATACATAATATTATGGCCTTATAATTGTTATTTGGTAAAAATTTGTATCCCCGCATAATTTGTAAGCAATACGCGAGGATAAACTGGTTTGTGTATTGCTCTACATACATCCTTACATAACTTAATCGAGGTGTTTGCGTTTCGGTCGAGCCTCACATCATTTATTGGTACACAGCAGGAAAGACGTGATTTTGATAAACAAAAAAGAAGAATTGGTGCTGCTCTCGAAAATAAGGTAAGACTATACAATTATATTTATGAGTATTTTAATTACGTACAGTGCGAGTTATACTTATATATGAATAACCTTGTTATTCATTAATATTTATTATATGTATGTAATTAATACTAAAGCAATATTTGTTTATTTTTTATTTTTATTTTAACAGTCTGATAAATTATATTTAAAAAACCTACGCATAACTAATTTGAATGGGCAAGGCCTTACAGACTTTCCATTTTAGTTTAAACCAGCAGTTTGGCTCTAGAATTTATCCATTCTAGTATTTAAATAAATTAATTCATTCTTAAGTGTTTTTGAAAATAGTATTTCCATTAATATTTACTTTTATTATTTCGTAGCTAATAAAATAAGAAACTTAAAGTTTATATAAATACTATATAAAAATTTAACGAGACACAAAAAATAAGACCTTTTTAATATTATATACCCGATTTGCTAATCAGAACTCAAATATTCTATATCCTGTGTCCATTAGATTTAATTAATATAAATGTGTGTCATTAAATTATAGAAAACATATAAATCGCAATAAAGACAGGAATAAAATCAAGTATGTATATTATGTAATTTAGCCTAGAAGCAGAAGGAAGCAATTTCATATACGTGGTAGAAATCTGTGTCCATTTTATTGTTCACTAACCTTGCATGACATTAGTATATATCTACATACTATTATATTTTATTATTTAATTAATTTTTTTTCAGATGAGACTCAAGACAACATTTTTACTCCTGGCTCTAGCAATATGTGGTACCAGTTCTCACGCACAAAGAAATAATATAGGTACCCTGTACCGCTGGAAACAAATTGACTTCGATTTTCCAACACCTCAACATCGTGAATTTGCTATTCAGAATGGGTATTAAAAATGAATTACTTATGTCATCAGTTTATATATTTCAAGTTACTTTAATTATTTATTATAATTATGGTCTATATAAATATAATAAATATAAATAAAATTTACCTACGATTTTTTTTTTATTTCAGTCAATTCAATCAGATTAATGTTATACCCCTGGGAGTGGAACGATGGAAAAATCGCGTATTCGTAAGTACACCGAGGTGGAAGAAAGGTGTTCCAGCGACGTTATCCGCTTTGCCTGTTGCAGCCCAAGAGGAATCTCCATTGCTCTCGCCGTTCCCAAACTGGGACTGGCACAATGCAGGTACATTCATACAACTAAACACACACATACACACACGTTTGGTATTTAATTATTGTGATATTTAGTTACGATAAAATGTTTAAACTTTTAAATATGTTACGTAAATATTTTCTAATTGACGACGTTTTTTATTGTGTTAAATAACTATATTAACAAATACAATATTAGTATATGTTACATACGCATACTTTATAAACCAGTATAAAAAATATTTTGATACGATAAGTAACCTCGATTATTTAAAAAAGGTGTTAAGTAACTACTTAAGAAATATTTAAACTATTCGCTCATTACGCTCGACTAACCTGAAGTATGTGTGACCTGTAACAAGAATAAAGTTTAACAATTTACAATTCATTAATTTAAAAACATGTTTGTATTAAGAAATTAATTAAGTATTAAAGTATTTAGTTATGGAATGTTTAATAATAATACAGTAACATTTTATTTAAATTAAAAATACAACAAAAACAAAAAATTACTTACTTTTTTTAATATTTACACATTTTGTATTTTTATAGGTAACTGCACGGGATTTACATCAATATTCAGAATGAGCATTGATCACTGCGGAGTAATGTGGGCCCTTGACTCTGGTCAAGTCGAGGCCTTCGAAACACCGAGGCAGCTATGTCCACCAACACTTTTTGCTATAAGTCTGGAAACAGATACTGTTCTCGGCCGTTTTCCTATTCCAAGCGAATATGTTTTACAAAATTCTCTTATTACCAATCTCGTCGTTGACTCGAGAGACGCTCAGTGTAGAGATCTACATGTTTATATTGCCGACGCATGGCGATTTGGATTAATCGTATTTAGAGATGCTGATTCGTCATTCTGGAGGTTTAGTCATTATACGTTTTATCCAGAACCATTGCTATCAAATTACACGCTGCATGGATTAAATTATCAATGGTCAGATGGTTTATTTGGTATGTCATTGGGGCAGTACCATCTTGGTGATCGTCCTCTTTACTATCATTCCATGTCTAGTTCTCTCGAATTCTCTGTTAAAACATCCGTAATCCGAGATCCTTCACGAGTTAATAATGCTGTAGATGAATTTAAACTGCTTGGCGAGAGTCGTGGTCTGAGAGGCCAGGTTTCCGCCGCAGCCATAGACCGCAACGGCGTCATGTTCTTTAACCTTATATCACTTGACAGTATCGGGTGTTGGGACACGCGCAAAGAATACAAAAACAAAAATTTGGATATCGTAGCGCAAAATAATGAGACGATCGTGTTTCCTAACGATTTACGGATTGACCATGAAGTGCCGCAAGTTGTGTGGATTATAACGAACAGATTACCGATGTATCAATTTAATTTAATAAATCCAAATGAATATAATTACAGAATTATGTATATGGATCCAAAAACTGTTGTAGCAAATACAGTATGTCAACCATAATTTCTTACCCACCTTATATGTATATAAATATTGTAAATAAACAGTGAAATATGAAATGATGTTTTATTTCAAAATGTTACATATTTTTGTTAGGTTTGTTAATAATTACATTCATTTTATCCATATATATTTGTTTCATTCAAATTATTCCGTAGCGTCAGAATCTTTTTTCTTTTGTGAATTGGACTTTGTTGAAGATTTATCATGACTGCTACTTTTACTACGGCTAGCACTGTCAGTTGAAGAATTGTCATCATCAGACTCATTATTAATAGCTGCTTGAATCTTTATTCTATTGGTCATACTTTCACTACTCTCAGTTGACTCTATTTTCATTTTAGTTGATTCTACTTCTATGTTATCAATATTTTCTAAGTGTTTCTCATCCTTATCGAAATAATCAAAAAAATCTTCTTGGGAATGTATAAGGTTTTTACTAGTATTTTTTCTAACGTGATTTTCTTGATTAAGGCTAACGGTATCCAATGAAATTTCTTTAGTTGGTTCAAAACCTTGTGAACGCTGGCTAGAAACATTATCATTTTGTGCATTATTATTTTGAGGTCTGCTTTCAGGTGAATTAAATGACCCAAATAAATCTGATGGTTTTTTCATAAATATTTGCGGATAATCTCGCAGGTAAGATGCTACTCTACCTTTGTTACTTCCCACAAGAGGTGGCGTATCTGAATCTTCAGTGTTAATCGCGGGGCATTCAATACGCTGTGGCAAGATTGCTTGAGAATTTGAAAAAAGCTTACCAGGATCAACATTATCTTTTTTCTTGAAAACACCTATTCGTAGTAACATTAATACAAATTGTTCTAGAATGCGGTCAGTATCACGTGGTACAACTACTTCACTGCCAAACCAGTCTTCGTATGTGCCTATATCAGATATTGTTCTGTTAGGAATAACGGATAAGGGACACGGCCTATATATACCAACTGATGGAATATCTTCATTACTCGGTGAATTTTTAAATGTTTCGCTTAGTTTTACTAATGATTGGGTTATTACTCTGTCAATCGATGGGGCTCGTTCTCCATAGCTGTAGAAAATCACGATATGAACCAAATTATTTACAACAAGCTTATAACGCATTCAAAAAATTAAACCACTAACAAACTGGAAATAAGTTTTTTTCGCAATTGATCTTCACCTTGTAATGATTTAGTTCGACGTCTGCGCACAGCCAGTTCTAATCCATAGTCATAATCTTTTGTGGGCAATATTGCAGGAAATGTTTTAAACGCCGATGCCATTTTTAAATAATGATAGTAACTGAAACAATACGATACCGTAGTCGAACATTGATATCTTAAAGACTATATATTATATAATTATAATATATTTTAAAACTATGTAACTATCACAAGGTTGGTAGTGCGTATGCGTTGGAAGGGATTGTTAATATTTCTTAGTCTATGGGTATGATGACTAGATGATTTGCCAATCTATTTTTATCAATTACTACTTAACCTATTTCAAATAAAAAACTATAAAACTTCTAATGTATTTTGCGAATGCGAATTAAACGAATAGCTATTGCCTATAGAATATGCTATCCTTGAAAACAAAAATAACCAACACAATTAATAAATTTATTAATTTTTTCAATTTCAAATTTGCATTGAAACTTCAGATTTTTTATATGAAATGTGAAATGTCTTGTTATGTCGTCCGTCTTTGACTCTCTATATACAAATAACTTGCCTAAATATAAGCATCCACATATAAAACGCTGGCATAATGGAGACGAGTTTGCCGATTAGAAATTTTATACAGGGAGGTCTCGCTGGTCCAAGGAGAACGCATGTTCCAAGACCTAAGGCTAAGCTGGTCAGCTCGCAGAGGAAATTCCTTATTGCTGCAAGCAGGAGCCAAGGCAGCACCAGAGTGGGGCGTTCCTCCTGAATTAACATAATAGAAAATATGATGTTATAAATCGAATATATTTTAGGAATTAAAATAAATTTAAATAATATATTTTAGGACCTTAAAACATATGCAAGTATAATAAATAGACTTTGTAGAGAAATAATTTGCTTATTAAAGATAAGATAACACGTATGTGAGAAAGAATATTTTATAAGCAACTTATATTAAAACTGTTTATTAAAATAAACATATGTTTATTAAATATGTATGTTTATTTTGATATGAAAAAATATATTACGCTTTATAAATGTATTGGCGCAGAGCCACTGACTAATTTATTGGAATGTGATCATAATAAATAGATTGGTGCTTCAATCCGTAGTAAAATGGCCCTTTTAATGAATTGATCATAAACAGATCCAGAGAAACATCTGGGGTACATCATACATACATAAAATAGTAATTGAAATATAAATAATTAAAATATACATTTATAGTAAAAATAAATAACAAAAATAAATAACAAAAATAAATAACAATTACTATTTTAATAATCTCTCGGTCTCATATTTCGATGGGACGGCCATTCCAAACGATTGGAGAGCGATGAGACACAGGACAGCTTTACTTGACGATAAATGTTTAATATGTAAAACCAGATTACGCTGTTTAACGCTTACCAAAAATACTGGATATAGGAGGACTATATATGAGGCCAGATAGACGTACACTGTGAAGCACTCCACAAGCATTACACCAGAAATTGTCGTCCTTAGAACGCGTTGCACGTGCAGTGATAGCTCATCTGGCATTTTCATGTGCCATACCTAAAGTATATTGCGTTTGTATGTTTTGTTAAATATTTAAAGTACTTGCAATTACTTACAATACTTTAAAATACTTTTTTATAGAACAGGTAGGAGGACGAGCATATGGGCCACCTGATGGTAAGTGGTCACCAACGCCTTGGTGACCAAACAATAGACATTGTCAGTGTAAGAAATGTTACACCGCCAATGCGCCACTAAGCTTAGAAACCAAGATATTGTGTCAATTGTGCCTGTAATTATACTGCTATTACACTTCGAACCGGAACATAACAATACCAAGTACTGCTGTTTTACGGTAGAATATCTGACGAGTGGGTGGTACATACCCAGATGAGTTTGCACAAAGCCCTACCACCAGTAATATTATTCATAATTTAAGGCATCTATTTATAGCTGATGTTGAAATGCTTTATAAAGAAAGGCATAAAAAATAATAATTTAAGTATGTTACTTTTAAAAAGATAGCATTTATTATCTCAATGGCTAAGATTCGATACAGCAACAATATTTTTTTTTAAATTAAGAAGTTTCTCGTGTTTTTCATATGTGCGAAAGTTCTAACAAGCGTATGAAATATTATGCTTGTAGGAAGTGCCATTTTCGCTTCATAAAGGGCAAAGCATAAACACATGTAAGTCTGTCCAACATTGAAATGAAAAGATTTTTGCCACGGAATTTTCACCCTAATCTCAATACCGTTAAAGGTTACTTTAAAGATAACGTCACTCTAAGTTTATATCCATGAACAACAACGTCTATCAGCAGTTCAAAGTTTTACAGTAGTTTGGGCACCTGTTTAAGATTAGCGTTCACTTTGAACAGCGTGGCGTCGAAAATTGTTCTTAAAATGCCAAGAACTGTCCACAGGCATACTTCAGACTGTAGGCTCATTCCAATATATGTGAGTATGTTGATCATTATTCTATTATTTATACTATATTTTGCTAATTTATAACTATTTTCTTATATCTCATTTTCGTTTATTTTGTTTATTTATTTTTGAATTTTTAATCTCGATTTAATGTCGCCATTGTCACTCAATTGAAAGTTTGACATATATCTCTATATAAATTTTATATTCTATGGTTCTAAAGATTTTATAATGAGGTTTTAAAAACTGTACATATTTTTTTTTATTTTATTTAATGTTATCAGAACAATGAATAAAATATTCTGCCACAGTACAGATACATACATATTATTTTACATGAAATGTAAGTAGCATTTCATTACATTGCTGTGTTGTGTGAAAGAGATTGCTTAAACTAGTACTAAACAAAAAAACTAGTACTTGTGCGTTTGACTCAGATCAACCAATCACTGTTTTGCAAAGATTAACTGAAACAAATAGACAGGATAATACAGGACTCGGAAACATTAATTGTTTCGCATTTTAAATACGTGCAAAAAAGTTTGTAATTTGTATTTTTCTTAAAGCATGTGTACATATTTTATCCAGGAGTTGCTGCCGGCCATTCTCGGTAGAATCTATATTCCGAATCTTTTCTTTCTTTATTTTTATTTATTTCAAAATTGACGATTCAAACATAAAAGCGTCCTTATATAAATTATATTTTGATTTAATTTATACTTTATATACTGGTATTCCGATATATAAATTTGTAATTTAACAAAATACGGAGTAGTGCAATCCCATAAGTAACAAAGACGTTATTCTATCGCCAAACATCGACTCCAAAAAGGTTTGTTATCAATAACTGTAATTAATTTACATTGCCTTGATGAATAGTCACATTTTATTATCCATATACCTATTCTATCAGCTATTTACTAACCACATAAAGCTGCGACAGTGCAGTCGTCATCATCATGCGTCAGTATCGCGCTAAACTCGTCAGTCGCTTACGGTCAGATGATCTCCGACTTGCGAGACTACCGCGCGCTTTCGTTCCCGACTTCCCGACATACGTGCTTTTAATCCAGTGCCTTATTTACGTTTTACGTAAAAGGAGAACATTTTGTGACTCTAGTACAACAGTGTTGTGTGCATCGATTTGGTTTAGACGCTGAGGTAAATATTAATATGCAATCTTAATCACAATATCTCGGGAGCATTAATTGTTATGCCGATTAAGAAAATGTGTCCGCTACGTAGACCTTGATTTTGTTTTAGAATATGTAATGTGGGTTACGTCCTTACCTTGAGACTTGTGAGTCGTTGTGTTATTTCGGTTTTCTGTAAATACGCAGCGCTAATACCTTTTATCGTTCTGTTTTTTTTTTATTGCGAATATATTAGCTATCAATTTAATCGAATTTAACCAACTCAGTATTATTTTAACTCACGTATTAAATATACATTCGGAAATAGGAACAAACGTTTTTCATGAAAGGTAATCCAGCAAGCAGGATAGAATAAAAAACATTCGAATGAATTCTTTTTATTATAATTTCATGTTATTTGTTGAAATTAACATATTATTGAGATTTGTGTAAAACTTGATGGTGGAATTAATAACCTGTTTCTCTAATAAAACGACGTCATCTGATCCTTAAGATTATAAATACCTAACATAATATTTTTATATTCAGACTTCTCACTTATAAAGCAAATAAGTATATTGTCAGCCTCCGTTTGAACGTAACAATTGTAATAAATTGCATACATATATTGTGTATTTTATTTTTCGTAAATTTGTTATATTAAAAAAAACGTAACAATACTTTGTTACGTTTATTTTACGGTACTCCGTTCTTAAAATATCACCTATATTTACAGATGCATTAAAAATTCAGCTACTATTTTTTGTCTACCATAATAGATTAATTTAGTGTCGAAAATTACATTCAAAATAATTTTTCTAAGAATAATTTATTATATATGTTTAGATTTTAGTTGTAGTGCCTATGTAGATGAGTATCGTAAAATACCCACAAAGAACATAACACAAATCCATAGAGAATCACTAAAAACTTCTTGGAAAAGTATTAAAACGAAATAAGATACGAATAATCATTTTTTGTTAGATTTCAAAACAGAAATTAGAAATAAAAACACAACAAAGAAAAAATTCAAAAGAAAGTCAAAAGACACAACTAGAAACTCAGATTATAATCTTTTATCGAACGATTATTAAGATGATACCGATGCGTGACCAACATCCGTGCTATATGTATTTGGTTGTGGGCCGTGGAAGCATCGATGTGGGAGATCGACAGCCCACGCTTAACCGTAAAATGTTGATAAATAACTTACTAGTCACCGATATATGGTTTAAATTACCAATTACAAACTTACCTTATTATCGAATACAAATATGTACACCGTGTATTAAGACTAATGTTGTACTTAAATTTAATACAATTCCTTCTTATTCCAGCACCTGGTCGTTGTGTTTTTTTTTATTAAACATTTTTGACATATGAGTAAAATTTCAAGATCAAATTTTCTGGTTGCAATGTTTCATTTCTGTCGTGTAGAGAGTTCAACGAACTTTAATTTTGTTTTATTGTTTGTAAGATTAATTTTACATTACTATAACTTAAAAAAGGTGTAATTGATACTGTAACAACCACAATCAACATTATATTATTTAATTATATATGATAACCACTAGACACATAATATATATAGATACATTTTACATAAAACACAATTCTGAAACCGCAAAGTTGCTCTATTTTGTGCAATCGTGTCGAGGGTTGGCTTACAACGGTATTATATGCACTTCGGATTCCTTCTCGTAGATACGTGAGAACACGTCTTCCCATGTCTCCTTAAACGGTGTGTCCAGATAAGGCTGTTCAAACATCAGTAACACCTGACTGTTTATCCACGATTTCCCAAGCTTTCTAATTCTCTACTTTTATAACCTATCACGACGCCTTTTCTATGACGTGGTTATTCATTGTACACCCTCGTAATTTATAACTTATCTAAGAATATATGCATTATCACGAAACTAAAAATAATATATATTTATTATAATAATTAAAGAATTTAAAATTCAGTACAAGAAGAGCTACTATTATTTCTTTTCTAAAATTAGCTGTGTTTAAATTGGTAACATACTACAAACTATAAACTTAAAAACATTTTAGCGCTAATATCCTCGGACCCTTTTATATCCACACCAATTTACGGGAAGTTTCGAACTTATTCCACACATGTGGTACAATTTGATTCGGCTCATGCAGGATTCCTCACGATGATTTTCCTTCGCCGCCGAACACAAGACAAAATATAAATTTAAAGATATATTTATTACTATAATTTTATATGTTTATACAAAATAGTTACGTTATCAAAAAATATAACAGAATTTATATCTATTCGAATATATATGGAACTGTAATTAAACCATTTATCATCATAACTCTGGAATGGAAACAGTAAAAATTTAGACCAGTTACGAAATGCTACCTCGTTTTTATCGCAGTTTGTTTTCTAATTGGCGTATTCGTTAGATGAATTAGAGTATCTTAGAAACGAATGAAAGACTCATTGTGAGTGATAAGAGAAAAAGAACGAAAGTACTAATTTATCGGTCATTAAACTCCCAATTATATTTGTTAATTATTAGTATAGAGGTTAATGACGACAGAAGTTTTTCGCCTATTCTAGATACTATTTTTAAAGAGTACAATTCAAAGATATTTGGATAGAGATATATTCTGACTTGAACAAAATCGACGTGACGTAATAATACCCAAAAATGTTACCAGAGCTTAAATACAGAGTTTTAATGCTTATATACATTGAAAGGAGGTTGAATATTTATTTTATTTAATTATAATTATTTATTGATCATTAACTATATCATCGTTTTTATTGTCAGTGTTTCCTATAGACATAGGCATTTTAAGAAATATTAGTCACTATGTGGAATAAAATGATTACGCATACAGGTAAATTAGCTATGATTATTGTAAAATATCTAGTTTAAATTATTTAAAGTAGATTTAACTCTTTATATTTATTTATATTTTATAGGCATGGAGCGGGTTCGTTGTGCCCTTCAAATTTATTTCGAATGACTTCAAATTTTCTTCATATTATGACTCATTTCTTTTGCATATTGGATTACACATCACAACAATATTACTGTTCGAGATGATGTCATATTTGATTACTTAATATTTCTGCTAAAGTTTCAATAAACGTTTAATCAATATGTTTTAATTTGTAATACTATTTTACTTACATCTGTTTTAAAATGCTAAAAAACAACAGGAAAGGTTAAGAACATATATTTGAGATACACGTCAATGTTAAAAAAAACTATATACTTATAAGAACAACAAGAATCTTTTTGTTATTTGAATATATATGATATATATATTTTACCAAATATAATTTACCAAAACCATATATAATTTACCAAAACACATTAGTTATTAAATTAAAAAAAAAAGGTTGGTACATTTAACAAAGAATTAGCGCGTATTTTTTTGCTTTGTTACATAACCATTAGACGGGAAAAGTTTACTACCACAATTGAAAAATTGATATTAATCGAAACGGACCTCCTCAATTAATGTAGCGATTATAACTACCGGGCGGAAAGAGGGCTTTAGGCGTAATCGAACGTAACTAGTCGTCGACCTTGTTCGCTCCCCAATGTTAAGTCTCCGAGGTCCACGACCATACATGGTTTTTGCGAACATAAATAAGACATAACGTAACACGAACTGCGGAACGCTCAATGTCATTACGTTATCTGTGCAAAGGTGACGTGTCAGGAAGCATGTTCATTAAACAAAATCTATATAGGTATGCACATATTAAGAATTTTATAATACATAATTATTATTCAACCACTAGTTAAGCTATAGGCTTATAAATATTTCCATTAGAAATTATTGAGGTTTTTTTTATAATATCAAAATTTTATTTAAGTGTATATATATTAAGCCTATGAATTTGAATAGTATTGAATGATTTTATTGTAACTTAAGTTATCATTTTATGTGTTTAACCCAATGCTGTAAGGGTTTCCTCTCCATTTGAGGAGAGGGTATAGAACTTATTCAATGTTGCCCCGTAGCGGGTTGGTGGTTACAAATGTGGCAGAATTTTGTTGAAAACACATTTTATATCTTTGACGACAATAATGATGTGAAAAAATATATCATGACTTATATCAATTTGAATAGATATGGAATTATAATCAAAGGTGCCTTTTACATGACAAATGCCAAATTACGAGAGACCATAATGAGAAACGAACGGAATACCGGCCTTTTTTCCGGAACTTATACAAAATACCTTAGCAATGCACTCATGAATTTTGTGAATGCAATGTTTACATTACACATAATAGTCGAGATATTAATGAATGAATGTCACGCCTTTGGCATTACACACACGAACACACGAGCATTTGGCCGAGCAGAACGATGACGTCACACACTTGCGGTTGCGTCGGCCTTCTCGTGGTTGTATTACAAAAACAAAAAAACCGACATACGATGTCGACAACTTATGTCACTTTTACTGGGAACTTACACAGGGTCATTTTGCTTATGATGGTTTTATACCTTCGTCAGAATAATAAAAAAAAGACCAATAAATCAGACTTTATAACAACTCACACAGACTTCTAAATAGTACGTTACTATTAAATTGTAACTTTTTTTTAAGATAAGTCGCAAATACTTTTAAATGCTCTGCTTAATACATACTACATATATTTCACACGTAATAACATTATTTGTAGAGACACTGTAAATAACAAACAAGGTCAATGCTGATGAATAATGTTTACTACTCACGTGACCTTGACATAAACCATTATATGTATACACCAGAAAAGTGATATAATTAAAAAGATTTTTTTTTTTAATTTGCTATGCTATTTACAAAATCAAAATATACTTTACTCAGGCTTTTACAGGGACTTTGATCGCATCGTGAAGTAAGGTATAGTCTATAGCAATGATTCTCAACCATATGTTAATATTATTTAATAATATGATTTAAAAAGAAAAATCCTTATAACAGGAATAAATATTTAATTCCATGAAATTTGACTGGGCTCGTAATTTATTTTACGCAGTGTGTATAAGAAAGTAAATATTTTTTAATCTTATATTTTTCTTTTGTGTGCCGCCAAATTTTGAAATCATTAAGTGTGCCGTAACAAAAAAAAAGGTTGAGAATCACTGGTCTATAGACTTCCCCCAACAAATTCTTTTAATTTAACAATGTGTCACTCAGTTGCACGAATATGCATTTTAGTAATATTATTAAAAATGTAAAAGATTGTTTTCTGATCAACCATCATACATCCACGATACATGGGATCCTTAATATCTTTATTTGGAATTGACATAAAAGACAGAGGAAACGTTTACAAAAAGTATTTAATGTATATCTTTTTCATATAAAGGTATTACTAATAGAACTAACCGTTAAAAATCCCTATATTGTGGATCAATTTCTGACACTTAAACCGCATACTGATGCAAAGTTTATTCTTATGTTACTCGATACTTGTGAGACGCGTACAATTAAAGCATGCGATTACAGGATTGAATCTCTGGGAACAGCCACTTAAGATCTTAATAAACCTCTTAACTGTATATAAACTGGGTTACATAGTTTTGAATTTAAACTAGTGTCTATACTTGTGATCGAAGTTTGTTTTTTTTATAAAGTTTCATTCAATCCGTTGAATTCAATAAGAAATATTTTAAAAAAAGACGCCATCAAATTTACAATGTTCACATTTTATAAATATTAATATTATTAACGATGATTTGTTTTCAAATAAATTACATCTAAATTTGTAAATTTTCATTAAAAGGTTCATAGATGTCGATTGCATAAATGTCAGTGCCTAGATTTAGCAGGCACAATATTAAATGGTATCATGACGTAAAACTTCTAATATCCTATTGAAAACGTGTGTTTGAAAGTAAACTTTTTATTCTCTGTTCATAATGGCAATGGCATGAACAGTGCTCTGACCTTCAATGGCGAGCCAAGATTAGGCGATCGTACTCGAGCTTATTTTGCCAACATCGAATACGAGTTTTTGTTATGTTACTGAGTATAAATATATCTCTTTAGTAATGACGGACAACGTTTGCTTGAACCAAAATGTTTTTGTACTATGTATATGGACTCTTTAGATATGATAGATTATGCGTACGTGGTAGGTAGCAATGTGTACCATTTGCAGCATACTCAGAAAAAAAAAATAGAATTAGTATAACTACCGATACTATCTTTTATACTTTAATTTTGTATATAATAGGTATACCAAAACTGAATAATAATAATACAATTTTAACGATAGAGAAAGCCTAATATATAAATATGATATTTTCCTTCTTATATGCTGTGTAGGGTCGCTACAAACTTATCAAACTTTTTTTTCTGAATATAATTAACGTTCTACTTGATTAAGTTATTAATAACGTTTTGAAAAAAGTTTGTTCAATGGTATAGATCAACAAATTACATATATTATTTAGTATTTAAAACGGTAGAAGTTTTTAAATAAATACGTCTGTGACTTCGGAAATACGTGTTATGTATTAAGAACTAGCTTATTAGAAAGTTTGACAAGCATTTATTTAAAAGTGTAGAGTTTAATGGCCCACTTATGCAAAAACGCTGCTTAAAAATGTTTTGAGCTGTAATCGGAATAAAAACATATATAGGTAAATGTAGGTACATCGCTATTTTCTATTAATGTACCAAATATCAATATATCAAATAGTACACTATGCAATAACGTCATTTTTATGATTTTCATTTTTCATTCATCGTTAAGAGATAATTATGGTTTATGTATTATACATATATATAGAGTAATGTAAGAAATCCATAGATTTCTGTATAGATGTTATTTTTAAGGTCAATTATCGTTAGGCGAGAAAATTGTTGTTTAAGCTATTTTATTTAACTTCTTTTGACTGAATAGGGACCACGGCTGCCAAACTCGACGACTTCGATATAACAGTGTGCTAGTATGCGTTCAAAATAAGTTAACTCTCAATTCCCTAACTTTCATAAACTGATGGATTGGATGATATACACGACCAGTTATTAGACGCAGGACCAACGGTTTTACATGCCTTTCTAGATACGGAATTGTAACACTTCTAAATAACGAGGCATTTATAAATGTTAAAGTTGTTAAAGGTGATTTTCTACGTCAGCTGGAAAAGTCTAGATACGCACATGATCGTGAAAGTTGACTTGATAGTGTGAAATTGATAAACCTCGTCATTGCTATTTTTGAAAATATAGGACTTTTTACCGTGCAATTAATGAAATCTAGTGTAATGCTTTATTAATAAACAAATATTTAATAGAAAATATTTATCCAAAATAATGAATATCAATCGTTTACATTTCTATAAAAATATTGTAAAATTTAAAACGCCAAACCTATTTAATAGTTAAGCTATTAAATTAATTTAAACTTTAGTTTATCTCTTGTTAGTTAATAAACAGATTATATACTATGTAGCTACCATATGTGTTCATCGCCACGGTTGTCGAAATGATTATATTTTCGTTACTGATATTGCATTGGACATTGCTATTTCTGAACTAGAAAAGTTATTGAAATAACATCAGATTAATTAAAAACTTGTCTCTTAAAATAATCATAAAAAACATGTAGTTACCTACTTACAATAACAAAAAAAAAACATATATATTTTATGGCTCTGTGGTAATCAAATGACGCTAAACGATATTAATGCTTTTTACAATGAAAGATACTTGCTTCCAACCAATCTACCTTAGGTAGATTAAATAACAACTAATAGTTTATAGTACGTCGACTACAGTGGCATTAATTGGAGTACATAAGAAACGTAGCAATAACACAGGGACTATTATGGTCATCAAGTGTTGCGCAATAACCCGACAAACAAAGGCTGAATGTAATGTATGTTGTAGAACTATATACATTATACATACCGCGCCCGAAATGGAGCCACGCGCTGATTTATTAGCTAAGCGTTAACATACTTTATGGTTTGTACTGCCTTACGGATTTGTTTATGAAATCCGCTTGTATATTTTCATGCTCCGCGTTGACATGTGATCCAGTTTGTCTAAATTTTAGTACCAATTGAAATAAAAATAGTACAAAACGGTATAAGACTTACGAAACATTACAATATTTATCAACACAGTTTTATTATGGTTGTGTTTATTTACAACTAACATATTTATTTATATGAGAAGTACAATTAAAAAAAAAACCGGATTATTAATACTTATCTACTTCAAAAATTACTTGCAAGTCCTCTATAAATTGCCGATATGTAACTAATGAGTCGAGTTAAAATGTGTATTAATGGTAAAAATAATTATATTGGTATTTCATTTCCTATAGACATAAATACAATATTCGTTCAATGATACATACAGAGCTCTTTGTTATAGCGAAATGTATTCCAGACGTCCAAAATTAGTTAATGGCTGGTAAAAGGCTAGGCGTGGCGTAAAGCAATACAGTGTATATATCTGGTGGTTGATATTTACTGTAACATTAAGGCTAGGCTATCTGCAATCTAGGTCAGGCCAGGTCAATGTCAGGAAAGGCGAGGGTTATCGTGCCACTTGCGACGCCCCCATTGGAAAATAAGATATCCTTCCTGTTACAAGTCGTTTTTTTAACTAGGAATTAATAACACTATATATATAAGTACACTATTTTTTTTTTTTACCGAATACTGTATTGGAATAGTGATAAGTAAGTATAAATTATTAAAGTAAAAAAGGTTTAATATCAACGTTCATTTATTAAACATTCTCATGACGAGAGAAACGGTTATTGTTTTTACCTATAATAAAGATTATAATTCATCTCGTGCTTTTCGGTGAAGGAAAACATCGTGAGAAAATCTGCATGTGTCTAATTTCACTGAAATTCTGCCACATGAGTATTCCACCAATCCGCATTGGAGTAGCGTGATGGAATAAGCTCCAAAGCCTTCTCCTCAAAAAGGGAGAAGAGGCCTTAGCCCAGCAGTGGGACATTTACAGGCCGTTACCGTATAAAGATTATAACAGGAAACCTTTACCTCAATTTTTTTAACTATATTTATAAAGTATATAGTTAAAATATTAAAAAAAAAACTATTTTTATTTTTAAATGTAGAATTCATCTAGAAATCCCACTATTATAAAAACACGCAATTCTACATTTTAAAAGTAATAAAAAACGGTAAATCTGAAATATGCATATACTTATTATTTATTTTTGAGAATTACATACGAGCAGCTTAGATTAATTTTATTATGCCAATGAACATCTATCATATAAACGAATATAACGGTTAATAGATTATAACGATCATACCTACAAGAAAAAATCGAGATGATTTATTTTTAGTACATTTATTTTTGACGAACACGTCACATAGTGAAGTAACTTTTTATATTATATTATTCTATGTAGGTGTATTATATTAATTACAACCCTATAATAACATACTACACATATTATTTTAGTATCATCATTACGATTTATATAAACTTGAACCAATTAAATTCGGAGACTATGAAAGCAAATCATTATATTATAACGAAAAAGAAAATAATATTAACACGCCTTATCTTGAATCACAGGCAACAGAAATTTTCGCAATAGTCATCCCGAATAATGGTATTCGTTCCAGAATTAGATGCATTTACCATTCGATTATAGAGTTCATTTTTGTTACAAAATATTATACGCTCTCGCTGCCTGACCTCTATTCGATACGGGTGCGGTGTGTATCGAAGCTATTAATAATATAATTATTTAAATTATAAAACTTAAACAACGGATTCGATAATTACGCAATACTTATATCAAAGTGTGTTTAACTATTTTAATATTATAGATTACGTCATATCGTTCTTTTGTTTCCTGTTTAAATTTCATTGTTAATTTACTTATTAATTACTTAAATAATAATTACCTGGAACGAGCTTCGCTCGGCTATAATGATTGGTTATAAAAAAAATGTAACAAATTGCGTTTTTTTTTAGGAAATACACTTATAAAAAAGCAGTCATATCTAAATACACGAAATAAGTTTATATACAAATACTGCTCATGTAAAAATAATTACATATACATATAAACTACCAGATTGATTGTTAACATCGAGTTGGTCGTATACAATTTTGTCTTTGCCAAATTTTATTTAGGTTAACGACGAATCAGGATATTTAAAACTAAAACTAAAATTATCAATGCATCGAAAGCGTTGTATACGGAAATAAATATCTATATAACACAATCTATATTTTATACGCACAGTAGACAGCTTTAAATATATTTTCGTTTTAGCAAATTTAATATATCAACACATTCAACGGAGTCGTTGACAGTAACTTTTTTTAAAAAAAACTTTCCACGTGGATACTTTGTCGCGCGGCACCTCTAATGAGATTGGCGCGTGTCTTTTCAAAATAGATATTAGCTTCGAACCAGCTAAATATTAATATAATGTAACGAACATCTAACATAAGACAAGGACTACGTCATAACTTGTGTTTGCCTATTTATAGACAACTTTTTCAAACAAGTTTAATAGGGAAAACATATATCACATAATTGTGTAACATAAGAAACAAAAGAAAAATGTATACGATTCAATTCCAATCGAACTTTGACCATTCTACATCTATTCCGATCGGAACCGAACCGATATGATGTTAACATATACCGTTATGTCAAAACCAAACATAATTGTTAACTTTTATACCAATAGGCGATAATTAGATTAAACAATAGGAAAACGATTACGCTTCTATTCGATTGCGATAAAATGACAATTTGTCAGTAGAATTGATTGACGTAATTAAATTAGATTTTCAGGTAGACTAGTACTTCGAATATTGACGTAGATATGTAAATGGGATATATGGAAAAATATCGACGTTAATGCGATCGCGGTACCGCAAGTTTTGTATTATTGATTATACAAGCAGATAATGCAAATAATGCTATAATGTAATGTAATATTCTCTTTTTCAGAAACCATGAAACTGTGAAACACTTCGACGAAGTCGATGAAATACTGTCAGCTGTTATAGTTTATTGTAAACGAAAACCAAGATCAAAATGAGAAGATTACAGAAGTGCTGTTGTTGTGCGTCCACGCGGACCGGGACGATTATTACCGCTGTATTAGGGATTATTCTCTCCATCGCCACTATTATCACCGTGTGGGTTGCGAACAAGCATAATGTTTCCTACAGGACATTTATCTTCGCGGAGGACTTTGATAAAAAGTTGTCAGATATGGATAGTAAGTATCTAGCTAATTTGTATCACGGCGTACACCAATACACATACACAAATTAAATATCGCAATCATCTTTAATTGTAAATTATTGCTACAAAAATGCGATAGCAATAAATTGCAAGTTATTAACGAAGATGTGATTATGATGTAGCTTAAACAAAAATATCTTCAACCTGGCTTAGCCAGCTGTGCTGGAGATCCAAGCAAGTGCAAAGGTGTTTCGAAGGCTTGGAAGTGTAAACACTGCCAGCCTGCGAAGTCAGTCTGGACTTGTGAAAATAGCTTGACACATAAACCAATATATTTTACCCCAAGACCTCGAGTTCTTATCAGCTATCAATTTCTTATCATAAAATATAATTTGTATGCAAAAACATTATATATATGAAAACATTACATTTTATAATTTCTATTTATGTTAATAATATATAAAACACATAATTAAATTATCTTTTTTTTTCAGTACCCAGGATAATTTTAACCGTCAACTTGTGTTTCACAATTTTAATATGCTCACTACTCATCGTGGCAGTTTTAAAGGTATTGCTTATTTTTTTTAAATTATAACCTGAATTAGCTCAATGGTATAAGGGTTAATTTGGTATGTGAAAGGTTAAATCCTGACTTCTTGCACTATAATTGTCCACACTCCTAAAACAAGTTGTAAAGCTTTATTCTTAAATTAGTAATACTTTGCAAAAAGTCATTTATATATTTCAATTTATTTATATTTTTATTGAGAATAGATAGATAGCAAATGTACCACCTGATGGTAAGTGGTAACCACCGCCCATAGACATTCATTGGCACTGAAATAAATATAAACTAACTACCCTTACAACCCTTACATCGTCAATGCACCAACGAACTAACGATAAGATGTTTGATCCCTTATTTCTATAGTTATACTGACTCACTCACCCTTCAATGTGGAACACAATAATACTAAGTACTGTTTAGCGGTAGATAATAAGTACATTGCTCGCGTTCTTAAAAAAAAATCTTACATATTTCATTCACATAATTATATTACGAGTTTAATATGAACTTTGATTTTAATGCTTGTCAGACGTCATTTACGGTAAGAGACTTTTAAATAAGAACTTAATATTTTAAAATGAAACTACATTAAAAAAAAAAAAAAAAAATTTAATGATTCGTAATTTAAATTTTCAGAGACGCTCGTGGTTGATGCTACCGTGGGTGGTGCTGGGTATCGTTCTGGCGATTGGATTACTCATAAGCGTTCTCCATACTTCAATTACCTACTACCTCGATGAACAAGACCACGTCCTTTTAGCCACTTGCATCCTAATTGGCGGACTGATATATTTGTGTAAGATATTTATTATTTTTTAATATTTCTATTAACGCTACTGTATAGTTTTACGAATTGACAAACAAATATAAAAAGCATTTATAAAATAAGTATATATAAGCTAACCATGATATAATTTTATGTAACACAATTATTAATATTTCGAGCTATAGGATCTGTTAATCATTATTCATATAATTAATAGGTCTTATCAGCTCAGTTATTTGGGTTCAGTGCATTATTAACACTGAATGAAAACGATTATGCACTTTTATAACTAACTGCTTACATGACTGTTCGTGTCCTGCCACCGTAAAGATAGTTAGCGCCTTAAATACTCGATGATATTGAAATGTTATCGAAAATGATTAGTTACGCCTTTATTTTGAATTCCACCCACGGGTTGATAATTAACATGGGGAGGCTATTCCACTCTACCGAAACAGCAAGACACATCTTTATACAATATTTATTAATAATCAATACAAATAGTTAGGTACCTACTCGTTAATACAGTATATTAATTTTATTATTTATAATAAAATTTTGTGTATCCTGCCAGAAAATCGTCGAATACTATTTCAACGGATTTGAGTTTTTTTAGACTAATTGATAATAAACTTTGTAATAATATATCATGTATTTTACCATTGATCTACATTTACATTTATTTCGTTAACAAACACAAAAAGTAGACATACCGCTATGCTAAACCAATATCCGAAAATACCTACAAGGAAACACACTCAGAACTAAATTAATGGAGCGTGGGCTTGAAAGATAATAGGCATAAAATTAAATTTGGTTCATCTTATTATGTTCAAGCAACGACTGGGATATATACGAGTACATCTTCTAATTGCCTATCAGTTAATGAAACGAATTAGAAAAAGACGTAAATTAGAGTTATTTAGATGTAAATTATTGAATGTTTTATTATGAAATGATTTGTCCTATTACTAATAAATTCATTATGATTGTTTCAGGCATATACCTCTATCTATGGGCAGTTGTATTCAGCCATTATCTAGATGTTCGCGACGAAGAAGAACGGGGCCGGTACCGAAAAGCTCCTTACAAACGATAAAAAACCACCGAAATAAATTATACATTATAAACTGTTATAAAAAAGTGCCTTTATATGTCGTCAGTGATATATCAACATCTCGTCTGAGAAAAATTATGTTATAGTCATTTGAAACTTATATAAATGTTTAAAAAAATATCGATATAATGTTTGTAAGATGTTTTGTGCATATAAATCGTCGTCGTTTTAATATATAACATTAATTGCTTAATAATGAAAAGTAACTAAGGCTTCATGTAATAAGCAAAGAGGTCACTGAAAATTATCATAATATTAATCAATTGTGTGATGTACAAAAATATATAAATATCTAATGTCAACGAATGTCGAACTTTGATAATAATTTATTCTTAGTAAGTGTTCTTGTAGTTACGAAGCCTAAAACTTTATTTATCTTCAAAATATATGACACGAAACATATGTTTTATGTTCAGTATACAATTTTCGTGAATTATAATATAAAAAAATTCAATCTATAATAAAAAAACCGACTTGGTAACTAATAAATTATACAATAGAAATGTTTATTTTTGTAATATTAGTTTAAGTTACCATATTTTATAAGTTATTAAATATTTAACTTATTTTAAATAAATCAAAAAATGTATTTTTTTTAAATTAAACATTTAATTAAACTTTACTTGTCGTGTTGCTATTTATTGAAAATTAATCATTTTATACCTTGCTGATTAATTTATAGCCAGCAATATCTTCATCTGCATATTATTATCGTAATTGAAAGAAAAACGATACCTAAAAAAGTAAGTTATTCAAATATTTCACGTACAAAACCTGATGTTCCGTTATCTTTCATTATTTCTTTATATTTCATCATTTATATCGATAAGAGCTAATCATCTTGTTTAGCAGTATATTTTAGTTGGGCGTATCGACGTGACAATAATATATTTCATATTTTATTTTTTCCTTTTAGGCAAGTGGTTTATTCATTTAAACGTTATAACTCTCGGTATTTCACATTATAGTATTGTTGTAACGTGTGTTGTTGTACTAATTTAAGTAAATTATAAGTACGAAAATAGTTTAAATAAATATTTTTATTCATTACGATAAATAATAAAAACAAAATACAACAAACAGCAATATATATATGAGAACTATATAATGTGACTTAGCAAATTAGAAGTAATACTACTTTATTTCAGCTACATTCTTAAGATGGAAATTTCGTTCAAAGGAAAAAGAGTACTCGTTACCGGTGCTGGACAAGGTTAGATTTTCTTGTTAAATTTACAACGAATTTCTATTATTTATATATGTTTACACATGTACAAAAGCATGTGCAAGTTTAAGCTGACTATATATTTATTTATTAAGCCGAGATGGCCTAATTAACCGATGATAGTGGGTTCCAAACCGGTCAAGCACCACTGGATTTTCATGTGCTTAATTTGTGTTTATAATTCATCTCGTGCTTGATGGTGAATGAAAACATCGTGATGAAATCTGCATGTGTCCAGTTCACATGTGTATTCCACCAACCCGCATTGGAGCAGCGTTGTGGAATAAGGTCCAAACCTTCTTCTCAAAAAGGAGAAGAGGCCTTAGACCAGCAGTGGGGCATTCGCAGGCTGTTACTTACTTTTATTACTTAGGTACTTATACATTTTATTATATTTTCTGGATTTTGATTTCTTATAATTATGTTTTTACTCAATCTATGTTCCTATACAAAATGGTGTATATTCGTATTATTATTTGTTAACATAGGTGTGTTCAGATTACCAAATATAAAACAAATAAGCATGTTCAGATGAAGCTATGATATTATAGTACTTCCGAGTCTATTTGCAGGGCTCGCATAGTCAAAAAACCATTTCCCATTAAAGACAGTTGCAGTTGTTCTAAAAATCGTTTTTTTAGTGTAAGTATCAATCACCTACAATCTAATTATCTTTTGGACAAAAGGCGTAAACAATTTCATGTTTGTTTTGATTGTGTTTTATAGGAATAGGGCGACAGATAGCAATAGACTTATGGAGGGCTGGAGCCAAAGTAGTCGCAGTCTCAAGAACAAGATCTCATTTGGAATATCCATCAATTGAAATAGTGCATTAAGATATTACTGACTGGGAAAAAACCCGGGAAGTAATCGATAACCTGGGAAATTTTGACGCATTAGTTAACAATGCAGGTGCGGCAATACTCGAGCCATTTCTCGAATGTACTCCTATGTCTTTGACAGGTATATCCTCGAAATAATAAAATTAATGAGTTTTCAAATGATAGATAGATATATATTCATATAGTCTCATACATATTATATCTTTATTAAGAATGACCGTCCTTCTTATAACTACCACTAACCGTCCCTTTAATTTTTTAATACTTATCCTCTACCCATAGGTCTAGGTATAGTTTCTGGCATTCCTCGTTTATATTAGTGCTGTAAAATAAATATGCATTCTAAAAAGTTCTTTTTTTAGGCTCTTTAACATTAATGTTAAATCTGTCATTAACATAAGTCAGATTGTTTGCAAAAATATGTAAGAAAATAAAACTGCTGGTGCTATTGTTAATGTATCTTCGCAAGCGTCAAAGGTACCTTTGTGAAATTATACATATAACCAATGATCGATTTTGAAACCAGTTCCAAGGTAATTCCAAGTAACTCCAAGGATATGGACATTCTTATGATACCTTCCTAAATTTACACTGGTGCTGTAAGAAGTATAAAATATTTGTGAAATCCTTATTGTGCTCACAATAACACTGGCTCACTCACTCTTCAAATTGAAGTATAATTTTTTAAAGGTATAGCAAATAGTAAGTGGATGGGAGTGGTGAATAGTAAGTGGATAGTAAGTGGATGGGAGTGACGCAAATGTATAAATTACATCAACTGAGTACCCATAATCCACAAATAAATATTTGCGTAAATAATATTGACCAGTGTATATCGGGCTTCATAATATACGTAGCCAATACTAAGTAGGTAACATATGTATGTATAATTAGTAGGAACGTAAAATTAAGCGTACCTAAATTTATCTGCCGAGCCGAGATGGCCCAGTGGTAAGAACGCGTGAATCTTAACCGATGATCGTGGTTTCAAACCCGGGCAAGCACCACTGAATTTTCATGTGCTTAATTTGTGATTATAATTCATCTCGTGCTTTACGGTGAAGGAAAACATCGTGAGGAAACCTGCATGTGTCTAATTTCACTGAAATTCTGCCACATGTGTATTCCACCAACCCGCATTGGAGCAGCGTGGTGGAATAAGCTCCAAACCTTCTCCTCAAAAAAGAGGAGAGGAGGCCTTTAGCCCAGCAGTGGGACATTCACAGGCTGTTACGGTTACGGTAAATTTATCTTATTTATATAAACTTCATCAAAAATCAAACTCTTATATAGCCCTCTACTTTTAGGGCGCAATTAAAGACCTCACAATATACAGTGGAACGAAAGCAGCACTAGACGCAGTTACTCGTGCAATGGCTCTTGAACTTGGACCTTATGGTATAAGAGTGAACGCTGTGAACCCAACAGTTATTATGACAGCTATGGGTAGGCGAAGCTGGTCTGATTCAGAAAAAGCTAACGCTTTGCTATCAAAAATTCCACTAGGCAGGTAAGAGACGAAAGGATTGTTTATTTATATTTTAAACATTAAGCCATTAATAGCACAGCATTTCTAGTTCTTATTATATTGGTTAATTTGTTGCAGATTCGGAGAAGTATCGGAAGTCGCTGATGTGGTTCTTTACTTGTTAAGCGATAAAGCAAGTATGATCAATGGTGTTGAACTGCCCATCGATGGAGGATTCTTGGCAACATAATTATGTCAGTGAATTATTCTTAAAATAAAAATAAAAAAAATTATAAAAGTAATGTATTTTTTATTTGTAAGTTGATTTAAATATTTAAAAAATTGATACATATATCTAAAATATCTATGAGTTATCATAGTTACTCTCGATCCCAAGATGGACAAGAAATAATAAGACAAGACCTGAGATTGTATAAAAGTTGAAACGTTTTGTTATCCGATTTATATTAGTTCCTCGTAAAAGAAATGCTTGGTTGCTGTCTTCGTGTCTTGGTGTCTTCAAATCCACTGTAAACAGGTATCTTCTAGGCAAGCGTGCTAGATCTCATCGATCGATAGAAGCGTGCATCCTAGACCGAGTCGATGCTTTACGTCAGGCAAGTCAACGGTCAAACCCTGGCCTATAAATAATAAAAGAAAGAAAACAAAAAAACAACGCTTTATGTATATCGCGGGGCATGATTATTATTACCTCATTAGGTTCCATAACACTTGTTTCATATTAATTAATAAGTTCCTTTTATTTATTTTTACTAACCGAATAACTTATTTCAGTGAACATGTAGGTATCTACGTAAGAATTAATTATTTACAACAAGGTCTTAAGTATATACAAATACAAATTTATAATAGCTGGTGTACATATCATGACAGCGTAGAATGGTGGCAAGAATGCAACTCCCTGTGGCAAGAATGGAATGATGAATGAATGTCTCCGTTGAATCCTCTGGGCGAAAAATGAACCATCCTGATACTAGTAAAGGCACGCTAGAGCCACTCGCTTGTCTCGTGCCTCATTTTAAAAAGTATATACAAACCTATTATGTTTTTATGTTAAAGAGTGTGTAAATACTAGGTAATTTTTTTATCAGAGAATGGAAACATTGACCTGTGACATGTCATAGAGCAAACAAATAAGATACGAAATGAATATTTTATGTTACCGATAGCACCCGACAGCGCGATTCCTTTGTGATAGGTTTAAATTTTTGTGTTAGCAACTTTATACAATACACTCAACAACAACTACTGTAACCATTTTTGTAGACAACTTAAGGTATATATATATATCACAGACAATCTTGGACATAGGACGAATTGCTTAGACTATTGTAATGAAACTAACACAGTTGTGAAAAATAAAATTCAATCAAAAATTGAGTAATTGAAAACACTAAGAATAATGATCAGATTTATCCTATCATAGAGAATAATTAAAACAATTGAAACGCGTAACGAAATTCAAATTTTTAAGCTCACTCATTACTTAGTGTTACCTATTCAAAACTGTTAAAATTATCTGCATCCAAATTTTATTCAGTCGAGGTCGTGGTTTCCCTTTGAAAAATTCTCAGTAGCAGCCCTGAGTTTGTTTGAATTTAGTTTGTTTGATTGACAGTGTTAACACTCTCGTGCCTCGAAAATCACTTTTTTTTAGTGGTTCAACTTTTTGGGGTCGTGTTGGATTTATCGTCCGAATGATTAGAGAAAAGGAATAAAACGCACACCCGATTGTAAACCCTCGTATTGTAAATGATTAAAATAAACCTGTACGTAAATAAAAAAAAATATAAATATGTTTTAACGCATACTTTCAAATGACGTAGCTCGATCATGTAGCTCGCTAATATTTTAAAACTTTGTAACGAACTTATTCATAAGCACTTTGTTAATTGGCTGTACATAGGAAGATCATTCTCCTCTACGACTTACGTGTATAATCTATAGTCACAAAATTGACAGAGTAGTGACTAGTGATTACAGATATCAGAGCCTTCTGTAGGAAGTTTTTAATACTCTTTAGTCTTTGAACTCTTGACTAGAGCACTGAGCAAGAGATTACGATTAGAATTAGGTACCGACTACCGAGTAGCGGACTGTCGGTACACAATCGCCTAAAAGTGTCAAAAGTGCGAAAATTCTCTTTATTTAAAAAAAAAAAACATTGCGCCTTAAAATATTCTACATTTATAAAAAACTTATCTTCTCTAAATAACTTAACGTCTAATATCACGTCACATTATGTGGAATTAAGCTAAGTAGTGATAAAACTTGGTTACATGTATTGATCGAAGATCTTCGAATAATTCTTAATCTAATTAATTATAAACGATGGAAATCTCATTTAAAGGAAAACGTATACTTGTCACCGGTGCCGGACAAGGTTAGTAAAATGAATCAATTATATTTTATTATGAATTAATTTACTACACTAGGCGTAACATATTATTTATCATTCTAATATTGTTAAAAATCAGTATTAAATATCAAGCCGAAAGTATACGCACTAGACAATTAAAACTTTCGTTACAATTATACGTAACTACTGAATTTTAGGCATAGGCAGAGGTATAGCTGTCGAACTATGGAGAGCTGGAGCCAACATAGTTGCATTATCCAGAACAAGAAGTCACTTAGAAAGTTTACAAAGTGAATATCCATCTATAGATATTGTGGATGTAGATATTGCTGATTGGGACAAAACCAGAGAAGTGATTGAATCATTAGGACATTTTGATGCATTAGTGAACAATGCTGCTGTTGCCATTTGTGACCCATTCTTGACCTGTTCTCCTGCTGACTTTAATAAGTATGTTTTACTTCCAATTAATTGAATGAATTAGATATTATATGAGTGAGTTATCATGCTACACTAACATCAGTAACTTATGTAAGATTAGTTATGTTAATTATAAAATATGAGGAATCAGAAATTTAATAAACTTATTCACATTCAATATAATAAACAGCTCCAGTTAATTTTTTTATAATTTCAGGACATTTGATGTCAATGTAAAAGCTGTGTTAAATGTAAGCCAAGTAATTGCTAGAAAAATGATTGAAAAGAAGATTCCTGGTACTATAGTAAACATATCTTCGCAGGCCTCAAAGGTATAGTATTATAGTTGTTATCAGAGCTTACCACTATCTACACATTTGTTACATTCATATTGCCTGTACAGCTAGAATTACATATGTTTAGATAAAATCATATTGATATGTCTTAATATTGATAAACATTGACTCCTGTTTTTGTAATATCATTATTTTAAAAAAAAACTTCAATATATTATCTAATCAAATGTAGTTGCATTAAAAATTTCATTTTATCAATCTTTTGAACCCTAATTTAGATTTGGAAAATTTGTAAGACTACAAAAATATATAATTTATGAATTCGAATGAGTCTCATAAGTGATAGTAGTGATGATAATGTAATGATATTGACCAGTAATTTATTTAATTAATGTTTTCTAGGCTGCTTTAAAAGACCATGCCATTTATAGTGCTTCAAAAGCTGCCTTAGATGCCCTAACTCGTTCCATGGCCTTAGAATTGGGCCCTTATGGAATTAGGGTTAATTCTGTTAACCCAACTGTGATTATGACTGCCATGGCCAAAGTGGGTTGGTCTGATCCTGTAAAGAGTTCTGAAATGCTAGCAAAAATACCACTCGGAAGGTGAGACATATTTACTAATCAACTAGTACCATAACTCTCTCAAATAGCTTCTCATATTTTGGATGATTAAGAATTTATAATATAAATATGTTCACAATCTTTGCTTGTTAAGGACTCTGATAATAGATTTTTCTATGTAATCTATATTTATGGTTTCAAAATGTACTATAAAAGAAATTAGATTATTTAAAATATAAATAATTGTTAAAAGATTTTATAAATTTTTGCATACAAATCATTCTTTGATAATTATTAATCAAGTATTATTTTATAATGTTATATATACATATTATAATAAGAAAAGTAATAAAATGCAATTCTTTTAATTATTTCAGATTCGGAGAAGTGTCTGAAGTGGTCAATGCAGTTGTTTTTCTACTAAGTGAAAAATCCAGCATGATAAATGGTGTAGAATTGCCTATTGATGGTGGCTTTCTTGCTACATAATTTTATGTACTTAAGAACCAAAGATGTAGGACTTGAAATGTTCCGTTAAAAATTTTTATTCACTTTTTTTTACCTGTATATTTCTGTGAGATCTGTTAATTATTACCTTTTATTGTTAATAGTAACATAAGTACCAAAGAAATTAATATTGGTTTGAATATTTCATTGAATAAATTATATATTATAGGAGATTTCTATAACAAGCATTTATTATCATAAATACTTAGTGCCTTTAACTTACCATTTTGTATGCCATGTTTTTCAAGATATTCGATATTATTATTTTAAAAAATACTTAACTAATTTTCTTTAATATAAAAAATTACGATGTCGAAATAAGGGATGACAGTTGATCTACACGCTACCAAAAAAAGAAAAAAAGGAACCATCTGTGATGGGTGTGACTTTATAAAATTTAAACAAATCCAAGCTTGGTAGCTCTGGTTTGTTTGATTCTTATCCTTAAATATAATGAAATTAAGGAATGTAAAGGACATAATTTTGATTTGTGTATGTATTTTCAAAACTTTTTTGAATATATAAAATTATTTTATTTTAATACTTTTTTTATTGATAACATTAAAATAAAATGCCATGATATGTTCAAATATTTTGTTTAAAAAAAATACAATTTGTTTACAAAGGTAGTGTTTTATTTTTGATTCAAATATATTAAAGACTAAATAATAAAGCAATGTATCTATAATAACATTTTCAAGTATTATTTTTAACGTATAAGTAAAGTACATATGTTCATATAATATTATTCCTCGAAACATTGATTATACCTACGTAGTCAACAGTCAACGTGAGCCTTGTTTTGAATAATAATGACGCGCGGCACGATGTTATTAAATATTTTGTCCGCGCTTATCGCGCCTCGGAGCTTAACTTGTATACACGTTTGAGGTCAGTGATTACAGATAAGTATATTTAAGCGAAACAAAGATAAAATAAATAGGTGTTCACATTACTTTGTAAGACAAGTTTTGAAGATGAACAAATATTTTGAAGGCAAAAGGATATTAATTACAGGAGGATGTCAAGGTAACATGTACAAGTCTTACTTTTTTGTCATAATTACTATCGTTCGTGATATATTGAATATCTACTAATTATTTTTTTCTTGACGGTATGATATTTCTAATGTTTTATTAAAGCTTGTATATGCTTTAAAATAACATCTATTTTCGTAATCATTAAACAGGTATCGGTAAAGGAACAGTTTTAGAATTATGGCGACTAGGTGCCAAAGTTGTCGCGTTATCGCATCAAGCAGATAATTTAGCAGCATTGAAAAACGAATACCCGTCCATAGAAATAGCATGCGTTGACCTCCGAGACTGGGACAAAACACGACAAGTGGTAGATTCCCTAGGCATTTTCCACGGCTTAGTTAATTGTGCCGGTTTTATAAATAACGAGCCATTCTTAGAATGCTCCTCAAATGTTTTCGATGAGTAAGTAAATATATTTTATACACAGTATGATATGAAGAAATTAGAAATATTATTACAATTTTATTTTTCTTAATTCCAGAACTATGACTGTTAATGTAAAAGCTATTCTTAACGTCAGCCAAATTGTAGCAAAGAAAATGATAGAAAATGGTATAAAGGGTTCTATAGTTAATATATCCTCTCAAACATCAAAAGTAAGCAATATTTATTTTTATTTAGTCATAATGAAACAATAATGTAATTCTTACTTGACTTGTTCTGAATTTAGTTAAGCAAATTAACCCATTACTAAATATGATCCTGAAGCATGCTCTTAAAAAGTAATATGTTTTATGTGATTTTTTTTTAATATTATAGTAAATAATATTACAATAACCAACAGGCAGCAATAAAAGATCACTTGGCTTATTCTGCGTCCAAGGGTGCTGTAGATTCTATGACACAAGTTATGGCATTAGAGCTAGGTTCATACGGCATACGAGTTAATGCAATTAACCCCACAGTAATCCTGACGGAATTGGGCAGACGGGCATGGGCGGATCCCCAGAAAGCCCAAGCTATGCTTACAAAAATACCATTAGGAAGGTGAGAAGTCAATATTTACATAAAACATTTTTATTTACATAGCACTATATACTTAATTGATATGCCTACGATGTTGACAGATTCGGTGAAGTACAAGAAGCGGCGAACGCAATCGTGTTTCTTCTCAGCGATAAATCTACTATGATCACGGGCGTTCAACTGCCTGTGGATGGAGGTTTTCTTGCAACATAATAGTTTCATAAATAAATACAATTTCAAATGTTTATTTTATTCAGTTTATTGTGCCAAAGGAATCAATACATACTGGACGTAGAAAACAATGCAAGCATAATAAATTTATGTAATAAAAGCATATTAATATGCTAAGCTACATGGGCCAGCATATACAGATTGCGTAAAGAAACACGACCACATAACGTAAATCAAACATCATCGAGATACAAGACCTATTACATTTCACATATTAGTATAATATATTCAAAATGGAGGGAACACTTCCCCTTACCCTTAAATTTAGAATTTATTAAATCCATTAAAAGCTTTCATTGTCTAATTCTCTTATCCTACGGCTACTGATTCATTCCCTCCTTTTGCAATAGTCTCCGATCACTGATGTCTAAGACCATATGAGGAGTTAATCAATATAAAGCTGTACACGACGCTCAGCTACGGAAACAACGGGAGCAATTAAGATTTACAGAACGGTTACGTAATATTAATATAATATTTATTTATCTAGAATATTGTAAAAAACAGTGTACCTGACTTAACTAAGTACCTTACTACTTAGACATCAGTGTCACAATAATTATATACAAAATTAAGTCGATAAGAGTCTTTTGTCTACAATAGCGGACACTTAGTGAAAGTCACGACCTTGTCGCGTCGGGAATCGTTCGCTGAAATGCACAGTACAGCACTTCACACTACATCAAGCACACGCACTCACTAACACGCGAGATGCCCGCTGCACTCCCGTCACGTGGCTGTTGGTTGGAACAGCTTTAACTCAATGAGACTTCATCGCCAATGAGAGTCCATGCCGTCAGCACAAATATCATTTTCCCCCGATGGGATGTTTAATCTTAACCTGTCTAAAATAAACGTGTCTATAAGTATTAGTAAACAATATCATTAAAATATATTTGGGTATTAATAACATCCTAACTTCCATTATTATTAAATAGCGGTCATACTTAAACATGCCAATACTAAACAATAGGCACCCGACTGCATAGATACAAAAAAAAAGTTTTTTTATTATTTCATGTGATATAAATTCGAACGCAAGTTAGGAAACTCAGATTTAAAAAAAAATGCTAAAAATACTGATGACTAAACTTACAATTACCAAAGTGGCAGACATATTCCGTAGTGTCGACAGAGGACGACATAGCTCGCTAGAATATGTTTCACAACACAATTAATCTTTCGATGTGCTATTTTCAAACAAATTACTTAATACAATGCGAACTTTATTAAACAACTAAAACCTTATGGAATAGCTTAAAAACAGGACGTATTATCCTGCTCCGTTAATCCAATCATTTAACGAAATACTAATTTTAATATTATATTTACATAAAATTGAACCTAATTCTCAGTCATATTAGAGATGGATGATTTAAATCTAATGATTCTTTGCACACATCCAATCTGAAAAACTGTTGACTTATATTATTACACAATCATATTGCCACAGATTATAAAAGCGTAAAGGCAATTTGTAGTGTGTTTGGAATAAGTTAAGTCATAGATCACAATTTGGGATTAAGCCAGTACAACTTTTTCTTAATAAAAATGAAAATTATATTTTCTTTACATTTTCGCTTTATAATACAAAAACCTAAGCTATATATTATATCGTCATGAAATTAACTAATTAGATTAAACAAAGATTTTGTAAATCATTAATATACAAACACCGTCTTTTAAACTTATACAACAATGCCGAATATATAAAATTATATATTTTTTTAATTTTAAATGATCCTGACAATAATACCGTATATAATTTATCTAATCATTTATTTTCTATGTACATACATGTGATAAATGATTAAATTTTAGCAATACAATAAATAACAGTCGGAATTTATTAAAAATATGACATATGAACCTCACTTTGTATAAATGTATTTGATAAAACATTTTTATTTTCAATCAAGTATTTGGTTTCAATGGAACAGTTGTAGTAATAAAATAATGGCATAAAATGATCAAGTATTGTAGCAATAGTAATTTTAATGCTTTTTTTTTCTTATTACAAATTGGTATCAAACATTGTACTTAAAATCAAAAGATAGAATAAACTTCCACCTCGGATAATATAGCATTTTGGTTTGACTTCTAGTTTTGATCTAGTTTAAAATATTATGACATGATATTGGAATTACCCACGCACGTATGTAGGGTGGAATATCTTACAAACAACTACAAATCTAATGATAACCAATTTGTCATATTATAATTGTCGACAAATGTAATGTAATTATTAATTGTAATATCATCAATACATTTGTCATACATTCTGTTTATTTTGTAATTATATTTGTCTGATAATCTGCCCTTAATATTATGCATGCAGTTTACGAAATAAGTTACATAGGTGAAAGATTTTGGTAATTCACATGAGATCAAAGTTATTTAGTTAAGATGTATAGGTTTGAATTAGGAATGTGTTCCTGTTTAAGCTTAAATACAGCCAATTAAAGAGTACTAAACAACATTGTCTTCCACAAAAAAAAAAGCAAACTTCGTTATGAAACTAACAGAAAATGACTATACTTTCCAAAAACTTACCTAATTTAAACCTATGGCAGTGGCTGGACGTGTCAAATGATTTACATGGTTCATTTAAGTTAACATAAATTTAGACAACTCGAAAAGTATATCAGTATTCGTTAATAAGAAAATGGAAGACAAAATTTAAAGAAAGTTAACCATATTGCACATGAACTCCCATCTCAAAACAGAAGATAACTAAGGAGTAGCAATTTTAAATCGTACAACCGATTGACTATAATATAAGTAAAGTAATGAAAATGTTTTGTTGCAATACTATACAGCACTTCTTGAATTGGCTTTAAGAACATTCATAATTTATGGGATGCAAGGCAATTGATAAGACCACTTTAGAGTCAAGATTTTCTCAATGCTTGAATATAAATGCTTCCGTCGGTGTAGTCACATGTCACATCGCATGTGCGCCGCGCGACGCGTCCGAACTACTCTCTCGGGCTACACTTTTATAATACACCAGTCGAATTGACGACATACACGCTACTCTCGTTCATATATTTAAAGTTCCTTACATCTAAATATAACTGAGCATGAAGTACAATAGACGTACGGATAGGCCTAACAGCTAGCTACGCTTAAACGAGTCACCTCGGAACGAGACGTCGCGGAAACGAGTCCGGCCAGTCGATTCGTCTAAGAATAATTTACAATATATGAACGTTAACATGAATGCGTACAAAATTAATCCTTAGTTTAACACTGAACATGCATTCGGGGACTCGATCGCTTCAATTCCTGTGAGAGCGGCGTCTGCGCCGCGGCCTGTGCGCGCCGTCGCTCGAGGCGCGGGGGGCGAGTCCGCGGCGAGCGGCGTGCTCACCGGCGCTCCGACACGGCCGCCACCGCGCCCGCCGGCGCCGCGCCCGCCGCGCCCGCGCCCGCGCTCGCCGCGCCCGCCGTCGGCGCTGCGGGCAACGGTGAACTTATAGTCACTGACGCAAACATTGTATTACGATATATGCTTAGCACAAAAATGTCATGAGGCCTAATTTTAAAAGTATCAAGTACAGTATCTATAATAAATATGTAGAATTTCAAGCAACCAATTTGCGTGAATTTACGTCGGCTGATGTTCACGTCTCCGTCAACGTAAAGTCCTTATAATTAAATAGTTTATATTAAAGGTATACGAAAAAAGTCAACAACGCGTGCGACATACGCATTTGACGAATCTTATTTTTTTTTCTTCTGTTGATCTAGAATTAAAACGTATATTGTCATAACTCCAACAGTACAGTTATGTTTTATAGTCAAACTTTTCAGGATTAATGTCAATCGGTATTAGATCGTCTTATTGAAAGACAATGTACGATGGGCTGTCAGTGATAGTGCTCGATATAAAACACAGTGTTTATTAATTTAATTTTGTACTCAATATTTTAATAAACTTATACTATCAGTTTTGTTTTTAAACAGAATTTAATCAACCAAATCAATAACCTCCTCTTGGTCCACCCTGGGCGTGGTTGTTCGGTACTTTTCGTAATGTTTGGCGGCCATTGAAAAAGACTGACAATACTATATTGCCATACGAATCGTTCCTGATTTTACGAACTAAACCTAAATTACACGTGTCTTATACGTGGGATTCACAATAAAAATTTACGTGCGTCATCTGGGTATGAATCACATTTACGAGGGAACCTTGTACCGTTGAAGGTTACCCCTGCGTAATAAAAATACATCTTCCCAGCCCTCGCCTTGTGTCTTGGATGACATACCCCAACCTGTTCACTTATATGGTAGCAAGAGTATGTAAAAAAAGCTCTCTTTTCTAGGTATTCTAACCTTAGAATTCTCTTGACACCCCAAAACACGGAGTCCATAATTTCATGCATTGCATTGTTCATGAGGGCTTATAACGAGCCAGAAATGTCTCCTGAGCAGCCTGGTAATATTCAATATTTACTCCTTTTTTTGTTATGTGGGTAAAATAACTTCTACGGTCAATAGATCTTCGACTTTTTTATATTTTCGTCAATGTGGGAGACCATCAAGATCTCGTTGTTCGTTTTCTGTTTGTTCCGCCTAGCTTAAGCTTCCTGCGTGTTGATTGTAGACAGGGAACATTGAAGGTTCCACGAACACACGCCGATCGACATGTCTGGTGGACATTTTTTTCAGGCCAGATGTATTAGATGACTTTGTTTTCTCCATGTTCGAGTTAAATCTCTTAATGTGGTTCCGAAATATGACAGTGTATTTATATTTTTTTAACAAGTAACTATATTTTTATTTAGATTTTCGTGGCCACTAGTAATATCCGATTTTATTATTAAATTTGGATCAACTCTTATATTTTAATTTCTAACGTACTAACATAACGGACATAACTTCATCGTACACTGCACGTATTTATTTATAGTTTTTTTATTAAGTCACACTATGTCTGTAGACGACAATAATATGATTACATTTTAAGAATAAATGTATGTGGACGATTAATATTGGTCGGGGTAGATATTGTGTATATTCATATAAGTTGGATGGACAAGACATCAACGAAATATATACAGAACCGAATGATTTTTTGCATGACGTTATTAGACGACGATGACTAAAAAATCTATACACCTATATATTAAAAAAAAAACTATACAAATAAATAAAATGGTCTAAAGCGAAGTAAAGTGTATGTCTATTATTTCAAAATATTTTTTTAACTTAATAAGACTATTTGCCAGGTAACTGGCACCATTATTTTTTATTTTAAACAATCACAGTTATTTAATTAAAAATTAATTAATTTATATACGTAATTCAGATAGGCATTATGTAAATTAAAATGACAGATTTTGGAGAATTTTCTTTACAAACTGAAAGCCACGCTGGCGAAACCGATGTTCGTGCTATTAATAAATAAAATGAAATTTGCTTTTTTAATCGATATAACATATTCCGAAACTATAAATAATTTGCCATAAATAAAACCCAATAATTTTCAAGAACTCCACACATTAAAAAAAAATCTGAACATTCAACCTGTATCGTTTTAGTTTTCTTCCGTACACGCAAAATATGCAACAAAGATTTATTGAAATGGAAACTAGTGTAGGTGCACGCCATTGTTGTTTTTTTTCATTCTGTCTGTCGTAATTGTCTACGTGCAAATGGTCGCGCATCACATAAAAACTACAAATAATATGTCAATTTTGTTTGTACTAATGTATGCCTTGGATATTTAAGTAAATTTAGTATATTAAGTATTTAAAATTAATTACTTTTTATAATTTTTCACATACTTATTTATAAATATTATTATCACTTTACATTACAATACCACAACACTTGTTGATTGTTGGTGTGCAATTGTACAGGAACATGGGTATTTAAGTATTATTTTTTATTCGAATAAATCGATTCTTGATTTTTGAATATTATTTTAAAATAAAATTAATGCATAAGCTTGTGAATAAAATTGAATAGAATTATTTATGTTTACAGTTACTAAGATAAGATAAAATTATAACATAGATAAGAAGATAGGAGTTATGAATGAATATATACAAAACCTAAAATTAATAGCGTATTGACAAGAACCGAACAATCTAGACGGCAAAACAACAATGTTTTTTAGTTTTTATTATTGCTTAAAAATATCAAATGGCTTTAAAAAAATATATTTGTTTAAATATTTGTTCTATGGGGGATAGATACAAATTCCCATAGATACAAAGTCTAGACCTTGGGAAATTAAAATGTACGCGGACAATAATACTGAATAATACAAACAAAACGTATGGTTTATGGTATCGTAAACCTGTATTAACGAGTTAAGATATAAACAATGTCAAAAAAAACATCCTCTTTATTTCGAAGTCCGCTAAAAATAATATACTATTTAGTAGATAAAAGTTAAAAATTTAAAAGTAATAAATGAAAGAACCCCGAAATAAATGACCACAAACAATATCTATACAATACTGGTAGTATTTATTACCCGTTCGAGTTCGTACGGATATGTCGGTATAGTAAACATTTCACCATATCTTCATTTAAAAAATTAGATATAAACAAGTATTGTAAATTCCCATTAGACCACTTGCTTTACGGCTTTTCCACGCATTTACTCAAATAGCTTGTACAATATATATACAATTGCCGGTCCAAATTTTACAGATTATGTTTAAAGTTGTGTTATTTATTTGATGTTTGACGAATAAATAATAGCGTTAAATTTTCCCACATTTTTATACAAAAAATGGCTAATTTGCAAACATAGTTAAGCTGTCGCCATACCTAACAATCCTAAATACAAACTTTTCCTGAATTTGTTCTGTCAGCATTATGGATGCATTCATAATAAGCTATTTAAAAAAATATATAAACATAATATATTATAGTTTATGTTCATCCTGAAACTATACTTTTTAATCGAATGAAAATATATTTGATAATGTTAATATTTCGCATAAAATGTAATATTTTAACGAAAACATTATTTTTAATAGGTCTGTGACTTGCATACATAGTATACTTCGCCAGAAGTCATATATTTATTGTTGTCGATTTTAATTATACTAAAATAATTCAGGCAAATCCATGGCGGACAACGCAGTTGGGGTTCCGTAATACAAATTACACAGAACAAAAACATTTGCATGTGGCTTTGTATGTATTTTGTTCATACACGACTGTACGATGACGGTATACATCCTCGTCTCTATAATACGTTTTTATTGAAAGTTGTCGATAAGAAAATTAAATAAAGAATGCTAGACAAGGACATTGCAATTAATTTTAAATCTTTCAAGTGCCTAAAAAACATCAAATATATATTTTTAAAACATAAACAACACCTGTGGATTGAAAAGGAAAAAAAAATCAATAATCCTACAATATTAAACCTACACATGAATATCTATAAAACTATGAAGGCGTGACGGCTACACGGGCGGACATTAACGTATTTGACTACGGAACCCATTAAACTAAACTAATAAATAGCGTTCTTTTTGCATCAAATGTGCAGGATACATACTGCTCACTGGTTCCTGTTTTTGATCCTGACGTCTTGTCTGATTGCGGTCGATTGGATGTACAAATACACGCGGGAGTCCTGTAAAATTTAATTACAAATAGAAAACAAAAATTGCAACGTTCTCAACGTAAATTGTCACAGAACTCAATATTGATTCTATTACGATATATATTCGTGAAACAAATATATGTTATGGTTCCGTAGTCAAATTAGTACCTTTACAATTTGATCGTATTACCTAGTCACACCCTCATAATGTTTACCGTTTATCAATCGGCACGAAGTAATGAAAAACGTTTAAAATGAAGATACCAAGTGATGTTTTCGCTTTTAAAAGTAAATTAAAGAAATATTTAATAAAACAAAAAATTAGAATAATTAATAATAAATTAATATAATGAAGAAATAATACGGCAAAAACCGAAGAGCTAGACGTGATTCTCAGCGTTTATTGAGTTTAGTGATTTAAGGATAACAATTTATTTTTGTAATATAAATTTATTTATTTTTGTCAGCACTCTTGATTATTTTGTTTGTTTGTTTTAATGTTAAAAAGTTTTAAATAGGTATTTTTGAAATGAAATTTTATAATGCATTTTAAATAAATTAACGCGAAGTAAACTAGCTTAAAAATTTGGCTATAGAATTGTAGCTTAGTAATATATTTTTATCCTTTCTTTTTTAACATTATTTTGTTATAGCTTAATTAATACAAGGGCTCTTGAACAAGTTGTGGGGACAACTATAGCCCAGGTTTTTATAGCGAAAATAAAGTTTATATTAATTTTAATCCTGTTAAATCCACATACCTAACACACCGTGTATTTATAATATATTAATTATTTTCATTAATTTACAAACACTCAATGACTGTTTATTCAACATCACTTTATCAATAAACATAACAAAGCTATGTGTATAATAATAATAATACAATTGTATGATAACACGCATCTATCAATAACCACACCAACTGCTTTGATTTGTGTAATTTGTATGACTGAACTCTACCTATAATTTGACACAAACATGCCTGAATCACAAATATAACATTTAACACAAAACTACAGACGAACATATAATTTCTACACTAGTAGCCACAGATAATACAAATTTGTAGTTACGAAAAACGTAATGCGGTTTACAATTATTGCATTTTAAGAGTTATGTTTTGATGTTTCGTCAATCAAACATTGGTTTCAAAGTAATATTCGTCGATCGGTGCAGTGGAGGAGTACCGCGTTCCCGCCTCTAGCTTCGTCACTTGGTGTTCGGATCGTTAATACAGCCGCAGGCGATATCCAGTATCGTGATGAAATATCAAAATCTACGTACCAAACTTGAGCATGTTCCAGTCGTAAACGAAATCGTAAGTGAATCTTTGTCGGTGGAAAAGTGCGCGGAAAAGTTGGCGTAAGTGGCCGTAGTCGGGTCGCTCTTCGAAGCGCAGTCGCCGGCAGTACTTCAGGTACAGCTGGAACTCGGTCGGATGGTTCTAGAAAACGACATATAATTGACAAGATGCATACAATATTGTCATACTGTTTCATAAAATATTATTATCAGTTTAATGGTGGATGATATTTAATCACTAGATATTGGTAATCTTGTTTTAAATGCCTCGTTGTTCTACTAAACTAGCTTAAATGGGTGCAGATTTCAAAGTCCTGGGTTCGAGTCCCGGGTCGGACCATAAAAGTTATAGATATTACTAATAATAAATTTTTCAGTAGACGCCTGGCATTCCGAAACGCAGTGTTTACAATCCTCTGCTTCGAAAAGTACTTAATAGTCCTGCCCCTCAACTCTCTCCGTTCGTGTCAGATTTGTCGTTCTATTAGATTATGACAATGAAAGAATAGGGTACACTTGGGTTTGCGCACACTATATCTCCGAAATAATTTGCTAGTCTCCCTTGAGCATAGCCGCCATGTCGGTCAGGAGGTCATCATTGTTAATCTTTAAATGAATGAACATAATTTGAGCTAATTGCAGTCAAATTTAGCACAAAAATGTGTAGTAAGCCATATTGTAATAAACTATTTATTACGATAAGCAAATGATAACTGTATTATTTATAAAATATCTATAAAAAAATATTGTAAATATAAATATCGCAACACTCTGCTATGGTTTTCTTTTCTTATTTAATATATATATATATTATATTATATAAGTTATTATAAATCCAACATCTAATGGATGATTCTTAAGATTCATTCTTAAATATGTAATTAGAAAGGAGCACCTGGAACTTTAATTCTGAAGTGATCCATCTTCCAAAGTCAACATTATAAAGAACTTACTTTGCACAACTCGTCAAATGGCGTAGATAATTTCTTCTCAGATATCCTTTCGTACTTCTGACGCTTTGTTGCCGCTTTTAGACCTTGCCAGGGCAAACTACCGCGGTTGAAATACATGAGGACATATCCGAGAGACTCCAAGTCATCGCGTCGAGATTGTTCAATGCCTAAGTGAGTGTTAATTGACGCATATCTTGCTGTGCCTAGAACAATGAGTAATGTGTAACGTTTTAGTGTTATCATTTAAGTTTTTGTCAATAACTAACATCACATGGCGTATATTAACAATCAGTAAATGTCCAACTGACAAGCAAAGGTATTATTCTTCTTTTAAAATTTACAAGTTACTAGGCATATACAAAAACAGAAATAATTATAACCCACATGCATGTTTCATCACAATGTTTTCCTTTACCGCCGAGCTCAAGATGTATAATATACACAAATTAAGTTAAACATCAAATAAATAAACAACTAATTATTATATTGTTTCCTAATTAGTTTTAGATAAAGATTAAGTTGTACTTATTGCCTATGAAACTCGCCATATATCTAATACATAGAAAGTTATGTTATATAGTTCGCTTATATATATAATACATAGAATACTTTCTCAATCAGTAAATTATTTGCCTTAAGGAAATCTTAATTACTAAACAATTTAAAAAACAATTCTAACTAGTCACAAGCGCAGCAGCTCATGCATATTTAATTTTAATATTAAGCAAACTTTATGGTTTAATATAATAAAGAAAAAAACAATCTATAGATCAATGAGAAATGGGTGCACATTCTTATTTGTATTTAGCATTACATAAATAAGATGCAGAACTGATTAATCAGCACACTGACACACTTATAGTGACATACTCATTCTAAACACATGAGAACTAATGTGACTAATTATTATTAATTATAATTACATCACATTAAAACTATTTCAAATGGCAAGGACATGTCTTTAGCATGGAACAAATGTTAAGGAATGTATACTAAGCCACAAACATGCCAACAGGTGGAACGTCCAAACCAAAACAATTATAGCTTATCCTATTATTGAACTCACCAGTCAAGTTTTTATTTTCTCTGTAGGGTATATGTTGGTTAGTGCGTGAGTCTTTGTACTTCTTTGCTAATCCAAAATCTATAATGTATACTATATTCCCTTTCTTTCCGAGACCCATTAAAAAGTTGTCTGGTTTAATATCTCTGAAAAATAAATTAAATTAAATTAAAAAAAAAACAATATTATAGAGTACAAACCACATACAAATTATTATTATTAGTTATCTCATAATAAACAAATTGTATCAAAGTGTGCCATTATTCATATTTACTATGCATTATGATTAAATAGATAATCTGATCAATTAAGAAAATCTTTCTATGAAGCACAATCAGTGGAACTAACCGCTGCCAACTTGACAGACCTAATTGTAGCTGTTATCTTTAACCTGTAGAATGACCTGCATCAAGTATAAACATGAATTGCCATGGACATAAATATCAATGCATAGATGTTTGAATGTTATAGATGAGGCTGCAATTTTATTGCATATTGCTGAATTAAATGTAAATATACAGAATAATAAACATGATAAGTCATGTTGAACTGTTTAAAAACAAATTAGTAACAATGAAACTTATAAATTACTTTTAACATAAATTGTTTTAAGGCCTGTTTACAAAAAAAAACCAGAAACAATACAATATGTGATGAAATTACATTATAATAAACCATGTAATTATTTGAACTTATTTCTATACAACATACATTAAAGTAAAACATTGAATGATAAATGGCGGTTAAATAACACCGTACTTGTAAATATTGTTAAAATATTGTTAATGCTATGTCTTCTTTTTCTGTCAAAGGACAAGCCAATCACATCACATTCACATCACAGAAAGAGAAAAATTATTATTTAACTTAAAATCTCTGACAAAATATGATACAAAAATTATTATAAATTATTACAATATTTATTCAGATTTTACAGTTCTACAAAAATTTTCTATAGGAAAAAGATTTAAAAACAACTCATAACTATTTATACAATAGGAAAATATATTTTAAATGAATACCTATGTATGAAGCTTCTATAATGAATATCCTCAATGCGACTGATAAGCTGATCAGCGAGAAAGAGTACAGTCTTTAAGGAAAAACGCCGTGCACAAAAGTTGAAAAGGTCTTCCAAGGAAGGACCTAGTAGTTCCATTACCATTACATTGTAGTCTCCTTCTGAGCCACACCACTTTATCGCAGGTATACCAACTATTAAAAAATAAAATTGTAATGGTTTAATTAAAATTTATTACATTATAAATAAATATTAAAAATCTATTCTTTTTTCTTAATAAGAACATAACAACTGTGGTAGCCAAATGAAGGAAGTAATAATAAAAAAAATACATATATTATAACAGTCATAATCATAACAGAATCTAAGATTGTTTATTTTAAAATTAAATAAAAAGACAAGTCAGATCTTTAAATGCTTATTTTATTCAGTATAAACTCAATGCCAAACATTGATGGCAATGTGTCTGCTGTTTGTATTAACTTGAAAAATAGTATATTTATTAAGTTACAGTATAGAACAGGTTATCTCATGTCAATGTAATAATGTATAAATAATAATATACTTACTGCCTCCTTGCATAAGTTTATAAAATTTACTCTCTATGTGTAATTGTGGATGTCTCGTTTTTTTGCATTCTAATTTGATAGCTACTTCCTTTTTTGTTACTATATCTGTTCCTAAAAAAAAAAGATTTCTGTTAGATCATATTCACATATCACAAGTTAAGTTTGAAATAAAACTGTTTCAGCCCTAGCATATAATCTATATTAAATATTTAGAACTCATTTTTAATTAGGTTAAAATTTATGTCTCTGCTGTCATGGCAACTTTTTAAGAGGGATCAAATTTATTTAGAAGTTTCTTTAAGTTTTCGCAATTTAAATACAATTAAATAACCGCATATTTTCCATTACTTTATACCCAATAATGCAAATTTGCAATCAATAATAAGTGACATATAGCATTAGAGATGAGGTTTAAATAGTCACATGTTATCATTTATTTAAAAACAATAATATAAGCAATATCTTGAAATTAAATGAAGTTCATGTTTATTAGGTAAAACCCTTGTCATCTAATGATCATGTACCATGAAAGGAGTTGCAGCTATTTCGAAACAAAAAAAGTGCAGCTGGCCTACAATAGTAACCATCTTTCTTTGTTTACAACAATTGCATTTTCAACTTACCTAAATAAATGTCTCCAAATGATCCTGATCCGATTTTACGACCCAGTCGGTATTTATTACCGACACGAAGCTCCATTTTCAAATTTTGCATTATGTGAAATTACTATAATATCACTGACCGATTCATTACAGGACGGCCATATTTGCGATAGACGCAGATCTTTATTAAATTGAGCTCTTTAAACAAGGGAAAAATACATTTAACTTTAACTCAACATTAATTAATTGCTTATCGTTTAGTAACAGCAAAATATAATTTACGCTAGATTTCTTTCACAAATAATATAAAGCAAACTTATTCACTTTACATACACGCACCTACGAAGAATTTTTGTATCTCAAGTAGTCACTAGTCGTTCAACTCAATCTCATACTCATTTTCTAGCGTTTTCTCATTCACAGATTATATTAAAGTTAATTGACCATTCGTTCGTTCTTGACGCGTTCAACTTAAAAGACAAATACAGATTAAAAAGGAATGAAGAAATCGTAATCGTATATAATATATTAAATTTTGTTCAAAATTTTATCTTTTTAGTTTGTTCTATTACTGTTTTAAAACAAAATCAATACTATTTGATAAGGTGACTAAAAGTTACGTGATTATTTATAACCAAAGTTTTAACATTATAAATTGCCATTATAATTAAAGACTTTGCCTTCGTTGTTAACAAAATCTTAAGCTTAACTATAATAAGCTATTTTTTCTATAATTACATCTGAGCTGCTACTGAGAGTTTTGTCGATACAAAAACCTAATAGCTTTTCATTGGCTTGGTCCAAGGTTTGTTCCCATGAGTATGGGATATACACTACTTCTTTTGCTAGTCACTTGACCCACGACGCAAAATCAACTAAACAAACCAATTAACTCAGTTAAGAATGCATATATTATTTTTGAAATATTTGTATTGTTGTATAAACAAGTATTGCGTGTGGTCAAAAATTTGACCGGCACAAAATGATATTTAAAAATATTATGCTGAACTATTCATTTGTAAATTTTTCGTTACTAAAAGCATTATATTTTTGATTTATCGAACAACTATTAACCTCCTCCAAATAGCTGTTGCTGTCCGCCTCCGTGAGTCGTAATTTAATAAAGCCATATAGCCTTTCTCAATAAATAATCTAAATTAAAACAAAAAACAAAAACGAATTGGACTGGTAGGTACACCAAAATATTGATCCAAACTTGATTGGATAATTAAAAGAATGAACGTTAACCAAGACGAAAAAATATACAGATCCGCAAAAAATGCTAGACGAGAATCCGATAACGTAATAGTAAAAATGGTAAATATTATATATTGTACAAATATATAATATTTATACTATTACGTTAAAAACAATTAATATTAAGCTTCAAGTTAGTTACCTTGGTAATGTATTACTTATATCAAAACCCATTATATTATAGACCCAATAGTCCCTATCCCCATAGTGTATATCTTTGGTTTGACTCATAAACCTGTTATAGACACATACCTACAGTTATTTCAGAAGTAACCATTTTAAGAAATTTAAAATCAAATTTATATAAATATGGATATAGATAACTATTATATTATGTGCAAGCCATTAGTCTAACTTGGGTTGCTCATTTATCTAAATATTCTATATGAATATTTTAAAAATGTCACGCAATGAGTTAACTTCTTCGTTGATATTTATTATTTTATCTTGTGTTTGATTTATTTACAATAAAAACAATAAAAATAAAAAATAAATCATTTTGCATATCAATTTTATTATAATAGTAAATATTTTCAGTATTTTTGCCACGTCGTTCCTTAAATTTGTATAATAATATATTTCAAGATCTTAATACTAATCTAAATCACAAACTGTATATTAATATTAATTACATTATAAATAATATGATTACACAAAATGCGAATCGCAAATTGCTTGCATTTACTTTAGATATTTGAACTTACTGTACAATCGGTAACTATAAATTGAGATTACTTTAATTGAAATTAAATAAGTAGGTACCTACACAATAAATCTTGATGTCATTAATTTAAATAATAAATATATTTTTTTTATAAATAGAGTCTTTTGTTTGTCATTATAACTTTAAATTTTTTGTTATCCTTGTTTCATATATATCATATCATATATATCTTTAATATTAGTCATACTTCTTTCAAAATATATAGTAAAATGAATTGACAATACACCTGTAGTAACTGTACTGAAATATAAATTTACTAAAATGTAATCTCACTTAAAACATATAATTGGCACCTCGCGAGAGAGAGATCTTTGTAGCTTGGAATAATTTAATTTTACAATGTAATCAGTACAGAGACAATTCAATGAAAAGGTTTTATAGACAGAAATATTGGGATATAACACCAAAAATATGAAATCTTCAAAATTAAATAATTATTCCGTTATTATAATCTGTGTAGTATTCAGCACTGTAGCCATAGTAGGTACTGGCAGTATAAATATAAACGGAATATTATACTGAAAAAGCGATTGCCAATGCAAAACAAAAAATATAATTCGGGAATCGACTTCGTATAATAAATATGTATTTTCTTTTAATTTTTCATTCAAGCTGGTTTCGTAGTTTTTATTACATAATGAAAACTGAAATTTAATATGAATTTTCGTTGTTCTATTTGCAATTTAGGTACACACAAAAACCGTATTTGCAGATTATTACCGTTACAATATACTATTATCTTTATTTTTTAAGTTTCCACGAAACCTCTTGTCATGTTTTTATCTATAATTCAGTTTTGGTATTGCAGGTACAATAGTAACCAATTATTTAAAAAATTTTTTTGCTTTTTTTTCATAAATAGCGTCATTATTTTTAACGTCATAAATAATTGTTTCATGCAAGTTAATCTACGACTAGGTAATATAGCATGTTTGTTCTGTCTCGATGTCCATTCATTGCCAGGTAGTCGTAGGATTGACTTTAGGAGCATGAAAGGAAAAATATTTAGAATTAACATTTTTTAACGTTATCTCTATATATTTTTCTTCGCTGAACTGCCCTCGTGTATTCGAGTTCCTGTCCATGCATGCTGATATAGTTTGTGGGCCCGCAGTTTAAGAATCATTGCGTTGTCAAAGGCACCCACTTGGCACCGGCGAGGGGTCTTCCCTATCATGGTCGTTTGGCAAGTTATTGTTATGTTCTTGCTCCCGGCTTAGAACGAAAACCGGCTCTACATTCTCATCATCGCTGTTAAATCTGTAAGGAGACAAAATGGTAATGGCAGAATATATATTAAGATTAACTAGGCAGTTATATAATAACTGATCTTATCTATATCCTTGTTTAATTATTTGAATACTTTTTGTTGGTTTATTAGTCAGTGTAACGTGAGTGATCGGGGTAAAAGCAAGAAAATAAAGCGATATAGTTTAATTAAATGAATAGCTTAATGGCTTTCAGTTTTTCGCCAATGTTTCACATTAGAAAATAATATAAGTCTAATACAAAATTTAACGTCAAATAATTCAAATATGCAACTACTTATACAAGTTTCATAGTTTGAGAGACAAATGCATCCTCCGAGTGCACCTACAGTACACTACATTAACTTTTTGTTATTTTAAAATTTACCCAACTAAAAACAGTATTACTTACAAATATCGAGGAACTTCACCCCTCATGGTGCATATGGCATTTGTCAGGGCTTTCACATAATTTTTGGCAAGGGTTAATGTTTCTATCTTCGACAGACTTCGGTTGTCTTTTTTAACATGAGGAATAACACGACGAAGATCCTGAAATAAAAAGCATAAGTCATTATAATAAACAATCGTATTTCGTATAATAGTTAAAGGAATAGTGTATTATAAAAAAAATCGCTTATCTTAATAATTATGTAATTACCTCAAACGCACGATTTAGCGAATGCATCCGCATTCGTTCCCGTTCATTGCTTTCTAATCTACGCAAATTACGTTCACGGGCGGATATACCGCAGCGGCGTCGGCGACCGGGTCCGCTGGAACCGCTTGTGGTTCCCGACGACGAGGAGCTCGCTGGTGTCCGTCGAGGCCTGCACACCCGACGAGGAACTTGCTCATCACTACCACTGCCACTATCGTAGAAATCTAAAACGTTTGTTCAAAATGTTTATTGCGGTTGAAGTGAAAGTTACTTCACGGCGGAAGCCATTCCACTTAAATCAAATGTTCGCTGTAGATAATAAGATCCATTAAATAATAATGTGAGGAATTGTACTTGGAGTCTTACAAACTTAATAAATAAAAAAATATTGTTGTATGACGTGGGATAAAATGAGAGATTCTACAAGTAGGTAATTGTTGTACATTGGTCGTTAGGTACTCGTTAGAACGCATAGGTATACCTGTTGTAAAAAAAACAACAGCATAAAAGCGTGGATTTTCATTAAATAGTGCCGCTGGTCCTATCGATATTATCAAAATCAATACGTCATTGTTCATTTTATCTCTCGAAACGTTGTAATTAAAGAAATAATATTTATAAGTAATTTGTTTTCACTCTTTATCGTCAATGTCGTAGTTTATGGTTTAGCTTTACAATAATACCGGATTTATCTTATCCGTTTTTTTATTCTATACAAAAATTGCCTAACTGCCTCAATAACTGAATTAAAACTTAAACAATATAATTTAAAAGGCAGCAACATTTAAAATAAATATATAAGAAACTTCTTAAATAAAATTTAATAATGAAATAAATAATAGTTACTGTTATATATCATAATCTGTAATGAAAAACTGAAAAATATATCGGTCGAAAAATATCATTGCGATATGTATTCGGATCTTTGAAAATGGAAATTAAATAAATACATTTTGAGAGCACATAAATATTGTAAGTTCTATTCTGTAAGAACTCACTTCATTACTCACCCGTAAAATGTTTGCAATAGACTTATGGTGATATCGTATTTTGAAGCATGTATTTTTGAAATGTTATGATATTAATAGTCAATTTCGCCTATTACTTTATGACATTTCACGACTGTTTTATGCGGTCGGTTTAGAGTTTATTCTTACAGAATAACTTCACTGGTCGAAACTTGAGTGTTACGTGACGCGACTACACGCTTGATAAAGTATTTGCGTAAGAGCAGACTAATCGATTTTAACGCGCCGCTTCGGGTGATTTTCGTAATGCTCTTATCAACTTCGTCATTTGCACCGGTTTTACACGCATTGTAAACAATATATGCTCGGTTTAGGAATATGTGAAATGTCGTCGTGGTCAAAAAACTTTGTACGTTTTAAAAGTAATTTAACTTAAGCATCATACGTTGTTGTATATGTGTGATATATATAGTACTAAGATTATAATATGCAATCCGATTAAAATCCACTTTTTTATGTCATGTAATGTACAGTTCGGTGCCTGGTTAACCTTCAAATATTCGCTTATAAAACATCAAGCCATTAAACCTTTACCCAGGCGTGAAGGTCAGCTATTAAAACCAATTAATATTACTGTCGCTGCTATTTACAGTATAAAGGAATAACAAACCACCAGCTTGCTCGATTTTTATATCCGCCTCCTCTTGTTTGCTATCATAATACTCGGAAGCACCGTTGTCATAGCACAGCATCATTTGGTCGGGAGACGCCGCTTCTGAACCACCGCCTTCAGCGCTTGCCCACTGAGGCATTTTTTTCTCTGCAATGTCAAAGAACACAATATTAATATTTGTAATAAAATTCATGATTTGATATATTGTATCGTTGGTCTAGTGACCAGCATATAAGGTTGCAGATCCCGAGATAAAGCTCAGGTTTGGGCCACTAAATGGTTTTTGTTTTTGTTTTGTTGAAAAATTGTCAGAAGCAGCCAGAGCCGGAGTTTGTTAGTTAACCTAGTGACCTCGCACGTATTATAAGAATCGAAAATTAAGTAATCGTCACTTGTATATATAGCTATTATATAACTCGATGTGTTTACCGATGAATGAATATAAATCATACTTTGCGGGTTACCCACCAGCTTTCCACTACAGAGTGGAAAGCTGACTCATTTGAGTAGCATTTTTAGAAAGGCATATTTAAAATAAAATACTATAACACAAACTTCAAACACAAACTTAAAAGATAAATAATAACAAATATTCATAAAAAAACCAAATTCATAATTTGCTAATATCTAATCAAAGATTTGCTTTGCCTTGCTCCGACCCCAAAAAAACCCTGTAAATATTACTTTTTATTTTTTAGTTTACGTACTGACATACTTTTATAATTATTTTAGTTTATATTATGTAATTTAAATAAATTAATTTAAAAAAATGCTTATAATGCCGGTTTAAAAAACGTATTACGGAAATCGTATTGCGCGTGTACGACTCGCACCTGACCGCTATTTTAAATAGTAACATTCAGAAATATTTGCATAATCACATGAAGCGATAATCGACCTAGATACATACTTGTGCAGTGCTTAGCCACCCCATGAGATGAAGGTACTTTAAGAAGTTAAGCATGATGATTCTACATCTTTTTTTACAAACTATAAATTAATGAATGACATAATTATAAGTTACCTAAATGTCCAATGTGTTTTACAAAAAGGTTATAATTTAACTCTATGTTATTTAATGAAAAATTCACGCTATTATTTATTTAATTCGTGTATTGATTAAATGTTGAATTTCTTTGATACTACAATCAGCGTTTAATGTTGTATAAATAATATAAAATATTTTTTTTGATAAGGATATTGAAACTTCTAGAATTTGAACATAATTATTAAAAATATTATTAACACATGTAAGTGAAATGAAGGAATTAAATGTATTTATTAAACCTTAATAAGTATTTTAATTTTATTAGAATAATTTTATTAAGAGCGGTGTTTTTTACGCCACAGTAACTGCTCGCAAAAACGCAAAACGCAGGTGCGGTTTTGCGTTGAATATTGCTCGCACCTTTGGGTTGGCTCCACTAAGTTCCTACTGGAGGCCTAGGATCGGTTGCAACGACTCAAGCCTTTACAATTGCGTCGAGAGATAGCAGCTCTAAGCGCTTTCTATCGAATATATCACGGCGAGTGCTCTGAGGAATTATTCTCACTCATTTCTGCTTGCCCTTTCCTTCACAAGTCTACGCCTGCTGGCTCTCGATGTCACCGCCTAACTGTGACATCAATTCCATCGCGCACGAAGAAATTTGATATTTCTGTTTTTTGTCGCACTACTAAAAATGAAATTCTTTTTCACACACACACAAATCTTTTGCACACGTGTTCCCCTCCTCTTACAACCTGGATTCCTTCAAAAAGACGGGGGCGGCTAGTACAGAATATTTTTCCCGACTGTACTATCCGTCGTCGCGTTTTGACTCCACTACCTCTTAGCATCAAGTGGAGTGGAATCATTTGCTTTCCCGTTTTATATAAAAAAAGTTGTTTTGTTATTTTCAAACTCTTATTAATACATATTTATAATGGCGATCGAAGTTCTACTTTCTATGAACCACAGAAGCTAAGCTTACAATATCTCCTACGTTATCTAATTAATAAATTATCCCAATAATTATATTCTAATTTCTACTGCTCATCCTATCCTAATAAATGTTATGTAGGCAGCTGAGTTCAAACGTCTCTACCAATAAAAAGAAAAACTTTTTATCACTAACTACATTCTAATTTCTATTCTATTAGAATTTCTATAGAGTTTTTGAGTATATATTTACTGACTGAAATCGAAATATAATTGTTTGATTTCTCTTTATGTGCTTAATAGTTATCAAACAGTTTTATAAGTGATATATTTTAAATCTTTTAGAGCATCGCGTTTATCCTAGGCTTAAAGTGAGGGCGGGGCTCTTCGTCGCCAAGCAACCGCCGGCGCCCCAGTGGCGCCTACGACAAATGACATTACCATCAATTCCTTTACATGAGTGACGCTGAAGGACATAATTGTTATAAAGTGACTACTAGACATCAAAATAAATAGTATTCGAAAGGTGGTTCGAAATTCGAATAAAAATCAATTTTAAATATTTGACGAAAACATACATGAATTTGCACGTTTCGCACGTTTTTTTTACTCTTATTTCTGCTTTTTTTATTAATGTTTTTTCTTTAAATTAACCTTTTCTTTTATATGTGTGTTACTATATTATTATTATCATTTGAAATCACTGCAACTGTAACATAAATAACGATGGCGTCTTTTTATAAACTCCTTATAGAGCAATGTCCAGCCAACTGACGTTAAGTTTGTATGTTAATATTTTTATAACATTAATTTTTAGAAGTCCTAAATATTATTTATAGCATATAGTATATAATTTTAACAACACTTTTCTACTTATTTTGAGTCTCAAAGACTTTGTAAATAAATCCTGCCAACATTTCTTAAATATATATTTTTTGTAAAATTATCGAATGTCAAATCGATTAATCAAAATAAAATTAATGCTCATTTATTTATTTGCAAACATAAGATAATGACATTACGAGTTACATTCAACGTATTAGAATACCGACATCGTATTTATCGCATATTTACATATTTCTAGCATCACCAAGACGAAAAAGCTACATGCCACGTGTTGATTGTTCTACGGGAAATGCGCTACGCTGCTACGGATGCGCTGGCTCTCCGTATTACAACCAAGATGTTGTATTAATTTGTATACAAATACCATAAACGATATAGCTTGTATTATTATGTAATAGAATAATGAAATACAATGTTATAATGCATAAAACATGTTTAATGTATAAGTTAAGTTCCATAAGAAGCAACGAATTTAAACTTACATACTTCCAATGTATGTAAGATACTAATATAAATGGGATATTATTAAGAAAAAACTTATTTACTAGTTTTAATTACTAATATCGATAACCTTGATATATGAAATTAAATTATAATATAAATTAAAAGAAGTCAACAAGGGACCTTAAACATATACAATCATTGCGAATATTATACGTAGGTAATTTAAAAAATCTTCCTTGCAAATATCTTTCATTTCAATAAGTAAAGCGTTGCGGCGAATATTTGCGTAGCGCGAACGGCGCTGCTTCTTGCGGCTGAAACAAATGTATGGAAATGTACCAAGCGTACCACGGGCAGCTAGGTCGGCCGCGGCGACGGCGCGAATCGCACGAGCGTCAAACTAAAGTTTAGTTGTATTCATCTCGAGACAAAGAATATAGATTTTTTAAAAGCTTAAAGTACAAAATATTATTTCTAAACTAAATTTTAGGTGGTAACTGAAGTTATTTTTAAAGATATTTAACTGTTTTTTATCTTTGGAATAATATTATTATTTTTTCAATAAATATGCAGTGTACAGCAGGAACGCGCAGTGACCAGAAATAAAGATGCAATTTCTACATCACATCGTGTTCTCCAGAATATCTTTCAAATTTACATAATGACCAACAATACTATTGCTCTCCAGCAATATCGAGACAATATTGACATAGGTATATAATGTTTCGCTTTCGATCTATAATAGATGCGGATTCGATCTATAATAGTCATCGCAACTGGCTTGTGGCTTAAAAATCACGTAGCGCAAATTGTCGCTTTGCACATAGCACCGCCGTTCGCGGCGTCCGTTCCCGCGGCCAGGCCTTAATATCCCATAGATTGTAAATACCTACTAACTACCAGGGAATATTTACATATGTATTTCATAGATAATTACACACACCAAAGTAACGTATTAAAGTGAGATCTCCATATAATATCTGTTTTATTATTTTAATGGAATTTCATCGTCTTTGTTGATAAACATTGATAAGTGTATCGATAAGGAAACTGTTACTTTATTTCGTTATTATAAAATTAAACATTGCAGTTATCATGATTGATATAAACCACGAAACGTTACCTACCAATTACCTTTAAAACATAATATGAAAATCGTGAAAAGTGCATGTGATGATAAGATGTCTCCTGAGTTTACACGTGACGACTGTGTCGTAAAAAATGTTTTATAAATCCAAATAATATAACATATATTTGTAATATATATTTTATATTTTGTATATATGTATAGTTGACGATGATGGAATAAAGCGAACTCTCTCTCAAGTGAATGTAACCAACATGAGTTAAATTATTCATAGAGTGAATTTGTATTCAGTGTAGCATAGTCCTTATTTTGAGCCAGGTCGACTACGTCACCAGTGTTTTTATCGGAGAAATTTATTTTTAAATAATTATGCGTATTTCGACAGTATACTTTATACGGTATTAAGAACTGAACAGTTTCATTTAAATAATATCATGCCCTAGTAGTCAATAAAATAAATCTAGTGCGACTACAACTTTATGGCAAATTTATAGTTGTCTTTTAATACGTGTTGCTATGTTTATAAAACAAAAATTTTGATTTGTTTTTTATAGTGTATTTCTTAATTAGTACGTGCTTTAAAACATTTTATTTTAGTTAAGGTCAAATAAAACATAATACTTTATGTAATGATACATAACGACAATTTACGTCATGCAGTAAGCACTTGTTTCAATAAACGATATTATAAATATATTTTATTTAAAATCTTAAAATATGCTATTTTTACAAAAAACAAAATAAAAATAACAAAATACATTTAATTTTGTATTTTATAAAAATGTCTGTACATAGTTTCAACGAAGTTAAATAAAAAACTTTTGCAAATAATATAATTGTGAAAACACGTTCCTACAAAACTCGAAAACGTTTCCTACAAAAAAACTCAATAAAAAAGTCACAAAATATGATATAATTAATATATTTTTATTAATACCTTAATTTCTTTTCTTTATTTCTTATTTTTCAATTTCCGTAAACAACACTAAATGTTGTATAGTCTCGAAACTACATACCTAAGTCTAACAAAACGAAGCTAAAAATTATAATAGAATGCTAGATACTTAATCAAAACCTCGTAGCGATAATTTACTTTGCGCTTTCACATTTCTCTAATGGGCAAAATCGTTCCAAGATAATAAATAATATGATTTACAATTAAATTAAAAATACTCAAAATTATACCAAAACAAAACATATACTTTTAGTAATATAAGTCCGTCAGGGTTATCGGTTACCAATGATTAATCGGATAATGTTGAGAATATGTGTACATGTTTATATATCTATGTGTTTATATATTTTGCAAATTTCGTGCATCTGAAAAGATTAAACAATGTTACCGTAAACTTTTAATTTTAATAGTTGTAAATGTAATAATAATCTTATATATACTATTTTTAAATTAAATAAATAGCAGCCTAAACCCGTTTATAATGATTACATAAATTTAAACAAGTAGTATAAGAACGCGTTCAATCGTTGACATTTGCTTGGCATTTAAAACAACGGACAATCAGTAAGGCCAACGTGGTTAGTCGTTCCTGAGATCTCGCGAATCATTTTTAACTTTGTATAAAGTAAATCCATAATAGACAATAACCCACCTACATATCTGTATTCATTTATCAAAACTATATTTAATAGATAAACGATATTTTTTCTACTGAAATGACGTATCGAATGCCATGTCTAGTTAATAAATACGTCATTGAGAGCAGCGTGGCGGGCGACCTTCACTGGCCGTACTGTACACTTTCGCCTTGCCACCACCGTTAGTCGCTCTATCTCATATTGTTAGAGAATAGAAAAGTAATAAGTAATATGTAACGTTAATATATAAGCTATAAATTTCTCTTGTGCTATAAATTTATGACCTTCATATTTGTAGAGCTCAAATATTAAAGTTTAATTCAAACTGATTTTCTATGTTCCTTATATCTTAAGTAATAACAAGTTTTTGTAGAAGCAATTTACTTTCTATTATACGATTCTTTTTATATTTTCAACGAAAATTACTAATTTCATGGTAGTTTATTTGTCATAAGTAAATATATATGTAAAAGAATTCGATAAAGTTTACATATTTATTATTTGTCTGTATAAACCTTATAATATTATTGAAAAGGTGAAAGTCTATTAAATTAAACTAGAGCTTCTATAGAAAGAAGAATTTCTGAGAAATTATAACCTATCATATACGACTATATACAGTTTACTACATAACGAAAGTGTAAAGTGTCAGTAATGCAATACTAGTATTTCCTAATTCAATCAATTAGAACCTATATACATATATCATAAAATTGTAGCACACGACTTGTAATATGACGTAACTTGTATCTTGGTGGCACTTATTTTTACCCTTAACGATTCATACTTACATTACAAAAAGCATATTATTAATTTCGTGGTAGTTTTAAACAAATCTGCAGATTATTACAATTGTGTATTCATAATACAAATTAATGATTTCTTATTATCATTGACGAAAGTCAAGTCATTATTATGTAAATAATTGATTACGAAATATATTATTTGAAAGAAATTTAATAATAATTTTACATTCACGACTATTATTACACGTGTACTAAAGAACTAATGTTAGAAAGCATATTCATTAATAGAATAGAAATTAAGAATAAAAATTATTTACATTGTTATGTGTTAAGTTATCGTTTCACTCTTATGAAACTTCTTATTAAATGATAACATCTTCCCCGAATGTTATTGATACGTGAGTTTATTTAAATAGTACAAGCGTACGTATCAGCCGTGTTCAGAGTACGTGTATCAATGTAATTAATTACACGCAAACTTTTTCAATATCGTTTGCAACGGAATCAGCTGATCAAATAAAGAACAAATGGAATAAATTAATTCTATTCGCTGGTTTAATGAAACTCAAGAATATTTTTCAATTATCTTCAGTGATGTTACATAAATGATAGAAACCAAAAACACATTTTGACATGTTTTTGGCATTGTTATAAATATTTTTAATAAAACCTTAACAATATATATACGAAGCAAATATTTAATATATATTTATTCACTAGTTTACGACCGCGGCTTCACTTGCTTGTGAGGCATTCGTCCCCTGTGTCCTTTTTCTGTACTTAGCCGTGTTTGTTAAATTTCATAACGATCGGTTGAGTAGTTAAGTGTAACAAACATACAAACTCACTTTCGCATTTATAATATTAGTTAGGCTTTTGCTATTATCTTCACATTTAAAAGAATTTATATTGTCAATATTTATTTGTATGGAATTACATACAAATATTCCTATTTAAAAGGAGCCGGAGTTCGCTTCACTTCGTTGGCTCGAAGTCAACGAAATGACAACTCTGGCTCTGGCTCCTCACATCACCAGGCATCCTAATTATACGATACCCTATTTCAACTTCAATTTCTTAGCATTTTAAAAACTAACTTTATCTAAGCCATTATACGCTACCCGAACACCAAAACTCTTATGTGAGAAATAGTAAAATTAACACATTAACTCATGAGCTTGAAGTCACGTGCATTCGCTATCAACAATTTTTAATAAGAAAGTAATTTAAGCTGAAAAACGCAATGATTTGCTTTTTGTAATTTTGTTAATTAATTAAAGTCGATACATCAGCTTTTAAAATGTTTTAGCTATTATATTACAGATAAAAACTATTGTGCCACCTAAATTACAAATTGATATTACTGAAAATATACATATATAAAAACATTTGAAGTAAAGTACGGTGAGTTTTTTCAAGATGCTATGTACACATATTTTGGTTTTTAAACGTTAATGTGTAGTTTCACAAAGGACGCGAATACTAAAAAAATGTCTCCAAGTTTTGCCGCCCTAGGCCCGAGCCTACTCGGACTATAGGGAATCCGCCTCTGGACGGGACACGTCAAGTTCTGGAAGATTTCAGACATCTTGCAATATGCGCTCGCTTCGAATGACACTTACTAAATGTCCATTTGTTTTATTTGGTTTTAAATTAAATTATTTAGGAATTGCTAAAAATGCTTTTCTCGCAGATTTTTGGAAATAATATTTTAAATATATCTAACGACATGAAAAAAATTGTATTCTTTTATAGCTTGCTGTATAGTGGGTGCATAGCTAGACGCCGAATTTTCTCTTTTGTCATAAACGATTTGACATTTAAAAGAACATTTAAGAAATGGGTCAACTTGTTAAATAATGTCAAATCAAACATGTATTTTTCGAATTGTTTACTGTTCCAATTTGTATATAACTTGACAAATTAATACAAAATTGTGTAAATGGAAATACATACTCAACTCGTTTTTTAGAATGTTTGATACATACATTTATATGAATTTGAACTGAAAGTGATAGTATTCGCTTTCGCTTGTAATGGTGTACTACTTTAAGAGAATTTACTGACTGTATATATATAATGTATTAGTTGTAAACATTAAGAAGCATATTCATTTAATTATTTTGGTGTTAAGAGATAGAAGATAATTTTTTAGTTATAAAGTTAGTTACTAAAAAAATTGAAAATTTTGGGGTTTAGTATTTTTATAACTGTTTTTCTTACATTAATATACATATAAATAAATTATACCGGTATCTATTGATTAAAAAATATATTCCAAGGCAAGCTTCACCTTTAAGTGATTTATTTTTTTGAAATTGCAATGTAACTAACATGTTAAATTAAGCATATTTAAAAACATTGCGAATATTTTTTTAAGTTGGGATGTTTATATTATTTATTCTATGTAATTAGGTTAATAAATTGCTTCCTCAATACATTATAATCTTCAGCCTTTATATGCTTAGATAAATGAAAGCGGTAATATATTAACAGTCTGTGTTTATTTCGATATTAGGGATTATTCATTATCTGAAGGTATTGATAAAATTATGTTTACTGAAACTGTAAAGTAAATTAGATTAAAAGTAATGTAAATATTTCAAATAACTCTTATTTATACTTATTAGTATAATATGTTTAAAGTAATTATTAAATTAGTTAATTAGAGATCTTTTTAAAAAAAAATCCAATGATATTAATATTAAATGTTTTAGATCAAAATTACAAGTTTTACAATCCACGTTTTTAGTTCGAAACTAATTATATTGATTTATGACAAGCTTTAAAGTGTTACGATAAAACATTACTTATATTATTTATCGTTATCGTGCATTCGTTACGTCTGCTTTGCATTTATATGTTTATAATCATTTTTTATTTAAAAAGTATTTAAAGGTTTCGTGTTAAATAATATGATTTAATTATTTTTGTTAATAATTTACCTAACTAATCTAAAAGAAAAATATAAATAGTTTTTATATAAAAAAAGAATTAGGTCGTGTCTTAAGTTTAAATATTAAACTAAAAAAACGCGAGCAATAAATCATTATCAGTACTATTTTCCTGTACTTAATTCATTTTACATAATGGTTACCAGCATGCATAGATAACACGTTTTGCAGTTTAAACGTAACAAACCTTTAAAGCTTATTTACAAAAACCAAATACTTTACGAAGATTTTCCTCATTCTTTTCGAATGAATAATTTGTGAAAGTGAACGTTCCGAATTATTTAACGAGGATGTTAAAGTTTTACGAGTTATTTAAAAAGGAAGTCAAAAGCAAACAATAAGCGCGTATATCAAGTTATTAATCGGTGCATCGATATTGTGGAACTCGAGTTATATGAATATATTAAGTAACTAAATTGGAACTCTTACGAGATGCGTTACAAATATAGTTTGTCAATCTATTCGTGTAATTTAACAAAGAATTTGCCTTTCACTTAGCATTCAGAACTGACACGTAGGTTAAATTTTTGTCTGACTCGGGATCAGAACTTACCTTGCAATGCCGCCGTGGTAGAGATGCCAGGGAAATGCACAAGATAAATTTCACTGCGTCATCATGGTCAAACAAGAATGTAACTAGCGAAAGTGATAGTTTCCGCGTATTGGTGCGCGAGATGCGAATTAGTAAACGTGTCGGTAACAGCGCCGTACGGCACAGGCATTCACGGCGACTACTCGACTCGTATTGGAGTCTTGGAGCAAGTGCGGTTGCGGAGCGATTGGAGCTTGCAAACCTAACTTGCGCGAGGCTCGACTTACGTCAGCACTCAGCATGAACAACCCTCATCCCCGTTTTTCTATATTACATTTAACTAGCACACATCAGCTCAATAGACGTCTTCGTCGCGCTAATTGCATGATTATACTAATTGATAAATAATATGCAATGCAATTTGACCAATTGCTGCGTCCACAAATCTAAATTACAATTTATAGTTTTTATAGCATTCTATAACATGACTGAAGTATGTAGTGTAAAGGCTTTATAAAAAATGGACTCTTTAGTTATATCATAATTATATATTTTTCAAGGCCGAATCAAATTATGCATAATTTAGATAATAAAATTTAGCATCCTGATATCGATTTAGCAATTAGCCTTGGGAGCAAATGAGTGAAAAGAGGAATTTAAATGTTACAATGAATGAATCACCACTATAAAATTATATATTTATGTTAAAATAATGTTTTATTGAGTATAAAGAGACCTTTTAATAAATGATTTTTCTTTTAAATAAAACTATATTTCTTTTCATAAAATCTTAACAAACATCGATATTATATGTTCAGATTTAATTTCTAATTAAAACCAATTTTGTACCCTCAGTTATATTTTTGATATATCATCAATAATTTTATTTTAACTCCTCGCTAAATTCGAAATACTCAAAGCTCGTTTTTAGACCTGTTGCGCTAGCCTGCCAATTCACGTACATTAGCAACAAGTGTTTCGCCTACTACTTTCATACCAGTGGCGCGTTCACTCTTGCTCTTTATAACAGATAAAAAGCTGTTTCGAACAAGTTTGATAACATTACGTTGTCTACTAATAACGATTGCTACATATTTCTTCTTTTCAGATTTTTCGCAAATGTATTGCCATCTATTGGCGTTTTTCATGAACTAACTGTATTACATATTATTGATTCTAAGTTCACGCACGAAGTAAGTGGGAGTTTCGGTGGAAATACTAGAGAATCACAACATATAGGTAATTTTAGAATATTACCTATATGTTGCGATTACACCCACCCTTTTACGGGGTCGGGGCGTTAAATTAATAGAACTATATATTGAAAAAAAAGTTAAAACTCACCAATTTAGTTGAATCGTAATAATTTTATGGTAAGATAATTACCAAATATTCTTTAATTTATTTATATCCTCCTATTTTTTATCTCCTCACCTGCATTTCAATATTCGATAATTTACTGCACTCACAGAACCTCATTTCAAAAATAGTGTGATACAAAAATCATTTGCTATAGGTATGGTATCATGTATGCAGTTTTGAATATTTGTGAATACAGCAGATAAATACCGTAATATTTATCTAGTTATAAGCGCCATCTAGATGCAAGACTTAAATATGGCTATATGTATTGAATATGTGTGTTGTTCGAAAGGTTCTGTGCTATAGGAAAATAATTTTAATGTATTTATTTGATTAATTTTAGTATCATATTATTTAAGAAAATATATTAGATTAAATCCCTATGTTAACTATTATGAATTCGAAATCAGTGTTAGAAAGTATAAGCATATAATATAAAAATAGCCGTTTCTATTATAATATGTACCAGCAATTTCGGAATATTTACAGCATTATAGCCCAGTCGGTTAGCATAGAACCCCGAAAATTTTCAAGCCCAAAATTTATATAGTAGTGCGTTAGCCGCTGTCTTGATTTTAAGAGGGAACGGTTTTTCATCAATATCTCGGCCATTTTCAACTTTTTGGGAATCATCATAAGAACTTACGTTGATCATTATTCAATTTCGTACATTTTACTCATAATTTTTTTCGCACGATCGATATTTTGCTAGTTAAGGGAGATAAGCGGAGGGAAATGTATTATCTCTATAATAATTATCTCATTTATTTTTTAACTTTAGGGTCTAAATTACACAACTTTAGGGTCTAATTTACAGGAACAAATTTATCTGGACTTGAAATTTCTACAACTTTAATCTCCAAACTCCATCTTTAAGAACCAATATTTAAGCTCCTACGCATCGGGCAAAGGCAACGTTTGCTTTTGCTTCGTTACTCTTACTCGCTTTGCTACTTGTGTTTGTAATTCCAACGGGTGTTATATATTAGGCACAGATTCCCAACGGGGGTGATACCGGCGGGGATCTCCAGAGGGTCCAGATGCTAATTAATGATCTTATTAAATATATATATGCTTTTTTACTATTGATTTGATTATAATAAAATACGTGGTTTAATTTTGATTTGTGTTTTTTATTATCAATTGTATTTAATTAAAAATCAATTGTTTGATTAAACATTTGCTCACATCAGTCTATTGCGTTACTTAAGCAATCAATGAGATTAAAAGCCATTCCTTGAACGGTTTAATTATTCAGTAAGCTTAGTTATGGCAATAATTATGAAGATTACAATCGCCTTCTACTGCACAGAAATATACATTGGCTTGTTTCAGGTGTCAGCACTGGACTTTCTTGAAGACAGAGGAAAATTTACAGTAAAACCTAATTAAGTAAAAAAATTACATCGCTTATTTAACAGACCTCAAAAATATTTTATCAAGACAATTTACAATTGCAAGGTGATAAGGTCAATTAAATTAAAAAAACAAAAGTTATAGTTTGCTTTTGCTCGAAATTTAATTCTTAAGTATAAATACAACCATTATACTACTTTCTAAACAGTCTCTGCTAAATTGAAAGATTCCTCTGAGCGATGGGTATAATTTAAGGGATTGCCATTTAAAAAGTTATTGAGTTTCTATCAAAATTTTTAAGTAGCAGCCTGGCATTAGTAAATTAGTAGTCTTAAACTCCCGTGCCTCGAAAAACACCTTAAAGCATTGAATCTGCACTTATTGTCTCAGGAAATTAAGTCTGCTGTATTATGTGAATAATTAATCGGACTAAAAATGATTTCTTCAAAAGTTGCTGTTATGTTCGATAATTTCTGTAGGTTGATAATAGTTATTTCTACCCTAAATGTCTAAAGAGATATATTCGAAAAACTTGTTTTATATACCATTTATCTAACATGATGTGAGAAGACATCGCTCAATCTCTTAATATTAATTGGGGACCAAAGTATATAAAACCTTACCAATTAGACGGCATGGCCTGGTTAAAATTTAAGTATTTTTACATCTTAATCATAGCTACAATATTATTTTCGTCAACATTATCACTGGGCCGTCTGAGGTCACCATTGTTTGTCAATGTCAAGTAATGCAGTTAATATCCGTGTTCATTATTTTAATTGTAATGTGTAGGGAAATCGCTAATATCTAAGTAAATGCAGCGTCAAGAATGGAAAAAAAATACAAATCAATATATTAATTGAGTAATTCTATAGAATATATTAATTGAGTAATTAATATAATTAATATTGAATAATTAATATATTCTATAGAATATATTAATTCAATTTTTTAATTTATTATCAAATGCATAACTTTTTAACTATTTCAATTAACATGTAGGTACAAAAAACGTTTGTCCTCTGCAACTGATTAAACTTTTATAATGTTGCGCATTTTAATATACGTATTATTATTATAATACAATAATAATATTTATTGAATGTAGATGCATACAATACTTACCAATTATATAGTATTGTTTGAATTATATATTATATAGTATTGATTGATTTATATAAATTAATAGAATTCGATATCGCACTTGCTGACTTTTCATTTCATGTTGTGTTCCGGTTTGAACAGTGAGAGAACCGGATTTTCGGTTTGAAAAGTGTACCTACAGGCACAAGGGATATAAGTTATAACATCTTAGTTCACATATTTGGTGGCGCATTGGCGATGTTAGCAACAAGTAATGTACCTTGCAGTACCATATATATATATGGGTGGTAGTGAACACTTACCATCCGACGGCCTATTTGCGCGCCGCCCATTTTATATCATATTAAGTGGTTTTGGTCGCTATGTCCACGCTCGCCAGTTGATAGGTACTTATCCATTCTTTAGAGGACAGTGTTTATAATCTTTTTAATAGATAGCTGATGTCAGATATTTATAAACTGAGGAGCGTTTCCACGTACATATTAGAATTCATACAATGTTAGGAATGGGTATGTTAAATCAGTAAAAAGTAGTAAATTGTCTATGTATCTATCTTAATATATTTGAGCAGTATTATGAAAACATACAAGAATATGAAATTGACGTTTGGTACGTCAATAATTTAAATTAATTAAGCGGGCGAAATATGTGGCATTAAATACTATATTTAGTAGTTAGATAAAAGAAGTTAGTTAGATATTGGTTTAGTAGATTTTTCACTTATATTAAATAAGTATATTAAACATGTATATTAAACATAGATATAAACAGACTTAATTGTGCATGATTAAGATAATTATAAACAAAAAGATAGCATTGATAAAGCTGATAAAAATAACTTTGACGAAAACACGCCTTGCTGGCAATTTTAAATTACAAATGATAAATCACGTGTTTATATTTCATACTTTACTATTATTATTGCTTTTACAACTTTATGTTGACTTAAAGCTAATGTTAATAAAATATGAGAGGTTATATAATAATAATATTGGACTAACTATTGACAATATCAGCATTACATATATAGAGAGATAGTGGAAATAAAATTAAATCGCACATGGTTATTTTGCATCTAAGGTCTGCATAAATAAGCCAATTAAGGTAAACTATTATTTGTTATAGAATTACACAAAACTAATTAAAAGCTGTTTTGCTAGCAACATTGTTTGAACTGCTGGTTCTAATAAGCGCGTTGTACATCATCACTTGAGGCAGGGTAGGGACAAGGCTAGGTCGAGCACTCATCTGAACTACTGATGGCAATTGCTTTGTGTCATCGTTTCTTGGTTCCTGTAAATTCTTATTAAATTAGAACTTACAACTAAACCTGAAAATTTTAGATTGTAATTTTTTATTTATTTATAATAAAGTACATATCAGGTTATACTTGTCTTTGATTACATGAGTCAATCGTTTGCATCGTGAATCATATTTTATCAATTATCATTTCGTAATTAAATTTCTAATAAGAAATGACTTCATATCACCAAAGCTTAAAGTTAAAAAATTGTCATGATGTGACGCAATTAATGTCAATACGTGGATACAATTTCTCAATATAAAAAATAAATACCTTTTTTTGAATTAGTACTGTAAAGGCAACTGATCCTATTATAAACACAAAATTAAGGACTAAAAGTGAACTAGCAATTACCAAAAAAACTGTATCAAAACCCATTGTTAATTTTATTGTATGAAATATACATATATATCTATCGATCGGAAGCTAGCACGACACTGACTGATTTCCTATACTTCTTAGCTAATCTAAATACATACATTTTTATCGTTATATTGGATTTTATAATACTGCGTGGATTTACAATGCATAGCTTATAAAGACAAATTTGATTTATTATTATCCCTCCGAGAGGCGAACATGAGCAAATATTTTAGCACCGTTTTTATTTTTACCAATTTGAAGCGTCACCTCGAAAACGCAGCGACATAGAAATTTAATTTACTGGACTATATCGATTAATATTATTTTGTTTTTATATAGAATAGGTGGGCGAACTTGCATATGGACCTGATGGTAAGAGTCACCAACGCCCATAGACATTGGCATTATAAGAAATGTTAACTATCGCTTATATCGCCAATGCGCCACCAACCTTGGGAACTAAGATGTAATGTCCCTTGTGCCTGTAATTACACTAGCTCACTCACCCTTTAAACCGGAACACAACAATACCAAGTACTGTTGTTTTGCGTACCAAGTACTGTAGCAGTCTAGTACTGTAATACCTGATGAGTGGTTGGTACCCAGACGAACTTGCACAAAGCCTTACAAAAGTAAATATCATGTATTAACCTGAACTTTAATCGTTATCGATATGAAACATAAGCAAATTATACCGAAACGCTCGCCAGCTCCCTAGCCTTATTTTTTCTAACTGTATTAGCAACGCAGCAGTAGTTTTAATATACTTATTAGAAATATGAACCTGAAACATAACCTATCCCAGAAGGCGAACATGGACTGAAGATAAAACACTAAATATAGACAAAGAATATACTTACTATAGACAATTTTATATTGACTTTGCCTTAATATTTAAGTCGTTTTATAATTATATTTTCGAAACATATTTTTCGACTTACATGATGACCTAAAATTTAGTCTAAAACAAAATATTATGGTTGTCGAGTGTATCACTAATCAATTATCGTTCGAAATATTCTACCGACCTAATACATTAATGATACTATTAGGCCGGCCCTTGTGCACTATCGTATACCCAACCTGCAGACAATTAGCGACAGCTACTTCGCGACACTAGCGCGATACATGATGATAATCAATGTCTTCGCTAAGATCTGCGAACTTGGCCTTTGAACCGACCGCCCCGGTCTTGAGAGACAGTTATGGTTCCACATTCTGTCAAGGAGTGTCTAATCGGCCACCCAGCAAGTTAGCGTTGGTGACTCAAACATCCAGACGGAAAAATTTCGAGCGCTTGACGCCCCTTTGCCTATAGGCTAGAACAAGTAAAGCTAAACCGAAGACTGCGGATTCAAATCCGGGCAGCCACAACTAAGTTTTTTTATGTTTTACACATGCAAAAACTAGAAAATAATAAGGAGACATACTTGAACCTACTTTCTTAGACACATACAGGTTTCAAAATTCAGTGGTACTTGTCCGGGTTTAAGCCACGATCCACGATCAACGAGCCAAGGTTTCCGCGGTAAAGTCTGCATAACAAATGTATAGTTAAAGAAGATCGACCGGTTTATACACAAATGTTTTTAAGGACACCATATATATCAAATTATATTTCAAATTCGTCACCCATTTTTATTTAAATTGAAAGACCCAGATTATTACATATATCGCTGACGCACCGACATGGAGTAGCCCTTAATATCCGACATGAAAAGATACTCGTGGCACTACTAATATTGCACAATTTCTTAGCAGACGTTAGAATCTCAAGAAGGTTCAGATATACTTATATGCATTTATTATTTTAATACTATCTTAAAATTTAGATGATAAAACATAAGATGCTGTTGGATTTTTATCTAATAGCAATACATAATAATTATTGTTATAAAAATGTAAAAGAGACAAAGGAACTGACGAGCCTGTGTAGGACAAGTCCTGAAATAATATTAAAAGAAAGTAAAAATAACGTAACTTTGCCGAAAAGATATTTTTTGTATGTATTATATTGTAACGAAATAGATGATATAATCTATTTCTCGAATATTCATAAAACATCATTTTTAACAAGTCACATTCTTCGGTTAAAGTGAATTATTTACAAAATCACGTAGGGTAACAATACAATTGATATATTGTTCCATTTATCTACAATTGTTATATTTACATATATAGAAAACGAAAAAATACTTAGGCATTATTATTAAATTTAATATAATATTAGTTTCTATCGAAATAAAATAAAATTATAATCACGCATAATTGGCTCATTTCGTCTACTTAGAAGTTATTATAGTAGAATAAATTATCCTTACTTTTTAGTTTAAAACTTGCTTAAAATATTTAAGCTGTTTTCAAAACACGTGTTAATTAAACGCGGATAATGATGGACTAAAAACACCGGACGAAACAAAACCTTGCGAACAATGAGTGAATGTCATTTCGGGGCCACGATGGCGATTCAACCTAACACAAACATACCACGATGTATGAATATAACAGATAGGATTCAATAATTTATCGGATTTATCGTAATACAAATCTGAATACTTTACGTATCTATAGGATTTTATATCAACTCATTAGCTATGGACGATTAAAAAAAAATGAGATTCCGTATTGAACATTTTGAAAACACACATTAGGTTCCTTCCCTTTTTCAATTTTGTTAAATGCCAAATATGTACCTACCTACTAATATTTATTTGATTAGACACCTAAAATTATCGTTACGTTATGTTATTTTATTTATGCAATATTTCGACGATTTATATAAAAAATAACGCGTGTATGTAAAACGACGCTTCTATACATTAGATGTACTATAATGGTTTCGATAAAATACCGGGCAACTAACAAATGGTATTCGCACGCTTAAGGCTCCGTATAATATATACTCCAAGCGCACAAATCACCTTATCTATTTACGAGTTCTATTATTACGCTACTAATTAGCTATTGGACATATATTTAAGGGATTTAGCTACCTTAAATATATAACAAAAAAGTAATTTAAGGAGTTTGCTATCAATATTTTTTTGCGGAACCCTAGAAACTGTACAGCCAGTTTGATCACTGTAACCAGCAGTCGGTTTTGTTCGCGGTTCGAAGCGGTGCATTAACCTTGTTTTGAAATTTATTTAAAACATTTGCCATGACATACGCGTTTTTGATAGTCGTTTCCGTAGCTATCACATTTAAATTATTATTTCTAGGTTTTTCATTGGTGGTTACTTATAAACACAGCAAAAGTGATGCTAAGGTAAGCACAAAATTCTTTACGTTTCATGGTCCCACTTAAATTACTACGTCAGCATGCTAAATATATAAAGCGCACTTGTTCAAATACTAAGCATTTACTATTATTTAGCTCTGAAGGTAAACGATAAAAACAAGTAGGCGAATTTTGTAAGATCTGCTACAAAAATACCTAAACCAAGTAACGAGTTTAATTATTTTTTGTTGTTATGAAGATAATGTTATTTATTAATTATTCTAAATAACTAAAATAAGTATAGATATTTAAAAAGGCAAAGACAAAACAGTTTAGCACCAATATATCCTCTGTTTAATAACCGAATAGTTTGTTTTTTGTTTGGAGGCTATTAAGGAGCTTTAGTGTTATCAATGAAAAAATAATAGGAAAAATAGGTTCGAAACATATACGTTAATCAATACACATATGTTTTTCTCAAATTTTCAATAATGATTATGGAATTTTGACTACCGGCTGAACAGAAATTCATAAAACAAACTATTCTCAAAATAAATACTGTTAAAAAGTTTTCAGTTATCTACCGATATTAAATCCCATCCCATTTGAACTTATGAAACTATAAGTATATAATAGGGTCTTTGTAAACGTTATATTTGATTCAAAGTAAAAGTGATTGAAACATTGCGTTACAAATTCAAGTACACATTACACAATAGTCAATTTATGTATTTCGTAATTTCTGTTACAGGCCAATATGCAGACAAAGCAGAGCAAAAACCAATCTTTATCTGCGTGGAAAAGATTTTCTCGTATTTTTATACGAAAATTGTCGTATTGCCCCGAGACTTGCAATAATAATCATAGTCTAAAATTATAGAATATATGTTTGAAAATTTGCTTAATAATTAACAATGCGTTAAATTAGACGTTGAATTAGTATTGAATTAACTTAAAAAAATGTAATATTTTGAAGTTGATATATTATATGGAATATTACGAAAATGTTTAAATATAATAAATAATATCATTAAAACATTTCAATCTGTGCATTATAATTAAATGGTTTACAACAATTATGTTAGTCATTTGATTTTTATCTTACCTATTTGCTAAAAAATCCAAAATTTTGTTTTCATCGATACAGTAGTGCTGTGCCTACAGTGAAAAAAACTTTTAAGTTGTTTTTTTTTATCGATTTTTATTTGGTTATACAGGTATATTTATATTATAGATTTTGATTACTTTTTAAGTTTATAACTTATAATATTACATTATTTTGTAAGAATAATAACAGACAACGATTTGATTCGAATTGATAAGGATCAACTCACAGTACACAGGGCAGCAAGTTTGCACACGTAAATCTGCCTTAGTTATGTAGTTCTGCCTTAGTTTCATGTCTGTAACTTCGCGTGATTTAAAGAACTTTGAACTACCTACCTATAGTGTATTCCAATGGCAGGAGTAAACATAAAAAATATTTAGATTTATGTATTCCATGGGATTTGCATCTACATTATGCACTACTAACTACTACCACTGGTTCTTAATTAACAGATAGGTATATAATATCTTAATTTATGATAAACACTACGTGGGTACGTGGGGGGTCCATTAAATAATATTCTAGCATTTGAAATTGACTAATTTGAATTTTCTACTTTCTCTCATTCTATTATAAGTAAACTATAAAATAAAATAAATTTCTCTAGAGTAAAAAAGCATCAGATTATCACAACATAATGACTAACTCATCTCTACTTACAAACCTTATTTTGTTTTCTTCGAGAAATCCCTAAGATTACATGGTATCCAGTGTCTCACTTCTTCGCACTACATAGCAATACCTTTTTTACTTCAGAGAAAATCTTTGAAAGACATCTTGAGTGGGCCTAGGTAGAATTTTTAAGCACTAAAACCACAAGTCGGCTGTCCTTGAAACGTATCAAAGAGACCTCAGGAATCGTTCTAACATTCGCATCTCCTGCCGAGACCGCACCGAAATGCTCAGTCCCATTTTCCTTTTTTTCATTACACAAGACAAAGCGTCAAGGTATTTGGCTCCTGGGAATAAATCCAAGTTATGTGGAATTCTTACTTACTAAAAATCCTATCGGTTATATCGGAGGGGTTACAGGATATTTTGCCATAACGTGTCCGCGGCCCTTTCAGTGTGGTGCTCTGCACACACTCCACAGAACTCTTCTTAATGAAGAGAAGATAACCAACAAGAGCCAAGACTATCATTCAGCAAAAACACACAACTAAACTACTAACTACACTACTATCGAAACATATTTGGCAAAAAAAACTTAAAAATACTACTTATATGCTATATTATAAAGTTACGGTAACGATCCATAAAAGAAATGATCCCAACGCGGACAGGTTGGCCGAATACCAAGTTATCAAGAATCACACACTCACAAGGCACTACGACAAGTACGAGTCAAACTAAAGTTGCAATCCTTAACATTTTTAATGTGATGCTGCCTGGAAATAAAAATATGCAGGCACATCAAAATACCAAATTAAAAAAAAAACAAAAGAAGACACCAAAACCACAGGCAAAAATATTGCCTGCTATAAATAGTGCATTTTATATTAAATTAACAAGTGTAGTCCATGCTGTTCAAAACAGCAAGAAACATGTAATGAGGTAAACTATAAAAATACATGATAATACAATAAATATAAATAGCTAATTTTAAGAATAAAAACATTACAAAAATCAAGTAACAATATAAAAACATTTATTTAAATAACAAATGTTGTGTAACAATGTAAATAATATTTATTTATTGTCATAATTATTAACAATTAAGTAGCTCATCTCTCTCGTAAACTGAGACCATTTTACAGTTTTTCTTTGTATATCTAGTTTTAAATTGTCATTTTTATATAACAAGGCTTGATTGATTACCAATTTGTTAAACTCATGTACATGAGGATGATTTTTGTACTCCTCAATATTCATCCATTTGCAATCTTTTACTTCTCTTAGTGACAGTGTTATTTTTTCCGATAAGGCTGTCATCATCAGTAGTATATAAATATCTGAATTACCAAACATCATATTATGTGTATGCCTGAACGTAATTAAAGATAAGAATTCCGAGTCAACGCCCGTCTCTTCTTTAACTTCTCTTTGAGCAGCTTTCACTATATCTTCACCTATAAATATTAACAATTGTTTCAATGAAAATTATTAAAAAAATACATTATATTTATTTAAAAAAAAAGAATCTTTAAGAGTATGTCAGTATTCAGGCAATCTTGAGGCAATTTTATCATAAAATAGTTACTGTTTAAAAATTTTATATGTAGTAGGTATGATAAGTGATGTACTTTTATTTCTGAATATTTTTAATAAATTATAGTACAACATGCAAGCTTTTTAGGTGTAACAACAATTATCTAGAAAGCTTTAAAACTGCTCAAATTCACAATACATCTCATCTTATAATAAAACAATAAATAAAAAAAAAACATAATTACCTCTTTCAACATATCCACCGGGAAGTTTCCAGTGTGGGTAATCATAGTGTTTTTCAGATATAGCTAATAGTTGATTTCTTCTATTTAACACTAGCGCTCCTACACCCAGACTTGTATGACAAGCCGGTGGCAAGTTAGGCTCTGAATCAGTGGGCAACCATTTGTACATCATCACAAAATCGTCTCTGGCATGGTGAAAATTAAAACCTTTCTAAGAATACCAATATAATTTAACAAAAAAATCTAGCACAAATATAACAATCATAAAAGTATGGTATTAACTTACTTGGGCTAACATAGGAACATAAGCTGAATCATTAATGTTGATCTTGAACCATATACATCTTCTACCTTCAATTACCCAACTTTTAAGTGATTCTGAAATGTAATTTAAAAAAAAAATCCTTTAACCTTTATGTATCTGTAGCCGAGATGGCCCAGTGGTAAGAACGCGTGAATCTTAACCGATGATCGTGGGTTCAAACCCGGGCAAGCACCACTGAATTTTCATGTGCTTAATTTATGATTATAATTCATCTCGTGCTTTACGGTGAAGGAAAACATCGTGAGGAAACCTGCATGTGTCTAATTTCATTGAAATTCTGCCACATGTGAATTCCACCAACCCGCATTGGAGCAGCGTAGTGGAATAAGCTCCAAAACTTCTCCTCAAAAAGAGGAGAGGAGGCCTATAGCCCAGCAGTGGGACTTTCACAGGCTGTTACAGTTACAGTTTATGTATCTATTTTATTTTATATTATTTTTTTTATTTTAACTATTACATTATTTATACATTATTTAGGAATTACATATAGGACAGAGTATGACTAAGAAACAGTTGTATGAAACTAAACAAGAGCTAAAATCATTTATTTTATCACATACAAAATTAGTTTAAGCACATATATATGTTTTTGTAATTTATAATTAATTTTTATTTTAAGGTAAGCTAATTATTAATTTAAGAGAATATATTTTTAGATAAAGTTTACTTGAATAATTGTGCCACCTTAATAGTTTACTTTTATGACTAACTGACTGTGCAGTACAGAGATACTATAAAAAAACGAGTATTTAAGAAACACAACATTAAAAATGTGAAAACCAATTATTGTTTCAACTAATAATTTATAACCTATAATAATAATTTACATACCATCTAAAATTTCAGAAAATGTTTCTTTTTTACATTGTAGCTTTGTAGAATCAACAGTAATGCCGTTAAACCTATCCTTTTCTCCTGTAAATTTTCCATTGTGATGTAACGAAAAGTTGCACCGTGTACATGTAGTATTTCTAAAATTAAATATATAAAAAGTAATTAAATACTTTTTTAAGAATTTGATTTGGTCAATTTATATTTTAGTCTTTTTACCTTGTTATTTTTAAATGAAGGATAAGATTTTTTATTTTCAACATAGTACAATAATTAATAGTAAAATAAGTAAATACTGTGTAAAATAATATATTTCCTTAATAAAAAAACGTTGCACAACCTTTCTTGATTCTCCCCAATTATTTAATACTACTTTAACAATAAAATAAAACTTATTATTAATAAATTAAACCTTTGAAACTTATCTCTCATAATATCTTAATTCTTAATAAAATAGCGATACTTTATCAAATACTAAACAGTCAAAAAACATTGTCAATGTCAATATCAATATATTATGTTCATACGTAGACAGAGAAACAAATAGACCAAGGGGCCGTGAAGCCGCGATTGAGACAGAGATAGTTTGTCAATGTGTGCATATAATGTTGTCATAGTAACTGCATTCCCTGTTTTGGGAGATAAATAATTTTCAGGATTTAATTAAAACAAAATGAGGTTATCCAATTTTACTTTTTAATACTTATTATATATTTTTTTAATTAAAATATTTTTTTGTTTTCCAACTACACCCAAAAACCGTTGCGTTGTTTGTTTTTGCTTACGTTATCAATAGTTCTTCAGTATCTTTATATGGTACTGGATTAGCATTCTCCTCAGATGTTGAAATCTAAAATCAATTAAATTATTAATAAAGAATGGTCGCCACATATATTTCATTATTCTATGTTAACCTCTTGACTCGGAATTTAATAATATTATAAAGTCATGTGAAATAATGTTGTCGTTAGGAAATTATAAATAGGAGAACGATTAAATTAAAATAACATATTTACATATAACGAAGCACTTAAGGTTATTATTGGACTCCGTATTTATTTGTTTACATTTTCGACGAGTCGATATTTTTTATCGAAAATCGGGACATTTATTTAGCTGATGCTGGCAGCACTTACATGATAAATAATTATAGGTTATGAATTATAAAAACTGGAAAATCCTATTATCTTCAGGATTTTAATGCAATATAAGGTTCAGTCATGCTATGGCATAAATAAACATCACTGAGAAACTATATTTAGAGACAAAATAGTCGTACTTACGCGTGAAAACCCACGCCGCCAATTTTCTTCTTGCTATCACTTTAACATGAAATAATACGGCAATGCACCATTGTATAACCTTCGATTTGATATGAGGATTGTTTCTCGGCCTTTTCACTGGATTTGAATCGTTTTCTAACATAAAAATAAGCAAAAATTGAACAATAAACACAATTAACCCACCAACTGTCAAGTTTGTTTCGCTACTAATTTGCGAAACAAACACGAAAACTGGTTACGCGATAAGGGACAAAAGATTTGATAATTCTATCTCTGTCTACACCATTTGTAACGAAATTTTCGTTCTCTTTCTTGTGTAAGTGAAAACGAAAACGTCACTGCGTCTATTTGTTTCTCTGTCTACGTGTTCATAGCTACGTTATACATATATATTACAGAGGAACTATTAGTTAGTTTCGTAGACAGAGAAACTAATAGACGCAATGACGGTTTTCTTCTCACTTACACAAGAAAGAGAACGAAAATTACGTTACCTATGGTTTAGACAGAGACAGAATTATCAAATATTTTGTCCCTTATCACGTAACCAGTTTTGGTGTTTGTTTCGCTACTCAGTAGCGAAACAAACTTGACAGTTAGTGCATTAATTGTGTTGTTTGTTCAATTTTCGCTTATCTTTAAGTTAAAAAACGATTCTGATCCAGTGAAAAGGCCGAGAAACAATCCTTTTATCATATCGAAGGTTATACAATGGTGCATTGTCGTATTGTTTCATGTTAAAGCGATAGCAAGAAGAAAATTGCCGACGTGTGTATTCACGCGTAAGTTTGACTGTTTTGTCCCTAAATATAGTTTCCCAGTGATAATTATGTATGCTATAGCATGATGGAAGGTTATGTCGTCTTAAAATCCTGAAAATAATAGGTTTTGTCGAGTTTTTATCATTCATAACCTATAATTGTTTATTAGGTAAATGTTACCAGTGTCAGCGAAAAAATACCCCGATTATCGATGAAAAAAATTGACTCGACAATGTAAACAAATAAAGACGGAGTCTAATAAAAGCCTGTAATGCTTCTTACTTACTACTTATATCAATAATGTATATATATCAATAATGTATTATATCAATAATATAGTATATATATATATATATATATATATTATTTTCATTTATATTTATTTTATATTGGTGATCGAAGAATTATATAATAATATTTGTAATTAAAGTATTACACATCTGACATGACAGAATGACTAAAACACCTGTGAGTACTTATTAATAATATAGCTAAGCTTATCGTTAGGTTTTCAAGCGATCCAGACCTACGTAAAAAATGAATCGAAGCAAAGATTGGACTGCAGAAAAGATTGGACTCCCGCAATATATTCTAAAATATGTAGCAATCATTTCCCAGAAAAATTGCTACTAAAAAACAAAACAAAACAGTTCTGCATCCTGATGTGGTACCAAATGCTGTAAGAAATTATTAAAATATAATATTTTTTATTTTTTATTATTATTATATTTTGATTTGCGTAATATGTTAAAACATGTAAATGCACTAAACTACTGCCAGCTTACTAGCCTCTCCTACAACGTGCCACATATCATGTGCTGTGCTAGTGTGGTGTTACAGCACAACATATTAAATATCTAGTGAGTAGTAGTGCAAAAACTTTTATCAAAATTATTACACCCCGTCTTATTGCCTCTATTGGTGACAGAAGGGCTGGTTAATTTTTCGCCCAGAGGGCGTTCAAAGGAGAAATGCTGCTTACATTCTAGCCACCATTCTTCGCGGTCATTATTTGTACAGTAACTATATTTAATTTTTATTTGCATTAATTAAAAGCATATAATATGTATATAATTATTACTGTATGTCATATTGGTAATTTTAAATAAATATAAAAACATTTCGTTTTGTTTTAAATCCTAAAAATATTTTTTTCCGAAAAAGGGAAATGCAGTTACTATGGCAACATTATACACACACATTGACAAACTATCTCTGTCTCAATCGCGGTTTCACGACCCCTTGGTCTATTTGTTTCTCTGTCTACGGTTAGTTTCCAGCTCCCTGTTTTGGGAGATAAATAATTTTCAGGATTTTATTGAAACAAAATAAGGTTATTAAATTTTACTTTTTAATATTTATTATACATTTTTTTATTAAAATATTTTTTGTTTTCCAGCTACATTCAAAAACCGTTGCATTGTTTGTTTTTGTTTCCGTTATCAATAGTACTTCATTATCTTTATATGGTACTGCATTAGCATTCTCCTCAGATGTTGAAATCTAAAACACTCGATTAAATTATTAATAAAGAATGGTTGCCACATATATTTCTATGTTAGCCTCTTGACTCGGAATCTAATAATATAAATTCATGAAGAATGTTAAATAATGTTGTCGTTAGGAAATTATAAATAGGTGAACGAATACATTAAAATAACATATTTACATATAACGAAGCACTTTAGGTTATTATTGAACTCCGTATTTATTTGTTTACATTGTTGAAACACTGAGAAACTATATTTAGAAACAAAATAGTCGTACTTACGCGTGAAAACACACGCCGGCAATTTTCTTCTTGCTATCACTTTATCATGAAATAATACGACAATGCAGCATTGTATAACCTTCGATATGATATAAGGATTGTTTCTCGGCCTTTTTACTGCATTAGAATCGTTTTTTTTTTTTTTTATATTTACCGGGTGGGCAAATGACTCTACTCCACCTGATGTTAAGTGGTAGTAGAGTCCAAACGCGAGGACGGCCAGTACAGTCGGGAAGAAGATTCTGCACTAGCCGCCCTCGCCTTGCCGGCACGCAAGATGCCTCTTCACGCCTCGTAAAGAGACGTGAAGCGAGCGACGTATTGCCACGATAGGGATGGGCAAAGTGTGGAGGCGTGTTTCCCCCGGCATTGGTTCAGCAGCCGTCTCCACTGGACCAACACCCATCGCGGCAATGCTCGCTCGGGCACTGGCTGTACGCTGGCTGACCTCGAAACGCGGCTGCAAGCCACTTCACGAGATTTTCACCATGCGTACGGTGGTAACAAGCCAGGCGGATGTGTATCATCCTACCACCAGATGATATCCCTTAGTCGCCTCTTACGACACCCATGGGAAAGGGGCAGTGAAATGTATTCTTTCTCCGTCACTGCACGGATAGTTTTCTAACATAAAGATAAGTGAAAATTGAACAAAAAACACAATGAACGCACCAACTGTCACGTTTGTTTCGCTACTTAAGTACTTAAGTAGCGAAACAAACACCAAAACTGGTTACCAGTAAGGGACAAAAGATTTGATAATTCTATCTCTGTCTAAGCCATTTGTTCTTCTCACTTACTCTTGTGTAAGTGAGAAGGAAATCGTCACTGCGTCTATTAGTTTCTCTGACTACGTCTATTTGTTTCTCTGTCTACGTCACGTCACGTTTACTGGTGGTAGAGCTTTGTGCAAGCTCGTCTGGGTAGGTACCACCCACTCATCAGACATTCTGCCGCAAAACAGCAGTACTTGGTATTGTTGTGTTCCGGCTTGAAGGATGAGTGAGCCAGTGTTACTGGTGGTAGAGCTTTGTGCAAGCTCGTCTGGGTAGGTACCACCCACTCATCAGACATTCTGCCGCAAAACAGCAGTACTTGGTATTGTTGTGTTCCGGTTTGAAGGATGAGTGAGCCAGTGTAATTACCGGCACAAGGGACATAAGATCGTAGTTCCCAAGGTTGGTGGCGCATTGGCGATTTAAGCGATTGGCAATATTTCTTACAATGCCAATGTCTAAGAGCGTTGGTGACCACTTACCATCAGGTGGCCCATACGCTCGTCCACCTTCCTTTTCTATAAAAAAAAAAAAACCAATCTACCTACAGATTAAATAAAAATACTTGCTGAATGAATAAAACTGTCAATTTTATTTAGAAGCAACAACTTTCAGTTATTTATAATTTTACAAAACTTTTGTCATAACAACTAAGCATTTTGTTGATAATTTGCATTTAAAGCCTGCATTAAACAACCATTAGACACATGCTACTAAAATATATATGTTTTCAACAAAATAGTGTTCCGCTCCGCAGTATTCTTGTCAGTAGAGTGGCTTGCATAAAACTTCTCATCTCGAGGTTCTAGGTACGTATCTCGAGTTGGGCTAATTAAAAGTTATTGACAGTTTCAAAACTCAGATTATAAGTTCAAAATTTGGAAATTGGTAGTTTAAATTAGCTGTCACTTTGGTAGGTACCTCAGAAAACACATCAAAGCAATGATCCTGTGTTTTCGAAAATTCTATATATATATATACACAATTATTTTTGATCAATTAATTTTATATTCTATATTAAATTTATATTTATAATAATTTATCATTTATGTCACATTGAATCATACACATTTATTTATTTATTTTATATTACAAAAATATTTTATTAATACAATCTATTTCTAAACGAGAATTAATCGACTTTTCTAGGTTGTTTTCTTTAACTATTTTCTTTCTCTTTTACTCTAGACAAATATAAATACTTTTGACATTTGCATGATATAGCTTTTTCATAGAACATAGTATTTTAAAATTATTTGGTTATTAACCAAAGAAATAAATTTTAGAAAGAATAAGTTTCATGTGGTAAAGTGACTTTTTGTGAAGACGTAAATTAAAATAAGTGATGTGAAAGATTTTCTCAGGAATATATTATCTCGAAAACTAATTATGGCTGGAAGAGGAGAAAGAGGTGTATCGCGAGTTTTAGATAAGCTCGAAGCATCCGTGAATTCGGGTCAATATTATGAAGCACATCAAATGTACAGGACTCTTTATTTCAGGTAAGTCATAAAAATAAAATGTTAATTTTAATATAGTTCTACACTTGTTGACCTATTTTAATTTTATATATTTTTCAGGTACCTAAGTCAAAAGAAGTACACAGATTTGCTTCAGTTATTGTATAAAGGTTCCACTCTATTACTACAACGCGATCAACAAGGCAGTGGAGCAGATCTGGCAATCCTGTTAATAGAAGTTTTAACAAAATCTGAAACAAAACCTTGCACCGAATGGATAGATAAAATATCAAAATTATTTGAAAAGATGAATTCGAGTATTCCCGAAAGAGAGACCTTTCTAACAAATGCTGTGAAGTGGTCCATGGATAATAATAAAAAAGGACATCCTTTACTTCACAAGGTAATTCTATATTCTTTTTTTTTCATTTTAAGCCACAACTGTCTAATAAGATTTAATATCATAACCTATAAATTTTGATCAATATTATGCACACTAAATAAGTAAATAATAAAAAGTGCTTAATCTTATTTCGATCTTGTCCTATATCCTCATGTACAATAAAGTTATGACTAAATATTTTGGTCAAATAATGTACTTGTATATGAGTTGTTAGGTTAGTAAATAGTCTAATGTTTATTGATTTGTTATACAGTAACTAAAGCAATTAAAATTATTTTGCACAATCATTGATTTTTGCTTTTAATATATTTGTGGGTCGAACATTTCAGATTTGTAACTAATTTCTATTTAATAACATTTTTTCGTAATAATTGTAAGTAGATGTTATAAATAGCAATATACTTACCATTTTTTGAACTCCTGCAAAATATCCTGCAATATAATTGAACTGATAAGTTGTTAACACTCTATCATTTTTAATCAGTCACATGTGCTTTAATTTTATTTTTATATTATATATATAAGTACTTGTATTTTTTTAATATTTGAAATGAAATATTCTTGTTTAATTTTTTTTGAGCATTCTTGCGAATACCTTTTCCAATTTACCAATGCATTGATTTGTTTCTTATATTATCCATAGACTTTGGCTATGACTACTAATATGTCTACTACATATTTTTTTATTAATTATTTAATATTTCAAATTTATTAAATGTTTTATTTCTATTTATAGAAAATTGCTGAAATATATTGGCAAGAGAAGAAGTTTACATCGGCACATAGACACTTTTTACACTCAAGTGATGGAGCGGCTTATGCGAATATGCTGATTGAGCTACACACGACAAAGGGGCTCAAATCAGAAATAGATTTGTTTATTGCCCAAGCTGTTCTACAATGTCTTTGTTTGCGTAATATTCAAATGGCCACAGAAGCTTTTAACAAATACACTGGATCACATCCTACTATAAAAAATGACAAAGGTCCACCATACTTATTCCCATTACTAAATTTTCTATGGTTTCTATTACGTGCGATTGAACAGTAAGTATTTTAATAAATTTTAATGTGTATATAATGTTTTAGAATAATTAGATGTAAATATAATTTTTTTATGTTATTTCAGGAAACATGTCATTCAATTTAAAATCCTAAGGAGCTGTTACGCCATTAGTATAAAGCGTGATCCAAATTATTCAGTCTACTTAGATACCATTGGGCGTATATGGTTTGGCATTGAGATCCCACAAGACAAAAATTCAAATTCTATATTTGGTGGCCTCCTTAAATCTATTATAGGAGATGTTGATGTTGATACTTCAGATGAAGAAGGGGGGGATTGTTTGAGGAAAAGCGCACCAATTCCTGACTTAGACTAGCTGTAAATGATTAAAGCATAATTTGCTATTTATAAAATTTTAATCAAAAACATCTGCATAACTGCCTATGCAGATTCGATGTGTATATTTGGTGAAAGTTGTTTAGTAGGAAATGGTTTTAAGTGGTGCAAAATATACAGAATATTTGTTGTCTCAAAAACAGACATGTCAATGTGTTAATTTTTAATCCAATTGCATCTTCTAAAAATATTCTTTTAAGCGAAACCATTTAGTTAGAAAGAGAGCTTATAGTCTTACAAAGCACTTTTTATAATACTGGATTGTTTTAATGGAATCATCTGTTCAAAACTGTATTTGTATTATATAGATTATTAACATTATTATTATACTTGTTCTATTTGAATTTTTATTTATTAAATGGCTATATTTAAATATTTTTTTCTGTATTTGGGCTTCTGTTATCTACTTCAAAACATTTAAGGGTATATCAGCTCACTACAAGAACTCATTAAGAACATTAAAATATTAATTGTAATAATAACAAATCAAATTGTTTCAATTTGATTTCTATATCACAAACAGTGTTTTATATAGTTTATTTAAAGAAATAATAATATCAAGCATATTTGTGCTGTTTAGTGTTGAAAATTATGTAAATGATTAATAACATGTAGGTGGTTAGTGATTTTTGCAGTGATGAGTTCTTGCAGTAAACTTAGTACAGTTGTAAAAAAAATACAAATATGAGTTTTATTTTTTAAAGTCAACTAGTATTTCAATAACAAGCTGGAGTTATTTTAAATATATACATTTAATCACAGTTCAGTTTCGATTCTTTTAAAAGACAACATTATTGTTAATTCATATTAAATAAGACACAACAGATTTAGAATCAGTTGTAACATTTTACAATATTTACAATACTTACATTTTAATAAACATGAATTACTGTATATTTGTAACAATTTACTGCATTTTATATAATCCATTATTTTTATTGAGGTAGCAAATTACTTGAAATTTTAAATTATTTCTCTTAGTACATATAAAAAAATTGTAATGTGTTAGACATTTTTTAAATATTTTCTATAGTAAGAGAGGTTATAGCCCTCGACCAGGTCCCAACAGTTATATTACTTTTTTGAAGATTAAATTTAATACCTCTATCCTTTAAATCGAGTGCTTGGCTTACAATAAATTTATTAAATTCATGAGCATGTGGATGATTTAAAAACTCATCTACACTCATCCATTTACAATCTTTTATTTCAAACTCTGATTTTGTTATTTCTGTTGAAGTAGCTGTTAATAAAACAACAACATAAATATCTGAATTACCAAACATAGCATTGTGTGTGTGTCTCAAGGTGATCATTGACTCAAAGGTGGCATCAATACCAGTTTCTTCTTTCACCTCTCGTATGGCTGCATCCTTAATGTCCTCACCTGAGAATAAATATTTATATAAATAAAATTGGTAAATTAAAATGAATTTGTTTTAAAAAAAACATAAATTATAGATACACTATGCAACTTTTAAATTTAAACTAATTTTATGTTAAATATTAAAGATATTTTGTTCTCTTTTTTATAATTTAGTAAAATAGGTATTGTTTAAAAGTGTACATTATAGATTTTATTAAATTATCGCCTACATCAAAATTAGATAAAAAAATGTGAAATATGTATCTTAAGCAACTGGAATTTATTAAATTATTACAGTAATTTTTTAAAAATTAAATTTGTTAAAGCAACACTAAAAAGTATAAAAATTATTGATTTAATAGGTTTGTAAAAAAAATTAAAAACATACATATATATAGTTACTATCTATGTATTATTAGTTTTCTAAAGTTATTTACAATAGTGTAAGATTACCTCTTTCAACATAACCTCCCGGTAGTTTCCAATGGGGGTATTCAAAATGCTTTTCTGTTACTACAAGCATTTCATTCTTGTTATTCAAAACTAAACCACCAACTCCTAGATTTGTATGACAAGCTGGTGGTAAGTTAGCTGTACTGTCTTTTGGTAACCATTTGTACATCATGACAAAGTTATTTCTGGAGTGATGGAAGTTAAAACCCTCCTGAAAATATTTTATTTTTATACAATATTACAAGTTCGGTTAACAAAAATCAACAGTGATTTTTTTCATTAGCCTATTCTTTAATTTCAATTTCTATATTAGCCATGTCATATAATGAATATTTACATTTGCAAGAATTGGTATAAGGGCTGCATCATTGATGTAGATCTTAAACCAAATGCATCTTCTATTTTCTTCCTCCCATTGCTTTAGAGAAGCTAAAAATTAAAGGATTATAATAACAGAATAAAAACAATCATAAATGTGTTAGTTTCATTTCACAAATAACATTGTAAATTAAGTCACCTAACAACTGATCCAAAAATTGATTTGGGTCACATGGTTCTTCAAGAGAGTCCACAGTAATTCCATTATATCTATCCACAACACCTTGGAATGTTTTAGATGACATTTTGGTTCTAGGTTACACAGTGATTGATTTTCAAAGAAGGAATTTGTATTGGAACTTGTAATATGCGAAAACACTAAGCAATTTATGAAAATTGAAAATAATGAGATAGCTTCTGAAAATGAATATCAATATGTTTTAATTAGTATTAATTTTAATATAAGATTTATATTTTTCATTTATTATGTAATATTGATTAGGTACAATTACACGTGGTTACTTGTAAATAATTTATACTTCTAAATTGTTATCACAATAAATTATTATCACTTATCATCTGGTGTGTCAATGTCAAATGATAAAAGTCAACTGCTCAACCAACGTATTATATGTGTGGTGTTGCTAAAGAAGTAACGGTTATATTGTTTCTTATTATATTGTATTTTATTATAAATGAACGCTATGAAAATGTCAGTATGAAAATATAAAACAAATTTTAAACAATTCCGTTTAGAAGGCTTTATAAGATTATCGCACTATAACAGTTACGTATGTAATTTTTTCATTTTCATTGTCACTTATATAAATACTTAGATATGGAATATTTTTTAACAAAATACAAAATTAAAATAGAGTAACTATATTGTATTTAGTTTAATTTTGTCAATTATTTTCAATCAATCAATTATATATACATACTATCAATTATATATACATACAGGCATACAGCAAATATATAAAAGTTTCATTATCGGCCTTAAGAATGTTTCCGGTGGTGTCGGGTTACCATCCTATCGGATTACTATCCTGTCGGATTATAAGAGAAAGCGAACAGAGTGCATTTGTGGTTACACACACACTTGTGTATAATATCTATGCGCAAATGGTTAGTTTTTTGCCGCCGAAAAGAAAATATAAACTGGTCTGACGCAGCCGAAATCGATCAGTATGACTTTGTCATTTAGCTGATGTATGGTAATGTATTACTCATACATTTAATAAATATTAAATCTGGCTGTTTGGCATTATCGTATGCCATATATTTATATACACTTATACCAACCCATGTAAAAAACGAAGAGAATTTGTTTGAAAAATGATTTCATAGCAATATTATAATAACATCAGCCACAGGCAATTTTTATTTTTGGGAGTACCTCATGAGTATTCATGTGTAGTGTATTGATATTTCTGATAATAATAAGGGTTTTATTAATTAGGTAGTAGGTAACTCGATAAGATAAAAAATAATAATAATGGCGTCCCCGTTCCGAATTAAAAAGTAGTTTTTCAGGTACCTCAGATTGATCTAAGGTTGTATTTACGTATAATCTTAACGCCAATAAAAACATTTTAAGTTTTTGATACAGTATTTAAAGCAGATACAGCCTTGTTTTTTCCTCTATATAATTGCGATTTAGGTCCAATATGATGCTATCAGTAAAACTCATTAATTTTATAAAATATTACATCAAGATGTCTCAATAACTCCAATTTCAGTAATATTTAAACTATTGGGAAAAATAAACTAATGGTCTTAAACCATGCATTGTGTAGGTGGTGAAGATTTGTCTAGATTAAAAAACTAAAGATATGGTTTATGGTCTAGTTCTCTCGTCAAATAATCATTTACACCGGAATATGACGAAAACGGTTAATTTTTTTTTGTCATTTAAGATAATTTGAGGCTTCCAAAAACTATTTGTCAATATAGTAGGAACCTACCTATATAAATCATATAACAAAATTACCAGTTTACTTATATTTCGAGCTAAATCTTGTTTCAATGAACCATAAGTTCACCTATCGATTACGCTTACTGGAATTTTGTTACAATACTTTGAATAATATCATAAATATTAAATGTTCAATTAATTTGAATGGACTCTATTTCTGGTCACGACAAAGTACCGCATTGCATTGGAAATTTTCCAAAAGAGGTTAACGAGTAAATTGGATTTTTTATTATTTGCCAAAAGCCAAGATAGTTCTTTGACCTGTGATGTCCAAAATTTTATTTATTATATTAATATTTATACTAAAACGATAACAGAAAATCATTTCTGTGATCTGGTTGTGTTTAGTTGTGCTTAGCGAATATATTTTACATGACCAGTAGATAAAAAAATGGCTAAAATAAGCCTATATTCCCTTTTTTATTTTCTCGTTGTGGCTAGAAATATGTTTCGAGTAAAGAAACAAGGACTACAGACAACGGAACTCATGTCACTTAAATAAAAAAGCCTAAAAGCTATTAAAGAAAAAAATACCAATATTAAAACAAATTTCAGCGTTTTTTTACATCGTTTTTCGATTTTCTTGTCAAGAAATTCATGGTAGCTGCCCGGAGTTTTGAGTTTTGAGAGTATTTACACTCACTTGCCTCGCAAAGCCTGCACCTGAACTCTGTCCGGCCGTATCCGACAGCTGTCCCATCGGATTACGAGAGTGAAGGAATACGAACTTGCACACAAACTTGTGCACTCAATATTTCCTACGTAGTTGGCTGTTCTACTGGTCTGTTCTATGGGATGTTATTAAAAACTCGTAAGCAAAATTTTACGTTATATCCAGTCAGTTAGGCAATCAGTGTTTGAGCTTTAATTAGTACATAAAACTATAAATAAGTTACAGTAGTATATTAAGCAAATTGTTTGTTGTTGATTGCCTGGAAAAGATCGCGATAAGGCCGCCAAAGTTGTATGCTAATTAGATTGTATCTATGTGTTTTTACACTCTTGTGCATTCATGCATTTAATTATTAATATTATTAGTATGTTTTGTATTTTCGAATTGACAATTTGATAATTTACGATTTGATTGATTTGATATTTTATAGTTTCGAGATGGATAAACAGGCTATGTACAGCCTATTCCAACCACAAAAGGAGTAAACCTAAATAAACAACTTTGACACTGAATTTACGCGCTTAATCTATGATATTCACTATGGATTCTCGAAAAAAAAATGCGTTTTCAACATCCGCGAAATTGTAATCGGAACTTCGAAATTTAAATTAATGTGGTTGTAACTAGTTAAGTGGAATAGTGTTGTATTACAAATAAAGGTAAATTAATCAAGGACTATTTGTAGAATATAATAAAACAGAACAATTAGCAAATCGCATGCAATTTGTAAAAGCCGAGATGTAAGACCGCGTGAATCTTAACCGATGATCGTGGGTTCAAGCCCGGGCAAGCACCACTGAATTTTCATGTGCTTAATTTGTAATTATAATTCATCTCGTGCTTTACGGTGAAGGAAAACATCGTGAGGAAACCTGCATGTGTCTAATTTCACTGAAATGCTGCCACATGTGTATTCCACCAACCCGCATTGGAGCAGCGTTATTCCACATAAGCTCCAAAACCTTCTCCTCAAAAAGAAGAGAAGAGGCCTTTAGCCCAGCAGTGGGACATTCACAGGCTGTTACGGTACGGTTTACGGATGCAATTTGTAAATCGAGGTTTGTTCACCTTTACTCTTACCCTGATTGGAATAGGATATAGGTATAGAGTAGAGCCAGAAACGATGCGCCGGTGTGCTTCGCGAGCGATATACAATGGGGACTCCAGGCGGAGATGCTCGCGGAGGTGGTTTTGGGTGAAAGCGGATCCGAGCGGCCTCTGTGCAGGATCGGCGGAGGTGGAGCGAGTCATGGCACTGACCCAGCGAGCCCTGATTTGGAGTTGGAAGGAGTAGCTGCGGTCTTCTTCTAACGAGAGTGGAAGCGTTCCGCCCACACCTGAGTCGCTGGGTCGAGAGTGGTCGCAGAACGCTAACATTTAGGCTGAAGCAGGTGCTTACAGAACGCGGCTGTTTCTGAACGGTATAATCAGTATTCCGGCGCATTCGTTTTTCCAGGGAGACACAAAAAGGCTATATATGTAGAAATAGTTCGTAATATCAATAGTCTGAGAGAAAATGTGAAATTGAGCGTTTTGTGGCTTAAGCTGAAAAAACAAAAATGATTTTGTATTATTTCTATTGCAACAACGACACTGGCACTTATTTAGTTAACCTTAAGGTTATATATCTTACAGTCACACAAAAACTGGACACATTTTATCTCAAAAATCTTTAAAAAAAATATGATATATTTATTATCAAATTGTAGCAATATAAAGTAAAGAAATGGTCTGAACGTATTATATCCATCCACATATTTAAATGGAACGAATTAATATTTCACTAATACAAAATCTTTTGTAGCTCTAAGTATCCGTAGCGTATCGCTACGTCATAGTTAAAATCTTTATATTGGGGTGTTAGTGAAGATACGTTGACATAACATTTATAAATTTAATTATTAGAAAAATATTTACACATTTATAAAAAAAAATCCGCCTCACTCATAAATATATTCTCACTCATATATATACTTCTGCTATGCATTACTAAGCGTCCCAGCTTCGCACGGCTAGAATTTGGGTCTACATAAAACAAATATTGAAGGATAAACATAGTAATAAAGATATTATTGAGCCTAGAACCTTTGCTCAAAAAAGCTGAGTTGAGAATAGCTCAAAAAAGTTTAGTCGCAGAATGGTTTAATGGCGCATAGAGGACAAACATATAAACTTTCATTATTATTTATTAAAGAAGAAGAAAATAATTATAGGTGTGTTAATATGCAAAAAACTATAAATAAGTAAAACTAATAATAAAAATTATACTAAATAGAAAATAGATTTTTTTTAAATTTACAAATAAAACTATAGTAACCAATAATGTAACTGGTAGATTTACAGCTTAAAAATTCGCTAATCAAACCAATCAAGGAAATCGTTCTATTTGAGGGTGATGAGTCAGAAATTGCGTTCGTATTGGAACTTTTCAATTTTCTCCCCATGGCAAGCCGCCAGGGAAAATTAATCTCAACTGAACTGCAAATTTTTCCGCTTTTACAAACACAGTTTTTCCTTTTAAAAGAAAAAACTACTGCGATTAATAATAATCAATGTAATAATTAACTATTTTTACATTGGTTATTTGGCGTTTGTCTTGTTTGTGTTTATTTACCGGTTACTTAAACGGTTTGGATGATTTCAACTGTATTCTATTAAAGTAAGGTCCCGAACATTTTACTTCCACGTGTCTATGAACGTCTTGTAAGTCCTTGTTTGGCTGTGTTTTATTAATTGAACTAAAATTTGGGCAAAAATATGGTATATTTTTTAATCAACATCGGCTCAGTAGTTTCTTAGTTATATTTTAGTAATACAGCTTACTGTACCGCTCACTTAGTCGCTCGTTTGGTTGGCACTGATCGTTTTCAAACATTTATTATTGCTATACCCACAATATAGACTAGTTTTACAAGCACAAAACACTTTTACTCAGAGAGTTTAAAAGATATTTGAATAAAATTATGAAAAGTAAACACTTCATGGATCCTTAAAGTAACACATCTTATTAAGGCAGTATGTACAGGTGGATAGATCGCATCATGGTGATATACTATATAATTTACTTGGTTTTAAATTGGCGTGTCTTCTAATGTTGTAATCAAGAATTTATACATGAGTGTGTCAAGGAGAAATAAAGTTTTTTTTTTATAGAATAGGAAGACGGACGAGCATATGGGCCACCTGATGGTAAGTGGTCACCAAACGCTCTTAGACATTGGCTCTGGTCTCTTGTTCCTGTAGCAACACTGGTTCACTCACCCTTCAAAGCGGAACGCAACAATACTAATTATTGCTGTTTAGCGGCAGAACATCTGATGAGTGGGTGGTACCCACCCAGGCTAGCCTGCACAAATCCCTACCACCAGGTAAGATAGCTACTGATAATAACAGCTACTGAATAAAGCAAAAAAAAAAAAATATATAGAACAACGAATTAATTAAATTTCTGTTTGTAAGTCCATACAAGCTATTTTCAATGCTTTTCAATTGTTCAATGGTATTGACTTATATCAGAAATTTACCCTTTGTTTTTGTGTGTTTTTTTAAATAGTGTGGCACAACAATTTTATAAATAAAAATAAATAAAATTAACTTTATTTCAGATAATCAGATATTTCATCCATAATGGCTTAGTAAAAGCTTTTAGTCTATGTTAGTGGATATTTATTATTTAATATTTGGTCATAAGTTCGTTGCCAGTTACATTGTAACATACTTGTCGCTCTGCAAAATCGCGGCAACTTAATCAACATCCTAAATCCATTATTATATTGGATCCGCAAGGCGCCGAGAGCTTGCTTAGTATAAGTGACACAAAGGCTGCCCGTGTAGAACTCTTGACAATAAGCTTTAAACAGCCTTGTTTTAACTTCCGTGCTACGACGTGTGAAACTGCTCGCCAACACATTACATCGAAATACCAGCGCCCTAATAAAATATAAAGTAACTCAAACTAATTTTATGTTAAGACATATTATATATATATAGCTTGTCAGTTCCTGCGCGGTCTATTTCACGTGTGGTTCAGCGCGCAAGGCTGATAAGTTACAAAAAGTTCTTTCATCAATCTTTAAATAGCTTTCTATATATATTTCTTATATATATATATATATATAATAGATATATATATATATATATATCTCCTTTTATAGGGTGAAGGGAATGGGAGGTTATCTCTTACCATCGAGTCACACATTTACCGGTTCTACGTAATTAAAAAATAGAAATAATTTAACACAGGAAATAATAATAAAATTTATCATTATAAATATTCGAGTAGGATTTAAAATCATTAAATCCCGAATTGTATGTACCTATGTATAGTCTGTCGATGTTGGTAGTACAAATAACATGTACAAGTGTATCGTCATATGTTTTAATATTCTACTTGTGACTTATAATTTATCGATGTAATTTAACATTACATAAAAAAAAACTTTCATATATTGTAATTTTACTTTATGCGCTTTATTTGCAATAAAATAAAAAAAATCTGGTCCCATCAAATTGGATTCGCTAGAATATATTTTGCAATAAAGAAAAAACTACAATCATTTAACGATCGGATACACAAAACCAGAGTAGCTGTCCAAACACGCTGAATATTTAACAATGTGTTTGAGGATTATAGCCGGAGGTTAATTAGAACATAAAATAATTGATTACTGAAAAGAGCTTCTCCAAATGATTGAAAGATACTCTAAAAACATAAATTTAAGTTTAAAAATAATTTCTATAATTAAAAGTAAATATTAATATTTGCTGTATTAAATTGTTTCTGTTTTTGTTAATTGTTTTATTATAGGTCTAGATAACCCTTATAAACAAAACAAATAATTCATTTTTTCAATATAACTGCTTGAGGTAAAACAGTTACAAAATACAGTAAAAATGATTTCAATCAATTTTGAAATGCAATTTACAAAACAAAAAAAAATTACAATAAATTTGGACGGGCCGTTGGCGTGGTTGGGAGATACTTGCCTTTCATGCCGAAGGTTGTGGGTTCGCTTCCCACCCAGGACAGACATTTGTTTCCATGAACATGGCTGTTTGTCCTGAGTCTGGGTGTAATTATCTATATAAGTATGTATTTGAGGTATATATTAGTTGTCTGGTTTCCATCGCACAAGCGCTACTAAATTGAGATCAGATGGCCGTGTGTGAATAATGTTGCATGATATTATTAAATCTCATATATAAATATTATTCTAATCTGAACATATTTATAATATTAGATTAAAACATTGGGCCATTTGGCTTACCTAAATGTAATAAAATGTATCTAGCTTCTTAATGTATGCCCATATAAATTGTCTCTTTAAAAACATTTCCGTACAATGCTAGATAGTGGAACAGCTGCCAATTTCTGTTTTTATTCCTTTTAAACCATATAAAACGTGGTAAAGAGAAACTTTTGCTTTGGTTTATCTATTTTGCGTGGCTGCGTGGTTTCTATTCGAAATTCGGTGCAACTTCAAAGCTTCCTTGGTTTCATCGAAAGAGACCAAAATAAATAATTAAGAGTTAATGAGAAGAAATTAAAATAAAATTTTTAAATTTTGTGGCCACCTCTTTGACAAATGACTGGGTGAATATTATTTGCAATTTCAGAATAAATATTTTAACTTAATTTTTTTTTAATAAATGCTAAAATGATACCGGTTCATAAACCTTGCAAACTGAAATACTTCAAACAGAGATCGGATTTTCGGTCGAATAATTGATTAGTGGGTAGTACCTACAAAGTCAATATTTATTATATTTATACTATCGAGGTCTTGTATTGTCAAAAGTTATTATTGCGTATATATTGCCTTTATCGAATTTTTTGAATTACTAGATATTTTTAATGAAATATAAAGTAAAATTAACATTTATTAAGCCACTTTTTACACAGTAATATAATTACAGGTGTTAGGACCCTTATTCTATTTTTAAGGTAAAAGTAAATAACTATATAAAAGCTATAGTTAAGATGTGAAGGCGTAACAAACAAATAAAATAACTTCCTTTCGCATTTAATCATATGTTGTTAGGATGACAAAATACTAAAAAATTTATGCAATTTATGTTACAAGAAACTTTTGTTTGAAAGGATCTATGAATAAATATATTATTCTGTACACAGCAAAAGGTTTGAAGGAATATAGAAGGTGTGTTGGGTTGTTAATAAGCAAACGGATAAAGCCCTGACGCCTGGGGCTTAAAAGATAGGACGTAACCCTAGAGCCGTGGGCGTGTTAGGTGGGGCCGCACGTGTCCTATTTCATACGGTCCTGAGGAGAACGGCAGTTGGGATGGTCCCACCCTGCACGTACTAGCGAGGAGTACGGTATATCGACACGATCCCGTAGCCTCTCCAATCCATGCTGAAGACAGCTATCGCTGTGATTTTTGTGGCTAAGAACCCAGCATAATCCGGTTCAACCTCAAGGATTGCAGAACTTATGTTGAAGCTTACACTGTAGTGAAAAAAAGCAAACGGGTAAGATTTTTTCAAATAATTCAAAGTAGTAGTATTATATATATTAATAATTTGTCTGCCTTCTTCTGTCAATTAAAATTTTTCTTAAGAACGATGTCAACGTGACACTACATTAGAAATTCAACTAATGGCCTCTCATGTGCGTGAACATCTCATGATGAAAAATTGTGTCATAATACCTAATTTAAATACTTTAATCTTTTTTACACAATAACACCTGTCGAGTGTAATATATATTATTAATTTTAATTAACATAATAATTTCAACACTTCCTTAGAGAAAATCAATTAAATGAGATGATGATAATAAATAAGAATCATTAAAGATCAGAATAAGCAAAAATATCGAGTAATATACACAAAACATGTGTCAAAACTACATGTTTTCAACCTTTTTTTTAAATTCCAATGTACCCTCGAAATATAAACAAGGAAGAATAAAAAAGAAATTATCAAAATCAGTTTATAATTGGCGAAGCTATCGAAAAACATGCAAATAAAAAATAAGACCGAATTGATAACCTCTTTCCTTTTGCAGTTAGCTAAAATACTTACTGTAAGAATCAATGTTTATAATTAATATTATTAATTTAAATAAATGCGTATTTTTATCACTCGTGAAAAAAGAGTTTCCTGACGGTACAAAACTCAATGTAGACAATTGTTAATGAATATTTACTGTTTTATATAGTCAGTAAATTGTCAAATGATATTTAATTTAAAATGAGGTTTGATGTGATGGAAAAGTGTTATCCAAATAAACTTTACTCAATAAGTGTTTTTAGAATTCTGAACTCGAAAATAGCTTATTTTGATCATTAATATAATGATGATGAGCCGGTTGGCGTGGTTGGTAGATACTTGCCTTTCACGCCGAAGGTTGTGGGTTCGATTCCCACCCAGGACAGACATTTGTGTGCATGAACATGTCTGTTTGTTCTGAGTCTGGGTATAATTATCTATATAAGTATGTATTTACAAAAAGAAAAGTAGTATATGTAGTACAAGTAGTTTGTACAAGCTTAATTTGGGATCAGATGGCCGTGTGTGAAAAATGTCCCAGGATATTATTATTATTATTATTATTATTAATGATTATTTGATTGCTAATATGTTCAGAAAAGTGACGGGATAGTAAGAATAATTTTAGTATTGAATTGCAATGTTAGTAAAGTATTTGTATATAAATCTGTACGAATAATATAAATGCGAAAGTAACTCTGGGTATTTGTGTGTCCGTTACGCTTTTACCCCCTTTGCAGGCACCTCCAAACACAACCGGCTTGGACCTCCAAACAAGCAGATGAAGCTGCGAAAACTAGTCGTAGCGAAAACGTGTAGATCGCGACAATTGGAGTAATAAAGAGGGGACTTTGTTCTGTAGTGGATTGATATGAGTTGAAATTATATACATACATAAAACTATCGCGTGAAAATAATCAAATAAACAATACAAAATAATACAAAAACGGTACAAAATAATAAAGGTCTTTTGTAGATATTAGTAGAGATATTTGGTAATTATTCCTTCATCTGTGACGCTGTCATGGCCGAAAAGGAGACGGCGGCGGCGAGGTGTAAACATTTGCGTAAAAAATAAAGATGTTTAAATGTGATAATGGAAATGGTGTGGTTACTGAACTTATATATAAGTTTATATAAGCAATCTATTTAACAAGATATTTGTTTAAGTTTGGTAAAGTGAAAACTTGGCACGATAAATAAGCTGGCTTAATTGGTCTCTAGCTTATAATCTATCTAGGTAACTTCCATCAAACGCTTAAGTCGAAGCTTAACATTAGATAATGCATACGTATACTAAGTAGGGTTTTAAGTTCGTAAACATTAGTTTTTTTTTATTAAACGTAACTATATCTTTTTATATGCATATATATAGATATAAAATAAATACAGCGATCCTTTTTTAAATTTTATAATAAAGGTCATGTAGCAATTGATAAAAAGTTAACATAATATTATTATTATTATTATTTTATTTTTTTCGTCCTTTTGCCGTCCACTGCCTCCCCCATAGAACGCCAACCATCTCGATCTTGGGCATCCATCCCGTACCTGCCACCTTTTTTAAATCGTCGGTCCATTATGTCACAGGGCGTCCTACACTACGTTTGCCTAAGCATGGTCTCCACTCTAACACGTGTCGGCTCCATCGCCCATCAATGCGCCTGGAGACATGACCAGCCCACTTCCACTTCAGCGAGCTAATTCTCCGCGCGATGTCGGTGACTTTAGTTCTCTGGCGAATGTCCTCATTTCGGATTCTATCGCCCAGAGAAACCCCAAGCATCGCGCGTTCCATCGCCCGCTGAGCGACTTTAAATTTGTGGACCAGTCCTACGGTGAGTGTCCACGTTTTGGCACCGTAAGTCATTACAGGTAGAACGCACTGATTAAAGATCCTGGTCTTAAGCGACTGTGGGATCGACGATTCAAAAATATGACGCAATTTCCCGAATGCCGCCCAGACCAAACGTATTCTTCTTTTAGCCTCCTTCTCAAAGTTGTGCCGGCCAAGTTGTATAGTTTGGCCCAGGTAGATATATTCCTGCACAACTTCAAGTGGAGAGCCATTTACGACCACTGGTCCTGGGGATACATGTTGGTTTGCCATAATTTTGGTCTTTTCAATGTTCATCCCGAGACTTACTCGTCTCGAAGAATCACTCAGGTTGTTTAGCATCTCTTCCAAATCCTGCAGAGTCTCCGCCATGATGGCAATGTCGGCAATGCAATTGGATTGGTCTTGTGCTTTGATCTTGACGTGTCAGTCTGGCTCGTGGGTCATCCGCACTGTGGGACTCAGGTGAAGGTACTCTTGATGAGTATAAATCGCCATAGTACTTTTCGGCTTCAGCTACAATCTCTGGTTTTGAGGTGACGGTTGTGCCTTGTGTGGTTCTGAGTTTTGTCAGGTGACAACAGGAGGTATGTGACTTTGCCAGAACCTTTGAGCCCCTACTGAGTGCTATGGCATCTTCAATATTCCGGGTATTAGCTCGTCTTGTGTCACGCCTTATTAGTTTTTTAACCTTCCTGTTAAGTGCCTGACCCTTAGATGGCGTCATATTCTGCTGTTCTCGTCTCCTCATCATCTCGTTCAGAGTCTCGCCTGAGAGCTTCGACTTACGTCCATTACTCTTTTGTCGAAAGTAATTTTGGCCCACTTCGCGGATGACACGCACCAGACTATTGGTGGCGTCGTTAATGTCCTGCCTGGTTTCCAACATGGCAAATCGGTTCTGTAGTTCCAACTGGAAGCTTTCGCAACCAGCTTCGACCTGGGGCAGAGTTGGTCTAAGAGTCGACTTCATTAACCGCGATCGTTCGATTTTAGTGTTAATATTCAGGTGCCTCTTACCAGGCGGTGATCACTTCCAGTGTTTACCCTGTTGATCACGGAGACATCCCTGAATATTTGGCGCTTATTGGATAAAATGAAGTCGATCTCATTCATCGCTGTGTTATCGGGGCTTCGCCAGGTCCACTTTCTTTGGGGCTTTTTCTGGAAAAATGAATTCTTCAGAAATAATCCCTGAGCCTCAAGAAAGTTTACCAGCATTTGCCCCCGATGATTCCTGCGCCCATAGCTGAATATTCCTACCCTCGATTCACCATCTTCTTGTACTCCCACTTTGGCATTGAAGTCACCCATAACAATTGTGTAGAAGGTACTGGTACGAGACATAGCTTTCACTATGTCTTCGTACATGCCTTCGACCTCTTCGTCAGTGTATGTAGACGTTGGGGCATACACTTGTATAACCTTCAAGGCATACCTCTCGGTTATCTTTAAGACAAGGTATGCCACCCTTGCCACATATTGACACACTGCCAACCTCCACGTCATTGCTTCTGAGCGACTTGTGGATCAAAAAGCCGACGCCACCTTGGGATGGTTGGTGTCCTTCTCGGAAGTAGAGTAAGTGACCGGAATCTAGTGTCATCGTGTCCTCGCCTTGTCTTCGGATTTCTGATAGACCTACTATATCCCAGTTAATACGACTTAACTCTACTTCCAATTCTTTCAGGTGTTCGTCCAGCCACAGAGAGCGTCCATCATACGTGGCCAGAAACAGTCGCCGTTTGTGGTACCCTTTTTTTTTTTTTTTTTTTTTTTTTTTTTTTTTTTTTTTTTAACGCAGTGGAAACCTTCAGAAAGGTACCCAGCTCTCATTGGGGGGAACTCGGTTATGTGGGATTCTTACCCACTAAAACCACTGTGATGGCCGTCCTCGGCACGGATCGGAGAGGCTACGGGATCGTGTTGATATAACGCATCCGCGGCCTCTCCCGTACTGTGCACCGCCCGATGCTCGGCGGAGCTCTCCTCAGGGGGCGAAGGTTATCTCGCCCCCCCCCCGCACTCCTCGCTAGTGCGTACGGCAGCGCGAGGCCACCCCGGCTGCCGTCCTCCTCAGGGCCGTCTGAAATAAGACACGCGAGGCCCCCACCTCACGCATCCTCGGCCCCAGGGTCACGCCCTATCTTTTAAGCCCCGGGCGTCGGGGCTGTGGAAGGGCCGAGACGACGCCGACGTCGTCTCCGCTGAGCAGGATCGGCCCTTTCCCGTTCCCGCTCCGCCGTCTCCTTCTGGACCATGACGGTCTCACAGAAGGAGGCTACGGCCCTCCACGCCGATTCCCTGCGGAGCATCGCCGACACGACTGCTCGCAGGGAGAGGTCTTGTCCGATTTCGCGGACCAGAATCTCCCTCTCCGCATTCCACGCGGGGCATACCTCCAGCGTATGCTGAGCGGTGTCCCGGTCCGCACCGCAGTGGTGGCACATCGCCGACGATTCGCCGGCGATTTGTGGTACCCTGCCGTAGCCCGGGGATTCTTAGCACCCCCCTCGCACCGTTACCATGGCCGGTACCGTGGCCAGGAATAGTGCGATTACCGGGAATTGGGGGCCGTGAATTTGTGTCGTCACTTATAGGGGGGTTTTTGCTTTAGTCACCGCGCTTGGCAGGCGGGTTGGTGACCGCAGTGGCTGGAATCTTTCACTAATAGCGCTGCTGCCCACTATCAGGATTAGCATTTTCGGATTCCAGCATTTGTGTGGTTGACGGTAAGGAGCCTAGGTTGTTGTCGACTCTCCTTACACCCCTTATTATTATTATATATATTATATAATATATACTTATTATTATTATATAATACATATTCTGGCGCCTAACATATATGGCTGCCGATCAAGGTCATACGTTCAAATCCCGGATAGAGCCAAATGAAGTTGGCATTATTAACACTCTCTTGGAGAGCTTCTGAATTCCGTTGATCCTGTTCTTAAACTCACTTTTCTTGGGCCGGTTTTCCGTACCACCAGATTGTGAGAGAGCACTTGGGATTTTTTTATTTTGTTTTATTATAAGGGGTAGGCAGAATGGCAAATGGGCGACTTAATTGTAAATGGACCGCCCATTGACATTGGCACTACTACACTTCCCGTCACTCTCCCTTCAAACCGGAACACAACAATGCTAAGTAATGCTATTTGGCAGTACAAAATGTGATGAGTGGGGATAGCTACCTAGACTGACTTGCACAAAGCCCTACCACTAAGTATATGTTTTATGTTTGCGTACATGTGTGCTCTATAATCTCCTGCACAGGTACCTAATCTCCGTCAAGAATGGCCACCGTAGCCGGGATCGGTTAGAAAGATATCATCATCATAAAAAGCAGCATTTAATATAAAACTCTTTTCTAATATCTTTACATTTGGTACAACAATTTTTCATTTCAAACTTTACTTGTGTTTTAGTTTTGAACGAGTTGAAATACGGTCCGTTACCATGTTTAGTTTGTCTTCTTGTTATTCCTGTTAATAATATAAATAATACTGGCTAAAATCAGACATATCTGCTGACATTTAAGAAAATAACATTTTTTCATAAAGTATTTAGATATTCATATTTTTTGAATACGCATATTGTATACAATAATAAGTAATCAAAATAATAAATTCTCTAAGAAAAAAATTGCAATTGTAATACTGTTAATTTATAAAAAAAAACATTCGTAAGGCTTGAAGAGATCACAATATTTTTATTTATTGTATAACATGCTTATACGCTGAAATATTTGGCGTGGTGCCAAGACAGTGACTTTGATGGTGGGAGAAAAACTTTGTCTGTCTGTCCACCCGAGGCTTCTCTGCGCTTGAACCGTATTGACCTACAGAATAACTGTAGGTCAATATTACTCAAGCACAAAGCCTACCATGAAATATTTTAAAAATGTTTACGTTGACTCTTGTAGTAAAGTCAGTAATAAGGACCCTTATGTATATTAAAACGTATACATACTATGTATGTATGTAAAAAAACGTATAATTTAAATGTTAAAACAATATTTTATTTCCATTTTTATACTAGCTGCTTCGTGTGGTTTGACTTGTTTTAAAAGTAACAGCGACTTAACCGTGTAACCGTGGTAACCGTGTAGTAACCGTGGTTAGTAGCGCGATGTAATAAAGTAATTATGGGTAACTATGGGTAAGCACATTTAAACCTATTCCTCAAACCGATTCTATAAAAAAAAAGCAAGCAAACAAACAAAATCTTCACCTTTATCATTTTAGTCTAGTTTAAAATCAATTATTTAATATTATGATTTTTTAAGTATTTTTTATAATCTATAATAATAATTCAGCAAGTTCTAGCCTCCAAATCATATAAGAAATGTTATTTTTTTGTTATTTATTTATAACAACAATTTATTAATGTTTATTTTGATTCTTGACATCCATAGGCCTTGTTAACTTTCACGGTAGTATGCGAAAGCGATCCCGTGGCGTCCCTCGAGCAGACGGTGTGGGTACCGCTGGTTTTTTAGAGGGTATTCCGACGCCTTCAGCGTCGGTGAGCCCCACATACCCCCCCACTTCATGTGGGAGAAACGCGTAAATGCGTTTTTCCAGCGAAAAAAAGGCCTTGTTAACTTGTTTGGGTGTAGCTTAAACATAGACAAACTAACCTACTATATAATAAAAACAAACACACATCAAACATAATAAAAAAAAGCAAAACTCAGACATATTCTCACTAAACAAAGCAAAACAAAGCTTGTTTAATATTGTAAATATGTATGAACGCTTACACGAGAGCGGATGCACAGCGCCTTGTACAGATTGGTCGCGACCTTATTTCGCATCCTAGGGGCTCCCGTAGCTTCTGGCGTCTGACCAAGTCTGTGCAAAACAATTTCTGCCAACCTTCGCTGCCACCGCTCAGAAATCCGGACGGATCGCTAGCTCACAGTCCGCAAGAGAAAGCTGATCTCCTGGCTAAACTCTTTGCCGATAACTCCGTTATCGATGATTATAGTGCGCTGCCACCAACAATACCTTCATGTATTGTTGGTCCACACGATGCCTGACATCAAAATCAGGCAACGTGATGTGCGTGCGGAGATGCAATCACTTGATGTATGGAAAGCTAGCGGTCCCGACGGTATACCAGCCATAGTGCTGAAGAAGTGCGCGGCGGAGCTGTCTCCTGTGTTAACGCGCCTGTTCCAACTTCTCTCTCTTCGGGATGTGTGCCGGAGGCTTGGAGAAGAGCTAATGTGCAAGCGGTTCCCAAAAAAGAGGATCGGTCTGACCCGGCAAATTATCGGCCAATAGCTATCACCTCAGTACTTTGCAAGGTGATGGAACGGATTCTAAATAACCAACTGATCCATTACCTAGAGGATCACTGTCTAATTAATGATCGTCAGTACGGGTTTCGACCAAAACGGTCTACAGGTGATCTTCTAGGGTACGCAACATACCTCTGGGGTAAAGCTATCGACAAGCATGGGGAATGTCTGGCTCAGGGAAAATCAGACTGTCAGCCTCGATATCTCTAAGGCTTTCGACAGGGTCTGGAACAAAAGTCTTCTCTCCAAGCTGCCTGCATATGGTCTGCCTGCTCAGCTTTGCATCTGGATTACCAGCTTTCTACACAAGCGCAGCCTTCGTGTTGTAGTTGATGGTTGCGCTTCACAATTCTATATAGTGAATCCTGGGGTTCCCCAGGGATCTGTGCTATCTCCCACTCTCTTTCTTTTGGGGCTCTCTCTCGGGAACATTCATTGCTATGCAGACGATAATACAGTGCATGGTGGATACCACGGACGCGCAGTGGCTGGGCGAGCGGAAATTCAGAAGAGGCGAGAGGATCTTGTCATTGAACTCAATAGGACGTTAGAGCTTATCGCCAAATGGGGCTCAGATAATCTTGTTGAGTTTAATGCCAAGAAAACACAGGTATGCGCTCTCACAGCAAAAAAGTCACCATTTTCCCCTCTTTCCTCCCTCTGTGGCACTCCGCCGGATGGACGTTCGCTGCGACCTTAGTCCGAGGGATTACATCGAGGCTGTTATAAAAACAGCTTCTCGGAAACTCGGAGTTCTGAACAAGGTGCGGTGTTTTTTCACGCCACAACAACTGTGCCTGTTGTAAAAAACACAGGTACGGTCCTGCGTTGAATATTGCTCGCACCTTTGGGATGGCTCCGCTAAGTACCTACTTGAGGCCTTGGATCGGTTGCAGCGACGCGCGGTCCGCATTATTGGCGACGTAAAGGCCACAAACACCCTCGAGCCTTTACAATTGCGTCGAGAGATAGCAGCGCTGAGCGCTTTCTATCGACTGCATCACGGCGAGTGCTCTGCGAGGAATTATTCTCTCTAGTTACTGCTTCCCGCTTCCTTCATAAGTCTGGCTGCCTGCTGCGCGTACTGGTTTTCAAAAACATGCTTACAATATTAAATACTATTATTATTAATATTGTCACAAAAGTATTAGGTAATAAGGATTATACTCATGCCTAGTATAGTTTTATATACTATACATGTAAAAAATATTTTAACATTAAGTTGAACACTAATACATTAACATTAATCATCAATCACTCAGTAATCAAGGAAAGTATCACGAGAAAACTTACATGTATTGGACGATACTTTTCCACATGTTTATCTACTAACATGCACTGGAGCCGTTCGATGGAATAAACACCAAACCTCCATTAATACCTTACCCAGCAGGTTAAAATCTACAGGCTGTTATTATTATTTTCTATATTTAAAATTTTTTTAGAGCAACCTGTCAAGATCTAAATATGCTATATGTATATATCTAAATATATTATCTAAAATTCAACGAATTCAACGGCTTTACTCGTAACTACACCAGGCTTAATACAAACATATGTTATTTTTACTTGTACTAACGAAATCTGGCACATTCAAACCTACTTTTTATTGAAGCTGTAAGCCGGTCTTTGAATTTTAAGTCATAAACCTATGAACATATATCGCTTTTAATTTTGCTACTTGTTGAGAACTTTTTTTAATGTACGGTTGGAAAATTAAAGGGAGAGTTTTGCGTTTTGAAGGCATGTTGATTGCATTTTCAAACTTCACTTTCAATGACACTCCATTCGTCGGACTTTGCCGGAATATATTTCACCTAAAATTCCTACATAGAAAACAACCTATTTTTTTCTTTTAATTATGAATTTGATTAAATTACTGCTTAGTGTATGAACGTAAAGATTATGCACGTCTTCTTGGTTTCAGAAAATAATAAACAACTCTAAAATGAAAAAAAAACTGTTTTTCGGGTTAATTGAATAAGAGTGTTTTAATTAAAAAGAAGGATAATTTTTCGACAGAGATTGTATTCATGGACTAATTAACCCGTCAAATGTTTAATCTCCAATATTGAAATAGCTCCAGTTGAATAAAGCAATGTTGCAAGTAAATGTATAAAATCTTCAAAAATTTCGAACATATTCAATAACACTTCATGTGATGATTCGTGAACGAGATGATTGAGGTGCGAGGCTGTGTTACAAATAAATAAATAAATATAAACTAATATTTATTTAATTAGTCCATAAACAGTTAAAATTATTGACTTGGTCGTAGGGCTTTGTGCAAACCCGTCTGGTTCTAAAATACGTATATTCTACCGCCAAACAGCAATACTTAGTATCGTTCTGTTCCGGTTTGAAGGGTGAGAGAGCCAGTGTGACTACAGGCAAGTGCCTAAGGTTGGTGGCGCATTGAAAATGTAATGTATAGTAATATTTCAACCAGTGGTAATGTATATGGGTGGTGGCAACCATTTACCGCCTGGTGTACAATTTCTCAGTTTGTCTACCTATTATAAGCAAAAGAAAACTTAAACGATTTGCAAATATAAAAAATTCACATAGAACTGGGTTTGATACATCGCTGCATTATTAAATTTTACGATATGTTCTGTCACCAATCTTCAGGACATTAAAGGTAGGAAAATATAAAAAGCACTATTTTTAACCGAGCCAAGGTAGTCCAGTGGTTAAAGCGCTTGAAATTTAGATATCTACTAAGCCAATAATTGAGCAGCGTGGTGGAATAGGCGTCAAACGGAGACCTTAGATCAGCAGTGTAACATTTAAAAGATACTACTTTTTTCCCTCTATATAACATCAAATATTGGCACAAACTTTAAGTCCTCGTCAGACTAATGTTATAAATGCAAAAGTAATTCTGTTTGCTCGTCAGGACTGAACCACTGGATCGGTCGTAATGAAATTTGAGGTTAGGTTAGGTTAGCATCTGGATAGACAGCTAGTTGTACATACATTTAAAAATTCAATCGAATTGAGAGCCTCCTATTTTTTTATTTAATTAAAAATAATTAATAACAATTATATAAATCGCTCATCATTTTATAGGCTAGAATACTTTGAACATATTATTCTATATTAATTCTATTGCAACAATGACGCTGGTGCTTATTCATTATTTTTGGTTATTTGCGAACAGACGTAACATTGATGAGTTCAATTATTAGAAAAGTAATTTGCATTATCTTAATATATTAATTAGTATTTGTCACAATAAATACTAGATTTGATCACAATCAAAAGCTGAGATGGTATAGTGGTGCACAGGCAAGTACCACTGAAATTTCATGCGCATAATTCATCTCGTGTCAATCAACAGATCACAATCTGTCACTTGTGTCACAAATCGGAATTGGTGGAAAAAGGAATGGAATAATAATAATAATTAATTTCACCCCAAAAGGAGAGGAGCTCTTTAGCTCAGTCAACATTGCATAAATTTTCAGGTTGTTTTATTCTAATCTGATTTACGTGCGGTATAGATACAGTTAAAGTTAATTAGTAAATATGTTATTCACCGTTCGTAAAATCAGTCAACTTTGACCACAATTATATTACCAGCCGTTGAACGACTTGGCACAGATCCCAGCCGGGTGTAACTTTATTGTCGGGATTGGAACTTTGACTGTCTGGTCCTCGAGGCAATTTTCAACTAGCTGTGGTTCAAAAGCGCCGTCGTTGTACAAAAGTCATATAAGAAAACTGTTACATAGTGTATCCTAGTTTTTTATTTATATTTTAATGTTATAGGCTACATTTTTGTTTGTTATTTCTAAATCTTATGAGGCTTTACGTGATTCGTCTTAGACTAACATCTTAGACAAACTCAAGTGTTATCATATTGATTCTATTTATTTTAAAATCAAAAAACTTTATAAATTTAATTACATTTTTAATTTAAAATTTTTACGGTGTTTAAGAACAAAGTATGATTTTAAGCCATAGTAATAAGAAATGCCGACGGTAACAGAGCGTCTCGTGGAAGATAATTAGCGAACTCTGAACGAGCCGCGCCGCTCCATCATTCTGACAATCCTCATTAAAGCAGTTTGAACTAAATAGTCTACTACTACTTTAACTCCTAAATTTTAATTAATACGGCTGTTCACATGTCAGTACATTAATTGATTGTTCTATTTAATTAAATACCAGCCTAACAAAACAAATACAATACACAGAGAATAAAACTTTACACAAAAACCATACAATACTTCGATATTTTATTAAAATTCAATGGTAACAATTTTGTTAAATGTAGAATATATATAATATTTTTGTTTAATTTTTTTTATTAATAAATACATACGTATAGTTTTTATTTTGATAGAAGTTAATTTCAGTCATTGAATCTATATTTTTTTTGTTCCGAAATACATACATAAAGTTAAAAATTTCACCAATGATAAATAGTAGTATAAATGTATACACAGCCCTTCCTTTCATTAATGGAATATAATGAATAAAAAGATGTAACAGAGAATCAGGTCAGAAATTGTAAGGGCTTATTGTATCGAAAACATTCCATTTGTATTGTCGTTATATCTCGTCTGTATCGACTCGTGTCTCCGAGAGATAATAAATAATATTCAAGGTTTTCATTTGATAATCGAAGTTGTAAAAATGACGGAGAGTAATATCGATGGTAATGGAAGTTATAAGATAAACTGAACATAACAAAACAATATTTCACATTTCGATAAATTTTACATTATACATTTTCCACTGATATTTAATTTTCTTAATTATATCGTAACCGTAACCGTAACAGCCTGTGATTGTCCCACTGCTGGGCTAAAGGTTTGGAGCTTATTCCACCACGCTGCTCGAGTGCGGGTTGGTGGAATACACATGTGGCAGAATTTCAGTGAAATTAGACACATTCCGGTTTCCTCACGATGTTTTTCTTCACCGTAAAGCATGAGATGAATTATGATCCCAAATCTTCTTATTTATACAGTATTTTTTAATTTATGATTATAATAATATAATCTGCATAAAAGTTTATTTTAATATTTCTTCGGTTGCTTTTAAATTTAATATTGGTAAACCAATACATTATTATAGGGGATTAAATATAAGAGAAATAAAAAGGACGTAAACGCAACTTCCCGAGATTTTGTTACTAGATATTTTACTTTTAACTTGAAACTTAGACGGCGTCTTTAAGCAATAGCTTGTTTAAACGCGCCGTAGTCTAAGTTTAAAATAAGAAATCAACTAGTTATTCGGCCCCTCAATGAGTATTAGGGGTCTAATTAACGCCCTGAATATTTGATCGTTACTGGCGAGAAAAGCTCTCCCCCTTTAGTCGTTAAATAAGGCAGTGCGCTAGATATTACGCTCACTGGCGCCTGAATGCATGTTACATGAATAGAGAACTTCATATATTATTAAATGATATAAAACGCCGCAATTAAATTATCGGGCTCACATTATATGAGAAAAAAAATACTATATATGTACCGTACGAGTTTCATTTTTCAAATACGATAATATTGACGAGCCGAGGCGAGGGTTGGTAAATACTTGCCTTTCACGCCGAAGATCGTGGGTTCGATTCCCACCCAGGACAGACATTTGTGGGCATGAACATGTCAGTTTGTTCTGAGTCTAGTTGTAATTATCTACATAAGTATGTATTTACAAAAGAAAAGTAGTATATGTAGTATATCAGTAGTCTGGTTTCATAGCACAAGCTCTGCTTAATTTGAGATCAGATGGCCGTGTGTGAATAATGTTCCAGGATATTATTATTATTATAACAATTGATTATTTAGATAGAATTATCGTATCAAAATTTATTTCAATTACTGATAAAAATGCAAACATATAATTAGTATAAATAATAATATTATAAGCTTTAATAATAATTTTATATATTTAAAAAAGACACACTTAGAAATGGGCAACCAGCTATGATAATATACACACTATCACCCTGAGTATAGACGCTGAGTGTAAAAAGTATAACCCATTATTTACACCGTCAATGCTCTGCCAATTATAGAATCTAAGATGTTATATCATTTGTTCTTGTAATAATGCTAGCTCGTGCACCCTTTAAACGAACATACCAAGGAACACAAGAATATATGTTATTGATGTTTGGAGATAGAATTAATCCCATACAGGTCTGAAAAAAGCCCTACGCCTTGAATTGTAATCCTAAGATATTTAACATATTTATTATTTCGTACAAAATACTACTATTTTTTTGAATTGGTAACGAAACTTGTTTAAAATTTCCACTGCTTATTGAATTGTCACAACCGCTCTGATAATATTATGCATACAGTCAAGTTGCAATAACAAAAACTATCTGAAATCTACATTTATTTGTGGAATAGATAGATTTGCAACTTCTTACTCAATAAAGAAGTTCGTAGATAAGGGGATTCAAACAATCCTGTCGATCTCCCTCGTTCCATTCGTTTCGTGTCGTTCAATAAAGTTGTCCGACTAAAACCACGAAGTCATAAAAAATGGCTTCACTATCAGAAAACACTATTTTAGTTGAACAAATTTATTTAACGCGATATTTGTGAAATATTTTACTTTGGAACAAATGCTATTAATTACAATTTTAGGTGCACAAATACGAGTAACATACATTTATTTATTAAAAGTTATATAATATACGGTATTATATTTATGAATGTATCTTTGATTGCGGCTACGTGCCATTTTTAATTGAGTCTAGCCAGTTATAGTGCAAAAATGTGTGGACAAATACACGTCCAATTTCTATTCCCTCACTCTCATAATCCAAAGCGACGGTAATCTGACACGACCGGCTAGAGTTCAGTCCAATAGCTTTAAGTACCTTCCGAAGCACGAGCCATTTTTTATTAATAATGTAAAGTTAAACCAGAAAAATGTCGCCTAGAATGATAAAGTGTGCCCACTTACATTGGGTATTCCGTAAAAATCTTTGAGACACATACTGTTCGTCTTTAAAGCTAAGTTTTTATATATCTGTATAATTTTGCCAACACAAAAAACAGCCAGACCAACGATTTTCGCTCCGTCTTTGACAACCAAATATTTAAGTATAAGTAAACATAAAAGTTACCACAACTTTAGTTTTTATGTCTTTCTAGTTAAAGAGATATAAAAACTTGTAATCAAATTGTGAGTGAAATACGCTATCTCTATTTTCTAAAATTAAAACATTTTTTATTCTTTAATCAATATAAGTCTAGATTTATGTATAAGTATAGTTTACTTTAAAAGTATTATAAGCAAATATATAATAATATAAAATAAAAATAACAAGGTTCAATCAGGATCGGATCGCTGACGTATGTATTGTATAAATAAAAAGGAACAGAATTGCTTTTGATTTTCATACTGTTACTGTATACTGTATACTGTAATCACCAACGCCCTTAGACATTGGCACTGCAAGAAATGTTAACCATCGCTTACATCGCCAATGCGCCACCAACCTTGGGAACTAACTAACTAAGATTTTATGTCCCTTGTGCCTGCAATTACACTGGCTTACTCATCCTTCAAACCGGAACAAAATAATACCAAATACTGCTGTTTTGCGGTAGAATATCTGATGAGTGGGTGGTACCTACCCAGACGAGCTTGCACAAAGCCCTACCACCAGTAGTAATGATAAATTAATAATTTATTACATGGATAAAGATTATGAGGAGGATCCTCATTGATTATTATGCTTGATATAAGTGAAGATTAATTTAATTCAGTTGAAGGAATTAGTTTTCTTTGGCAGTTGTTGTCTTGCGTGTATAGTATACCAATCGTAATGGTGTTCGGTTGAATAGTATATAGATTATGGACAGCATCGCCGTCTACTGTTGAATAACTTCAAAGTGGGTAATATAAAAATCTACTCAATAATTAAATACATGTGTGTGACAATTTTTTTGATAATCGGTCAAGCGGTGTCGCGTCTGTTAATTTCAAACAGAAACCAATATCATATCTTTAAATTTTAATATACCATAGCACCATTTTCACCATACAAATTGAATGTATTCAATTCTAGTACATTTCTTTATTGTCATGTCATCCATCTATGCACGATCTTATTTATATTATCAATCGTTGAATAGCCGACACAGTTTGGCAAGATTCCAATGACGGCTAAATTATCGTTGTCAAAACAAGAACTCAGACAGTATTTTTCACGAGATCATATAGAGCCACAAATGGCTCTATATGATTCAAACGCATTCACTATGGTGAACCATCCAACGAGCAGCCACACCACATGTCATGTTTGACGAAGCCCATTATACTAACTATTCAACATTCACATTTCAGTACATTAGGCAGCTGTAAAATATCTGCTCGTTATTATTTGAATATACTTCTAACTTTTATTAGGTTTTTTTTATAGAATAGGAAGGCGGACGAGCATGTGGGCCACCTGATGGTAAGTGATCACCAAACGTCCTTAGATATTGGCACTGCTAGAAATGTTAACCATCGCTTACATCGCCAATGCGTCACCAACCTTGGGACCTAAGATTTTATGACCTTTGTGCCTGGTGCCTTGTGTTGTGACCAAGCACTGCTGTTTTGCGGTAGAATATCTGATGAGGGGTGGTACTTACCCTGACGACCTTGCACAAAGCCCTACCACCAGTATGTTATACTAGCTGACCTGTGCCCACTTCGTTGGGTGGTAAGCAATTTATTTGTATTTAAAATTGACGTGTTGTATATGAAAAAAACCGTCTAATAGAAATATCACTCAGTAGATTACTACACGGGGCGGTTCCATACCTAAGTCGTATCATCTCTTTAACCATTCGTCGAAATTATATGCAGTAAAAGAGGAAAGTCTTTTGTTTTAAACATTTGACACGATAAGTTTACTTATTTTGATAAGATTTCATAATTGTCGATAATCTGACCTAACGATTAAACATGACCTAATGATTTAAATTATTTTTTAATATAAAAAAAACTACTTTTTGTAACTTAAATATAAAACATATTATTATTATTATATTAAAAAATATTAGACATATGTTGTCGTTTTTGTAGGCATTATCAAGCTCTACAACCTTTCTCTAGAATTCAATCATATATCTCTCATCGTTAAGGCAGCGTTCGTAAGAAACGACGACCATTTTTTTTCCGACTTGCTTTGCACATACGACTACCACGAAAAAGTTCTTTTAACTTTTTGGGTTTATATATAGCTTATTACTATGATTTTCAAAATCGGTTCAGTAGATCCAGAGGTTACCCCCTACAACCTCACAAACTTTACCTCTTTTAATATTAGTAAGTAGAGATAACGAACGCGTTGTATATAATAGATTTTTTTATAGCTTAGTTTACATTCTATGGTTGCTTTAACTGCTGATAACTACTGTATAAATATTTATAATTTGAAATGGCGTTTTAGGAATGAATTGCAACAGACAGTTTGATATTATTTTTTAATAACTTTTATTTACTACCCCTTTCGAGGAGTCAAGACTCGTATCTTTAAAATATTTATAGGCTGCATTTACTATGTCTCTGACTGATAAGAGTTAATTTTTGTTTTAATAAATACATAATGTTTTTGATTTTAGACTGAAACAATCTAGATTAAAGAACTGGCAAAGTATAATAAAAAACTTACAAGTGAAAGTTGTTCTTATAATATTTATCCCCTATTTATAGGAATAATATCACAGTTTTTGTAGAAATATTAAATTTAACTATAAGCACAGCCAGTGTAATTGCACGCACAAGGGACGTAACATCTTAGTTCCCAAGGTTGGTGGCGCATTGGCGATGTAAGCGATTGTTAACAATTCTTATAATATTAATGTCTATGTGCGTTGGTGACCACTTACCATCAGGTGGCACATATGCTAGTCCGCCTACTTAATTAATAAAAAAAAGTTTGACTCAAACTTTCATTTCTCTTCTTAAAAGACACAGACTTCAAGTGCTGCCACCAAAATAAAAACATAATTAGACATTTATCTTAAGCAAACCAGAAAATATGTCCTTGACTATATAATCCGTAGCCCGACGGGCTTACGTTAGGCCTCTTAAAACATAGAATTTTAATTTACATGACAAATTGTATCTTTCTTGGGTTATTTCCTTAACTTCAATAGAACAACCCATTTTTGTATTCAGAATGATTTATTTTCGTATTAAACTTTTAAATTTCGTATTAACACAAAAAAAAGTTAAAAAACTCCAACAATTAAACTTGAAATAATATTTTTAAAATCAGTTTCTTTTCAGAGACGTATTTTTATGGTGGAACTTATTTAAAATAACAATGTCTACATCTTGATTTATTAAAAAAATTAAATTTTTTTTAACATGTTAAAGGAAAATTATGCACGTTCAACAATATAATTAATTACAATTAATCATTAGTTGACAGAGCTGAGAGGTACAATGCGCGTCATGACGCTTTTATTGGGCGCAATTTTAATTAGAGTATTAACGAAACGTGCAGACAGAGTGCAAGAGGGTACAAACGGGGTGCGTCGGGAGCGGAGGCGGCGGCGGCGCGAGCGAGCGGTGTGGGGGCGCGCGGGTGCAGGTGCACCTGGGCGGCGGCCGGCGCCCGGCAGCCCACGTGCCCGGGCCGGCAGCGCTCCAGCCTCCGCTCAGCCTCAGTCGCTCGCGAGCCGTCGCCAAAGAGCTGCTCCCGGCCGCGCCTCCGTAAGCCGCCAGCTGCCCGCCGCACCGAACGCGACAGGTGGCGCACAGCGGCGCCGACGCCCGTCGCCTGCGCGCTCAGCTCGCTCCGGCCCAGTCTATACGCCCGGCTCTTGCATGAAACTTTAATACTGGGTTTGTTTAGGAATTACCGTGCAGTGACACATTTGTTTCGAGTTCTATTTTACTATAATTAAGAGTTTATGAGTGCATGTTGCTGGTTGTATCAATTTGAAAATGGTACCGTACATTTAACGGATTTGAAAATATTACGTCCGATTTAATTCTGTAAGTATTCAAGTAATGTTAATTCATTTTATTTCTAAAGAAATGTGTATGCATTAAACTTATCGAACACTTTAGAGGAGCGTCCTGTCCGTTCTAACTAGCTCTATTATTTACAGGACCTTAAAAGTAATACGAATGGATGAATACTCATTACTTTTATCATTTTATTTTATTTAAATAATAATTTGGAAACATACAGTACTATAGAAAATATAAGTAAATTAAATTAAAGCTTTTAAATAGCTTAAACCTAATCAGTTCTCCATTATAAATTAAATATTTTACAGGGTATAACATATAAATACTGAATTATTATAGTAGTTACGCAATTAATTAAAATTATAATTCTACAATAGAAAAGTAAAACACAAACTTAAATATAGGAAACCGTACATCTTTTTGTTAGTGCTAGTGTAAATGCTTAGCAAAAAGTATTTAAAAATGAAATATTAAATACAAACAAAATGTTAAATATTACATATTAAACTAAAACAATATAAACGTAATTGAAATATCAAATAAAAATAATTTGAACATATTAATAAAATAGAGTAATTTAATACAAAAAGATTATACTAGTATAAGAAATTGTAAGCTGGCATGTATAATATAGATTTCATTATGATAGATGCTTATAATAAAATATTTCTATGTACATTGTAATTATTTCACTCCCAACACTTAATTCTCATAGTTTGTAGCACGATGCCTTTGATCTATAAATATGTTGCAGTGTTAATATTAAGATTTACAAAGCTTGAGTAGAAATCATTATAATGTATGTTTATAAATAAAAAACAGATATCATAATGATTTATTTCTCTAAAGCATACATAAGTTCAAATATTACAAGTCATGCAATTTTCATTTCTCTTACATCGGCTGTAAGCGATCTTTATTCACGGATTCTTAAAGAGTATATAAGGATATTTCTATATTCTAAAGTGAGTAATAAAATAACATTTGTCTATGTCAACAAGACAAATGTATATGTATAAAATAAGAAAAAGCGAGACAAATGTTCGACATATCAATTATATTTTTTTACTTACTTTAGAATATAAAAAATAATAAGAAAAATATAATTGAATAATATCTCTTGGTTATAATTTTATTTAAAGAAACATTTAGAATTCATTAAAAACTTCCTGTTTTGCAAATATTCAACTTAACTTTGATTACAGTAAAAACAAAAATAAAGTAACTAGAACAAGTGATCGTTACTCTACTCGAACGTATAATAAAAATACAAAAAAACATGCATCGAAACAAATGATTTATTTCACATACATAACGGAATTGTACAATAGATGTCATTAGCGATTCGTAATCTTAGCCGAAGATAAAATATAAAAGCGAACATCGTTCTCATTTTGTTCTTGAAACCCTAACATCATTAGTTCGCAAAATAAATTAACGCAATTAATAATCTAAATGTGCAGCCATTTTTAAAGGACTTATACATTCCAACAATTTTCTCTCTCATATTTTTCGTTTTTCATTTGATTAAATTGTGCGGCCTCGTTAAGTGACGCACCATCATCATCATCTACATTCCAACAAAATGAACGTTGTGCTCATTTTTTGCATATTATTTTGATTTTCAACGCTTTTTATCATTTCAGTATGATAAAAACATGAAATCGCCTAAGGCATGTGGTGGTTCATAGTTTTGTTCGGAAGAGGGTTTTCATGTGAAATGAGAGAACTTTAAATACTGGAATATTTTTTATAAATACTTTTTTTCACATTTTAAGAAAATATTAACATTTTGATACAATTATATACAGTAGATTATTTAAAAATGTAAATATTTATTATCAATCATAATTTTTAAATTAATTTGTTACCTATGCTGCCATGCCTAGCTATTTGTAATTGTCCTGCCATTATAATACCTATATATAACTAAGCCTTTTATTTTAAAGACAACATAATTTTCAGTGTTCGTACTTTTATTTGGAATTCAACATTTTTTAACCTGTTGAGGTGCGAAAACCAAATGAAATTTGTTTAAAATATTTTTACACATAAAAAAATATAACAATCTTATTTCTTTCAAAGTTCAAGAACCAGAGTTGAATTCGAGTATTGTAAAATAGTTTTAGGAACAGGAAATATAAATAATATTTGCCTATGAAATTACTGAATTAATGTGCATAAATAATCATTCTGAAATGTGGAGAGCATATACGACAATCAAGATTTCCTCTCACGACATGGTCTTATCTCAATCAAATGGATCTTCAAGTCTATTATGTAGTCGATTATTTTCTCTAGGGCTTTGATAGTACGATAAAGTTTTCAATAGTATAATATAACTTCAATGCATTTGCTATATATAAAACTATCCTCAATTCAACTTTAAAATGATCATTTTATTTTAAAATAGTATATTTTTATTTATTCCCTTCCTGGCTTTGCATGGGTAAAATAAAGCTACATAAATCGCTAATATTGAACGACCAGGAAATTTCTTGGGCGTAGGCGGCACAACTCACTATAGTTTCATTACAATCATACTTTTTTATCAACATATAAGCATTCATTTTTATTTATATAGATGTATACTTCTCGCTATTATCTTCGTCATTATATTACGGTTATTCAAAAAGTGATTCATTTTCCTTACGAATGGTAGAATTGTCTACGAGGCGTATAACAAAAACGAATCGCAAGTTTTGAAAATCTCATGTTTGTGACTCGTAGGAGGACATTAACGTTTCGTTTCTAATAAACATATCTCAAAAACTATCAGTTACTGATGAACATTATCCGTTCGTTAGATATGGCAACCCAGTATTCATTATGCTTATCAAACGTACGTGTAAGACTACTTAGGAAGACTTTGTAATATATATTAACTTGGGATGGGACTTTGTGTAAACATCTCGGGTTCGGTACAAACCATTTATCAGTTATTTTACTGTTAAAATATTGGTACTATGTATTGCTTTTCACGATGAAAGGTGTATGAGTCAGTGTTATTATTATTAGACACAGCGAAGCATTTTTACAATATGAAATATTTATAAAATATGTCAAAAGTGACCATAAGATGGCTTAATTTTGCGATTACGTCCAACTTCTTTCAAAAAAGTTTAAAATGGATACCATATAAATATCTCTAATGTTGTGTATTCATTATAGAATACGTTTTTACATGAAAAAAATTGCAACATGAATATATTCAATTTCAAATCTGATATTTACAAAAAAATGGGTTTAGCTCAAATAATATATAATCATAGCAAACAGATACAATTTTGAAGATAAAATGAATAAAAATAAAACATTACAACACTTTCATTTTAGCATATATTTTATACTGTACCATTTTTAAAAGCATTTCAGAGGCAGTTTGAAAATAAATTAAACTTCAAATACGTTTTTACTATGGAATAACATATTTCTATCATTGGCTGTCTGCCCATCGCTGCGACGAACATGACCAAACATTTGTGACGGAAACTTACCATGATGATGCGGAACATGGTGTAAAGCTTTTGTGGAAGTATTTTTGGCAGTCTGTCGATTTTACTATATGAAGAAATTTATTATAGCTGTTTTTATAGTTAGATATTGTATACAGTGTAATACTTTATTCGAATGCTAATATAATTTTTAAAAAGTGTATAAGCACAATATTTAATTTAGTAGCCGTGGTATTTTAATGGTACAGTTTTAGTACATGTAACTAAAAATAATGTACACCTAATATTTGTCTATTTATGAAAATTACTACTTTCATTTATCGATGGGATGGCAATACGCCACAACCGCAGATAGATCAGGCGCGGGCTTAATGTGCTTTTCACGGCTCGGAAAATGCTAATATATTTTAATTAACTAGCTGCGGGATCAACCTCAAGATCAACAACTTTAGCCATTAGACCGCGGTGGCGTTTGAGTTTTACGCCATTAACTGCCTATATATATTTTATTAAGTTCTGTCTTTGAACACATGTTTTTATAAAAGTATCACTAAAAGTTTTTAACATGATGCTAAACAACTTTACTAAAGTGAATCATCTAATCTCGCATGCAGCAAAGCATGTTTTAAGTAAATCATAAATGTTTATGAGAAAATGCAGTCGAGCGTAGCATCTTTCCGAGATAATTATAAAAAAAGCATAAAAACTACCGAGTTAGTTTGCGAGTTCTGTAATAAGCCACAATTTCCCCATTGTTTTATCATGGAGCTAGTATTAAAGCGTTTGAAAACACTCCGAAGTCCTTGTGTTTTATCATTTTTATCTTGTTCAGTCAAATTAGAAATCAAAAACGTACGAATACTACAAATTGGATATTAATTAATTAATTAACTTTAACTTCTCATGTAATTATATGAAAATGTCTTTCTGTCAAAACAAAATCATCAACATTTTAACCAACAACAGATATAAACATACGATAATTTTATTTTAATTGAGATCTAATTTATTACGAAAACGTTGAATAATTAATAAGTTTAGTAACAGTTAATGAATACAAACGACTCTTCAGAAGTGAGTCTAGGAATGTCATTATGATGTTGTTTAAAACAATCAACTAAAACGTGTCTTTTTATGAAATAGTATTTGATACTGTGTTAATTTTCTTATTAATAATTTGCCAGTCAACTATTTTTTATCAATATTTTTTTATATTTTTTTGCCATCAGATAATAAAGAAGCCTTTTTCATGAGACATTAGTCATCCGCTTGTACTAACGTTCATCTCATGTACAATCCATCCTCTCAAAAGGAGAGAAAGTCTTGGGCCAGCATTAACAGGCTATTATTAACCACTACCCTGTTTATTTTGGAAGTATCTTTAGTCCTAATAAGTCCCTTCTAGACTTATTAAATTGAAACTTCCCACATTTGTAACCTGCCCTTAGGTCAGAATCTCATTTTCATTTGTCTACAACAAATGTAAATTAATGAAAAACATCCTTCAAAAAAATGTTACTTAAATAAAGGACGAGAAATTTATTCGACCGCAGTCCTATTTTCTGTTTTTCAGGCGTACGCAAATGTGCTACTTTCTACTCATACGAGTTATCAGAGAGTTTTGTTAGTTTAAAACAAAAATTAATTACAGATTTTATATAAATTAATTGTATTTGATTGGAAGTAACGAATTTTATACAAATATAATTATTTGATTATTAATTTAATTTTAAATTTACGCATAACGTAAAGAAATTGAGAAGTAATGGGCAATAGTTTTGCCAATAAAGCTGTTTGCTATTATTGCGTTATTCACTTTCTGTGTATTTAAATATACAGTTTGTGTTTCTTTTCTTTTCGATTCTCTTTCTGTTATTTTTTTGTGTAATAATGGAAGTATTACTTACAGATGGATTTCGTTTTTTTTTCGTTTGTATCGCCTATTCGCCGACTATTTGCTGATTGCCACGGATTCTGATAATAACTGTTCGCGTTTTGGATTATAATTGTAAGTTCTATGACATAAATTGTCATTTGTATGCTACAGTAATCACAGGATGGCAAGATACAAGGTCTTGATTACATTTGCAGCATGGAAATCGTTGCAATATGACGTTTCTACTAAATTGTATAAACTAGTAACGAGCATTCTATGTTTTTGTTAATGTAACTAAGTAAATATTTAAAATGAAAGCCAACTAAAATAACTTAACTAATGCAAATCCTACCGACGACGATGTTAACCATAAGATCAATGAAGAAGCCATCAGACACAACAACACAGAAATCGTAAAGTTCTGAAGCATTTAGATACATTACATATTAATATTACAGTATTTTAATAAATTATATGTATTTTACTTTCGTTTTTTTAAACGTACGACGTCTGTATTTTTTAAAATTACGGCAGCATCTTCTAAATTAGTTCCGAGTAGCGAGGCAGATGTAAATAGAACAATGTTAAGTAGAGTTGCATTTGTTCCGTCGATTGTGTTGCAACAGGGCGTACTGTTGACAAAACACACCACACAATGGGTCACGATTCTCGACGTAATAATATATTCCAAGCTCTCGAGTCCGGCTCAAGATCTGCTGTTTCATTCATCATGCACGCCTAAATATTCAGTTTACTCGTATCCCTGAAGAAACTTTTTAAATTCCTACATCTGTAAGCTTCGCAAACAGCCAGCATCCCTTGAAAGTTTTCGCGAAATGTTTCTTTTTATTCAGTGTGCGCTGATTCACTTCTATGCTAAAACATTTATTTTTATTTAATTCACTTGAAGCATTTTAACTTCTATAAAAGGCTTTATTTTATTACGTGAACTCGGCTGTTAAGTCATCAAACCATAAAAACTTTAAATCCATTGTTATTTTTGATGCGTTTACTTCATAGCGTGTTATAGCCGTTATTCAATAATATAATTGAGAAGTACGGCCTTACCTACATTGTTTAGTCTTTTTTGTTAAGGAATGATTTCTCCTTTTCTGTCATTATTGATTTGACATTTGAAACAAGAGGCCACAGCGTTGCTTAGCTAAGCACTCGCTAACTATTGCTAATAAGTAAGGCTATCACATTTTAGTATTGGCACCGATTTAAGCAGTGTACTTTTGCATAGAAAACCTTTCAAATAAAACTACATAGACGACCTAGAAACCTAATAAATAGGATACAAATTAAATTCTCGTTGGCTTAGTGGATAGATATAAGGCCGCAGATCTCGAGACCCTGGGTTTAAGCCCCAGTAACCTATAAAATGTTATTGGGTTTCTGTCGAAGATAGTCAGCCCGGTGTCTGGAAGTAAGAAGTATGTATTCCGTGCCTCAGAAAGCACGTAAAACCTTTGTTCCTGCGCATGAAACCTGTCCGGTCGTGTCGGCTGCCTGCCCATCAGATTATGAACGTGAGGGAATAGACGGAATATAGAGTGCACCTGTGTTTGTGCACACATTCGAGCATTCTTTTCTCTCTATACGTTTTTAATATTAAATGTGCTCATGTAATCTATTCTAGATCGCACAAGGTCGGAGCTTACTGACTAATATAATAATAATAAATCTTATATATAATAAGTATTAATATATCTACTAATCGAATATTTACCAAATTAATAATATAATTGTTAATAATCTATTTATTTAGAATTCTAAGTCAAATTATAAAAACTAGTCCAACTATAATTATAGTGAACTCTATACAACACTTGAAAACATAATATTTTTTTAATGCGAAAGACATGATTTTTTTTAATGAATTTCGCAATATTACATTAAATATACATGATTAAAATAAACAAAACTTTTAAACTCGGAAAAGCATTCGAAAAAATATGAACAATATTACAAATGAAAATGATACTGTTTTTTACACTTGGTGTTTGTTTTATATCTTTTTTAATTATAATCAACTTGATTATTATTATTCGTCGTACTTAATATAATACCTGAGGAATCATTTTAATTTTGAATCAATTCACATTATATAAAGTAAAACAGTAAATAGGCTCTCAAGTGGCAGAGAGCAATTTGTTCTTGTGAAAACCTAATGAAAGGAAATTGAGAGGCGAACAATGGTGGAAAGCGCATACAATATTTAAGGCCTAATAAATATAAAACATCGCCTACAAAAGCTTATACTTTTGCAGTTTTATCAAAATAATACAAGCAAGTTTAACTGCATATGAACCATATTAAAAATCTCGATTAAATTAAACAAGTGCGAAAACGAAGTGTATAAACTAAAACAAGTATTATTCTATTTCTACGGCATTTATGAAATTTTTAAGGCACCGATAGTGAATGTTACTATTGGCTAAGCTCCTAAGTATTAAGAAAATCAACAGTCTTAACGCATCGTTTCGAAGCGTTATTTTCTTTATACATTAAGCTCATAAAGTACGATGGAGATTTTATGGAACACACTAGAATGTTGTTGGTACAATAGATATGTTTTATTTGTTACTAATCCCTCGTGGAAAAGCGTCATAGAAAAGCTCCAAAGGGGATTTTGTCGACACAATAATATTTTATTGTTGTGACGGATATTTTCATTAGATACTATTTAATTAATTATTCGGCAATGTCTTACTGACTTTACCGTTATATAATGTTTATATATGTTTTTTGTTATAATATAATTTCAAGTAGTAAAAAAGTTTAAGAGATTTAAATCCGAGTGTGTAATTAATGACGATTTATTTATTTTATTGTGAACTAGCGACCTATTTTTTCCAGGTCTCATTATAAATAATTCAAAGCATCGTAATATACTTAAATTGAATATGATCTAGCTTCGCTGTTTTACATTCGGATTTTTCTTATTTAAATAACATAAAACAGTACGCAACAGTTTACGGTTGAGATGTGTTCAAAGCATAATTATGAAAAAGTAATAAAGACTATTCAAAGTTGTGGTATATTTATTTACATCGTTTTGACTGTTTTTTTAGTCCAAGTCCGGGTTCAAATCCCAAGGCAGGCCAATGAAAAGTGATTTGGTTTTTCTGTCGAAAGTTCTCAGTAGCAGCCTAGAGTTTAGAATTCGGAAGTGTGTACAGTCCCGTGCCTCGGAAAGCACGTTATGCCCTTGGTCTTGTGCCTAAACTCTTTCCAATCGTATCGAATTACCGTCCCCACGAATTTTGAGAGGGAATAAAGGTGCACCTATGTTTGCGCACACACTAGTTGTTAGGAGAACCAAGTCACAGAGAAAAAGGAAATTGAATTAGTAAATATGGACATTAATAAAATATGTTTTTAATTTAAAAAAAATCACTATATTTTTTAGTGCCTTTCATTTAAGTAATTTAGAAATTGATTTTAAAATTTATTTTTACCTTTGACTTACCTATTTACTTTTACAGTATAGAAAAATATATGAGAGATTTATGTATAGAAAAATTTATGCGATAAATTTTGTTGCGATTGATCAAAATAGAATTAAAATTCCTCATATCGAAATTCAAAAATGCACGAAACTTCACAATTCACATTTTACAGTAAAATCTCAGAATATAAAAGTATCATTTCAATCATTTATCCTAAAATCTTTTTGTCAAAAAAATCACGGTCTCTCAGACATACAGTTGGAATAGTTCGCTTCACTTCGAAATAAAAATTGTTCCAGAAAATCATAAAACAAAAAACTTATACAAAATCCGTTGAGTACTTTTTCAGGTCAAGAGTAGACTGTCATTAGTATTGAAAAGCTTTATTGAACTACAACAAAAGAATATTATGTAAAATCAAAAATAGACAGCTTTATTAAATTTACTGTGTATTTGAAATAGAAACTTTTTACGCAGATTTATTTTTCCATGTTACACTATGAAACTATTTGTTCTATAACTACTATTTATTTATCTCTTGAGATTGCGAGTATGTCGTCTATAAATTTGAGTCAATGGTTATGAGGTATTGAGTGCGTGACATCTATTGTTAGTTTCTACCCTCGACTATTCATCATAACGTCGCGATTCTGTTTCTTATTCTTGTGTTTTATTCGTTTTTATCGCAAAACAAAAGCGGCTCATCACACAATCACCTTCAATGTAGACGCCATTATGCTAATGTTGATTAACGACGCTCTAATGTTATTTGTCGTTGCTATAACGATGTCTGGTTGAATGGCAATCACGATCGAGGGCCTGATTTATACTCAGAATCTTTTAACGTGACTTCGTAAAAGGTACGACTTTATTGTAATTTATTTCTGAGTAAATGATTGTTTTTATTAATATAATTTCATAAAACGTGTCTAGCATTCTAGAAAATGTACTATTAAACTCACGTTTCTTTAAGCTAATACATAAAATATAATTGATAAAGTTTGTAAAAAATATATAGATATCATTTTGTTTGTTATTAGTTTAGACAAATTAATATCATAAGTATCAAATGAACAGAAAAAAATAATTGTAGCTGTTATTATTTCTTTCCTTATGATAAAAAAAAACAGGAAATATTTGCTTAATCTGAACATTAAAAGATATTTTGAAACATTGATTAATTTTCGAGATTTAACTTAAATCGAAATAGAAATTCACCAAATCATAACACATGTAAACGTGACCCTCATCACTAATCCTTTGCTATTCTATACTCAAACGCCTTACATTCCACGGGAGCCATCTCACATAAACAGTTTCACTGTTCAGTAACGATCATTAAATATGGACCACCTGTTTTCCAGGCTTTGTTTTCCAGGCACTATTTTCATTAGGCGAATGCTTATAAACGAAATAAACAAAACTTTGTCGGTGAATATTTTCAATGTTGAAGTAAATTTACACGTTGCATTTCAATAATTTGTCATAATTTCACGAAGGACTTTAAATTATTTAATATTTCAAAAATAATTGTTAAATAATATGCTACTCAGATTTAATTGAAATTAAAAACCCTATGATTTTTAATAGGGTTTGTGTGGTTCGTGTCCCACAGACCGAATAAACAAGCCTCTTAAGCAATTACAAACGTACTTATTCATTATTTCTAGAGTTAATAATGTTTATGTATTCAAATCTAATCCCTACTCCACTTACAAGTATTCTATACCAATGTACAATTGTGGTCGCTAATCAATTAGAGAAAACCACATTCATTACATATATATATATATATAATTGAGCTAACCAATCGTATCATCTAACATGTATTATTATAAACCTATTCTTAAGCCAAATACCAATAGCATATTGCTTGCATTAATAAATCACGATATAATTAAGTAAATAGTATAAGTCATTGAAATTAGTTCAAACACGATAACAAAAACAAAATAAATGACAAATCTCAAGTGTATTTGTAAAAAAATGCCAAATTAACCTTCTTTCTTTAGATTGACTTAAAATATAATCATATAATATAACCTTTAATACTATTACTTCATTATAAAGTAACAGCCTGTGAATGTCCCACTGCTGGGCTAAGGCCTCCTCTCTTTTTTTGAGGAGAAGTTTTGGAGCTTATTCCACCACGCTGCTCCAATGCGGGTTGGTGGAATACACATGTGTCAGATTTCAGTGTAATTAGACACATGCAGGTTTTCTTACGATGATTTCCTTCACCGTCAATCACGAGATGAATTATAAGCACAAATTAAGCACATGAGAATTCAGTGGTGCTTACCCGGGTAAACCTACGAGCATCGGTTAAGTTTCACGCGTTCTAACCACAGGTCCATGTCAGCTTAATTACTTCCTGCCATCAGTTTAATTGTTATTTTATAAACGACATCATGTCTATTTACATAATCATAAAAAGTATTTAAACTATTAGGTAACTATTAGCGGTAAACTAAATATATATTCGGTCCTTACATATGAAATTAGCGTTTTGTCGTACTGACCACTTTGATCTGAAATATCTCTCTGTCCTCTTTCGTTAAGAATTCCAAATTCAACTTTATAAATTTTATTAGTTAATTTATTTAGCTGGTACGTTTGAGTTTTGAAAACAGTCATTCATTTGTTTTTCCTCATTAATTTTTTCTTTGGCGTCGCTTATTACCGCACAATGGAAAACATTAAATATCGGTATATTTACGAGTACGAGTTCTACCGTGGAAAGAAAGAAGAAAGAAAGCACGGTACGTTTTTTTGGTTTCAACGTTTTCGTTGGATACCCAACCAAATCCTGCCATAAACGAAAATTGATTTAGAAAAAGTTACTTGTGAGTGTTTGGCGTACTAGCGCCGGTGTCGTTCACTACAGCTTTCTAAAATCTGGCCAAACGATTACGGCAGATATCTATTGTCAGCAACTACAAACTATGAAGAAAGAACTAGCTGCTAAACTACCGAAATTGGTCAATCGCTCTAGGCCACTCCTGCTTCACGACAACGCATGACCACACACTGCACAACAAACAACCACTAAGTTAGATGAGCTACAATTGGAATGTCTGCGACATCTACCGTACTCCTCGGAGCTTGCTCCAACAGATTACCATTTACCATTTTTTCCGGAATTTGGACAACTTCTCACAAGGAAAAAAATTCAACTCCGACTCGGCAGTCCAAACCGCCTTCAAAGAGTTTATTGATTCTCGCCCCCATGGTTTATTTAGCAAAGAGATAATGAACTACCTACCTATAAGATGGCAAAATTGCATAGATAACAACGGTGCATACTTTGATTAATTAAATATATTTTACAAAAAAAAAATGACTTTATATTCCTCCCGTACAAAACGCCAATTTCATATGTAAGGACCTAATATATATATATTGGTTTTTTGTAAGGCAAATAGCCGTATTAACTTAAAAAGAGGCAGTTATTTTGAACATATCAATGTATTAATAATTATGTGGTTAATCCAAAGCCTGTTGGAGCTCAACTACAAATGCGCAACCTAAAGCTATCTCATTTGTTTAATCCCTGAAATGTCTTTCGTCTTAATTTCAAAATAATAAGCAATAAATTTCAGATCAACTTCGCAAACATATTCAAAATACATTACACGTATATACACTAGCAATATTTTTAACTTGGCTTGTGATTGATAAAGTCCTAATAAGCGTGATAGTAATTAAAAATGTGACCGTCACGGGACGCGTGGTACTTTTTTTTATGTTTGCCGGGATGGCAAATGACTCTACTCCACCTGACGGTTAGTGGTAGTAGAGTCCAAATGCGACGACGGCCAGTACAGTCGGGAAGAATGTTTTGCACTAGCCGCCCGTCATATGTAAGGACCTAATATTTCTCAGAGCACTCGCCATGATACAGTCGATAGAAAGCGCTCAGCGCTGCTATCTCTCGACGCAATTGTAAAGGCTCGAGGGTGTTTGTGACCTTTACGTCGCCAATAATGCGGACCGCACGTCGCTGCAACCGATCCAAGGCCTCAAGTAGGTACTTAGTGAAGCCATCCCAAAGGTGCGAGCAATATTCAACGCAAGACCGTACCTGTGTTATGTACAACGGGCACAGTTGTTATGGCGTGAAAAAACGCCGCACCTTGTTCAGAACTCCGAGTTTCCGAGAAGATGTTTTTATAACGGCCTCGATGTAATCCCTCGGACTAAGGTCGCAGCGAACGTCCATCCGGCGGAGTGCCACAGAGGGAGGGAAGAGGGGAAAATGGTGACTTTTTCGCTGTGAGAGCGCATACCTGAGTTTTCTTGGCATTAAACTCAACAAGATTATCAGAGCCCCATTTGGCGATAAGATCCAACGTCCTATCGAGTTCAATGACAAGATCCTCCCGCCTCTCCTCAATTTCCACTCGCCCAGCCACTGGGCGTCTTTGGTATCCACCATGCACTGTACTATCTACAATACATACCACATACTTCTGTGCCAGACCCTATCGAAAGCCTTGGAGATATCGAGGCTGACAGCCAACGATTCCCCATGCTTGTCGATTGCTGTGGTCGAAAGGTGTATTACGTACGCTAGAAGATCACCTATGGACCGTTTTGGTCAAAACCCGTACTGACGATCATTAATTAGACAGTGATCTTCTAGGTAATGGATCAGTTGATTATTTAGTATCGATGTCGATTTGATGGAACGCCATCACCTTAAAAAGCAGACCTTACAAGAAGAGAGTGACAGAGAGAGAAGTGAAACAGCCAAAATGATTAAAAAAAAATAGTCAACCGCTGGTCACCTTAAGATCGGAGCATTACGGCCAATGTTGCAAAAATGGTTGGGAAGACGAGGCGCACCACTGTCTTTCCGACTATAGCGAATAATATAGGGTATGGCTGCTTTGGAAGATACCTCTGAAAGATCTCAGGTAGAGAGCCGTCCGCAACGTGCGCATCGCGAGCGTCATGCGGTGCAAACAGGTTTTTTAGTTTGTATTCTGGCCCTTCAGCGGACCCTGGCATTTCTAGGCCGGGAAAACGCTAGGAAGAAGAAGAAGAAGAAGAAGATTCTGGCCCTTCAGCGCCGGGAGTGCCGCATGAGGTATGTGGGACTCGCCTCATGTAGGGGAAACGCGTAAATGCATTTTTCCCGCAAAAAAAAACAGGATCTAATTAAATGATTAGGTTTCTCTTTCTTGCCAAAGCGATATACCATAAAATTCTTAACATTCTGTATTCGGCTAAACGAAACCTCTCAACATCGAAATCGAATACCTTGTGTAAATTAAAGCAAATTGCCGGACTATCAATATGATGAATGCCTTTTAGTAAAAGGGCTTTAGACTGAAAGCTACTCATTCAATTAAATCCTATAGCTGTATAAGAAATATAGTGTACTTAAAATATGTTTAATTAGATATAGAATTAAATAAAGAAATCGATGGAAAGTCGAATTAAATGTGTTTTTAATTAACTAAAGTTGTCCTAATCAGGTAAAACTATTAGTAAAATGAATAACATATGGAATAAAAAGTAGAAATATATTATAAAAATTGTATCATTATATTTAATGTATATATTTCATTAGTATACATCATATTACTAAATCTATGCATGAACAATCTTTTAGCTGTAATCTCTCCATCAAATGCATGTTTCATCTCGATGCTTTGCCTTCAGCCTCTTTGAATCAAGGTTTCAATCCAATGAGAACTCCAAACTGTACAAGCAATACCATTACGTAAAAGCAAGACGCAAATTAATGAAAAGCTTCTCACAATAACAATTATTAACAAAATTTTGCATAATCGATACAGATAATAAAATAAAATTGTAATATGCGTGATATAACGTTTTAGCAACGAATGACAGATTGAATACATATGGGAAGAGAGATCACTTGACAAGTTGCGGACTGTTACAATATATATAAACCTTATCTATACCCATTTGAATGTCAAGTCGGGACGCTAATAAAATATCAGGTTTAACCTTAAGTTTAGCAACTTTGATATGGAATATAATAGCTATAATATTTGCCAAGAATAGTCAACAGATATACCATTAAATGAAACGTGACAGGTACCTTATCAAATGGAAATTTATGTAGGGTGCTTGAGGAGAAAGATAAATAATATTCTATACATATAATGTATGTGTGTATTACTGTTAGGGGTGCTAATAACAGTATGGACTGTCAATTCTCCGTACGTCTGATTGTCTGTGTATTTATCTTTATAAAACTATTTTGCCACTCATGATGTGAAAGCTACGAATACTTTACATTAAAATCGATACAGTTTACACCATCTGTCTATCCATCCATCCACCTATACACCGATCCACCACTTCATCCATTTTTTATTCCGTCTTATCGAAAGTGATAAGAAAACATGTGATCTGACATCTTAATAAAATGTTATAACAACATAAATAAACACTTTCTCCTTTTTATCACTAACCGATTGAAGCAATAAATATTTGAATACTTGTATTATAACATTTGATGATTGAATATCCAAGTAACTGATTGTAATATTATATATAAATATTACAATCGGTTAGTAATAAAAGAGATATATGATTTGTTTTGACTAATATACTATCACCACAACTTTCGACGTATATTTCGATAACTAGTATTTGTTTTGAATAAAGTTATAACTTTCAGTAACACGTCAGTCTAATTCGAAACCGACAGGATTTTCGCTTTATGATTTTTTTTATTTTGTGTTTATGTTGTTTGAAGAGATTTGAAGGACTTTGTGTTTTGATTTTAATTTTAATATAAATATTTTAAATATAACTAGTACGCGGTATTTATATATTTTATACATATTGAAATTTGTTTTCGTCATTTAAAAATGCATTTAAACTAGTACAACGTAACTAGGCAATGTATATTTATTTATTTATGTTCTCAATACTTCACTAGTTCATATTAGTAGTGCATATAGGTTATCTGTACAAAAATAGGTTAACAATATTTGCCACCTACCAATACATAAGCAAAAGTTTCTGATTATGTGAGTGAGTTAGAGATATAAATTATATAAAATATAACATGGAGCAAATTAAGCAAAGTTAATCAATATAATAATTAGTTCTAAATGGTAATATACTTTTTAGTTTAATCATATCCGCGATGGAAGGTATCCATGCGGATTTCCCCAAAAAAATGTATACTGTATACACAGTAACTTTATTATACATTCAATATTTTTTTATAAAAACAATCAGATTATCATAAATATTTCAGTCTGGTTACTAAAATTGTAAGAACATTATATAAATGATGTCCTTCTGTCCGATTTTAGCCAATCTTAAGAAAGATTAGCAAACTGTGTTAGTGTGTGCGCAAACGCCTCTATTCCCTCTCTCTCATAATCCGATGGGACGGCAAATCGACACGACCGAAAGAGGTCAAGCGCACCACTAACGGCTTTAATACTTTCAACTTTTAAACTCCGGGCTACTACTGAGAATTTTCAATAGAAAAACACATTAACTTGTTGCCCGACCTGGGGGTTAAACCCAAGACCTCGAGTTCTGCGGTCTTATATCTAGCCATTGGACCAACGAGACATTTAATTACAATATTAAAATATGGTAACGTTTTTTTTTATAATTGTTGTAGGTCGCGGTAGCAAGGATTCATCAGGTGTGGGGTCTGCGGCATGTGGCGGCGATGACGCGGCGTGCAGCGCGCGGCATGCCCTGCTGACATGGCACCCAGCCGCTCCGCCCTCCTTACGCTGGCAGCTCTCACAGCACTCGCCGGTACCGAATAAATTTTTGTAATTAACCTTTTCAAGTTCCATGAAAAGGATATTTTAGTATAGCAGGCAGGCAGTATGTGGGTTTGCAATAACATTGCAACACGCATTGTCATAAAACAAGCCGTCCCACGCAAATTACTCTGACAGCTTTTCGCCACAATTACCACAATATGTTTTATAGGCTGGTATTTGTATTGGCTTTAACAAACAATAGTTAACTTCTGACTAATAACGTATCATGTCATATTGAAAAATAAAATAGAAACGAAAGGACTTATTATAAATAATATACTACGTCATCTTAAAGATATATCTTTACATTTTTACTCATGTTTCCAATTAACAAGCGTCTGTTCAGTCTTTATTAAAAATATTTTAGTAATTAAGAGTTTCGTAGCGTTATTTGTATACATTTTATTTAATTCATAATATCATAGGAATCTTAGCACCTATTTTTTCTTTAAAAATTTTAATATATCCGAGTATAAAATAACTAAAATAAAACGAAATAATGTATTTGCCTTGCAGACTAAATTTTGTATGTGGTATGTGATTTGATTTTTTATTTGTTTAAATAATTCCAAGCTTATTAAATTCAAATTGGGTTTCATCAGAAAAATGCAATTTAAATCAGTATTGAAATTGCATTTTTCTGCAAATCATTACTCATTTAATTCAGTACCGACCTAATGAATTATTGAACAAATCCGGCCACTGTTTTAAGCCTGCTCTTCGATTTTTGCGCTTTCAGCATAAAATACCGACAGCCTTCACTTGAAAAATTGGCAGTAATTTATCAATCAGTTTCTTTCCCGATCTGATATCTGACAATCCACTTACCTTACCAAGCACCTTTGGTTCGTTTACAAACATTGTGTAAAAAAATAATAAGCTTGTAATAAAATTATGAATTTATATGTATAAATAATGTATATGTATTCAAATAATAATCAATATAATGGTATATAGTTAGCATAAACACATGAAGGACACTTCTTAGTGAAATGATCTAAACAGTAATTTATGTGCAAAATCTTTATCACAAAATTAACTGACTGCAACTGCACACATTTTAAAACAAACTAGCTCATAATAATAGTTACATACTTACACAAATATACTACGAACCGAGCAAAGATGTGCTTCACTGGATTGGGTCATTCGTGTGCAGATATTATTTTAAAGCGACTCCGCTCTCATAAAACTCAGAAAATCTTGTTGAATTCTTATAAGGATAAGTAAATATTTGTTTATCATAGTCTCAAGCGTAGCTACGACAAATGTTCGAACCAGATAAAAAGGAAAATAAGGCTAGAATTCATTTGTCTGCTTATTACAGACACATTGATACTTTAAAATACCATATAATTTCTTCTTATAAATCTATATACAACTCACAAATATAAGCTTTTGTCACCCGTTTCGCTAGATGTAAATAATATTATAAATATATATTTTTTTTTGTAAAAATTAATACCATATATCCCATGTTCTAATCTATGATATAACCAAATTATTTTACAAATTCTATTAACATCCTACACAAGGTTGGTTAGGACATAGGTCTTTAACAAACATCCAAAGACAAGCGTTCCGTGTAGAGCAAAAACATTCAAGCAATACCAGGGACCAGGGCAAACTAATATCCTGTTACTGCTACCATTCAACCTCGGAAATACTGTTAATTTATAATTACTCCGTTAAAATTAATGTCTACCATCAATATATAATAGTGTGAATCGACAGTTGATGACTTATACTATATATGTATATATATATATATATATATACATTTTTAAGTTTACCACGCCTCAGACTAATACCTATATTCACTAAAATCACCCTGTTTTTTTAACGTCTGAAAAAATCCAGACGGTAAAAAAGCGTACTATTTCCGCCAGTTCGGAGTTGGCTAATATTTTACATGGAAGGCAGGAGTAAATATACACCTAAAGCGGTAAATTATGATATTTTATCGGGTCCTATTAAGAAAATGATGACGACTATCAATATCGTACATTTGATTAGTTCATTTTAAATTTTGTTTTTTTTTTTTTGTGCACAATTGTAACTTAAGATGATGTCGCGTTTATTCTGGTCTGTCACGGAGTCTTGTTTTTCATACACATAGTTTTCTAAAAATAATTGTTAAAGTTTTGTTCTTGAAAAATATTTACAAAATTGTATATTAGAGAAGAAATATTTGCCTTTAAATACTATAAATATTTTCAATTAAAAATAACTTTTGTACAAATAATGGTCACGTCGAAAGCTTTCAAGAATGCTCGTAGCGTTACTCCTTTAAATCGCAATTTTTATTCTCGCAGCGAATAATAAACCAACCCTCCTGTCTCCAGTGGTAGCAATAAAACAGGGTATTAAATATTTTAGAATTTTATTTTCACTACACAAGGTTCGTTTATGTTAGCTACACAATCTGACTACAGTCTGATTACCTAGATTTTACTAAGCAATGACATAGAAAGAAGTTTTACATCTGTAACATGCCAAGTGATCTCATCTCTCCGTCCGTACTTAAAGCCCGTAAGCACGCTTAGCGCCTTTTTTAGGCATTATCTCAAACATCTTTTTATATGTCCAGGGTGATAATCCAAGTTGCTAAAAATAAACGGAAATTAGTTTTTACGAAAAATTGTTTAAAGTGATGAGTGACTACGCTAAAGAAGCTCAAGATACAATGGATTTCTGCTGTGACGTTTTTCTGAAAACATTTAAACATCTACAAATTTTACGTAGAAAGTTTTGTTATATCTGTTATAGTTTTCCTGCATTTTCGACAGACTCGACGGGATAGACAATTTTCTCTACGACTACGTAACATGAACATAATAAATTATATATTTACAGCTTATACCTGACCTTAAACTATAAGTTATCGTAATATGAAAATTCCTTATTAGTCGAATAAATACTTTTTACGTCATTTCAGTGTGATAAACAATCAATAAAAAAAGCATATACATCGAATAATAAGTGATTTTCATTGGAACAGTGGGTCCAGACGACCCATCATCATCACTCAGCTCATTTATTGTACAAATTAATACTTAGTAAAAACAAAACATCGCAAACTTAAAAACTAGAATAAAAGAATGACGATTAATCACAATAAGAATAAGATCATACTAATTTGAAAAATAGCTTTTTTATTAATTGGCTTCATTAATAATGTAATTTAGGTATATAATATCGTGGTATCAACAAAAAAACAACAGTTTGGGTAAATTCTTAATATTTATTAATTTTACAAACCATAATTATATTTTATAACATACATAATATTTCATTCGTATAGCTTAATGTATATTCATGAAGACATGAGGAGGTTTGGAACCAAAATAACATTAATTAAAAATCCCTATTGAATTCTTAGGTCCTGGATTCAAGCCGAGGGTCAGACCAATATAACATTTGATTTTCCTTTCACGAAATTCTCAGTAGAAACACAAGATTTGAAAGTTCGCATTATTAACAATTCCGTGTTTCAAAAAGCTCGTAAATCCGTTATTCCGCATATCCGGATATGCGAATATTAGGAATGGCTGCCGTGACTGAAATCGATCATCTCATATATATATTTTTAATTGCAATCGTTTCAAGATAAAAATATGTTCAAGTTAAATATAATTTGTTTGTTTATAAGCCAATTGAGATACAAGATATATAAGATACCACTGGTTTTATTAGACAGAATTTGTGATTATATGGATGAATTGACGATCAGACTGGAGCAAAAAGATATTAAGAGTAGATCCAAAATAAAAGAGTATCACCTCAGTCGATGTCCACAAACATTCATTTCTTTATGAAAATGTATAAAATAGCATCGCTTTCATTCTGCTATAGTACCTACGTTTAAAATTTAAGATGCAGTACACAAAGTATGAACGTAAACATTGTACGTACTGACGACTCGAAGTCCAAAATCAATATGATTTTATGAAGGAAAATCTGCTTCATTGCAGAAATATTGAACGTAGAGCTATTTTATTAAGACTTAAATGTCGCTTGCGAACCAATATCGATGGTGAGATTTGATTGCATTCCATTTACATAAGCGACAAACGATGTACCTACCGTACAAATAGCCTAGACCACTTCAGAAACTAACGAACCATTGGATATTACCAACTGGATTCTGTAAATTGTCACCGAAAACTAACATTCGAAATTAATGGATATTGGAAATGACGAACCGATTTGCAATTTACCTCCAATTGATTTTACTTTTATTTGTTCGTAGTGATACTTAATTGGTTTCATTTTTATTATTAACCAATGTGATTTGGCCGCAAAACATTTCGAGTTGAAAATAATTTTATAAAAAAATGTAATTGGCATATAAAAGTTTACATGCTAATTGCCGCTTAATGTTTTGCGAAGTTCTAATGAGGAAACTTTTTCAATAGCGTTCATAAAGTACAATTTAAAAAAAATATATTTTTATAAACATCACACCGTTTCAAATAAAATAAACACAAATTATTACTTACAAATCAGGTATATACATATATTCCTAGTGGACCTAGGACCTAAACTAGTGGAGTTTCTTTTAGAACTACAATTGGTTTTAACCAACGGATTATAAACGGATAAGCAAATCTAATAAAACAGAATATTATCTAATATGGATAATGATTCAATAATTTGGGTTATCATTATACACTGCAACTTCTCAATAGCTACTAGTAAGCTCCTGGATTTTCTACTAGCTTGGTGATTTTATTGATTACAACTTCAACATATTTTACTTTAACATTACTTTAACATTACATAAATATTATTAGATAATTAAAGCATGTTTTCACGAAGGATATATAAATGTACACAAGTTTCTTGTCGATTCTTTTTGGTGAAACCTACATGCCGAACCCGTGGTAGTTTTGAATTGAATTTATTTTTAAAGTGATAGTTAAACAGTGCTCGTAAGATTATCTTCGAATAAAGTATATTTTTGGTTTTATTATAAACATATATAAACGGTAAAATCTAATATCATTGAAGGATTACATTCTAGTAGTCACATTCAGCAGAACACAAAGGTGATCATATTACTCGGTTTCAGAAATGAGCGAATCTCGTTTAATCTGCGGCGACAAGAATTTGCTTTGGAAATTTGTGCTTTGTTCTGTTCTCGGAACCGGTAGTTTTTTTAATTTACACATTTCCACTGTTAAGATATTTTTATGAAGTCTACACATATTCTACGTTTAAATTAGTAAAACATATAATTTACTTGAAAGGCATGGGTAATACTTTAATGACGTTATTTATAATAATATAATAATAAAACATATACAACATAATATGATAATAAAACATGAAAAAAAATCTAATAAAATTTGTACCTAAAAATAGAATTTTATCTTACCTACTTAGGCTCATTAATATTATCGATTAATTTCGTTGTTTCTATTTCATAAAATAAAGGCTTGAATTTACAACAAGTGTGGTGCTATTTTTCAAATTAATTTCTGCGAATATAATCAATATATATATACATCTGAAGAACGTTCAAGAATTGAGATGACAGGCAAATGTCATAATATGAAATATCATTCCTTATTCCGTCTTTGGTCAACATCTGTTTTAAAATTTAAATTGTTCAGTATGAATAAAAGTAAAGTGGTTGTCTAAAGCGTCGAAGTAGTCGAGAGGTGGGAAGCGCAGTGGCTGACCCTCCCATCGTTTTGTTTCAAACCATGCACTAAAATCCGAAAGCTTAAAAGTGCTGAATTTTACAAACGCTTTTAAGAGAAAAGCTAAAAGTTTTAAAATTAAAAATTACAAACTAATTTTATCTTTTATCTCCTTATCTTAAGAAGAATATTATTCGTTTATTGAGATTTACATTAACCAATATCTGTGGACTATATATATATATATATATATATATATATATATATATATATATATATATATATATATATATATATATATATATATATATATATATATATATATATATATTTATAAAAGTACATAATTGGATCTCTGCTATCTTTTAATAGTGGTGCACATTTTCAAAATGTTCCTTTTGAGTTAAATCACATGAAAATCTATAACATTATTACTTTGTCTTCTATCGATACATCAGTGACGTACTATAAACTTCATTTTAATTTTAGTTCTAAAAGGTTACCTTAAGTTATGGCTTGACCTCTGAGTATTATGCAAAAACAAGAACCTCTCTTCCCTCACAGACAAAATCCGATTGGATAGCAAATCCAACTCAATCAGAATGATAGCAAGCGCAGGACTAACAATTTTACTTGCTTTCCGAGGTATGTAAGCACTACCAACTACTAGAATCTAGGCAACTAGAATATATATATATATATATATATATATATATATATATATATATATATATATATATATATTTATAAAAGTACATAATTGGATCTCTGCTATCTTTTAATAGTGGTGCACATTTTCAAAATGTTCCTTTTGAGTTAAATCACATGAAAATCTATAACATTATTACTTTGTCTTCTATCGATACATCAGTGACGTACTATAAACTTCATTTTAATTTTAGTTCTAAAAGGTTACCTTAAGTTATGGCTTGACCTCTGAGTATTATGCAAAAACAAGAACCTCTCTTCCCTCACAGACAAAATCCGATTGGATAGCAAATCCAACTCAATCAGAATGATAGCAAGCGCAGGACTAACAATTTTACTTGCTTTCCGAGGTATGTAAGCACTACCAACTACTAGAATCTAGGCAACCATAAAACTAGTCACTAATTCAATGAGACAGATATTAAGGTGACTAACTGCAAATGCATTTAGCAGTGACGCTTGAAAATAGCATAATACCCTTCATTCTCAGGTATCAGTGTCCTTATCTTTAATCCATTAAAATTACCTGAATTAAAAAAAAAACATAAAACTAGGTAAAGTATGTGTGCATTTTGAAGATCTGTCTCATATTTTTTATCTGTATTGAATAGAGATCTAGCTAAATATATCCTGGTTTACATATATTTTACACCTTTGGTAATATGCTATTTACTCTTCAAATTGAATCGAATTAATTTGATATTCCTTAATTGTACCGATAATTTACGTCAATCAACAAAGAGAATCGACAATGAATAATCACGGGACCACATTTAGTATCTATTAAAATATGAACACGAAACTCAATTGAATATTCAGCGACACAAAACAACCAAATTATAACGATATCGTTCCAATACATGTTGAACTGTTGCCTTCCATACAATATTTTGCTACAATGGTTCCAACTATACTATAAGCGCAAAAGTGGGTTTGTGTGTATTTCTACTTGTCAATCTCTTCTTTTTCTTTTACATAACAACAGAACAACGGATAGCCGTGAGTTTTTGTATTGAGTTGTAATGAGATTATGGACCGGAAAGTGACATAGGCTCATTTCTATTCCGGTAAAATGCAAGGATTTTGCGAAATAGTTCTATAGATGTTTTCTTAAAATAGATAGCTATTTAGCATAATACTTGTTAAGAATTTTAGTCTATTAAGTGTAAGAGAATGACAGCTACAAAGGAGTATTTAATGTCACGGAGCTCACGCCATTTAGATTAAGAAAAAACTTAAATTGACACATCTGCATCGCCGTCCGCTGACAACGCACACAATTTTTCACAATTTTATTACTCCATATTATTTTCTATTTTGTTCGCTATTCACGATTATAATGTAATATTATTCAAATACATATAAGTTTGTTACGTCAAAAGAGTTTTACTTCTAAGTACAAATTCACGCAATCATCATCAAGATACATCAAGCCACATGTATAGAACATTGACGCCATATTCAAATACATCAAGCTACATCCATACATTGACGCCATAGTCTACAATACTGTTACATTCTCTTCACAATAAACGGTGGATTTAAAAAAGGGTGAGAGAGTGATGATACAATTCGTGATTTGTGTGAGTCCATATATAGGTAGGTACCAACCACTCATACCATATTCTATCGCCAAACAACAATAATTAGTATTGTTGTTCCAGTTTGAGGGCCTGAGTGAGCCAGTGTTATTACGGGGACAAGGGATGGAACGTCTTAGTTTCCAAGGTTAATTGCGTTATGTGTATGGACGGTGGTGACCAATTACCAAAAGTGGCCAATTTACAAATCTGATTAAATTTTTTATAAAAAAATACAGTAAAGAACATGCATACTTCAAGGCCGTAGAATTTCTGGTTAAATTATTTTTAACTTTGAAACCCTTCTACTGTTTAATTGATAATTCACTTTTTGACAGATGGCGCCAGTAAGAGTGAATTATTGTCCCATCACTAAGTGCAATAGAATGTAACAATATACATTACACGACATGACCATTTTTACCTTTTTTGGTTTTGTAAAATCTGATACATTTACGGTATTGTAAAAGTCATGTATAAGGTAATTAAATAAGATTAGGCAGTTTACATATTTCTTTTATTACGGCTTTTAAAAATAGCATTTACGTTATTTGCAATAGTGACTTTCTCAGTTAAATGTCAAAAACCGATTAACCTGCTGGATAGAGTATACTTAATGGTGAATTTAATAAGTCATAATTCACGCCAAGCGAAACGCGCGGGTCGACTAATAATAATAATAATAATATATTAGAGATACTTGTAATATACATTACTTTAAACTTTTCTCAATTGACTATTTATATCTCTTATATATTGAACGTTTTTTTATCGATTATAAACTGTTGTTACGATTAATTTCATGAATTTAATAACGTTGAAAATATAGGTAGGTACAAGTTTATATTAAATATGAGAATATATGCTTTTATGCGTTTAAAAGCGCACTTTATCCGATAGCAAAATGCAGACAGAATTTTTATTTCAAATATTCCACAAATTAATTAATGGTAAAATGTTTTATTTCGTAAATAAATACTTACTTTATTCAAAAGTTTTGTTCGCATAAAGTTATATGAAAAACGATTGAACATTTGCGCAAAACATTTTCTAGCATACTACATAATCCAATGCAACAAAGCTTTGTCGACGCAGAAGATTTCCTCGTCCTATTTTTACAGTAAAGAAATCGCCTCTCTTAAAAATTCGTTTAATTTCGTTCATGTCATAAAAGCAACAAATACCGCCAACGTCAAAGCCAGCGTGTAAGGGATGAAATTTTTAGCTTAATTAACTTTCCCGAGAAACAGTGAGGGATTTTTTATGCTTTGAGTAATCGCTATTCAAGTATAAAAACAATTAAGGTACCTATTTAGCGGCTTAATGCTTCAAATGAAATGTAATTTAATATCATGTTATTTAATACCCGTCAAAGACGTTCTATATTAGTTTTCAGAGAAATTGTACTACCATTTTGTGATTTAATCATTCTTTTGTTATTATATATTATCAAATAAGGATATTAGAAATATTATATCAAATTATAATATTATTACAATATTTCTAATATCCTTTGTTAACTGTATGTTTTATTATTATATTATTTACTTATCTATATTTTTATGAATATACCTAATAAAGTTAATAGAAATATGGCTTTAAAGTTTTGTTGAAAAAACTAGTATGTTTAAAAACAAACCAGCAATTCGTCACAGAACAAACATCGACATAATAAAAAATATTTATGAGGCAGTTTTGTTGTGGGGCCGCAGGGTGTTGTGTGTGCGCGCCGCAAGGCAGCGTGCAGGGCGGCGCGCAGGTGCCGGCCGTGTCGCACTCCACCGCGCCGCCCGCCGGCGTTGGCGGCGTCCGCAGGTACGCTCACCACCAACACTCACCCTCTGTGTGTACACCGCACAAATAGAATCCCTCCAAGAACTTGAGGATGTGTTTCCGCTATGTTACAACGTACAGCTGGTACAAAGTATAGACGTTGTTGACCACAGTACTGTTTCCGAAGTAGTTTATATCCCCTGAGATTGCAACTTGGAAAATAATAGGGAGCGACCAAACTCCGATACCACATTCACTTAATATAGGTACAAAGGTCAGTAATAATGAAATATTAGCAAAGAAATTTATTTTTATTTCTGATCCCATAAAGGACCAACAGTTCTAATGATGGAATTATATATATCATATGAATTACAACTATAAAATCAACCTAAAATATTTTTTACTTAATATATTATTACAACGTAGCACAATGACCACTATAATCCATATAAATTACTTAGGGAGCTGAGAATTTATGGGGTAAGCTAAAGGAGGTTTCTATAATATAGCTCTATTTAATGACTGGCTTACAACCGACACTCGCGGGAGAATAATAAGTATTATGTTAAATATAACAAAATGAAACAATGTTATTTGAGTTTAATTTAAAGATAAGGCTTGTAATAATTATGTTGTTTTTAACTTGGTATATCAATAAATTGAAATTTCATAAAATATTATTACACGAGGGTTATTAAACGCTTAAAATATTATTTAGGTGAAAAAGCGTGGTGTAAGTTAGTATATGTAGATTTTAATTTACGATAAATAATAATAAGATAATTGTATATAATTAGCATATCTATAACCTATTCCAATCACGAAAATCTCGAATAATCTATTATATTAATAATGGATTCATGAAAAAAGGTGTTATGAAGTCGGCGAAGTTGCTATCAAAACTTTCGAAGTTAAATTAATGTGGATATAAGTGTAGTATTAATTAATAAGGATATAATAATTAAGAATTGTTTGTTTGTTTAGTTTGTACTACAGACGAGATATTAGCAAATCTCATGAAATATGCAAATCTAAGTTTATCTCTACCCCTTCTTCGATTAGAATGTTAAATGTATAAGTAACTTTGTGGAAAGATAAACTATACAGAGTTTCTTGCCGGTTCTTCTAGGTTGAATCTACATTTCAAAGCGCTAGCTTTACATTTCACTTAATAATGTAATAACGATTCGAAAGTGCTTATAAGAGCCTTGAATTATTGAAAAAAGAACATTTTGATTATGAATACTTAAACAAAAATTGTGATAACGGAAACACTTTCTCAGACGTTCCAGTCCTCATCAATAACGCTAAGTAATGTGTGTTTTCTATCTAGTTAACTGTGTGTCGATTCAGAGTGACGTCAGTTAGTGTTATTATGAATACAAATAAAGTCTAACTCTATTGATTTTAATCCGAAAATTAGATTACATTTTTGACGATTTTTAAAATTTCACAGAATAAGCAAAACAAAGTCACAATAAACTTTTAGTTGCACATCACTCCTAGTGAGTTAAAACATTAAAAGTTCATTGTGGATGTGAATATGTAAGTTATGTTTTATATTATATGTTATCATCCGCAACGAAACGGCTCCGACGAGATAATGTAAGTAATTTATTACATTGACCAATACATTTACCATAATCTCTGTAATAATGAGTACCAGAATGCAGATAAGAGTTCTAGAAGAATTCTTGTAAATCATCGATTGTTACCGATGGTTGATGTAAGCATAGATCCACTGCATGGTAACAACATACGTAACTGCACGTTTGATTTGTAGTTTAACGCAAGTAGGTATGAGGCAGTCAGTGCATACTACATACATACAGAATTACTTAAATATATTTACTTGTATATCAAACTTAAGGTGCCCCATGAACAATAGTATTTAGTATTAAAACTTCAATTGATAAATTATAAGAAACACTTTTTAAGAAGTGGAAATTAAAATTTTAAGTCCTGCGAAATTGAATTGTTTGTTTAACTTTATTTGTAATATAATCTCGAAACTATGTTTGTATATACTCGTAAAAATATTTTGTTGAACTAAACTGCATTTTATTCTATTCCTTTAATGAAGCTTGTATATGATTCTAAATGTTTCGCGCATTAATTTAAAGTAACAGAAAGTTAGCTTTAGATATTCGCAAAGTTCACGGTAGTTTATAGCATTCGCATGAACACATGTTTACATACGCTAGGCATCCTGCACGAATCGCAATTGAAATATCCTTAAAAACGGGAATGCTAACAATTCAATTTCGCTTTTTTTTGCTTCTATCAGTAAAAACTCCAATTTGTATGGTCTGATAGCTTCAGCGGTGAAGTATTTGGCTTTACTCCAGCCGCCAAAAGCTGGCAGTTTTATTGTGTAATTACCAAAGATTATTGCGAATTCGTCGTACGTACCATACAGATTAAAGTTTATTACAGATAAAGATCACTTGAGGCGATTCCTTTATATGTTCCATTACGTTTGAGTATATGTGCTTGAATATATATGTATTTGTACGCAGATTCAGTCAGTATTCCAGAGGGCGAGGCTATCGCGACTGGCGCACCCGAGGCGATCCCACGCTCATCAATTCACTCTGGCGCAGCCGGCAACCATTAGGCATTCGAAAGCAGCTCGGTATGACTTAAGGCAATATTCGTCTTATACACAAAACTTTATTTCAATACAACTTACAAGGTATCAAGTACGTTTGCTAGAATATATATATCTATTTTATTGTTGCTAATTACCGTCATTTTCAATCCTTCTTCCTACAATATTATTTAACTATTCGTTCGTTTGTCTTCCTTCCTTTTGTAACCATAACTTTTCAAGGTTTGCTCTATTTTAAACCTTATGTTTTGTTACCCTATTAGTGCTTCATATAAGAAAAACATACAAACACAAATTTTGAGCACAAAAGAACTTGCACTCGAACTGTTGACGGTTTGGTGATGACGGTTAAGATGCAACAAAACAATAGTGAGACCGTATGATATGATACAATCAATGCTTACACGGCTACTTTATTCACATACATATAATAGTTAGTGTTTTTAGTTTATGAAGTCTATAACTGCATTTATTAACACGTTAATTTACTAAGCATTTTGTACCTTATTTATGCTTTCATCGTACAGGAAACGCAGAGGTGTACATAGTACTGGCGTTGCTGATAGGAGTGGTGACAGTTGTGGTAGGGTGCTGGCTATCGGACAACTGCTGGTCACCGGAGCCGGAAGACGTGCTGGCGGGCGGCTGACCCGTAGCGGCGGGCGCTTGCACGCACGTGTAGCGCCCGCCTTCCGCGGCGGACCGCGAGAGCCCGTCCGGTGCGGGATCGCTGTCGCCGGTGCTGCCACCACCAGCGCCGCCCGCCGCGCGTACCCCCGCGTTCTTGCACGCCGCGCGACATCTCTGCCGCGGCGCCTGTTTGCGTCTACCCTGTGACACAAGGCGGCCGCCTCCCTTTTGACCGCAGCCTTCACGGAGCTCTTGCCGGCATGAAAAAATTAATGGGAATCACATTCCAACCATAGCAAACGGCAGAGTGTGCTATATTGAGTAAGCGCTACGAACGCTTAAATACAATTTATTACATGTGTGAAGATTTTTCTGGGTACAGAATATTGACAAGGTGCGAATTAACTTTCGATGAACCATATGAGCTTCGTTTAATATTTCGATATATTAATATTGTGTACGTAACTACGTAGGTAGCCCCGTGTGTTTAAAAGTGTATCAGCATGCAAAGATAAATAAGATTAGCGAGGATTGGTGAATTTAACATATTCTTGTGTCATTGTGGATCTCATGACAGATCTCTCTCGTCGTAGATTACGCTTCTAGCGGTCGCTCTGATTTTAATCACTAAACGTTTACCACTTTACTATTACTTCTAAATGGATGTGCCTTGAAATGCTTTCCACGATTCGACTTGTAGTATAGAACGTTTTTGAACCCTTTAGAAGGAATTTCTTCTCTCTGTTTGTATGGAAGTTCCCGTATGATAAGTGCAATACACATCATTACCGTGCCTTTACCGTTCTATAGACTTTGTAAGGGACGTAATTAACAATAGGTTTAAAATATGCATTCTCAAAAGGAAGGCCATACCATCCCAATTTTATTTTCATATATTTAAATATCCTTCTTTATTAGTTGGTATAACATTAAGACGCAATTATAATTTTCTCGTAGTAAGAAGAAAGTGAGTTAGGACCAAAGTCTTTCTCAAATAAGCGTCAATTGGTTAAAATTTTATAAATAAATCATCGTAATAGTATAGTATTAAAATTGTGAGACAACGACATGGTTACACTTAATATAGAATTTTGATAAATTTTTGGCTGTTTGTAAATACCTACCTTTACAAAGGAATTGTAAACATGCATTGTAAAATCCGTATTACGATTTAAATAATACCATCAGTTTTAGAACATTTGATGGATTTGATATAGTAAAAGCGATTGAAAAGATCGAATGTGTAGTTTACCTTTATTTTTCTCGGTTAGTTGAAATGATTGCAGCTTTTAATAAAACTTTTATTTTATTCTCAGTTTTTCTCGCAGCTGAACTTATCAAATTAATTATTGTTTTCTGTTTATGTTTAATTTACAATGGTCATTGAATAATTGACTTTATCTGTCAGAAGCATTAGATTAAACTAAAAAGAAAGACGAAATATAATTATGACAATTTGGTAGTCTATACCAGTTTTAAAACTTACAAAATAACACTTTGTCTACAAGTTCACTTTGTCTTCACATGACTTTTGTGTTCACATGTTCTTGGCTCCACTTTGTTTTTTTTCGAGCATCTGTTATTTTTTAAATATAATATATTGTTTTAATATCTATCCTGTGCAAGTGTTTTATAACAAAGTCGTCTTTATCTTTCTTACTAACAAAAGAGTGGTCATGCACTAAAAAATATCCCTTATTTCATTTACATTTTTATTTTTATTTAATCCAGGTGGTAAGGACGCCACACTGACCAGCAACACTTCGTAACTATTTATTCAGTTCTTAAAAACAGGCACAGGAAACACAAAATCTTAGTTGGCAACGCATTGACAGTTTAAGTAATAATCTATATTTCGTACAGTGCCAATATATACGACATACGAGACCATTTACCATTAGGGAGGCGATTTTCACTTCTGCCTTCATATGATATATACATTATGTACATATATATAAGTTCTATCATACTATCTCAGTTAACTAGTTTAATATAATTTTATGTTGTTAGTTCAAAAGGTAACAAAAATTAAATAAATAAACTTAAATAAACTAATTGGTTTATATATTATTAAAGTCTAAAAAATATGTCATTCTTAGTAAAATTGTCAGAAATTTAACTTAAAAGTTCAAGCTAGTCTGCACCGATAGAGGTACTCTGCAAGCTGCAAAATGAAATAGGGGTGAGACGTACTTAATTAATGGTATTAGAAGACTAGTGACGTCAAAAACTAGTTCCTAGTTAAACCTAATACAATAAAAAAATTATCATATGGATACCATGTACAAGTATAAGATATATGAACTTTATTGTAAATGTAATATGCATTTTATTGAAGTTACTTACACGTCTCATGCGTTGGTGCTAATTGTTAATTTTTATATTTTATTCTACAATTGCATAATTTTATATTTAAATTAAGTTCCAGAATAAAAACAAAAAGGTGAAATAATTTTTTTCTTTAAGAAAATAATTTGAATACCTACTACATCAATGTCTTTCTTAATGTCGATATGAATAGTCAATTCTGATTTTATACATTACACTCCCGGAATCAGAAAAATAGTTTCTCCTACCGTTCTTATTGTTTGTGATTATTTAAACTTGATTTTATACCATAAAAATAAATAAATGTTCTGAACTAGGTCACAACAGTTTATAGTACTTCCAAAATGTATTAGTATAAAATATTTGAATATTTTCACCTAAATTCAGAATAAAAGTAAAAAATAACTCGTATTTATTTTTCTTAATTACATACAAGTAACACAAAGGTAGACGATCAGATTTCTGAACGTCATTACTGTAATTATGAAATCATTTTTTTTAGATTGTCATTACACATAGCAGGCAATGGTTTCGCACATTGAAAAAAGGCCTTACGCCTCGTAGACAATTCTATTCGATTCCATTATAATGTACATTTACCTTAAATCGTAAAAATATTGAAAATCATAGATCTGCACATAACAATATAATATTGTATGTAAGTATGAATTCAGTTTAAAATAACATAACTAAAAACTACTAAAAATTTATAATAACATACTCTTAATATATGTATGTAATGTATCAAATAGATTACTTTGTAATGTTCGATAAAATTTAAGCTACATATTTGCCGATAATTTATGTAAAAAATCGTTAAGCGTCTCTGGGTATACACATCGCCATAATGATTCGTTTACATTTACCTATTCGCAGCGCAAATACGGGAAATGAAAACCGCTTGCTTTATAGTGATGCGAATGTGCACACCTGCCGTTAGAAAGTGTATGTTCCTAGACATTAATCCAATGCTGATGGTAGTTGAGATAGTTTCAAAGCGAAGCATACGAGTTATGACAATCATTACAGTTCAAGGAGTACTGAACGGCGAAAGTTGAATAAAACTTTTTAAAAAATCGACTTTATGAATGTTTTTATAAATATTTTTTTAATGTTTTATATGATACAATAAAATATGCGTTGCTTTACAATTCTAGGTCTTTAATATAAGTTTTATTATGACTTTTGATATAAATCAGGTAATCATATTTATATATTTTAATATATAGTATTGTAATAACCATACAATTTAGACGAGTACCTTTGTAAAAATAATTTGTTTCTTATTTTTCATCTTTATTTCATTCTAAGATTGTAAACATAATCAATTTCATCTGTACGTAGAAACATTATTTATTATGCTTCTAAAGTTATAACTATCACCCTCAGTGATGACCACGCCAAACATGCTATTTGGTTACTATAATTATTTATAATTTTTCTCGTTAAAGTTTTAAACCAATAAATTAAATTGTTTAATAAACCATAATTACACTTAAACGATATTAGGACATAATATAAAATCAAGTTTTTATTATTATTTAATTCTTATATTATATATAATATTTTTTATTGGATCCTTATGTGACTAATTAAAAACAGAGATTTTATTAAATATTAGAGAAAACTGTTATATTTATTTATACATAACGTTTTTTTAACAATTTTGTCATTTGGGCGACCGCCAATGAACGACTCACCGCACACCGCGCACGGGTAGCTTACACTTGGAAGGCAGATTGGTACTTCTCAATGAAGAGCATTACTACTAAATAGATCATTAATAATGCAAACCATGTTTGTTTTTAGCCTTCACAAGTGTTATTACTAAACTACCCAAGAAATTGAATTAGAGAGAGAGAGAGATAGAACTATTAATCACGGTTGTAATATCCATTACATATTTAGTACTTTAAATTAATATTGGGTGTCCACGTTTGTCAGTATGTTTGACGTTGTATGTCGAATATTCGTGTAGTACGTAAGAAAACCGACTGAATAGTCAACATTTTTTATGAATTGTATAGATAAGTTAGGCAGTAGATAATTGTATCTTTAGGAAAGCAATTTACTCGTCGATTAGTGATTTAAGATTAACATTTTATTGTCTGTGCCTGCTCATTACTACACTCTATTTGGTTTATAGATTTAGTATATAGTCAAAATTATTCACATCTTGTATTTATTAAAATAAATTATTTCAATATATTGTTTATATTTAAGGTTTAGGAAGCTAATTTAAGACTCGATAAATACATTTATTTTAAAGAACTGAATGAATGTAGTAATTTTAAGCATTTTTTTTACATAATTATATGCATTTGTTCTCTTTGATTCATTATCAGAAAATTTAAATAATAGAATAATGTGTATGTATTTAATAATCGTCTATGTTATAATATGTATGAATATGTGGTGCACTGTAACAAGATACGATCGTGTTGTGTGAATATTGTAAATATTTGATGAACCACTTCCAGCGTGTTTGTTCATGTCTGGCGATTGGCTAGCTTGCCTGAATTAGGAATTGAGAGAATTAAGCTCAAGATAATACTTAATGTACATGACGTAACGTTATTGATTAATATTATGTCATTTGTCACGAATAATTCGAATAAATGTAATACTTTAAAATGAGTGTATTTACTTTTCATTTGCTAACAAATGGGTTCCTATGAAAAGCTGAATGGGACTTCAGAAAGTAAACTGTTGCTATAGAAAGAAATAGGCCGTGGTGCGCTCCGCTGTGGAAAGGTGACACAGAAAGGCTTTCCATTTGACTCGTGTATACCTACATAATAGATTTTCTATACTCAACTGCATTTAATAAAGGCTCGCCGCATAGCTGAAAACAATGAAGCTTTATTGTTATGACATAAATGAACAGACATAAATGCGACTTTTAATATTATGTAATGTGCTTGTGTATCGTCGAATAAAAGTTAATACTTAGAAAAAAAGCCGCATAGTCTAGTGAATAGTGCACGTGTAACTTACCTTAGGTCACAGGTGACCAACCTGTAACTTTCAAATTTGGGTAAGTGCTTATGCTAATTTGTGTTTTTGATATCTTGTGTTCGGTGGTGAAGGAGACTTCTTAATATGCAAGCTTCATGTATTGAATATAATTCCGCTACATTAATAATAAGTGGTAGAATAAGATCTAAACTTTCTCCCTAAAAGGGAGGAGGCTTTTACACTGCTGTGGGTTGACATTTATAAAGTGTGATTTTACCTACCTACTATTTGATTTTATATCGTAAAAAAAAACAAAAAAGACAGAAAAATCGATAATAATTTTAAAACATCCTCATAGTAAGTTTCTTTCTTAGCACCAAAAAATATGACAGTTGTGTCTAGTAAGTGTCCTATAATTTCTCCAGTATTATATTCAAATCGGAGTCACGCTAAGTTGTTTTTTTTAGGGTTCCGTACCTCTAAAGGAAAAAAGGAACGCTTGTAAGATCACTTCGTTGTCCCTCTGTCTGTCTGTCTGTGCGTCAAGACCCTTTGTCTCAGGAACACGTATAGGGACAAAGTTAAAATTAATACCTAATATCGAGGTCTGCGGTCCCTTGAATCTGTGAAAAAATTAAACCTCTAAGTCTACGCAATCAAAAGATATAACAATTTATGTCGCATTTTTCATAAATACGCAAAAGGAATCAAAACCTAGAGGGTACTTCCCGTTAACCTAGAATCAAGAAATTTGGCAAGTAATATCTTGTAGCAAGTATAGAATAAAAATCCGAATATTGTAAATTTGTTGCATAAGGTCGTTCCTTAATTAAAAAAAATAAGGATATTAATATTTACAAATAAATTAAAAGAAAACTTGTGATAATACTAAATCCTAAAATAGCATGTCTATCTTTCAGTATGGTGCTACGGAACCCTCAGTGCGGGAGTGCGACTCGCACTTGCCCGGTTTTTTTTAGCTAAAAACAATGTCAAAAGGTCTTCGTAAACCACTGAAGAACGTGCCATTTTCGAAGGCTTGTTATTCAAAAACTCATTAATTTTGATGTCAAAGCTTTGGTAGCTCTCCGACGAACGTAGGCCATCAAGGAGCCAAACTCCTCGACGTTGAGATGTTGCTCTTTATTTTACTTTTTATTGTGGTACAATACTCATAAGTTTCAATTGTAAATATAAATAACATTTCTTTGTCGCCGAAAAACACGTTACAAATATTGTATAAATACGGTATTGTATTGTATCCGATAAAAGTATACACTAAAGATTTGAAACTGGTAATATACAAATCTTATTTACATGATTACTTTTTAAATATTATTTTAATTTATATTAAAGATCTAATGAATTCTTATAACAACTAACTTAAAATAAATTAAATTAAATGATTTCATTAATAAAAAATATGTGTATAGAATTACGACATAAATTATATATCTAAAGAGTACTAACCTCAATATATATTTTTTTTTATTATACGAAAACGTCTTTTACCTAATTTAGTTAAATAAATTAAATTAAGTACAGAGACATATAATACATACTGCGTTTTGTAACCAGATTTATTTACGAATCCGAAAGCGTAAAAGGAGAGTAAAGTAAACACCATCTCATTAGCAGGACAATCTTGTCATACAAAAGGACAGCATAGACATAGAAACAGCACACCAGAAATAAACGAGTGCTTTCAAAAGCCAAGCTTGCGCTCTAATTGGATATAAAAAATACTTGACGGGCTTGACATCTTTCGAATGATTTTATTATGGAGTTATTGAAATATTGATTACTGATATGTTATGACGACAGAATTCCACACTTAAACCAATACTCAAATAAGTCATATAAAAACAAAAAAAGCAACTTCGTCCACGTCGAATAAGTTATTTTTGAAACTCGTGAATCTTAACCAAAGTGTATGGGTTCAAACCCAGGCTAACACCGAGTGCTGTACTCGCCAATGAAGAATATTATTGCGGGGAGAAATGCACATGCAACGTGGTGGAATAAGCTTCAAGCCTTCTCCTCAAATGTACAGAATGCCTTTGACCAGCGGTGAATATGCTTTTACTACATAATACTGCTTTAAATTAAGACTATAAAACATAAAATATTAGCTTATTCTATTCGTCATCGATAATGTATAATGTTATAGATAGAAATTTGGAGTGATAAAAAGTACGTAAGCGAGTGTGCTTGCAATAACCTTTTCTGATTTGTAAGATAATACGCAACTTTCCAAGGGAAGTGTTCTATCTATACGAACACTCACACTTCCAAATAATAGCCGAACGCCGAGTCTCCATCTTTAAACTTTCTTCTAGACCTCTACGAACTATTTATTTTGTCGGGATAAAACATTCTTCTATAAGTTGTGTAAAAATTTTCGTTTTTTTTTTTAATTTATACATGAGGCTCCATGATATAAATTGTTAATAATGGAATAAAAAGAACAGCAAAGGAAAATTTTCTGTACTTCAATATTTCTGTAAGTTCTTAAATAGATAATATGATGTATCTTTTTTTTCAAAAACTCATCGGACTAATCAAATATTAGAGACTACATTATTTCATTAAAATATTAAAAATTGTAAAGATAATATATTTTAATACAAATTTAAGCCACCACTTTTGATGCGTGCCCAACACGATAACAAAAATAACGTTCCATTCACTGCTATGAAAGGTAAAAGGGCTGACACGAAGGTCTACTCTAGACCGTAGCGACTCAATATAACGACCTAAACCGATGAGCTATAAACATGATAGAGCCTTTTATAACTTGAGCTGAATGTCACGTAGCATTTGTTCCAACAGAGGAATACTGATATTATTAGAAGTTTATTATTAAAGTTACAACATCCCTAACATACGCACTGACATTATATATAGATAAATAATAGTACCTGAGCAACCGAGCTTCGCTTGGCTCTAGTAATTATTTATAAATTATTATTTTTTGTGAATAAATGCGAGGAAAAAAATAATAATATATGAGAATTGCTTACTCAATATTATAAGATAGTAACTTAAAACCATTAATTACTTTAATATTATTTTTAAACAAATCTTGTGATGGTATGTCTATTACCGACAACATATAAAACGCGTTATAATAAATAGAAAGGAGTAATTATTTGTCAAAATGAAACGTACTTCTAAAATAGCAGAAAATGTGCTAAAACGTGCAAAAGAACACAATTGGACTCTTTTATTAAAAGGTAGGTTAAGGTTATATGTATAAACTGAAGGCGATTAACGCTTAAATAATTTTAAACTTTAGTCTAAATTATAAAATAAAACTGTTTTTATTTGTGAAAAAGCTAAAAATGAATATGTTATTAACTTTCAAAAGGATTAATGCTGTGTCGCTAATGATTTGAAGTAAAGTTATAAAGAAATCGGCTGCATTACTATATAAAGCTTGATAAATAAATATATCGAAATTAGTAATCGCATACGTGAGTTAAAATAGTATTACATTTTATTTTTACTTGTTCGGTTAAAACCTTAGGTTAAAAATTTCATGATATAAATAAATAGTTTTAATCTTATTGACGCATTTTTAACACTATACGTAGGTACATAATATACTACGTATTACAGACAAAATATTTTAAAAGGCATTTCTTTACTATTTAGTAGTAAGGCTGTAGTTTAGTAGTTTCACCAGTAGACCCTGGCACAGCAAGAAGTTTAAGCCTCCCCTTACACCGACAGTCCGCCGCAAATCTTGAGATCTAAGATAATAAGATAAGAAAGGACATCATTCAGGACCGGAAAAAGTCGAAGTTGTTTGTAAAAACCCTGTACCGGCTTAAACTACTACAGATTTTATTGCATCGGAAATCTCTTATTGATTGGCACACAAACAACTACTACATAAACTTTTCAATCTGATGCTATATATTGAATAAGTGGTTTTATTTTTGTTTTTAACAAAAAAAATATTGATTTATTGTATATATAGAGAAAATAAATAATATTTTAATAAACGTAAAGCAATAATATTTTGACATAATTTCTTCGATCAACAATACTACAGTAGCATTGTAGTAGCAAAATTTATAATAAATATCAAAGGAATGTCTAAGTACGTTTTCTCGGAAAATCTTACATTGTAAATATTTCGGTTATTCGATCCGTGCTATAATATTTTAAATGATAATATGAGAATAGTTGCCAGTCAAAGACTAATGAATTAATATGCTGTTGCGTAGATTTTCATCACGGTAAAACACGTATTTCCTTCGGGAATATCCATTGCGTTACTACTCGCGTTATTTCGAGCTTTCGACTGTGTGACTTTCGATTAATGTGATAGTTATTCAACACCAAACAAAAAATGTCGTAATAATAAAAATAGTTGTCACATATACTTTGAAGTTTTATAAGTAAAAGAATGCATTTATACGCAAGACAAAATCTAACGTAATCTAATACTGCAAATATTAATAAATGTTGCTTCCGTAAAGTTTATGTATTAGCATCTAGTGAAATTGTATTGAATTGAATTGAAATTAAGGGATATGTTATGAAGAAAGATAGAGTAACGACCTGTCGATCCTTTTATCTGTAAATACACACCAAAAGAATAGAACAAATGTTAAAAATCACTGAAATCGAGTAGGTTTGCGGGCTGGATACATTTATTATACAGTTGAAATGCTTGTGGAATTTATCACCTGACCGACGAGGTGCAACACAACTTGCTACGGAGCACTTTGTTGTTTTAAACTTGGTTATAAATACTTTGTCTGTCGTTTAGATCCATGGCTTAATAGCAGTTAAACTTATTATTCACATACATAATACATGTATAAATATTTTCTCTTAATCGTGAAGCACATTATTATCAACCCAGTTAAAGTACTGTATTTAAATTAAAATACATTAATAGCACAAACACATTTTGAAGAATAAGTACAGTCTTAATATTCGTAGCGTTATCCCGAGAGCAGTATAATAAAAGTAAGTAATCAAGGTAATCGAGCAATATTAATCTTACATTACGAGTAAGTGCGTAAGTATACCATATAAGTTGGCAAATAAAATTTTCCTTTAGCTTTGAATTTAAAATATTCCAAAATACAATGGCATCATAAAGATCATTTATCATCAGACAAAATTTTACATTAAATAGAGATAATGTGCCTATACCTTATGCATGACAGCTACGAAACCTACATATGTGATATTTTATTCCAAACAAGACGGCTATACTAAATAAAACTATATATAAACTATTTATCTAATAAATAATCAGGCATATAAATCAGCTAATTCTAGACAACAATTAACTTTTAAAAACTTATTAGCAATAAGTACTAACCTAATTTAGATCGAACTTGCAACGTTGCGAAAATAAAGCGATTCTTCTATTACGTAGAAAATCTAATCGTTATTTTAGTTAAGCACTGAATTGTAAGTTTTACTGGGTTCGAATTTTGTGCAAATACTAGCAAATGAATATTAATGAAACGTTCATAGAAATAAAACCTAGTTTGAGATTAAAACTTTGGCTTCTCTATTTGTCTTTATCAAGCTAAAGCTGAAATTTATGAAAATACTTAAAACATTAACCATGTTCAATTGGCTGACGGAAATTATTGAATTGTAACAATATATCTTATGATATAGACTGAAAATAAGAGAACAGAAAATAAATCTCCTATGATTTTGTGGAAAAAACATTCTGCGGGGTTGTGGTCATATGGGGTTACATAAATAGTAGAACTTTAAGAGATTAAAATTGTTTTCAAAAGCCTATGCTTTCCATATTTTGTTTTACAGTGTGATATTTTCGATGTTTTTTTTTTGTTTATATAACCGTTCACTAAAAACCTAAAAATGTACAAATAACTTACACGTAGAATAACTAACCAAGCGATTTATAAAAACTTTCGAAATAAATTAAAAACTAATATTTTTTCATTACTGCAAATGATAGATAGCATCTACTACTTAGACAATACTATCAAAAAAATATAATAGTTTATTGGTATGACCATTTACAACATTCTTTTTATAATAAAAATGAAACAAAAGAAAACGTATTATTAAAATTTTACTCAGTTATTTGCTCCTGACATTTATCAGATATTTGACAATGTTTGACAAAATGATAAAAGTTTAGCCTTTGATGTAAAGTTAGGGTAATTGCCGATACAAAATCCCTTGAAACGCTCGCCGTCGCTGGATTTAAGCAAATTACGAACATCTCCGTACATTACATAGATATTCCAGTTTTGTAACGTTATAAAAATAAAATTCCGCTTCCATTATGACCGAAATATCCATTTTTATAGCTTATCTTGCATCATTTCTTGCCTAGCCTACCTAGAGTTCCTGAAACGGCCTCCTCGTGAATTCTCAGAAAACAATAAATATTCATGCGTCCTGATTCTTTAGTAGCGAGCAACTCACTTGATATTTACAAAAGTCACTAAGAATAAAAAAGTAGTTTAAAATTTGTTTGTCTCATTTAAATATTGTTAATCATTTCTATTTTAAGAAAGATTAATACGTTGCTAGGGTGTTTTGGATATAGACTAGATAGATATGATCTCGCCTTTATTAGACGGGCCGGTTAGCGTGATTGGTAGATACATGCCTTTCACGCCAAAGGTTGTGGGTTCGATTCCCACACAGGACAGACATTTGTGTGCATGAACATGTCTATTTGTCCTGAGTCTGGGTGTAATTACCTATATAAGTATGTAGTATATTAGTAGTCTGGTTTCCATAGTACAAGGTCTGCTTAATTTGGGATCAGACGGCCATGTGTGAATAATTTCCCAGGATATTATTATTATTATTTATGGGGTTAACTTTATAGAGTTTTTCTAACCAGAAATCCAGAAACGCGGTTAGAAATGCAGAAATTGGTAAATTAGGCAAATATATATTTTATTATTAAGGTCGTATCAAAAATTATTTCTTCTTATATTTAAAACCTCTAGCAAACTATCTTAGCTTTGCATGGATAGAATAAGGGTCTACATATAACGTTTATTTTGAAGGACAAACACAAAAAAAGCGAGGATCCTGTGTTGGGTACACTGGCTTTGGGTTAACGTGTAACCTGAATACAGACTATGAATGTGAATACATAATGTATACCTTGAATATTGGATGATAATTTTGTTTGTCATGGGACTTGTTTTTTTTTTATGAAGGCTAAATTCATGTCGATGTTGTCGAAATTTTTCTAGCATTTTGCCATCATTCCAAGTGATCGCAATTTTTACAATAATAGTTTTATTCTTGATACTTTCTTTAATTTAACTACATTGAGAATATTTTTAAAATGCAAATATTATTGTTTGTGACTGATTTTTTTAAGTATTTTTTTTTCGTTTTGAAGGTCAATAGAGACATCGCGTGTACTTAAATTTCCGTCCCTACATGTATATACAATATACATGCCATAACTAACTTATTCATTGAAATTAATCAATAGTGATTTTTAATAGCTTATATAAATTAACTGTTTTACTTGTTTAAAATATTCATTCTTTTTCTTCTTCAAGTTTTTGAAAAAATCCATATTCCTATAATCTTTAGCACAATATTCACACATATCAACTAAACCTCTTTATTACTTATTCTATCGCCAAATAGCAATATCGCATCGTATTGTGTATCTAATATGAAGGGTGACTGAGCCAGTGTTACAGTGTTATTATAGGCACAAGGGACATAACAACAGATCTCATGGTTAGGAGTGCATTAGTAATTTATGGTATAGCTAATGCCTTTCGCAGTCCCAATATATTTATGTATATGAGATGACCTCTTATTGCCAGGTATTCCATTTGCTCTCTTATATATCAGTAAAAACACGTAAGTAGTAACTTTACTTCTATTACAAATTTGTTTCACGAATCTTTTTTTTCTTATTAAAATTACAAAATGACAAATTCATTGCCTCTTTTATCTTAGAATAACATAGTAAAATTGCTAAGCATATATTTACAGCAACAGTAACCCTACCTTAAAAAGAAATTATTTAATTCCTTAAAGGTAGTAAAGTTCCTTCTACTAAAATATGTAAAACCACGCCACTAAATTTAAAAGGGTTCCTCATAAATCGTCGTTTTTACGTAAACTCATTTTTGGGCATGTATATAAATATATTAAAATAATTATGTTATTTTGTGTTAAACGATTTTATGATGCAACATATAGAAAATAGACTAGATTTATCATTCCTTAGCCTTAACGTATTCATAGCATCAAAATATCATTGATCCGAAATGTTATTTATACACCGTTTTTGTCGTACATAAAAATAACGTAAGCTTTTAGAGCAAAGTGATAACGAGGATCACGTATCCGTCTCTACTTTAATAAATTTCCATGTGACACGAAATGTTTTACTAAGTGACCTAGTTTTTATTCTCGTCTCATAAAATTCCCATAGATATGAACTCGAAGTTGCAGTTATGAATATTCATATTTAACAAAATTAGACACGTGCTTTCTCTATTCTATTATATTTCTCTAAGTTATTACCTCGACGCTACATGTCTGTATAAGCAACAGATTCTATCCTAAATCCTTTTATTATTTGTTATTGTTCTTGCTTCGTACAATAATAATTATTAAGCAATTTAATAATTAACTTTAAATAACTTTTAACTGAATACTTAGTTGCACAAGGACTAATTCTAGGTTTTTATTTATTTTTTATATAAATAAATGTTCTCCTTTTTTATGATAACAGTATTTGTGGTAATGTATTGTTTGCCAATATACCATTACTTTTTAGAAATAACACAAAAATAAGTGATTATGACGATGTCAAAAATAAATTATCGTCGGTACATAAAACATCGTGAGAAAACCGGCATGTGTCTAATTTCACTGAAATTCTGCTACATGTATATTCCATCAACCGGCATTGGAGCAGCGTGGTGGAATAAGCTCCTCTTCTCCTCAAAACCTTCTTCTCAAAAAGAGGAGAGGAGGCCTTTAGCCCAACAGTGGGACATTCACAGGCTTTTACGGTACGGTACATAAATAGACTAATAACAATTAATTTCGTTTTAAACACCAAAAAGTATTTTTATGTAACTTTACTCACTAAAATACTTCAGATGCAAAACGAATGAGATTCGTAATATCTTAGCGTCATCTTCAGTTTCAGTCTAGGTAGACTCAGCTCCGTTGAATACTTGTTTCAGGAAGGATAGACAAAAAACTGACATTGATACTGCTTGAATGGAATCCACGAATCTTGGTAATGTCATTGTTTTATGTCTTAGTGTTTATTACTAAAAACGATATTCAGTTTATTATTAATTATATGAATTCTTTAATAATTAGCTATTCGGCCTATAATTAATAATTATTTTAAGCCACACAAAACATTAATAATAACAATTTGGTTTAACCACAATAATGTCGAATATTTTGTTAGAAACAGTTAAACTATAATTGAATAGTTAAAATAATCTATATTTCTAATTTGCGTGAACCAAATGTCAATCTTCCAAAGCCAATACTTTCGAGGGAATCTATTCTATTTCTTAGTAAACTCTTGTAGATACTAATCATTTATAAATGAATAAATCTAAAGCCTATTTTCAATTTTATGTATATATTTAATACTGAAACCGATATTCCTCAGTGTCAGTCAGACACACACCAGAAGAAGCAGGTTCAAATCTGGACAATCCCAGCAGTAGTCCTTTTACAGCCTGTTAATTTATTTTTTATGATAGTTAATTCTAATCATTATAATTAAATACTATAATAATAATAATAATAATGTCCTTCAGACCGATTTTGTGCACGGCGGCCAATCTTAAGAGAGATTAGCCAACTACGCAGGAGATATTATAGTGCACAAGTGTGTGCGCAAACACAGGTGCACTCTCTATTCCTAAACTCTCATAATCCGATGGGACGGCAATCCGATACGACCGGAAAGAGTTCAGGCGCAGGACCAACGGCGTTACGTGCTTTCCGAGGCACGGGAGTAAACACACTTCCAACTTCCAGACTCCGGGCTGCTACTAAGAATTTCCTGACAGAAAAACCCAATAACGTTTTATTGGCCCGAACCTGGGAATTTAACCCAGGACCTCCGAGTCTGCGGCCTTACATCAAGCCAGTAGACCAACGAGGCAGTCTAAATACTATTATAAGTGGTAAGTACCATTTTTATTATCTATAATATAATGTTATTGAAAATTATAATTTATTTACTATAAATTTTGTAACTTAAGATTTAAAAATAACTTCGGAATTTTATTGTAAAAAAAATAAAATTACTTGATGTCAATGCTCAATAACAGGTTAATGAGAAAAGAATGAACTTAAAAAAGTTAAGAAATGAAAATAGAAACTCTATTTCATTCGAATATACACTTGCACCCCTATCAATTAACACAGCAAGAGTTTCATAAATTAAAGTTTCACACATACCTTAAAACACCCTTTGTTCCACCTCTATACAATAGCAAGTATAAGCCACTTAATAAAACTCGGCGGAAATCTTTTAGCTAAAATTCATAAAGCTGTGGATGCCTATTGCCGGCTCACGGTGTAAGTAACGTCTGGCTGGAAAGATGCCAAGATTTGCAAGAGAGACGGAAAAAGTGCAAATTCTTTATTCAGTTTGAGGTCTCGGTAAGTAAGTATTGGTTTTGTATTAAAAATCTATGTCAAGTTTTTTTTTGTTTTTATTGAATTACAATTTCTGTTTTATTCAAAGACTGAAAACAAAAAGTATTAGGTAGGAAGGAATTTTCATATAGAGCTTAAAGTTGTAGATTTATGACAATATTATATATTAAATATGACATTTTTTATGTTGCGTTTACATTATAGTATTGCGACGAAAAATGTAAAAAAAGTATATTTATTATTTGTTGTTGGTTGCAAAAGTTAAAAATGGATTTATTTACGAATAACAAACTGTCGGAAACCTAATACTGTTTTGTCCACTACTTGTCTTGCCAAATTGTCTGCCCGCACGCAATGTTGACATTTTGTTTTTTTGGTCCCATTGAAAAATATAATAGGACTTTGCGTTTCTCATTACCGAGATATCTTCTCTCATTTCGTTCCAACACACCTGCAGGTTTATTTTTCCCTCGAGCTCACTGTAAACGATAAATATTTAAGCGCCCTGATTCTTTGCGCGATACACACTACACGAGTACGGGTGCAAAATCGAGAGTTGTTTTAAATTTAATATATTCAAAGATAAAACATTTATAGACTTCCTAACCTACATTTTAAATTTCTAAGGAAACGTAGCTAGAAAGCTATAGATTATTTTTAATAGTTTAAGTGTCAAAAATCGATCCTCGACTATATAATTTGATAGAAATGGTTCCTCAACTTTGCTGACTAGGTATATAAGATGTCAACAAGAATTTAAAGCTACAACCATTATACAAACTTTTTGAAATTTACCTTTTTGATAAATATTTTTTGTTTTAATAATTTAGATAAATTAAAATAAGATGATTAATTAATTTGCCTGTTCTTTATTTGACCTTCAAATAATTTACTACATGTCTTTCTTTAGATTATGGCGTCGAATAAATATATTATGTATGTGTGTGTATTGGTTTCAATTTGAAAATAAAATATATTTAAATATTAATAAAAAATATTTAAATATGTGCAATTTATAAGACTTCAAACAAAAAATCGATATCTAAAAAATATTATCTTATAAAATTTATAAATTGGGTGGGATCAAGTAACAGGAATAATTTAACGAATTTTATAATTATATAATTCATGTATTTTTTCTTATAAACTGATCAATTTATCATGATTAACTGATATTTTATAAAATACAAAATTAAAAGAAAATTAAAAGAACAAAATACACATACAAATTTAGAGTAAAAACACGCCGTCTAAAAGATTGTCCTGTGGCATTGTTTCTTATTAAAACGTTAAATGTTTTTAATTTATAATAAACAATAGTTATCACTCATGCAGTAATTATTTTTAATTTAGGCCAGAAATAATGTAATTGACGTAGATATTAGAAAATATAAAACATATTACGGAGTTTAGATGCTAGTCGATAAATCGAGACAAGCTAGTCATCTACATTTCCAATCGATCAGAATTGAGCTGTCGTCCCTATCACCGAGTGACTGATAGTTGACAGTTAAGTTAGCGAGCACAGACAGTTTAAAAACTCTAGGCATTTCAAGTAATGCTTTTTGTAAGATCAATGAAATTGTATGTCATGTATCGGCTAACTTAAATTTCGAAATTAATAAATATATAAAATGAATAATTTGACTGGTTTTCTCAGATCAGTTATATTTTCTACTGGCCAGTTTGATTTTGTACAGAAAACATTTTATTTTATTCTAAAAAAAGTGGTAACGACTTTTTAAACGGCTTCTGATATCTACCTTACCTTCATTCGTCCATTACACACGCACACCCAGAGCATTCTAAAGGGCAGTATATGGCAATATAGAATGCTGATTACATCGAGAGACCTAGCCGTGCCTGCAACGCTACTGTGTTGTTTTTATGTAGCGTGCAATTCGTACGATGATAATGAAAAAAATATTACACATTCGATTAAAGAAAAAAATATGACTAATATTACAAAGATAATCAAAGTGACCTATTTTTAGGGTCCTATCATAATAACAATTATTATGTATAAATATAATAATATTACTGTATAATATAATAATAGTACTGTTTCCATAACGTAGCAGAGCTTGAAATCTCTTCTCACTTTAAATCTCAATAAGAAACAGAAACGAATAACTTTAAATAAAGTTTTGTAGAAATTGCCGCTTGTCTTGCTGACTGTAGGTATGTTAATGTCAATCGATTTATCTTCTAAATTCATGAAGTCTTTTACGGCTATTTTCATGTAGCTATAACCGTTAAGGCATCCTTGCTGTGTCATCTCTAATTTCCTGTATTTATAGAACGCTGAGATAGCAGTGGTAAGAAAGCGTGAATCTTAACCGATGATCGTGGATTCAAGCCCGGGAAGCACCACTGAAATTTCATGTGCTTAATTTGTGATTATAATTCATCTCGTGCTTGACGGAAAGAAAACATCGTGAGGAAACCTGCATGTGTCTAATTTCACTAAAATTCTGCCTGTATTCCACCAACCCGCATTGGAGCAGCTTGGTGGAATAAGCTAAAAACCTTCTCCTCAAAAAGGGAGAGGAGGCCTCGGCCCAGCAGTGGGACATTCCCAGGTTGTTACTGTCTGGAATAGGTACATTTTAACTACTACTACTACTTTCGTACAAATATAACTGATCTTCATGAGCCGTTCATAATCTTCATAATCCGTAGCTAGCTAGGTCTCAAAATGCGTAGGGATGGCAAACCGATGGAAAGAGTTCAGGAGCAGGACCAATGGCTTTACGTGCTTTCAGGACATTTCCCAGGCACGGGAGTGTACACATCTCAAACTTTCAGAATCGGACTGCTACTAATAATATTCTGACAATAAATCCCAATAACTTTTCATTGGCTCGACCTAGGAATTGAGCCTAGGACCTCCGGGACTGCGGCTTTACATCTAGCCACTGGACCAACGAGGCAGTCAAAAAATAAAAATATATTTCAATAATATCATTTATAGCTTAGGCCGTATTTTACGATTCATGAGACTTTTTATAGTCCAAACATTGCAATACATCAGGCGTAGTTAACGTCATAAATTAATTTATGGATAAGCTCTTTATCACGATTTAAAGGTATATTTTAATTTTGTGAGAAGTTTCAAGTTCTATTCTAAGACCATTAAAATAATAAGGAAAAAAGTACATTTTTACTCGATTTGTGTCTTACGATTATTAGAGTTATGGGATAGAACATAACAAAATATAATATTCATTTGCGAATAAGCGTTGTAACAATTTTATTTCTTTAATCACTACAATTTTCTTATACTAATTATAGCAATGTGTTTAGGTACTAACTTTAAATAACTTCATCGATAATATCAATATGTTAAAATTTTTAAGAGCTTGGACACTCGTTCTGACCTGTTTACGAACACGATGAGGCACTTAACATTACAATATATTCTGTGCAATTAGCTCCGTCATTAATTGCTGCCGTTGTCAAAATCGAAAGGAATTGTAATAATTGCAGAAGTAATAAGTTAGTTGAAAATTTTTTAAACTTTTATTGTAACCTATAATAATATCAATGATATGAAAAAGAAGTTATACTTGTATGCTTATTTTTTCAAAACCAATCATTCAATTGAAATAATATAAAACCTGAGGTCATAGAGAGATCTAGTTCTATAATTTGTTAAAATATAATTTGTTATAATTTATTAAAATTGTTATATAATAATACTTGCTGCTCAACGCGGTTTAACCCGCTATCTAACGCATATTTTTCTATTCAAATAGTACTGGATAATTTATTAATTCAATCATTGGGTTTAAAAAATCTACATAAAAATTGTAAAATCAATATACAGTCACGATGTCTATTTTAAGTCTTTAAATTAGAGGAAATTTATGAGTAATTTTAGTTCAACAATAACGTTTCACAATTGATTTGAATCAATGTAAAAAATTACTAGGAAGGTTAATCTTTACATTCCTTACTAATATAATAAATGCGAAAGTAAGTTTGTTAGTTTGTTTCGCTTTCACGTCTCAGCTACATATCCGATCTTCATGAAAATTTATAACACATTGACAGGGGTGCAGAAAAAGACATAAGGTACCTAGGACCTCACCCCGATCCCTCACGCGGACAAGACGCGGCCGCGGACGGAAACTAGTTATACTACTTCTACTAAATAGGGCTAAAATTTTGTATAGTATCTCAAAGAAATAACTTTGATTAAAAATGTATTCAGTATTTTAAATTCGATTTTTAATAAAACATATAATGTTGTAAAAATTTTAATGATCTTGAAAATTAATCTTGATGTACGATATCAAATTTATATTAGGGAGAGGTCACAACCACAATTCCGAAAAAGAATTTTTCTTTTGTCTAAAAGGTTTTTAGTCCGGCCTTTTTCAAGACATCGTTTTATTAAAAATCACCTTTTTATATTTTTATAATGAAGATCAGATTACTGCTTTGAAAAAAAAATAATGAAATACTTAAACTATCATAAAAAATGTTGGATCTATTAAATTAGTTCACATGAAATTCCATACAGTTATGTCGTCAGTTCATATCACGTTTGTGCATAAACCATTGTTTGTACGGCTGTATAAAACAATGGAAGTCAGGTGCTTTGAATGATCACAGCGCCCTCAAAGATGCATATAAAGCTGAATTCATTTATTTGCGAATGCAGTTTTGTAAGGACGGGTGACTACAGAGCATAGAGCTATAAGTAAACGACTTTTAACGTGCAATTAAAGAATTGAGTAGATTTATAAAACATTATTTTAATTATACGACAATGAGATTAAAGTCTTTAACTATTACCTCATCACGACTAAGCTACAAAATATCGTAAGCATATAAACTACGGGACTTAATGAAAAAAAAAAGAAGTAAACACGGGAACAGCTACTTCTAAATAAATAGAATGTTTTTATAAATATACTCTATGCTATTTAGCTTAACTAGTTCAGTATTCTATTTACTATAAGTACCAAACAGTGACGTCATATCATCTCAAACGTGTCATGATTCTGCCCATGTCGAGTTGATACTATAATGAATAACAAGCGGCGTCAGTTCTTTTCTATAGTTTTCTCGTCTTAACAGTAATGACTGCTTTAAGAAACGAATATGTTTGAAATATGGATGACATGCGTATTCGTTTTATTTTTCGTTTTATTTTTGTCACAATAACAATCCGACCAAAGCTTTTTCCAAAAAAAAAAACTAATGGCAGACTAAATTATTTGTTAATATAATTAATTATCCAGATTTTATCTCAATAATCTATAACATTAAAAATTAATAAAAAATGTAAAGATTAGAAGACTTTTCTCCATTTTTTTTCAATACAGAAAATGTTATTCTTCGAAAATATTACTTCAAATAAAAGATTTTCCTCTATACTCCAAACACATCCTAAGGATCGCGATAAAAAAATAACAATTTGGAAAGAAATTCTAAGAAATGTATTTCTACAGTCGCACAACGGACTTTGTATTTATCTCATTCGACCTAAAAAAGGTTTTCAAGCTTTGAAATATTTACGAGCTTGTACTTACTATTAATTTAGCCATGATGAAAGGTATAGGATCTAAATCGGTATATCCTAAGCCACATAAGGCTGTAAAAATGAAATAAATCGATAAGCTATAAATATACTGACCGAGGGAACCTTTTATAGCAGCAAAAGAATGTCACGTAACACTCGTTCGGAAACTTCCAACACTATTAAAAGTTCATCTAGCTGTTATAAGCAGTATCGTAAAACTTTAAATGGATCAAGCAAAACTTGTTAAAATAAATAAGATTATTAATATGACAGTAGTAATAAACCATTTCATTATTTTCCTTATCTTTTGTTTCCCTAAATATAATATATTCAAAAAAAAAACTTCTTGTGTAACAAAGAATCTTTTAATAATATTTTCCAGTATTCGATATTCCGCATGTAAAGTTTTAAATACAACCTCGCTAAGGTCGTGTTAGTTTTCGGGTTAGCTACATTCATTATTCAGTACAGTAGTAGCAAGTGAAATTCATCGCTCGGTCGACGGCGCGCTACACTGCGCTCGCGGTACAGACATTACAGCCTATCTGATTCATGGCTCACCTCACTCGTACATATGAACTGCCACAGACTATTAAATATTTAAACGAAACAACAACTTTTATTTCACACTTCAATCTTTTTAATACCCAAACAAAAAGTATAAATATTGATTGAGCCCGTTCGGGCCAAAACCTATATAGAAGATTACCTTATACAGTCACATACAAAAATAATGGAAATACCGAAAGGAATTTTAAGGAGCATAACAAAATGAAGATTTTGTTAACCAGAACAAGTTTAACAATCACGACTTTTAATATTTTATTAACATTAATGTGTAACATTTTACTAAGTGGCAGGGCTTTGTGCAAGCCCGTCTGGGTGGATATGAGTGGGTGGCACTCATCATATATTTCACCACAAAACAGCATTACTTAGTAATGTTGCGTTCCGGTTAAAGGATGAGGTACAAGGGACATAACATCTTCGTTCCTAAGGTTGGTGGCGCAATGGCAATGTAAGGAGTGGTTAATGTTTCATATACGCTAATGTCTGTAGGCGGTGCCAACCACTTAACACCCATTTGTTCATCTACCTGTCTATAACACTAAAATTAAAAATTATTATTATTTTATTTATATATAACTTCGTATTAAATTTGAAACAATATTATCAACGTCTATAATTTATCGAATATATCTATATTATTTCTATCAATAATATCTAAACATTATGTACAGCACATAGCGATATATCAACAACGTACTAAAATGTAACTGGATGGCGTCATGCCAAATAGATGATTAATAAGGAATTTGCCCGTCTTAAACTCGCTTTATCGGTTTTCGTCACATTTCTTAATTACCGTTTTACCTGGTATAGGTAGTTTTTTTATAAATAATTAATAATGGATATATTACATTATAACACATAATAACAAAAAAATACACTGTATGTGATCTATTTAGTAAATCAAACATATAACTCAATTAATTTGTACGTTGAATTATTAATTATGCTCGTTATTCATCTAATATAATTAAGGTATTTTTCACCACCACAATAAAATATATAGTTAGCTAAAGGATAGGCCCCAGGGGCGTGTCTTTAACTGTGACGACAGAGTGGCATGAATTCGGTTTGAGGTGAAGTGGGGAACGCAAACGTGCGAGCGGAGACACTGGCAGACGCTAGTTTTTAAACTTCTGCTTGGACTCTCGGTTGTGGAGGATATCTTATAAATAATATTTCAGTTGCTCAGTTTGATTCTTTTGTTCTATCCGTATAAGCAGAACCTACTGTGTGCGGCATCGATCCCCACCACTGTCTATAAGCTAAAAGCAAGCGATCAGTCGAGTGTCGATTCAATCTCTGCTCAGTCGTCGGTAGGTGAAGTGTTTACTTTATTGTTGTATAGTTGTTTTGATTTATCTTTTTAAAAAATCTATTTCCATCTTGATTCCTAAATATATGATATACTTGACCATTGATAAGATTTTCTATTTACCTTATAACTTGCAATAATGCTATAGATAAATATAAGTTTTGCAATAAATGATTAACTTTCCCAAGATATAGGGTACGCGAATCCCTCCAAACTTCCGCTCGAACTGTTAGTGCGTGTAATGTTTCTTATACTTAAATATGTATAAACCTAGCTTTAATATTTGAAAGGGTTAGGTATTCATAAATGAGTAATATTTTCTCAAAATTTTAAGTGATTTATATTGACGTATACTGTTTAAATTTTCATAACTGCCACGTAGGTTGGGCTACCCTTATAATGCCGATCCAGAGGCGAAGATTTAAAACCCGAGTCGAGCTCGAAACAAATATTGGCTTTTCTGTCACGGGATTCTTATGTATTTATGAGTATTTTGGTCCTGTGTCTGATTTGTCTCCGGTTTTGTCAAATTACCGCCCCATCGGTGTATAAAAATGAAACAAGAGTTAGCCTTTATTTTGCGACCACGTAAAAGAGTAAAAAATAAACGTAAAAGTCAATCAATATCCCACTGCCGGGCGTGGGTCTCCTCTCCTCTTGAGTAGGTTTTGAGGTTATTTTTACACATTTGGTATAATTTCCTCTTACACATGCAGGTTTTCCCACAATATCTTCCTTTACCGCCGGGCTATCTTAAACACAGCCGCACTGGCTCAGTAGAATGCGAGAAACGGGCAAACATCAATAAATTTTTACTTGCTTGATAAACAAACTAATGTACTTTAATAACCTCTTCTCAGTTGACTAGTCCTTTAAAATTCTCTTAAGTGGACATTATTATACTTTAATGTAATAAATTTAACTTTTATTTTCTACTTTATTATTTTATATATTTATAGTAAATGCAATTTAAACTTTAAGCATGTTACGTAATAAACATTTTCTTTGTCGATTCAAATAAATAAAGTAAAGTGTAGCTGGGCCAAGTGTTTATTTGTGAATAAAGCAAACGGAAATCAGGAACATATTAATCAGACTGTATATGCAAAAAAAGTCGAAAACCAAGCGTGATTGCAAATCTCGTAAATCCTTCTTGACACCGTTATCCCTACACTGTTCTGAACCGAAATAAAATCTCTTTCTTTACGTAAGCCGCATACTCATTCGATAAACGATTTAGGTTGTATTACAGATTACTTGGATTTGAAAGTAAAATTGCGTCCTACAAACGTGGTAAGCTTAGAGAAAAGTATGATTACTAATAAACGGTTATAAAAAATATTTATTGAACATTCAATTCAATTATGAATGTATAAAATCAATAAACGTTACAGGAAAATAATCTCGATATTATATCTATAGAATAAATTGAAGTAGATGGGGCTTGTCCAGTGAATGTCGACAAACGGAATAATTAATCTGTCATGAGGTGTCGGCGCTCACTGCAGCAGCTCGCACTTACTCGTATCCAACACTGAGAGCCTCGTGTCATTATCATTTACCGTACTTAAACCGAAATTCTTAATTGAAACAAACCAAATATGTTTATTTTTAAAAAATATTTGTGAGTAACCAGTGTCGAGGCAGAAAGAAATATGTATGAAGTATTAACTTAGAATTAAAAAAAAACTTTATCTTCCTATTTTAATTAGATTTTAAAAACATTTCATAAACAATGACTTGAAATAGTGGAATGACATACATTTTAAACAGCCTGTTTCATAAAGTTTGCCATGTCGTACGTTTATCGTCACTGCTCCTTAGGGTCGTAGCGTAGCTGCTTAGCCCATAATATTCCTCAATTATATCACAAAAAAATATGTTTTAAACTACAACAAACTAGTTGTTTCAAATTCAACCATACACACTCTTCGGATATAGTACGTCCATATACTAAGATATAAATTAATAATGAAACAGTCAGTACTAGCTGTATTGTTGATAAATTAATTTAAATATCAGTATTCTAATTATAAAATTCTTGTTATATAAAGAGGCGACGCATACTTACGAATAGAATGGCGCTAACGCAATTTGGCTCAATTAAATGCAAGCCTTTGCACAGAACACAAAGCTAGTTAAGAAAAGCTCGTACTGCGACTTTATTTTTAGACTTGAATTAACCAATATTAAAAATATACTCTATTCGATTAGGCTATTAGTATCACTTTCGACTTTCTACCGAGAAAAACCGCTACACATTTTCATCAGTCATATAAATGTACATCGTCGTACACAATAAAATGTATATATCCGGTATGAAAAGCGACGTTTTTTATATACATAAGGGTGGAGAAGTGATCATCACCGCCCTTAGACATTTCTGCTGTAAGAATTATTTATCATTTTTTACATATCCAAACAAATTTTCAGTAAAGAATCCAATATCATATTAAATATCAATAATAATAATTTTATAATAAAATCTAGACTAAACTAGACTATATTTAATTAATATAATACATACTTATTGTCTTAGTAATTGTTATTTACTAACAATATTATCCAATGCATTTAGTTGACATATACATACACAAAACCATATTATTAAAGACGTAGTACGTCATATCTGTTTTCTGGTGACGTCATGAATATTATACACTCGGGACGCTGCTACGAGTATGTATATATACTGCTCACATATACAAACAATATGCAAACTTTGTAAGCAAATAAGGCGGTTTGACGTAATTATCTATGTGTACATTGTTAAAGATGAGGCTTATTTTTATTTATCTCATTGCCTTGCAGTTCCTTTTTGATATCATTTTATCGGGTAAACGTGGTATGAATAATATGTTTACATTTAAACATTTTTTTATGAAGCAAATATTTTTAAATAGGTCCTCTACATATCACTGTATGAAAATAATTAATACCTACATGGTACGCCAAGTGAAGGGCCGCCATTATGTTACCTTCCTTTCTAAGCTAGGGCGTAGTCCGATAAAATATTTCTAAGCACATGATATAAGCACATTCATAAGCAACTCTATAGAAAACCAAAATTATTTCATCTGATGGTCAATTGTATAATGGACACAATACAATTCATTTCGCAATATATTTCTACTGTGGTTGTTTATAGCAAAAACATTACAATAGAATAAATGATTTTAGTCGGTTAAGTAGAAAAATATTAGCTAACCTATCTATATTTTTTAATTTAAAAATGAAACATACATTTTCGTATAGATATAAGCGTTCTTTTATAATTAATATACAAATTATGCTAAAACTACTAAAGACTAAAGCTATATATATCCCTACGTGTTCTGAAAATAAAATGTGAAAATAATTTCACTTAGATCAGGCCAAACGGAAGAAGTGATGATTAACATACCTAATTTTTCTCACGCTACATTCATTAAAAATCCCATTTTCTTTTGATTCGACAAGGGTGTAGAAGAAAGAACGTCGGGATCTGCAGCCACTATACCAAAAATATAAAAAATATGTGAATGCGACGGTATTCACGAGAATCGATATTTAAATAATAAATCTTACGCTGACGTTATCTGACGCTCGAAATCTTACGCTCACTCTTCTGACGCTCGAAGTCTAAGTTGGCCCATATCGTGTACGGCGCTCTAAGATGTTAACATATCAATTAACTTACTTATAATGCACACATAGTGCTTATTGTAAACATAGTCAATTCATTATCATAGTATATATTCAAAATTAAATTCACAACATTTCGAATAATTTTACATTACCAATAAGAGGTTCGCTTTGTTATGTTAATGACGTACTACATCAGAGACGTAACTTCCATAATAAAGTAAAAATCAGATAACAGCACCACTCTATGGAGGGTTGCCAATGCTTCAATATTTTTCTGAGATAAGCAGATTTTCAATCACTAACGTGTTTCATAACCAAAGTGTAGTATGTAAGTTTAAAGCGCATATGTATCTACTACTTTGAACATGTACTATATTATGAAAATATATATCTAAATAATCATATATTCGTAACATATATTAGTCTATGTAAATTATACGTACTGTTGTTATTATATCAATTTGCCAAAAAATATTGTTAATTTGATGTCTGTAGTATTTTATAAAAATATTATAAGAAAAAGAAATTTACAATTTAAAAAAAAAGCGCAAATACCTTTCCATTTTATGAAAGCAATATTTAATATAACTTTAAATAATTAGCAAATGTGTAAGTATAATATTTTTTACTTATTTTTTCAATTTTAGTAAATATTCGGTACCTGTGTTGCAACGCCACGCATAATAATAAATAAATAATAAGTATCGTTACAATATTGATCAAAATATCAATAATTTAAACTAATCACAGAAACGATGTGTAAAATGAATAATAATACTTTATAATTATTGTAGTAGGTCATTCTCTGAAGACGCTCATGCTCTGAGCGCTGAATGAGTAACGCCAAATCAATTGATACATGTATATATTCCATAAACTTAATGCAGATTTTTGGCACAAATTGTGAGCTATTTTTATTACTTGCCGTCGGATCCCAAATGCTGCTAAGATAAAACAGTAATTTTTTGTTACTAGATTTAAGACTGATAACTTCATAAAGTCCTAAGAATTGAAGACCCAATTTATTACTTGACCAATGAGTATCTCCAAATCACTTAAAATCGAATTATATGTGCTGTTTTTTTTATATTATCCTTATCGAATGTCGTAAGTATATATTGGTTTCGTCTTCTTTTAAAGTGAGTTGTTAAATAACCCGTGTGAGCATTTTTCCCAAAAAACAATTGAAGAGGAGAATGAGCGGGGCTTTTGTTGTGACGCTATTAAAACATAGTTGCAATTTACCCAATTTATGATAACTTGCCTCTAACCCAGTTCCCTATCATAATTTTGTTATATGTTAGGAATATGTGAAACATTAAAAAGTAAAAATGTTCTATGGTTAATTCTTAATATCTTTGATTAGTTGGTAGTAACGCCACAAGTCTACGTGTGAGTAGGGTTTATGCCGGACACCTCGGTCGTAATTAACACGGGAATAGTGAATTTATAAGATTTATTAATATATAAGACAAAAACATATAGCTACATATTGTTATATTACGCCAAATGTTGCTTAATTGCAACCAGTCGAAAACCATTTAAAATGTAAATATTGATAACAAAAGAGACTTACTCGTTTTGACATGTTCTTAAACCAAAATAGTGCTGATATTTTTACAAAATTTGCTCTCAACTAGAATGCCTCATGCAAGCATGTTTAATTAGGTATCGATTAAATTACGTATGTGTACGTGTGGCTCAACTGCACGAGTTATTATTTTGCCCAGTACATTTTGAATTGAAGTCATAAATATATTCACGATATATTTTTATAAAATAAAATTTGTAGAGATGTCACTAACATAGCTAGGTGTTGAAAGACTAGTTTAATGCATTGTAATCAATGTATGAGTGTTTCAGATATTGTTAATATTAGATATATTTTATATACTGATAGTAATGAAATGGTAAATATTTATTTTTGTCATTTGTATACTAAACTAGCTAACAAATTAAAGTCTTACAGACTTAAATAGAGTTAACATAGCATACTATGGAGCAGTCATCAGGAGGATCAGGATAAAATATGCTCAATTTTTTCCTCTTTAATGATGACAAATTTAATTTTTGAATTTGCACTTGAGTGTCATGATACGAGAGAAATAAGAAATAAAGCTACGAAAATCCAAGTCAAGTTGACGTACATACTTAACGTAGTTAGGAGGGTTCGATTTTACAGTGATATTATATAAAGTGGTTTAACCTCACCGTTCTCAATAATATTACCAAGATATTCTATAGACTGTCTGAGTAATTTACACTTCGAAACTATTAATGAAAAGCCAGCGTCAGTTAGACTTTCAAGTACTAATTTCAGCCGCGTAAGACCTTCTTGATCAGTTGCGGATGGATTAAGCACATCATCAATAGAATTAAAATTGTTTTAATCAAGTTGTCACCAAAAGCTTTTTTAAAATTTCTTTGATTACATAAAACAAAGGGTATAATCACATATCTCGTAGAGCCAAGTTCGTTTTATTGGTCATAAGGTTTTCAACTTAAACGTAACAGCGTAATGATTTACTTTGAATTTAATTCTATTGATATTTAGTCGGCCAACCGTCTGGGTGATACGTCAGTATGACACATAACCCGTAACACACTTCATGTTCATTTGCATATTATTTGATACTATTACATAAGTAAATCTTAGATATAATATCAGGGAATTCTCCACTTCTATGTTTTTTGACTTATTTTTATATCTTCATGTTCAAGTTTAAGCAATACTTTTTTATTTACGAGTGTTTTTACTAACATCATTTAAAAAATCTTTTACCTACGCTATGTAACTCGGAGTTTAATGTTTGTTAGGTTTTCTTAATAAAAAAGAAACCCTTACATTGTTGTTCACATCTGTTACATTCTTTTCATTTCAACAATTTAAAGTGAATTTGCGTAAAAAAATATAAGTAGGTAGTGCTTTCAAAAGGGTTTTATATCATTTTTTAACTCGTAAAAATATGTGTTTTTCATTCGACTCATGCAAAATATTAATAAAAAAGTATGACGAGTCTTATTTTTTATTTCGTCTTCGACTAAGGAATAATCTGAATATGATACAAATATACTTCAAGTACTTTTTATAATCAATAAAGGTAGAATATTAATATACTTGTATATTTTATAATATATAATTATAGAAGTTTCAATATAAAAATAAAAGTATAACTTTTTACATCAAAAAGATCTAAATAAAAAAAAATAAAGTAGCAGTATAACAAAACAAAGATAATGAATGAAAAGTACGATCTACTTTTGGTCGGAAACCGACGCGACGTGTCCAACGTTCCGTTTTTAGCGCACTTTGTTTGTAAAATGTTAAGCGAATCGCTAAATGAAAGATAGTTTTTGTTATGTTTAATTTGAAATCCCTCGACAAAAAAATATCTCAATAAAAGATATTAAATAATAATACGTAACAGCCTGTGAATGTCCCACTGCTGGGCTAAAGGCCTCTTCTCCCTTTTTGAGGAGAGGGTTTTGGAGCTTATTCCCCCACGCTGCTCCAATGCGTGTTGGTGAAATACACATGTGGCAGAATTTCAGTGAAATTAGACACATGCAGGTTTCCTCACGATGTTTTCCTTCACCGTAAAGCACGAGATGAATTATAATCACAAATTAAGCACATGAAAATTCAGTGGTGCTTGCCCGGGTTTGAACTCACAATCATCGGTTAAGATTCACACGTTCTTACCACTGGGCCATCTCGGCTCAAATAATAATCAGGCTAACTTATAATGTGGTACATACATATATGTTTTCATCTACAAAGCAACAGCAACGATTGTTGATAACAAAATCAATACCTATACAGCTTTAGACAAAAGATTGATATTTATTTTCGTAACGTCCTGCAAAGATTATAAGATTTTACCATTACATCTGAATCAATTTTATTTTATTAAATGTTAAGATAAAAAAACCTTGACAATACAGGTTCTAGTAGTAGTATTAGTAGTTCTAAACACTTGTGTCGTCTACATGTACATAATGTATGTACATATTTTAGAACTTTTTTTATGTAGTTTACTTTGTATGTTCTATAAATACAAGTAAATCAAGTTATTTGCATAAAGAGTTTTAAGATCCAGTAAGCTACTGAAACTCTAAAAACAATATTATTTTATGCAATGAAAATATTTGCATTGAGTTTGTGTGTTTTAATTAAAATTCTTTGCTACAAAGTTACAATTTACCAAAGAATAGCTTACGTAGTTTTGTTATTAACAATGTAGAAACTAAACCAAATCAGAATTATAATTCAACGTATAAATTAATGTATAGCTAAATCTATAAAGTGTATTGAAAAGTAAACTATAAACAGTAACTAATGCACAAGAGACCTGTAGTTTCTTATTAAGACGTTGGGTTGTAACTTGTAGCTACTTAATACGTGACTGAAGTTATATCAACACAGACAACGTTCCCTTGCTCAGATTAGTTTTTTTGACCTTCTGTATACGTATCTATAACTAATACATCTACAGTATTAATTTTGACACAATCTTCTCTTTAATTTTGGAGTATTATCCTAAAATTTTTTTTTCAAGCAGTGGAAACCAGCAAAAAGATACCCCGACTCCTTTTGGGGAGGACCGGGTTGTGTGAAATTCTTATCCACTATAAAACCACTGCAATGGCCATCCTCGGCACGGATCGGAGAGGCTGCGGAATCATGTTGCATCCGAGGCCCCTCCTATGGTGGCTTGGCGGAGCTCTCCTCAGGGCGCGAAGGTCCCCCCCCCCGTACGGCAGGGTGAAACCATCGCGGCTGCCGTCCTCCTCAAGGCTGTCTGAAATACCACGCCACAGTGGTGGCACATTGCCGTCGATTCGTGTCCGATCTTACACAGGTATTCTCCAAAACAACCGTGACCGGTTATTACCTGCATAAGTCGGAAGAGGTCTCGTCGCTTTCGTCTCATCAAGGCTTCGAAGGCTGGTGGGATCGCTCCAACGACGCATTACAGAGACGGTCACGCCACGTCGCAAGAGCCCTCGAGTGCTACCGCCGCTTCAACGCGAGAATGTGGGTCTGTTGATAGACCCTCACGTGCATATCCACCAAAATTCCCAATAACAGAAAGCGCGCTAGGACGGTTGCCACCTCATTAACCTAAAACTTAAGCTATGTTGACGTTTCTATTAATATTTACAAGTTGGATAAACTATTTTATCTAGCACTGTACGGTGAACATAGAGATACATTTTCAAGTCTGCCTTATTGTGTTCTGCCGAGGAAACACGCACAATCGGTTATCCTAACTTATTTAAAAAATTGCAACATCACATATTGTATTAGTATATCTACTTTTTCAATTAAACTAATTGATCCTATAGGTTATATATGTATAACCTCGCTACAATTTTATCACCCCAAACCTGCATGATCTACGTGTGATTAAGGCCTTCGTAGGCCAACTGGACGATTATTTATTTTTATTATTATTTCTCTATTTGAGTTTATTTCTCCATTCTATTTTCAGTAATTATCTTATATTATTATATAATATTAGGATTTCAAACAATGATTATTGATTCGTCTAAACCTATAGCCGAGATGGCCCAGTGGTAAGAACGCGTGAATCTTAACCGATGATCGTGGGTTCAAACCCGGGCAAGCACCACTGAATTTTCATGTGCTTAATTTGTGATTATAATTCATCTCGTGCTTTACGGTGAAGGAAAACATCGTGAGGAAACCTGCATGTGTCTAATTTCACTGAAATTCTGCCACATGTGAATTCCACCAACCCGCATTGGAGCAGCGTGGTGGAATAAGCTCCAAACCTTCTCCTCAAAAAGGAGGAGAGGAGGCTTATAGCCCAGCAGTGGGACTTTCACAGGCTGTTACAAAAAAAAAACCTATAGTGGTAATTATAAAGTTAGGCTTTATTTTTTATAAAAACAACTTAACATAAATAAATTATGACGCACGATATTGTAGTACCAGTAACCAGTAACAGAATGTTAATGTCCAACTGCTGCAAAGGCCTCCTCTCCCTTTTTAAGGAGAAGGTTTTGGAGCTTAATCCACCACGCTGCTCCAATGCGCGTTGGTGGAATACACATGTGGCTGAATTTCAGTGAAATTAGACACATGCAGGTTTCCTCACGATGTTTTTCCTTCACCGTCAAGTACGAGATGAATTTTAATCACAAATTAAACACATGAAAATTCAGTGGTGTGTCAAATTTTAACCGAGGATCGTGGGTTCAAACCCACAAGATTCACGCGCTCTTACCACTAGGCCATCACAGCTTTCGGCACGATATTAAGTGTCATTTTATTAAATAGGCCTTACAATCCGTTTAACAATTACACAACCTAAAATTTTTATAGATTTTAAGTTTCCGCTTACGTATTAAGTATTATTAATAAACACCTATCTTCTAACGAAACCATATGTAAATATATTCTACCCTAACTAAATCAATGAAGAATGCGTAGGTCTAAATACGCTAAGAAAATCTTAAGATTGCAATTTATACTGTGTTCTAACAAACAATGTTTTATTCAAAAGAGTAGACTTGCCTTTGCCACTGTGTAAACAAGTCCAAATAACAAATAAATTATTGTACAGATAAGGTAATCGGAGCGAACTTATATATAAGGTACATACCCACATATACTGCAGGTACGTATATTTTATTCAATAGTACCTACGTTGCACAAGAACCATAGAATTTTATTAGATTATAAATATTACATTCAATAGATGTATCGACTTGAACAGGACCTATAACATGTTAAACTTTTAAAAATAAATCGACTTTGAACTCTGAAATTGTATATAGAATTTTTAACAGGTTTTATTTTTAACGGCTTCGATTTCATAAAGATTGAGCGGCGATTGCGCCGCAGGTATGGCTCGCATAATTGTTGGTTTATTAATGTATATTCATATACATATATGTATTTATGATACACGTTCGATGTTAAAAGGTTTCTTTGTTTAAAGTAATTATCTTAGCAGAATAAAGTGGAAATCCCAGGGAATAACTATACCTTGCATTGGCAAGTAGGCATTTGTAACGCTTTCACCAATATTCTACAGTATTTCAACGTGTTATAGTTATATTTTAAAAACAACAACTATAGTTTTTCTTAGTTATTTTAATTGCTATGCATGCCAAAGATGAAATTATCGAATATAAAATATAAAATTGCGTCCAGATTTTAAAGTAATAAAACATTCGTATAATATGAATATTGCTGCAGACATCTATTTGTAAGTAATATTCACTGGATGCATTTGCGTTTTTTACTCGTAGCATTACCTTTGTTATATTATTCCCTGGGATTTCCACTTTATTCTGCTAAGATAATTACTTTAAACAAAGAAACCTTTTAACATCGAACGTGTATCATAAATACATATATGTATATGAATATACATTAATAAACCAACAATTATGCGAGCCATACCTGTAAATTATTGTTTTCCAGTGGTAAATCTAATACTTATATAATTATATGTTGACATAGACCGTCTACGTTTCATTGATAAGAGAAGTAATTAAATGTAAATTTATTTATACAGTGCAGTTTATTTTTTGCATTTCTATATTAAAATATTCAGCTCATAAGTGCAAAACCGGAAAAGGCTCCACTAAAAGTTGTGGCTCTACGTTGTACTAAATTTATTCCGGCTGAATTTAACTACAAAGCGTCGAGTTGGTTAAATGCCAGACTTTCAAAACTTGGATTTTAATGTTAAACGCATAACATTATAATCTTTAACACTTTGAGGTATGCAATATTCGGAAACTTTACTTATTACTCACAAAAAAGGTGGTTTTGCATCGTTAATGCACACTGACTCGATTTGTCTTTAAAAATATAATATTTAGTATGTTTTTTAAAAAATCATCACAACGAGGGATGGGATACCTTCCCTAATTTGTGCTAAAAATAAAATTAACCAGTTATACTTACTATATTCACCAATTATAATTAACAGATGTTCCAGGTGCTGGTCTTGGTCACATGTATACCACATCCTACATATTAACATTGATATAGTAAAAATTACTAGGAGGAATGCCATTTTTATTATTTAGAATATAGAGTTTTTCACGAAATATTTTGGACGCAATACATCTGAGTAAAACCCATAAAGTTTATGGGCGCATGTAAACTTACATTTTATTATTTTATGTCACATATGATCAACAACTAGAACCGAAATGGTATCAAGCGCTATTTAACCAAATAGTCTCTTAAATGTTCAGAGAGCTCTGACAAAAAAAACTGTTAACTGTTAACTGGATCACTGGATGGTATATGATTTCTCTTTATACGTAAATATAAGTAAATTTATATACTTTTTTTGAACCGATATGACATAGAAACCTTCAAGAAAGAAGCGTCATCATTCCTTATAGACCGGCAACGTATTTGCAAGCCCTCGAGTGTTGCAGGTGTCCATGGGTGGTGGTGGTCACTTTCCATCAGGTGAGCCCTGCTCGTTTACCACTCTTTCATAAAAAATGTACGATTAGCCGTTACGGTTGATCACATTAACCAGTCAGTGCACGTGCATCATTTATTATTCAAAAGTCAAAAATCTTTATTCAATATAGAAGCGTTACACCTACTTATTAATTGTTAACCGCCGGTTCGGAAATAAACACCTCAGACCTGAGAAGAATCGGCGAAAGAAACTCAGCGGGTACTATTTCATTGCATACTGAGATTTAGACTATGCTATTAATGTATGTATGATACTATGTTATGTACAACAACTGAAGAAAGTTTTACATAGCATACTGGGTTTAGGTTGTTTGCTGTGCTGGGAAAAGTTTTACCCGCGACCGTTTCTCCCGCGGGTTGTTTTCGGCTTCGTGTACGTAGAACGATCAGCAACTAAAGGGAGGAATGTAGAATTTATAACAAACACACATCCAATTAAGACATTTAAAAATACAGATTATTTATCTGTTTATTGCAGTTTCAACTGTTAAACCATCGTACAATGTACAAAATTTTGTTAAATTTTAAATATAATTAAATTATCATTTTAAGTATGTTGTTAATGTTACTTTGTCATTAACTTTGTCATTTAAGTAATATTTACGCAATTACTATAACAACACATATAAAATTACACAACCTGTTAAATCACCTTAATTTTATTTATTAAGTAGCGGCATAGGTACCTACATATTATTCTCTATGTCTTTTAAGGTAACATAGAATAGGGATATTGTTTCACCGAGTAAAAGCCGACCATACGTTGTACTATAGGTTATAAAAGTTAATTACATCAAATACGTTAATTCAAAATGAAAAACATTAATCTTATTTTTATGTATCTTACAATCTATTCATATTAAATTTATTGTGCACAAAATAAATACAGTATATACAAACACCTCATAACACATACAGAATTCTAACTAGAACACTTTATAATAAATTAAAAATTTAAAAAATAGTAATAATTATCAATCAATGACTTAGTTTTTCATGATATGATTACCTATCTATTAAAATTGGTCGATTTGTTGTTCTTGAACATAGATTATATACTGGTTGATTATATACTGGTTACGTCTATCTAAGATACGTATATCTAATTAGTGTAGTGATACTTGCGAAGCAGGGTGTGTCGCTATCGGTAGTGGCAGACGCGTTCTTTAATGTTTCTCATGGTAATATAGAAAAATCGAAAATTACAGAAATTATTATCATTAATTATTATACATTAAACACTATTGATAAAGTCTGCCATATAAGCAATTAAAGTAGAAACTACCTTTTAAAAAAGAAAAAACAGTTTGATACTTTCTCTCTTCTGTTTGTGAACCGATTTAATTTTTATTTGCTTGATAGCTATAGAAAACAGCATTAGAGTATGAAAAAAAGAAAAGAAAGAACTTCATATATATTTTTCTCAAATTTTCAATGGCCTCAATAGCCGACACTACTAGCTTATACACAAACTAGTTATGAATGACCCTTATTTTACTAATTTTAAACTATCTCGAACGCTACGATAACCAAATTGGTTTGTCAATGTCAGTTTAATTTTTTTATGAAATTGACATTTACAACCACATTTTGTATAATTTACAACACACTGTTCTGTTTTTTATGACATAACCTTATTAAATTGGGTTTTAAACAAATAACTTATAATTTTTGAAACGTTGTAAGGTTTTTGATACAATGAAAAGCAACACGGTAGTTGCCATTAAGGCTCGGCAAAAGAAAATCACTCCAATAAAAACCGAAAAATTAAAATCTAAAAGCAGTAAAATAAATTTAAAACAAAAAGTTTCTAAATCGCCACCAAGTAAGGTGACTACAACACCTATAACTGCAGTGAAGAAAAAAACCAAATACATGGTACCATCTAAAGTAGTTACAGAAGATCTCGTTACAGCATGCTTGAATGCCTTAGAAAAATTAACCACACTTAGTAATAAAAAAAATACAATTTTTGGCGATGAAACTCAAATATTTATGGAAATTCGGTGTATCAAAATATTAAAGTCTAAAGGAAATGTGAAATTGTGAGTATTTGCATTTTAATTGATGTGAATAGAATATATAAACAGTGTAAACTATATGTACCACCACTCGATTTAACGACAAACTCCCTAAAGCGTCAAAATCAATCGGCTTTGGTTGTTTTATCTTATTTTCCATACAATGATACAATCTATGTATAAAATATATACATATAATACAATATAAAGACAACAATGCCCATAATAAACACAACTCAAAAAACTTTCTTATCTGGTTTAAATATTAATGTATGTTGTTTATAAATTTTATACTTGATCAGTAATGCACTAGATAGAGTATAGAGTTTACACTGTATATAATAAAATGCACATGGTTATTAAATTTCATTTTTTTTCTTACCTAATTATCATTAACAAAAATTAGTATGAAATATTGCATAATTTGAATCCTGATGTGAAGCATTTCATTTGTTTAAATTGTTAACATGATATTTTTAGCACACTACCTAATAGCACAGTCGCATCTACTGGTGAAGTATGCTTGATAACACCGGACATGAAAAAAGGAAAGAAAGTAGACCATGAACCTACTGTTGATCACTGGGAAGAAATTTTAAGGGAGGCTGGGGTAACAGCTGTAAGTAGGACTCTAGTAATCCATTTGTTGGCCCTACTAACTAAATTCTATTTCAATCAATTAATGAGTAAAGATAAACAAACCTTAGAGTTACATATTTAATGCCATTTAGCTTAGCTTTATTATGCACTTCAAACTGCTCTTGATTAATTTAACTTTATTCATAATTTATGACCATTTTACTTCCAAAGTTTTGATTACAACTTTTCAAAATGCCGTTATTATATAAATGCCCTTAGAGAGATTATCACCTTTACTGATTTTTCTGATTATAGATGAGATGAAAATATTACCCAGCATTTTATAGAATTTCATTGACATTTTGCACTTACATTTTACCTTGAAAAAAAATCTGTTTTTTATAATTTTTTTAACATTATATCAAAAATTCATGTCTCAATTTTTGTTTTCAGATTAAAACTGTATTACCTATGAGGCAATTGCGAGTTGAATATGACCAATATGAGTTAAAGAGAAGACTGTTAACACAGCATGACTTTATAATGGTTGATACGAGGGTACTTAATCATGTGTCACACGTCCTGGGAAAGATGTTTTTTAAGAAACATAACATGTTAATACCTGTCAAAATAAATGAAAAAAAAGATATTAAAAAAAACATTGATGTTGGGCTACGAACTGTTATGTTAAGATTGAATGAAGGGCAAACATCAACAATCCTAGTAGGAAACACTGCAATGCAACAAAGTCTCGTGAATGAGAACATATTAGCAATAATCAGACAATTAAAAGACAAATTTCCTGGAGGCGAAAATAACATAAGATCCTTATCAATAAAGTTACCACTATCCTTATCAGTTCCACTATATCTTACATTGAGTAAGTTTTGTCCCTATATTTATTACATAATGCATTTTTTAAGTAAATCATCATGTATTATATATTTGTATTTCATAAATTATAGGACCTTCAGCTTCAGTCAAAACTATTAAAATCAAACGAACTAAACCGAAGAATTATAAGGATTATGAGGATGAACTAACAACCCACATAGGATGTACTGTACGAGTAGCACCAGATGGAACTGTACACTTAAAAAGAAAATTAAATGAAACAGAAGTCAGGTATACTCAATAAACATTAAAACATGTGATATAAAGTTTATTCATATTTTACTTTAAGTATAGAAACAGTAAACTAAATTTATAATCTGGTTATTTGTGTAGTTTATGCATATAGCACCGCTTTTGTGTATTTCTGATTACCTATAGATTGACTGATAGAGGAAGCTTTTTTGTGAGGTAATGCCTTAGTGACTGCCTTTAATACCAATAACAATGTTGATCAATATACTTTTAATTAACCTAAAAAATATGTTAATCTATTATATACTTACTAAATGCTTATGTTTTACAGTGATTTTGAAGAACAAGAAAACAGTGAAAATGAAGACTTAGAAGGTGAAGACAAAAATGATCAACAATAATATTGTAAAATATATTTGTTCATTTATTAAATAAATTAACTTTGTGAAATTTATGTGAAATTAATTATGTGTGTATATTAATTATGTGAAATTAACTTTGCTCTTGATTTACATTTGAAACATTATACCAATTGTTATATGAAAAAAAAACAATAAATCCATAATGGAATTTACAACAAAAAAAAATAATTATTATTTTTAATCTATTATATAGAATATCTTAAGCTGATGAGGAAACAACAGTCACTTGCATTTTTGTAGGCCAAACCTTTTTAAATCTCTTGAAATTTTTCAATCCATTCTCTGTTGATTGTACCTGAATAGGTTCTCGTTTAACAATCAAGTCCTTTATTACTATAAGACTTGAGGAACCTAAATCAATGTTACCCAATTTATCGTCTAATTCTGTTACCTCTTCTTTTTTTATATATTTATAACATGGAGTATTAGAACTGATCAGCATTAGTTCCTTTAGCTTTGATCCTCTTAAAGCAGATATATCAAATGCATCATCAATATTTTTTGTAGTTTTAGATATGATTGTATGAGTATGTGAAGTATCTTGAACAGAATCAGAATCACTATTGGAGGGTTTATCTAAAGCAGTTTTTTTGTTTTCTTTATTAACGAAATTGAAAATATCCTCTTCTTCATTATCAGTACTATGTTTTCTTTTCATAGGTTTCGACAAGTTCAGCTTCTTTTTCAAACTGTTTTCACTTATTTTCTTGACATTATCATTTTTAACAAAATTAAACACATCATCTTCATCATTATTATTTGCAATAGCAATTTTCTTGGATGGATTTTCCAAATCTTTAAATTCACTTTGTCTTTTCTTAGAATTGCTTAGACTTAATTTACTAAAATTATCTGTTGCCAACTTTTTAGGAAGATTTCTTGTGCTAGTGCTATTATCGTCTTCACTTAACTTTCTTTTAGAACTATTATTAGTGTTATCACTATTAAATGCTAAAGAATGATTATTGATAGGTGTCAAACTTTCATCAATTAACAAATTTTCTTTCTTGCACATATTATCAGAAGAGTCCTGTGATTCTGGAGCGATTATGTTGCTGTTATTTTTATGACAAGGCACTTGTTTTATAACTTCTGAGGAAAAATTAAAACTTGGATTACAGTATTTACTTGTTGAACAATATAATATAGCAAGACCTATTTCAGCATCAGCCACAACCCTCTTGCCTTTGCTTTTAAGATATTCAATAATATCGTTTATTTGATCTCTTTGGGCCTGAGTATCTTGGCTCTGAGAAGAAAAAGTATACTGAATAACAATAACACTTTCATCACATAGAGCAGATTTTGTCATTTTTGATTCACTTAACAATAAGGCATTTGCAGAACTTTTTGTTAGCACTAATTTGTATAATTCCAACTGTCTTCGTGAGAAGAAAATTACTTTCTTACCAGCAAATAACGAACTTCTCTCGTTATTTGGAAGAAAAGATACATTTTCTTTATTGAGAGTAGATTCTAATATTTGAGGTATGAAATTACTTGGTTTCGGTAATGCAGTATTATTATTGACTGCATCGACACACTTATTCCAGTAATCAATAGTTACTATGTGTGAGTTTTGCACTAATGCCAAAACCACCTTTATTGTCAATGTTATTGCAGGCATTGTTAAATATTCACAAGTTTCGTCCCACTCACTTTTAACGATTCCACCTACTGAAGCAAGAATGTTTTTAAGACTTTGAAGATTTTCTCCTTTCAGTGTTGATGTACATGTTATAAAGTTAATCTGTTGAACCTTCCAAACACAACTCATTTTACCAAATTTAATAACATCGTTACGATTTATTTTTATCATCTTGTTATGTTCAATTTTGTCAGAGTTATTAACAAAAGTACCATATTTTGAACCCAAGTCCTTTAAATACAAGATGCCTTCAGAAATCAAAAGTGTTGCATGTTTTCTACTAATAGAAGGGTCGTCCGGTATTGCAAAATTACAGTTTTGTCCATCAAGACTTCTGCCTACTGTAACATTTTTTCCCGATAATACAAATATTATTCTTTTATCATTCTCTGAGGTTAAATGCCACATTTTTGAGCCACTGGCTTAAATCACAAACTAACAATTTAAAGAACTATATAGGTATTCATTTGACACCTATTTTTGATATAAATATAATTTGTAAATCCACTAATTACTAATTAGTGGAATTTGGACTGTTAATGTTATTCAAAACAATTTTTTGCCCAATATTTGGCTATTCCAAAGAGCCAAAGATTATTTATCTCTCTTTTTTTCTATTATTATAATACTCCATACCCACAGAGTACATAACCGCAACATTGCTCGACGTAACTTCTACACGAAATAAAATAAGTTTAATAAATTTGTAACTAATTTTTTGTTTATTAAACATAGACTACTCTTTTCATTTTTTAAATAATTTATAATATTATAAAGATTCCAAATTAAAAATGTCGGTGCTGACGATTGGTTTGGTTCTTATCGGAATAATTGCCAAAAGATGGTAAGTATCAAAACCGACATTTTTTCAGTAGCAACATCGACCATGTTGTCGAAAACGTTACTATGACAACGGTAAAAATAAACAAATTATAATTTGAAAATGCTTGTGAATTGAACTAGATATTTTACTTTCAATTTCTAAAATATAATTATTATAACATTGCAATCTTAATAAGTTAGAAAGTTAAGAAATACATAAGCTTTAGTAATAAATGAAAAAAAAGTTATATATAAGTAAAATTAGAAACCAAGTGAAATTCAATAAAGATGACATTGTATATAGACACGAAACTAAACTTTACCGATAGTAATGTAGTAACTACATTAAGTTCTTGGCATCCTTCTCTACCATTATTGGCTGTTGGATCTTACAACCAAGAAAAAGGAGGAGTTGCAACAATTTTTAATGATAATGTAAGTTATATTATATTTTAAGTAATTATATATTCGGGACAAAAATAATTAAATTAAAAACATGAACATAATTTACAGGGACTTGCTTTAGAAGGTTGCGATTGGCCAGTACTTTTTTCAAATCAAGTAACTGCCTTAGCTTGGCATCCTATCAGAAAACTATTAGTAGTAGGTTGGGATGGAGGTGAACTGTATATCTGGCTAGAATACTCTTGGGCTCGATTAGAAGCTCCTCATAATGCTGCATTAACTGCTGTTAGATTCAGTTCTGGTGGTGGCAGATTACTTGCATCAGACGCAGCTGGCTCCCTTTCAGGATGGCAATCAAGTTCAGGTGCTCCTTTAACAGCTTTCCACCATCAGCTTGGAGATGTCATTACACACGTCAAATTTTGTACACCTAATCCAACTTCTGAATCCTCAATAAGAGGTTTAGCACGAGCAGCTGTTGCAGGAGATGAAAATGCTTTAGATGCTCTAGCTGCCTGGAGGCCTCGTACCACGGCTAAGATAAGAGAAGGCTTGCAACCTGACAATCATGCCTGTTATGCAGCTCAAGATAATGGAGTGATTTTATTTATTGACCATACGGGAGCATGTTCGGAAGTCTTAAATGCCCCAGGTATCATTGTGTTTATAGATATAATAAACAGCATTTATCTTCTCATTGCTTGGGAGACAGGTGGTGCTCTTAGTTTGTCCAGATTTATAATATCCAATGATGGATCACTAACCACAGATACTCATGTACGAATGACTGCAAGAAACGGTCAATGTATAGTACTAGCTGGTAATTTTTGTGTTGCTGTAATCACCGGTGATAACTTAATTAGAATATGGGACAGTGAAACTGGAGATAATGATGTCTTACCCAATGAAGGTGATGAAATTCAAGCAGGAGATATATTCACTAGCATCAGTTACTGTAGTCTAAGTGACACATTATGTTGTGGCACATCTCAAGGAAATATTTATCTCTGGAGACGGGATCACAGAAATAAGTGGAAGTTAATAAGTAGTACCTCAGTTAAGGGTACAGTAAAAGAAGTGACCTGGGGCTCGGAAGGACTGATGAATCCATTGTTATATGTAAACTGTATAACAAATGCATTTATTCTTCGTGAGCAACATGTATGTTGGGGCTATACCAACAACATTTGGATGGTACAAAAGTCTGCTCATGAAATAGCTGTTACTGAAAGTTCAAACATCACAAGTATTAATACATCAATAACAATAAAAGCATTCGCATTCAGGGACAACTATGTAGTGTTAGGTGATGGGAATGATGTAGAAGTATGTGTTTAATTATTTTTACTTCTGTTTAGTTATAATTTTAATATATTATTATTATTAATTTATTCCATAAATTACAGGTATGGATGCGTAGTAAGGATAAAGAGAAAGGGATGTTTACATTAATTCGAACATTTGCATGGAAAACAGATATCTTAATACTTTACAATGAAATAATAGTTGGTGTTGTAAGGTCACATATTGAGTGCTACAGTGTTTCTGGTACTAAGATTGGAATTCTTCCTTGTACTGAAAACGAGGGTGAACCTATTGTGGTAACAAATACTAACAAATTTTTAATAATTGCTACAATGGATGGAACATTAAAATTGGCTGAAATTACTAAGAAGGGCTTTAGAATGCCTTATCCATCGAAAAACTGTTATCAGGTGATTGAAGATTTTGGGGAAATTATGAGATCTTCAGTGAATGCTTCCGGTCATTATATTTGCTTAAGTATAGCTAATGCTGGCTTAGCACCTGATCCAAAAATTTATTTATGGGATGTTGCAAATGATGTTATAACAACAACACTTCTAGCTGATTCTAAATCGCCTCCATATCAAAGTGTGCCTATAGCGATATTATGGGATAATAATGACCCCCGACTCGTCGCTGTTCATATGCGTTCTTCAGAATTTGATCATATACATTTATTTTTTTGTCATGAAGGTAAATTGTTTGAATATAAAAATTGGTGTTCACGCCCGGAAGAAAACTTTGCTATGGATTTTATAATGTGCTCTGTATTTTCGCCTTATGTAGTAATCTTAACACAGCAAAATATTAAGAGATTATTAATGCATGAATTCGAAGAAGCTCCTGACTTGGAACCCAATAATATAAAACAAGTCCTTAATTTTCTTTTTTACATGACTACTGAGCATTTAGAAAAAGCTGTTGTAATTGGGGCCAATATTTCGGGAAGCAAAAATTCAGTAGTTTGGGAAAGCTTAGCTAAGGTTTGTGTATCTCTTAGACGAGCAGATGTTGGTGCAGTTTGTTTAAGTAAAATGGGTAATATAAAAGGAGCTTTAATGATGCGCAAAGCGTTGAACGACGATACTATGGATAATACTTCTAAAGTAGGAGTATTAGCTGTTAACTTGGGTATGATTCAAGAAGCCGAACATTTTTTCCGTGAATCGCAGAGACCAGACCTTGTCACGCGTTTGAAATCGGCAAAAGAAGGAGGATTTAATGAAATTATTAATGGAGAAACAGAGAGTGAAAATGTCCTTCTTGTAAAAAGTGCACAACATAAACTTGCTAAGGTGTTGTGGGCAAATGGTGAAACCGGGCCATCACTGAAACTATTTGAGAGTGCAGGAACGTTGGTGCCTCACGTCCCGAGGATGCTTATCGCACAGGGTCAGGCTTCGGTACTTGCGCAGTATGTTGTCAATTCAAACGACTCTGATTTGATAACATGGTGGGGTCATTATCTCGAAAGTATTGGTGATCTTGATGGAGCGCTAGACGCATATGCACGGGCAAATGATTTTGGCGAACAAACTAGATTATTGTGTCATATGGATAGAATAGATGAAGCGGAAAAGATATGTCAAAAAAACTCCTCATCTTTGTATCAAATGGCACGTTATTTAGAAATGAAAGCTAATGAAACAGAAAGTGCTGTTAAGGTAATTTTTTAAAAAGTTTCGTTGGATGTCTTTTTAATATTTTATTCTTATTAAATAATAGTTAGATAACATTATATATAACTATACCCGAAACACCCCCCCCCCCAAAACCCCCATTAATCACAATTTTAATGATATTCTCTCTCTATTTTTTATGATGCTTGTTCAAGCAAGTAATATCTAATATATATATATATATATATATATATATATATATATATATATATATATATATATTGATATTATAATAGAATCACTCATGTGGATAATGTTATGTATATAACAGATACTAAAATAAGATACTAAGATAATAGAGTGATACTATTTACTTGTATCAAATTTGCAGTTGTACATAAAATGTGGTGCTATATCATCTGCCATACGAGTAGCAACCGAAGCAAGCGCGTGGAACCTTGTTTGGCGAGCAGGCAACTCATCGCCTAGACATGCTCTCTATGCCGCTTCTATTCTAGAAAATGCTGGTCAAAACGAACAGGCTATAACTTTGTACCAAAAAGCAGGTTGGTCAATTTAATTTTTATTTATGTAATTTTATCATTAAAAAAAATATTGTATTAAATATTTATCAGGTTATTTATCATTTGAATTTGCGAGATAGTTGTTTTTAATTTTATACAGAGACTCTAACCTCTTCGACTTTTTTGGTTTAATCTTAATTATAATAATTAATGACGTTAGCGACATATTTCCCATCAGAAAAACCTTATATGGCCTTAAAATTGGCTTTAAGTTGTGGGGACACGAACGCAATGGTAGCCGCCGTGGAGTCGATAGGAGATCGAGTAGATCCGGAATTGGCTCACACTCTCGCAGCACATCTACGAGAAGCTGATCATCATTCACACGCCGCAGCTTTACTAGCTACGGCGGGAAAGGTAAACTTTCTAGTGTCGTTACCTAAGTTTCAGTGATTACGGCCATTCTTTTATACTCCAGATAATTTTATCTTAAGAGATGTATGTAATTGGTATATGTAGAATCCAATTGTATGCATATAGTTTATTTACATTCAATACTTTCTGCTGGTGGTAGATAGTGCATGCCTTTTGGGGAACCTATTTGTTTAAAAGTTACCCTAAAATTTTAATTGTTACCTTTTAACTATTATTTCCATTTGGCGGTCGAATCACAATAAGGACGGGGCTTCCTTAAATTCGGTTTTTCTCTTGTGCGTTTGCGTTATGTTCTCCTATAAGGTAACTTAATAAATATAACTTATTTCTAATATCATTAAAACAAATATTTTCATATAATTGCTAAAGCGCACGTCGTAACTTCCCCAGTACGAAGAAGCGTTGGACATAGTGGAGCAGTCATCGGCGCCGCTGTCTGCAGAGCTGGGTGCGCGGCTAGCGGCGCCGGCCGGCACGCGCGGGCGGGACGCGCTGCTGCGGAGACTGGCCGACGTGCTCGGCACGCGCGGCCTCTACCACCAGGCCGCCAAGCGCCTCGCGCAGATAGGCGACAAGGTGGCGGGCTCGATAAAAGCCTCAACCGTTTTTATCTTATAGTGTGATGTTTTATATTGCCTACTCGTCCACGTTAAAATATAAAACATTTCATACCACACTAGGCGCTCTATAATTTCATAGTCGTAAGAAACTTCCGATGCAATTAAGTGAAGACTTAATTAAGTGCTTACTTTTGATATCACTAATATAAATTAGGTTTCACTTCTTTGTCTATCAAGTTAAACGGGTGGTGCACGGGATATTAAACTATTTGTCTTAAAACTCTGAAATGTAGTTTCAAAAAATTCATATACGTCAATTAATGCTTAGGAATTTCGAACGAGGAAATTGTCGTCTAAGGCAACATCTCGAAAAGTATGCAGCTCTAACGACTAATCGAACTATTAGACAATTCCGGCCTCGGGAGACGGGCTAACGACCTCGGCGTGTGGCAGGCGGGCGCGCTGCGCTGGCTGCTGCGCGCGGGCGACGCGGAGCGCATCGCGACGTTCGCGGCGGCGTCGCGCGACCGCGCCACGCAGCTCACGGCGGCCGACTTCCTGCGCCGCCGCGCGCCCTGGCGCACGCGCCCCGACCTCGCGCGCCACGTGCTGCACTTCTACACGCGCGCCCGGGCCTACGGGAAACTGGCCGCTTTCTATGCGGAGTGCGCCAAGATGGAGATCGAAGATTATGAGGTTCATGTCATACTTTTCCAGTGACCGTTCCCCTGTTTGTGACGTTGAGTAGTCGACTTAAGATTACTTATTACATTTTCAGAACTATGAAAAAGCGTTAGAAGCTTTGAAGGAGGCGACGCGATGTATTAATAAATCTTCAGATCCAGAAATGGGTATGACTTTAGTAAATTATGACATTTAGTACACAAGAAAGTCGCATACGAGTATAATTTATTTATATTATTATATATATTTCAGGCACTCAAATGATAGCAATTCAAGAACAAAGTACATTTGTTAAACGTTTCATTGAAATAAGGAACGCACTAGGAAGTGGAGATATAAATACAGGTATACTCAGACAGCTCACATACAAACTATTTTAAATGATTATTTTGAGTCTAAACTTATAATTATAAACAGTAGCTGGGCAATGCTACTTACTATTTTAGCCAAAACCGGAATTTCCAAATAATAGACTTTGGCAGTATTCTATAGATTAATATAAGTGCTCAACGGCATACATAGAATACAACAATGGAGTAGGTATTGGTATAGGCTACAAATAGGTAGGCGGATCGCGGTAAGCGGTCACCAACGCCCATAGACATTGGCATTATGGAAAAATTTAACCATTGCTTACATCGCCAATGCGCCACCAACCTTGGGAACTAAGATGTAATATCCCTTGTGCCTGTAATTACACGAGCCAGTGTAATGTAACTCACCCTTCAAACCGGAACACAACAATACCAAGTACTACTGTTTTGCGGTAGAAAATCTGATTGGTGGGTGGTACCTACACAGACGAGCTTGCACAAAGCCCTACCACCAGTAGTATTGACATTTCTGAACGCAGTTGCTTGTTAGAACTTATTAAAGTGGAACATTATCAAGTTATTTCTTTTATATTGCAATAGTTTACAATATTTTTTCCAAAACATGAGATGTTCTTAACCTGAGAGTAACTTTGAAGAATCACGTGACAGTAATCAACTTTTTAGATTATTCTCATTTTTACCCGTACTTACTGAAACGATAACATATTATCTTATATGCTTTTGTTGTTTATTACTGTACTGTAGTAACTGCGTAGGTTCTACCTTACAAAAGATTAAGGATAGTTTAATTTGGCATGCTTGCAATAGAGGTAGGTGTCCTATCTTATCGCCATCTTCGAAATGGTATCAAAAAATCAATTTTTCGTCTAACATCTTTGCGCTGGGTGATTTTGGCTCATGATCTCCTTTCAGCCACAAGCAATTTGTGCTCTTCTTTTTATTTCAACGTCCAGGCTTCGTAGTCTGTAATTATCATTATATACTAAAAAAAATAACTTATAAAGTTACGTCTATTTAATTTCTAATAATATGATTATCTGTATTCATATGAATATTTGTTTTTCTGACTCTACAAACATTAAACAAAAAAATTAACCACAGCCAGCTATAAGAAAGTTTCAAACAGTGCTACGACAAATCATTTAGGATAATCCAGGTAATTATTTATATTAATTATTTCTTATAATTCTAGGTATAACTAATGGTCAAAATTTGATACGCGCTATAAGTGGACGTCCAGGACTCATAACAGAAGAAAGTATTCTTAAATTACTTTTGCAACATTCCGCCGATCATCCGGACGCAGAGAGTAAGACAGCTTATTTTTTTCCTTTTACCCGAGAACTTACCACTAGTTTTGTATTTTATATTTACACTGCATTGCAGTAGATAAAAATGTTCAAAAGTATAAATGTATTTCAGGATTAGAAATGCAACTGAAGTCTTTGCAAAAACCATCACAGGAAGATAATCGTTCAAACGATTCGCCCGACCAGAGCGTCGAAGAAGTAATTTAAACAAGTCAATAAAATTGTTATTTTAAGCCTGCGCAGCAATTATTAGGTTAAATCATTCGTGAATAGTTTTATTTGTACTTATCAATTATTCATAATAATTGTTGCCAAGCAACATTATGTTAAAAAATGTTTGCAAAAAGATTACATTAAAATATTTTTTTTTAATAAAGTCTACAGACCTTATTAGTTGTAGATTACTTCAATATAAATAATTAAACAATATAAATATTACTATTACAAACTAACATATTGTATCTCTAACCCCACCCTATTTAAAGAAAAACTTATTTATTTTAAATATGATGTTTTCGGCCACGGTGGTAAGTCTCAAGAGAGATTAAAACACAGCTGCAACGCGAACACAGATGCATTCTGATATTCCGATGGAACAGCAACCCGACACGGCCGGAAAGAGTTCAGATGCAGGACCAATGGCTTTACGTGCTTTCCGAAGCATGGGAGTACTTATAGTCCACTCCAGACTGCTACTGAGAATCTTCGACAGTAAAACTCTATAACTTTTTATTGCTTACATATATAAAATCTATACTCTATACAAATAAATAAAATTGAAGTGTCTGTCTGTGGTTTCAAAATAACTGCCTCTTATAAAGTACTGTTTTCGAGATATCAAAAACAAAATAATCTTTTTTTTTTTAATTGTCTTGTTGTCTATATGTCCGGGCTAATCTTTAAAACTATTAAAAATTACAAATTAAAATTACTGAATTAGTAAAAAATCTAACGTTATCTAAAGTGCCCAGATTTTCAGAGGAGAATCACCTTCTGCCAAATTAGGATTCGGTTTAATTTGCGTTGTCATTGTTTTGTCGTCGTTTCGTATGTTTGTTTTAAGTTTATCATTAATTTCATCACTGCATTGATAATATTGAATACTTTGAACTTTGTGACTTAGATCGCAATTATTATATCGGTTCCGTTGCGTTGTTTTTTTTTAATATTTTAGTTTATAGATTATTACTTTTTTATTTTTATGGTTGCCAATTCCTTAGTTGTAGGGTTTAGTAAGTTTTACATTAAATTGTTTAATTTTATTCTTATTTATAGTTTAATTAAAGAAGAGAAGGTTTTGTTATTTTGTCTATAACTTTTTAGTAACCACTTTTATTTTTATCTTTAATTATAAGGTAATCTTTTAATTTTGAGTCTTCATTAACAGTTAGCTTTCACAAATATCACAGACAGAGAAATATAAATATTATTTGTCTTCTTCTTCTTCTTCCTAGCGTTTTCCCGGCCTAGAAATGCCAGGGTCCGCTTTCCTACATCTTTGCCTCCACTTTGCCCGATCGAAAGCGTCGTCTTTAGTGAGATCGTGCTCTCTCATATCGTCCCTCACAACATCGAGCCAGCGCTTCTTGGGCCTGCCGCGGGATCTAGGGCCTTCGACAACAAAGTCCAGGCATCGATTCCCAACATAGTCTGGCGGTCTGCGGCTAATGTGACCAAACCAACGGAGACGGCTTTCCTGCAACTTATCCGCTACATCGCAAACGCCAAGGCTACCACGGATATGCTCGTTACGAATATGATCTAGTCGCGTAATGCCACACATCCACCGCAGCATCTTCATTTCCGCGACGTGAAGTTGTTGAACATGTCTCGCGAGAGCTGGCCACGTCTCGCTGCCGTACAATAAGACTGGTCGGATGATGCACTTGTACACAAGGCCCTTTAATTTCACCGGTATCCTGCGATCACAGATTACCCCGGTGACTTCCCGCCATTTGGCCCAAGCTGCGTTTATTCGAGCTCTGACGTCGTAGTCGATCGTACCAGACTCGTGCAGTACGGACCCGAGGTATTTAAATTTTTCCGTCTTGATAACGGATTCTCCGCCTATCTTTATGGGTTCGGGGTCCGTACTGCCACAGGCCATATACTCGGTCTTCGCAACATTTAGCATCAGACCACCCCTCGCTAGCACACCCTTTCACTGGTTCACCTTTTGCTCCAATATCTGCTTGTCCTCATCTACCAGTGCAATGTCATCAGCATACATCATGAGCCAGGGAGACGGTTTATGGGCTTTCGCTGTGACAACGTCAAGCACTACACTTAACAGAAAAGGACTCAGGGCTGAGCCTTGGTGGACACCTACTGTGATCGGGAAAGGGTGCGTGTCGCCAACGGCGGTCCTTACTATTGATTCCGAATTATGGTACATGTCTCGGATAATGTCAATATTGATTTATGGCACATTCTTGATCTTCAAAGCCCACCAGATAATTTGTCGTGGGACGCAGTCAAATGCCTTCTGCAGGTCTAGAAAAGCCATGTATAGTGGCTTCTTCTTTTCTCTGTGGGCCTCGGTCAGTATTCTTAGGGCGAAGATGGGGTCTATGGTTCCACAGCCCCAAAGAATGTACCGTCTCGGAAGACGGTACATTCTTGAAAAGGCCTTGAATCGATTACGCGTTCGAAGAGTTTCATGGTGTGGCACATAACCTTAATACCGCGGTAGCTTTCGCAGTCCTGTACACTACCTTTGCCTTTAGATACTGGAGTAATGATACTCAATCTCCAAGAGTTGGGCATCTTCCGGCTAGTAAGTATTCGGTTAAAAAGGTCAGTAAGTAGGTTCACACCATGAGAACCCATCGCTTTCCACGCTTCAATCGGCAAGTCGTCAGGGCCTACGGTTTTTCGGTTCTTCATTGTACGAAGATATTTGAGTACCTCGTCAGGTGTTACCGGTGCAACAAGTCCGAGATTAGGAGGCAGTTCTGGAGGAGACACATTAGCGTGTTGTGTGTTAAGCAACACGTTAAAGTAGCCGCGCCACCTCTCCTTCACCCTTAATTGCATCGCAAACCAAAGTGCCATTAGAGTCTTTGACACAAAGACATTTTGTTATGTCTTGTGTCGCTTTCTCCCGAGCCTGTGCCAAACGGAAGATAGTCTTTTGGCCCTCGTTTGTCTCGAGCGTGTCATACAGAGGTGACAGCGTCTGGTAACGGGCTTTGGCAACTGCTCGTTTGGTGGCACATTTAGCTGCTTTATACGCGTCCCGGTCTTCAGGTTATTTGGTCTCTTGCCACTTCTTAAACTGTGTCTTTTTCTCTCGAACTACCTCCTGTACTGAGCCATTCCACCACCACGTCTCCTTGTCGATGACGCGGCCTCCCTTCGAAGTGCCAAGCACCTGTTTTCCAATGGTGTTCACTGTTGACTGGATCCTAGACCATTGACTATCTACTGATTCTTCTGTGTCTGTGCTTACCTTGGAGCTAGCTACGAATTTACAGAATTCATGCTGTTTTGGTCCATTCAACAGCCACCATTTAGTTTTAGGTCTGCTTCGTTCAGGCACTTTTTTACTTGGTACTACCAGCATGTCCATGACAAGGATGCGGTGTTGTGTTGTGAGGCATTCCCCAGGAATCACTTTGCAGTTAGTCACTCTACCAATTTGGCTTCTTCTTATGAGCAAGTAGTCGATCTGGGTGGAGTGCGGCCCACTTTTATAGGTGATGAGGTGCTCGGGTTTCTTTTGGACGAAAGTGTTAACAATGGCAAGGTCTGATAATAAGCAGGTACTGAGAATTTACTCACCTTCTGCATTCTCACGACCATAGCCGAAGCCGCCATGTACACGTCCATATTCACGTGACTCCTCACCAACATGGCCGTTCAAATCTCCACCAATCATGATGCTCTCGGTGTTCGGAATGCAGCGGAGCATGTCTTCCAAGTCATTCCAGAAAGCTTCTTTCTTCGATGCAGAGCCACCAACCTGTGGAGTGTAGGCGCTGATAAGATGAGTAATTACTCCTTCTATCAGCAGCTTCACCCGGAGAACTCGGTCGCTCAGTCTATCGACTTCTAGAATACCGTTCTGGAGTGCCTCAGATAGTACTACGGCCACACCGTTCTTTTTGTATTTGTATTAAAATAATATTAGTTTCCCTGTCTACGTAAATTATGGAATTTTAAATTTTGCATTAAATTGTGTAGTTTTAATTTATAGTTATATTATATTAAAAGGCCATTTTCGACAATCAATTTGGTCATTTTGTTCCGTTTAACTGGATTTAGGATTATGACGTGGGTGAAGCCGCTGGTGAATCAATAGTATTATAATAATATCCTAGCATTAATAATATTACGCTTCAACATATCTGATGGTGGGGATGCATAATATAATGCTTGCATATAATTACCAATATACCATATATTTCATATTTTAAATATACATCCATTTCGAATGTAAAAGGTTTTTAGTTCTGACCTATTTTTTAAATATTATATGACTACAATTACAGTTATCATCAAAAAGAAGCATCCACCTCTTGTATATCCAGAGCTATGTGTTGCATTTTTTTTCAGAAAGTGTGTATTTAATTATTGTTTCAACAATTTTAATATTGTAATAAATTAAAATACATAAGCGTTGTCGTTAATAGCTTTGATTGAAATTGATTGAACAAACTTTTACGAAACTTACCAACTTTTAGATATATCTTTACAACAACACTGAGCAAAGACCCATATATTTCAAATAACACCCAGAAATTTAAGTTAAGTCAAGTTAAACAAATTGACAGTCCATCTTAGCTGCTTCACAATATCCTTCAATCAGACTTTGTTAAATTGGGCAATAACAAAATGTAATCATCAATCACATCACTAATTTGAACAGACTTGTCAGCAATACAGTTAGTTATTATCGTAGACAGATTTGTTTCTCTGTCTACGGTTATTATGTACTCTGTGCACTCAGTAGTCCACATGTATTTATGTCAAACGTTATTTGTCAAATGTCAATGTTGATAATTGATATTGAAATTCCTAAATCTTATTTCGTTGAGGTTATAATCGATATGTTACACATGTGTTTTTAAATATTTTTAAGAAAATGGTGCGACATAATAATCAATTACCTAACAATCTTACGCAACTACAGAATTTGATAAAAAGAGATCCTGATTCTTACAAAGATGAATTTCGACAACAACTTGCACACTTTGAAACAACACTTGAAATATTTAACTTGAATCCAACTCAATATAACAAAAAATTAGATGAACAAGCTATGTTTTTAGCGCAAGTGACGCAGTGTTATCAAGCTGAGATGAAAACTTTTCCTCAAAAAATCGTAGACATCTTAAAAACGCATAATACAGTAATGCATAGTGACATGAGATTATCATTGTGCAAATGCTTGATATTGATCAGAAATAAGAATTTTATTTCAGCTTTTGATTTGCTAGAATTGTTTTTTTCATTAATTAAATGTCAAGACAAACATTTAAGAGAATACCTAAAGACTCATATAATAACTGACATCAAGAATATGAATATGAAACATAAAGATATGAAGTTAAATTCAACTCTTCAAAATTTTATATTTTCAATGTTACGTGAATCTAATGCGAAAATGGCAAAACTAGCTATTGATATATTGATAGAACTTTACCATAAGAATATCTGGAATGACCATAAAACTGTAAATATTATTGCCGATGTAGGATGTTTCACTAAAGTCACTAAGGTAATGGTTGCTTCCTTAAAATTTTTCTTGAGCCGAGAGGAAGAAGAAAAACCTGAATCGGATAGTGATGATGAAGTGGATCCTCGAGATACAATGATTGCGAACAAGTTTAACAAGAAAACAAGGAAAAGAGATAAAATGGTAGATAAGGTTAAGAAAATAGCTAAGAAAATAAAAAAAAGAAAAGAAAAGGCACCAATATTTAATTTCTCTGCCCTCCACCTTATCAACAATCCACAGGGTTTTGCTGAAAAATTATTTAAGCAAATAGAGTCTTCCAATGAGAGGTTTGAAGTTAAACTAATGACTTTAGATGTGATATCGAGGTTAATTGGCTTGCACAATCTTTTTTTGTTCAATTACTATCCGTTTATTGCAAGATTATTAATGCCACATCAAAGAGAAGTTACCCGAATTTTACAATTTGCAGCTCAATCTGCACATGAATTAGTTCCACCAGAGGTAATTGAACCCATTATGAAAGCAATTGCTAATAACTTTATTACAGAAAGAAATTCGACTGATGTAATGGCAGTTGGATTGAATGCTGTCAGAGAAATTTGTGCTCGTTGTCCCTTAGCTATTGGAGAAGATCTTTTAAGGGATCTGGTTCAATATAAGACTTATAAAGAAAAATCTGTTATGATGGCTGCTAGATCTCTAATTCAATTATATAGGCAATCTATGCCTAACCTTTTACACAAAAGAGATAGAGGTAGACCATCAGAGGCTTCAATAGAACTGAAAACAAAAAAATATGGAGAGGTAGAAATAAAAGATTATATACCGGGATCTGAAGTCTTATTAGAGAAAGAAGAAATAAAAGAAAAGAAAGGTAAAAAGAAGACTAAAAATAAAACAGAAGACTCTGATGATGATTGGATTGATGTTGCATCCTCAGATTCGGAAATAAATATAACAACAGATAGTGAAGATGAAAATTCTGAAGATGAAGAAATAGAAGAAGAAGAAGAAAGTGATGAAGAGGATAATGAAGCTGAAGATGAAAAAAAACAGAATGAACCTGACAACAAAAAAGAAAATGAGAGTATAATTACAAATGAAAGTATTACATCCAGAAAAACCTTGAAAGCAAAAAAGAGTTCTTCTAAACCAAACTTAGAAGATAAAATAAAAGTTGCCAGAGAAGTTGCCATGGACAAAATATTCACTGACGAAGATTTTAAAAGAATTGAGACAGCCCAGCTTAAAAAATGTGTCAGTGGTGTTAAGCGTAACCGAAGCATTGTGGAAGAAGAAGATGAATCAACAGAGTTAGTTCAACTTTCTGCAATTGAAAATATACACAAAAAAAGAAAGCATGATAAAAACGCAAGGCTAGAATCAGTTTTAAAAGGAAGAGAAGAGAGAGAAAAATATGGTTATAGAGACCGCAGAAAGAATGCAAACTGCTCAAAAACTAACAGAGAAAAGAAGAAGACAAAATCTTATCAAATGGTCAAACACAAGGCAAGAGGAAAAATTAAGAGATCATTTAAAGAAAAACAAATAGCATTCAGGAATTATTTAATCAAACAAAAAAAAATGCGTTAAGAAAATAAAAAAATATTTTTTATTTAATTATCTTTATATTTAAAAAAATGTAAAATTCAAAAAGTTCATAAAATAAAAGTAGCAATGTGTTCCGTTGCATGTCATATTGCCAAAATTTTGTTCTTTCTTTTATTAGCTGTAGTTTCTTTACTAATATTTCGTATAATTAGTATATTTTGTAAGCATATTTGTTTCTACATTTCACATACATCTAATATGAGTATTTTTAAACACTAAATATAAGATTAATTTATCATAATATTCCGTAATAAGAAATGCCTAAAAATTACTTAATACTTTTGAACCAAGTTAACAGATTTTTTATAGTTAATTTTTACTAACTAAAGCGTCTGAAATTAAAGTTTTTAAATACTTCATTTGCATAAAATATTAGATAGTTTTCATTATTTTATATATGTGTAAATATACCATATTTTAATCGATTATAATTCGATATGTTTCGTACAGTGCTATATACTTGTCTTTAATTCATCGAAAGACAGGTAAATATGAAATTACCGAAAACTAGGTTGCATGCAAGATCTGCCTTTTCCAAGAGGAAGAATCATTCATTTTAAAAAATATACATGTCAATTGTCAAATTGGTTATGACATTGTGTCAGATGCCATTGTATCAAATGACTAAGTGATCGTAATTATTTTGCAACAAACAATTATTTGTATCTACAAATAAAATCTTATTAAATTTCGTCCGAAATGTTAAAACCAAAAGCATTAACTCAAGTACTGAGCCAGGCAAATACGGGGGGCGTCGAAAATACATTGTAAATATTATACTTTTTATTTCAATACGAATTCTAACAATATAAAAATGTGTGATTGTGATCAACTTTCAGATTATTAAATCATCAGGGTGCATTATTAGCCTATTCTGGATACAATGATAAAGATGCAAGAGTTACCGCTGCTATTGCTAGTAATGTTTGGTCTGCGTATGAAAAACATGGTAGAAATGTCTTCAAAGAAGACAAGTTACATTTGATTTTAGTTGATTGTTTAAATGGTAAAATAGCAGTTACTCAAGTTGCAAACCTGCTTTTATGTCTATATGCCAAAGAATCTGTAGGTTTTGGTATTTTAAAAGAGAAAATAAATGCAATTGCTCAGTATTTGGAAGGACCCTTAAAGCAAGTTGCTAGTTCACAATAATAAAATGTTATATATTCTTCTGTTTTTCTATACTGAAAAAGAAACATTTTTAAGCAAATTTAAATAAGACCTTGAAAATTGTATTTAAAACTATAATAACATGTAATGTATGTATAGGGCTTTGCAAATATAACCATTAATTTTTAGTCTTGTATAATGTATTGATACTAAGTGTAAAATATTCTTAATTAAATTATATTGAAACTAAGATTTTCTCCTCCTAATCCTCATAAATTAACTGCAGAAAAGAAAATGTTTTAAAAATGTTAATTATTATTTGTTACAATTGTTCATTACTTGTAGATATACATTTAGGTTTTTATAATATCATTTATATTAAAGTACATTTTTATAATATCATTTATATTAACTTAAATCCCCTGCTGTGTGATATGCCACACAGTAGGGAATTTAAGTTTGTCGATTTGTCCTACATCTTTACTAAAGTAGCAACATTCTTGATGTATGCCTTTTTTCCTGATGTTTCATATTCATTATTAACAAAATAATATTTCTAATCCCAACACAAAAAGAGGGGTATCATAAGTTGATTATGTATATTTCTGGCTTTGTAGCTCTTAAACAGATGAATCACTTTTAATTTAGAATGTTCTTAGTTTTCATTAAAGAAAACCAGTAAATTCCATCAACCATTTTTGTTTTTTTTTTAACGCTGGAAAAACGCCTTACGCGTTTCCCCCACGGGAACAGTAGGAGGTATGTGGGGCTCCTTCTACCCGCGTCCGCTCCACGGCCTCCTTCTGTGACATCACACTATTACAGAAGGAGACCATCTCCGACCAGCACCCTCGCTTCCGAGCATCGCGTTGATGATGCTCGGCAAGGAGAGGTCTCCGCCGACAACCGCCGCCAGGGAATGCCTCTGGGGCCCTCAGGCGGCACACTCCGTCAGACTGCGATGCGCCGTGTCGAAAGGCGCACCGCACTCGTGGCAGGAGGGTAACACCTCCCGCCGCGCTATCTCGTGCTTACCGAAGCAGCCGTGTCTGGTAAATTCCATCAACCAGCCCAAGCTGGTAGTAAACACAAAATGTCACCTGCAGCCCCTCAAGTAAATCTCGCTGTTACAAGTGAAATATAAATTGGCTTTACGTGTCGGTAGGGCTTTGTGCTCGACTGCGTAGATATCACTCACTCATCAAATATTCTACAGCCAAACAGCAATATTTAGCATTATGTTCCGGTTTGAAGGGTGAGTGAGCTAGTAACATGACGTCTTAATATCCAAGTTAGAGGTAGTTCTTACGGTGCAAATGTATATAGGCCACTGTGGTGACCACTTATCATCAGGTAATTTTATAAAAGTAATAAAAATATAGTCTAGGTGAGAATCATATTCACGATATTAATTTTTGCTAGCGATAGGATTCTATTCGACACATTGTGCAATACACATTATACTTACATTTTTAATGACTTATTTTATTCTGATTTAATTTGACTAAAATATTACTGTTTAAAAAGAATATGTGTCTTTGTTTATTTATTAATGATCCGATTATATAGTCTATACTTGCGTGAAAGTTTCATAGGCACCGACATAGTGTCGTCTGGCAACAAGTGGCGCGCTAGCCGCATCGAATAATTTATAGTTAACAAAGAGTTGTTATATTTGACTCGAAGTACAAATGTTAAATTGTTGATCGGACTTTTTTTATTTATTTTTTTCTTTATTAGTAACAAATTATGAAATTGTATAAAAAATTGTAAGTGTATTGTTATTGTAATTCCATTATTAATACTAAAATATCTCTCATCAGACATCTCTCACCTTGATTTTACAATTTGTGGTAAATAAACTAACTTGGTAATTACAATTGTAAATCCACTATTATTGTAGTTACTTACGTCCAACTAGTTCTTCATAGAAATGGTGCCGCATTAGTTATATCCATCCATACGCCTGGGGCGACCAATTATCATCGCCTATTTACTTTTAGATATTTTTTTCCTAATGTTAAGGATTATAATAAAGCAACATGGTTTTACTTTTGAATAGGTGGTCATTTTTTTTCTTATAATATGTTAGTCTCATTTAAATTGACCTTAGCTTGTAGAGTATTACAAAATATTATCCATTTTTTTTCTTGCAGTAAAGGGTTAAAAATAAAGACCTTTAAAATAAACGAAATTAAACAAATATAGGATTATATTCAGAGAAACATTCAAAATCCAACATAACAAACTTTGGAATAATGTCCAATAGTTTGTGTACAAGCTGTGTAATCGCCTTACATGGGGTTCTAGATGGATAATAATCAGTAATCAACTAAGTCTATAATCCCATTTGTTCTAATTTATTAGGTTCGGCACGTAATCTAAACCACTATGATTCTATGTTTGTCTCAAAATACCTCAAAACCTTGTTAATAAATTAGCGCAACCGACACACATTGTTAAAATAAAAATGAAGCATTTTTGTAACGACGCAGAATATCAATAGAATTCGTATCACACAAACCATCTCTTACATAATGTGAAATAAGTTACTTTAAGTTGTAAAAGAAAATTAAAAAAGGGTATAAATTAATTGGTATCATCGCAAAACACTAAAAACGTCTTAAAATGTCTAAGGCATCTTTACGAAAACTTACTGTATTTTTCTTAATTTATTACATCATATATATACATAATTTCGACATAATCATTTATTGATAACGTAACATTTCTGGTCAAGTAAAAAAATTAAATAGTAACATACAAGTTCCGATGATAGGGCTTTTAGCCAGAATTAACAATATGGGCTAATGTTACATCTATTATGTGCATGAATATGTACATTCAAAGACAACACCGCCAACTTATTATCTATTCCGTTTTGTTATTAATTGATGTCTCCTTGAATGTACATGATTTGGTGATTCGGCAACAATTTATAAACATTTTTAGATTACATTATTATATAGACTTCAAATTTGATAAAAAGCCTAAATCTACACATGATTTTAATTTCTAAGCGGTAAGTTCCGCTATTTACAAGCTTTCCTAAAATACCGTTTGTTGATACAAATTTGAATCAGTGAGTTAATTAGTATGTTACTCATAACTCAATAACTTAAAAGGAAAGGTGATGTATTAGAAATTTATGAAATGGTATAACAAATAAAACTGTTAAAAATAATTTGATAAAAAGTACTTATAATCATTACATACATATTTATTATTAAATTATTTATGATTTATGAAAGAAAGAGAAAACTAAGATTGTAAAATTATTCAAGTACAGAATTGAAAGAAGCTACAGAGAGATTATAATAAGATTGATAGTAGTATTATTTTATTGAATTGTGTCACTATGACAGATTTAGAAATTATTTATTTTTCAAATGTGGCTTATGCGTTATCTTTAAAATTCCGTTCAATCATATATATATCATTCCATTTTTTATTCGTTAGGATTCCCATACAAAGCGTAACACAGTCACATTAAAATTTTTATATAAAAATCTATTGAACCACGTCACGTAATCTTATTAGTCTAAGTAATAATATTTTATATTTATTAAAAATGTTAAACTTTGCCGAACACCAATTGTTAAAATAGCGGCATTTGCAATGAAACAGTTGGCACAGCCAGCAGGCAGCTTACTATGTTATATAAGTAAAACCAGCCAGTTGCACACTAAATTTATATAAAAATTTAATAATCAGGACTAACTAAACATTGAGAATTCCAACAAACACTTTCAACACTGGATATGCTCAGAAATTATAATAAATTATGAAATATAACACACTCCCATTTTTTGTTTACAAGCAATCTTTTTATTTTCATAAACGGTCATTGTAAATACCATAGTTGAAAATGCTTTGCATAATGCAATGTATGTGAATAAAATAAATATAATAACTAGTACTAAGCTTTAATAGTTTTGCTAGCAGGACTATTGCGTGACCATATTATTATCATTACTATAAAATGGTTTGAACCATATAATATGTAGAAAGCTGTAAAAGAAGTCAAACATTGGTGTTATGATGTAGATAGGTATATAAGGCTATTCATTTTAATTATCCACCCATTAGTAAAATACACTTTTATATACTTTTTGCCCATATGATAAATACATTATATCTTCTATTTTTAATAAATATAATATTAGCTCTGTCACTTGTAACCCCGCAACTTGTATCATATTAAATTATGTATAAATTATATTTTTCGTAAACAAAACGGCTCTTCCGTATAAAAATATAATATATGTTCACAATTCCCACTGGACTGTGAGATTTATGCATTTAGGCTAATATTTTACTATTGCATATTTAAATTATGAACGAAAATTAATACTTTGCCTACAACCTTCATATTTTTTAATGAATTTTATTACACAAAATGTGAAATGCATGTTTAAAAATATTGTTTTGTCCCAAGTCCAGTGTTTGATGGCAACAAATTAGACCAGAGCTCGTACCGCGGCAAGTAGCAAATCTTAGAGCGTAATACTATAAATTGTATTTTACTGGGTGCGCGTGTATGGCTGGCGGGAATAAGGCTCAGTTGTATATCTTGATGGCCTTTTCGAGGTAGTTGACGCGCGAGCGCTTCGGTGTCTTGTTGATATGCTCGAGGCCGAGCCACGGCCGCCCCGTCGCGTCTGGAAGGGATAGATCTTTATTAAATTATAGCGCGAGTTCCAATATCAAGGAAATTACTGGGAAATTACTGAATTTCATTTATTATTACATATTTTTTCTTCTTGAATTTTGTAGGATTTTGTTTAAAAACAATACTCACTTGCATTGCTGTTTGGTCTGAAATCGAATATGTTAATCGTCGCTGCTTCGCTTATATAGTTAGGTCTGCCATTTGTTACTATTGCGAAATTGTACTGAAAAAATAAAACATAATTTATCGAGTTAGAGTTTTGCTTATAATTAATTAAAATATAAATAGACAACGCAACAATCCTAACCTTTTCCCACTCCTTATCTGGTATATCGAGCTTATTCTGGAGACGATCTTTGAGCGCTTGGAAAGGCTCGTGGTGCTTGACGCGGGTGTAGAATGGGATACCGAATGTCGCGTACACTTGCTTATGAAAGTGTGCGCAAGGCACTAATATCTCATCCTCCTGAAAAATAAATACTTTTTTTAAATATTTATGACTGGTAAATTCATTGGGACTTTTGCGAACTAAGATTTTGGTCCTTTGTGCCTGTAGTTATACTGACTCACCTAATGAACCTTTAAGAACCTTGGCTCACTTTTAAAAATTGTATAAAAAGGAAAATTAGGGTTTTCAAAGAAAATATTTTAAAACACTCAAATACAGTGCCTACCTGTAGATTGACCTCATCGCGCGGAATTTCTTCTATTCTGTACAATCTGGGCGGTGATATGGTCACCTGGTCCAACGTCAACTCCGGGTCGGGACCGGGTAATACTTTGTGACATGAAACTTCCACAATTCGTAATCTGGAATTATTTTAATACTTTAAATGAACATGAGCCTACATTTCCGTCTTTTTAGAAAAATCCTACTGAGTTTATATTAACCAATTAAAACAATATATTTAAGTAGATAGTATAGTGGTCAGTCGGATCACTTAATGGTACGCGGTCACCACAGTCCATAGACATTGATGTTATATATAATCAAACCAGAAAAATGGTTTTCCTTGCACCAGTAATTACACAGGCTTACTTACCTTTTATATTGATGCATTATCAGATACATTTGGTACCAGTTTAATTTTACAATATATTCCATTTTTCATGATTAAAAAGTACTCTGCAAAATTATATATAAAATAAAATACCTTCCAGAACCCTCTGGAGACATTTCTACAACTTTAGCTGCCTCTTCTAAAATGTCTGCTACTTTTCCACCTTTGTTAGGATATAAAATTAATTCTTTATCTTCTTTGTAATTTGGACCAACCTAAAATTTAAAAAAAAATATTTACCATACACATTTAAATTAAAAAATTCCATTTACTCAATCAAAGCATTGAAATTGCAATGAAGCTCCAAAATGATATAATCTCTTTTTTTTTTAAATATATTTTACTGTTATAAAACAATTTCGAATGCAGTAATATTCATTATTTATATAAAATGTCAAATAATAACTTACCCATAAACATTTAAACTGTTTCTTGTTGTCTAATTCATTAACTTTAATAGATAAAATCTGGTAAAATAATTTCTTAGGGCACTTTGGTTTACAGTACACTAGCAAATCCTTAAGTATTCCATCATAAGAGTATCTGAGAGGCAGTCCTGGAGTATCTTTGTAACTGCAACAAGTAAAGGCAAATAATTTTATTCACAATGCTGGTGTTCAAATTAATTAATAAAATAGTTAAAGACTCAAGTATTTACTTTTGACATTTAAAGAACTGTATTAAGAAGGGATCCACATTTAGACGTTGTCCAACTGCCCGCGCCATTTGGTCGTAACGCATTTGCATTGACAATTCCATTGTAAATCTGTAAATATTGTAAAACACGTTAATATTGCTCTTATATCGAAGATAGTTTTGTAAATAATATTTTTAAAATTAATTATTATGGGTTTCTTAAACGGACAAGGTCGGCACTACCTTGCGAAGTGCAATGAAATGAATAAACTAAATACATATTCCAAAGATCACCAAAACAGACAAATGCCCAAAAGTAGCGCACAGGAACGTGAACTTCGCTGGGTGCTACGCAGATAATTTAATGTGCAATATCGAGAGTAAGCGGGACCCACGCTGCTGGACTTTACTAGTTTAAAATTATAACATCAAAGTTTAATTTTCAAGACAGACAGTTATGTATAATGCAGACTGACCCGGGATCGTTGGGGACCGACTTGTCGACGAATTGAACCTCGACCTTGTAGAAGATGTACTTGAAGTAGTCCTGGCATGTGGGCAGCTCCAGCTCTTCGTGCCGATTATCGGCGCGTTCGAACACAATGATGTCGCCGTCCATCAGCTCGTCCAATACCTGGCCGCGTGCACACGACTCAACCCGAGCGACGGCCGCGAGGTGCGTACGACCACCGCGCGGGCACGCACGTGACCACGAGCTGTGTGCGACCACCGCTCGGGCACGCGTGTGACCGCGAGGTGCGTGCGACCGCCACTCGGGCACACTCGGGCACGTGACCGCGCCGGAGGGTCCGGCAGGGTCACGTGTTTAACATTTAGACGATACCAGAAAAGTATAAATAGAGAAAATGAAAATGCTTTTATCCTCTGACTGTACCAACAAACCAACAATCAAACTTGGATGCTATAAACTATGATCTTCTTTACTAAATTTCAAAATTACTAATAAGTATTCTTGATCATATGAAACCACCCAAATAACCAAAGTTGTTTCAAATTACATTGATTATTATTTTATTTCAATTATTATGGTATAAATGATTCAGACGATTAAGTCAAATTAGAACAGTATTTGTAACAAATTAGTTAATTTCTAAACAAACAAATTACACATTTTAGGAACAAGGCTTAAAGCTGTACAAAAATTACGCATTTGCATTTCTGTTTACACATAATGTAAAAATAAATGTATTGATTTTTATCAACAATACAATTTCATGTCTACCATACACCATAATAGTTGAAACAAAATGTTAATTTGAAATCAGTATTTTAACTAATGCTAAATATGAACTTGAGATAAGAGTTTTCAAATATTTACCATACCTCCAGCATCAGGTTTGGCATGCTAAAATAAATTAATTCTAACAACAATTAATACAAGCTAAGTGTTGCCATTTTAAATTAAAAATTATCAATGGAATTATAACCTTTAATTTATATGGCGATTTAAAACTCAAGATATTAATTTCAATAGTATTGTTACTACTTTTGTAAATTATTTATCAATGATGAAATAAGTACTGTTAAGTATTTACAACTGTTGCAGAAATATATATAAATGTATATTTTAACTAATATTCTTTTGTACAACAAAATTATATTAATATTATCAAGAAATCACTGAATCTAAATATATAAATATTATGTAATGAATAAATCCTTAAAACTAGTAAAGTTTGACAGAGTAAAACTGATAAATAATACCTTTTCGAGAGGATCATTGTAGTTATTAATCTTCTCTACGAAGTCTGGTTTGATTTCTTCATAGAGAACGAGAGGCGTGTCGGGTGGGAAGCCTATTAAAATTAAAAAATAAATGAAAAGTTGAGTACACAAAGACACATTGAATAAAATACGATGTGAACTTGTAAAAACTTATTTTTAACATTTAGAATAATTAAATATCATTAAATAATAAATTGCTTATCGATATTTATAAAATTTTCGTCTTAAATCATTAAACAACTAATGTTGTGACTTGTTATTACAAAACATTTTATTATTTTAATATTAGAAAATATTATTTATTATATATTCACCAGCACGTTTATTGAGTATTGGTATGAGGTCAGCCGGCTTGCTCGCTATGGGTAGGTAGTGGTGACCGCAGTAATGTATACGCTTTTGCTTAGGATCGTAGAACTTGAAGAAGAGGACCACGTCGTTCTCTTTATCGAAGGGCGGGAGAGCACTGAAGCCAGAGTCAGGGGGTAACATTTCCAAGAAAATGTTCCATGGATTCATATTTTCGGATATATCTGCTATTGACTTGCTTTGGTCATTGACTAGGTCAAGACATGTTGGTCTACAAGTCTGAAAGTTAATTAACATTACATATATTAAGAAAAGATTAATTTAAATTTATTTAAAATAACATAAAGTACTGAGTTTAAAGTTACACATTTGTAAGTCTCAGCAAAATTATTTTTCATCCATACATAAAATTTATTATTAATATTAAAAATTACCTGGTTAGAACGAGCACTAAATGGCCAGGGACGTAAATGTTTCAGTGGATAACGGAAGTTTTCGGCTAACGTCTCCATAAGTTCGGCGACGGTGGCCTGTTTCCGTACTCTGAACACGCGGTAATGCGCACGTTCGGGATCGTAGAGGTCGTTGCCCTGGTGGCCGTCGAAAGCCTCTTCGAGTACGACGTTCACGTTCATGTAAAGATGTGCCTCGTTGCGCTCCTTGCGACGTATCTAAGGAGTTTAAATTATATTTAATTAAGCATTTCCTGAGATTAAAAGTGCAATTTTATTTCTATTACTTAGTATCTAGTTACATACAGTTTCAATCCTTTTTTCCTCTGCAAGTCGTTCACTGAGTTCTGTCGGTATATCAGCTTGGGTTACTTCTTGTAGAACAGTCTTTAACTGAGAATCTCTGGAATAATAAAATAAAATTGAATATCTCCATTTGTAATACATTTTTAGAATTAAAAGATGCATTAAAAACAGGGTGCACCTTAACTTTAGATATATTAAGTATGAAAATAAAAAAACATCAAAAACAAATTAATGCAAAGCATATACAGGTTGATCTTATGTTTGTGTAAGCTACCATTAAAATTTTTATTTACCATGAAAACTTTTAGATAAAGGTAGAAGTTAAAACAAACTTATTAGATGATAATATCTAATCCTTTGTTTAAGTTTTAATAGTTAATTTTCTGTGACAAAGATTAGTAAAATCATTGCATGCTTTATTTCAATGTATATACTATTTAATGGAATATTGTTTGTGAGTAATAGTTTATTCAAAGCAAATTAATAAAATAATTCTCTACTAAAATCTGTTCTGTGTTTTACATACATTATTTAATAATTAGTAATGAAATTACAATACAGATAAACACCATAGAACCAGCTTAAAAATATTTTTATAAGCAAAATAGTTAATAATTATCACATTGGTATTTTATTTTAAAACGCCATTTAGCAAATAATATATCCATAGATTTTATAATTTACAAATACTCTTTTCACTAATGTGCACAAATTGGGACAACATTACATATTACTTATAGGTAGCACAGTTCGTAGCTCACCTAATATAGACCAACATGTAAGCATTGGTGCAGTGTCGGACGGTAAGAGCCATGTCCTCGTCGTGGCCGCCGTAGTTGTACTCGATGGCCTCCTGCTTCGTGCAGCGCGACACTACGTCGTCGTCGAACTTGCACCACTGTAACGCAACAATTCCTGTTCTTAATGTTTTCATGACGTGTATTCTGTTTTATTATCAACGATTAGTCTTTCGTTTTGTTTATAAAATAATTTACTATTAACGTACGTGGTCTAATATTGACCGGTATCCAACCTAGATCCTACTAATCAAAGATATTAAGATGAGACCATAGACAATTTACTACTTTTTAAAGATTTGACATATTCCTAGCATATATATTCATTACGCTTTTACGCCGTATTCGTACGTATATATAGCACTTGGAGGCGGATAAACTATATGCAGACTGTAATATCTTCATTTATATGTAAAAAGAGCATATGGTTCGCAAAAATCTCGAAAATACGACCATTTTAATTTTTTTTTTTTATAAAATAAGGGAAATAACATTTTAGTTATGTATGAGTATTTATAGTTTTTAGTAAACGAGAATACCAAAATTTTTCAATATTATGATTGCTTATATACACATGTTAATATTTATTGTATAGAAAGCGAGTCGGTGTTTTACAAAATATATCCCAAAGATATTTCGTAAATTATTCAGATTTTCATAGTGGGTGGACCTTACCTTCCCGTCTCCCTTGGGGTTGATGAACACAACGTAGTGCCCGCCGTGGTTGTCGCCCGAGTGTACGAGCACGGCGTGCAGCGTGTAGTCAGCCGGCGTCTCCGGCTTCTCTTGCAGGTATGCGTCCAGGTTGATGTGCTCGTAGAATTCGAACCTGGAGATATATGGTTTATATTTCTACACTCATTTTAACACATTCATTATGTAAAATGCTTTTTTAATCCATGGATATCCAATATTTGTTTACAATATTGTTGGACTTGATGACGTTAATGTATGATGTTAAAATATTTAAAAAAAACCTACTGTATGCGATATTTAGTGCCCTAGTAACAAAGTTGTATACTAATTACGTTGTATCCATGTGTTATGTAATTTTTTAAATCTTTTTGGTGTACAATAAAGTATTTTCTAGCTATCTACCATGCTTTGTTAAATATTACTCAAGTTATTATTTGTGTCCTAGTCTATTAGTCATCAAAAAATCGTTTAAAATTTAATAATTATTATTTAGTAAATGAAACTAATAGTTGAAAAGGTTATAGATTAGCTCGGTATGGGCATGTGATGAGGAGGGATGAAAGGCATGTTACCAAAAGGGTGATGAGTATGAATGTTGATGGATATGTTGATGGACGGGGGAGGCCAAAGAAAATGTTGGATGGATTGCTAAGAAAGGATATGGGTATAATTGGTGTAAGTATTGAGATGACGAGTGACAGAGGGAAGTGGAAGGAAAAAACATGTTGTACCGATCCCACGTAGTGGGATAAGGGCAGAAAGAAGAAGAAGAAGAAGATTTAGTAAATGTAACTAGAAATAGGTCAAGGTAGGACCAATGGCATAAGGTGATTTTCGAGGCAAAATTCTAAACTCTTCTGAAATTTCATACAAAAATTCAATTATTTTCAAAACCGGAACTACAATAAGCTTTATGACCTCTGTTCAAAAAGGCAACTTAAACGAGTTAAGTCACCAGGTGTAATCAATTCAAACATACCTATCATTAAATTTGACGGAACTGTCAGTGATGGGGTCGTACTGGAAGCGCATGAGGTGCAGGTGTAGCACGGGGGGGAACGACGCGAATATGACTCCCTTCTCCGCTTCTTGCAAGCCATGCTCGCCAGCGTCGTATTTGTTCTCGCCGTCCAACGTCTCCGTGCTTATATAGTCTTTGAACGATTCGTCGACTGGTGAGGTAAAATTACATGTATTGCTCGTGCAGACAGAGAGTGTCACAACAAAGCACACTCTTTGTTTTGAGCTACAACTCCTCGGAGTTGTAAGTTTCTTAAATGATTAATAAATACAGAAGTACAGAATAGCTAAAGACAAAAATGACCATTTTTCAAAATATATTAATGCCTTCCCTTCAGCCGATATATTTACCCGATCACTAACATTTAGTGATCGGAAAATGAATTAATAGGAAAATGGTTCATGAATAAGAGCTATATAGCTTCATAGGTAATGAAGACCAACATTAATCTTCGATCACTTATAAAAACTAGATACACAATCGGCTTCAAAAAACGTCCTCACCGAATGAGCACCCATTTGAACATTTGGGTGCTCTTTTAACTTAGTACCGTTCGGACGCGCCGACAGTAAACACGCCTCAGTGCTCGTTCAAAATTGCAAAAATCATTCGTCTAGGACGCTGAAAAAGGATGGAGTGTCATATTTTCGGTAAGTATTAATATTACCATTATATAATTGTTATTACTGTATTGTAAAAACTGGTATTTCTTTAGGAAAACATTTTTAAAAACTAAATCGTAATAAACACCACGTGATATAAAGCATGACAATTATAAAGACTCTTGATAAACGTGTTATTCATACTATCGCGTACCCACTTAAATTGTTCGGGTTACATGGGTTGTGTCAACAACAATGGAACATAGTTGGTGGAGACGCTGGTGTTAGTTTTTGTTTTTTTGTTTTTATGAAAAATATGATTATGCATTCTATTGTTAAATTAACTTCTTTACTGTGTCTATAACTATAGTAGTAAAATATTATTGATTTAAATTTTAACTGACTAAGTAGAAGAAGGTTCTCAATTTGAATCGATTTTTATTTTATGTATGTATACCGATTATTCCGTGATTAATGGACAGTTTTGAATCATTCAAATTTATTTGGTACGCCATTTAATAAAAACTATGAAGTGCGACGCATGTATAAATAGTTTATTAGCTAAAGATAGACTTTTTTTTCATAAACTATAGATGTGAAAAACTTAGGTGGACTGTTTTATTCATCCCTAGATGTATTTCTTGCTTGCAAAAAAAACAGAATTTGCAATAAGGCAGAATACATGTTCTAAAACGAATTCAGTTTCTCAAATTTGCACCAAGGTATTGTCGTCTTTTTTAGGAGTCGACATTTTTTCAACTAAGTGTCATGATAATAATCATAGGACTATTAAAATAAAATATATTATTGAACGATACCTTAAAGTAAGATTCCATTATATAGCAAAAAAAGAAACAGAAAAAAATAAAAATCCATCAAAAAGAAGATTGTATAATAAACTTAATTTATTTCAAGGTAATTGAAAAAAATATTTCGTTGCACGTAAAAGCGTTTCGATGTGTTTATGTTTGATATAAACTTAATACTAGTAATTTAATTTAAAATAATATATAAATGTATTATATAGAAATAAAAATAAATAATCATTCCAAGCTTCCGTCTTAATAAAGTTAATCAATCGTTTTTATTAATGTCCTTCCCTATACAAAAACATATTACCTACATTCAAGTAATTATTTTCACCTTTGACTTAATTACAAAAAAAAATCCATTTCAAATTTAAGTATGAAAATAAATATATTGTACAGTTCGTCTCCATTCATGCCTTGTGCTAGCGGCGAGCCTACCTCGTAAAATTTTATTACTATTATTATATTGCTTTTGTTATCGTTTTTAAATTCTACTTTAAGTTAACAACGTAAGGTTGAATTTGTAATGTATGTGTAGACCAGCTATTGTCGATCTAAATATCTAAATATGAGTATGAGTTGTGAATACAACTTTAAACGATTATCTTAAGATTGAATTTGCATTAATGTGGTTTTGTTTCAACTACAACTACATAAACACATTAAGGGACAGTTTTAAAATGATTTTTGTGAGGGAGTGTGTATCTAGTTCCTATAAGTGATCGAAGACATTAATAATTCAAATATAAGAAATAGTAAAATAATATAAATACAGAATTTTCATACTCACTGTTCTTCTTTCCCTTTATATTAAGTTGTATATCATAGAACGTTTCGACTCTCGTACTAGACACATTGACATTTTTGCATTTGATGTATGAAGTCATTTTACCTTCAAACAGACGCGGCACGGTGCCTTCAACACACGTACCTTTCATCTTACTCTCAAGTTTATCTAAAAGAACCTGATAAATAATCGACATAACCATTATTACTTTGTGCATGTTAATTTTCGACTAAAATTAAATATTAATTGTTTTTTAAAATTTACCCTCAAAAATTCTTGGACATCATGTTGCATAAACGAATCCAGGGTCTCCCATCCAAAACTCTTTGTAAGTTTCTTTGTGCCAACGGGTTTATCAGAGAACTGTAACTCGTAGAATACTCTCTGCAGAGCCAATGCGACAGATCTAAATAATACAAAATATATATAGATTATATTTGTTACAGTATAATCTATTAATAGTTAAGATATAAAATAAAAAATACATGCTATAGCTGCAGTCTTCACCTAAGGATAACTGGCAACAATTATATTATCCAGAATGTATAACAGTTGGTGCATATTGCAATCAGTTGCATAAACAGAATTGCCAAACATTCTAGTGCATAGTATTTACATAAAATTTAGATGATATGAGTAACTTCTGAAAAAATCCATCATTGACCACTAGATGAGCAGAAGCTCCTTTAGTTTGCTAATCTCCATTAAGAATAATGGAGATTAGCAAACTGCACATGAGATACTATACTGCACAAACACAGGTGTACTCTTGATTTCTTCACTCTTTATGAAATGGTATGGCAGTCCCATACGATAGAATTTTAGGCGTCTTCTGAGGCATGAGAGTGTAAACCTGCTAACTTCCAAACTTAAGGTTGCTACTATATTTTTTTAAAGATAAACATTAATAATCTATTGACCCAACTCAGAATTTTTACATAAATCCTAATAAACTAACCACTGTTATCTTTTTTTTATATAAATGCACTTTATATACCTGGTACTGTCATCTGATTCTGTGGGCATTTTGTAGACAGCCTTTCTCAACTGGTTTGTAAAGTACAGGGTTTGTAACAAGGAATTCATATAACAAGTTGCACCTTGGTTTTTCAAACCTGAAATATAAAATTTAATATAAATTACCTTCCATTTATTAAGTATTTTTATTCTATATGATAAAAATTGAATATTTCTTCATTTCATTTCTATAAATTTGCTTCTTCATAATACATGGCTTGATTAGCATCAATTCAACATTATATGTATAACTTAAGTAAATATTAAACTTGTATCTACTTTCAGGTTTAACTATGACATCACCACTTTTTTATAAACTAATAATAAAACTTTAATGCCAAAGGGCCTTTGTTAGCCCACTGGTGTACCTGTTAATATAATATTAGAATAATTATAATACTTGGTAGTTGCCTTCAAATACAGCAATATATTGCAAAACTGCATTTCGGTTTGAAGGTTGAGTTAGCCAGTGTAATTACTACACACTACAGACCAAGGGCTATAATACATTAGTTCCAATTGTTTGTGATATGAACTAATTTCCTTCCTTTAAAAAAATGTATATTTCATTTATGTATATATATATGTACATATATATAATGAAATGTTCTATAAAAATTACATGATACCTACCAACATAACCCGTGTGCTTCTTGGAATCCCATGAGACTCCATGGGGTGCCTCCGCAGTGACATGAACTTCTAAAGTAACTGAATCATCTTTGACATAGCCTTTTTCAGGGTCTAACACATCACTCCAGGACATAAAGTGAGAGAAGCCCCAATCATTTTCCTTACTGTAAAATATGTAAATATTTATCATTTGTTTAAAATTTTCAACAATCATAAATAAATTAACTTTCTTACAAACCTATAAAACAAATGCTGAATTTTTCTATAAAATGGTTCTGCATCTGGTTTATGAGAGATGAGTCTAAGCTCAGCCATAGCATAGCAAGACCAGCTTGATGACTCACTTTCCCCATTACATTGTAGAAAGAAGCCCAGTGACTTCTGTGTTTGACGGTCAGGAGAGGGTGCTTGACGTGGCATAACCATGATCTTCCATGGTAGGTTGCGAACATAACATGGTGGAGATAGTACAGAGTCCTTAAGGTTTCTGAAATTAGGGACTGAGAATCGGAAAGTAGCTTCTGATCTTGCTTCATCATCCTCCATCTCAGCGTCTAAACACGCCAACTGTATATAAATAAAGAACATTTTTAAAATCATAAATAATCTTTAGTAGTTACTTTTTTGAATACCAAAAAGTTAATATAAAATATAAGCTTATCTTTACTTAAAAATAAGAGCAGGATTTTAAATTAAATAAGATTACGAAAATCTGTTCCAGATCACAGCAATTATAGTAATTAAAGTGATTTTCATTAAGCTAAATGGTAAACGATAAACTCACAGGCATGTCAGATGATGAAGTTTCTTGATTCTTCATAACATCAGTCATCTCTACACCTCCATTGGGTCCTTTCATTAAATCTTTTAACCAAATCTTATCTTCAGTAGCATCTACAGTTTCAACTGAAACAATTTTCCTCTCCATTCATTTATTGTTCTAATTCAATTTATTCTTAAAATATGGTATCTTGGTAATTGAAAAAAAATTAATTGGATTTTTTATATTTTTTTCAAATAGAATGGATTACTAGATAATGCATCTATTGTTTCAATGACAATAATTTTGAAATTTTCAGACAAATTGACAACTGCTGTCATTATCTCCTTTTTTAAAAGGCTGGCACTTTTTATCACTAAAATGATGAAGTTGTTAATGGTAAAATTAGTGTATAATTTAATATTTTACACATATTTTTACTTTAAATATGATAACTCTTAACACAAAAATGGAAACAACAATTTTCAAATATAATTATTGTAAATAAATACAGTCTGATTAAAAAATTTTCAATCACATATTATTCAAATAACATAAATAATTAAAATATATCTTACAAGATTCTAAATTACTATGGATTAACATCTTACTAATTTATTTCTTAATAACTTTACATAAAATGTTGTTCAGAAGATGCAATGCTGTTTCTTCTTTATCCAAATGTCTAATCAATTATAACATAAAGAGAAAGTATTTATTTATTAGGGAATCTCACAACTTATTATTTTAGTCTTACTAAAATATAATATGGTCCAATATTATATTATTATTACAAATGAAACTAATCATTAATATAAACAAAAAAATAGACATAAACATGTGACTAATGATACCATTTCATTATCAAGGTTTTATTATTATCTATAAAGTACTCAAGTATAATGTGATGTGTGTGAGTTCTTTAGAAAAATATATTACTTTATAATATTTGAGGGTATCTTCAATCTTTACGTCTTATGTTTGTTATTTTATATATAATAACAATAATATACATAATGAATGAATCCCTAGAAAAAATTAAAAATGGAAAATATGTTTTATTTCATTCAGAAAGTAATTGGCATTATTTATTTTTTGTAATTTGTTTATGGGAATTACAACTATTTAACAACTTCAGACAGAGGGCTAAAACATTGATGTCTTATGTGAAGAACACTCTTTATAGCAATGGTTGATGTAATACTATATATTAATGTTCTCAGTATTTATATTTGCTGAAGCATATATTAACTGGTTTCATGATGTCAAAACCAGTTATGATTACTGTAAGTTTTGTTTGTAAAATATATCAGTGGTATACTTATTGTAGACACCAGATATGCAGAAAAAGTTTGAACTAATATTTAATATTTTTAGTTATTGAATAATTTCAATATTATTTGTTTCACATTATTAATGATGTCAAATGTAGTTGGTATCACTGTGATTTTTCAAAGAAATTCAACATTTTCAATATATCTTGTCCATCTTATAAACAAGTAAATGGTAAAACAAAGCATTCTAAAATTAGAATTTAACAACTTGCACTTTTTGGACAAAGAAGCTCTTTAAACTTATTCTAAAACATATGACAGCCTTGCATCTTGCAGAATACTTATATAATTATTGTAACACTTTTAAAAGAAAAATTAAGCACAAAGAAATAAGATACATAATAAATCAAAATTGAGGTTAAGCACTTAAATATCAAAATGAGAAATTATGATATACACCTAATGAAACTAAATACTTGATGACACCATGTCATAACAAATAAGCCAATTAGGAAGAGTTTTATGTCAAAGAATATATCATACATTACCTATCATTAAAGTGTAGGAAGTATTTGAAGGATGGAAACAGTTAATATTGACTAACTATTCGATTTTCGTGAAATTCCATTTAACGCCTTACCTTCTTGTGTTTCCATCTCTTCGACTTGGTTCACATTAGGGTCGTGCTGCTGCCTGTCAGGTGCAGGCGTGTGATTCATGTTAGCCGGGCGCGCCACCGGGGACTGTCGCCCACAACTTTTTGAGATTTCCTAAATCAATTGCTCATTTAAGCAAATAATTACTTGCACGAATCAAATATCCATCTAGTGCACTTTACCTACCTTTAATGCTTGGGGATTACTCCCTTTGGGCTTACTAAATAATCGCTGAACGAATTTCAACGGACCTTTCTCATCGACTCGAACACCCTGCGCACTCGGGCTTTTATTTTTCTTAGAAGATAAGATGTTAATTTTCAAAGAGTGTTTACTAGCGGCGCGGCCGATGTCTGCGAATTTCAACACAAGAGCTCGACAGCAGTGAACGCTAATAGCACATTCCTAATCTTACAATCATTGCCAGAATTACGTTATCAACGTGATATTGCGGCGAAGTACAAAAACCTACTATCGTTTCCGACTTATTATATATTTTCGCAAAAATAAACAAAATGGTGGATGTCTAATTTAATTTCTGGCTTCGAATGTGTGGCCCGGTTTGATCGACGAATGCACCATTTTATCATTCTCTCACATTCACTGTAGTGATGACCACAAAAAGTTACGATTTTAGAAAACCGATTTATTATAGATAGAAAATATTATAGACTGCAACTAAATGTTAGTAAAACACTAAATAATCAACAATATATAAATGTGTTTAAAATATATTTGGTTTGATATTAATTATTTAATGATAAATTATGTGAAATGCATTAATTAAATTTATTTTTAGATAGTATCCTTAATTTGCATTATGTGTATTGATTTCTAGAACAATGAATACTTTTATTGTTACTTATTATTAAATTATAGCGTTAAAAATATTTATTGATGTAGGTAAGAAAATTACGTCATAAAAATAATCCAAAAAATTTCTTTTAAAAAAATGGTGACGACAAAATTATATAGGTATCAAAGAGTGTAAAATTAATACATTTCTGTTTACCTTATATTTTAGTGACAGATTTCTTAAGCCGCATTTACACATTCGCGCCTGTGACAAGACAAATATGTAAACGATTAGTTTGTCAATCGCCTTGTGTTTCACTTCACCGCTCGTGACGTTCGCGTCGGGTGCATTTTTTGGACTCTAGTCAAAAGCGTAGTGACTAGTGAGGAAACTACTGTTTACACATGCGCTTTCTCGTTAATTTCGTAGTGAATAACCAATCAAGCAACGTAACAAAATGGACTGGGCAAAAATTAAACTTGATGTTGATGTTTTTAGAATTATTTGGAATCCAAAGCATGCCCATAATACTGATATACGTAACCTATTTTACTTCTGCATAATGTAGTTTTCTAACGCTGAAAGTTATATTTAAATCGGTAAAATGATACAAGATATAGCAATAATGATAATAATTGTTGTCTTCCACCATCGTCGGCGACATCATTTCCTTTCAATATTATTTGTAGCATCGGTAAATAATTATTATAATGACTTTGCCAATGAAATGCTAAAGCCACTAAGGATGTGGTCCATTTTTTTAAGTTAAAATAGAAATTAATACACGCGAATGTGTAAGCGGTCACTCGAGTCAGCAATCAGCATAAAGCCACATGATCTGTCGTCATACATTGTCGGGTAGTGAGACGAATCATGATGTGTAAATGCATATTAGAATTTTTGACGATTTTTTAAAACGAGTGAACATTTTTACTATTATTCTGATGTAATAAATACTTATTATATTAAAACAATTAAATGAATTTATTTCATTCCCATGTTCTGACTTTTTTAATATGTCTGTATACAGTAACAGCCTGTTAATGTCCCACTGCTGGGCTAAGGCCTCCTCTCCCTTTTGAGGCGGTTTGGAGCTTATTCCACGCTGCTCCAATGCGGGTTGGTAGAATATTGTTGTCTGAATATTGATGTATTATTTTCCTGGCAATTTATTTATTATTAAGGACAATTTAATTATTGATTTAATTGACATTTCATTCGACCATTATGCAAAAGAACACCTGTTTTTTGAATTGATAATATTTTTTTCATAGATCATCATATATGTGAAGTTTAAATAATAGGGAGACCTATAACCCTGTCCTCTAATAGATAAAAGGTTATGGTAACATTTAGTATAAAAAATTGCATGTAAAGCGTTTCATTTTCGCGAAAAGTGTGTTCTAAAGATTGTGCTTATTTACTACTATCACTTATCATACTTAAAAGTATTAACAATAATTCTATTATTATAATGATTATTGACTATTACATTTTTATAAAAACACTTAAATTAATATTTAATAGTCAATAAACATTTTAATTTCTTAAAATTGAAATGTACATGGTAAATGTCGCGCAGCCGTTTATTTAAGTAGACTTTGTTTTTGTACATAGATTTTCATATGTGCAACAAATTGTGATAGTATGATATCAGTTTTGTTATCAGTCGGGCGATGTCACAATTCTTATTTTGGCTATATTGAGCTACCGCTTATTTTGCGAAGCAGAGTGTAAGCAGCCTAAGTCACTAAAAATTGTTAAATTTTATGTCATAATATCATTTGCTCAGCGTAGATATAAAGTATGAAACAGTATACATGTTTCCAGTATATATGTATTATCTATGGTATGAAAGAAATAAAGTGACATTTGTCAAATTCAAATGTTTTTATTATATTTGTTATTTTGTAGATGAAAATTGTAGGGAATCGGGAATCCATTAAGGAATTAATTTAATATATTAAGGATTTTTTTATTTATAGTACTTTCATATTATAATATTTTTAACATTAAATTGTGTACAACTGGAACTTTTATGTTAAGAGGCATGAAACCTAGAATTTAAATGTACTGAATGAATACTACTTAAAATGTTTCCCACTAATCATAAAACAATATTTGTATTAGACCATACACCGTATTTTGGGATATCATCTGACAATCCAATTGACTTTGATGTTGCTAAAAGCAGAGGTCCTGGATATGTCCCACTTCCACCAGTTTGTAAATCTTTATGGACATGTAGTGTTGAGGCGGCTGTTGAATATTGTCGCATTGTCTGGGATCTTTTTCCTGAAGGAAAACTGGTACTATTGATACAGTAATTAACTTTAACCTTAAAAGCAAGAAAAATGTACATTAATAATTTATTTTAAATTTAAATGTAATTTAATTTTTAAGCTATAACTGACTTTGTTATTATTTCAGGTGAGATTTGTTGTAAGTGACACCTCTGCTCATATTTTAAATACATGGGTCACCACACAACAAAATATAACACATGTAAGTGTAAATTGTATAAAAATTTCATAAATTATTATTACAAGAATTCATGTCTATAATATTGTACAATTTAAAAGTTTCAGATTTATACTAAAAAAGGATTTATCTTTCATTCAGAAATATATGATAGTGTTTTTTTGAAATATAAATAACATTATATATAATTTCCTAAATTATATATTAGTCTAAATAAGATAAATTAGGTAATATATATCATTATAATTTAACATATATTGTTAGATTCTCAATGGACTATGCCTCGTGGGTCCAGTACGTCGTGGAGCTGGTGGTGATGTTGTTGGGTTGTGTGCAGCTATTGAAGGCTTGGCTGAACCATCCCCAACACAAGCTACTCGTCCTCCTCCGGAGAGGCATTTTCAGAATCGGTAAATTTTTAAAAAAGCTATTTTCTAATAATAAATTTCTGGAAATTTCTATTTAATTTGTAAATGAAAATAAAATCTTTATACAATATATTATATTAAATTAAAGATAAATTATAAATAAATGAAATGTTGTTAATCTAGTTCATTTTAAAAAGTTAGCAATATTATTTCTTTTTCATGTATAGTTATAATCATAACAGCTGTTGATTGTGATTAACATAATAAATAAATAAATTAACCAATCATCATGTTAATTGCAGTGGTCGAATTATATGTATAACAAGTGCAAGAGATGATAGTTCACTCAGAAGTCTTGCAGAAATTGCTCTTAATACACTAGTACAACAAAACAAAAAAGCTTCAACTTCACAGCCTCCAACTACATCAGATGCATCAACAGGCAGTCAGTATGTATGTTTTATATACTTTATGTAAATGTGATTTATATATAAATTATAAAATATAAGGACACAGTTGAAGACACCCTGGAGCCTATCCTTCAGCTAATTATATATATATATATATATATATATATATATATATATATATATATATATATAATTAGCTGAAGGATAGGCTCTAATTATTAATTATATAATTTCTAATTATTAATTATATAATTCAAGATATTTATTTCTTTTATTGTTTACAGAAATTTAGTTGTACACTACTGCCATTTAGTAATAATCAATGTTACTCCTGAAAAAGCAGACACAATGGTCAATAATCAGCCAGCAACTGAGGTAAGTTTTAAAATTATCTTTTGAATAATCATAATTTCTTATTATGTTTTTATACTATTGACAATTTCAGATGGGAGGTGGTCTAATGAGTGTTGAAGTGATAGTTTGTCGTGCAAGTGCCTTAGCAAGTTTATTAGGTCGACTGGTCCTTCCACACTACAAACTAGCAATAACAACTGTTACTGGCATCCCTATGAAGGTAATATTATTTTTGTAAATTACAAGCGTAACTTGAATTTAACTTTTTAATCTCTCAAACTTTTAATCTTATATTATTAATAATACATACAATATTAAATAAGAAATATTTACATTGAGGATTTTAATATGTATGTGTATACAAATCATAATTAAAAGTATCTATTGTGGTATTAATCTTGTAATTGATTTAATTAATTAGTTTTGAAGGATATAAAAAAATCTTTGATCTAATTAAAAATATTACAGGAGGAACAAAATGCAAGTTCTAGTGCCAATTACGACGTAGAAATTATTCACTCAGCTGAGGCCCATGCGGGCTTAAGAGCAACACAGACAGCGCAGGAGGCTACTGAATCGGTGTGTTTTTTGCTCAAATAATATTTCAATCCATACATTTATAGAGGAATTGTTACTCCTATTAATGCACCAAACACTTTCGTTATATATATATATATATATATGAATGAATATTTTTTTGCATAATATATATGCTACAATTATTATTCTTTTAGATATTCATTACGTGTGTAGGAATCTCTAAAACTAGATTAATCTTTTTAATTTTTATCTAACCTCTAATCTAAATCTACATATAGTCAATCGATATCCAATTTTAAACAGAAGTCTAACAAAAAATATTATAATAGATAAAAATTTCTACTACCCCCTACTATGCCCATTTAATAAATTCTCTCTTTTCTCTTCCATTCTACCTGGCCTCAAGGAGCTGTCTCGTGATACCTTTAATCTTCTGGATTCACCTATTTTTCCGGAGGCAGTTCCCAAGGCTATTGAAGTCGGGAGACGTCTTCTTTTACTTGCTCAGAACCGCCTCACTAAGATCTCTGCGCATGTAGCCTTGGTTCAGTTGAGAATGTGTTTTGCGGTACCACAGATTACCCATCTAAGGACGTCTCCTGTCTGGTTGTTCCCTCAAGATATATCTTCCTTTGACAGCTCCTTAAAGTGTACGGTGGAAAGCATTTTGAATGTGTCGTTGAATGATACCCAGTGGAGCCAAGCTTCTTTGCCTGTACGGTCTGGGGGTCTAGGTGTGCGACGAGTAAGGGATGTGTGTCTGCCTGCCTTTCTCGCATCGGCGCATGGTGTTGTTAGTCTGGTCTCTAAAATTTTATCGTCCGATAGAGGCAGGACTATCATACCTTTTGCTGCTGAGGGGAGAGAGACGCTCTTCCCGAATGCACCCCTTCCTGGATTTCCAGAAAGGCAGCGTGCTTGGGACGATGTGGGGTACAAGTCTGAGCTCGACCGACTTGTTAGCGCGGCTAGGGGAGTGGATCTGGCCAGACTCAGAGCGGTGTCGAGGGCGAAGTCTGGAGCTTGGTTGCAGGCTTTGCCTTCCCCCAACTTTGGGACTCTTCTCGGCAGTGACTCTTTGCGTGTGGCTGTGGCACTCCGCCTGGGCTGCTATGTTTGTCAAACACACCGATGCATCTGCGGGTCCATGGTGGGTGCCAACGGTCATCACGCATTGAGTTGCGGACGATGCTCGGAGAGATTTCCCCGACACCACGCTCTTAACGACATTGTCCGGAGGGCCTTGGTTTCGGCGAATGTCCCATGCGTCCTGGAACCACCAGCAAGAGAGCAGATGGTTCTGACACTGGTCCCATGTCAAAGGGGAGGAGTTTGTTGTGGGATGCTACCTGTGTCAATACCTTCGCAGTATCTCACCTGGCTCATACAACACGGACGGCTGGGGCGGCTTCTGAGAGTGCAGCAGTGAGAAAGCGGGAGCAATATGCCCCCTTGTGTAAAAGATTTTTATTTGTGCCACTAACGTTCGAGACGTCGGGATGTTGGGGGTCGGATGCCCTTGCTTTAATCAGGGAGCCAATCTCCCTAATCTATCGCCTTAGAGAGAGGGGATTTGACTGTCGCTCCGGGTCCTACCTGGCGCAGAGGTTGCATTATGGGCAGCGTTGCGTCAGGTAGGAACCAGGAGAGACTATTTTAAATTTGACTTTATTAAAATAAAAAAATAAAAAAATTGACATTGAAATTGATTATAACGTAATTATTTAGCTATTATATATGTACGCTTAAATAAATAAGTTATTTTGTTGATTTCTACTACTAATTAAACAATGGCTGAGCAATGTAAGAGCGCATTAATGGGTGAGTGAACTTGTAGGTAGTGCTGCGCTGGTGGACGCCGCGGGGCGCGGAGGGTGGCGCGGGGGGCTGCAACGGGCCGCTGTGGCGCGTCACGCCGGCAGACGTCGCGTCCCGCCCCTCCGCCTGCCTCGTCAACTTCCTGCTCAACGGACGCTCCGTCACACTCGAAGTGCCCAGGTGAGACACGTGGGCCACTCCAGTATGCAACATTAAATGATGGAAATTATCTGCGCAGGAGATATAATAGAGCAAGTGTGTGTGCGCAACCAGAGCACATAAGTCTAGTTTTAATATTTACATATTGATAACCCTGTTTTCAGCATGGGTATCTGCATCAATTTTGGATCCAATTTTTTTTTATACACATAAACAAAAAAAAAATTAGCAGATGTAGTAAACAAAGATAATTGTAGTATACATTTGTACTGACTTTTTTTTATAGTGTATTCCAATGACAGAAGTAGGAGAGATAAATAAACCATATATTTACATATTCCAAGCTCGCTATATTATGCACTGCAAACAGTAAGATATTTTTATGATGAGTAATATATTTTTATTTATAATACTTAATTTAATTTTACTTTCAAAGTTCCAATAACAACTTCACCGACACCCAGAGCGCCCTTTTACACGAAGCTCTACCATGATGTCATGTCTCATCTTGCCGTTATAAGAGGGTGGCATACATTTTAAATTTTCTAAGCTTAGATTTCGGATGTGTAACCACGTAGCTAATATGAACCGTGTGTCCAGGAAGGGCGGCGGGCGGTCGGCGTCGCACGTGCTGGCGGCGCAGGGCGGCGAGCTGTGGATCGGCGCGCTGGGCGGCCGCACGCCCTACGACGACCCGCCCGCGCTGTCCGAGGGCGCCGGCGGCCGCGTCACCGACTACAGGTGATGCCTTTGCCCATATGCATAAAACCTTATTTTAACCGACTACGCAAGGTGCAACCGAATACGTCAGGGTTGAGTGTCACGGTAGCATGCGAAAGCGATCCCGTGGCGCTCCTCGCTAAGACGGAAAGGGTAGCGCTGGTTTTTTAGTGGGTATTCCGATGTTCGGGGCGCACTCGCGCCTTGGACACCGGTGAGACCAACATACCCCCCCCCCACTGTTCCGGTGGGGGAAACGCGTAATGGGTTTTTCAGCGTTAAAAAAAGGGTATACGTCAGGGTAGGGTATCCGCCCGAGATCAGAATGGGATGCGAGTTACGACCTTTTGTTGTCTCTGTCTCTGCTGGTTGTTAAATGTTTGTCTTACTGCATTATTATAGAAGTTTATGATTGTGCGTTTTTTTTAATGACTAGACTAATTATGAGTAAGAACTATCATTTTCGATACATACTGACAGAGTTTCATTCCATTTTGATAGCGCGTCCATTATAATTTTTTTAGCAAACTATGTATTATAATTTGACAAATGAGGTATCGTTAGAAGCGTCTTGATCGTCCGCTGTTTATCGGCTATGACGTCGACCTAAATTTGATATCTTCACCTTGTCAAGAATTGCATGTGGCATGCGACCGTCTCGTCGGATCGGAACGTATCTTCTGAACATCACATCATCTATGTGTAAAATAGAAATATTTAATTTATTTAATTATTAGACTGGCATAACCATTGCCACTGTAAGAAATATTAACTATCCCTTACATCGCTAATAGGCCACCAATATGGAGAACTAAGATGTTATGTCTCATATGTCTGTAGTTAAACTTCTAATCGGAACAAAACAATAATAAGTATTGATGTGTAGGTGGTAACTACCTAGGGCTTGCACAAAGTACCTACTAGTAAAATACCTTTAGCTGTCTACGTCTTATTGAATAATAAATATTTTAATAATACAATTTTGGACAAGAATATTTTCTTGTTTCGTACTTTTCTCATCACCATTATTCGGGTTTTAGTTAGCGAACTTAGGTTTAGGCGTATTTTGTGAATCCAATAAATTTAGCAATTTAAGAAAATTAAACATACTATATTATTTCATTTCAGAATTAAAGAGTTCGGAGCATTAATGCAACAGAACAAATTACACCCATTGCGTGGTGCAGGCGCCAACGCCCGATCACGTGCCCGACTTCAACGGCACACTACGTACTGGCCGCTGACAATATCGTCTACGCTTATATTCAATTTGGGTTCTGTGAGTTATTTAAATTATAAAGTGACTAGTCAGTAACAGTAAAGGTCAGACAAATGCAGAAAATGTTTGTTAAATTTAACCTTCAATATTTACCTAGGTAATGGAACCATTGACGCGATTGGTAGTCCAGGAATCGCTTACGGAAGATGAAGTCGACTCATGCCGGGGGGTGCTACTCTCCCTTCTCGGTATGGAGTCGCGTCACGAGTTCCCAGCCGCTCAACTACCTTCTAACTTAAGGTAAATTATTGTGTATTCATTTGTTATGTAATCGTCGGATTTTTTAATATATGCTAGGCATTTACAGAATATTAAAATTTTGTAAAATGTTTGTCGCGGCAGAGGGAAGTCGTCGGGTCGTCGCGAGGAGCAATGGCGTCAAGTGTGGGGTGAACTCGAAGCTCTGATCCGCGCGCATTCCGCCTCCCCCGCACACCGCGCCCTGTTGCGCACCCTGCTGGAATGCCGCTCGCACAACAACCATGGGGCGGAAGGTAAGTTCCAGTTGTCATAACTATAATTATTAGCGAGCCAAATAAAACTCGATTGTTGGGCCATTTAAAACGACTTATACTGTTGCGCTTAAAATTCTCAATTATTTTGGTTAAAAAAAACAGTCCATACAATTAAAGTTTCATAAACATTTCACATTTTTAGAATTCATAGATAGAAATTATTCTATGGAATCAACTGTTTTTGTCAAATGATGATATTTATGTTATGATTGCCTACTATTGCAATTATATTGATAAAAGTCACGATAGTCTAGAATAATTTTTATTTAACCCTATGGCCGGGATCGGTCAAGTTGAATGTTCAGAGAATAGTCAAAAAAGCGTTATCTACGATATAATATAAATATATTATATTTCTAATTTGATTAATAGTAAGATCAATAACGTTGACTATTGAGCTCTTAGGATATCATCAATCTAGTGAATCATTGCTTCACATCTGAACAGAGTACACCTTATATGATGGTCAGTTCTGTTCATGCATAGTGAAGAGTAAATATTAGGCATGCATCCGATGTTTCAAAACGAAATCAAAATCCGATTTCAAACATAAATCGATTTGTATCGATTTCACAAACTAAGATCCGGTTTCAAAAATCGACCTAGCCGAAAACGTCAACGATCTATAGATCGATACCACTAAAAGATTTCAATTTCCAAAAGAATTGTGTATGGTATCCAAACGCAAACTGATTGTTGCGTACTATTAAATTAGCTTTCTCTCTTTCTAACCAATTGGAATAAAGCGAAATAAAAAGGATAGCGCGAATTTTGCGATTCGGATTTCCATTTTTTGGTTCTGCTACGGAAATCTATTACACAATCGTCGACCTTACTATTAAGTTCTAGACTATATTTGTCTGAGCGCAAGCGATTTGTTAAGGCTAGGCGTTACCGAAATCAGATATCTAAAATCGGATTTCGAAATCGATTTGTAAATTTGCAATTAGATAAATATCAGTTTGCGTTAAAAACCAAAAACGCCCATATCTAGTAAATGAGGTATAATGAATGAAATAATCTTCAAGGCAAGCATTATCTTTCTTAGACTGCATCACTGTGATTGTGGTCAAGTAAGCCAATTCATATAAGCTCATATAAAAGCATTATCCAGAGCAGATAATCTATTTCTCGTATGCCCTAAAAGTGCGTAATTAATGTAATAAAAATCATGTACCACCATATCCTAAGTACAACATAAACCATTGTTCAGTTTCTTACTGCACTGTTTCGAATGTCTGTGCATTGTTAACAATAGCAAATTACTTCATTTCATTGTATCAACATATTTCTTAATTACAAATAAAATTTGTGTAATAAAGTATTAGGACACCAATTATGTACATTAATATAACTATATATATTAACAATAATTAGTTACTACATAAGGCATTGATTAGTTGCATAAAACTTCTAAATTAGAAGAATAATTGTAATAACTTATTGTTACATTCTAATATGGTTTATATTATTATTTCTAACTTTATTAATTATTAAATTGTATGTATTTTTTTTAATTTGGCGTGACGCTCGTGGTTCTATAACGTAGTCAATCGACTAAGCGGTCAAACGGTTTAAGTACATTAAATTTCTTTAAAATATTAAATATATTTACTGAACTAGCCAGATAGATCATATACGATAAAAACTGACAAACATGAATTTTTATGAAGCTAAGGGTAAATGTAACAATACAATTATTAGTGTATTTTTTGTCCATTTAGTATCTAATTAATTGTCTCAATAATAATTATTATTGAGAATAATTTTGTCGTAATTCACTGATACCTTGCGATCTTTTATGGCCAAATTGCCAATTGGACCAATTACATGAAATGTCGTTATTTTATAATTTATAAGGTTTTTTTTTAAAACTATACAAATATGTAATAAGTCATGAATATTAATTATTATTTATTAGAAAAACATACGTGTAAGTGACAAACATTTTATTTTTTATGTTAGATGTAACATTGAATTATCATATATCTTCTGTAAATTTTTAGGCGATTCATCTCGAGCAACAGTTATAAGAGCCACGACAGATTCGCCGCTGTCGCCAGTAGGCGCTGGTAACGGAAATGGCAGTAGCGATGTGTGGGCGCCACGGAATGTTCTTGATGCACTACTCGGGGCACCGCGCCCACCGCGACGACCGGACTTTGCCGGTCGTATGGCAGCTGGCAATCGGGTTGCCACGCTTTATCCACATTTGCAGCAAGATGTCGAAGCGCCACATTGATTTTAAAAGAATTTCAAATTATTACAAACAATTAGTGCTACTAATTAAAATGTCATTTGTGTGATGTTTTAAGTTGCATTATTGACATGCAGTGTCATCAATTGAGTGTTATAATGTGTAAAAGAAAGTAATTTTTTTTAATAACAATAAAAAATATATTTTACAATAAGTGTTTTATTATGTATGTGTTATATTATGTGTTTTTGTCTTATCTTTAAATATTTACATTCGAGTTAAGGGAAGAAATTAAAAATGCAACATTATAAAATTAATATTTTATATTTGTTCAATAAAAACTACATTGTGGGCCCGTGTGCCCGGCGCCCGGGTAACACGACCTTTGTATTATCTTGTTGCATATAAACTCTGCGGGCAGACTGTGTCATAAGGCAATGGAGTGAGTGTGACGGCCTGTCGGCGTCGTCAAGGCATCTGGTCCGGATCCTGCGGCGACGGTCCCGGCTCCCTCCCGGCCCTCGCCGCCCTACTCGTTACGATTATTGGAATGTCACGCGGGATGCGAACTTTCGAACGTTAATATTCTTACAAACGAAACCTAACACTAGGCCTCGCCGCCAGTCGCTCCGAAAATACACTCACGTCATATTGTACAATCTCACTCTCGAGGAGCGCCCGGTGCGAGTCCGTCTAAACGCATCCGAAACTTCAATACCCTATAAAACTTACAAAATCGACCGGTACTCTTAAAACTTAACGCTAATTTAAAAATTAAACGGAATTCAAAAATAAATTACCTAGGTACAATATTTTAGTCTAAAAGCTATTTATAGGCGCGCGAGGGTCGCTCGGTGGGGTTGCGCGGGTGTCAGTGCGTAGCTTCCCGCAGCTTCTTGGCGACCGGGGGCGCCGCGTCTAACGAATCGCCCAGAGAGTTCTCTTCCGCTGAACTCGCCTCTTCTATTTGTCTGTATTAACAAAATAGTATGAAACTGTGCTATTCATTATTGTACTTCTTGATTATGTAATACTAATCAAAGACATATTATGAAAGTGTGGTGTGAGAACTGACATGATGTTAAATGTCAATATTATTTAATTAATATTTGTAATAAGTAAATCCAACAATATCACTCAGGGATACATTATATGTTCTTTGCAAATAACTTTACATTAATAACTAATGATATATTTTCAGTGTTAGTTTTATCCTATTTCATTTTGCCAAAAGGTTGATAATTTATGATAGTATATTTTCTAAAAAAAATATACAATACCTTTTCGCTCGGGGCGTACTGAGTGCGGAGTCTGAGTTATCGGAAGGCGAGGCAGGAGTGGCGGGTGACGCTCCTTTTGCGTCCAAAGAGTCTTCTGTGCATGACGTTGTGTCGTCGTTCACGGATTCTCCACCTAGTTTGCCTGCATATACGAAAGATTTTTTTAAATATCACACGCACTATGCATTACAATTGAACATACCATTCAAAAATAACAAGTAATATTTATATAACTCTAAAACATATGTTATGTCAATACAATGTTCAAGTATGCCAAAGGCATCATTAATTGCATATTTCATGATTAAAACAGAATTTATTAAGCATATTTAGTTTGCACTTATTTTCTGTTGAGATTTTTATATGTTGAGTTGTTTAAAATATATATATATGATATTATGTTTCTAAGTGTAAAAATATATAATCAATAATATTTATTTTGTAAATGAAACAATCAGTTAGTAATTCCAAAGGCAGTTAATAAATAATACTTTACTCACCATTACCATTTGTGGATGGTGCTTCAAGATTACTTTCATCACTGGGTAGTGGTGATTCTCCATTAGTGGGTACGGTGAGATTGGGTTTCTTACCCAGTAACTCGGGTTGCAGATCCGAAACTATGTTGTGTGTCCATAATGCAAGTTCAACCATATGTGGGGACCACTTTTTTCCGCAGCCATTTTGTTCCTGTAAATTATTATTTTTGTCTTTTATTTTTAGCTTTAAGTCATAAGATTTTATGCTTTTATTTATTTTTACATTTGAGTTCCTATTATAATATAGAAATTATAAAAAGCACATGAACAATTTTATAAAAAAAAAACAAAATTTCTTAGTAAATTTACCTTATTTAACCTATCACAGACATTTCTAATATGTTTAACAAAATTGAGGTATTCCTTGGCAGTGTAATCACTTCCTTCCATTTCTGGAATTGCTTGTATACATTCGTCAGCCATGAATGGTGCAATTTCTGGGCTTGCCGCCGCGAGGAGTGCAGATGCTGTTGCTGTACCCACTCCCTTGAGATTACTGAGGGCTGTCATTGCTGATTCAATGTTTGGCAGTTTTCTAAAAGCTTTCTTTGTCTCTTGCATCACCGCTCTTGGTGTATTTACTTTTATCAGATATGATAATTGTGGGTAAAATCTTCCTCTCTAAAAAATTAATAATTTAAGAAATTTAATAAATAAGAAACAAATAAATAAAAGAAATTAATATACGATAATTGCTCTTTACTTATATATAAAACATGCTAAAATTGATTTTATGGATGTGTAAAAGAAAATTTTAAAAAAAAACAATATTTTAGGAAGATGAGTTTTTAAATTGTTTTTATCAGTTGTTTTTGTGAATAAATAAGTTTTTCATTTTAATACTAAATTAGATAAAAGCTAATAATACTTACGGCTTGCTTCCATTTCATGAGTTGCACCAGTTCCTCGTGCAACATATGTGCTTCTTTGCCTCTCGACTTGATTTTCTTTGGTAATTCATTCTGGTACCTTTAAATTAAAAAAAAGAAACTTTTAATTCTAAAACAAATATTTTTTACTAAGCAAGTGTAACAACTTCGAAATTATTTAAAATAAAAACAAAACCCTAAGTCACTTGTACTATTAAAAACCTTTGTTAATATTTTAGATATAACATAATTTCTATGTGTGATACATATTCTAAATATTATTCATTTTGAAAATGTGAGGCCAAATACTTTGAAAGTCTATGTTTATTAAAGTTTAGCTGAGAAGTTGAAAAGTTTTCTTCATACTTTAACAGCTACACAAAAAACGAACAGTTAAAGAATTTATCTATGTGGTTATTTTCGACAATTGTTGAAAAAAAAATTAGGGTTCGTAAGCCTTATAAGGGTTCAATGGTTTAAAATTTTTTTGGGAGTCCGAAAAATATGCCATGAATAAATATACTGTTACTTGAAAAAAATGTTGGGTTAAGTAGCAACATGATGACTCATTTCACTTAAAATCAAAGATTTTTAAGATAAAAGTAAATGTTACTAAGATACATGTATAATCTAAACAATCTAGCTTTATTTTTGACTACGACAGTAGCCTAATATAGTTAAAATTGTTGACTAAATATTATTACGAAGTTAAATGGCAAGTCACCATTTTGAACGGATGTGAGTTGTATTCAACAAAGCATTGTATTACTTAGGTAGTTAAAAATACAATAATGTTGTATGTGCATTATTAAGCTTTTTATTTAATAAAGTAATCTCTGGAATAAGTGAGTGAACGCTGTTAAACAAGTACATAATAAATGCATTTTTACGAGCGATGATACGTAAAGGACAGCCACCATTTTATAACGCTTAAGCGCGCCGATATTTTCCCCCACACTGGCTTCAGGAAAAACGATAGTGTCAATTTGACATCGATCCCACGTGACGCAGTGATTTTAATGAGCCGTCCGCGGACTAGAGATGCAGTCCGCGAGGGAGGTAGCTATCAAATCAGTTTGCACGGATACACACACAATACAAGTTCATTGACACGCCACGGCCGCATTTTCTCCTTTGAAAGACGTTCGCACTTACCAATTGTCCAATTTTATGAGTTCTTCGGGTTTCTTCGTTTTCTGTTCTGCTTTCAATTTAATAGCTTGAGGGTATAACTTTAAAACACTGTCAAATTGTTTTGCATCTGCCTCCAGAAAGAAAGTAGACGTGTCTTTCGCGGTAGCCATTGTGAACGTTCTAAATGTACAACACTCTGCTCTGCGTACCTATTTAGTTAACTATAGCGCCGAACTCGACGCGGCGGCAGCACCTGGCCAACTGGGCGCCCTCTCCCCACTCGCCGCCATCTTGTTGACTGAACCTCGTTGTGACGTTCGATATTATTACTAACTACTATGTATGTTGATTACTGCCCTATTTTTATAAAACCTAGTTTTGTAGACATATTTATCATAATATATATTCCAATTATATTCAATTTAAGACGACTTATACTTTAATATTAAGATTTTCTTTGTTAGAGTGAAATAAAAAAAAATACTTACTCATCATAGCAAGGTTATATCGGACACACTTTACAACATGGCGTTGTATCGAAATTAGGTCTTCGTGGAAAAGATCGAAGTGCAGAAACTTGGATTTCATGTAGGAAACACACAATAAGATTGATTTTATAAAGCAAATGTTACAAATTTTCACAAAATAAACACCAAAGTTCACAAATATGTTAGTCACGTCGACCTCGGTGCACTATCAATTTCCTTAAACGTGACGCAACACACGACACCGTTCTACCGAAACGACTTTGGTAAACACGCATATTTTCCGTTGCAATGCAGTACACACTGAGCTCGGAGTAGTCATGAAGTAGTAACTAGCCGTGTACATAAGGCATTTAGGTAGTACGACGTACATATCACCGGGGTGGAACGTCACCACACCAATCGGCTTTGTTGTTTTGATAGATCGCCACGTGTTTTGCTCCCTCTTTTTAATTTTTGTTTAGGTATATCTGTTTTATCGAGATTAACTGCTAAGCGACCGTAAAACGTAGTTGCTATATTTATTACCATTAAATGCCTATTGCGACACGCTTCTTAATGTTCTATTTTACATTTAATAAATACTTGTCTTATTTTCTTGCTGTAGCTCATTATGTTAATCTATTTTACTTCATATAATATGAAAAACACCAGTTCTGTATATTGTCTTGTATTATTACCTACGCCTATCTTTCCTGAATTTTCGTAAATTCATTATATTTTGAAAGAAATAGGTGTTTTTCAAACTTATCTAATTCACCTATTTAAAAATATATTTGAATATGATATAGTATTCGTCACAGTAAAATATTATTCTTTTATGCATTAACGAATGTCACAACAAATTTTATGTTTGTGATAACAAAAATATAAATATTACGTTCATAATCTATATAACTTACATCACTGAATTTTATTTTCAAAGTGATTCATTAATGATATTATATTGTGTAATATTAGTCAGAAGTCACAGCCCGTACTTGTCGCTCTAGTAGGCTCAGGTTGGTAGCTTATTCCACCACGCTATTCAAGGACGGGATGGTGGATATATCCACGACCACTTTTTAATACCCTTACCTGCCTATAACATATAGGTACATATAAGTATAAAAAACATAAGAATCACTATACCTTTTTGATGTTTTAAGCTTATTATATAAAAAGAAATATGAAATACTGTTGAATAATTTAGTCAATTAGGAGTTTTTTATGATTTATAAATATCTTAGATTCCTTCATAGAATCATCAGTCGTGAATAAAATAATCAAGAACGATTCATGTGCTTATAAACGAAAACGATTCGAAGCAACCCCCTGCTGGCCCTTTACGATTAACGAAGTGTCAGTTCCATAGGTAGGTAAGGGGTGCGCAACTGCGTACTAACGGACAAGGATACTGCGATACAAAAACAGATGCCAACAGAAATATAGTATCGAGGGTTGATGCAAAAAGTACGAAGGGTCGAATGATCCGAGCGGTTGCTCGGGTATGGTGTTTAATTTTTTTGTATGGATTCCTTCGATCTGCAACAAATATTTTAGTTGTTTTGAGTTTAAGTTACGTTATATACGATTTTCTTTCGTTATTATTTTTATCCAAACAAGCTGTGAATTAATTTAAATCAAATATCCCCTATATTATTTGGGTTATGGTATTTTAACAAACTATAGTATAGTTATTAGTTTTATATAGGTATTAACCATACTACTAAAACATACTAATAAACTTTATAAGCATACTATTAAACAAATTTACTAAGAAATGTAGCTACAACTGTAGTTTAGTTTTAGTAATCCTTATTAAGATGAATAATATATTAATTTTAAACTTTTTTTGTAGTTAAATATTGCCTTTAACACTTTGCAATTTGACTCAATAATTTTAGATAATAATAATAATATTACGAATTATTAAGAAAAACGCGTGATAATACGCGGAGTGTATTGTACGTTACCTTTAGCATTTAGCAAGTCCTAATATTATGTACGTCAGTTATCGACGACGATCAGACTTCTATCTTACCTATCAAAATTTCTTTTTTGGGATTATATTTTTTGCGTTAATAGTAATAACATAACAAAACAACAAACAACAACAATCTGGGCATCATAGAAGATTTTGTTTTTTTAAATAATCCCCTTTTTTTTAAATTTATTGTTATATGGAAGACAGTTTGCTAATTATTAGTAAAATATATATATCGTCGCATTAATTCTTTCATTGGCATTTTTTTTTCAATTTAGCTATTTTTTTTATTTAAGGTGGCACCACCCACCACAGGTTGGTGCTTTTAATGGTGAGACAGCCTAATTACAAACATAATAGGACATCACATCTTAGCTTAGAGCCGAGGTGGTCCAGTGGCTGAAGCCCGAGCAAACACCTATTTATGTAATAGAATCTATGTAATGTGCTTAATTTGTATTTATAATTCCTCTCGTTCTCGGCGGTGAAGAAAAATACGATGAGGAAACCTGCTTTTGTCAGAAAACTTTCACGTGTATATCTGCCAACCTAATGTGGGTTTGGTGCAGTATGGTGGAGTAAGCTCCAATTCTTTTTCGAGAAAGTTATACCAGTCTTAGTTTCATCGGTTGGCTTGAGAAATGATATAATATTTTTTTACGCCAGCTCTAAAATTACGGCGCGAAAGTCCGCGGAGGCCGTGAAATAGCTTCATGGTTTCACGTCTTTACGTTAGCGCTTCGCGGCGTTCTCCGGTCTGGTGTCGGTTTTCTAGTCTCACGACAGAGGGGTTCGCTCTGCATTCAATTGTTATACCGTGAACGTTACGAGTGTAAAATGCTATACTTTTCGAGTAGATGCCACGCGCGAATCGCGGCCACGATTTATGGTTGAGTTCCATTGTATGAACGAAGGATTACTTACTATGTATTTGCTTAAATTTATCGAATAAAAAAGTAGATATCTCTGCAGAGCGGCCAATAGGAAGTTGATAATGTGGGCAGACCAAACCGCATTCCCATAATTTTTTATCGAAAATATTCCTTTTTATAGTTGGTACCTATCTATAATCCAAATGGAATATTATGTTATCCGAATGATTTTCGCCTTATTAATATTCTCTTAGTAATAAAAACACCGCATTGGGAATTAAGATTGTTTCTACTTTTTGCTCCAAGGTCAGTGAGTCGACTCGCAAATATTACTTAACTATAAAGTATAAGCACACTGCAACAAGAAGCTTGTGAATATGACAAACTAAACTTTAGTATTTTTTTAAAGTCAATCTTTTCTCGTTAAACGTAAAAGCTAAAATGCAATGACATATAATTTTTGATCGTTAGCAAGCCCGCCTGTAGTTTTGCTCTGTATACAAAATAAAAGATATTTTAGGATTCCGTACCTTCAGGTAATTAATATAGAATCCCTTGAAGTGTGTTTTTGGCTTCAGTCCATCCGTCCGTTTGTATTTGTCTCATTGTTTGCGAACCTTGTCATAAAAAAACATCCTTAGTAATTATATATTTTTATTTGTACAAAGTACCTACTTAAAAACAATTGCAATTTGTTTAATTGTTTATCCTTTTCTTCAGTGACTTTTATTTATTTGCTTTGTCTTGTCTAGGTATTGTTATAAATTTTATTCGTCTCTAACATAAAACACATAAAAAAGTAGTAATAATAATAATGTCCTTCAGATCGATTTCGGACACGGCGGCCAATCTTAAGATAGATTAGCCAATGGCGGACTTAGGTGGTATTATAGAGCACAAGTGTGTGCGCAAACACAGGTGCGTTTTCTATTCCATAGCTCTCATAATCCGATGGGACGACAATCCGACACGACCGGAAAGAGTTCAGGCGCAGGACCAACGACTTTACGTGCTTTCCGAGGCACGTTAATCTCATATACTGGCCAATAGCTTAACGTTTGTACGTCTAATCAAAATGTAATCATTTGTATGCATATCAGGATCGTGGATGTTTCTCGGCTATTTTAAAAGTTAATTCTCGGTATTTTAATATGTTGGTACGGAATCCTCGGTGTGCGTTTTTGATTTGAATTATTCGGTCGGTCGGATTTAATTTTAAAGGCTAGCAACTTGATCATCTATCACACCAAGCTCATAAAACTAACTAATCGTAAGCCTGGTAAGTAGATAAAATTTCTAGAGTAGATAAAATAAACCGAGATGTATTCATAACATCGAAATTGGTTCAGCAGTTACTTTGTTATAATAATATATTATAAATGCTTACATTATTTGAAATTAATCCTATTGATTGTACGTATATATATATATAAAATATTTTAATAAACACATATATAGTAAAACATTAGGCACTAGGTTTCAATCCAACACATTTTGATGTAATTAATTAATTACAATTTGATGTAATTAAAAATTTTAAGATAAATATTATTCATGATCAAATTAAAACAATTATTTTACTTTTGACATTGTAAACGTTTCACAAATGAATGTTTTTTCATTAACAAAAAAGTATAAAATAGAATTAAAATAATTAAGGAATAAAAAAGAAACCAAAATCGAGCCGGAGGCCATCATACCATTTATTCAAATTTTCAGATGCATTATAGCGTTTTGTCGCAAAGATAAGATTTCAATAGCTCTGAAAGATACGAATAATGGCGATATAATTTATTGTCGCGGACGTTTCTGTAAACATTTTAAGAACTACGATTTAGTAATCCATTCATTTGATATACCGCTAAAGACACTTCATACTTGCCTTGCATACAGAACATCTATGTTTATTCATCTTTTCTTTGGCATTTATATTATAGGCTAGGTTTTTTTACAGAATAGGAAGGCGGACGAGCATATGGGCCACCTGATAATAAGTGGTCACCAACCTTGGGAAAAAAAAATTATGCTCCTTGTGCCTTTAATTACACTGGCTCACTCAACCTTCAAACCGGAACACAACAATATCGAGTACTGCTGTTTTGCGGTAGAATATCTGATGAGTGGGTGGTACCTACCCAGACGAGTGGCTAGAACAACAAGGCAATAAATAACTGGGGATTCTAGCTAATGATATCAAGGGAAATATAATACTATAGTATTAACATTGCGACTACGGTAAGGCTTACAGGTAGGTATGAAGTGAGTCGTATATTTAGTGCAGTAATGCACTGTACATTTATTTTAAAACATTTTTATTTACTGATATATCTCCATTGTTCAATCAAATATGACCTGAGAGTACGGCCGTCTTTATCTATGTGCTTGTATATTGGCATTGTAAGAAGGATAATAATTGTTAGAGCACTGCTGGCAAGGTCCCTAAGGCATTTAAATGTTCGGTCGATTGTGCCGATTTACCTGCTCTTCAAATTTAAACAGAGCCTTTGACTGAATTCAGGTACTTTGATTAATATGATGTTTGGTAGAATAACTGAGTGGGTCAGTGGGTGGTACCAACCTGGCGAAGTTTGTTCAAAGTTCCTGTCTAATTAGTCGATATTTGATAGCAATTAATTATTCTAAAGATTAAGTTTCGTTCCACCATTTCTGTTTATTGTTTGCTGAAAACAATGACGAAAAGTTCCATAAAATGCTTGAAAAGGATATGTGAAAGTTGTATGAATTTATTATTATTTTATTAAGGTATCTATCCTGCCACACCTCGAAATCAAAACGCGACTTTCTTCCTCTATTGCTACTATAATAATAATAAGTAATAATAAAAAAACTATAATAATATCTATATACTACTATAATAATTATTATTTATCCTGCATGGAAATCAATGAATGTTAACTGTATCGCGAATGCTTTTGATTAGCAGCAGACTAAAGTTAAGGGTCTCGGATTTCGAGCGATTACAGGAACAGAAACTGAGAGGCTACAACACCGGCATCACAATCTTTAGATAAGAAATGAAGGTAAGAATATTTTCTACTAGGAACAGATAAATAAGTTTAAAATATTTGCTATTTGTATCCAAAATCGAATTTATGCAATACACAACTTAAAAAAAATAAGGGATGTGAAGATTACCGATAATTGTAACATGATTTACTGACAAAACATTAAATGATGTGCATGTGACAGCGAAAAACACGACGCGTTGTAGTTCCTTAGAGACAATTGTGTTATTGCACTTATGAAAATGTCAATCGTAAAAAATGTGTCTCCAAATCATATATTTGAAAAAATATATAAAAATAACGAAACGTTATCACACTCGGCTTCGGTAAGACAGTAGACTAATGGTAATAAGAAAATGAGTTTCAATTACTTTACTCAATAAAAGACATACTATGTCATATAAAAATGTGATAGTATTGAAATTCCAAGAATCTATTCTCTTAGCATTTCATTCGAATTACTAATAATTTAGTCGTTATTTCGAGCCAGATATCTTCGAATAACATGGGTTGGAATTAGACGTAAAAACATTTTTACAGGTCACACCATAAAAATGCCTTGTCAACGGAACTGAATCTATACGCTAAATTTCAACTACGAAATAATTCAAGTTTATTTAAAGCTCGTAAATATAACATTTATTGTATATGAATTTATAAATTACATACATATCTTTTCATTTAACTGAACACGTTAAAGACAAAACTCTGATCCGTTAGTAATGTGATCGTCATTTGTCGATCATAATTATGAAGATGATTATAATATAGTTACTAATGTGTAAATGGTTATTTTAATAATTATGTCTTATATGCCATGAATAAAAAAATATTAAACTTGTAATTTGACTTTTCTGAAAAAATATGAATATTTGTTGTATGTTTTAAATTGTAATGAAACTAATATATTTTTTATAAAGGCGATCATATCATTCATGATGGTTAGTGGTTATCTACGTCAGTAAATAATGGGACTATAAGAGATTAGAAATAAAAATCGTTTCTAATACCGTCAATACGTCACTAATGTTAGCGATTCACTCGCCGTTTAAACCGGAACAAAACAATACACAAAGTACAAAATATTGACAGAAGGGCCTAAACAAACCGATAACTGTATGAATTACGGTAAAATTGTATGTATGGAATACGTACAAAACAAAGCGAAATAAAAAACCCTTGTTTGAGATTTGATATGTCTTTTACGTTAGACGTTACGTCTTCGATGCTTCTTTATTATTCGTCATTACAATAATTGGTATTATCATTGTTGTACTCAAAAAATGATGAAAAAATGATGTATGCGCATAAATATGTATTTACAAACGCACACACGTAAATCGTAAATATAAAAGTGAAGATATTTAACCAAAATGAAAATAAATTTTAGGATATCATATATCAAGCCCTTTTATAATAAGTTACCATGGTGATGAGCATTGACTAAGATAGGTAGATAGGTAATTGTCGTGTAGTTTAATAAATTCAAAATAAAGTTAATGTTCTACTGCTGGCCTCCTTACAATTTTAAGGAAATGCTTTGGAGCTTATTCCACTATTCTGCTCTTATGAGGTTTCGCTTATAAAATTTAAAGTTGTTTGAACCTAAATTGTATTTTCCATTACTAAAATACAATCAATGCCCTTTACCGCTGGGGAATTGAATTTTTTTGTTTGAATGTTCAGTCTACATGTTGCATACAGTGTAAGTGACGCGCCCCATCTAGCGATATTATAAAAGCCCTATTGACTATATACTTGTAAACAAGTTAATATATCGTAGTAGTGTATGCAAAAGGTAAAACAATACAAATATTGTTACGACATCATTAGCAGTTAAATAAGCAGGAAGAATAATGAGCAAGCTTATTGTTGAGATCCTTATTGAGATAATTTTTTTTGTTTGTTTGTTTTGTGACTATATTATTATCATTGTTATTTGTTTTATATATAGATTAAGTTGACTATAGTCATACTTATCGTAACGAGTGCTTTTGATATTATTGTATTATTGTTGCTATATGTATTAAGTCATTGTTTATTCAACTCAATATTTACGTATTAATTGTCACTAAGTTAACTGTTAGAATTAGCTAGCTGAAGTTGAAGTGGGCTGGTCATGTCTCCAGGCGTGTTGATGGCCGATGGAGCCTTCACGTGTTATAGTGGAGACCAAGCTTAGGCAAACGTAGTGTAGGACGCCCTGTGGGAAGGTGGACCGACGACTTAAAAAAGGTGGCAGGTACGGGATGGATGCGGACTGTCCAAGATCGGGATGGTTGGCGTTCCAAGCCTCCCCGCTTTCGTCTAGCAGTGGACGGCAAAAGGCTGAAAAAAAAGTTAACTGACATAGACACTCACGCGTAGTCTTGAGAAGGACTATCAATACTTATGAAAGTTATTGGGATGAGATCATAGAATATTTACTACATTTTAAAGATTTAACATATTCCTAACAACATTTAGTTTGCTGAAATGACGATCAAGAGAAAGAAGTCCTATTCAAACACTTATATGTAACATTCGTACTACAAGGACAAAATAATATAAAATAAGTATAAGACGATTCTAAGAATTAATGAATGAATATAAAATAAAATTGTTTTTATAGAAATTTCGTTAACATCACACTAGCTCACGATTTGTTGACTTGAACTATATCAATGAAAGTTTTACGGGAGTTCTCTTGAATGAAATGACGTCAACGAATAGTAGGCAGCTATACTATATAGTACAATTGTACATATAGATAATTGAGGTCTTTCTTTTGGCGTCGGATATTCTACGGTGCTTGAATAGAATAGTCACAAGTCGGTAGCGATGTGAGTCGGACGCCAGCTGCTGTCCGCTTCTTGTCTTCGCGCTCTTTCGCGCCGCGAGCGGCTGACGACTGCGAATTTGGGACAAGCACGAGTACTTTGCACCCTTTCTGACTCGCTCGTAATCGTATCAGCCATCCTCTTCAGAATTTTCACTCTAATCGTGATATAATAATATAGCTGTCATTGATGTAATCAGTTCAATGTTTACATTGCGCCCGTATCAAGCTATGAAAATTCATAACGTTCTCATAAATCTGTCATTACGGTGATTGAGTTAGTGTTTTACAAAGGTAGGTGACTAACAATCGATTTTATACGATATAAAAATTAACTAAGCACACTTATCTACATTTTTATTTGCCTAATTTTTTATTTTTTTGTTTTTAGGCTAAGTTAATATTTTCTTAATTTGAAAATGTATTGTCTATATTTTATAAATTTGAATGTTATGATATTTTTTTAAAAAGTGTAGTGTAAGTTAGCACACAGTTTGAGTGTTATTATAGACCAACGTATTTGTTACTTTATTATTACAAAGTTATGAAATCAAGTAAAACAAAGAACAGCTGATTCAAAAGGGTCAATAAACGTTTTACGAACCGTAATGCGGCATTTGTCGATAGGCATTGACCGCCGGTATAAATACCATAATATTATAGTGGGATGTTTTCGATTCGATTCCAGATTCCATATTTGGTATATTCGATTTTTTTTTATAACTTGAAGTATCTTGTTCCTTACATATGTATTAAAATACATACTCATGAATTATTTATAAATGGGAACTATGTCAATAAATAATGTTATATATACATAATATTGATAAATGATAAGTTTGACAAAAAGTTATCTTTAATCTCTTAACAAATGTCTTGGAAATATTATTGTATTGTAAGTAAATATGTCGAAGTTAGGAAAAGAACTAGTTCACGATAAACAATGTACTTAGGTAGGTAGGTATCAGAGTATAAAAAAATTAATTGTTCGTATTTTATGCGTTCGTGCATCGTTTGTCCGGTTCAGTTGAAAATGTATGCAGTTGTTGGCTCGTGCGTGAAGGTTAAGTACCATCTCAACATGGTTATTTCAGAAGCACGTAATTAATGGTGCTCTCAATGTAGAGCACCAAGTAAGGATATGGCGAATTTTTAGTTCTAAGGGAGTCGTAGGACTTCCTCAATGGTTAACCTGGCATGTAATTCTTTTTAGGACAACACACGATATCCCATTATCGGACACTGCTTTTTTAATGGACTTCGTGATCGACAATTCGCAGGCTCGACCCTTAATATTTAATTTTACCTAACTCTTTAAGAATTATTAATATTTAAGCCTAGAGGAAATTAAGTAAAGTAAAAATAAGTTCCGATTGACTCAGATATTTAAAATTATATGTTGACAAACTTTACGTCGCTCATCACCAAAATATGAGCTATTCATCGGTATCACAAGTTGTAATAATAATTGTCTACAAGAGTCAATATTATTATAATGCTATAATGTGATTATGCATTTATGTTTATAATACTGCATTTACTTGAAAGAGTTTGTTTAACCAAGCGTATCAATAGACTCAATAAACAGCCTCAAAAAACAGAACAAATATGCCGAGTTTAATTCTTTGATTAATATATAATATGAGATAGATCGTTGGCTCCATATAGGTATCAAAAATTTCGTTATTATATCTCATTATTTAAAATAATTTTACGAGGCGAATTCCTATATTTTCCCGTGCGACAAAACTACTTATTATTATTTTATCGTAATTTTAATAAGATTCAGTTTAAATATTGAATTATTTATGATCACATAACAACAATAGGTAAAATAGATATAACACATCGGCCATAATTGCATGCACCAACATGTAGGTAAATACTAAATATACAACAGTCTAATACTATAGTTTTCAACAAATTAGAATAAATAAAATAAAAACTTTCGCAATCTACCATTTGTATAGCATAATTTCGCTATTTTAATTTGAAAAGTATTTTTAGTACGTTCAATTAGCGATAATTTAGAATGGGTACATAGTACAATAAAATACGCGCGCATCGTCATTTTTATTCATCGCGTCCGTGTACAAACATTACTTGCAAATCTTACAAAATTCATTTTCGGAATTTAAAATATAACGAAGTGAATTCATATAAAATAAAAAGTGGGTGTTTTTCTAATTCATAAATGTTGGTATGTCAAAAATGTTATTTTTAATTTATTTATTTATTTACAGTTGGTATTTATTGGACATCTTAATAAATGATTATCATCTTTAAGATTACATAGTTTTGATTGTATGAAAAACGATTTCGTTAAAGAAGAATTAATTCGATGTTAACCAATATTTCGGTAAAGATAAATAAATAATTTTTTTATTTTTATTTCATTTCTCATCATTTCCTCACCAAAAATATCCTTTTATTAATTAAAAGTATTTGATCTCAAAGAAATCTGTTTTCTACAAAGTTTGTTATTTATAAAAAAATGATTTTCGATACAATTCTTGTCTATATTTAATGTAATTCTTTAGACATTATGTTCGGATATAATACTTGATCGAAGCACTATCGTACAATTGTTATAATATCTAAAATAAAAATATAAAAATAAATACGATAAATATCATATTTCTTTTTCATTTACGAGTAACAAAGATAAGACAAATTCAAATTAAAGACCTATTTACCTACTCATATGGCGATATGCCGAAATAATGTAACGATTTTGATAAAAAAATATTAACCTAGTTGCTACTATTCCAATTCTCTTCTCTTCTAATACGGTCGTAATATTAACATGTCTCAGCTACCTCGAGTCGGAGTAATATCTAAAATTTGGCATTCTTCCAGAATATTCAGGGTGTAAGATATTATAGGAGCGGGCCAAATCTCTGAATATATTTTTTATCGGGTCCCAGTTATAAATCAATAATTATTTGATACATGCTTAATACCGTTTTTTAAACATAATTTTCTTTATATTTTTAATCTCACCTAAATATTTAACAGTTTATGTTCAACAAGAAAACTTGTATAGTATTTTCAAATGGCCACATAAATGCACGCATAAATAATACCTTATAACAAGATATTTTATCTAAATCCTTCAATTAAACTACTTGAATCAACATTATCATAGTTGGACTGTTAAGTGATGTTAAAAGCTTATATACTAATGTGACACGTTATAAGCCTTAAAGCCTTAAACAATGAGATAATAAAACTATTTTTTCTTTTAATTTAATGGTAAATGATAAATATTCAAATATATGAAACTGCTAAAAACTATTTAATTAATTGTCAGATCATAATATTTACGAACTTAAAACAAATAATTAAATATTGCCGTACCTCGTTTAAAAGTAACAGAAGGTGTACAGGATGGCTCGATGAATGAAATTATCACTATTGATCGATAGATTTTGCTAATGCACTTAACATGATAGATCATGCTATCGATTGTCTACAACTTAATTCAATACTGCTGGAGTGTTTTATCGGTTGACATACAAACAATATGGAGATTGAGTATCCATATGTTTTATATATACGTAGATACCTTAGTTGTACTAATAGTATACAGTAAAGGTATTACTTATATATTTTATTATACTTATAAAATTCATTGATTATAAAATATCTAAGCAATATTTACTATAATTATTTTTATAACGTACCTATTTACCGTTTACTCATTATATGTATATAATTACATAAGATATCGAATATTAGGAACAAGCCCATGGTCTTATAAATTACAAGAAATATTGTGAAATATACACATAATTTTCATAAAAAAGTTGAGACTTTAAAGATATATATAAAAAACATGTTTAATAAAACACATTACACATTCTACGATTGATATTAAATCGGTTCCAATATACCGATAAAACATATCAACGCAATGCATTCTTTATCGGTAACTACTTCTAATCAGTAATTGATTCTCAAAGTATTTTATATTGATGTTAAATGTGGTAACGATTCATGGACATTGGACTCGGTCGACTGTGGACTTTGAAAGAGCAACATTATGTCAAGACCTTCATTTACCGCGAATGAATTGTTACGACAATAATTATAATATTTTGAATAAACATTTGCGTGTAAATGTATTCTATGTTGTATGTAGTGTCAAAGTACTAAATAATTTACTAAAGAAACTGGGACGGCTTCTTGAGACCATGTATTGTTCAGAAAACTTTTTTTTTTTTATAAACTGTGAAATAACTTACCTACCTAAGGATTGTAACTACTTAATCGCTATAACGTCATAAAGTGTTAACAGGAAATGTGGATATTGTGGTAGAGCACAGATACTTGGAAAAATTGCAGGCTTTTAATGTAGTATTGAAAACAGGTTCCTAGATGACGATACATATTCGTACCTATGTGCGGAAATTGATCTAGCGACCTTAGTTTTAGCTCACCGCTAGGATTTTACATGGAGATTACTTGTTTTCTTCAACTGTATTTGAATAGTAATGTTCTTAAAAATAGCGATAATTTTAAAAGACGTAGGTACCTATATTTACTTAGAGCAACTATGTTACGTTATACTTAATTTATTAAGCCGCACTCCGGAGTAATTAATTGTAATCGCATTGAATGTTATAATAGGATTTGGAACGGATATTATTAACTCCATTATTTACTAAAGCACTAAACATATACTTGTAGTTACTGCGCTAGCATGAAATCTTCCCTTAGAATGGAAGCCATTGTTAAAAAAATTGTATAGAAGCAAACGTCAGCGTTTTCTCAGTTTAATTGTTTGCTCATGAGCTATTTTCGTATATGACACAAGTTTTTGACACAAACGAAATTTTTTTTTGAATCTACATCACGTTATTTTCACATTAAAAATGGATTTAAACAAACATAGCTTACCGTTTGAAAGTAATTGAATGTTAGTCTGTTGAAGAGAGGGGTTATCGGGCTATCTATGAAGTCGCCTTGACTTTTACTTATCAATACATATGTGGTGGTACATATATGTTACGCAACATGAATCGATATATCCGATCATGCAAACCATCAGTATTAAATAGAGCTTCGAATATTGTATACACCTTTTTTTACTTTTACTTCGTTGAAGATAAGAAACTGCTTATCTTCGCATATATGAATGTATTGTTTTAATGTAAATGTAGGTTTTCTTTGTACAAACATTTATCCACTTTTTATCAAACCGTTTGCTGGATATTGTAGCAAGTACGACCGGTAGGGTTATTCTGTAAGAACAAACTCGAAATGTACCGCAGAAAACAGTCAGGAAAAGCCAGAAAGTGATATGCGATTTTGACCATAATAATTAAAATATTTCAAGAAAACATGCATCAAAATAGTATATCCCCATAAGTCGGTTGTATATCTTTTTCGGGTGAGTAATGAAGTTAGTTCTTACAGAATAGCACTGTCAAGTATAATGGAATACAAATAATACAATGTGTTAAATATTTTCTAATCGTTTACGTGATGACATGGTCTTGAACAAAACTAGTTTTTTTGTTAGTTAGCCTTCTTCAGAAATGAAATGTAAGCGATGACAATGCTTGTCTTTATCTGTTAAAAATAAAGATATTTTTTTTGTTTATAGATATTATGGACACTGAAGAGGTTGTAGTAAGGTGATAAATAATCAAAATGCCCGTGCTTCGTAACGCTGACCATCCCGCCTCTCAAGGTACAGACTCCATAGCAGCTCGCTATGGTGTTGCTGTGCTTGGGGCATGGGCCGCGGAGACAGGTAAGGAAAAACATGATTTGTTTGTTAATCTTATGTATATTAATATAATAACACAGTATTTCTCTTTATTGTTTTGACATTTTGGTAATTTGTATTTTTCATATTATTTGTTATAATATAGGATATACAGGATGGTATCTCATATGTACATGTCTTTAAAATTTATTCCCTAGTAAACTTTTCAAATATTTAAAATTGATAGTATAGATACTATTTAAAAAAAATTCAACGTTCTTAAACTTATCTTTAGGTGAGTAGGACTTAGGGGCGATCTTGAATGTTACCAGGCAGCTAAGCCAGGTACTTATTCCAAATAAGTTAATACCTTCTTTAAAAGAAGTAAGTAGTTCTCACACTTGGCTTTAAGTCTTTACCGTTGTCCACATTTAATCCGACGCTCTCAGATGTTCTTAAGATCGTCTTTAATAAGCTCTCGGATTTTTTTTTTTAGCTTAAATTGTAATTATATTATGAGAGCGTTAAGAAAGAACATAGTTAATACTTTAACTTATAATTTTATTAAGTAAATTTCGGATATTATCTAAGTAAAATTAAATATTATTTATAATAAAAAGTTTTTTTTTGTTACTAAATGGTAATTTATTGTAGTTACGCATTTAATTAATTTAACGTAATTTATTTATTACTTTTTTTTAGCTACATATCCGTTCGACTTAACCAAGACAAGGTTACAAATACAGTCCGAGGTAGCCGCAGCCAAGCATGGATACACGGTAAACAATATAATTAACTATTTTTTTATATTAATAGACTTTTGATTGACTTTTGTCACGTTTCTGTCAACAAAGCGATTGTTCTAGTTTTCTTAGAAAATGTCTATACAACGCTTACTATTTATTATGTTGAAATAGTTGTTCGTTACCAATTAAAAGTTGCCAATGATATATTTTTAATTATTGAAAATCTATCATCATGTAATATCATATAAACTTTATATCATATGGTATAGTTGATCTCACTAATCTCAGAAACCAGTTTTATTAAAATAAAAATCTTTGCGTTAGTTAGTTATAGGTTTCTGACCGATTCCGGTCATAGCGGTGCTCAAGTGTGTTCTTAAACAGAGGCGACCCTTTATTCCTTCACTGTCGTAATCCGATAGGACGGCTATCCGACACTACCGGAGCGATTTAAGGCGCAGGAATAACGGCTTTCAGCCAATTTAAATCCTACTGAGATTTTATTTACTGAAAACCCCATTAATTTTTAATTGGCTCGACCTGGAGTTTGATCTTAGAACCTTGGAACTATTATAAGCTAGCTACTAGACCAACGAGTGCGGAAGGTTATATGCTATATAATGTTACACTATGACCTTTAGGAGCGAAGGAATAATCATAAACATCAACTTATCTAGCAAACTCGTGTATGTATATAAACAGGAATATTCAATCCGAATATAAAGCGATTGAAACTGATGCACATAGCTAATTAATTATATTAATAAATAGTTCATTTAAATATTCGTACGTGAGAGTAAAGTGTACCTAATTGCCTATGTCGCAACGGATTATAATATATAGTATTATTTCGTTAAATAAATTAAGCGGATTAAAACTATTATAATGAATTTACAAACATTTAAAATGCAAAAAAAAAACAATTACTATGATATTTCGTAATCTGTCATAGTTGGAGAATCACGGAATGATAAAAACAGCTGTTGGCATTGCGAAGCAGGAAGGTATTTCAAAACTATGGAGTGGGCTCATGCCAATGTTCCAACGTCACGCCATTTACTCAGGCAGTCGGTTGATTATTTACGAACACTTCCGTAATGCATTTAAAGACACCAATGGGAAGGTCTCCCTGGGAGCTGCTTCAATGGGTAAGTGAAAATAATATAAGTGTACTACTAATATAATAATACAAGTGCAAATGTACTACTTGTTATTATATGTTTGTAAATTGTGTGCAATAAAGAATTAATAAATAAATAAAATAAATAAGAGTACATAACCATTAACCAAGATGGTTCAGTAGTTAGAACCTGCGAATCTTATCTGAAGATTGTGGTTAGTCCGGCCAAGCGTCACAGAATTTAGTCATGTAGTTCATTTATGTTTATAATTCACGTCGTGCGCAGCGGTGAAAGTAAACGTCGCGAGGAAGCCTGCATGTACCGTAACAGCCTGTGAATGTCCCACTGCTGGGCTAAAGGCCTCCTCTCCTCTTTTTGAGGAGAAGGTTTGGAGCTTATTCCACCACGCTGCTCCAATGCGGGTTGGTGGACAATCTGTCACATGTTCACCAATTCGCATTGAAGCAGCATGGTGGCTTCAAAACCTTCTCCTCGAAAGGAGAAAGCTTAGCCCCGCTGAGGGACATTTTGAAGCTGTTACTTTTTTTCCTTTTACATGAACATTAATGGTACATGACGTCCTTTGATTAACAAATTGTTGATTAATTTATTTTCGTTACAACGCATTTGTGTTTATACTTCATATATTTAACAGCTTTAAATATTGTTAAATATTTATAATGTAACTTGTAGGTTACTTTGTTGTTTGGTTGTATCTAATTTATAAAATGTAAAGTCGACGATATGATAATTTTAAACTAATATTTATTTTTAACAGTTTTGAACTGTTTCTAAGCGTTTATCTTTATAAATACAACAAAAACTATGTTTGAAATAATAAAATATATAAAAACAAAAGTATTAGTAGTAGTAAAGTAGGTATTTAAATTGTTATCATTATGAGATAAGATGTAAAGTCTATTGACCCGGTTTCGCGAAGGACGTTCTAGTAATATAATATATATGTATATTTAAACACGTGGAACGTCTAGTTATCTAGACTAGTGACTATTGACTGCAATGAATCATTTTTCCTAAAAATAATTCCTCGAAAAAAAAAACGTAAACAAGTTTAAGTTTAATTTTAAAGTAAGTACACTACTACTACTTTAATATTAAAATCCATTCATGTTTAAAAAACATCAACAAGCATTGCGAGTTTTTTTTTATATCTGATCCATTTTTATACACTTGAAATTTTTGGGGGCATCAACAACACTTCTTTCAATTTTAAAACTAGATGGTGTAGTGGTAGTCACTAGTTCGCCAAACTTTCAACAACTTTAATTGACAATTAGCACAATATATATAGTGCAGTGTGCACTCTCATTGAAGAGCCCATAATGTCATCACTGATAGTTTTTGAAATAATTCTTTTGGCCTATTTTTTCCGAAACAGGTAATCATTTACTAATAATTAAATTTTAGTCGTACCTTATTGGGTGGGATGTATAAGTAATGTGACTGAAGTTCTGCAGGCGGTCTGGTGGCAGGATCTCTGGCACAATTGATAGCATCACCAACGGATCTGGTGAAAGTGCAAATGCAAGCAGAAGGTCGTCGGGTATTGCAAGGAAAACCGCGGCGCTTCGCCAATTGTAGGCAGGCTTATACGATGCTGTATTCAGAGGCTGGCATTTTGGGTTTTTGGAGAGGTTAGTTGCTCGATGGTTATTAAAACTATGTTCTTGCACATCTTAAGGCACGCACAGGAAATGGAACATTATTATGCAACAACTTACACTAATTAATAGCTAATAACGTAATAAATGTAATATTATTATTTCAAAATCTTAAGTCGGGCTTTTCTCATGTGCCACTTGAAAATTAAAGTCAAAATAATGTCAATAGTTGCGGGAAACACATTTGAACATATTTAAAAACAGGTGCAGTACCGAACGTGCAACGCGCTGCACTTGTGAATATGGGTGATTTGGTCGCTTACGACTACAGCAAACAGTTTCTAATACGTGAGTTCGGAATGGCGGATAACGCACTCGTGCACGCCGCAGCCGCCTTCGCCGCCGGCTTCGTGGCCGCCGTGATGGGCACACCCGCAGACGTGCTTAAAACACGTCTTATGAACCAGCCGGTGGGACCGGATGGAAGGTATTTCTAGTACATCTGCCTTTTTGTAGGGAATTCTGGTGGGTTAATATTATATACCTACACAATTTAAAGAATATTTTATTTTAGAGAGCTATTACTATTTTTGATGTTATGTTTTTTTTTAAATTAATCTTAGAGGTCGTGACTTATTTTAGTACATATATGATATTGATGTATAAGGATATTTAAGAAAAAGTTAAACTATTGATTGTTCTTAAGAATCGCATATTATGGTATCGTATATTGTGCATTTATATTTAAAACAAAATTGTCCAAAGAGGAAGGGAACGTAGGCAAAAGATAATCATAGAGAAAAGTCGACTTAACTTTTATAATCATTATAGCTTCTTTTTCTAATATTTCTTCATTAATGTGAAACCCCATTGTTTTTGGTTTTAGTATGGTTTCACACAACTCTAATTACCACCCGACGAACGAAAACTTACATTGTATCTAGCCGTAGATCGGGCGACCTACATTTATGAAATCGATATTCATGTTAGCTTCGACTCTATTAATTTATCACTCATGGTAAAATCGCGCGCACATATGGTATTAATATATCTTCTGGTCAATATTTACTTATTTATAACGATTCTACATATTTAGTAGGTTATATAAGTATGAAAACATTGTTGTAAAATATACGTATTTCTTTCATAGAAAATAATTGATAATTAAGTCGTGTTATCCTCTATAAGTAGTTTTTTAATGTATACAACGTGTCTAATATTTAAACATCATTGTAACAATACAATATTGAATTTTTACTCTTCTTTCACATTTCGTATTCTTATTACTTATTTTGCAAATTAGGCAATTTGATTTTTGTTATTGGTTGACACAGAATTCCAAATAACTAATATTTAAAGCCTTTTTTATTTTAACTTAGTAAAAAAAAGAAATCAACTTAAACGAAATATTACAATAAAACTGGATAGTAATCCAGTTTTATTATAATGTTAGACGTGTTAAGTATAATGTTAGACGTAGATAAATCATTTAACTTATATGGATATGAGGTATTTGTTTGCAAAAAAAAGTCTGGTCAGAAAGCTATGTGACGACACTCATCTAAAAAGGTGATATTTAACGCAGGCAAATGCCAGATTCTCGCAGGTTGAGATGTTAGGTCAATCTGTCTTTCACATTTCTTTAAATGCAAGCCATTTACGTCAATACTTTATCTGGTTGGTAACAAACAATGAATACTATATTTAACAATAAAGATAAGGTCCTATAAAAACAATACAATTTCTTGATCTCACTTTAGATAACTACCTAACCGAAATGAGACTCAATTTATTAACAGCCTTCGGATTGAACACAGTTGACATAAAACGATATAATTGTAAAAAGAAAATATGAGAGAAAAGCGCATAATTATGGTACAGCTGAATGAAATAAATAAATTATCTCATAACTGAGAAGAACCTAAGTCAGAGTTTTTTCGTTTCGAACCAGCATCAAAAAAACATTTCCTAGTACAAACTTAAAACAACGAAAGAGTAAAACTAGCACGAAAATAAACCTTTTTAAATGTCAGCTGTCATTATATCTGTGGCGAGGGCATTAAATGTGGCTATAAGCTTTTTCGACTCCCTTTTATTATACCTTGGGAACCCTTCTATTATTAAAAAAATATTGATGTGAGAGTAATCTCCGCATGAACGAGTACTTTCTGAGAATATAATTGTTTTTTTTTTACGATATACTCATTTTTATTATACTCGTGAAGTATACTTTTATAAAGAAATCGTATTCTCCCGCCGTTTTTTTTGGCAAACGCTAGCAAAATATTATAAGTACATATGTAATGTGAATAATATACCAATAAATGTAATTAAAAAATATTTAACGTCATAATAATATTAGATCAGTTTTGGCAACAATTAAAAAAAAACGTACTTCGAGTTTTTTTATAACAAAATGAATCCTTTTTAAAATAGATTTGTTTGAACTTTGTAATAATCGTTGGCACAGCATATTGCGCAAACATGGAATAGGTGTAGGGTGTGCGGTAATAATATATTCTACTGACTAGGTATCAAAATAAATATGATTGTGGTGATATAATACTATTTGTGTATGCTAAGATATTTAAAAAAATCTCAATATTGTAATTCATATTACACTTTTCATTTGTTTCGCAAAAACAATAATTATTTGTATAATATTTTCATGTATTACACAAATGCAATGAATTAGTCATATAAAAGAAATAGATAATAGTCCGACGTATTTTGACGTAACTTTATTCGGTACGTACCGATGCAGTAAGTAGGTTGGTGCGTTCAAAGCGCGGTCGAGGTCAAACAACGGGGTCAAAGTCGGGACCCGCGCACGCTCAATGTAACTCCTTTCCCTTTCGTTTCAAATATTCCTGATCTACCGTATCATCATCACCGTACAAAAGATTTCGGATGAAATATATAAGAACATTTATTAAATGTCACTGAGTATTACAACTGTGAGTAGTAATTACTCATATAAAATATACGTAGGTACAAAGAACGGTGTTTTAAATTCATGAAATATATTATTATATCAAGAAGCACGTTTAGTCAGACTGCGATTTTGTAATTGTGTGTGAATACTATAAGAATTTCAACAAAGGTTTTCCTTGTAGTCTCAAACATAATACAGACATTTTTAAGCTTTAACGCCACATCTGTCTGACAGGCGCGGATTCAGAGTGAGATCATGACTGCCGTGACTAATTATATTCATATATTTTTTTAAATTTTATGAACGTATATTATGGGTTTTAGGAATTAACTTAATTAATAAACCTAACAATTGTCTATGTGATTGTCTTAGAAGATATATTTGACAGAACGCCAGAGTACCACAAACGTTTAAGATACAAGCGAGGCCCTTTCATTGTCTTGAAAGTAATCATAAAATATCATCGTCATCATTCATTCATAATAGTTCTTAATATTGTTTAAGCGATTTATCGAAACTGAATATAAGCTTTAAGACTGCCTGAAGCAAATTTATTCTCACAAGTCGCTTGTGCTAGTGTTGGTTAATTATAATGTTAAATAATGTCTATGATTATTTATTTATCATAATTCAAAAGCGTCAGTAAATACTCAAAAATACCTCACAACTTATCTCTCTAGACAGAAAGTATTTGTTTTTGATATGAATGTTACATATTGTTAGTAATAACATTAAACAAAGTTTTATCACTCAAGAGATGTTTAACCTTTTGCCCTGATACACTCAATAGTCTCCACTTCCTTATTTAGGTATTGTAGCAAATATAAATTTATATATTACGGCAGAATCATGATAGAATAGATATATGTTCATAGTTACCATTGTACTACAATTAAGAATATTCACGCAGCTTCCGATTTAAGAAGGAGCCACCTTGGTTATTATATAATATAAAAGTTCATCTAATTAAATAGTTAATATATTATACAATAGAGTTCAAATTCATTTATCAGAATTTGTGTTGCATTAGTCCTTTTAAAATCGCCAAAGGCGACAAAAGCAAGTTTTGCTCCAGCTCGGTAAGCTATTTTAGTATAAATAGTCTTAAATAATTATTATGCGTTATTCTTACCTACTTTTATTATTTTATTTCAGAGGCACACTTTATCGTGGGATGATCGATTGTCTAAAGCAGTCTGTGAAAAATGAAGGAATATTCTCACTGTACAAAGGTTTTCTCCCGCTTTGGATGCGGCTCGGTCCTTGGGCTTTAATCAACTGGGTAGCATTTGAAAACATCATGCTTGCAATCGGAGGCCATACGTTTTAAATACCAAAAATTTTAAAGGTAGAATTTATATGGGGTTTGTGTAATCGTTACCAATTAGGATGCTACGATGCTTATAAATGCAAATAATATTTAAAAAAATATATTTATAATTGTTAATTTATTTTTAAAATAAAATTATAACCAATTAAAAAAGACAGTTATTTTAGGTATTAAGTAAATTTTAATTTTTGTTCTTAAAGGTATAAGGTAGTAAAGTTACTTATTTATTTAGGAACTTTTTTGGCAGAATTAAATGACTATAACAATTACGCAATGACGACTCGAAAAAAAATTCTTCTATAAAACGGGGACCAGACATTCGATACCAAATGTAACTGTCACTTTAAGCATCCGCATTTCGCGTATAGTCAGGCGGGCACGTACTTTCTTAACTTTTCTTCATGTATCGTTATTTCAAAAAGCAAAAACAATATTAACTATAATTAAAATAATGTAAAAATATAAAGCAGAAAGTAAAGCGCTTTGTGTTCTTATGACATCGAATATTAAATTTAGGTTATATTTTATAATATTTAACTTGCTTGACGTGCAAATATTTCATTTTCATAGATGTTTAAGTAAGTAAACGTTTGTCCCAACACAACGAATGTATATATCACAGTGACATCGGCGATATATTATATACAATGCTGACGAACAAGACAACCGAAGTGAATTGAATAAAACTAATGAAAAACAATATTTCACAAATTTACTGTAATGTATCATAGATATTTATGTTAAATTTATAATAAAAATGTTGGTTTAAAACACATAATATCCGATGTATTTTTTTTATATTGCAATATATTATGTAATTATCGTTATCCAAATCATCCATAAAAAATAATATATAACATTATATTAAAACGTGTGAACCTGGTTTAATGATTATAAAGATCTGCACAAAGTGTTTACGTGAATGATAAATATTTCTTGTCATAGTACAAGTTTTGTACGGGAAAAAGCTTATATAAATGAGTATAAGAATGTAGTTAGTGCTGGTTGCTATAATATGTAATAAAAATGTGATGTTATCGTAGTATTTCATAGATATATTAAATTATTTATTGTTAAAAATAAACTGTTTTATTTCTTTCGAACCAAGTCATTCAAACATATAGTAAATGTGTTGTAAATATTTTTCTCCTAATGTTATTTTCTTACAATCTTAACATTTTTGTACCACCTTAAGTGAAAACTGCGAGATATCCACAAGTGGGCTACATAAAGGCACACACGTGATTGCCAATTGATTTGATTGATTGAAGCCAATTGATTGCTGGTTCAAAACAGCTATTGACATCCTTTTCAAATTATTAATTTGTACTAAATTTACATATCCCAATGTTGAATAAAAATTGTAAAAATCTTAAAACAAGGTTATGACATGTGCTACTTTAAAAAAATTGTCATTATCGAACCTGCGACTTTTACGGTGGGCCGTAAACTATTGCGCTATAGATGCTTTTTAAATTACAATAGAAGTTTTATTTATTACAAATTTCATAAATAAATTTAACATCATTATCAAGAAAGAATATGCGTCTTGAAAAAGTTACTCAATATTGGGAAGATTAATAAATTAAACAAACAAAATAGGGAAATTTAAGGGAAGTAAAACTCGGAATGTACAATATTAAATTTATTAGTAAAAAATATTATACATCTTCCACAATATTGGAGAATCATAACTTAACTATTTTAAATATTTGATTATTATAGATTAGCACTTCCATTTCAATATTAAGACATGCCTTCATACTCTACGTCACGGCGAGAAGCACAGAGTGATCGTGAACGTCACATGTGCGTTGCGATAAAAAACTTATTCTATAATACACACAGTTAAATGCTTCGCTCAAAGTTACATTTCGTTAAAATGTATCAATATTAGGGATATTGCGTCATATCGTCGATGAATTACGTCACGATTACAAGTAAATTTTCTTATTATGTTTCGATAAATATAGCAATATTTCGGTTACAATAACAAAAATAAATATCTAAATTGAATTAACGAGCACTCGAGTTTAATTTCAAATTCTTGACTATATCGTTAAACGCTAACTAAGTACACTGACACTCGCGTGTCTCGGCGGAGGTGCGGGCGCACTCGTCGACACGTGCGACGTGTGACGAACGAACGCCTTCGACCGCTATCAGTGTCTGTAGCCTTACAACTACACCGTCCTTACAATATTTTAGATTAAACGTATTGAATTATACGCACTTTTTATGAATTAATTTGTAAAACACTAAAACGGGTAACGAATTCCATTCAAATAAACACATCAAAAGCATTTTGTTATAAGCACAATTTAATATTTAAAAAATACATGGATAGTAAATATTGATCTAAAACACCTCGCTATACATTCGTCCAATCAACCAAATATCGTCAATATAAAAACGATTACAGGCATACAATACGCGTTCACCGTTTTGTGCGCAACACAAATCCGAGCCTACTTCTAGGAGCACTAAGCTTCAGAGGACGCTACAATTTATATGGATATCTTATAATATGTCTACCGTACCAGATTATATATTTGTATTGGTTACGAAATTATAAAACCAAACAAACTTAAAACTATGACTTAACTAACAAATAAAATGGTAAATATTTAAAAAATGAGCATTATAACTAACAAGGGATAAATAATGTTCATACTTTAAAAATCACATTAATTTGAAATCTATTATAAGGGAATATTAGCGATAGCGATGTCGATATCAGATTTGATCCCTTTATATATTTATTACTAAGCATATATTAAAAAAAAACATCTAAAATAACATTCTGGCACGTTCAATCGGACGAAACACGTTCATCCGGCAAATTGTCACGATTAGTAAAGGAAATAAATTCGTCACAATAATGAGGGAGCAATGGGAAAGTAACGGGGAAGTTTTGTACTGGTAAAACAAAGTTCGCGATCGAGCCGCGAGCGGTCCGAGCCGAATAACGTGTTTATTCAAACCGTAATATCAAAATAGCTGTATGACAAAAAGCACCATAAAACACTCGAAACTTAGACCCAATGTGTCGGCAACTCGACTGCGTGCCTCGGTTCCTGGCGCAGGAGAATGGTTCACCTGCTGTGGGTTCGTGCGGGGGTTGGCGGAGCGTGGGGGGAAGTGCGTGTGGGGTGCGCGGGGGGCGAGGGGTCGCAGGAGGGATGGCTCGCGTCGGTCGAGCGGAGGCAAGCTGGCGGGCACTATGAGTGATAGGCGGTCACGTACGACGCCGGGAACAGCCCACGACGGTGTGCTATCTCACCCTGGAACATTGAACAAAATTATATACTTTACATATTATAGAGGCGAGAGCACGCACATACACATAATAGTTTTCTATCCTTAAAGAACAAGATCGGATTATGCATTATATTTATATTGTACAGTGTTCGCTCAGTCGACGAAAATTTAAGGAAAACAATATATGTATTATGAATTTGGATGTTTCAAAATATTATGACAACATTAACACTCTTCAATAGTTAGCACAAACAGGGAAGAAAAACGTAATGAACTGTTTTGTATTTCCCTATTCATATACAGATAATCCATACATACATTGATAATATCTAATTAAGGTATAATTAAAAACGTTACGGCTTATCACGGCGCCGTCTAGTGACAAAATGCCTAACGCGCCATTTAATTAATATATTTCCAGGCAATCCGAGTGTCATCGTTTTTCATTTGACCTTTCACAACAAATAAACGTACTGTATATGGAGATCTTTATTAAATTGTTTTGTTGACACAGATTCATTTATATACAATATATTCATTTTTTGCTGACATTAATATATGTTTATTGATCAAATATGCGGAATTGTTCATTAACTCTTTTTAATTTAACTAAAAATATATACAAATAAATAAAATTGAAGCGTTTGTCTTTGATTTTAAAATAACTGGTTTAACTCACATTTCTAAATTAAAATGGCAATTTTTAAGTTACCAAAACCTCTATTACTTTTATTTTTTTTTCTGTTTGTTTGTACAAGAGTAATGGTTAGTTAAATCAGCTAGACATTATAAATGTAAGCAGAGGATCATTATAGAGAGCATTTGAAGGTTCAGACTTTACTTCATAAAAATCTAGGAGGCTATCAAAAATTATAACAACTTAAAGTTTATGCGAGTACATATTTATTTAGAGATATTTTAGGTATAGATAAGTAAATATAATCACTAAAAAGTATTTTCAGGATTTTTTTATATTTGCCGGGAGGGCAAATGACTCTACTCCACCTGATGTTAAGTGGTAGTAGAGTCCAAACGCGACGACGGCCACTACAGACGGGAAGAAGATTCTGCACTAGCCGCCCTCGCCTTGCCGGCCCGCAAAATTGAAATTCCCTCGGGATATTATAAGAAGTGTCCAACTAGTGCGTATTGCTTCCAACAATATTGTTAGGTTTTAAGATTTTTTAATATTCCATGTTACTTGCAAGCCTTTCTGGGTAGGTACCAACCACTCATCAGATATTCTATCGCAAGACAGCAGTACTTTGTCAATACAGGCATGAGGCACATAAAATTTTAGTTCCCAAGGTTGGTGCTGCATTGGCGATGAAAGGGTTAATATTATTTTACAATCTCAAATCTATGAGTGGTGACGAACACTTACTATCAGGTGGCCCACTAGCCCGTCGGCCTACCTATTCCTTAAAAAAAATACGAATTGCAACACGGCTAAAACTATGGAGAACTGCTACTACTTAATAAAACGGCAACCATTTTTACTTCAAACAGAGGTCACTATCAACTACCAAGATACAATTCATAGAATTATATATTTTCAGATTATACTTTATCTATTGAATTAATTTTCTTTATTAGTAGTAATACATGATGAATATTAACACACCTGCCACCAGTGCTGGTCGGAGCGGTCAGTGACCGTGATGACGTCACCGCGCCTGAACTCCAGCTCGCCCGCCTCTTGTGGAGTGAAGTCGTACAGAGCTTGGACCAGCATCTGTAAATGTTAAACGTACAATCTTAATTATTATTACCTTTATTAAATGTATTTATCAATATTTTAACATTAGTGTTGGTATATTAAAAAAAATATACTACATTTTTTTGGATTTACATTTCTTTTTATTTATTATTGTTTATATATTTATTACATTATTTATAAGAATATTATTTGTTTGCAAAATATATAATTTCGGCATTTAAAATAACGAAAACACATATATAATAAATACTCTTGAAATAAATTTGTAATTTGTTAAATGGATACCTTACAAATGGTATTAAAAATTATTTTTGATAAAATTAAATTAAATAACTACCTAATATAATAAAGCAATTATATTATGGGTTATAAAACTAACTGTTATTATAATAATAACAGTTAGGATAATTAAAGATTATAATAATTTATATATTTCATTATAAACATTTTAATTTTGTTTTTAAATTACAAATGAATATAATATATAATTGTTATACAAAGTCAAATTTAAAATAGTCTCTCCTGGTTTCCACCCGGCGAATATTTATATATTTTGTTAACACACCATTATTTAAGTAAAAGATTTGTTTTTTTTTTTTCTTTTGCGACAATTAGAGCAACAACACTTATTTGAATATTAAGTTAGTCTGTGATTGGTATATACTATGTAACATTATTTTTATATACTTACTCATTATGAAAATGTATTTCTTAGTCTATAACGTTGGCTTCCTAGTAAATAAATAATACAAGGAGTGTTTGAATTATTCTCATGAAATCGTAGAAACGATTAAGTGTTTACATTTTACTAATTAATTTATTCATTTATAGCACCTTTGCGTTTCTAATTGCATCCTCGGTAGATAATAGAATAAATTGGTAATTTCAACTGTCATTATTGTCTCACGGTGATTTGTCATAGCTACAAAGTAAATAATTAAAACAATATCGGCATTACTTATAGACGTTGTTAAGCGGTTTTTTAAACTCTAATTTCTCTCTTTCTCTCATGATTGATTTGACATTCGAGAGAAAAGGACGGCATTGTTTTACTAATAAGTAAATGTTTAGGAGAAACAAAATTTATATTATATTAAAGGTAGCAGCAGTAAAGCCGCAAGTATTTTTGAGCATGAACACACGTTAATAACATTCGATTCACTAGTGTTACATTATGCGAGATTGATTCGGAACTACAATTTTAGCTATGCGTGAATTTTAAAAACAAAATTTTCAAAATCGAACTCGGTCTATAAACTTTCTCTATAATTTAATTTATATTCCTAGTATTTAAATTTTCGAATAAAATATATTTCGATAACCGTTATTTTTTAAATTTAGAACTTTACAACATATCATTAATGATATATAAAAAAATAATAATGCATCATCTCGGAAACCGCGAGACTACGTGATCTCTGCAACAATTGCTATAAATAGAGACACACATGATCGGACAATTTGTATTCGATCGCCGCTGTTCTTGGTTTACTACGACTATTGCTCAGTAACTAGTAGATTATAGATATACATGCCTACACTCTGACCGAGTTATTTTTGTTTCTTTATCAGGGTCATGCCACAATATTTACACGCTCCGTTATCACGCTAATGTATTGAACCAGGGAAATTCGACCGCGAAGTCCTTTTCGGAATTTTATAATTAACACATCGCTGGCTTTTTGTAATAAGGTATAGTTTTTTTGGTAATGTGTTTTAATTAAATTAATGTGACGCGCATTAATTAAATCATTCATTTAATTCGAATATCGTTTAATATAGGATTAAAATATTTGTTTCGATCCTAGTACTACTTCATAGTATTAAAAATGGCTTCATATTCGTAATATACTCCATTAGATCGAAAGCTTTGTGAAAATAATATTAATGAATTATATTATGAAACGTTTTATATAAACGGACGGGACATATAATTTTACTTGATTGGCCATTCTTTTAATGGCTAATCAACTAACTAATTAAATTAGTCCGGCGGTTCTTGAAGAGCACAGGGTCTCATAGAATTTTAGACGAGAGCTAAAATTATAATTGTCTGTCGCATTTTAGATTAGGTTAGCGCCCAGCGGGTAGGTGTGGCTGACATAATGAATCAACTATTCCGATTGAACATAATTAAGCTGGGACGGCGAATATCACCCGTGAGCTTCAAATTTCTCGATATTAAGGACATCTGAATTGTCGATTTTTCAATATTTTTATACAAAGTTCGTAATATAATTTTATCCAATAATGCCAAACCAGTAAACATATTCATATAAATATATATGCCTTGATATCATAATTTTAAAATAACAGATGTCATTTCATTGGACAATGGATTCTTTGACAAACTTACTAAATAATTAAAAAAATAATAAGTAAAAAAATTGTACAGACTGCGACAGATAAACAAAAACCACTTTTTTATGTATAAAGCTAGTCGTGTTGTATTTTGCAGTTATTTTAAGTTCAGTGTTTACGGTGTCGATCCGCTTCGAACATTTTTTCTCACAACCGTCATTAGACAATATACGGAAATTCCGATTAATAAACATCCTACCAGGCTGTAACATTATAGAGGTATATTTTTTATAAATTCACGCAATATATATTAATTCTATTGATAAGAAACTTTTACGTCATTACAGCTTGCAGTAATGTAATAAAATATATAGTGTACATTATAATTGTATTACTACTTCGTCGACCATTAAACTCAAGTTGGCGACAGCCGACTCGCTCGCTAACTTTTTCGTTTTCCTAAATGAAGTAAGAAAATAAGATGACATGGGCTTTAATATAAAAATATGTCTTATCTAAATATCCCTATATATTATAATATATATATATATATATTATATTGGGAAATTTTGGAAAAGTGTAAGGGAATTATGAAAGATTCATTATAAACTTGGTTTATCACTTGCTAACATTAAAATAAATTCTCATTTTTGGAATTAAAACTACTACAAACAAAGTCAAACATTTATTCTACCTTCGTTTTAGCTTCGCAAATTTTAGTATAGATATTCTTTAGATAAAATAAAAAAATATATATTTTACTTGATAAAAAATACACTTAGTGGTATTTTTCCAATTCTTTTACAAATATCATATACCCTTATATGTCTTATAAGTACCCATCTACATTAAGCCGTATTTTATTAAATAATATTATTATTTACATTCAGTTCACGCAAAAGAATTTGTTATATTCAATTTCTTTTTCGTTACAGTATTATTATTATTATTTTTATATGAGATGATAATAGTTTATATCTTTAATCAACATCACCACACCTTTGAACTCGAAAAATTAAATTTCTCAGTGGAAAATTCGATTTTATGAAAACTTCGCGCTCCTAACGCACGCGGCGGAAATCGTACATACAATAAATTATAGCTCACCTCTTCAGGCACAACATCTCGAAGTTTAACATCTTGAAGGCGGCTGACGGATGCCGTACGATGATAATCGACCAGTTCGTTCAACGAGTTAAATTTCACCACCCATAGAAAAAACTTGCTAGATGCGTCACGCAGAACCTTGAAATGTTGCACACCGTCCGGACATCTGTGGATGGGGTAATATGTTAGTTAAAAAGTATTGTTTTTATTAAAATTTATACAAAATAAAAACTAATCAAAATGTATTATTTATGATCATATATTAAATAAAAATAAATATTTGTCCTTCAATATTTAGTTTTATGCAGACCTTTATTGTACCCGTGCAAAGCCGGTCGGGTAGCTAGTCATAGATAAATATTAAACGACAAGTCTTTCTAACGAGATTTATATTAGAAATTGTGTTCAATAAAGAAATATTTATATATAATTTATGTAAATCAATTTTAAATTAAGAATCGAATATTCATTTCCTTTTATTGATCAAGTTAATTACGATATAAAGTATTTTTCGAACGGAGTCATATGTTTATTCATATATGCATAAATATTTAAAAAAAATTATGCCAACATAGTTTATAGTAAGGTTGCAAATAAAAATGGTCTAAACCGCAGTATTCCTAACTGTAGATACGAACAACAGACCGATGAACGAAAATAGATTATCCAGCTTGATTTGTTAGAATGCAGATCTAAAATAATAACATTAAAACGTCGCTTTGTACTCGGCAACACCCACAAGTGTTATTGGAATGCCTTGTACATAGAGCACGTTACGAACTACCTAAAGATAATCTTATCGTCTAATTTTTCTTCGTACGCTATAATATCAAAACCTTACTATTATTATGAACACGAATATTTGAACTGCGGTTTGGTCGGTATCTTGCTTTCGGATCTTTGTCGATTTTTGCATAGTTATAATTCACGGACAGGAGACGAAGAGTCGGTCTCTTTTTATGCCAAAACAATAAAATGAACCCACATATAAAAGCAAGTTCTTGATAAATGAGCACCAAGTATGTGAATCTAATTTATTTACGTTAAATTACAAGTTAGCTGTATACCACATGGTTTCCCTAGATTGAGGGCAGTTGTCCTCGATATGACGTATTCATTGCTATATACAAATAAACCAACTTTCCCATTTATTTTCTGATGCATAATTTGGTGGCGCATTGACAATGTAAGGAACGATTAATATTTCCTACATCGCTTATGTCTAAGGACAGTGTTAACCACTTCCCATCGGGTGGCCCATTTGGTGGCCCAAAAAGGTTAGTAAAGTTCGTGTTTTTTTATTTTCTCAAACATAAAACAAATGTGGGCACCTCAATGTTAAACAAAGCGTGAACATGGCAGGTGAAAGTAATTTTTGACATCTGTCCTCGTATCTATTGAACGTTTTTTTTTTATATAAAAAAATAGAAGGCCTCAATATAAATCGAGCAAAATTACGTATGAATCAGCAATAGACGAAAACTGGTTTCAGCTCTCACGTAGGTTGATTCACGCAGCGCGATACAGAACGGGTTAATGGTGTACCGAGAAAATTGTATGAAAATATTCACTAGAGAAATAATATAATAGAGAATGCGATATAATATAATGAGAGAATTTCTCGGTATAAGACTACGTATCAGTTACGTTAATGAGGCAAATATAAAAAAATATAAACTACTAATAAAATATGATAAAGAATTTTTTTAAGGGAAAACCATTGAAGATAGGCAAATGATTTTAATTTTTAAATGAATTCTTAGTAAATCTTTTTATGATATTTAAATTTTTTCGACAGTATGTATACTTTCTTTGTATTTAAAATAACGTAAACGCATTTTCATCGATCAAATATTGTAAAATTATAGTTTGTTTTCTTGTTAAATATATAACAAACTATGAAACCACCGATGCAGATCACCGTTTCAAAATAATTGAATTGAATTTAATTAATTAAAACAGGTCATCACATAATTGGATTATTCATGATTGGGATATAATATTGTCCTCCTATTCGACAAATGACCTTTATTAAATCAGAAGTCTCGTTAATTTGTAATGGTTCGATGATATATATTCGCAACAATATAATGTGTTATTAGTTAATTTTAACTTAAATTGATTATTTCGTATATAATATTTTTACCTACATACAACCACATTTGGGATTCGATCCTTCAGCATTTCATTACTAATCATTAAAATTGAAATAATCGTAAGCTAACATGGCATCTCTAACGATTTCCGAATTTAGTACTGATTTATGATTTTTTTTTTGCCCGAACGTCAAATGTTTTCGATTAAAAAAAATCTATGTCATAAAATTGACTCGTTTTATAATTTCAATTATTAAATTGTTATAAATATTTTGTATTTCTTTAGATGAAAGATTATATTGAAAACTCGTCAGTAACATTATAGTGGCTCAATATATATTAATTAACTGTCGCGTCCAGACTTGAACAAACATGGTTTGGGCCATAAAAAGGTTAAGTTTCTACTAGCGTTATTTTACTATAGCTAGAAGTTTTGAATTTAGAAGTGTTGTACTACCGTGCCTTGGAAAGCGAGCTGCAGTTATACCGGTGTTGGTCCTCCTGATCCCTCTCCGAAAGTGTCAGGTTGTAGTCTCATAAAACTATGCAAGTGCACTTGTAATTGTTCATACATCTGCGCAGTTGGCTAGTCTCCATTGATTGGCCGTCGTGGCCCAATTCTATCATCAAGGCATCAAAGCCAAATTTATTGAGCATCAAAATAATAAACGTAACTCTCCTTTTTAAAATGCAAACAAAACACTACGTAAATTGCATTATTAGAAAATAAACCGCAATAAATAAGTGTGAGTCACGTATTGAAGAACGAGTGTAATTTTTTTATTAAGTAATTTAACCGCCAATAGAATTGTTGGATGAGACAGCGAACCGCAGGAGAAAGATAAGGTTGATCACCCTATTTCTAAATTATTAGTCACATACAATACACAAGATTTTCTTTATTATAATTGTTTATATGAATGTATTTTTACATAATATTATAAAACTGAAATAGGTCAGTGTTTTGTATGTGATTTTTATTTAAAAAAAAGCATTATAAGAACATATATTCTTTTTTTAAATACGATGTTATTCGGGTAAGCAAAAACCATTCAATAGATTCTAATAAAAGTCGGTAAGGTAGCTTAGCCGTTGGGTCAACATATAAGACACTGATAATCTGGGAATTGAATGGGTTCCCGAGGGACGGTAAAGCCGTATTCCCAAATCCTTTATCCATAAAAACGTGTGCGTATAAGTCTCGAGCAGAGTTAAGGTACTCTTCATTCATTTTTACACAAAACACTATACTATTAACAACTACAATTTAATATATGTGAAATTTCAACAACTAAACAATGAGACTGTATTTTCGAAAGTTTACTTTGAATTATTTTTTAGGTTGTACAAATTTGTATGAATTGAAAAGTAATGTTACCCTAACTAATATTATAAATGCGAAAGTCAGTTTGATGTTTGTTACACTTCTTAACTACTCAACCTACCATCATAACAGTTTGCATACACAATGTCAAAGGTATAGAATTTACTAATGGTAGGGCTTTGTGCAAGTTCCTCTGGGGAGGTACCACCCACTCATCAGATATTCTACCGCAAAACAGCTGTACTTGGTATTGTTGTGTTCCGGTTTGAAGGGTGAGTGAGCCAGTGTAATTACAGGCACAAGGGACATAAAATCTTAGGTCCCAAGGTTGGTGGCCACTTACCATCAGGTGGCCCATATTATTATTCTATAAAATAAAAAAATACATACACCTGCCGCCATTATCCGGAAATAGTGGATTATGTAAGGTTCAAAGGCTTACAACATTACCATGGATATCATTTCAGGCAAATATATTGCTATTTAAGTGGAAGATATCATCTTACTAAATTATTAATTTGTACATATCATAAAAATGATGATGAGTCATCACAAGATGTGATTTAATACATATAAATCATGGGTACATCGTTTCGCCACACAAAACAGGCAATCAGTCTGTTCATCCATCATAGGAAAACAATAAGATTGATTTTAATGAAATTGTCAAAAATATTCAACTAGTTTACGTACATATATTAAAACGGAATTTAGTCTCAGATTGTATATTCATACAAATCATAAAAATGTATTTTTATGTAAAAGTTATAAACTGATGTCTAATACTTTTAATTTAATAACATTTTTTCCTTCATAAGTTAAAATTATAGCAAATATTAAACTACAACACATACAAGTAATACGTAGAAATGTGTTACTGGCATAATACTTACGGTTCCTATTCTATTAATTGTATTTACTGACACAATGGGCATAATTACTAATTACATAATGATCAGATTATTGGGACTATGTAGCATAACTAAATTCTCTAAATATCTATTTTCATGGACAGTGATCACTTTTCATTAACCTGAAGCTAGTTTATTTGCTTGAGTATTTCTACTTATACATATATTACATACTACATACTTTAATGATTGATTTCGTCCTGACCAATTTCAGCCATGGCGGCCATTTTCAAGAGACACTACCCAACTGATCAGGACATATTATATCGCACAAGTTTGACTTGGCTTCACTCTTTGAATCTGATGGGATCTTTGGATCTACTGCCTTATAGGCTAGTCACTAGTCAAATGAGGTAGTTAAGTAGAATATTAATCAATATATATATAGAATCTCTTAATTAGATACATAATCACAAACTTAAGTATATAATTGTTACACACTGCTATGACATGTATCATTTGTTATTGTGCCACAATTATGCTATTAACTGTTCTAGGAAATCTTTACATTGTTTTACATTATACACACTATTGATGACTAAATATGAAAACAGTGATAACAAATATCGTAGAAAAAGCGATATGATAAAATATGTTTATATGTAAGGAATTAATCTAAAATGAAAATAGATCTACATGAATATTAAGAGACATTATGTTATATATTAAAATCATATAGTTTTAAATTTTTATGAAATTTGCTAACTCAATTTTTATTTATTTTTTCTTTTATAATTAACTTGTACAAAAATTCTATGACATGAGTACATTAAAATTTCTAAATTAATTTTACTGCAAAACAAGTCTTCATGGCTTAAGTGTGATAGTAAATATTCTGACATAATACATTATTTTAAAGAATAAATGTCTTAGAATTTTTTCAAATTGTTATCGTAAATTAAAGTATTAATAAGTAAAACTTACTTTACTGATAAGGAGAAGTCACCAGGGCTAGACTCACTGATCCTTATGAGAAAACCTCCTTCTGGTTTATTTGCTAACAGTTTTTCGGCATCTGCTCTTGTGATTCTACCATAATACCAACTGTAATAGAATAATTCATGATGATATCCATCATAGTTATGGTATATAGTTACACTTTCATTAAAATTAAGTATTTATCTAGCAATGAGTGTAAATTTAAGTATATTATGACTATTCATGATCTTTTAAGTATTTTATTTGCATTTGATAAAGTCAATTTTAAATAGTGTAAACATAACTGATGACACAGTTTTACAATTTGTAAAAATTACATTAAAAACAGGAAAATATGTTTATAAACTAAATGTTAACTTGAACTGACATTTGTTACAATTTTCGTTCTTTGAATACTTGAACTAATAACGTGTATAAAATTAAGGCTTACCTATGACTTTTCATTTGAATATAGTTACTAGGTATAAGACCTTCTTTGCCATCCAATTCAGCCCTATACCAATTCATATCGTCCTCCATGTTAAGTATCTGCAATAACAAAAATTCTAGAAGGAACCTGTCACCAATGAGAATAAAATTTGTTCAAATTGGAATCAGCTAACCGGACACTTACTTTAAGAACCTGGTTCTTCTTAAAACTGAGTTCATCATCAGCAGTTGCAGTGAAATCGTGTTTTGCTACAGCCTCCATGTTCAAATTAGGCACTTCACTCTAATGTCACTGATCACCGAAATAACTCACAAAGTATGCAAATTTATAATAGCACTTATGGTCAAGAAAGTAAAGTAATCATAATGCATGTATTGTTTATTAAAAAAGTAGAAAAACTATTTTTAGTACGTGCAAATAAGTGAAACTATTTTATCCGTACTCGGGCTACACATAAGTCATTCACAATTTCACACACATTTCTATGCACATAATTTCTAGTGCTGCCAATGTCAACAAATATATGTATGTTTTTTTTTTAAATTAATTGTAATTTATAAATGAATTATTGCTAAATATTATATTTAGTTTAAAGCTATAACTATAATTTTGGTCAAAATATATCCTAAGATTAATGAAAAAAAAAACTAGGCTTAAATTACAGGAGTTCAAATTTAATAGTAGATAGCCGTAGACAGTAGATCGCCTTTGAAAGGACTAAAATATGGTGTTGGTAGTAGTTTTATTAGTTGGTGTAATAGTTTAGTTCATTTAAAAATATTGTTCATATTGATAAAAAATTATGCAAAATTAATGCTCAGTTTTTATTATGTTACGATATTGATAATTTAAGAAGTATAAATATATATGCAGCCCATTTCGACTTCACATAGATAAAATAAGATTTTTAAACTATGTTTTTTTTTTAAATTATGATTTAGTAATACTGTAATACAATCAAAATCAAGCCAAACGAAATCCTTTAGTTCTGTGTTAATAAATGTTATTGTATACCTTTAGTATTTTTCATATACTTACATAACTTGCTATATTATCTCTCAAAGTGTTGGTATAAATGAAAATTATAATGTGTATACAGATATAATGGTTTATTTCTCAAATTTTTATACATAATCTACATTATCATAACCTAGCCTTACTTACAAATATTTCTTGTTTTTGTTATAGTCAGTCTTGGGCAAAATGTAATCAGATTAATGATTACAATCACGTGTTATCATGAACACAGATTAAATAATCAATCTGAATAGAGCATTCGGGGTGGCTCTCATTATAGTTATGACAATGTACGTATGGAAACAACCTCTACAGAAAAAATCACTGACTACGATGATAAATGATCAATGTCAGAAAAATCTACATAGTTTATCGCTTAGGACGATATTGATTATAAAGTATTTTAATGTGTAAGTGTTTATTTAAATGATTCACCAGAATTTTCGTGATTTTCAATAAGTAAAAAATAAAAACAATCCTAGTTATTTAGCTGATTATATAATATATGTAAGGATCATTAGTTAAAACTGTTAGGTGGTCAATTGGATTAAATAGATATTATAAAAAGAGACTGTACAATACTCAGATTGAATGTTATTATCACTTTTACTTTACCCAGAGATTCCGTTATCAAAGGAGCTATTTGAAAAGAATAATGAAGAAGCGTAAAATTATTTTATACTATATTTACTGAACGATATTATTACTGTTAGTAAGATGGTCCGAAAAAAAATTAAGCATTTTAAGCTGGCAGCACTTAAAGCTTAATTGGGGTACTGTCAAATTTGACAGTTCTTTTATGTCCAATTGGCTCCCAGTGGCATTACACGCGTAAGTTGTAATTTTTAATTTCGGTGTATTTTTATAATCATTCATGTTTATTGTAAAAGAAAATAAGTCATGAAAAGCTCTTTACAAGTTCTAGTAAAAATGTAATAAATTTTTAAATTTCCTGTAACAAAATATCGTCGCAACTGCGGCTTCGTACAAGTTTCAATGTTATTACTTATTTTACAGGTTTAGTCGTTACTCTAATAAACGCAACGATGTCGGGAGGATTAGACGTGTTGGCCCTCAACGAGGAAGATGTCACCAAAATGTTGGCGGCAACCACCCATCTTGGGTCTGAGAATGTCAACTTTCAGGTTAGTTTACATTTCTTTTGGTAGGTATACAATAAATTCAACATCATATTAAATAGACTGTGATGATAATAGAATCCGTTCCATTTTATTACTGAACATTATGTTGAACTATTCTCCCAACTGACGCATTAATACTATTTATATGTTAAGACATCCAAACTTCCATTTGTGAAACTTCTTTTATGTTTTTAGATGGAAACTTACGTGTACAAGCGTCGTGCTGATGGTACTCACGTGATCAACTTGCGTCGCACCTGGGAGAAGCTTGTCTTAGCTGCACGTGCTGTTGTTGCTATTGAGAACCCAGCCGACGTGTTCGTTATCTCTTCACGTCCATTTGGTCAACGTGCCGTGCTTAAGTTCGCCGCACACACAGGCGCTACACCTATCGCTGGAAGATTCACACCTGGTGCATTCACTAACCAGGTCAGTAATTATTAATCATTATCATTATTATAAGTTATCATTGTTGTCAATAGTGCAATGGTCTATATGCCGCCTAGTGTGATGTAAATAGGAATAGGACTAGGACTGTTAGTAATTTCTTACAAAAGGGCATTGCTAGTGATTTAAATGATTGTTCAAATAAAATTAGGCATTTCAAATAATTTAAATATTATGATGATAAATTTAACTAAGGAACCACTGACCGCATTACGATGCAGTTTGATTATAATAATTTCTGAATAATTGAAAAACTTAAAAAGCCAATTTTCGTGTTTGTTAAATATTATATAAATGAGGACATTTTCAGATTCAAGCTGCATTCAGAGAGCCACGTCTCTTGATTGTTCTGGACCCTGCACAAGATCACCAACCCATCACTGAAGCTTCCTATGTCAACATTCCAGTAATTGCTCTCTGCAATACTGATTCACCACTCAGATTTGTTGACATTGCTATTCCATGCAACACCAAGGTAATTAATCATATCATATATCTATCTTTGCATCTTGACAAAAAATTGTGTAAAAAAGTTAGAGGCAACTTTAAATTTATTTTTATGTTTTATTAACAGTTTATTTTGTATAATATAGAAAAAAATGTACAGTTATACAAGAATTGTAAATAAATTTATAATGTTTCAGTCCTCTCATTCCATTGGGCTTATGTGGTGGTTACTTGCTCGTGAAGTACTTCGCCTAAGAGGTGTTCTTGCACGTGACCAGCGTTGGGACGTTGTAGTTGACCTGTTCTTCTACAGAGATCCCGAAGAAAGTGAGAAGGAAGAGCAACAAGCCAAAGAACAGGTAATAGGTTTTAGATTTACGTACATTATTACTATTAGGTGTATATCATACATAATAAGAAACCGGTAAAAGTTACATATATTTGATTGTGGTTTTTTTATTATAGTAAATAGTCCTATATTAAGTTCAAAGCATTATTTGATATGCAATACTACTAATATTAATTAAATTGTTTATTTTAATGAAAAATGCATGGCTCATTAAGTGTTTTTTTTTACAAATTCATGTCAATTTCAGGCTGTTGTTGCTACCAAGCCTGAAGTGCCTGCTCCTGTACACGAGGAATGGAATGAGCCAGAAGTTCCTGTCCCATCCTGGACCGAAGATGCCGCACCAGCTGTCGCCGCCGCTGCAGCTACTACAGCGGCTGCTGCTGCTGGTACTACCTTCGGTGCCCCTGCTGCTCAGGAAGATTGGGCTACTCAGGTAAATTACCTACTGTTTATCATCACAAGACAAGATATGAAGAGACTTTGTTTAGTCTTTTTTTGTTTCAGAAGTGGAAATAAGTAGAAAAAAGATTTCCTTATAGTAGTATTATTTAAGTGTATTAAAAAAATAACAAAATACTGGCCAATATAAAATGTATTTTGTTTTTAACCTAAGCAATTATAAATTAATACTGGATAATACTTGCTAAAATGTTTCAATTTTTACTGTATTAATAAATATATATTTACAGGTCCAAGAAGAGTGGGGAACAACTGTGGCTGCACCTGTTCCTGCCGCAACTCCATCGTGGGGAGGTTCCTCTCAAGACTGGAGCGCTGCATAAACAGTGGGCTACAAATGATCATCCAATTAAATACTTCAAAATCTGATAATCTGGTATTATTTATTACATTCTCTGGTGTCTTATACAACCCCTATCTGCAACTTTATAATAATGCATAATATGTTGTTTTGTCTTGGATTTATATGATTATTGTGTTTTAAGTTGATTTTATTTTCCTCGCCTTTTTTAAACAATGTGTTATCTCAGTTAATTGGTTATTCTATAAAGGAAATGCTTCCTTTAATAGTTAGATATTTCTTTTGATGAACTATATTTAACACATTTTTTTTATGAACTACCTTTAATACAATTCTATAAAATTGGCCAATGAAACAATGATATGCACCTGTGTAGCTTAGCTTAGAATAAAATGATGAAATAAAAAAGGTCAAACTGTGCTCTTACACTCAATGTGATTACATAAATGTAAGTTTAAAAAATATATGTATGAAAAATGCTGCAAATCCATCTATGAATTTTTTTTTATCGAAATAGCTTTCTCCGTATTTGGTACGAATAATCGGTTAACAATAGGCGTAGATATCGATAACAATATAATATAAAAAAAATCACATCAAAATGCGTTGTACATTCGTTTTACTTTAAAAAATGGCTTCTGACCGAATTGTCCTAACATCCTTTTTGTGTTCGCTGTGGTTGGCTTTGGGCAAGCTCGTCTGGATAGACTGGGTGGTTTCTACCCAGACGAGCTTCAGATCAGATATTTTACCGCAAAACAGCATCACATATTCTACCGCAAAACAGCAATACTTGGTATTGTTGTGTTCGGGTTTGAAGGGTGAGTAAGCCAGTGCAATTACAGGCACGGGATATAACATCTCAGTTCTCAAGGTTGGTGGCGCATTGGCGTAAGCGATGGTTGACATTTCTTACAATGTCTTATATGCTCGTCCGCCTTCCTATTCTATAAAAAAAGCTGGGAGTCGTGTGAGGAGATGTCAGACTATTGTACTTACGGATAGCTCGATACTGATTGTAATATCCCTTTATCATCTATTTACTAATTTTACCAATTCGACTTCAGTCTTTGTCATCGTCGTGCTGTCCATTCCGACTTCTCACGGGCATGGCTTTAAATATGAAGAACTCAGTAATAGCGTTATATTTATTTAGTTACTATATAGATCATTATGTTCTGAACTGATCATGTCATGAACGGTTGAACTGACAGCAGCACCAATCCGACACGATCGGGAAGAGTTCAGGTGTAGGATCAACAGTTGTTCGTACAGTCTGGGGCACGGTAGTATAAGCCATGCATCTTCATCAAAACCCAATCATTTTAGTTGGCTCCACCCATGATTTGAGTACTTGACTGTATGCAAGCAATTTAACGAGATAATTAAAATCAACTTGCAACTTGCCAATAAAATAACTTTTAATAAATATTAATTTACGTCAAAGTTATTTAAGGATCATAATACGTTTCAGTTTTTTTCAAGGAATGTGAAACTAGACTAGCAAATAAATTCTTTCAGCAAATAAAGCATTGGTCTATTAAATGCTCATTTTGAAAAATTGAGCAATATAAAAATAATTACTATATAATTATTAACTTATTATAGATCATATTAAGTTCGTTATAAAAGGTGGCCAAATCCATAACCGAAGTCGGACATTACTAGCTCGGTAATATTATAATTGCTAATTAAGTAAGCAATTAGTGAAGGTTAATTTTTCATATGTCATTAATGTTTTTTAATAACTTTAATGCAAAGATATAAAAGTTTTTTGAATATTTTCCTAAATACTATTTCACTTCAGCCTCCTCTCCGTTAAAGAAGCAAAGCTCTATTAGGTACCGCTACTTCGAATTTTCTTTTGAATTGGTTCAAAGGTCTATTACAACTTATAGCCTGTGCTAAATAAATAAGGTTCATATTTTTATTTTCATATAAAAGGAACAAATTTATTACCTCTTTAAATAGGTTTATTTGCAAATAGTTTATAACGCATAAAGGCGGATTCTATATATACAAGTGTATTTCATATTTCCTTGGTTAGACAAAACCCTGAAGACAATCTGTTGAAACGGAACGTTTCTATTGTTTAAATTAAAGTATTGTTTTGCCGGTTTATTGTATTCGTAGATTCCGTAAGCTGCTTTCATCCACGTACCGTCACCTAAAATGCCCTGAAAATACGAGGCGGTCGGCTTATGGATTTCAGATCTCAGAATGTTAAAGTTATAATTAGTAATATATTTAAAGCAATTCACTTCACTCACAAAAACTACAAAATGTTTCGGTGCACTTAATGCAGTATCCGGCCGAATGTGTTCAACGCTTAATTTATTAACCGCCAAACTTTTCGGCAGTTCTATTATGATTTCGCCATAAGATCCTCTGAAAAGATATATAAAAAAATTAACACACATATAAAAATTTTGTATATTACAAGCATGACGCAATTTATACAAACGTATGAAAAATGACTATATTTGAAATTAATTTAATGATATATATAAATGAGTATAGTCAGGCAAACAATTTTAATTTTAAATAAGCTCTTAAAACATGCTTTATTAACGTAGCGAAGTCTTTAAGTTACAATATAACACAATACACCATTCATTCACCTAAAGGGCCAACAGTCTGAAGGTGTCGGTCTTTGACGTTTCAATACAGTATCCGGTGGTGGAGCGGTACGCCATATTGGCAGGATACCCCATAGGGCTATATTTCCACCCCATTCCGTCGTGTTTTCACCAGCCATCGCTAAGGTGCATTCTAAGTGTCCTGCTTCTGTTTGTTTTTGTACAAATTCTGTAATCAGGTTCAATTGGTGTTACAGTTGAGATACTTCTTGAGTTTCGTAATTGAATACATTGGTAATTTATAATTCATCATGTTTGATTATATACTTCTTTTAAAAGCCTTGAAAGTGGATTACAATGAATTCTTATAGATGTCTCTAACTTTATTTCTTTTGTACTGCTTTATTAAAAAAAGTAATATCGTAAAATATAATTAAATTATCTCGATAGACAGTTAATAAGTTTGAGAAGTTGTACAGTTAGGTACCTACGTATTATTTTAATATCATCTGTGTATTTTACAACAACTTATGAAAGTCAAGTTTTTTCTGTAAAACAATACCATTAAATCTCGGTAAAATTTATTCCAGACTACATTACTATAATATAATTTATAATTGTTCTGTTTTTGATTTTCGATGATATATGTTGGGTGTATGTAAACATATATCTATACCAACTAGTAATAACGTTGAACATTAATATAATATGGACGGGAATACATAAAAAATACAAGATTGTTTTATGTACCTACGCGTCTTGTTTATAAATGGGTCGGTATATAAATGTAACTTAAATAAGTCCCTACATAAATAATAAATCAGATGTCTAGTATCTCTAGAAGGGATGAACACTTTATAAATAATTTGTATTCTTTGAACTTCTCACACTTTTCTATTTCGACAAATGATTGACAGTGTGTTTTAATTTAAATGGAACAGTAAATACAAACCTGTATGTATATTCCTTAAGCTTAAAGTTGTTTCTCTATGCCGAAGAGCCCTGTAAAAGTATATATACTAAAGGTTTTTATAATTTAAGTTTCAATTGCTTATTTAAAAATGAAGTCTATCATACTTGTTATTGTATTTTTATATTATTTGTTATTCATCATTTTGAACACCAAAAGTCATCGAAAAATAGATGAGATAGGCTAAGTTTTAAAAAGAACAAAAATTATTCAGAAGAATAAAAATTTAAAAAAAGGCTTTATAAATTACAAGAAATTCCTTAAAAACTAAAAATTAAAATAAATCTAGTAAATAAATAAACGGTAGCTTGGACATGCGGGGGACATCTAAAACTAAATATATTGTACATACATAATATACTATACATTATTTTTAAATTGGTCAATTTTTTTTTTGATAAATGATTAAATATGGCATGGCAGTGGTAAGAACGCGTGAATCTTAACCGATGATCGTGGGTTCAAACCCGAGCAAGCACCACTGAATTTTCATGTGCTTAATTTCATGTGCAGTGGGACATTCACAGGCTGTTACGGTATTTTTAAATGTGTGTGATTTTAGAACTTTGTGCAAATGAAAGGACTGTGCAAGCCCGTTTTGTTAGATACCACTCATTCGCCATATTCTACCGCTAAATAGCAATACTTACAATTAGTATTATTCTCTGCGGGTTGGATGTGTGAGAGGCCCGGTGTTACTACAGGCACAAGGTACATAACACCTTAGTTTAAGGTTAGTGGCATATTAAGCCGTGATCTAAGTAGTGCTTGCTCGGATTAGAATCAAATTTTTTGGTTAAGATTTAACTTTTCTAATTACTAAGCCATTTGGTTTTAGAAAAATTCTTAATTTCTAACCAAACTCCACCGTACCAATGAAGTGATACTACAAACGATTTAAATATAACTATGAACTATACTAAAAATATATATCTGCTTGTGTATATAGTAGAAATAACGAAGAGATTATTTATAAGGTCGGTCAGGTATTAAAGTTATTCTAAACAAAACAATAGAGCGCTGTTTACGATTATTTCCAGTGAATACCTCAATGCCTGCTCAGCTCGCTTTAATGCCAGAGCTAAATGCTTCATTCTATGACAGCATTCTTCGTTCACTGGTGTTGAATCCATGCCCACTGAGTAATTTATTATGATATTACTTTATACGCTTTATCAACTTGGGTAATGAGGATAAGAGAAGCAACAGTGCCTTTGTATACAGAGAGGAAATCAATTATTAGCATTCGTATAATATTGATATATGTACTCATGATTATCCAGCTTGATCGTGAGTCTAACCGCATTTTAAAAGTGTCCAAATTTATACGACTATCTTAACACTTACGGCCTTATTTATAAACGTTGTTTAGTGGGTTAAACTATGCTATGTCTTCTTCTTTCGAATGCCACATCAATAATGTCAGAATGAGCAAAGTTGTTCTTTAACTAAAGAGCTACGTTTATAAGTAAGGCCTTTAATTTGACGAGCCGGTTGGCGTGGTTGGTAGATACTTGCCTTTTATGCCGAAGGTTGTGGGTTCGATTCCCACCCAGGACAGACATTTGTGTGCACGAACATGTCTGTTTGTCCTGAGTCTGGGTGTAATTATCTATATAAGTATGTATTTACAAAAGAAAAGTAGTATATCAGTTGTCTGGTTTCCATAGTACAATCTCTGCTTAATTTGGGATCAGATGGCCGTGTGTGAATAATGTCCCAAGATATTATTATTATTATATAATTGTTAATTTTAGACGATCTACATAAGGCGTGTTGTTCTTGTCTACTTAAATTTTTAAGCTGTTGTATTTGCTCTTGTATATTGTACAGGTTATGCTTGAATAAAGTTAGGAACTGTTATGAACATTTTTGAAATATATTTCTAGTTTATAGACACTTGACTAGAATAATACTGAAAACTTTCAATAGGTTTTCACAGTTTAATTTTGTGGAAGGCTATTGAAAGTATCGGTAATTTCATAACATTCTAAAAATCGTTAGGAACTCGGATTTTTGAGAAATACCTACTCTTAATATAACATTAAAAATATTCAATATTCTTACACATCATTAATATTCGAATATAATAAAGATACATGTCAGTTTCAGAAGAAAGATTTTGCAAGATTTTTTAAAATTTTTAAATTATTTAATTGTATTCTAACCAAAATATTTTTTATTTGTTTTATTTTTTTAACTTGATGATATGATAAGCTGGACTTTAGTTAAGAAAAATAATTTAGTTGGTCTCTATTTATGCTTTCAAGACAACATTATTTTTTATTTAAGAATATAATGTGTTAACTTATTAGAAAAATATTAATTATCACAAGTACAAGCACAATTTTCACATTTTGTATGAATGTGGAATGTATTGTTGTATCATGCCGCCTATGTATTATAACTACATAGTTTAAATAAGTTATTGTTAAAAATATCTTTAAAAATAATGAATTGTAATAATTTTAAGCTATAATTAAAAGTAACGCTTACGATAACAGATAGATCTAGTTGCCGGTAGATTCTTTATTATTAAATCCATCTTAGCCAACATTTCTTCAGGCTTCAAGTATTGACCTAAAATCATAGACAATTATTATTATTTTCCTTGATTAAATACTTTTTCTCACTGAATATAATATTTGCTACAACACATTATTTACTTTTAGGTGATTATTATCAACTTTCTAGCAGCGAGTATTACTGCAGAAAGTGAATCAATGTTTTAAATCATAATTCGCAGCGTTATCTTGTTTATACTTTGCCTAACTCGAGTCTGAACTATTTCCGCTCGTATCGGATTGCTGTCACGTCAGATTATGAGAGTTAGGGAATAGAGTGCACCTATGTTTGCGCACACACATAAGTACTATAGCGCAGTTGACTAGTCTAAATTGTCTCCGTGATGAAAAGCTTTTAAGAAATACTTATAAGCTAATGAATTTTAATGGTTCAAGGGCGGATCAATTAAAGATACTCACTCATAATACCTATAACGAGTAAAAACAAAAGAAGTAAGATAGTTCTGCTTTTGGAGCGTTTGACTGCAATCTTTTTATTTTTAAAAGTATTACTTTTAGCTTCATCTGTACCGATATTTCCAACCTTTTCCTCATTCAGATATTCCCAGATGTTATCACGTGCGGTATAGAAAGATTTGATATTGTGAGCCGGAATAACTTTTCGCGGTTTTTGCCTTTCGTAAACTTTTCCTGTGAAAATTTTGGCAAATGGACTATGGTTACCTGAGAGCTGTAATTTACTTAGCGTCCGAGGGATTTTGCTTAATTAATGCCCCAAAGTTATAACTTCGTTCCAGTTATTTAGCACGTACTACCTCAAAGACACACATTGTATTTAGCTGGTAGACAAGTGGGTTATCAAAGGAAATTATAACATTTAGTTTTGTAAAAATAAAATCATATTTTATTATTAATGTAGGCTTTATTAACAATCATTCATGATACTAGAATGTCCAATATTTATATCATTCATAAAATTTATGAAATTATATAATAATTAAACTTATTTCATATTTTTTTAATTACCAACTCACATTCGAGCGGCATGGTGGAATAAACTCCAAATATTCATTTCGAAAGGAAGTCTTTGCCCGGGAAAGTTATAGAACATAACAATGAAAATAATATTTTTATTACACAAAAATGCTGACTATCTGAATTCTTCCAATGCATAATAAAACCTACTCTACTATCTGTAACTACTATAAGTATATAAATTGTAAAGAAAGTATTTTGATCTGTACTAAAACACACAAGCTAAGTTAAATATTAGATACAATTAAAGTTTTAATCAACAACATATTAGCAAAATCAAAAGTGCTGCGTTTTCGCCTATTTAGCTATTTCTATCTGGCAGCATGATTTAATTAGTTGTATTTCACGTAGTTGCAGTTCCACGACGGCAATGAGGCTCCGGGCTCATTTAATATTTTGTACTCTCTCGTCATTGCAGGTGGCAGTACGCTCCAATTGCATTATGCAAGCTATTTGGTTTTTAGGTCGCTCAAATTAGGGACGGACACAGTCATAATAACCGTGAAATATATTTATATCAATTAAAAACCGAATGAACTGTATTTTTTTATAAGAGGTAGTTGTAATAATATACAACAATTACTTGTATTATATTTAAATAAACGTAAAAAATATTCGTAAATATTTGTTTGCGAAAAAAATATTTGTTCGATAAATAATTTAATAAATATGTATTTATAATATAACATGAAACTAAGAGTCCGCTAATGTACTGCTTGGCCTTCTCGAAATAAATTATAAAAGTAAATTAAGCACATGAAAATTCAGCAGTTGAAAATTCTTGCTTGGGCTTGAACCCACAATTTTTGGTTAAGATTTTGTATTGTAACCTTCCTTTATAGAGTTTATTCTACCACGCTGCACTCATGTGAGTTGTTGGATACACATGTGGAAGATATTTATAAAACACATGCGTTTCCTAAAGATATTATCATGAACTCCAGCTGAAAATGAATTATATTATATATAAAAATAAGTTAAGCATTTGAAAACTCAGTGATGCTTCCTCATAATTGAATCTGCGGTCATCGTATAAGATCGTTCTATCCACTTGTTCGTTTTAGCTCTCCATGGTATACTAAGGATATATAGCTAAGTATTTTTAATGAAGTTTTCCTCGGTATAAACAGAAATATAAACATAAAGTTAATGCCTAAAATGAGATACGACATACCCATATCTCTCTTTAAATAACTAAGGACGAAGTTACGAGTAGTAATTCAAAAAATATGAATTAAAGCTTGTATATTTAAAAGGGCGATTATGTTCCATTTTAGAATTTTTAGTGAGGCTTTGAAATCTTTGCTTAAAATTAAAAGTAGAAGTACTTCAAAGTGCTAATTATAAAATATATGAGCGATTCCATCGTATTGAGATGTGAATATTCTAGTAAATAAACTGTTACTCCAATAAGAATGTTTTTGTACGAAAATACATTTAACATTTTGTTAAATATACGCATGACGCATACACTCCTGAATTATGTATTATACAAGGCATAAAGTATGGACGAATACTAGTTTAGCAGTCGAACAACTCATGAAATATTCTTAGCCTTAGGTTGTTTATTTAGTGGAATTGCAAATAAGTTACTGGGTCACCGTGATGCTGACCAAGCACTACTTTGCTTCTAAATAATTTGTAGGTCAATGTGATGTCATATTCAAAAGATATATTTTATTACGTACCAAGAATAACATTTTATTTGAAATAGCAGCTTAAAATATTTACTCTTTCTTGATATGGAATCGCTAATTTTAGCTTAATTTAACTTTTAATAATTTTATATTACGTGGATAACTATCATATATTATATTGTAGGAAAAACTCACCTGAAGAACACCATGGCGGCACAACGTTTTTTTCGGATATATTACTACTATAACTATCTTGGCATTTTTTATAATAACTCTTCGTATCCAAAACCATTTGTAACCTGCCCAATATAGTAAACAAATATTCGATATAGTTTAATTAATTAAAAATATTTTTCCCGCGTATATGTATTTCTTAAACGGGCATAGACCAAACATCTTTGTTTTTTTATTTATCTGCAGCAGCACACATATATTATTCCTTATATTAAATTAATATTTATTACTTAATTAAAAAAAAACAATTGGGTATCAATAATAATGTCCAATTTTATTTTTAAGTTAAAAATAAATTATTGTTTAGCGTAATTTAACATTAGACAATAATATGTAAAATGGCCGATAATTTTATGTTCTAAATTCAAATTTTGCAGTAAAACATTACTTTATTTGGTATGTGTTGGGAAATTATATTTAAAACGAAAACAAGACTATAACTGTTATACCGTGTTTTCATTTATTGGGTCATGATCCCAAAACCGATTGATTCATACCGTTATATAAATTACACGGGCGTAGTTTTTAGTTGTACTTCATCAAACATGAAATTTCAATTTTAAGTCGAACGTTTTAAATGGGATGAAGTGTCCGAAGCGGAACAGTTTATTTCGTCATGTTCGCAGTTGTTGTTCTTTTTTATGCTGTGACAGAGACAGCTGCTCATGATCAAGCTTTGAGCACAGTGACACCACAGTCACCACCCATACCATTTTTAGATTTATTTACAAGTGCCTCAAATTACTATACGGAACCAATTCGAAAAACTTATTCCGATTCTGGCTACCATACGTCATGTCCAAAGTCAGATACGCTAGCATCATTCGCTAGTATTTTAGGTAGTGCGGCAAAAATTATGTTATCAGCGGCTGTTATTGCTCTAATGAAATTACTAGCTGGCAAACTATTCCTATTTCCTCTGACACTGATGGTGCTCGCAAAAATGGGCTTGAAAGCTCTGTTACTATGGCCTGTGATATCGAAAATGATGAAATATTTAAAAAGGAAAAAGAAGAAAAATAAATCTCGAATGATCATGGACTGTTCGGAGAGACTTGCGTGTGTAATACAAAGATCATCAAATAGCGGCTGGGGCAGTAATTTCGGTGCGGCTGTGACGTTCTCTATAATCGATGACGTAGATGAGGACGGCTTCATCGCTAAAACACTTTTAAGCATTCTCGCTGGGGACAAGGTCGCGGAATGTATGTCAATGGACTGCAACTCTGGAGGCGACATAAGCTGACGTAGCGCAGTGATTATTAACTAAGGCTGACACGCTACTTGCTTTAGAAATTTTAGTTTATATATTGCAATTATGTTTGACAGTTCCGTTTAACATTGTAATGACGGTTTTTTTAAGTTATTTACGTTACAAGTAAAACTTAGGAAACATTAAACGGTAAAAGAAGTTCTATGTTTCATTTAATAAATGCTATGATATTAACTTAAAACTCACAACAAATTTTGTTTTTCTTTGTAATTATATCTCTGTAATTATTAATTCTATTATATAAAATTAATAATACAAAGATAAAGAAAAGATATTAAAGCATTTTTTTAAATTAAACCTTCAGTTATTTAAATATATATATATTTTATAGTTATGTAGGTCATATTAATTTTTCATAGGTATGTTTGAATTCACTTTGTATTTATTTCACAACTTTCATTAAATAATACAATACAGAGCTAAATTGTTCTTTAGATAATAATTAATATTGAAATGTATTTGACGTTAGAAGTTGTCGTGATGTACTGTTATTTGTGTTTATATTCAACTTCAGGAGAGTCGGTGATGTCCTACCCGCCTTTTGAATTCCGAAGTGTGCCAAACGATATCGGAGCCAATACATTATCGTTTCCAAATTCAAATATTTCACCGCATTCGAATCCTGTGACTCGGCAACAGATAATTCACACCAGCGCGATGCAATCACAGCCAGTGCCAAACGTAAAAAAACCCCAAACGAAAAATTCAGATTTCTCTTTTAACGACTTTTTCTATGCGATGAATGGATTACCGGAACAACATAATTTACAACCAAAATATGGAGCTCCTGTAAATCAACAAAATATTACTTCTTTTAACGATCATCCGAGACGAAAGCATCATTTTTGGATAACTAAGCCGTTTCAAGAATCAGCGTCGATAAATGTGACGCCTACGATGATTGAACCTCAGCCAACAAACAAGGCTTCATCTAAATTAAATCTGATGGAGTCGGTAACAACGAAGATGTCAAGTAAAATGAGCGGTCTAATGGAATTAGTGTTCGCTTTACTCGGGTCTGGTTCAAATAATTTAATTATGAAAGGATTCAAAGATGTCGTTATAAATGGTATCGTAAAACCTCTGATTGTTGCGAAGGGTGGAATTAAAGCACTTGTAAGTAAAATGTCGGTTCCGTTCATATCATTATTATTGATAAATTTTGAAATTTTTGCCACGGTTTGGTGGTTATGGGATGACTGCTCTGACCCGCAACCTTCACAACCTTCGCAGCAATATGCGTCACTACCAAATAGTTATAATAAGAATTCGACGTAAAGCTGATTGATTATTATCATGTTAATTTTTGCCCAGTTTTATAGATTATTATATCATATTATATTATAATATAATATTGATGTTGACAATTAATTAGATAATAATTTCTTGCAATTATTTATTTAAAATTTATTTAGCGGTATAGTAAGTATTAAATTAGTTTAAAATGATTCTTAAAAGGTGATATCAATGATAACATGAATAGAGTCAATTAGTGTTAATATTTTTTTAATAATAAATAAAATGAGTTCCTGATATTTATTTTTTATTCCTAACATTTTTTTAAATATAAACATTATGACACTTTGGAGCTGTCGTTACCCCACCCATGACCCATGTCGTCATCCTCCAAGTACTTAAATAAAAATCTTAATATTTATAACATTAACAATTAAATACCCTTACTAATAAAATAACGTCATATCAATTTGCTTAACATTTTAATTAAGTGACAAGCACCTTCATTTGTTATAATGTTTTTCTTCAGTTCTCTGTATTATTCCATCTCATTGTAGTGAGAGTTTTCATTATATTAACAAAAAAAAAGTATTGCGAGACGTTTGGTTTTTATGTTGTTTTCTATATAATATTACAGTTTCGCTTCAAAGCGAAGGAAATAAAGTGTGAACTGACGTAAGTTATGTCTCAATGAGATAAAGCCAAATTGAGCCAACTGAGGGAAAATCCTTTATTAGAAGAATGAGCAAAGAAAATGGATAAAGCGAAAACGTTGTGTGAAATTGATATCAAATTTAAGCAGACTAGCTATAATAAAATATCACCAAATATTCTATATGATAAATAAATATTTTGTATATTATAAAGATAACTTATTTGTTATTTTTGTTGTTATATTTTCCAGAAACATGCAAAATGTACCAACTAATATGCAATTTTAGTAATATAAAATATCTTTATTAACTGGGATATAAACGAAACAAACATAAATAAAATATTTTATGAAAACTAAAAAAATTGAATTAAATCCTTGTTCGTATTTACGAGAAAGAATTAGTGTTGCTGAACGTTTAAAACATCAACAAAGAGGTTTTAGTTTTTTTATTCAATTAAATTGAGTTCTTGAATACGACATGAGCTCCATTACATCTGTTCTTGCTTTAAATATCAACCTATCAATTCATAACAATTTTATTAAATACAAATAAAAAAAACTATGATTTTTAAAACACAAAATACACTTATAAATTATTTATGTAATTCCCCACTATCGTGTTACATACACGATTCTCGAATCTTCTGCCTCATAAATAGCGGCGAATCTCAAAGGAGACTAGCCTATAAGATAAGGTATGTCCTATATCACGGCATATTAAATACTTTATTACACAACGTTTAAATAATAAATGTCATAAGAATACTTTTATTCTAAAACAATTAATCACACAATAACTGGTGGGCAAATGTTGTTTTATCGTTTATAGCGATCTCTCACACACAGACTATCCAATAAGACTGAAGAGAGTTTAGATCTAGAAAACTTAACTTAACGTGCTTACACGACGCTAATATAAATGCTATGAATGGGTTAATGCTTGTTATATCTGTATATGATAAACTATATAAATTTAATAAATCTATTCTTCAGATGTTTGGCTGGCATTCATCTTAATCAATCAATGGGATAGGTGCTAATGGTATTTAGATATTGTAATAAAACAAACGTCGAAAACAATTTGTCATTCAAAAAGATGGAGATCAGAACAACTGATTAGTAAATGTTTAATTAACGTAAGAAAAATAAAATTAGTTTATTTAAAAAATAAGTCCTTAGCCCAACAACGTATGTACGTTTATTACGTTTTGTTGTCATTAAACCCCATTTCAACTGAAACACTTTTTTCGCAAAGATTCGGAACAAGACAAGAAAAACAATTATATAAAGCATTAATTTAGAACAAATAAATCTTGGAGTATATGAATAAGAACTTTTGAATTGTGTAATAAATATATTTTTTAACGCTTTACTAATCTTTATACAAAAATTTCTATTTAATAGTTTCCACAGGAATGTTAATTAAAAATAATGCAACACTCACGGTCTATTTACAGAATTATGAATTCATTATAGTATATATCATACACTCACTAACCGACAGTATAGAAACATTGTTAAATAAACTAAACTTATCATGTATAAAATAGTGACGTTTCGTTTCATACCTTTGTGTATACTTAAAATACAATTCAATAGTAAAATATAAATGTCGTGTGTATATGACGTATATCATCGTATACACATATTACATCCGCCATTATTCGCGTATTCCTTATAGCAATGGCTTCCATTTTCATTCTTTGGAGTGACAAAGGAAGCTTATCTTTATTCTGTTCTTTCCTTTTTAACCTGAAGGAGAGAGGATATTACGTTAGGGTTTAAAATTTTCTTTCTCTTTAGTACCTTATTACATTTTTTTCTAGCGTTTCTTGAGTTAAAAAAAATAATTGTTAACTATTTAATTTATGCTTTATTAGTGTTTTTCATTTGTATGATGTCATATTTTAAAATATTCGTAATGTGATCTTTACAAGTTGGACGCTACGCTTATTATTTTATAATAAAACAAAGAGGTTTTACTATTTCATACAATCTGTAAATTATTAAATAAACCGTATTACAACCAGATGATTGAATTTTTCGTATAAATCTATATCTATATATATATATATATATATATATATATATATATATATATATATATATATATATATATATATATATATAGATATAGATTTATATATATATATAATATCATAATCTATAAAATATTATGGATTGATGTCTACCCATAACATTCTATATTACAGATTTATTATTAATACATAATAATAGACTGCTAACACTAGAGGGAATATAATGAGATTGGAAGACAGGTGTCTACATTCGTTTGAATGTGCTCTATTATACTAATTGGGTAATAGTCTTGAAGATATTAGTATCTTGTCTGGAGACTGGAGTTTAAATTTATTTCCTAAGAGTGAGATGATGATAATAATTTACGACATAAACTAATAATGACAATAGTTATATAATAAATAATTAATTAAAAAATTAATAATGAATAATATTTGTGTATACTTTTAAACTCTTTTTTTTTAATATAAAGTAAACACCAATGTCAAACTGGAGCTCCCTCGAAATGAAATGAAAATGAAATCGTTTAAAAAAGAAAACCTGAAGAACATTAATTATTCGTATTTATATTTCATCAAGCTTTACAAGTTTTATACCAAGTTAAAGAACGAGAAAAAAAATGGGAAAGTGCTGGATTCCGAAAGTGTTAAAAGTTGACCCCTTTAAAGAAAATCACATTTCTGAAGTAACTCTGTCTATCGGTTACGCCTTGATGGCTATACCACTGAACTGATTTGACGAAATTTGGCATGAAGCAAGTTTGATCCCCAAGGAAATACAAAGACTACTTTTTTTTTAAATAATAGTTAAGACTGGCTACCTCACGATGTTTTCTTTTCCACCCAAACGTAAATTAAGTATATAATCTTAGTGATACTTGTTTGGGTTAGCCGTGATAATAATATACGGATAACCCTTGATCATCAGTTATGATGTAACGTTCTAAGTACTGGAACATCTCGGCTCTTTGTATATAAAGTTAAAATACATGTACGAATAGACTGACTCACTAAATTACATTAATACGAGATAAAGAAGGACCTTTACTACAAACAAATAATAATAAAATAAATAAAGCAGAGAGACAAAAAAATATCACTTTACTTAACTCGTACTTCGTTAATTATTACGTGTGCGGTTTTTGGCGTGTGCCTTTATATCGGTGAAAGTCTTCAACAACTCCATGAAACGCTTTTTTTCCAGGAATAATTTCTTTTACTTGAATATAAAATAAACAATATTATTTTAATACCGTTTCATATATTAAATTATAAATCTAATATTTACATAATGATTTAGACGTCACTCACCTTTTGAGGTGTAGCTTTGGTACTTATTCTAGAATGCTATTCCAGAACATATGGTAAAAATTTCGAATCCAACATGTGTAGTTTTTTAAACAATATTTTTCCTTCACCAATGATGTAGATATAGATGAGTTATAAAAATGCCAGTGCTAACTCATTCTGTGGTTACGATTCACGTGTTCGAGCCACTGGGACATACAGTAGAAAAATGTTTATTTTAAATGGTTCCTAAAAACTTAATAGTATTTATTTACATATGAATTATTTAAATTGTTAACTTGAATCAGTATATAGAAATCACTCTACAAATCATGATCCCGTCGAACGAATGCTGACAGCATTTTCCCATTGAATAACTGATTTTTTTTGAAGATAAAGTAACGTATAAAGTCCTTGTTTTAATCGAGTAAAAATTGTGAGCGAGATAACTGGTTCACATATTACGTTCATTAACTCTTATTTAATTGTCCTACTCCGGCTGCAGCGCCCGAGCCGAACGTCATTGTTTGATAACTTTATGTAGAATTAGATTTTCCACGGGAGATAAAAAGGAATTTAACACTGAACAGTACTAAGAGACAAGCTGTCTATATGTGAATACTGTTTGAATTTATATGATCTGACATATATGTAAATTATTGGTAGATCATATGAAGTCTTCTATATCGTATAAAACTAGTGCAGATTCACGCCCTATATATAATATGCCTTTCTATAAATAGATGTGAAACTCTACAACATAATACATGTTGTCCACCAATCTGCATTGGAGCAGTGTGTTGGAATAAACACCTAAACCTTTTCCTCAAAAGGGGAATTGGCCTTAGTCCAGCTGTGGGATATTCACAGGTTTTTACGTATACTTTTACATTTACGAGTAAACTCCGAGTATCGGTGGTAGTATCTAGATACCTACACGGCGACATGAAGATGTTGGTATTAGCTTATAAAATAATACTTTTTATATTAATAAATCTTTGAAATATTACCTAATATATTTTTTAAGGTCCTATATTGCGAAATAACAAGCATCATCCGCATTCATAACCACATAAATTATTTTTATAATAATTATAATTGTGTATTGAGAACCTTTTAATGTTCTTTGTCAGCTAGGCTCGTAGTAAATCTAGCAAATGGGGTTTCTCCATTCAATTGGGGTAAATTTCAGTTTAATAACACGAGTAGGTACTGGGAGCGTGCGTGATTGAACCAAACCCTGTTAGGGTTTTACAAGCCTCGGGGGATGTTCCATTTGGCATTGATTCTCTACCAAAAATGTATCATTATAAGAAGGATTATACCTAAGCCGACCTAATATTTTACCCTTTCCTTTTTGTATATTATTCCTAATTGTATATAATATTTTATTCTTTATCACATGATTTAAAAAAAATGTTATCAAATAATTGACAAACCTTAAATAGTTATGAAACGAAATACAAATATTGCATGAATTTATTTTTTAGTGTTTTTTTTAAATGCTTAAAAACGGCCATCGACGAGCATCACGACGACGCGTTTAAACGAGGCGCTTGATGGAGCATTATAATTAGTAAAAAAAATCAATACATTTTTAAATTAAATAATTAAGAGTATATCTATTGTCATTACGGAATACGAAAAATCCTTTCTATCGATTAAACGTTATTATACGTATAACCTATAAAAAATCAACGAACTAATACCACGTATTTTTTAATTTTTTTTCATATAAAACAATTGTATATAACAAAAAATGGCAAAATTAAATATTGCTTTGTATGTTTCGAAAACATTAAAGTTTTGAGTTGTATAGTTAACGTACGACGAAGCATATAAATTTATGGGTTTACATTAAATTAGTTTGAATATGTTTTTGATTAATTTGACTGATTGATAGGATTTACATTAAAAATCATATTGTACTTGGTACTAAAGTTTTTAAGTATACAAATAATTCATTTTGTTCAATTCTACCCTAAGATTTTGCAAGGTCGAAACATTTGTCTGCACCATATATATTTTTTTTATTTCATTTTCTTGAATCTTAGCATATACTGCAATACATAATTACAAACGTAATTCAACAATTTCTTTAATTTTTAAATTTTCTCGAATAGAAAATTTTAAGTCTTGAAAATTGTTTTTTTTTTTAGATTCAGTTTTATTCAGCGTAATTTGTATTCTTCATCACATTTTAAGGTCGAATTTGAGAGTAACTTAAAAAAACAGCTATCAATTATTATATTATATAATTTTATTCTATGGTTTTAAAAAACTGTCGTATGGAAGTTCTTTACGATTCGTCTGAGAGTAATTAGCGACTCGTGACTTCCTAATTATTGTCACTATTTCAACCACCCTCAGCTAATTTTAGTATTTATGCCACGACTTATTTTATCCCAGGTCTGTATGGGTGATTCGAACGCCCGAAAGACGGAACGCTAAAAAATGGAGAAACCACTGGTACACAAAAAAATGCAGTTTTCGTATTACTGATTGTTAAAATCAGTAATACGAATAAACATTTTTTAGTTTTTATCATACGCTCTTAACCTGTAGCCCATTTTCATCCAAAAATGAATGCCATCAGCAGATATGTATGATGTATCAAGGTAGTACCGTTTAGTAAATCAAATGATGGACTTCCATTACATGAAGAGGCAAGAACTTAAAGCCGACATTTTGTGCAGACCTATCGGTACACTGAACTCGTTTGTGATTATCGTCGTAAGTGATGTAATCGCTTGAAAGAGATACATATATATAGTCAATGTACATTATCTCTGAATGTAAAGCTATTACCACTTTGAGTGAAGATTCTACTTAGAAGTACTTATGGGAAATTCAATAGCTGCTCCTTTTTATAACATGTATTCAATATTACCACTAAAATCTTGTATATTTTAAAATGCCTTGGCTCAACGACTTCCACGCTTTTCTTGGACTATGGCTTTCTGATAGTAAGTATTGATACAGTCTAAAATGCCAAGAACATGTCTAGAAGATAAATATTCTCTTTTGTCTCGAAGATACCTGGATTATAATGTGGAATACACGAAAACCGGAAAAATATTACATACCTTGGCTGTGCACATGACGAATGAAGAAGCAAACCGCTTCGTGCGAATGACTGAAAGGTCATGAGGTACGGATGTATGTTTCTAATCGGCGCCGGTTGTTCGATGGTAGATAGGTGAAATTCGTATTAAGTCATGTAACTCTTGAAGAAAAACCCGTAGAAGACTGACAGGCGTGGTACAACGCGTCGATGTATTAAGCAGAATTTCAACCTAAAGTTTGGCTGAGCCATCCCACAGGTGATTGCAGTATGAACGGACCCGAGCTTGATTCAAAGTATAAAGCTGTTCAGGTGTTAAGTACCGACTTACTTTATTAGGAATGAAACTTTTACCGCTTTACTTTATTAAAATACATTTTTAAATCGATTACAAAAGATCTGCTTGCTTTTTTTTATATCTACTAAAAAAAACTGAAACGATATTTCTTTATTTTTTTTCAGTTCTTAATTATGTAATTGCACCTTTTTATAGAATAGGTAGGCGGACGAGCATATCGGCCACCTGATGGTAGGTGGTCACTAACACCCATGGAAATTAGCATTGGTAAAAATAAAATTAACATAAAACATTATTCCGCTTACTGTCCTCTTTTTATAGATGTAGTTTGTTGGCTAATTATACATCAAACTCATACAATGCTCTTCGTGTCCAGTAAAATAACGCCTTTAGATTGCTGATGGGGTTGCTTCGCTTCTGTAGTGCTTCAGGGATGTTTGCTGAAGCGAATGTAGACTGTTTTTACGCATTAATGCGAAAAAAGTGTGCATTCTTGGTTCACAGGGTACAGGCCAGCTCCAACAAAATTCTAATCATGGTTGCTAACAGATTAGACTTTATAAACCGCTGTTGTAAAGTTTCAGCTAGACCAGTAAATTTTATAAGTAGTAGATAGTAATGTTTATTTTATTTTATTTTCTTGTAATTCTGTATATGAGTCTTGTTACTTGAATAAATTATTATTATTGTAAGAAATGTTAACCATCGCTTACGTCACCAATGCGATGTAAAAAATGGTTAACGATGCTAAACTTCCAACTTATGTATGTATATTATATACATACATAATATGAGTTAAGCATTCAATAAGATAAGATTAATTAATTATATAAAATTTCTTATTTTATAGTCTCAATGCGGAAAGTAGTCTAGTTCAAGTAACAAAGAATGTTACTAGCTTAACAGAACAAGTTACATAAAACGTTTAAATATATTTTTTCGTATAACGAAATAATAATAATTTAAGTTCCCATTGTTTTGTTTAATAAATGGGCAATATTGTATTTGTGAGTAATTATTAAAATTAAAATATTTATGTTTTACACGCCCACTCAAATCTCTTTGAATATTTTCTTTTGAAAGTCATCTTTTTTGTGGATACAAAGCATACCAAGTAAGTAACATACTTCATAAATTTTGAGTCTGCTATTTTTATACGTTATCAACATTTGACTTGCTTTGATTTTTTTGGCGCCCTTCTTAGAAGTTAATTTTCATGATAATTTATATTGGAAATATTTTAAAAATTTGAAACTTTACACTGAAATTTCAATTCAGTGAAGTTGATGTAATTTTTCTGTTTATATAAAATTGAATTTTTGACTTTTCATATTTCTCGTAAATTCTTTCGACAGACGAATTTAGAAAAACTAAAATCAACATAAGCACTTTTAAATCGTCAGGTTACAGAATTAAATTAAATTTAAATTTCAAAGTTGGATATTCTCTTGACATCTACTGTGGATGGGTTTTCATATTGAAATCCCCAGAGGGTTTTCCTGTGTTTTAATCCTAGAGTTTTTATCTTTGACACCCTCCTGGGAATACCTCTTGTAAAATGTAAGTAGATAAATATTAAGTTAATATTGAAAGCGTAGCGAAGTAGGGTAGGTAGTGAGTTTTAAGTAAAACAAATAAAACTTGCAACACAACACTATTGTATTAAGTAAGAATAGCTAGATCTGAATAGTATAAATGAAACTGATGTCGACATCACCCGGGATTAAAAGTACATTAAATCTGATAAACTTTATTTTAGTATTATTGTTGTTTAGCCTGCATGAAATCATACTTGTATACATACTTTCATTAAAGAGTGAGATGGTATGGATATGTGAATCTGAACTTATCTGCACATGTACGTAACGTACATAAAACATCTTTCAGGCAAGTTTATAATGTAGAGATCAGTTTTATTAAGGGACTATTACTTACATGTTGCTATAAAAGTAATTGCTTAAACATGATCGTGACATATACATATGTACATCTCAATAATGCTTATATGATATAATATACTAATATATTTCATTTTTCTAATGGTTAACAGTGAAGACAGACGCGAGTTGGCGGCACGGCGCAGTTCGCGCAGCCGCGGCGTCGATACGCGCACCGGTCTGACGTCGCCGCGGGCTGTGGACACGCGCACTCGCGTCCTTGCTGCTGTCGTTCGGTCACACAGCGCTTCGGGACGCATGTTCCTCGTCCTCTTAGTGACATTACTGACGACCTCTATATCTGTGACGTGATATCTTGATTAATCGTTTTGTCTTTTGTGAAATGGACATATATCAATAAACAGTTTTGTGTTAAAAAGGAGTTCCAAATGTAAATCTAGTGAAAACAAACATCGTAAAGTGATATTAGCGCAGGCGCGCTTCTCACGGACATGACGAAAGCGGCCATCTTGCTCGAGGACGCAGTTTCGCCTCGCCCAAGAGTACGAGTCTAAACGAAACCTCGCAAACAGGATATTTAGGAAAGGAAGATGCGTCGCGGCATCGCCTTAGCGGTGGGAGCTTCCTGAGGCCGCACCGCTTCGCCGCTATTGATCCGGCGGGGCGCGATGGCGCTCTCGAAGTGAATGCGGATATCGGGTCTGTGTCGCAGTTTCTGCGTGCTAGTGGAGCGCCAGTTAAGTGAGCGTGCTAAAGAGGTCACCCGGTATGTGAAACATCGCGATATCTACAGAAGGGCGCGCGGGCGGCGGCGGGTCCGGTTGACCGCGCGCCATGGGCGAGGAGTACGCGCGCTCCCCTTGCGAGCGCTTCCCGGCTGTGGGCGCGTTCAGCGTGGCGCCGCCGGAAAGGCTCAGCCCGCCGCCGCCCGCGCCAATACCGGATCGGTTTTCGGCGTCGCCGCGGCGGGTGCGTCGGAGTGCAGAAGTCGAGCGTGCACGAAGACCTCGATATGTGCCGCCTGCGGCACACGTACCCGTCGAACGGTACGTGCCGCGACCACCGGTCCCAGTGCGTCCACCACCACCTGTGTACTGTGGATTGGCGTGCAGGCCTCCTCCACCATCAACACGCAAATGTTGCGGTCCCGCGTGCCGCGAGGACATAGCTGGTTCGCCACCTCCTCGTTACGTGGATTATGTAGGAGCCGCGGCCGCACGCCGTCTTGCTTGCACGCCACCGCCTCCTCCTCCTCCAGCTCTCCAGCTTCCTTGCGAGCAACAAGAACCACCGTGTTGTGTGCAAGCCCGTCGTCGACCTCAGCCTCCACATGATTGGTAAGTACTATTTTAACCTTATTCAATTAATAATATGGTAAATCTAAAGGCTACACTCAAATCAACTTAAATTGTATTGAACATCAAATCAAAACATCATCGCTTCTAAACATTTACGTGTTTAATGAAAACATGTTGTTGCCTTGAAATGGTTGAGATAAAAGGGTTTAACGACGTGACGCCTGCCAAAAGGCGAGTATTGTAATTGCCTAATATTTCGTGGGTGGAATTGATAACGTTTGATTGATGACGGGGTGGCCGTTGGGTTAACGTTGGCTACGTCGACGATTTCAAAAATCTTTTAGCTTGAGTATTTGTTGTTAGACAAACATGAAAAACGTACACATATAGTAATATGTAATCCATAATTAAATGAGAGTGTATGGATGAGAGTGTAGAGCACACTTAAGCGAAACCGAAATGTACGTACATATTCTATAAAACATTCTTTTTAATCGATAGTATTATTAGAAAACATGTTATAAATAATAACAAAATAATTAATAACTATATCAGAATTGGTCATTGGAATGCCCTTTTAATTAATGCATGAATAGAGAAATTCGTCAAGTTGAATCCGTACACTTTTTTAAGAGTCGTTTGCATAATTATTATTTATCAATATAACTATAGCATGTTACATTATTAAACGTATATGGTTATTTATTTCTTATATAAGTATGTATGTTGTTATGTAACATATTTTTATAAAGTATAAGTATAAATTATTCGCACATTACGTCCAATTAATGTTTCTGGCCAAGAAAACAAAAAATATGTTTCTTTTTATGGAGGTTGCCTGGTAGAGATCACTGTAAGGCCGCCTTTGTATACTATATGTACCTATTACTTGCTCTTTTATGTTTGTAAATCGGTGCAATAAAGGATTAATAAATAAATAAATAATGCATTTATGCATTAAATAAGCTGCATTAATGTACTTTTTACCATAAAAATGCAATAAAAAAATAGTGATAATAAAAGTGCAGTTCTTTGTGTTTTTTTTTCTAGTGATTGGTAATATACGCTTCGCTTTCGAATAGTGTATCAGTATTTTATTATTTTAATTAAAATGGTAAATAAACTATTTTTGTGTTAAACACTAATAAAATACATGTAATAAACAACAATAATATGTTTTAAAATAGTGTTAATAATATTGTGACATTTAACGTTGTAGTTTCTTGGATGTGTATTTTTTGTATATTTTTGTATGTCTACGACGTTGTCGGATGTAGAAGTGAAATTATAAGCTATGCAAATAAAGAACATTACTATATATTAGACGGCGAGAAAAAGTAGATTATCAATCATATTATGGTTGTCAGTAACGATTATTACTGTTAGAATTTGAATTTTTTATCACTAACCATCGCTCTTATCACACGTATTATTAAACGAAGATAAGCGTTGGGTGTGTCAGTTACGTTTTGATTGTAACAAATGTAGTTTTTTCAATTTAAGAATGTAAAAAAAGTTACTATAATTGGTGATGATCATGTTACGTGTGACTTTCAAATAGATGTGATTGATAGAAACTAAAAAAAAAAACAAGTGACGCGCGTTTCTGCCTTCAGTACGAGTATATTCATGAAATAGGTTATGTCTGAAAAGTGAGTTGATATTTTGTTTATAGTTTTAAATGTATTTAACGTGAGTTAAAATAGGTACAGGTTGGCATATAATTATAATCGCTAGATTATATATAATCACTAATATACACACTTTTTTATATTCTGAAATTAATAGAATAATCATACGTGTATTAACTCAATATGACTGTCTTCTCAAGAAATGTTGTCAAAATATTATTTTCATAAAACTTTAAAATGTTAAAGTTGTGAGACAGTTTAGAAGTTTTACTTTAAGTTTGAATAAGTTATTTTAAAAGTTACAAGATGGAATAATTTATAAAGAGTTTATACACATTCTCAGTGGTTGACAGTTTAACTTTCCAAAAAAATATTTATTTTAGTGAAAATTCTATACTATAACATATAATGATAAGTTTTCTTGAGCAATATATACCATTTTAAAACACTTTATTGCAATAGTGGTTGTATAATGGTCCAATTGCAAGATAATGCTTACATTTTATGTAATGTATCTATTTATTTCAAATTATAATCTTTAATTGTAATCATTTCATAACTTATACGATTAGTGTATAAGTTATTAAAACGTATACAATAAATAAACGTAGGATCAACTAAGTAAAGTAATTACTATTAAAATGTATTTAATACAAACATCACTGATTGATTGATTGATTGATGATTATTCGATGTATATTTTATTTTCCCAATTATATATAAAATATTCGTTGTTTTTTATGAAGTTGAACTTACATTGAACCAGTGAATGCAATGAATACTTTTGAAGAAAGTCTACGTATAACTTATTCAATTACATCACCTTAATTAATGCTTACATTATGTAGAATTTTTACCTACAGAGGTTTAAACTTATTTTATTTTTTATGTAGTTATATTATTTTGTTAATTTCTATAAACAACATATGTTTATAGAAATTAATTTTGATTGATAATATTTATGTATATAAAGTATTTTATGGTATTAGTAAAATAATTTTATTTATATCGATCATCATCATAAAATCTATATATATATATATATATATATATATATAGAATATAATATATAAAGAAAAATCTATATATACAAATCTGTTTACATAAAATATATGGATTTTATATTTTAATTACAAGTTGAAATTAAGTGACAATCATGATTTTAATAATTTAATTTTGTTCTGATTAGATAAGGACAAAAGAAAAGAGAGAACGGGAAAAAGAAATAATATGTAAACAGAATTAAAGGTTCTTATACTCGTATTTTTGTATTTGATACAAGTTAGTTACGAAATATGGTACAACATGTGGCGTGGAGGGATTGTAAACGTAACGACTTTAACTTTTTAACAAACTGCTTTTTCAATAATTGTTTCCTAAAATTTGAGAAAACAACAAAACTACTTTTTAACACTACATTTTTATATAGAGCTATTGTATATAAGTTATCTAATATACACGCTCTATATAAAAAAGCAAGTAGCCACAATTGGCTAGTAGTAAAATGTAAGAGAAATAACTCTAAGTAAGGAAGCAAGGTGCGTGATTTATTGATAGCGTTAGTGAAAAAGTAGCTGGAGCAAAACAAGCGAATAAGGAAGATAAATGAATTACTTTCATAAAGCCTATTGTACGATGTCTAGGTATTAAGGCGCCTTTTAGTTTCGGTCAATTACCTTAAAGGTTGGTTCGCGATATATTTCAGTAAAAACTGACTGAGATAACATAATACAATGTGTGCTTAGTGCTGTTTTGTTTCAAATAATCGTCATCGAAATCGAATCGATTTCTCTATCGATTATCTAATCTAAACGGAAACTCGCCAATTGCGCAGAAGAAGGCTAGCCGACACACCAGGAGAGAGTTCAGGTATAGGACGCCTTTACGTGCTTTCTGAGGCATGGGAGTGTAAACTCTACAAACTTTAAAATTTCGGGCTGCTACTGAGACAGAAACATCAAGTTACCTTTTATTAGTCTGTACCAGGATTCGAAACTAGGATCTCTGGGCTTCAGCTCTAACTAAGCCAACGGGGCAATCAAATAATTATTGTTTATTGTCATCATTGGCGACTGTTTGTAGTAATCAAAGCTATCTAGTTTGCTTCTGTTTGAAACAAATGTTTGAAATTGCCATACGGGTGTTTGTCGTCGCCTCGGTGTTTTTATTTGAGTTGCGTGTTTCTGACATCTGGCAGAGTCTGTACTAATGAAGTCTCGTAGACTGTGATGTCTAACTATTTATAATGTGTAACGTACCAACATACATACATATTCTATCTCTGAACGAGTGAGTGTCAAAAACGAATATTATTTTGATTCTTTTTTTTAAATAGTATTATTTATTTTATAAGCTATCGTTGTTATAAATTTGTAGAACACAAGCCATTTTTTTAGTATGGCCGTTTAAGAAGTGCAACGACGACGCTTTAAGGCTTTAGTCGTGTCACATTCATTTTAATTTTTTTTTATCGCAACATTTGCAAAATTATTTGACAAATGGTATGGTTTTCACACGCACGCTCGAAAACGTAATTGATTTTATGAAACTCGGCAAGTAATTGTTCAATTAATCTTAGTAAGAATGTTTCAATTATAGGCAGGCATATTTTACGTCACTACAATAACGTTTCAAATACAATTTACTTCTCGGTTTAATGTTTCTCAATATTATTATTCTAATGACTTGTGTGTATAATATTCTATAATGTTAATAAATGAACAGCTTCTTAATGTTAATAATTGTTTAAAATGCGATTGGATACGCAAGAATGATACGCAGATATTCTAACGCAAAACAGCAGTACTTGGTATTGTTGTGTTCCCGTTTGAAGGCTGAGTGAGCCAGTGTAATTACAGGCACAAGGGACATAACGTCTTAGTTCCCAAGGTTGGTGGCGTATTGGTGATGTAAGCGATGGTTAACATTTCTTACAATGCCAATGTCTAAGGACGTTGGTGGTTGGGCTTGTCATCAGGTGGTCCATATGCTCGTCCGCCTTCTTATACTATAAAAAAAGAATGGATTTAGTCAAACTTTAGATAAAAAAAAAATAGTTTTTATAAATTACTTATGTAAGAAAAGGAACCTACTTGTGATATTTCTAGTTTCTAAGACTTGTAATTCCAGAGGGAAAGTAACCTACTCAAAACCTCATTAGACATCCGTTCAGTGTCGAGAGTCATGTACTCAAAATATACGTTCATAATGGACGCTTATATAGCATGAGAAATGTATTTGTAGTTTAAATATGAGATCCGGTGATATAAAAATCATGTTTCGATATATTATGCTGTCCTCCCGGCCAACTAACTAATTATAGGTTAGGCTAATTACAGAGGATATTATAATGATCAAGTGTTTACGCTAGGACATATAGACTCTCTAGTCCTTTACTTTCATATTAAAATTACACAGATTAGGTTGCAAGTATCTAATTTATATGACTTTCGAAATACACAGTTACAATCTTTATATTCATATATGTTATTTGTACATAATGGTGCGGCCCACCTAGCACCTAGTTAAATATCGCAGGTTCGGATATTTTCGAGCTATTGTCCCTCCCACTCTTAACATAAACGTTACGCTTAATTGGAGAGGTAAATAGGAATGTTAGTAATTCACTTACAAACAGGAATTCCTAATATTTAAATATAAAAAAAGTGACATGGAAACATGTTTATGTATGGTTGTTAAATTTTAAACCGAGAATCGTGTGCTTGTGTGAGAGAGAAAAGTGTGCTTCAATTAAAGGAGACCACAGCAAGCACATAAATAATGACAGAAAATAAAAAAAATATAAAAAGATATACTACATAGTGGTACTCGATAAATAAAGCTGCTGTACGATATGAAACCTTTATAATTAAATGTAACATTTAACTACCTGTTACTTTTAAAATTTAGTTAACATATCTGTTATTTTAATACTTAATATAATAATATTTGTCTTTAATTAAGTTAATTTATATTGATTTAAATGACTCCAGCAATAATAATGCTTACTTTAAGTTGTAGAACCCTCGGGACGAGTTGCAGGTCACTTCTACGAGTGTATTTAGAGATTAATTGAATGAGATTAAGAGAGATTAGGACCTCGAAATTGAACAAAGGTCGTTGCTTAGCGACATAATTTGAACAAGCTTAAGTTTATTTTTAATTTAGCTGTTGCCTTAGGTTTTGTTTAGCTTTGTTGTTTGTTAGATTAAAAAAATATTATGATATATGCCGCTGCAGTAGCGGCATTTATATCTTATTTTATTATTTAGTTTTGGTATTATGTAATAATAATATGACAATTAATTTAAAGGTCTACTATATTTGACTTTTGTCACAGCTTTGCCGAATCGAAACTACTTTTTAAATTTTTTTTCTTTATGAAAAGCTTTAAAGTTATAATTAGGCTCTTATTGTATTGATAAAATAAAAGGATTAATTATGAGGACCAAATGAATATATCTTCGCCTTTGAATTAATCTAAAAATAAATAAAAAAGTTATTTCGAAAAGTGTACGAAACATAACTAGTTTAATTGAAATCGGCATTGTGAAATAGTAAATTTTTAAAAATATATAATAACAAAAACTTGAAAGAAAACTTTAATCAGTGTTCTTTTGGGATCGTCCTCTGTCAGCGAACATTAGAAAAGGTCAAAAGGGTTGAACGAGGCCATCTTCGTCCATTTTATAAGGAAAAGTGATGAGGACAAAAATTGTTTCTTTATCATTTTTAATTAGATACATTTTTTTATTAAATGGAGTCAAGCTCAAAGATCCCATGCATATTAAAAAAGTTTAAGTAAGCAAGTAACAAAAAAAATATATTTTACTCAACTGCCTATTGTGTAATTAATGTAATAAAATCGATCATCAAGCCTCATTTTTTGAGGTACACAGTACAAATGCTATCTTATCATAATAGCATGAAACTCAGAAAGTCTACACTGCAGTATCTAGGTAGCTTCATTAGGATGCAGTAGGCATCATTATATTGCACTCTAATTTTGCTGACCATTGCTGCGGGCCTCTTTTGCAAAGTTGCTCCGAGGTTATCGAGTTTTGAAAGTTTAACTATATGCCAGAAATAGTGTAATTTAAATTCAATATCGTAATATTCAAATTCCTACAGGTACTAGTATGTTGCATCTATAGATCATATACAGGCTGGCAATCAAAGCAAATTGTAATACTGAAATTTTGCTTGAGATGCTGTCTGGATATAAAAATGCAGGCAAATCAAATTAAAAAAAAAACTGTCAAATTATAAAAAGATACGCCAATGGTACGCATAACCCCTCTATGGAGATTAGAAAGATTAAATAAATAAACAAAGTATGTTACATCTTACTGTCATTGATTTGTTTCACGTTACATCTCGTAATCTCTGAAGTTATCTGAATCCTGTGACTCAGATATTTAAAATTCTTATTGTTTTTACTGATCGATTTTAATACACTAACGGAGTGATATTTTGGAAAAAACCCCATAATATAAGTCAATTTTTTGACACTTGTTGAAGGCCTATAGATATAATTTAACATGAATTGATAACTTTATATTTCGCAGTTGACGTGATTTAAGTGGAGACTGTGAAATTTCGTAAAAACAGTTGATATATATTTTTTATTAACACAGAATTAATTTTGTATCATTCCGATATATATTTCAGTACGTATATTTATTGTTAATATATAAATATAAAACCTATAAAGTAATAAAAATGATTGCTTTGTTTGTTTTCATTCGACTGATAAATCAATTTCGATAGAAGATTCGTTTGAAATGTACTCGTATGTTTAACTTCCTTGTGCAATATATTTTATTACAAAAGATATTAAATTTGTATTCCACTTACTACTGAGTAAAGTTAGCATAACTTTTTTCATTCGAAACATTCCAAGTATGATCAATCTAGTAGTTTGAACAGTTGTTTCGTTGAACAATTATGTATTGTGATAATTGTTTACTGAACTTACAATCTTTAGTTGATTTCAAACTAAATTAGTTTCCTCTGGGGTAAATTTGAATTTTCACGATGAGTATGCAGAATTAAGAATCTTATAATGATTATAAATGTATGAAGTCAATAAATAAGATATCTTATATAAGGTTATGTAGCTTGGACTCAATATATCGATCGATGATTTTCATACAGAAAACATAAATTTAATTGAATTTTATGTTCATTATATGTATATGATTGATGGCAAATGGTAACAACTGAGTTCCTTGCCACTTCTTCTGGGAAGAATTTACGTTCTGAACTGGTGGCAGGCTTACATAAAAGTTAACCTTGATAAATCACGATTCGAAAGTGCTCGAATAAAGTATTATTATAATATTGTTTTTGACTTTAAGCGTAAGATAAATCTTTATGTAGGCCCGTTTTTTCAAATCTAGAAAAAGAAAATTACTATAGTTATTAATTTCGTTTGGTGGTAGGGATTTGTGGAAGTACATCTGGTTAGGTACCACCCGTAAATCATATATTTTACCGCCAAGCAGCAACATATAGTATCGCTGTATTCTGGTTTGAAGACTACCAAGGTTAGTGAGGCATTCGCAATACAAATGGTTAATGATTATAGGCGGTGATGACCACTTATCATCAAGCGGCCCACTTACCAGTCTGCTTATCTAAAACAATAAAAAAAAGCTTTAAAGGTTACTCTTGGAAGGTCGAAAGTTGTTATAGTTACTTTAATTTAATGTAATGTTTTATTTAATTATTTAAAAGAGGTACATATGCTGTTATTCTAATTCTTTGGATATATTTTAATACATTTTAGCAATGCCCTATTGAGTTGTTTATTGTAGTTGTGTTTTATAAAAGGGGATTTAATTACATAAAGAGGTTTTTTAAAGGGCGAGACTAATATATGCTTTGACCATTAACATTGAATTGCCTTTGTTTTATTTATTTGTGCGCAGTACGTAATCTGCATGAGAAAAGGATTCGCCAGATTAACGATTTTTTTTTTATAATTATGCTCAGTAAAGAGTATACTTTAGCGCTGGTCTGTGATTAGGATAGCGGGTAGTGTTACGAGCTAGTTCTTCTAGTAAGTATATTTTTTACCCTACTTTTTGATGATGATGATAATGGATGGATGGACACTGGATGTCCGTAGTCAACCGCCGTTATAGTATTCAAAAATGCATAATATCGGCTGGTCTTGGACGGGCGAGGTTTGGATATAAAACACACTAACTGATATGTTAGTAAAATTGTTCGAAGGTTAACATATTCTGAACAAAGCGTCATTATAATCTTAAGTACGGTTAAATACTTTTCTTATATTTTAATTTCCGAACTACACAAAAAAGTCTTTAAGCTGCAAAAGAGCAAAGAACCAACGCTTATACTGACTTTGATGTCTGTGTTCGACATTTGTTGGGATTAAAAATTAGTATAAAATAACAAACCACTTTTTCCGAGAAAGCATACTTTGTAACTAGAGTACGAAAAATGTTCTTATTTTTCTTTAGCATTAGTTTCAGTTCTTTTGCTAGATTCTTGCCTGTCGTAACTTTTTAATTTATGTATTTTTTTTAATTTAAATTCATATTTTTATGTAAGAAGTTTTATGTTGAGGAATATACAGTCACGAACTTAAATTATCTTAACCGAGCCATCTATAGCGTTTATCAATTCCATTAAATGATTTGATTTGACGTTTCATTTGTGATAAATTACAACTATTGTAACTATGACGTACTACTTTCTTCAATTACCAGTGAAATTTTAGAGAAAAATAAATGTTTAAATTATGTTATAGCTAAAATAATGAATATTAACTTAATTAAGACAAAGAAGACAAGCCTTATTAATGTCTGATTTGACAATTCTGAATTTAATTTTAATAGATCAGTAATTCCAAACTAATGACGTAGGAAAGGTTGTATAAGATGTTTACGGAAAGAAAATTAAAGTAGAGATATTATTTAATTACTAGCAATAGCTAGGCGGGCTTCGCGCGGGTAGATAAGAATAAAAATGTATTTTGGATAGAATTTGCGTCAAATCCGTTCTTAGCAAGCGTCTTTGTCAGGGAAGGAGTAACTGTGACTTTCAAGTCAATCGGGCGCATAGTTTAAGAGATCTGTGATGAGTTGTATTTCGCTTTAATATATAGATGGTACGTAGAAAACGCATTAAAAAAGGAATGATGAATAAGTTTGACGGATTATTTTTTCAAGTTTTTAGTGTTTTGAAATCGATACTCAATATTTAATCACTTAATACATTTTACAAAGATGTACATAAGTATTACTACTTATAATAATGAGATCATTATGGACCATGTCGTTTAAGGCAAATATATTGACAATTCGGCGCGGTTTCACACGTGTTAAGCGTTTCTGTTTTGTCGGGGTTGGTCGTAACATGATGTTATATATATATATTCGATGACCATTCTGAATATATGGGGTACGTATTCGCGAATACGCCAAATATTCTGTTAATCAGCTCAGCTTGGCTTGTTGCTAACAAGTAAAGTGCCGCCATTACATATAACCGCTGTCATATATACGTATATATATAATGTATATGAAGTTTATTTCTTTACCAACGCTCCTTAACGTTCCTCGTAATCAACGTTTACCTAGAACGGGATATCGGTTCGAATAAAAGAGGTCGTTCAATTGATTAATTTTCCACTTCAGAAACTTGAACAATTCAGTTTTAATTGTGATTTCATTTGGATTCGTTCATGTTTTTTATTCGATTCGATTGAGATTTTTTTATTGTCTAGGGAGCAATATAACTGAATACAGATTTTAGCTAAAAAGTCCGATATTATTATTCTTTAAGAAATAATGCAAATTTAATGAGCCAATCCTCCTGGGAAAATTACATTGAAAGCGAACTGCACAGGAAATATTATAGGACACAAAAATATGTCATTTCATATTTCGATGGGACGGCTATCCGTCACGATCGGAGATCAGGTGTTGGCCAATGGCTTTGCGTGCTTTTTGAGGTACGTCAATGTATCAATGCCAATTTCCTATCTACTGGTTATAACATTTTAGTAGCCGAATCTGGGATTCGATCACAAGGTTTTGGAATCTATAGTCGCACAACTTAGCTACTAGAACAATGAGGCGGATTATATAAGCTAAATTTCATTCACCCTCTCATTTCACTTAAAGTATAAAATAAAAAGATGTAGCTTAATTATTCACAAAACGTGAAGTAGAAGTGAAACATTGAAATTGATAGTTGTTTAATTAATTCATATTTAAATAAAACACATAAATAAATCTGTCTGTAAATAAATCTATGGGCTTTGGTGACCACTTGTCATCAATTTATATGTATAATATCATTCAAAATTATAGACATATATATATATATATATATATTCAGTAATTATTAGAATACACAATACATGTCACTATGAAATAACTAAATATATTAGTTTTATCTTTTTAAAAATGTTTTTAAAATAAATTTAAAATGTACTCGAACTATTTCCACCTTAAAAATTCTACTAATGCAGTATATATCGTAAAATTGTCTTACCGTCTGTCACTTGTCAATACACAGGTTGGTACTTTGTCAATAGTTGGGATGGCGTGTAAAAATTTATAGGTTTAATGGACATTAAAAGCGAGTGCCTGTTTTATTTTTTGCGCATGCGTAGAATTGAGCAAATTAATACATTGAATTTCTTTCCATTTGAATATCATCCTTATAATAAATAATAATGTTTCAATTTAGATGGCCAATATAATATTTTGAAAACTCAACTCTTAAACTTAATACCTTGTCTAATTGGCTTTGAGAAAAAACTAAATATTTTTTTAAATTTTAATTAGGACTTAAAAGTTTTTTTGTTACAATATCTTTATAACACATTTATTAGTTATTATTAAAAATATAACTAATACAAATTTACTTACGTATTGACAACTTAAGTGCAAAGTTTCTTTCGTTATATACATTGTACTAAATAATATGAAATATATTTATAGTGTACGATAAATGTAGTAAACAAAATTTAGTGAATGGGAAATGCCTATTTCCAATATGCCAATTTGGTTAGCGGTTAATTCATTTCAATTTGTATTTATTGTTCCCATTATATATAGCGGTGACACTTTCCGTATTCGGTTGCATAAATTATATTTGCGTTCTATCAGCCAAAATGACAATTAAAGGCTTTTGACATTAAAAACAAGTAATTGGGTATATGTACCATAAATGTTGATCTCCTTACCGATTTCGGCCACAGCGGCCAATTTCAAGAGAGATAAACGCAACTGCACAAGACATAGTATAGTGCACACGTGTGTGTGCGGCAAACACAAATGCAATCTCTATTTCCTCATTCTCATAAATTGACGAGAGGAAAGAGTTCAGGCTCAGGGCCAACGGCTATACGTGCTTTCCGTGGAACAGGAGTGTACTCACTAGTCACTTCCAACTTCGAAACTCCGACACGCTACTGAGAATTTTCGACGGAAAATGTATATGAATGTATGGTTGCATTTTGAAAAGATATTTTTACTTGAAATTTATTCTTAAAAGCATAGTTAATAATGTTAATATCCTAATATCGTCCCTAGGTTCATTATTTTGAGCTTTATGCTTTTAGATGATTACTTGTATAATGATTTATCATAAATGTCACGGATTGTTTTTATGACGTTTTGTTACTAATTTTGGTAACGATACAAAAATAATAATGTTATCTTACTAACAACCGTTGCATAACGACTATACTTATATTATGCGGATTTTTCATTATCAATAAATTTTTCACTCGAAAGCAGAAAAAAGCAAACAAGCCCAATGTTTATTATTAAGGGAGGTAAAATGTAATAAACTTATATGAAGTATTAAATTAGGAAGCGGTTTAAATGAATGTATCACAGAAATACGTGAATTAAAAAAATATTTTAAATGATAAATTTACATACTCTTCACCATAAAAAAAGTATTGCTCTTCTGTTGCGCGTGGGTAGGTTATTGTGAAATAATTTGACTTCTTGCTGTTTTACAATTCATTCGTATTCTGCAATAAAAAAAATATCGTGTAAAAATTTAATATTTCTGTGGGAATTCTGACACACATGTAGATTTACCAACCCGCAACGCATTGAACTGCGAATTTTTTATATGAAAAGGCAATTGGGACGTCCATAGTGAGAGTAACATATTAAAAAAAATGGTTAAGTTAAGTATAAAAATCGTGAATATTATACATCCATTTGGAATCGTAAACACCAGGCTGGAGAAGATAAGAAGCGCAGTTCCAGTAATGCAACACTAATGACGTTAGGAGTGAGTTCTAATGACCTGTACGAGTGGTTCTTGTCTGGTACATTCTTTAATAATATGTTTTCCTCTTAAATGCGTTAAAATATCGTGTAATCATTGTTGCTAACTACGCGCGTATTATTCTTGCTATCGTTGTGAATATTGAAATATATGGCGGAAGTTTGAAGACAAACTAAGAACACTGAATAATAAGAACCTGTGCTTACTGAAACTAAAGCGATTATATTAAGTAAAATACTATCTCCAAAGTTCGCTGTATTAATACGGAATTTTCGCCTCATACTGCTTAATATAACTGTGGAACTTTATGTATATGTTTGTTGTAAAACACTACAAAACAACTACTCTACTATTGCACATCTACGTTAGGCATTATTAACAATATCGAGAATCTGTGATACAACATCCGATCCGATTTTTATATGTGCACGTCAGTTATAAATGACGATTCATGTTTGGTCTTTAAATTTGACATCATAAGTGTTCAATGTTTCCAATAAATACACTACATTCTTACCACCTTTCCATGATTTTTTTATATAAATGTAAATGTATTTATTTTATAATATACTTATTTGAGAATTTAAAAAAAACAATAGGTCCATGATCAGTACTCGTAAAAAATGTTTTTTTTTTGTACTTGAACAATAATTAAAAGACACAAATAATAAAACATCTTTTTGACACAAGTAATAAAATACGAATGCTTATTGATGAATTTATAAAAGGAGTTGAAATGGTTTCAATATACATTTAAGAAAATGGAATCAACAAATTTCATTATTTCATTTCAAGTATATGTTAATTTAATTAAATGAACTATTAAGATATCCTTTCATATTTAAACTTTTTACAGATTTAAAAAGACGTATAAATAAAAGACGAAATAAACAGTTCATTCACACACATTTCTTTGATTTGTAATGTTAAGATTGTAACTATTGCTTTTCTGCAACTCTGCATCGATTTCGTCGAATGAATGAACGTTGAACTTTTAAAAACGTAAGAATTTTTGAAATAATGAACTTTATTTTGAAGGGAATAAGAATTAATAAATTTTCATCTCTGTGAGTACTGGGGTACGAATTGAGAGCGCCAGTCGACCCAGTTGCCTGCTGCAACCTCAATGTGCCGTTACAACCTACCTTATTTAATCAGGACTTTGAAGCAATGATCTAAAGTTCAAGAATGTTCATTGTCATCAAAGAAGTATTTTTTTCCTATATATACACCTTTTTAAATGTCCAGGAAAATTTGATCCCTGATGATCATGACAATCAAAGGATCTTGATATTTTTCTTCATACACATGTATTAGCAAATGCAATAACGTAATTATAATGGCTCACTCGCCTTTTAAGCGGAAACACAACAAAAATATTTCCGTTTGGCGCTAGGATAATTGGGCACCACCGTGGGTGTGTCATTTGTATACCACAAATTAGAAAAAAGATTTGAAACAAACTCACTTATACAGAAATGCATTATCCAAGATAAAAAATGTGAATTCTTAAAATAATTAAATGAATAAAATAAACTTTTTTTTTCTTTATTATCAATAACCTTGTTTTAACAAACAGATAATAATTGATCTAATTAAATTAATTAAAATGACGCGCTTTAATTAAATTGTTATTTAGACTGTATATAATGTAACAGTAATTGTTAATCAAAATAATATACCTGTTCATTTAGTTTGGTCGAATAAGGATTAAAATTATAATAAACACTGCTCCAATGCGGGCTGGTGAATACACATGTGGCAGTTTTATTTCACCGTTGAGAACAGTTTGAATTTTTAATGAAAATGCACGTGTTCATAGGGCCAGTCGACTCTAATAGACGACCGATCCGATTAAAATGTACTTTCTCAAAATTATAATGCTTCAATGAACATATATGTTTTATAATTATATTTTGAGATATAGCTATGTCATAATAATTAATTTTTTCATTTGAATTACCAACAGAAATAACAATATATCATAAAATATGTGAAAAAAATATATTATTAACTGAACGAGTAATAATAGAGGCTATAAGTTATAACATAAACTGTAACTTTGTGGAGATTTATACATTACAAGTGTTTGACCGCGGCTTCGCTCGCATCTTAGATAAGCGGGGAGATGTTGACGTTCAATAGCGGTTGTTACAAAAAAAGTATGCTATGTCCTTCATAGGAGTTCAAGCTTGCTTCATACCAAGTTTTATCAAAACTCACTTGGTTCAGTGTTCTAGACGTGACAGATTTATAATATTAGTAAGTATAGATGTTGCCACTTACCACTAGATGGCCCATTTGATCGTTCGCCTACCTATAACATAAAAAAATATTAAAATAATGTTAAAGCAATCGCTATTTTAGAATAAAAGTTTATTCTTAAAGATTGAATACTTTTTGAATTTAAGGGGTTTTAAAGGCTATCTCCACCTCAATCGTGATAGGAACCGTTTAGCGAAGTCTTGTCTTGGCGTGCGCTCAACCAACTTGGCAAAGAAATTCGTTTCGAATTAAATACTTTTTTAACTTATTTATTCTCTTTTAAATTTAAAGTATAAAAGGATGTTTTTAACGTTTTCTCTTTTTAAAAAGGATCTGTCCAGAGTCCGGACACACGTAGCAGTATAAATGCCAAGTTTTTAATGCTTTAGTACGATTTTATTTATGTACTGACGTCCGATCCGACTTTACACGACCACCATTACGGTTTGGTCCATATAATGTTATTCTAATGTGTGTGTTATGAGATCATTTATATCTCCATAGTCTTTGTCGTGAGAGTGTCAATTGCTTTTTTGAGTTGTCAGGGCTCCGTTGCATTTGTAGTTGTTACCATTACAATAAAATATAACGGCATTTTTCATATATATTTTCTTATAGGATTTAAAAAGGTAAAAGTAATGTGTTTAAAGAATACGTTTCATAACAGTAATGAGATTTCAAACTCAAAAATAAATAAATAATTTATACGTTGAGGAATTGAGTCGTCTGAGTCTTGAGTCTTCTCGAATAACATTTTCACTCATAAAATTGAAACTTTCACACTAGGAGAACCAATAGTTTGCAGATTGCTATTTTTATTGGCTGTTTGAATTACTATGTTTGTATTTGAATACATATCACAATCTAATATAATATTATATATTATAATTTTAAATGTATGAAGCATGAAAGCACAAATTATCAATATAATACTATTTAAAAAAATATTAACCGAAAATAATTTGGCCGTCACAACACGCTCAGCAGAAATAGATAGTTATTGTAATCAGATCAACTTTTTTAATTGACCTTTTTATTTATTACATATATTATTATGAAATATTTGCTGCGTTTGCTCAGACGTAGAAGCAACTAAGTATATATTTATTAAGTATATTCACCAGGCACACGCCTCCCGCGAAGACAGCGTATAAGCGTGCACGGCAAATACCATCGGTCCTACAACCAATAACCAGTAGATGTTTCACATCAATAAAGTAATAAATATTGGATTAATTAGATCCAAGCATTTTTTGTATAAAGTAATAATATGATTTTAATGTGTAAAGATTTTTGCAAGCAGGAATCTGCAATGCTTTTGAGCCATTAAAAAAAAACTGATGATTACCTTAATCATTGCATATTTGTATCTGGTTACGGCTTTGAGTAATGCGACCAAACTCCTTGTTAATGGCAAGACCATCCTGATTTCAAAAAGTATGTTACATAACTGTCCCAACAGAAAACTTAATTCGCTTTATATAAAGCTATACAGATGCACGCTCTACTAATCACGCAAGAATATTTCATGTTGTAACTAAGAAATGCTCACTACCCGTATGCGATGTTGTGCCCGAACTGAAACGAGTGCCCCACTTTGAACTGAAAGAAACCAGATCACGTAAGATATGAGACATGAACTCTAAGATTGCTTAGCACGAGATTACTTTAATCGTTAAAAATCTACAGATTCATACGTGGATCGGAAATCGCCAGTATATTGCATTTTTTTTAATTTAAATACTGTTTAATTTTTTTTATCGTATCTATGGTATGGTATGGAATAAATGAACTATTTGCATTAAATAGTTCATTTATTAAGAAATGTTAAAATAGACTATATACTATAGACTATAGATGAAGATGCTAGCTTATTATAAAAGGAAAGGCATGAACTTACCGTAACAGTCTGTGAATGTCCAACTGCTGGGCTAAAGGCCTTCTCTCCTCTTTTTGAGGAGAAAGTTTGGAGCTTATTTCACCACGCTGCTCCAATGCGGGTTGGTGGAATAAACATGTGGCAGAATTTCAGTGAAATTAGACACATGCAGGTTTCCTCACAATGTTTCCTTCACCGTAAGGCACGACATGAATTATAATCACAAATTAAGCACATGAAAATTCAGTGGTGTTTACCCGGGTTTGAACCCACGATCATCGGTTAAGATTCACGCGGTTACCACTGGGCCATCTCGGCTAGGCATGAACTTAGGATCAATTAAAACGTTCTTTACCATATAGTTTTGTGTTAAAAATAGTTGTTTATAGATTCCATGACAAGATAGTATACACAGAACTCATCTTAAGTCGTGGCTGATAAATAAATCAAATTGTTACGGGTCGTATTCGTGTTTAGAGAGTGATCTCGGAATTAAACTAATTCGCTTACTTTGGACATAGTAATTAAGTATCTACATTTGTTTATGACTATCAGTAGCCTCAACATTCAAAATACAAACAATGTTAAATATTCAGTGCAGTGTTCATCAATAATTTCACATCAGTGAAAATTTTATTAACAAAAATTTTATATAATTCGCGGTTTTAAAACATGCTGTTAATGTTTTAGTGACATTTGTTACATATAAAATCAACTACTTACATAATGTAGATGTCATATTCAAACTGTTACAATGTTTGAAATTTTCCCGATACAGGTATTAAAAAAATAATTCATTATTAGATATGTTATTCAACTCGCTTAGGTTATACACATAAAATTGAATCTGCAGTAGAATAATTGTTAGCGGGGTACACTTTAATTCTATTGATTTTAACTCATTGACCTAATTAATGAGAATAGTTGCGTTAACTATTTAACCACAGATATGTTGATCAAACTCGCCCGTGTTTCAGCATGACAAACTATGTAGCTTGTTTTATGAATATAATATAGAGTATTTATAATCTGCGGTAGTATTGACTTTAGTTATCGTATAATTGGTTTCTAATAATTTACATATCAACATTATCAATACATTAATTATTTCATGTACGTTAATTGAAAGATATTAATTATATTCTTGATTTAAAAAACTTCGCTAGAACGTCGATTTATCAGAATCTTTGATATATATTTACAATCAGAACCATTTTTCTTTATCAAATAGTATTAGACGGAGGATAGAATTGGAAATGAAACCGGCAACTAATCTCGCTAATGTATTGTCTCAGGTTTCTGTCTCTGGAACCCTTCGTTCGTTCTGACAATTAAAAAACTGAACAAAATCAATTTTAAAACAGCTTACAACCCAATTTTATAAGGGGTTATTTATTAAATTCTACTTTAAAATACTTACTCTAAATATTTAAAAAGTGCTAACGAATAAAAAGATATGTAGCTCCGTTTCAATTTGTTCTATTTATAAATAAAATTATTTAAAAGGTTTAATGACATTTACTTGGAAACGGTGTTATCTGCGAGAGGTATAAAACAAAATACACAATGAGTTGCCTTCACTTAAAGTCGCGCTCGATTTTCGATCACGTACAACTAAAATCGAGTTCGTCTAAACCTCTTCGTAGTTTGATCTTGTAGTTTAAGATGAATTGCTTCGGGACATTACGCTCTGTCTCTTGAAGTTCTTTCTCTTTGAGCACGACGCTGAAAGGGTGCTTAAAACGTTCTAACCATAAATTATATATATATTTGTAGCAATACCATTTGATTTTATTAAAACTCGAATCAATTAATTCATTGTGTTGTAAAATGGTTCTTTATCAATTTTATTAAACTAAATTTACATAACAGCTGGTTTTCAACATTAGTTCAGAAATGTTGATCTAAATTTTGTATTATTTACAACAAGTATAGCAATATATAAAAACTATAGCACTAGCGTCCATAATTTCAAATATATATAATACGAGGAAGCCTACTGGCTATTGACTTTGATGAATTTAGTTATAATTTGTAAAAAAAATATTTTAATAAATTAAAGACTTTGTGCTAATGTTGTAGATAACATAGTTATGACAGTCAAAGATAAGAAATATCCATGCACTTCTCAAACAAGCCTCGAGCTTCAATCACAAGCCGGTAACCGCATTACGACGCCGCTAATTGTGATCCCGTTCCGAAGGAGGGTATCGGCGTCTTCGCTATCGATCGTTCTCATTTCCTCTGAATCCGTCTCAATCGTTCCTTACCACCCGTTTTTACATTGAAGTGTGAGTTCTCTCACTTGTCGCCTTTAAGCCTACAAAGGCCGCATTCGCTCGGGTGCAAGAGATTTCCGTCGTAGGGTTGAAAGGGACAAAAGTAGGTCGAATAGCGATACAAATAACTCCCCCATGTCGCTTTCACTTCGTCCACTGCTCGGGATAAACTCTAATTTTATTGCGTTTCGTTCGATGAGTCTTTTTCCTATGATTGGTCCCTTGATATGATTGAACCAAGTAGTTTTATTTAATTATTTACTATTGTTGTTTTTGTAAGAGGTCCGTTTGATTCGTTAGAAATTATGTTTGTCTGACGTAATAGTATCTTTTAGTTATTGGGTGGGATCATATATTATTCAGTATGATTGTGAGGTTTTACTTTCGTCTTCTCTGTAGAATCTACACTAGTGAACTAATTCAGCTTTAAATTTAATTTAATCGAATAAGTCACGAACTAACTTTTTTAGATTGTTATAATAACAATACCTCACGCTTTGCTTATGATTTAATTGTAAGAAAAAATTGATACATTAAATTTTTAATTTTAGGCTTCAATTGAGAAATGGTTTAAGTTGGCCTGAAATTTAACAAAACATGATTTTTGTGTACAAATTTTACTTAGAGCTTATTCCATTTGCTATTTCCAATGCGAACATACATTTTGTCTGTCACATTTAGGTTTTTTCACAACGCTTTCTTTTACTGCAGATCACGTGATGAATTATAAACACAGATTAAACACATGAAAAATTAGAACGAATTCGTGCATGCTTGAAGTTGATCCCGCGATTGATGCTTTCTCGGAGCTGAGATAGTCTAATGGATACAAACCGTTATTACCTAACATTGTATACATTACCTATGTATAATATTTTTATAATTTACATAGTTTTATTATTGAAAAATGTGTTTTACATAAATTAATTTCTTTTCAATGTAATTTGAATTAACATTCACGACGTATATGTATATGAACATATAAGTTTCACTATTATATATGTATATAATGTTGCATATAACTGGGTCACGTTTTAGTTTAAAAAAAAAACAGAGATATTGACAAAAAAGAGGAAATTTAGCATATCGAAGCTGACTTTTTTCGTTGCACATGTAATGTCACGCCGTAAAAATGAAATATGTTTCCTTTTCATAACTGTAGATGCTATTAAATTTATACGAGTGACTATGACTATTCCGATGGTCCATATAACACTGTAACGACTTCCTTTAATGTGTCCACTCACATTTGCTACATTGTAATTTAACGTAAAACATAAAAGCGATTGAACAAATGTTGCGTGAAAGAAATGGTGTACCTTTTATTAAATTGGTTCTGTACTGTTTATATGGTTGATTTTATTTAAAATCAAAATGTGGTTAAGTCAAGTATTCGTGATTCTATATGTTGTTTAAAGGGGAAACTATCGGTTCGAGAGAAATGTTATCTACGGTAAAATTGAGAGGAAAATAAGTTGCTACTCGTTTTTTTTGTTTAATTGATATATACGAGAAAGTTGTCTGTTTGATTGAAAGTGGTTATCATCGCCGATATACACTAGCAATATAAGAAATATATGCGACTATATACATAATCCATGCGCCACCAGCAATCGGGATATAAAATGCTGTATCCCTTGTGTCTATAATTTGGCGTAATACTCATGCATTTTACCATTCAAATAGTTGAGCTTTACAATCTGTGTATTACATATATTGTTTATATCATCATAATTTAATAATTAACTAATCAATATTAATACATTTACGTTTAGTAATTACTTTATTAGGTGCTATTTAATATAAAATTGTCATATTACGTACTAGTATCAGATTCCGTGACAGTACAAATTTATATTTAGAGTGAATTATGAAATATCTAAGCTTCCGATACACAAAGTAATACATTGCATCGTGAGCATGAGTATTCAACTTCATAATTGTGTTTTAATTACGATAACATAGATACTTATAACTTGTAGCAAAATAAATGGTTTCAAGAGATACATTAATCGGTCGCAAATCCACGGCTGACATTTTAATAGACGTCACTCGAATCATTTCACGCATAATTATTTTCATTTCGTAACCCAGTTTCAGAACGTGACCGAGGACCATTCTATGTAGATTTTTGTCACGCCCGAAATTTATATTTTGTGATAATTAATTTTCTTGTCTCTCCGTATCTTAAATAATTTATATTCGTTAGTTCGGATCATTTTGTGATTATTATTTTCTTCTTACATAAAGGTCAACGATCGTTGATGTTAATAGGATTGCTGTTTAATTTCTTTAGAGCACAACAGTAATACCGTCTGAACGGAGATGGTTCAATGGATAAACTACACGGATTGTAACAAAAAAATTAAGTTTAATTTTGTACAAATCTTTTTGGATTTTTCAAGTAGACAGTTAATGCCTTTCATATCTTGTATTGAATTATCTTCTAATTCGAACTGGTCCAAATTGCAAAATTACCCCAAGTTTCCGATCCCACGAAGCATAAAAAGAAACATCCAAATTGTATCCAAATCGATACATTTAAATCTTAAGCTGAAACAGACTATATACATAAATATAAATATTGCTGAAATAAAATATAAATAAGGTATATTGCTCAATACAAGCTTATATAAATGATAAAAAGCGTGGAATCGGGATTTGTTCAAACAATATATAGAAAACTAGTCACACTTTGATTTTTTTAATTTACAAAACTATGACATAGATTACTGTATCGATCATTACACAGCCTGAAATATAAAAAAAAATCTTGACACTTAAATTCAACTATTAGTAATTAAAGATATTCAAATCTTACAACAGTAGTTATTTGATATCCATTTTCGTGCATGAAACGAATATTTGTTAAATTCTTTTAGGTTGTATTTCATACATCCGGATGAAACAGATACGCCGTTCAGCTTTAACATACCATTGACTTCGTTCAAAGAGATTTACTATCTCTTTAGAGCTCACAAAAAAAACGTGCTGAAAATTCAATGAACAATGCACAAGCGTAACGACATATGCAAGGTACGGGGAGGGAGGAAATAGGGCGTTAGTTGAACCGACAATGCAAAGTAATGTATATGTTTGTGCCAACTCGGAAAGACATATTCTATTCATTTTATTGTTTTTATTTTTTATTGCACCGTTGTCTAGATGGAAATATAAATTATACTGAATAGAACATAAGAAGGGATAGAGAGTCTGCTTTGCTTATCATTGGTAACGCATTGTAACAATGTTTTTTAATTATCTAACTTAACATGCTACTAAAAAGTATAATTTTTTGATAAAAATTTAATCTTTCTTTGACTATCGTATCAGCTATTATGTACCAATGTGTATTCGAGTATATGCTTTATACAAATGTAATAAAATTCTCAATTTACGTTTATTATTTACGTGAGAATCGTTACGAAAAATAATATATTTATTACTTTATTTTGAAATTATTTTTTAGATATAGAAAGGCAGATAATCAAATTTAAACCTTATGGTAAAGAGCCCATAGACATTGGTTTGACACTGAAAGTAATATAAGCCAGTCCTTACATCGTCAAAGCGATCTAAGAACTGGCTTATATAAGTAAATAGATCATGCAAGGTTCATAACACTATAGAATTATTTTCTTTGTGTGGTAATTATACTAGGTTACTCAATTTTTATACACAGCGATACATTATTAATTTTTGGCGGTAGAATAATTGCTACGTAGGGGTACCCCATCCAGATATACCTACCATCCAATAAATAATATATGTATAGCATATTAATGCCATAATAAAAAGTGTAGAAAAAAAACTTTTACTCTTCTATAATAATTGTTGGAAATTTATTAATTAGAACATAATTTTTAAGTGAACAAAACAAAGAATCGGAAAATTGAAACGAGCGATATTGCATTCATTAAATTATATATTTTTTAATTAATTGATAAAACATATCGAAGAGGCAACAAGTGTATCACATTGTAATAATTGGTCACTTTTGTCCATATTAGTATGTAAGGAAGCATAATTAATACATTACATATGAAATGTTATAATGGATTCCTAGCCATTTCATTTTTATTATAGTATAGGTCATACTTAATAGTTAGTATCCTTACCTTCATACAGGTATTATTAAAAAATATATTATATATCGGAGAATAGTCATTCTCTCGGTTATTCATTGTGGGCAACATCAGGGATCCTAGTAAATATATAATGGCACGGGCATTTATGAGCCCGTGGACGTGTATTTTCGGATGTTGTTTTCTTTGAAAAAAAAATGATCCGGGAGAGAAATAAACTTATCAACATACAGATTTTACTTCAACACAGAAATGTATTTCACACTTTTTACAATACACACAAGTAAATAGTTAGAGTAATCAGAACGACAAGAAATGCAAATACAGAATGTGGAATACATTCTATTATTACGTTTTTTTTTCAAATTTAGGGTCTGTACACTACGCTATGACGTTTTTGCGTTGTGTACGGCCAGTACTCATGAGCCGAATGCGAATTAATGCCTGTTATAGGTAACAGCCGATTGATATACTTTTTTATAGATGATACACCCATACTCGGGGTGGGAATCGAATCTTTAACCCCGGAACGGAAGGCAGGGTCACTGCCAACGGGCCAGTCAGACATTACAAGAAGATTATTACATGTATCATGTATAATCACTCAACCTTCATAGCTAATACAAGGAAATTTAAGTCATAAGGTTTTGGTTATTTTTGTTAAAAACTTTGAATCAATGATCAATATAGATTTTTTTAAGCTCTATGATATAAGATCATATAATTGAAACGTGTATATCTATTATTAGTATAAATGCGACTGCGACGTCATTTTTTGCACATAGATAATAATTTGTTGTTTATGGAGTCGCGGGTAAGAACGAATATAGAAGATTTTAGGTTTTAGGTACTTAACTTTAATACGCTGCTGTGTCGTCTGGTGCTAAGTTTTATAACGAGGTCAAGTTGTCTCTTACAGTTTTTATATAACACTGCTATCTAAGACGCAGTTTTAAGTTTTACTTCAGTCTCGAGCTTGTTACGAAACGGTTTAAAATACGTTTTATATAATTCTGTAACATAAGACGAGCTTATTCTTAAGCTAGGTTGAAGTTGTTCGTAAACAAACACACTTAAATAAAGAATAGTAATTACGCATAAGAATAATAAATACGTATATTAATTTATTGTATTTGATAATTTACTAAGTGGTAGGGCTTTGTGCAAGCCTGTCTGGGTAAGTACCACCCACTTATCACATATTCTATCGTAATTTGGTATTGTTGTGTTTCAGTTTGCAGTGTATGTTAGCCAGTGTAAGGGACGTAACACGTTATTATTTCTTAAGTGGCGTTAATATCTATGGGCTGTGGTTGCCCTAAGCCATCAGGTAGCCCACTCGCCAGCCCACCTGCAATTTTTTTATATATATAAAAAATAGTAATTTAATGTAACCGGTACTATAGTATTTAAGTAATCACTTTAGATTCAAAACTTCAGAGGAATTCTCATTTATCATCCTTAACCGGAAGGCTCAGCTTCGCAACATACGTGGTTAGAAGGGTTTGATATCTAACCGATATTGATAATGCTCGATTATTAGTTAACTAATATTATATCTTGTAATCTAGTACCTCGGGACCAACAAGATAGTTGTTGATAAACTTGTAACACCAAGTTTTCGAATTCGCAAAGTCAATACAGCCTTCCTGGGCCTTCGATCCTTCATGGTATTCGATTCTATAGTAAAATTCAGAGACTTTTAAATTTGACAAGTAATTCATATTGAATTGATATTAATTATTGTTATAAAAAAAATCGTATTCTACTGGAAAAAATAAAAACTGATTTGAATTATATAAAAATGTAATAAGTACTTTTGCTTAGATGTGCATTTATACGGAACTACTGTCAACAGACAAACAGAGCTCCTTTCTGACTGGACTATAAATTGTACATGTAGATTGTCTAACATAATTCCTTTATAAAAAATACTGAATATAAATTAAATAAGAATTATTTACATTAAAGACTTACAAATTTATTTGCCAATAAAAATAAAAATAGCTAATGTATAAAATCATGACCGCATGGTGGCAAGAATGCTATCGGCTCTTCCCAGTTGAATCGCAATTTCAAATATCTTGACGAAAAACGAACCAGTCAACCTATTTCTAGAGAAGACAGAATAAGACAGAATGTTATATGTTTAATAACTCGATTTTTGAAAGGAATAGTTACTGTTTTTTTACCAGTTGTAACTTACCGTAAAATTAAATCATGTTATTCATTCTAAGTTGCTGCTAAAAGTCACCTGTCAAGGTGAAATATACGTATAGTATTTTTTATTTTAATAAAATGACCTTTTTACTCAATCAAGTTAAATCTTTTTATTATAAAAAATTGGAATTAATGAATACGATGCCTTCGTTATTAAATGGTTTTCAGAATAAATTGTATATAATTACTTTATTTAATCGTACAACATTTAATCTCAATTCATAAATGTGAGTTATTACAAAATAACAACCAGACGAAACTGTTCCATTACTGTTACCCATTCAGCTATTTACTGAATCAATTTTAAATATAAAAAATCCATATAGTTTTTATATAAATATTCTATAATATATTCTAATTGTGAAATGAATAATTTACGTATCTTATATTCTGTGATTTTATTATTAGTTATAACTACGATTTAGGGTGAAAAGGTAAGCTCTATAGCGAATAAACACAGACTCATACTTTGTTTCCATTTAGAGTTTATTTCCCTCTCTTCAATGTTGCATTACTTATGTTACTTCACGTAATTTGAAACAGGGCTGATATGGCTCAGTGCTGGGAACGAGTTCAAATTCGGGCAAGCACTACTGAATCCTACTTGGTATTTCAATGCTTAGTGATGTTATATAAGATATGTAAGAAACTTTACCTGTACATCTAATTAACCTGTATCAAAAGAGCTTGTTTGAGTAAGCCTTTGTATAGCAGTGGAAAATTTATAGGCATTCATGAAATCCTATCAAGCTTAAAGAATTTATCTTGAGCAGAACAAAATAAGTATTATCAGATATCTAGTTGTCTTATTAGAAGCGTGTAGTTGTTTTTCAAAGGGTCTCCTCGGGACGGTAGGGTGTGAGGGCGTCGACCTCGACGAGGGGGATTCTACTTGAATACGAAAGTGCTCTCGCGAAACTCTATTGCTGGCAAATATGAAGATGCGATGAAAATGTAGATCGTAATTGGGTTCTCTTGCAATTAGTGTTGCGTGTGCTTTGTAAACATTATTATATTATGTATGTGTGTAAATTGTGTAAGATAAAGCTGCGATTAACTGGTTTTATTATCGTTTTTTATAACTCAATATACTTAAAGCCTTAATAATAATTCTTATGAAAATTCGAGGTCATTATGATAAGAACAATAACAATTTGTAATGTGTTACTTTCAGCAGAAATTGAACAAACAATTGGTGGCTCAAGTCAAATATGTGATTTTAAATTTTATGAAAGAAAACTTTGCGAAGAAATTTTGTAAACTTGTGTTTCACATGCTTTCGGTGTTGAATTGAATAAATGTTAATAACAATATATTAAAAATATAATCACCTGCCTTAAACAAGAGCTGACTGGTATTAATCACATTGTGATATCCATATTAATATAAAATGCTGAAGAGGTGATTATTTGTACGAATGTTAGATCCCATTTTTTGTGAAAGGTAAACTATAATTATAATAAACGCTGCAACCCAAGAGGGTAGAGCAGTAACTTTCAGTACTTGATGGTAATGATTAACATTTTACACCTTTTACCGAAATTATCACCGAAACATTTTTATACCTTTTTGTGATCCTTTTTTTCATAGAATAGGTAGGCAGACGAGTATATTGTCCACCTGATGGTAAATGGTCACCAACTTCCATAGACATTGGCAGCGTAACCTTGGGAATTAAGATATTCTGTCCCTTGTGCCTGTTATTACAGTGGCTCACTCACCGGAACACAACAATACCGATTACTGCTGTTTTGCGGTAGAATATCTGATGAGTAGGTGGTATCTACCCAGACGAGTTTGCACAAAGCCCTACCACCAGTAACCAAGTTTTGATAGTGAAAACTTTTTGCTTGTAAAATTGTTATTATAATATTTGTAGGAACAATTAAATCAGAACCGTATTTAATTATTATATTTATTTACTACAACAAATAAGTATTAAATTTATATAAAATATACAATCATAATTTTTCTTTTACCTTCTCATTTGGCCTATGTAAATGAGCTTAGTAGTAAAACAAAAAAAAGAAGCTTATTATCAATCTAATTTTCGTCTAAAGAATAACTTTAATTAAACGTAAATAATTGTTTCATCTATTTTCTTTTAAATGAATAAAAAACCAAATTAATGAAAAAATATCAACGAACGTAACATTTTATGGATTAAAATATTTATTTTAAAGCAATCTAAATAACTCTTACTATTAGTTGTTCTAAATTTCTACTTAAATTGTAAAAAAAATATACTACATGTTTCGCTTGAGTGAAAAGAAAAAGTTTTTTTAAGTATTCCAAAGATACATCGATAAATTTTATAATTATTAATAATTTAAAAAATATTTTAACAATTTGAAGTTGAACTAATAACTTTTAAGAGATCGTTTTGTAGCAAATTGTATTTTCTTTTATACCAGTATAATTCTAGTGTATTGAAACTATAAAGTACATAAACATCATATTATATCGTAACCTATTACTGGTTCGCGTTGCCTGTTAACATTTTATTGACAGCTTAAGTTCTTTCGCGTATTACATATTTATCTGCTTACTATCTTTGCGTCTCCACTATATTATCATTTTAATAGGAAACCATCCTGACTTTGCATGGGTTCAATAATGATTTTATCCCGTGCTATTTTTTAACTCATGACACTCAAAAATTCGCCAATCGATCTATTCGGTCATATAGTAGTACTAATACATACAACACGCCCTGCAAATTTTCAAGTATTTATTTAAATATCTTGCATTGCATTTATCTATATAAGACGTTTAAAATTATTATGTTACTTATTTTACTACAGTTGCCTTTTTTTTCTACTTTCTTTAAAAATGATAATGAAACCGTTTTAGTTGTCTATAGAAGAATTAGTATGATTTTAGTATATAACTTTCCTTCTCACTGATGAATTATTTTCGGTAAGGATTTTTTTTAAAAGAGAAAATATACAACAAGGACATTGTTGATAAAAGTAAGCGTAAGTAATATTTATCTATATAAGACATTTAAAATTAATATGTTACTTATTTTACTACAGTTGCCGTTTCTTTTCTACTTTCTTTAAAAATGATAATGAAACCGTGTTAGTTGTCTATAGAAGAATTAGTATGATTTTAGTATATAACTTTCCTTCTCACTGATGAATTATTTTCGGTAAGGATGTTTTTTTAAAAGAGAAAATATACAACAAGGACATTTTTGATAAAAGTATTATACGAATATATTATATATATATAATTAAATGTATATAAGGTACTCATGTATGTCAGTATAAGTACATACGTTTATTTAAGTTTGTTTAGGATATTATTTTAGTAAATAGTAGTTGGTTCAGTCAACGAAGGTTCGAAAAGGGTCTGGACGGAAATGTTTTGACTTCAGGGTCATGTTTGGAGTAGATAGGAACAAACACGCGTGAGAAAGATAAGATCCGAAAGTTTTCATCTGAAATAAAATAACACGATTATGTAAGGTTTGATATTTTGCCCATTACAAAAAAAAAACGATGTGGAAATTGATAATGTTTTGAACAAAAACGATTTATTTTGTACACATCTATGTATTCATAAATATCTATATTCGTATATATTATAACAAATACGACAATTATATAAAAATAGATGTCGAGTGTACAATTTAAATTATAATTCTTAAAATAAAAGCATAATGAATATCAATATATATTTTAATGCAAGTTATTATCTAACCAATAAACAAGATATATTTTATTGTATATATTTATAAACAAGTCAACATATTAAATCGGAACCCAAATAAATAAAGAGTAGTAAAGTAATAACAAACGAAAGTTTAACTGGTTTTGGTTACAGGCGTCAATTCACCAGAGTGATAATTTTAGTAAAATATAGCAAAAATGTGTCTGAATAAAGGCTTATTGATTTATTTATTTAACTCCACCAATTAAGTGTAAAGCTTGCGTTAGGAGTGGAGACAATAGCCCAGGAGATCGGGATCGAACCTGCGACTATTGCTTCGTTAGACGGCCCGTACAACATTGCGTTATCGACGCTTCTGCAAGACGTATTATTCTTCTACTGAAATAAACAAGGAAACATTTACAAATAGTTACTGTGTAAAGTGGGTTACATTAAATTGATAATTTTTACTAATGAACTATTTACAACTATAGTTATTTAAAGAAATCTGCCTTTCAATGTTTGTATTATTATTATAACATAAATAATAAAAAGAACATAAAAAAGTATTATAGATTACAAACATGTAAAACTAAAGTTAATACATTAATAAAATTATTGAAATAAATACTTACAAGGAACTTAAGACACATAGTTTTATCGCACAAAAAATGTTTCCACTAATACTGAAATAGATTATCTAAAGTCCCTTTTGTGAAAATACAAGGTTTGGTGTTTTTTGATGAAGATTTATGATGGCATCGACTTAGGCCAAGGATCCTTCGCTTATCGCTGAAAGTATTGGTCCACAGTTTAGGTTTTTGACCGTAAAATGATATATGTGAAGGGTAAAACATTTTTGCAAGGCTTCCTAATTTATAAGGGCTTATTGGGGACAGGAAATCGGTACTTCATAAATCAATATGTTGTAGCGAATATAAATATCGGGAAAATATACGAAAAAAACGTCCTACAATTTCAGATATTCGATTTGAAGGTTTCATTTTTATTAATGCTTTCGCTTCAGGCATAGAAAAGTGAAATATTTAGAAACGTTTTTTAAATAATAGCAACTATCTGATTCCGTTACGTTTACATGTAATGCTAAACGGTAGTTTTGGCTTAGTGCTGGCCCATCTTAATTTAATGATCAATTATTTTACCGCGCAACGTAAATACTGTTTCCATTTAGAAGGTAAGTGAAATAGTGTTATTACAAGCACGAGGGACATAATATCTTAGATCCCATTGTTGGTTCATTTACTGAGCCAGAGTTCATTACTGTTTGTACTTGCAGTACCAGCGACTATGGGATTACGTCATCAAATAAAAAAATAATTATTTACAAAAAGAGCAAGCCTGAAAAAGTTCAAGTCCTTGATTTTACATTTATTAAAAAGTACCTTTGTGTCTTAACAAATAGTGCCACAATAGTGCACCTTAAAATCTGTTCAGTGTTCATTTCAAATAAATATGACCTTTAAATTACAAAAAGAAAATTTTAAGCTTAGAAATGTCAGAGGTCGCCATTTTCTCTTTGAAAAGAGAATACCGGAGCAGATATAAGGTTGAGAGTTTTCTTGTTTACTTCGTGCTATTGAGAATGCCTTGTTGTTTTAAATAAACGAATTTGCACTACAGTTGAAATAAAATACACCGATATTTGATATTTTGTTAAAGTGAATTTTTATGTAAAGTTAACTGGCATTACGAAATATATAATATGTATTTAATTTCGGCATTAACTAGATGGAAAACGATTGATACGTAAAGATTTATATTGATTTCTTATATGCTATGATTATGGATGACGTTATGTGGTGATTTTTTAATTTTTCAGCAAAGAAAATAATTAAAGTGATTAATAGATTTGAATTTGTGTTGCGATTTGCAGAGTTCAAAAATATCAACTGAAACAACGACTATGAGACAGAAATGTACCCTGTATGTAATGTAATGTATTAAGCGAATGTTGTACTAAGCTTATACACGTTGTACATAATTTTGTCTATATATATATATATTAATCAAATGGGAATGCAGTCAAATACTAACATTTTTTTCTTGATCAGGCATGTAAGGGCTAAGAAATGATATAAGAAGCAAGATTATGAAAGTTTTACTTATCACTTCAAAATTTATATAATATAGGTGTATACTAAATCAATTAGAGAATACATAACGTTGTACAAAACTAAAGTTCTGTGGAAAAAGTACGTACACTAGTTTTAGATTAAGAACAACTCTAAAGCAAAATTGCTTATCTTTCACTAGAAAAGATTTGCTTTGGTAAATTCAGCCTAAAGTTAAATATAAAACACAGTAGGTATAACTACGTGATATCAAGGGTTATGTTAGATCGACTATATAGAATAATAAAATTTTCTCGTTAAAATAAATTCAGGAAATGTCTTCTAATTTTTATATTTTATTTATTGAAGAAAACAGAATAACTAATTATTTATTTGTAAATCCCTTTCGTTATTAGGGTTACGCACCTATAAAGAAAAAAAGGAACCACTTATACAATCACTTCGTTGTCCGTCTGTCCGTCTGTCTGTCAAGTCTTTCTTCCGTCTTTTTCTCAGGAACGCGGAGAGGTATAAATTTGAAGTTAATACCAAATAGTGAAGTCTGCGGTCCCTTGAATCTGTGAAAAAATCAAACCTCTAAGTCTACGCAGTTAAAAGATATAACCGTTTATGCATTTCCCATAAATTCGCAAAAGGAATCAAAACCTGTAGGGAATTTCTACCTGACATTATTTTTTAAACAACCGAAAATTTGTTGTTAAAAAATAATTAAGAAAATTTATTTTTACGAACAGATTAAAGAAAAATGTATGAAAAGTCTAAATCTTAAAATAACCTGGTAAACCTTTCAGTATTGTGTGGTGGACCTCAGTTCACAAGTCCGGCTCGCAATTGCCCCGATTTTATTTTTATAACGATAAAAACCTCCTGTCGCATGTCACCGTTACATATTTTTGTTTCTAAAATCAGTTGCTGCAACGCTGTTGAGATAAGAGAACTACGGAAACGAAAGTGTTTTGTGTTTATTATCATATTGTTGTTAAAATAACGATATCATATTTTTAAATAATTTGTAAATAATGGGCAACAAGATAGTTAATAAACGTATGACATCTTCTTTGAAACTGAGAAAGTAAATATTAAATTGAGAAAAAAAAACAAAACACTAGTAAATCATGCAGCTATTTTTTCTAATATAGCGCAAATTATATGACGGGCGAAATTTTATATCCCATACATTTTGTTATTATTTACATATGTTTTGTTAATCTTTTGACCTAAGTCCACCCAGACAGTAGCGGGCAGAGGCTAGTTTAAAACATTAATAGAATACTATAGAAATACTTTAGTAGGTTAATATTAACATAAATTGATAACAGTCGTTAAACCATTACATTTACCGGGAAATCTATCCTAAGTGGTAATTCAGGTAACAAACTATCTGTGTGCCAAATTTCATCCGAATCCATTTAGTATTTGTTTGATTAACAAATATCCAAGCTTTCACATTTATATTAGTAGGATGAGCATAAATAATTTATGATTTTTCTAAAATAAGAACATTCTAGAACGTAATTTTAACATAATATTTTAGCTATTATCAAGTAATTGTTCATAGACGACGTTTTTTTTATTTCATTTTTCGCAGTCTGTGTCAAAGACCAAGCAAAAATTGCATGTATTGTGAAACTATTTGCACTTATTAATTAATTGACTTTATGCTAAATGTAAAAGTATAATTAGAGTTATATAATATTGTTCCTAGTTAAATTTATATTTCTTTAGAAAGGGAATGTTTTTTTTATTCATAAATATGATCCCACTAAAAGTGAAATTGCCGTTTCCTATGAAACTTGGACGTCGACTAAAACTCTAAACAACTTGAATAATGTAAAAGCCTTGCAAAAAATGCTTTAATGATGCTTCGGGTTTTAAAACAACCTTTGAAGAAAACTTTGTGTCGTTTGGCTCAATTTGACAACTTTTATATAACTCGGGCTTATGAATTTCTTATTAAAAAAAATAACTATTATTGCATTGCATGATTTTAACCGATTAAAATTTTTAAGACTTGATTGAAGGTTAGCTACTGTTCTCCATCATTTAATTCCATCGCCGAGGTAAAGTTCTAGTAAAAAGCTATTCGAATAAAAATATTTCGATTGTGATTGATTCTGTGTATCTGCAGTGTATAGATAAAAAGTTAAATGGTGTTATAATTAGTTGTGCTTTTGGTGTTTTTAAGATTCCATAGACAAACTATGAAATTACTGATAGAAATTAATTGACAATTTTCTTTTGTTTTTTCACACTTTCATTGGTTATAATTTTAAATCTATTTATATATAAACAATATCAATGTTAATTTAATATATACTTACTTTGATATATGATAACATATAAAATATAATAAGCTAGGCTCCTTTATTACTTTTAAATATCCACTTTGGGGTTATAGGACTTCAACGATACCAACAATATTCTTTTCGCTTCTATTTTTTTAACATGATATACAAAGCTTCAAAATTTGAGATGCTTTTGAAAAGTTTGAAATATATAAAGTTCTTAGAATTCTTATGATAAAATAATAAATATCTATCCATTGAATGCATGATCAACTTTTTTAAAATAATTTTAAAAAATCTGCGTATTTTGTAACTTATGTGCTCGACTTGCAAGCTATGAATATTCAAATTCAAAGGTCATTCTCCACTTTGTACGGATTCAATAGAAATTTAATCCCAAGATGAAATATGTACCTATTCTTTATTTAAATTTATATTTCATTTGAAACTTTATGTGTAAGGTTAATGTCCCCGTTGGACATTGTTTAATATACGAAAAAAAATACTTTCTTTATATAATATTAATGTAACTATCTACCTTTGTACGCAATACATGACTTAGTGCTCCGCGTGGTTTCTGCCTGTATGTATTTTCTAATAATAAATTTAAATTCCGATACCGATTCGATTTTTGTCTATACCTTTAGGGATTGATAAAATCACTTACAATTAAAGTCTTAAGTCTCTAAGAACTTATTTCTCATCTCACTCATGCTATGTTGAAAACCAATTAACAATATCAATTATCAAACCATTTATTTGTTACATATAACATGTATTTAAAACGGTGTATTTAGTATACGAGTATATGTTTACTAATAAGAAAATTATGCTTATTGTTTCAGGTATGTATTGAATTGCCTTGTGTTGGGTATGTAAAAGCAATTTTAATTTACAACATCTAAAGCTATTTGATTCGAATCATTATTTTGTATAGTAATTGAGTATCTCATATAACGGAGTATGAAGCTGCGCCCATTGTTTGAATTCTACACGATACTCCTCTTAGTTCTATGTTATTGAAAATCAGTATTGATTGAATCTATACATTATTTAAAATTCATAGTTAATTATTTTTAAGTTGGTTGAAGTGCAGCAATACTTATCTGTAAGAACTCACTTCCGTACTCACCCGTGAAATGTTGACAACTGATTGTGATATATTATTTTGATGCTTGTATTCTTGATTACTGGTGGTAGAGCTTTGTGCAAGCTCGTCTGTGTAGGTACCACTCACTCATCAGATATTCTACCGCAAAATAGCAGTACTTGATATTGTTGTGTTCCGGTTTGAAGGGTGAGTGAGCCAGTGTAATTACAGGCACAAGGGACATAACAACTTAGTTCCCAAGGTTGGTGGCGCATTGGCGACGTAAGCGATGGGTAACATTTCTTGCAGAGCCAATGTCTAAGAGCGTTTGGTGACCACTTACCATCAGATGGCCCATATGGTCGTCCGCCTTCCTGATCTATAAAAAAAAAATATATAATTATTATGGTCAATGTCGCATATCACTATCTAACATTTCACAAACGATTTCTACGGTGAGTATAAATTTTTCATACAGAATATTCCGACAGTACAATCTGAACACGAAATGTGTGTTTTGTTTTAAACTACTTTTGCTAACAGTCCTTTATACACGGGAAATGTGTTCGTTTTTCGGGTCTACTATGTCCTAGATAAGTTTTAAGAAGCATACTCAGTTTTATAGCATCCTCAGTGAGACACACCCTTAAAAGAAGTTTTAAAATTTTCCTTATTTTTACATTGAGATGTCACGCGTCTCGTTTCACTCAAACTTAATATTAAAAAATACTCGACCATTCTTTATAAAGTTATTTGCTATACTTTTATCTTTGAAGTTATTTATATCATGAAATGAAACACGAGTATTTAGAGATTTTTATTTAGTAATTTAGACATTAACGTAATATTTATAAACAAGTCTAATACGAGTATTTTAAAACAATAGAATATAATTGTGTAAAATATTTTGGTATCGATTTTACTAAAGATGCAAGGATGCATTTATCGAGATTTTTTTTTTTTTTTTTTTTATATTACCCGGGAGGGCAAATGACTCTACTCCACCTGATGTTAAGTGGTAGTAGAGTCCAAACGCGAGGACGGCCAGTACAGTCGGGAAGAAGGTTCTGCACTAGCCGCCCTCGCCCTGCCGGCCCGCAAGATGCCTCTTCACGCCTCGTTTGAAGGAACCCGGGTCGTAAGAGGAGGGGAATACGTGTGCTGGTAAGGAATTCCATTTCTTGGAAGTGCGACAAAGAAAGGAGTTGCCAAATTTCTTTGTGCGCGATGGAATTGATGTCACAGTTAGTCGGTGACATCGAGAGCCAGCACGCGTAGACTTGTGAAGGAAGGGGGAAGCAGGAATTAGGGAAAATAATTCCTCGGAACACTCGCCGTGATACAGTCGATAGAAAGCGCTCAGCGCAGCTATCAGATAATTTTAATATTTGTATAATCTAGTAGCTTATGTTACTAAATAATTATCGGCGCTCGTGAGCACAACAGCACCAGAAAACTGCCAATGCCTTACTAGCTTTTGACTTATCTGTTTACCCACTAAGACATCCGTGAATATAAAAAGTGTGGGCTAGCTTATCATTTGATTTCCCTTGTTCTATAAATGTAGACCGACAGAAGTTTTCTTGTACGGCATAGACAACGCCCAGAAAGCCGGTAATAATAATCAGTCGGGAATGTAACATTCCATACCCATTATACTCCAGAACAATGGCCTTGACACAGATGTTGCATTACGTATTTTTAATACAAAACTGCTATGAGTAACGCTATTCCTTTACAAGCCAATGATAATGATCGACGGCATATGTTTTTAGTAAAATACCTTTTTTGCTAATTTTAACGAAAAGACGCAAAACTTAAAGGCACCTCGCATGAAGTTAGCTTCGTTAGTTACAGCAGTTGCCGTCAAATTAAAAACTGGTAATTCCCCATTTGACGTGCTGCTCAGTGTGGAATTAGTCTATTTAGAAGGCTTTTCACACGGAATGTTACATACCCAACTGATTAATACCGACACGAGAACTTGCTCAAAAGTTCTTTTACTTGGTACCGATTATTATAAATGTATATATACCCTTATTCGTCCCATGCAAAGCTTGGACTTATTAATATAATATATTAATAAGTGAATTTATTCACTTAACATCAGTGTCGAAAATCTTACTTTCAATAGAAAGATAGAATTTTCTAACCATTTTTGTAATATATAATTAGATATTATATGATATACACATATTTACAACTTACTATTTATTACACAGTTTATAATTATGTTATGTATTTCATAACAGAATTTATGCAATATTCGTTATGTTTGTAATTGAACTTTAACATGTTCATGTATAGCGAGAGTGAGACGAAATGATGAATAGAGAAGTAGAGAGGAGTACTATACTTCTTCATTCCGTGGTGTTACTTTCATACTTCCGTACCATAAAATCAGTTCATTATAAACTGCATAATCGCATACGACTTTCAGAAATATATTACGTTTTAAACCATCTATATATCATTTTGTAAAATTATTAAACTGACTGTTCATTAATTACAGTAAAAATGTTTAAAAACATTATATGGCGAAGGCTTCTAGTTATATATTTTGATGAAAGGTGTTGGTTGAGCGGAATGTTAAACAGATGCTTACATTTCGATGGAAATGAATATTTTATATATCATTTTGCAGTCCGGAGAGTTCATCTCGCTTCAAAGATTTATACCTAGCGAAATTTGCAGTTACGTTTTTGCACTTAAATTGTTATGATATTTTAGTGTAAATTTTCAATTTATATGTAAAAAACGTAAAATTCGATAGAAATGGTTTGTTAAATTCTATGGAATGCAACTTAATCAATCAATCAACTGCTGGACAAAGTCCTCTCTCAAAGCCAAAAGGTGCCTCGATTAAACGCCTTCCGCATCCAGTTGGGTCCCGCCGTCTTCTTTAGGTAATAAGAAATGCGAGCGTTTTGCTTACGAGTAGAGTTGTGTACACTTCTCAAATCAAACAAAATGTTTCGTGGTAGGGGTTTGTGCAAGCTAATCTGGGTAGGTACCGCCTATTCATTAGATATTCTACCCCAAAACAGCTATTAGTTAGTAATGTTATGTAAGGTAGGAAGGGTGAATGAGCCAGTGTAACTACAGGCCCAAGAGATAACAATATTTATTCCTAAGATTAGCTCATTCATGGCGATGATGATAAGGATTGGTTAATATTTCTTACTTAGACAATGTCTGTTGGCAGTGACGACCACTTATTGTCGGATGGCCTATAAGCCAGTCCGTCTGCCAATTCAGAAAAAAAATCTTCTCTTTTTTATAAAATTAGTTTAATATACTTTATATCATTTTTAGTGAATATTTGTCTTAATTTAAAAGGTCCTATACAGATATTATTTACAATAACTTTATTCAATAATATTTTTAATACATATTATGTTTTACATTTTCATGTTATAAAAAGGACAAGAGATTTATTTCGCTTCTGAAAACTGAAGTTGTTTCTGGAAACTGCTATTCGAGTACTTTGCTTCAGCTTTTGTTTGTTAAAAAGTTAAAAATGTGTAATGAATTATTTTATAGTCCATATCATATTTATGTGCCATGTTAAAAATAATATTATATTTATAAATTATTCAATGTTTTTTTAAATTTTGGAATACATTGACAAACTCATAAATTGTCTTCCTAAGTGCTAAGAACTATTAACAACCTTGGGAACTAAGATGTTAGTTCACTGGCTCCCTAACCAATCTCTTATTTCAAATCGAACTAAGTATTGTTGATTAGCGTCAAAATATCTGAACCTACCCAGGCGGCCACACACAAAGTAATTTTCCCAAGATATTTAATTTTTTTCTGTAAATACGAGTACAAGTATATTATTTTTGAAGCAACCATTTAAATCGTTATTCTGAAAAATCAACTAAGCTAAATGTTATTTTTATATAACACTAATTGATTTAATATAAATAGTTGAATTTGAATCTTATGAACGTTCAACCCCGTAAAATACACTTGTTTGTATATTATAAACGAGCGAATTCTACAATTATGTTTATATAAAGTGTTTGTTCATTTGCGTCAGTAGTTAATTATTATTGTTGTAAATAAATATCTTTTGAATAATATCTAGATAATTTATTACATAACATGTTATTTGTAAATATCAATTCAAAATCACATGATTTTTTCTCTTATGACAGTCACTTCAGTGGGTTAAACACACAGCGTTGGAATAACGATGCCATTAACTTTAGTATTTTAACACGTATATAGACCGTCCTAGATTCAGTGCGTTAACGTAACATAATTACAAATAACGCTCACTAATCGCGTATCTTGTAAATAGACTTTTATTTAAACTATAATGCTAGAGAATTGTCTTTAATGTTATAAAAGATTGTATAAAGGCTTAAGGCAAATAAAAAGTATCAAAGCTCATATTTTTGTCTCGGAGGTACGTCACTCAGGCATTTGCACAGTTCTGCGGCGCTCGCAGCGCTATCGATTTTCCGCAGTCGGGTCGCGGCGGGTTGTGGGGGAGGAGGCACTCAGCTGGGCGCCGCTCCCCCTGTAAACATAAACACAGACTCCGCTCTTCACAGGATCGGCAGTCGAGGTGAAATAACGACGCTGAATATTTATGAAACCCTCGTATCATGGATTAAGATTCGACTTTTCTAGGGCATCAGATTGAGCGGCATGTGTCGACTGAGCCGGCCTTGATGATTATTTATTTGTTGTCCAGTTAAGTTAGGGTGTCGCGTTTAAAAAAAATATCTCCATTTTACGTAGCCTACAAATTCGCTATTACTCTATTTTAATACTAAATTTTTTATTGAAACTCGTATTTTTAATAAACATAAAATTATTACTCTCACTAATTTAATTAATCAAAATATTAATTGTATTAGCCTGATATTTTAATTAACTTATTTAGTGTAAAAGCGTCGCGCTTTCAAATTATATTTTAATAATCATATCACTCATACTGATATTATTATTTCTGTAAATTTAAAACGTGAATTTTCATATTAAATTAGGTCAGGGCAATATCACAAACTGGGATCTTATGACTCACTCTTATTATATTATGTTGAAAATTTATATATATACAACCTTTTTCCTTCGATTTCGTTAGCGTACTAATAATATTATAAACGTGAATGTTTCATTTCTTTGTTCTTTTTTTTTGAGCAACAGGACGTCAACATAGAGCATGTTGACGTCTTTTTTTGTTTACAGATAATATTTGGGTCGGAGAATGATATACTACATGTTATATGTACATTTTTTTCTAAAACTTAGATAAAATAATGTATTTTAAGTAAGCATTAAGTTTTAGAATCTTCTGACAAAAACCGCATAGGTATCCGAATTAGGATCATATTAGCTATAACTTACACTTTCAATTTTTTTTTTTACTTATAATAATATAATTCTAAGCATGAACGTCGCTTAATCTTTTATTGCGTTAAGATTTTTGTGTTATTTCACAAATTAAATAAAAATTATATTTTTATATAACATGTTAAAATTTGGCTTTTTTAGTAAATATGATATTTATGTTTAAAATAAACTTGAGATCTGTAATCTAAAGCTTCAATCTTGCTAAATCTACCCATACAGTAACCAATTACACATAATTATAACCAATTATATACCGAGCCGAGAAGAGATGTCCAGTAGTTAGAACGCGTGAATATTAATCGATTATCGTGGGTTCAAACCCAGTCAAGTACCACTGAATTGTCATGTGCTTAATTTGTGTTTATAATTCATCTCGAGTTTGGCGGAAGGAAAACATCGTGAGGAAACTGACATGTGTCTAATTTCACTAAAATTCTGACCAAGCCGCATTAGAGTATGGAATAAGTTCCAAACATTCTCCTTAAACGGAGAGGAGGCCTTAGCTCAGCAGTGGGACATTCACAGGCTGTTATTTTATACATTAGGTAACCGGTCAACAAAAGCAAATCCTATATTAATACTTGTGATCGAAACAATATTAAAATGTTCAACCGAAATTCAGGGAAATTCGTTAGTATGTGTACTTTCGAAATTAATAAAGCTTAAGCCATGCCAGAATTACCGTGGCGTCGTAAATTAAACGTATTATGATGTTATTAACGTGCACGCCTATAGCCGTTATTGTTTTCGCTACGAGATGTACATATAAAATAAATTAAGTCCTTTAATACATCGCGAATAGTACCAACGTTAACACGCTTAATACGAGTTGAAGATTATATAAGATTATTTCTCTCGTTTGTTTTAATAATGAGATCGCGTCAGTATTTAAAATTCTTGTAATGATTAATAGCTATATATACGTAATATATGTATATGATTACTATTTATTGTAACAAAAATGTAAGAAATTCATTTTTGTAGTAAAGAAATATTTACTATTTTATATGTATTTGTTGGTTTTGGTTTTTCTTGTTTATTATCTCAGAAAAATGCTTTCCATATTAATAAAACTTGTGTTCAATCGGTAGTCAAAATTTGCCATGATTATTATTGAAAATTTGAATAAAAGATATATTTTCATGTTTCGAATATTTTCTTTTCTACTATTATTTCCATTTTGAATAAATGGTAACCCTAAAGCTTGTCAATAGCTACCAAACATAAAAGAATAAAAGAAAAAACGATTAACAAACAGAGGCGAAAAAGGCGAACTGAACTATTTCGTTTTGTCTATTTATACGAGTTTTTATATTCTCGTTAATGGTGAATATACCGATATTATCTTGTTTCTCAAATGAATATATTTTAATAATACAATTGCAAATAAATTCTGGCATTTCATCCCTTTGTAGTTGAAACCTTATTGTATACGGAGAAGAATATAATGATATATAATTTTTATGAACCAAAAGTGTATGAAGTGAAAATCGAAACAAGCTAGTGTTAACACTGTTCAAATCAATTTTTTTATTACTTTTACGTGTATTATGTATTCTTATCAAATGACATAACAAGTTATCCCATTTGGTTGTAACTTTATATTTGGTATTTTTTAAAGTTATTATTAGGAGGACGGCCAATTGGGCCACCTGATGATAAGTGGTCACCACCGCCCGTGAAAGAAGTATTAAATATTGACAAATGCCAATGCGCCATTAAACTTAGAAACGAAGATGTTATGTTCCTAGTGTCTGTAGTTACACTGACTCACTCACCCATCAAACCAGAATATAAAAAATACTAAGTATTGCTGTTTGGAGGTAGAATATCTGATAAGTAGATTGTACCTACCCAGCCAGGCTTGCACAAAGCCGTACCAGCTAGAAACATTTGGATAACGGTTTTGGTTTGGTTGGACAACGCCTTACGAGATTTAGCACCCATCAAATCAATAAAAGATTTGCTGCTTTATAAGTAATTTCACGATGTGGAACGGGACGATATTCAATTGTTAAAAAGATAATACTGCAATATCGAAGTAAGAATCTATTTAATTGGTTTTAGAACAGGTAGCAGATGCTGTTGCTCAATTAAATTAGAAAGTTGTACAAGCGGAACTTGAAGCGTAGCGAAGCGTTCCCGAAATTAAAGTAAAGAAAGAAAGTAAAGTAAATGTTAATGTTCTCCACTGGTCTAAAGCCTCATCATTTTGAGGAAGGCTAGGAACTAACTTTTCTCACTATAAGATAGTTTTAGTCTTTCACCACCGAGCGCAAGGAGAATTATAAACAAAAACAAAAAACAAGAAAATTCAATGGTAAATACCATTGGTATGGTAATAATAATAATAACAATAATGTCCTCCAGACCGATTTCGGCCATGGCGGCCAATCTCAAGAGAGATTAGCCATCTGCGCAGGAGATATTATAGTGCACAAGTGTTTGCGCAAACACAGGTGCACTCTCTATTCCCTAACTCTCATAATCCGATGGGACGGCAATTCGACACGACCGGAAAGAGTTCAGGCGCAGGACCAACGGCTTTACGTGCTTTCCGAGGCACGGGAGTGAACACACTTCCAACTTCCAGACTCCGGGCTGCTACTGAGAATTTTCTGACAGAAAAACCCAATAACGTTTTATTCGCCCGACCTGGGAATTGAACCCAGGACCTCCGAGTCTGCGGCCTTATATCAAGCCACTAGACCAACGAGGCAGTCAATAGGCATTGGTATGGTACCATGGGTTTGAACCCGAAATCTTTGGTTAAGCTTGACGATTTCTAAGCACTGGGCCCGTGTTCCTCAGTTATTCATATATTATTTAAATTAAGATTGTTTTATAAAAAGTTACCCAATAACTCAGAATAAATTAGATCAATATATTACTTTATTTTTAAACATAATTAATTAAAATTATATATATATATATATATATAATTTGTATTGTTTCGTCTAATGATTATATCAACATTGACTGTTAAATTAGCAATCTATATTAAACATAAAATATAATTTCACAAAAAGTTTAACAAAGTAACGTTTAATAGTTATTAGGACTTTTGATGTTAGGGGCAGTATACATGACATTGTTGTCATAAAATTAATGAAACTTAAGCATATTGGAAACCAATAACAATAATTGCATATTGAAAAAAAATTAATTTTCTCAAAATGTTGTTATTACCTGTAGTGAAATAATTATATTCATTTTCATAGGCTTCTATTTTTTTTTCATTTTAGACTAATCAGCCGTGCCCTGATTAACGTTATAAAAATTAAGTAACAATTAATGTACATTGATAGTGTTAACTATAATTGCCTATATTAGTGCAGAACTTTTTCTTGGAGAGCTTCATTGTTCAAATTCGTTTCTCTCGGTTCCAGAAAGTGCTTCTGTCACAGTTTAGTCTGTCACTAATTGCTATTTCGATGGTGTTATTCTTTATCTCATTTAGTTTGATTGACTTCTCCTTTTTAATGAACACAAGAAACTTTGTCTATATATTATGTACTACTATTTGTGTGACGCTGTGTGTTGTAACTCTTTGTATATCGCGTGCGTGGGGTTGCAAGTAAAAAATTGAAATAAATATCACACTTAATAAATTAATAAAATAGCACTTATAAAAAGTAATATATTTAAAAGCGATACTAATCGTATGTTCTAACCGTACGTATATATGTTTAGAACAATTATTAATATGCAACTATTGTACGAATAACCAAAAAAAGTTTTAGTATAAATGTTTCTTTTAGTAATATGTACACTAAATATTTTCCCATACAGATCGCAAATAACAGTTTCTGAGAATATACGTTTACATGCAGTATTAATATTTGTCAAACAATATCAGAACGATTCAAATAAATCAATGAATTGAGCGCACATTACGTGGAAAACACTTAATGCGTATTTATACGATTTAGTTTCAGATATAAGTCTATATTCTCAAAAAGCCTCGAATATAGACGCGATATAGCTTATATAATATTTAAATTTTCGAACACTAAGCTCCGAACAAGTTTTTGTAACATCGACGATTCTCACTTATGAAATATTGTCAATATTACTTACGGTAATATATTATTTTGAAGCTAGTTATGTTAGCTCAAAGCATGAAGGCAATAGAAGTGAATGCTTAATCAGCAGAATGTAAGTCATTTTGTCATTCCATGCTTTGGGATCATATGTCTTGGGAAACGATTTTGTAAAAAGGGAAGAACATTCGACTAGAGCATAAATATAATAATGCATAAACCTCTGTTCGGTCGTGTCAATTTTAATTATAATTGAATATTTTAAAATTCAAATATTTTATCTTTTTAAAAAAAACCTCCCTTCCTCTTCTCTTACAACCCGGGTTTTTTCAAACGAGGCGTGAAGAGGCATCTTGCGGGCCGGCAAGGCAAAGGCGGCTAGTGCAGAACCTTCTTCCCGACTGTACTGGCCGTCGTCGCGTTTGGACTCTATTACCACTTACCATCAGGTGGAGTAGAGTCATTTGCCCTCCCGGGAAACATAAAAAAAAGTCTGTCTTGCTCCCGTAAATTTGTCTAGCTTGCATTCTTGAAATGTTATAATTATTATAATCAGTGTCGCTTTTTGATGTTTACGGGCGGTATAAGGTGACTTTCAAGTTTGTTCTTACAGAATATTCATACAGTATAGCAAAACTATAATTTTTTTATAAAAAGACGAATCTAACCGTGATATCAGATGTCGATATGAGATGCAGTGTCGTGTCAATTTACTTTACTTGTGCTAGTACTGTCGAAAGTCATTGAACTAGTGAGGCTTAGAAGCCTCGATTGCAATCAATGATCAAAGGAATTGCACCTTCGCGTCCAACGTGTTAGAATTCAGTTACAGTTCACACTAGTGTTGTAGAAGTTTAAAGAAGATTTAATTATATTGAATTCTTCAACGATGGTATTTTGTAGAAAAAATTTGCAAAAATTTTACAACAATAAAAAATTACAGTATAGTAAGTTGATTAGTTCATTTAACATTGAATCATCATATAAATATAATTCTATTCGAATTTAATTTTAATCTAAGCTATTTGTACGTGTTGTTGTAAAGAATAAATAAATAGATTTTAACCCATTTTTTTATAAAAAAACAATGTATTATGTTTTATGTATCAGCGATTTTCGGATGTAATTTATATTTGTGTGAACGACACAAAAATAATTACTAATATCTAATATTACCTGTATTGCCAGTCATGAAGATCGGTTGAAGCGTCGAGGCGTGAAAGTGGGATAAACAAACAAACCCGCTTTTTATTTATATAATAATATATCAGTAAAGTAAAGGTACGGTAAAAGGTAACAGGTTTTAAACTTTACCAAAAATATATATTTTATTTCTTTATAACTGAACATCTAATGCCAAATAATGAAGCGTAGTTGGCAATTTTCACGGTTACATTACAAAGACGCAAACTAAATCGATTATTAATTATTTAGATAGTTATAAATTGTAATTCAGCCTAACAATTACCTGTAAAACTAATTTCGCAATTAAAAATAATGCAACGGCGCAATAAAAGAACAACATGTTTAAAAGAAAAGGGGAAAAAAATCACGGACTCAACTACTAAGAAGAATATGTAGTATATTTGCGAAGAAAGAAGTTAAATTTAAATTTAGAAAAAGATATCGAAGATGCTATATCGATTGGAAAATAAAAAATAAAACCGTTTAATAAAATACAAATTAAAACTGTAACATTAATGCTTAATTAATGTAATTCGATTAGAAGTTTTCTCGTAAATGTATAGAAACCAACCGAAACTAAGAAAGCCGATATACCTATAATGGTTACACGAGTAGTATGACTACACAGTTCTCAAAGCAATCCACTAACAACATGGATGCCATTAATCATTTGAGCGTTCATAGCGCCTCACGAGGTGCGAAACTCGACATTACCATACGGTTAGGCATTTGATTAGTCCGAATCGCTAAAACCGATTGAATCGTAATCAGTATTTAATGTCTAACGGTCTATACAGGCAGTATTGATGTCGATTCGTGCCTTGTTACTGTCACTATACAAGCTTCCCGCGTTATTAAATCAATTATCATAATATCATAATCAATTGAATTGATCCTCGATAAATATTTCTTTATAAGGACTGAAAACTTAATATTATGTACTCTTTAAATGAAATCTGTATTACTAAATGAGTAAACTTTTTTTTAATAATTTGATAAATTGAAAATACTTCTACACTACACCAACATACATAAAACGTATATATATCATCCAGACCGATTTCGGCTACGGCGGCCAATCTCAAGAGGGATTAGCCAACTGCGCAGGAGATATTATAGTGCACAAGTGTGTGCGCAAACACAGGTACCCTCTCTATTCCCTTACTTTTATAATCCGATGGGACGGCAATCCGACACGACCGGAAAGAGTTCAGGCGCAGGACAAACGGCTTTACGTGCTTTCCGAGGAACGGGAGTGTACACACTTCCAACTTCCAAACTCCGGGCTGCTACTGAGAATTTTCTGACAGGAAACCTCAATAACTTTTTATTGGCCCGACCTGGGAATTGAACCCAGGACCTCCGAGTCTGCGGCCTTACATATAGCTACTAGACCAACGAGACAGCAGTAGCAAAACGTATATATATATATATATATATATACATACATAACATATAATGATTTTATATATAAGCTGCGCTTCGCAGTTTCATCCGCTTTTAACTTATTGATGTGAAAAGCATGAATTTAATCTTCTTGTTAAATGTAATTAATAGAAAAAAGTTTAATTTATTATTGTTAGATATTTAAATTATATTTTCGGGCTAGTTTTAATACTAAATTAAGATACGTGAATATACGTAATAGGTATATAATTATCGTCGACTACGGTGCAGTAAAGAGGTATAGAATAGATTACGAGCTGTCGTGGCTGTAAAGTGAACACTGAAGTGTATAATGACGTCATTTCACAGCATAAAAACCTCTATAAGTAGTTTTGTTTGAAACAGCCAAGCTGTAAACTATGTCCATAAAAACCTTTTTTGTCCCACAAACCTTTTAAAATGCCTTAACACTTTTATATGTTTGACGTATTAAATGTGATTTAAAAGGTTACTGAACATTTGCTTCGAAAAACTTTAAGATCCTTACTTTTTATAACAACGATCGTAACTGTTGTATTGTTACTTTAGAAAGTCATGAATGTTATGGTTACGCTATTACATTATTCTTTAACTGTAAAATATACATTAGTGGAATTGTACTAATAAAAGTTTTCTATATTATAAACAGGAAAGATTTGTTCGTTTTTAATAAAACTTGTACCATTAGAAAGATTATTTATCCAGAAGTAACTATATTTTATAAAAAAAAAAATATGTAACGATTACTGTAAATTACAAGCATTAACTATAATTGGGTATATGTATATATATACATCTCTTTTTTTATATGCCGGGTAGGAGATGACTCTCCACTTCACCTGATGGTAAGTGATAGTAGAGTCCAAACGCGACGACGGCCAGTACAGTTGGGAAGAATTACTGTACTAGCCGCCCCTGTCTTGCCTGCCCGCAAAATACCTTTGCACGCTTTGTTTGACGGAATATTATTATGGATACATAAGCGTTATGCAGGGAGCTTTGCTGTCCAAATTCGCTCTAGCCAGCTCCAAATACCAGCCAGCACAATCCAGACTCTGCCACGTATTGCCATTTTGATGGTGTAATTTCTGATCTTGAATTCTGTGACTGTCTTGGCTTTTTGGATAAAAAGAACGCGAACACCATTATCCATGTAGAATGTACAACTATTATTTAAACTATTAGTTAAAGGAATTGAATTGTTCCAAGCGTATTTTTATTTTGAGAGCAATAAGGCAGAGCGAATGGAGCCGTCGGTATTAAGTTGTTACTTTCACTCACACTTACGACCTAAGTTGTTACTTGTCTCTGTAATTGCACTCACCCTTCGAAACGGGACACAGCAAAGCAAATACAAGTGTTCCTCGGTAAATAACTAAACTAGTTTATGTAAGTAGCATCGAGTATGTATTACGGGTCGCCGCAAGTGTATAAATGTTAATTACTAAATTAATGTTATTTAATATAATTTATTTTATCCAAATATAAAGTCAGAAAAACACATAGTAACATTAATATAATACCTTATTGTTGGTATTTACTTGGTGTTAGGCGCGTAGGTTAACTTGGTATGCGCAAGCCCATCTGAGTGGGCACCACTTACTCATCAGATTTGTGGATATAAACCAATGCGCATTACATAGTATTATTGTATTCCTTTGAGTGAGTGACCCAGTGTCAGTGGATGGTATAACATTTTTCAAGATGCTAATGTCTATGGGCAGAAAGGACATAACGTCAGATCCATTTGCTAGCTTGCCTATTTTAAATAAAATAAATATATTAATATAGTTATTATATCATATCATAATTAGTAAGCTTATCAATAAAGAACCTTTACATAATAATAGTCTTGAGCCTTACAATATAAATACAGTATACACTTACGTATATATGTATTTTAGCTTATGTCTATAATGGTTTGGATATCGCCTATAGAGAGTGAACATCACCTCGAGCGCTTTTGTGGTGAGCGCGGGCTTAACTTTGTATAAGGGATTTGAGAGACTCAAAAATATCTTCAAGAAATTTCGTAACATGTATTATATGTAAATAAATCATAGTCATCATTTTGAAGTATAAAATATAGTGAAATATCTTTTTTATCGACTTGATGTTATGACATCTTACTTGTAAAGTTATTTGAGGTATAATTTTATCGTTATATCAGAATATTTCAAAACTTTTGTTTAAAACGTCCTTTCCTCGAAGTATTTGAAATTGGAATAAGACAAATGGTTTTCCGATGAAAGCAATTATCGAAATAATGGCGATACAAATTGATACAGTATTCGGAGCGGAATGTGCAGCGGTAGAGTCAATGTTCTTGTTGCCTAATGTTTTTCTTTTGGTACGTGAAATTGAAATTCTCTTTCTTTATGTTAGTCATGGTCTAGACATGTGTAATTATTTCCATTCTTGCTTATAAATTATTATTGGAGAACCATTAATTAAATGCATTGATTTATTTATTTATAGCGCATACTGTTAAGTTATGTGATTTCTATACGTGCATCGATATAAGAAAAAAATCAAATTTTGAATTAAGAACAACTTAAATGAGAACATTTATAACTAAATGTTATATTAATCTCATTTGTTTTTCTAGAGATCGTACAGTGATTAGTACATATGTACTCGTTATTTTATCGTCATATTACTTGTTTGTAGATACAAATAAATGTTTGATATACATAGAATACAATCGGCGCTATATCTATTTGTTAGTGCTATCCATCCAATAACTATGCAAGTACGATTCCGAGTAACGCAGTGTAAGATAATCCCCGCTTAAGCTTTAAGTAAATTTAACAATAGAGCTAATAATTGAGTATAACTATTACATCATTTAAGAGATACACGCATTAAAATGGCGTATCAACCATAAGTTTTGGGTGCAAAAGAGCATTTATTGTATCCAAAACTCAGTTGAAATATCTGGTTTTATTATTACAAGGAAATAAAAAAAGGGAGCTGGCAGCTAAGTCTGATCATTAAAAATTCGAAAACACTGAAAATAACAGAGTTCCACAAAGAGACCTCACTTTGAAGAGTTCCAGTTTTAACAAGGCGAGTTTATACTCGGTAGATCATCTTGTAAAATATTTAATTATTTATGTAAAAATTATAACAAAATTATTTTCGCGAATAAGAAATTTGAAAAATAGTGAATATAATCTAAACAGGAAATACAAGTGTGTCCAACGTTAAAATTATTCCACTTCTTTATTTAAATTAAATTAGCAAAAAAACGCTTAGAAAATTACACATTTCAAACCATGATAGAAAATATGTATTTAACTATTTAATATATTTTGTAAGACACGAAACAATATTCATTATTTGTATATTATAAAGTCCCGTTTTTCTGTTTAGTGGTCACTGCAGTAGACCTTTGTGTATACTGTTAAGTTAGATTACCTACGCAAAAATATTTTATGAGATATACAGGGGACGGATGTGTGTTACATACACACATCCGTCCCCTGTATATCTCTGTTTGTTCCTATTTTCGACGTCACCATCAATCCGACACATGTCAGTTGAGCCTGAGAAGTTATTTTTGCTACGAGGTATAAAGCTATGTTGCCTCAGCATTCATTCTCATTGGGTTATGTTTAATTCTAGGTGATGACAATTATTGTATATATTTATTTATACATATATTATAAGGATATAAAATTTGATACGAAATATAATTTGTAATGGATAAACTCAAACTGCTAAATCGATTTTTTTAAATTATTTCACCTAAAGATTAAATAAGCTATATTATCAGCGAGTAACATATGATATATTTTATTTTCAAAAAAAATTAGAGACCCCTACAAAAATTGCAATAACGTGTAAGGCATCATGTTTTTCAATTATTATTTGCAGTGTGCTGCGAAAACTATTGACGATTTCTAAAATAATATATTCAATATTTCAATACTCTTCATTATCCGGAATAAAATACGTGAGGCTATATATGTAACTATTATAGTTAAATCACAAAAACTACATTTTGTTCAAATTAGTCAAGAATAAGTAGTAAGTGTATGTGTAAAACTTATTTCACCACACACACATTTGTATCCGATACCTGAAGGTTTCCTCACGATGTTTTCCTTTATCACTAAGCATGAGATGAATTTTGGCACCAATTAAGTACATGAAAATTTAGTGGTACTAGCTCTGGTTTGAACCCGCAATCTTCAGTTAAGATGACCACTGTGCCATTTAGACTTATGTGTATTAAAGTATTTTAGATGTATATTCGTTGTAGGTATGTAAAAATTTAAGTATAAAGTAGATGTAATTACTTAGGGTAGTAATCCTTTCACCGTAGTCAATTCTAAATTTGAACTTGTATGGTATAAATGATCAAATGACGACCCTTTATAGGGATGCTCTTATAAGTCATCTATATATAACAGTAACATAATCGTTTCTATTTATAAAATATGTTTTTGAAAAGATGACTTACGAAGATTTCCACTTTGGTGTAGGATTTTAAAAGTACTATCATTAAATGTTTGTAGCTGACATTTAAATAAACTTGCAACATATGTTACGATCTTGCGCTATAGTGTAAATAGAAGTAAATACATATAGTACTTTCGAGAAAATGTAGGATTAACGTTATTTCCCCAAATCAGAGTAGTAGTTTCATAGTCATTTAGTAGAGTAATATTAATGTTAATTATTCTACTATACATTGATATACATGTAGTATGGTCCTTTGAAAGCGCTATTGGTTTACAATTCTAAAGCTACAAAGATCAAGTTTACAGACAGGGATTATTATGTATAATATTATGTACAGCTGGAGTGTTTGAGCTGTTGGACGCGCTAATCTTAGAATCAAGTCAACAAGTCTGATATGAATAAAATATTTTTTGCGATAGTTATCCGATTTATTGAGAAGGATTATGTAAAATATAACATCACACTACGATATATATAATTAATCTATTTTTTTCTTAGTCAGAAATTATTCTATTTTTTTATTGTGTTAGGTAGGCGGACTGACAAGTTAGTCGTCTGATAGTAACATCGCCTGTGTTGGCCACTTACCATGGACATGGGCATAGACATGGCATGTAAGAAATATTAACCAATTCTTACATCGCCAACACGCCACCAACTGTAGGAACTAATAGGAATTTCTGGGCAGGCGCGCTCCACTGGGCAGGCGAGTTCCATCCTAGACCATGACTATGCTTAAGATCAGGCAAGTCAACGGTCAAGCGCTTGCCTGTTAACGGTAAAATATTTATAAACCAGAACTAAATGTAGGGAATTTTTAAAGAGTATTTAGTGGTCGAAACGTTTTAAAACTAAATTAAATATATAATTTATATTAGAGCTTAAATTGCAATTTTTTTTATTTTAAATTAAGCTTTAGTTCGTTTAAGGTACCTACTATATATCATGAAATGTTTCGATGTTTAAATATAATATAAATAAAATTAAAAATTAAAAGTTTCTAGAGGTAGTTATTTTATTACAAGTTGTTTGTGTTATATATGTATAGATTTAAATGAAAAAAAAAATAGCATAAAATAATTGAAATTAACATGTGTTTGGCTGAATCAACTTCTATTTTCCATGAAAAATGTAATGTCAGTTAAAATGTACGTAATGTAATGGCAGTTAAAGTTAAAGCATTCACAATATTTTGGGTAAAGCAACAGTTACGTTTAAATGATTACACGTCGAGCTCGACTCGGAGAAATGTGTAGGTGGAATTCACATTTGTACCGACTTCTACGATGCATTATTCCTTGACTCGTATGTAATCGGACTAAAAGCTGGCACATCCACGTCCCAGGTTTCGTACGAACTACAATTTGTATGTTAATTTTCTTGCAGAGCGCCATTATGGCTTAGAAAAAGACCGGGATAACTGTTATGTGAAACTTCCTTCATGAATGAGGGGATTGTTTTGCGCGACAAATTCTTTTATCTTTAATGGTGCAAAAAGGTTCTTTTTTAACCTTTTTGCTTGAATTTAATTGAAAGTGAGTAACAGATTTAATAAATAGAGCGTTGTTCTATAGACTAGACAACGACTAGTAAAAGATCGATATTTCAATAAGTGACTAGGAGCGGAACGTAACTACATTACCAATAATTTAGTCTGAGATATTAAAGTGTTTCGAATTGTCTTATACATAATATGAAGATTTCTAAATTGATAACTATTAGTAGCGTAATTTTTAAGAAGTACAATATATGGAAAAAAAATATATTAGTGTAACTAACCCTTTTTTCTAATAGCCATTGGTTCATTGTAAAAGAGTTTACGTACCATTGTTGTCAACACACAATGTCTGTGTAGTAATATTGCCTATGTATCTTTTAAACGATATTTTTATTATTATGTTTGTAAATCTAGAAGCCTCTTATTGCCAACTTCATCTATAAAACGAAGGGCATATATTACTCGCAGCATTACTCGTGTGAAGATTTCCGGGATTAGAACAAATTGATTTCACATTAAAAAAAATATTCTAATGTCCTTCTGAACGATTCTGTTTACGATATTTATTCTCCTCGGACACTAGCTAGCTGTGAAAGTGCACAAGTATTTGCACTTTCCCTAACTCTAACTCCTAACAATCATAATAGGATGAGAAGGCAATTCGACACGATCTGAGAGAGTTAGGGCGCACGACGGGCATTCCGTGCACGGGAATCATATAACAGGTACACTTGCGTGACATCTAGTGCTGTTTCATTCAATATTGACCTAACGTTTATATGAATGTAATTAAAATGAGTGCTCATCTTGTCTTGGTTGTAAAAATGTGTTTTTATTGTTTTACCTTCGGGTTTTAACATCGTAGCGAAAAACACATACATTTTCTAATTATATTCAGAAACTTTTCAGCACAATAAGTTTAATTAAAACCCTACCAGTAGTTTGTACGTTATACTCGAACACACAGATAATTTATAGGTCCACAGGAGTTATATATAATAGAACTAATTTATAGCATTACACGATCTAATTTGAGTGTATTAATTTTATTGATTTAACCTTTAGTTACGTTGCATTATAATAAAGTGATTGCAATTTAACTCGCGTTAACCGTAAACTAGTTATACATTAGCTTAATTGACTTGTTACTATTAAGCGTGTTCACGTTTAATCACATGACTGCAATCATAATCGAGGCCAATGATTTAGGGGCAGTTCGAAACCACAAGGAGCATAGCTAATTAACCCTCCCATCTTTGTATTCAAGATACTCTTAGATATAGACTGCATAATATAATTAATATATATGATGTAAATTAATAAAAAATACGACGAAACGCTTTTAAAAAAGGTAGGTAAGTACCCTGCGCTTCCGTTGCATCGTCATGGCCTCTGATTATTTTTTTAAAAAGAGGATTCCGGGTTTTTTATCTTATATCATTTTCTTTAACCCTGACAATGTGTACGCAAAAGGTCATGATGATTGGTGGAGAAATTACGACGTGAAAGCGTTACAAATTAACTCACTTTCGTATTTATAATAATAGAGTGAGTGAGATGATTCTATATAACATAGTCTAATACTAATAAGCTTAAAAACGTTATCCTCATTAAGAAGGAGACCTAAGCCCAGTAGTGGGACATTCACAGGCTGTTATTAGTCTATTACTCGTCTAACAAACAAATATTTATTTCATAAATAAATATGCAGCCCAAGTGTCAGGATCATACCTGAGGTGTTCACATAGTGATGCGACCCGTTGAGCTATTAAATTTGTTCAGTAAATTACAAAAACATTATGAGTGAATAAAACTGTAAACTGCAGCTGCCAACTTCACAATACTTTATTCAAATATTATATAATGCAATTAAATTGTGCCAATCATTAAGAGATCCGTTTGAACGTTCCTTTCATACGCATACCTATTGATGAAACATATTGCAGCATGCCATATTCTTACTTTCTTTCAATATTTATCATATTTTTGATATTCTTAGTCGAAAATATATTGATTTCCGTTAAAGTGAGTATAGAACAGTATGTAAGCGCCGATTCTATTAGATATATTCTTTAACCTAAATAAAGTTGACAGAACTATAATATTGGTATATCTTGTCACATGTGTTGGGTGAAACAGGATAGCAAGTGTTGGAGTTCGTAAAATTAATTCTGTTAAGATTTTGTGTACTCATAATAATATACCATTACAGAAATTGTTAATGTGCTGTAATTTTTTAAATTATATATATATCGTTTTTTTATTACTCGAATGTATTCGATATTCAAAATAATAACACAATCAGATCTTTGCAAAATAATATTAGTGATACAATAAACAGAAACAGAAACATACACACTCAATAATATCATAAAGTTTCGCTACAAAAGGTTGATGATTAAGATAAATAGACTATCCGGCTTCTGTTTATACGGGTTTAATATTTGTTTGTTATTGAACGTATAAGACGTTTGCGAGTTATCCCAAGAGATACACTATATTGGCTTTCCTTTGACATAAACGAACAGACGACGCTGTTTGTTCACTTCCGCAACATGAATATCATAACCGAGTACGAAGTAGTCGAGTCAATTGCACGGAATTAATTTAACAAAGTAATCCGGAAAGTTTTGTGATGCTAAAACAAGTCGCAAGAATGAACTATTGTATAATATAAACAAGACAGACTCACAGGACGCGGCTTATGACAGTCATATAAATGGAAATTGTTGCGATTTAAGTTTTCCAAGCTTCTCATATTGCGAACTGGTTTCGGAAATGACATTGAGTTGATATAGTGGTCGAGACAATTGTTTACACGCTTTCGGTGAAACGTGTTGCTAAGTTACTTGGTGTTATTTTGTAAATAAAACACTTGTGAAATCGAATGCGATTGTGGTTAAAATATATATATATTTCAAATTATATATTCAGGGCTTAAGGCGAGTTGATACAGTTCGTTTATTATATTCTAAGTATGTTTCATATTTGCGTGTACAAAATGTTTACTAAAGGTATAATATCCTGAATGAATTTCTATGGCGGCGGCATTCAATAGATACCAGTCGCAATAGATATTACAGTGCGCAATAATGTGAACAAACACAGGTGCTGCCTCTGTTACCTCAAGCTCACAGTTCAATGGTAATCCGACACGACCGGAGAAAGATCATGCGCTGGACCAAAGGATTTGCTTGCTTACCGATGCAAGTATTGTACCGCCAACATCTGTATTGATGGTCGAGAATTTATTGCCAGAAAGATCCGATGGTATAAATTGCCCCAAACTTATACTTAGAATTTTTTATTTGTGTGTAATATTATAATTGTGTAATATTATAACATAATTAATTGATTTGTTATATTTTGTCATTGTCCCATATAAATACAAATTAAAATTAAGTCGACTTCAAAAATATTGGAAATTGCAATAGCACAAACAACAAGCGCAAACAACAGGTTTTAAAATTTTTGGGATCAGTTTAGAAAGCATGCAAATTCATAAATGATTACAAATGTTTAATAATAATGATCACTAGCTATAGCTTTAAATATATTTTTACGCTATTTTAAGTAAGATCTTAGTATAATTCTTGTCCTCTTCTCCTTATTATAATTTATTTTAGTTATTTCCTTGATATAATTCATAGCGAGTTTCAAAGTGCTGTTCTTTGATTTATGGATAATCGCTAAGTACGTGAAATCAACCCTGACAACCTTGAATGCAAGATTATTAAAAAATATTATTAATATGACTTAATATGACTCAACTAACATAAATAAACCAAGCTATTTATTGGTTTTTTTTCAACGATTGAGTGTAAACATACGTATATAAAATAAATAAGCAGAGATTCGCCCTTGCATTGAGATGGTTCCGTACTGTTATGTCTCTCGTTGGAATTTAGAGTTTTCATTAAAATGTTTCACTAAAGTATGAGCAAGGGCCAATGTTTTATTCAAACTATCCCTCGTATTTTAATAAAAATTTTAGGCCCAGTAGTTCTAGAAATAAAGGTGGGGGTTATATCGTGTGTTATCTACTCTATCTTAAATTATGCATTTTACAATTATGAAATATATATATTATTGATATATTATGTATGTTGATATTTTTCTTTTAAACGAATTAATGCTCAGCTTATGTTATAAGATACAATTGCTAACATATATATTTTTAATCTATATTAATCGCCAATACTGACTACTTTAAGATTATGACGTATACGTACCTAATTAGGTTACCTAACTCTCTTCGAATATAAATTTCCACTTTTTATGTCCATTAGATTCGGAGAACATAGACCGTTACAGACGGACAGATCGATAACGAAAGTCACCCTAAGGTTATAAGGGCTAATTTTTTTTATTGAAAATAGTTTGGCTATTGTGTCCGATGGTCACCGCCGGCCATATTAGCTTTGTAAGAAATATTAACCATCCCATAAATCGTTAAAAGAATATTAAAACAACTAATTGTGTTTTTTTTTTAAAACATACAAAATTGTTCACGTAAATAAACAATGCAACCGTCACTAACAAAAGTCGTATGTGAATGACGAATTCACGTAGCGCGATGAACTTAAATTTCTGGAAGCGTTCTTGCATTATTTATAACAATTTCGGACTCGCACCAGTCGTGAAACTAGAAAATGGAGAAAATTATGTACAGAATAGCAGGGTTTATTGCCTGCCAACTTGTGCATCTCCCGGCTATGAATAGCGTCGTATGTCACCTACTTCGAAATTTGCTTATATTTATTAAATGAACGTGAAATTTTGTGACTTGTACTTACTTTACATCTTGTTTGTATTTTCGAATTAATGTTTGAAGTTTATGTGTATTATAAGTAATTTTAAAAATAATAAATTGTTAGACAAGAATACTTGCATAGTTTTAGTAATAAAATATCGTTGCTATTTTACAACTAAGATTGCGTAGCAGAAGATTAAATTCTCTGCGTCAGAATCTTGTTTGATTTTGAAACGTTGCTACCGACTTCAATGTAAAATTTCTTCACGGCCAAATTTTCAGTTTCACCAATAATATACGTTTCATTAACATCAGTTATCAGTCGTAATTTCATGGTGTTATTTTTTTTAAATATCAAATATAGATTAATTTTGAACATCTTATCTGCTTTGGTTTGTATTTTAATCTAAGAAGCATTGTATGTAGTGATTCATGTTAATGTGTACTGAATTTTTAAATGTAAAATATACTTTACGCGAGTCACACTGCGATCGTATCTTATTTTTGACATTTTTATTTTAAACTTACATCCGACGTGGTTCGCAAGTTACGTAACTATAAAGTTACGTAATAAAATGACTTTGTTGTATATTTTTGGACAACTTATAAGGAATTTTAGAATTACAGCTTAATATTCAGTCGAGTGATGTTCAAAAATTGATGATGATAAAAATATAATTAATATTAAAAAATAATTAAGCGGCTGGCAAATGAGTCATCTGATGGTAAGTGGTCACCAACGCCTTCCCCCCTTACAATGAAACCAACCAACCAACCACATTGGGTATTAAGATGTTATGACTCTTGTGCCTGTTACACTGGCTCACTCACCATTCAAACTATACTGCGTATGTACACTATATATGGTGGAACCTACCCAGAAGGACTTGAAACGAACCGTATAAATTTGATTATTATAAAGAACTGATGGATTTCAAATATGTAAAAATATATATATAAATTGTCGTTTGACTTAAACGTGAGATTAATTAAATTGGTTAAAATAATTATTTTTAAGATGAAGGGCAAGAGGAAACTAGAATTTCTACGAGGGTTGAAGATAAATTTCAAGAACTCATTTACATCGAAAATCGCTTATGTTCGTTGACCGTAGCCAGACATTCCCACGAGTACCTATTTGCATGTTATACAGATTACTTTTTACAAGTTCACTAATTTTGTCCTTTTAAAGTAAATGAAGATTATTTTGTTCTAAACAACTTAGAAAATATCATGTTTTTGTTTTGTGAATACATGATGTCTTTTTTGCATCACAATGTATTTAATAATATATGTAAATAATAATACAAATATAATTAAGAAAATATTAATTCATTATTTTCGTACTACATGACTTTTAATTAATTTTCTCTCTCAGGTACGATGTATGTTTTTATTTTATAACATTATAAAATTGTACACATTTCAGGTCGTCTTAATAATTCCCTGAATACTACTTGTATTCATGCAAAATATTTATTAACATAAATAGTCTGAATTTTAAAAAGTACCGGGTGACTGATCTCTTTGCTCCAATTTATTTGACTATGTTTTTTTTAGATCTATTTAGTTAAATATTTATTAAAAGCAAAATCTTATTTGAATACAAAATTTGGGCCATATCGTTAAAGTCGAGATACATTAAATTAATATATACAAGATTGCTTTTTTAATAATATAAAATGTATATCGCTTGCCATAATGAAGTTGTATTTTGTTTTTTCGATTGTATTAATGTTGTTTTCACAAAAAAATACTTATTTTGGGTATTTTCTTAGCTTCATTTTGTCTAAAAGATAACTGTAAGTTATTTATATAAGATAAACAAATATATCCTTTTAGGACGTCCTTGTTGATATATGAGATCAACGAGTCTCAAAGTTCTGGTGTATTTGTAACAATTTTTCTCAGAATTTACTATGTAAGTGACTTGAGTATCAACTTCGACCGATTTCTACATTTATAGAAGTTGTATGTTTATTTTATTCTGCAGTCATTCATCCGGTTGAAATTAACTTTTGTTACTGATACTCACGTGAAGGTTTCTGATGTTGTGTCAGTAGAATAATTATTAAAAGTAATTAAATTAAAGATACATTGCAATGCATTTCCCGAAAGTATCTAATTTGGTAATATGTAAACGAAACTAGAAGAAAACATAAAAATAATATCTATAACATACATTTGTTATATATAGTTTTGTATAATCAAATTTATTCAACGAAACTCAAGAAGCGAACAAAAAAGCAAAAATAATAAATAATCTATGTATTTTATTTTTGTTAAAATCTCTTAAGTTATAAACTGTCTTCATTTTCCTTTGATGTTATCCGAAATATGTAAGATAAATATTCTTATTCAGTAATCAGGTTCAAAGACATTTAATTCGGTCCTGTTTTATTGGGTCGTTGACTTTTCCGACCGCTTTATAGATCACTTTATCTTTGCTCTCAATAACAAGTTATCTATCAGACCCTACTCATTATAGGCACAGGCATTAAAAGCTTTAGGATTATAATTCAGTCGTAAAAAGTGATTTATTGGAATAATTGTGCGAAAAATATTGTTTGTTTGAAAAATATAGAAAACAGAGTTTTTTGTGATTCGAACATAATTTGCGTATTTTATATAAATTATATCGAAAACTAGTTATATTATATTCACCTTTTTGTGTTGTTATCACGACTATTCCGTTCTTATTATATTTGATTGACTGCCTCGTTGGTCTAGTGGCTACATGTAAGGCCGCAGACCCGGAGGTCTTGGGTTCAAATCTCAGGTCGGGTGAATAAAAAGTTACTGAGCCGAAAATTCTCAGTAGCAGCCCGGAGTCTGGAAGGTAGAAGTGCCTCGGAAAGCACGTAAAGCCGTTGCCGTCCCGTCAGATTATGAGAGTTAGGGAATAAAGAGTGCACCTGTGTTTGCGCACACACTTGTGCACTAAAATATCTCTTGCGCAGTTGGCTAATCTCTCTTGTGATTGTTTTTAATTATTATTATATTTGATATTTATAATAGTACAAGTATAACGTACTTTATACAATAAGTATTACTATTTTTTTTACTTGAAAATTTATTGTTGTTGTCATGTTTTATTTTTAATTTAGTAATATAATATGTGTTAAGGGAATTAATTAAATAGTATGTATAATCTTCGTGACGTTTTAGACGAATTTATAAAACATTAAGTTCGAGGTAGGGCTGTTCGCAAGCCCGTAAGCACTCATCATACATTACAGTATTGATGTGTTCAGGTTCGATGTGCCAGTATAAATACAGGCACGAAGGCTATAATATCTTAGACAATAGTTAATCCTTTCTTATATGGCCAATGTCTATGAGCACACCATCCATCCATCCGGTCCATTTGCCCGTCCGCCTACCTATTTTATAAAAAACAGTTATTCGAATTAAAATCATGCTTAATCGTCTAATTCATCACCGTTTATTCTTTCTATCCGTGTTCTGGTTTAAAGGGTGAGTGAGCCAGTGTAATTACAGGCACAAGGGACATAAAATCAATGCCAATGTCTAAGGGCGTTTGGTGACCACTTACCATCAGATGGCCCGTATGCTCGCCCGCCTTCCTTTTCTATTATAAAAAAAACCGATTCGTCTTGCTTTTGAAATACATTTTTTATTGACCTTATTAAATAAAGACTTCTTTAAGTAGAAGAAAATATTAAACAATACTCCTGCGAATAAACAGATGTAAGTAAAATTCAGGATAAACTGTAGTTACGAATGGTTTTTATATCTGTCAAAGTGCTTTTATCTGCTTTTCGCGTTTAGAGAGAGTTTTAATGGCGCTAAACTACTGTTTTCTGTATCATAAAGTATTATAAGCCGTAGCGGAATTCGTGTAGCTTTTATTTTGCTTTATAAGTTTTTTTAATACCTTATGAGTTTTATTTATTTCAAATAAATGTTCTATTAAGCAGTTGTTGAAAGTTATATAATACAATAAAGATTACAAATCTATTAAAAACAATCATCTAAAATATATATTTCAAAATTTATTCATTCGTTTTTTAATTATTATTTAATGAATCAATTTAATATCAAATGTCATCATTTGCAATTTTTAAAATAATATACATTTTATACGAGAGAGATAGATTTTTTTTCCAAAGTATGAAAAAAATATTAGTAAAAAGTAAAACATGTATGTTTTACAATGCATCTTTGCAAAGATAGTCGCTCGTCTTGCCTTAATTTCAAAGCGGTGGTTACATGCACAAAGCTTTAATTTATATTATACATAACTATTGCTTACGCAAGATTTATACACAACCCAATATAATGATGTTTTCCTTACCGATTTCGGCCACGGCGGCCAATATATTATAGTGCACAAGTGTGTGCGCAAACACAAGTGTACTCTCTATTACCTCACTCTCATAATCAGATGGGCCAGCAAACCGAAACGACCGGAAAGAGTTTAGGTGCAAGGCTAACGGTTTAACGTGGGTTTTTACTACTTTACACAGTTCCAACTTCCAGAATCCGAGCTGCTACTGACTGAGAAGCTCACTAACTTTTTATCAGCCAGACTTGAGGCTTAAACCCAGGAACTCGAGATCTCCAGCCTCATATCTAGCCACTAGACCAACTCAGCACTCCGGCCAAATGTATCTCATTGACTAAATACCATAACAGCTTGTCATATTTTTTTTCATTTTATTCATTCAAGCTTATGGTTAAGTTCATGGTTATTGGTCGCTTTTTTGGGTCTTTGCAATAGTTACCTTTTTAAGAGAGGGCGGTCTATCGTTAACATTTTTTTAATCAGACGGGTAGTTTATGTCAAAACATCGTACAAACTTACATTTTACTGCTACAAATATTAAGTATGATAAAATATAAGATAAACAGAAATAAAACCTCACTGCTTAATTCATATTTAAGTTTTGCGATTGTTCCTAATTTGAACGACAGTTTTTCTAATATTGTTTATTGAGAACAACGTAGCTCCGAAGCTCCGAATTACTTCGTAGCATCAATTTTATTCTCGAAAATTCATTAGTAACATTAAACGTAGAAAAAACTTAAAGATAATCTTTACCTAATAGGTGAAGTAGTTGACCCGGTGATACCCTACTTTTTAATTTAAATGGGTCGCGGAGGTCAAATTGTAATAGCTGTGTAAAACCACCAACTGGTTATTAAGCGTTAAATATATGCAAAGCCGCAGAAGTTTTATGACGTGAAAGAAATTTTATTAAAACCAAGCAAATACAAATACACGTTTTTTAATCGAATTACTTTAGTTGGTAATTTATTACCAACCGATTATGTTCTTTTTTACACATTCATGATTCCAGTAAAAAAAAAGTACGTAACGTGTAATGAAATTAATTATATATATAGTATATATCACCCGTGTCTGGTGTATTTTTTCTATAATTTATATATTATGTTATTATACATATCAATGTATTTTATTTTCAGGAAGCATCGAATTCTAAATCTTGCGATTATTATATTATTATTTTTTAAATCCCTTATTCCTAAAATAATAAATTTCCCATGCAGCTGTAGATATTAATGTTCTCAAGAAATGGTATGAAATTCTGTATTTATACGTTCATTGCGAACTTTCTTTGATGAGGGTGACGTAGAAGATGAGGTCGGAGTTTGATAAAAGTTTTCGAGTACTCGAAGTTAAGATATATCCCATTTTATTTAGGTTAATGTGAGGAGAGCTAAATATTTTATTAGGCGTTGGAGTGTTAGAAGAAAACAGTGATCTGTTAGTAAAAATGTGCTTCGTTTCAACATCGAAATATTATTTTTTAAATATTTTTATAAAAAAGTTATACATAAATGTGAATTAGGTCATCCAATTACGTAATTAGTAAAATGATAGCATAAATTACATTTGCTTCAAACGTAGTGACGTAGCAGTTGCATGAACGATAATTAGATAAAACCAAAACACATCACATCGCCAGGTTATATTGTCCAAATGTCATCGTTGATGGTTGCGGTTTAAGTGACAAACGTATTGTTTGTCGATTGATTTAACAATAATAAGCTGTCATGAATATCTGAATCAAATGTAACTTAACTATATACGTAACGTATCAATTCCTATACAAACGTTATTTTAGTTTAATAAACGTTTTCTGAGATTCCATGTTATACTTCGTGTTAGTCTGTTCTGAGGAACTTTCAATGCAAATCAATTAATCCTTTGTAATGCAACCGTGTTTGATTTGGTATGTTAGTTGTGTGTACAATCGTGTGAAGTGTGTGTAAATGCACAGTCAAAACTATATACTGAGTCTAGAAATCTGAAATTTAGAATATAGGCTTATTTTATAAGGTAGGCATCGGCTAAGGCTTTTGGCCTGTTTGAGGTCGGGAGTGGCAGAAAACTGTGTATATTTGTACAAACGACAACAAAACAAGATTTGAGTTTGGCATTGTAAGGTCAAATATATAACAATATAATGCCAAATTATTCATTTAAATTTTTTATTATTTATTTATTTATTTGATTTAAATTAGTAAATCAGCAAGGCTTACTATAAACCATCTCTTAAAAAGCGTTAAATTTTAAAACTGTGAGAAAAAAATGCGCGGAAAATGAATTAATGATTTGTCAAGCGTCCTTTTTCCCTCGACACGTTTTTTAGGGTGTTGTGAAGTGCCCTGGATAAGTGTTAGGAGGCGTCCTGGGTTTTATATAATGGCATGGGTGTATTCTTTGTTTTAAAATTCGCGTAATTTTTACTTTTTATTAGGTTGTGATTTTTTTCAGTAAGATATGAAACAATAATTTTATTATGAGTAAAGGAATAATTTTACTAAAACAAAATTATGGTACGTTATTACGTAATTGATTTTTTTATCTAACACTATCAAACCGTTACTAGTTTTTCAATAAAATAAAAAAACACGTTTCTGAATGTAAACTACTTGTAAAATATGTGTATGTGTAAAATCGAAAAAATATATAAAAATAAATGATTACTTTACCTATTATATTGTGCATTTATATATGTATATATATATATATATATATTTAGTATTATATATAATTATATATAGTGGAGAACTGGGAGCTTTGGCGCATATTGGGAGAGGTCTATGTCCAGTAGTGGATAATGAATGGCTGTTGATGGAGATTGTGATGATTAATAAAAAAAAAATATATAAAGAACTAAAGCTTGTCATTAATAATGGCGGTAACAATGATTTTTTTAGACCATTTATGCTGTTAAGTGCCCTCTATCTAAACATACAAATGTAAGAAAAGTTAAAAATAAAACACACCCCATAGCTTGAAACCAAATTATTTTGTCCGCGAAAGGTTCTAGTCTAACTAATTACGAATCAGATAAGACAGACGGCAAGTGAGATTGTCAGGTTAAACTCGTGCCTATCCCACATAGATAAAAGGATATTTTTTAAAAGTCTTTAAAAGCACTTATTGAAAAACTTGGCGTGGGTCGTCTCATGTTTCTGGGTCAACGGATCGTGGTCCAAGTTTTAAGACGGAGAACTTTGCCTCAGCAATTTAGATAAGCGTTTGTACACCCTTTTTGTTACTAAATAGCAATTATCTTTTTTTGAATATTCAATTATTATCTTTAAAATCAGAAAATAAATATGATTTAAAATTGAACTAATTAAAAATATTTTTATTTTGCTTAACGTTAACTTCAAAGGAATAATATATTTTGTTGTTTTATAGGCAATTGTAATTGCTTAAAAATACTTATTTAAATTGTGCGAGAAGTAACGTAATAATGTTCTATTTGCTTTTAAGATATGTCAAATTAGATATAACTTAAAAGAGTTCTACAGTAATGTCTGGCCTCATAAAAAACACTTAGTTAACGAAACAATCGATTATTCACATTTTCAATGAATGTTATTTCAAAATCGAATGGAGTAATACGTTATTTTTAAGTAATTATAATATTTTCATTCAGGTTTAGTTTATATTTTCGTAGTAATAAAAAGGTTATCGTACACTAGCAATCTCATTTCCACTGAATAAAAGTAAAACCACTCTCTGTTCAAAGCGAGGTCAAGTTCGTAAATAAGGGAGGATTAGAGGGAAGGTTGCCACACAAAACAACTTTGTGAGTTAAATTAACCATAATACCTGGTGTCCTTTCAGATTTAGTTGGTCAATGTTTTATATATAATTTGACATATGTATCTACAATATTGTTACAAGTTGATTATTTAATGTAGGTCTTTTTCAACTTGAACTTTTTAGATCAATTTATGAAACCATTAAATCTGTTTACTTTTAAGAACATAATATACTTTTACAGGATTTCATTAAATTATTCTATCTACTTCATTTGTTTGTAAAACATATTATGTATCAAAAAAATATAAGTTAATATTAAATTATTTGTACGACACAAATTATATAGAGTAAGAACGTATTATGTAAGAAAGTAAGTATTCTGTAAGAACTTTTCTAGTTTTCCAGTCTAGTTTCTAGCTTAGTTTTTAGGGATGGATTTATTTTCTAAAATTGTACCTTCAATATAAAAGCCTATTTAATTCAATTTAAAACATTGTGATTTCCTGTCTTACTTACTTTAATTTTTTTATCTATACATAAAGATGAAGCACTTTTAATTGAGTCTAAATTATCTGATAGATTTGAAAATGTCATTATTCAGAACTGTCTTACTTTCTATCTATTATAAAATTGCAATATTAATTGGCGATTCTTTTTCCATCTCTTTGAATAGCTTGAAGTGTTTTCTTCGTCTTTTTATTATTGAAATGAATTTATTCTTTGCATTTTGCATGAACGTTTTCGTATCTTTATTATTACTGAACCATAATTTCGTATATAAGTGAGCATAAATAAAGCGCTTCTCTCGAATGAACCGTAAATCAAGCGCTTCAAAGCGATCGACTGGGCGTATTATTTTTAGTATACGAAACTTTATGCATGATACGTAACAATGCGAAAATAAAATAGGAAAATAGAGAGTTGTAAAATGAAGAAACGTTCTCTGAGAGACGAAAGACACGTGTCCCCGGGTCACGTTTAATAAAGACCGGTAATTTATTTTTATGATTTCCCCTGTACTTGCCGAGTTTTAACACGCTACGTCACTATAATGTTCTTTATCTTTGACGTTCTAGGATAGACCAAGGTCCTTGGGCAACTTTACTGTTATAATTTCTACGTTAAAAATGCGAGTAATATATTTTTAAATAATACATGGAATGTATCAATCATACATTCCATGTAATATTTAAAAACACATTATACGTTACATATTTTTGAGAAATGAAACGGATTTTACTCTTATTTACATACGAATAATAATTAAATTAAATAAATCCTGCATAAACTCAACGAATATTAACTTAACAGTTTTTAACTTTTATATAATCATAAATATTATGTATATGCATACAGCCTGTGAATCCCATTGCTGGGCTAAGGCCTCTTCCCCTTTTTTTGATCATATTTTTAATATTTGCGATTAAATTTTAGAAGCGAAAATCTTGCACAAGATGTCTTGACTTTGTGAAGATGGAAACTTGCTGTTGCAAGTTAATCTTTACTTTTAGTGTCAATTTTTTTTTGTCATTGTTTTATTCAAAATTATAAATATTATTGTAGAGATACATGATAAATGTAAATTTTCAACCCTAAAGGGGTTCTAAGATTGCAGAGAGTCTGAACTTGTTTTTTTGAAGAATTAATTCCGGTTTTGTTTCTACATTTTTTAACATATATAAATATACAATTTTAAATTAGTATTTCGACGTTCGCAAGTCCGTCTAACATTTCAATCCGCATATGTTGTTGATCCTAAATCAGATGATATGAAAATTCCGCAAATGGAACTTTGAATTAATGGTAATTATTAAAAATTCTGTGATAATTCAATTGAGACATTTAGTGACTAAAATTATCTCAAAATGTTGTATTTTACATCGGCGATAGAAAATACAAACAACATTTTACATTTTGTGCTATTTAAAAGCGAATTATTTATTTTAAACCACTTATGTACTTATGCCAATTATATATTAATTATAGTAAGTAATACGCTATCACAAATACTTTTAATAAAACAGCTTCTTTTAAAAAAAAAATATATACATGAAGATTCATCTTTATATATGAGAAGCAATTAAAGTTGCCAGCATAAGTAAGTATCATTACATAAACAACGCTTTGGTATTTAACTATAGTTGACACATTTCCCGTCAGCTGACGTCACGCGACTAACAACCACTGAAACAAATGATCGACTTGATTTATGTTCACGATCAAACACAGGAATCAACTGTTTCAGTCAAGTGAATGATGTATGTCAAACATCTAACTAATATTCCGTATTTTTAACGCAACATTCATGATTGACGGATGGCCGTTTTTTTTTTTCGCCTATTTGTGTAAATCTGTTATCGGAATTTACAAATATATCACCCAGTTTTTGTAATAAACGATCATCAATTTACAGAAGACGTAGTTTTTTTATTGAAATGATGATTTTCATTGTTTTGCTAATAAACATATTTATCTCATTTATTAAAGAATAATACAGATAAAACCGCTTAAGTACATAATTTATAAATTATTCATAGTAGAATCACGTGATTAGTGATATTTTTGCTTAATGTTATTATACAAACAGATCTATATCAAGTAACAAGAATATACAATGTTTATTTACCGTTATTCTGTATGTCCTACTTTCAATATTAGCTCAAGGCTAAAACAAGTACAGACACATACATATACAGGCCTAGAAAACTCTTATTATGAATTTAGATAAGCGACAAATAATATTTATTTCATGTGTTATGTATATATGCTAACAATAAATAAAGTTTGGGGTTTTATTAATTAGTAAATTGAAATAATTAATAATTTTTTTAATGTCCAAATTTTTGGGGTTAGCTTGTTTTAAATGTAAGTAATTAAAGTTGATTTTGAAAGGAAACGAATACAATGGTCACGGCTATCTTCTTTTTTTGTCTTTCTTTCATTGTGATGAAGATTAATATTACAATTTGTCTCGTTTCTAATTTCATATAACGTTAGGTCATTATTGCAAGCTGGATGGAACATGTGGGTTTGGAATAAAGGTCTCAGGTTCAAGCCTTGATAAGTTCTACAGTTTACGTGCTGTGCTTTTATTTTATTGTTATTTTTTTTTAAACTAAGTTAAAGATATCAAATTCATTTGTACGCAAATAAAAATATTTTTAAGAATGCAATGCTTTACAGCAATGTTATATTACTTTAAATATTTCTTATATATATTGTCATTTTATGACAATCGAATCAAAACGTAATCGTTGCCGTTTAACCGAGTACCAATCCTACTAACTCGAGTCGCGGTTTTGTCGAAGTTGGGTCGGAATAGAATCGGGAACGGATCGTTACCCTTATAAATTAGTAGAACTTTTCCCAAGTGGATTCTGAAGTACATCGGTAATTATTACTTAAATAAGTTTTTCAACGATTTTTTGCTAGCACTGGATTGGACTGAAGTGTCAGTTCTTAAGGTTATGTATTCGTAAAATAAATGTTAAAAAATATTTCACAAAATAAATGTTAAAATTGTTTTAGATAATGTTGCATTATAAGAAAATGTGGACGTATTATTCAGTACAAGGTGAAAATGTAGTGACCTTTATCATTTAGGGGATAATTTTGCTTGAATCTTATAAATTATTTACGTAAATTCTGTCATAATTGACGTACTCATGCTTGACTTCAATAGATTTTTTATCAAAGTCTATGTAAAGCAATTTAAAAAAAGAATACTTAAAGTAGCCGTTTCCAATGATTTAATCTGCATTAAAATTCATTTTACAACAAATAATACATTTACCAGTCTGTTATTTAAAAAAATATGTAAAACTTATAAATTTGGCATATAAAACGATTGCACCTTAGATTTGGTTCGTGAATATCATCCACTATTTATGTAAAAATTTTGTTCCTTTTCAATTACTTTGAAAAAGTAGGTGGTTAAAATGAAATTTATTTTGCATGTAAGTTGAATGAATTAATTTGCAAGATTAAATCTCCTGAGGCGTCCTAGGTGTGATTGTGTTCCAGTTTTTCCCAACATAATAATAAGTTCGACGGCGAAGCGACTGTAGAGGAAAGATTGAATATCTTATTTAATATTGAATGTGAAAATTCGAATATTTGTCACGTCATCAAAACTACTGGACGTGCTCAAATAAAATGAATCAATAATAATATAAATATATACGTAATTATTCAATATTATATATAATACAATAACAAGCTTCCATACAACAATATTTCATTTGAGTTTCGTAGCTTAGAGTTATAAGTGAGGTAGATTATAATTACCAATATATTTTTAATTAATTCTTTATTTTTAAGTATACTAAACAAAAATAACAAAAAAATTATAATTAAAAAAATATTTCACTTTCTTCTATTTTAGAATGCGATATAAAAGCTTACATAAACGATAGCTTTTACGTACATTTTTGGTGTCGTCATATATGTATTTAAAGAATATTTTTGATATATGCATGTACAATTAATGAGACTGTAGCACTTGTAATTTTAATTTTCTCGGCATATCCAAAACAAAAACACGTAGAGGGGTTAATGATTTATTATGAATGGATATCATGATAGACTCATTATGAAGTAGAATAATATTTACCCCCATCTTTATATATGTTTATATTTATTTCATAGGATGTGTTATTTGTTAATTAAATATTTATTTTCAAACAAATTAATATTTTGTCTTTTTATACAAATCCTATATACGTATATTTGTGTTTTAATTTAAAATTTATTTTAAAGTTTAATTTATTTCAAAACTTTTTCTACCAACAGAATTTTGTAGTTGGAACAAAAAGCAGACTAAATACCTGAAGGCGTTCTCTACCTGTCAACCTTAAGGCAAAACAAAAGTTTATAAAGGCAGTCAAATTGTAAATAAATAGAAAATTTTAATTATATTTAGATATAAATTATCTAACCTTCATAAATAAACGATAACAATAAAAAAAAACCTTTTAAATTTTGTACAGCTAAAATCTCTTGTTTTTATACAACTTTTCAATTGAAGTTATTTTGATTACACACTAAAAGTTTTATCTTTTCGATGGGTTTATAATTGTAGTAAAAGACAATAATATATTTAACTGGTGTGTCAAATATTTACATTAATTTGTACAAATACCTATAAATGTTGCAAATAAGGAACGTAAAATTAATAGTATTAGTTCAGTCAAATTGAATTTGGGCACTGTGAAGCTTTGAATTTTATTTACGTATGTACTTATTAATTTCAATGCCTATTTACATTTTCGTGTAATATAAATTCCGCATTTGATTGTTTTGCAAATATTAAATTTATTATAAAATGCGTTTTCATGATTTTCAATAAATATAAAATATTTTTCTTTCAACACTCAGCGTGTTTTGTCAATATTTTGTTTCATACTAAACTATATAAAAATATTACGTATATATTAAAATATTATGTGATAGAAATGGATGGAATGACCCAATGGATAGAACATGTGTTCTTATTTTACTTAAGTCTTTGTCTCAGTAAATGTCGTCTTATTTATATAATAATAACGTTTACGGTGTGAAAAGAAAAAAAAGGCGGACCGGCATTTGGGTCACCTGATGGTAAATGGTCAAAACCGCCTATAGACATGGGTGGTGTAAGAAATATTAACCTTTCCTTATTGCATCAATTCGCCACTTACCTTGGAAATTAAGATGTTCTTTGTGCCCCTGGTTACACTGGGTCACTCACCCTTCAAACCGCAACACAACAATTCTAATTATTATTGCTGTTTGGAGTTAAATATTTGATAAGTGGAGGTTACCAGCTCAGAAGGGCTTGCCCAAAGCCCTACCACCAAGTAAATCCAATAAAAGTCTATAAAAGGTGTCAACCACACACCAATTATTCCAACGCTGGTTGTTTCGGTTGGAAGTGTGAGTAAGGCAATGTATGAATGTAATGTATGTATGGCAAAAAAATAATCACTACTGATTCTCTTAACGGTTCTTCTCAGTTTTTTTTTTAATTACAATTACAAGGTATATAAGATGGATAGCAGCGGATTGACCGTGTAAGAAATAGTTTATACTTCTCGCAGTACCAGTGTCTATGGGTTGAGGTGATCACTGACGCCTAGGTGACCAAATCAAAATTTAAAAATATATTTTTTCAAGCTAGTTTGGAATGTAGAGTCTACCGAGAAGAACCGGCAAGAAACTTAGTATTTGACCTTTTTAACCATTGTAATTACAGGGTCAATCAAATACAAATGGTTATACCTTACCTTACAAAGATAAATAAATAACACGCTGACACGTGATTGAAAGTGGTGGATCAAACGCGAACAAGAGTACGCATGTGTTTAATTCCTTTTTATAAACAGTATGAATTATAATTAATCTCATTATTTATATCGAGTGATTGTAATTGAATTATAAATTTCGTGTATATCAACGTGATAAATTGTATTTGGAAACTAAAATTTAAATATCGTTTGATGATTGAAATATCAGAATTCATTCACCTATGCTTATAAAATTGTTTTGACTCGATAATCAAAACTGAGTAGTTTAGAGAGTAGAAATTTGGAACACAGGATAACTTATAACGTTAGAATTCAATCAGGAGGATTATTGAAAAAAAAAACAACTAAGATTTTGAATGATATCAATATAATTAAACTTATAAGCCAAATATCATAACTTTGTATAGCTGTAAAAGCTTTATATATTTTATTTATTAGGAAGCAAACGTTACATATTAAGAAATAGATTTTCTTATTGCTTATATAAAAATAGTATAAGAAAAGATATACCTATTATAGACGAATTTAACATTCAAATAAAAAATATCAATTATATCGTTTAAGGGTGAGAGAGTGTAATTGCATATACAAAGATAATAATGATATCCAGAAAGTATAGAGACTCAAAGATTAGAATTCCCCTGTATATGTGTTTTAGTTATAAGAAACTTCTTGTTTATATGCATATTTATAAGGTATAATATTCATACATTAAGCTGAGCTCTATTTTGTCCTTGTCGAACTCATTCATCGAAGTGATTTCGTTATTTGTTTCAAGTACAATTATTACAGAATATAGCTTCGAATAACTGTTTTAGTGCAGTAGCTAAGTGTTTCAGAACGTTCCAGAACTTTAGTGAAATTGTTCGTTAATTATTCAGGTTTATTATATAAGTAATTTGAAAGTAATTTCTATTCAACAAATTGGAACTATTTTTATTGAATAATATGAATTGGTTATTAAATACTAAGCTTCATATTTTATAATATTAAATCACGTTTGAACTTAATGTATTATTATATTCAGATAACCAGCCCATTATAGCCTATTTGGTCTCATTTCGTTAACTGTCTAAGAACGTTCTAGAAGTGTACTTTGTACCTAAATATAATTAAACATAGACTTAATGTTTAAACGAATGTAAGCTTTACAATGGCAATATTTATTTCAATAATCTTAAAATAATTATGTTTTATTAATTTGCTTTTGAATATATATACTATCACCTAACTAATTCGCAAATAGCTTTACAAGAGGCAGTTGTTTTGAAATCACAGACAGACACTTCAATTTTATTTATTTTTATAGATATATAACAGTTTCGTGAATTCCAGTAAGGATTTTCAAAGGAAATGGTTAATTTCTGAGTATTGTAGCTTAGTCGTATAAGTGTAGCTATGTCGTAAAAGTGTTTAATAATTCAGTTGCCTTGTTGAAGACTTCGTTAGAGGAATTTATTCCTCATTACCTTACTTAAGAACAAAGTAAGTAGAAAATTCTTACATGAAATATTATAATTATACCGTCTTTAATAACAGTCGTTAATTACGGTAGGTTTTAATTATAAAATTTATATCGTATAAATTATTCGTATCAGGCATTCGTTTTTTGCTTTGAACAGTCTTTTGAATGTTTAAAATTGTTATTTATAAGAAAATTGTACGAAGGTATTAAGGTATAAGGTTTTAGGTTTTCAATTTTTTATTTATTAGTAATCACTAAAGCCATATAGCTTCACTGAGGCTCATTACAAAATTTATTTGTGTAATAATATATATATAAATAGGCAGACAAAATATTTCAGTACGTTCTCCACTTATTTACTGGTGGTAGAGCTTTGTGCAAGCTCGTGTGGGTACCACCCACTCATCAGATATTCTACCGCAAAACAGCAGTAATTGGTATTGTTGTGTTCCGGTTTGAAGGGTGAGTGAGCCAGTGTAATTACAGGCACAACGGACATAACAACTTAGTTCCCAAGGATGGTGGCACATTGGTGTGGTAAGCGATGGTTAACATTTCTTACAAAGCTAATATCTATGGGCGTTGGTGACCACTTACCATCAGATGGCCCATATGCTCGTCCGCCTTCCTATTCTATAAAAAAATATACATTTTCCACATTGTTTTTTTTGTTTTATATATATTATTGTATAGGTAGATAGACGAGCATAAAAACATTTGATATTATATTGATATTATTTGATATATTCTTTTTACGATATGTTTTACAGTCTTTAAAATTAAAAGGTCCAATTTAAGTGTATATGAATAAAGATATTTGAGTTACATTAATATTAAAGATAATATATTTATACAGATGGAACTGAATATATTGATAAAATAAATGAGACGCATATAAAAAAGATGACGTATGTAGGTAAGCTGTCGACATTCATTATTTTTGACATTCATTCTCTGTTATCCACAGATGATTATTTTTATGAAATCAAAAAAATACTTACGAATGCTTTATAATGTTACGGTTTAATAGTTTTGCATTTTTTCGATTGTGGATTCACACTTGCTTTGAAGCAAAGTAGCAGATTGAGTAAGCTACAATATAATCTTTACAAGGAGAAGAGGCCTTAGCCAAGCAGTGGAACATTACCATATTTTTACTTTACTAACGATTCTTACATTATTACCAGTGGATTAAAACACGTAGATTTTAAAAGATCGCACATTCCAATCTAAGCAAAACTAAATGCCTGATGAAAATTTATATTTCATTTTTTACTTGCTGTAATAACAGCGAGGAAACCTACTTGTTTAATTATATATATTACGAGTTTTACTGTATATTACAAAAATGTAAATACTTTACTGTGAAAACACCGTGTAACATCTATTGGAATGATAAAATGCAATGTGAAAACATTAAAAGTCCAAATAAACCGAAGTGAACGCATCGAGTGTTGGATCTAATCAAACTCGTCCAATGGTCGTGGAAAATCGTATTTACTTTGCTTTTATTTATTCTCCATTTTATTTATTTCGAACAGGTTACACTTAGAATATATAACATTGAGCTTCACACCTCTTAATAAATATATATTTTTACATGATGTTTTTTGAATTGTAAATGAAAAACAGTATATTCATTCATCTTAGTTGAAGCAATTTTGACGTAATGTTGTACGATGCTAATGGATAACAGCAAAATATGTTTCAATTTGAAACATTAGTTATCGCTATAATTTATTTTGAACTCTTATTTAATGTTTCATTTTCATTATTCTCAATATATTTAACTTTAATATATAGCTGAGGCGGTACAGTAATTAGAACAACTAAATCTTAACAGAAGATTTCGGGTTCAAACCCGAGTAAGGACCAATGAGTTATAATTCATTTCTTGGTCGGTGGTTAAGCGAAACCAACTCGCATTGTAGCGTTAGCCAAGCCTCAAGAAGAGAGGCGGTCTTTTTCCGGACATCTACAGGCTGTTAGTTTACTTTTAAACTTTATACTTTTCGAATTAAATCTGTTATTAAACTAAAAATTAAAATTACATAAACCAGCTTATTTACAATCGTTTAATATAGTATGTATTTGAAAGATATATAACATAACCGTAAATGATAACGAAGAATAACAACTTACTCGATTAGTAAATTTAAATCCATCCATCCATATATTATTTGTATGAACAATGTAAATACAAATATTTTATTATATATGCAAATAAAAGGTTGATATTCCTCTGGCAATTTTGAATACAGATACATATGCTAATTAATAGGCTGAGCATATGGAACAATATGCATTTAATACGGCGTAGTCAGCGGCGCATTGTGTATGGAGTTTAATGAAATAAGTCATAATTATTAAAATGGGTGTTCGCCTAGACTTGGCACGGAGCCCGAGCGAAATCGTAGTCGCAATCTTAAAGTAATTGTTCGAGTTCGGCCTCTTACTGTTAATTAATTTATAATTTGTTCGCCAACTCTCAACTTTCTAGCTAACGTTTTATTTTCTGTTTTTAAAATTTCAAATGAACTCTCGGCGAGCGAATTCGGAAATAGTATTTATTGTTCTCCTTTATTCAAACCTTCATTTGCGAAATTAAATCGTAACTTCGGGTTTTGTAATCGTTTTTAGAAGTAGCGACCAGTATTATGTAAGCGGAATTAAAATGTTCTCTCAAACACATTTTATTTGGAATATACTATATATTGAATAATTATGTAGTTCAATAAATTATTTTATCGAATATAATTGTAATATGTATAAATGTTTTATAATATATTGAGAATATACTGCCATTTAATTGAACTTCGTCATCACTTCTAAAATAATGAAAAGCTTTTATATCCAGCACGCAGGCCCAATGCTTTACATTAAAAGTCGCCTGTAAAGCGAGCACTAGAAATAATAGAAAATATAAATATATTGTAATATATTCTTCTGGAATTGTGAAATATCCGAAGTGCTCTGTATTTTTTATTTGTTTGTAGATTTTCTTATTACTTAAAAATGAAAAAAAAAATGTTATATGAATATAATTTTATTTAAATCGTTGATGAGTTAAATAAACAAATTAATTCTATTACGCCAATGATAATTTAACCTGAAAAAAAGTTGATCACATTTATATGCAGGAAATTTATCCCACTTATTGGTTTTTTTATAATTCGGAACGACATTTTTACTTAATATCAGAAATCACATTATTTCACACCCATTCGCTATAAATCCAGTCTCATCGGTAATTGCTTCTGATAAAAATTTAGATGGAGGTATTACGGAAATGATGACGAGGAATGGAAATCAAAATTGCCCATTTCGGTTTGTAATTTTGCCTCAACGATTCCGCAATGTGCTTTTAAATATAATTTAATGAAAATGGATTAACGTAATATTTGTAATTTCAGCTAAAGATTAAGCACGGTAGGCGATGAAATGGTTTTCAATAATAATAGCTGTATTGTTTTAACATTAAAAACGATTGCTCTTGTTTAAATACATATATACATATGTACTTTTGAACTTTATTGCATAATACAAAATACGTAATTGTACAAAGCTAAAAGAACGGATTGAACTTATCTAGGCGTCATGAGAAAAGTAAATGAAAATCACACATATATATATATATAAATATACGAAAATAATTTCGTGTCGAAAGTGATGTCGTAGGGAATTAAATACTAGCAAAAAATATTGTTTAACTTGACATTTAAATTTGTCACGTGAAGCAGAATTATATTTAAAAATTTAGTTTAAAAATGGATTGCGCTGTAGGCGCTGTTCAGTATTTTCAGATGTTTGATAAAAAATAAAAATTCAATTTAAAAAAAACATGCAATTCAAAGTGTTTAAATTTAAAAATATATATATATATTTAAATTTTGAATGTTTAGCTTATGAACGAAAATTAATTTAAAAGCTTCTAGTTTTTCCATTTTTGTTTGTTAACAAAATGAACTGTTTTCACATGAAACGAGTGGGCGAAGTTTATAGGACTTTTTAGTTTTATGGTGCTTGAAATACAAACACAGCGTTATTATGCTCCAGCTTGGCTGAGGTCTGCGGTTGAACATAAAAACTTGGATAATACCACAAACGGATGCTACCACACATTACTTCCGCTTCTGCGTTTCTCGAGAAAATAAGAATTAATTCTTATTTAAAAAGGTTGCTCTAAAATAAATATTATACAGTGTGTATTTTTTATACTGTCGTTAATATGGATATCAAATACAATTTGTATTTATTATAAAAGTCAACAATAGTAGTAAAAATGTATTAAGTAAGTAAAAGTTCTATAAATTCCTCCTTTTAAAGGCGAAGGTTTGAAGCTTCAACAAGCTGCTTCAATACGGGTTGATGGTTACACGTGGCGGATCATCCACAACATGTAGATTTCTTGACGACGTTTTCCTTCATCGTCAAGCACGAAACGAATTAAAAACACAAATTAAGCTCAAGAAAACTCAGTGGTCTTAAATCATCGATTAAGATTCTCGTTTTCTAACCACTCCATCGTGGCCAAAGATGTCTTTGAAAGTAAAAAAATATTTTTCATTTATAAATAAGCGTATCAATAGAGACATTAGTTAAATTCATCTTATTAATATTATAATTCAAACGTAATTAAAATTAACGGCGATCCGTGATCCGACGTTCAACCACGAGATGGCCGTCCGTTTGACGTTCCGCTAGAGTGGCATAACAACAAACAGTATGATATCGCTCTCGCTTAAAATTTAATAGTCTAATTCGATGGCGGAGCCACAGTCTCTCCGTAATATATACTATAAAAACATTAAATAGTATGAACAAATTTATAAAATAATATATTATAAAATAAGTAGAAAACGTGATGAGTGGCTACCGAGATCATCCTCGAAGCTCTACAAATGTCACCAAGTAGAAACGTATTGTTATTTTTTATAGATATTAAAAATAAATTTATTAATATAACAGACGATTATTTATCAATGAAAACTTGCGAATTGGCTCCATTTAACGACTTGCTTGTTTAATCAAGTTACTGTTAACTGGTTGAAACACGGTCCAGGCTTGTGCTATTTCACTTAGTGGCCGTAAAATTGTGAAAACAAAAAACAGTGCATTCCGGTCTGTGAATTTTACACGAGTCAAAGTTTTAGTTTGGCCTCCATTACAAGTATGCATCGATATTAAAAGTGTGTAATTTACAAATGCAACGTACTATCTGTTTGATGTTTGATTATAAATTTCAACGCCTGAATCCCAATTCACAACATATAATTAGATATTTTTTATTAATGAAATAACATTATTTGTATGTACAAGTACTACGAGTTTATGATGTTTTTTTCATTAATATTGTATGCTTCTGATATATTAATCAGTGTCATAAAAGTCATGTAAACATTAAGTGATTATAGGCATCTTAATATCATATTTATATTTTTCACTCGATTTTTTCAATGGCAATTAATGTACAATGCGACCTTTAACATACAGAGAGGCATCGGTTGGTACATAGACTATGTCAATTTTTTTACTTCTGACAAAATTACATGATAATCTGTTGAATGGTTAAGACCTGAAAATGTATCAAATAAATAAAATTAGTAAGGATTACACACATATATTTTAAAACTGGTCTACTGTTCAGAGGTAGCCTGGAATATATAGCTGCTTTGCCGTTTTTACATGAAACGTGATATTCCCTTACGTATATTATATTATATACCATCCGATAATTATTTATATGCCTAGTTGTATTGTGTTGTGCTTTTATCAATAGTAATATAATAATTTAACTTAAATATGAATGTTATTGATGATTGTAATGTATAGCTTAGACAGTTGCAAATCGTTGTTTAAAATATGATGCAATTGCCGAGTCAATATATACACGTCGCATTAGTGTTTGTTAAGAAATATCAAGATTTATTTACTTTACTAAAACACATAACAAGAGAAGCAAGTTGTATCCACCACATAGTCTGAATCAATAAGAAAACCGGCAACCCTAAAAAACACGTAATATAAAAAGTCAAACAGCTACACTAAACACACAGCTACATATCTCTAATGGGAAAAAACTCATAGGCACAACATTTATTATATACTGATGATATACTTAGTGTCAAAACATTGCCCGCGACGGAACTGTCATTAGCAGTCCAGGGGCACGTCAGTGATGTAATTCGGGTTGGACAGCACTCAACTTCAGAGTCTGTTCCCATTATGATCGGACGTGTATTTTAACTTTCATACCCATGAAACTTTTTGGAAAATTTTAAAGCTGACATTAACAACTAAATTGACTTTTGCTTTGTAAACTTTTTTTTGCATTGATATTACTGAGTTAAGAATAGAGATAAAAAGAATTAGATATTAATTAAAGAATATTTCAATATATTGTAGCTATTTGATATATGTTAAATTTATATAAGATACAGTAAAAAAAAGTATTATTGCAAATTAAGTTTATTAATCAAATAATTACGTAAATAGTAAGGGTTATTTCTTTTGTAAAGTTGTTTTTTTTAAATTTAAGTTTACTGTAGAATGATGGATTCCATTTGCTGTTGACGTTATGGTACGTGGTCATTTTCATCCATAAACACTAGCACTGCTAGATACACAAACCACTTCTTACATTTTCAATCCGTTAACAACTACAAGGTTAAGTTCCCTATGTTAAGTCCCTTATGCCTGTTCTTCTGGCTGGCTGGCTCACTCACTCTTGAAAGCGAAACACAGCTATACAAAATAATATCAGAATAATATATGTCTGAGTGGGTGGGTGGTAACCCTGATGGGCTGCACAAGGTTGAACTTGATGAAATAAACTTCCGATTGTTTTAGCGGATTAAGTATAAAAAATAATGAATGGAATGGAAAGCAATGGAAGGAAGTAAATCTGTCCAACGTCAATCTATTTAAACGATTATTATTTTCCGTAATTAACTCCTCAAGCTTTCCATCGTATTATTTCAGGTTTTTAGGTCAAACTCATTGATTCAAAAGAAGAATTTGTCTTAAGAAAAATTGTTTTAACAAACAAAAATAAGTACTATATTCCTAAACATTTTAACATGACAAAATATCAAAACTGTAGTCAAGTCCGTGCCTCGGAAATACAACTTTGATAAGCTATGTTGCCGTTAGTCTCGCCCATGTCGCTCCAGTGAGCTATGAGAGTGAGGGAGTAGAGTGAAACTATGTTTGTGTACACACTAATGCACTGTAATATCTTCTTTATAAAATTATTATACATAGAAAAGCATGAAGTTGGTATTCGTTAATTTTCGTGCAGGATAAACACTAACTTAATTGTAATTTAATTAGCATATCCCTATTATTTTACTGGTGAGAAAGAATTACTGAGATTTTGCCGAAAAAAATTATCGGTAGAGTTCTATATGCCCTGTAATAATCCTTAATTTAAGATATAATGACGACTCAAAATAGTCCATTTGAATAAAGTTAATTTCGATTTTGAGTTAGTTAGTCTCCGTTGGGAATTGTTGCCGAAAATCGTTCAAGAATACATCATCATATTAAGGACTCGTACGGAACTTACACGCGAGCTACATACGTACATATCTGAGTCTACCTATAATAATATTACTAGTGACCTAATTCGTGAGATCACCTCGTAAATTCTTAAGTAACGACACTATACCGCATTAGTACCCTCCCATAATTCCCCATTTATAGCCACCGTAATTATAAAGCATGATGTTACTGTAATTATTATCAGTAAAATAAATGTTAGTTAAATTTTAATTACACATCAAAAGTCCCGTTCGATAATAATGAAGTTAACAATGACATTCAAGCTATCATTGTAATTTGAGTGTTTTTGTATTGTATATTTCCAATATTTGCTATTTATATTCCACAAGGTACTCGTCCTGGGTACTTCGCAAGGGTAGAATAAGGGTCTACATTTTATATAGATGTTGAAGGATAAATATGCAAAGAAAAATCTTGTTTCTTTTGAGCCTTTGCTTTATTAAGAAGAAGAAGATTATACGTTTTATTTACATACGTATATATATTAGTAGTTCATTATAATTATTAAGTAACAGAAAGTAATTCCTTCGATAACTTTGTACTCATCAATTTATTCATTGGTAGATAAATTCCATAAATAATTCAGTATCCTTACTAATATTATAAATACAAACATGACTTTGTTTGTTTGTTGGTTACGCTTCCACGGCTTAACTACTCAACTGATTATCATCAAATTTTGTTCACATGGTCTCAGGGGTACACAAGAGGGCATAAGGTACATCTAACATCTTAAATCCCTCCTTCCCTTACGCGCGGATGAAGGCGCAGGAGGAAATTAGTTATATTATATTTATAACACTACTTAAATATTGAAACACTCATCAGATATTCTACCGCAAAACAGCAGTACTTGGTATTGTTGTGTTCCGGTTTGAAGAGTGAGTGAGCCAGTGTAATAACAGGCACAAGGGACATAACATCTTAGTTCCCAAAGTTGGTGGCGCATTGGTGATGTAAGCGATGGTTAACATTTCTTACAATGTGGTGTGGTTACATCAGGTGGTCCATACGGTCCGCCTTCCTATTCTATAAAAAAACAAATACATGTCTCGGAAATAGCTGCTATCTGGTATTTAAAAAGAAAATTAAAGTTTTCTATCAGTAATATAATATTTTTTTTATGAAATATGAACTCACTAACTTAAAAGCCCAAAGTCATAATAGTGAATTTGTAAGTAAGTTGCCTCACACATTACGTGGCTTAGTCTAAGTTAATATATTTACTCTTTTGGGGTTGAACACCAACTTTTTGCATAATTTTATATTAAACATACTTACGTGCCATTTACTAAATTACTCGTAAGTTTTCAGTTCATAATTTTCAAATGTTAAATAAAAAGAAAGCTAAGAAACAATTTTTATTTTAAATATTTGCGTTTTGGGTATATATACCGGTCCTACCGGATCATGATCGAATGGATGTGTCTTTGAAGCGAAGAGAATTAACGCTAAAAATATACTCGTTTATTTGCCCTATTAACCTTATACAATATCGTCATTAATAAATGCTATAAATTTGCTCTAAGTTTAATTATAATTGTTTCTTTTTTCTATTTACAATTTGTGCAGTTACAAGGTTATGTCAACTGTTTATTATTGTAGCGTATCACTTGTCATGACCAACTGACAGACAGTAAGGCGGTCAGACTTTAGATATTGCTTAAGGCATTATATATTATTTGTTTTTTTGAAATTTAACAACGTATAAGAGATCAAAAATATAGACAGCTGCGACAAATAGGTTTTTTTTTTATTAGGTAAAGTTGGAAGTTGTTAAATTTTAACGTATTCTAGGTATGCGCGGAATTATCGAAAAGATAACAGAAATAGTCCCGAAGGAAAATTTTCCTTTTGAACATTCCAATTATATCACATCGCATCGACGATATTGGAAGAGATTTGGATTCATCTCATACAAACTATTATATTATGTTTTTATTGAGTGTGTTTTGCTTTGTTATGGACAATATTCATCCATAAAAAACGACTTAAATTTTTACTTCTGTTTTTTAATTTGTAGAGTACTTTTATACGGTATTAATTTATTGCATTTGATAAGCGAAACGTATGCGATGTAAATCACTGTAAAATATAATTTTATTATCACAATTTAATTAAAATTATTATTATATTTTATTATCACAATCAAATAAGGGCTTATTACAAAATGAGTCGACTGTTTATACTATCATTATTTAATGTTCTGATTCTATTAACATTATTTATCGAGGAATATTCGACATGTTTCCGGTTTCGTGGGCGTTTTTTCTTTCCTCGTGAATGAATATGGAACAGACAGTATTAATAATGATTATTTTTTCGTTGGTGGATTCGTATTACAAATTTATTAGGACGTTTACAAATATATTAACGTCGTAAAGCTGATGAATACACACTATTTTCTTTCTTTCTTTCTATCATCAGTAATTGGACATTCAAAAGAAGAAAAAGATAAAGCATTGTGTAACTGTATACTATTCATAAAGACATTACAAAATACCCATTGCAACTATAAATAAACGAGTTAATAAACGAGTATTAGTATTATACTTTTAATTTAAATTCTAATATGTGTTTAATACATTAATATATACATACATACATAATGTATATATGGTACCATTTTAGAAATGATAATAAAAATCGTCTCGTAACAATTTTTACGTGGTCTATCGGAAAAAAATGTATTGTATAACTTTTATTTAATAAAAAAATTGCTATTGAATACGTGACCGTACTAAAAACGTTTCTTTATTAATAGGCGTAGATCGAGCAATCGCATAATTTTGTATCAATAAGTTTCTTATATTTTAAATATATTCAATTCCACACAACATGAATATGAAACCGCTTTTACTACACCGAGTCCCATTATACACAATTGTCTGGAAGAGATCGCTTTTCAGCGATAAGACCGCCTTCGTATGTCTTCCCTTGTCTATTTGCAGGTAATTGTAACAAATGGTGTATAAGAAAGAATATTTATTTTTATCGTGTTAGCCAAGTTCATTATTTTATCTTTTCAAAACCTATTTAGGTTAGTTTAGCCTATTAGAAACATTTTAATTGGTCGATAGAGAACGCACATCGAGTATAGGAACTCTCTAGACCCCATATAATTTTATAATCCGTCAATATTAAAGCCGTTTACAGGACATCTCCGCGTACTTATTGTCAACCGATTTTTTGCTGGCCAATTCCTACCGCCATTCCTTGCAATGCCTTTTGTGGTCCCGCTTTTAGATTATCACATTCAATCAATTTGAAATATATTGTCACATCAATTGATTTTGCAAAACAATGCATATATAATGTATTTATCGTACACAAAGCAACCAATATTAGATTGAAAATGTGAACAATACAAAACAATGCAATTATTTAACATCAAAACAAGATAAAGCTATCATATATTGCCCTTACAATGTATGACTAGTAGGTGTATTAAATAAGAGAAACGTGTCCGCACGAAGCCGTAGAATACGTCTTTACCTGCTGAATTATTTATGTACTCTGAGAGTAGAATGATATTTCTTGACAGCGGCACGTTCGATGCAAAAGTGAACAACACTTTATAAGTTTAAATAAATTTGTGTAAGAAAATTATTTCATACATCACTTTATAATGAGTAAATCAGAGAGTAGTTCCTAGTTAATAAAATTACGAGCAAAAATGATGGGTGCTAATATAGCACAGAATTTATCTATGTTCATTATAATTGTTCAAAAATGTGTCCGGCTCGGGAGGACCAGCGGATGTAAATCATCGAAATTGATGAAATAATTTATAACGAAAGACAAGCAATAAATATATATGGAGATAACAACAACATAGTTTCGTATATAAGCTTATTAAATTGTTATTACAATAATAATAATATATAGCAACGAATTGAAATTTATATGTGATAATTAAAGAAAACCAAAGAGAAATATGCGAATGAGTTTCATAATTAAATATAAGTTTTTATTATTATTATTATTATTATGATATATAGCAACCAAGTATATAGCACACGCTACCCACACCCGAGGGTGCACAGAGAACCGAAGACAAGTAGGTGTTTCACATAAAACCTAAATTCGGGTCAAACTGAAAACGAAAAAAAAAATGTTTTGCTTAGCCTACTGATGTTCATATTAAGATAGTATTCCTTTGAGAGAATCTGAAAGAGATTGTTAGTCTTTGACACGTATTCATTATCCTGTGAAGACATTCTGTATCATGCTCACACTCATGCAACTGTGTAATGTTTTAGTTTAACATGGCGTCGTCGACACTCGGTGCCCTAGTAAACACACAGTTTCATTTCAGATATTTCTCGTTTAAACAAGTGTAGATAGCACTATTTTAGAGCACATAGGCAATTAATATAAGCTTAACTAAAAACTTTACTAACTCGTATTGAAGCATTGTGGTGAAATAAGGTCACAAGGACAAGCACTTTTATGTGCTTAATTTGTATTTATAATTCATTCCATGTGTGAAGGTGAACGAAAATGTCCTGAAGATACACACATTGTATTTTTTTGTATGAATATCTGCCACATTCAACAAAAACCACATATGAAAAGCGTGGTGCTATAAGCTCCAAACCCTCTCCTCCAAGGAGAGGAGGCTTTAGTTCAGCTATGGGACATTTATTTCCTATTGATTTAAAGCAATCTACAACCTTTACATTCTGTATTTTAGTTATTGCAGTAGTATGAATTGTTTATACCATATAACTAAATAAAGTTTTTATAATGATAAATTATGTAAGTATACTCACTAAATAATTTGAAACCCCAAAGTAATATTCAATGTTACATTATACTTATTTATACTAACATTTCGATTTCCGTTCCCGTCTAATTTATACCAATACAATGATACCATCCTCTTCTATTCCTTAGAGAAAACGGGATTATAGCACAATCACAGAAAACGCACTTCGAAATTGTTGTCTAATCATATATATATATACCTAATGATTGTTTGTATATCTGTTTGTAATTAATAGTCGTTTGACCGAACATTATTGTATACACTAACATACATACTACATTGTTGTATACACTAGAGGACCCAAATGGCGATCGAAATTCGATCATATTTAATTGCTAATAAGAATAAAATCCAAAATTCAAAAAACGTTTGACAACGAACAAACACATAGCGTGTTGGACATTATTCATATACACTTTAACAATCTGCTTCAGACGGGTTACAAAGTGTTTTCTTTATGTATTAATATTTAGATTGTTATTATATGGTTGGTTGTATTTTTTTATGGAACCTCCATATTACTATCCTCTTTGTTGTAAGTGGTAATTGTCTAGCACTCCAAAACATCAACTTCCTAACATTCTACTTATCGCCATGACTAATTATGACGTGAAAACATCTGCCGGGTTTTGTTACTATTATATAATCACACTCGATTGTATAATAGCATGATTTATATCACATTTACTCTCATTTCGGAATAACGTATAAATTCCGCATAACCGATCTTTAATCCGTTGTTCATAAAATTTACTCACTAGTAGCGCAATATTATGTAATCATGAATCAATTGAGGATCGTCACAAATGGTCAAAAGGGTGTTACTAAAAACGCGAATAAAATGCAGCAAAAGATTTATGAAATCACATCGATCTTATCATACTAATGTTATATACAGATAGGTTTTACGAGAGATTTTGGTTTCGAGTTCATCAAATATCTATATGATATTTATACGTAAACAATCAAAATTAATGTACATTTTTTTAGCATTGTAAAAGAAAAGTCTAAATTAAATTATGCGAAAGGAACCAAGTATATAAAAAAGTGGGATATTTTTCAAAAGATTTAGTTTGTATCTGTCAAATATTTCTGGTAGTTTAAAAATTATATCAACGTTGTCAGAGAGAAAATTTTCGGTCGGAGCTCTATTCAGGCAAATATTGGCAAAACTATGTTACATATAGTAAAACTTCGTATCAAAGTTTTGTAGATCTTCAAAACGTGTTCATGAAAGTTTGCAAAAACAAATATCTATCTTTTCAAAAAAGCATCGGTAACATTAGTTCAATTTGTTACGTAGCATTTATTTTTATCAAATTGAAGGACATAGTACGTTTCTCATTCTCATTCTCCGTAAATAACATTGGTGGATGTTTCTAAAAACCAAAAACAGATATATTGTGCCTAAAGACGTATCGGTAGATCGTCTAGGTTATGGACATGTGCAGTGAGAACGTGGCTTTATGCAGATTGATTAGTATGAAATATTCTTGATCATCATTGTTAAGCTAATCATATTCCACTGCAAGTTTAGTAAAAGTCAGTTTTTCGCTTTCTGCATCCATTGGGGCCAGACACTTTTCATTCTTGTCTACCTGGCCGCATTTGCCGATCCACGGTTTTCTCTCTTAATTTACTACTATTGCTATCAGTTTTCAACACTACACTGACAAGTAAACTGATGTATGTCCGAAAATTTTGCAACCTATGCTACTCCGGTTTTCCTCCGGATAATAAAATATCTGATTTTATATTTCAAAGAAACTCTGAGCATACGAGTAGCTCTCTCCAAAGGATGCTTAGCAAAATTTATTAATCACTACATTTAAAACAACATATCATAGAATAAAATCTTGATCGTAAATATAACAAATGTGCTTTGGAGCCTTAAATCTTAAAAGCCTTAAAGTAGTAGGCATACTTGTGAAACTATGCGTGTAATAAATCTTGACTCAAATAGGGGCGGATCGAAAAGTTTTAACTTGAATATTTCTGTTAACAAAAACGATAGCTGCCTCGTTTTCCGTCGCGGAAGCGATGCTATCGATACTGGAGACCGTCTATAATATTACCCTAAATCACGCCAACAGAAGCGGAATATCCTCAGCATTTAAAAAATAAATAAATACAAGGGCGCATAGTGGGCGTCAATGTATAAATACAATTTTAGTCGTTTATAAATTGATTATACCTAATTATTCTGTGGTAGCTTATTTATTGTTATGTAATTATTAGTACCGATTTATTTTTAATTGAGTAATTTGTCATATGGAACTATTTATTAATATAATTAATGTAATTTCAACTAAATACAACTAGAAGGTTGAATTATTTAGTCGTATGACGTAATGACGTAAGGTTCAAATAAAATTATTGTTGTTTAGTGTAAATTCCAATACGTTATATTATTTTTCAAGTTTGGAAGTAGTACTACTTTAGAAGATTTCGTATTGTCGGCTACTCCCACATTATATATAATGATCCTGTTCTCGCCCACTGCTGGACATAGCCCTCTCACATATATAATATTTATACTAAATTATTTTATATAAAATATTTATTAATATTTACATATCTTCTTAATTTTTAAAAATATTTTAATATGTGTACTACCAACTAGTATTACAATTGCAATAAGATTAATTTTAAATAATTTTTGAGAAATATTTTGTATCTGTTATCGATGATTTTACAAAGGTTTGCCTGCCTGTTCATCCCGATTGTTTCAGTTAGCTGAATAAAATGTGTCATAATTCAGCTATTCTTTAAGATCAAACTCGCCGCAGAAAACAATTGTAGAGTAGAAAGATAGATAACGTCATTGACTTTAGTTGACTTAAAATTTTAAGAATACACGCATAAAAATAACTTGTCACCGTAAGTCAGTTTTTAATACATTTAGAGATCATTTGCAGTTTTTATTATTCTATTCGTTTTGGAAATTGAGTTAATAATTGATTACACGAGGCTTTAAAAAAATTTTTTTTTATTATGAAATGGTTATAGCGCCAAAATATTAGGATAATTAATTACACCAATATCTAATAACATATATGAAACTGGTGGTAGAGCTTTGTGCAAGCTCGTCTGGGTAAGTACCACCCACTCATCAGATATTCTACCGCAAAACAGTAGTACTTAGTATTGTTGTTTTCCGGTTTGAAGGGTGAGTGAGCCAATATAATTACAGGCACAAGGGACATAATATCTTAGTTCCCAAGGTTGGTGGTGCATTGGTGATGTAAGCGATGGGTAACATTTCTTACAATACCAATGTCTATGGGCGTTGGTGACCATTTACCATCAGGAGGCCCATATGCTCGTCCGCCTTCCTAGTCTACAAAAATCTATGAAATATGCTTTCCTGTTTCGCACACAATATATATAATATGTCTGGAATAATTGACACAAAATGTATAATAAACTTCAACTAATTATATTATAGCACTAACTAAAATTAATATGTAACATAATAAATGCCAACATTTCAACAAATGTCGGAAAAATAGAATATTTTATAAACATTTAAAAATCAATCGTATTATTGAACTGAAATTGAATTCAATTGAATTACATAAACATTATTTTGTAAAGAGAACATGTAAATACAAAATCCATTATATGTTTATTATTCTGACAGTATTACATTGAGAAAAATATTACCCTACAGAATATATCCGTCAATAGCAGGAAGCTTTCTACATGTTTCTTAATATACTGTTAACAAATGTTTCTGCAGCATTTTAGTGTCCGACTCAAGTTATTAAGTTCGTGTTATACATTTTAAAGCTCTTCGCCGCTTTTAAATTGTTTCGAGAATATTTTCAGGAACCATTTGTTCTTTATTTAAATCATTGTTATTTTCACCGCATTTTAAGTGAATTTGCTCGAATCGACTATGCTATTCCTAATCATTCATATTATTGAATGTATATAATATATTTAGCGTTTGTAATACAATATCAAAAATTAGCAAAGTAAAACTAAATTAAATTTACAATCTATTATGTATCGGGCGAGAGTCACAACAAAGATCTTAAATATTCATATTATACTTCGTAATAAACACACGTTTACAACGTTTATGAAATATATTTATTTGGAAAAGTACAATTGAAGATTGATGCACGAAGAAAATTTGCCTAATTTTTAAAAAAACACGCTCAAGTGCTGATTTAGTGAACAAAATTTATTACGGCATTACGTCAACGTAATTATCATCACCATAGATTTGCAATAATAGAGATTGTTTACGATTCTTATTGCAATTATAAATAAAACAAACCATTACAAATTTGTTTACCATTGCCTATCTTTTCACAATTTGTAAAAAAAAAAGTATTATTGTTTTTCATAAAGTAAGGTATATAATTTTTTAAAATTCGAAAGCATATTATCAAAAATAAGGTGAAATGAGCTGGTTTGTACGCGTGAACTGATGATCGTGGATGAACTGATTCAAGCCCAGGCACTGTATTTTCATGCGATTAATTTGTTTTTATAATTCATCGCATGCTCCGCGTTAAAGGAAAACATCGTAAGGAAACCTTCATGTATCTAATTGTATTCACCAATGGAACAGCATGGTGGAATAAGCTCCAAAGCTTCTACTCAAAAAGTAAGGAGGTCTTGGCCCAGCAGTGGGACTTTCATAGGTTGCTTATTTCAACTATCAAAATAGTTAAACGGTAATTTTTAGTCTTTTAAAAATATCTCTCTCTCGAACTCGAATGTAATGAACGTGTCGGTCGTAACACGATGACGTTAAAATATATTTCAGCCTCATTATATTATGCACGATGAATGCACTATACCAATAAAAGTAATTATCCGATAATACCTATCTAGTTCACTCGAATATCACGTAGTTGGAAACTAGGTTAATATCGATAGAATTGATTAAAGTCCTGTTTCAAGTCGATTCGTTAACAGCACCAGTGTCCTACGAATAGTGTTGCCACGTATTTATTTTTTATTTTAGTTTTTAGTATATTATTTATTGTTTTGTCGCCGCTTTTCTTGTTTTAAATTATAAATAGATCAGACGTAATTTAACATCTATACTCGATGGTAACGATATAAATGCATTTATTTTTATCTTACATGTACAAAGCTATTAGGTAATTCTATTTATTTACTTAATATACTGTAAATAACAAAATATATAGACAAGTTAATGTATTTTATGTCAACCAAACGTTCAAAACTTTTTAAGAACTCTGAAGTAAGATTTTTTATTTCAAAAATGGAATATACATGTTAGCACAAAAGCATACTATAATAATTTCGAGAACATGCTCACATAGCAAGCGCAAAATTTGACACATTATTCCAGAGAGCAAAATTGATAAGTAATATTGTATTGAAGAGCAACAAATAAAGTTAGTGGGAGTGACCGAAATGGCTAACATTTATCTTATCTTAATTTTTTCCATGACTATTGGCCACCCGATCTACGAACGTTCCACTAGCGGTCGGTATTAACAGCGCGCTAAGAATAGCAATAAGCTAGTTATTGGACTTTGACTATAACCCGGTTTTTCCGATTCGTGCTATGAGTAGCCTTTTAACTTTTAACCTTAAGACTTTTAAAATGGTTTTCATTATAAAGAGCTATAAGCACTCGTTCATATAATAAATTAAAAGTAGAGTATAATTACACTTTTAACTATTATAATTTATTGTTAATATATCGAGTATTTTCATGAAACAAATAGAATTAATTTTATGTTTAATATACATTTTTGGAATTATTTATAGAAAAAATATTTGGATTTCTGCTTTTATAATTTATTCATAAAATTAAATATTCAGAGGAGACGAAGACGTAGCATTTTCTAACTAATCACTTTCTCTACAAAGTTTATAGATAAAATCTTAAACCATTTACTTCCTTTAAGTTTGTTTTTCTTGAAATGCGTAATTTTTTTTTTAGGCTTGAGTTATTGTTTCCAGGTGCTGTTATAGTATTTATTATTGACAATTGTATGTCCAAAGATTTTGTGTCCGCATCATTTTTAAATATATTTTTCTTTCTCTTGCCTATTTTTTTTTTATGTTCATAGGTCCACAAAACAATATGACAATCAAAAAATTGAAATGACATTTCTCATGATGTAGACACGACATGCTTTTGATTAAGTGTAATCAAAAAAGTCTAGCCTGCGACAGCAACAAATATCTAAGTTTATAAGTTTTTTAATTGGTAAACAATTTAAACTATCGAAACAGTTTTTTTAACTTTTTTTCAATGAGGCTATAGAACTGTCGGTAAAAATATCTTAATTAAAACGAATACTATTATAATAGGAACACATGCGGTGTAAAGGCGAGTGGCTAAGTGCATATAACAGCTACAATTCGCATATGATATATAATTATTTTTTCTTATAACATTGCTTCCATGTGTGACAATCGTGAACAAGCTGTGGCGTTTTATGCGTTACTTTTATAAATTTTTAACATCGTTTTATCTATTCAGAACTCGAATATTTTTATCAACTATTCTGTTCCGGTTTTATTAACCGAACATTTGTGAATCTTCTGTTTAAATAATTTATGAACGTATCTAAAATTCACTCTGAACGAGATTTACAAATGTAGAATGACAAACTATTTTGTGATTAATAATTTACTTTTATTTGTACTAAAAATATAATTTGTTTTTTTTTATTTTTATTTGTCAACTTAGTGTCACAAGTCTTCAAGCAACAAAAGCGTGGGTGAAGCTTGTTATAAATTAAATTAAATATATGAATATTGCTAGGTTTTATACCAAAGTTAACTTGTTTGTTGTAAAAGTTGATAATCTTTATTTTTTTTCGTAAGCGAACGTCTTGGAGACTAACATAGCAAACACTATAGAATATTAGTAGTGAGATAAAGTGTAATTAATAGGATAATAACATTTTAAGGATTTATTTACTAATTAAAGAAAATATAATTGGTACAAAGACTGCAGTCGAGATCACTATTAATATTTAACACGGTGGAGATGAAGATGATTACACTTAAGTTATTCCAAGTCCATTCAAGTTCCATTTAAGTCATCAACACTCATAAACATTGGCGATGTTAGAAATATTACCCATGTGTACATCGCGAATGCACCACCAACTTTGGAAACTAAGATATGATGTCCCTTCCATCTGTAGTTACACTGGCACACTCATCTATCAATCTGTAACACAAAAAAACTAAATATTTCTATTTGGCGGTATGGCGGTATTGGAATATCTTATGAGTGGGTGATATGTACCCAGACGAGTTAGTACTAAGACCTACCACCAAATTCGAGTTAAGAAGTATATTTTCCTCTTTTCTTTAAGCACAACCCAATTAAAAGTACTTAAATTATAGTTCATACAATTAGTGCATCATCATCTTTGTAAAAATAACAAATAAAAATATTTGTATGTATAACTTTATTAAGTATATATCACTAACCTCTCAACGCAACGCAACGATACATAAACGTACTAAAAGATTTAATGTTTTAGATCATCACTACCCAGTTTGATTTCGATTGCAATCGCATTATTGCGGAACATGCTAGCATGTTCCGTGTTTACATTTGAAATTTATATGTGTATACTATGTTTCTGAGAAAAGTAATACTTTTACATCGCAAACATTGTATTATTATTGAAAATATGATGCATCATTGTCTTTTGACTTGAGTAGATTTTACGCTTTTTCATAAAACAGCAGAGCAATTCTAAGCGTTATGTCAGTAGATCGAATGGTGACTGACATGTGAATGTCTATTTTAGTGTTTCGTTTCTCTTTTGTTTCGAATAAATTCGAGAGAGAACAGCGAAAGGACCGCGCCTATGCGGCATTAGAATCTATGGATAATAAATGATTATATAATCATAATCTGTGCTCGGATTTTGAGCGACATGTGCTACGTACATCATGCTATAAATATATGAGGAATGATACCATTTTCTTTGTGCTATATAATTGAAAAGAAAATACACTAATCTAATACATAACGTGGTTAAAATATAATAGATGATTAAATATAAACTTGGTATTGGTTGATTGTCATACAAGATATATGATTAATTGTGTATGATTATAACATGTATATAACTTAAAGTCGACGTTAAAAATCTTTATTCAGTATAGAAGCGTTACACTTGCTTTTTGATTGTCCAAATCACCGGTTCGGAAATAAACAAAATGAAAAAGAATAATTAGTGTGTTTCTTGCCTTCATCTATTGATTGGTTATATTTAAGATCAATTTCAATGCGGAATTTGTAAGATATAATATTAATATCAATGTTTGCGCTATATGTCATGATAATCAATTTAGACGACACGAATAAGACGGCACATCTCACATTATTTCTTCATTATGTTTCGTGTCAAAAGAAAAAAAATCAAGTTAAACATAAATGTAGAAAAGGTTTTCGTTGGACATAGGGAGGCTTCTTACCTGTGAGACACTCAAGAAACTTGCGATTTTTTTCATTTATATTTCATTTTTATTTAGATATTCATTAAATATAACTAAAAATGGCGATAATAAAATTGCATCAAGCGAAATGAAGATGACGAAAGGATAACAAAACCAGGCTAACATTATTGTAAGCCCAAAATACATACAAATGCACACAAACACACACATACAATTGAAATGAAGTAGAAATGAAATGTAACGCTGCTGATTTTGAAATAAATCAAGCTTTACCCTTTCTACCCAAAAATATTAGATTTATAGTTATGAATAAATTTATCTACACATACATAAAATTAACGTATACTGATAATGTTTAATGAATATTTTCAATTTTATTATTTAACAAAATAATAATTCAATATTCGAAACATATTCATAAAATATTTTAACGTCAAATACATGACGGCTATAAGCCGTGACACAATATTTTGGATAACGTGAGGAAACTGCGAATCAACGTAATAATCCAATCGATCCATTTGTCAACATTGTGCCATATGGCGCACGTACAACATTGTTGATATTTCCTCAACGTAAGCCTCGCCTTATCAAATTATCTACTAAGATAGCTAGCAGACAGTTTTCCTACATGTTACAATATAATAGAGATATATTCGAAATATTATCTTTAGCTCTCCGGACTAGTGGCTTATCAAAACAATGATAAATAAACGATTTATTTAAAAATTGAAACAGTTTGCAGTTTATTTGTTTTAAAACAAACTGTAAAAATATTAATATCAACAAACAATATATTTCATATATATATATATGAAATATAATTAAAATATTTAACTTAAATTTAATCTTATTTTATAGTATAGGTAGGCGAACGAGCTTATAAGCCACCTGATGGTAAGTGGTCATCAACGCCGATAGACATAGGCATTGTAAGAAATGTTAACCATCACTTACATCGCCAATGCTCTACCAACCTTGGGAACTAAGATGTTATGTCCCTTGTGCCTGTAATTACAAAGGCTCACTCACCTTTCAAACCCGAACACAACAATACCAGGTACTGCTGTTTTGCTGTAGAATATCTGATGAGTGGGTGGCACCTGCCCAGACTAGCTTGCATAAAGCCCTACCGTCAGTTCACAAAGACCTAACACCTTCAAGCTTCAAGGCGGGTTGGTGTATACTCGATGTAGTCTAACTAATTAAGCACATGAAACTCAGTTGTACTTCCGTGTTGGGTTTGAACCCGCAATCTTTGTTATGGATTGACGTGTTTTGAATCACGTGGTAAAGTATAAAGTATTTACTTTATATATATAGAATTTGTTAATAGCTTTACTGAAACCCCACGTATCGGATCTTATAATAGCTATCCAAATTCGTTAAGGGGTTTAAAACCTACATGATCTCTAACAAACGCAACAATGAATCGTTGCTAAAGGTTTATAAACCAAAAAGTAGTAAAAAGAATATTTTGATGTCAGTTTGCTTTACGTGATATTAAGCTCAAAATACCGAGTTCACAGTCCGTACTAAGATGCCAATATGTAGGGCGCAAAGAAAACTCGCCGGGTCAAGGTTGGAACTGTCTCATCTCATGGATGAGAAAATCGGGAAAATTTCCGAAAGAATTAACGAGGGATCGCGTAAAATAGACATTCCCTTAGATGAGGAATTAATGCGTACTTTCGTATAAAATATCACCCGAACGACATTTAACCTGTCTTAAACATCGTGAAATTTGATTTAATACCTCGGTAAAGTATCTCAACATTTGCATACATGAAGGTATTTATGAGTAAAAGCGTAATCCATTATTCAAGCGGAGCGCCACTTTTACGGCACAATAATAAGGAATATTTATCAGAGGCAATGTTTGCCTGCTAGTTATATCTTGATTTACGTTGATCGTTTGGTGCTACGTGCGAATTAGTGTCAGTGTTCTGACACACCTGTGCCTTGAATAATATACTATACTATTGTATATACACTTACTGTATATTAACTAATAACCAGCGATTAGTCTTAATTTCGCTTATAAATATTACGTCTTTACGTTTTATAGATATATACTCTTAATTTATTATAATTTGATAAGCACAGCTACTTAAAAATGATTCGTTTACTTTCAGTTAGTTGAATTGTCTACGAGGCGTAATTCAGAAGCGTCCTTATACTTTTCGTAAATGGAATGTCCCACTGTTGGGCTCACTGCTCCTCACCCTTTTTAAGGAGAAGGTTTGGAGCTTATTCCACCACGCTATTCCAATGCGGGTTGGTGGAATACACATGTGGCACAATTTCGGTTTCTCAAGTGTACGATATAAGTTTTTTAACTTTGTAAACTAATATTATAATGTAATCGCGTCGAGCCCGTGTTATTACTCGTACATTTTATCGCACGCTCCGATGAAGACATTCTTTTATGCGTTATTTAAGTATCTTTATACTAATTTGATCTTGTCTCTCTTTTCATCATAAATATAGTAAATTTAAATTATGAGTTTGAAATGTTCTACATATTATAATTCATACTTCTAAGAAAGGACTATCACTTCGAATCGTTGTCGAGTGAAAAAACAACTACCCACAAATACACTTTCGCATTTATAGTGGAGATATCTTTATTAGGGATATTTTCTTTAGACATTTAACGTGTCAGCTCTAAAAATAATCAATCTTGAGAGTGTGAATATTTAGTTACACATGATTGTATGTACTTCAAGGCCATATGAATTATCGTTGTAGGCAGAGTGCCTTCGAGTATGTCTTGAAAGATAAGCTTCATAGCGTTCACTGACTGACCGGGAGCTGAACCAAGGACCCAGAGACTTCCATCTGCATAAAGTGCTACTAGACCTTTTAGACTATCTCAAAACATATAAAACATAACCTATATGTCTATTTTGAAACTACACGCATTCATTATGTGAAAGTTTAATGTGATTCGTTATCCAAATGACAATTAAAATTTCTGTGATATTTTAGAATTTTAGCGGTTGCATTAATAAAATTGAGGTTTGCGTACATTTTAATAGAAAAATGTGGAAGAATTAATCCTGCAAAGTCTTTTATATATTTTATCAGGGTTTATATTAAATTTTTAATAAACTTATACACTAGATGCTAAGACTTTAAGTATATTTTATATTATAAAGAAAATCTAGTCTAAAATTAATCGGCACCGCGTTATTCAATTAAGGACATATATTACGTCTTCCGAGGTTGTAATAAATAGTGATATTGATTTATGGCAACTAGACGCATAAATATAAACAATAAAGCTACATTTAATTACGCAATACGATCTCAATATCTGCATATTCATATTCTGGTTAACATTATGAATAAAACAGTTAATATTGATTTATTTTATAGAGAGTTTATGAGGTGTTATAGAATAATAATTAAATTCAATATTAAAAATTGCTTTAGAAAAATTGATGGCTATTAATGTTCGTATTCTATGATTTAATTTATCGTTCACGATCAGGCTGAATTATTCAAAATTTATTGTACGTTAGTTAAACATTTATAAGTTAGTCAGTAGTTATTGTTAAAGTACATATTGTCGTATATGTGTTCCAAAAAGTGATTTAAAATCGTCAATGGTTTAACAGTTAGTTTTTGGAGTAGTTGCTATTAAATTTTCATCGCTGGACAGATGCAACTTTGCTAAAAATGAGTTTCGATTCCACTACGCTGCTCTATAGCAGTATGGCTAAAAACTGTTCGGATTTTCTTCACAGAACCATGCTAAATATAAATTTAGCGCGAGATAAATGTAGCTACCCTTATTCGTAGAAATGTTTAAGGATTATTTTGTTTGATTAAGATCTTCAATGAAAGTCATACTATTTCGATTGATGATAATAATTATTTTAATGTTATTAAAGATACATTATTAAAACATGTAGCTAGTAAATGTTAATGAGCTATAGTTATTAATCGTATGTTTAATTATTTTATTATGTCAATGCATTAAGAAAAAAATGGCGGCACGTTAATAAATACGTAACCTTTTAAAAAAAATACAAGAAAATCAACGATACAGCAGGGACGTTGGCATGTGTATTTATGATATAGAAATACTCGTATTTATAATGTATGTATTTTAAACATAATATATTAAATATTTTCATATTAAATTATAAAATCCAAGGACTATTAACCCCACCAGTACCAAGGTTGTCTGGAAGATATCCCTTTTTGGAATTCTGGCTTTAATTAAAACATAACATTAAATCTTTCCTTTTATGACTATTTCTAATGTTTTATGTACAATTAATACAATACACAAGAATTAAGATAATATCCTGGTAATAATATCATGGGACATTACTCACACATGGCCATCTGATCCCAAACTGTGTAAGCAGAGCTTGTACTATGAAACCAGACAACTGATATACTACATATACTATTTTTCTTTTGTAAATACATACTTATATAGATAAGATAAAAATTGTATGTTAATAAGGCTAGTGCATAAAACATTCAGCAAATACTGACGGGTTAGGGCTTAAGTGTACAATTAGTGAGTACATTTCTCTCAAATCATTACAAGTCTAGTTTATTACTATGACGAAATATGTTATTCAAGTACTTCTACTAAGTATTTCCTCTTTATATTTAATTATTTAAAACACTCGTTGTGGCGAACAGTGAGCCCATAATTTAGTTACATCTTAGATTCGTGTGATCAGATTCAATTATCGACTTCCAATTATGGTAAATTGATTTTGCGACGGAAATGCAGTCGGAAATACCAAATCAATTCGGACAATTTAACGATGACGCTTCGGCCGGAATAACGAACACGGTACAAATTGAACACCTATGTAGATAAAGAACTATAGTATGTTACGTTCCCTAAGTACTCGCATTATAGACCTTATGATATATGTTATAAGAATCAATTGAGCTTGAAGTTCATGTGAAAGTGTTTGTTTTCTTATTGCCTCGTTTACAACATAAAATACCTTAATGGATCTATTGCATGTTCATTCTCAGTGTTCAAGCTCGTTCAGGCTAGTGCTTGAAAAACAAAAGTGCTTTAGTTATATCAGTATTATATCAACTAGTTTCTAATGACAATTATAAAATGAATTCTATTGAAAACGGACATTAAAGTTTTACGAAATGAAAATATTTTTTATCGTTTGACTTTGCATAAATTGAAAAGAGATACAGTAATATAATATGCAGTACAAAAGAGGTTCTTAGTAACTTGTTGAAATTTGAAATTGCTGTGCATTAGTAATTGTTGTAATTATTTATATCCACACACAAACGATTAGCTATATAACAATACAATAATATACTTTACACGTCTATCCATACCTATTAATAGAAATGTATGTTTGTATGTATAACCTTGATGCGTTTCTAAGCTATACATCCGATTGTGATGAATTTTTGATGAGTGCTACTGCGTACGTCCGAGATGGTTCCTGGCCCAAAAAACAAGAATTTTAATTTTCGAAGTTTATCCTTCAATATAAATGTTTTTAGTAATCAATCAATAAAGTTCAAGCTGTTGTACCTATAAATGTTGTTTAGTGTACTATAAATGGTGATTAGTTGATGGTAAAAGAAAGATAAAAAGCATTGTTTAATAGAACACCCGCTTAAAAATATTTAAAAGTGAATACAATTAATAAATTTATATTATTAATACAAGAAGTAAGAAATGACTTCATTTTATTTAAGTACTCACGTTTTGTTTTTCGTTGTTTCAGGCGTTCAAGCGCGGGGCTTCTTGCTCCTCAGCTTACCTGCCAGAGCTCGCCAGGTCCAGCAGCAACAGCACCTCCCCTCCCTCCGCCAGCTTCACCTCCCCGTATCGTATCAGCACCCGTTCCACAACCACTCCCCGAGCCTATACCCCAACCAGCCCATGAAGACGGTGTGAGATTACGCCGCGCTCATACGGTTGCAGTTCGAGATTACCTTAAACGAGAAACTCAAACGTTCTTTGGTGTTCAGAGAGATAATGAAACAGAACAGAGGCGGTTATGGTATGAGAGGAGGAGACGGCACGCGGCGCGTGCGCTCGGTGATCTCAGGCTCGACTTACCACCCGATCACCATCCAGATGTCGACGATATTAGGTAAGTTTATACTTTTGACGTTACAAGTCTCCTTACAGTAAAGTAAATATTAAATAAACCGTCTGATCATTTGTTTTCACTTTTACTGTATACAGCGACATCGCTGGTGTGTTGCTATATTTAAATAAACTAGCTCACATTATCTGTTAAGAACAATATTCTTGCTAATAATTACTGGTGAGATAAAAAAAATAAAACGAAAAATAAAAAAAATATTGGTTGCTATATATATAACGTGGCACAATTTTTTTTATTTCTTATGTAGCAAGACAGAAGACGTAGTTATGAGCTACTTGATGGCAGATCAATGCCGTCAATATTGGCAATATAAAAAGTAGAATCTATTCTCTGATTGTAAATGAGTCGCTAACTTTGTGGCCGCCAACAAAGGGCACCTTTGTATAAAGTTAAAGAGACTACATCTTAGTTCATTATGCTAAGTACACTGGCTTACTCATCCAACAAACTGGAACACGACATAGAATGTGTATATGTGAGTACTTTATTATAATACTATCTACTCCGCGCGGTAGCATGATGTTCGAATATAATGTATTATACATAATTATCTAATAATAAATTATAGAGTATATATATCTATAATGTACTCCAAATTAATACAATATCTCTAACAAATTTTTAATTCTGAAACGTAGACGTAATGCTGTTTGATGATAAATAGCAAGCACATTGAAATAACATTAAATTAAATATAAGACACACCAAAGCCACGGTCAATACGTGTGTGGAGATACAAATATAATAAAAAAAATAATATATATATATATTTACTGACTGATGAGTGATAATTAAAGAAAACCAGTGAATAAATACGAAGTAAAATGAATATAAAACCGAGTTTCATAAATAAAATAAACATAAGTTTCAATTATTATTATAATATACATCAACGAAGTATATAGTATATGCGCCACGCTCACACAAGCAAGTAGAAAATGGCAGCGGAGACGGAGGTCGTCTTACGAGAGAGTCATACCGTTTCCCGTCACGGCATACAAGTCAGTTTTACCCTGAAGGAGTGCTAATACTTATTTCTTCTTCTTCTTCTGCTTCGAGTGCCACTCCGACTAGCGAAGATTGGCAGTCATCTTTGAATACTCCTTCTTGTTCTTCGCTAGGCGAAAGAGTTCATAAATATAATTAATAACTCGACTTTAATGCTGGCGTCAGATTTTTGTTGGAGCTTAAGATAATTTTTTATCGATGGTTTTTTCAATTGCAGTTCAGACTAAAGTAAAAAAAAAACGAGTTTTTGTAATTTCTATTACATAACTTTTAAATATTCAAAATTTTGAAAATACATTTCAAATGAAATACAGGATGTGAGACATGTCCATACTGAAACCAGCTGCTTTACAGTTAATATCTTATTTTGTATTCTGTATGTAGAGTTCTAACATTTATATTCTGTCAACGTACCTGGTGTAGTAAATATTTCAGACGATCTTCATATTATTATCCTAATGCTTTTGGAAGTTCGAACTTTAAGCGGTTCTCTTTATTATTATAATTTTAAAATAAGAAAAGCAATTTCAGTTCACTTACTTTAGTTTCTTTAATGGTTTATTTTCAAATTAAACAAACTTTAACATTTAAAGGAAATTAAATTGAATCGGTATAATAAAAGTTTAATATTCGCGTTCCGTTTGCAGTCTTGATTCGTTAGAAAGAAACTTGCTTAGGTATTTTTAAGGGATACGCCACATGCCGGTCAGCTACATAAGTGAAGATAATAACATAACTAGTTGATTTTTATTTATTTCAATGGCCGACAAATTATTTTACATATAAGTGGCGCTATGTTATCTCTTATACTTTTATAATAAATACATACATTATAATAAACTTAATTTTCCTCAGTTTTTAAGAAAAAACAATAATTTTTCTAGTTACTTGACAAATAATCTAATTGACTTTGAGAACATATATCTAGTATGTTGTATTGTATAATAAGCGTTTGCTTTTTTATATACATTAGAAACTTTTATTATTAAATACATTTAATTACTGAAGAATTATTTGTATTAAATACAACCCAAAATTAAAAATAGCTACTGTATAGAATGGTTCAGACCGCGTTGAATGGTGGCAAAGAATACTAGCGGCATTTCCTCGTTAAATCGTAATTCCGATTTTCTGAACTAAAAATGAACCAGCCAGTCGATCACAAGTAGAGGCAATGAGACAGAATGTTGTATTTTAATTAGTAATGTTTTTCACTATAACTGCAAGGTCCAAATGGTAAAACAAAACTACGAACGGTAAAATATTATTTGAAATTAGAATCAAATGAATATAAAAACTTAATTAATGCTTTATTACTTTATCACTTAGCTTGAAACGTTTATCGGTTTGTTAAATCAACAAGTGCTAAGTAGTTTTAACTTATTGGTAGAACTAGAGATAACTACTTTATTACACATATATATATATATTAAAAGTAATTCAGTTTTTTGAAACAGATTATATACGATTTCAAAGCAAAATAGCATATGTTCAACTCAAAGATTTACGCCCAAAGATAACAATAGACTACAAAAATATACATACGACATATATCAATAGATACATAGATATTTGTCCTCGAAATGACTTACATGACAACACAGAGATGTGTACACTGACAACGACCTTATTCAAATATATTCTTAGCTTATTATATACTTATTTATATACTCGTACAATTAGATACCTGTTATATAAAAGGACGACAATGTTGCCATTCTGTACGAACTCACTTGTGTAGTATTAAAAAACCGACGTATTATTTGCCTTTTTAATGAGTATAATAAATATGTATTCTTTAAATGTCATATATTTATTATAATTATTTTACTTGAATATGGTCAATAAATTGCCTATAGGTAACACACATACATACGACTATATTATTTGTAATTTACATATTTTTGTACGAATCCCATGTTAGTATATCTTTCTGACGGGACTCTATGGCATTAGGCTCAGTGAGTGCGTGCTAAATATTTAATACCGACCTGACCTGTATTTCTGACGATCGAAAATAAGGTCGTCCGAATTACATGACAGGGATAGAAGAAATGTTTAGTAAGCAATATTTACAAGTCGTTTAAAAAGTATTCACATTTGGTCTAGTACTGAGCTGTTTGAGCTTTTATATAAAACAAAACAAAACGATTTCCTGTAATGATACAACACTCGTACGTATAAAAGTATTTGTAGTACTCGTAAGAAATCATCAGTTGACATTCGAAATTCGGTTGCCAACTCTGTTTGGTTGTTGGTAGTATATTTGTCAATACAACCCGAACCAACATAACTTCTCTGTGATGCCTTTTCTGAACCCGAATATTTTTTTAGTGAAACTTATTAGGCGTGACGTAAGTAGAATTTCAATGTCGAATGAAATGTTTGTAGTAATAAAATTCTTAATCATATTAAAGTCCATGAAAAGCTATTACGTGACGATCTATGATCATGATGATATGAGCTATGATTGTGAAATGTCAGAAAATGGTATAGCCAAATCAGTCTTTTTTGCGTTCGTAGTAGTGCACCGTCAGTAGATCAATAAATAAACAAATAGGTTTTAATTTTTTTTAATTCAGACATTTTCTAATCATTCTCATGCCCGTTATGTTCGATAAATCATTATGTTAATTGTAATTTGTTCGAAATTTTATCTAAAGTTTTAAATGAGAGGTGTAATAAATAATGTATAACCAAATGATCGCAAAAAACTTTTAATTAAGTCTATTTAGTTGAATAAGGTTAATATATTGTCTATATTTAAAACAGAAATGTTTTTTTTTAAATAAGCATTTCTTCCAAGCGAAACCAAGTCTATCTATGACGTCTGAAAAAATAAATAATTGACAGTTAAACCATTTTGCGCGATAAAATTAAATTTGCCAATTGTTTGTGGATTTCGTGTAACGTGAGTCGAGATAACTCGATGTTTTTGAAACTAAATGTCAGATAACCGAGAAATAGTTCGTTCGTTTTCGTTTTACAAACTTTTTTAAAACATTTCATAATAAATATCCTAGCAGATCTCGGTAACGTTACATTTTGATATTAACGATGTGATTATCTTAAATATATAGAGTAATATTAAATGCTATTCCACACAGGTGAACACGCGAAACATAACATGTTATTAACTTAACCTAATACTTAAAACAAAGCTTTTATTTAATCCATGAACTTAATTGAAAAAAGTATATATATTGGTTTATCACCAGTCAGAAGTATGTGTAAAATTCTAGCTCGATCAGTTGAGATTGGGAACTGATTAAAATTCATTTGGAATAACTAAATATATGTATATATCAATAACAACTTGTCAAATGTATTAAAGATAAAAATAACTAAAAGAGATAATGTTATAAAAAGAATAAAAACAATAAAAAAGAAATGAAAACTTATATTAAAACATTTTTCTTGTTTGGAACACTGATCAAAGTCAGATTTACTAATCCGATTAAATACTAAACGCTTATTGGTCGCTCAATGCTTTATTAACTGACGTCGACCAATTAGCATTCAGATTAAAGTTTAATTACTTTGTAATATGATTTTGATTAGCGTTTCATAATGCAAGTTAATATGTAAATTCATCAATGATTGACGAATATCTGCTTCCTTATATTTAGTCAAAAAACAATTTGAAACTATCTTTGTTATTAGCATATAAGATATGAGATATTAATACATCTAACATAAAACTACGTATTTTAAAAATGATTGCTATACAAAACGTGATTAGTAAATCATAATCATATGAACATTTAACCGATACTTTGTTAAGGAAACTAACAGAGAAGAAGAAAATTTTATAAAAAAAATATGAATGATTTTTTCAAAAATACTAGTAATTAATTGGTAGTTAAAATACATAGGTATTCGAGTTTTTTTTTGTGTTCGTGTAGTCAAGCGAACACAAACGTTTTTTTTAACTTATTTAATGTACATTTTTTGGTTTCTAATCCTTTAAACGATTCGATAGTGAAATAATTCCAACTTCGCTACTATCGTAGACTTCAGAGTAGCGAACCGCATACGAATTCCAACTGCCACGCTTGGAAAATGTGAATGCTCTTCGTTCCATTCGGAAAGCGTTATCAAAATGTTAGACGACTTTTCTATTCTGCAGGTGCAGCCGAGAGGAAACCTATTACAATTTCTGCATACATTCGTATATGTCAACCGTTATACCGTTATATAGTTTTATGAGATAAAATAATTACCAAGAAACTTTACAATAATAATTGTTAGCTTTGATATTAAATCAATAGTGTTGATGATTATTTTTAACAACAATGTTATGGAGTATATCTCAAACTTTTACATGATTGGCTTTGTACAAGTTCTTCTGTGTAGGAAGCACCTATCCCACTTATCATCAATTCTACCGCCAAATATCAATGATAAGAGTTGTTGTTTTCAGTTTGAAGGGTGAGTAAGCCAGTGTAATTACCAGCACAAGAATATCTATGGACGGTAGTCACAAGTTACCATCAGGTGGCCCATTTGCTAGTCTGCCTATTTATTTGAAATTAAAAAAAAACTGAATCCAATTTGAATTATTTTTTTTGCATTTTAATTATAAAGATATGAATTATAAAATTAAGCATTGGAATTATAAAATGTGTAATTTCATTGTTATAAAAATTTTATCAAGTTTTTGAAATTATTTTATTGTTATCCTTTATTTATAACAAATCTTTTCCCTTTAGTATGTATGGAGCGTCCGGGGCGGCACCGAGAGAGGCGCGGGGGCAAACGCGAGAGCGGCCCGATGTTCTACCTGCGCCGGCGCCGCTCGAGCCTCCCACGTCTGTTCCGTCTCGCCTCGGGAAGGACAGCGTGGCAAGGCTCACTCTTACCGGACTCTCTTATGTTGTTACTGTAAGCATTTAATTTTAACATACTCGAATAACTTTCATCCAGTTTCATTTATTTATATTATATTTATAAAAAGTCCTTGTTTAATTCAATTATAAAAGTTTGACATAATTAGAGAAAGATGTTTGCTCTATCCATGTAAATGTAAATCCATGGTTTACACGTAAATCAAATACGTTTATTTATTTATGCCAGGATGGAGTTTTATATTTGTTTGAAATGCTTAAATATTTATTTTAAGAAAAATCTAATAAATATGAAATAAAGGTAAGCTAGCACTTTCATAAATTGATACAGCCGTTGTATTGAAAATAAATATTAGTATTTATACAATATATTCCCCTTTCAGATACAAGCATTATAACATTTTATTTTTGTGTCTCGATTATTCTTGGGTATAATTTATTTACTTCTAAAACAGTACAGTAATTAGTTTTCTATAACTTAAATGATGTCGCTTTAGCGATGTTTGTTGTGGTAACAGGTGCTTAAGTTCTGAAGTCATTTCTTGGAGGTTAAACATTAAAAGTTAGTTAACATCTAAGAAGTTGCAGTAAAGGGTTAAAAGGACTAAAAGCGCCTTAACGCTTAATGCATGACAGAATGTTTACTTAGTAAAATATACGGTTATATAAGAATTACTTAGTTATAACTACTACACAAGCACTAACTTAGTTTATATTTTGTATTTTAATCAATACTTGTGTGTGTTGTGTGAAATATCCCTGTTTTGTGTTATTTATTGCTAGATATTCGACTTAATTTCGTCTATCATCTATGAGAAATGTTATGTTAATAATGAAAACATTTCTTTTAATTGTTATCTGTATCATTGCTTTTTATGCTCAAGTTATTCTGTCAATTTGGTATAATGATATATTAGTATAATACGTAGCCCAAAGCGTACGTGAACATTTGTGTTATAATAAAAACAACTATCTAACACATACACATTTTAATTTTTATATATATGTTTAACATGTATCAGTAGCTATCAACTTAAAAAAAACTTACAATTTTATGGAAAAAATAGAAAAACTATTAATTATTTTTGACCCGCTTTGCCCGAAGGGGGCCTAAAGCAGGCAAGCTCTTTGGGCAAAGCGGGCTTATACTATATATATACCGACCAGCCACTTTATTACGCTTATAAACCTTTTTAGTCACATTAAATTAACATACCCTCCCCAACGTAAAGAAAACCTTTGAATAGAATAATTAACATTTTTTCGTTTGTGATATAGAATTGATAAATAACTTTTGAAATCAAAATATATATTCAAATATGTACATGTACGTGAGTTAAAGAGTAAATATCGTTTCGTGCGCTTTGATAGCAATCGCTGGTACAATATATGTATACAGAGGTTTAAGAGTTTTATAAAAACGTTTCTAGGAGATTTGTTGAACTCTAACACGGAATGCTGGGACAGAAAATTTATATATTTTTTTAAATAAGTTAAGTAGTAATAAGCTGAAGCATTAATACAATAAATTTAATATAATAATTAATACTTTAACTATAATTTTCATGAGATATCCTTCTTTCTGTATCTTATTTTAAATAATTTTATCCACACCTTTAATTGCCTTTTTTTCTAGTTTAGTTAATATGACGTGATTTATAAAGTACTATGTCATTCTAATCTGCTAGAAGGTTAAAGAAAATTTATGTTTTTGCATGCTGTGTTTGCATATTGTAGGATACAATTCATTCTTTTATATTTTATTTATTGTGATCATGTATGTGCCACCTGATTTATTGTGTCCAGTTTTGCAAACGAAATAAATAAATAATTGATTTATTTATTATCAGCCCCTAGATTTATCAATAAAGTTGCAGAAATACATTTGCTTATTAATATTCCACGTTTGTATATTTCAAGTTAAATTCTAAAACGTGATTATGGTCCAATAAGCTGAGCACTTCACTCGTACAAACTATTCGCTTTCACGAACGATGTTATGATGTTTCAGAACGTTGGAATCCTAATTCCGATAATGTATTTTTATGGCGCAATGAATTCTCTCGAATATTCCTATTCTCTTAAATGTTTAAATTGATTTTATTTGGATAATTTTAAGTTCCATGGTTATATTTAAAAGGTCTATCACATCAAATTAGAATGATTTAAATAATGAAAAGCATTACTGGTAATAATCTTTAAAGCACCCACTTAAGTTATTCTATCGACAAACATTTGTTGTTTGTTGTGTTTTTGTAGCAAGGGCCAGTGAACTAATGATATTACAGTCTCAAGGAACGCAATACATAATGACATTTAAAGTATTATTTATTCAAGTATGAACACGTAGATTAGTAAAATAGGTATCATTTGCATACAAAATGTGTAAAAAAAAGGATTATGAAAAATAAACCAAAAAAATAAGCTATATATTATATATTATAATAATATATTTTTTTTGTAAGTTTTATTGTTTAAAATTAATAACAATTCGTATGATATATATATATATATATATATATACAGTTATGTTTTGTTGACAACTAGGTTAAAAATAATAAACATGCTTCATACCTCACTTTAAATTCGTCTAGAAAACTGGGATTTCGTATTCCATGATAATTTATGTGTTGAATTGTAGAAACTTTAGGTGGTGAACAAATGGCGAATTTCGCGCACATTACCCCTCGGTGTAAATATACATGCCTCCAATAATTTCTCATTTTAGTGGCATCCAAAATATGCGACAGACGAATTAGGCTACGATATTTCTGTGCAATAAATTATAAAAGCGATGTCTTTAGGGATCGAGTCGAGCTTTATGGCATCGTAAATAACATAGTCGCTGGTCGTAGCAATACCCCGAAAGGAACTCTCAAGGTACATAATACAGGCGCTTCTCTTAAAAGCACTATGCCTTAAAAATGGATTTATGGAGTGTAGCATGCAAATGTAGCGTTTTTATTTATAATTCTTATTTTCGTGTGCGAGAATGGACGTGATAAATGAGCAGCGTTGAGGTTGCTGCCATTGACGATTATGGGGCAGACTTATCATCTCTGCAAGAATAACCCGAGGGAAAGCTGTTTGTTATAGATTTTTTGTTTTTTCGCTATTGTATATCTTATAAATAAAAACGGGTATATGAGTTTAAAATTAATAAACATCGACAAATTTTAGCTGATTATCATGAAAAGATTCCATGGATTTTATTTTAAATTTCGTCGTAACTCTCTAGATAGCGCTGTATCATATCTTCTGTAACTTTTATACCGTTCAAACAAAAGATATGAAAGTTAGTAGACGAAGAATATTATTGCGTAAGTCGCATCAGATAATAGTTTACAAACATATTTAAAGATATATTATAATAGAGGCATTTGCCTCTATTTTATGCTGATGATAATATTCTTAAATTGTATTCTTCTTTTAAACAGGCGGTTACAAGACGCTCGCGCCAATCAACGTCAGCGCAATGGTCGCGCTCGTTTCGAGGCAGCGCGAGCAGTCCACACGATGACGTCGACGTAGATGACGTTTTCTTTACCCCTCAAGTCCTGACTTCACCACTAAATCAACATCATCACGACGAAGATAATGTTGATGGAACCAAAAGGTAGGTTTTTATAAACGTAATTATTATTAATACTTTGTATTGCTTTTGTTTAAAGGATGACTGAGCAAGCAATCAATACAATGAAGGATTACAAATAAGTAAACTTAAGGTTGCTCTGTACACATAGAAACGACATTTAAAGTTTATTATTCCACATTTCCTTCACAATTCCTTTTTACTTTTTTTACTAAATAATTGTTTTTTAAAACATTCAACCTTTTTTTAACGTCATTTCATTTTTTTTAATTATCACATATAAACTATTACAAAAACTTAAATGCCAATATGAAAACATATTACAATTATTTCTTTACAAATATTAATTTAACCCAAAAAGTAAGGTCAACGATATAATATTTTAGGTTTTATTGCTTTGAAAACTTGGACAAATTTATTGCTAACGGGTCCGTTGTCGTGGAAGAACTATCGCAAAGTGGATAGGCTTATTGGATAACAGATGGGATTAGCACTGAGCCAACAAATAACTCTGGGGTCTTTTACTGGTAATATGCTATAATAAAGAAATAGAAATAGCGTATTGCCTGCTAAGATTAAAATGTATTTATTTTAAAAAATCAACAGAATACACAATCTCTTGATAAATAATGAAAAGCAATAAGTGAATTAAAATAAATATAGATAGATAGATTATACTTTATTGTATAACAAAAGAGTTACAGAACATAAACATAAAAAAAACGAAAACTATTTTGTACAAAAGGCGGTCTTATCGCTAAAAGAGCAATCTCTTCCAGACAACCTTTGGATGAAGGAGATGAAATAAATAAATAAAGCGGTCGGGAGGTGTACTGATTATCTAATTTTTTTTTAAAATATGTGTACGTAAATATACATATATAATATATAAAAAAAATATGTAATTATAATAATAAATAGTAATAAAGTGCGGCAGATAATAAAACAACACTCCCCTGATAATTATAAAAATAAATAATACGCCTTGAGTTGGATTTTAAATGTGTTAATACTTTGAGATCGTCTTAAGTGGAGTGGTAAAGAAAAATTAATTATATTGTTTTGGATATACTTATTGTGCATAAATGAATAATTTTTATTTGTCCCTTTAATATATATGTGTGATTCGGATGGTAGAGCTTTGTGCAAGCTCGTCTGGGTAGGTACCACCCACTCATCAGATATTCTACCGCAAAATAGCAGTACTTGGTATTGTTGTGTTACGGTTTGAAGGGTGAGTAAGCCAGTGTAATTACAGGCACAAGGGACACAGAATCCTAGTTCCCTAGGTTGGTGGCGCATTGGTGATGTAAGCGATGGTTAACATTTCTTACAGTGCCGATGTCTAAGGGCGTTGGTGACTACTTACCATCAGGTGGCCCTACCATATGCTCGTCCGCCTTCCTATTCTATAAAAAAAAAGATTCAATGACAGTTGAATAACAGTTATTAATTGCAATAGTGTTAAATTTACCTATAAGACAAATAGATATATAAAATATAATATGTATTATTTAATTTGTAATACTGATCTTACGACTTGAGTAAAAGCACGGTTAAAGGGTGAACATTACTTTTATAAATAAATATGTATTTTTACTACTAATAGCTGACAAGATATGAATTATTCAGCTCACTTAATTACGGATAGTTTAATTGTCTAGGAGACGTAATTCACTAGCTACCATTGCCTTGCTATTTACCACAGTACTGTGAATAACGGAAAGTAGGATAAATGTATGAAAATTACAGATACTATATAATAAGTTATTCAACTCATTTAAGAACTTCTGCTATCCGTTGGCTATATGAATCGTTTTTTTTTTTCATATAGTAGCCGGCCGTAAATAAGCCTAGAGAGCCTAAGAGCTCATTAATATTATACGACCAGCACTAACGTAATTTTCAAGTAGTTATCCATGTATTTTTAATAGACTACGGTCCCTAAAATCATAGAGCAAACGCATTTAATCACCTCACCAACTGGAATCAGAAATACGTTAAGATTCACCGGGATAACGAATAGTAATACGTATTTTTGTTAAAGAAATTCAATCATTTTTATTTTAAGTGAAGAAGAGTATTAACAATTTTGAACGAGCTAAAGCTGGCTGGTCTAACATTCAGCACACTAAATTCACTTTACCCGTTGCAAATCTGAAACGAAGTTTTAGTTAATAATCGTACTCGGCTCTCAAGCCCGCGTCGTATTATTACATCATATTGCGCTAACTTGACAGATTAAGTTCAAATTATGATTATACACTCGTGTACATTCATAGCAAAACTTTTAGAATAAACAGTTATCAACTAGGTAAACATTTTACATACAATGCTTATTATAGTTTGAAGAAACAAAAAATACGCTTTTGTCAATCATTAAGGCCTGTCACTTGCCTAAAACTGCATTGACTGCTATTTTGGAATTGGAATTGGGAACGCTAGATGAAAAAATACTAACATCGAAATAGAAATGTATTTTTTATGTTCTAAATAAAAATGTGAATGTGTAGAAGACACTAAATTTCTGGTAATACAGAATCATTTAAAACGTGGATGTTACTATATTAAATTACAGATTATATTTATGCTAATATAATTATTTAATCTAATTATATTTCTTCTACAGAGAATATTTATTCTAATATCAATTCAATTATGTATATCAACTCAGACAGACAGGCTATTTGTCAAACACAACAGATACACATTTACATACATTATTTAAAATTGAATTGTCTGTCTATGATTTCAAAATAACTGCCTCTTTTAAAGTTAATATGGCTATTTGAGATTTACCAAAACCAATCCAACATTTTTTTTAAATTATTGACTGTCTGTCCGGGCTTATCTTTGAAACGGCTAAAAATTAGAAATTAAAATTACTATAAGAAGTATTTCAAAGTTCCGTTTAGTCTTTACTTTATCAAAACCGGTGGAGTCTATTAATAGTTATAAAAACATACGTATTTTTGTTGTTGACTATTCTTGTCTGGTTCATTAAAGTCTAAGCCATATGGGTTCAGTAACAGTAACAGCCTGTGAATGTCCCACTGCTGGGCTAAAGGCCTCCCTTTTTGAGGAGAAGGTTTGGAGCTTATTCCACCACGCTGCTCCAGTGCGGTTTGGTGGAATACACGTGTGGCAGAATTTCAGTGAAATTAGACACATGCAGGTTTCCTCACGACGTTTTCCTTCACCGTAAAGCACGAGATGAATTATTATCCCAAATTAAGCACATGAAAATTCAGTGGTGCTTGCCCGTGTTTGAACCCACGATCATCCGCTAAGATTCACGCGTTCTTACCACTGGGCCATCTCGACCTGTCACATGGGTTAGAAACTTGAAATTTTGGTAGTTGATACATTCTATAACGTAAGCATTAAAGATAGATTTCTAGAAATTCCACGCCTAAAGAGTTAAAATAAGGGATGAACGATTGTATGGAAACCCGTTATTTTCTAAGTCAGATACATTAAATTTTATAAACGAATTTGTGGTTAGAAATAAATAAATATATATTTCAGCGTTTTTGAAAATCTACCTAATCTAGTTTGATAGAATAAAAATATATAATTTATTGGTACGCTTACACATTTACAGTGTTAACTATATCCAACAGCGTGAATAGATGCCGGGGTATTTAAGCAACAGAATCGTAGATCGTAAGACTTGTATAAAATATTTTTTTCTTCAAGCGATTTAATTCACTATGAAATATATTAATGAAACTACAAGGATTCACAGTCAATTCACTGGTGACTATTAAAAGAATAATCATCAATCTAAAAATAATAAAAAAAACCCTATACGTTATCTAATCAGAATAACATTTCATGCTTCATACTTTAAAACAATCATTTCCAAACAATCATTTATCCTTTACTTATATATTTAAGCGAACGAAGCCGCGGGCAACAGCTAGTATTTGAATAAGATTGTATTTGACAGTGAAATTATTGACTGTCTAAATTGCCATTTATAAAACTCAAAAGGTACAATTATGTTGTTGATGAGTCTAGATTTACTCGTAAAAAAAGGTTATTCGGGAAATTCTTAAGTGCCAATTAACCCGAATCAGTGTCAATATCAGTAAAGGGTCGATAACGACAATAATTTACCTTTAAAAAAGAAATTGGGGTTGTTTCTATTTATATAATTACGTTCGAATTAAAAAGTGTTATTTAAAAAGAGGTAACGTTTGATTGATTGAACAAGATTATTTCATTTGTATATTGAATTTGTGAGTTTAACGTTCTTAGTTTTTCTCTTGACTATCATAGCTAAACATTTTTATTATCTGTCATCATTGTTTCTTTATATATTTAACTATGTGGTATATTTATTAAAATAAGTTGACTAAGGCATTAATAAAAACGATATAGTTATAAAATATTGAGATATATACTAACAAAAGGTTCTGCTAGTAAATTTATTGTGTCGTGAACTGCTTTTCTGTAATAAGCCACTTCGTATTTCACTTGTGAAATATTGAAAACCGATTTATTGAGATAATCTATTCTGATGCGTGTATTCTTTATTAGCATTATATTCAACGTCAAATATCACTTTCTGATATTTCACAATTGTGTTCTGCGGTGAGCATCGAGCTTGCGTTTTTATAATAGCCTACCAAGTTTAGTAATTCATGATAGTTTGAATATTAGGGCAACGTTTAAAAATATTGAAGTTTTATTTTAGTGCCGAAATTATTTTCAAAATTTCATTCCGATTAATTGTATTATTTAACAACTGTTTTGCTACCGGTCCAAAGAAATAGTTTGTCTCTTAATTTTGTAGTTTATGTTGTTAATTTAGTCATAATCAAAACTATTTAGTAATATATAGATATCGAAGTTGGTATTAACAGTTGTTCAAACTTCGTACTGGATGATCGCATAAATTTATTTCATACAATTAACGTGGTTACCAAAACATACATTTCACCCGAATTAATTATATTGACATTTAATTTATTATAATAGTAAATAAACCCCTTAACGAGGGTATAAACAATCATACAAACTTACGTATAAACTTTATTGACAAGTGGTTTCATTACCATTGCGTTGAAATTGATAAGGCTTTTTCGATCATTAAAATATTACATTTGATATTACGCTTGAGTTATAAAAATATGCGTTTTATATTACGTGTCATAATTTAAATATAATATATTACTATGATGTGTTCTGTTTTTATGTGTCTCAAGGGAGTCTTTCACCAAGTGAAGGCCATTCTTTTTGCAAGAAAAACTCGGCTATGAATGTTATTAGAATCTCGAATATTTTACATTATAAATTTTTGTAAAAAGTGTTGTTGTGTTGTTTTGTGTTTTTTCAATTTTTTGCCTGTATATATTTCAATTACAACACTCATAATATTATATTATCAACAGATAAATTAAAACAATTATAATTGCTATGTAACAAAATTTAATTTCCTGTGTAAGTATTTTGATACCATCAAAAGATAATGACATCGATACTCGGTACGTCTTAGTTAATAATTATCATTCAGTAAAGAGCTTATATAATAATATGTAATGTATATACTTTTTCCATCAATCAATCAATCCATCAACAGCCAATCATTTTGTCCACTGCTGAACATAGGCCTCTCCCAAGGTGCGCCAAAGCTCCCTGTCCTCCGCCTTCCGCATCCAGTCGGTGCCCGCCACCTTCTTAAGGTCATCGGTCCACCTGGCTGGAGGGCGCCCTACGCTGCGTTTGCCGATCCGCGGTCTCCACTCTAAGACTCGTCTGCTCCAACGGCCATCGTGACCGACACGACATTCGTGACCAGCCCACTGCCACTTCAGCCTACTAATTTTGCAAGCTATGTCGGTGACTCCGGTTCTTTTCCGGATAATCTCATTTCTGATCTTATCCTTCAAAGATACTCCATAGCACGCTGAGCGACTGAATTTGTGGACTAGTCCCGCAGTTAGTGTCCACGTTTCGGCACCGTATGTCATGGCAGGTAAGACGCATTGATTGAAGACTTTCGTCTTCAAACATTGCGGTATGGACGACGTGAGGACTTGACGAAGGTTGCCAAATGCTGCCCATCCCCAGCGAATTCTTTGATTGGCTTCCTTCTCGAAGTTGTTCCTACCGACTTGTATAACCTGTCCTAGGTAGGTATATTCCCTAACAACTTCGAGAGGTTTCCCTTCGACGTATATCGGTCCCGGCACAACATGCCTATTGAACATGACCTTGGTCTTGTCCAAGTTCATACCGAAACCGACACGCCGGGAAGATTCACTAAGGCTACGCAGCATTCTGGTTAGTTGTTCCAGCGACTCTGCTATGATGACGATATCATCGGCAAATCGAAGGTGTGAGATGTACTCGCCGTTTACATTGACTCCACATCCAGTCCAATCCAGCGTCTTGAACACGTCTTCCAACGCGTTGGTGAACAGTTTCGGAGATATTACATCCCCCTGTCTCACCCCTCTGCGCAGTTGGATCGCCTTCGTCTTACAGTCCTGGATGTGGACAGTCATTGTAGCGGCGTTGTATAGACATCTCAGTACCTCGATGTATCTCCAGTCGATATGACATCTCTGCAATGAGTCGAGCACTGCCCAGGTTTCGATGGAGTCGAAGGCTTTCTCGTAGTCTACAAATGCCATACACAGCGGCTGATTGTACTCTTCGGTCTTCTGCATAATCTGCCGAACAGTATGAATGTGGTCCACGGTGCTGTAGCCTGATCGAAAGCCGGCTTGCTCTGGGGGCTGGAACTCGTCAAGTCGTCTGGCGAGACGGTTCGTGACGACTCTTGAGAACAGCTTATACACGTGACTCAGGAGAGAGATTGGTCTGTAGTTTTTCAAGAGGGTTTTAACACCTTTCTTGAAAAACAGTACCACCTCACTCCCGCTCCACGTTTCCGGGGTTTTGCCATGTTGGATGACGGAATTAAAGAGGCTTGCTAGCTCTTTCAGGACCGGAGTCCCGCCTGCCTTGAGCAACTCTGTTGTGATTCCGTCATCTCCCGGAGCTTTGTTGTTTTTAAGCTGTTGTAGAGCCGCCCTAATCTCGCCTTGGTCAACGACCGGGAGCTCCTTGGAGTAATGGCGCGTAAGAGGGGCGCGCTGGTCATCAAGACTGATTCCCACAGGTTTATCCGATCTTGAAGAGAACAACTGCCCATAAAACCTCTCTACTTCTCCGACAATCTCAGGCCTAGAGGTAACGACCCCACCATTTTCAGTTTTAAGTTTTGTCAGACGCGGCCTCCCAAACTTGCGAGCGAACACTTTCGATCCCCGATTTTGCTCAATCGCAGCCTTGATGGCACGGGTATTGGAGCATCGGAGGTCGCATCGCGTCAGCGTTTTTATTTTTCGGTTTAAGGCCTTATCTAACAAAAACGATGGTAGTTCTCGTCGTTTCCTCATGAGCTCGAGTGTCCAAGCAGAGAGTTTTGGTGCGTTGTCTCTTTTCTGTGGCGGAAAACACTAGCGGGATGTGTTTTGCAGTATTTTGACCAGCGTGTCGGTTTTCTCGTCAATACTGCTTACGGTTTCCAACGCGGTAAATTGATTTTGAAGTTTCATTTGGAACTTTTCGGCACCTTGAGCAGCTTGGAGCATGGTAGGTCGGAGAGTAGACCTCATCATTCGCGATCTTTCAGCTTTAAAGTCGATATCTAGAGTGCCTCCAACCAAGCGGTGATCACTTCCGGTATTTAACCTGTTGATCACTGAGACATCTCTAAATATGTGCCTTTTATTCGAAATGATAAAATCTATCTCGTCCCTTGTCACGTTATCGGGGCTTCGCCAGGTCCACCTCCTCTGGGGCTTCTTTTGAAAGAAAGAATTCATCAAAAAGAGCCACTGCGCTTCGAGAAAGTTTACCAGCATTTGCCCCCTGTGATTTCTGCAGCCCAAGCCGTAAGGTCCAACTTTCGATTCACCGCTATTATGTACTCCCACTTTAGCATTAAAGTCTCCCATAACAACATTGTAGTGGGCCTTCGAGGTGTTGTTGAGGGCTTTTGCGATGTCCTCGTACATCGCTTCGACCACATCATCAGAGTATGCCGAAGTTGGCGCATATACCTGTACGACCTTCAGAGAGTACCTGTCGGAGAGTTTTAGGACAAGGTACGCTACCCGGTTCGACATACTAGTGATTTCCACAATGCTGCTAATGAGATCCTTTTTGACCAGAAAACCGACACCACCCTGGGAGAGGTTATCACCTTCGCGGAAGTAGAGTAAGTTACCGGACTCTAACCCCAGTATATGCCAGTTTATATGACTTAGCTCTACTTCTAATTCGGCGAGGTGATGGTCCAGCCTTAACGAGCGTTCATTGTACGTTGCCATGTTTAGTCGCCTTTTATGGTAGCCTGCCATGAACCGGTGATTCTTTGCACCCCCTGCCCTGCCGATACCGCGACCGCTACCTTGGTCGGGCCTAGCGGGCTTGCCGGTAACTGGGGGCCTTTTTTTTGCGCATCTACCATTGAGAGGTTTTGCCCATACTCGCCACGCTGGGCAGGCGTGTTGGCGAGCGCAGTAGGGGGTAAGATGCTTATGGGAGGGACGCTGCTGCCCATCCCCCCTTTCCCCTTCCCTCAGTCGCCTCTTACGACACCCACGGGATGAAATTGGGGGAGTACTATTCTAAGCCGGTACTCCACGGCTATATACTTTACTTTATACTTTTTGATGATATGAATTTTTTTTTAAAATATAATTCATGATTTCAAGTATACAGCCATAAAAATATAATAAATGAGTATTAACTACTTAAAAAAATATGTTAAAATACTTGAATCGCATAAAATATAATAAGGGCAGGAGAAAATGTTGATGCTGATTTTGATTTAAATCTGTATATATAGCGATTCTGTCAGATATATCAGTTTACCCAAATCTCTGTGACAAGGGTCTTTGAATAGGAGATTAAATCATTGGACCAACTAATATTATATGCATAATGTCAAAAACTATTCCGCCTCGAATCTTTAATATATGTAACATATGTACATACTTTACACAAATCCAATATACGAGGCGAAGTATTTGTTTTTATCTTTTATTGATTTATTCGATAACCAAACTAACTTTTTTCATGCTAATTTAAACTAAAACATTGAAATAAAAAATATACAATCGAGTAAGCTCTTACGAGTACCATTGAATCGTTATTTTAAAAGATGATTTAAAGATAAATCTACCACTTCCAGCGAACTGAAGTTACATAATCGGATTCGGTTATCACAGAATATTTGGTTTATTTAAGGATAGTAAATAATAGAGTCACTTAAATTCTCTCCTAAAACTCTTCACTTTCCGAAGCGTTTCTTGAGCAGACTCTCTCCAGCGTCTTATTTGCTCTGGAGGCGGATGATCCATTGTCGTTTTAGAAACCCAATGTTCGTTTGCCTATCTTATCTAATATTATAATAAAAGTGAAAGAGTTATTTCTTTGTTTCAACCGATAGTCATGAAAGCTTGCATACACGTTGTCAAAGGTATAGAAAAGTGGTAGCACGTGGACTAAGTTAGCGGAAATAAGTTTTAAATAGTTTTGCTGTCTTTCATTATAAAAGTGACGGGTAATATGGAGAAGATTGGAGCTATAACTGTTTTAGTGAGTTGATGAAACATGTGCAGAATTTGACTACCTCGTTGGTGTAGTTGTTAAATATAAGGCCATATATCCAGTGGTCCTGGGTTCGGACCTCGGTCGGACTGATAAAAGTTATTGGAATTTTCTTTCGAAAAGGCCCAGTCTGGAAGTTGAAAGTGCACTCGCGTGCCTTAAATTCACGCAAAGCCTAAACTTTTTTCGGTCGTTTCGGATTCGATGTCCCATCGGATTATGAGAGTGGGCAAATAGAGAGTGTACCTGTGTTTGTGACATTACATTTGTGAACAATAATATGTTCTGCGCAGTTGGCTAGTCTCCTTTTATTTATTCATTTTATTAAGAATTATTATGACGAAAGATACTTAAGGATTCTTTATCAATGATTTGATATCTTAGCAATTATGGTTATAATGAAACAAGCATCCAAGATCAATTGATCAAAACTCTTAAAAAACAAAAATTATTCGTATAGTTTGTAAAATTATATTTTTTAAGTAAATAAAAATAAAAAATCGTCGCTATTATTTAATAGAAGCGTTTTAATAACAGCAAAGTTTTAAAATAACTCACGGTCAAAAAGGTCAGTTTTATAATTCAGTGCTTCATTTGAAGTATTTTCAACTTCTTTATCTAGTTTGTTGCTCCCTTGTTATATAATAAAAGTTTTTTTATATACTTTAATTTATTTTAGACGAACAAAATATCGTGACTTCGCAGATTTGGTATAAATCATATAACATATTATGACTTTTACTATGTTATACGACCTTATTTTATTCGAATTATTAAAGCGCGATCTAAGTTTTCAGTAGAAATAAGACATGCGTGGCTGCGCACGCATTTTTAGGATCAAAAGCGGTTCGACTTTGATCGAGTGGTTCTTAGTTTAGGCTAGCGATTCCAAAACGCATATTGCGTGATTATTCTTAGAGCTTACCTTCAGACATGCCGTACTGTATATATTGTATATATACATTATACATTTATATAAAAATTTTAGGAACCTGTAGTCGTCTGTCGTCCGGATGGATTTCGTTGTGTGACTAAACCCTTTACTAATTTAAATTATATTTGAACATATTTTGTAACTTTTTTAGAAGCCTACATACTTACATAGTTATTTGGATATTTTTAACTTAAATTTTTTTTTTAAGAACTTTTACAAAATCTTCGTCATCTATTTTCATCCTTTAGTTTTCTCACTAATTATTACAACTAATTCTCACTAGTACAACTAATATGATAATGAAAATGTTTTCCATATAACTATATAATCAAGAATCTCTTTAAAATATGATTTACTTTAACATTAATTTATGATTTACAGTGCCCGTTCTCCAATCCGGTCGTCAAGCGTGGAATACAGAAGGCCAGAGAGGAGTGTACAGTGGGGTGCGGGTGGCGTTCGCATCCATACCCCCATGCTTGAACCCTTGGCAGACAATTCAAATAGAAGGCAGTTTGGGATGGGCGTTGTTGGCAGATTTTTCCGGTACGTCTGTTAATTTATTAAACTTTCATTGTGTAGCTTTATCACTACTTTATGAAATTGCTTCGATTACATTTTGCGGATAAACTTGATTTACATGAATTTGTGAATACAGAACTTTGTTATATGTATGTATGTATGGTTAATATATGACTACTATAGTAAATAATATATAAATACTTATCTTATTTATGAGCATTGTTTGGCAGATGAGTAGTTAAACGCTTCTTCTTTCGAACATCAATATGTGACCGAATGAGCGAAATCAGTGCTTAACTGTTATGATTACGAACATCGAATGATTTGAACAGCCGCTAAGCAACGTTTATAAGCGATTCCAAAAAATGTATTCATAATTTTAATGTTAATTCATTTAACATTACTTTAATATAATAAGTATTGTGTCCATATTCATTAGTTACTTATCTGTTTTGTTAAACACAGACTTATATTTTTGACATTTGAAATAAGAAGACAACAGCATAATTAGCTAAACATCCCCTTAAAAAAATTAATTGGTCTTTACCAATATGTCTAAGGCTTTCCGTAGATGTAATAAATTGCTTCAAAAATATACAATACTTATTATTTTATATATATTTTATTACAAAATAACTGAAAATACAGCACTACTATTGATTTTTAGAACTGCATTGTTAATGGAAATATGTAGGACATTACAGATTCTACTTTGTTGTAAGCGACTAAGTGACTATGATTATATGATTCAAATGCAGCTCAGTGCACTCCATGTTTCTGAGTGCTACCGTAATCAGTTTTAATATTAAATTGTTGTAGCACATTGTAAAAGCTTGGATAGAGCAGTGGAGGGTATACGTAAACATTAACAGAAGTTGACAGGTTCTAATGCAAGGACAAAGGCATTCAGTTTTAATTTTATAATTTTTAAATTGATTAAATATATCGCTTAGCGGTAAAGGAAAACATTAGTTAATGAAATTCAGTCACATGTGATCAATCTACTGTGGAGTAGCGTGGTGGAATAAGTTCCTAAACTTTCTTAGTATAAGAGATTACTTATCATATCTATGTACAGTTTATATAACGATGCTATTATTTAAAAAAAATATTAAACACTTACACATAGTTCCTGTTCGTACTGAAGTATTTGATCACTATATGTAATATTGGAATTAAAAAAAATATATATGGATATTTATATTATTCCAATATATTTTTGCTTCATCCATCATATTCAATCAACTAGAGGTTTTTGTTTAATCTGTCTATTTATCTGACGCGATACTATTATTTCAATGTAGTTTTGTTCGTTATGCTTTTTCCTCTTATTGACTCATTTTTTATTTTTATGTCGAAATAATGAATATCATAGACAATTGATTTATTTATTTATTCTTAGTATCTTCAGAAATCTTTATTATACCTTTATTTATATTATTCGAATAGGTTCTCGCGACGCTGCTGAATCGACAACACTGTTGAATTAAGATAAAATTAAATTAAAAGCTACCATTGATTAAAGAGTCGACAGTATTGTTAGTGGAAGTAGAAAGTACAATAGCACTCACGAATGTATTAATGTAGGTTCGGCATCAATTTCAAACATTCTTATAATTTTTTTTAGTGCATTTTCTGTGATTTTCGAGGTTGGTTTAACTTTTTTTTTAGTATAAGCATACAAGCTAATCTAGTTGGGGTGTGAAAATACTGTTTTACATTTAATTTAATCAATAATGTAATATTATTATAATGCAAGATTATTATCACCATTTAAGTTAGCCTAGTTAGTTAGTTTAGATAAAGTTTTGTAACTAATGTATGCTACTTTTAGTAGAAAGTTTTAATTCGACTAAAAACCGCCATTCTGTGAAAGTACTCGACGTAGAGTAAGCATATGAAATGTCTAAAGTGACATAAACTGATATGCGACAATAATTATTATGTTTAAAGAATATTTAAGAATAGAAAATAAAATAGCATAGCACCTTACGTTGGTTATCAACATAATATAACGATCGGGTCAAGCATCGAGATAAAATAGAACCAATGCGGTTCTAGTCATTTCACCTCAACTACTTAGTCGGTATTATGCTTAGGTTTTCGATTAAAACAGCTGATTCTGTATTCTGTTTTTTACGGTATCTGATTTTTATATTTTATCCTTTCTTTCATATACATTTGCTCATTTAGTGTTGTTGAAAACTCACTGTAAATAAAAACTAGAGTTCATTGTTCATCTGAAAACTACCTTTTATAAAAATAAAAAAGAACGCTGTCTGCGGTTGGGGGCGAATCATTTTCAGGATTACTCGTTGGATGGAGACTCGTTGAGCTATCGATCCACGTCATAATTATTAAAGAGCTCCGCAAAGAGCTTAGCCGTCTATGAAGCTCACCTGATGTTTGCATAACATTTATTTTTTCATATTTTGTATGAAACGTATTTAGTTTGATGCTATACTAATCAAAATGGAAATAAATTTTATGCATTGCATTCAATACGTTTTGATTATACATTGAAATTATATCGAGGTTATTTATTACAGCATCGATTTTATTTATTATGAGAGCTTGTAGTTGTGACTTTAATGATTTAGATGATAAATGTAACGATTTACAGCTTTAGTTAAAAACGTTACTGTATAGTTAAAACCTGATTTATCTCTCTCTAACATTATTGATTTGACATTCGAAAGAAGAAGACACAGTATTTTAACTAATCACTTGCTGAACAACATTTATAATGTAAGACCGTTGATTCTTACTCATTATCTGGGTAGGTTGTTTTACTTGGACAAATTTAAGTACTTTAACTGTATTATATCCTTTTAACGTATATCGGCCGGCCATACTCTAGGGAGACTTGCCAATTACGCAGGTACAATAGTTCACTAGTGTGTGCGCAAACACAATTGCATTATCATTTCGCTTAAATAGAAGATCTTAGTAATTTTTTAACGAGCCGGGTTTTGAACCCAAGAATTTACAGTTTTAGAAATTAGTCACTAACTCGACGAGGCTGTCTCAATATATAATTTATTGATTTATATTTAGAAATAACGTTATATCATCGGTAACAGCCTTATAAAATTCATCTAACGACGTGATTCGTATTTCATAGAGGGACAATAAGAAATGATATTTTACTTTTCCCAATAAAACATATATGTTTATTCCGAATAGAAAGAACGTCGTATGTTATTTAATGTTAATATGGTTAAAGTATTCACTCACAAATTTCACAAATTTTACTTTAATAATATATTAAGCAAAATACGTTCTTAATACGAATTAAACATTTGAACAACACTTTTTTTATGAACAAATGAAACATCTAACGGTAAGTGGTCACCATTGTTCGTAGACATTACATCGCAATAAGAAATATCCACTTCTTTAACTGTCGATCTAAGAAGGCGTGTCCCTGGTCAGGCACAAGTAATTACATTGACTCACCCAACTCATAGTATTACGAATTACTATTTGGTGATCAATAATAAGAGTAAACAGTGTGTAGTAAAATATAATATAAATGTATTAAGGTAAATCTTATAAACGAAATTACGCTGGATATGTTCATATTGCAATACTAAGTGCTTTAAGGATTTCACAAAACGAAAATCTACTTTTAATTTAATAACTTGCTTCATTTTCTTTAACCGCATAGAAGTTATTACGTATTCTTTGAACACGAACAAGTTTCTGTTGTTTGTTAGTTTTATAAATAATGAAAAGTTTGGGACTCTAACAGCGTGAAGCTTATTAGCTTTGTTGTGGATAGTAGCTGAGAAACGAGATACGAAATATCCTTTTCGACTTTTGATATTTCAAAGCGTAATAAAATGGTTGCATTTTTAAACCCTTCAAGTCGATTCAAATGAATTTTTTACACATGAATACTATAAAGAATACTTCCATATTAATACTATATTATCAAATATTATATTATACTTTTTAGCCAGCGTGTTTTTTTATAAATTTTTAATGTTTTTTTTATATATTTTGTATGTAAATGACTGTACATAGTTTAAAAACAAATGACTAAAATATAATTTTAATCCGACTTCAATTAAAATTTTAGTTTCTATATTATCATCAATTTTTAATTTTTAAATAAAGATTGCGTTGCTACCAGGTAATCAAAAAAAATTAAGCACGCGCAACACATCTGTGGAGATACAACTACATATTAAAAAAATCCTTGTAGCAAAAAGTTTTAATTCCAAAACACACAAATACTATAGAATCACGTTTATTATGTCAGATAGATATTTTTTGGCTCAAGACACAAAATAGTGACAAGCCTGTATATAAGAAATTAAAAAACTGTTTAAAAATATGCGTTACGAAGCTTCCAAATTCGTAGCAGGTAACCGCAATTGCGCAATGGAACAACGACGTAATACCAGCAGTATAATATCATTGATTCGTGAATCTAAACCAGATGTAAAAATATAATTAAATGTTCATATCGATAACAAAACATATTCAATGTGATTTGTTAAAGGGAAATTGTATAATTAACTTACATAGAAACGAGTGGTTGGTTCCTGTCATAATTCACCTGTGGCCTCAATATATTTCCCTGCTTACCAGAAACTCCCATTTTAACTTTATGTAATGGATTTTTAAATTAATACCTCGTGGACATGGCATTGGGTGTTATTTATGAGATGGTATTTCGCGATTTTCTCTCTTTCGATCTGAGCGGTATTACTTATATAAAATTCTCCTATTTAATTGTAGCTACTTTAAAATACAATCCTCCTCTTACGACCCGGGTTCCTTCAAACGAGGCGTGAAGAGGCATCTTGCGGGCCGGCAAGGCGAGGGCGGCTAGTGCAGAACCTTCTTCCCGACTGTACTGGCCGTCCTCGCGTTTGGACTCTACTACCACTTAACATCAGGTGGAGTAGAGTCATTTGCCCTCCCGGCAAATATAAAAAAAAAAAAAAATGGAATGCTTATTTTATTTATGATACCTAGGGATTATGTTTTCAGTGTTTACTATTATAAAAAGTTTTAGCTACAATATTTAAACATATTATTGTGTCTTATAATTATATATTGCATTAACTGCTGTGTTTCACGTACGTTGAATATGTTACTGCAGTGAGATGTTACATGGCATCTTTTTTTTTTCAAGTTGTATTGCTGGATTTTTTATTAAGCGCGTTTAAGCCATCAAACCAATTTCTAAGCTTTTTATATATGTATAGATTAGGTACGAAATAAATATATTTGTTTTTGGTAATTCGTAAATTATACACAAAGAAACTTAATGGTGCTGTCCCGGGTCTGAACCGGCAATATCTGCGACCTTTTGATGATACCCAATTTTTCACTTTAGCTCCTAGTCTTTGATAGTGTTTAATGTATTAAACGCTACGTTGCTATCGTATATGTAAAGTTAAATATATAAAAAATGTCCCGTTACTGTATAATTGTATTATTATTATTTTTGCAATATTTTGACATGAGACAATCAACAATCTAATAATTTGAATCAATCTTATTCACAGTCGATCCCTTCGCAAATCTGTGACGCATCAGGAAGAGATTGTTCAGCAATTAGACGAAATAACGGACTACAGACCATATTTTACGTGGTGGGTTAGTACGGTACAGACGCTGGTGTTGCTTCTTTCACTTCTATGCTACGGATTCGGTCCAGTCGGCTTCGGAAGACACACACATTCGGGACAAGTCCTAGTGAAGAGCCTCAGCTTACAACAGGTAAAGTTTTTGGACGTCATTTTATAAATAACGAATAACACTATTTATTGATATAACATTTGCTGACACAACAGTAAGTGACAAGTTAAAGTTTTTATTTTGTTATACAGTATTTAAAAAAGAAATCAAAGTCAAAATTTTGTTTTATTACACTGAAAATATGAGAACTAAAAGTTTTTTAATCATTAATTTATTCATCTAGAAACTGAAATATACTATTGCGCATTGCATCCTCATAAATACTGACAATTATTTAGCTTTGATTATTTGTTCAAAAGTTTTTGTGGATATAATTTAAGTTTAAGGTCTTCTTTTCTCGAATTTAATAAAAAAATAACATTACAATTTTGGTATTAAAAATGCTTATTATATAAGAGATATATAAGGCTCAAGGTTCTAAGAGAACTTTAGGAAAGGAATAGACATCTCTAGGGAGAAATGAAACCGCTATTTAGAAGTTATTTCTTCGTATAGTTTTAAATAGCTCACGTTAACAACGCAAAGCTTTTAGACAAAACACATTACCTTAGGTTTAATGCAAACAGAATAAGTAGGGCAACTCAACTCGTTCTATTCGTTAAACATATTTCCAGACGGTCTGTCGAGATTAGAGTCATATATGCTATGTATAAAATATATTAAATAATTAACATAATGAAATTACGAATTTAATTACGTATTTTAATTTAAAAAAACAACTTTGAAAAAAAACTTTTTCTAAAAAATCTATCATCATTAATCATCTAAATAGAATTCCAGTGATTTGAATTTGAGCTCCAACTTGAAGATTGTAATATATAGCTTTATATATTATTTACCTAATCCATAATGTCGTCAATAGTTAAAAGCATTGTTAGCAACAGATTTTTGGAAAGTATACAAAATATGCTATACATAAAATGATTAATTTACTGAATTTGTCAACTAATGGATATGCACAATACAAGTGTAATGCGAAGAAGCATTTAATAAAGATTTAACTATCGATTTAAAAAAAATAATAATCGTCTTTACGATTTTCGCTTTCTTAATTACCATCAACTTTATATATGTAATAATTATATGAAAAATTGCAGTAATTATATACATTATATAAAAATAACATTGTATACTTATATACATTGTTATTTCTTTGTTGAGTATTATAGATATAAGAAGCGTGTCTTCGAAACTTAAATAAAATTAACAAGTATATCTATTTTATTACATCATAGTGACATTTAGTGTATTAATCGTATTTATAAAGCATTAAACATACAGTTTTATACGAGTTCAATAATTGCCTTATAAAGTATTTTAAAATCAAGGAATTCAATAAGTTTGATTTAATACAATATTTTTAGATCCGTAATAATTTTTTTTTATTTTGGTATATAACTAAATAATATTTTGGTGCTTTGGTGCTTTGGTACTTTTCTATTTTGGTGTTATTAATTGAATTATATTGCTTACACTGATCTTTCCTCACTTTTTAAATTTCTCAAAAAAGTTTATTATGAAAGTATTATCATTCAGAATTTTAGAAGTCAGTTTACGTTTCGAAACTTCAATGTACTTCTCATTTATCAGAGAAGAACTAACTAATAATAAAAGTTAGACACCTACAAATACTGTGTGATTCGTATTTTAGTTATTTATATAGTTTTATGTCCTACAAAATATAACTTTAGGTAACTATTGATATTGAAACTATTTTCATACTACAAAAAAAAGAATTTGTTTGGCTTTTTATTTAACCTTGGAGCGAAACTTCTTTTGTGATATATTTAGCGAAGCCGTTTTTACGGTTTCGTCACTTTGTATTTACATAATATTATGTATTAAAATTAAGCCTAGGAAGCCTAGGAAGCCGAGATGGCCCAGTGGTAAGAACGCGTGAATCTTAACCGATGATCGTGGGTTCAAACCCGGGCAAGCACCGCTGAAGTTTTTCATGTGCTTAATTTGTGATTATAATTCATCTCGTGCTTTTCGGTGAAGGAAAACATCGTGAGGAAACCTGCATGTGTCTAATTTCACTGAAATTCTGCCACATGTGTATTCCACCAATCCGCATTGGAGCAGCGTGGTGGAATAAGCTCCAAAGCCTTCTCCTCGAAAAGGGAGAAGAGGCCTTAGCCCAGCAGTGGGACATTTACAGGCTGTTACCGTGATGTATTAAAATAATATTTTGGTATTATGATTATTTACATAACATTCATCCTATATATCTACATAACACCCTTCCTGGGGTATGGTAAACGATTATATCACATGACGCAAAATACATTTTTTACATTTGCAAATTAATAAGTTAATATCCAACCTATTTAGTTTCATTTTTTTTAAATAAACAAAACACATGTTTTGAAAAAAGATTATAAAAAGCCAGTATTAATTGCCTCTAAGCAGGATCTACATCATTTAATTATAAATATTGAATGCACGTAACGATAGTTCACAACAAACTCATTATTTTCAGTAGAAATGTGTGTATATTCTGAACCAATTATGGCTTTACATTAAATTAATTTTGTGAAATGACAGTTCAGAAGTGCTTATCCAAATCTTCTTGAATAAAGATTTTGGTGTGATTTGAAACGATAAGCTTATTATATAAAGCTGTAATAAAAGTGTAGGTAACAAATGTCAGTGTAGTTGCATGTAAAAATTAGTAGTCGAATAAAAACTATTCGTGTCGTATAATAATGAGCAATTAACAAATACAAAGCTTTCACTGCGGTAGGTGGAAGGTCGTCACGACAAAGTAAGAGTATTAACGAGTGAGTGGGATCTAGGTCACATAGGCTTTGTATGCAACCCTTTGTCTAGGTTTTTTTCAGCTAACCTAGAGATACCATCTTTAAACATGAATGACCGCACTTTATTAATTTAATTTGCTTTAAAGTAACAAAAACTTTATCGGTACCAGACATTGCTTAAATAGTGGTAATTAATTAATGACAAGGGACTGAGTATGAATATTTAGTAATGTTTCTAATGATTAACTTTTATAAAATTTATCAATCGGTTTTATTCTGCTTAAATTTATAAATCATTATTACTTATATATTTTTAATTTGCTTAATCTTTCGTCATTAGGTCGAATGGGAAGAACCAGCTTCATTTTGGCTTGGACCTCGAGCAGCAGATCTTATACATTTAGGAGCAAAATTCGCACCGTGCATGAGAAGGGATGCCAGGATAGCGCGTGCAATAGCTGCTTCAGCTAGACGGGAGCGGGATACGGCATGTTGCATACGAAATGACGACTCAGGTTGTGTGCAATCTTCCAAGGCCGATTGTTCGGTGAGTCACATTGAATGCTTACTTTTAATACGTCCTTCAACGAGCTAAAAATGTTTTTTTAAACAAACATGGCGTAAGGCGGCCTAGATTTTTGTTTGAACTGTTAATTGTTATTACTTGAAATTTAAATAATTTACTTATTTAATGTTTAATTACTCGCACGCACTCAGATTAGAGGATTAGTGTCCAAGGTAAGTCTTAAATTTTCTTTTTATTTTAACCTAATTTCTTAATTATTTCAATAATGTTCTTAATTTATGTTGCTTGTTATAATTTTTAAATTTACATTTTATATTTCGGTGATATTTTTCAGAATACAATATCTACGTGGAAAAAGTGGTCTTCAGGAGAATCAGGGCCAGGTGGTCGAATATCCGGTTCAGTTTGTGGATTAGATCCTAAGTAAGTTGATTGGACATAAATAATCATAAACGAACTTGTTTGAAATAGAGTGTGTTTATGTCTATAGAATGTATTAAAATCATTGAAAGATGTCAAATAAAATTAATTTCAATACACTTATACATTATGTATTGGTTGTTTTCAGGTTTTGTGAAGCACCGCGATCAATAGCTCCCCACGAGTGGCCAGATGATATAACGAAATGGCCAATTTGCCGCAAGTCTGTTTTGGATGGCTCAGCTGCTGCAGGTCGTGCTGGTCACGCGGCAGAGCATATGGCATGCGAAGTCATCGGCCACCCTTGCTGTATAGGTGTACACGGCCAGTGCGTCATCACTACGAGAGAGCACTGCGATTTTGTTAAGGGTTATTTTCACGAAGAAGCTTCGTTGTGTTCACAAGTAAGCTTATTAAACTAACGATGATTTATTTGAAAATATTTTGTTTCTTTGTCTTTAACAAGATTAGCAGTAAAATCTTATTATTTATAATATTTAGTTCAAAAATTTTGGTATTGTTAACATCAACTACAACTTATTAATGTGCCCGATATTACGCAGACTTAAAGAAAGAAACAAAGGGACTCATGTCAAGAAGAAAGCTTTTTTTGATTTATTAAGAATGTGTTAAAAATATAACAATGTGAAATAAAATGGAAGAGATCTGATAATTTCTGTTCTTCAATCCCATCCATTGATTTATAATTGTCATTTTCAGGTGTCTTGTTTAGATGACGTCTGCGGTATGTTACCATTTATGCGGAGACGTCGTCCTGACCAGTTGTACCGTGCATGGACGTCATTGTTTGTACATGCTGGTTTGTTACATTTAGCAGCCACGCTTGCACTTCAATGGCTCTTCATGAGAGACTTGGAGAAGATGGCAGGTCCAGTGAGAATAGCAGTAATCTATCTGGGGAGTGGCGTTGCTGGTAATATGGCGTCAGCTATCTTTGAGCCGTATAGAGCTGAGGTAAGTATACTTATCATACTTATATAAGAAATAAACATAAAATTTAAAGTCATGTCTAATAATAATAGGTGGTTCGCGGCAAGTTGGTATGTGACTATGTTTTTATAATGTAAAAAAATATGTCTCGGAAAAAATCTTGTTTGTATTAATGCTTAAAAAGCTTCCGTTTCTAAATAAATTGTCGAAATATATATATTTAAGGTAATATGAATTATGGAAATTTAAGTTTAAAAAAAAACCATCAATTAAACAATATTTGTGATGTTAAATTAGCATATTTATCTCAAATTACAGGTGGGTCCAGCAGGCTCGCATTTTGGTCTACTTGCGTGCTTGATAGTGGAAGTCATTGGCGCATGGCCACTTCTAAAACATCCTCGACGTGCTCTCTTGAAGCTTGTGGGGATCGCGTTAGCTCTCTTTCTTCTAGGCCTTTTGCCTTGGATTGACAATTTTGCCCACGTGTTCGGTTTTGTATTTGGTTTTCTGCTCTCGTACGCACTGCTGCCTTTTATAACGTTCGGGCCTTACGAGAGACGGAGGAAGATAGTGCTGGTGTGGGTGTGTCTAGTGTCGGCGGCAGCGATGCTGTGTGCGCTAATAGCGTTGTTTTACGCCGCACCGGCATACGAGTGCGCGGCTTGTGCGTATTTCACATGTTTGCCGTTTGCGCCGGACATGTGTGCATCGCAGGATGTGCGGGTGCGGCAGCTGGATGGCGTATGACGGCGCGCGGCCCGGGCGCCCCCGCCGCCGCCGCCCCCCCATCCCGCGCTTAACGCGCGCCCCGCGTCTCTCCAGGCCTGCCGTCGCGTCGCACAAGCATAAGTCACTGACGCGATCAGTTTTGTCCAACATTGATAATAGTAACGCGTAAGCGTTTTGCGCTTTTGTTTTTCCTGATAAGGAAAAAAAGTTGCCATACGTCCTATAACGAAAAAACAGTTAAAGCTGATTTAAGCAAAAATAAAGTGCATAATTATAATCTCATGAAATTATCGTCGAGTTATATTTTATTTTTCATTGTGTGTACAAAAACACTAATATTATTTTAAATTTTATTTTATTGAGGATGTTAATGAAGCGCTATTTGGTATTTTATGATTTGTAAACGTGTAACGATTGTAAATGATATCATGTTTTAATGAATTATTTCCATTATCAATATCATAATTTTGTTATAATGTCATTGTCATACTTGTAATATATAAATATTTTTAAATTGATTAAAATAATCTAAAATGTTAATAATGTAATGTATGTATGTATGTTCTATCACTAAGTTTTGTCTGTACAAAGGCACAAAACATTTTTTTTGTGGTCAAAACTGATCGTATGTAGTGATAACGTGCTTTCACTGCCATTGCCATCCTGTGACGTCACAGTATTATAAAGCTCAGTATGCGATGCTCAACACACGTTCGACTGCAATAAATTGAATGTAAAAAACGTTACGAATGATTTATATTTTCACAAATGTCGTACGTAGCACAATCATTATACGATAAACATTTTTTTTTTAATCAATTGACTATCCGTAATCGTTTTATTGTATTGCGTTATATTGTGAAGCTATAAATATTATAAACTTCACGTACGGTGGATACAGTTTAACTAGAAGCACTTTTAATTGTTTTTTTCCATATTACTTGTTCTAGTGTTGCCAGTGCTTCTAGATGAACAAGGCTTACCAACCCTTAAATGTGATAAATTACCCATGGGTTAGTACTCTATGGTACTTTGATGAGTATATTATTAATTTACTTGTATATAATCTGTAAAATATACATCAATACGAATCCTATTTAAGCTGTATATTAAGAATAAAATTACTTTTTGTCTGGCTTGCCTTTTACAGGAATAAAATTTAACGTCAAATTTTAAACTTTTTTACGGCAAATTTAATTCATTGTTTTTTTTTAAATAAGTTATGACATAAATTTTTTTTTGTAAGAAATACAATTGGAAATTAAAATTTTGCACGTATTTAATGAATTCCAAAAATATTTTTATTAAAACTACAACGTTTGCCTAATGAAATAAGGAGTTGTTTTTTTCGCTTATGCATGTTTTATTTTGACGAATGACCCAATCCAACTCTGGGTGTATCTGATATTAAGTATTATTCCTGTAATTAGGCATATCATATAAAATTTAGTATATTACTAAATAATGTAAATATAGTAAGCGAATATTTGTTACATGTATTTGCTATTATTTCCAGTGATTGAAATTCCATTCTAATCATTAAGTATCACATATGAATTTTAGTTACGTCAATTTATATAGTTATTATATAAAGTCTGCGTAGGATTAAACGTTAATTTTTAAAGTATGCTAGTACATATTTATAACTATTATCTGTTTGAAGACATTTTGTACAGATGTAAACAAATAACTGTCAAAGTAGACGTATTTTTAAAATTTGGTCGATTTTCTTTTTCTGATGAAATTTTCATAATGTAGTTTTTTTTTTTTAAATACATGCTGTACAAATGTATTTGAAACGGAACATACATATATATCTTTAGGATCGATTTTATTTACTACGAACAGGCTAAGAGAGATTTATGAAAGTGTCAAGCGTTAGTAAATGTATAGTCGAGACGATTTGTAACGAATTTATAAATAAACTAGTCAGGCACTTTTATTTATTACTAGATTTAGTATCTGCATATGTTATCCCGAAATAATTTCACGAATATGCACAAATTTGTAATAAATGAATTTTTTTATTGTAATTTATGATGTTGTTGATATTTTCAGTTCTGTAAATATGAAAAACAAGCGTAACAAGGGAACTGTAGATAATATTTTCGAAATTTATAAGTTTGTTTAATACTTTATTTGTATAACTTTTGAAAAACAATACTCGGTAATATTTTGTATAGTTTTGTGCGTATTTTTATGTATAATCATCGCGCAAATTGATATAAAACAAGTAGCTGGCTAGATTTCGTTTAATCATTTGTGAAAAAAACAAATTTGTACAATATATTATATTTGTACGATACATATTCATTAGAAATCCAAGTTTGAGTTACTAAGCCTATTATTTAAAATATTTTTCTGTCTATGTTTGTAATAATAACAAAAAATCTTATTTTCTCAATACAAATTTAAATTTTAATACTAAGTGCAACCAGAACTACTAAAAATAGAAGGATCACTGACAAAAAATATTGTTATTAAATTAGTAGCAATATTTCGTTAAACTGTATTAGCGATAGATTTTTCGATTTATTACTAGCAACATTAATATCATGCTATGATATGTTTGTTATAATTTAATTTAATGAAAAGCGATATATTACACTTTAGCTAAACGTATTTATGAAAATTTTAATTCTCTCAAAAAGAAAAAAAATTTAAAAATGACTTCGAATCAACTGTTTGATTTGATATTTAATTAACAATTTTGTTAGACAATTTTTAATTTCAAATGTGTATCATTTGAATATATGTAATGATAAGCCACAATTCTAATTCCAAACTTAGTAGTACTAACCTAATTATCATTGTACGATGCCTTTATATGAAAATTTAATAAAATACTTGAATTATTGTTAAAATTAATCACAAGTACCTAATCAGAAAGTTGCGGTTTCACTGATATTGTAAATGTGCGTATTTTTATACTAAAAAATAAATGTGACGTGTTTGAGTGTGTGTGTTTATCAAATGCGATTCGTTCAATGTTATTTAATTTCCATATAGTTTCAGCGATGTTATCTCAAAGTGCCCTTGCGGCCGGCGGCCCGGCGGACTGTTTTCAGAATTTAACTTTAAGAAAAACCTTACATATTGTACATTGTGAACATACAAGTAATTAATATTCTAATATATAAGGAAATGGTAAAGTAATCTTATTGTAAACTAGCATTAATCGAACAAAAAACCTTATTATCATAATATTGTTGTGTTTCATTTCATATTTTATCTGTTAGAGCCGTTGGGGTTTTGTATGCACGGATGTATTTACGTGGTGATAGGGCCTTTAGCAATTGACTTAGTTCCACTTACTAATCAAATATTGTATCCCAAATAGCGGGCCTTAGTAGTGTGATTTCTGGTTTGGTGAGTGAACTAGTGTAACAGGCACAAGGGACATAAACATCTTAGTTCTCATGGTTCATGACGCATTAGCGGTCTAAAAGATGATTAATATTTATTACAATGCCAATGGGCGATGGTGAATGATGGTGAACCTATTTGCCAACTTGCCTATTTTAACTAAAAAAATAATATACATATATATCACTAAAAATCATATTTTCAGAAAGAAAGTTATATTTTCAGAGCAAATATGGGCTATGTATTTTGATTATTGTATAAATTTTTGGTACTTATGCACTCGGAGAGAAAATTATTAAGCTTTCGAAATGCTTATGCACATTTTAAAGTATCTTCACAATAAACAATTTTAATATATATCCTATATGATAAACTTTAAAAAAATGTTTTAATGGTATAAAAATGGGAAAAATTCGTATGATTTTGATAAGAATGTATATACGTCAGATAGAATCAATCTGTAGCGGCGATTAGGTCTCTTAGCTCGAAAGAGATTACAATATTGATGTTGTTGATGTCTTTACTTTATTAAAAATAAAGTCATATACTAGAATTCCAGTTTCCAAGTTAGTCAGGACGTATCGAGGTTACTACATAAATAGGAGTAGATGGGTGAATTTTAACTAAAGGCCGATGATTACGTTTAAATTATTATTTAGGGATCGCTTTATTTGTGTTTATAATCAATGTCATGCTCGTTAGTAAAGCAAACATTGTAAGTAAACTTGTGTTATATTGTGGCTTAAATTCTGTCTCATGTGTGTCAAGTAGAATTACACGAAGCTCCAATCCAACAAAACCTGCTGATAGATGCGAGGGTTTAAGGCCTGTTGTCGTTTCTTTAGAGCTGTGATGCGGTTAAATCTGAGCAAGCATATTTGAATTTTCATGTGCTTCATTAACGTTTATAATATATATCGCTGTAAAGGAAAATATTAAGAGAATTCCTTCATAATATGTCGGATAAAAAAATTGCATGATGATAAAGTAACGTGGTGGATGGAATACGTTTTAAGCCTTCACTAGTAAAAAAATATAAACTCATATCACATAGGTCTTTGATCTAATATTCGCTTTAAATTTTAACCAACAGATGTATGTATTGTCATGTAACAGATACTACTCACTCATCTATTTGTCGTCCATTGTGCTGCAAAACAGCAATATTTTTTATTGCTTCGTTTCTGATTGAAGGGTAGAGCCAATGATGATGGGTACAGGCACTAGGAATATAACATCTTTTTTTCATTTATTTTCTTTACTTATGGATGGTGTCGCAATGGCGGTGAATGGAATGATAAATATTTTTTATACTGGCAATTTCTATCGGCTGGCGAGATGGGTTTCTATACATTATTAATATATAACAAAAACTAAAGTACTTAAGCATGCAGATTTTGCAAATTCGAAAGATTTTTTGTAGGTAGCTTTTATGTCTATAGTAGTATTCTTTGTCGTAGTAGTAGTAGTATTAATAGTAATTACATAATATTCCACAGCTGGGTTAAGCTTCCTCTCCTTTTGAGGTTGAGGTTCAAAACTTATTCCACCATGCTTAAATGCGGATTAGTAGATACACATGTGGCCAAATTTCAGCGAAATTAGACATATGCAGGTTTCTTTTCTTCACGATTTTTTCCTTCACATCCGAGAACGAGATTAATTATTATAACAAATTAAGTACATGAAATAAAAGAATATTATTTGTTTCAATGACTTACGGCAATTATGATGATTTTATTAGTTGTGGAATTGTTTTTTTTACAGGCTCATGGCGAACCTAAGATTTCAATTCAAATTGATTGCAACATTTTCAAGATTTAGTATTATTATTCTTTATGGCTTAAATTGTTACTTGGAGCTAAGTTTAAGAGATGTTGATAAAGATTTATGATTATTGCTATCTTCCTTATATGGCAAACATTTATGACATAAGCATACTATCTCAAATGAGTTTGTGCGTCATTGACATGATGCAGGTATCTTGAAGATAGTATATATCACAAACAAAAAATAAAAAAATAACTAAGAAAGTTAATAATAATTCTGAAATAATACTATTAAAACTCAATTAAATAATAGAAAGATATGGGTCAGGAGGATCTTTTTATTTCTGAGATAGGCAGAAGGACTGGTAAATGGGCCACTTTATCACATTCGCATCCTCCACACTTTTCGTATCCTCATACGCTATGCCGTCATACATTGTGTTAGTGAACCCTCTAGCGGGGTCCTCGGCAATACATATAATTGCCCTTGAGCCCACGTCGTGGGTTGTTGGTATACGGTAACTACTCGTGATAAAAAAAGCTCGAATATAGTTAAATTGGATATTTTTCGGATCGTTTTGCTATAAGCACTTTTTTTAGAGGCGTTCCCGTGCTTAGTAGTTGTGAAAACGTCCATTCAATGAAAAATGAGTTAGTTAACAAAAAGTTATTTCACACTTCAATCTTGTGACAGTGGTCATCAACCTTTTTGTAGTTCTCATCTTGTTTGCTAATAATAATAAATAGTTCATTGAACATTGTCTTAAAATGTATTTTAGAGTATTTTAAGATTATATTTTTGTTTTGCACCTCATAATAAAACTCGCCTTGTCAAGGAATAAATAATTTATTAATATTTCGAAATAGTCTGGAGGACTATTATTAATATAAAAGTTAACTCTTAAATTTGGTTCTAATCTAACGGTATATGTTACCATCATAACGGTTTAATTCCGATTCGAATAAATATAGAATAGTCAAAGTTGACTTGAATCGGAAACGTATCGTAATTGTTATCTCTCTCTCGGTCGTTTACTTCATTGCTGAAGGTCGTGTCCACTGTGATCTAGGGTCTGTCATAGGGTCACGATGTCTGTGAATTTTCTCCAGCCCTTCCTGTCCTCAGCTTTCCTCAGGGTTGTAGTCACTTGGAGGCCAGTGAGGTTGGTAACTTGGTCCGACCACCGTGTGGGGCAGCGGCCACTTGGTCGTTTCCCCTCTACTTTGCCAAGCACCATCAGCTTTTTTTTTTAATTCTTTTTTTAAGGGGCCTTTATAGCCAGCCTATATGTCGGCCCCATCGTTACACGCTAGATTAAAACCAAAAAAGGTTTAAAACTAGGACTAATTCAGTTTGAGAGAATAACAAATTCATATGCTTTAATTGCCGAAATACTCGAAGGTTTACTAAGAATAGAATTAAAAACACCAATATTCATAAAATTTGAACTTAGTTCATATTTTAGTGTTTCTCTCAAATTCTGGTTACGAACACATTCCAATGACAAGTGTGAAACATCATCTAATACAATTGACAATTGGCTTGCTAGTGGCATGTGTCCAGATCTAACTCTAAATGCTATAACTAACTTACTTCTATTAATGTTACTATTTACAATAACCATCGTTTCGGTCTTTCCTAAAAATATTATAACCGCTAATATTAAGGTCATCTTCCCTACAAAGCCACGTTTCACTCAAAATTGCAATATGGATCTTTTCTTGATCCAAAAATGGTTTGAAAATCTTTAATTTTGGTTTCAGACTTCTGCAATTCCATTGAACTATATTTAAAGACCGTCGATTGTCGTTACTAGCCATTATGAAAATTGAAGATGTTGTCTAAAATATCATCACTGTTCTTAATTAAACCAATCACTAATATTTTAAATTCTTCAATAAAAACTTTAAAAAACAAATTCATTTAATCCTCACAACTTGCTGGCGAAAAAAATATTTCCTTAATTTTATAAAGCAGTCGAGTAAAGTCAAATCTCTTACGTCTCCTTTCTTCAACCACATTTTCTTCTTGACATCGCTCACTTCCAAAGTTTTCGGTGATGCGTTCTACATCACAAACTGCGCTTATGACATCATTCTCTTTTTTCTTCCTTCTTTTTACTTTTTGTGCCCCGGGTACAGTCGTTTTTATATGATCATCTTTTTTTTTCACTATTTAATAATTCTTCTAAATTGTCTTTTTGAATCTTAACTTCAGTAACTAAAGCATCTCTATATTCTTCTCTTCGTTCTTCGTTCTATCTAAGTTCTCATTATACTTTGAGCGCCGATTATTGATTTCTTCATTTACCTTCTTTATATTATTATTATTACTTTTACTTAATCTCATTTTGTTGTTGTATATAGCCAAAGCATTTCGATATTTACAATTCTCCTCAGACATAATTTCCCTAATCTCCTTCTCTTTGTGAAATACAGGGCAAGACATCTTATCAAGGGCCATATGATTTCCTTTACAGTTAATGCAAGAATATATCCTTGTCTCACAATTAGGATGTGTATTACCGCATTTTTGGGCAATATTCCTTTTCCAACAGACAAAATTTCTTTGAGTGACCGTACCGCCAGCAGAAAGAACACTGCGTGACAGGAAATGTGAGTCAACCAATCAATCAACAGCCAATTATTGTCCACTGCTGAACATAGGCCTCTCCCAAGGTGCGCCAAAGCTCCCTGTCCTCCGCCTTCCACATCCAGTTGGTGCCCGCCACCTTCTTAAGGTCATCGGTCCACCTGGATGGAGGGCGTTCTACGCTGCGTTTGCCGATCCGCGGTCTCCACTCTAGGACTCGTCAGCTCCAACGGCCATCGGTCCTACGACATACGTGTCCAGCCCACTGCCACTTCAGCCCGCTAATTTTGCAAGCTATGTCGGTGACTCCGGTTCTTTTCCGGATAATTTTATTTCTGATCTTATCCTTCAAAGATACTTCGAGCATAGCTCGCTCCATAGCACGCTGAGCGACTTTGAATTTGTGGACTAGTCCCGCAGTTAGTGTCCACGATTCGGCACCGTATGTCATGGCAGGTAAGACGCATTGGTTGAAGACTTTCGTCTTCAAACATTGCAGTATAGACGACTTGAGGACTTGACGAAAGTTGCCAAATGCTGCCTATCCCAAGCGAATTCTACGATCGGCTTCCTTCTTGAAGTTGTTCCTACCGACTTGTATGATCTGTCCTAGGTAAGTATATTCACTAACAACTTCAAGAGGTTTCCCTTCGACGTATATCGGTCCCGGCACGACATGTCTATTGAACATGACCTTGGTCTTGTCCAAGTTCATACCGAGACTGACACGCCGGGAAGATTCGCTTAGGCTACGCAACATTTCGGTGAGTTGTTCCAGCGACTCTGCTATGATGACGATATCATCGGCAAATCGAAGGTGTGAGATGTACTCGCCGTTTACATTGACTCCATACCCAGTCCAATCCAACGTCTTGAAAACGTCTTCCAACTGGTAAACAGTTTCGGGGATATTACATCCCCCTGTCTCACCCCTCTGCGCAGTTGGATCGCCTTCGTCTTACAGTCCTGGATGTGGACAGTCGTTGTAGCGGCGTTGTACATCTCAGTACCTCGATATATCTTCAATCGTTATGACATCTCTGCAATGATTCGAGCACTGCCCAGGTTTCGATGGAGTCGAAGGCTTTCTCGTAGTCCACAAATGCCATACACAGCGGCTGATTGTACTCTTCGGTCTTCTGCACAATCTGCCGAACAGTATGGATGTGGTCCACGGTGCTATAGCCTGATCGAAAGCCGGCTTGCTCTGGGGGCTGGAACTCGTCAAGTCGTCTGGCGAGACGGTTCGTGACAACTCTTGAGAACAGCTTATACACGTGACTCAGGAGGGAGATTGGTCTGTAGTTTTTCAAGAAAGGTGATAAAACCCTCTTGAAAAACAGTACCACCTCACTCCCGCTCCACGTTTCCGGGGTCTTGCCATGTTGGATGACGGAATTAAAGAGGCTTGCTAGCTCTTTCAGGACCGGAGTCCCGCCTGCCTTAAGCAACTCTGTTGTGATTCCGTCATCTCCCGGAGCTTTGTTGTTTTTAAGCTGTTCTAGAGCCGCCCTAATCTCACCTTGGTCAACCACCGGGAGCTCCTCAGAGTAATGGCGCGTAAGAGGGGCGCGCTGGTCATCAATACTGATTCCCACTGGTTTATCCGATCTTGAAGAGAACAACTGCCCATAAAACCTCTCTCCGACAATTTCAGGCCTAGAGGTAACTACCCCACCATTTTCAGTTTTAAGTTTTATCAGACGCGGCCTCCCAAACTTGCGAGCGAACACTTTCGATCCCCGTTTTTGCTCAATCGCAGCCTTGATGGCACGGGTATTGGAGCATCGGAGATCGCGTCGCGTCAGCGTTTTTATTCTTTGATTTAAGGCCTTATCTGACAAAAACGATGGTAGTTCTCGTCGTTTCCTCATGAGCTCGAGTGTCTCAGCAGTAAGTTTTGGTGCGTTGTTTCTTTTCTGTGGCGGAAAACACTTGCGGGATGTGTTTTGCAGTATTTTGACCAGCATGTCGGTTTTCTCATTAATATTGCTTACGGTTTCCAACACGGTAAATAGATTTTGAAGTTCCATTTGGAACTTTTCGGCGCCTTGAGCAGCTTGGAGCATGGTAGGTCAGAGAGTAGACCTCATCATTCGCGATCTTTCGGCTTTGAAGTCGATATCTAGAGTGCCTCGAACCAAGCGGTGATCACTTCCGGTATTAAACCTATTGATCACTGAGACATCTCTAAATATGTGCCTTATATTCGAAATGATAAAGTCTATCTCGTTCCTTGTCACGTTATCGGGGCTTCGCCAGGTCCACCTCCTCTGGGGGTTCTTTTGAAAGAAAGAATTCATCAAAAAGAGCCCTTGCGCTTCGAGAAAGTTTACCAGCATTTCCCCCCCTGTGATTTCTGCAGCCCAAGCCGTAAGGTCCGACTTTCAATTCACCGCTATCTTGTACTCCCACTTTAGCATTAAAGTCTCCCATAACAACATTGTAGTGGGCCTTCGAGGTGTTGTTGAGGGCCTTTGCGATGTCCTCGTACATCGCTTCGACCACATTATCAGAGTATGCCGAAGTTGGCGCATATACTTGTACGACCTTCAGGGAGTACCAGTCGGAAAGTTTTAGGACAAGGTACGCTACCCGGCTCGACACACTACTGATTTCCACAATGCTGCTAACCACCCTGGGAGAGGTCACCTTCGTGGAAGTAGAGTAAGTTACTGGACTCTAGAGTTATCGTGTCCTCCCCCTGTCTTCGGACTTCAGATAACCCCAGTATATGCCAGTTTATATGACTTAACTCTACTTCTAATTCGGCGAGGTGATGGTCCACTGTCAACCTCGTCACCGTTGTCCAAACATCTCTTTAACCTTTTAATTGATAAAATTTCTAATTCGCTTTCAACATTTTCCTTCATTTCATCATCTTCAATATCTAAATCAATATTCCTTACTAAGTCGAAAATAGATCTACTAACTCTTGAGTTAACTGACAACTATAATCTAAATCAGCAAACTTTTTATTAGTCAGAAGCTTATGAGCATTTTCTTTGTCTTCAAACTCTAATATCACTTTATACGGACTTTTATATTTGACATTTAAATTTTTTTGTATATTTTCTGCTCGCAATAGTTTGGCTAAAGCCATTTGTTTAGGCAAAATTACTTTTGGCGTAACACTAACCTCAATCTTCTCTATTTCTTCTCGTTCATTTATCATTTCAGTTTCACTACTGCTTGAATTGCGTATAGCTGGACGTTTACCACGCCGCCGCGTTACCATCGTAAACTTTTTCACATCAACACTCGCACCTCTGCTGTTGTGCGAACTTTCCTCTCGCTGCCTTTTTTCACACCTTATAGTTTCATCAAATTCATTGCAACACAAATTATTACTTTCACACTCCGATTTCTTACTTATTACAGACATGTTTAAATTTTTTTTTTTGAGGGTAAGCAAAAAACTTTTATCAATTACTGAGAGAGCGTCCGCTCTAAAGCAGTGCATTTGCACGAATCCACCATCAGCTTGTCGAGGCTGTCAGGCTCGCCTTGCCTTCGCGCTATATGACTAAAATAACGAAGGACACGCTGGTACTAAATACTTGACAATCTCGTTTTTATGTGCAGTTGTTGCAGGATCGAGACATTGGTTCTCTTGGCTGTCCACGGTACGTGGATCCGTCCGTGGAAGTAATTGTTATAGATTAGTAGAATTGGTCCCCAGCTCTCTATGTAAAGACACCATATTAACTTCGAGCCAATACAAATATATAAATATTTAGCATCAAAAAACAAAAATCTCAAATTGTTCTTTAAAAAAATATAACACGAGATCCTATAAATTTATGTAAATAACTCATTATATTATATTTTTTATATTTCCAATTTTTTATTTTTCTACCTTCATAAAGTTTTTCTTTTTATTTTATTTCTTTCAACGTTTTATACGCCTGCATTACAACACAAAAGTGGGTTTTTGGTATCTAGAAAGAAGATAAAATGTTTTGAAAAAATAAATATGTCTAAAAAAAATCAAAAGCGTGTACTAAGAAGGTCTTGTTAAAATGGCCATACAATTTTACTGTCGATTTTTATTATGGCATTTTTACGAAGAAAAACTACTTTTAAAATGAGTCCACTACGTGGGTTCCCGGACCTGCAATTGTGACAAGAGTGAGCCCACTACGTGGTTCCCTGGGTTTGAATGGTAAGCAATCACCACCACCCATAGACATTGGCGATTTTAGAAGTTAACCATTCTGTACATCGCCATTGGTTCACCAACTTTGGGAACAAAAATATTATGTACCTTTATATAATATTGCTGTTTGGTGGTAGAAAATCTTACGAATGGGTGGTACCTACTCAAAGGGGCTTGCGCAAAGCCCAACTACCGAGAAATCGGAGTTCCCGTTCCGTAACCATCCTACCTACATATATATTATTTTAAATAATTCTATTTTTCAGTTCTTTGGCTTCTTTTTCTACTTTCCTTTTGGTTACTTTTGGCTACAATACTTGATCATTACAATACAATACTTGGCAATGTAAGCGATGGGTAACATTTCTTGCAGAGCCAATGTCTAAGAGCGTTTGGTGACCACTTACTATCAGGTGGCCCATATGCTCGTACGTCTTCCTATTCTATAAAAAAAAAATACCCGTCTATCTATCCAAGCTCTAGACGTGTCCGTGCACATGTACGCATTTTTTTCTTCATCTATAGCCATTAATATTTTGTTAAACTCTGGAGTTTAATCATTTGGACATATAGAAGACAAAAAGTAGCTTTGTTCTTTTATACAAAACATGCCAATTCAACGCTTTTATAATTAAAATTACTACAAACATTTACAAGATTAGCAATCATTAAAAAAATATTCATGTAAAAATTATGGATTTTTTTGAGGATATAATGGTTATCATTACTAATAGTTATTTTGTCTATAATCTATTTGTATGTAAATAGAAAATGCATTTTACTCTATTTAATTCTATAATTGAATAATTCTATTGTCTTCTATTTCTATTGTCTATTGCGTTGGAAACCGTAGGCAGTATTGATGAGAAAACCGAAACGCTGGTCAAAATACTGCAAAACACATCCTGCAAGTGTTTCCCGCCACAGAAAAGAGACAGCGCACCATACCACTCCTGAGCCACGTGTACAAGCTGTTCTCAAGAGTCGTCATGAGCCGTCTCACCAGACGACTTGACGAGTTCCAGCCCCCAGAGCAAGCCGGCTTTCGATTAGGCTACAGCACCGTGGACCACATCTATACTGTTCGGCAGATTGTGCAGAATACAGAAAATTACAATCAGCCGCTATGTATGGCATTTGTGGACTACGAGAAAGCCTTTGACTCTATCGAAACCTGGGCAGTGCTCGACTCATTACAGAGATGTCATATCGACTGGCGATATATCGAGGTACTGAGATGTAACGCCGCTACAATGACTGTCCACATCCAGGACTATAAGATGAAGGCAATCCATTTGCGCAGGGGGTGAGACAGGGGGATGTAATATCCCCAAAACTGTTCACCAACGCGTTGGAAGACGTTTCAAGACGCTAGATTGGACTGGTTATGGAGTCAATGTAAACGGCAAGTACATCTTACACCTTCGATTTGCCGATGATATCGTTATTATAGCAGAGTCGCTGGAACAACTCACCGAAATGCTGCGTAGCCTAAGCGGGTCTTCCTGGCGTGTCGGTCTCGGTATGAACTTGCGGGACTAGTCCACAAATTCAAAGTCACTCAGCGTGCTATGGAGCGAGCTATGCTCGGAGTATGTTTGAAGGATAAGATCAGAAATGAGATTATCCTGAAAAGAACCGGAGTCACCGACATAGCTTGCAAAATTAGCAGGCTGATGTGGCAGTGAGCTGGTCACGTAAGTCGTGGAACCGATAGCCGTTGGAGTAGATGAGTCCTAGAGTGGAGACCGCGGATCGGCAAACGCAGCGTAGGGTGCCCTCCAGTCAGGTGGATAGATGACCTTAAGAAGGTGGTACCGACTGGATGCGGAAGGTGGAGGACCGGGAGCTTTGGTGCACCTTGGGAGAGGCCTATGTTCAGCAGTGGACTACGAAAGGCTGTTGATGATGATGATTGTTTTCTCTAGGTTCCAGGTATTCCGATATCAAATTGTACCCAAACAGTTCAGTCCTTTAGCCGTGATAATAAAATACAAATATTGATGTTAAAAATAAATTTAAGTTTAAGTTTATACTTTTTATATTCCAGCATTTCTTGAACCCTTATTTAACTTTTGATCCGATTTCTTACAGGATCGAATGACAGTACAAAATATCAATTACATGATTTAAAAAAATTGCCTAACGAACGTTAACGTTTTCTTGTAGCTATGACGATAAAGTTCCTCAATTTTTAACGTATTTAAAGTTAAAACTTACCAATCATCATAAATTATAAAAATATGTAACACAAATAGCCTATTACTGTTGCTAGGATATTACCTAAACACGGAAAATGATAATAAAATGGTACGTACTTAAAGATTAGAAGATACATTTAATATCGTATACTGTATCTGTTTTCTTTTTGATTTTATCGAAACTGAATTGTTGTACTAACTTGTAGTATACATATTTGTTGTTGTGTATGAAAAAAATCTTATTATTATTATTACTATATTGCCATCGGCCTGGTGTGTCCCATTACCGGAAAAGGCCTATCTACTTTCATTTCACAATTCTCTATTTATTGCTGTATAAAACCAATCAACCAACTTACTCCTAAAGTCCTCGATAATGAACATGAAAGATGAGAAGAGGAAGAGTTAGTCCTTTAATTTGAAATAAATTTTCTGTAAAACTGTATTAAGCATATCAAGAAGAATATATGTTTCTTTAACTTTACTGAAAACATTTTATTTACTTTAATTTACTTTACGTTTTATCTATATTTATTATTATTTTATTTATTATATTGCCTTGAAAAAAGTGCAATAAAACATATCTCATAAAGATTATAATATTCACGATCTACTTTGCAGGAACCAAGTTCACTTAGATATTTAGATATGTCATTGTTTTATTTTATTATCTTAGGTAGTTAGCGTATATATCGCAGGTATATTGTCAAAGCCGTGACATTACAATGTCACTAAAACCAGGCCGTTAAATTGTAAGAAATGAAGTCAATTGACAATTTACCGTTTTATTAAAATATCACTAGTGAAATGGTAATATCACGGCTTTAACGATATCCCTGCGACATTTATAACGATTAGAAATTAAAAGTAGCACCAACCTTATAATGCTAGAAGATTGCTTTTTTTAAATAATAGTCCCCTTAATTTTCACAAATTCGTGTTTTTTATTTATAAATAACTTTGATTTTGACAATACTAATAAACGTAAGTTAATAATTATACTTATTAAAATTCTATATTATTGAAGTAACTAGTAGGTAAATTCGTTTAAATTACAAATAAAAATTAAATTTTTTTAACACCACATAACATTATCAAAGGACAATTGAATTTATTTTTAAACACTTTAACACACGTGTAAGCAAGACTGTAAAACTGTGGTATAATAAAAGTAAATATAATAATTATTTTAGGCCGGTATTTTATCTTAACGACCTTATTCTTAAATGTGAAAAGCTACAAATAATTCTCACATTCTGTTATTTGTGATTTGACTTTCGAAAGAAGAAGACAAAGTATTATGTGGTTATAGAAGCGATATACATACAAAGCTACACGGACGTCGACTAAATACAAGGACAGTAAAAAAATTCACCTTAAAAATATCGTCATGAGGAAATATCGAGTAATAATAATAATAAAAATAATATTTACATCCCAATGATGCTGATAACGTCGATCAAGATGATAGTTGATACGAAGGTGCGAAACAACGCAAAAATGTCACAGTTAGTAGTTGGCTGGTTTTCTCAACGGTCTCAGAAGCTACACCTGTATAATATATATCCTAAAGGGTATTATTAAGGTCAGTGTTATAAAATAATATTATTATATTACATAATATGTGCTGTAGGAGTATCTTTTATCGCAATTACAAACTTCACACATCATTCATTTGATTTATTTGTGCATATTTTGCTTTCTTAGTTGTTTTACGCTGACATTATTTTTTTATATTGAGTGTCAAATATTTTAATTATGTTCACATTTAACACTTTATTCATCGAAACAAAATTTATCTTTTGTATATAAAATTAAAAACTATAAAAAACATAAAATCTTGGCTTACAGAATTATTGACATTAAAACCAACCAAAACTAAAATTAAATAAACAACATATACAAATTAAAACAGCTACTGTACAAATCGTGATCGCACGGAATGGTGGGAAGAATGCCAGCAGCATTTCTCCTTTGAATCGCAATTCCGATCCTCTGCTCGAAAAATGAACCAACCCTACGTCACTAGTTAGGCAATAAAACGAGGTCTTATCAAATAATATAATAACTTGCTTAACAATAGAACTATTAACAAAAAAAATTGTATAAACTATATTCATATGTATGTGACAAAACAATTGGTATTGACTTAACGTGCCCTTTAAATAAATATAGCTTAGATAAGATTATAACTATTTTATTAAAGGTAAATATTTAATGTAGAACTATTGGCGTTTATATTATGTTATACATATACATAGATATGGTAACTTTTTGTATATTAGCTAGTTTCCAAAGTGACTAAATTTCAAATATTTGTGTCTTATAAATCGAATGGTATATATAATTAATTTTGTAATTTCTTTATTTAATATAGAAGCATAACTCTACTTGGGCTTTGAGCAGGCCTTCTTGTGTATCGATAATTAGCAAAACTTAGTATTGATATGTTCCATTTTAAAGAGTGAGTGAGCCAGTGCACTACAGGTACAAGGGACATAAAGATCTTATTAGGTTAGATTTGTTTTTGGTATAATGATTACTAGAATAATAACGGAAACGTGAAATTTTGTGTCTAAGTAAATAAGTAAAGCGGTAAAAGGCGTTACGTTCTATATAGATATGTAATGTGATATAAGACTTACACCCGAATTAAATCGTCAATTCCTCGGCCCCGGTGATTGCAGTATGAATAAAATTATAAAGTCTATACGCAAATCAGTCTCAAACAGACATACAGACTCTTCTGTGTTACGATATTAGTATAGATATGATATATATGATCGATTTAAACTAAGATTGCTATCGTTCTAGAGCTAAGATTAGTTAACACAAAGAAAAAACAACCAAAACTCATCAGCCATGATGTCACTTCGGCTCACTAAGCAGAGTTTAAGCAGTGTCAGCGTCAATTATAAAAAAAAAACTTCTATCAACCTATAGCACTGTGCCATTGATATTCAACAAATTAATTGATCCAATTACGTTAAATAAATGGAAAATTTCGTCCAATCGCCATGTTGGATACGATAACATTGTAAAGTTCTTTTGACACGTAAATATATATAATATAAAAACAACCAGGCATCGTTGTACTTACTCGTAAGTTCTTTGATTCCTTATAAATTTTTGGAGAATTTTTAATAACAATTAGGTTATCTTTCAGTGACAGACTTATTGTTAAAACTCTTAAGTAAACGATTGAAATAAAAAAATAATTATACAAAGATGTCTTTGTATAATGCTTTTAGTGCAATAAAAAAACATTATTGCAAAGATAAACATTATAATTACGGAATATTTATGATAAAGTATAAAAAAAAAACTGAACCATTTAATTATATTACAAATTCAATTGTTCTCATGTTTATGATCGTTTTTACCAAAAACGGTTAAATGATCAAAAAAACAATATCGAATACATTTTACCCTTTCTTTTTCAATCTGTCCTCTTTAAATTGGCCTAGAATTTAGAACCCGGTAGTGTTAATGAAGATTACGTGGATCGCTCTACGGTATTATTTACGCTGACTGCGTCCTTAAGGAAAAGCATGATTGACCATAATAGCGTATCCAATTTCGTTTTTTCGGATGTATAATTTTTCACCGGTTGTACAATCATTTGCAGTACCTTTTCCTGATTAGCTTTACTGTCAAGTAGTCGTATTAAAGAAACTGAACGTAGTGCCCGCGAATTACAAAATAAGTTGTGAATTTTGTTGACGACAATGGTGAATTCTAAAGCTGAAATTATTGGTTCTAGGTTCAAATACGAAATGTTGACAGGATGGCGACTTGCTCTATCGAAATGTAAGTACTTTATAAAATCGTTATATATTTGTCACTATATTATTAGGAATATTATTATTGTATATAAGTAAATATAACCGTAAAGTGATAAATTTGAATTATTTAATTCTCAAGGCGAATGGAGAATATTTACTTGTTAGTTCGAAGCAATAGTTTACATTACAACGGCTTTGAGTATTCGTTTGTTTCATGTATTGACTGGTTTAAAAAATATATATGAACTTACTGCTTTACTATAATATGTTTAAAAATTGTCTTACAGATTTTAAACATTTGAAAAAAGAATCTAAATGAATTGTAACTTTATAAAATTTCATGATTATTGTATACATTAATTATAAAAAAAACTTTTATTATTTATTATGTTATTAATCAAAATATATGTTAGTAATGATATTATGTTTGCGGTTAAAGTATCATGTACATTTCTTATGGTCTATATACAATCATATTACGTTGAAAAGTGTCATTACTCAAAGTACTTAATATTATTACAGCCAGTATAAATAAAACTATAACATTACACTATTAAAGTGAACTAAACATTTCAAATATTTTTACGAAAGGCATCAATTGAATTATTTCATAAATTTGAATGATATAATTGAAACAGATGTCGATTTTATTTGTTATCCACCATAAGTTAATAAGTAATTATGTTTCAGTATTTATAATACCGCAACGATATGTGTTCGCAATAATGGCCTTGCTAGCCGTAGCTAATGCGTACACAATGCGTGTTTGCTTAAATTTGGCGATCACGCAAATGGTGAAAAAGACCGTTGCCGTCGAAGGTGATGCAAATTTCGACCCTAACGCTTGCCCAGATTTATCTCTGGCTAAAAACGTTACGACACTAGCCGATTATATTACTACCAGTCGCAGTGGTGTGAGTACTTAATATTATCGTACCCTTATAAGTTTATTTATATAATACCTGATATATTGAATCTATTTAGATATATAGTTAGAGCGAGTTCTCCCTTAATAATAAACAAAGGAAACACTTCGTTTTATAAACTACTAACAATAATAATTCATTGAATTTTATTTCTTACAATAATATAGTAAAATAAAGTTAAACAACAACATATTGTAAATTGTAGTGTAAGTTACAGTTATTTTAATATCCAATCAATTTTTTTTCTTTGCTATATTTCTTAAGATAAATCATCATAATACTGAGATGCTCAGTATTATATGATTGCTTTCTATACTTAGATAAGTACAAAATATTACTCTAATGGACTTTGTTATATAAATTGGTTAATAGGTGTGACGCGTCAGTAAAGTTGACTCACAATTTGCTATTTAAATAGTAGATTACTTTGATTACGGGTATGCCACAAAAGTTTCATAATTCACCTCATCTTTCTAGTGAGTTTGAATAAAATACATCATTCGTATTTTATATTCATATAAATATATGTTTTGGCTAGTGACCTTCTGCTCTCGGTGACTACGTTTCTGTTCCGCTCGACACAAACATTTGCCGTACAAGTATTTGTTCTGTCCGGAGTAATGTCGTATTTCGGAAAAAAATATTAAACCTCAAGTTTTGTGATTATTAGTGCTGTATTATTTTAAGTATATTATAATACTATTCATACAATATATCGCTAGCTAAATTAGGTTTTTTTTTAACTATCATCTTGCAAAGTTGCTGATTATTAGTTACTGTGTACACAAAATATAATAAAAAAATAAAAACTCTTGGTATTTTATAAGTAAAAAGCTGCAGTAAACTATCTTTGGTTGTACTGTTTATCAATCTGCCTGTAAATAAACTATTATAAAAAATCTAGAATTTGTGAATGAATACTAAAAAGACTTATTTCCCGACCTTATATTTTATTGACAGATCACAATGCTAGGTAGTAGAAGCAATATTGTAATCACATGAAATGCACCTGTGTTAGAGTGATATGATGCATTTATCGTTTATTATTTAATAAAATGCTATGTTGGCGAGATGTAAATTATCTGCATTTGGGCCTTAAGTATAAACAAATAAAATAACTACAGTTCTTCTATAACTATTCCTCTATTGATAAGTATTTTATACGAGTGTTATTAATACAATTAATATTACATTACTGAGTCGAAATTTTAATCAAATTGTAGAAATGAAAACAACAAAATGTTTTCTTTTTAAATACTCACTTAAATAAATTTATCTACGAGTGTTGATTGCGCAAATGCTTCATAATATAGGAGACTTTCATAGATATCAACTATTTTATCTAAATCTTCTTTATGACTTCCATTATAACAAGTAGCTTTATTGGATTACATAGCTCAGATTGCAGGCTGTTAGTTAAAAAAAACTATCATATTTAGTTACTAAATTTACAGTTAGCACGGGATAGAAAGTCAGAAAAGGATCCGATATTGTCAAATAATTTTAAAAATTCTCTTAAATTTATACGTCTGTTATTTTTAGAAATATGTCTTTGTTTGTGTTTAAATATTCAATTGCATTTCATTCAATATTCGCAAATTTTTCTTAAAAATTATGAACGATTTCGATTCCTGACAAATTTAATATTTGGTTTTGATTAAGTGTTCACTGTATTCGATAGTTTTATTTTTTTAATAAAATAATTTAATATGATCTGCAGCGACTAGACCAATAAGGCACAAAGATTCATTTTAAAATGTTAAAAATAATGCATAAATTTTACGCATGAAGTCTTCTCGACAATATAGAATGTACGAGTATGTAATGGACCTTGGATATATGTAACTACAATTGTGGTACAGTTTCAGTTCATTTGAATACGATAATATAATAATTAACTAAAACGTCTTTGTCATTCAAGACAATCGTAAATAGCGTATAAAGTAAACGTAGTTATAAAAACTGTTAAGAGACTAAATATCGCCGATTTTATTCAAGGTCAATGTAATATATTGATTCATCGATCATCTTGTAGATTGAACGGAGTGAAAATGGCTAAAACTATTTACCTCCAAGAATTACTATGCTTATATATAAATAGTAATTGAATGTGTATTTACCGGGACTAGGGACTTAACATCTTACATTCATTTTCAATTGATGGTGTAAGATAAAGTTTATATTTCTTATTCACTATTTGAGTTAATAAATAAGTGAAGATTGCTAGACTGACTTGTCCTACAATCGTATAACTAATATCAACCTATATTTGCCCCAAACATTTTTGTCACCGAAACTAGGACTTTTATAATACTATGTAGTAGATTTTTTTTTTCAGTTTGAAATGACTTACACATATTGTAATAACTGATTTAATTTTTCAGTCTGATCTCTTCGAGTGGAGTGAAGCTACCCAAGGTCTTATACTCAGTTCATTTTACTATGGTTACGTGCTCACCCATATACCTGGTGGTATGTTGGCTGAACGTTATGGTGGTAAATGGGTATTGGGAACAGGATTGCTATCTACGGCTATTTGTACGTTAATCACTCCCATTGCTGTAAAAAGTGGAGGAGCTACTGCTTTGTTTATACTTCGTGTAGTCGAAGGATTTGGTGAAGTAAATATATTTTTTCAATAAACATTAAATAATGTTTTTAATAATACTAGCAATGAAAAACATATGATTATATTTAATAGATGTTTATCCGTTTACGTTATATATTTCAATTTTGTGCATATTATGTTTAGGGTCCAACAATGCCTGCATTGATGGCAATGATATCAAAATGGGCACCAAAGGCCGAAAGGGCTCGTTTTGGAGCTATTGTTTTTGGAGGCGCTCAAATTGGTAATATAGCAGGATCGTACTTCTCAGGCCTCATCATGTACGATGGATCTTGGGAAAATGTCTTTTATATGTTTGGGGGCATCGGTCTCGGATGGTTTGTGATATGGGTATGTAGTGTTAATAACTTAAGAATTTTATCCAGTTAAGATTTTTAATGTATCATGAATGCACGAATTGGTGGCTAGAATGCTAGCAATATTTCTCCGTTGAATCGCAATTCCGATTCTCCAAATGCACAAGCACCTCTTACAAAACGTCGTCAATTTCTTAAATTGATTCGATATGTTCTAAAAGCTTTACATAAAAAATTATAATGGTTTTCAGTGTTTCATTTGCTACAGTACTCCAAATACGCATCCGTTTATATCTGATAAGGAGAAAAAATTCCTAAATGAAAATGTTCAAGCATTAATTCACAGTGAAAAACAAATATTGGATCCGGTGCCATGGAAAGCCTTGCTCAGATCTGTTCCTCTCTGGTCTCTTATTATTGCCGGTGTAAGGGTTTTTTCTTTTAAATAATTGATGATAAAACGTTATTCCATATCACTTTCATTTTAGTAATATTATTTAATTCTCTAATAACATTTAAATATAGGGGACAAAGTCATTTTAATATTACATTAAGTTTTCCATATTTACTTTAAGACTTGTGGCATATGTGCGAATTATTATAACAATATTGTCTTTTTTTTCAGATTGGCCACGATTGGGGCTACTTCACAATGGTCACAGATTTACCTAAGTACATGACAGATGTTTTGAAATTTAATATTAAATCGGCTGGATTACTCTCTGCTTTGCCTTACGTTGCAATGTGGATTGCCTCATTCTTCTTTGGACTGCTCTGCGATTTCTGCATCAAGAAAAATTTTCATAGCATAAAAAATGCCAGAAAAATTTATACAACTATTGGTAAGACCTAAAATTTACATCTTTAAAATATCAGTGCGTATTTAATATTGACTCGATAAAATGAAACTTACTTACTGTTTAAAAAATACCTAATTTTATTTCTAAATTAAACAATTCATTACATTCTACGTTTACAGTGAATTATTGAGCTGATATAGAATGTAAACGTCAACAAAATATGTGGAATTAGAAAATAGTAACCCAATAAGTTATATTTTAGAGACTGTTAAGAATATTTCTTCACAATCCACTATTTATCCACAATCTATAAAAATCAATAAAACTAGACTTAAGCATATACAATGCCAGTTATTAAGTTATTTGTAAAGTTAATAAAAAACTGTTCTTGATATAATTAATTATTTATTGTCATATACGTTGAAGTTAAATTTACTTATTTCTAAACAAATTTGTTTAACATTTTTTTTTCCTCAGCGGCCACCGGTCCAGGTATTTGTATAATCCTCGCCTCGTATTCTGGTTGTGACACAACTCTCGCAGTATTTTGGTTCATTGCCGCCATGACACTAATGGGTGCATACTACAGTGGAATGAAAATTAACGCTCTCGACATTACCCCTAACTATGCCGGTACAACTACTGCAATGGTGAATGGTATTGCTGCTATATCTGGAATCATCACACCGTATCTAATTGGGCTACTAACTCCAAATGTAAGAAACTTTACAGTAACCAATGCATTTACGTACCGTTGTATTATTATATATTTTTCATCTATTTCTTACTTATTTTTTATTCAAACAGCTTATTAAAAATTTCAATGAAATATTGTGATGCATTTTTATCTCCAGAAATTCTTTAAATATTTTTTTACGTCTTGGTGGTAATCAAATAAGTCTCGTAAATACCTATATCTTAATACTTGAGTGCTTCAATGTCATTTATTTCTTTTCCTCTTAACGTTTGATGTTATCGTTTCTCTTTAACGGATATGGGACGTCATTGATTATATCACATCTTAAAGATCTCACCTCGTTTTTATTTATTTAAAAATATAATATTTGATAACATTCGATAAGAAAGAAATACTTAATTTTAAAATTAATAAATGCTAGTTGCCATTTAATACAATTTTATTACAATATTTTTTTATTTTTTTACAGTCCACGCTCAAGGAATGGAGAGTCGCGTTTTGGGTATGTCTTGGCGTCTTGGTAATTACAAACGTCATATATTTAATTTTCGCCAAGGGCGAGCAACTTTGGTGGGATGATGTTAAGAAACACGGTTACCCAAAGAATTGGAAACATGGCCCTCTATCTTTAAGGACGAATGATTCAGAAAATGCTCATACAGAAAAAACCAGTGATGAAAAGAAATGACCTCATGATAGCTGCTAGTTAATATTATTTATGTTTTTAATTTATTAAAAGAAAAATTTAAATGAATATAATAAATCTTTTCTTATTATATTATGTAAATATTGCATTCTTACAAAAAACGTTTTTGTGGGAAAAAAGCATTTAGAATCAAATTGATAATCTTTCAATCAATTCATATTTAAAATTTTTACTAGAAAAAGTTTATGGATTTAACGATTATTATTGCTAGGCACCTTAAAATATTATGATCCAAGTCAATGTTACGTAATTATATACTCAATATTACGGCATATTTTATATTTTATAGTTTTCCTTACTATTCTTTTACTTCTATCAATTTATTCAACCGTTTGTATATATATGATTATATTATTTTGTAGATTTAAATATGTACAAATATTTACTGTAATAAAAATAGTTACTGTACCTACTAATCGTGACCGCGTGGAATGGTAGCAAGAATGCTAGCAACATTTCCTTATTAGCATAGCCTTTGAATCGCAATTCTCCTATACCCAGTAAAGCCAATAAGACGGGGTGTAATGTTTTTCATGAAAGTTTTTGCACTATTATTCCAAGATGCTAGCGTTTCAACTGTAAGCGAAACAAAAATATAATTTGGAATAAGAGACGAATATTTGTAACGTTTGTTGGTTTTAGCTTTTTCCACTGCAGCTCCGGCTTTTAACAATATTTCCCTAATCTCATATCAGGGAAACAATAGGACCGGTGTGACAACACATTATGATATTAACGATCGTTATGATATTTTGAAATTTATCGGGGTATAAAAAGGACATATATTACCTAACAACTCACTATACACGCGTTGAAGCCGCGGGTGGAAGCTATTTCTCAATAAATGAACTGTCTATTTTTGCATTAAAAAGTTTTTATTTTCAATTTATGGTAAAAAATGGGCTTTAGATTTGCGTTTTGAAACAAATAAACAAACACTTCATCTGATGTTGTCTTCCCGGCTGATTTCGACTATTTTCAAAGGAGACTAGGTACTTATGTAAGACAAATTGTAAAATAAAAAGTACAAGTGCATTCGCTTTTCCCTCGTTCTCATACACTTCTCAATAAATCAGACGAGCCCGGAGAGTTTACAGATGCAGGACCAACGGCTTTAGGCGCCTTACAAGGTACATGGGTGTAAACTTCCAGTCTCGGAGTAATTAAGAATTTCTCGACAATAAAACCCCAGGAGGTTTAATCCTCTGGGCCTCGAGGTCTTCGGCTTTATGAGCTAGCAACAAGAATAACGACACAGTCAGCTTCATAATGAGATTTAAGTTAATCAATTATTAATGTCTTTCTCACAATGTTACTTACTTTATCTTGTAATGGACATTATTATAGTCCATCGATTTCTCAAGAACTACATATTATGTCACTCGTGAATGGAAGTGATGCGTGTTTTTTTAAAATATTTAAATATTATACACACGCATATCACGTTTTGACATTTACCTGTTTTCTGCGGTTAGTTTTGAGTTTGTTTATAAATATTTGACGGGTCGGTTGGCGTGGTTGGTAGTACTTACCTTTCACGCCGAAGATTGTGAGTTCGATTCTCACCCAAGACAGACAGACATGTTTATGTCTCTTTTTCTAGAGTCTGAGTGTAATTATCTATATAAGTATGTATTTACAAAAGAAAAGTAGTAAATCAGTTGTCTGGTTTCGCAGTACAAGCTATGCTTAGCTTGGGATCAGATGGCCGTGTGTGAATAATGTCCCAGGGCATTATGTATATTATTATTAAAGAATAACTCCACCGATATGTATTGAATATCGAGCTATATGTATCTACTGATTATTATATAAATACTTTTGATAGTTACGATACAGGTACTATATAATATGAAGATGTGAAAACATATATAAATTTATTAAAATGACCATTACTCTTTTGCTTGCTTAGCATAATGTTACAACCTCATCTGCAACAACTCTCCTGGTCCTTATTAGCGTCACTATTGGTTAGTGCAATAATATATTTGAAATAATATATATATTTATGTATTTACGTATTAGTTAGGGATAAGGGATATAAACTATAATAGATATGAATAGGATATAAATGGAATACAAAGTGATTACAAAACACTAAATTCTATTTATAAAGAAAAAAAAAAGATGTATATAATTTATTTATGAGTTTTCTACTTAGAAATACAATACAATATCTTGTATTAAAATATAAATATGGTATTCATTAAAGTCAAAATGTATATTATTTAAGTTATATGATAAATACAAAAAAAAACATTAATTAACTCTTCTTCGATACCGATATCCCAATAATGTAATTCGTTTTAATGCCATTCTGTTACGAATAGTATTATAACTAAGTCATTTATTTAAGTGTCCAGTTTGTAGTATGAACTAAATCGCAGATGAGTTTCTTAAGCATTGATTTCATTTTAGAGCTATTTGGCACTGCTAATGAGTTTTAAGTAAATAAAATGAATAGAATAATATTAAAGTTCTGATACTTAAATGTAGTATATAATATTTTGCGCTGCAAGACTTTTACAGCGTAAATCTAAAAGCAATTGTGTAACACCCACTGTGTTTACTTAAACACTAATTTCTTTCTGTCTTTCATCATTAATTTGATATTCGAAAGAAAAAGAAACAGTGTAATTTAACAACATTATACGTCGAGCCGTATAAATGTAAATTTTAGCTGATTATTTAAAAATATTTCAATTATTACAAAAATGGTGTGCTATAATTTCCTAGATGAGAAAATTGCCTGTATAGTGATATTCATTAACTACATTATTATAAATAAAACTGACCTTCGCATTTATAATATTGGTTAGGATATATATCAGCTTACCGCCTTTTACTGCTGGACGAAAGCCTTCCCCATAGAACGCCAGCCATCCCGATCTTGGGCAGCCCGCATCCATCCCGTTTAGTTAGGATATGCATGTTTAATAAATAAATAATTTATTTGTGCAGATCATATGTGAAATAAGATTGGAAAAAGACTTGTTTTGGTAAAATTCTGGTCGAAAAACGATTTAGTCGAATAAGTCAAGTATCTATTAAGTCCAGCTAAGCAACGTTACATTCTTATACTAATGTAAGTAAATTCCACTTAAGCATAATATACACATACGTTATTAAACATAATGATAAAAATTGTGTTACATTATTATCGCTTTCCTGTTAATTTTTAAGGCGAGCGATGGCTGATGTGTCATTAACCTAGTTAAATGTTAAGTAGTTTAAATGTATTTACGAAATTGTTATTTATAACAACGCAAAAGAAAACGTTCCTCTTCATCAAATTCATTGGCACTTGCTAAACTATGAAACTAAACTAAACTTACACTAAATAACGAAATTTTATCTCCAATTACTCCTGGTTTCATTTTTTTCTGATTTATACTCGTAATTCTTGCTCATACATTATTAAGACAGCCTTCTCACCTATATTTAAGCATACTGGTGGTAGAGGGCTTTGCAAGCTCGTCTGGGTAGGTACCACCCACTCATCAGATATTCTACCAAAAAACAGCAGTACTTGGGATTGTTGTGTTCTGGTTTGAAGGGTGAGTGAGCCAGTGTAATTACAGGCACAAGGGACATAACATCTTAATTCCCAAGGTTGGTGGCGCATTGGCGATGTAGGCGGTGGTTATCATTTCTTACAATGCCTATTGTTATGGGCGTTGGTGACCACTTATCAGGTGGCCCATATGCCCAACCGCCATCTTACACTTTAAAAAATAAAAAATCCTACTATGTTCAAATTGTCAGCGCTTTGTTTTAATTTTTATATTATAGTTAAAAGAACTATACCATGTTCTTTGTAAAATATGTCCAACATGACACTAACTACTAACGGTGATTGACCATAGCATAGAAATTAGATCAGGCACCGAATGGGTACACGCGGGTAACCTGTAAAATTTTGCTGAATTAATGACAAAAAATGAAAAATGACACAATATTTCCTCATAACTATATATTTAGCCTCATAACTGTATATTTAACTATTATAAGCCGAGATGGCCCAGTGGTAAGAACGCGTGAATCTTAACCGATGATCGTGGGTTCAAACCCGGGCAAGCACCACTGAATTTTCATGTGCTTAATTTGTGATTATAATTCATCTCGTGCTTTACGGTGAAGGAAAACATCGTGAGGAAACCTGCATGTGTCTAATTTCACTGAAATTCTGCCACATGTGTATTCCACCAACCCGCGCAGAGCAGCAGCGTGGTGGAATAAGCTCCAAACCTTCTCCTCAAAAAAGAGGAGAGGAGGCCTTTAGCCCAGCAGTGGGACATTCACAGGCTGTTACGGTTACGGTAATATATTTAGATGGCGCTCCAAGCTATAACAATGATAACCTTTTTTTTCATGTTGGTACTTTGCGAAAATTTAAACTATTTTTTATAATAAAAAGTTTTTACTAATAAATTTAAACCACTTTCGAAATGTAACAAAATCGATTCAAAACGACTTTCCATTATCACCAACTTTCAACTTCTTATATAATATAATAGACAAATTGAACTGCTGCAAAATAATTTTTGAAATATAGTTTAGTATTTAAACTAAATATTTAATAGAATTTTACATAACTTGAATAATTGAAATAAAAAGATTAATATTTGACAGCTATTGCCGATAAATGGCGATACGTACCCATATCTACGGTCAACTATGTAACCACAATTCTATACACAAAATATTATTTAATCTCTTCTTTTTTTTTGTTTAAGTTTTGATTTACTCGGGATTTATATTGTGTCTTTATTGCATATTTATAGTAAGATAGAAAGTCGAGAAACTAATAATATAGAAAAGTAAAGTAATAAATCATAAAGTTGAAAATTTTTCGCAAAGAATTTCGAATATGATTCCCCGACCACACAGTTTTCTTATGTTTATATGTCCATGAGTGATAAAGAATGAAAATGAAAAAATGTTTGAAATGGTACATATTATTATAACAAATATCTCAGATACTCATAATCATATCTTAAAATTAAAATTATAAAAAATATATTTTAAAATAATATATTTTAAGTTATTCATTAGAATACTTATTCGGTTCTAAAAATTAAAAATCGGAATTGAAAAAGATAGTTTTAATCCAATATATTTTTCAGAAAAGATGTTAATTACAAAAACTTTTTATACTAATTTGCAAAAATACGGTATTCTCCTCAACACACTAGACGAAGCAACTACGGTCCCTTTTAATTTAATTCTTTGTAATATTCCATTTGTTAAATCGTTTTATCAATACTATGATGCTTTATCTGGTTTTTTTTTCAGAATACTGTATATATTGTGCTTGATAGTTTGATAATGTCATCTCTTTACTATTGCGTATTTCAGCACACTTCAATTTCTACCTTAGATAATAAAACAAACACGTGGATTATGATTAAACACATATAGTTATCTCACTCATTCAAGATATTTACAATTGGATAAGAATATTTTTGTAGGTACATACTGTTTTTTATTTTATAAGTTCGGCAATGTGCGAGTGTTGAGTTTCAGTGCGTTGATGTTTAGAAAATATAGTTTGATACAACAACGATCATAATAAACGGTGACATGACGCTCAAAGGATGGCGCTTAATATTAAACAAAGGTAGGCTATTTAACAGTCACAAATATATTTATTTAAAATTAAATTTAAAATGAAATATCCCATATCTGGGTATAAGCAATGTAGGTGACTATGTAATAAATAAAATCTAATATGTTATGCAAAGGTTTTGGGAATTATGCTGCCATGCAGCTACATCATGCTTACATACATACTCATTACTCTTATTTACTGGTTGCACCACTTTACTCAGTCCCGTTTGGGTGGGTAGATACTCGTACTTTTCTATCTATTTTTTTGTAGAATAGGTAGGTGGACGAGCATATGAATCACCTGATGGTAAGTGGTCACCAACGCCCATAGACATTGGCATTGTAAGAAATGTTAAGCATCGCTTACATCGCCAATGCACCACTAACCATACCATAACTTGGGAACTAAGATGTTATGTCCCTTGTACCTGTAATTGCACTGAGTCACTCACAATTCAAACCGGAACACAACAATACCAAGTATTGCTGATATGTGTTGACGATGTACGGTATGGTTAATATTTCATACACTGCAAATGTCTGTGGGAGGTGGTGACCACTCACCAATAACACAATAAAGAAAGTGATTTTACTATATCAGGCTTTTTCAATATATGTCCACGTGTATTTATTTATGAATTTATTGATGGTATCATTAAAATTTCAAATAATTGTATACGTAGCATTAATTGTCTTAGACTCAATTAACTCGACTCTTAGAGAATTGTCATGATTGGTGACATAATGACGTTTAATTCTGTGAATCTGTTTCAGCATTTATTATACCACAGCGATATGTTTTTGGTTTGCTCGGCTTATTTGCACTGGCAAATTCATTTACAATGAGAGTATGTTTGAGTGTAGCCATCGTTAAGATGGTCAATCATGTGTCATCAGAAGGTCATATTGTTGGAGAAACCTGCCCAGATACAACAATTTATAATACAACGGATTCAGAACTGACAACAAATCCATCAGATCTTTATACAGTAAGAAGTCCTCTTAGATATACAAAGATATACTTATAATCATTCGCTAACCCTAAATCTTTTTATTTAGGACATATTTCTTCTCTTTCATTCATCTCTATCCCATCTTATCTCAGTCGTATCATCAGTGTTTCCCTTCTTTCACATGTCATCCATCTCATGATCCATTTATTTTTTTTGCATTTCAAATAGTCTGTCCATAATAACCAAATTTATATGAAAAGTATTTTATCAGAACTTTATATACCAATTGAAATATGATATTTTTATTTAAATAACGCAAGTCTAGTCTAGTCTAGATAGCCTTATTGTATTATGAGTAAGCACATTTCTTATCGTAATCGAAAAACGAACCTGAAGATACAAATTTAGTTGATTTTCTTGTGACTTGCAGACTAAATGATTGTCAAAAAACTACCAACTAATTCGAAAAGGAACACATACGACTATGGAATTACTGTTATGTTTATAGTAATAAACAATTATTAAAAACGGCCTGTAGGCGATGGTTTAATTCACAAAGCGTGATACGTACTAATACTAATACTATAAATGCGAAAGAAACTCTGTCCGTATGTTACGTTTTTACGGTTACACTACTGAAGGGATTTTCATGAATTTCGTATGAAGCAAGTTTGAACCCCAAGAAAGATATTCTACTTTTTATACCTAACACGTGTCCCTTCCCAAGCACGCGGGCGAAGGCATCTATGTAGTCGTTAATTTTATAATTGGGGTGTAGTGGAAAGCCTAGTGTGAATACTTTCGGGGCTTCACCAGCCGGCCCAAAACGGGCGGTGTGGATTCTTTAATCACAGGCTTTCTGTAATCTCTAACCACTGACTCCAAGAAGCTGTAGTGCATGCAGCGGCCACACCCTGGTACCCGCGTTGGCTCGCTGACTAAGCCTGGTTGAGGGGGTGGACCTACATGTAAATCCTTCCCGCTTAATGCATAAAGTCTGCCTCGGCGGGGAAGGCAACCCAACGCAGATATGCAATCAGGCTTGACGGAACTGGCGAGGTAGCTAGGCAAGGTGGAGGGCCTAGGGCGACAGTGGAAGGCGCACTGTTACGGTCGGCCAGACACATCATCGGATCCTTCCTCCAGTCGTAGCGGTTTTCCGTTCCACTGGATCAAGGAAGGGGAAGACGAGGGTGTGCACCTGCGTTTTGCGCGTACGCTTGTGCACTGAAATATCTCCTGCGTAACTGACTGCTTCCGTATATGGACTCCGATATAAATAAAGTCCTGTGGCGACGGGTCAAGGTAGAGAGGTCCAGTTTGATGCAATCCGGGCTTTGTCTGAGGCCTGCACATGAGCGGCTCTGGGGGTGTGTAACACCGTGGTCGCTTTTGCTCTGCATAGGGGAGATAGAGTAAACCCGGTAGCATCTGGAGTGACAAAGCAGCCCTATTTAGGGAGGCACTGCTTTCCCCGCTCAGCCGGGGAGGGGGCTAGAAAAGGTGCCCTAAACAAAAGCTCTTCCCAACCTTTTTTTTGAGGGTAGTAACAACGGCTGCCTTCGCATCCTTCAATTTCGTGGTCGACGTTACAGAAAACAAAAAATAAAAACACCTGCAATAACATTCGGCGCGTGGAACGTGCGAATACTTCTTGACCGTGATGACAATGCTTGCCCGGAACGGAAAACTGCCATCTTAGCTCGAGAACTTCGACGCTATAATGTGGATGTGCATGCTGTATTCAGCGAAACACATCTAGCCGAAGAAGGGGAGCTGGTATAACATGGTGGCGGGTATACTTTCTTTTGGAAGGGACTTGCTACCTCGGAACCACGGGGGTTGGGCGTAGGATTTGCGGTTAAGAATCAGCTCATTAATCAATTACAAGAGTGTCCGGTGCACATCTTGGACCAAATCACCATACTGCGCCTTCACCTTGAATATGACAACTACCTGAATGTCATCAGTATCTATGCTCTAACGCTGGATAAATCTGATATCATAAAGGGTAAGTTTTACGACGATTTGAGCCGGTGCATCTAAAGCATACGCTCAAAGAGAAGATACTGGTCTTGGGGGATTTCAATGCTAGAGTTGGACGGGATTACGACGCCTGGCTTAAAGTCTTGGGGAGACATGGAGTTGGCAATATGAACAGCAACGATCAGCTATTGCTCAGCTTATGTGCACAATTAGACCTAGCGATCACGAACAAAATGTTCAGACTTCCAGCCAAGCACAAAACTACATGGATGCACCCAAGATCCAAACACTGGCATTTGATTGATTACGCTATCGTGCGCCAAAAAGATATCTCCAAAGTCCAAATCACCCGCGTCATGCGCGGTGCCCATTGTTGGCCCCGACCACCGGCTTGTAGTCACTAAGCTACATTTCCGTCTTCTTCGTTCCCGAAGATTCGAAAGAGCGAAACCTGCATCTTTGGATGTCGAGAGGCTGAAAGATTTCGAGACTAGGAAGAAATATGCTGAAGTCTTGACCAGCGCACTTATGTCAAATGAAAGACCCGGTGATATTGAAGCTGATTGGGGTTCTCTGTCTTCTCAAATATTAGACACTGCCACTGCTACTATAGGTCTAAAAGTCCGCAAGAACGAGGACTGGTTTGATGAGAATGACGGAGTCCTTACTGAGGCAATTGACAAGCATCGGCGTCTTTTATAAGTGCGCAGCGGAACACAGCCAGGCCAACGCGTAATGGGGATCAAGTAAGGTGAAGTAGAGCTGCGTAAGTTATCTCGAGAGATTAAGTATAAGTGGTGGCGGGACAAAACGCGTCAAGTGCAGTGGCTTGCTGACACTAACCAGCTAGGAGAGTTCTACAGTGAGGTTCGAAGGTTGAACGGTACATCCCGCTTAAGAAAAGTGCCACTACGTCTAGCAACTGGCGATGGCCTTATTAAAAGCAAGGAGGAAGTACTCAGGCGTTGGGCAGAACATTTTAACTTCCTGCTTAATGTAGACCGAGAATTCAATCTGGATTACATTTATTCTTTACCTCAGCTCCCTACTTTTATCAAGCTGGATGAGCCACTATCACGTGATGAGGTTGTCTCTGCCATCAAACAACAGCAGAATAAGCGCGCGGTTGGCGTAGACTTTATACCGGGAGAACTACTCAAATACGGGGGCGAGGAGTTGCATTCGGCTCAATGGGAACTTTTAACCCATATGTGGGAAAAAGAACAAGTCCCTGATACGTTCAAACTATCTATCATCAGGACACTGTATAAGGAAAAGGGGGACCGTTCTGACTGCAACTCCTTCCGCGGTATTTTACTATTACCAGTCCCCGGAAAAGTCCTCGCCAGAATTCTTATAAACCGCCTTACAGAACTCTCAGAAAAGTTTCTGCCTGAAACCCAGTTTGGCTTTTGACATGACGGGGTACTTGTGAGGCTATCTTCTCAGTGCGTCAACTGCAGGAGAAAAGTAGTGAGCAGGGTCGTAACATGTATCTTTGCTTTGTCGACCTTGAGAAGGGATTTGACAGCGTGCCTCGTGAAGCTCTTTGAGCTGTGCTAGGAAAATTCGGATGCACGGAGAAGTTTGTGCGACTAGTTAAACTACTGCATGACGGAATGAGGAGCTGCGTCACTATTGACGGTGAACAGGTAAAGCAAGGATGTGTGCTGGCGCCCACACTGTTTGTCCTGTACTTTGCAGTTGTAGTCCGCGATGTCCTACAGACGACTCCCGAGGGAGTTCGCGTCCGTTTCCGCACTGATGGCAGCCTTTTCAATTTAACCATGTTAAATGCCCGAATAAAAGTGTCTCACGCAATGATTACTGAGATCACTTATGCGGATGACTTATGTTTTGTGGCAGATTCCTGACGGCCTGCAAAAGCTCATGTCCGAGTTCCATGTGTCCTGCCGCAAGTTCGGCCTAGAGATCAGTGTCAAAAAGACAGAAGTGATGTCTTTGGATATCCACGGCAGTGAAACACTGGTCATCAAACTTGGAGATGACGTACTAAAGCAGGTCGATCAGTTCGTTACTTGGGGAGTACTGTTACATCCAAGTGCGAATTGGATGCCGAAATCAACAGCAGGATCAGTGCTGCAGCCGCGGCATTCGGCAAGCTGAATACCAAAGTCTTCTGCTCACATGAGCTAAAACTGGCTACCAAAATTTCCATATATAGGGCGGTCGTGCTACCTAATATTCTTTACTCTGCCGAAACCTGGACCGTGTACCGACATCATATTCGCTCATTAGACCGCTTCCACCTTAAATGCCTACGCCAAATCCTGAATATCCAGTGGTCTGATCGTGTGCGAAATTCAGAAGAGCTGCGAAGAGCTAATGTGAGTGGCATTGAAGCTTACCTTATGCGGTGACAACTTCGTTGGTGTGGTCACGTGTCAAGGATGGCAGATCAGCGTGTCGCTAAGCACATCTTTTATGGCGAATTTGAGGAAGGCAAGCGTAAGCATGGCGGACAACTCCTTAGATACAAAGATGTGCTTAAGCGGCACATGAAAGAGTGCAATATAAAAACCGCGCAGTGGGAGCAGCAGGCCAACAGGGTACAATGGAGATCCAGCATTAAAGCGAGGATCCAAGAATTTGAAGTGAGTCGCCTTGCTAAGCTTGATGCCAGACGCGACCAGTTGAAAGCCCAACCACCCGCGGCAATCAACTACAATTATATCAATGGAGTGCCCACATGCCCGCTTTGCGCGAGGATCATCGGTAAGAAGATTTGCTACATAAGCCACATGCGAGCACACGATCGACACCAGGCAAGGAGTGGAAGCGGTCGCCATGGCCGAAATCGGCCGGGAGAGTATTATTATTAATTTTATAATCACTTTCAGCACACAAACGTACAGAATTATTATAAACGGACGGAACCTTTGAACCTTACTATTAAAACATTTTGAACGTTTTCTGGGAATATTTTGTGAAAGCAAAAGAATTATCAATCTACTATCAATTACTGGTGGTAGAGCTATGTGCAAGCTCGTCTGGGTAGGTATCAAACACTCATTTGATATTCTGCCGCAGAACAGCAGTACTTATTATTGTTATGTTCTGGTTTGAAGGGTGAGTTCTTACTTGTATTAAAAACGTGTACATAAGGATTTCTAGAATATTCTTTTGTTTTTACGAACATATTATACATGCTAGCATTCTTGCCACCATTCCACTCGGTCACGATTTATACAGTGGCTCTTTTTTATTTTTATTTGTATGTAATTATGGTTTTTTAATGTAAATAATTCCCATATTTTAGTAAAGCTTTAGGTTCCAGGTTTGTATTTTGCACAAATAGCTCTCTTAAAATATTAAATACATCTTTTAAATAAACAGAACACGTCTTCTCATACGATTGTTAGCATATTAGAGGTTAACATGGAAAATTACGAATAAGACTCGTGAAGTTTTTTTTTGTATAGAATAGGAAGGTGCTGCTGAAATACTGCTGTTTTGCGGTAGAATATCTGACGAGTGGGTGGTACCTACCCAGACGAGCTTGCACAAAGCCCTACCACCAGTAAAAGTAACGTAACACGTAACGTAGTTACGTAATAATAATGGATTAAAAATTAAATAAATTTTATTTAGGCAAATATTATATATTGCTTGTCATATTTTAACAATGTTATAATGAATTGAATGTTACACATATAAAGTGGAGGTGATGTGATTTTGCGATACAATAATGCAGAATCATAAATGTAATGCTGTAGCAACTTTGTTGAGACTAAGTAACGTCAAGTAGCCAAAAAAATATATCCGTGATGCTGTACTTTCCACTTCACTTCGTATCTTAAGCATTTTTATCTTATATCAAGGGTATTTTATAAAGAGGTAAATTGACAGATTATTCAATCATTACAGTGCATATTTTCTTGCGACAAGTTGCGGTTGGAAAATAAAAAAAACATTCATCCTTACAATAAAAAAGTACTGGCGATAAATAAGAGTTTGTGGTTTTTTTATTTATAGATCATGACAAATGTATTGATATATTCTGCCATTAAGGAACCTTACGATATATTAATACAAATAAAATGAATGTAACAATACATTAAGTATGAACCTTCAATAATTGGTAAATCACAACTATTTTTTTCTGGAGTAACTCTACTAACATTGTTTTTTTGATGTTAAGAGAAAAAAATAATTTTAAAATATAATTACATTTTTAAAAGAAATTAAGCACCGAATATGTACATTCGTTTATTTTTTAATCTATACAGAACGCGCAAGTAAGTTATGTTCGCGGATTATCGGCACTTAGCTTGTTCCGGTCGGTTCGTGCATAAGCTGTTGCTATGTAGTAAGATCGCCGTCTGTAGCGAAATATTGCCGACTAAAAATGTGCTCTATAAAAATATGAAGGCAAAATATTCGCCATATAACGACAGTGTCGATTATTTCTTTGCCAAGTGAGCCTTGTGTAAAATAAAACTATCGTTATCCCCTTAAACTAATTATGTTTATTTATTTCCAGCAAAGAACACCAGTATTTGTAGCAATTCCTTATCGAGATTGAATGTAAAAACCAGTAATGAACATTATTTTTTATTTATAATCTCAAAATTATTGAATATATTGTTAAGCAAATTAATTTATCCATTAGAAAAAAATATTACTATTGATACAATCGAAAACGTCCATTTTTCAAACATTTTCGCTTTTATAATTCAATTAATAAATAATAAAAATAATGAATTAAAATGGTTCTTGTATTATGCAAATTGTACTTAAGCTATAAAAAATACTTTCAGGGTCGAGATCGATATGACTGGGATGAAAAGACGCAAGGTTTACTACTAAGTGCCTTTTATTATGGATATGTTGTGACTCATTTACCTGGTGGACTTCTGGCGGAAAAATTTGGTGGAAAATGGACTATAGGACTTAGTTTGCTAGCCACTTCCATGTCTACGTTATTGACGCCCATAATAGTTGGAATGTGGGGCGCTGTTGGATTGTTCATAATGAGAGTTATCAGTGGATTAGGAGAGGTAGGTGTGATTGTTAAACGACATATTTCACACATAAGGTTTCTATAAAGTCTTCAGATTCGGTACTATACAAACCAATTATTCTACCGCCAAACAGCAACATACTTCTGTATTTTAGTTTGAATGGAATCCGAGCCAGTGTAATTACAGGCACAAGAGATGTAACATATACAGGTTGACAGTATAGTGATTGTGGTATTATTTCTATTGTTTTATATTATTTCTTATAGTACAAGCAGAAATTATTTTCATAAGGCGATCCATTTCTCTACTTTATTTCTACAATAAAATATTTATTATAATAATATGTTATTTATCTAAATTCAATAAATTTTTCTTAAGGTAACAACACTTCTATAAGAATTCCAATTTTAAAACTTTTCATTGAGTCTTTAGTAAAGTTTCCGTAGATGTACAATTAAACAATATTCACGAAACTTTGCAATTGCGGTAGTTCGGGTTTGTTTGAAAATTTATTAAATGCTTAAAATCTGATTATTATATGTATCTTATATTTAAAGGTTTATACTCTATATATATATATATCATTTTATTATATATGTATATTAAATTGAATTGTATCTCATAAAATGTAATGAATATAATAAATAACAAACTTCTATGCTGGTATTTTTCTGGTATCAATTTTAAGGCAGAGATACTTGTAATTTATATCATTCAAAGAGCGAAATAATGATCGTTAGAAAGAGATTCATCTTTAATCGTATTTCATAATACCTCCAAAAAATTGTTCAGCTATTGACTTTCATGTTTTTTTAAATTATAATAAAATTAATAAAAGGAATGATACGTGTAGCATATCTTTTATTAGTTATTTATTCAATAATACTATTTATAGAGAGCGATTGTGTTCATACATTATAAAAAAAATTGTATATGAAGAAGTATTTTACCCATAATGTTTCGAAGAATAATAATAATAAGGTAAAAACCTTTCTATAACAACTTAGGTTTTATATTTTTTAACCACTTCGCTCAATAATAATTGACGCAAACTATTCTCAACTGCAACTCAGTTTCCATAACGTTTAGTTAAAAGGAAAACCACAAGTAAATTATCTCCATTAGATTATTTTATTTTTATTAGTTTTGTAATTATATTAGTAAATATACTAGTGGAAATTTAACACAATTACAAAGGTGGATATAAAAATAAGGTATAACAATTATTTGCTTGGAATATAACAGTTGAGTGATTGTTTTAATTATTATATGAATGAAATATTATGGCATAATTAAGTATATATATATATATATATATATATATATATATATATATATATATATATATATATATATATATGTAAATGTATAGTACGTACTAATAAATATAAATGGTATTGTTTCAGGGTCCGGTGACTCCAGGATTTGTGCTATTAATGGCGCGTTGGGTGCCGCCGGCGGAGCGGTCTCGTTTTGGGGCAATGATCTTTGGAGGGGCCCAAATCGGTAATATTGCGGGTCCCTATATTACAGGATTGCTCTTGGCAAATAACGGCGACTGGGCCAATGTATTTTATGTGTTTGGTGGAATCGGCGTAATTTGGTTTATATTTTTCGTAAGTTGACTATTATTATATGCATTTTAAATTTCAATATATAAATTTAAAATGAAAAATGATTATCTATAAAAGAATAACTTCAACAAGTTTTTAGTTGAACCGTTGATGACGGAATTATGTAATTCTAATCATGGGTACTTAGCATTTAACAGTGTATGTATATTTAGGTTGTCGTTCGGTTTTTACATTCTAACGTTTAAAATATTTGAAAAAGAATAAAATTGGAATATGTACAAATTATTGTTGCCATTTTAATATATTTTAATTACTGTATCAAGATAAAGGATACAGGGAAATGAAATGTTTTAGTGATATAGTGAGCAAATATTTAAATATTCAACATTTGCGTCTCCGAAATTGCGTGCATGATGTGTATTGCAAAACGTTACTGTGTATATTTGGAATTTGTTTTCCGCACGTTTTGATTTTTCCAAAATCATATTAGTCAATTGAAGAAGATATAGATAAATCTCCGCATTTGAGGATTTAAGGAGTTACTTACATATTTCAAAAACAAATATATATTTTTTGAATATATATATATATATATATTTTTTATTGTTATAGACTTTGCTATGCTATAGCTCCCCAAATTCGCATCCATTCATATCGGAAGAAGAGAAACTTTACTTAAACACTAATGTGGTTGCTTCCGGATTGCATAAGAAACTGGATCCTGTACCGTTCAAAGCTATTTTTAGATCAGCGCCTGTCTGGTCTCTGGTGATAGCTGCGGTAAGTTTTATTTATTAAATTTCATAAAAAAATTATGATCTCATACTTTTCTGTAATGCTATTTGTTGCATAAATTTAATATTAGAATCTAGTTTGATCTGATATCATATGTTGCGTTTCGAATATGAGATGCATTTGAGAGATTCCAAGTCACATTTATTATAAATGGTTTTTTTCCTCAAGAGGAATCAATATTGTAAACCGACAGTGAATATTTGTTAGATTTAAATTAAGTTACGATCCTTAGTTATACTATTAACTGTATGGACGTAATTTACTGTAACGAATTTTGACAGAATATTCAATATATTTTACCGTTTGAAACTTTGAAAAGTCCAAAATCCTGATCAAATATCTACACTTTGATTTCATTTTTCTGTAGATATAAATGAATTCGACGCGTAAAATATAAATTAACATCCGCTTAAGTTTTTTTTTATATTAAAAAGTGTACAGTAGATACATTTTATTATAGATATTATCACATTTGAAATTGATTGTTTAGGCAGACTAAAGCGTACATCAAAATATTTTATTTATAATTTTTTCGAATTTGTGAGAAAAACATCTCGATAAACGTATTTTTCTAGAAAGATCGATACATCCGGCAACTACCTAAATATTGACTTGATAATATAAACACGAATACTTTTATGTACTTGGACGTGACGTCACGTCAATTATTACGTTAGTTAATAACAGCTGCAGAAAATTAAAATAATTGTTTAAGGCTCATTGTGTACACTTCCCTACTTTGCAGATTGGTCACGATTGGGGCTATTTCACAATGATAACTGATTTGCCGAAGTATTTCTCGGATGTCTTAAAGTTTAATATTAAGGAAACTGGACTGATGGCTGCTCTGCCTTATGTCGCTATGTACATTTGTTCATTTATATTCGCCAGCTTTTGCGATTTTTGCGTTCAAAACAAATGGCACAGCATAGCTACTGGCAGGAAAATTTATACTACTGTATGTAAGTATGTGCGTCCCTTACACGCCTCTCTCAACACACGATCTCATTTCATGCTTTTTCTGTCTGAAACGACTAGTGGTATTGTATTTTCTTTCGTACTGCACATATTTTAAAAATTATTCTAAAGAATATGATATATAATTAGACGGTGGTGACTACTTAACATCAGGTGGCCCATTTGCCCCTCCGACTATGTATCATATAAAAAATAAGATAATAAAATAAAGTTTAAGACGAGTTATGAAATGTTTGTTTTCGCAAATAGAAAATGTTTTAAGTGCCAAAAGCTTTTTATTGTTATAAAAATAAAACATAAGACTAGAGGTCATTTCGTGAGTTTTTACTATTAAAAAAAATTTATTCTCATATGTTCTTATCTGAGAATAAAATATTGAATGTATATTTTTAAGGGTGGCTCTTAAAAATTTATATTCAAAATTTTAATCTTAACCTTGAACTGGATTTACCCATGTAGAACAATAAAGGATTAACAATTTTCTTTAGACGCTCTTTTAAGAAATCAATGGTTTCACAAATGTGTAAATCGATGTTTTTCTTTTAATTATATATTTAATATTTAATTTAATATCAGCTTACCGCCGTCCACTGCTGGACGAAAGCCTCCCCCATAGAACGCCAACCATCCCGATTTTGGGCAGCCCGCAACCATCCCGTACCTGCCACCTTTTTCAAATCGTCGGTCCATCTTGCTGCAGGGCGTCCTACACTACGTTTGCCTAAGCGTGGTCTCCACTCCAACATGTGTCGGCTCCATCGGCCATCGATGCGTCTGGAGACATGACCAGCCCACTTCCACTTCAGCGTGCTAATTCTACGCGCGATGTCGGTGACTTTAGTTCTCTGGCGAATGTCCTCATTTCGGATTCTATCTGCCAGAGAAACCCCAAGCATCGCACGTTCCATAGCTCGCTGAGCGACCTTGAACTTGTGGACCAGTCCTACAGTGAGTGTCCACGTTTCGGCGCCGTAAGTCATAACAGGCAGGACGCACTGATTATATACCCTGGTCTTAAGTGACTGTGGGATCGACGATTCAAAAATATGACGCAACCTCCCGAATGCTGCCCAGCCCAAACGTATTCTTCTTTTGACCTCCTTTTCAAAATTGTGCCGGCCAAGTTGTATAGTTTGGCCCAGGTAGATGTATTCCTGCACAACCTCGAGTGGAGAGCCATTTACGACAACCGGTCTCGGGGATATATGTTGGTTGATCATAATTTTGGTTTTTTCTAAGTTCATCCGCAAACCCACCTGTCTTGAAGAATCGCTTAGGCTGTTTAGCATCTCTTCCAAATCTTGCAGAGTTTCCGCCATGATGACAATGTCGTCAGCAAATCGCAGATGTGTAATGTGTAGGCCATTTATATTAATGCCGCGTCCGTTCCAATCGAGCGTCTTGAAGACGTCCTCCAATGCATTGGTAAAAGTTTCGGGGAGATTACATCCCCCTGTCTTACCCCGCGATGCAATTGGATTGGTCTTGTGCTCTGATCTTGTACTTGGACGGTCATGGTTGCGGCTTCGTACAAACACTTTAACACCTGGACATACCGAAAGTCTATTAGGCATCTCTGCATCGATTCCAGAACAGCCCAGGTCTCGATGGTATCGAAGGCTTTTTCGTAGTCAACAAACGCTAGGCATAGAGGCTGATTATATTCCTCGGTCTTCTGTATCATTTGCCTAAGTGTGAGTATGTGGTCTACGGTACTGAAGCCTTTTCGAAACCCAGCCTGTTCAATGGGTTGGAAGTCATCGAATTTTTGGGCGAGACGATTCGTGATTACCCTCGAAAACAACTTATATACGTGACTTAAAAGTGAAATGGGGCGGTAGTTTTTCAGAAGAGCTTTATCACCCTTCTTAAAAAACAGCACCACCACACCTCTGCTCCATGCCTTTGGTGTAATACCATTTTGGAGGACGGAATTAAAGATCTTTACCAGCTCTCTCAGAACTGGTGTTCCTCCCGCTTTAAGTAATTCTGAGGTAATTCCGTCCTCGACTAGAGCCTTGTTGTTTCCAAGTTGTTCGAGAGCAATCCTAATCTCGCCCAAGTCGATGTTGGGAAGCTCGTCAGATAGATGGCGTGTCAGTCTGGCTCTTGGGTCATCCGCGCTGTGGGACTCAGGTGGAGGTACTCGTGATGAGTATAGATTGCTATAGAACTTTTCGACTTCAGCTAGAATCTCTGGTTTTGAGGTGACGGTTGTGCCTTGTGTTGTTTTGAGTTTTGTCAGGTGACAACAGGAGGTATGCGACTTTGCAAGAACCTTTGAGCCCCTATTGAGTGCTATAGCATCTTCAATATTTCGGGTATGCGCTCGTCTTGTGTCACGCCTTATTAGTTTTTTAACCTTCCTGTTAAGTGCCTGACACTCAGATGGCGTCATATTCTGTTGTTCACGTCTTCTCGTCATCTCGTCCAGAGTCTCGCCTGAGAGCTTCGACTTACGTCCATTGCTCCTTTGTCGAAAGTGATTTTGACCCACCTCGCGAATGACACGTACCGGACTGTTGGTGGCGTCGTCAATGTCCTGCTCGGTTTCCAACATGGCGAGTCGGTTCTGTAGTTCCAGCTGGAAGCTTTCGCAACCAGCTTCGACCTGGGGCAAGGTTGGTCTAAGAGTCGACTTCATTAGCCGCGATCGTTCGATTTTAGTGTTAATATTCAGGGTGCCTCTTACCAGGCGGTGATCACTTCCAGTGTTGACCCTGTTGATCACGGAGACATCCCTGAATATTTGGCGCTTATTAGATAGAATGAAGTCGATCTCATTCATTGTTACGCTATCGGGGCTTCGCCAGGTCCACTTCCTTTGGGGCTTTTTCTGGAAAAATGAGTTCATCAGAAATAATCCTTGAGCCTCTAGGAAGTTTACCAGCATTTGTCCCCGATGGTTTCTGTTCCCATAGCCGAATTTTCCTACCCTCGATTCACCATCTTCTTGTACTCCCACTTTGGCATTGAAGTCACCCATAACAACTGTGTAGAAGGTACTGGTACGAGACATAGCTTTTACTATGTCCTCGTATATGGCTTCGACTTCTTCGTCAGTGTATGTGGACGTTGGGGCATACACTTGTATAACCTTCAAGGCATAATTATATATAGTAAATTAAATTTATTTATCTCTAATAGGGTCTTCTAGCTACAATATATTATTCTACTAACGTGTAATAACTTCTGATTCTGAGTTAAGGAAAGCGAAAAGAGCAATCCGATTTCTCAATTTATAAAAATAGCACTTACGTTGTTCGACATTCTAAAGTAAGTCAAAATATCATATTTATTTTCATAAAACTCTTGGATAGATTAATTTATACATAACTTCAATTTCATACTGAACATTTGAAATTTACTAGTAGCAATTAATTGAAGGCACCTTTAACAGTAATTATATGCACAAAAAGCGTTAATCAAGTTTTCGAACCGATTTTGGTTGATTACGTTAATTAGTTTATGTAAAACGAATCATTATTTCCTAAAGCGATTTTGAAATTCACTAATTACTGCGTTGAAACTGTATATACTAAGATGAAATCGCTATTATAATCCGTTGTGAAATGAGCAACGTTTCTTTAAATCAATGAAGTAAATCATATTAAAATAATTAAAAAACACGAATGCCCTGAATTAATGAATTATAATTAATTTAAAGCTAGTGTTACGGGATGATATAAAGATTCTAACTATACATAAAAATATGTTCAGGAATTTAAAAGTTATGGTGGTAGACAAGAGCCGCGATGGTACCACTGGGGTAAGAACGCGTGAATCTTAACCGATGATCGTGGGTTCAAACCCGGGCAACAACACTGAATTTTCATGTGCTTAATTTGTGATTATAATTCATGTCGTGCTTTACGGTGAAGGAAAATATCGTGAGGAAACCTGCATGTGTCTAATTTCACTGAAATTCTGCCACATATGTATTCCACCAACCCGCATTGGAGCAGCGTAGTGGAATAAGCTCCTTCTCCTCAAAAAAGGAGAGGAGGCCTTTAGCCCAGCAGTGAGACATTCACAGGCGGTACGGTGGTAGACAAACATACACGAAACCTTAAATCATTACACTCCTTTTTGGGCAGTCATGTAAAAAGTTCAATGATCTCAATTTTCAAATGTTCTAGCCCAAAGTTTGTCCGGGAGAAAACACTCTTAAGTGATAAGGCTACATTTTGTGCTGCACATACTTTTCTATTTCTTTTTTTTCTTGTTATATTTTTACGCTATGGAATGTTATGTACAATAAAGAGTAAAACAAGTAAATAAATAAAGTTCTATTTTTAATGCTAGACACTATGTTTTGATTTTAAATCAAGATATGTTATAAAAACTAAACATACGATGAACATATTTCACTTAAATGCCTCAATTGTTTCGAGATTTTCTTAAAAGAAGTTTGAGTTGGGTATAATCCGTGACCTGGAAAGTAAGTAATGCTGGGCCTGCGACTGATCTGATGCTGTTGTGTCGGATTGCTGTTCCTTCGTATTATAAAAGTTGAGAGTGGATTACTTTCCCAAAAAGATAATATCGCCATCGGGCCCAATATTTGCCATCTTTCATAAAACCTTTAAAAAATGATGATATATTATTTAAAAAAAAACAAATATTACACCACAAATTGACTTTTATTCCTTAACTATTATTATCATTATTAAAAAAAATGTAAAGATTCATTTTTTTAATCGGAAATAGTAAACATTTTTCCTCACAATGTCATTCATTTTCACGACTTACTGCATTAGTAAAATATGTCCCTGAATTCATCACGCTTACGGAAGATTATTTTTTTCCTCAGCCGCGACATTGCCTGCCATATTTATTATTCTGGCTTCGTACTCGGGCTGTGACCGTATTAAGGCTGTTGGACTTTTCGTGGCATCCATGGCTTTTATGGCAGGTTTCTATAGCAGTGTAAAAATCAATGCTATGGACATTGCCCCCAATTACGCTGGGACCTGCTCTGCTATTGTTAACGGTCTGGCTGCTGTATCGGGAATGATAACTCCATATATGATTGGTCTATTGACACCTGATGTAAGTATGAATAGTATCTATCCAACTTAAAGCAATGTAAGAAATTTCAATGACCTTTGTCATCCTTTGTCAACTCGCTTTGGTCAATGTCTGTAAAGGTGGAATTTTGTAATAGATTTTTCACGAATTATCTGATAAGTTTGGGACTTGAAATTTTGAACTGACAATACAAAAAATAAAAGTGGTATTTTTTGTACTGTAATTATAAAATTTTAAACATATATTATACAATTTCTCATTTTGTACAGTTACTATCCTAATAATTTTTAATGCTCTATAATTTGAACAAAAATAATGTAGAAATCTAGGCATCATTGTGTTTTTGTTGATAGTTAAAGTAGAGGCCAAAAATTCATGCTCGAATGAATTTTGTTTGGTTAAAGGTGAAAATGAAATAAATCAACCGTTGAATTGAGTCGATTTCCTTTAGACGGGTTTTTTATTAACGAACAAACAAAATCTTATATCCTATTAGCTTTCCTGCTATTTAACTTTGTTATATACTATCGAATAGCCGACATACGTTGAAATATTTTTTAATTTTTTTTTAATTTTGCGACTCGTGCGTTATCTATTGCACTCATATGGTACTGCGCCAGAAACTTTCATAAAACTATCAGCAGCTCAAAGTTTATTTTCAAGTTACTTTTGAAGTTATTATCCAAAGCAAGGCGAGGCAAGTTTGTGAAAGTATGAACACCGACTGCAAAAGCAACTGAAGTATTATTAAAAAATGATTAAGTATTTAGTTTAAGTATACACGTAGGCAAATTTTCAAGTCGTATTTTGTTGTTATTAATAAAATTGATGTTTTTATAAATAACATCGATCATTGATAAAATGTCAAAATTATTTTTTAATTTATTGATTGTTATTTATTGACATTATATTTATTGATTTTAATATGAAAAAGATAAATAGTAAAAGTAACTGTTACTAACTAAAACTTAATTTCAGCAAACTATTCAGCAATGGCGCCTCGCATTCTGGACGATATTTGTTGTACTTATCGGAACAAACATTATATATTTGATATGGGGATCTGGCGAGCCACAATGGTGGGACGACGTTGACAAGTATGGCTATCCACCAAATTGGAAACATGGACCTCTGAAGAAGAGATCTAAAGATATGGAGAAGAATATAGTGTATCCAAAACACGATCATTCACCCATTGCTAAAGATTAAAATATAAAAAATGGACAAGTTTGTTTTCTTCTTTTCATATTAGAATATATTTGAAATTATAATCATAATAATGTAACTAGCAGTATAAATATTAAATATGGGCTAATTAAGGCTTCATTTTAACATAATTATATGGATGGAAAAAGATAGATATATTATAGTGCCTTAAAACTAAAAAAAAATTAAGTATGATATGCCCCTGACAAAAAGTAAGAGCAAAAATACTTTATTCTCTCTCTAAATAAACTATTGAAATAAAATAAAATCAGGAGTATACATATTTTCAATAAGAATATTTAAAAAAAGAATCAGCACTTTTTTAATAATACAGAAACATTTTTAAATCACGCAAAAGTCTTATTAAAAAGTTCTCTTTTTTCATTTTTAATATATATTTTTGGTAACAAATCAATGTTAAATATATATACTAAATATGCTCAAAAACATAAATGGTTAGAAAAGAATAACCCAGAAGTGAAAAAATCTCTAATAAAATGATTCGTCACCATCACCGATAAAATTATTTATTAACGGACCTAATGTATGCTGAATAAGATGCGATAAAATGGAGCCTTAGATCTACATTATATATAATTTTAATTTTGTTGAAATGTTTAAATAACTCCGTAGATATTATTAGATGGGCAACATCCATATTTAGTATTGTTATGTTCCGGTTTTAAGGGTGAGTGAGTCAGTGTTACAACAGGCACAACTTTCTTAATATCTTAGTTTCCATTACTGGTGGCGTATTGGCGATCTAAAGATTGGTTAATATTTATTGCAGCGCTTATGGTGTTGACAACTTACCATCAGGCTAAGGCAAAACCAGAAAATTTATAATTGTATGATCAACATCGGTCACAGTATATATTATAATAATTATAATATTTTCTGTATGGCTGACGTCTATAAAGAAAATACATATGTAACTTAATAGCATATTATATCAAAATCAAATTTTTTCGGAAACTTGACAGGCACATTTCATTTATTAATTTTTGCTTTCAGACATTATAGGTCTTTTAAACGAATTACAATTAATTAGCCAATAAGGTTTTTTAAATTAAATAAATAAATACATTTGATTTTTTTATAGCAAATGGTCACTAAGTTGCTATTTCCTTCGACCTAGATTACATTTTAATTGTGTTTGATGTTCATTACTAGGGTGAGCAACAAGGTAATTGACTAAAGAACAGGCGTCTTCGCTACAACTTATTAAGACTATATACACTTAAATACCGGTATATTACATTGCAATCGAATGAGTGGGCAAACTGACCACTTGAGGACTCATAAATATAGTTTATAAAGATTACGCTATTTTATAATGCAGTACAAATTAATTCTTATATTATTTATTATATAATGAATTTAAGTATTTGAATATATTTATGCTATACTACCCGTCCCAAAATCGCACAAGTAGAATAAGGGTTTTTATTAATTTAACATTAAATGTTTTCATATGTCGTAATATATATAACTCTAAGCATATGTTTAAGTGGTGTACAGCTCCCAGTTGGCAACTTTATTTTACCACTTTATTACCTCACTAAACTTTCTGTGAAAAGAGTTTGAAAATCCGTAATTTTTGAGCTTTACGCGTTCAGACAGACATACAGAGAGACGAGGCGGGAATATTATGTTTTTTAATAAGTCGTAATAATAGCCAAGATGTAGTGGATGGATTATTATTGGCTAGAGCACGAGAATAATAAGCGAAGATTTCAGGTTCAAGTCTGGCAACTAACAAAGATTTTTTATGTGAGTATTTTGTGTTTAAAATTCGTGCTTGGAGGTGAAGGAAAACATCGTGAGGAAACGCACGGACCGCGATGGAATATGCTCCTAAGGGAATCTTGAAAGGAAAGGAAATCTTGGGACATTTATAAGCTGTTACTATTTATACTTTTGTCTAACTAAATACATAAACAAATAACTTATATTATTGTCCTTGTTAATAATGCTAAAAAAGGCTTTGTTAGCATTATTGTAAGACAAGATTAAAATGTAGGACTTTATTTTAGAATATTCTCTTATATTATATTATAAACAATAGTAGATTGGTATTATTGCTATTCTATTCTTAAAATTTTCTTTTTGAATATTAAAACAATACATTATTTGTCTGTCGCGCAAAATAAGTGGATGCATTGTGTTTAAAATAAATTAGTCAATGTGTGTTCCACAAGTTCGTTTACACTATTTTTATACGAAGATAAAGGCAATTGTTCGTTGTGTAATTACCTACAGGATATTTGTTTTGAATACGGATAAGTCTTGGTTTCTTCATTCAAACTGGGTTTTTAATGTTTAATATTTTTATTATAGAATAGAGAGGCAGACCATCATGTAGGCCACCTGATGTTAAGTGTCACCAACGCCCTTAGACATTGGTATTGTAAGAAATGTTAAGCATTGCTTACGTCACCAATGCGCCACCAACTTTGAAAACTAAGATCTTATGTCCCTTGTGCCTGTGATTACACTGGCTCACTCACCCTTCAAACCGGAACACAACAATACCAAGTACTGCTGTTTTGCGGTAGAATATCTGATGAGTGGGTGGTACCTACCCAGACGAGCTTACCCATAGCTCTACCACCACCATATAGAATTCTCCAAACAGAACGCAGATTATGTATGAATTCGATTCGATTTTAATGATGAAGTTTATGATTAATTTGCTTTTTATATATTGCTATACTTTCAAAATGTCACCTGTACCTAAAAAGCTTAGTATGTCGATAAATTTTTCATGACTGCCTCTATAGTCGTACGGCTAAGTTAAAATTATTCAAATCTCGAGAACGGCTTCATGCCCTGGTTCGGGTAAATTAGTTGCTTGATTCAGTAGCAGCCCATAGTCTGCATGTTGGCTGTATTTCCACTTTGGCAACAGTCATCATCATCAGTATAATTTTCTCATAGAAAGCAAAGCTGAATTATAGTAATTCAACCTTCAATACATATGACTTTTTCGCGTTTGTTGTGCAAGGCTTTTAAAAAAATATTATTGTTATTTTTAATATAAATATATAGATATAGGTATAAAAAAGTTTTTTTAATCAAAACATTTTTAACAAATAAAACTCAGAAAATAAAATACAAATACCGCAGTTTACTAAAACATAATAATTATATTACATTCATGTTTTAATTAGTATTTTTTTACAACGCGTAACTTGTTCGCCATGTTGAATTTTATATAAAAACACATTGAATATATGCCTACGATCTTAAGACGAATACTTATTTATTTATCAAAATATAACTTAAAGAAGAAGAAAATACGGGAACAGATGAATACAAAAACATACATAGATTGCTTAAATCAAAACCCGTTTTGTTTCCCATAGTCGAGTAATAAGTTTTAAATTAATAACGTTGTTAAGATTATACGTTCTTTACGAATACGCAATTCATGCGCAGCGTATTGAAAGTGTTTACTTTAACAGATTAATTTTATCATTAGTATTAGAGTAATGTATGATAGCGGTCTTTCGAAAATTAGCAAACAATACTTAGGAATTGTAGAACTGCTTGTGTTGTTATTTGTTCCCGTATGTATGGAATTTCGAAGACATTTTCAAATGATATAAAAACAAAACAGTAAAATCTTCTTCAGTCTTATATACAGCAGACATATTAGAACCCTATTGGATTGCCTCATTTATGTATAGGTCTTTAAACCACGGCCGAGTCTCATCCGAGTATATAGTCATCGGGTTATGAAAGTACATCAGTGTTTGCACGCATAATCTTGAGTACTATAGTGTGTCCTGCGTAGATAGCTTCGATATTGGTCAGTAGAACATAATCATCATCATATATTTTCCATTGACAACTTAATGGCAGAAAAATAAATAAAATAATCCTTTGCAGAAAATACAATTTGTTTTAATCAGATTTTAATCCTTTTATTTTAAGAGCAAATAAGATACGTGATACAGGAATGATAAGGTTTATAACACAACATACTCGAACACGTCTACATTATATGTATATATAACAAATCAAATCAAATGTATTTATTCAACTAAATTTTACAATAAAGAGATTTTGAATCGCCAATATTGATATTCTATCACCGTTTCAAAAGCAGTGAGTAACTTGCTTAATTCTCCGATTAAAAATGAATCGGATTTACAATGTCATTAGTATTCGCAATTATTGTTCTCGATCAGTCCTACGTTGTAACTCGTCCTTAAATTCCAAACATTGTTTGGAATATCCATATATATGCATATCCATATGAGACGTGTAGTTTACAAGATGACATTACAAAATAATTTAAATTAAAAAACTTCTTAACTGTGATAAAAACATTTATATATATATATATATATATATATATGTTATAAATTTTACTGAAATATATATATATATATATATATATATATATATATATATATATATTATATATATATATATATATTATATAACAAACATCTTCATCTTAAAAGTAATATTTTCATGCGTAATAATGTGACTTAATATATTTTTTTAATTTGTTAAATGGTAAATTAATTATATAATACAACATATCATATATACATATATAATGTTCTGGCGTCCAGGAGTGATTTTTATATATCTAACAAACAAATATCCGATACTCTTCAGTATCCAAATGTGTTGATATTACTTTGTCTTAAACTTATCAATAGCAATAGTAAAAACTGTACAAAGTTTCACCTCAATGGAATTAATGGTATACAAACTTGTTCAAGATTAAGCTAGAAGCATTATTTTCACATAAATAGATAATAATATATGTTTTTTTTATCATATCCTATCTGTTCCTGTTTATCTCTACAAAAAGTATAAGGTGATAAAAGACTGGCCACTTATAATTCTAACATTAGAAGTGTGAAAAAATGTACTCAAATCTCGCTAAGCAAATAATAATACACAAATTAAGAAATATATAAAAAAACCCATATCAATAGCTAAGACACGTGTTATTTGATCTTACACAATTCTTGTTCTTTATAATTAAACATCTGCACGCGGTATCCGTCTCAGATCTAGAATGAATTTACGTTACATAATTACAAAATGAATCGTAGTTCATTGGTATAAATACTATTTTCCTACGAAAATCTTTCGTTGAACGTACCTTTTTTATAAATCTAATTAATGAGAAGTAAACGATTCACGTGACCCACTTTTAATCGTGACAATGTGTGAAAATCTTAATTTTTATAATTACAATTATTATACAAGTTGATTGTTATCGAACTGGAAAATTAATTCCGGTACTTTATGTTTTTCTTAAATTCGTTATAAGTAGTGAATAACAGTTCTTAAATATCTAATGCCTTTACAAGAAAAGGCCTCAGGTTTTCCAACCCGCTGCTACGATACGAGTTGGGGAATACACATTACACCCGACGCATGGTCGAAATGAATTTCAAACACAAATTAGTCTGGGTTTTTACCCGCAAGCTGCATTTTAGATTCACTTTCTTGGCTATCATATTTAATGTAGGAAATATAATGTAATTTTGAGGATAAATATTTTAGTGCAATGGTATTTCCCGTGCAGAGGTTACGAAATTGAAACTTGTTCTTATTTAAGCAGGCCGACTACGCCCGCTTGCAGTTAATAATAATAGAGATTACGTCCAGTGAACAGATTCGAGATTTTATTATAGGTTTGCTTATTTCAAATCCAATTAGTTATTTTGTTACCAAATAGCAACCGCATTAATGTCTTTCGATAGAAAGTGTGACCTAGCCATGCACGTAAGAACACAAAATATATAATAACATTAATTCCATCTTTGATAGCGCTTTTAAAGCAACTTAAAAAACGGACGAATTTTAATGATTGACAAGTAAGCGCTTTATTTAAACTTTTTTTATAAATTTACATGCTTTTATAATACAATATTTTATAATACAATTCGTAAGTATTTTATTCGACGATTTTATAATTATGTGTAAATATAAGGTTTCTCTATCTTTACTGCTATTTCGATAGGGTATACAATGTGTTTGTCTTAGGCACGGTCACTTGTACTACATTTGTTTATGAAGATGTATTCCAGTTTCCATCGAGATACTGATACTCTTGACCGATTTCTCATTCTCAATGGAGAATAGCTAATTGAGCAAGATTATAGCGCACAAGTGTGTGCACTCTATGTTCCGTCTCTCATAATACGCAGAACCAACAGCTTTATCTGCGTTTCAAGGCATGGGAGTATTATCACTGCTAATTTCGAAACTTTGGTCTGCGAATGTGTATCTGTGTATCTACTGTGAATTTCTTTACATGAATCTCAATACCTTTTTATTTATTTGTTTGTCCCGGGACTAGCACTCAGGACAGCGAAATTTAAAGCGTCACAAGCTAGCTACTAAGCCACATTACTATGTATATCATTGTATTATGTGTGTGTGTGTGTGTTTTATTTAAATATCATAAAAATGGGCTTATCTTGTTTTTGTGTCTACCTTAATATAAAGATTCGTACAAAATAAATTGTGTCTAAAGTTATTTGCTGATGTTATTTAGAAATGTATAATTGTTCTTAAATAAGTTGTATATTTTAATTATAATAAAGATTGTGATTAGTTTTTGTGTAATTAGGACTATTTTAAGGATTATATACAATATAGCGTAACGTTCGCTTGAGATCAAGAAAACGTATTAAGCGTTTTTTTTTACGGCAAGCAATTGTATACAGCCAATTAAAGGTTAAGGATCTGCTATAAAAATAATTCGATTTTTAAATTAAAATCGGTCTAGGTACAATTCATTCAACCTATACTGTCATTATTATACAACATTATATACAATATGTAGTTTTGCACACTTCAATCGCGAAATAGTTGAGTGTGTTTTACAGTCGCTTCAGGCGATTATTTAATTGACGTCAAATCTTCTCCACGCGTTTTGTAAAACACTCCAGCTATACAAATGTGTACAATTTTATAGAAAATTTATTAAGCATTATTTTTAATGTTTTTAAGTATAATGATTTAATCCAATTCTAGTCTGCATTGTAAAGTAAGATAAAGTTCATTTTTGAATATTATCTCGGTTTTAAATTTAAGAATCTTAATCGTAAAGGGAAGTTTAAAAAAAAAGCCTTGATTACAAAACATTTCATTACTATTATCAATTTATTTATATTGAAGCTTCCAGATATAATATGTTAATAATTAAAATCGCTGCTAAGTTTTATGTTGTATAGCAATTTGTGGACGCAAAAACCTATTTTTTTACAATTTATATATTTAGGTTGTTTTAAGTTAATTAAGTAATTAAGCTTCAAGATTTAAGTAGCATAGTTTTCCTGTACCAACAAAGTTTTTTACATTAAAATATGTGTTATGTTTAATTTTTTTAATATGACATTCTCTTCTTATTGATTTGAGCACTTTTGGGGTTTTCCTTATTTTTATTTTTTTTAATTTAAGATGTATATTGCAAAATTATCCTCAACCGTTGTAAAGATTATATTTTATATTGTGTAAGCTATCATTTTGTTTTATTATCTTTCTTTTTATAAATTACGTTGTTACCAAAACGATTTTTACTATAGTCGAAGTACATTTATTTTATGGGAAATTTATATTTTTGTTTTTTTGTCAATTTTAGTTATTGATTTAAATAAGCGTATAATAATACGTATAATATTTACGAAAAAAAAATTCTGTCATGCTCTATGTTATTTACTCAAAGTATTTAATCGAAAAGTGACAGTGCTTTTATATTTCTTTTTTTTACTTTTTTTTATTCTATGAAAGGTTATGTATGGTAATCCCTTTTCATAAATTGAGTTGACTGTCTCTATAAAATTAAATAAAATAGTACTAATAAAAATGATAGTACGGCTAAAATGGGATAACACCATTCTATGTATAATTACTAATATTTCATAAAAATAGACAAGTATTATAAAAACGAGATAAAATAATGAAATATATTCAACAGTTATAACCAAAACCTTCAAAATTATTAAAAATTAAAATATCGTGCTATAAAGTCAATGGAATTTGCTTCAATACCATGCACGTTTGATGTGTAAAGGTGCACACGTCAGTTTGATGACTTACCGCGGGAATTAATCTGACACTGCGCATAAGTCGAGCCGCGCAGTCGCATGGCCGTCTCTCAATCGTGTCTACTCGTGCTTATTTTGTGTTTAATTAGTGAACAATAATACTAGTGAATAAGGAGTGGCTTTAAATTGGTAAGCATTTCTTTAAATTATTCGCTATAAATATTTATTAATTTTAATGCAAAATCAATTAGTTTATATAATTTGCATTTGTGTCAACGTTTCTTTTACAATTTTTTTTTATTTTTTTTTCTATAATATCTTAGATTATTATTTAGTTACTATCGATATAAACAATAGTTAATTTAATTGTTATTTATAAATAATTAATAGATCTCAATAGAGCAAATTCACTGATTATGAAAATTAATAATTAATAAATGTTTATTTTCAGTTTACGTTATTGATAAGCATTCCAAAAGTTGTATGGAAAATTAAAATATACATATATATTTTTAATTAGTACTGTAATATAATTACTTATCAACGAGTCATTTTGAAGGAATTCGCAATAATAGTTGGGCAGTCATTAAATTTCATAATAACAGCTGGAATATTTCTCGATAACAGAATAATTATGATCATTAATAGCGGTGAAAAGTAGACGAAAGTAGGATTGTTTTTTTAAAAAACAAGCAATTTTTTTATAGCTTATATTTGTATAAGTATAACAAGGATTCACTGGGATTAATTGATGACTGAAGGCTGACTTAGTTTGTCGAGAATTAAGACTTTACGGACAGTACCCTAGATGCAATAGCGAAGTAAGACGTTTATTATAGTCAAGATGTATATAGATGTTTACTGTCTCACAGAGTCTTAACATCCTGTTCTAAATAGACAATTAATTACTATAATTGAAATAGTTTACTCTTGTTATAATTATAAGCAAATGAATTTCCAGACGAAACGCAAGATGTTGAAACATTTGCTTAACTTTGATGTACAATAAACAGAGGCGGAGTTTTATGACGTTGTATTATAAGTACGTACTTGATGATGAGTGTTTTTTTTTAAATAAATCATATATTATAGTAAAAACTTAGAGGATAATAATAAATTTCTTCACAGCTTCGTAGTTTAATAGTAATTGTTTATCTATAAACTACATCCGCGTAAACACCTTTCATGTCTTCATATCATTCTCAGAATTATATAATAAATTTTGTATTGTAGATGTATTCGTGTATTAAAGCTTGTTTTATAAACTAGTTTTGGAAATCATACAACTACACTATATGGCTATGACCAATCGCCAACATCAACGCGTGTAAAGGGACCCACGACACGGCTCTTAATCGCGTTCTGATTAAAATTTATTTATGAAGCAAACTTAGCCTTTAACTAAAGAACCAATGACGCTTAAAACGACGGTTGTTTTACAAAAAATGTTCAAATTATTTATTATCTACTAATAAATGCAGTTAATATTGAATAAATATTGATACCTACTCTTCCATTCACGATAAGAATTAAGATAAAATAATTACATTACAGCTTATAAATTTGTGTTTATAATTCATGTAAGTCATGAAAGTCTAAGAAACAAATAAACAAACAAACACACTCACTTTAGCACTTATAATATTAGTTAATACACACGCTATATTTTTTATCAAAACCTGCTGCAATTATTTGAATACTAAATTCGATAGGTTTTTTATTCGTGTCAATATAATCATGTTCTGAATACATGCCTTGGCAAGATATACCTTTTCGATTATGGACATGCATTCTTCTTAAATCGATCTAAATGCGTGACTTTTCGCTGATTGATCCACATAATGTATTTCGAATTGATAGTTTACATAATTAATTATAAGTCTGGAGCACATTTGGCGGCGTGTTGCAGTAGCTTTTTTATTGCCAAGGAATTAACAGCATTGTGTGCATTGAAATAAAATATAAAATAAATAACTGAACCTATGGTACACATCAAAAATTGAAAAGAGCGCAAGAACGCGTACGTATGAACGGAATGGAGCATGCGATTAGTGTGCTCTACTCTTAACTTAAGAGCTAGGATTCTCTACGCTGCGATTAGCTAGGCCATCATTTATGTACGTTCATATTAAGAGCAGTGAAAGAAAATAACGTATTCAAAATGAATGGTTCCTAAAAAATGCTATTACTTTTAAACGAGTACTTATTTTGTAGGTCTAGGTTGCTGATAAAAGTATTTTATTATGGCTATATAATTATGGAGAGTGAAGGTAAATGTCGCATTATATTCTCCATAATGTTGATCGTAAGTGTCCTCAAATAGTTTTCCTTTCCGCAAGCATGATATGAATTATAACAAACTTAGTAGCAACTTCTTTCCACTCCACAATTACGGCTCTAATATAATTTGTTTTTCATGTACAGTATAAATACAGTTATTTTGATAATCCCATTAAATACGTCTAACTCTTATTATATTGATGTTTCTGTTTTTGTGATTGTAAGTCAGAATATTTATCTAATTTAATCGAAGAGTTGCCAAACTTTGCGTTTCCGATTTTTAAAATTCTTCTAAGTCACGTATAGTTACGATCCTTGACACAACATTGAAATTTTTCATGATTATTATTTCCTTATTCGGTATTTTGTAATTCATTTTAGAATTATGAAATCCAAGTTTTGACACATCGCTAAGTTAAAGACTTAAAATTTGTAAGATTGTAGAAGAATCGTTGTATATTATGCCAGTGTTTTTAGAAACATACATATGTATAGACATGTTTGTATATGGGTACGTTTCTTTTGCCTTACATTTCAATTTCAATATTAATAATAATATCGGCTTCAGCCAATTCCAGGTGACAAATCAGCATAAAGAGCATTTAATTAAGTTTCCATTAAATACAAATCAATCATTCAAACGAGTCGATCACGTGATGAAGCGATTTTAACCGTCTGAAGTCTGAGCACTTGCAATCAATTTGGAGCAGCAAAAATCATTTGATAATTAAGTTTTTGTTACGTAATTTCAAAATATAGTTTTTAAATTGCTCTAGTTTTTTTTATTAAGTCTCAAGATTAATTAATAAGAAATAGTATCGTGTGAACGCTGTAAGTAGACATTAATAGGTCTGACCAATCCCACAGACATTGGCACCGGAAGAAATATTAATCATTCATTACGCCACTAAACTTGGGAACTAATTGTTACTTCATATTTTCCAGAAGCTTTACTGGCTTATTTACCCTTCCAACCGGAAGACAACAATACTGAGTATTGATATTTGCCGGTAAAATATTTGATGAGTGGGTGGTACCTAGACGGGTTTGCCTAAAAGCCTTCCATTCCATCCTTCCAATTAGACCATGTCTTATATACATACGTATCTCAAGGAAAATTTTTCTTTTCGTGTCGTTCAATCACTTCTTCATTGTAAATGTGCTGAAAAATGGATGGTAAAATCCAATTATCCTTTGCCTTTAATGTTATTTTTATAATTGAGTGCAATAACATTTATCTATCTTTCTATTTTATTTTATTATTTGCTCTACTGAGTTATATTGCTTCTGCAGTTAATAAAGTTTTGGAACTAGCTTTGACCATGACAAATTTATATATACATATATATATATATATATATATGTGACCTCAGTTGCATAGTTTATTTCAAGAACACTGACCTTTGTCGATTTCGTTTCTATAGATCAATGGACTGAATGCACCTGTTGTTACTACAATATATATGATACAATACTCACCAAGGTCTTACTACTGTATAAATGTACTTTAACATATGATCTATTTGAATATAAATTAATGTAAGAATCGTATAGCCTTCTGAACCGTCAGTGTCAAACTTTCATAACGGTTATTAATTATAATATAATAGGTACATAATAAGTATGTATTAAGAAGAAGGTTCTTTGTGTATTTGTATGTATACGCCCTTGCAATTTACCTTCTATTATATTTACACTGATATAATCATATAAGGTTTAAATTTTTTAATTTTTTTATGGGATAGGTAGTCGGACGACCTGATGGTAAGTGGTTACCTACGCCCATAGACATTTTAACTGTAAGAAATGTTAACCATCGCTTACATCGCTAATGCGCTATCAACCTTAGGAACCAAGATGTTATGTTCCTTGTTCCTGTAATTACACTGGCTCACTCAACCTTCAAACCGGATCACAACAATACCAAGTACTACTGTTTTGCGGTAGAATGTCTGATATATGATGAGTCAATGGTACCTACCCAGACGGGCTTGCACAAAGCCCTACCACCAAGTAAAGTTCTTTGTGTTTTAATGTATGTATTAATTTTATTACAATGTAATTTTCTTTCTTACTTTTCTATTAAATTCATGTTAAATTTATCTCTATTGAAGAGAAAACTTAAGCAATGCAATGTAGAACATTTGTTATATATTTGAATTATATTGAATTATTCTTAATACAACATTAAAGGAAAGGAAAGATGAAGCTGGAAAGTATATTAAATGTTTCAGAATTTCTGAGTTTAGTTCTGAAAATTCTATCTTTTTAATCATACGTAATCATAATTTAAGATTAAAAAAAAGAGTTTTTAGTTTCAATTAGTCAGAAGAAATACTCTTTATAAACGAACTCTATAATTTACACAAATTACTTATAACATAACTTCAGATGTAAAAAACAAGCAGAAGTTTTCGTATAACCTAAAATGTGGTATAATTTTACAATATACTCGTATATAAAGTTTATATAGCGTAAAACGAAAACTTTTTTCCCACGTTATGCTCATAAAATAGACAACCACAGACGCACAATCGCTACTATTTTTATTAGTTTTGATTTAATTATAATAATCTATGTAAGTCATTAAAATACATACACAATATTAGAACTTCTAATATAATACAAAAACTTAACGGGTAACAGGACTGAAATATAGTTATTTACATATATCAAAACTTAATATAATTCTTCTTCTTCGAGTACCACTCCTACTAGCGAAGGTTGGCAGTCAGCTTTGATACTCCTTCTTGTTCTTCGCGAGGCGAAAGAGATCGACAGCACTCGCAATTCCTGTCCATTCTCGGATGTTGCACAGCCAAGACTTTTTTCTGCGCCCAACAGCTCTCCTTCCGGCAACTTTTCCCATTATCATGAGTTGCAAAAGTTCATATCTTTCATGCCTAAGCACGTGTCCGAGATATGCAATTTTTCTTTTCTTGACAGTCTCCAAAAGTTGCCGTTTTTAGTTGACGCGTCGCGTTATTAATATAATAGTAGTGTTATTTTGTAATTAAAAAAAATATGTTTCCTTTTTTATAAAATATTTGTATTGAGAATGAATTAAAGAATTTAAATTTTTAAGTACACTTACGAGCAATTTAAAAGCGTTATTTTACATGTACATTATATATTGTAAATATGTACTGGGTAAAGATCTTTCTCTTCTCTTGAAGAGAAGATTTGGAGTTATTCCATCACGCTGTTCCGATGCTGGTTAAATACAAATGTTTCATTTGACAAATTATGAAATTTTCCTTCTTCCTTCGTGCGATGAATTATAAAGAGAAATTAAGCACATGAGTTTTCATTGGTGTTTGTCCAGATTTGAACCTCCAATCTTCACGTATTCTAACAATGCGTTTCGGCTCATGTATGAACATTTAATATAATAACTCAACATGAATACAGAAGCCATTGAAATGTGTTAGGTACGGCTATTATACGTAAATAAACCGTTTACTTTAACATATTTTTGTTGAAATCTTTTTTAAATTAAATATTTAATAATACTTTTAGTGGCGATACTGAGAATCCGTTTATGTAAACTTATGTTAATCACGCGTTCACATCTTTTTGCTTATTTAAGTCGATGACAGTGTTATGAAAACAAACTATATTTTTACAATATTTATACTATGTAAACTTTGCAATATCTATTAAATATATGAAACATGATATGTGAAAATAAAAAAATAATCTGTTTTAGTCCTATATGCGCTCTGAAATTATCGATCCGATCGTGATGAAAATTTCGAGATTTGTTCTGTATACGCGACGCATCGTTTCCGAATTCTTGTGTTCCAAAGATATATTTCCAAATTCCAGTGTACACAAGACATAAAACATCTTAGTTCCCAAGCTTGGTGGCCCTTTGACGATGTAAGCGATGGTTAATATTTCTAACGGCGCCAATGTATGTGGGTGGGGAACACGTACTGTCAGTAGCCCCTTCGCTTACTAACCACTACATATTATTTAAAAAAACGGGGGCGTCGCGCCTGTCTATCTATCTTCCTGAAAGCGATAAGCTCGAAAACTACCGAATGGATTTTCATAGAGTTTCTAGAAAAGGATGGAGTGATTCATTAGTAGGTGTTTAATTTATAAAGGTTTTGTGAACATTGGCTGAAATATGATGATAAATGTTGAATACAGCAGAAAAATATATTGTAATATGTATTACAATATAAATATTATACAAATGCTAGGGCTAACGTTCTCGTCCTCCTCACTCGAGGTAAAAATATTTTTAGAACGGTTGACTAATTAATGAAAGTACACGTTTTCTATAACATAGTCGATTTTTTTGCAATAGTTTGTTAGAATCCGTCTTGGTAGCGGTTGAACACCAAATCCAATTATTCAATCGTATTTATAATATAACAATATATCGCATTTATTATTAATATTCAGTTATTTTAAAATATTCTAAAATTCTAATTTTAATATTATTAATATAAGATATTCAATTTTCTTGCTTTTCTATTCAAATAATATCAGAACAGGAAGAAAGTCGTTACGTTTTCTATCCTCACTGAAAAATCGTTTTCCAATATACCATTTTAAAAATATATTCCGAGCCATTTTATTTCACTTATTTAAATAGCTTTGACTTTGGAAAATTCCGGCTTAATGAATACTGAAAAACGAACTTCAGGTTTTAACGAATGAAGTTGTTACTTCCGTTTTGATTAACAAAAACTACAGTTCCGTTTTACTCTTGTAAATGTATCAATTTACTCCTCCGTATTTAACGAGTCAGAGTTAATTAAATTAAAAAATCGCTACGTTCTGCTTATAATACCTACATATAAATATGTAAGTGAAGTTTAATTGCAACGAATTTATCGAATATTGATATTGAAGTTGTGGGAAATAACACAAAATATGTGGCCGTTACAGGACGCCTGGAAGATGTGAAAAGGTTAAGTTCATGGTAAATGTTTCTTTAATAAAATAAATATGTTTTTCTTTTTAATGCGCTCCATGCACACAAAAGGGAGTAGAGACTAGTGGCAGAGACTGAATAAGAGACCTTTAAACCGTTAGCCGTGACGGCATATGAGTCGGTCTACCCCCAAGGCGCGCCAATCGAAGATATTTTAAAACATACATAATTAATTCGTGTCTTATAACAGTTTGTTTATTTTATATCAGCCAGGCATATTTATTTTGTATAATCATTTTTGTAACTTTAATATTAAGAATGTTTATTAGGTTATCTATTATTTAAATTATTTAATGGTTGAAAAGACTAATTACTGAGTATCCTGTCGGTTCTTCTCCGAAAAAATTATATTCCGAACCGGTGTAACTTTAATACTGTAAAATGACGATTCAAGAGTACTAAAAATTATTACATATTTAAATAATATTTTTATATAATTTTGATTTTGTTGATATCTATAATGAGGTACACTGTACAAGTCCAATATTAAGATACTATAAAGTGGAATTGAATTATTTTCGCCTTCGCCTTTTGTTATTTATAAAGTATGTACGCTTTTTAAATAATAAAAGGCGAAGTTTTCAATTATTCCATATATCTCTACAGAAAGGAAATTATTTATAATGATGTATCTTTTTCGAAGAAGAAATTTAAAAACCAATACAAATCGAGCCTTACGTCATTGACGATACGGTTTCTTTTTAAATAAAATGTAGTTTTAAACTTATCGTATGTAATTTTGCTATGAATTTGAGTTGATAATTCACGCTCATTATAATTCTTACAGGATAATAACTCTGTATTTTTATTTAGTTCTGATAAAATGTCATATTTTCAGTTACCTTTGTGATGAGTTATTGTTTTATTGTTTCAGTTTCAATTTGCTTTTAAGACAATAACAAGAATTTAAACGATTTCCGTCGTACAATAAATAAAACAAAAATATGCTGTATTCAAATAGCCTTTTATATATGCACTTTTGGAATTCAATTTAATTTATAGCAGTATGTATTTGGTGCAAAATTATTATCTGTATATATATACATACATATTTAAAAAAATATATCAAATATGTAATATATATATATATATATATATATATATATATATATGATTTTTATACATATCATTTTTTTAAATAGGCACGCAGTATGTCTGAGTGTGTCATTTAATGTCACTACCATTGTTAATGTAAGAAAAATCAATGTAAGATCGTCGATGTGCCACCAACCTTGGAAACCAAGAGGTTATGATTATTAATTATAATTTCGAAGTTCATTTAATTCGTTTGTGAAAGTCTCTTATCTATGTATCTATCTATATATCATTTAACGATTTGACAAAGATTATTATTTCTATTATATCGTACTCATGATGCTTAAGTTACATTTACTTAATGTGTGAAAAAACCTTTAATGTTAAATTACTATAAGGTTCTTTCTTGTTTGTGTGTAGTGTGTGTGTGTGTAGTCTCTAATAGAAACAAAAAAATGTTATGTAAATTTATGTTGCCTCAATTTTATTAAAAGTCTGTACAGACGATTTAAGTCGTACGAATGTTCGCGAGTTCATAATTTAGTTCAATTTTTTAACCTCACGGAACCTATATATGTTTCGTCATTCTCAGTATTGATGTCTAATTCTTGAAGTATTTTATAATAGTACGTAATTCAACCGTAAACACAATCGTGCGACTGACCTCGATGTCCAGCCACTCGACTGAAGGCTGTTTCGTAGTTATAAAAAAATCTCATTATACATATCTTGTTAAATAACGTTTAAATTACTTTAAAGGGGTTCAATGAAATTGAAATCACTCGTTTCGATTGTATTTAATTTAAAAGATATTTGCGTGTAAATTATTCTTAAGCCAAAGATAACAGCCACACTTGTAATCACATTTACGAGCGTGAACAAGGCTATTTCCTTGTATAATTTCTATCTGTGATAGTAAAATGTATTAATTATATCAGTCTACATAAGCAATGACATATCTTTTCGTATTGTTCGTTCTCTATCTCATTATTCAGTGCTTACTTCAGTTATTGCAGTAAGATTTGCAAGTGATAAAAAATCTTAGAGATTTAATTGATAAAATAATAATTATAAATGATACCATTAAAGATATTTTATTCTCAAAAAGGATTTAATATGTGACTTCTATAAGAACAATGCAAGAACTTAAATATATAACATTTACTGTACGTTAAAATAACGGTTTAATTTTTTATAATTTATATATTTAACCTTTTAATGAAATCTAAACAAAATAATATTTAGTGACATAACACTTGGATATGTTTATATTTTTGTTATAAGCTTATTCAAATCAAATAGTGTGAATTTCGATTGATATTCAAAATAATATAAATTGTCTAATTCGAGATTCATTCATATATTATGTTTATTTAAGAGCCCATACGTTTTTTTTACACTTTAGCAAAACTCAATGATAGTATACGATGCCAGAGTAAACAGTATTTGACATTTTGAACAAGGATATAATGTCAAAATATCTAAATAATTTCATGTTATGTTTGTAGAGATAAAATTTTATCGACTACTTATATTTAAGCACTGCCCGTTAAGCTTAGTTTTTGTTAGCAGGACGTCATTTTAAAACTCTTTAAAATTTAATTTAATTAAACAACTGTAATGAAATTTCAAATCTACGATAACATATTCTGTTAAACATCAGTATCTTGAAAAAATATTGAAACTTCATATTAATTTTAATATTAATTAAAATATAATATGATATTTATATTTTAATTAATTTTATATAATAAATAATAATTTTAATAATAATTAAAATATAAATATCATATTAATTAAAATATTAATTTGTCATAAAATTATTCTTTAAAGATATTAAAATATAATACGGTTAGTTTTGTTAATTTAATAATATTATTTAAATACTAAAAGTAAGTGTTTTATTTATTTATTTATTAACAAATATACATCTTATTGAGACGTTTGAAGATTTAAACTATAAATACGGCCGTATGTATTAATGACCAATAAGTTTCAAAGAAATTAAACGCGGCATATCATAGAAATACATGAATAAAAATTGTATTAACATATTATATTTTTTACAGTTTTTATATGATGTGTGGTTACCTGAGTTACGCTATCGATATTTTCTGCAACAAAGTAAAGTCGTCCTCTAGCGCGTTACGCTGCTCCGATGTGACAAATGTTCCCCAAACATTTAATATTCATATAGATAACTCATACTCCACTAAAGCCGAGATGGCCTAGTGGTAAGACCGCGTGAATCTTAATCGATGATCGTGGGTTCAAACTCGGGCAAGCACCACTGAATTTTCATATGCTTAATTTGTGATTATAATTCATCTCGTGCTTTACGGTGAAAGAAAACATCGTGAGGAAACCTGCATGTGTCTAATTTCACTGAAATTCTGCCACATGTGTATTCCACCAATCCGCATTGGAGCAGCGTGGTGGAATAAGCTCCAAAGCCTTCTCCTCAAAAAGAGGAGAGGAGAAAAAGAGGATAGATAACTAGTTTCCGTCCGCGGAAATTCAAGAGGAGAGGGGAAAGTTTTAGGTTCCCTCTGTCCTTTACTGTTCAACGTGTATGAATTATGATTATATTAGCAGTAGTTAAGACGTGAAAGCGTAACAAACAAAAAAAAACAAATAAACAAATTCACTTTAGTATTTGTAATATAAGCTCGAACATATAATGTCTCTCACGAATAAACCTAAATATATGTGTCAGTAAATGAATCAGGACGTCACTACATTTTGTTCTTTTTATTCTCTCAAACGAATATTATTAAATTTAAAGTAGTGTTCTATACTGTAGTAGATATTAAAATGAATGCGTGAAAATATACGTCTGTTTTGGAATTATCCCAGTGCGGACCGGTAGATAAGTCGTTGAATGTTTATATCTGTTGAATAGAGATCTCGGTAAAAAAAATCCTTATTTCAATGTTTTATAATTTCACTGCTGAACCCTACAAAGTAATAAACTCATACAACGTTGATAATCCTTTACTATTTACGTGGTGGCTTTATAGAAATATTTTTATTTTTAAACTGTTGCTGGAAGCTATAACACTATTTATTTTACTGATAAATTTGTGCTAAAAATTATATCGCTTAAAACCTATCGTAAAACTAGCGTCATATTTATGAAATTACGTGTATTATAGTGTCTCGATGACGTCAGAGCGTCAGGTTGCCAGTTGTCTGCATAATTTAGTGTCTAGTGCAATATAAATAATGGCAAAAGGAAAAAGATCGCTAGATAATGGAGTTACCCAATTTCAGAACAAGTAAGTAGGTGAACGGAATTATATTACGTGTGCAATTTTTTCAATGCCATTATAAATTGTAATTCGATATCGTTAAATAAAAAACGACTTATTGTTAATGTAGTGCTTCATCAAAATATACAAACTTTCCAGTTTTATATTATACGAAATCTCTTTCTTCTTAATGATAATCTTTTGGAGATCATTCCACCATGCTACTACATAACAGTGCGGTTTGGTTACATATGGATGCATGTGGTAGTTCGTCAGTTACGTAAAGGTTGAATTAAAAATTTAACAGAATTAAATTTTTCATTCCGCCGAGTACAAAACTGAATATATTCTCAGATTAAGCAAATTAAAACATTAGCTGCTTGTCCAGTTTTGAGCTATGATCTACGTTTAAGATCTACTTATTTTATTTATTTGGCTGTTGTCGTGGATTTAAACAATGTTCTATAAAATACCATATAAATAGTTTTTTTTTTCTATACGTTTTAACAACTACTAGTTTAATTAAGGTCGGTCATTATACGGTTTTCCATTATCTTTTGTTGTATTTCCATCATTTTCGTTAGTTTACGGATATATTCATTATTATTACGGTACAATATATTTAAATGCATTTCGAGTGTATAAATGGATATAATATTTTGTTAAGTTTCATAGTACTTACAAATGAGAGGTGACTTCTAATGACATATATATGACGATATAAAGCGCTATTTTAATTTTCTTTGTAGAAATATTTTTGATGATATAAAGCAGCAAATAAAAAAAAAATTTGTACTTTGATAAAAAATTAAAAAGTGAGGCACATTTATATTCAAAGTTAGTTGACATTGGAGCGTCATTGTTCAGCCTTAATGTTTTTCGTGATAAGAGTAGGAATTTCATAATTATGCATACCTTTTCTTCTGGTTTCATTTAAGTTTATGAATTAAATTAATGAAAAAAAAGTTACACTAAACTTATCCTATTTCTAGTATTATAGGATATATTTTGATACTGATATAATTAGTTTTAAAAAATAACTTTTTAATAACTCGAAAATTGAAAATTTATGTCCAGCAAATCGGGCGTGACAAAGTTAATAGCTTGTCGCTTGTATGCATGTATGTACATATATATGATTATATACAAGATATATGAGTATTGTCAATGACCATGACCAGGAGATTGTTTAACAGGTCTATAAATTGCTAATTCTTCTTATATACTATAATTTTTTAAATTAAGATTAATATCAAAGGAATATTAGGTTTTAAGTAAGTCGATAATTTCAATTTTTTTTTTAATTTTAACAATAATAATAATTATAATAATAATAAATTTATTTATTCTATTTATTTTATAATTTTTTATGCATTACATACAATTATTTAATTTATATACGAAATTCACCAATCATTCAAATCTTGGATTTTTGACAGATAGACATATATTCTTAAAAAGAGTAATAGGCTTTATTAATAAAATTATTTTAAATAGCCATTTGAAGCCTGCTTAGCTGCAGCTCAAGTATAGACTGCGGAATTTTATTGAAAATTCCTATATCCTGTATAACGATAAAACGATTAATTCAATCCATTAAAACGGAAGCTTAGGGTTTTTATTTTAATTTTATTATAAGAATATTACTTATTTGTATAAGAATAAATACTGTTACCTACATAAAATATATTGAAATAGAAAATAATGAAAACAATATTTGTTTGTATCTACTGTGATACAACTGTCATAATAATATTTTCTTATGTATTTCTTATCTATTTTTTATTATTCCTCTTATTATCTGAGGGTAGATGTGGCTTTTAAATTATTAATTATCTGCTTTGCTCTTTTTTGAAGAAAAATAATCGTTTTTAATAGCAGCAGCTTTACCTCAAAGAAGGATGTCCATATGTTACGATATGATGAAAATAACTGACATAAACGACTTTGGATATTTAAATATCAATCAACTGTCTGACTTTCTTAATAGCATAAGCTGCAATGCTGAGCCTGCCTATTAGAGATGACAACTGAGGGTTCCGGCGTTTCCGTTTGTTCGTTCTACGTTGACCTTCTCTCATATTCAATTGCTTTCAATACAACAAGATAATTGCGCAGTAGATATTGTTAATGTATATAATATTCGCAATAACAGGCCTTACTGACTTGGCATCACCGAGCTTGGGAAGTCTAGTAGTAGACAAACTTTGTGAGTCATTGGGAGCTCCGAATATCATAAGTCATGTTTGAGTCTTCTATAAGATTGAATGACGGCTCGGGACGTAATCGATAGGGTGGGTAGCACTTGCGTACGTAATCGCACGTACGGTACTCACGTTTATTTGTCATCACGTGCGTTGGTGGGACGTCACAAGCCGGGTTCGATGTTACCTCCGACTGAAACGGGGTAGGTGTGAACAGGTGAAATCTTATTCACAATATAAGCCAGCCGCCAGGCTATTATAAATGGTACATATTCATCCGATTAAAAATTTGTACAATTGTTACTTTCGCGTAAGTGTGAGCTAACGAGAAAATTTTTGTTACCATCGTAGTACCATCTACATATAATTGATGTCAAACTAATAGTGTCGTATATTTTTGTTTTAAGCGAAGCAATACAACACATACTTGTTATAGCATAATATGATAGAGATAATATGATTATATTATCAATAAAATATTGTTATTTCAATAGTGTCGATGTTTTTTGACTTTTTTGAAATATAATTATTACCTATTTAAAAGAAATATTCTTGCAAAAGTTAGCACAAGTATAATTTTATTTATGTTTAAAATTTACATAACTTAACAAACGTCTGAACTTAATATGTTATTTGTTGTTTTTTTTTTTGAAATTATCGTATATAGTATCTGTAGAATCTTTTATTTTTAGTCTATAATATTATGTATCAGCAATTCTTTTATTGAAAGCTTAAGCTCAATCCATTCGAGGTTACCTGTGAGAGATCGCTTTTAGTGATTAAGGCCAACATTGCATCAAATTTATATCCTATTTTATTTATATTTAAAATTAGCGATTTTTTGTAATTTAATGCAATAAAGTTATTATCTATCTCCCAATCTGGTATCGAAAGTTCTAAATTTGAATTTGATTTGCACCAATCGAATTGTTAAGTTCCAAGTATGAAATTAAAGTGATTGGCGATTTTTTAATCAAAATTTTTGTATAAATGTAACAAACGTATAGTGCACATTCCTTTGTTCAGAATTCAGCGCTAGTACATTTGTGAGGTGAATTTGGGTTTTGTATCGTAAACGCACACTGGTGGAAAGTAGTCGACCTCAGTGCTTATCGATCGGCTCGAGTTGTTTGTCGGTTGCTCAACACCTTCCGAATATAAAATCGCTTTTTGCTAACGCTACCAAAAACTTTTTCAAACGAATTGTAATTATTTACTCGATTCGTTAAATATCATATTACTTTTAGTTTAAATGATTGCAGACTTTATTATCATGACGTCATGAATACGGAAATTTATTATAATTAACACTAGTATAGTAGGAACCCGATAATTTTTCATAGATGCATTTTCGCCTGTTAAGAAGATAGCTTGGAAAATTTTCAATATCGGTGCTTCATTGTCGCTTGGTGAACATGTAAGAATTTTTCAAAAGCACGGAAGCCCTTAAAAAGTCAGCGGTGCTTGCTTGGATTTCAATGCGAGCTTTTCAGATATAATTACTTAGTTAGGGTTAGGGATTTTTGCATCTTGAGCTCTACCGCTAAGCTGGAACACTTAAGTGGTTGTGCCATTGCCTATCTATAAAAAAAATCCACGTGTACCATCCAGGGAGTCATCTCGGCTTCCTTTCAAATATTCTGTTTTTGATATTAAATGAAAACATGGGTTATCGCAAACGGCATTTATTATTTACTTGAAATTTTGCACATTGATATTAACTCTGGTCCCTTGAGATCCCCATAAAGTGAAGTGATATTTCTAAACATAGATATATATTTTATAATTCTGATATTTATTAATACAATAAATATAACGCGTTATTTATATTTAATTTTGTTTTTATTAGTTCGCTAGTTAGTGTCACTATGTGTCACTATCCCCAGAATATTGATATTAAAATATTTGATTGACCGAATCATTTTATAATCTGTTTATATCTTTATTCGTAAGTTCATTTAATTTTGCATCTTTATAATATATGCTAGTAAAAAGTGCGTCATTGTTTACATTCGCTTAAAATATTTTTCAATTCTCAACAAAAAAAAAATTAAAAATCTCGAAAAAAATACCTGTTTTATATTTACGTATTTATAAAAAAAATATTGAATCTTTCCATACTTTTTACTTTTCTTTATGAGGATTAGTATTTCATTTGTATATCTGTCTATATAGTCAACAAGACAAACTTCACGATATAGTTTTGACCTCTGTGGCGGTAATAATGTACAAAAAGGTATGTCTTATGCAAAGACACGGCGTCGCTAAATTCTTAGTATATTCATTAAATAACTATTGGAAATAATAAAATATATTATATAATGTTCTCCTAAACGAATTGAAACCCAACTGATATTAATGACTGTTCATACGTATTGTTACTGATTAAATTTTAATTTAAAAAATAAAATAATAAGATTAGGCTTATTAACAAATCAAAAAGGCTTTAGCCCAACAGTGGGACATTCACAGTTATTATTATTCATAGTACTATTAACAAATCTAGACGTTAGTTTACAATTGTATGTTTTCAAATATACTTAAAATAAAATTAATATAAGTAACTTACAAATAATTTTTAAATCAATCCTCAAAATCAATTAAGAAAAAAAACTTTCGTAAAATCAAAGCTAACGTAAATATAAGTTATATAAGAATCTCATTATTTCAAGTTTGACATTACAAGCAATATATAGTATAGTAAGCAATCAAAGTCAAAGTCGAAAATCTTTATTCAATGTAGAAGCGTTACACTTGCTTATTGATTATCATAAATCTACCACCGGTTTGGAAATAAACATCACAGACCTGAGAAGAACCGGCGAAATAAACTCAGCGGGTATTTTTTATATATAATACTTTACAATAAGTAATATACAACAATAGCCGAATTGTCTATACATTTTTTATTATATGAAATAACCTGGAGGCGATCGTTTCACTTCCAAGGTGTGCAATCATTTAAAAAGTCATTGGTTGTGTAATATCCTTTAGCACACAAGCGTCCCTTTACGATTCTTTTAAATTTCACAATTGAATATTTTTGAACGTTTTCTGGGATCCTGTTGTAAAAGCGTATACATTGTCCCATAAAAGACTTACTAACCATGTGTAATCTGGTAATAATGGTTGTAAGTTTATTCTTGTTCCTGGTGTTAACATGTATGTACGTCACAATTTTTTAGGAAAATATTTTATGTTTTTGCATACATACGTCACATTATTAAATATATATTGAGAAGCGACAATCATTATTTCAATTTATTTAAATTGACATCTAGTATTTATTACAGAAGTATATACAAGTGATGCTTAATATTTCACCGCATAATAAAAAATAACAACGAACAACAGTCGTCCCTGTAATTACATCGAAGTTGCAAAATCATTATCCAAGTACGGAAGATTAAATATATTCGCACGATGTTTAAAAAAAAAACCTATAAGGCCGTGTGACATGTATCGCTGACATGATTATTTCATATTAATATTCTGTCCTTATAAACCGGTCGCGGTGGTTTAGGGCGTCAACGAATTGCTCTTTTGCAACGATCCAGTGTCTCTACAGGTTATGTGTAAGCCTTAGTCTAGTGGCTGATTTATAAGACTGTGGATCTCGAAGTCCAGGGTTAGTATTTTTGTATTTCAAACGAGTAATTTTCAGTAAAGACGAGAATGTAGTTATTTATTGGTATGTAGTTAATATATTTTCGTGGTTGGATAAACATGTAAAGCTGGTCCTGCCCGTGATCTCATTCCTGTCGTGTCAGATTGCTCTCGATTATGATACAGTGAAAATAGAGAATGCACTTGAAGTTGTGGAGAAAATTGTAGTTGATATTGAACTTCTTCGCAGATGGTTAGTCCTCGAGATTGATCACTTCAGGCAACATTCGGTCAAAAAACAACACTACTACTACTAATTACATTACTGTTAGTGCAAGGTTAATTACGATATATTCATAAAATGCATTCTCGTGTTCTGTTACTCTTTTTACACCTACATTTTTTTTTTTGTTAAATTTCTTCATTGTATATTCAACAGATAAGCGGTTCATATTGCTTTATTATATGTGAAGAAGACTAAGACATTTCAAATTATCTTAAATGCCGATAACGTTTTTCACTGTCATCCGATTTTAGTGACACAAAACCTTAACGATGCCCTAAGTTGACTGTAAAAACCGCAAGAAAATTAGTTTAGTAGTATATGAGATAAGCGTGTAAGACAGACAAAAGCTTATACTGAGATGAACCCCTTGCTACCTACACTGTATTCTTTAAATTTAATTTTTTTCTTCTGTATAATCTATGTAATGTATGTGTGTAGCAAAACAAATGGTTTAAATGGTTTTTTAATGGTTTAAAAAAAATGCATTTTCGAATTTTGTTACTATCCACGGTAAATATTGATAAATGCTCTACGTATAAAACCTTCGAGAGCATGAACTCATAAATTAAAATTAAATACGATATATTTTCTCTTTACAGAGGTTGCCTGGAAGAGATCACTGTAAGTGATAAGGCTGCATATTAAATGTACTACTTGTTGTTATTTGTTATTATAAATTGTAAATTGTGTGCAATAAAGAATAAATAAAATTTTCTTATTACTTGAACGTAGGACTTTTTGCACTTATCATTGTATAAATAAATATCGTTTTAACAAAGATATTTTAACTTACATAATTCCAAATACTTCTAGAATACTTACTACAATTCCACTGCACGGTGATCACCAAATATTTATTTAAAATTTATTATTTGTATAAATATTTATCACCTACATATACTTTGATCTAATGCTTCCTTAAATACCAACGCTAAAGGTAAAGTTTAGATTGGGTATATATTTGTATACATACAAAAAAACTGACTAACTAATATACGTTTATCGGTTTGGAAGGAAGATTGTCTTCTACGAATGTAATAATTTTGTAATAATTGAATGACATAAAAAATACTATTTGCTTACAATATCGGTTACTTATAATAATGATTGCCCAATAGCAGCACACTTGAATCTTAACCGAAGACAACCCCGGGACAAACTCGAGCAGGCACCACTAAATTATCATGTGCCTTATTTGTGTTTATAATTCTTTTTTTATAGTATAGCTACTCGGACGAGAAAATGGCCACCTGATGTTAAGTGGTCATAAACGCTCATAGACATTGGCATTGTAAGAAATGTTACCTATCGCTTATATCGCCCATGCACCACCAATTTTGGGAACTAAGATATTATGTTCCTTGTGCCTGTAATTACACTGGCTCACTCACCCTTCAAACAGAAACACAGCAATACCAAGTACTGCTCTTTTGCGGTAGAAAATCTGATATCTACCCAGATGAGCTTGCATAAAGCCTTACCACCAGTAATTCATCTCGTGCTCGGCGATTTAGAAAAACAACGGTAGAAAACTTGCACGTGTCTTATTTATAACATGTTGAATCGAAACCACAACAAAAAAACTCAAAGTTGGGAGCGTCGTGAAAATAATATTTATCTTCGCTTAAAAATTTAAGTTTTTATACAAATATTTAATTTAGCAATTTGTACATCACGTGAATTGAATAAATTTTTAAGTAAAGTTGTGTTTACTTTTAATAAACCGGCTCAACTTGATTCTTTACATATTATTAATCATTTCTTGCATCGCTTATGCTTCACTATCCTTGAGAACCAAAATTGCTCTTTTGCCTGTAGTTACACTGGCTCACTCAGTTCAATTGGAACACAACATTTTATACTAAGATTTGCTGTTACCCATCTATCATATATAATATCTACTGAATTATATAAACATTTGAATAAAATTGAAAATATATATTAAACATAATAAATAACGTCCTCCCGTCGTCCGATTTCAAGAGAGTAATCTCAAGAGAGATTAGCCAACTGCGCAGGACATTTTATAGTACTCAAGCGGAATTTTTTGACAGAAAAACCCCATAACTTTTTATTGGCCCGACCTGGGAATTTTGACCGGGATCTTTGGGTCTGCGGCCTTACATCTAGCCACTAGATCTACGAGGCAGTCAGAAATAATCTATTATATATTGTAAGAAATATTTACCCTTTTTAAAAAATTATAACGTACAAAATATTAAGTATTTTCCGTTTTAATTTAGTTTAATTATAAAATGCCATTAACATTTTGCAATTTGCACCGCTAACTTTAGAGATTTAACAAGATAATACACTTTAAACTTTCGCTTTGTAATATAATGTCCTCCGGCCACGGCGGCCAATCTCAAGAGGGATTTGCCAACTGCGCAGGACATATTATCGTGCACAAGTATGTGCGCAAACACAGGTACACTCTTTATTCCCTAACTCTCATAATCCGATGGGACGGCAATCCGTCACGACCGGAAAGAGTTCAGGCGCTTTCCGAGACTCGGGAGTATATACACTTTCAACTTCCAGACTCCGGGATGCTACTGTGAATTTTCTGACAGAAAAACCCAATAACTTTTTATTGCCCTGACCTGGGAATTGAACCCAGGACCTCCGGGTGTGCGGCCTTACATCAAGCCACTAGACCAACGAGGCAGTCACCAAATAATTAAATATCGTAGTCGTTAAAATAAAGCCGGGGAGCTAATATGTTTTATATCGATTTCTCAACGTTTATGATTAACAACCACATCACCACTAACTATATTCAAAGTCACGGTATAAACGTCTATCCTTTCACTATGCGATAAGGCCGTGGAAGTATTAATTACCAATTAGGTACACGATAAAACTAATCATATAATTATTTGTACGCTTGAATAACGTTTGCGTAACATCACATTCCTGTTGTATTTGAGAGACCTTCATCAGCACAGACGAGAGATTATTCTGAATACTTAATCAGGATATTTCTTTATTTTGTAGCAAAAAATGAATTTCAAATTACAATATCTTTACGGTCTGGTATGTTGTTTGGAGGCTATTTGGTCAAACACTGCTTTCTCTCTTCCTTTCATCATTTGATATCCAAGAGAAGAAAACAGCAATATTTAATTAATCACGCTTCTGAAATCTTGTTTTCGTAACATCATGTCATATTCAAAGCGAAGTTGTAAGCTTAGATAGCTCGTCAATTATGTATGGTCATTAGCTATAGATCTTCACGCTACAAGCGATACGGGCGGAGCAATAAACATAAATATACTCCAATCGGGTATACTGTACACAAATACTGGACTCATGTGTTTATGAAATGTGTATAATCCAAAATTATCATTCATGTAACATCACTGCCAAGCTGATGATTACGCGTCAATAGAACATTGGTTTACGGGCCCGTTTAGCGATGTAAAAGTCACAGGTTCAATCCTGATCCTTTGTGCTATTGTCTGCCTCACTCTAATAAAACCTTTCACTTAATTAGAGGAGTAAATAGGAATTTTATCCTTAAAAATATAGTTGCGAATATCCTTTTTTTAAAGTAATAACACTTTGTCTTTCTGTTCGATTTCAAGTGTTAAAGAAAATACCACGAGATTTGTAGCTCATTATATCCACAATATTATAATCCGAAATAACATATAGGCCAGCAGTCCGACATAACTAGAGATAATTCAAGTTCAGGAGTGCTTTAAGCGCTTTTCGAGTCTGTTAAACTTTAGTCTTCTCAGAATTTCTTGACATGAAAATCAATAACTACTTATTGGCGCTGTTTGGAGTTTAAGCAAGTGCACAAATATGATTATAATCTGAATAAGATCTATTATATTAAACCTGTCATTAGACTTTCTGCGAACTGTCAGTGGTTCCTAATCATGACAGTCATGCGCTAAGACGAAAATCGTGATTGTATTTAATCGTTTGCTAGAATCATTAAAGATTCAAACGATTCATTCGTATAAAAGTTGTTTTTATTGAGAATTTACAGAATGCATAATATATTATGTAAATCTTTATAATAAATTAACACTATAAACCATTCTTCCGATTTACGAAGATTCATAATTCAAAAAAATACTAGGATTTTTCTGTATTTGTTTGTCCGTCAGAATTGAATTTTTATATAGACCTGTGTGAATCCAACCAGGTAAATTTTTTGCACTATCTATATATACTGACATAGATAGAACAAAAATACTTACATTTAAAGCAACTCATTATATTAGATTCCTTAATAATTGATATTTGATTTAATTATTTCATATATTTCTCTAGTAAATGTAATCTACTAAAACCTTTTATTCCGTAATATACTAAAAGTAAGTCTTTTAATTAAACTTATAGAAGATGACAAATGCACGAATTTGTTAAATTAAGTGCAGCAGTTAAATTATAATATTACACACGGTGCTGATCGTCAGTTTTGTTAGCTTGAACTTGGCTTGACACGTAACATACATAATTAATAAAAATATTCATATGAAAGTAACTGTGTATTTTACCTTATGATTACTAAATTTCAGCGAACATTAAATATATTTTAAAGCTTTTTTTAATAAACCCAATTCGGCCCAAACGAAGTCGCGAATGGTTACTTTATTTGTTTATTAAATATTTAAAAATATTTTAATAAAAAGAAACCGATTGATGTGAAACATCGAAAATTATAGTCGTTCATATAAAAGAAAACCAATAAATAAATTATAGCATATTCGTAAAATATCTATATATTTCTTGTTATTATAATAACATAGTACTTAATTTACGCCCAACGCACACAAGGGATTCGAGAGTAGCGCCGTAAGGCAACATGGTATTTGCCGCCACATACGAATCAATCTCGGCTCAAGGCGTGCCAACAGACGTTTCACATCAAAAATATTATAATTCAATTAACTTATCTCGATTTTTTTTTATTCATATAACACTAAGATAAAACATATTCTTGTATTACGTCAACACATCTGTCTCTAACCACTTGATACTTTGATGGTTCAAAGGTTTATTCCAAGATTAAATCAGATAAATATGTCAAGCAATATTTGTTAAGATAAAACTACAGTAAGCCCATCTTATCTATCGCTGAAGTGATTGACGTATTGTTCAATGATCATTTTACAATAAAGCGAACCAGTACATTTATTATTATTGAAAAGGTATTTAAATTGTAAGCAGTCTAACATTTCCTCTGTCGCATAAATATAAAATAATTTTCAGTGTTTTCAACTTATAATATATTGGAAATATATTTTGGATTATTTCATACTAATATGCGTGAGTAGAAATTTAACTAATCAAGTTGTAATAAGTCTCATTCAATTAATATAGTTATCATCTTAGTTTTATCTTAGTTTAAGTTTTATTAATTACAACTTAAAAATCATCAAAATAGAAGCAGAGTTAGTTCAATAGGTAAAATATGGTTTGAATCCGAGAAACTTTCGACATTTTAATTTTTTATTAAATTAACTTTGTTAATCTCGATAAGTATTTTGGCACATGTCCAAACAGTATTAGATGAATTCGGTGGAATAAGTAACAAATTCAGCATCTTTACAGGCCCTTGCCTAGCAAATGGGATATTTTATGGTGTGTTACTATAGCTTTTTTTACTCACGAAATAAATCCGTTTATGTCTTTTGTCGGAATTTAAATATAGGATGTGAAAATTCAGCCTTTTTTAGATTTTATGTACCCGTGAAATACACGTATAAAATTAAAAGAATAGAATTCTATCTAAAACGTTCTTGAATATCGCGAGAAATACTCGTTTTAAAACTTTTTTACATTTGCGTAATATATGTAGGGAATGTAAAAAGTCTATGCGTGCATTCGCAATCACATTCCAGTCGAGTCAAGGCTCGTTGTTATAAATCATATTCCTTCGTCTAAAACTAAGAAAAAGTATCATTGGAATATAATTGCATCTCTTTATAAGGTGCTCCTATATAAAATCATAATTATTACTTTACTGGATATATTGTGATGATTATATAATTTAAAAAAGAATCACTATAGGAAATAGATCATATATATAAATATATTCTTCTTTTGAGAAACAATATTCCACCACGCTGCTCCAGTGCGGGTTGGTGGAATATACATGTGGCAGAATTTCAGTGAAATTAGACACATGCAGATTTCCTCACGATGTTTTCCTTCACCGTAAAGCACGAGATGAATTATTATTCCAAATGAAGCACATGAAAATTCAGTGGTGCTTGCCCGGGTTTGAACCCACGATCATCGGTTAAGATTCACGCATTCTTACCACTGGGCCATCTCGGCTTCAATCTTACACTACCTATATATATATATATACGAAACTTGTATTTGACAATCATATTATATATAATAATAGTTGTACATTAATCGTTGTAAAGCGGGGTGATTAGTTAAACAAAGTTGCGTCTTTTTCTTCCAAATATCAAATCAAAAATGGCAGAAAAGGAGAAATAAGTGTTAAGCGAAATATTCACTAAGCATCGTTTATAAGTAAGGCCGTAAATATATAGTTTAACTTTGTTGAAAGCCTTGTATTACTTTGTTTCATTTTCGTTAAACGAGCCATTGACCTCAATGATTATGAAACATAAAAGTGTATTTGTATATTGTTATTACAATATTTTTTTATGATGTTTTGTAATTTTATTGAAACCGAACAAATCTAGTTCTTTAAGGGAGAAAAAAACTAGCAATATTAAAAATATTTTCAATAACTTTTATTTGTACCAATGTTTCTTAGTAATTATTAATTAGAAATACTAAAACTAACAATTTGCATGTACAAATAGCATGTACAATTACTTACATATGAGTAAATCAATTTTACGTTAAAATTACGTCAAAGCTACGTCAAGTATATATTTAAGACAAATCACGACCATAGTGATAAAATGTTAACTTCTCTTTCTTATCAAATAGTAATTTCGCGTTATTCAATAGCGTGGTCAAGTCGAGCCATTTAGCCTTCTTTATCCTCCTTTATCCATTTCGCCGTGATTTCGTCTCTAACTCTCTTTTTTAGTTTCATTAAAATAAACGCTATTTTTATCAGATGAGTTCGTTAAGTCTTCAAAACTACCCATGTTTGTTCTCAAATAAATCAAACGATAAGAATTATTATTTAAGATAAAAATATTGATTGAGTAATAAAGTATTCGGAGCGGCGTGATTCTTCTAATGTCACCAGTTTGTTAAGATTAGATCGCTATATTGAGTAGATTGTAATGAAACTGTGTCAATGAAATATTGAAGGTCGTGTACTCAAAAATAATATGTTTATACAAACAATTCAGCTTTTAGTCACAATGTATTGAAATTATAAGCGATTTGATCAGCGGTAAAAATATTATATTTTTAAACCAATAATGAAAACCATGAATACATTAGAAGTCTTTTTGTGATTAATTTTGTCCTTATTTGTAGACATACAAATGTTCAAGTCAGGGCTCTTGGGTATGATTTGTTGTAATTATTAAATTAATAAAATTCTTAACATAAAGTCTCGTAAAATTATCTTATTAATAATGTAATGAGAAATCCATCGCTCATAATTTTACCGCTTGGGAATACCCGATCCTTTTTATTTTTGTAATTTTACAAGAAGTCGCTAATTGCGGTTGAATTTTGTTTAGATATTGAAATATTAAATAAAATATGATAAAATGAATTATGTTTTAACTTTTGCTTTTTTTGTTACAGGTCAAAATTAACGTTAGCTGCATTAATATTTGTATTTTACGTTGCGATGTTACAAGGATGGCGGTTAAGGGTATCGAAGCGTAAGTATTTTATTGTTTAGTTCTAAAGATAAACGTCTAATTTTACTAAGCATGCTTAACATGATTGTACTTATTCGGATTCGGACTGCCTCGATAGTCTAGTAGCTAGCTTAAAACGCTATAGATCTCGAGGTCCTAGGTTCAATTCCCGGATCAGGACAATAATTTTTTATTTTCTCTTCCTGGTCATTCGGAATAGCAATATATCCCGCGTAGTTTGCTTGTCTAGCTTGCTTTTTCAGACAATTTTATTTAATTTTTGGATACAAATGAAAATACTATATAATAATTATTGATCACAAGAAGAAGTTCAAAAAGGCAATAACTTATAAATAAATTACATTAAAATATATAGTAAAATTGATTTGAGTGTTCTATTGTTGTAGCATATTACTTCCACTGTCATAATAACTAGCTAGCTTTGTGAAGGTATTTCAAGTATTCCTATATACCTTTTGTTGACTTCATGTGTAGGTTAACTTTTGCAACTGAATTTTGAACATACTTGTACTTGTAAATAAAATAAAAATTTTATTTTACGTACGTAATAAAAATTCTATATAGGTAGATACGTTTTTTTCCGTCATGATTACTTATTTAAAATTAATATGCTAGAATATATTATTACTTTTTACAGTATGAAAAAATCGAAACAAACATCAATAAGAGATTAGTTTAACTCGATAAAATACATACAATACTAATTCTAATATAATTATTAATCTAGTGCAAAAAGTAACAGCCTTTTAATGGTCCTCTGCTGGGCTAAGGTCTTCTCTTTTGTGGAGAAGGTTTGGAGTTCAATCCACCACGCTGCTTTTATGCTGGTTGGATAAAAATGTGGCAGTTTTTCATACGACATATTCCGGTTTCATGAGCACGAAATGAATAATAAACTCAAATTTTGGTTTGAACCCGCGATCTTCAACTAAGAATCACATCAAAGTGGTAAAGAGGATCAAACTAATGTTTTAAGTTTATTTATTAAATATAAGATTTTTGTATGTTGATAATTATGTAAAATGAATTCCAAAACTACATGTAACAATTTTCTTTGCTCAGTGTTCATAATTCCCCAGCGGTATGTCCTCGGTATCATGGGACTGCTGGCTGTTTGCAACGCGTACACTATGCGCGTGTGTTTGAACCTCGCGGTGACCCAGATGGTAAATAACACCAAGAACGAGGATGCGCACTTTGACCCCGATGCTTGTCCTGATGACAGCGAATTATTAGTTAATGGAACAGTTGCGCTTAAACCTGTAAGTTGTACATTTTTACCCATGATAATTATCCCAAAGATGCTTTGAGTATTTTTCATAAATCAGTCAGTAAAGATCAAATTATATTTCAAAACGAAAGTCTAAATATTTGATAATACCTTTTTCAAAAAATAAGCCAAGATATTTTTTCTTAATGAAATCCCATTTTTTTATTTCAGCACGCCATCTTCGACTGGTCTGAGTCGACCCAAGGGCTTATACTTAGTGCGTTTTACTATGGATACGCCATTACTCACGTCCCTGGTGGGTACTTAGCGGAAAGATACGGCGGCAAATGGACTCTTGGAATTGGTCTTTTGAGTACGGCCATATTTACTTTATTAACTCCTGTTGTTGTAAAGGCTGGGGGTGCAACATGGTTGTTCATACTTCGTGTCTTACAAGGCATGGGCGAGGTAAAAATATTTGAATATAATATTGTAGGCACAGACTGTTCCATAAATTCATTAGTCCATATTTTTTTCTTATGATTTGTAATATGATTGAATAGTAGTTTGTTTTATAATAGTTATCGTATTTGATAAAATTTATCATCAATACTATTCTATAAAGCTGAAGACCATATTTGTTTGAACGTTCTTAGTTTCTTTTGAAATACCAATGCGATTTGAAAAAATAATGTTTGCGTTAGATAGCCCATTAGTTGGGAATCTTTATAACAACAAGGTATACGACTCATAAAGGCGGAGGAATAACGTTTAAAGTGGGTGAAATGACGCAGAATAGTTACTTTATTCATATAATTAAATTTCAAAGCTTCCTGTATTAAAGATACAAAAAAAAAAACAAAGTATAAGCTTTAACAATGTTATTATTTCAGGGTCCAACAATGCCAGCTTTGATGATTGTGCTCGCTCGGTGGGTCCCACCACATGAGAGGTCTCGACAAGGCGCTGTTGTGTTCGGTGGTGCTCAAATAGGCAACATCTTCGGTTCATTTATGTCAGGTTTTTTAATGGCGGGTGGCGGAGACTGGGCTAATGTTTTCTACTTCTTCGGATGTTTTGGAATTTTATGGTTTATTGCTTGGGTAAGTTGATACGATTTTCTATATTAATCGTATTGTAAAATAATTATACACCAACAATGTTCTATACTCCTACTCCTATATCTGTAACTATACACTGGCTCTTTCAAACAGGAACACGGCAATACAAAGTTATTTGGCAATAGGACAAAATACTTCGGTAAAGAGTGCTGTATAAACAACAAAATAATATTAATAATAAATTTGAGTTATATATATTACAGAATCCACTAAGCTGATTAAAATGGAACTTAATCACTATGTAAAATTACGCTCAGAATGCACTTATCCAATATTGACTATAAATAAATATTACAATTTTCAGAGTATATTCTGCTACAGCACTCCAAACACACATCCATTTATATCAGACGAAGAACTAAAATATTTAAATGAAACCGTGACTAGTGCAGAAAAGGCTAACATAAGAGATCCTGTACCATGGAAAGCCATCGTCCGATCGGTTCCGGTTTGGGCACTTTTATTCGCTGCGGTAAGCTACTTAATTTAACTTTGTAAAATTAAATTCAAAAATTTTATTAATATGTATTAAAAATTAAAAATATATTATGTGATAAAAACAATAAGTGATTAATTTATCGTTACATTATAAATTTCGTATCACTCCTCGTAAAATTTAAGGGATATTTTTTCCATTTATTATTTAATTTTAGTTCTATCTCATCTCTTGATAAAATTATTATTATTAATAATTAATATGAATTTGATAGAGTTTAAATTATTATACTTGATATCATTACAGGTTGGTCACGATTGGGGCTACTACACAATGGTAACAGACCTGCCTAAATATATGACAGATGTACTTAAGTTTAACATCGCAACTACCGGCACATTAACATCCATTCCTTACCTTGCTATGTGGATCAGTGCTTTCATCTTCGGCTGGGCTTGTGACTTCTGTGTTAAACGTAAATGGCACTCAATTAAAACTGGAAGAATCATTCATACAACTATAGGTATGTATTACAATAATAATGATGATTAATAATTCTACTTTAAATTTTTGTTGACTACTGAATTTAAGTGTAAACTCAAAAATTAACATAAGCGTTACGTAAGCTTATAAATTATTAGCCTTTGAGTTGAATTTAAGTATTTGTGTATTATTTATGAAATAATTAGTCTAAAGCAATAATTACCCTAGAGAATAAATCATTAGATTAGGTTGTTTACGCACACAGAGAAACTTAAGCTATATTTTCAAGTTGGTTAAAAACATTAATATTTATGACAATATTATGATTTATTTCATATAAAGTTGTTTGATATTCTTTTTTATAAATAGTTATATGTAAATAAAAGCTTGCACAAAATCATTCTTGCAATTTAAAAGAAACGTATTATATAAAATACCAGACACTCGCGTGGAAAGTATTTGAACGACGAAATTGTATTGCTCAAATATACATTAGGAAATTTTTTACAGCTGCAACTGGTCCTGCCATCTGTATCATATTAGCTTCATACGCTGGATGTGATCGTTTTGCAGCTGTCGCGTACTTTATCGCATCGATGGCTTTAATGGGCGGTTTCTATAGCGGCATGAAGGTTTGATACATGTTATTTCCATTACATTTCACATCGCCTTAAAGTTTTAAAGCGCTATTTTTGCTTAGAGAGAATTTGCTAATATGAAAAGTTCAATTTAATATTATTATTGTCGGGTTTCGTTTTCTATTAGCTATGATGAATTAGTAAAAACATTAATATTTACATGTTTAATAATATAAAATATGTTAAATTGACTAACTTTGTTTTCCATGTTAACATTATTACTTGTTTGACCAGTTAATAATTAATGAATAAATTATTTCCATAATAGACATAAATAAGTTTACAAGCAATAATATTAAATTATAAATAATATATATTCAATACATTAATTAAATTTTAATTTGATATATAATTAACATAAATAAATTACAGTATGAATTTAAGCTTAACGAAACCTAGAAATTTTACTCATCCGTGAAGCCTTAAAAAAGTTGAAGCCTTTAAGCTAACATGGCTTAAAAAACGGAGTTTATGAACGTGATTTTGTTTTGTTTTTTAGGTAAATGCACTGGACTTGGCACCTAACTATGCTGGTTCATTGACTGCTATGATCAACGGAACGTCGACAATATCAGGCATTATCACTCCTTATCTAATAGGACTGTTAACTCCCGACGTGAGTATCTGAAAAGTTAAATAAATAATATTATTTTTTATTATAATTTGAACAACATTTGTTCAAGTATGCTTGTGAATTAGTAGCATTATAAGTCTTATTGTTCAAATATATGTTACATTATTATATTGTAACAACCTCGTGATAACGGAAACATTTTAACCGCTATTAAATGCTTACGATTACATATAATTTTATACATAAGCGGAAATTAATAAATATAGAATATCCCTGTATTTGTTTGCCATCTTAACATAAACTTCTTAATTAACAACATCGATGTCTGTGTTAATTACCAATTAGCAGCTTACAAAATATCCAAGTTCGATGTTGCGTTGCGGATTTATATTATAATAATGATTAGGCAATTTACTAATAACTCAATACAAATTTATGTTATTGTAATTTTCCGTGTTTCAATCTGATATCATCAGCTAAATTTATGATTTCGCTTTTAACAACCTCATTGATGTACTGGTTTACTTATAAGTTCCTGTTACAAAGGTTCTGGGTTCAAATTCCGAGTCGGTCCGTTAAAAGCTATTTGGTTTGTCTGCCTAGAACTCTCAGTTACATTTCGGAGTTAGAGAATTAGAAATTTTAAATTCCGTACATCGGAAAACATGCGAGCTAAGCAAAGCCGTTGGTTTTTAATTTTCTTCGGTGGAGTAGAATGACTGTACTGCTGCATTATTAAGCTAAAGGAATAGAGATTGTATCGACGTTAGCACACCTGTGCACTATAAATGTACGGAGATATATAGTCCTTAAGATTGGCTGTTATCTTACTCTTATCTGTGGCTCGCAGATAATAGCTGTATCTGAGATGTTTATTCAAAACTTCTTTAAATTGTGGATCAACTTCAAAAATCTCAACAGATATTTATTACATATAATAGGTAATTTTGAATATTACCAGCAATTTTTATTGCAGTCAGTTTGTTGCTTTTATAAAATATAATAGGCCAGTTTTATTTAGGATAAGGCGTAAGCTTACGGTCCACATCGTTATCAGTTACTCCGCCAATGCTTGTACTGCTGTTCCTATGTAAAAATGGCGAGTGAGCGGTGTAAATATTTTTGTCGGTTCGTAGAATAATTCACGTGGGCGGTACCTACTCACGCAAAAAAGGTTTTTTTGGAATAAGTTAGTTAGAATTTGCACACTTTAATTTTCTTGTACATAAGCTTACTGTTTGTATGTTCATATTGTGTATGTACATACAAACAAAAAAATTACATGATTTCATGACATCTTTGTGATGGATTTTATGGATGGATGGATTTGTGTATAAGTGAGATAATACTCATGAAAGTACGTTGCAAAAGCGTTTTGAAATTTAATTATTAATTCCCAACTCGTAACATTTAAATGTGCTGAACACACAAAAGAAATTTTGCAAAACCGTTTCAGGCAGTAATTTAAGCTGTAATGGTTATAAATGCGCTACTCTGTTTTTTCACGATCCTTGTTTATCCATCCTTATTCGACTGAAACCAATATTTATTGTCCAATTTCTAGAAAATAAATGTTGACGTTTTACTGTTTTGTCAATAGTATAGTATATTAGAACTATTTTTATTTTTTTCAGTCAACATTAGTTCAATGGCGATTGGCATTCTGGGTGTGCTTCGCGGTGCTCGTTGGGACCAATGTAATATACTGTATCTGGGCTGATGGAAAACAACAATGGTGGGACGATGTACGTCAATACGGTTACCCTGAAGGCTGGAAACATGGTCCACTCAAAACTGCTAATGAAGATAAGGAGAGTAGCAAAAAGAAGGAAGCAGAAGGGACGGCGTTATAGGAAAATATATTTTTGCGTACTAATATGAGGGTACTAAATACTAATGTATAAAATTCCCCTTAAACATTACATAGCAATAAGCTAGAATGTTTTTTAAGAGCTTAAGACAAGAATTAGCTGAAATTTCGCACGTCTTAAATTAAAATGGGTTAAGTTAAACGGAACCCAAAAATATGTAGGCGCTGTTGTATTTATATTGTAAGTGTTAGTTTGATAGAAGTTTTAGAATGTATCTTCTTAAATGTAGTTAATAAACGCAATGTGTACAATTCTCGTAGTGCCATTTTGTGATAACCTAATTAATGGTGCTTTTAAGTTCATTTTAAAAGTACACAAAAAGAAGAGAATTTTATAATAGACATGTGAAAATAGTCTGTCTAATGTTTATAAATACACCGAATTTTAATTATTATTTTATTTATCGTCAATGTTGTCTATATTTTTTAAGGATTTTTGATTTTTGATAAAATGACTAAGTGGCAAAAAATCAAATAAATTATTTTATCATTAAATAGTAGTTTTTCTAAATACATATTCATATATAAAATATTCTTAACTTTATATATTTGTAATCATTCTTTTTAAAATACATAATATAAAAATAAATCTGTAAAAACATGTCTACAGTAATATGCATTAGTTAAGTTGCTAGTTATAACTTTCTGAATAAGTCTTATTGTAAATAATGAACTTATATTTAATTTTATTAGACAAGAATTTTATTAAATATTTTTTATCTATAAAAAATTCTCACCGAATTTATTAAAACTTTGTATAAAATCATTATTATAATCAAACCATTTCAGTTACCATACCTATTTTTAATAGGCCTTTGAGTATTAAAATATTGTTATTCTTAATTTAAATTTACATTTGCTTAGAATAAGCCAAGATACCAGTGAGTAGAACATGTCAATCTAATCAAGGATAGCAGGTTCAAATTCGGGCAGACAGCACTGAGTTTCATCTCAGTGTTGTATATGTTCCATGCTCACCTTTAAACTTTAGATATGGTCTCCTAGACCATTGCCAAGTTGTAGAACATATATTGGCTGTTATTAGAAATAAACGATTGATGTGTTTGAAATATAACATATTATAATAGTAATATTTTGCAATAACAATTTTATATTAAGGGTTACCTAATTTCCAAATACTGTACACTTTGACTTAATAATAAATATTTATTAAATTTATGAAAATGTGTTAAACGAAATATTCTTAAAAACGTATTAAAGTTTGAGATAGATTTATTCTTCTAGAAAGTTTGTGATTGAAAGACAATAAAAAATAAAATAATAATGTTATGTTTTATATACCTTTTATACATCACACGAATGTAATTTAACATATTACCACAATATATTTACTAATATAGTTAACTTTAGTAGTCCTTTAGGTGTGTAAAGTACAGACATATATTGAATAAGAGACAGCACAAAAGCCCACATATCTAACGGATCGAACCGAATAGAATTTCATAAAGCACCAGTGACCCACTTAAACCTTTTCGTTCGTTTTTTAAATAAAAGCGGGCTTTAGGTAAAAAGAATTCCCTTTCTGCGTTTAAATTTAAGTTTGAATTTTTAATTTTCTTTTAAAAAATATAGGAATTATTAGAAAAGCAAAGTAAAAAATAAGACGTTATACTATATAAACGAAAAAAATAATATTAAAAAAATTACGTTATTAATGTCCACAACGTTCTAAAAAAAACATTGGAAGTAAAATTGAAGTGATAAAAGTTAGGTGGAATAGTGTTGTATTATATATAAAGGTGAATTTAAGCAAGAACTGTTTGTAGTGCATAATACGGCAGAGCTTTTAGAAAATCGCAGGGAATATGTAAATCTATGGTTTGTTTATCTTTACTCATTCTTCGATTGGAATAGGATAAACACATACATATGTGAGTATGAAGTACCATTGAGAAACAAAAACCATAATATGTTAGCGTTACATTAAATAATATGAAAATTTGGGAGTAACCCAGCCTCGACGCAGTGTTATGTGTCTTATGTTATTGTGGTAACACGGTTAGTAAAGAACAACAAAGTGCAGTTTTCGTACTTTTGATGATTTCACAAAAATAGACAAAGATGGATTTGTCAGAATCGAGCGTTTTTTGAGCAAATTTTAAAGATAATGGCAATCGGACGTAGAAAAAATGTTACCGTTAATCCTCACTTGAACTGTTACTAAAGCAGTAATCGATATAGATAATAAGTTACTTCGCTTTTGCTAAGGGATAGGCGTATGTGACTCTCATCAGACAGATCTGAAAAATGATTGTTTATTCTTTCCTTGGCTAATAATAAAGTCCTGAGAAATCCTTACTTCTCCCAACCTCTTAAAAAATTAGAAAATTTAGTTAGTTAAAAAACTAAAACCTGACTATGGATGAAATAGTAATCTTAAAACATTATTAATTTACTCTTTAGGTTGGTAGTTTAACACATGTATTTGTGAATTCTTACACGAATTTAGATGACTTTTTAGGCCATGAAATTTCAACAAGCATAGCTTACAAAAGTAAAATAATATTTTAAAATAGATTTGACGGAAATATCTCTTCAAAAATACAAAGTACAATTAAAATATATATAAATTTTAGACAAACTGCGAGAATGAGGGAAAAAATGAATTTGAATAAGAGCTATGAATAAAATGACATCGATAATGAGATGCAAAACAGCTAAGAGATTTTATCCACTTTTTCCAAGTCCAGCAGCAAAATATATGAAGATCGACCATTTAACAATGCAAATGAAATGGCATTTGATGTATAGTATGTTCGAGTAGCATATTGTGCTTTCATTGAAGATGGGGGAATGGTGTCTTTCATAGCCAGTAAATTACGTCTGACACTATCTAGGCCAATAACAATGCCAACACTGGAACTCATGGCCACCATACTTGGAGATAGATACCATTGTACTATTGATACCAACATATAGTTACCATTATTAGAGATAGAATGAATGTAACGAAGCGATAGTGTTGTACTGATCTAATTGGATAGCTGGAGACACAAGAGATTATAAGCTATTTTTTTCCAATAGCTAAAAGGTTATCTGAAATAATTGTGTAGAAACGTTTAGTAGATAACCATACTAACTAAAGCTGTTCAAGATATTTAAGACATAGAAAACTTAAATATTAATCAAAGATGGCTTGGAAGTTTAATTTTCCTTTGGCCACCACAAAACTTTAATAACAAACTTATAATTATTTTTACGTCACAAAAAACGCCTATATTTTAATGCTGCTTTTCAACAGTGCTATTTTGGCTAAAACAAAGTCAGAAAGAAAGTTAGACAAGTTAGAATCTAGTTTAAGCCAAAAAAAATATCGCTCATTAAAATTAAATTCGTATTTTGCTGAAAACGACTTAATTCGATTAAAAGGAAGTCAACTAAAGTTACAGTTTTTGAACCTAAAGAGAAGAACTCTAATAGTTCAGCTAATGTATAAAAAATTTAATGAATTATTAGCCTCAGGAATCACCTCGTCCATTAGTGAAAGTCCTATGAAAAATCATTCGATAGTTTATGAGTATATCGCGTTCAAACAGACGGACACACAGACAGAGTACTATCGAAAAAATAGATCGTTTTTCATTATATATAGTGATTATTATATTAATAAATAGTCGGCTTATGCACTTGTGACGATCGGCAATGAAATATTTACATAATTACGTGTGGTGAATACGAATCTATGGATTAGCCTTATATCCACTTAATTATATATAATTGTACGTTATGTTAATGCATGCACGTCAGTCCCCTATTATGCATTGTGTAAGTAGAGAGTAATTAATATAATGTTATAAATATCCGAATAATTAATTTGCATAGTAGAAGGCTAATATATTACTATATAATACTATACTATTTTTCTGGTTGTAGAGCTTTGTGCAGGCCCGTCTGGGTGAGTACCGTCCACTTATCAGATATTCTACCAATAAGCAGCAATACTTAAGTATTGTTGCGTTCCAGTTTGAAGGGCGATGAGCCAGTGTAACTACAGGCACGAGTGACATAATATCTCAGTTAGCAAGGTTGAAGGCTCATTGGCGATATAAGGAATGGTTATTATTTCTTACGTCGTCAATGTCTATGTCTCGTCCACCTGCCTATAGTATAAAAAAAAAACTAGTACTAAAAATATATATTGCTCTTTTATTAAAATCTTCTATGCTGCAAAATTAATATGTCATAACATCGAACTTGAACTATATTAATATCTATATATATATATACCTATATACATTTAATACTGACGTGATCATTGTTTTTGTATGGATGGTCATTAAATTAGATTTCAATAGAAATTCGAATCTAAAAGAAAGTTAGACAAGTTAGAATCTAGTTTAAGCCAAAAAAAATATCGCTCATTAAAATTAAATTCGTATTTTGCTGAAAACGACTTAATTCGATTAAAAGGAAGTCAACTAAAGTTACAGTTTTTGAACCTAAAGAGAAGAACTCTAATAGTTCAGCTAATGTATAAAAAATTTAATGAATTATTAGCCTCAGGAATCACCTCGTCCATTAGTGAAAGTCCTATGAAAAATCATTCGATAGTTTATGAGTATATCGCGTTCAAACAGACGGACACACAGACAGAGTACTATCGAAAAAATAGATCGTTTTTCATTATATATAGTGATTATTATATTAATAAATAGTCGGCTTATGCACTTGTGACGATCGGCAATGAAATATTTACATAATTACGTGTGGTGAATACGAATCTATGGATTAGCCTTATATCCACTTAATTATATATAATTGTACGTTATGTTAATGCATGCACGTCAGTCCCCTATTATGCATTGTGTAAGTAGAGAGTAATTAATATAATGTTATAAATATCCGAATAATTAATTTGCATAGTAGAAGGCTAATATATTACTATATAATACTATACTATTTTTCTGGTTGTAGAGCTTTGTGCAGGCCCGTCTGGGTGAGTACCGTCCACTTATCAGATATTCTACCAATAAGCAGCAATACTTAAGTATTGTTGCGTTCCAGTTTGAAGGGCGATGAGCCAGTGTAACTACAGGCACGAGTGACATAATATCTCAGTTAGCAAGGTTGAAGGCTCATTGGCGATATAAGGAATGGTTATTATTTCTTACGTCGTCAATGTCTATGTCTCGTCCACCTGCCTATAGTATAAAAAAAAAACTAGTACTAAAAATATATATTGCTCTTTTATTAAAATCTTCTATGCTGCAAAATTAATATGTCATAACATCGAACTTGAACTATATTAATATCTATATATATATATACCTATATACATTTAATACTGACGTGATCATTGTTTTTGTATGGATGGTCATTAAATTAGATTTCAATAGAAATTCGAATCTAAAAGAAAGTTAGACAAGTTAGAATCTAGTTTAAGCCAAAAAAAAATATCGCTCATTAAAATTAAATTCGTATTTTGCTGCAAACGACTTAATTCGATTAAAAGGAAGTCAACTAAAGTTACAGTTTTTGAACCTAAAGAAAAGAACTCTCTTAGTTCAGCTAATGTATACAAAATTTAATGAATTATTAGCCTCAGGAATCACCTCGTCCATTAGTGAAAGCCCTATGAAAAATCATTCGATAGTTTATGAGTATATCGCGTTCAAACAGACGGACACACAGACATAAAATTAGATTTCAATAGAAATTCGAATACGCGATTATCATCCTTAAGCTGTGGTATATTTATGTATCTTTATACTTTTTACTGAAGGTAGGGCTTTGTGCAAGCTCGTCTGGGTAGGTATCACCCACTCATCAGATATTCTACCGCAAAACAGCAGTACTTGGTATTGTTGTTTTCCGGTTCGAAGGGTGAGTGAGCCATTGTAATTACAGGCACAAGGGACATAAAATCTTAGTCCCAAGGTTGGTGGCGCATTGGCGATGTAAGCGATGGCTAACATGTCTTACAGTGCCAATGTCTAAGGGCGTTTGGTGACCACTTACCATCAGATGGCCCTATGCTGGTCCGCCTTCGTATTCTATAAAAAAAAAAACTTTAAAAAATACAATCGTAGGTATTGTTAAAATCAATACAAGAACTTCCATGCAGTATATTGCGTAATCGTGTCGCGTAAGACGTGGCGCCGCTTAACGACTCATTGAAAATGCAGTCACTCAGTGCGATTGCGTTTATGTACTATGTGTACACCATTACTTTGCTTAGAATGTTTATCAGGTTTCTTAGAATTGATAGAATGCTATGTAATAGTTATATATATAATAAATTACAAACAAATACAACATACTAGGAATGAAAACATGAGATTATATTCGGAATGACGTGTCTCTTATTACATATAATACTATGTTATTTCTATGGTTTATGTTATTATACTCATAACAAATAAAATATATAGTTTAGATAATAACAAAAATATGTACCTCAATATAGTGACACTTTGGCTAGAGTTTTCTTATCATCAAATTATATTTCTAGTATCAAAAATTTGTTCCTATGTTTTACCTCTAATATACATGTTTATGAAAAATCAATTTGATAAACATTTGAAAAGTATTGATAATATAAACATACCAGCTGAACGTATTATGAGTGAATATATTACTTGCATTATGCATGTTGTATGAGTATTGCATTGGAAGGATTAACCTCATTTGAATTTCTATTAATCAGTCTAGTGTCTCGTAAACTAACTATATAAACTACTATATCGTAAAAAAACTATGAACCGACTGTCTGTCCCGCATACATTGTATCTTATAACCAGTTATTTTGTACCGATCTGACACTTTATTTTTATATTTCCAGCTATCAGAAAGCCAAACTAAAATATGTTTCCTCACAATGTATTCCTTCACCGTCAAGCACGAGATGATTTATAAACACAGATTAAGCACATGAAAACTCAGTGGTTCTTGCCCGGGTTTGAACCCACGATCATCGATTAAGATTCACGCGTTCTAACCACTGGGCTTAATATGTTTAAGTAATAATTATGCGCTTTTAAGCACATCAGTTTCATCGAAATTGTTCGTATAGAGTTTTTATATGATGTTCGAATCGATAATTTAATTGTATACTTTAGTATAGAATAAATATATATAAAATAAATTTTGCCTCATTGGTCTTGTAATTAGTACAGATCCCAACATCTTGTATTCAAATCCCAAGATGGATTTTTTAAGAAATTTAGTTAGATTTTAAATGTTGGAAGCATGTAAAGCATGTTAGACTTGCGCCTGAATTCTCTCCGGTCGTGTCAGATAGTAGTTGCAACGGATTAGGAAAATGTAAGATAGCGTTTGTGAGTATACACTTCTGTACTATCTTTTGTAAAGATCGCTCAGTTTCCTTTGAGAATAGACATTGCCGGAACTTATTTGTTTCCTTATTCAGCGATAAACTAAAATTTTATTGACAATTAACAAATAGCAATAATTTATATCTTTTTAAGATGGAGGTCTGAATACTAATACTAATATTCAATAATGTTTTTAATGACTTGTTTGCAATGACATTCCGTCCGTGTTAATTTTTTTTATTTTTATTGCTCGTTTAATGTAATGTTATTATATAGATTGTATTCAAAATGAAATGATTGTGTATATCTACATAGTATTAATTACACTAATAACTTTTACACATTTTCGTCTTTGTACCGTTTTGCAGCCTTTGTTTACGCCACAACGATGATTACGCTAAGGAAGATGGAATTAAAACACGCAACTCCAAAAACTGGTGTATCTGTTGTTGCTACATGATACTTAGTAGATCTTTTATTTATATTTCATTTATTCTTTGAGATATAGCTTTATATGTCAAAGTAATCAGACACGACATTACCAAAATAAATGAGATAAAATCTACACGCATAATTTATTGTGCATTTCACCTGTCATTATGATAACCAAAAAAAAAAAAAAGCTTTTTCAATGTTAATAGAAAGGTTTCTTAAAGAAAATATATGGTACAAAACGAGGGCTGAATATAAATAGCATAATCTACGATTAAACCTCTGGAAGTGCAGGAAGGTGCCAGTTCCGGTGAACGCATAACGGTAGAAAAACGTTTCGAAAAGAATAAAATATATATCTGCAATCTATGACAATGCCACTTCAGATAGATACATATATCGCACAATCGATAGCTACGAAGTTAATGCAGATGTTGTAAACAAATGTTCAATTACCTCCACGAATATAATAATCACTCTAATTGAGGATTAATAAAAGTCAACATAATAGTACATTTCTTAAATTCAATATGGCGGATGAAGATTATGGCACTTATGGTATTGTCACGATTCTTACGATTCTTCGTAAATCAAAGAGGTTTTATATTAATATAAATTGACAAATTGTTTCACCTTTTTTGTCAAACAGACAGCTTCCAGTCTTAAAACAATTTAACAGTCGATAAAGTAGGGTATTACTGAAGGTTCTTTGACATGGTACCTTTTTATAGATAAAATAAAATCAGGGTACAAACTTCCCACCTGATGCTCATTCAAAATGAGAATATGTATTTTAAAACTTATAATATGTTAGAGTTACATTTAGTAGAAGGTTAAATTACAATATTTAAAAAAAAGAATAAGTTCTTAAATAAAAAAAATGACTGGAAATCATGTTTAAATTAAAATTTGAAAGAGTACGAAATTCGCAGAATAAGTTTGCATTATGAGTTAAGCTCAGCAAGGAAGCTAAGCTCACTTTGAAAGGCTTTTTGGAAGAGCTGCTTTTAACTAGAATAGAGACATTGAGATTATATAGAAGTCTGACATATTTAATATTAAAAACGGAATAGTTTACAAGCTTGTAGTTAAAATGATGAACGTTGAATGTTTGTAGTAATTAAAGTGATGTAAGAATAATATATTAATATAACATTTGACAGTGTTAGGTCAATTGACATTAATTAACGGTATTTTTTCGCACGACCGTTATCTTTTATAGCTATTGTACTCTTAAGAAATTCGTAAAGACTCGTTAATAGGTACTTGTATAAACGTTCGCAATTGTAAAATAAACATTGAATGATATTACGAAACTTATGTATATTCAGTAGTTGTTGTCAGTAAAATCCTTGTTTTAAAGTTTGTATTTAGATTTCAACCTTATATAATTAACTTGCCTTTTAACCCTGGGTTTTGTTAGTTTGATTTATTTTACAAACTTTTTCGTTTTATTCTTACAATTTTAAGATAAAAAGTATTTATAAATAATTATAAGGTACAAACAAGATGAACTATGGAGTTTTGCTAATGAAAAAAATAATATTTTTAATTATATTAAGTAAAACTGGCGAGCTTAGTAGATCACAGAGCTATAAATCGTAATTATAAGTATTCATCTGAAATGTACTGATTTTATCAAAGTTTAAATTTGTACTAAAATTCATAACGTGTTCTTTATCAAAATAAAATCGATGTTTAATCACGAAATATTAATGCGTCGGATGTAGATATGTGAAACACATCTCTGGCATATAGTTAAGTATTAAGATGGATTACCCCACTTTCAATAATATAATTTATTACGTATAAAAGTACATTGATATTTCAAAATACCTTTTATCCCAATTGACCCACACTCAGTCTGGCATAATTTATATAACAATGTCATTACTACAATTGTAAATAAATCTATTTGAAAACTTACAAAAAAATTATTGCATTTTTCTTGTAACAGTTACTTCTTGTAACGTAGTTCTTGTTTTGGAAGATTATTAAAGTTAATAATTAAATAGTGATGGAGAAAAATATCTCTATGATATTATTTATCACTGTATATTTGCAAATGCGATATTTTGTTATTAAATTTGTTAGATAACCTTTTTACTTTTACGGCTTCTTATTATTTTATAACGATACAATAAGAATGTATTAGAATGAATATTATCTCTTATGTTGTATAATTACTTTAATGGAGAATTAGTTCAAAATACAGCTTTTTGCCTTTTATTAAGTCCTCATATATCAATATTACTTTTACAATTTTTTTTTTATTGTTTTGTATTTTATTTTTAAGTTCATTTTATTATAAATCTACAAATGTCCAGTTTCGATAGTAAAGAAACGAATCGTTTCGATTACTTATAGTAGTTACTTATGATAGTAAAATTCTGTCTGCTTGCGTAATCCAAATTGTCTCGTAAGTTTCGGAGTCTCATACTTCTCATCAGAGTGTATATGTGACCTATGGGAATTAATTGATAGCTCATTGTAAACTTGGAACTTAAAAACGGACAGTAAACGACGTATAATAAAGATTCGCTTAATATAGGAACTTGAAATAAGATTTTATCGGATTAATAACATTTATCGTAGACAGACGGCGGACGCCTTGTCTGTCCTCAAAGTTAAGTACGAGTTTAATAGAACTTGTATAACTACATTTTATATAAATTGTAAATAAATAATTTTATCTATCCTTTTGACGTTTGGTTATCGACAATGATCTTAAGATTATATATAACTAAATATAGCTTATTATTAATCCAAAACAAGGAGACGGACGTTAGATTTAATAAGAAATAATTGACATAAATAAATTAAATATTAATATTCCCTAAAAATATGTAAGCGCTTTGCGGGGTTATATCCGCGTTAAATAATCCTATCCGCCATCTTGGGCCAAAGCTAGCAGGTCTAGAGATCGTGTTCAAACAAATTAACAAACCGACTTTATTATATTATTACTTAATGATAATTAAAAAAAAATAGGGTTTGTTTCGATTTTTTATTGAACCGAGTGTTGCTTCGAATTGATTAAAAGTTTGTGTCCGAACAAATCTCAGTACATTTTTTCAGTTGATCGACAAAAATCGATTGGTGTTACATAGGAGTAAATCGTTAATTTCATGCATAAAAATCATAATACAATCTGTTTAAGAAAGATCCACTCACCACTCATCAGATTTTCTACCTCACAACAACAGTACTTGTTATTGTTGTATTCCGATTTGAAAGGTGAGTGAGCTAGTGTATTCTGGTGAGTGAACTACAGACACAAGGGACATAACATCTTAGTTCACAAGGTTGGTGGCGCATTAGCGATGTAAGCGATACTTACATTTTTTACAATGCCAATATCTATGGGCGTTGGTGACCACTCAGGTGGCCCATATGCTCGTCCTATTCAATACCTATTTAATAAAAAATAAAAAAATACTAAAAAATATTCTCCTATCATATCTATAATAAAAACTATATATCTGAGTACATGTCCCCGACTTGACATTGTTTACATAGCTATTTCAGGGTTATCGGATTGAGATTTCAAACTATTTTGATATGATTGACGGTTGTACAATATAAATAGTTTGGTAAACTTATATACATAACATCATCATATAAAAACTATATTCAATATATTGACTATATTCAAATAAAAATGCAATGTAGAATGCAATGCAATCTATTGAAAATAAAACCGTAGAACAATCAAACTATAATGTGATAATGATATACTATTTATAGTATACATCTCGAATGAAAAACAACGAATTAACTCCAAGCACCATGCATATAATCTTGTATAGAAACTCCAAAACCTCCTCAAAAAGGGAGAGAAGGTCTTAGCCCAGCAGTGGGACATTCACAGGCTGTTACTGGTATACAATTATATATCGTATTTATTAACATTTTATAAAACAAAGTTTATTATTAGTTTTAATAATACGTCATGTACATATTTATTGTCCATTTGCCCCGCCCCTATCATATATGTAAGTGGACGGAAGTTTTCTCCATTTACCTGTATATACATATCCTTAGATCTTTTCTTCATCTCTCACACAGTCTATCTGATTTCGACCTTTCTCTTGCTTTATCGTTTTCTAAACTTACACCAAACCACTTCTTATAGTATGCCACCACCACCACCACCACATTATTTTTAATACCATGTGTATTAAAAATAATATTATAAATTAAAAACATTAGTGATTTTTAACTGTAACTTGTAATATTTAAGTCGTCAATATAAATAATAATTACGTTTAAAATACTAGTTTCCGATCGCACAACTCAACCTTTCATGATGGTCGGTTAAGTAGTGAAGTCGTAACAAGCAAACAAATTGACAAAAAAACTCACATTCGCATTTATATTATTAGTAAGGACTTACTTTGCAATTAAAATGTTTTCGAGTGTAATAAGTTACAACGCCCATTCATTCTGAATTCTTAAAACATGTGAAGGTCATCTCGGGCATTGATTTAAAGGTTTTTTACATACCATATTGCTAGGTACTTAAAGCGATTTAAAATTAGGGTTACCAGCAGTCAAGCTTAACTAGGAAACGTCCTGATAAAACAGCGTGTCTTGTTTAGTACCTAGATACTTTTAAACTATCATTCCCTTCTGGAAAAGACATTCGCTAAGATTCGCTATTTGAAAATTGTGGATATACCGTAACAGCCTGTAAATGTCCCCCTGCTGGCCTAAAGGCCTCCTCTCCCTTTTTGAGGAGAAGGTTTGGACTTTATTCCACCACGCTGCTCCAATGCGGGTTGGTAGAATACACATGTGGCAGAATTTCAATGAAATTAGACACATTTCAACAAGGTTTCCTCACGGTGTTTTTCTTCACCGTCAAGCACGAGATGAATTATAAATACAAATTAAGCACATGAATATTCTGTGGTGCTTGCCCGGGTTTGAACCCACGACCATCGGTTAAGATTATCGGTAAGAAAATTACAAGGCTAATCAGTTACACTATCTGCCGTGGCTTTAAGGAGCAACATTTGTGTTATTTTTCCGCCTCCTGTTTTGCTCTACTCTAATTTAAAAAATAATAATAAAGATCTTACAAAATATAATCGTTAAAAAAACGGCTGAACAGAGCAGACAAATGACATCATCAGTCTTCGAATATGCTATGGACGTTACATTATAATACGGTCTTATATGAACGTTCTTTAGTCAAGTATTTTGTTGTTTTTACGACTTTTTTTTTTAATTTACAACGTTGAATCAAGGCCAGCGTTTGTGGTCTAATCGCTATTGATGCGTGTACTTTAATCATTTTATCGTTTTACTATGATAGTACTGTAATTTAACGTGATTTTTTAACATGTTCAAAATAATTTGTTGATTTAAAAAATAATCTAAAAGTAAAATTAGTTTAATGTTTACGTTCATTTCATATAAACTATTGAAATTCATGACTTCATAATACTGTGCCAGGCTACATAAATATGACCCTTTGTTGGTATATTGCTTGTATTCTATTACGAGTATTACCGAACCACCTATTACTGTACTATTGTTCGTTCTATAACTGAAATTTAATTTAAAAAAACAACTCTTATTTATAGAAATAAGTAGGAATTTTAGTAATTCCTTGAAGAAAGACATTACTATTTACTAATAGTAGCTTTAGATTAAAGTTAATTATGTAACATGATGATTCAAAAACATATAAGACCCTATCTGAATAAACTATATTTTTTTTACTTTGGTTAATTACAAAAACTATATTATAAAAAAGAATTGTTTGTAGTATTATTATATTATAAAAATAAGTATATAAGCATGTTTAATATACCGCATTAAATAACTTTATGTCAATTGGACAATGATGTGAAAAAACATCCTTCTCAATTCAATGTCATTAAAATAATGTGCATCATTATACGATCCAACTAATCTAATTTTTAATCCGTTGCATTAATCTTCTATTATGTTGTCTTGTATAGTCAAAAAATATTTTTAATTGTAAAACAAGGTTTAATTTGTATACTTGAATTGAATACTATACCACAGTTACGAGTAATTTTCCATGAACATGTACTATAAAACTGCCTTTGTTTATTCGAATATTGTTATATTTCTATTTTTCCTTTGTATTTCCATGCTTCAATTTCATCTTCACATAGATTAAAAACGTTGAAATGTATTCGAATATTTCATGATATTTTTTTAACAACATGTCAGTGATATGTGATATGAATCATTGATATTTTTCATCTGTTTTAACGCTCTATCTGCCTAGACCAGATAGCTATTTTGTAATAACAAACTCTAAACTCGACATATAATACCATAGTCTAATGTCAGAAAGTGAAATGCGACATTTACTATTTATATAACTACAAAAAAGTTATTGAGTTCTCTGTCGAAAATACTCAATAGCAGTCCGAAGTCTGGAGGTTGGAAGTGTATACTCTCGTGCCTCGGAAAGCACGTAAAGCCTTTGCTCCTGCGCCTGAAGTCTTTCCGGTCGTGTGGGATTGTCGTCCCATCGGATTATTAGCGTTAGGGAATAGTGAGTGCACCTGTGTTTGAACGCACTTGTGAAATATAATATCTCCCCCGCAGTTGTCTTATCTCTCTTGAGATTGGCCGCCGTAGTGTAAAACGGTCTGGAGTACTATTATTATATAACAATAGGCACAGACAAAAGACAAGTACATTTTTTTCCTCTGTTCAACCGTTTTTTTTTTTTTTGCTTTAATGTTATGAAAAAAAAATAGTACAGTTTACGGTTATTTACGGGTATTTACGGTCGAATTTCGACCACTGAGCGATCTCGTAATAATTATAACATTTAAAGGTTACACGTTTTATAATAGCGGATCACTGCAAGTATTTGTTTCATAAGTTATATATTATGAAGTAACTTAAGGAAATTAAGTTAGAGGTGCTAAAATTAGGTGAACTATTTGAAACAAACGTGTTATACTAATTTTAAGTTCAATATTAAGCGTTTATTTTGTGTGACATTCATACGTACTTCCTTAATAAAATACTTATATTTTTTTATCTTGAAGAGTCGTATTATAGAGCGGATTTTGATCTCATCCGCCTACCCATACTAAAAAAACATGATTGATAGTGTCGTAGTTTTATTGGTGCGTGTTTTAATGGATTTATTAAGATGTTACTCTTGAAATAAAATATAAAGCGTTACTTCAAGAATAGCTTCCTTTAACTAATTTATACAAATTATTATGAAACTAATTAATACTTTGACAGAATATTCTGGAAATATGTTCATACTAATTTTCGCCTGCTACTTTACCCCCTTGTGGTATTACGTACCCTGTGTTCGTTTTGGTACCCTTTACAATGTGTTTCAAAATTTCATGATATTCAGTTAAGTGAGGATGTCATACTGTAACACTGACTGTACTGTTACGGATTTACCTTATTAGTAAGGATTAATTTCAATCTAATTTAAAAATTAATAGTAAATTATATATATATATATATATATATATATATATATATATATATATATATATATTAATTATCCTTTTTATAGCCAAATTTATATGAGATAAGAGCCATTTTGTACATCTATCTTTTTATGTTCATTCTTGGAACCAGTGTATCTATAATATTATATACCATAAAAATAAATAAATATCGAATTTATTTTATGAAATTAAATTACTTTTTATGAGTCTCTGGGACTCGTAGGTTAACATTTGAAAGAAACGATTCATTAAAGTTTCATTTTGAAATGTATATATAAATTATTTGTTCAGATTGATTCATAGAAAAAATATCTAAAATATTTCACACTACAATTATTTGAACAAAAATACAAAAGTGCAATTTATGAAGGTTGTTTTTTGTTACAGTTCTCCCGTTTTTACCGATTCCGGCTACTGCGGCCATTAAGGGAGATGCAAATACAGTTGCACTTTATAATCCCCGGCTCTCATAATCCGGAGCGTATTCCGACACGACCAAACAAAGTACAGGCTTTACGGGCTTACGAGTCACGGGAGTGGAAATACTACCAACTTCAAAACATCAAACTGCTGAAAAACTCAATAATTTTTATTGGCCCCATTTGGGATATGTGACAGAGGCACTTTTTATGCCTTTAATATAATCTAATACTAATCTCAATAATATTTTCCTTTCATTATTTGATGCTTTACGTCATAGGTTAAGTCAAGTTTATTCCCCTCTTTGTATTTTTCCCGCTTAAAGCTGGAGAGATTTGGTAAAATGGCATGATATGAATCTCAGAGCCGAGATGGCTGAGTTGTTAGAACACGTTAATCTTAACTTATGATTTTTTTAAATCTCAGATGCCGTAACAAACAGGCCGACTTTTATAACAAATAAAAAGTCACCAACGCCCATAGACATTATTGCAAGAAATGTTAAGCATCGTTTACATCGCCAATGCGCCACAAACCTTGGGAACTAATATGTTATGACCCTTGTGCATGTAATTACACTGGCTCACTCACCCTTCAAAACGTAACACAATAATACCAAGTACTGCTGTTTGCGGTAGAGTAACTTATGATTGAGTGGTACTTACTTAGACGAGCTTGCACCAAGCTCTACCACCAGTTAAATATTATTATAAATATTTGATATAAGAATTCGATATTCCTTATCAAGTCCATTTTAATATTAATTAAGTTACAGCTGTTCCTATAAGTGAATAAATTCACACGCAAAACAAGTTACATCGCGTTGTGGTTTAATACGATTCAATGACTATGCAAATAAGTAAAATGTTGCGCAAAATTGATCTTTGACATTATTCAAATTGATAAAAGATTTATATTATTTAACTTATAAATAAAACAACTATTTATAATCACGTTGCTACGCTATCATAAATATAATACTACTTTCATAAAAAATAAGTAATTTATAATATGCGTTAAAATTATGGCAATATATGTATTTAAGGAAAATGTAACATAAACTTCGACCTATAAATAATATAGCTATATACAAAGTAAATATATACAATGCCTTGATAGGAAATCTTTTATTATTCATAATTAAGTTCGAATTTTCTATTTCCTATAGAACGATATCGTTATCAATACCTGATCGAGTTTGATAAAAGTATATAACTCTGTAGGTTTACCAATATATTAGGTTTGTTGTGTTATGGAATATGCTTAAAATTTTCTTATTAAAAATCGATTTATCTTAAAAATTATTTTAATAATTTAACGTCACAAATAAATCGAACAAATTTAACCTTTGTTTTTCTTAGCGTATTTAACAAAATAAAAGACGTTATTTAAAAAACAGATATATATATAGCTATAATAGACTTATCTATTGACATTTTTGAAATCGACATATTAAAAAATAAAGTAGTTTTGCTAACGTTCGACAAAAGGCTAACGCTCTCCACCAAAATCGTATAATCTGTTTTCTTTCTCATAACATTGAGAGATATATCTGAAAATTTATACGAAATGTAAAAAATATTTTTATCCCGAATCAATTTAAAAATTATAAACTGACATACTACTAAAATTTCGTATATTTTAATTTCAGCATAGTTAGTATTATTGAGAAGAAAAAAAAACGAGAAGACATATAGCTTTATCAATATAAATGTATCTGTGTCTTCGTTCGCTACTTACACAAGATATAAGAACAGTGATACATTAAACGTAACCATAGAAAGTAAAGAAAAAAACAGTCAAAATAATGATCTAATTGTATCACAATAAGGACACGATATAAATCAAAAATAATTCATTTGTTTGTGGTGCTTATTTGCATGTTATTTTAATTGGCCTCATTTTATTCATTATTATCGCGTTATATAAGTATTTTTATTTTTTTACTAAAGAAAAACAACTTGTTATAAAAATCACCTTCAAATGTTTCACTTAAATATATAGATAATTTTTTGATCGTAAATTATATCACATATTTGGTTAAATTAATTCACAACGTAAATTTGTTTAAAAACATTTAGAATAGTTTAAGCTTCATACTAAAATTTAAAAACTTAGCTTTACATGTATCTGGTAAACAAACGATTTTTGTATAGTTGATTCGAAATTCGAATGATAAAAAATGTATTCACAGGCCTCAAGCATGTACCAGATTGTCGTATAATTTTCACGATTTGCTTATTACTGTAACTGGTATCGGTTCTCGTACCGGGTAAACGATTGACTCGACTCAAGGCCGACAACCTATGAAGTCGGTTTTAGCGTGGGTAATCGGCCTAAGAGCTATGACAATATTCGCCATGTGCTCTAGCGATACGCGCGTACGCAAGCTTCGTTAGACATTGATAGAGATTGCGAACACATGACAGACTGTCATATACATTGTTCTCGTGACGTGAATGTGATGTGTTTTTGAATTAAAACCACAATGTAAATTAATGTTGATTGACTATTGTGTTCAATATTGAGGTAAATGAATAAATAATCTCGAACTATAAGTGACAAGTTTATTTGATAATATAATAATTTCTAAAGTTACTTAAAAGTTACTTAAAACTGCAATTGTTTCTTTTTATTTTCAATTAAATCGTCAAATAAAGTTTAATTTTTTTTTTTTTTTAATAAAATTAAATACGTCGTTCGTTATAAAATAATATAATGTAAATAAATTAAATAAATATGTAATTAAGAAAAAAAACAGTGAAGTATGATTAAATTAATGTTTGTGTACTTTCACAAATAAACTAAAAAAAAAAAAACAAAAGTGTATACGCTGAAGTTATAACTGCGTTTAAAATTATAAGCATTTCATAATAAAACATAAAGAAATAATATTTTGTATTAATTTACTAAAGCAATTAAGTACATACCGCGTATGTGTTACAGTTATAAAAATAGCATTGATTGTTATTCTAAATGATAAAGTATACCAACAACGGAATAAAAATACACAACGTAAATATGTGATTCGAACAAAACACGTCCATTTTAATTGATACATGTATGTTGTGGTTTTTCAGTGATAAATCGAATACAATATTAGGAAAAGGAATAAAGTTTTCAAGAACATTTAGTTTTTTTTTTAAATAAAAAACATGGACGAGTTAAATCAAGTGCAGGCGCATAATTTGCTTGGCCTGAAAACTCAGACACCGAAGAGGAAAGACACTGCGCTAACACGAACATTACGATCATGTAAGTATATATTTATTTAAAGTAAATAATAAAACAAAACATAATCAACTTTAAGAGGTCACCTCTATTTTAAGTAACACTAGACGTGCCTTGCAATGTCATTGTGCAGCGAACCGCGGGATTTTAACTGTTATGTCTCTACAATTACACTGGCTCACTGACCTTTCACACGGGAATACGTTTCGAAGTACTACGTTTGGAATATTTAGTGATACCTCATTTAGAACTACATGTAACTCAGTAATAGCATTTTTGCAATTGAATTAAAAAACTAACTCGTGTATTAAAATTGACTATTACGAAATTTTCACAATCTTACGATTCATCGATTGTAACCTAGGCGTGACAAATCGGTTCACCAGATATATCTAGTTTAAATCCACTCATAGCTGTAGTCTATTTAATACTGTTAGCAAAATTAGCTTAAAACTAATAATATTCTCTTATCAGTAATATAATATATTATAATTGTGAAATTGTATTTGCAATTATTATATGTTATTTAGATGATATGTTAGTTAAATAAGTAGATAAACGAGCGGTAGATATGTATATGGGCCACCTGGCGGTAAGCGATGACAGTGACCTTGAATATGGTCACATATATATCGTAAAAATAAGATTCTCTACTCTACCATGTCAAAAAACCGGTGTTTACCAGTATGAGATCGCAATCTTCTTAAAGCGAAACTAATAAAATTTCTTATTAAAGACAGTTATGCAACCAGTACCACAAAGAATATTCACAATAAGAACCTAAAATTGCATTGTTGCATTTTATCGTTGGGTGGTCTACTGAGAAACAAAACTAAGTAAATAAATTCGTGGGAATATAACATTTTAGTTTAGACAGTGGGAAATATGTATTTTAATAATCAATTAAACGGACCATCAAAATCTGTTCGGACGTGTTTAATTCACTCCTTAGTTATTTTATATTTTTTTAAATGCAATTTGGCTCGTCGGATACTTGACTAGATACCATAATATATTATGTTTATATGTCTATTACAAAGAAATATTTATCTTATATTAAAACATCATATTAAAAACTAGCATTTACTAATTAAAGTTTTATTTCAAGCTTAGATTTTTTTCAACTAAGTTTCGACTGAGTTTTCTCTCTCATAAAGTCCTAAGCTTTCTTGGGACTCAGAAATTTATATCAACAGTGGTATACAAATTAATTGGTATAAAGAGGTATATCTGAATTATGATATAAATAGGGTATCATTTGTGATTGCTTTGATCATTCTTTGTTATTCTGTAAGAACAAATCCGAAACACAACGCAGATAACGATCGTGAATTATGAGAAAGTGATATACGATATTGACTGTTATAAATACAAATGATATTGACATTTACAAAAACAAACAGTATATCCCATATCACATCAGATTTGAACAATTCAAGAATACGATGCAGATTCCTCTTTTGACGTTTCACACATTTAATAAATATCTAATTAAATAAACGCAAACTTTGATAACTTGACATTTTTACTTTAGCACCTGAGTTCGAATCCTGGTTCGGGCTAAAATATGTTATTGTCTGTATCTATTTGTATTATATATATTTAGTAGAAACCTTGAAGTTTCACACTTTCGTGCAATAGAAATAACACTATTAAGTAAATCTCCTATCTGGTTGTATCGAACTATTAAAAATAAACGTAAGGGAATAGAGAGTGTACGCATGTTTGCGCTAGTGCAATATAATCTCAATCTCAAATACGCAGATTGCTAATCTCTGTTTAAAATGGCCGCCATAGGCGACATCAGAAGAATATCGTTCTCATAAAGTGTACGTAAAATGTCATAGTTTATTTACGAGTTCTATCTATTTTATTACATATCCTAAATAGGGCGAGCTATTATCGTACTTTATCAGTAGTTCAAGGTAAGGGCTTACGAAGGAAATCACTGTAAAAGACGAATATATCGTAAATGTTCAACTTCTTGTATATAAGGGCATTGAAGTAAAGATAAGAAACGTGTAAGTAACCACGCATAGAAATTTCTAGAATATTTAAGCATTATTTAATATTTCTATCGATTTAAACTATGAACGACTTTATTTAAAATATTAGTATACGCTCATTAATATCAGAATCGACCAACCCGATTTAAAAAATAAGTGGATAGCACATTTATTGAAAAATTTTATAAGCGTCCTAATTTTTGAAACAATTACAAAACGTAATTATCAAAAACGGCTTAATCACGTACATAGTAATTCGTCTTATATAAATTGTATTATGTATATATACAGTTTCAACGTTAAATGAATAATCTACCGGGACCCTGGCCTTTAACATTGGTGTTTTATTGTCTAACTATTACAACGCGATATCTCTAAAATATATAATTTTCAATTTATATACATACAATTCAATTCAATTTATATATATAATTCTTTTGCATGTGTGCTTGTCACTGAACTCCAAAATGGCTGAACCGAAATTGATAATTTTTTTGTATATTGTAATGGTTTAGATTGAACCTTAGAAGGTGATGCGATCGGGTGCCAGGACTTTTTTAAACAAAAAAATAAATTGTTATTATACACACCTACGCAATCGTGACGGGCATTATGTATATTTATAATAATTACTTAATTCAAACATTTATTCAGAGTTCAATACTCGACACTTAGGCTGATAGCAATAACAAGAATACAATTATAACTACCATATAACTATGTGCTATCTTGATCGCTTTTCTACTAAATGAGATACAATAAAGCTTCTATAGCGCAATGGCCTATAGGCGGTCAAACGATGTAATAGTTGCGGGTTCGATTCTGACTACTATTGTCATCCCGCACCTAAGACAAGTTTTACTCTTAATTGGAGCAGTAAATAGGAATATTCGTAATTCCTTAAAAAGGTTATTGTTATTATTCTTAAAAAATAATAATAATCGATTACTCACATAAAAGAATAATTATTTACAACATATTTATTTTAATTAGATTAGTTTTTGTGGGTGATAACCTTTTATCTGGCTGTCGTAAAGTTGAGATAAAAAATAAGTAGCAATAGTATACGATCCACTATTCGATATTGTACGCCCAGACATTTTTCATTGCTAATAAAACTGAAGGTACCTAGTTGTACTGAAATGTTCAAACTTTTCGATATTGTATAGCTCTTTTCATTGGCTAATTCTGATAGACGTTCAATGTATCTATCTTCTTATCTGTAGCCATACTGAACTGGAAATTTCAATATTATTTGCAATATATATCTATATATATATATATATATAAATTGTAAATAAATGTAAAGTTATTTTTAAATATATATTATATATTAAACACCCAAAAACCCTATTCTGTATATTACGGTCTTAACATGAGACAAAGAAAAAACACTAATGACTAGTGTTGTCGCTATAAAAAGCTGTATTTTTTCTTGATTTGGACCAATAAAAAAGTTACTGACTTGATAATGGGATATTATTAAATAATATGTGTAACTGGACAGGATATTTCAATCTTAATATTAAAATTTTCTAAAATTCTTTCTTTAAATATCAGCTCGTGTTTTAAATATCAGATTTCTAGACTCAATTGTTTCGGCTATGCGTTGATAAGCATCCAGGTTTAACGATTAACGATTAGTATATGTATATATCATTGCTTGTCAGCTGTTTATTTAAGTTTTGTAATATATTGTTTAGTTGCGAGATGAAAATGTGCCATGTTTGTATTGATATGATGTTTAGATAACGAGATATGAGTTGCAAACGGACGTTCGCGGTTCAAATCAAAGGCTTATCAATATTGTAAATTATTTTATCAAGATAATAGTATATGAAGGAAGGATGTATTCTTACCTATATAATATATACATTATATTAACAATTATGTATTGGAATTGAATAAAATGGATTTGGATCCAATACATTTCAGCGAATATTTATGATAATAATCAATTTAATAACTTTTACTTTTAATGTAAACAACGAGCATTTTTATGTACATTAGAAATAAATAATACTAGTTTTTTTAATGTGGTTTTATAATTCAATGCGCAAAATGATCGTTAAATTCCTCACACACACACACTCACATAAACTAGCAGTATGCGAGCGAATTATTGGCATGAATCGTAATGTAAAATATATTTTCAATTAAAATGAGATAAAAATGTTTTAACCAGTTATCTTAGTCCAAACCAAATATTTTTAATAAACTTACATATCAACACTCAATAAATACAGTAATGAATAATCATATAATGCAATTGAAAATAACACGTGTATCTACTGAATAGAAATAATAAAGTCAGTTCAACTAATCTGTATGAATAAATGCTAGGCAGCATTTATTAGCAGCGTTGGTCTAGTGGCTTGATGTAAGGCCGCAGACCCGGAGGTCCTGGGTTCAATTTCCAGGTCGGGCCAATAAAAAGTTATTGGGTTTTTCTGTCAGAAAATTCTCATAAATACAAGTAATGAATAATCATATAATGCAATTGAAAATAACACGCGTATCTACTCAATAGAAATAATAAAGTCAGTTCAACTAATCTTTATGAATAAATGCTGCCTCGTTGGTCTAGTGGCTTGATGTAAGGCCGCAGACCCGGAGGTCCTGGGTTCAATTTCCAGGTCAGGCCAATAAAAAGTTATTGGGTTTTTCTGTCAGAAAATTCTCAGTAGCATTCTGAGTCTGGAAGTTGGAAGTGTATACACTCCCGTACCTCGGAAAGCACGTAAAGCCGTTGGTCCTGCGCCTGAACTCTTTCCGGTCTTGTCGGTTTGTCGTCCCATCGTATTATCAGAGTGAGGGAAGAGAGAGTGCACTTGTGTTTGCGCACACATCTGTGCACTATAATATCTCCTGCGTAGTTTACTAATCTCTCTTGAAATTGGCCGCCATGGCCGAAATCGGTCTGGAGGACATTATTATTATGAATAAATAGGAAAAGACAAAAAAATTATTACCCGAAACGAATGTATGTTGTTGCAATTATCTAAGAGAAACTCTTATACAAAGATCTCGTGTTTCTTTTATGCTTTTGACAGCATTCGCTTTGAAAGTGTACGGTCAGACAGCTTTCTTTCCGACTGATCTATCTCACAATTTACGATAAAGAAATATACAATTTTATATAAGTAAAATTAAAATTGATAAAAATCAAATTGTTACATAATTTCAAATCAATTAAATTAGTAGTTTTTGCATGAATACAAAAAAAATAACACACAAAGAAAACATGCTTTTGTGATATTAGTATATTTATTCACTTCGTTTTAAAGTTACCATTTAAAAAAAATGGTTATTCAAAATACTTTATAATTAATAAAAAATATATTACGAAATAATTTTCAGGTTGCATCATACCACAGCGCTATATTCTTGGAGTCATGGGACTCCTAGGTGTATGCAATGCTTATACAATGAGAGTTTGCCTTAATTTAGCCATAACACAGATGGTCAATCGAACAAAAAATGGAATGGAACACTTTGACCCAAATGCCTGTCCTAATGACGAGGATATTGGCGGAAATGCAACAACTATTCTACGACCAGTAAGCGATTTTTAGTTTTAGTTAAAATGGTCCTCTTAAAGATCTTTTTGGATTTTACTGTTAATATTTTCTTACAAAGTCAAAGCTTTATTTGAAATACTTATGGACAAACTGTCTGCACATTCCGATTAACGCTTAGAAATAAAACCGTGCAAATTTAATAAAAAGCAAGAAAATGTCAAGCTGTAAAGCCGCTTTTATTACTTTGCAGTACGCGACATTTGACTGGGATGAGAAAACACAAGGACTTATCTTGAGTGGGTTCTACTATGGCTATGCCGCTACTCAAGTACCCGGTGGTTATTTGGCTGAAAAATTTGGAGGTAAATGGACCTTGGGAATCGGTCTACTTAGCACTGCTCTCTTCACATTCCTAACTCCAATCGTCATTAGAGCAGGCGGTGCCACTTGGCTCTTCATTCTACGTGTTCTGCAAGGAATGGGAGAGGTACATTTACTATTTTAAATTTCAGATATTAATAATCAATCGTATTTTGTCTAATAGAAAAGTTTAATATGCTAAATTAAAAAAATAATTATTATTTACAAAATACATATTTACTTTTACAGGGTCCAACGATGCCGGCTCTCATGATAATGTTGGCGAGATGGGTGCCACCACACGAAAGATCTTTTCAAGGGGCGTTAGTGTTTGGAGGAGCTCAAATAGGAAATATTTTCGGCTCTTTTATGTCTGGTGTTTTATTATCTGATGGTAGAGACTGGGCGTATGTATTTTATTTCTTTGGCGGGTTCGGCCTTCTATGGTTTACATTGTGGGTAAGTTTAACAAATGCGGTTTTCTGTGATTCAATATATGTCTGAATAAATAATAAATGATTTATAATCAGTATCGTATGTGGGTAATGTTTTATATATTTTATTACTGAGAAAATATGTTTAAAATTGAAAAGGATTCAAAGGATTTAAAAACACACCTCTAATTCCTCTCATACTTCATTTTCCTTGCGATATATTCCTTCGTTACAAACTCAAGATGAACTCTTAGCACAAACTTACAACTTGCAGAACTCAGTGAATTTTGGCTTGAACGAGCTTTATTTAAAACTTACTAACTACTACTTAGCCGCTACTTTCTTTCTTAAATTAATAGATATTAATATTTTATTCAGTGATATTAAAGCTACAATATTTAAACAAAAATAATAGAATTTTATTAGAAAGGATATGTATAACAAAATAAGCAGAAATTATTATTTATAAATAATCAAATTTAAATCAAATATATATTTTTAGAGTCTTCTGTGCTACAGTACACCAAACAGTCATCCCTATATATCGAAGAAGGAACTGAATTATTTAAATAAAAACGTCACGACGGCAGAAAATATTACAACTAAGGATCCTGTACCTTGGAAAGGAATATTGCGATCAGCTTCAGTATGGGCGCTCGTATGGGCCGCTGTAAGATATCTTATTCTTTTTTGACATGAAATATTTTATTGCCAATAATTTCTTTTTTTCTCTATCGCACTGATACTTTAATTTTTTATTCAATATGACGTTTATTACACAACTATTAGCAATAGTGTTCTTGTGTGATCGTCTCTTTTTAATATGGATTTCATTCATGTATATATAGTAGAACACAGTATTAAATAAGATTAAGTTAACCTGGAAGTACTTAACTAAGCTAAAACAGAATACAGAGTAATAAGATGTTATTCTATTTTTAACTTTATCTGCCATAAATAAATAAAAAAATTCGTAATGTAATTTTTAATAAAACATTGTAATACCAGTTGGATAACATTTAATGCCTAATATAATATTCATAACAAATAAACAAAAAGTCGAACATCTTAGTAAATTCCTTCACATACGAATAGTTTAGACTGTAAAAGTGTTCTTAGTTTCAATGAACAAACAATTTTGAGTTCTAACTTAAAGCTTTTAAATATATTTTGCTTTGTTTAAAAATTAAACACGTACGTTTAAGGTGTGGTATAGGATTTAATACGGCTGTATTTTGCTTAGGAATTACTTATGTTATACAATATCCACGCTTAAACGTTTGTTTTAGCCTTTACAGAACTTTGCAATTCAAAAGTTTAGTATGCTCGAAGCTCGTTGAACTAAGCATTGTAATTTTCACATATTTCGCTTATTTGCTTGCGGTCATGTACAGTCGTGTTGACAGTTGAACGAGTAAGTACAGTCAATTGAAAATGAGAATGTGTTGAGTATTTTAGTGTATTGACATATATAAGTTTAACTCTATTTGGTTGTTTAATGTTTTATTAAACCAAACAGAGCAGTAACCAAATAGAGAAGAAACCAAATAGATATTGTAAATATTTAGTGTGTTAGCTTATTTTATTTATTTAATAAAATACATTTAATATTCAATTTAATTTTTATACAACTGGACTTATCCTTAAAATTCATCTTCGTTCATTCAACCTTAGAATACTGGGATTAATTGTTTAAATATTCTCTTTAAAACTTGACTGCCTCGCTGGTCTAGTGACTAGGTAATAAAGCTCGGTTGGCATATCTCGATGTCCTGCGTTCAAATCCTAGGTAGGGACAGTAGAATATTGTATTCAATACCAGACCGAAATTTGAAAATTGGCATTTTAACATTCCATTGAAAAGCACTTAAAGGCGACAGTACTGCGCCTAAAATGAAATTTCATATTATACTATTTAAAAGCTAATAATAACAAGGGAAGTGAAAATAATGAAACAGATCACAGCGCTAGATAGTCTTGAAATAGTAATTACCTATTTAAAAGACAACTATTTATTTATAGGGTCTCATTATGTATGCAAAAAGCGTTTCACAAACGTCTTTATATTAAAATACAAAGGTTTCATTTTGATGTTAATTCGCCAGCTTATTACGGGGATTACGTAATGATTTTTATAGCTTGACAGACCTTGGTTTGTATATTGTATGCACATTCGTTGCACGCTGATATTTTAAGTGCCAAGGGTTTTGAAGTAACTATAATGTATACTGGTTTAAAACGATTCAATATTTTGTATATATTTTCCGATAATTTATTATTAAAAAAAAATTAAAAACTTTATTAAAATTGTATTGTTGGACGTTGATTAAACAGTTTGAAACATTTTGTCTAAAAAATAGCTTATATGTTATTATATTGTAACAATGACGTAAGAATACGTTACAAAAAATGATATAACCATAATATATTACTATGAAAAATGGTTGGAAATAAATGAGTGACTAGAAAAATATTATATGTACCAGTATATTTTTTCGCAGTGTTCAATAAAACATAAAGCGAACAAAAGAACGAAGTAATTTACATAATACACGCTTTGTTCGGTTTCGCAATATAGTATAAGCTAGCGGGTATTCACCTTGTCACAGAAGTATTTAGATTTATATAGAGATGAAAAGTTTTAAATGTCTTTATGGTTCTAATTTATAAGCCAGATTCTGATAATTAAAATCCCGGCACTGACAAATAAAGGTCACTGGATTAACAATAAATTCTCTCTAACTACTTGAAGTTAAGAAGGTTGAAATAATACAGGATCTCCTGTAAAGCCATTAGTCCTGCACCTGATTTCTCTCCGGTCAAGTTGTATTTTCGTCCCATTTAACTATTAGAGTAGTTTCCAAAGTGAGTTAATAGATGGTGCAGGTACGCTGTGGCAACACTTGTATACAATAATATGAGTATAGCCTTTAAGAGTAGTATTATTATATTTGTTTAATAAAGGTGTTATGTTTATCGTTCAAATATAAAGCAATTTACATTTACCAATAATTAAATTTGAAAATAATGTTAATTTTTTTTTAAAACAAAATAAGTTTATTATACTGTAGACAATTATAAAATTAGAAGAGCTTTGAGTTAGTATACGTTGATTTTCATGCAGGATATATCAATAAATACTTATTTAGTGAGTTTCTTGTCGGTTCTTCTCGGTAGAATCTACATTACATTACTTATTATATTAAAATTAAAATTCAAATCGTTATCGTTTTTCGCTTCCCTTTTTCCTATATATTTAGAGTCGGCGTAGTTTTATAATACTGTAAGGAAAATTATTTAGCAGACGATACCAGAGGGGTTGTTGAACAGCTAATCCTGTAATGCTGTTATTATTAGATGATTAATTGATGGCCTTGGGCCCCTATTTTGGCATGCAAGCGTTTAAATGGGCTCGCTCTATTCTATTTTGCTGGAAACAACGTGGCCAAATGCGCAAAATTGCAATAAATATATCAACAGTTCACACAATCCATAAAACGTTAGCAAAACTGATAACTTAGGTAGTTGAAAAAAATTTAATCTATAATACAAAATTATAATATAGTAATTTTTTGTCTAATATGCCCTATCGGTTTGAAATAAAGTGAGATAAAAATTATAGTATTTTTCCCAGCGATATTGATACTATCTGGAACATTTTGGCAGCCAAGTAATTGAAACCATAAATCAAAAATATCGAATTTACTTTCAACTAGATAGCTTCAATAAATTGTAGTCACATATAATAGATTTTATAGCAGTATAAAAATAGTTTCGTAACTTCAAATATTATTTTATTAACAATCTACCTAGTAGGTTATTTCTACCTGAAAGCTATATTACACGATATAAAATCTTTTTGCAATGTCGACTGCTAAATCAAGGCCAGTAGCTTATTTCACACTGTTCCGTAGGGAGCCGCAATACTTTCTTTTACCTGTGGACACGAGATGAATTACAAATATATCACGACGTGAAAACGAAGTGGCTTTTGCGCGAAATTAAACCCATTCAATCTTTGTAATGATGACGATGATTGTTATGTTCTCCTGGTCACATTACACGATTAAAATGTTTTAAAAATTTATGAACGTAATAAATCTATATTTTACATACATAAATAACTATAATGTTGTGTTTGCCGAAGACAAAGTTACATAGAACTTTTAAACTATATAAATTATTCATTAACACAGCAGAGCAATATTAGAAATCGACTTGAGGTGTTCACGGTTGTAAAAGATAAATTTATATAACCTTCCATTTTTAAAATCTTCGTGGGTTCGTTTGTTAAATTTATTAGTAATAAAATCATTTCAGGTTGGCCACGACTGGGGATACTACACAATGGTGACAGATTTACCGAAGTACTCCCACGATGTGCTCAAATTCAATATTGCAACAACAGGAACCCTCACTGCGTTACCTTATATAGCTATGTGGGTTTCATCTTTCGTCTTCGGCTTCGTTTGTGATTTTTGTATCAAGAAAGGCTGGCATACAATTAAAACTGGAAGAATCATTCATACTACTATAGGTTTGTTGCTTTAAATAACGTAATAACTTAAGTTACTTTATGTTTATGTGTGTGTGTGCAAAATGTATTTAATATGCTTATATTATTATTAATTAAGGCACTGATAGTAGGAATTTGTACAAGATTGTAAATTTCTTAGTTATTATACTGTCAAACTGCAATTATATTCCAATTATCCCAGACGATGAATCGACGGGGTCTACAATCTATTTCTATTTATAACATATAATTATTAAAGTCACCTACCATGTCTTTTCGCACCTATCTTAAAAACATCTATGAGGAGTTTGCATCTGTTTCTTAAATAAACAGATTTGTTTACGGAGAAGACATAAGTATACCTGTTAATAATAAATATGATTTATTTTTTATTTTCATTTTATCAGATAGTGTTCACCACCAACCATATTTGTTTATGTGTCTTACTATTATGAATAAAAAAACATATTTTATTTTATGTAATCGAAATTTAAATATTAAACTATTTCAGCCGCGACTGGACCCGCGATTTGTATTATTCTAGCATCCTACGCCGGATGTGACCGTGTCGCTGCAATGGTTTATTTCATTCTATCTATGGCTCTCATGGGAGGATTTTACAGTGGAATGAAGGTAATAATGTAAATATATATATATGTATGAACAGACAGACCCAAGACTACCTACTGGCCTACTGACTGTCTCGTTGGTCTATTAGCTAGATATAAGGCTGCAAATTCCGAGGTCCTGGGTTCAAATCCCAAGTCAGGTCATTAAAAAAAATTATCGAGTTGTTCTGTCAGAGATTCTCAGTATCCCGGAGTCTGGAAGTTGGAAATGTATACACTCCCGTATCTCGGAAAGCACGTAAAACCGTTGGTCCTGCGCGTGAACTCTTTCAGGTCGTGTTGGATTGCCATCATATTTTGGATTTCGTGTTGGATTGTGAGAGTGAGGGAATGAAGAGTGCACCTGTGTTTACGCACACACTTGTGCAATATAATATGTCCAATATAGCAGTTGGCTAATCACTCTTGAGACTTGCCGCCGTGGCCAAAATCGGTCAATCATAATTCCTACTAAGTTATAATGCCATTATATTTTACTAAACGAATTGACGTACTCTTTGTTTACTAGTGTATTAATACACTATTCATACATGGTTGAGTTTGTACAACATATGTTTTTTTAGATTAATTCCCATCAGTAGGTCGGTGTTAGAAAGTTGGTAATGTTAAAATTCTATTCTTCCATCCCTCGAAAACACATAAAGTCGTTTTTTCTGCACCTAATCTCTCTCCAGTCATGTCATGTGTAATTTCCGTTCCATAGGAATATGAGAGTGAAAGCATAAATAGTGTACCTATGCACGCACTCATGGATTTATTATTTTATTCACAAATATAATTTTTAATATAAATTACACGAATGGATCATTATAATTATGATCTGTTATGTAATTAAATTTAAATAATATATTTAAAATTATGTTAGTTATCTTAACTTATAATGCTGACTATACCTATTTAAAACTCATTTTTTTTATCTGTAAGTTGTTTTAGTTCAAACAATTTTAGTATTTGGCATTTATTTAGTACATATATTTATAGCGGATATCACTATTCGTCAATTGCTTGCCCTTTTTGGGGTCGACGTAATGTATGTTATAAGATTGCTAGAAAAATAATTTGGCAAACTTTTAATAACGGCCGTTGCCAGACGCTAACCCTTAGGAATGCTTTTGTTTTTGCGTTGTATTCACTGTCCGAGACCAAACCGCAGCCGAATATACGCGTTTATAACCAAAAGTTTCCCAAACTCAACTTTTACAACACACGGGTTAAAATGACGAGGCTCTATTCCACCCAACCGGAAATTAAACTGCTTCAGCAATAGGAAACTTTTATCATTACTAAAATTATAAATACAAAAGTCTGTTTATTTGGTTTATTGTTTACGTCTTAACTACTTAACTGATCATCATAAAATTTCGCATATGGGGTACATAAATGGGCACCTGACTCTCACACGCGGGCGACGCTAGTTAATAATATATGTAATATCTGCGTAGGTGAACGCGTTGGATCTCGCGCCGAATTATGCCGGTTCGCTCACATCGCTCGTCAATACAACGTCTACCTTCGCTGGAATTGTGACACCGTACCTTATTGGGTTATTGACACCTGACGTAAGTATCACATCTATATTTAGATTGTATTTTAATAATAACGACGCTGGAAGGTTTCATTGCGATTCTAAATTTGAAATTTCTCGTCTGTAAATTAAGGCTTACGAAATATTGTTTTTTTTTAATTTTATTTCATATTTAAAGATTTCAGATTATGTAATGTTTCTTGTGAACTGTGATAATGTCTACATAATAAAAATATAATAAGGCCTAAAAGATTTAAAAAAAAATGTATACAAAACATTTTTAAGCAAAACTAAACGTTAAAAAAAATTAAACATTTTTGTCTTTTATTTATTGTTTTAATGATATAAGTTCGATAATTATATAACTATATGTATGAATTTTTTACAGTCAACTCTGGTACAATGGCGCGTGGCATTCTGGGTGTGCTTTGCGGTGCTCGTGGGAACCAACGTGGTTTACTGTATCTGGGCAGACGGTGAACAACAATGGTGGGATGATGTTCGCAAATTCGGCTACCCACCGGGCTGGAAACATGGACCCCTCATACCTGACGAGCCGGAACAACCTGAGTCAGTCAGGTTATCTAGTAAAAAGGCAACAGACGACGCATTTTAGACTTAAATATTTACAATAACACGTGACATATCATAGTTACTTAATTATCAAATATTTTTAAGTACAACCATCTGAAGATGCTTCTCGTGTACGTTATTCATTTATATCATTTGTTTTTCTGAAGATGATAGGATCTAAACAATTCTACACGTCAGAATTTTGGGAATTAAAAAAATTACGTTAAAATAATTTTGTTGATAATACCACCGATGCTTTGATTGAAGAGTTGTTTTTTTTATTTGTTATAATGTTTTTAAAACAATGAGCTGTAACATATAAAAGCAGTACAAATATCAATTAAGATTAAATAGTATTTGCTAGTCAGGATTTCATTGATGACAATAAAGTGTTAACACGTTACGACCGGTTTTTGACAAATCAAACAGCCGATCGTATCACATTTCTATTAACACTGATTAACATTTTTAAGGCTGTATGTAAATTTATAATCGCACAGTCATTTAAATCTTATAAAATTTTTAGCTTAATTTTACAATATTCGTTTGACAATACATTAAGCAATAATACTCCAAGACATATTTAATATCTCATTGGGAATATAATAATCTAATTTATTTATAAAATAATATAATTAAAATAATCAAATAAAATAAAATTGCCTTTATTTCCAATCCCAATACCCAATTTACATATTGTTTTCCTTTCATCGTCAAATTATACAATACTAATAATAGTTCTTTTTTTAATTAGATTAATCAAGTCTATATATTTAATGTCAGAAATTGTAAAGATATATTAATTGTATATAATTTATGGGAATATAATTTAATTATACCTAATCAGTAAAGAAATATGTTTTGGATTCAGTCAATGTTTAATTTATGGATCGATTTGTATTTTTAAGTTAATTGGCCTTTCAAAAACCGGTTACATGTCCAATGTATAATGAGTCTTAAATACTCCTGGTATAATGTGCATAATATCTGAATAATTATGTATCTAATATTAAAGCGAGAGAAAGTTAAAAAAATAAACGAAAATATATGGAAGAATAAATTGTTTTATTTTTTGTTAAGATATGCTTCGATATGGATAAAATGAAAAAATAATAAGTACATGTAATAGGGAAATGCTTCTTCCGCTTTAGAGCTTAATGATTCACACTACTGCACTGCGTATTAGCGGAATTGCGGCATGTAGATATTCGCACGGTGTTTACCTTAATTATTTAGCTAAAATACACTGTAACAATAATAGTTAAAATTATCAGTCTTCTAAACATAAATTATATCTTTTCAATCGGTTACATCTTAGTACCACTCTCAAATATATTTTCTTCAGTCTATTCAATCAGTTTGAAAGATGATATAGTGTTTATTCGATGTAATTACATTATAAATAAACTTTGACAAACTTTATATTTATATAGTACTTTCTATATATATAATAATACGTGTGATATAGTAAGTATGGATGGATCAAATGTGCCAATAGCAGAAGACTTAGTCCTAAGTAGGGAAATAAGGGCAGACTAGAAGATAGATTCATCAATTATATCCTTTAAAACCAAAAAATAAATATATTGTTATATTTTGAAGCAAACTAGACAATTTTCGTCTTTATTTATATAAAGAGATAATATTCAGAAAAGTCTTTATCAATACATTTTGATTGTAAATAATTATCTACAATTCATAGGTTGTGTACTTCCTCAACGTTACGTATTCGCGATTGTAGGACTGATCGGTTTGTGTAATGCATTAACTATGCGCGTAACTTTGAACATGGCTATTACACAAATGGTCAAACAAAGACATTTTGGAAAAGATAATTTAGACCCTGACGCATGCCCAAGCGATAAGATACTTGCTAACACAACTGCGGTTGTAAACCCCACTAAGTATGAAAATATTTAAATCAAGAATTAATTGGGCTTGAAAATTTAATTTAAATTTGATTGAAGATTTTTTGTTATTTATTGTATTTTCATCTTTTAGCATGCTATGTTCGAGTGGGACGAGAAAACACAGGGTCTCCTTTTAAGTGATTTTTATGATGGTTCTTCTTCAACATAAATATTAGGAGAATATTTAGCACAAAAGTTTGGCGGGAAATGGGTATTAGGAAGTGGTCTCAGCACGGCATTATTAACTTTTTTAACTCCCATTATAACACGAATGGGTGGATCAACTTGGCTTTTTATTCTTCGCATTATAGTGGGAATAGGAGAGGTATATTTAAATATACAACTTTTTTTTAAAGATATTTTTCAGAATATAACTCATAAGTTCGTTTCGTATAACTGCGTTGTCGTACATGATGGCACTTTGGATACCAATCCATGAACGAGCTTTTCTATCCGCTAAAATTTTTGGACGGGGCCATATCAGTAATATATTCGGTCCAATTGTATCAGGAATGCTATTAGCTAATGGCAGAGATTGGACTTATGTGTTCTACTTCTTTGGCAGTTTTGGTTGTTGTTATACTCTGGGTAAGATAAAATAAGTTAGATAAAAATATATCCAACATTGTTTTTCTGTATTCAATTAAAGTTTTATTGTAACAATTATGACCACAATATTCTAGAGTGTGCTGTGCTATAGTGAATCAAAGTCACATCCATTTATTTCTATAAAGTATGAGATTATTTAAACTGAACTATGAAGAACTAATAATATTAACAAAAAAGATCCAGTACCATGGAAAGATATAATAACCTGCATGGGCTTTGCTAGTAGCTAATGTAAGTCTTTATTGTTTACATAAGAATTTCATGAATACGCACGATGTGTTAAAATTCAATATTGCTACCACTGGCATTCTAACTGGCATGCCCTTTATGGCTATGACGATCTGTGCTACTGGTTTTGGATTTATTTGTAACTTCGGTATAAGGAAAAAATGGCATAGCCTGAAAACGGCAAGAAAAATATATACCACTATAGTTGAGTTTATAAACAGTAATTAAAATGTTATAAAGTATATAATATGTAAACTTTTTCGGACTATAGCTTTATATTTGTATATGATTTAATTAGATTTAGTTTATAATTAAATATATTGTTATGAAATGTAATGAAAAGCAAAATTCCGAGAGGCATAGTTATCACCTGTGTTTTTCTCGAAATCTGGATGCACGAAAACAAAAGTTCTGTAAAATTACTATTCAAAAGTATTTGGAAAAACCTATTTGATTATATTTTGATTTTATTTGACTCATATCTTCGATTATTATACTATACATACATACATACATACATATATACTTGACGCTTATGATTAATTTACTAGATTAAATATACCTTTACTGTAATATCTTCGCACTATATTGTTACTACAAACAACCTTTCTAAATCATAGACTACCTTTATATTTATTCTTATATTATCTGAATGATACTCAACAGTTATACGACTACATATTTTATGATTTTTTTTCAATAGTAGACAAAATCATTGTTAATAAATTATAATAGTAGAGTTATTTTTTGTTCGTTATTTATTGTAATAATCATATTTTTAAGACCTTTAATAAAATTTATGTAAAATTTAGCTACAACTGGTCTAGCGATTTGCATTCTTCTTGCTTTATATTCTGGATGCAATCGAAAAACAGCTATGGTCTATTTTATTATTTCTATGGGACTAATGGGTGCTTTTTAAAGCGCTATGAAGGTAAATTAATTTTTGTAATATTAATACATGGGTGGCTTTTTTGCTGGAAAAACGCATTAACGCCTTTCTCGCGCATACTACCGTGACGTCCCAACGGTTGGCTCCAATTCCCATGGTACAAACATATACCAAGAGTACATAGTACGGCGCATATTACACAGCTTTGTGTATGGAGTATAGTATGGATGTATAAGTAGGTATGTTTATCTCTTTGGCACTTTCTCTAGCTTAATGGTTTGGTTGATTTTGACACACGAACTGTGAATATATTAACGTTTTAACGTGATGTTATGAAAAAAAATATCTTTGGAATATATTTTGGATATACTTATAGGTAAATATTTTGGATCTGGCACCTAATTATGCCAAAAATTCTTAAGCCAAAAATTCAGGTGGAAGGTAAATACCTAGAGCGGGTGCGTATGTACAAATACCTCGGTGCTTGGGTAAATGAAGAATGGGACTGTGGGCAAGAAATTCAGATCCGGATTGAAATTGCCCGAGCAAGCTTTAAAAGGTTGGAGAAGGTTTTGTGCAGCCGTAAACTATCTTTAAAGCTCAGACGAAGAATACTCCACTGCTATGTCTGGCCAGTAGTGTTATACGGTAGTGAAGCATGGACTCTGCGAGCTGACACCCAGAAACGTCTAGAAGCTTTTGAGATGTGGTGTTACCGCAGAATGCTCCGTATTAGCTGGACACAGAAAGTTTCAAACGTGAGAGTACTCCAGCGCGTCGCCAGTAGCCGGAAGCTACTGCAAACCGTCAAGAAGAGAAAAGCCGAGTATTTGGGCCACGTCTTGAGACACGAGCGATATCAACTGCTCCAAATTATAATGATGGGCAAAGTAGAGGGCAAACGACGCGCTGGAAGAAGAAAAAAGTCCTGGTTGCGCAACATCTGCGAATGGACGAAGATCGCCAGCGTGGAAGAACTATTTCGCTTGGCGCGAGACCGCGAAAAATTCGCTGAGCTGACGGCCAACCTCCAGTAGTGGAGAGGCACAAGAAGAAGAAGAAGAAGGAGATATATACGACATCCACATTGGCTGGAATAATAGCACCGCATTTGATTGGCCTCTTAACTACTGATGTAAGTAATAATTTGTTGGTTTATTTCAATTTTCGAATAGATACTTTATCAATTTTTATCTGAGGTTTTGGGCTTTGTTTAAACAAATCAGGTTAGGAAAAGCCTACTTAATTGTTTCTCCTGCTATACAGAAATACTTTCTATTGCTAAGTTTGAGTTGCCTACTAACAGGCACAAGAGACTAAAGTCTTACATTTGAGAAAACTAATTTATTGTAGTTGTATAAGCATTTAAACAGGTAGATCAACTAATGCATACCTAAAACGTCCTTGCTTGTAATTTTAGATCCATTTTATTCCATTAATAAATTAAACTTATCTTTGAAAATTCATATTATAGATTGGTTTGTAAAACATTATCATATTATATGTTACATGTCAAAATATCTATTTTGGATTTAAGTCAACCTTCTTACAATGGCGAACAGCTTTCTGGGATTGCTTTGGAATGCTTGTAGGGACAAACATAGTGCCTCTGGATGGAAGGAGTACAGATATGGTGGGATGAAGTCAGACAGTTTGGCTTCCACCAGGGTGGAAACACTCTTATAAGCGAAGAGGAAAAAACCAAGCAAGACGTTAAATTAATTGAAAAACCGTTAAAAGATTCATCTTAAGACTTCATTATTCAAAAGATATTTTTTAAATTAAATTAAATGATGAGAGATATGTAGTCTTGTATATTGTTTTATTTGCATAGATATACCATATTTAATTTTCTTTCCCGTCTTGTTATTAAAGTAGTTTTTATGTTTTGATCAATATACATTATATATTATATTATTGTATATATTGACTAATATCAGAGTGTCTCCATTAGCGTATCTTTATAACATAAGTACATAAAAAATTAATAGAAAAAATTGTAAGAGGAACGCTTTTTTTATAGCTATAATAAAATTAAAAAATACATTCTAAGTTTTTGTTTGTATAAAATTTAATAAATTTCTTATATTTTAACAGTTTACTAAAAATAGAAAATATTGCTAAAAACATTATTGCTTTTTAATTTTGACAGGAGTTCGTTGGTTGGAGTTGTAATAGTCTTCTAATATATAAAAAATCTCGTGTCACGGTGTTTGTAGCCGAATTCCTCTGAAACGGCTCGACCGATTTTTATGAAATTTGTTATGTATTTTTGGGAGGTATGAGTATAGGTCGTAAAGTATATTTCATACCGCTAGCTGCTAAGGGAGTCCCTATCCAGAATTTCCCACCAAGGATGTCACTGAAGGAAGAATTTCATTGTATTCAACAAAATATTAGTTAACTTTTAATTAAACTCGGAAAGGACGTTCCTTCAGTAACGTCCTTGGTGGGCGTTATCTTCAAGATCGAAATACGTTATGCCTAATATTATTTAGTTTTATCTTCTCATCATGATCAGATGGCGTTAGATGTATTTTATATCCGTAACCGTAACCGTAACAGCCTGTGAATATCCCACTGCTGGGCTAAAGGCCTCCTCTCCCTTTTTGAGGAGAAGATGTTTTTTATCGCGCTATAAGAATGTTTTTTTCAAAGTACTAAGTAAGTTTTGTAAATTCATAATGACAGAGAACCACCATTTGACCACCAGTACATACACGGTGGTTTTATTTTGAAGTATCACAGTACCAATACTACCGATTTATTTACCGAAATACATTGAATTGAAAAAATGAATGGTTGGTGTTTTTTTGTTTTTATCGGCGGTTATCGCGCTCCTTTCCTTTTTCTGTCATAGATCCTCACACACTACCATACATTCGTAAATTTTTATAAAATGGCAGAACAATGTTTGCTGGGTCGGGTAGTATTCTTATAGCTTGGTCATATTGACGATTTGACTAAAAAAATATGAATTGTATTTTACCAAAAAAAAAAAAACGTGCTAATACATATTCAGCTGTTTATTTTTATTCGTTTTCAAGCCTCTTTTAATTGATTTGTGTTGCCAGATATTAGACCAATGAAGATTCTTCAGGCATGTACTGGCATGCACAAACTGATTGTTATAAAAATATCGTTAGTATTGTTGCGTTCCAGTTTTCCGTATTTATTTCATAATAAATTTAAAAAAAATAATGCACCTAGCAATGTCCAAAACATACATTACAAAATATACAAATACAGTAAGCAATTACAAAACTGTTACAAAAATTGTTTGTTGTTTTTGTGTTCTTTAAAAAAACATTGTTTTACAATTACAATACAGTACGCAAAAAAGAACACAATAAAAATAATGGGTGACATAAATGGATTTACAATATATTGTATAAATTTAGTGTATAATATGAATGTTTATTTATAATTATTATTTTTAGGTTCAACTTTGACTAGTGTAGTTTTCAATAAACTCATGGTTATTCTTGATAAAAGGCAATAAAAAAATAAAAATCTACAAAAAAAAGCAAAAAAAACCTTTCTTGATCTTGTGATCTATATCTTTCACCTTTTTTAAAGTTTAGACAACTTACGGAGGCAGCTCAAAATTTTGATTACGCGCTGGGACTATCTAACGATAAAACGTTGCACGAATGAGAATGTTTCTTATTATTTTAAAGTTTTGTCATATACTAACCCAGTGACATCTTTTATACCCTTATAGCTGAATTAGAAAATATTGTAAATAAAAAATAACTTGTAGCTTTTGTTAATTTTCGTGCGTTTTGATATAATATATATGATAAAAATGTTGGTGGTCCACTGCCCATAGACGATGGCGATGTAAGACATATTAACCATTGCGCCAATACGCCAACAACCTTGGAAACGAAGATGTTATATCCCTTGTGCCTGTAGTTACCCTGACTCACTCACCCTTCAAACCGGAACGCAACAATATTAAGTATTGCTGTTTAGCGGTAGAATATCTGATGAGTGGTTGGTACCTGCCCAGACGGGCTTGCAAAAAGCCCTACTACAAAGTATAAATATTTAATAGTTCCTGTAAAATTTTTAACTAGATAAGTTCGGTTAGGATTCTTGTGTTTTCTTATTAAAACCCTGTCCAAAATAATAAAAATTTGAGTAGGAGTATGATTCATTAAAATTTAAATTATGATAAAACTTAAATGTATCCATCATTTGATGAAATGGAAAAAAAATGTGTATAGTGTTTAAAGTTATCTGTCATATGATTATAATTTTCCTACTTTTCATCTTAATTAAACAATTGATTACACGGGTGATAGCGATATCGGGTACATCTTTACACTGAAATGAATTTTTGCCTCAGTATTTTTAGTCAGAGTAAAAGATGATATAGTTTCAATTCAGTTAAATATTATATGAAAGTGCTTTTGTACCTTAGATATGTATAAATGTATAAATTACTTTACGAAAGTTCATTACATTTGAATGTTAATAATAAACATGGAGGAATTGAAAGTGGAAAATAATGAAGTCTTAACCATAAATAACGAAGCAGAGTTAGTCAGGAAAAAAGATTCAGCAATTGTATCATTATTAAGATCATGTAAGTAAAACTGAATTAAAATAGAAAAATAAAAAATTTACGAAATAAAAAATAAATCTTTGTCTATATACTTATTTACATTTGGAGATGTATGATAGATCCAAAATAAAGTTATTATCATTTAAAATGAATAAAATGAACTCTACTTTACAGGCTGTGTGATTCCTCAACGTTACATATTCGCCATAGTAGGATTGATTGGGATATGTAATGCATTCACGATGCGTGTCACCTTAAACATGGCTATTACGCAAATGGTGAAACACAAACATATTGGAAGAGAAAATTTAGATCCCAATGCTTGTCCTAGTGATAGAATAAGTACCAATACAACTGTTGTTACTAATCCAGTAAGCATAAACATTTTGAAGATCGATAATTATATACTTCAATTATTTTAAGTATTAATGTATTACATACTTTATATCTTATTTTAAACTTGCAGTATGCTATTTTTGAATGGGACGAAAAGACACAGGGTCTTCTTTTAAGTGGCTTTTATTATGGTTATGCTACAACACAATTCTTAGGAGGATATTTAGCACAAAAGTTTGGAGGTAAATGGGTATTAGGATTTGGTCTCCTCAGTACAGCTTTTTTTACTTTCCTAACTCCAATGGTAACCCGAATGGGTGGATCAACTTGGCTATTTATTCTTCGTATTTTAGAAGGAATGGGAGAGGTATACATTTTATGTAACACATTTATGTTAAAGTCAATTGAGAAAACATAATATAATAAACTTGAATTACAGGGTCCAACGATGCCTGGGTTGTCGTTTATGATGGCACGTTGGATACCAACTCATGAACGAGCATTTATATCCGCTATCATTTTTGGAGGGGGACAAATTGGTAATATATTCGGCTCAATCGTATCGGGAATGCTGTTAGCTAATGGCAGAGATTGGGCTTATGTGTTCTACTTTTTCGGTGGGTTTGGTATATTTTGGTTTATACTCTGGGTAAGATAAAGAAAAATAAAATTATTTCTATTGATTAATTCAATTATGTATAAGTAATAACTTCTCGTTTCAAAAATTTCAGAGTTGTTTATGCTACAGCGAACCAAATACACATCCATTTATTTCCAAAAATGAATTAGAATATTTAAACAAATCTGTGACAAGAGCTAAGATTATTAATAAAAGAGATCCTATACCGTGGAAAGCTATTATAAGATCACCTCCTGCATGGGCCTTACTGGTGGCTAATGTAAGCCTTTCAAAAGTTTACTGAATGCAAAGAAACATCAAACTGTAATTGAAATTAAATGATATTTTGCTATACGATGAAATATAAGAGAATACTGTAAATATCATACAAGAATATGATATTTTTAGTAATTAATATCATACAAGAATATGAGCTTTTTGATTTTTCTATTTTTAAGTCAAACCTTAAGGGCAAGTTCAAGACTATAAATATTGACCACTTAATAAAACAATTCAAAAGCTTAGTTTTTATTTTCCAAGGTTGGACACGATTGGGGTCTATACACGATAGTCTCAGATCTCCCTAAATATACGCATGATGTTTTAAAATTCAATATTGCGACCACTGGTGTTCTTACCGGCTTACCTTTCATGGCTATGACGATCTGTGCTTCTATTTTCGGTATTATTTGTGACTACGGCATAAGAAAAAATTGGCATACCGTGAAAACTGCAAGAAAGCTATACACAACTATAGGTGAGTCATTTTTTAATTTCTAGTTCAGTAATTAAAGACAATAAGGTTTTAACTACCAAAAGTCAAGAAGAGCTGTAATTCGGTAGATTGATAGCGTTTAGTATCGTTCTTAATATTCTGAGTTTGCGATTTCGTCTCTCGCGCCGAAATGTTGGAGAAATGGTACCATAAAACAGTTTTTCAACTCCGGATCCACGTCGGCCAAAAAAAGTTATTACAAAAGTTGTAAGACATAAAATTATTTAGAACTTTTGCTTGAAACATTTTTGAAGCAATTAAATAATTCACCAGTTACGCGACCGTTAATTTCGACAATTAATAAATTGTCTACATTTTTTTCTCGAATTTACATTATAATGTATGGTTTTTTTTATTCGTTACAACTTTTTGTTACTCTTTATAACTATGTTTGTTATTATTCTAAGTATATATCTTATTATTCATTAATAAAAAAATATTTGACCAGTGAATTGTATTAAAAGACAAAATAAGACTTGATAGCTAAAAACATCACACAGATATAATAGAATGGAAATGAAATCTGTATTAGGTTCCCAAACATTCCAAATTTAAACTTAGAAAATAAAAAATAATAATCATAATGATTGATGACTGTCAAACATTCCAGTTTCAAAATTGAAATAGATAATTAATAACTTCAAATACACATTACATAGTTATAACGTCTGTTAATCATTGTTTTTCATACTTATATCCTATAGTAGTGTGATTTTCTTAATCGCAGTACCTAGATTATATTATTTAAGTTCTGCATTATTTTTTCATGTTTTATTCAAGTCATGTTTATCAACAATATGTTTGTGTACGTTCGTAATGTTGTTTTATCAGAACATTACAAATGATATTGGTCTCAAGGTAATTGCATTATGCGCGTAATTGCGTAACGAACAACTACCAAGTTAACAACACAATTTGATTCTGCAGTTTTTACACGAAGATAATTTTATGATGATTCGATAAATAACTTAGTTACTAAGAGATAAAAATTAAATATTATTTTTTATAAATATCTATCATATTTAGCTGCAACAGGTCCAGCGATATGCATTATTCTAGCTTCATATTCTGGATGCAATCGAAATGCAGCTATGATCTACTTTATTATATCTATGGGACTTATGGGTGCATATTACAGCGGTATGAAGGTAAATAGACTTTGTTTTTTGTATTTTTTCTATCTAGGTTATTATTGCTCGATTTTGATTAATTAATGAGACCGAGTCATTAAATAAAAAAGGGACATGACATCTTAGATCCTCTAGTTGGTGATGTTTTGTAGGTGTTAGATGGTATACATTTCGTTCACGGTAGCATGCGCAAGCGATCCCGTGGCGCTCCTCGTTAAGACGGAAAGGGTACCGCTGGTTTTTTTGTAAGTATTCCGGTATTCGGGGCGCACTCGGCGCCTTGGATAATGGCGAGCCCCACATACCCTCCCACCGTTCCCGTGGGAGAAACGCGTAATGCGTTTTCCAGCGTAAAAAGAAATGGTATCTTCACCTCGTCGGCAAACTTGTTATTAGAACTTTGGAAGTAAAATTTAACTAGATAAAAATTGTTAAGTGAAATAGTGTTGTATTGTATTATAAATAAATATATTATAATTAGAAAGTACAGTGTGTAGTGCATAACACAGCAAAGCAATTAGCAGATCGGTTGTAGTTAGTGCTAGTCTATCTCTACTCCTCTTGCGGTTAGAATAGGTTAAATGTATAATAGCTACTGGTCTAATAATTAATGGTTAATAATTTGCCCCTGATAAAATGCCTAAGTAATAAAAAGGTAGACTGAGTCATAAAAGACGTGTTAGTAATATTACGTAACAAAAGACAGTACGATGCCAAAAGTCTACATACAATGTTTTTCAAAATATTTATTTTAAACTGGATTGTTTTTTTTATTATTTTTTACGTAACCTATGACAAATTTCCTATGATTTTTTGTATTAAAAACAAAAAATCATGCATAAGAAACTATAATATGATTTTATAAATTTACCCACTTATATTTTTTTAACAAAATCTATTATGTTGATAGGTAAATACTTTGGATATGGCACCTAACTATTCAGGAAACTTAACATCATTTATAAATACTGCATCCACGTTTGCCGGAATCATAACGCCATATTTGATTGGACTTTTAACGCCTGATGTGAGTGAAGATGACGCATTTATACGTTACGAGAGTTTTATATAAATTATAGTTATATAAATTATATTGTGTCACTACCATGAAATGTTTATGTTTAATTGAACTGCTAAAATGATATTTATACCGAAAACATTATCTTTTCTTAAATTTTGAAGAATGTTGATCGAAAAACAATTTATCTAATGAATAAATAGAGCATATTAACTTTTAATATTTAAGTAGATGAAAAAAAGAACTAAGATTATTATCGTAATTTATGAGTTACTAATTACTGATAAAATTTATTTTCTGTTTTCCATTTTAGTCGACCTTGGTACAGTGGCGAATAGCATTTTGGGTTTGTTTTGTTATGCTTGTTGGAACAAACATAGTGTACTGCATCTGGATGGAAGGAGAGCAGATATGGTGGGATGACGTCAGACAGTTTGGCTATCCACCTGGATGGAAGCACGGCTCTCTTATAAACGAAGTGGCAAAAAATTCACAAGATGTTGAATTGATTAAAAAACTACCAAAATAGATATCTTAATTTTTCATTATGCAATAAGGCAAAACCTTTCTGTAGTATATTTTTGTAAGTTTCGAATTCATTTGTTTTATTTTCATCTAATGAATATAAAAATGTATAATATTATATTTTTCAATAAAGAAGAAACACTGCAGTTAATAAAATTGCTTTATAATTTTTACAGGAGCTTCATTCCATTCATAAGGTTATTTTAATTTTTTTATATTATACAATGATTGTACTATGGAATTGAATAAAAGCATTCCAATACGATATTGGACATAAAAAACGATATTTAACTAAGAAAAATATATATTTGAAAACAAAAAAAAAAATTCCCAACACAGAAACGTTAACTCATATTACAAATTATAAAAACATAATATTCAAAGTAAGAGATCTGAGTCGTTGCTACTTTCAGCTTTTGTGGATTGGTTAATTTGCATACGTGTTCTGGCCTCTCTTAATTGCTTTGTCGTTTCAGCTATTTGAGCTTGAAGCAGTTCCTTTTTTTTCTTAAGCCTCACCACCTACCAAAAAAATGCTTAAAAAATATACATACTTATTGCTCCAAGCTAACATAACCCAAAACTATGAAATGTACTTATAAAATATGAAACAATATAAAAATAAAATATTATAAATAGTGAACACTATGGCAGCAGCCGTTCTACATTATTTAGATTCCTGTGGTACTGCCAATTATTATACAACTTTGTCATTATTAATCAATCTGAATGAAAAAAAAAGACTTATTGAGTTAAGAATAAGTTATAAAATCCTGGGATCAATCATTAAGTTTTAAGTTAACCGTTAGTTTAAGTGTTACCTATTATAAAAATAAGTTACTAAATATACCTACAACCAATTATACACAATTTCCAATTAATGATAAAAAAAAACTTTCATTATTTTATATAATTTATGTTTGTATTGTGAAAATGACTCAAAACATTTTGAATAATTATTTAAACAAAGCACCGAAATATTAAACATACATGATCTGGCAGTACTATTTAACAAGTCTATGAAATACGGCTACTTATTTACCGAAAGTGGTTAAATGTGTTAATATTGTTTATATATTTTGTAACACCAGCAAAATAATTAAACATAAATTAATACATGGATCTATTAAATCGTTATTTACTGATTATTATTTCAAATTCTATCTAATTTCTTATTCATAAGACTTTATACAGAAACGGATTGTAAATTAGAGTTTCAAATTAAGCCTCTAATAGATCTGAAGCATGGCATACAATTACCTCGTCGGTAGCGTCTTGGAAATCACGCAACAAATCCTTTTTGGTTAGTAAGCCGGCTTTTATTCGCTCGCTTTCCAGGGCCCAACGAAGATGATCGCGTTTGCTCTGTGAATATATAATATTTGTTAAATATTGTTTGTTATATTTGCGTAAGAAATATATTTGCAATACTCATTAAAATAAACGCATTATATTATTAAGATTTACGAAGTGCTCCAGCCGTGTAAGGGTAAAAGTATATTTATATTGTGATTAAAATAAGTATGGTTTTACTTATAATAAATTTAAATTTCTTTATTCAACTTAGCTTTTACTAGAAGTTTTACAGTTTTTTATTGATTGTCAAATTAAACATGCCACCGGTTCGGAAAAGATACCTTGATTTGATATCAATATCAATATCAACAGCCAATCATTTAGTCCACTGCTGAACATAGGCCTCTCCCAAGGTGCGCCAAAGCTCCCTGTCCTCCGCCTTCCGCATCCAGTCGGTGCCCGCCACCTTCTTAAGGTCATCGGTCCACCTGGCTGGAGGGCGCCCTACGCTGCGTTTGCCGATCCGCGGTCTCCACTCTAAGACTCGTCTGCTCCAACGGCCATCGGTCCTACGACATACGTGACCAGCCCACTGCCACTTCAGCCTACTAATTTTGCAAGCTATGTCGGTGACTCCGGTTCTTTTCCGGATAATCTCATTTCTGATCTTATCCTTCAAAGATACTCCGAGCATAGCTCGCTCCATAGCACGCTGAGCGACTTTGAATTTGTGGACTAGTCCCGCAGTTAGTGTCCACGTTTCGGCACCGTATGTCATGGCAGGTAAGACGCATTGATTGAAGACTTTCGTCTTCAAACATTGCGGTATGGACGACGTGAGGACTTGACGAAGGTTGCCAAATGCTGCCCATCCCAAGCGAATTCTTCGATCGGCTTCCTTCTCGAAGTTGTTCCTACCGACTTGTATAACCTGTCCTAGGTAGGTATATTCCCTAACAACTTCGAGAGGTTTCCCTTCGACGTATATCGGTCCCGGCACAACATGCCTATTGAACATGACCTTGGTCTTGTCCAAGTTCATACCGAGACCGACACGCCGGGAAGATTCACTAAGGCTACGCAGCATTTTGGTTAGTTGTTCCAGCGACTCTGCTATGATGACGATATCATCGGCAAATCGAAGGTGTGAGATGTACTCGCCGTTTACATTGACTCCACATCCAGTCCAATCCAGCGTCTTGAATACGTCTTCCAACGCGTTGGTGAACAGTTTCGGAGATATTACATCCCCCTGTCTCACCCCTCTGCGCAGTTGGATCGCCTTCGTCTTACAGTCCTGGATGTGGACAGTCATTGTAGCGGCGTTGTATAGACATCTCAGTACCTCGATGTATCTCCAGTCGATATGACATCTCTGCAATGAGTCGAGCACTGCCCAGGTTTCGATGGAGTCGAAGGCTTTCTCGTAGTCCACAAATGCCATACACAGCGGCTGATTGTACTCTTCGGTCTTCTGCACAATCTGCCGAACAGTATGAATGTGGTCCACGGTGCTGTAGCCTGATCGAAAGCCGGCTTGCTCTGGGGGCTGGAACTCGTCAAGTCGTCTGGCGAGACGGTTCGTGACGACTCTTGAGAACAGCTTATACACGTGACTCAGGAGAGAGATTGGTCTGTAGTTTTTCAAGAGGGTTTTATCACCTTTCTTGAAAAACAGTACCACCTCACTCCCGCTCCACGTTTCCGGGGTCTTGCCATGTTGGATGACGGAATTAAAGAGGCTTGCTAGCTCTTTCAGGACCAGAGTCCCGCCTGCCCTAAGCAACTCTGTTGTGATTCCGTCATCTCCCGGAGCTTTGTTGTTTTTAAGCTGTTCTAGAGCCGCCCTAATCTCGCTTTGGTCAACGACCGGGAGCTCCTCGGAGTAATGACGCGTAAGAGGGGCGCGCTGGTCATCAGGACTGATTCCCACAGGTTTATCCGATCTTGAAGAGAACAACTGCCCATAAAACCTCTCTACTTCTCCGACAATCTCAGGCCTAGAGGTAACGACCCCACCATTTTCAGTTTTAAGTTTTGTCAGACGCGGCCTCCCAAACTTGCGAGCGAACACCTTCGATCCCCGATTTTGCTCAATCGCAGCCTTGATGGCACGGGTATTGGAGCATCGGAGATCGCGTCGCGTCAGCGTTTTTATTTTTCGGTTTAAGGCCTTATCTGACAAAAATGATGGTAGTTCTCGTCGTTTCCTCATGAGCTCGAGTGTCTTAGCAGAGAGTTTTGGTGCGTTCTCTCTTTTCTGTGGCGGAAAACACTTGCGGGATGTGTTTTGCAGTATTTTGACCAGCGTGTCGGTTTTCTCATCAATACTGCTTACGGTTTCCAACGCGGTAAATTGATTTTGAAGTTCCATTTGGAACTTTTCGGCACCTTGAGCAGCTTGGAGCATGGTAGGTCGGAGAGTAGACCTCATCATTTGCGATCTTTCAGCTTTAAAGTCGATATCTAGAGTGCCTCGAACCAAGCGGTGATCACTTCCGGTATTAAACCTGTTGATCACTGAGACATCTCTAAATATGTGCCTTTTATTCGAAATGATAAAATCTATCTCGTTCCTTGTCACGTTATCGGGGCTTCGCCAGGTCCACCTCCTCTGGGGCTTCTTTTGAAAGAAAGAATTCATCAAAAAGAGCCCCTGCGCTTCGAGAAAGTTTACCAGCATTTGCCCCCTGTGATTTCTGCAGCCCAAGCCGTAAGGTCCAACTTTCGATTCACCGCTATTATGTACTCCCACTTTAGCATTAAAGTCTCCCATAACAACATTGTAGTGGGCCTTCGAGGTGTTGTTGAGGGCCTTTGCGATGTCCTCGTACATCGCTTCGACCACATCATCAGAGTATGCCGAAGTTGGCGCATATACCTGTACGACCTTCAGAGAGTACCTCTCGGAGAGTTTTAGGACAAGGTACGCTACCCGGTTCGACACACTACTGATTTCCACAATGCTGCTAATGAGATCCTTTTTGACCAGAAAACCGACACCACCCTGGGAGAGGTTATCACCTTCGCGGAAGTAGAGTAAGTTACCGGACTCTAGAGTTATCGTGTCCTCCCCCTGTCTTCGGACTTCAGATAACCCCAGTATATGCCAGTTTATATGACTTAGCTCTACTTCTAATTCGGCGAGGTGATGGTCCAGCCTTAACGAGCGTCCATTGTACGTTGCCATGGTTAGTCGCCTTTTATGGTAGCCTGCCATGAACCGGTGATTCTTTGCACCCCCTGCCCTGCCGATACCGCGACCGCTACCTTGGTCGGGCCTAGCGGGCTTGCCGGTAACTGGGGGCCTTTTTTTTGGCGCATTTACCATTGAGAGGTTTTGCCCATACTCGCCACGCTGGGCAGGCGTGTTGGCGAGCGCAGTAGGGGGTAAGATGCTTATGGGGGGGACGCTGCTGCCCATCCCCCCTTTCCCTTTCCCTTAGTCGCCTCTTACGACACCCACGGGATGAAATTGGGGGAGTACTATTCTAAGCCGGTACTCCACGGCATCTTGATTTGATAAAACAAGGTAATAGCCAGGAGTCGATCGTTTCATTCTCAAAATTTACTATTATCTATTAACTCACTAACTGTATAATAATCTAATTTTGCATACAAGCGTTCTATTACATTTTTTAAAATTAGCAACAGAAGTGTTTTGTTTGCTTTTGATTTGTGTTGCGTGGAAGTATGCGCGGGAAATTTGTTTAAATCGTTCTTCAAAACGGCCTTAAAACAGCTTAAGGGGTTAATATATTTCAAGTCAATACTAATTTTTTGTCAGTATGACTTTATTATGTATGGAAAATTACCTTTACTTCACCCAATCGCTCTCGAGCTCTCGTTAGTTCAATTTCTGCATCCCCGAAATCACATTCAGTAAAGTCAATGACCTCATCAGTGTGATGCATTTTCTCTCTTATGTGTGCCAGCATTTGATTATGTTCAGTACAATTGACTCGATTTTTAATAAGTTCATCTTCACGTTCTGTAGTTAAAAAGTTATACAGAAACTTGTAAAAATAAATTCGATTATTTCACATTTTTATATTAATAATGGGAATAAACATTTTGTTTAATAAAGTTCCTATAGAGGTAGATATTTAACTAATTATAAATTATTCAGAATCGTTAATTTTATATTACCTTCTATTTTTGATAAATAATTTTGCTTATCAATGTACAGCTGTTCATATTGAGCGACATTAAGCCCTGGGGCGATCATTTCTAATTTACGTACAATAGAATCTAATTCATTTACAGCGTTCCTCGCTCTAATATATCGAAGGCAAAGAGCCGATGCTTGCTCGCTTTTGCGCCTTTGTAAAGTTAGAAACCGTTCAACGGTCTGAAAAATAAATTATTAGACTTAAGAGAACAAAAGCAATCTGTTCTTTAATACGTTTTTCTTGTTGTTTATTTTTTGTTAATATTTATGTAGTGTATTTGAAATTTGCGTATTATTACGAGCAAGGTCTTATTACAAGGCTTAATCATTATATTAACAACATAATATTACAGTGAAAAATCTATAGACGAAATTTGGGCTACCAACGATAATAACAGGGTAAGCTTCTAATCATTATATTATTAAAACCGAAATATATTGTATAGTTAATGCTAGATAAATAGAGAAAATCGGTAAATCGTCAGTAATAAGTAATAGGGTGATTTAGTAGGTATACTGAATTTAAATTAAATTCTTAAAAGACAAACATGAATAACGCATGATTTTCCACCAACCCTAATTAGCTATATACAACTATCGCCAATTCAATCGACGCTAAGAAACTACATATTTGGAAATTAAATTTGCAAAACTAAGACTTGTCTCTTACTGACGTGACAATGTTCTCGTTTTCGCTTGAATATCATGTTAATCTATCCTAAACAGACTTTCAAATATTTTATAATAATTATAAGCAGGATTGACATGTAATTTGTACTAACCTAATATGATACCGCAGGCCCCTATAAGATCGTGGTGGTCAGGTTACAATTGCTTGGATAAAATTAGAAATCTATTTGATTGAAGTAAATTTACCTTTTCTGCAATTGGCTTGCCTTTTTTAGAATAAATAAGGCCAGTACCGGTACTACGTTCATAGCTCTGAAGGGCCTTGAAACTGTTTTCAGCATGCTCTAGTTTATCTGTATACTTTACTTGAACCGTATGTAATTTTGATTTTATCTGTAAATGTAAATTATTATCAATTTATCATAAAATTTTCATTATAATAGTCGAACAAGATATGTAATAATTATGTAATTCAGAGTTTTTTTTATTTACATCAGTAATTTCTAATTCTTCTTTTTCTTTCAATTCTTGGAATGTAAACAATTTCTGCTGATATTTTTCCTCTAAATGTGGCGCATTTTCTAAAGGTTTCAAGACGTGATCCTGTTTTCTCTTTCTGAAATATATAAGGATATAGTAATAAAGTAATATTTATATGTAGGCTTGTAATATATTGTAGACATGCATGTATTACAGTAATAGTAATAACTTTGTATATGAAAGCGTTACACTTTCAACACAATATTACCTAATGATTGCTTTAAATCTATCAATTATCATTTTTCATTAAAAATGAAGTAATTAATAAATAATGAATTATTTAATGAATAAATGGATTATATTCTCGAAATAAATTGACTATTCTGAATATAAAGAAAATTCAACTGTAGATTAAAATATATGTACGATAGTTATGCGACTCTATGCGGAATCTCACACACTTAGAGGTTTGCGCATGACGCAGCTTAGATTGACAGACTGATGAGATATGAGTAAAAATATGAGTAAATATTACTTTTCAAGATTACTAGATTTTCTTTTATAATTTTATCACTTACTTGTAATATTCAGCAAGACGGCGGTGAAGTAAATTGTTCTTTATTTGCAATTGGCTGCGGTCAAATATCAGATCTCGGTAGGCTTGCAAATATTCATCTCGGTTGATAGAGATGGCCGCTGTACCAACGCCTTGTCCAATTTGACCGCACGATTCATCGTCAATTTCTTCGGTAACTTAAATAAAATTTTGTAATAAAAAACAAACTAAAACAAACCAGACATAAATAGCTACAGTGCTCTTTAGTATTTTTCAGTTGATTTGTTTCATGTTTCATACAACGTTTTCAAATTAACCTTTTAATATATTATATAAAAACTCGACAAGTTATCGTCTTTGTTTTTTTTCCAACATACCATCATTATCCAAGTACAACGAAGCATTTTGCAACCGTGTAACTTTTTAATAAGCAATCCGAGTAATACGTATAAAATGGTGCTTATGTTTTTTTAAATATTTTTCAATAAAAAAATAATGTTATTGCTGTTTAGCTTGAACTGATGATTTTATTCTCTTAATATAAAAACTCGTCGCGATATATTTTTTAATTAACTAATTGTATTTTCTTTGAATTAGTAACAGTCGTTTTCTTTTTCTTCATCGTTTTCTGTTTCTTTGAGGGATAACTTTTTTTTTACATGGACGAAATTATAGTTACTGGCTGGCTATGAACTGATTTTAGACGAAACATGAATTCAGAAAAGAATGTTACAAACACCTGTTCTTTGTTAATTGTTTCGTAAATCAACCTAAATTATAAACACGTTGTAACCGCCATAGACAAGTACAAAAAGCTTCCTTAATTGCATTATTCTCTCGATAAAAATAATTTCAAATATAATTTACAGAGAAGTCTGCTTTAAGTAATATTTTATTTTATATACAAATTGTATAATTTAATGTTATATTTTGCCGTTCATCTTGACTAAAAACGATTTAACAAGTATATAATTTAATCTACACTATTAAAAGAAACAGTTTTTACGTTATAGCTAACTGCATAGACAAATGGATTAAAAACATTTATTTGTTTTCCTTCATCTTTTAAGAGGTTTATAAAATGCAAGTAAAGCTCAAGAGAAAATTAAAACGATTTCCACGGGAGTTGATCGCAAGTATTAGCAAGTTTTTATCACTAAAAAAGGGACAGTAACAAGGTGGACGAGCGTAGAGAGGGGGGTGGGGGTTACTTAGTTCACTTTCCTTTGTTTTAATTCTAAGTTAAGTTAGTCTATTTCCGTTAAAATTCTAAGTTTCTGTATTACAAATTTATTATTTTCGGTTGTCCTTTAAACTTTGCATAAGACTAAAATTTTTCATTTTAAGCTCAGTACATTTATAGATTTGTTAAATGTCCGATTTTCGTATTATCTTATTTAACAGATTTAAGAATAAAAAAAAAATACATAAATCAGTTCGCCCAATTCTTTATAAGTAAAACAGTTTTTTTTTGTCTAGTGGGTTCTGGAATGGTTGATGTGACACGAGTGTGATGCTTTAAGGATATTTATACATCTGTGTTATTTTATACAAACCACTCGATCCACTTGAGCTATCGCGACTATCTTCTTTCTTTCCTTTTTTACTTTTAGATGATTTTGATGGTGCCTGTTTTTAAATAATAATAACTATTTAAATTCTTAAATAATAAAGCAGCTTAACTTTTACACTCACTATTATTAATTGTTCTTAAACGCATTTATTAAAAATTAGTTATTTTCATATGTATTTATATTTAATGCAAAGAGTCACATAATAAATGGAAACCATTTTAAAAGAAGTAATGTATTAAGTAATTGCTATTTTAATTTTTAAACTACTCATCGTTTTGATGTAGTAAAATAATGACACAAAAACAGGTGCAGCTATAAAACATTAAAGATATATGAACTGGTAAATAGTATTCTATAAATGGAAATTTACTGTAAAGTCTCGCTGGGAATTATGAATTTATGGCATTTTCACCTTTATTTTAATAACGATAAAGATCTAGTACACTTAGAGGAGTGGTTCGGTATACAGAAGGTAGTCGCATGTCACGTAAGTCACATTAATTAAGTTGAAAGGGGAAAAACGTTAACCTTACCTTAGACTCGGCCATATCGCGTGATCCGCTTGAATTACCTTTCCCTTATTGATCTGTTTAAGGTTTCATCAAAAATTATTTTAATCCATTACCTTTACAGCACAACATGCAACTTTATAACGGTTGCCGTGACGACTTGTAAACAATAATCGATCCATTTGTGTTTGACATTTCGCAATGACAAAGAAGGTTCTATATCATCTATTTTTTTATATACCGTCGTTCCTTGTTTGATATTGTACTTGACTTTTCATGGTTTTTGTTACATTTGTATTGTTAATTAAAATATTTATATTGACGAATCGGATAACTAAATCAATATTAATTTTATTCGGCTCTTATAAGTAATTAAATACAATTGAATTATTATTTATCCTACATGGAAATTAACAAACTTCACAGCTTTTTTTCGAGTATACGCGTACTTTTTTTAACATATGATTTAAATATATTAATTGTAATGCAAAAAGTATTGCAGGAACTTTGTTATGGAAATGAATATCTTTCCTAATGAACGAGGCATTGATTTTGCGGAGTCGGAAACGGTAACAAGTTTTTCTTTACTTCTCAAAATTATTTTTTATATACATATATAATATGATGGTTTTTTTATATATCAATGTATACGTCATATTTTTCTAAATATACAGCGATGCTACTATAAGTGTGAAATCTTTGTTAAAAACATTCCGAAGATAATTTCGAGTTCTGAGATTGTAAACAGCACTAACGGCTCTTTGGAGATACATTTATGATTTACATTAATATCTTTAATTATTTATACACGTGTGCGTCTTTGTAATACAACCCCGGATTCCAGGCCAATGATGTTTACGTTGGTAAGTTCGAGACTCAGATCGGTGTCCCATCCTTTCATTGTCAGGGATAATAATTTTTATCATAAAAAGCTAGCATAAAAATCTTGATTTTTTTTCCTTCGTTCTTATTTTTGTTTTCATGAATTAATACTATGAGTAAGAGTATAATTAATGACATTTGGTGTACAGTTATATAGCCATTGAGTCCGCTTTCATTAAATTATAATGACAAGCTTAGCAATTTAAAAAGAATTATAATTATATAATTAGTGCATGGCATGGGTGGTAAATTACAGTGCCTCTTTCAATTTGCTTGTAATCCTAATGAATAAATTCTAAACGAATTGTGACTTGACCCTGTGCTTAATTTTTTTTTATAGAATAGGAAGGCGGACGAGCATGTGGGCCATCTGATGGTAAGTGGTCACCAACGCCCTTAGACATTGGCACTGTAAGAAATTTTCCGTACCATCGCTTACATCGCCAATGTGGCACCAACCTTGGGACCTAAGGTTTTATGACCCTTGTGCCTGTAATTACACTGGCTCACTCACCCTTCAAACCGGAACACAACAATACCAAGTACTGCTGTTTTGCGGTAGAATATCTGATGAGTGGGCGGTACCTACCGCCTAGACGAGCTTGCACAAAGCCCTACCACCAAATGGATACGAATTTTTATCGCAGTCGGTTGAATCTAGTGGCAAGTTGCCATGCAATAATATGTATGTACTAACTTTTATGGTTATCGGTCAAACGGATAGATTTTATATAATATATTTAATACTTAAACCATATTTTTGTACGTTTTTTACGTACGTACGTTCGTTCACAAATTTTACATAATTGAAGCTTCGTATAGTTTTTATTTTTTGTATGTGCATAGTGTGTTGTGGCAATAATTGTTGTTAAAATTAGTATTGCGCATGCTTTCCTTTATATCAACATAGGGTGAGTTGCGTATCACAATAGGGGTGTGTTATCTCATATCCAAAGGTTATTTTGCCGCCAAAATTAGTACTTTGTTTTTTAGTATTCAAGTTAACAAATTATATAAAAAACATATAATAATTCTTAATATAATATTTACCTATATGACGTATTTTATTTACTTATAATCAGGCCATATAAACTTATAGACATAGTCTCCTTTCTGTTATACTTCGGTCCAGTGTCTATCTACCGATTTCCTTGCTTCTTAAGACAACTATATTGACTAATTTGACCCAGTTTCCATCTTCCCGTCTGAATAATTAGTGTCCGAGGTGGACACTTAAACTCTAAAATCTTAAACTTAAACTCAAGATGTGCTCTGTAACTTACCTCTTTCGTTGAATGTCACGTGACAAACGGGCAGAGAGTCTTGTCCGTTTGTGGTTAAAAAAATACAGGAGCATAAGACATTATAAGATACTCGTCCATTTCTGTTCATTTAAACTATATAATATAACATAGTCATAATAAAAAAATATGTAATGTCACATATAAATTAAGCTCAATATATCACGTTTATTTTATTTATAGTAATACAATTTTATATTATACATTAGTTGTACCTAAAATACATACACATTCCTGATTAGATTTAGGAATAATTTTATACATAAAGTTGGATATTTTCTCATGTTATCGATCAAACGGATACAAGTCGTACACGAATAATTTACTTTATGTTATAGATACGATGTGATTTCCAAGGTATACAAATAATAATGATCTCATACTGGAAATTCATCAATGCTTCAATTGGCACGAACACTAAGAATTACGCCAGGAGGGTATTTAACTGTCTTTACAATATGTAAAAAACAAATCGTTTGTGCCAAGAAATAGTCTTTGACATAAATGAATGCCTACTATACGCTTGAGTCGTGAAACATCAGTTAAAAATATTATGTGTTTATGAAAAGACCACACGCGGTTGAATGCGTCAACATTATTCAACTGATGAGAAATGAAACTACAATTTGTCTAAAATTTTTATAATGTAAATGTAATGTAATTTTTATAACATTTATTTTTACGAAATTAATGTAATGCTATTAATTTTATTGTATTCAAACATTGTATCTATGTGTAGGTAACGTTTAGCATTAAATAAGTCAGAATATTCAAAAGCCTTCTTGAGACCGTAGTGGGCCACAACACGACGGTGGAGCGGAATCAGAACGAAAGATTCCGCTCGGTGGAGGCATGGCGCCGACATCGGCTCTCCTACGACGAGGGGTGCGAAGGTGCGTGGTTGCTGTCTTGCTCCTTGAGTTGTGCCCCGCTACCTCAAGCATTATACAACGCGCGAGGGGCAGCATAAGCGTATTTTAAAACGATTCCGTGGTATCTCCGATGTTTTTAAAGCTCTCCCATTACACGGTTTTCTCAGGTGGAAGTAGTCTTTGGAACTAAGCCCTACCCGTAATAAAAAAATAGAGTGTGAGATCAGATCAAACTGACACAAACTGACCTTAAATCGATCGACAATACACACGTATATATACATTTTGTTGATTATTTTCTATTGTATTCTATGCATATATCAATATTTTTTTGTATGAACAAATGACGTTCATAGTAAGTAAGACACGACATAAATGGTTTTCAAAATATTTTATAAATATATTACATTCCCATTAGACATAGAAATTTAGTTTTATATAATTGTATGTGTAAAACTGTTAACTAATCTTATTATTTTTTATTTTTTGTGAAATCTCTTCTAGTGATAAGCATGTATTTTGCACTAAGTTCTCTTGTGGCATTTTTTGTATGTAATTTTTTTCTAGTAATCTTAACTGATATTATAAATGTGAAAGTAAGTACGTTTATTTGTTACCCTTTCATCCTTTACCTCCTCAACCGATTATCATGAAATTTTGCATACTTTTTTTTCTTAAGAGTACAAAAAAGTCATTGGGAATATATCTAACACTTGCACTAAGCCTCGGGCGGAAATTAGTGTATCCAAAAATGTTAAAAGAAACAAATTGTACTGAAAATGCATGTTATTGCCTGATATTTTACGCCAAAGGTCTATGAATACCAGGTTTTTTGCATTCGAAGCGTGCAAAAATAAAAAGGCGACTGTTACCTTACACCACCTGATGTCGTGTTCAAAGCAGGGTTTTTCTCTAGGGTGACAAAAAAGGCAACTCCGAGACCAATGACACAACTAGGAAATGTATGCATTTATATCCGTTGATACTATCACTTTGATTTTTTATTATTGATTGTGCTGGATTCTTATTGTGATATTCAATAGGTTTCTACAAAATTTAAATCCAACTCATAAAAAACATTGTAATAATTACCTATTATATCAGAATCAGAAACATATATATATATATATAATTACCGATCAGAAAATTTATATCCGAGGACATGTTTTGTGAATAAACAGCTGATTTGTATTCGTTGTTAGTTACATCAGAATAGTTCATTAGAATGTCAAATTTCTGTTACCTGTGTATCTAGTGTGCGAATTGTCGAAAATAAAAACAGCGCCGTCTAGTGAAAATAATTCCATATAAATCGCAGTTAACGTCAACGCTATCGAATACGTAAAAAACTCCAACTAGACACATAGTAAATTATTTATCATAATATACTTAAGTTTAAGAAGTGGCAAGAGACCAAATCTCCTGAAGACTGGGACGCGTATAAAGCAGCTAAATGTGCCACCAAACGAGCAGTTGCCAAAGCCCGTTACCAGACGCTGTCACCTCTGTATGACACGCTCCAGACAAACGAGGGCCAAAAGACTATCTTCCGTTTGGCAAAGGCTCGGGAGAAAGCGACACAAGACATAACAAAATGTCTTTGTGTCAAAGACTCTAATGGCATTTTGGTTTACGATGCAATTAAGGTGAAGGAGAGGTGGCGCGGCTACTTTAAGGTGTTGCTTAACACACAACACGCTAATGTGTCTCCTCCAGAACTGCCTCCTAATCTCGGACTTGTTGCACCGGTAACACCTGACGAGGTACTCAAATGTCTTCTTACAATGAAGAACCGAAAAGCCGTAGGCCCTGACGACCTGCCGATTGAAGCGTAGAAAGCGATGGGTTCTCATGGTGTGAACCTACTTACTGACCTTTTTAACCGAATACTTACTAGCCGGAAGATGCCCACCTCTTGGAGATTGAGTATCATTACTCCAGTTTATAAAGGCAAAGGTAGTGTACAGGACTGCGAAAGCTACCGCGGTATTAAGGTTATGTGCCACACCATGAAACTCTTCGAACGCGTAATCGATTCAAGGCTTCGGCAAGAATGTACCGTCTCGGAATGTCAGTATGGGTTTCACCCACCCTAAGAATACTAACCGAGGCCCACAGAGAAAAGAGGAGCCGCTGTACATGGCGTTTCTAGACCTGCAGAAGGCATTTGACTGCGTCCCACGCCAAATAATCTGGTGGGCTTTGAAGATGAAGAATGTGCCACAAATCTATATTGACATTATCCGAGACATGTACCATAATTCGGAATCAATAGTAAGGACCGCCGTTGGCGACACGCACCCTTTCCCGATCACAGTTGGTGTCCACCAAGGCTCGGCCCTGAGTCCTTTTCTGTTCAGTGTAGTGCTTGACGTTGTCACAGCGAAAGCCCATGAGCCGTCTCCCTGGCTCATGATGTATGCTGATAACATTGCACTGGTAGATGAGGACAAGCAGATATTGGAGCAAAAGGTGAACCAGTGGAAGGGTGTGCTAGCGAGGGGTGGTCTGATGCTAAATGTTGCGAAGACCGAGTATATGGCCTGTGGCAGTACGGACCCCGAACCCATAAAGATAGGCGGAGAATCCGTTATCAAGACGGAAAAATTTAAATACCTCGGGTCCGTACTGCACGAGTCTGGTACGATCGACCACGACGTCAGAGCTCGAATAAACGCAGCTTGGGCCAAATGGCGGGAAGTCACCGGGGTAATCTGTGATCGCAGGATACCGGTGAAATTAAAGGGCCTTGTGTACAAGTGCATCATCCGACCAGTCTTATTGTACGGCAGCGAGACGTGGCCAGCTCTCGCGAGACATGTTCAGCAACTTCACGTCGCGGAAATGAAGATGCTGCGGTGGATGTGTGGCGTTACGCGACTAGATCGTATTCGTAACGAGCACATCCGTGGTAGCCTTGGCGTTTGCGATGTAGCAGATAAGTTGCAGGAAAGCCGTCTCCGTTGGTTTGGTCACATTAGCCGCAGACCGCCAGACTATGTTGGGAACCGATGCCTGGACTTTGTTGTCGAAGGCCCTAGATCCCGCGGCAGGCCCAAGAAACGCTGGCTCGATGTTGTGAGGGACGATATGAGAGAGCACGATCTCACTAAAGACGACGCTTTCGATCGGGCAAAGTGGAGGCAAAGATGTAGGAAAGCGGACCCTGGCATTTCTAGGCCGGGAAAACGCTAGGAAGAAGAAGAAGAAGAAGAATATACTCAAATGTGTGTAATAGATATTTTAATGAAAATCGTATTATTTTCTGGTTATAGTAGGACACTACAGTGTTCAGGTGCAGTATTCGTTTTTGTGTATAACATAAGTTTTACCAATTTTAAACTAAAACAACTTAAGACTGTCGTGCCATTCTCGTGAAAATTTATGAAACAAAACAGAGCACTTAAAAGAAGAAGTTACGTTATACTTAGGAAGTTTTGGCGCATATTTTTTAAAGTTGTGATATACTAACCTGCAATTTATCAAATTCTTATTAAAGTCAAATAACTTATTTTACTTAAATTTTAATGGTCATTGGTTAGTTACATCCAATGATGCAATAGACGACCAATGACCTTTAAGATTTGAACTGGAATTAGTTAACACGACTGTAAACAACATTTCATAAATTGGATAAGAAAACTAGACGACTTAAATAAATTAGCAACTGTAGGGATAAATATATTTTTTTAAAATAAGTTTGTGTTGTACTTATGTTATATATTATATTGTGTAATAATTTCGGATGCCATTTTCTTATTAAAGAGACATTTAAATTTGTTTAAGTGGACCCTTAAAATTCATCTCAAACCGGTTCATTAGCACGTCCGGGCTTTCACCGGTTTAACCGTCCAAACGGTTTTTTTTGGGACACTAACCTTTGTTTGAGGTTGGCAGTGTCACAGGCCAGCTCTGGGCCGCTGCCAGATTTCTCGACAATGCACAGCTTAAAATAGACCGACGAGAAGTGAGTAAAGTTTTTCTTTCTACAAATCAATGGAATTTTGAACTCAAAATCAATCTGTTACATATTACTCTTATGATTGAATTTTTTTTAAAAATAATTCTAATTGTCCGTTAAACCGCAAATCTTCTTGATTAGTTCATATTTCATTTAAAAATCGAATTATTTTTATATAAAAAAAGACGGAAGATCCGTTGAAATAAACTATCTTACAGATTCTGTGTTTTCTCAAAGTATGTCATTGTTTATTTTCACGACGATACTAATGCCAAGACAAATTGAGGTTACTTGTAATTTACGCCGCTGTAATGTTATGTGATAGCGTTAAACGTCGTACGAATCAATTGTTTTACTGCGGAATCGTCTATTTAAGGTAACTTACTGGTGGTAGGGGTTTGTGCAAGCTCGTCTGGGTAAGTACCACCCACACATCAAATATTCTACCGCAAAACAGTACGGTTTGAAGGGTGAGTGAGCCAGTGTGATTACAGGCACAATGGACATAAAATCTTAGGTCCCAAGGTTGTCCCAAGGATGGTTAACATTTCGTACAGTGCCAATGTCTAAAGGCGTTGGTGACCACTTACCATCAGGTGGCCCATACAATCGTCCGCCTTCCTATTCTATATAAAAAAAACAAGGTTTTAGACAAAGGATTCAAACGTCTTAAGAACGAGAAATAAACAGTTGTCTTATCAAAAATAAACAAATATTTTCGCCCGTCATAATATTTACAATTTAAAAATATATATGAAGTTGTTGAGTTTCGGGGTTTATGTTCAATATAATTTACTCACCAGTTTATAACTTTAACCTTATTTTCTTATAATGATAAAGGAAAACATTTTCAAATAAATTAACTCATATAAGTTCTTTATTTAAATAAGTTGAACGTACATACAGAACACTAACATTTGAGATAATGCAATAAGATTGGAATAAAAACAGCTTGTAAATTAGGAAACTTATTAATAATAATAATTATATTTACAATTTGTTGAATAAATGTAACAATTTATCGATTTGACCTCCTTTGTCAATGAAGAATTTCTGACACTGGTCAGTATATTTAAATTACTCTTATTATTTCAAAGTCATATTTTGATAAGTTAAAGAATATAAGAAATAACTGAACAGAATAAATAATGTTTAATTTTCTATATCGATTATAAAACAACGATGACAGAAATATATATCAGTGTTTAACTAAACACACGCAAAGCAATGCGTATAAGTAAGTTTTATTTTAGAAGACTATTTATTTTGAATTCCAATTTTAAATTCAATTGATAATAATGATAACGTTAAACAAAAGAACATTCATATTAAATAATATCGGTGAATGTCTTATGTTACTATAAAGCAACCTGCAATTTGCAGTGTGACAGTATTTCACTGTATTAGAGGTCGGTCTTGCACGAGCTCATTACACTGTGTGGCCATCACAAAGTAAGACAGGGCCGGTAGTGATGAGTTTGCAAATATTTACTATAAACGAACAACATCCCGAAAATGAGTTGATTCATAAAAATCATAATTTTATATAAAATACAATTCATATTCAATACGCTAAAAGCTCCAAATGATATTATTACTTAATTATTATTAAATGGCGTATATTTATAAATAGACAAAATAAATATTAAGTAATTAGCACATGACAAGTTTTTCTTTGTAATGCTTTTAAATATGTTTATTTGAGGTATATGACGTACTAACGAATGTAGATTTACATGAGAGGCGGGAAAACTTTAGAATGGATTTAAATTAATTTGAGAAAGAGACTTGTTAAAATGTTTAAATTTCAATTTGTTCAAGTTAATATATCTCATAAAATCTTTTCCAACGTGAACAAAGTTTTAATTACTAGGAGAAAAACTTCGAAATAAATACAACGCAAATATTTGAGTATCAGACTGCTAAGTAATTGTTTTTTTATAATTTTTTTTTTTAAATTTAAACTCATATTATTTAAAAACAATATTTTTTTCGTATTTCATTTATTATAAAACTGATAAGTTATATTTTCGTTTTATTCAAAACTTTAAACATTGATGTGTCTTGTAAAAATGTCATTGTGCTAATTACAAAATAGTTCCAATATAAGTAGAAGTATAAGTATATAGTTTGACTAGATAAAGATTTACATTATGTGTTTATATACATAATAATCATATGGCAGCAACGATAACTATTAACCAAATACGATTCAAATACGCATAGAAAAATGCCTTGTTGTATATAGAAAAATGTTCAAGAATTTTATTAAAATAGATCAATTTCTTAGATATGTTTTATGTTTCAACAATAATATAATAAATAAAAATTGATATTTTTTTCAATCATGTGGTCCTTTAGTAAGAAATATTTCTAAGCTAATTTGAATCGCACTGAGAAAAAATTATACTTAATATAAATAACTGTAAGGATGTTAATCTCATAGTTCTAAGGAATATACACAATATACAATATCACGCATAACACATTGCAAGCCAGGAATAAAATAACAGTAACAATACATCAGAAGCTTACGAGATTAACAAGGCGCAATTAAATAATCACTAATTGCAGAATATAATATTAAATATTACACCCTCTCTCAATATCATACAGCACTGCTATTCCGTAATAACTCATTTCGTTTGTCACTTGAGAAATGTTGTAAGTCGACTTAGGGTGATACGCCATTTTGATTGTAATCTTAAAGGATGCTTTAATTATTAGAGTCAATATCGCATTAATCATTTTCTGACATTTTACGTTCGTGTTCTGCGATGAGTGTCGAGTTTTTCTTACATAATAGCTCTACTGATTTAAGTTATAACATCGCATACATTAATCGAAAACAGGTAGATATATACATCGAAAAGAAAAGCTAACTAGCTCAGCAGTAGCTTGATTTTAGATATTATTGTATCATGTTGGGACATAATTAGTAGTTCAAAGAAGGAAATACATGGATTTAATCATTAAAGCCTGACGATGTTCTAACGTAAGCTGCCATATTCAGCAGAGTTTTTATAAACCCGCTTGCTTTTAAATGTATGTGGAAGACATTCATAACGTAACTTTTACAGCTATTGGTCAATTGAGCACTGTTCAATAGAGAATTGAGAAAATGTCCATTCGACAAGAGTGGCCGTATGGTGTTGAATCTGGATCGTCATCGACCGATGATTGTGGGCTCGTCGGCCATCGCTAGTTCGTCCGTCGCTGCTTTATCGCCTTTCCTTTTACGTGAGTACCAGAGAAACGAAGCAGCTGCAAATAGATTCACCAAAACCACGAACCACGCCAAGAAGAAGCTAATGTGGAAGCTGTAAAGAAAAACTAAATGAGTAAAAGTAGCACAGGCTTAAACTTTTAGATGAGCTAGAAATAAGGAATGTATCATAGTCTAGTTGAAGTATCTAGTATTTAATCGTATAAGTCACCGATGTACAATTGTACGTAGCTATTTATTTTAATTAATTTTAAATTCAGTGCCAAATTGCATGTCAAATTAAAGAAAAACGTAATTCACGCATGTGTAGAAAATTAAAAATTAAAAAAAACTTGGAGACTTCTTCTTAGTTTAATAATATTACATTTAAAATTAAAATAGATTATAAGTGATGTTATATAAATATGACTTACTAATGATAGGCACGTTCTGGATAAATAAACTTCAAGTTCTTCTTCATATGGTCCACGGAAGACATCATTACTTGAACCACGACGAATGTACATGCAGCTGTTATCAAAAATAAAACTTGTACTTGCAACATAATTTTATAATATCAACGCTATAACAAAATTTCAAACTCGTTTTATAAATAACAACAATAAAGAAAAGTACGAGCCCGTACCAAACTAATAGTCGAAGAGCCATTCTCGTGTTTAAAAGAAACTTTAAGAGTTTTAACCACACCGCTGTTTCACTGTAAGTTGTTGAAAAAATATATCTCAAAAGTTTTTATCTCACAAGGTTTTTCTTTACCACCATACAAGATGAATTGAAATTACAAATAAGTATATTACAAATAATATATAATTTGAACTTGCAATTATTGTTTGGATGTTAAAAAAATAAAATAAAACACATTTTTACTCAGATATTTTTGATTTTAAAATTTATAAAAATAATCACAAAAATATTAACAACGAAATAAAATAAAATTTAGCATCGCAAGCAAAATAAATGAATTGCTCAGGATTAATTCGTTCGAAATCATTTAATTATTTGATTGTTATCATTTCAGTAACAAACCAAATCAAACAACGTAAATCAAATAACATTGACATTGAAATAATACATAATCCGAGGACGAAGAATCGTTAACGTACAAATGTTTAATTTATCGTGACCTTGAACTATTTCAATACGCGAATATTTGCGGCTACTGTAAATAAGTCTTAAATTTTCGTTAACCATTATAAAATAATTTGGAGGGCTCTGTTTATTTCCATCTAATAAAAAACATTATCAATTTATTATTAAATTCAAAATGTAACGTGAGTTCTCATCTTGCCTAGGATCTATGAATTTTTCAAATACTTTCTGCTTAAAATTTTCTGAATTGTGCAAAGTAAATGTTGAAGGAAAGCTTGCATTTTATAGAAGCAATTCTGAAATATGTGTTGTATATATTTGCTATGTAGTAGCGTAGTAAATGAAAAATTTATTGTGCTCTTAGTAGTAATATAAAGGATGTATTTTCCAATTTATATATTATATTTATTAGCAACTAAAAATTTCAATCAAAAGCAACATTTGTTATTTGTACTTGTCTCTACATTGTTATATTGTATAGAATAACGTATAAATAGAAATAACACTGTAATATAAAAAAAAGTCTATAATGTACTCTTCGAACATTTATTGTTAAGGTAAATTCGAATTCGCGAAAGGGCGAAAGGGCGAAATCGTCAACCAATTCTTAATTTGCTAATGTAATATTACCAAACACTCACTGCTGATGAAGTGTATGCCAGCGGCGAGACGTTTAAACATGTAACGTGGATTCCTGAAGGTGTACACAGAGAAGCCACATCCCATCGCCATTACAAATAGACTGATGATGCCAAAGGAGATCATTGTTCGTACGTAATCTGCAAAATAAGATATTTTTAGATATGTGTGTTATTATAAAGCAAAGATATAAATAGTCATGTTTAGAAGGATCAAAGAACCCTATTAACTTTTTTTTTTTTTTTATTGTAACAGCCTGTGAAAGTCCCACTGCTGGGCTATAGGCCTCCTCTCCTCTTTTTGAGGAGAAGGCTTGGAGCTTATTCCACCACGCTGCTCCAATGCGGGTTGGTGGAATTCACATGTGGCAGCATTTCAGTGAAATTAGACACATGCAGGTTTCCTTACGATGTTTTCCTTCACCGTAAAGCACGAGATGAATTATAATCACAAATTAAGCACATGAAAATTCAGTGGTGCTTGCCCGGGTTTGAACCCACGATCATCGGTTAAGATTCACGCGTTCTTACCACTGGGCCATCTCGGCTTTCCTATTAACTAAAAATAATAATTATCACCCATTGTGTAATAAATATTAGCTGTTATTATGTATTATTTGTTTACCTGAACCTTTAAATCATTATGCATATCGAGCTGACATTATTCACCAGCTTCGTAATATAAAATATAGATTAACAATGAAATATTAAAATGACATAACTGGATTTTACCATAATACGATTATTAATGTGGATTATTGTGGATATTTTCATACGGAAAAACCGATATTCAGTTAAACTTTAAGCTTGACAAATGATCGCCAGTTTCATATTTTCTCTCAGTCTCTTAACGATTTTCGAATTTTAATGATTATTTTTATAATTTATATATAATTTACTACACATTGTATGTACAGATTGTATTGTAATTACATTAAAAAAAGAACGAGTATTATGAGTTATGACGCATGCTGTTTTTAAGGCAAGTTATAAATTCAACGTTCAACACGCTTAGGGTAGCGCGATGTATAAAAACAAGTGCTCCGAGCGCGTCCTGTCGGTATTACAAAAATGATGAATGAGACTATGGTGAGCTATTTTCCAAAGGCTATTATTGTAAGGATATATATTAACTTTGTTATGGAAGTATAATAAAGGCAAAGTATAGCTGCCTATGAATGTGCCAGTGCTGGTCAACGGCTTCCAATGTTAAGGAACTTGTGTTACAACGGCGCTACACTTCAACCGTGGTGATCGTAGTGGTTAGTACTTGTAGTATATTTTTATCTTTTCTATATTAGGAATTTCAGTTACATTCATACAGTTTTTCCCGGAATTTAAAACGCGATAAACGGTTAAGTTTGCTCTGTCCACTGGACCAACTCGGCTCTTACGTTAATCCGTTAAATATAAAATCCTATCAGGTTGAACTGTGCCGTTAAAGGCGTTATTAGAACTGCTTCACGATCAACGAAGTTAACTAAGACACTCAATATTAAGTGTCGGGAAACGATACGACGATTAAAAGAGGTTGTTAAATTGTGGTCATCTATTGGTTTCGAAACACTTTCGTAATTAAAAAAATATATATTTTAGCCGATTTGTTTTAAAAATATTTGAATTATTGTAAAACACTTCCGAAAGATTCGAGTTCGATATTTCGAAATATTTCGATATTAGATAAAGAGTTGAGCTTGACAATACCTTAGGTAAGCTACTTATTTTCCTCTAATAATATTTCTATTATAGTGTAAAATCCACTAAGCCTAGTATTGTGCATATAAGCCTCTTGCTGATATAAAGTTGAAATGTTTATTATGTTCAAGCGAGCTTAAAAGCTATTTTTAATTTTGATTTATATAAGACTCCTTTTTTGAGGCAGAATATAGCCAGGAAGTGATATGCTATATTTTTATATTGTAATATGTAGACATACTGGCAAGTGGGCCGACTGGTGGACATTAGCGCTGTGAGAAATATTAACCATTCCTTACGTTGCATATGGGCCAACAACCATCTGAACTAAGATGTTATGTCCCTTGTGCCGTAGTTTGCCCAGAAATTAATGAGACGTTACTATGAGTAGACAAATACCACTAACAATAGTCTTCTGCTGTATGTTCATAGCGCTTTTGATTTAAAATAAAAAAATATGTAACAAAATAATAAAAAAAGTAAACTACTACCAGTCTACAAAGCAAATAAAGCTTGTCTTATCTTTCTTTATTTAAAGTAAGACAATACGGAATGACAAAGAAAAATCTTCACAGTACATCAAACAGAAGAAATAACAAATATAAAAAAGTCTCAAATTTCTCATGTTAAACTTTCAAAGCTTAAAATATTTGTTTCCAAAAAAAACCTGTTACCGCTAAATAAAGTAAATATCTGTTTGAATATACGCTTTAAATAAAATCTTAATAATGCTGAGCTATACTGAACAAAACGCAAAAATAAACATCAAAATTGTACATAAAAAATGTACACTAATGGAGAATCTCTTTTTTGTGGTTGGATAAAAAGAATTTATTAACTACTTATAACGAAAGTTTCGTTCAAGGCAAAAGAAATTTAATTACTATTTGAGATTTACATTTTAATCGTCGTCCAATCATTATGACAGTACTTACTCCAAGATTAAAATGACGTAAGACTAGTTATTAAAAAGATACTCGGATTCTTAATGACCTTTTTAATTTATAATAGTCGTTTCACTGTATCGCCTGGTTGTCATGAGCTTTTTGCTTTGTCTGAAAATGAATTATCAATCTTTTTCACGTAAGGATTAAGTTCAAAATCGTATATGTGAGTTTATAAAGATGAAAAGCTTAATACGACCCTTTCAAGTAATAAAATAATACTATTATTATACTCACTGGCTATGTCAATGTCATAGGCGGGATCAGCCGGCTTGCCATTCTTCATAGTCGGCTGCGCTAAGTAATTTGTACAATCTGTAACAATATTTTTTTAACAATAATTTTCCATCTTTCAAATTAAATGTTTTATAACACAACATCATTATTTTTATAGCTGGCAGACTGGCCTTTGCAATTATGTACGAAACATATATTCCATTTTTGAATTTTCATTCGATAAAATTATCATAACTTTTTTTTGAGTCATGTTGTTTTGTTTTTGTAAGGATTTGAAGTTGTAGCTATTTTTAATTTTGATTTATATATACTTATTTAAGTCCTCAATGTAAACAATTCTTATGTAAATACATTTTAAAATGATGTTGATGTATATGTAAATCATAATTGCTTATGCACGGATTTATATTGTCTGTATTATTTAATTTTATGTCTGTAAAAGCTGTATATTTTACAAGTAAATATAAAAAATAAAAATATCAACAAATTTATTTGCACCTCTGTATATATTTTACAATCTATCCCCTGCCCAAAGGTTGCCTGGAAGTAATCTCTTCTGCACCAATAAGGTCACTTCTTGTGTCATAATATGTAAGTTCTGTAATTTTTTAATTTTAAACTTAACATTTAGATGCGTCGAGAAACCCAAATATATATACAAATTAAAAAAAAAAAACACTTCACTAAGTACTGGCGTTACTAAATTCTGGAATCAGCGTGTTGTGGCTGTAAGATTGCAATTTACATTTTGCGTCTGTCGTCTGTTTGTAGAGTGTACTAATGTTATCTTGACAGTTTCGTTCACACATCGTCCAGAATGTTGTAGGAATCGGGTCACTGCTTAGCGAGATGAGACGTTTATTGCTTTCGAAATCGACACTTTAACTCTTTAGAAACGGCAGCAGCAACTCCGTATAAAAAGGTGTCTAAGATTTTTTAACGGAAATTTGGCTTATATTATATAATAATATATAATTAAACCAGTTAAAGTTAAACATAATTCCATCATGTTTTATTTTAAGGAATTAATCTTTTTTCATTTAATAGTCACCAGAGAGCATTAAGTTTATTTAGTAGTAGTTTTTTATCACATGATTTAAAATGGTAATCATTTCGTATGTATTTATCATTAAAAAATAAGGTTGAATAAAGGACATCGTTGAATATAAAAACTGTTATAAGCGTTCCACTGTCAATATGCTAATTAATTAAATCCAAGTATCGAAGAAACGGATAAAATAAAATGTTATACTTATTTGTAAAAACATAGTGTCACAAACAAAGAAAAAAAAGCCTGTGAATGTCTCAATTTGGGGCTAAGCCATCCTCTCCTTTTGAAGAGATGTTTTTGAACAAATGCTCTAATGAAGGTTGGTTGATACACATGCAACAGATTTTCATCTAACACATACAGCTTCCTCGTGATTTACCTTCACCGTTCTTTTACTCACATGCAAATGACATGCAATTGAAGCACATGAAAATTTATTGGTGCTACTTTGAATTCGAACCCGCAATCATTGATTAGGATTTACATGTTTGACAACAGAACCGTCTCGTCTCGATGACACCAACAATATGCTGACACCAGCATAATTATGTTTAAAACAAGGAATTTACTTATTAGAAAACTATTAAGAAAAATTCAACTATAAACCAGTCATCGAGTGTTTATTGATTCGGATAACGAGCCCATAAATCAAAGCTTTCAAAAGTTTCGGTAGATATGTCTACGTAGGCACGTTATATGGTTTTATTGTATTGTTATAATCAAACTATAAATAATACATCACTTAGTTGAATGACTGACATTTAATTTATGAACAAAGCCCTTAGAACTGATGAATAAATTATGTATGATTAAAATCGAAACATAATTAATTCAAGTAGGCTTTTGTTTCATCATTATACAGCATTATATTTAATGTAAAGCTACCACCGTTTTGGAGCGTAGATTCTATCCAATTCCGAGAAGAACCGATTTCAGTATTTACTCTTTTGCACCAAATAATTAAAGTGTATTTTTTAATGTTTATATATTAATGATTTTAATATTAGATTTATATTTCTGAATTGACAAAGTAAAAAACTATCATAACAATAAATAAATCTACATGATTGATATAATCATTCTTGACGACAAAAGAAATCTAACATAGTCAGTTATTTTATTGTTAAGGTAATCTATATGAAATAAGCTCCAAAAACTTTCTCCTCAAAAGGGAGAGGAGGCCTTTAGCCCAGCAGTGGGACATTCACATGCTGTTACGGGATTACGGGAATCTATACTAATGTTATAAATGTCTGTGTGTTACGCTTTCATGGCAAAACAACTAAGCCCATTTTTATATACCTAATACCTGCTCAATCCCTAACATGCAGGCGAAACTATTGGACTACCTGTATAACATCACGCTATGAGGCATAGAGGCGAAGCAGTAGCGTATAATGTGGTTGAAACCACGCGGAGTATCTAGTCTTATAGTACCTGCATTCATGTAAGTTGCGTTACACTCTTCATTTAAAAAAATGAGTATCCCATAAATTATTCACATTTCATGGTCGCAAGAAAATATGCAATGATAATAAATATGTTACGACCACTTTAAACGCTTAGATGGTGAGTAAAAGAACTATTTCTATAATGTTTCCGGTCCTCAGACCAAGACACAAAACAGATGTTTCTTCAATTCATATCACAGTACTATTACGTTGACATTTCACGAGCTGTATACGTTTTAGCGACTGTTTGAAATTTAAATGAAATGCAGCATCGGTGATCAAACAATTGCTAGACACAAATTAATATATAAAGACAGTGAAAGCAAATGTGTGTGACTGACAATCTTCAATTGAACGCATTCCAAGATGACGTTTCGCGTAATCGTATAATACAGCAGTATTTTTAGCTGTCAGTAACAGCTCGCTTCGCTAGGCGTAAATTGAAATTGAGTTACTCATTTTTGGTGTGAAACATGTATTAGTGCGCTTTATGGTTAAGAAAGATTCACATGCCGTGATGGCATATGGCTTGTCGCTGTCTAACGCTGTCAAACACCATTTCCACCGGAGGCTACTCCCTAGTGTGCGTGCGGCTCGTATACTTTACTTTCCGTTATATTAGATATTGTTAGATATTCCATTCAGTATTATCTAAGTAACAATGCAACGCTATTTTAGTATTGTGGCATGCTTAAGTTAGTTACATATTTCGAAAACGGATCTAACGATTTGGCTGAATTTCCGTAACTAGATAAGGTTTTGTTTCTTAAGTTTGTCACTGTATATAGTATTTCTCGAATAAAGTAATTTTTCAAATAAATACTTTATTATTAGTAATTAATTATTAGTGCCCAGCTTTTTGTTAATACGGAAAATATTTGATCAAACATGATGTTATTGCGACGTGACGTCCTTAGAAATGTAAATCAATGAAATAAAAAACCGGTCAAGTGCGATTCTGGAGGCGAGAGAGAGGCGAAGGAAGGAGTCGTATTATCAGATTGAAAAATAAGAAGACTTTTTGTAGTTCTTAATTAGAAATTTTTTTAAGGAAAAAATATACAATAATGTGTGAATAATATGAAAATAATGATATATATAATAAGCAAAGGCATAGAATGAGTTAAATAATTTAATCCAATCCAAATTTATTCCAAAAGTATGTGCAAAATTTTGCAAAATATCCTCCTGACCGATTTCGACCACGGTGACCATTCTCAAGGAAGACAACTGCGTAGGATATATTATATTGCAAAAGTGTGTGAGAAAACATAATTGTATTCACTATCCTTTCACTCTCACTCATATTCCGATGGGACGGCAAATCTGACATGACCGGAGAGAGTTTCGGAGCAGAACCATCGTTTTACGTGTTTTTTGTGGCACGGGAGTGCACACACAGTACGGGATTCTAGCCCAGGACCTTGGTATCTGGGGCCTTATATCTAGCCACTATACCAACAAGACCGTCAATATATATATATATTTTAATTTCCCTCACCTATGTCCCGAAATCAACCGACAAATTCAGATTTCATTTATTTACGCTTTACATGCATTATTGGGTCACCGAACTCTATATAAATACCTCTGTTTTCGTTCAGTCGGATAAAATGGGCTATGACAGATAAACTCGAGATAGTTCCTCTAAAAAATTCAGATAGTTCCTATAAAAATAAATCGTTTTTTCATCAGATTTATGAAACCTCAAGAAAAAGATAGCAAGCAAAGAAATTAATTTAAAAAAACTATAACAATGCTATTGTTTTTGTGTAATAAAAAATTGTAATCTTATTCTGTAACCAAATAAATTTTAAAAAGCTTTCATCATAATATATTTGTATCTAGCTGATGCTCGTCATGTAGGGCTATTCTATTAACAAACTCAAAACTTACCACAGAAAATGGTCTTGAAATATCAAAAAGTGATATGCAACATTGACCATAATAATTATAACATTTTAAGAACACACGCATCAAAATAGTATATCGCCATAAGTCGGTTGTTATCATTTTAGAGGTGAGTAATGAAGTGAAATCGTACTACTGGCTACGTACGAGTGAATATGAATTTTAAATAATAATCATTAAATAAAATAATATTTCCAGTAGTTCCTTCGTAGTGCCGGTGCCGATCTGGCTTAGATCCAGGTTATTGAGTGGACTTCATCAAAATCGGTCCAGCCGCTTAGAAGAAATTCAGTGATATACACACATGTAAAGCAAGCTTGAACCCGATGGAAGGTTATAGGCTATTTATTTATGCCTCTACTTTAAAATTAGTATATTTTAAAAATATTTGTCTACTACTATGATATGACAATTACAACTTTTCCATACACAATTGCCATATTTATGGTATAATATAGTTTGATGTGGATCTTTTAGCAAGTCTCATCATTACACCACGAACGGCTATTAATATGTAGTAATTTCGTTCGGTTACGTTAACTGCGCACAGCATTGCATTGTTTATTTATTTACGTTTCACACACGCTACATACTAGCTACTAGCTACTATAGCAGAAGGCGACTTGAAAGAACCAGTGTGGTATTTTTATCGGTGACTATAAATCTTATTGTGTGGGTCGTATGGAACGTTTATTTTTTGTGTTAATTTCGAATATTTCTCCAGTTACTACGTTAATTTTCGATATTCACGCATTGACACTAATAATATATTTTCCATATGAATTATGCGGTTACCTCATGTAAGTCATATTATTTTTGAGACATTTAGTATAAATAACTTTTTTATATTAATATATAAAAAACACATATTGAAATATTTTCTAATTAGAAGTCAATATTTTTAATTGATAAAGTATTATTATTAGTATTTAGTTCATGTTATACAACAATATTCTATTAATTGTCACCGAGATAACTGACAAAGACCTTACTCACACTCGTGGGCTGTCAAAACTATCTTTTGAAAGATATCGAGGTCGTAGACAATTTTAAGTACTTTTTATAGTTATGACATATTCCTAACGTAAGTACATTAAATTTTATTTTAGATATTTGTAGGATTTTTTCTTAAGAATTACGTGTATGCCCGAAATGATTTTTTTACTCACAGAATTTACTAATTAACAGTTTCTGTTGAGGTTAGTTAAAGGATATGCTAATCGTGATATGCTATTACGATACGTCTATCCTTTATAACTTTATACTTATTATAATAAATATCGCATATCAGCATTTAATATTTCACGATCCTGTTCTGTGGAGAGTTTCGAGTTTGTTCGTAGAGAAAAGCTCTGCGGGTATAAATATGGATAAGACAGAAATTCTGATATATTTTTATATAACAAGCACAAGTTTGTGTAATCCCAAAAACATATGTAAATATTTATCTCAGCAATTCTAAAATAAAGGTGAAGTAATGAAAGAAAGAGGGTGCAAATAATGTCGTCTCGGTCTTCCTACAGCCGCTCGGGGTTTAAAAGATAGGGCATAACCCTGGGGCCATGGATGCGTGGGGGCCAAAATGCCCTAAGGAGGAGGCCACACTCACACTAGCAAGGCGTTCAGGGGGGCGAAATTACATTCGCCCCCTTCGGAGAGCTCCGATGAGCTACGAGCGGAGCACAGCACCGGAAGGGCCACGGATGCGTTATATCAACACGATCCCGCTGTCTTTTAGATCCTTGCCGAAGGCGGCCGAGGTTTTAATGGGTAAAAATCTTACATGACCTGGTTCCTCCTCCAAGGGAGCCGGGTACCTTTCTGAAAGTTTCCACTACGAGAAAAAAAGACCCTTTGATATAAAAAGTTAAATATAAAACTGAGCATATTTAAATTCTATAATAATTTAACAAAATATAAAGCACGCAATAAAAAACAATAACAAAAAATATGTCTTTCCATATTATTTTCTTAGCGGACAGTAATTGACAGGTCGTTAGAGTCCCGTGTGTATGTTTGTATGACATTTTAAAAGAACGGTCTTTTCAAAACGATACCATTTAATCTGCGATTAATTATATAGATTAATAAACTGTAATATAAAAGAAACCCACGGACGAATGTGGGGATGTTAATAAAAATATATATATTACAAGCTTCTTTGTAAAAAAGTACTTTGTATTTTAATTTCATAAGAATCAAATCTTATTTATAATTAAAGAAAACTATATTTCTAATTAATTGTCGATTGGGTAAATTCTCGTGTGGGCAAAACAAATCACTTGTTACAATGTCTCATGATTGTCATAGCAACATTGATGTAAGTAATCCCTAAAAATTAATTACAACTTTACATATTATTACCCAACATGTTTGGCAAGAATGCAAACTGTTTCAAAGCACATGTTAATTATACAACAAACTGTCACATTTAACATAACGACATCGCGCAACGACTTACTTGCGCAGATAAGTTTGCGCAATAGTGTTTCTTCTGCCTTAAGATGCAAATCTGTACGTAAATATACCTAAAATAGATTTTTGTGTCATACCACAAAAAAAAATTCTTCGATATGCCACTAAACATACTTAATTTCTAAAATAAAACGTTTCGATTTTGACCATAAAACAAGTATGGTTTTGGATTTGCGCAGGTTCCCAGCCATAACAAACAAATCTGTATATGAAATATTTTTTTCTGTTCGCAATTTCATTTGACTAAAGATATTGTTATCAAATTAATTAATATAATTTTTTTATATTGATTATAATTTATTAATGTTTAGTATGTACACAATATTTATCTCATTGTGTTGAATTGCTGTATTTTTATTATTACAGAGCACATGCCTAAATACTATTATCATAGTTGTTAGTCCACATGTGGCTGAGGTTTTGGTCGATCTGAGGTTAGAAATAGCGACAGAATTATTAGTATTATAACAATAGATAAACAAAAAAGTGAAACTAATTGCGGACGTCTGCGCTACGACGGTAAAATTTATGAAGACATGTGATGCGTTACTTGCACATTATCACTCATAACCGGTATACAGAAAATTCATATAGTTTGAAAATTTTCTAAATCAAGAACTCTTATACTCTTGTTTTGTTATAAACAGAACATTTACTTATTAGAGAATAAACCAAGTTGAACTTGGTAGGGTATTATGATTTTTAATATTATAATATAGGATTTAGTAGGACCAAATGGAAGTTTTTATTTATATGAATAATATTTACCTATATTTTTAAAATGTCCTTTAAACATCAGTTTCTTGTTTCTTATTCTTATTAGTATTCATCACTTTTATATTTAACAATCTAAATCGACTTTGCTCAAAAAGTTCACGTGTATACATACGGGCTACCCCAAAAACAGCAATCACAATCACAGAGAGATAAATAAAAAAAATCATGTTAAATGTTGAAGGATGGACGTGGTTTGTTTAGATTTCTATTTTTTCCAATGTGAAAAGAAAATAGCTTTTGATAGAAAAAGTAAACCAGCGGGAGCTAATGGAGTTAGTGAGTGAGCTAAAACAGAAGGCGGTCCAGGAAAAATAAACTGAGATTGTTCCGTGCCTCGCAGTATATTAGTCAGTTAACGAGATTGTTACTTATAACACGAACGAACCAGATAATTCAATTACTTAAGCAATATATACAAATGAATATAAAAATACAAGTCTATATATAAAAATCACGCCTCAAAAAATACTTTATAGGTTCTCACAAACAAATTTGTATCGACATTTAACAAGGTTAAAAGTAAAACTACGTTCGGAATGTAGATTTTACCGAGAAGACCCCTAAAAGAAAAAAAACTGGAAGTAACGCAGTAATTACTCTTTTTCATCAAACAACAATGTTTATATGTAATCATCATATAGGTATACAATTGTAATATGTCTGATAAATTTATTTTACCATTAAATCATTCATACGTGTTCATAACATTATTATTATTAGTTTATAATGTCGCTGGCTGACGCATTCGCTCTATAATGATCGCGCAGCACTCGATAAATAATGAAATCGATTTAATGGTAATAGAAAACAATTACTTCCATTTACTGTTATCACGAACATTTTAATATATCCTAAATAGAGAATAATGTTGGCTAAATCTTAATTAAAAACTAGAAATCTCTCAGACGGCAATTTAATTTCTAATATCGACCATTGTATTCATTTAGGTCAACCTTTAAGCTGCGTACAATCTAGCAAAAGGCTTATAGATAAAATTAATTCTTTAATAGTATTCTACATCAAAGCTTTCAAAGAGAAGTAGAAGAGTACAATACTTTCGAATATATATCGAAAATCGTACTACAACGATAAGATTATCGTTGTAGTACGATTCGAGATTAGAAATCTTTCTAAATATTCTGTCTCTTTTATTATTTTAGTAAGTGAACAACAAAGTCTGTTAACCTGTAAACATTCCATTTTTTTATATAAAAGGTTGGCAGACGTTCTTACTTACTTGCTGGTAAGTGGTCACCGACTATAATAAACTATATGCCATAGACATTGGAATTGTAAGAAATGTCAACCATCACTTACATCGCCAATGCGCCACCAACCTTGGGAACTAAGATGTTATGTCCCTTGTGCCTGTAATGACACTGACTCACTCACCCTTCAAACCGGAACACAACAATACCAAGTACTACTGTTTTGTGGTAGAATTTTTGATGAGTGGGTGGTACCTACCGTGACGAGCTTGTACCCCCTACCACCAGTAACCATTGCTGGGCTTAGGCATCATATCTAGGAGGAAATGATTTGGAGCATATTTAAGGAACACGCTAGCACAATAATGGTTGTTAGATAAACATACAGTGAATGACGTTTTTCTTCACCATCTAGCATCAAATTAATTCTAAACACAAGTTAAGCATATGAAAATTCAACGGTTGTTTCCTAAGCTTGACTACGCAATGTAAGATATACGTATTCTAAAAAATGGTTCAGCTTTGTTCATTAGTAGAAGTACCAAGCAATTAAATAGTGATCTGATATATATATATATATATATACAATTAAAATATAAAAATATTCTTGTCGTAGGCACTAAGATCGCATGTATAATAATAATCTTTAATGTACTAAACAGTGTAACTATAATACTAACACATTTTAACTCGACCAAGTAGGTTTTATTTGGATTTTTGTAAAGAAGATAATTATTTTTACTATTATCCTTAAAATATATGTAAATTGAAGATTTAACGTCTTCCAAAGTGCAAATATTTTTAAATGACTAAGCTGCAATCTTTGACTAGGCAAAGTATTAAAAGTTTAAATAAAAGGAACACGATTAAGTCCTCTATTGATTATTTCATCTCAGTCGGTTCATGTTAAAGTAGAACAGACAAAAATTAAGATATTTTATTGGATTATATAACAGAACGGAAGTAGTTAGTAACTTTCAAATAACTTGATAGTTTTTAATTTTTAAAAATTGTTTAGTCAATTATGATTTCCCACAATTTCAATTGTTTTAAAACTACTAAATCATTTTTTTTAAACGCTAGTTACTTATCTGCATAAACTTAATATTATATCGAAAATGTCTTTAATTAATTTATTTTATAATTGTTACTATAGTGAAAGGATTCTGGATAATAGTCGACAGTAATGAAGCATCTATAAAGTGCATTCAACTTTTTCGATTAACTTACTTGTCAAATATTCGCCTTTTATTCCGGTCACATCAAACGGATTGGGTGTCGCCAAGTGAGTTGCATTATGCCTTAATGGACGGTCGGATGGATGGAAAACGTATCGACATATCTCCCAAACACCAGAGTCACTCCACATGAAGTATCCACCTCGGGTCGGTAAGAATATACCTGTAACAAAAACAAATAAATAATATTAATAAAAATATTTTTCAAACCTAACACGGAAACAGTTCCGGCACAGGAAAGGTTTCTCGTGTTTTCCGGGGAAGTAAACTTAACAACATTAGACAACGTAATTATTGTCAACTTCTAGAAACCGTACTGTTACTGAAAATTTTCTTTAAATAAAAATCTAATTAATTTTAATTGGCCTGACTCCGAAGCTTGAAGATTTTTATGAGTTAGCAATTAGACCAGCAAGATAAGACGTAGTCATACAATAAATCGCGTAGGTACCTTTTCTAGCAATTAAACTAAATTAAATCGATAGATGGTGATATCGATTGTAGTAAAACTACTACTATTGCTTACGTACGTCATATTTCATATAATTAAAAAGCTAACATTACAGCTTTATTTGTTTATGATAGAATATTATTACATAAGATACGTAAAAGAAAAAAAAACATGCATCTAGTAAATATTTTTCTGCTGAGAAGCTATGTAGCTTATCAGTGGTGCTTGAATCCATTGACTTTGGTTAAGTTCTGTCACCAGTAACAACAGTGACTACAATATGAGCTCTGGTTTGAGCTTCGGTTGCAAGATTGCTTGAAATAAAAATAACATGCTTTAAAAATCATCATAATTCAGTCAGTAACGATAGTTTTATAAATTACATTACTCTTTGTATGAAATAGACACGTGATTACATTAAATTACATTACATCAAAATCTTTTACATATGATTCATGCTAATCTGTTTTGAGAACATCAATTACATCGTTCATCAATTTGTTAGTAAAATAATCGGAAATATTATTGGAACTATTAATAAAATAAAAAATTAAAGAACTTAAAACGCGGTTTTACGTTAACTATTTATATTTTGAATATTTCTGTTACAAAGGCTTTAATGGTTATTACGGCAAAAATTCATATAGTAGCCAAGTAATGCATTCTTAACACCTTAAATTTATATATTTATTAATTATTAATTAATAATATTATGTGTGTGTGGTGTTAAGCACATCTTTCAGGCCATTGGTTCTGCGCCTGAACATTCTCCGGTCGTGTCAGATTGCTGCCCTAGTGTTTGCGCACACACTTTTCTATTGTCTGTTTCAAAGGCCTTGATGGCATCAGCGGGTTAATCAGGCCATTTTAATTAATAAAATAAAACACACAAAACAATACCCCATACTGTATAACATAAGTGTTAAAATCGTTTAATGCTAAACTATTGACAACCGCTACAACTATTGAGGCCTTTTTATTGTTGACATTAAAATTGATCCAAATTTAAACTTCCTGAGATAAAAAATTGATAAATGGTTCCGTCAACGGGTAGGAGATGAGTCAGAGTCTTAATATGAAGCAATTACATGCATCGACAAGTCACCGTGAAATAGCCTGCGGCATTTTAAATTTGGTAGCGTTGCCAAATAGATCGGCCTATCTTAAATGCTGTGTTATATAAGCTAATTGTTCGTTATTTTACTTTATTAAATTGTTAATTGTTAATAGTACACGATTAATATGAACAAACGATTTGTTTTACTTACGAATAGTAGAACTGTCCGCAAGACGTAATTGGAAGCTGATATTGGCTCATTCGCTTACTTATCAAAGATACGAATAACGGATATTAGCGTTTCAATAAAAAAAAACATAAACGCCAGTTAGATAATTCTACTTCAGTAAAAAAAAAGATACGAATAACGGATATTAGCGTTTCAATAAAAAAAACATAAACGCCAGTTAGATAATTCTACTTCAGTAAAAAAAAAACAATCGTTTTTTTTCTAATAAAATTTGTTGCTTAAGTTTTATTGATATTTTTATTTAATTATAATTATACCAAACCCCAATACAAAAATATCAAACATTACTGTTTGGAAGTAAAATATTTATTTATTTTTACTTGTAATCAACAGCGTTATAGGAATGGTTGTACAGTTATTGCTTCTTACTAAAGTAAGGTCACATAGGATTACAACTTCATAATACGAAACATGAGAAAAAAAAAGTGTAATGAAATAGTACACCCACCCACGCGCGCGTGCTCGCAAGCGTGCTTGTGTATGGATGGTGCCTCCACAGTCGGGCTTGTAAAACTCTAAAGTATTTCATAATATTGTTTGTTATAAATACTACAACATGCATATGTTGTAGTATTTATACTATAGGTAACGTTAAAGTTGGATTAATCCCCACATATATGTATCAATGTTTAATGATTGCAATTTTCATTAAGAGCTCTACAATACTTAATAGTTTGTTTGATGTTACGGTATGTCAGTGTAAGTTCAGTTAAAAGCGACAAGTAGTTGTGCTTAGTTTCAATTCTAAGTGTTTTTTCTTTAAATTTTAATACAAAGTTCCGTTATTGTTACCGTAATTTAATTTTATTTAAAGAGTATCTTCTAAACTTTAGTTAACAAAAGGTTTTATTTTATTTTTTTATTCTACGTTTATTTTTCTACCAGTTGCCGCTCGCGGAAGCGCCCACTTGTAATGGGGGATGGCGGGTTCTCTATGCCCTTTTTTGCACCACTGACAATGTGGCACAAAATTTCATAATGATCGGTTAAGCAGTTAAGATTTGAAAGCTTAACAAAACATACAAAAAACCAAATAAACAAACTCACTTTCACATTTCATAACTTAAAATGATTTTAGTGCTTATGAAATATATTTTTGCAATATCTTTTTTTTTCCTCAGATCAAAAGTATAATGTGCAAATTATTCAAAATTCCGAAAATAGGGGATATTTGAGTAGATAGTTACAGGATATTTGTTCTTAGTTCTAAAAGGTGAGTGAGCCAAAGTAATTACATGCACAGGAAATACAATATCTTAGATCCAACTTTGAATGGAAGATTGATGTTGTAAGAATCGACTGGTAGCCGATTTGCGCCTCTACTTCCCAAAAGTTCCTTCACCAGAGGATTTTTCGGATTTTAAACTATTTTTTATATCAAAAAATAATTTTGAATCGAAGAATATCCGACAAATCGATTAATAAATCGTTTGTCCTGACTAATAAACATAAATAACTAAACATAGATTAATTTTATAAGGTAAGCTAAGATTTTTTTTTAATTTCAACTTTTAGGGCGAAATTGCAGGGGATACTTTGTATGAACTATCCCCATACTAAGTCGGAACAGGCAACTAATACTCTATATTTGCAGCATTATACAATTATAATTACAATTTTTTATAAGCTAGATATTTGTATAACAGCTGGTCTTTTTATGTAGGTAAGCGTCAGTGCATTACAAAAATGATTTTATTTAAACAATTCAGTGTTCTACGAGTTATGATCACACGTAAAAATAGCACAAAACAGTCTAGTTCTAAAATTGTATTTCGAAACCAATCCTTTTTTATGGCTCACAAAATATTTTTAATAAACAATAGACAAACGCGTTTCGTTATATCTTTATTTACTAATAATCGTTGCTTTCACATGTGATATAGTTTTGATACGAAACATACGCTGTTAAAAACCCATCACAAACAATTATTAAATTTTAGATTACAGTAGTTATAAACATAACATAATATACGAAATATATATATATTTTAACAAAACTCTATTTACTAACTCTAATTAAATTTACAAGCTAACAATACTTGGCGGCAGGGCTTTGTGCAAGCCCGTCTGAGTGGGAACCAACCACAGAGTCATCTTATTTCTACCGCCAAACAACAATACTAGGTATTGTTGCTTTTCAGTTAGAAGGTGACTGAGCCAGTGTAACTACAGATACAAGGGATATAATAATATATTAGTTCCCAAAGTTAGTGGCGCATTAGTGATAATGACCACTTACCATCAAGAGAATCCTCTACTACCTACCAATATAATAAAAAAAAAACTTTACAAACCATTATTCAAATAATATATTAAATAACACCATAATTATTGATAAACATAAATAAACGTTTCTCCCAATTCAGACCGAACTATTTTCACAAATTAGGTTGACATTTATTATTTAATATCATCATTAAGACAAAGAAACTATGCCCAATATAAGCCTATACGCATTCGTTTACGCGTTTCACGTATGGTAACAGAAATAGATCACCGGACATCGACCTCAGTGCCATACGTTCATAATTAATAATAAACTTAGATGTATGATTTTGATTTCCATCAACACGCACGGCGTCAAAGAGTCTAATCGACTTGTTATACGTATCAGTTACAATCAAATAGCGATCTGATTAATTAAGTGGCTTGTAATATATTATAAATTATTATTTAGGCATTATAAATTTTGATTTAGGCAGTTATTTGTATTTACTTTGTAATATATATGTAAAACTATATTATGTGATTTATTGGCAACGGTTAAGGCTATAAATAATAAAAGAATAGGAAGAAATTTGACTTCAATTTGTTTTGGCACAAGCTACTTGTTTCTACAATGTTTTCACAGTACTTAACCTATGTTTGAAAGATTTCGTAATGAACAATTGTATAGTGATAATAGGGCTATATATTTTTTATAGTTCTATCGATAATTTTATAAATCGATGATCTCAATTATTATTTAAAAAAAATACAAAACAATTACATATTTATGTTAATCTTATTAATTATTTATATAAGTAGGTTTATTTTTAGTCTTAATTTGCCTCTCTATTAATTGTCACATTTATCTTGCAACTAGCATATTCGGCTGAATATTATAAGGTCCCGGGCTTAAAATTCGGACTGGAACAATTAAAAATGTTGGGAATTTCTGTCACGAAATGTTCAGTAACATTCTGCAGTTATTTAGTACAGTATTACATTGTAATGCCTTGAAAAAGATAATGTAAGGTCGTTTTTCGATTGCCGTAACTTACTACTAGGAAGGTAAGCGAATGTAATACTTGAGAGTTTGCGAACAGCAACAGAATAAAAAATTCTTTGCTGGGAATTGCAGTGTTCAGCTTATTGATATAAATGAATGAAACACGCTACTGGTTTTCATCCCGTACATTGATAATTAGCACGTTTCAATAAACACAACAAAGATAACTATTAGTGTTTTAATATGCCTTATAGGCTTAATCTATAATTCACCCTGGTAACCTTTTATATTGTCATTATTTATTTCCAATGTGTGAATATGACTAAATTAGAATTCTATTTAGCTTGGCAAAAGTAACACGTTCGAAACGGCGTAGAACGTGACAACATTTAAAATGTTGGAACGGATTTTGTTCAACTCATACCGTTCATTTATTACTCGCTACGTAACAAAAGAAAATGTTACCAAATGTTCATTCGTTCTATTCGTGTACGGTGACTGTATCCAAATATTCAAATATAAATACGCCAAATATAACATTATCACATATCATCATCATTACATATTCAACCAAAAGGCAGTACTTTGTAGTTTTTGATTTCCAAATTGAAGGGTGAATAAGTCAGTATTACAGGCACATAACACTTTAGTTCCCAATGGTTATGGTATAACGACAATGTAATGGATTTTTAATATTTATTAAATGACAATATCTATGGACGGTGGTGACCACTTACTATAAGGTAACCCGTTTGTCAGTCGTTCTATCTTTTTTAAATAACCATTGGCTATAAATCAAGTTTACAAATAAATACATTACTAACCATTCTCAGTTTGGATATGGACCCATTTCTCGGTACAAACAGCTGTGATCCAAACGAATGTACATAGACCAATTAATATCGTACAAGCGAATAGAATTCTTCGTTCGATCACAAGTGCTTGCATCAACGGTCGCCGCTCCGCGCCCACGGAGGAGGCGGTCGACATCTTGTCAGTCTCCATGTTCGCGTCTGAAAAAGAAAAAGTTATGTTATCTTAAGATTTTCGAGAATTATAAATTAAAAAACAAAGTTTGATTTGTTTTGTAATTTCTAGAATTGTAAAGACACTTAAAGTCTTCTAAAGTGGCTCACTTTTGGATTCTCATATTACAAGATTAATTAAATATATTTCGGAATGTAGATACAACCGCGAAAAGGCAAATAAATAAGTTTTTCGTAGTTTTGGTAGAATAAAAAAATGTTATAGTAGAATAAAAAAAATGTTTGAGTAAGTTCCCAGGTGCATCTTATAATATTAAACGATCAATTCTTGTTTATACATAAATTTATGTGTATCTTGGAAAAGTCTAACGATTTGGCTCAAATGTATTTTGATATTATCTTATGTACGAAAATCGTGGAAAACCACGTCTATTATTGTCACTAAAATAAGCTTTTTCTTCAAAAACGTAATAATCAATTTCGATGATTTATATTTAAAAGAATTGGGCAAAATTACGTTTTTTACTATCGAGCTTTATTCATAAGTTATATATATAATTAATAAACACCCAATATTTTTTTTAACAAACATATACAATAATATTTACATAAATAACATAACTTAACTTACATAAACAAATACTAACGTTACACTATTTTATCGTGAGTTGAGTTATATGGCTTGTGCATAAGTGATGTGTCGGTTAGCTTTAATGTTTTAGTTAGCAATATTCGAATTAATTTTATGTGTTGGTTCAAATAACTTATATAATATTTTAGCAGAGTAGAGAATGTTTAGACCGCTCTGTTCTAGATAGCATAACTTTGGTCTCAAAGGATCCTTATAAAGTATCAGTTGCAAGTACGAAGTACTCCAGAAATTAGTTGTTAAAGTTGAAAGAGTACTTGAAATAGCTTGTGCAACTAATGAAATTAATTATGATTAAATATTGATTCCGTAATATATAACGCTTTCAGAGCTTAAGCTGAACCTGGGCGAGGCTCTGGATACACTTGTTGCAGATAATCATTAGTTACAGGTCATCGACAGCCACGAGATGAATTTACTACAAAATAAATACGAACCTATGATCTTCGGTTAAAATTTATTTTTTAATTAAAATAAATATTGCGGCCTAATGGAATAGCAACCATTACCATCATTTATATATACTAATTGCACTTTTAGATATATGCAATTATGATTCGTTCTAAAATGATACCTACCTAGTATAAAATAAACATTATACTTTTTTTATCATCGTCTTATAAGATTATATTAAAACTTATTAATTATGTTATATGTTGAAATATTGTAACCATATTTACATATGTAATAAAATAATAATAGGAAGTTCTGACAACAAATCGATAAATAAAAATGATCATGTAATTAAATTAAATTTTCGAGTTTATATTGTAAGTAAATTTTGGCTACAACCGAGTAAACTTTATAATTTAAGAGTAAGGTATTTTATCCATTAAGCCAACTCGGCTCCGTAATATAGGGATGAGCTTTTTGATATGTAAATGTGAAGAACATTTTATAAGTAATAATTCTGACGGCCTACTTAAAGAATGACGACACAGTCCGTTTACGAGTCCTCGCTTTGTTCATATTTAGACAGTTAAGAGCTTTCTAAAGTGTGCTAATGCTAATGTCATTGTTGGTGTATGTGTGTAAATGATTTTTTTTTTATTAAAAATATTATATCTTAACCTAACATGACGTTTCATTTATGTCTATTATTCATATAATAAAACGGTACAGAGAAATATTTTTTTATATACATACATCGTTGGAATATATTATTTTTGAAATTAATAGACTTGATACTTTTCGATCAGAAAAGGTTTTAATACTATCCTGTTAGGTGAAAATCTCCACTAAATGGCGTTGCAGCACGTTAACTATAGCCATGAAAATAATTATTTTTTATATATTGTAGAACACCGAAAACAGCTCAAGTCGTATCGAGCAATCGTTTGCAAACTAAAGAGGCATTGCAACGCATAACGGAACTTAGTACCTATAATGAATAAAGTAGAAATAGTAATTCTAGACATAAAGTTACTTATTATGTTTCCGCACTTAAACTAAATTTGCCATAAATTCATTTATTAATAGAAATTATTCTAATACATTTTATTGTACCCAGTATAATAAACTGTTGATAAATAATGATGTATTACATCTCTCTCGATAAATAATGGTAGCTGATATTGATTTTATAAGCAGTAGTGATTATGTTTTTTTTTCTCTCTGTCTTTTTTTCTTATTTAACTTAATTATCTTTTTATTATTTCACCTGTGTTTCGCATCTTCTTTCTTTTATTGTATGTCTTTAATAATAATCCTTTCTTTAAATTTTAGAAACTATTTTTGGTTAAATTTTATTAATATTTTATATTTTATTTAATATAATTATACTGTTTACTTAAGTTGTTAAGTCCCTCAAGCAGGCTTTATATTCTTACCTAAAACATGGTAGTAGTATTTTGTACAAGTATGTCAAAGTGTGTAAAGGATGGTTAATATTTCTGACCAATGAAAATTAGTTGAGGTGACCACATACCATCGGGTAGTGCTTTTGAAAATTTGCCTGCCTACTTAAATAAAAAATGGTGTTAATTCAGGTGGTGTATTTACACACAGTCAAGAGTGAAATCCGTTCGCAATCGCTTACAGCTGTTAGTAGTACAACTTAGTTGGAATATGAACTCTTAAATATTTAAATTCTGCTACAGCCACGATGCATATCGTGTTGGCATGAAACCTTTAATAAATTAAATAATAAACGCTTCGCTACTATTTCCATAGTGTGAGTGTAAATGCGGTTACATTGTAGCATTTCATGACTCTGACGCGAACATAAATATTGACTGGCAACGGAAAGGAAGGCGCGATAACCATACATGTTCCCTTTTTACAGGCGTTCACGCCGTGAATGTGGAACCCGCATTAAAAGAGAACAAAAAATAAAAAGGTTTTTTTTTGCGTACTATGCCGCATGACACTATAAAATAATTCTATACAAAATATACCACCGCTTTTGTATAATAAAATAACAATATACAGTTTATGATGCTTTTGTAACATTTATTGATTCTTATATGTACATAGGAAATACATAAAATACATGGTTAATGATTATATCGATAATATTCAACCAGCGTTATATAATAAACGGGAAACATGTGTGGAGCGTGATTAAAAATTACACGTTCATAACGTTAATCGAATTTCCGTGAATAATATAGGAAACCGTTAAATATTTAAATTGTTTCGTACAAAAACAATAAAGCTCATAACTGTGGATATATTACGTAAGAACAAACAATACACAAAGAGCATAATCGTAAAATGTCAGAGAGTGATATACGATATTGACAACAATAATTATAATGTTCAAAGGATACACGAATTAAAATAGCGTATCCCTTTAATTCGATGTTCAATATTTTATTCGATGTTCAATATTTGAATAATATTCATAATACGATTTGGTTGATTACGGAGTGTCAAATTAGTTTTTCCTTGAATAGCTTTGCTTTGAGTGATAAACTTTTCGTTTATTATTAATGAGATTTGCCGGTTACACCAAAAATCTGCTAATGTAGTGTGTACTAAATAGTACAATGATATTAAATGACTTTTCTCCTTTACAAAAATACAATAAACGTTTAAAATTAAGTAAGTTTTCGCTTGGCAAAAATACAAGTGCGTGACGCTAAATTTAAAATTAATTTGAATTAAACATAATTTAAATTAAATTTAAAATTTAAATATATAAAACTTTACTTGGTATATAAATTGAAACGATTGCGTTTTAAATATAATGAATTCGTAATAATCGAATGATATTTTATAAGAAAAGGTTTCCATATAAGCGTTTTATGTTTTAGAAGAACATTATGATTCGAAAATTTACCATGTTTAAGATTCGAATATAATAATTCTTGTTTGTTATTTTTCTAATCGTCTGTAAACGAAATATTTCCTATAATTAAATAGTTTCAAATATTTTATATTGTCATTATATTACTTCTAATAACTGGAGTTACTGTATTCTAGAAACGATTCGCTTTACTAACGGATGGTAAAATTTTCTACGAGGCGTAGTTCAGAAACGTCTCTATGAAAGCGTTTCGGAATGACCGGCAATTCAAAAAACGATCGGTATGAAATAACTGTAAATAATATTATGTTTTAGTTATTTTGGATTCGATTATAGAAAGAAAGCATGAGGAAGATACCAAATATTATTAGAAGATTATGTTTCCCATCATCATGGAACGGACATGTCGAAATCACAGCGCTGTCATAATGATTAGAAATTATTGTTATTAGTGGACATGACAGCCAGAGACAAAACAACATAATTATAACAAATTAGTGATATAATTGAAATAAATAATATTATAATATTACTTAAAATAAGTTCATATAATGTTCACATTTATAAAGATTGAGTTAATTATAATTTGCACTAACGTCTTCTTTTTATGAATAATATTATTCTATGATATGTTTATTCAATCGAAATCAATTTATAATAATATGTATAATGCCTACGTAAAGTGCCAAGTGATTAATATTGAACCGTATTCAACCAGCCCACAAATTTTACTGACGGACTCCGCTTTTAAGTTTTCATGATTTTTTTTCAACATACTTTAGCGAAAATAACGAAGAGAGATTAAATAGTTTGCATTATAAATGTGTAATTTGTTATAAAAATAATTACTTTTATTTATATGTTGTTTTTGATTTTATTCTAAATAAATTAAATCTTGAAGATATGGACGACGAATAATTTTTTGAATAATTTTAGAATAATAATATCCGTTAGTTATTATATAATGTAAGTATTCATGAAATATGCAATAATCCGTTTCTAGGCCTGGAATTTTCGTAATTAAATATTAATATTTTTTATATGCAATAACCTATTTCTAGCTGAGGAATGTGAAGCTATTGTTTTATTTATTCACCCCCTCCTTCAGGGGCCAGGCGTCGGGACGCCTGGCGACGTCCCCGATGACGCCAAACGATGTTTACACAAGACTTACTTCAATATCAAGCATCCCACTCGGCCTTAATACACCTTCCTTGAGCTAGGGTTGACAAACATAAACAAGAATCGTTTAATAGCCCATGATTGGATTAGAAATTGCTATAACAAGCGAAGTGGTTTTTATATATCTTTTTTATATTATGTGTAAATTAGAATAACAAAGTGATTTGTTTAAATATGTTCATTTTTATTTTGCGTATGATAAAATTATTTAATAAAACATTAAAATATATAACTATATATGTATATATATGTATATGTATATCTGTATATGAAAATCTCACGATCATCGTTGAGTAGTTAAGACGTGAAAGACAAACAAATAAACAAACAAACTCATTTTCTTATTTATACTATTAGTTATGATTAACATGTTACGGACACGTGCCTGCATGTGAAATATTTTAACGTACACATTAAATATTAATCGTCTGGAAACGACACACATATATACTCAGTCATATGTGTGTGTGTCTGTCTATATCGTTGAATGTGAATCAAATATGAACCAGAACACTACAATAAAATATTATTATATTTGATTATTTATATCAGCCTAAAATTGTTTTACTGTACCAGAAAGTGCCTTCGCAGTCAAACGGTTCATTTTGAGATTGTTTTTATATACATATAGGATTCGTTATAATAGCTTAAATAAATTAATTAAAAAAGAACTATATTTGTTTTGTATAATTTTACTTACTTCAAATGATCTTTAGATTTAGAATCTTTAATGGAAAAGCTATAGAGTATTGAATAAATCTAATCTGTGACAATATTTCATACAATAAACATTTCTCGCGATAGTCGCGCTCTGAGTCGTTCATGTAATAACGCAGTTCAATTGTAAAATACGACAGTAATAATAAAGTTAATAACTTACATAAGTAAGTTAACAAGAAACCTATTAAGCGTAAATTTCTACCCAATATCATGGGAATTAAAATAACACTTACCCAATTTTGTAAAATGATTACAATCAAAATATTCTTTTTAAGTAGTTTCTACAAGCACGCTTCAATTGTCAGTTCATGGGTGTGAATTATCTATAAGTCAACATTTGGAAATAGTTTATTCAGTTGATACTATTTTAACTGCTCACTCAGTGTCGACCATGTTCTTTTAACACATGATTATAATTTTGCATTTTCATATTTTTTTCTTTTTTAAATTGATAACGAATAAAAAAATAGAAAATCAGTTGACAAACAGAGCAGAAAAAGTTACTGGTAATTGTTTTGTCTTTTTCTATTTATATTTAGATAACGATACATTCAACTTTGATTTAAAATAAGAAAAAAATGCGATTGCAATTAAAACAGGTAGAACATATATATATATATATATATATATATATATGTTTGTGTGTGTGTGTGTGTGTAAGGTACATACATATCGTCGTATCATGGTGTAAACAAAATTGCACCACTAATTCAATTAAGCCTAACGTTATACTGAAACTTAATATTCGCATGCAAATAAATCAAGACTGGCATTTGCGTCTTATTTTTACATTGACTAAAGGAAATGAGACGTAATGTGATTAGCTCGTATCAGAGGCGTTCACATCATTACTATTTTAATTTTATTAGTTACTTCTTCGAATCGAAATGAAACGAAAGTCACAAATATTTATTTAAATTAGCATTACTGAAAATAAAGCGAGCGACACATAGCGTTATAGCGTTATAGACTGAACCAAAAAGCCGCTTTTGATTTAAATTAAAAGTATAATGGACTAAAAATCAAAATGTTAGCTCTTTGAATTTTTATGCTAAAGGATGAAATTAGATGTAAAGCTACCCCTGGTTCAGAATGTTGATTCTACCGCAAAGAACCGGCAACATAGTAGGTGCTGGGTATTTAAATTTATATTTGTATCGGAATCCACGAATACGAATTCCATGCTTATTAATCATCTATATAATCCTGCTTTATAAAACAAGTGTTAGTAGTATTTATCAGTATTTTTAAACATATTATTTCAATTTATTAATAATCAATCAATCATCAATCAGCCAATCAATATTTTGTCCACTGCTGAACATAGGCCTCTCCCAAGGTGCGCCAAAGCTCCCTGTCCTCCGCCTTCCGCATCCAGTCGGTGCCCGCCACCTTCTTAAGGTCATCGGTCCACCTGGCTGGAGGGCGCCCTACGCTGCGTTTGCCGATCCGCGGTCTCCACTCTAAGACTCGTCTGCTCCAACGGCCATCGGTCCTTCGACATACGTGACCAGCCCACTGCCACTTCAGCCTACTAATTTTGCAAGCTATGTCGGTGACTCCGGTTCTTTTCCGGATAATCTCATTTCTGATCTTATCCTTCAAAGATACTCCGAGCATAGCTCGCTCCATAGCACGCTGAGCGACTTTGAATTTGTGGACTAGTCTCGCAGTTAGTGTCCACGTTTCGGCACCGTATGTCATGGCAGGTAAGACGCATTGGTTGAAGACTTTCGTCTTCAAACATTGCGGTATGGACGACGTGAGGACTTGACGAAGGTTGCCAAATGCTGCCCATCCCAAGCGAATTCTTCGATCGGCTTCCTTCTCGAAGTTGTTCCTACCGACTTGTATAACCTGTCCTAGGTAGGTATATTCCTTAACAACTTCGAGAGGTTTCCCTTCGACGTATATCGGTCCCGGCACAACATGCCTATTGAACATGACCTTGGTCTTGTCCAAGTTCATACCGAGACCGACACGCCGGGAAGATTCACTAAGGCTACGCAGCATTCTGGTTAGTTGTTCCAGCGACTCCGCTATGATGACGATATCGTCGGCAAATCGAAGGTGTGAGATGTACTCGCCGTTTACATTGACTCCACATCCAGTCCAATCCAGCGTCTTGAACACGTCTTCCAACGCGTTGGTGAACAGTTTCGGAGATATTACATCCCCCTGTCTCACCCCTCTGCGCAGTTGGATCGCCTTCGTCTTACAGTTCTGGATGTGGACAGTCATTGTAGCGGCGTTGTATAGACATCTCAGTACCTCGATGTATCTCCAGTCGATATGACATCTCTGCAATGAGTCGAGCACTGCCCAGGTTTCGATGGAGTCGAAGGCTTTCTCGTAGTCCACAAATGCCATACACAGCGGCTGATTGTACTCTTCGGTCTTCTGCACAATCTGCCGAACAGTATGAATGTGGTCCACGGTGCTGTAGCCTGATCGAAAGCCGGCTTGCTCTGGGGGCTGGAACTCGTCAAGTCGTCTGGCGAGACGGTTCGTGACGACTCTTGAGAACAGCTTATACACGTGACTCAGGAGAGAGATTGGTCTGTAGTTTTTCAAGAGGGTTTTATCACCTTTCTTGAAAAACAGTACCACCTCACTCCCGCTCCACGTTTCCGGGGTCTTGCCATGTTGGATGACGGAATTAAAGAGGCTTGCTAGCTCTTTCAGGACCGGAGTCCCGCCTGCCTTAAGCAACTCTGTTGTGATTCCGTCATCTCCCGGAGCTTTGTTGTTTTTAAGCTGTTCTAGAGCCGCCCTAATCTCGCCTTGGTCAACGACCGGGAGCTCCTCGGAGTAATGGCGCGTAAGAGGGGCGCGCTGGTCATCAGGACTGATTCCCACAGGTTTATCCGATCTTGAAGAGAACAACTGCCCATAAAACCTCTCTACTTCTCCGACAATCTCAGGCCTAGAGGTAACGACCCCACCATTTTCAGTTTTAAGTTTTGTCAGACGCGGCCTCCCAAACTTGCGAGCGAACACTTTCGATCCCCGATTTTGCTCAATCGCAGCCTTGATGGCACGGGTATTGGAGCATCGGAGATCGCGTCGCGTCAGCGTTTTTATTTTTCGGTTTAAGGCCTTATCTGACAAAAACGATGGTAGTTCTCGTCGTTTCCTCATGAGCTCGAGTGTCTCAGCAGAGAGTTTTGGTGCGTTGTCTCTTTTCTGTGGCGGAAAACACTTGCGGGATGTGTTTTGCAGTATTTTGACCAGCGTGTCGGTTTTCTCATCAATACTGCTTACGGTTTCCAACGCGGTAAATTGATTTTGAAGTTCCATTTGGAACTTTTCGGCACCTTGAGCAGCTTGGAGCATGGTAGGTCGGAGAGTAGACCTCATCATTCGCGATCTTTCAGCTTTAAAGTCGATATCTAGAGTGCCTCGAACCAAGCGGTGATCACTTCCGGTATTAAACCTGTTGATCACTGAGACATCTCTAAATATGTGCCTTTTATTCGAAATGATAAAATCTATCTCGTTCCTTGTCACGTTATCGGGGCTTCGCCAGGTCCACCTCCTCTGGGGCTTCTTTTGAAAGAAAGAATTCATCAAAAAGAGCCCCTGCGCTTCGAGAAAGTTTACCAGCATTTGCCCCCTGTGATTTCTGCAGCCCAAGCCGTAAGGTCCAACTTTCGATTCACCGCTATTATGTACTCCCACTTTAGCATTAAAGTCTCCCATAACAACATTGTAGTGGGCCTTCGAGGTGTTGTTGAGAGCCTTTGCGATGTCTTCGTACATCGCTTCGACCACATCATCAGAGTATGCCGAAGTTGGCGCATATACCTGTACGACCTTCAGAGAGTATCTGTCGGAGAGTTTTAGGACAAGGTACGCTACCCGGTTCGACACACTACTGATTTCCACAATGCTGCTAATGAGATCCTTTTTGACCAGAAAACCGACACCACCCTGGGAGAGGTTATCACCTTCGCGGAAGTAGAGTAAGTTACCGGACTCTAGAGTTATCGTGTCCTCCCCCTGTCTTCGGACTTCAGATAACCCCAGTATATGCCAGTTTATATGACTTAGCTCTACTTCTAATTCGGCGAGGTGATGGTCCAGCCTTAACGAGCGTCCATTGTACGTTGCCATATTTAGTCGCCGTTTATGGTAGCCTGCCATGAACCGGTGATTCTTTGCACCCCCTGCCCTGCCGATACCGCGACCGCTACCTTGGTCGGGCCTAGCGGGCTTGCCGGTAACTAGGGGCCTTTTTTTTGGCGCATCTACCATTTAGAGGTTTTGCCCATACTCGCCACGCTGGGCAGGCGTGTTGGCGAGCGCAGTAGGGGGTAAGATGCTTATGGGGGGGACGCTGCTGCCCATCCCCCCTTTCCCTTTCCCTCAGTCGCCTCTTACGACACCCACGGGATGAAATTGGGGGAGTACTATTCTAAGCCGGTACTCCACGGCAAATTTATTAATAAACAAAATGAAAAATGAAATAAAGTTTACGTTAGATATTAAAATCATGGTCAAAGGACATGGCCGTGAAAAACCCATCATCGGTAATTAACCGTGACGTTTACTATTAGTCTAGTTAGTTTCACAAAACCACTATTATAGCATCTAAATATTTCATGGCTGAGCAATAATGTAATATCTTTTAAAATAAAATTCTGACACTATCCCTACACATTACTAAACCTGTGACATTATATATGACTAGGAATAATAAATTCCAATACAACAAGATCCCTTACAAAGTTTTAAGACGGCATATTAATACTGCTTTAAAATGCACGTCTTCTATGATGTTTTTATTAAGAGTAAAATGGCAGACGCGCAAAATGTATATGCTCTGATCATAGACATTTGCACTCCTAATAATATCAATGCACCGGAAACCACGAGACGTAAGATTTTATTCTTGTCCCTTTAATAATCTTCTAACTACTTTACACTCGAAGACGACAATTAAAAGTTTTCTAGATTGGTGTTAAGATATTTGACCAAAGGGTGATCTCTACCCTGATCGACTTGCATAAGCTCATCCAACCAATCATAAATAATTTAACAGTATATGTCCCGATTCGAACCCGTGATAAAATTTTGAGATCCACATACTCGTGATCATATAAAGACCATAAACACGAGCAATATTTTATAATATTAGGCAAAGAAAAATATTTCTGTTCGCTGAAATATGGATGCTAAAATTTTACAAGCTCTTACTATTGGTTAGATTTAATTGGTAATACGAGCTTTTCGACCTTTTTTTTACGTTCAAACGAAAATTTCGATATGAATATTATATAAACCATCGTATAAAATTTAGGTTGGTATAAAATTTGATACTGGTATTCAAATATACAGATAAAAAATATGTTCATCTATTATACGCCTTTTTTTACTTATTTTTATGTCAAATATTTTTAGCGCGCTACAGGGATAAGGCAGGCAAACGACACGTCTTTCTACTATATGTATTTATAGTAGAAAGTCATGTCGTTTACTATAAATATTTTTCTGTCTTGTTTTTATATTCTGTATATATTATTATAAAAATAGTAAAATATATTTATTTTACTAATGAAATTTGAAAAACGAATGCTGTTGTTCCTTTTACACTATATTTTTTTGCTAGTTTTCTTAAATTATAACATCTTTAAATACTCATCAATTCCAATTCACATCTGTCGGGCGTCGCGTGACGGCCAAATATTTTTTTGTTTATCTTGTATTTTATTCATGATTTTTAATGTTCGAAAAATTGATGGCTTGTTTTTTACATTTATTAACATTATAATTATAAAAGCTTGTAACGTTTAAGAGATGAAACTGGTGGATACAAGTTAATTTGAATATAAAATAATAGCAATAGAATGATTTATAAATAAATCCCATGAAAGCATGTAAGTAAGTAAAACATGATCTATATATACCAAGTGAGTCTATAAAAATGAAATTTAAAAAAAGTTTTCTATACATTTACTGGTGGTAAGGCTTTGTACAAGCTCGTCTGGGAAGGTATCACCCACTCATCAGATATTCTACAGCAAAACAGCTGTACTTGGTATTGTTGTGTTCCGGTTTGAAGGGTGAGTGAGCCAGTGTAATTACAGCCACAAGGGACATAAAAACTTAGTTCCCAAGGTTGGTGGCGCCTTGGCTATGTAAGCGATGGTTAACATTTCTTACAGTGCCAATGTCTAAGGGCGTTTGGTGACCACTTACCATCAGGTGGTCCATATGCTCGTCCGCCTTTCTATTCTATAAAAAAAAAACCATGCAAGTGGGGACTAACTAATAAATTTCGGAAATTTATCTCTCAAACTGACTTTAAATTTTATATAGAACATTACGTAATTTTTACATTTAGAAATATAAATGATGTTCTTCTGATTTTATCACCTTAGGATTAAGAGGATAAAATAAGTGACAAGAGGTTTGATAAAAGTGTGTAAATTTTTGTAGTAAGAAATGTGAGAATTCTATAGTTGATGGTTTATAAATAAGGCTTTACTTATTAACGTTATGAAGCAGGCATTTAGTTAGCCACTGATTTCTTTCATACTGTCGTCATTAATTTGATATTCAAAACGAGAAGACAGTACAGTTGTAATAACCAACCCTTTAGCAACAATTATAGGTAAAACTTTATTTGTTTACGAACTAATTACTCCCCGTGAACAAAGGGTTATAAAGATAGAATAGATGGAGCAGATAATACTAGAACGTTAACATTCGATAAAAGTCGGATGGTTCCTGAAATGTTGCCAATAAGAAATCCTATCGGCACACGTCTAGTAATTAAAACTGAATTTACGCGCAGCGAATCGAGGGAATGACAGCTAGTGTTTTCTTTTTGTACGCGATATAATTTTACACTTTAATCGAGCAGGCTACAAAAATTATTCGTATTACATTATTAAAATCAGGGCATTTATTTGTAACAATTTTTTTATAATATGAGATATCTATCATACCGGATGATACACTGGCTCTTTTATATTTATACTACTTTGAACTTTCAATTGTTTGTTCACAATGAATCTGTATAGACAAGTGTTATCGTAAAATTCTCCGCTCCGCTCCGTGAAATGGACATTCTATTTTAAAACGACAATGCGTAGACCGAGATAGTCGGAGCAAAGATAATTCTACATCAACGCGTAAGACGAAAGCTGTCATTAGCTCCGGATATAGACCGTTAATTTTAACTGCTGGACTGATGGAACTCTTAACGCAATCGTTTGTTCAAAACATGTTGTTTTAGCTGTTTATAACGCTCGGTATAGAACCATGTGTAGCGTCAATATTTTTGAAGTGAAAACTTCTTTGGCGCGTTGCTCTGGTTTATCAATTTAATGAAATCGTTGAAAGTACAAATAATTTAAGTATTGTGGAAATTAATGAGGATAATAATGATTGAAATTCATGTAAATACTAAAAGTATATACAAATAATAAGTGTATTTTAACTGTTATTTATTTAAATTAATCTGTATTAATATTTGGTATCGAGTTTGTGACATACTGTTTACTTTGATAAATAAAAAGCTATGTAACAAAAAAGGGAAAGAATTATTATTTGGAGTGCCAATTAGTTTTCACTTCTATCGGCAGTCGCTATAAATGTCTATTTTTTTAAGATTAAATCTTTCTTCTTGAGTCTTTCTATGACTAGCTATAAACAGAGCCCCTGTAGAATTTGTTATCTAGGCATTTCACTGTCACACCCTGCAAACTATAACACAGCAATGCAATGATTCGCAGGAGACTAACTGTGCTACCTTCCTAGACTTGCACGAACCACTAACTAGAATCCCTACAGTACCACCCCAGATTGAATATAGGAAAAGTATTTTAACATGCGTTATTAAAAGGAAGTAAGAGTCCAATGACCACCAGTACATAGTCAATGTAAAGAATTACAAATTACACCAAAAACAACTATAAAAAATACGCGTCGAAATTAGAACCTCCACTTTATTTGAAGTCAGTTAAAAAATGACAGGTCCCCACAACATAATGCATTACCTTTTTATCATCATGTGTCATTTGATTTAGCCATTAAATGTTCTGTAAATATGTTTGTGTGACAATGAAAAAATCACACATAAATAAATTGTTACAAATGTATGTGTGAACGATGTTATGTTTTCTTTTTGGTACATTAATGTCGTATGTGACATTCTGATTGATAGCTTTTGTTAAAAGTATGAGCTCGCATATTTTCAACGGTCAATATTTAAAAGTTTAATGATATTCAAAGGGATCATGTTTTGCCATGTAAAATCTGACACGAGAATAAGAAAAAATGGATGATTTTCATAAAGGCTCATTATTATTATGTCTTAAGATATTTAATATTTCGATAAAAAAAGATTCTATTTAATATCGTTGTTTGTATGTTCATTTTGATTTTTTGTGGCATATATTTATATATGTATCTCAAAAAAGTATAAGCATGTACATTTCTCAATGCTGGGCTAAGGCCTCTTCAAGGGTCTTATATACTGCAATGCAGTGGTAAGCTTAAGTTTTCATCCGACACATAATACAGGCCTTACTACCGAGCACGATATGAAGTATACAAATTAAGTAAATAAAAATTTGTGATGTTTGCTCGGTGCTAATCTTTGTTTACAATTCACATGTCCTAGCACTGAGCATATATTCTCGCCTCTCTCGAGCATAGAATCGCCGCCAATCAGCAATCTCAGACCATATTAAATTAGCTCAGATTTAATATCTTTAAACGTTTTTCTATATTGATTCATTTACGTAACACGTGACTGATGATACATCTGACTGTGACTGTATTGCTCAATCGCTGATAAAAAGCAGGTACTAGATTCACCTTATCATATCCGCCCTCAAATCTAAACTGATATGCTTCGACTGTAGGCTTAGTATGAATAATTTTAATAAAAGGGTCACGGGATTTTCAGTAATAAATCAATAGTAAACTTTTAATTTTATGATTAGATTATAAAGCGCATTTTGTCTCGCGTTATTTCGCTATAGCTTAATACCCTAACGTTTAACTAAAAATATCTGAAATAATATATAATTGAAAAACTAGACAGTGGTATATATCACTTAATGAACATAAATATTTTGGTGCAAAGTGTAACAAGTCATTCGATATTAAATCATTTAAAGTCTTCGGAACTTTATAATGAGAATGAAAAATGTATATTTATTTTTAACAAAAAGTTTTTATAACTTTTTTACAATGAACGTAACGTAGAAATTTCAGCGATACCGCTTTGTGTAACTGAAGCCTGCCTCCACAATCGCTGCTATAAATTGGGTTAATCTTTCATTAATGTCAATCAAATTCGAATCAAAGAGTAATTTTAAACGAATGATTTGAGAAAATTGATGTTTATAGCTATTTCGATTGACGGCAGAATAGTTTGCCGTAATGATTTTTTTACAATAAAACTCGATTATAAAATGTGCATTTGTTATGAATCATATCAGAATCCTTAATACAAATGTAACAATCGCTATCATGAATTATTTAATATAAAATGTATCTTAATTTCTATAGAAACTGATTTTAATATTTTATAAAACAAACTAATTAATGGAATCAAACTTTTCACGTGCATAAAACAATTCTTATTAAAGATGCATTGTATTGGGCTTGGAATTCACGCCAACAAATAATATTTCGTTTGTTTGTCTCAATGCGTCAAATTTAATAATATTTTTGTTAAATTAAGTACTTGAAAATGTAACCATATTTTTCTAATTTTGACCCAACTATCTCAAAACTTGGAGCCAAGATTTTATTCAGGCGTTATCACTATAAATATTGGGGTTAAGTTTATGCCACGGAATTTTCTGGAGATAATTTCGAGGTTATCCCCTTACAAAGTTTTGGTTTATCTGTGTTCGCTTTGCAAAAGTTTGTCAAGGAAGTCCGGATCTACGATTACGAAACTCTGTTAACATAATATTAAGGATTGTAAAGATTTATAAATTCTTCGTCAATTGCGTCATTGTATTAGGAAAAACGAAATTAAATTTACCACTAATCATTTTTATGTAAATTATTATTAACTGGATAAAAGGCGTCAAAATCATCAATAGTATAACGGGTTAGGGGTCAGCTAGCGATGGAAGTCGCAGGTTCAAACCCAAATACACATTTTAATTAAATTTTGAAAGTAAAGAATGTATAATGCCATAGTATTGATTTTGGCAACAATTCCATTGTTTTTGTTATTTCTCGTTCGTACATTTACTAGCGATATGAAAGGAAATACTGTATTGAAACTATAATTGAGATAAAATGCTCAACGTTAGTCATCACAACGTTGTGAAAATTCATAACCAAACAACATTTGTCGTAAATAACTAATATAAATGATGTATACTAATATATTAATAGGATTGTATTCGGTAATATATTATTATTTCTGAGGCAAATAAGCCAAATAGTTGTATAATATATTTTAATGGCAGGTCGCGGTAACTAATTTTGTTACATGCTTTGCAGACAAATTGTCATTTATGTTTTCTCTGACATTTGTTAGTTGAAATGCTCTCAATTCAGTCAAATCAAACTTTATTTATATCTATTATCATAATATTGTCAATTATAAATGCATTTTAATTATTATTATATATAATCATTTACTTATATCATGGCTGATTTATTTCTTTAAAAATGTTAAATAAATATCCCATTGATGGGCCGTATATGATCCCGCAATCTGCGGCTACGATACACGTATTCTAACCACTGGCCGATCTCTTGCTGAATATTGTTTAAATTATTATACTCGTATATCTTTAATTAATATATAATTCTTATGTACGTGTGTATCACTGAACTTTCCAAAGCGACTTGACCAATTTTGATGACATTTATCGTGTGTGCTCGAGATGGTTAAGATTGGAGCCAATAGGTGGCACAGTAATCGGATTCCATGATTTTTTTTTATTTAATAAAAAAAAAACTTTTGCACACGTACGAAGTCGCCGCTAGCACGTTCTAAAATTAAATATATTATTACAATTAATTTTATGAATATAGATGATGATTACATTAGGTGCTTAATGATAGGTGATAAACTTTATTCAGTCAGAGACAGACATTGGCATTGTAATAGACTATGAACTGCCAACCATGACGTACATATAAATAACATTATTTCCCTTGTTTTAGCGCAACATTAGTAGTAAAAATCAACACCAATCATAGATATTTATCTCTTGGATAAGTGACATATTGGCGCCGGTTTCGACCAACTATATACATAATAACCTCCGAATAATAAAACGTTGGCCACCAAATCCTATTTAAAACATTTGTCGCACACGAAATATTCACAATTTTTTTGCACAAAAACATATTCACTTTCTATTCCTTTAATCTCATTATTCAATTAAATGATCAACATAATTGGAGAAATCTGGCACAGGATGCCTTTAAATATTTTCCGAGGCATGAGAGTGTAATATAGCTAACTTTCTAATTCTAGACTGTTACAGCGAATTATTTGAATTCAATGATTCTTTTTAACAGCTTGTCTGTCTATCTATCTATATATATATGTAATCTAATCCGGGACCATGGAATTTACAGTCTCATTAGCCAGTTTCACTAGACTAACGAGGCGTTGACAAATATGTTAATCATAAAGATGATATATGTTACATATAGATGTAACTATATATAAATAATGTTTATATACAAACTGAATACATATTCCTTTTGTCTTTAGTCAGCATTGGAGTTTGGGGCAAGTTTCCAATATATGCAACGTACACAAGAAAGCATGCGTGAGATGCACGCTAATGAAAGATTTAGAGGATTAAAAGATGTATCTATGAGTATTCAGATAACTATAGACTTAGTGATGAGTTCAACAGTTACTGATCGTTACTAAAGTTTGTAGAGCTCTGTTTGTGATGCCTGAATGTATTTTAGATAAATCATATATAAATCTCTAGTCGAATGTTCAAACGAATATAATTCCGTTTTTGAGGAGAAGGTTTGGAGCTTATTCCACCACGCTGCTCCAATGCGGGTTGGTGGAATACACACGTGGCAGAATTTCAGCGAAATTAGACACACGGTTTCCTCACGATGTTTTCCTTCATCGTAAAGCACGAGATGAATTATAATCACAAATTAAGCACATGAAAATTCAGTGGTGCTTGCCCGGGTTTGAACCCACGATCATCTGTTAGGATTCATGCGTTCTTACCACTGGGCCATCTCGGCTTTTTTTTTACGAATATAATTACTACCTAATAAATTTTCGAAGGAGTTTGATTTATTTTATTTATGATAATTAAAGTTAGTCAATACGCGCGTTCAACTCAACTCTTTCCTCAGAATCATTTTACTCAAACGTGAAGTTACGTTTACGTAAGTACACGTATGGGTCGCATTCTAATTAGACTTTCAATTTTATCGCACCCAAATAAGTTACTTAAACACTACTAATTATTATTATGGAACATACATATAAAACTGAGATAACTCAGTGGTTTAAAGATGCGAACCTTAATCGAAGATTTATAACTTCGTGCTGGGTGCAGGAAAAAATAACGAAGAATCCTGCGTATATGAAATTCTGCTATTTGTGGAATCTATCTACCCGCATGGAAGTAACGTGTTGTTTATTATATTTTCCAAACCTCTCCACAGGGAGATGAACATATGTATGTATTAAACGTATAAAAAATTCAAGGTTTTACTATTCATAAGGTTAATCAGCTTTAATGGAAAACAACACTCTTGGGTTCTCAGCAGTGAGCCGCAGGTTTGGTACAAATAAAAATGAGATTACTCATCCCTTCATAACTTATATTATGATAAATAGTATTTTTTTATTATCTTTAATCGCTATCTGATAAGTTGAGAGTTCACTGTTTACTATTGGTGGCAAATCGTAATATTAGCGTTACCTTCATATTTTTTTGTTTAAAAATTACTATAATGGAAAGGTAAGTTATTGCAACTTTTTGAAGAGCAAGACGCTAAGTTTAAATTATCGTTTAAGTCTACGTAATCATTTAATTTTTTTTTAATTATAATTACAATTATACCATAAGCATTGATATAAATTGGTGTATTTTTTAATAAGCTGAATTTCAAATTATAACTGTTTTTATTAAATACAAACAAACCACATTCATGCATCATTAAAGTAGGAGATTTTAATTAATTAAACGGAGCTGCTGGTGTGTAAATTCTAAGGAAAAGAATATTATTAATTAATTACTCACGAATGCTTCATTTGCTAATGATTAATAAAAAAATATTAAGAACACATTTTTAAATTATTTATCGTAAAATGTACGGTTAACATTATGTAGATACGCAAATAGCGTAAATAATAGATATATATTAAAACAATCTAAATATCTTAATCAGTTATGAAAAAGATCACAGTGAATGACGATATTGTTGTAATTAAAACAGGAGAAGTTTAATTTCGGTAATCTCACCCCGAAGAGCGAACCTCTTTAGAGATTTAGTGATCTAAATTACAAAACCAGGGTTTCAAATGTTCAAGTAACTTTCAAAGGGCTCGCTCCATTGTCCGGGTAACAAAACTTCGACGATAAGTTTCTATTGTAATGCGTGCTATATTATTAATAATTAGTTCTGTCATTGTTTTAATTGAAATATATATTTCATTATTTTGTTATAGAATTTATCTGTGCAAAATATTTTACTTATGTCACGTGTGATAGAGGACAATGATAATTTCAAAAATTAAAAATAAATTAATTATGGTATCAGTAGAAATAAACACAATTTGTACCTATCTAAAACAACTGGATATATATAATATTATTATGTGTTTTAGGTATTTCAATAAAAGATTTAAAAACTTTAAGGAAATAATATAATTTTAAGCCTTTTTGTACAATAACTAAATAATATTTATCTACTATGTCACATTTAAAGTTTCCTTACACTTTGGCTTAATGTCAGAATTTAAATGAAGTTTCGAAAGATTTGTACAATAAAACGTATGAAAATAGCTGTTATATTTTGATGTCATTATGCCAAAATTCATATAAAAATATGTTAAGTATGTTGTTAATTAATATATTATATTTTTTATGTCCAAAAATAATGGTAGAATACCTCATAGTAGTTGTTTTGACTATATATATTATAGGATAGGTAGGCGGACGGGAATTGAGACACCTGATGGTAAGTGGTCACCACCGCCCTTAGACATTAGCATTGCCTTTACATCACCAAACCTTAAGAACTAAAATCCCTCGTCCCTGTAGTGCCTCTAACTTCATACCGGACAATTATAAGTCCTGCTGTTTTGCGGTAGATTATCTGATGCATGGGTGGTACCTACCCAGATGAATTTGCACAAAGCCTATAATATATTATCACTATAATATAGTCATCGTATCAATTCGCACATATTATATGCAATGGAAATGATCTAAAAAACTGGATATTTCATTTTCTTGTATATACAAATATATTATGTATAAATATTTAAAATATATATGTGCGAAAAATAAAATAATAGCTATGTAATATTATTAATATTGACATACTGGTGGTACTTAGTTACGTTTTATTTACGAGAAAGGCCTTTTATATCTCGGCAATTGAATTAACTTTCAACTAATACACATAGCTTATAAATGAAACTAGCAAATTGATAAATAATATTATATAATTTACACTTCGTTTATCGGGCCTAAAATAAACTAGACGAAAACTTTTTCTATTAAAAATTTTGAATAAAAGTTTTGAGTAGTGACATATTAGAGACACTAAGTTACTTCTTATTTATTTGAAAGGTTGTAATCGGTTGAATAATTGATCTTTTAATGCATGTGCCAAATATGGACCTGACCAAACCTGGACACAGACTGTGTAAGAAATGTAGGAAGATATTAACGCTGTCATACTAACTTCTAAGCATCTAAGCATTGTTATATTTTTGTTGTATTTTTCTTAAAATTAAATATGATAAAAGAATTAATTTGTTTTTTTTTTTTTATATTTTTGTATTTGTAGTTAAAATAAACGTTATTAATTACTTTATATGACAAAAAATTGTTCAATAACGCTTAATTAAAATTGCAGGTTAAATATACTTTATAAACCTACATTGATTTGATTTGAATTAAACATACACATAAACATACAAATTATACTGAAACAAAAAATTTTAAATAGTAAATAGGTAAGACATTATTATTAGAACCAGTAATTATTTTGTCTTCACAAGACATCGAAAACTGTCCATAGAATCATTAATCTTCATCATTCGTTTGACAATAAGCTGAGTTTATTTATTATTATATCAATTCTATAATATAAAATATTCGTGAAACAATAAGAAAAATAAATAAAAAATATATCAAAGTACACAATATGGTTGGGAATTATCCGTATGTAAATATTCATAAAAATAAATGACAACAAATGTAATTTTTGAAGAAGTAAGACAATATTATTAACGCTTGGAACCTGACCTGTTGATCTAGCTGAGCGCCGCAAAATTTCTGGCTACGGCTATTACGAATATTTGACAAACGTACATTTTTCACATCAATATGGATCACGAATAAACACTTTATTACATATTTATCTATACCCTTTCGTGCACTTCAAAGTTTTAGCGTTTTTATTCGATTCGAAATACGACTAACGCGTGTAAAAATAAAAAGACGTGCGTCCAGGCCTGTGGAGCCGTCCTACTAGCGTGAAGAACTGTTCTCGGGCGGGAAAGAGCACCACGTGGCTGGATACACAGTTTTGTACGGGGCTGCGCGCGTCTGTTACCGGGTTACAGCTACACAAATCCCACTCTGGCGTTTTCTTGCGTCTTGCTCTATTTTAATCGGATTTCATCCACACGAATGTTTCTATTCCTTTCACGCTTTGTCCGCCCATGCTTTCGTGAATTGATAATATGAAAATATTTAAAAGTTTCTGAATTTGAATACGAGTCTGAAAAGTTGCAAGCGTTTATAAAAGATGTTAAAGCATAAACAAAAGTTTATGAAATTATCTAAAAATATATGGACATTTATAAATATGAAAACTATTTTTGAAATATTCTTTAACTTAACGGAAAAATCTGCTAAAGAATTTATTCGAAATATGAAAATTTTGACAAACATCTTTCAATATTTAAAATATTTACAGATAATAATTGTGATATAAAAATCAGACAGGAGAAGAATAAGAATTATATGAGTTAATTTTTAGTTAAACAAAGACGAGAGATGTTAAGGTAAAATATAAATAATATTGTAGTATTATGTAACAAAGCTTTATTAGATTTCAAGCATAAATCACTAATACCATACGATTTTGTAAAGGTATACAATAAAAAAGAATATTTTAGTAGATTTAGAATTAATTAGTAGATTTCCAAAGCCGAAATTTTACTCTGTGCCTGTAATTACAAGGATTCAATCACCCTTCAAACGGTATCATACTATACAGTGCTCAGTATTGGCGTTGATTTTGTATAATTATGTGGTATGATGTTGAATATAAGTATAAATTGGTGTACCAACCAAAATGTACAAAGTAGTCATGTACAAATCTCTCAAAGTGTGACTAATATTTATAAAGTATCAGTCAATATCTTAACGAAAATCTTTGATCTGAAAGCTGTTCTTCTGAATTATAGTTAATTGGGATAAAATTATAATTTATATCACGCTCCGTAAAAATAATTTGTAGATAAAAAAATCAACCACGGTTAAATAGTTTATCGAGTTAAAAAGTTTTCATTTCAACAAGTTCTATTCATTACTAAAGTTTGATATTGAAATTTTAAATATTTCAGGATATAAAAATAAATTCTATAACTATTTATTATATTGGTTTTACTATTAACTCAGTGCAGATGAAGCAGCAGCTGCAAATCGATGCAGCATTTTTTTATAAATTGTGAATAAAGACTATGAAAAAATCTTCGGTTAATGCTGTAACAGAACTATTATCATATATCTATTGTTTTATATTGGTACCAATAGGTTCTTAGCTAAGTCACAGTGGCTTCTATACATCTACTAATGTAAAGTATTCATAGTTATAGTATACTTACTTTTGAAGCACATTTGGTATAAACTTTTTAAAATTTAATTAATTTACGTATTCAATTATGAAATTCTTACTTATAGAAGTTACTTAGTTGCTGTTTAATTAAATACTGATTTTTCTCTTTCCATAATTACTGATTTGCTATTCGAAAGAAGAAGACAGCGTTTTTTAACTAACCACTCGCTAAGCAACGTTTAGAAGTGAGGCCGTAAATCATTGAAATATTTTGCTTACAATTAAGTGTGTATTTATTTAAATGGTAATATAATCATATATATTCTACAGGATATATTTTACAGGATTCGGGAATGCTAAAATCATTTCGAAATCATTCGTATTCAGTATATCACGGACGCTTTTATTGAAGGTCGCTGTTAGTCTCGGCCAAAACTGTTAAATAAATAGTGACAGTTTACAACCGTCCGGACTGATTTAGGCCAATTTTAAATACGTTTCGCACAATTAAGATAGTTGGATTGGACTAGGACATTGATTTAGGGTTATATATTTTGGTTTCAAAATAATTAAAATGTTTTTTTTTATTCGATATTGGAAAGATTACTGGCAAATGGGCCACCGGATGGTAAATGGTCGCCACTGCATATAGATATTGGTACTGCAAGAAATATAAACCAACCCTCATATTGCCTATGTAACTAACCTTTGACACAATACAAGTATGGCTGTTTGACGGTAGAATATGGGATGTTGTTGGTACCAACCCGGAATTGTTTAAATACTTGGTGTATTTAATTTTTTTATAATTTTAATTTGGATCGTTTTTGAGTTAGGAATCATTTGCGTTGTTTCTATAAGGTCTACGTCATATGACATGCCTTGAATGACTCTTCGTAGACCTATCAACTACTATACTTTTTTTTTAGATAAAATGTATGTTTTTTTTTTCAGTTCAAAAGAAGAACCCCTTTTACAACCAAAAGACAGGTTTAAAATAATGTTTGCAGTACATTGGCGAGGAGTCCTTTGTGTATTGGTGCCTATATTAGCCATCGTAATACTGCTACCCCTTCCAGCTAAAGTATGTTTCATCCTTAATTAAATCTTGCAAATATTTGCAGTTACTGTCTAATAAAATGTAATGTAATGACCAATGAGTGTTTATGTTCCTAATAAAATATCTCGTGTTCGGCGATAGAGGAAAACATCGTGCGGAAACTTGCATGTATCTGTATGAAATTCTTCCATAATTTAATTCAGTACCCCGCATTGCGAGAGCGTGGTTCAATAATTTTTAAATCTTCTCGAAAGGCGGGAAGGTCTACAATATGTTACTTTTTTACATTTGTTTCAGCCATATCAATGGACAGCCTACTGCCTTGTTGTAATGGCCATATTCTGGGTAACAGAGTGTATTCCGTTACCCGTGACCTCTTTTATACCGGTAATAGTATTCCCTCTCAGCGGCGTTTCAAGTACGGCGGATGTGTGCAAGGCATATGTTAATGTGAGTTAAGCTTTATTATATCTTTATAACATCAGGATGAGAGACGAAATTTGGGTGACGTAAAAAAATATGCTAACGATAACCCATACATATTAGTTCTATAAAAAAATGTAAGCTATTTCATATGCCATCGAGGCGCTATATTGGCTTACTCACCCTTTTAATCGAAATGCAGCAAATTCATGTATTGCAATGCTAGAATAACTTGACGGGCTAGTACCTGTGTATCGTGTACAAAATATGTTGGTAAATTTTGCTTAAATGGGTCACGTTGCTTCAATGAACGTTAATAGTTTATTCATGTCTTAGAATTTATTTTAAATTGTCTATGTACTAATGAACCTCTTTCGACTAAAGTGTTTTCTTTCGTAAATATTTAAATGTATTTAAAAGATAATGAGGAACTTTAGATTAATTCTAACTACCTTAATGTATTCTCTAACTGTTGATATTTCACTAAACGTTTCATACCTGTCACTAAAGACTGTTTATTTTTTTGTCTCTTTATTAATTAAGCATCATTTTTTTTAATATAATTTTAATTCTAAACAGGATTCAGTTTTCATGTTTCTGGGGAGTTTGATACTAGCGTATTCAGTGGAGCAGTCAGGCCTTCACAAGCGTCTTGCTTACTGCGCGATTCGAGCCATTGGTTACTCACATGTCAAGTAAGAACATTCCTTACATTGCAGTAGTATTAAAATTTAGTAACTGTTACATAAGTATCAGTGAAGTAGCTACTAGTATTTTGTTGAAATTATTATTGTGTTCCCGTTTGTTAATTAAAACACTATAAGAACGTTATATTTTGTTAAACTATACGAACTTGGCGATTGTTCATATTGTACGAAGCGATTCGATACGCATAATTATTTGAGCTTGATGTTTAAACAAGTGTTTTATTAATTTTGTATATTTTATATTAATTGTAACCGCGATCACGTCAAGTGACTTTATCATTAAAAAAAAAGTATATTCGTAGTCAGCGTCCTACCGTTCGACATATTTTTAAATGTTTATTTTGTACACAGTAAGCCTATTCTTGCTTAGTATATTTACAATAAATAATATTTTTAGATTGCTTACTGCGATGTGTATAGTTACCACTTTTGTTTCAATGTGGATAACGAATACGGCTGCTACCACTATGATGGTACCGATTAATTTTGCGGTATTAAAAGTTTTCGAAGAAGTGAGTAGTTTATATATTTTAATATTTCATGATAACACCGTAATAAAAGGAATATTCTTCACACTGATACGTAAATAATTATGAATTTAATATGTGGTGCGGTTTAATTTAATGTAACAGTAAATGTATGTAATTAAATGTTATATAATAACTATTTCATATGTCACGTGATCAAATATTTATACAGAATAATAATAATAATAATAAAATTTAAATAAATAGAAAACTATAATTTCAGTCAAACGAGTATTTTAATCAATTTTGCAATATATTAAAATAGATGTACTATACGGTTTGTTACATTGACCGTACAAAATCAACTTTGTTACTAATTTTGTTGTGTGTAGCCTAGTATTTGTACAAATATACGATACACAATATGTATTAATTCATAATCAACTATATTCTTCTTCTTCGTCGTGACACTCTTGTCAGAGCGGTCGTGGTCGCCATGAAGTACTATAAATTGTTCGGTGCAGATGTTATTCGCCTCACGAGCCTTCGCCATATGTCCCTATTTGTGGTGAGCCTGGTACATTCATGCAAAGGACCGCCAACAGTTGTTTTTATTTGGTCAGACCATCGTATCGGCGTCCTTCTACGTGGTCTGGTGCCATCCACCTATCCTCGAATGACAAGGCGCTCTATGGAGTTATTTCCTTGCCGGGAGACGTGTCCGAAAAATTATAGTATGCGCTTTCGAACCAGCGCCGAAAGACGCTGTTTGATGCCGAGTTCTTGAAGAATGGAGATATTGGTGCGAAATTTGTTCCACGAAACTCTTAGCAATCGTCTCCAGCACCACATCTCCAGAGCATCGCTCTTCTTTTTTTCGAACTGCCGCAAAGTCCACGGCCAACCAACTATATACGGCCCTACTTTTAAACGTTGTTTAGCGAGTGAATAGTTAAACAATGCTGTGTCTTCTTTTTTCGAATGTCAAATCAATAATGACAAAGGAAGAAATCAGTTTTTAAATAAACAGCCGCAACGCAACTTTTGTAAGTAAGGTTCAATAATATTTATTATTTTCAGCAAAAGTTGCTTAAAATATATGATACAACTAGTGATGGTGAAAAGATAGCGTCTGATATCACAACCTGCTATTTCTGCACAGCCACTTACTCTGCAACAATTGGTAAGCATAATGTTTTTTTTATTATAATGACAGGAGGAATGTTTAATATTTCTTACATCGCCAATGACTATATGCAGTGGTGATCATTTCCATCAGGTGGCTCATTTGCCCGTCTGACATACATACATACAACAAAAAAAATATGAATACGATTTCGATATTCGATGAAATCTTGATTATAATTCACGAACCCTCGTGTCCGTCTACCCTGTCTGTCTGTCACAGCATATTTTCTTTGTCTGTAGAATATATCGAAACTCGATTTGCATCTATTAAATGGAAGTTATAAGAAAAACTAATAGAATTTGAAATACATAATTTAAATTATAATAATAATAATATTCCATATTGTAGCAATTTTTTTACATGTTTCGATCTTTTATTAAGTATTTAAGCAATAACACGTAATATATATGTTTTTATCTGTATTCCTTTTTCTTCATTCTTCATCATTCTTCATGTTTATTCGAATTATAGGAGGCATCGGAACGCTTGTAGGAACAGCGACCAATTTAGTATTCAAAGGACTTTTCATAACGTAAGTGTATCCATTAATGATTCGATTAGGTTAATGACCTCTTCTGCTTACCACTACGTACCACTTTCTCTTCCATGTTGTTCCTTAGGGCTTTATTTACTAGAATTGGAATTTGTTTCCTAGTCAACAAGTATTTGTATTTCAGTAACAATTACTACACGAGTAATGTGTGTAAAGTAATATGAGTTGTCAGTTTTAAGTTTAGTGAGACAGTGTTCTTAATGGCATATGTGAGATATAATCTTAGGTTCCATGTTGGAAAGCGAAATCAGTGTTTTTTTTAAATACTGATTATTTTACTGGTGGTACGGCTTTGTGGAAGCTCGTCTGGGTAATTACCACCCACTCATCAGATATTCTACCGCAAAACAGCAGTACTTGGTATTGTTGTATTCCGGTTTGAAGTAAGCCAGTGTAAATACAGGCACAAAGGACATAACATTTTAGTACCTAAGGCAGATGGCGCATTGGCGCATGGCGCATTGGATTAGGATCCCTTGGGCTATTGTCGCCCCCACTCTTAAACCAAGATTTACGCTTAATTGGAGGGGTAAATAGGAATGTTAGTAATTTTCTTAAAACGGATATTGTTAATATTCTTTAAAAAAGTATCATAAGTTTAATATATAATTTACAGACGATTTCCCGATGCACCAGAATTGCTCTCATTTCCGAAGTTTTCTGCGTTCGGCGTTCCGTATATGATAGTATTGGATTTCTTTATGCTTATGTATATGTTGATAGTTTATGTTGGTGTTCTACGGTAAGATATGTATTTTTAATTTGTACATTATATATTTATTCGTTATAGGGGTAACAGCAAACCCATCTGGGTGGGACCCACCGACTCGTTGATTTTTATGTGTAACGGCTTATTATACGGTATATTTGATAGAGCCCGTATAACGGGTACTTAAAATACAACGTCTTAGGTCTTGTGGTTTGGAAGCTCATTAACAATGCATTAATGTGTTTATTCTTTATAGTATATTGCCAGTATTTATAGATAATAATGGCCCATTTGTCTAATAATTTGAAATTTATGTATAATGATGAAAAAACAAATATATTCTCTGTTTTGATTTATTTTACACTAGAATTTTGTTATTTAAGGCCTAAAAGTGAAACAGCTAAAAAGTCAAAAATATCACCGGAAGGTATGGCTGCTGCGGAGAGAGCGGTTGAGTCGGATTACGCTAAACTAGGAAAAGTTAGCTTTTGGGAATATGTAAGTCTATTTATAAATACTTATTATATTATATTGTTATATTATTTATGTCCTTAATATATATCCTCCTCCAGACCGATTTCGGCCACAGCGGCCAGTCTCAAGGGAGATTAGACACTGCGCAGGACATATTATAGTGCGCAAGTGTGTGCGCAAACACAGGTACACACTTTATTCCCTAGCTCTCATACTCCGATGGAACGGCAATCTGATAGGACCGGAAAGAGTACCGTCACTAGACCATTTCATCTGCCCTAATTTCCTCTAGGTTGCCTGAAATAGCTCTTTAGCGATTAAAATTTTGATCTTTTTATTATTTAATTTAAAACTGTAACCATAAGGGACATAACGTCGATTGGAGAGAAATGGTTAATATTTCTTACGGCACCTATCCCTAGGGGCGGTGGTGATTACCTACCAACAGGTGGCACAATTACCATCCACACACCTATATCGCTAAAAACATTTATTTCTCTCACTTTCAACAACAATAAAACGTATTTACCAAATACGCTTATTTTGCGTTGAAAACTAAAACACGTTTGATGAAATTTTAGATGGTCATTATCTTGTTTGGCGGCGCAATGGTGGCGTTTTTCTGTCGCTCCCCTCAGATATTTGAGGGGTGGGGTGATGTCATCAATAACTATTTCAACTTGAATGACGAGAAATTGTACGAAATCTGTGTTTGTTAAAATACTTTGATTTTTTTAAGTATACTTATATTTTATAGAAATAGTTATATTATCTAAGCCTCCGATCACATTTTTATAACAAATTATTAGGCATAATGTTTTGGAACGTGTTCATTCTTTTAAAACATGAAATTAAAAAAAAAGATGGTTCGTAAATATCCAATTAAAAATAAACTTAGTTTCACTTAAGTCGGTTAATCTTATTCAGTTTTTTTTATAGCAGTAATCCAAATATTACGATTACTAGCTAATGCCATTGCACTTAAACATAGTCTATTTAAACATAGTAGACGAAAAACATTATTTGAAAAAGTGCTTAATATATCAGATGAAAATCTGCCATATTTACCGACTGACAGTATTCAATAAGTTCCTTCTTCTTGAGGGAAGCATCCGCCTTGCAGTGGGACATTAACATGCACTATTTATTACTACTTATTACTACCAAAAACCTGCCGAATTAATTATAACATTTATTATATCCGTGCTTCCTTTGTTAACTAAAGTAATGGGTATAGTTTTCCATACAATTGACGAACAGCTTAATTTATTAGTAATATATGTGCAATAATTTACAGCGTACGTGATTCTGCTTTAGCAGCGCTTGTTGCATTCATGATGTTTCTATTCCCGTCAAACCTCTTATTTTTCAGGAATTGTAAAGCGAAATGTAAGTATTGAGACGAATAGTCGAAACAATATAATCACATTTTCTTTATTATACGTTTGTGGTGTAAAATTAATTAAATTAAAAAATAATTATGATTTAAATAACGTAAGCACTGGACCATTTGTTACGGCATTGATTATATATAGTATCAGAAAAATAATAGATTTAACTTAATGAGTAGCTCACTGTATCAATAATACTTGATGCTTAAGTTATTTAATGGTTAATACTTGAAATGAGAAAGGAATACTTTGTTGTTATACATATTAAGGAATTTGTATAAAAGCAATTGAAAAAATATTATATCTGATTCTCCGCTTATCTCTCACGTCTCCCTTTTACGAAATTCATAAGCTTTAGTCAACTTTGGTCAATGCTACAATAAATTTATACTTATTGTTGCTAATGCTACTGATAGGCATCAGATGTTGACGTCATTCGGCGCTCCATTTCAATGGACTAACAGCATTTGGATGATACGTAGCATTAGATAAACAAATGTTTTTTTTTCTCGAAAATGTCTTAATATGCAAATTTTTATATATATTAATGGTTTCAGATCACGAAGACTTCCCCAAAATAAGAGTTCCGTCCGTCTTAAATTGGAAGAGTCTGATGGCAGAGTTGCCTTACAGTTTTACTTTTTTACTTGGTATACTGCGTATCAAATTTATAAACATAATAATCTATAAAAAAATATATGTTTATACGAGATATATAGAGAATGAAATTAAAATATTCTTGATGGGATAATGATTGCTTAATAAAAATAATGATAAATGTTAATTAGTCTTAATGGAATCCCTTAAAATTTCAATATCCGTATAATCTCTCTTTTCTTAATATAAAATAAAAATATACTTTTATTTTTAAATATGTTAATTGTTTATACCGTATGGCACGGTGCCGTACTGGCGCTGAAACATAAGTCTTATATTATGAATGAGAGCCGCGTGCATGCCGAGTGCGAGGCACGTCTAACGTTCCTACCGCGCCACAATTTTGCGTGCACAGACACTTAAGAATATGTTCACGTTTCTGATACACGTTTATATATATTCTAAAAACTCTTCTTTATTATTATAATACACATTCTTGTCCTTCAAGTTATAAGAAGTTCTTCACTTTATTTTCTCCGTTGTATATAACATCACTTTTTAATGTTGATATTGTAATGTTACTTACATTTTAAAACGATTAATTTTTTTTTATTAAAAACAAACGTTAGTTCAGTTAAGATTAGCCCTACTGAAATGTGATTTATGGCTCTGTGATTATTGGCTTTGGCTTTGTGATTTTATTTTAATACGAGATTTGCAGCTGGAACGCAGCGCTATTGTCGCGTATTGTCAGTTTTGAAATGTATGTGTATTGACCGTAATAAACATTATTGTGATCAAGGGTCCGTATGGCAGCGGCGACAAGTGTTCGAAACCATACGATGCAATATGTAGGTAAATTGTTCAGCTTAAAACAATATTGTTTTAACAATTTATAGGTGGCGGTTTTGCGCTTTCCGATGCGGCACGAAAGACTGGCCTCAATGAGAAAATTGGAGAATTCCTACAAGCGCTGAAGGGTTTACCGAATATTGTTGTGCTATTGATTCTAATCACATTCGTTGTAATCGTAACCAATATTGCTTCAAATGTCGCTGTGTGTAATGTTCTCACACCTATATCAATGCAATTGGTAAGTTTTATTTTTACTATAAAGCCCTATATTAGAGACACAAAATAAATAGTACAAGCTGCATCTTGCCTACTTCTGGGGCCCATCTGGGGTTGGTACCGTAACCGTAACAGCCTGTGAATGTCCAACTGCTGGGCTAAAAGCTTCCTCTCCCTTTTTGACGAGAAGGTTTGGAGCTTATTCCACCACGCTTCTCCAGTGCGGGTTGGTGGAATACACATGTGGCAGAATTTCAGTGAAATTAGGCACATGCAGGTTTCCTCACGATGTTTTCCTTCACCGTAAAACACGAGATGAATTATTATCCCAAATTAAGCACATAAAAATTCAGTGGTGCTTGCCTTGGTTTGAACCCACGATCATCAGTTAAGATTCACGCGTTCTTACCACTGGGCCATCTTGGCATATCTGTTGGTACCACCTAGATATCCTACCGCCAAACAGCAATACTTGGTATTGTTGTATTCCAGTTTAAATGGTGAATAAGCCAGTGTGATTTCAGATGCAAGGGACAATATCGTAATTCCCAAGGTTGGTGACACTTTTGCAATGTAAGGAATGGTTAATATTTCTTACAGTGCCAATGTTTATGAGCAGTGGTGACTACTTACCATCTATTTGTCAGTCCGCCTACAAATTTCATTTAAAAAAAAGAATGTTTATTATATGTTGTTAGAATAACACAACCAAACTAGACCAAAATAAATGATAGATTAGCTTTGTTTTGTGTAATTAAATTATTAACTATAATGTCTAATTTGTATATCATAGGTTTAACACATTTTGTGTGTGGAGCTTAAAAAATGTGTGTTTTTTGTTTTTAATTTATAATATGTTTGACTGTTAATAAGCAAATGTAATGCTTCTTCGTAAATAAATAAATTTAAATTTGAGTTACAAAATGGGAGTCAAATCAAATCAAAATCCTTTATTCAAATATAACACAATATAACCTTTATTTAATTATTGATTGTCAAATCAGAAACCACCGGTCTGGACAAGAAAAGTGACTCAGCGATAGGTTTTTTATCATGTCTTGTTTAGAAATTTTGAATATAAAAATAGTGCTATCTTTAATAAACTCACTAATTGTATAAAAAAGTGTTGCACACAAGCGTGCCTTTACAATTTCCTCGTTGGTAAATGGTTACTATCGTCTGTAGACATAATTACTGTAAGAAATGTTAATATTTCGTCTCATTCAAACCGTAACAGAGTGATGTTTTTTTTGCTTACTTTAATATTATTGCAAGTTGTTTCTTTTTTTAATTCATATCGTCAAAAATCTACCAAAATATATTTTTGGTTTATGTATTGAATGTGTCAACATGAGTGATTTGTGAAATAATAAATAAAAACGAACATGGTCCTGCGTTATATTATATTTATGTTTATAAATATATTACTTTGTACAATGCAAGATATTTTTATCGTATCAGGCGAAGGAGATTGGTCAAAATCCGTTATGGTACGTGATAGCGTCTGGTTTGTCTTCATCCTACTGTTTCTTGTTCCCTGTCGGAACACCTGGCAATCTCGTTGTGCAAAGTGCTGCAAAAATACCTACACGAAAAATGGTTAGACATTTAAATTAATTATATTTATTTACCCAGTTTCTAAAAAAATATGTTGATTTTTTTATCTAGTATATCTTCAGATTTAACGGAGGAGTTTATCTATACAAAGTCTCTACTATTCTAATATGAATAAGCAGTGGTCTTTGCTTCAACGGCATTCAAATTTGATTGTAATTATGCACATTTTATCATAGATCCCAAGGTTCTATGTTCAAATCCTAGATCCGGCCAAAAGAAGCGTTATTAGGTTTTTTTGTCGAAAATTCTCAATGGCTGTCACGGAGCAATTAACTTACCTCTTCAGTAGCGTACGTAACACACCTCTGGGGTGAAGCTATCGACAAGCGTGGGGAATCGTTGGCTGTCAGCCTCGATATCTCCAAGGCTTTCGACAGGGTCTGGCACAGATGTCTTCTCTCCAAGCTGCCGGAATATGGTCTGCCTGCTCAGCTTTGCACCTGGATTGCCAGCTTCCTCCACAAGCGCAGCCTTCGTGTTTTAGTTGATGGTTGCGCTTCACAATTCTATGTAGTGAATGCTGGGGTCCCCCAGGGATCTGTGCTATCTCCCACTCTGTTTCTTTTGCATATCAATGATATGCTCTCTCTCGGGAACATTCATTGCTATGCAGACGATAGTACAGTGCATGGTGGATACCACGGACGCGCAGTGGCTGGGCGAGCGGAAATTCAGGAGAGGCGGGAGGATCTTGTCATTGAACTCAATAGGACGTTAGAGCTTATCGCCAAATGGGGCTCAGATAATCTTGTTGAGTTTAATGCCAAGAAAACACAGGTATGCGCTCTCACAGCAAAAAAGTCACCATTTTCCCCTCTTCCCTCCCTCTGTGGCACTCCGCTGGTGATACAAAGCAAAATCGCCATGCTGGGGATGGACGTTCGCTGCGACCTTAGTCCAAGGGATTACATCGAGGCTGTGTTAAAAACAGCTTCACGGAAACTCGGAGTTCTGAACAAGGTGCGGCGTTTTTTCACGCCACAACAACTGTGCCTGCTGTATAAAACACAGGTACGGTCTTGCGTTGAATATTGCTCGCACCTTTGGGATGGCTCCGCTAAGTACCTACTTGAGGCCTTGGACCGGTTGCAGTGACGTGCGGTCCGCATTATTGGCGACGTAAAGGTCACTAACACCCTCGAGCCTTTACAATTGCGTCGAGAGATAGCTGCACTGAGCGCTTTCTATCGACTGTATCACGGCGAGTGTTCCGAGGAATTATTTTCCCTAATTCCTGCTTCCCCCTTCCTTCACAAGTCTACGCGTGCTGGCTCTCGATGTCACCGACTAACAGTGACATCAATTCCATCGCGCACAAAGAAATTTGGCAACTCCTTTCTTTGTCGCACTTCCAAGAAATGGAATTCCTTACCAGCTCACGTATTCCCCTCCTCTTACGACCCGGGTTCCTTTAAACGAGGCGTGAAGAGGCATCTTGCGGGCCGGCAAGGCGAGGGCGGCTAGTGCAGAACCTTCTTCCCGACTGTACTGGCCGTCCTCGCGTTTGGACTCTACTACCACTTAACATCAGGTGGAGTAGAGTCATTTGCCCTCCCGGCAAATATAAAAAAAAAAAAGATAAGCCGCCATGGCTCGTAAAGATTAATCTTTACATATTTATTATGTTTATATATTATAATTATTTGTGTACAAGTGCTCTACGAAAATCGATAAAATGCGCGAAGAAACATTAATCTGCATGCCTTTGCAGAAATTCTACCACGTCATGACGATGACGTGTTTTCGTGTGTAATCTGCATTGAATCTTCTTTTCGAAGGGATAGGAGGCTTAGCACAGCAGTAGGACATTTACTTAACTCTTTACTTTTTTTATTTACAGATAAAAGCCGGCCTTGGGCCTACAATAACTACGATCATTATAACTTGGCTGGCTGTCTACTTTTACGCTCCTATAATCTGGCCGTCACTACATTCGATGCCCGCATGGGCATAGTTATTTATTCAACTTCATTACAAACGAAAAATGTTTTTATTTACAAGTTTTAAGTGTGCCATTTAAGTTTAATATTCTCATTCAGTGTAGTTTTAATAATGTGATTAGTTCATTTACTTCTAATAAATAAATAGTTAAAATATATATTTTTTTATTTTCTGTGATAGAATTATCTTACCTTTTTATATAAAATGAAGTTTTATTAATTAATTTATTAAAAAATAGATTTTTTTTAATATTATATTAATCATATTTTGTTCTCCTTTCAGGAGTAAATTTAATTTGAATCTTTTGTTGTGTACTATTTATTATATGTACGAGTATGTGCAACTTTTGAAGATCTATCTATCGAGCGAAAAAACATTAAAGGAATATTTACGTGTAGAATCTATTTCAAAATAATACAAATATATTTAGTTGCACGAGACCATCTAGATTACTGCTAAAGAAACGAAATTATATTTCAAAATATTTGTCTTAAAATAACATTTAATATATAAACTACGAAATGGAAAATACTATCGATCAAGTTTCGTTAAGATCAGAAAGTGAAAACAATCCAACGAATAATGAAGTAACTACTATGTTAGTAATCGATGATAATACTTACAAATGCAAATATTATGCTAATATTTTCTTAGGTCCCTCCAAATAGTTACGAGATTTCTTATAAAGTGAACCTATTTTAAATAAAAGTAAGCCTGCAATACCCGATGCAATGTTCATTTATTCATTAAACATCCCAATAGTATTTAACCCTAGTTACAAAAATAAAATAAATAAATGTCATAATGAAAAATCATTTGTTGAAGGAATTCATTGAATTGGAAAGGAAACATAAATATTATTATGTATTATATAGTATAGAATAGTCTTTAATTTTTAATTATTTAGAAAATTAGTTTTTTCTTGTCGAGTCATTTCAAGGTCAAAGTTGTTTATTTACTTTTTCTCCTTTAGTAGGAATAGACTGCTAATGTGTGTTTAATATTTTTAGAAATAAACCTTTTACACTGAAAGAAAGGACATCGTTATTTCTGGGCACACATTGGCGCGGTGTATTGTGTTTATTTGTACCATTAATTTTAATTCCAATACATCTTTCGTTCCCTCCAGAGGTAAATATTTACATAATTGCTATATTAACTTAACAAACAATATGTTATATGAGATTTATTTCTTATTTCTTAAATTTGTTCTTATTCCTTAAATTGTGTTTCTCTTATCCATATTTTATGCCTTTACGTATCGTTCATTCGATCCAGATGAAACTTTTCATCCTTATGTTACATCCGTATTGTTATTGTTCAGGATTGTAAGTCCTTGTCATAATATCATCAACGTATAACAATGGCTCGCGAGCCATATTTGATATTTGATTAAAAAATAGTTAGGTGTAGATTGGTAATGTAGATTACATATTTATTACTCATTTTAGAAATATCAATGGTGTGCATACACTTTAGTCTTGATGGCTGTATTCTGGGTCACTGAGTGCATTCCGTTAGCTGTGACTTCGTTTTTGCCAATAGTAATATTTCCCTTGACCGGTATTATGAGCACGAATGAGACATGTTGTTGCTATATGAACGTAAGTATGGATAAATATTCACCGATTTAACCACAATTCAAGTATTTATGAAAAAACAACGCTTGACCAACAGTCAGAAACACATTTTCTATTATTATCATAACGGTCAAAAAATATCCTAATTACAGATATATTATTGCGGCTGTTAAGAATTAATGTGATGTTTTTTAAAACCCCTAAACTCAATACTACAAACACAACGTAAGCGTTTCCAGGCAAAACAATTATGTTTTAGATCCCGTATTTGCGCGCTGCAAACAGTGGATGGTCTATTTGTTCTTTTCCTTCCTAATAAGAAAATTTTGCTAAGAAATTATCGTCTATCACCACTTAACCTTTTTATTTACAATATAACAATACTATGGTCTGTTATAGGCAATTTCAAAAATATTTTTTTAGGACACAATAATGATGTTCTTGGGAAGCATGTGGCTGGCGTATGCTGTTGAACAATCAGGCTTTCACATAAGACTGGCTCTCTATGCCATACGAGCGGTTGGATATTCACATTATAAGTACGAAAGGTTTTTCTACCATTATGTGAAAATAAATTATTTCAAATTATTTTCTCTGGTTTATCGTATTATTAGTGTACAGTTTTTAGACAAAAACCCATTTACAATCTATTTTACTTTTGATAAATTATGATTTTTTCCTCTATGGAGGATGGGTTAATAAATAAATTTCATGAACATACATAAATTTTATAATATAGTATTGGCAATATAAATACTCGACAAACGCTTTTACAACGTCAATGTTGAATAATAAATCTTCACTTACCGCCTGATAGCGTAAACTTGTCAACTGATATATTTAGATTAAAATTATTTGTATAAAAGCTTTGATTTAATGACTAGTATCTGTTTAATCTTGCTATATTTGTGAGAGTAGTATATAAGCCCTCATTAAATAAGACTTATCGTATTTGCGATTTAATGTATGATTTGTGTTTAGGTTATTATTTGCAATGTGTTTTACAACAATGTTCGTTTCAATGTGGATCACAAACACAGCGGCTACTACCATGATGGTTCCTATAAATTTCGCTTTACTTCAAGTCTTCGAAGATGTAAGTAAGCTTTTGGTTTTACTACTCATTGTAATGTTTTTAATTTAAAGCATGTTTTTATATTTGAAATTAAGTATTGTTTTTATTTACCTGTATTTATAAATATAGAGATACGTGAGTGAAAACACTACTCTTTTATGTCAAAGTAAATTTTAAAAATCCTCATTTAGTTCATTATCTTGTTTTTATCGGCAAAGGAGCGTTACAGTTGCTCATTGATTGTCAAAAATCTACCACCGGATTGTAAATGGACAGCTCAGAACTGCCTCATACTTAAGAAAACATCCCGAAGAAAAGTGTATCGTTTGAAGATCTGCTAGATATACTCTTATATGTACATATATACATACTGGCTAGTCGTCCCTGTTTGGCACGGGCCAAAATGTATTTTGGACAGGATTTGTGTTCCGAAATTCGTTCAAAGTGGATGTCTACGTCGGGGACGGAGGTTATCGTCTGGACTGATAGCGCATACTGGAATTATTAGCTCTAAGCTTTCTCCTTAAGAAGCGACTGACCGTTCAGCTGAAGAACATTTACTTGGGTATTCTATAAGTAAAGATCTTATTTTAAACATAATTTGATTTGATCACAGCAAGGTTTGCTTAAAATCTACGACACGGGAGTTGATGGAGAAAAGATTGCATCAGATATAACTACCTGCTACTTCTGCGCTGCTACGTTTTCAGCAACCATAGGTAGACGTTTACTTAACTTATATTTACTTTTTAATGAAAAATCAAAATTTGTTATAATTACTTATGAATTATTATTTATTGAAAGCCAAGATGGTTCAATAACCAGACACGTGATCGTTAACCAAAAATGGTTAAGATTCACGTGATTGAATTCAAGCAATTGAGTGTTCATGAGCTTGTTGCTTTATTAGTCTTTAGCGTTCGAAAACATCGTGAACAAATTTGCATGTGTCTAATATAATTTCGTCACATGTGTTTACACAATATTATATTGGAGTAATTTCGGGATAAGCCCTATACATCTCTTTTAGAGTCCTTTATCTGGTATCTTGGGACCTAAACAGGCTTTTACTTATTCTTGATTTTAATTCTATATACAACAAAAATAAATGACCTGACTGACTGACTACCGACGCATAGCTTAAGACATGGAATTTAGCGGCTATATTATTAATTTGAAGATAGATTTTTAAAGGCGCAGCACCCGATCTATCATAAATTTCATCCCATTAATCCGTTTAAAGTGTGAAACTTAGTACACCAAGACGAATTATTTCTATCATATTTCTACTACCCTATAAAACAGGTGCTTTTAATGTATATTATATAAATAATATATTATCATATTATATAAAAATGTATATTATAATATTTATATGTATAGGTGGCGTTGGATCGCTAGTGGGAACAGCTACAAATTTAGTTTTCATAGGACTATTCTCTAGGTAATTAATTATATTATCTTCAAGTTAATTGTCGTGAACTGGTCTTACAACTCATGTAACTAATTTTTATGAGCAAATTCTGTTTGCCTTCCGTGCTTTTTTATAGAAAAATCTTATATTTTTCTTGAAATTGAATTGCAGTAGATTTTCTATGTAATTAAGGATAAATGTTTTTAAGTCGTTTTATATGGGATTGGCATTGAAGTACGCATTATTTTCTATATAAATTTTATAAACTTGAAGTTTTTTTTTTCTGATTGATGCATTATTTGAGTAAGATTATAAATCAGACAAAATATCATGTTATGACTCACGAAGAGTAGTGGTGTTAGACGCGAGTAAAACCACGCGAGCAAAGCAGCTATTATATGGATACAATACTTGAGCCGAAATAGCTCAGTGAAAAAAACGAGGATCATACGCAATTATGAAATATGAGCAATGTATGTGTTAGCATAGACACAAGAAAATGTGTGTGTAATAAAATATTTCGCACACTATTTAATGTTTCCTAACATGTTTCAGAATGTATCCGAAAGCACCTGAATATTTATCGTTTCCAAAATTTTCTGCTTTCGCAATACCCTATATGTTACTAATGGAAATATTCTTGTACTTGTATCTCATCGTGGTGTATTTAGGATACTTAAGGTAAGTTATTAAAAGTTTTTAACAGTTAAACTTGCACTTCGCTTATAAATATATATATTGAACTAAGGCAGAAAAGCGTTCAGATAAATAGACTATGAATTTAATAAGCTATAGCGTTATTAAGAATTTAAATACAAAAAGCATTCTTACTTTGCCAAAACAATAGTACGTTATAGGCCAGTCAGTCTTTTAATATTTTTTTATTTGGAGTGAAGCATTACAAATTTTCTTCTTTTGTACAAGGCCAAATAGCCAAGCTGCTAAAAGAGCTAAAATAACAGCGGCAGGAATTGAAGCGGCTAAAACTACAGTTACTGAAAATTTAGAGAAATTGGGGAAAATAACCTTTTGGGAAATAGTAAGTTAATATATTTATTACTACTAGTGGTAGGGCTTTGTGCAAGCTCGTCTGGGTAGGTACCACCCACTCCGAAAAATAGTAGTACTTGGTATTGTTGTGTTCCAGTTTAAAGGCTGCGTGAGCCAGTATAATTACAGGCACACCGGACATACAATCTTAGTTCCCAAGGTTGGTGGCGCATTGGCGATGTAAGCGATGGTTACAATTTCTTACAATGCCAACGTCTATGGGCGTCGGTGACCACTTACTATCACGTGGCCCGTATGCTCGTTCGCCTACCTATTCTATAAAAAAATTAAGATTAAGAAGAAAGATTGCTCATTATCATTCCACATTATTTTAAAATATGACGTGTGGAAAAAGTCGTAATTTAAATCTAGCGAAGATGGGTTATTTGGATATATAAACTTGATATATTATAAATGCATTTAATGGACAATGGATATTTTATTTCAGCTTGTTATTATCCTGTTCAGCAGTGCAATTTTATTATTCTTTTGTCGTTCTCCTCAAATATTTACTGGTTGGGGCGACATGATACCATTATATTTTGACACCGAGAATAAGAAATAGTACGTATCAATTGATTAAATATATTAATATAATATTGGTACAGCGTAAAATATAATACAAATGAAATATAATTGAGCCGAAATAACCCAGCAAATGGAAAATGTAAATCTTAAATAAGATCACATTCAAATTTGGGAAGGTAGCACTAATCGTGAAAAAATCTTCATTATATCGAATGCCTTACTGAATCAAAGTGATGGAATAATCAAATCTTCTTTAAAAGAAATGAAGCCTTTGCCCAGCAGAGGGATATATAGACTATTACTTTAATTTACTTTACAGCGTAAAAGACTCGGCAGCGGTTATGTTAATCGGATTTCTGATGCTATTGTTGCCAAATTCATTATTATTTTTTAAAAATTTCACCGCTAAAGGTAAGGATTTTAAAAGCATAATGTGTTCTCGTAGCTTTTAAAATATAATACAGACGTCATGTTTATATTTCAGAACATGGCGAATTACCAAACAAGGGAATACAATCAGTTTTAATTTGGGACAGAGTGAACGATATAATGCCGTACAGTTTTATGTTTCTTTTGGGTATGTGTTTAAAAATATTAATAATATTATTATTAATTTTATTTAATAACTTTATTACTCAAATAGTTACAAATAGAAATAGTATTGAAAGTCCCCTCTTTTAGGCTGAAGCCGACTTTTATAACATTTTTATATGTTTTATTAATTTAATCTAAGTTAAATAATAATATGGAATAAGGATTAAAAACACACACTTAAAGGCTAGTATACAGTAATGACGCCGTGTGATTTTATATGAATAAAAATCCAGTATTCCATGTATAAAATTGAAGAGTCCACTAAGTTCACTTATTCTTAATCCTATACATTATCAGGTGGAGGATTTGCTTTATCAAACGCAGCAAAAAAAGACTATACGGATTTAAATGGGAGAATTGGATTGTTACTTAAAAACATGAAAAATTTACCAAATGAATTGATCATACTTCTAATAATTATTTTTACTGTATTCACGACAAACTTTGCATCTAATGTCGCCGTTTGTAATGTGATTTCGCCTATTGTTATGCAACTGGTAATTTTGTTAAATACTATTTACTAACTGCTAAGAGTGAGTCCATATAATTAATTACATAATTTTAAGCACTGCTTAGAATTTCTGAATACGAAATCGTTAATATTAGTATGACTAAATTAAATCGATGTAATGCTAAACCCGACTTTCGCGTTCCTTACCTAGTTTAATTAAATTAAAAAAAATAGCTCTTAATAATTCACCCTTTGAAGTAGTAATATAAAATATTGAACAAAATAATGCTTATTATATCAAAACTTATATGACGTAATTTGTACTGCTAATTTCATGTATTAATTATGATATATATCTATATATTACAGGCAAAGGAAATAAATCAAAATCCCCTATGGTACAATATAGCGGTAGGATTTTCTTCTTCCTACGCCTTGTGCTTACCAGTTGGGACACCTGGAAATTTAGTAGTCCAAAGCTCTGCAAATATTCCTACTTCAAAAATGGTTAGTATTACTAAAACCCAGTACGTACTTTAAATATTAAGATGTATTGAATGAGAACATTTTGTTTTAGTTAACACTAAAGCAAACGGATAAATAGGTACCTCATGGAAAGTGATCACCATCGCCTATAGACATTGGCAATGTAAGAAATATTAACGATTCTTAACATCATTAATCCATCGCCAACCATGGGAACTAAGATTTTGTTAGTTATGTTCCTTGTGATTGAAATCAATTAAAGTGGAAGGAAACGATACAAAGTAGGTTTATACTACAGCGATTAGACCAGTAACCAGTTAATTAAAAACAAAAAACTTTAAAAAAAAACACAGCCAGTTGTCTGTATATAGCTTACGTGTATGATCTATAACAAAAGAATACATCATAATACTTCTTCTAAGAGCTTCGTAATTATAAAGATAAACGATAGTGCAAAATTATAATAATTATCTGCTATTAATCTGAAAAAAGTAAAGTACACAGCCTGTAAATGTCCCACTGCTAGGCTAAGGTCTCCTCTCCCTTTAAAGCTTTTGATACTTGGTGCTGGTACAACGCTGCTCCAATGCGATTTGGTGGATGCACATGTGGTAGAATTTCAGTCAAATTAGATACCTATATGTGCTTTTTTTCACTAAATTATAAATACAAATTAAGCATATGAAAACGATTGTACTTGCTTGGGTTTGTACCCGCAATCATCGGTTAAGATCACGCCTTCTAACCATTGGGCCATCTCGACTCTTAGATACTTTAGCTTATTCTCGTAAAACCACGCAACTTTAGGCTTACCGTCTTCACTTTATTATTCGGAATTTCAGATAAAAGCCGGCTTGGGACCGACGGTATCAACTATCATAATATCGTGGTTATGTGTCTGTTATTGGGCGCCAGTTATCTGGCCCGATTTACATAACTTACCAAATTGGATAGAATAGAGGAAATAAGAGAACGAACAATGATTAGATGTTTTTCTTGTAAATAAATTTAAAAAATGAAACGTATGTTTATTGAAAATTTAATTCAATCATAATTATAATATTATTATTCTTATTTATAAATTATTATTATTATTATTTATAGCTTAATTTAAAAATTCATTATAAAATACGTTATAATGAATGGAATGGAAACAAGATAGGTACAGTGATTTTATATAAGAACATGAATTGCGTTTCAGCGGGGAAATGTTGCTGACATGCAGACATAATTGGTAGTATTAATTTTAATTCAGATTTATCTTAACTTATCTAAATCCTCACCGTAAATAATTCTTATGTATTTATGTTCTATATGAATGATTTCTATATACATCATATTTATTTATAGATATAACAAACATCACACTGCACTTGAATTTCAACACAAATACACAGTTGTTATAATTTTTTTTTTTAAATATATAGAATAGAAAGGCGAACGAGCATATGGGCCACCTGATGGTAAGAGGTCACCAACGCACTTAGACATTGGCATTGTAAGAAATGTCAACCATCGCTTACATAGCCAATGCGCCACCAACCTTGGGAACTAAGATTTTATGTCACTTGTGCCTATAATTACACTGGCTCACTCACCCTTCAAACCGGAACACAACAATATTACTACTACTGTTTTGCGGTAGAATATCTGATGAGTAGGTGGTACCTACCCAGACGAGCTTGCACAAAGCCCTACCACCAGTGAATAATAATTAAATTCAAATTAATTATTCCATTTTTATTGGGGTGAACCCTGTATGTAACGAATAGGGAGCATCACTTTTCGTGTATTCTAATTATTTGTGAATTATCGTATTTATCAAAATTCTTTTTAATATAAACTGTTACACACAAACGTCTTCAAGCGTTTATATTACAACAATTACACACGATAATGCCCCGGACGGCGACCGAAGCCAGCACATAATGCCTCGACCAGTTGATAACTGTTACAATTTTTTTCTACAATTTATATATTAAAGCCTTTTTTATTTATGTAGTTGTTTCCCTATTCTCGCCAAAGAAAATATTGAGATAAATAATATTTTTTAACAGACAATTATATGGATTCTACGTTGAGATTATTTTTATTCAAATATTGATTCTTATTTTGATATCTTTCACTAGCGTAGAAATGTATTATACATAACGATGTATCATAGTTGCCACAGTAACTAGCTGTCCAACGGGATAACTGGCTAGGCGATTATTACTAGTTTTCAATATTTGTCCTTTCTAAGGTATATTATAATAAAAATGTCAGTATTGGTGCATAAAATACGACAACCGTAATTATCTTATCATTGTACTTAATAATATTTTATTATATTTACTAAACATTAGCAAAATCACAAAACTTGGCGTTATATGTCTAGGAAGCTGACGAGCAAAATTTCTATAATATAACGGTTTGCTCATTTGGCAGTCGTTACTAATAGTGATGTAAGAAGCATTATTGATCTGCTACCTTGGTAGCGCTTTGAATGTTTTTTTTTTTTAAATCTGGTTTACTATATTATTTGTTCATGTCTCCTTCTTACGCTGATGTTCAGGATCGTTCGGAAAACGACGAAAATCAAAGAGTCAGAGATCCAGGGCTCTGACCCTTGACAAAATGTTTATGAAATGCACACCTTTTTTTTAACGCTGGAAAAACGCCTTACACGTTTCCCCCACGGGAACAGTGGGGTATGTGGGGCTCGCCGGTGTCCAAGGCGCCGAGTGCGCCCCGAACATCGGAATACCCACTAAAAAACCAGCGGTACCCTTTCCGACTTAACGAGGAGCACCACGGGATCGCTTTCTCATGCTACCGTGATGAAATGCACACCTGGTTGACTTGAATTAATAATAATGGTCTGCCAATATATTGCCATATAATTAAATTATAAAGAAATTATACCATAAGACACAAGGGATCAAGACAAGCGCCATCAGAACTCTTGTTCTTAATGTTAATACCTGTCTAATGATATATTATTATTTATTCCTATTGGAGCGAGTACCAGAATCCATGCATATAATTGGCATCCATATATATTAATATAATTTAGAAATTCGGTTAATATTGGCGACGTGCAGTACCATCTTTGGCACATATTTTTAAACAATACGTAAAAAGTTACGTGCCAAGCGTTCCTAACCGTGTTAGATAGATGGCGCTCTCATAAATTAGTTCGCTTATTATGTCAGCAGATGGTGCTAAAGTACTATTTTAGTTTTAGTTGTTTGGCCTATTGAAACAAATATTTACAACAAATACGGATAGTACTTTTGTTTATTATTCAGAAACTAACTAAACTTTTGGCCACCAAATCTTTAGTATGGTGTTTTTTTTTTTTTATAGATCAGGAAGGCGGACGAGCATATGGGCTACCTGATGGTAAGTGGTCACCAAAGCTCTTAGACATTGGCTCTGCAAGAAATATTACCCTTCGCTTACATCGCCAATGCGCCACCAACCTTGGGAACTAAGTTGTTATGTCCCTTGTGCCTGTAATTACACTGGCTCACTCACCCTTCAAACCGGAACACAACAATATCAAGTACTGATATTTTGCGGTAGAATATCTGATGAGTGGGTGGTACCTACCCAGACGAACTTGCACAAAGCTCTACCACCAGTAAATGGTGGTATATGCGTGTATATATTTTATTTAATAGATGTATGTATATATCTTGTAAAACTTGTACACGATATACCGTCAACAGGCTTTTTCCTCTGCCCTGAGGTAACCTGGAAGAAATCACTCTGTAAGCGATTAGGCCGCCTCTTGTAACATAATTTATTATTGTTTCTATTTACTATAATTGTCTTGTTTTGGTGTGAAATAAAGTATCCTAATATTATAATTATAGCTTATACCCTAATTTGACTTCCGCCATGGGATACTGTTTAACCTCGTTTGCAGAAAAATGGTCTGTGACAAACTATATTAAATCCCACGAAATAACTTGTTTTTATAGTTTTTTTGGCCACAAAAACTTGCTTATTAGCAACCAATTCCTTATTAAGTAAACCAAAACGAAGTACCGTACCGTCTGGTATTTCAAAAGTGCACTGATTATGCGTAATTATCGCGTATTTATCTGCATAATAAGCATAAGTGACAAATACCTAATTATAATGTAGTAAATTGTTACTTACGTTTTATGTAAAAATATGTGTGTGTGAGCTGTCGCGGAATATTCCTTTCGGTTTTATTCAAATTTAATAATAAAAAAAATATTATGAAAAATAGGTGCTATACTGCTGACTATATTTAGTGTATAGGTAGGTTATGTAATAAAACACTTCATATTTACATCGATATCATCACCATTACGTAAAATTGAAATGAAAATAAATATTTAATTACACATTATAATATTTTAATATGATACAATTCAAAATAAAAAACATAAATCGTTCTTGTTAACATAATGAAATGAATTTAATTTTTGTTCTTATCACTAGTTAAGAAATAATATTAATTAAGAACAAATTCAATGTAACTTCAAAGACATTAATCACCTTCTGGTACGTCTGGAGAAGGCGCTGCAGTTGTCGTCTCCTCTCCTCCAGGGCCAAAAGTATAAGTTATTATGCCCTCATTCTTAGGGTCCCATATAAGTGGACCCCAAAAGCATAACGCCAGCCATAATATTATACAGCATATTATTGCGCTGCCAATTGAATATTTTATCTGAAATTAAATATTAAGTAGGAAATGTTTTTTTTATCATTTCCTAGTAGGAGGATAAACCAATGAAGTTGATGTTGAAGTGTCATAAATGTCATACTATTTTTGTACGAAAGTTAATTTTAAAATTACAAATCTCTCATAGCATTAGTGTTATAGCTATAATACATTTATTTTATCCATGTAGTATTAAAGAAAGTTAAAATATAGATGGATAAGAAATGTAATTTATTACCATTCGTTTCATCGGAACTTTTCCTGTATAATGGCAGAAATACGCAGGAGTATAAAGAAACGGAGATGTGAAGCCCATCGAAGTACCGATACCTACAGCCACTGCGCCCAAATGTACTCTCTTAGGCCAATGATCACCTGCAGCTTCCAGAGCCTATAGCGATACAAGAATATCGATAGAACATCGTGAAAAATAATAATCGTAACATAGTTGTATTTTTAAAATCATGAAAATTATAAAAAAAATCATTATTCGGTAGGAACAAACTCAAGTCATCGCAGATTATGGTCGCATTGTCAAAAAGTGCTAAGTGACATTTACTATAATAACATTAAACATTTACGGCCTTACTTACAAACGTTACCAAGCAACTGTATAGTTTAACATTAATTTATCTCTTTCTGGCTTTATTAATTTCAAATTCCAAAGAAGAAGACACATAATTGTTTAACTTATCACCTAGCGGGTGAGTAGTTAATTAACGCTTAAAAGTAAGGCCGTTATCGCTTTACATATAAACGTACAGTTAAATAATATTGATTTCTCTCTTTAAGTCATTGTTTATTTGATATTCGACAGAAGCAGAAACAGCATTGTTTACCTATGACTCTTTAAACTAACTTTATAATATATATCCTCAAAGGATGCATACATCAAAATAGAGTGACAAACGATAAGTCAGCTTTCAGCATTTCACGATACCAAGTGAATTCTTACAGAATAGCCCTGCCATTCAGTTTATATACTGTACCAACGTTAAATAACTTTATTATTTATTAAATCGTATGAGTTACAACTTTTACTAATATTCCCATGGCGGTAGTGCTTTGTACGTGAAAGTCCGCTTTCCTATGTTATATAAAAAAAATTACACAGCAATTACAATCTGAATAAATAAAAATGATTGTTTGCTCTCTGTTAGTTGATACACTTGGTGAGATTTTCAGCGTAAGCCCGCGAAGGGCCAAAGAACAACACCAATTTTTATTTGTATGGTTGTCAGATTAGAAAATAATTATAAGTACTAACCATGTTCAGCACAAACGGTAGAAAGATGCAACATGCTGCAACTCCAGACATTATGTTCGCAAGTAAAATTGATATTAAGCATACTATGAAAATTGAAGTATTCCAAGACAGTTTCGTGATATAATGTCCATAATCTGACGTCACTAAATTATTGAGAGAACTAACGCGAATAGCAGAATTCAATGCTATCCCACCACCTGAAACGAAAAAGGAAGAACCGTCTTTTGAATACAGACCTAGACTGTCCCATAGTTGGGCTAAGACTTCTTCTCATTCAAAGAAATGTGCTTGGATCTTATTTCGCTTCGCTGCTCCAATATGGATAGACGTTTAGCAGACTTCTTTAAATACGTTTTTTTTATTTATCATAACACATGATACAATTATATTTATACATTCAGATATTAAGTTTTCCTTTTAATAGATTATTTGTTAATAAACATGCCAACGGTAAATAATGAATTATGGCTCGTAGACAATTCTGGTATCCGTAAGTAAAACGAATCGTTTTTAATATAGTAACCGGGTATAAATATATTAATTTATTTACCAATAAGTATAATATAACCGTAAATGGTATTTTTATCCACAAAACGCCACCACAAAATCGCAGACTCAGGCTTAAGAACACCAAGTTCTGATCTATCTGAAAAAGAACAATAAATTCGTTCAGGTCCAGTCTATGTTATATATTATATTAAATTGCTTTTCTTTATTTTGACAGTTAAAATTTTTCTAAATACTAACCTCGAATTACGTCATTACATGTATGAAAATATTAAAAAAGAAAAGTCATATCTTGTTTTAATAATTATAATGGTTAAAGTATATTCATCAAACCAACTTTTAGCGGTCAAATATTTCCAAAACGTAATAGATCTGGGCAGAACATGTAGAGCAACAACGAAAATAGCAGCGACCGTAGCGTCCTTTACCCTGTAACATGTGTACATTATTTTTTGTAATATTACTATTTACAACTTGTTTAATAAAATTTACTTATAACTATTTCTTACATTGGTATTTCGGGTATCACCGTCCTAAACGAAGACCAACCCATATTCAACCAATCACTCCATCGAAAGAAACACATGCCCAAGAAAGCCATGTAGAAGAACAAACATACCTATAAAAATAAACGAAATATATTAAAAATAAATTAAAATACAAGTTATATTTTTTTTATAATAAAATCAGTTATTTGATAGAATCCTTGATCCTAATTATCACTCATCTTACATAGTCTATCTTATTTACTTTACAATATTTTACACATTAATCTGCACCTAACTTCGAAAACCCCTGGCATATACTGTCCCTAATACACATAACATATTGATGTTTTTTTTTTTGATATAATAAAACTCTTTACAATAAGCAGCTACAATTTCCTATTAACCAAGGTTGGTATCTTACCAGTAGTTTTCCAAAGCATTTTCAACAAGATAATCTTACATTAATTTAACGGCAACTCTTGATAAATATACACAACTATAGTCATTGAAGACATGAATGGATGATATGTAACATATAGTAAAATTGTTATTTTATGGCATACTTGAAGGTATTATGTATATATATATATATATATATATATATATATATATATATATATATATATATATAATAAAATAACTTAATGAATAAAAAATATGAACTTTTTATTCTTATTATTTATTTCAGTTCATTTAATAAGTAAAAATAAAAATGAAGCATTCATTTACTTTTCTTTGTTTATATGTAGATAATAATAAAGCACGAAATATTAAGCACGTTTTTCATGACAATTTTAAAACTATTGTAAGAAATTACGTATATATATATATATATATATATATATATATATATATATGAATGAATGCTTCATTTTTATTTTTACTTATTAAATGAACTGAAATAAATAATAAGAATAAAAAGTTCATATTTTTTATTCATTAATTTATTTTTTGTATTAAAGATTAATTATGAAACAATGATAACCTTTTCATATCCCTGCTGAGGAGGCAAAGCATTTTTATGATTTAATAACAAGTTTCTCATTTCGGTCATACTATTTCCACTCATCGGTTTTACGACTACCCTGTAAGAGACATATATATTTACCACTTAACAATAAAATATTGTCAACGAGGTAGATTAAAAATTGAGTTTGTAAATTATAATTAATGAAAACAAGAAAGAATAAATATATATATATAAGAATGAAATATAAGAATGAAATACAAGATTATTTTTCGACCATAAATAGTATATGCCTGGAAATTTATCAGAATTGGGTTGCAAAGGCCTCCTTACCCCCAACTCTCCGTATTTTGGGTGCTAATCCCACGCTGCTTCAATGGGGGCTTGTGAAAACATAAGTAGTAATTAATAAATTAATATTATAAAGATCGTCCTATTTTCACGTCTCAGCCTTGGCATTTCGCTTACCCATAACATATACTTCATACTCTAAGCACAAATGTACTGTATATAACTATATTATAATAAATAATATTTACCGATTAATGAGAACCATATGATATAAGAAATTGAAAATAAACATCGCGAAAGCCACAGGAAATGCAAAACAAGTGTATTGCAAATAATTAAAAATATCTGGATATTCGGCGTTATTACCAGGATGCCTGCAAAAAACAAATATTATTTTCGTATTTAAATTATACATGGGATCCGATCCTTCGATCCGATTTATGTTTTTTTATGACATATATACGGTATCGTCTTGATATTTTCAATGATTTTTTGAAAAAACATTGAATTAATATCGAGCTACTTAATAAAATAATAATCGCTACTTTTGATCTTCAGTGAAATAATATTTCGTTAAAAAAATGAGATCTACAAACATTTCAATAATAATTAAAAAAAAAATACAAACGTGGACCAAATAGCGCGCATTGTTATAGTTGTCAAGGCCGCATGCAAAATGGCTGTACTGCCTGTAAATAATTCTCATTAGTCTCTAACTTCACTGAACTTAAAAATAAACATTGAATTAATTACTAAAAATACTAAAATTATACTACTCATTTACATGATATTCTTAATTGGATTGCAGAGCCAAGGATTTAATAGCAATCTCGAAATGACTTTTACCATCAATAATTAAAATCAATTTATTAAAACATACTATCGTGTGCTCAGTAAATTAAGTTAGGCTCGTAATAATTAGATCAACGTTATTATTTTTTACACCGAGAAAAAAAGCTACACGATGATTGATAATTTATAATAAATAAATTTACCAATAGCCGATGCTGTTTGTACTGAGTTTAATACAATATACCGCATAACATCGTAATCTGGTTCCGTGTTTCTATACTTAGCTGTGGCACTCTATAAAATTTACAAAAACACAATTTATATATTATTAAAATGAGTAAACACTCTAAATATGCTCATATAAAAACATAAATTGAAATGCGGTCTCATATGGAGCTATTTTGATACAACACAAAAATCATCATCAAAATTGGTTCATAAAAATATATTGTACTGGTTACCGCCATATATTATATGAACTTTTCTGTACCCCTGACAACGTTGTATATAAAAATTTCATGATTATTGGTAACTCACATTCGCATTTATAATATTATTTGGAATATCCGAAAATATATACGTACGTAATAAAAACGAATTAAGATCATCCTTCTTTTTTTGAATTCGATTAAAAAAACAATTCAAATAATATCACAGATTAAAAAGGAAAGTGTATGGATATTTTAAGATGGTATGATTATATTATCTATACTTATATTATAAATGCGAAAATAGCTCTCTGTCTGTTTACTTTTTCACTAGTTAACTATTGAGCTGATTTTGATGAACTCTTAAGCGATAACTACTATCTTATAATATTAACAAGCAAAGTCGAATCAATATAAAGTAAGCTTACGATACTTAAAAAAAATCTTGCTTAAACAATTTAGATAATAATTAGCCATATTAATTACCTGTAAGTTTAAATATGCCGGTGTTAAAAACTGTATAATTGTCGACGTCACGATTAATCTATTTGATATCATTGAGAGAAAAAAGGCAGCTGTGCTAGCTTTCAATACCATCCTGAAAAATTCAATTTAAACAAGTGGTCACCACCATATTAGCAGCTGCATTTAGCAGCTGGGGCAGCTAGTACAGAACATTCTTCCCGACTGTACTGGCCGTCGTCGCGTTTGGACTCCACTACCACTTACCATCAGGTGGTGTGGAGTAATTTGCTTTTCCGGTTCAGATATATATGATTAACATGTATCATTTATTACATCTTCAATGCGCCACCAACCTTGGGACAAACATGTTACTTCCCTTATGCCTATTAATTATCCCTTAAGCCTATACACTGTGTGTGCCTTACTAACTCTTATAATCGAAACAAACACAACACTACTAAGTATCAGAGTTTGTTGACAGATTTCGTTAGAATAGTTGGTACCCAGACGAGCTTCTACAAAGCCCTACCACCAAAAAAATGTTAAATGGTGGCCCATTTTACAGTCTGCCTTCACAGGACATAAACAAATTGAACTACTGAATATGACTAAGAATATATGAAAAAATGATTTGATAAATTAATGAAAAAAAAACACCTTTTTCCGGAAAACTGACAAGCGTCACCAGAACAAAGCAACGATAGAATTATACGTCGATCGAGACCACATCCGTTTAACAATAAATGCACCATACCAGCTAGTATATGTAAGCCTATATTATCCTGAAAAAAAATACAAAATACGATTTCCTTAAATAATATATATGTAGATATAATTAAATTTTACATATAACAATAAACCCTATTTTTTATTTAAACGAAATACAAATACAAACGATTTAGCTTAATATTCCGTTAGGTGCTTATGATATTCTCATCATCTCTATTTTAAATTGTTGTTAAACTAGGAGTCTATTTATTATTCTATTTAAACAAACAAATTTTTTACCAATTTGGGTATAATGTACTCTTCTTAATTTAGTAAATTGGAATTATATATAGTTTTTAATTTTAATATATGTTTAATACAGTTAGATAATAATAGAAAATGTTACAAATAAAATATTCAAAATTTAATTATGTACAAAATTTTAGACTATTATTATAATATATTAGTTACCCATCACGGCTTTGGATATATATAATAAATGGCTACATTAAATGTTTATATTGAAGGACAAACACACAAACAAATACTCTTGGATCAGGACTTTCAATAGCGTCACAGAATACATCACGAAAGTTTCATCATAATCGGATGAATTGTTTTCGCATAGATGACAAATATACAAATAAACATTTTTTATTTAATTAAGAGTTTTAAATCTTTAAATCTTTTAAAACATAATACACAGGGCGAAATACCTTCATACATAATGCTCAAAATATTAAATGACTAATTATTAAATATCAGATGAAAGGAATCAACAATAAATTACTTAAGATACTAACATTAAAATAGCACTTGCAAGTGTCCACTGTAGACATGACTCCAGCCATTGGTAACAGAAACATCGGTATAAAACCAGTGACCGGTATATTAACCGGCTGTAGCAGGAAGAACCAAAACATCCAAATCCAGAGACATCTAACTGTAATGTCATGCTGTAATTAAAATATATTAACATTAATATGTGTGATACAGTCCAACCGACACTACATATTTATCACAGATGCTATTCATCAACGTTTTTGTAATATACTTATTATATTTTTTTAACGAAAATAATTATATATTTTGCTCTAACGTTACATTGCTAACACAAAAGTAATTTTTAAATTACATGGGACTACCCTTAATATTTAATAGTCACTTAAATCAATTTATAAACAGCAAAGATATCCATTAATTGACACACAAATAACAAATCCTATATTTACTTTCTACTTTTATATCCTTTCGGGTGGGTTATTTGCTTTCAACTGTAATGGGACCACGCTCTTTCCTATAATTTTTCAAATTTAATGAGCATAATATTTTAAATTCAAGAAGATAATTATTGATCAATGTAGTTTTTTTTTTTCAAATAAATAAATGCGTTTATAAAAATGGATACAGATATGTTACAGTCTGAATATTCTCTGTCTTTTCCAATTTTAAAAGTTATCTAAAAACTATTTGATGTACTTCTACATATTATATTATTCAAACTAAGTTAATAAATATTATCACAGCCTTAGAAAAAGAAAGAAATAAATATCTAATGCATTAATTTTGCTTTATAGATTTCATTTGCTTAAACTGAGATACGTTATTAAAAATGTTTTACGTTAAATTATTAATACCTTCCCTTTTTCTGGTTGCCAAGCCAAGAGGATAATGGGTATCAGACAGCCGAAAATTCCTCTAAAATGCACTACGCCAATATTCTTTAACCTTGGACCTAATCCCTTTATAGGCTTACGTGGTTCACCTTTCGAGCTAGGTCGGGATAAATTAGTAATGATAAAAAAACAATAAAACTAAAAATAATTATATTATTCAAATATATACTTACAACTGTGATGTTATTCTGAAATATTAAAAAGTATATTAAATGTAACAATTTAAAATTAAATATTTGATACAGTTAAACTTCACAATTTAACACATTATAATTTTACTTACGCTCCCATTTTTTTATTCACGAGTATATAAATAACATATTTTTTACTTAAAATATAATGACAGACGCAGTTTTTAAGCAACTATGAAATATTATTCTTATATAAATCCGTCAATGTTTAAATTTAGAATAAAGTTAAAGCTCATTCTTACGAATAAGGTTTAATGTTAATATTATTTTATTTAACAAAATGTTATATATTAAAAATATTTAATTACCTAGTTAAAAAATATATTAAATAAATGAAACCAAAGCCTTTAAATAAATACAACTTCTTACAGTTGTATTTATTTATTTATATTATTTAATTTAATAACATGTCTTAAATATCACTAACTAATATTATATTATTTTGGCCTTAACACAAGTATTATAAATTACATGCGCTTAATAAAAAATGTCTTCATCCTTCCTGTTTTACCGACGTCATAGTTTGATTGAATGTGTCTTTCTTCTACATTCAGTGGAATGAATAGTATGATAATACTTTATTAATTCATCTGATCGTACCTAAGAACATCAGAACTTTATTATAATAAAATCCGGTGTAGGTATTTAGCCTAAATTTAACTTACGCATTTGTTGTTGTTGAAACAATATTATTTTTAAACTTTTCATGATTATGAAATAAGAAACGATTTACACAAATGGCAGTATTTATTCAAGGAATTGTAACAGTCAAAAAATTTCCATGACACAAGTCACATATAGTTCATAAATTCGAAAATCACTTTTCTCGACATTTAATTCATTCGTGGCTACTATATATATAATATCCCGTACATCAAATGGAGCGAAACACTATCGCCGTTATCACTTATCGATATGCTTCGGGGGGGGACACCCGGGGTGACGTTGATCAGACTGGCGTCGTCCGTTTATATGGGTCGGTGCCTACGGCGCGGTCATGGCGAGGTGGTTTGTCTTCAATAACTGTCCTTGCCCCAGCACCAAATGTTACCATTTCCTCTTCACGAGACGGTGGTGGCTCAACTGCTGAGGTATCCAAAAATCTGCCACTCGCAACCGAGACCTGAGATTGAAATATCGAAGCGCTCCTCAGACCACTTAAGGTATTTGCACTTTGTGGGACCTCTTTGAATTCCTCGAAGTAATTGTCGCATGCCGTCGGTCGTGGCGCTGCTGGAAATCCATAAAGGGTAGAAGATGACAGATCTTTAAGTGATGCTGAACTTAAATTTATCCGTCTATTTTTATGTATTGAACAATGTGGAATATCATCGCCGTCGTAAACAAAGCGTCGTCGTTCTCGTGGTGTAGCTGCTGATGATCCGGATGGAGGATAAGTGTCTCTTTTCATCATACGCCTTTCTAGAAGAGTCGAATCTCTTTCTCTAAAATCAGAAAACGCATACTCTCTATCCCAAGCTCGGCAATCGGCTTTTGCTTTCTCTGTCAAGTCTGTGATCCAATCCTTTTGGTACCATTGTAAAAACAGAAATATAGCCGAGGTACCAGCTAGCTCCGCTGCAACGAAGCCACTTAAGTATAGTCCAAACGAGTAACCATAACTGTATGACATTCGAGGCGTATCATAGAAGGTCATGTAGCGTAATTTATGGCCCACTTGTGACTTAAATACGGATATGTACATGACGATTCCAGTCAACATTATGAGGCCTGTAATACAAAGATGTCAAATATTATTTCAACGCATTTCGCTTGAATATACATTCACAAATAAGATGTACAAGAGAAAAATGGATATGCTTATAATTTATACGTCTAACAATGTATTTTATCATGTTATTTTTTATTCAACTTACCAGATATAATAAAAAGTACGCCAGCAATAAATGTACACAGTCTTCTCCCTTTTACGCAATGTCCGAGCACGCAACACAATCCTCCCACTGCCTGTGTAAAAACTGCTAGTAATAAGGGTACTGCAGACCTTGTCACGACATCTGAAAGCGAAAAATTCAATATAACATATTACAGTGTTCTCTATAGATATATATTATATATCATCTTTTAGTTATACAGTCTTCATTGATGTTATAATGTCCATAATAAATTTGGGTGAATGTTACTACCTTCTTGAAATTATTAGTTATTGTAAGGATTAATATTGTACTTTTAGGTAAAATAGTTCTGTAGTAGAATATTTTAGGTAATGTCAAAAACAATAATGCCCTCTATTAATCTCTTATACTTAATAATATCCAGCTAATGAGGTGAAATGAGATTAACTCCTGATCCTGACATGCGTATTTGATCTGCCCACAATATCAACTTCCCACTAAATACGCAGAAATCATAATCATATAATTAATTAGTTTTATGTTTGTTTATAAATTTGATTGAGTTATATTTATATATATATATATTGCAATTCAGTAATTTTTTTTAATATTTATATGTATATATTTATATATAGTATATATATGTGTATATATATATATATATATATATATATAAGGCAGAAATCCTTAATGTTGAAACGATTTATATTATATATATATTATATATATAAATCGATTAAAACATTAAGGATTTCTGCCTTTTAAGAAGACTGTTTGTGTCTGTGTTATTTATATTTTCTTTGTATGTAATTTGTGAAATTATAATAATAATAATAATATGCTTTATTGTGTCAAAATAGTTACATAACCAATACAAACACAAACATAAAAGAAAAACGAAAACTATTTTGAACAAAAGGCGGTCTTATCGCTAAGAGCGATCTCTTCCAGACAACCTTTTGTCAAAGGATAAGAAATACATATATAAAGCGGTAAGGAGGTGTACTGATCATCTCAATTTTTATCTTTATCTCTTAAATAATTATATATATACATATAAACAAATAATATATACATAAACATACATATACATATATAAAATATACGTAAACATACATATATATATATATAAATATATGATAAATTATAATAGTAAATCACAACAAAGCGCAGCAGACAACAAAACAACACTCCCCGATAATTACAATGACAAATAATACGTCCTGAGTCGGATTTTAAACGTATTAATTGTTTGAGATTGTCTCAAGTGGTGTGGTAAGGAATTCCATAGTCGAACTGCTTGGACAGAGAAGGAATTGGTATAGAAGGAAGAGGAGTGAGAAGGAATTTTAAGGATTAAATTATCTTCAGATCGTAGAGTGCGACCATGCGAGTCCTTGAGGAATTCAAAACGGTGTTTAAGATACTGAGGAGAATTCGGATGAAAAAGTATACAGTAGAGAAGAGAAAGAATATGAGTATTCCTGCGAAGACGGATTGGGAGCCACTCGAGTTTTTTGCGAAATTCAGAAATGTGGTCAAATTTGCGGAGTCCAAATATAAACCGAATACAGAGATTTTGAATACGCTCGAGTTTATTTAATTGCTCCTCTCTTAGATCAAGATAGCAGGTGTCGGCGTAATCAAGGATGGGCAAGAGGATGGCTTGAGCTAACGCAATTTTGGTAGGGATAGGTAGAAAATTACGTAGTCTACGAATGGACCCAATCGAGTGAAACATTTTCCTGCTCACTTCGCTTATTTGTGACATCCATGAGAGATTTTGATCAATATATATTCCTAAATTTTTAACTTTGCTGCTTAATGGAATTATAGTATTGTTAAAGACAACAGGTGGCAAACGGGAATAGTCTACACGGGGTAGTAATTTATAACTGCCAATTAAAATAGCCTGGCTTTTAATAGGATTTACCTTGAGACCAAAAGAAAGACTCCACTTTAAAATTTTGTCTAAGTCAGAATTAATTAATTGAATAGCAAGTGGTAGGTCAGTAGTTGTGGAATGAGCATAAATTTGGAGATCGTCGGCATACAAGTGGTAGGAAGAAGAGATATGTTGAGTTACAGAGCTGATGAAAATTGAGAATAGAAGAGGAGATAAGACACCGCCTTGGGGAACACCGGCATTTATCGCCAACCAGTCCGAGTAAGAATCTTGGATTCGAATACGTTGACGGCGGCCATTGAGATAACTATGAAACCAATTAATTACCGATGGAGATATATTAAGAGAATTTAGTATAGCCAGGAGTATGTCGAAATCTACAGTATTGAAAGCATTACTAAAATCAAGCAATGATAAAATTGTAACTTCCTGGTTATCCATAGCTAATCTGATGTCGTCGGTAATCTTGACTAATGCAGTAGCCGTACTATGGCCAGATCTAAAACCAGATTGAAAAGGATTTAGCAAGTTGTAGGAAGACAGGAAGAGGTTAAGTTGTTGATGTACAAGACGCTCAAGAACTTTAGAAAGAAATGGAAGGATGGAAATAGGACGGTAATCACCATAAGAGGAAGGATTATTTTTTTTTAGGTAGAGGGATTATTTGAGCATCTTTCCAGGAGTCGGGAAAGGTACAGTAATTAATGGAATTATTGAATATGCAAGTTATAGTTGGAACTAAATAGTCAATAATAGGCAGGATCATTTTACGGCTAATGCAGTCAGAACCGACGGCATCAGAATTTATAGCTAAGATATTCTTCTTAATATCACATTCGGTAAAAACACGAAAAGTAAAGGGCAAAAAAGTCGGAGTTGATGACGCAGAAAGTTGAATTAAGGTATTAGATTTAGTTGTATTATTTATGGTAACTGAAGATGCAAAATGATGGTTAAGTTGGTTGAGATCCAGGGTACTAGTGGAGGTATCGATATCTGACTTGCCAACTCCGAGAGACTTGAGAAATTTCCAGACTCTGGAAGTGTTGTCGTCTTCAACAACAGATTTAAAAATGTGCCTTTGATGTGTATCCCTACACAGCATGTTGCAACGATTCCGATATTTTTTATAATTTAATTTGTTCTTATCAGATGGATTAGCCTTATATTTCGCTTTTGCCAAATTTTTCTTAAGCTGGAGTTCTTTAATTTTAGGAGTAATCCAGGGTGCTGGTAAGTGTTTTATACGTATACGCCTAATAGGAGCATGTACGTCGTACAGTTGAGTCAGAAGAGAGTTAAAAATGTTAACCTGCTCATCAACCGTAACACCGTTCAGAGCTTCTAGCCAGTTTATTTTAGCAGCATCCTCTCGCAATTGCTCCACACACATTCCTCCGAAATTGCGTTGCAGGAGAATTCTAGGTTTAGCTCTAGGAGGTCTAATTTTATAAGAAAGGAAGAGGAGATCGTGGTATGAAAAAGCGAGTGCAGCATATTGCCCATGTTTTTCAACATGAGCAAGCGATGACACAAATATCAGATCAAGTAAAGAAGGAGTGGAATTTGGAAAGGAATGAGTTGCAGAAAGTGGCAGAACATTTAAGCTAGCACCATTGATGATAGAACATAAGCGTAATGATCGGGTATCGTTCTTGAGAAGGCAAGTATTAAAGTCACCCATCACCACGGTATGAGTGTACAAAGGAGTAAATGACTCTAGTAAGTTCTCAAAAGATGGAAAGTAATCAATATTCTGCGACGGGCAATAGTATACACCCAGGAGTAACTTTGAGTGAGAGAGAACAACTTCAATAAAAAGGTGTTCTGGCTCTCCAACTGTATTCGAATTAGAGGAGCTTACAATTGTGAAGGGTATATGTGGTCTCAGATAAATGGCGACACCCCCACCAGTTCTTGCCATACGATCATTACGGATCAGATGGAATCCAGGAAGGGAATAGGCTGTCGAAGGCAAACACGGCTTAAGCCAGGATTCAGAGACTAAAATTGCATGTAAATTTTTAATTTGAAAAGAGGATAACATGTCCGGATAATGTGCTGGAATACTCTGCGCATTTATATGTATAATGTTAAAATTATTAACAACGTCGGAAAATTGGGAGTCAAGGGAATCACAAAGAGAAGGAGGAATACTGTAAAAACTACTGTTGTAAATTATTTTAGTCAATTTAACTTAAATATAGCTAACATTGAAATCAACAATATTTAAGGGTAACTGGCATGGATGAATTGATAATGTTTTGACTACAGTAGCGTGTAATCGAATTTCAGACATTGTGTTTGACGAAATTTGCATTTCAATATAATTGTAATATGTAAATACATTTTTTTTAATCAAATTACTATTACAAAGTCGACAGTAATTCTATATGTCTATTTTTTACTTCATAACGATTAATATACTGAAGTGATTGTAATGAAATTCGCCATAGAGCATGACTTGTATATAATTTCCATAAGTGTAAAAATATATTTTCAGAAAAAAAAACGCGCGATACATACCTATTTTATTGTTAATTATATTTTTATTTTAATAGGTGTTACGTTTTTTAGGGAATGTTAGCTTATTTATTATTATATTATGATAATTTAAAATAATAATAGTGTAGACTTACATGGTATTGCGTTAGTCGAATCACTCAAATCCGGTGCGTATTGCGATAATGGGAAATATGGAATATCTAGACAGCGAAATTCTGTACTGCCAGCTGAAATAAAATAAAAAACTCATTATATTTTAAATTCTACATATACTTATGCAGCAACCATAAGGAATCATATTTTTGTATTCTATTTATATATTTATTTATTTTTTTAATATAAATTAAAAATTAAAAAAAAATTTAGTATTATTTGAAAAATATATTTAAATTTTTAATATATCTTGTTCCTCAGTTCTTTCTGTATTTAATTAAACTTAGAGCGTTTGTTTTATTTTTTATTTTATTTTTATTTTTGTATCAGTATATATTAAATTTTAATACATTTATCAATAGAAATAACGATGTTTCTAGTTGTTTCTAAACAACGGAATAAACTTATATAAAGAATATGGACCAGTAACAAATGCCATGACAGCAACGGAAATATCAAAGCACATATGAATGTAATGCATAGGGCCGCCCGTGGACAGGACAATGGGGCTCCCAAGTGGGGAAACGTCCGTATTGTGGGCAAGTCACGGACGGAAGTCACGCCTGCCATTGTCGACTTATACAATTTCATTTATTTCATTTCTATCTCTTTATTTCTAAAGTAAAATTTAATATCTCAAATATTCGAAATTAAACTTCATATTTTATCTGTTTGTATTTAATTTTCATGATAAGACTGGTCTAGTACGCTTCAAATAAATGTATACAAACATTTAGCTCGAAAAAAATGTATTAATTAGAGAACCGGTAGCAGAATTTTATGCAAACCCTGTAAGAGTGGGTACAACTCAATCTATATTTATGTAGGTTTAAAGGATAAATAGAATGCCTGTGATTTTTCACTGCTGGGCTGAGGCCTACCCATTTTTGAGGAGAAAGAAGCTTATTCTACCAAGCTGCTCGAATGCGTGTTGGTGAATACACATGTGGCAAAGATTAATTGAAATTAGGTACCCTCACGATGTTTTCCTTAACCGCCGAGAACTTGGATTGGAACCATGAAACATCGGGTATAATTCACGCTTTCTTACCACTGGACCATCTCCGCTTTTAGGAAGGATTAATGAGCTAGTGTTATTACAGACACAAGAAAACGCGAATGGCATTAATTGGTCATACATTTATATCTGTGTCTATGGGTGATGGTGACTTACCATCGAGTTGGTTAATTTGTGTTAAATCACTATTTCATTCCTAAGCATTGACTATAAAACTTTTTGATGTGAAACATCTATTCGCGTGCCTTGGGGATTAAGAGAGAGTGCCGTCACGACATACGGTGTGATTCTCTCGTATGCAGTAATGCCCACTCTCCGTCGCGTAGCATCACCCGAATACTATATGTATATTTTGTTGCTATTTATTATTATTATATATATTAGAAGAAGAAAATTATTTTTATTTTATAAATGAAATTTTGTGGTTTTATTTGTCTCAATTTTTATTTGGTGTTTTTTTTTAAATTATTTTAGGCAAATGGTCAAAAATAGAATATAAATGACCAAACATTATTATAATAATTAATATAAACCCTTATTTATTTATATCATACATTATATTACACAATAATAAAAGAAAACCACTTACGGTCTGTATAGCAGATACGCCAAAGTCCAGAGATTGTGTGTTTTGCAACAAGCTCATGTTTGCCTGTGCCATTAAAAGCTGGATTCAGCATGTTTTCCTGTGTGTGTAGCCAGTTGTTTGTCGTTACTGCTACGATGATAGCGATGACAGCGGTTCCAGCAGACAGGGGAGTTAGTAACCATAAACACGCTACCGATGAGTCTATCTGTGCTACTAGCGTCGGCGATGGAGGCGTGGGTCTGTAATAAGCACAATAAATATTAATTTGGTTTGAATATTTTTTGATAGAATTAAGGTGTTATGCCTGTATGTACCTGGGAGGGCGGCGGCTAGCGATGGCGCCGCTGAGCGTTGGAGCTGGCTGCGCGCGGGCTCCACGCGGGAGCGACGCATGCACGCATTGCGCGCCGCCGCCCCACATCCCTTCCCTCCTTTTTACTGGAAATCATATAGAAACATGTTCATAAATAAATATTATATTTATTATCGTATAAAATAAATTACCTAGCTTTTAAACAAATGAAAAATTAATGTAAATATATCAAAGAGTTTCTTTGATTATTCAAATGTAATGCATACAATGAATTACATGAATAAATAATGTTATCACATTAATGGTATCATAAGAGTATGAATAATATTTATTAAAACACGGAAAATTTCCTTTGACAAGAAACCCGTATCCTATTTCTAATATGTTATGAATATTATATAAATATGCATATTAAGTGTAAATATGCATAGTAGTGCTTGATATGAAGTTTTAATTGACTCTTGACCGTATTTCAGCTACGACGCCACAGACTAGTTAACTATAAAAGGGATGTATATTTATGCACAAGTGCGTGCGCGAGCACAAGTGCAATTTCGTTAATCTCACTTTAATAATCCGGTGGGATGAAAAACCGACACGACCACGGTTACCAGACGCAGAATCATCGGCTTTACGTGCTTTCCGAGGCACGGTAGTGTAACTTGCCAACTTCCAACTCCGAGCTGCTAATATTTTTTTAACAGAAAAATTCAATAACTTATAACTTGGACATCAAAACTGACACCTAGTTATCTGCAGTCATAATTTAATTTAGCCATAGGAAGGAATTTTTATTGTAATTTAACTAGAAATAAGCACGAAAAAATTGCATTTAATTAAGTAAAATTTAAATATTTATTGAAACGTATGTGCGTCAAACAAGTTTTACTCAATGTTACATATTTGCGTTGCATTCAAATTCGATGCGAACATAATTATAAGCTACTCTCTAATAATCTAAAAATAAAAGAACAATATAATGAGTAACAGTATTTTTTATTCGTTTACGAAATATAATATTTAGAATTAAAACCTCAAAGCACTATCTATATATGTATAATGAATAGAAATGATATTCCCGATAAATTATTTACTGTACTACGAACATTTGCTTGAATAGTTAAGTTTCGTACTGAAGAAAATTACATATTATTATGTTCTATATCGTGTGGGAAAGATAAACGACATATTGCTATCTCTCGGGACCTGGTGACCGTCGAAACTCGAAATTTATGACTTCCTCGTGATTTAATCTTTGTTCTGTATGTGTTATATAATATGTGATATTACAAGGGGAAATGGGAATGACTAATGAATATGAATATTTTATTTTTCGACGTTTCCTTATTGTTGATATTTTGTGAGGATTTTAGTCATAGAAATTGTTAACTTAGGTTTATTGAGCTGGGGAAATTATTTGAATAAAATTTAAGTTTTTTTACAGAATTGATTTTTATTCAAATTAAACATTAGTGTTTATTATACAAAGTAAATAACTGTTCTTAATTGACAACGTATACTTTAAAACGTTGCTTAGCGACTGATTTATTTAAACAATGCTGTGTCTTCTTCTTTCGAATTTCAAATCAATAATGACAGAAAGAGAAGATTAATATTTAACTAAACAGCCACAAACCAACGTTTACAAGGCCGTTAGTTTTTAATTGGTTAATTAGTGTTTACAATTAAACTCATAATCACGAAGGAAGGTATCGTGAAATCCAATGAAATAATCGCGCAAGTGTATTCCACAATCCTTAGTAAGAAGGAATTAGCTTCAAGCTTTCTCCGTTGGATATTATTATCCCAGCCACGAACAAACTGTAACTGAATTACAGAATTGATTTTTATAATATTTTTGTTCTATTTTTGAAATAATTAAAAACGTTTGTAAGTCGTTACACAAACCTAAAGAAAGTAATAAAAATCATAAGTATAGAGACTTAGTAATTGGAGCCGACAGTAATTACATTTCAATGGCTACGAATACTGAAATGAAAATATTTTATATTAATTTGAACGAGGTTACGTTTTGCTTTTGTATTTTATTCTTTACACAAATACACGAGATAAGATTTTTTGTGTTCTTTGTTTAAACTAATTATACTGTATAAGAATAAGGCATAATTTTTTTTTTTATATAACGTCCGCAGTGGCGCATGAAATAGAACACGACTCTCTTAACTAAAGTATGCGGATTCATATAATCACAAGTACTACTGAATTTTTACGTGTTTTATTTGTATTTTAATAGAAAACTATATCGTGTAACAAATGAAATCCTATCAAATGTTTATCCATCAACCCAGATCAATGTAGTGTAAAAAGCTTCAAAACCTCACGAAGAAAAGAATAGTTGTCTCAATGGATCCATTGTTTAAGGGTTGTCGTTTATTTTATATTTACTACATATATAATATTGATTTCGGAAGACAAAAAATTGGGGCATACAGTGAGTGACAGGGTTACAGGGAGTGACATTCCTTTAAATAAGAAATATAAAAATATATTTATTTTGGCTTGTTAGCTTTTTTTATATAATTATAACAAAAAAATATGTAATACAAGATTAAAACATGTACGAAATAAAAATTATTCATAACCGAACACAAGTTGCTGGAAATAAATTAAATAATCACAATTAAGTTATAAAAAGAAAAGAGCTGTTAACATCCAAAACAACGTAAGTAATTATAAATTTAATAATAAAAGTGGAACTGTATTACATAATTAACGTAGATAAATTAGTGTGAAGAAAAAATATATACTCGTATTAAGATATAATCAAGTATCGATTGAAGCAATCTCTTCATAAATAATACATCTTACCGCACGACCAGTGTCCTTTTTCATGCCTTTGAAATATGTCTAAAGATAGTTCAAATTTTAAAAGAATATTTTTATTTACAGAAAATGTGTTATTTATTTTGATAAATAACTAATTAATAATCTTGCTGAAAGCTATGATGATATCTAATTTTTTAGTGTAGATTTTAATTTAAATTTTGTATAAATGTTAGTAACTATCTATTTTATTATAATATTATTATAATATATAATATTATTTATTTGTTGTCCGTTCCGATTTCCTTTTTGTTTTGATCTGAAATAAATGTCTTAAATGGACAAGTATGCCTTTAAAATGATTGTTCTCTTTTGATACATATATTTGTATCTGCTTTATTTCTTGCACATATAGAAAAATAAAGAGTCTTTTGAGTCGAAAAATTCAAAATGAAAGAAGTAAACAAGAACATTGATATTCAAGTATCGTAGTTTTGTGAAAACTATTTTAAAAAGAAAACCTGCGACTATCAAATAGAGCATTAGACGATTTCTATTCAACTTATATCTGCGAAATGGTGCTCGTAATACCAAATAACCATATAGTTAACAGGATATGTGTAGCCATAAGATTTTATTTTTGATATAATCGTATTCGGATAAAATAAATTATGTCTAATTGAATATACTCTTATATATTAGGAACAAAGAAAAGTATTTCATTTGTAAAGATGTATATTATGAAAATGTATATTAGTAATATGACACTTTTGAAATAAAACTTCATTGGCCACACTAAGAGCTCATGTCGGCGGTTCCATACTATTTTGGATCGGCGCGTGTTTTTCCATGAGCAAAATACTTAACGCTTTCGCGCAGCATGTGGTTGGTGTGAATGTGTACACTGACTGCTGCAGCATGTACGCGGTGCATACGTGTAATCACCTAAAGGCACCTTAAGAGTACGTTCTGTTTATGAATGAATAACATAAATATACATCTATGTATGAGAGAGAGAAGAGCAATGTTTTAGTTCTTCCATTAATATTAGGTGAATGTTTTTCATCGATATGTTCCTAAAATTTATATAAAAAAGTAGTTTTATATATTTTTATTAAAAAATGTCTTTTGAAATTTACTTTATGGTTATTTTACTGCTTATCGGCACTTCTACTTACTAATTAGTGTTGTTGTGTTCCGGATTGAAGGATGAGTGAGCCAGTGTAATTCAGGCTCAAGGGACACGACTGCTTTGTTCTTAAGGTTGGTAGTGCATTGGCGATGTAAATAATGAATTAATATTCTTTACAGTGGCATGTCTATGGGCGCTAGTGACCATTTACAATTAGGTGGTCTATTTGCAAGTCCGTTTATCAAGTATAAATAACAAAATATCATATAAATATTTTCAAAATAAATAACGATTGAAAAGGTCAATAAAAGTCATCGCAATATTACATTTCAGACAAACCATTCAAACGAATTAGAGTTTAAATATTTGTCGAGATCCCTGAAACGAGTTACGGGATCAACAAATTTATTATTGATTTCAAGTAAAATACCAAGAGTGTACAGATAAGTATTTGATTTGTTTCGAAACGTTTTCTTTTTCCTTTCGCGTCGACGGGGAATTTCTTTTCGCGTCTCTTTCTTGTCTCGTAAAAGCGAGAGTATCTTTAACTTATATAAAAAATAAAGCTTTTATATTATTTCCATACAAAGAACAACATGTAGTTTGTAACATATAGTTTGAACAAATAACTGATATTGTCAACTTCGTTGTTTTTGTTGGTTTTTGTTATAAAGCATGGAACAGCCAGTAAATGTCTACTACCTCTGATTTTGAGAATGTAAGAGTTTATTTCACCACGCTAATTCAATGATAGTTATTTAATAAACATATGTCAGTTTTTTACTCGCCGTATGCATGTCTTCTCACGATGTTTTTCTTAAGAGTTAATATAACCTCAAATAGCTTCGTTTGATACAATATAACAATAAATATTTTTAATTACTCGTTTTGTAAATAATATATAGTAAAGTTTGGTATATATACTAATAATAACGCCTGTATGCCGTGAAAACACAATTCCTAATAATTTTCGAACAAAAGGTACACTCAATTCTCGAGCTGCTCGCCCTTGGCTTGTTAAAGAACGAGGAGCTTGTATCGCTTGCGCAAACGGATATATATACATACTGTTCACAATAATCGAATGAATGGAATATGACCGCAATCAAAATATAAAATACGGAATTGGAGAAAAGAAAGTTATTATTTATCGATATAATTAATCTGCCTTGACCTGGTGCTTGCTTGAGTTTGAACCCAAAATGTTTCAGATTCCAGCTTTTAAACCACTGGGCCATCTCAGCACTTTAAATATATATGTTTGCGTAACTCTCGGAATATAGTATATTTGTATATTTCCCGACTTCCCACGTGTAGAATAAAGGTCTACATGGAACGTTTCTACCATATTACATATAACACTATTGATTTACGTAGTAAAGCTCTCTGTCGACATAATTTTTTCCAACATCTTCAACATGTCGTACTTTATATTTCATCCAATGTTAACATAGCCTTAATGTAGGCGTTTTTTTTACATTATAGGTATGCGAGCAAGCTTTTAGTAAAACTATATAATGTCTATCTACTCCTATGAAGGACCCGCCTATGACATGGTGTGCATCAGAATGGACAATATGGACCAGGGTTCAGTACCTATTTAGTGCTATTTATTACCTTTGTTTAAATATTTGGTACTAATGGTATTATCTATGAAATTTTATTTTAAAAATAGCAAGTAAGTCAAGATGACTGGCAGCTTATTATTTTTGCTTAAGGGCTCCGTATAGTGTATTTGTCACACAATCGTTTTGTACCTATTTGTTACTTGAACATACATTATTATTAGATCACTAACTCAAAAAATAATGATTATATTAAGTATAGGACTGAAATCTGGCTATATTTCAACGCTGATCTGTCACTTTATAGAGTCATTCTGAAGCACACCAGGGCATGTGCTATTTTATAATATGTTATACAATATTTAAAATAAGAACTAAACTCGATAGAAATAAAAATATATATAGCGAAATTATTTTTAAACGTTGCTTGGCAGCTATTGAGTTTGATACTGATTTATAAAGGAGACAGCTTTTTTTAATTATTCATTCGCTAAGCAACGTTCAAAAGTACCGTATATAGTGTGTGTTCTGTATTCTGTCGTATCATTATGTTTTGTTAAATCTCATAACCATAACCAGTAAGTCGTATTATAATATGTAAATCGATTTATTAAAAACTAGATGCTATACAATACAAGTATAATAGTTTATTTGTGCATGTAAATTTTACCAGTTATTCAAATCATACATATATTTTGTTACATTTACACATCGCATCAAAGAGAACAACTCCAGACAATTGCTAGATTATTTAATAACAAGAAATCCAAAGCCGTCGTAATTAACGACTACCAAGGTTTTGTGTGCCGTTAAATTGCGGGACACCAGTGCGATGTAATTGTAGATAAAAGACCTTAATTTATATCTATCTATTTCTCTACTATTGCCTTTTCACCGCTTTGATTACGGGAGCGTGATTAAGTTAAAAGCTAGTAAGGAAAGGAATTATACGAAAAATTATCTACTGTTAATTACTGCCAAAAAATATATGCCAGCTGTAAAAAGTTAACGCGTTCTTTATAAATTTATTATTAAATACCTACCTACAGCTTTCATATTTAAAACTCATCTTACACACACGCCCGCGAGGTGCCACAGACACACACACATACAAACTCACACACAGATATTATTTATTTATTTGAATTTACCTAAAATGCTTACGAAAAATCATTCATTTTCATTTATCATTATAAATCTATTGTAGACGTTGTCGTTAATAGTATGTTGTTTTACTGTAATAATAACAATTTAGCTCTTTTTTTTTGGTATTTCGAGTACAAAATACATGTTTACTCGTAATTAAGAACACATATTGCTTTAATGAAAAAATATTATACTGTATTTTAATGAAAAATCTATAATGATCTCATTTAAAATGAGAGTTATTGTGTTGTTCTTTCTAAATTACAAAAGGGATATAACATCTCAAATACAATGATTGAAATTAATTTGACATCGCATCGACGGTGACGAAGTTTTTTATTCTTCCTAACTCCAGTGTCTTTCGGCGAAGGTAACTTGGTGACGAGGTGAGGTGGTAGTGGAGAACCAACAGCACATGTGTATCCCTTTCTACAAAATTAATCCAAAGACAGAAGACTCAAGTAAATGACAAGTGATTAAAACCATTTTTACTTCATCAAAATGTACATTACGAACTACGATTATTTCATAAAAGGACCCAAATAACCAGGATTGAACGCAACTAGGTTAATGCGAATGTTAGTTCCAGCCGTGCGCGTCGACTTCCGTAGCGTAATACAAAGACCAGATTAAAAGCATAAAAGATAATGCGAACGGTTATTTGGATTTTCTTTATCCTTATCAGAGAACAAATTTGCTAAAATATATTCATTTTAATGTTATGTTTTACAAAACTTTTTTATGCTTCCAATTAAACTTAGTTATTATTTCATATTAAATTTATTCAAATTCCGCTCCAAAATTTCAAACGTTTGATATTTTTTGCTTCATGCGTCATTGCATTTTTAAGCAACATCGTTTTTAGTTTTTATTTTTTTATTACAACGCTGCACGGATATGATCAAAATGAAACTAAGGCTAAGTATGCAATTAAACATTTTTATATTGTTATATCTTACGTTTTATCTTATAATAAGTACTGGTTCTACAATTTTATTAATACATATATTTACCTCGAAATGACCTGCGATAGAGCTTGGCCACCTGATTTTGAATTATTTAGCACACTAAGAAGGTTATATATAAATATCAATTTTTTTTTTGGATTTTCATTGATTTCTTTTATTTTTGTTAACAGTGTTCATCAAATAGAGTATTTTGTTTTATAATCTTAAAAATTTTTGTAATACTTATTTTTTATGATAATAATTGTATTAATTATTTTAACGTTTTTAATCTTAAGCTTATTTTTTAATGAACAACGTTATTAAATTTTTATTAAACACAATTTTATTAACCGTTGGTCTTAATAGCTTCAACGAAGACGCCGAGAGAAGTGTCGGACGTAAACTTGCAAGTCGTGCGACTTGACACTTTACGACCGTCCTAAAGGTTGCCACGAGCTTGGATATCATTTCGAAGTAAGTTGCAGTAAGAAGAAAAATTATAGTATATTCAACTAAGTACGCAAGTTTCACTAGAAAAATATTATTTTCATTGAAAACAGAACCATAAATACACGAGTGGGAATACAACATTTCTTTTACTGGAATACTCAAACTAGCTGTTTGAGTATTGTATTATATAAGTTTTTTCCGTGATTAATATCATTACGTCCTTATTTACTCTACACAACCTATCTCTATGTTAAATTTCATTACGATTGAAACAGTAGTTTAGGTGTATAAAATAGAGGGAAAGAGTTATTTTCGCATTTATAATAAAATTAGTCGTCTCGTTGATATATTTCGTTTTATTACTTTTAAATATTTGTACTTAATTACCTAATTCATAAATTTTATAGATGAAAAGTGGAAAGAACTAGTTGTTTCTTTATTTAAATTATTTACAGTTTTTCATTATATTTTTATTTCCAATTTTTATATAAGGTCTTAATTATTTTGTATTGAATACACGTATAATTAGAACAGACGTCAATTGCATTAAGATAATGTCCTATGATATATGAGATAAGTCAAATCAAACCAGATTGTGGTCCAAAGACCCTTCTGAGGCGAGATGTCAATATATCAAGATGACAGATCATTTGTCTAAGCGAGGTCATCCATAATAGATAACTAATTGCTTGGTAAATAATGATGTATATTGTTATTGGTACAACAATAGGACAATTGGTTCTATTTAGACTACACATACACAAAAAGCTTACTAAAATGCATAAACTTTTTGCGTCATTATCGTCTTATTCGACCTTGAAATTCTACTTTCATCACACCCAACGAATCTTGCCTTTAACGAGAATTGATACTAATGCAGATAATATTTTATAAATTTTCAGCTACGCGCACAGAATTTTGTCGTAGCAAAGGCTACGAAACAAAAATGTAATAAAAAAAATATCAAGGCGTTTTCTCCTTTTTTTTATACTACAATATTATCAAAACTTTATTGTTTGTTTTTTAAATTATATTTATAAATATTACTAATATACTTTAAAATATGCAGACGCGGTCTTGTTATAGTTTTATTTTATAAATTTGATGTAAACCTTGACGATAATGGCTAAATGGAAACATCAAAAGTTTCACCGCGGGTGACACTTGGATATAGCATAATTGGCAGACAACCCTTGGAAACAAAGACGTTGGTTTGGGTTCAATTTTTGTCTGGCAACTTTAGAAATATGACGTAAAATTGATTATATCACTATTTAAATCTTTATTGATAACTCTTTTGTTATTTGCTTATAAATTCAAAGATTACTTGATCTTCTGGATCGAGAAAACTAAAAAATATTACCTCGAAAAAGTATTTATTAACTATAAATACTTTTTCGAGGTAATATTTTTTAAGAAAAGCTTAAATTAGTCATTAATTATTTTATTAATATTAAATATATTTCAATTGAATACAGATGGTGAGTACTTCCAAAATAGAACGAACGAACAAGCAGAGCGAAATGTACTGAACTTTTGAAAAATAAGCTTTTTGTAAAATATCAGAAACGTATAACGTTGTTTTTAAATTCAACCTTAAAATTTTACCCTCGTTGTGCTTAAAGTCACTTCAGATAGCGTATTCGTTACCTTTACAAAACTCCAACGAGTGATATCTTAATATATATAATCCTTCTGTACGGATGTCACTTAAGTCCTAACCGGCTGGACCGATTATGATGTTTTTTGTGTGTTTTAGTGAGTCGTTGGATGGCTTAGATTGGACCCGGGAAGTACAAATGCTTTTTTAAATAAAAAATAAAATTAATAATATTCTTATTTTACCCGTACGAAGTCGGGATAGTCAGCTACTTTAATATATGCTCGTATTTGTCTGAAACATCTGTAAATTGAAATATTATATCGAAGGATTGAGTATTCTTAACGTAAGAGTCATATCTGATGTTGTTAGACAACTTTGAGGTCATCAAACCATATGACGAATTTCGAAATCATACCTTAAACATCCTCATAAATTATTTAACAGAATTTAATTTTACTTGTCGTTGTAAAATCATCGTCGAATAAATACATCTCATACAACATTTGTGATAATAATAATGGCGATAAACGCTTCCATTATACATAATTACGCGGAACGAGATGCCTTAAGACAAGCTGAAGTTGTCTCATCGGGGCTTCTTACAGAACTCATTTGGGCGGCGCCGAACAATGCCATGCTCCTGCAAAATCGTTTCGGCCTCAATATTTATACCCACGATGGAGTAAACGGAGGATACGTTTAAATATTCCGAATAAAGAAAATGATATATTCATATAAGCATTTCCATTATATTTTTAATATGTATATTAGCTGCTTACATAATATGATTTTTTTTTTTGTTAAGAAATATATCAGATACTTCTGCGCCAACTATTGTACTTCAAGGGTAATAGTTTCATCCTCTGACATATATCAGAGGCCTACAAACTGAAAGGTTAAACTGACTGAACCAGAAAATACACTTTCTTTTATATAAATAACACAAAATAGTATTATCAAAACTTAACTTTTATGTAAAGAATTAGTTTAAAAAAAAATATTGATTTTTTTTCTGTTATTTTATTTATTACTGAAATCCTTAATATACTATATTATAGTATAATAATATTCCATTACCAGGACAATGTTATGGAAAACAGAGTTTTCCCAATGTGGGTTTATATTCGTTCAGTTCTATTAAAATGCGTGGCTCTAACAAATAGCAATTACCAAGTGTAATTGAATGAAATATTCTAATAATAATTAATGTCGTTAAGTTTCTTCAGAAAGGAACAGAGCTACGAGGGCGTAGTTACCGACTCCACAAATGCGAGAAGCGGCAGGCAGTAGGCGCCTGCAATTTATTTAATGTTGCTCACCAACGTTTTATACATTTTTTTTACCCCAGATGATAATACCGTCTCATCTTATGAAGTCGTTTGCTTCACTTCTCAAGGGAGATCCTTTATTAAGTGACAGAGCTTCACAAGTTCTCTTGTGCATTTATGTAACATGAAATTTCTTCTCTCGCACTATATAAACATATATTTTTATGATGGGACGCTGTCATTTCATGTAATAAATTCCCAATTTTCTTTCCTGTCCTCGATCGTGTTGAGGCAACGTGAGATAGGATGGGACCGATAAGGGTACACGATGAAATTGAAGAAATAGATCAATCACATCAAAAGCGAATATAAAGACGAACTGACAGATCTAATGACACGAAGTTTTAGATGTTATTAATCTAATACTATGCTGTAGTAAAAATAATGGTTGTGCCAACATTTAATTTAATTGAATGCGCAGCTGTACGCCACTTAAGGTTTTACTTAACCTGTATGTGTGAGTCAAATTTGCAAATTAGTTTTAAATTAGATACACTCATATCGAAAACTAAATAACTTTGTTTAATTTGTTTGTTTAGTGGGCTCTTTCAAGTAGTTTTAAATTTTCATATTACAATGTTGATTTATTGATCATATAAAAAGAAAACGGTACGGAATCTAGATCTACTAAAAAAATCGAGCGAGCACCACTGTAATTACTTTTTTAATACCAATGACATCAAATATATTCATTGAATTAAAATTAAAAGTTATTTTTTTTAAGTAATATGTCCTTTTACTATTTTTTTACTTAATTTAATCCATAAATTTTTATAAGAAGCCTGATGAATCTTGCTTATAAGAATAATAACAATTCAAAATTTGATATACATTTACTGTAAATTACTGAAATTGGTATCTATGCAAATTTGTATCTCGCGAAAAGATATTATATACAACGTGAGCCTTGCCGTTTATCTTCGGGAAGTTTGTTACGGAGCCATGATCAAGTTTTACATTATAACTTGTAGCGTCACATAAATAATCTGAAGCTGGTTAATAAAATATCACCGAACATTTTCTTTAGTCTCCGTTATATTGCCAGCCCATTCATTGTGGTGCGATCTAGTGGAAAAAAAACTTTCATTCGAAACTTTGTTTACCCTTTTTGGTCTTACATTTATAGTATTGTAACTCGCGTATAACAACTGAGAAACTTTTTTGTTTGTACAGAAATAGGACAATGTGTGGATGAACAATAAGTGAGTTCTATATTCCGTGTTTAAACAAAAAATATGCTCCGAAAGAAATAAAGAGAAACAATGAACGCTACAAAAACTTTTTGGTAAATCTATTGTGAAGGAAATAGTTTTAACAGATTTAAAAAAAAAACACATTTTATATACATTTTTAGTTTGGTAAATCGACTGCTAATAAAAATACATCATACTAGCTGCCCGGTCCGACTTCGTATGGGTGAAGTATTATTTGTTGAAAAAAATTCTGGAAACTGATCGCAATACCACCTTCCTTATCAAATCTAAACCACTCAGTCAAAGACACAAAATTATCATTAAAATCGGTCCAGTCGTTTAGGAGTTCAGTGACATAATGTTGATGATGATTTCATACACGTGTACGAATGATGGTACCAGTATTTTGTAAGCCCAAATATATTGCCATAATAATCTCGATTATTGTAACATTTGAGAACGTGAAAATAATAATAATAAATGTTCTGAAAAAATCGAAAAGCGTGCTTACGAACATACAAAGAAAACACAGAACATGTTTTTGAAATCAGTTAAAAAAATGTTTTTTTTTTTAAATTGCCAAGGGTTTATATATTATAGAACGTATTCACAATTAATTATTACTATATAATCCAAGTTTAATTACAATTATCTATCCACAAAACACCACTTCCGGGTTCTAGTTGACACTTGTTATTCAAAGTTGAGGCCCTATATATAACTACCAAACGTACCTAAACTAAACCAAACTAAAATAAAAATTATTAAATTATTAAGTGTAATTTTAAATGCATAAATCATAGTTTACCTGATTCTTAAGTAATGCTCAATCATTCTCGAGCTATTATAACGCAATCTACTCCCGGGATTAAATATTACAAGGGAACATGCCCTCCAACCTCCTCGGATATCAGGATAACGTATGAAAGTACTTTGATTGATGGCGCCCTTTTGAGTTTCCACTACACTTGTTAGAATTCACGATATATACATATACAGTAAATAAAATTTGCTCACGTCTTCGCCTGCGTATAAGGAGGAAAGGGACACGTATTAGGTAAATAAGTACCCTATATCCTTACTTAGAGTTTAAGCTTGCCTCATATCAAATTTCATCAAAACCGGTTCCGTGGTTTAGCTGTAAAAGCGTAACAGACAAACAGAGTTACTTTCTACAATATCAGTACATTGTCAAAAATATATTTTTGCATAATATATTAATAAAAACACGAGAAACATTTGTAATATTTTTTTCATGTAATAAAAATAATCGAACTTTCGCCATGGTGATTGATTGACGTCATTCTGGTCGATTTCAGCCACGGCGGCCAATCTCAAGGGAGACATGTCTTCTAAACGGGATATACTATATAGTTGACATGTGTAGACTATAGGGGTAACGGTAATGGGAGAGATTAGAGATAATATAGATAGAAAAGGTCTCTAATTTTATACATTGAAAAGCTCATTTTTATTTGGCCTGACCATTTTTTTTGGCATCCCAGGGCAATCAATTTTATTAGATTAATAGTCTGTAAGTAAGATATTTGCAAAAGCTATCATATTCATATAGTATGTGTCTGTCACGCTGTTAACAAGCACACATACACTTCTGCACATATATGCAAACACTCGTATATTTTGTGTAGGTTAAATAAAAACAACAGCAATTAAATTTGGCTTAGTAATAATTCCTGACAATACTAACGCCTAATGTATATATAAAAGTATATATTATTATGCATGTATACGATTACGTCGTTGCTGGAGTGACTGGATACAAGACAGATCCTTAGGTCCTGGGTTACCATGTCTAACAATTAAAAAGTTATTGGGTTTTTCTGCCGAAGAATCTCAGTAGCAGCTCGGTGTCTCGAAGTTGGAACTGAACTTCTCTTTACAGTCGTATCATATTGCCGTCCCATTGGATTATGAGAGTAAGGGAATACAAAGTACACCTGTGCTTTCACATACACTTGTGCTTTATAACATATCCTGCGCAGTTGGCTAATCTCTCTTGGATTAGCAATCGTGGCCGATTTCTTAAAACGAGAAACGAATCTAATCATTCGAAATATTTGAAGAAAAAAACAATTGAATTTCTAACTAGTGTTCATGTTTGTTTTGAGTATTATATAATAATACAATATTTAATGTGAATTAACCAAAGGTGAATTTAAATCGTAGAAATCCAAAACAATTGAACTAAATCAACACCAATGGTTTCGTAACGAAACTTATATCTTACAATATTAGCAAACACAACTGTAAACTTATATATAAAAGGCAAATAAATAAACACATTACAGTGATGTTTTTCATTATAAGCCCCAATAAAATTAACCGAAAACAAAATAAATGTAAGAGGAAAGCGGAATTAGCTTTAAAAAATAATAAATCTTCAGAAAATGAAGGCACATCATCCACGTTGCAGTAATCGTTTGTAATCCTAACGTTTCTCCAACATTAACTTGCCTCTTTATATTAAATTATTCCCGAAGTTATTTTCTGAGAATAAGTAAGTCTGAGGAGAACTCAGGAAGTGCTAATTGATTGATGTTACGTTTCGTAAGTGTAATATTCACGTACGAAAAACACATGATATATATGCCAAAATTGCTTAGGGGAAAATAAGAAACTGCGGCTTCTAATTCACAACCAAGGCGTCTTTGTCTAATCATCGATTTGTATTTACGACACATTTTCTGTTTAAGAATGCGTGATGTTAAAAAAAACAGTGAGTTACTTTAAGGCATTAAGTTTATTTTAATGGCGAGAATATAAAAAAAATGATAAACTGTTATTTCCTCTCCTTCGCTGTAGTGAAAACGACCTTTAGGAGAATATCATTTTCTTTTAATTTAAATTTAAGTACCTCCTTAAAATATCTCATTTTCAGAATTAATTATTAAAAGACCATTATCAGCGAATATATTATCATTTAGATACAAATTTGTGAAAAAATAGTGTGTATTACCCCACGTGCACAAAGTGTAAAACGATGGAATGAGCAAGACTATTATTGGAAGTTTTCACATATACGCAACGCAAATAAATTAAATAGATTAAAAAATGAGACACTTTTATCTTTACAAATACATCATCATTAAATAGTAAATGTAATGTTCATTATTTATCATCTAATTCCATTTTGATCAAACGGGGCGATTAATCTACTCGGCTCTCAAAGCTCCACATTCTCTAAGTCACATCACATAAATAACAGTACTTATTTATTCACTTACCAATAAAGTACTGCTACATCAGTCTCATTTTAATTTTGTTAAGTAGTCACGATTGCCTACAATTTAGTGGAGCGAAATAAAACAAGAACGATAAAAAGGCGGCTTAGGGCTTCTTTGTAAAAGATTAACAGCTATAATCAAGCGATTGGATGAGGATTACGGCAATTTTTATATGGTGATAGAAAAAAAGCCGTCTCATAAATCAAGCGTGATGTTAAAACTGCGACAATAATAATGACGAGAACGTTCGCGAAGTTTCTGGAATATTTAGGGATCACACGCACGTAATAAATGCTAACGATAATGCGTATGCTACGCCCATTTTAATACCAGGAAGCTACGTGTTTGTCACTGTCGCTGCGTTCAATTGAGAAACTTGTTTTCGAATTGGTTCTTCTTTGTCATAATTTCAGTCCGTTTGAGAATGTAAATGTTCAACACGCTTCGAGCCTCTTCCAAACATCACGTAACGAGTTTTAGTACCGCTTATTATCTTTCCACTTATAAGGGTGCGCTAAAATGTGGTTACACGTGAGCCATTGAAAGTTTAATGTAGGTAGTAATGAAATTTAAATCCCTTTTGAAGAGACTTTTAATATTTACATAAATTCATGTATATTTTTATCGGTTTTTAAATTATTCTGACGAATATATAATTTGACGTGTTAATAAGAGGGGTTTGATTCTTTATATAAAAATTGCGAATGTGTACTTTTTAATAATTTATCTTATGAGTATTTTTACAATATATTAAGTTTTTGATAAATTTAAAAGAATAGACAGACCGTTTATTGTTTTACTGACGGTATTTTGTGCATAGTAAATAGGTGGATAGTTAGATCATACTAATTTTTACTCGTTTAAAATCAGTTATATATTTTGTTAATACACACTGTTATATAAGATAAAGATCACAGGTCGATTAGTGTATACCTAAGTGAGCAACAACTTGTATTTGTATGTTAAGTTAGCCTATAATTGGTATGTACTTTGTAACACTACTTTTATTTATGAATTAAATTACGTTATATACTAAGAAATACATGATGTATTTCTTTAGTATATAACGTTGGTTTCCATAAAACAAAATTTAAAAAAATATTATGCTCTATTATCTAAATGATACCTGAAAATAAATCAATTCAAAAATACTTATTATACATACATAGTATTTACTTATTATACATGTTTATCACTTTTTGTTGTATTGACTTACCGCAGGTATGTTAATACTGTTATAACGTAATAACACGAAATAAAATGAAGTTAATATCTTATATCCAAAAATGTAATAAAAAAAGAAAAATATAATTTAAAAAAAACAAATTACATCTCAAAAAGCAAAGATGATTTATTTAAAAAATGAGCAGAAGATAAAATGTTTACTTTTACAAAATCTTTGTTATAACGGAAAATAATAAAACAAAACAACTTTCATCCCGAAGTTATAAGTATTTGTTTTATAAAGATACAAGTTCATTTAATTAACAAGTTACTTTCGCAACAGCCTTAGTTAAAACAAAGTCCGCGTTTTATAACCTTTTACTCGGTTCCCGAAACGCTTCTCGTTATTTCACTAAACAAGTATTTTTTGCCCGAACATACTTTGCTCAACCCATAACACTTGTACGTTGTGTGTTGTGTACTTAGAGAATATTATGTTCATACTCAACTCAAGAATTGCTTCTCACTGGATACATTGGCATAGTTCTGTGTCATTACGAATAGTTTCCTGTCCTAAACATTCTTTCTGGTACTTAAAACCAGTAACACGACTCGTTTTAAACCGTAATTTATTTATTGTTCATAATATATATTTTTAATAAATATAATATATACACGTAATAATTACTTTAGAATGAAATTTAAAGAGCCGCTTAAAATAATAGGTAATTAAAAAAGGGGAATCTTACTGATGATTGTGGATTCGAACAAAGGCAAGCACCACTGAACCTACAACTGCTTAATTTGTATTTCATCTCATTTTCAGTCAATAAAGAAGAGTCATCTATTTAGTTATACAATATTATTTTTGTCTGAAAGCCAGTTTTCTATGAACTCAAAAGTGTAATAATTCAAAGTCTAAATTTGCTATTTGACAGATAAGAACGGAACAAACTGAAAGTTCTTGTTTGCACGATTAACGAAATAAACTGTTGTCTAGTTAGTATTCATGGTGCTTAACTCATTATGTATTCGAGGAGCGGTTGGAAATGAAATATGGACTATTCTCCTTGCATTTTGAGCACGAGGTGACGATACCCTTGCCACTTGCTATTGAGCATATTCCTTTTTATTTAACCTCACCTCGCTCCATGCTCAATTTAAGGTTGTAATGTAAAATTGCAATTATATAAAATACCAAGTTACGGCCGTATAAAATAAAAGTACAATATTTTTTAATTGTATTTTAGTTTTAAACGTTTGTTGCAAACATATTTATTTATTTTTATATCTCTGAGACGCCATATGGCATTTTTACAATCTTCGAGTTTCAAATTAATATAAATTAATTAGAGCAAGCCACTTTAATAACAGATTTACAAATAACGTTAAAATTACAATATCATAATCTGAGAATGAGGTTTAACAAAGAACAATTAGCAGTTTCTATAACAAACATTTCTTTAAAGAAAAGGGAACTCTTGAGTCACAGCTGTGTAGCTCTTGATTACAGATTAAAAGGGAACCAAATCAGAATAAACAATACCTCGCTAAAGTAAAGTACTAATTATTAAGCGATTCACAAAAAGCAATCTCTGCGAGAAGCCTCTCGGGACATTCACCGGAATATGAAACAAATTTAGTTGTTTTGCGTCACAATAATTGTTTGTGAATTATTGTAATTCGATTATGAATTTGAAACTTTTTATCTTAAATTGCGGCGATCACTATTTTCAATTTCAATTAAGTTTTGAAATATATATATATATGATATAGACTATGGTTTGTAGAATTTAAAACACTTATTAGCTTATGCTTGCGGCCTCGCCTGCTAGGCTCATTTCGTATTGAATATATACATAATGTATTCGCATCCATCATCATTTAAAGTCTAAGCACAAACTTTTAACGAATAGTTTCACCGAAATTTGATTAGTAATTATAGTTTGGCTCATGAAGAAAAAATGTTAATACACAACACAACAAAATATCACAAAAAGTAGGCAGTCTTTGTATTACAACTTAATAAGTAAGTTAAACCGTTAAAATTGTTTGTGTGATTTTCTTAAATGGCTCATAGATGGCGTAACTTGTCATTTGAATTGCCCTTACAACTTTTTTATTTGGAAATGAATAATATTATAATTAATAGCTGTAGCTGATTGAGGCGTTGTTATTACAAAGCTTTTATTGTTTGAAATAATGGTAAAAATAATGTATTTTCATGCTCAATATATTATATATCTCTATATACTACGTATATTATGATGTTAAATTAAAATCAGAAAGATATGTATTTTATACTTTCATTTTACATAAAAAAATTATCGATTTCATTTGCAAAGTTCGATTAAGCCAAGGCCAGATAAACAAACAAGATGATAGCTAGTTATATAAGTGACTTTGAAAAGGACGATTTAATAAAGCTCGTTAGAATCTACTTGATGAATAAATTATACTGTAAAAGTAAAACGCAGTCAATTTTTGTTGAAATGATTATTAATGAATATATATATTACTTTGTATTAGTAAAATTGTTATGATTTTACGATAGAATTATATTAATAAATAACAGGAAATATTGTATAAAGTTTCAGGTTTTCTCTGAAACAACCGTATGAAATGCATAAAAGCTTTTATTAAAGTCTTTGATCCCTTCAAAGACTCTTTTGAAATTCTATGTCAGATTTTTATTTGATATCCATATTTAAATAGGAAGATTATAACGATTTCCATGTGTAATGAGGTAAATATGCGATCAAATGAAAATGGACAGAAATATTCTTGATGTACTAATATCACAATTTGTTTAAAAAATTAATTAGTTAATACCATTTGTTTTTTGTTTTTGTGCTTTATTTAAATATTTCTATTTTCTCTTTTTATTTTATTTTTGATTTGTATATTTTGTAATTGTGTTTGAGAATGATGTGTTCTCCTGTAGTCGGTTGTGCATAGTTAGTTTTAAGTTAATGTAAAAAGTGTTTTGAATGTGTATTATGTACAACTGTTGGAGATCCAAATAAATAATTAAATCGGAAAATTCAATATGCACTTTGGTCATGAATTGCAATCAAAATAATAAACCATCAAAATTAAAACATTAATTTTAATTTTTTACGTGAATTCGAAGAAGTTATATCTTTAAAATAGATAACTTCTTACATTTTCACAAAAAAATACTAGTCAACCGCGCTGGATATAATTGCTTTAGTGCACAATTGTAAGTGTTCACTATCTATTCTCGCATTCTGATGACCCGATGAGGCGATAATAACACACGAATTAGACCGGGCGGAGGATCAACGACTTTACATGCTTTCTGAGGTATGGTTATATAAACACCCCTCCCAACTTCCATTGGTATCCAAGCATATATTGAGGATTTCTGGATATAAAACCCAATCGCGTTTTTATTGTCCAACTCCACTACCTCTAGATCAAAAGCCTTACGGATATTTATAAGGTTTTATACAAATGAACCATGTAAGGAATAAAAGAAATAATAAAAAACATTAAAATTACAAAAGTCAAGTTCAAAAGAGAGGTCGTTTCAAAGGCTTCCTAGTTAAATATTAATAAGACGTGGAGTTTGAATTTTAGCCGCAGGGTAGCAAGATACTTCTTAAAGTTCAAATGAATAGAATAGAAATTCAAAGGACGTGTTGTTTTTTAAATCAACTTGTTCTATTTTAATTATATCATGTTTTTAAAATAAAAGAGACAAATTAAGGACAATATTTTATTAATATTTTTATATTTACATATATCGATATATTAGGCATTTTAAATTTAAACTTAACTCGACCTCAAAACTTGTAAAATAAGTGACAAAAATAACGTAAAAATCACTACTATCTATAGAATAAGTAATCACATTTTTGATGTTTTTAATCATTGCATTAAATAAGCAATTAAGTTATTCCTTTAAAAAAAATACTTTAAAAGAGGTCATAAAATGTGTTTAGTTTAAAGTTGTCAAAATAAAACAAGACTTACATTACTTGAATCAACTTCGTGTATAATTTCACTAACAAGCTAAAAGCCTTTGACAACATTGTGTAAAGGACAATAGGACCCCGTAACTTCAGGCGTAGATCTATTCCATCCATGAAATTACTTCATCTAGAGGGTAAAATACACAACTTATTTTGAATACATACATCAAAGCGCTAGTTTATATCTGAAAGTATATAACTAAATTAATAACTACGATAAAGACGAGATGGTCTACAGTAGAAACACGTAGATCTTAAATAGAGGTCGCGGGTTCGAATCAGAATAAAAACATTTTTTTTCTTTAAATTGGCAATTTGACCGGTTGTTATTAAATTTTAGAAATGTTTAGGACTATTGTCGCCTAGTTTTTCAATAGCAATCGGTATAAGTATATAATTTGCTTGTAAACGAATATGTATTATATTGTTTGTAATATGATATATTATAATTGAATTTTCTTAAGCTTTTTGTTAAATTAATAAAGAATGAGGAACCAAAAGTCTAAGTTAATATCTATATTCAATGCTAGTTTTCGCCCAAATCTTCAACCGCGTGTGACGGGTAGGGGCAGGTGTTTGTTACTGTAAATCCTTTTCTGTACCCCTGAGAACGTATAAACAAGACATGAACACGTAACAAACAAACTTACTTTCAATATAAAATTAGTTAGGATAGAGACATTTTCTCATTGGTTATTTTTTGATCATTGATTTTATTAAATTAATCCACACAAATCATTACAATTCACAGTGGAACATAAATGAAATTAAGCTTTGATTTTTTTTCTATTTGTTATTGGAAGAGGAAGCCAACTATATATGATCAACAAGCTTTCTTGCGAGTTTCATTCTAAACAATACCGTTAACCGAATATCTTAATGCGCCAAATGGATGCCTTTGTTTCATCCAACAAAGAGCACTAAATAAGAAACAAGACGATGGTGAAACGAAATGGGAACCATCCAGTTGAAAAATAAGAATGCGCGATATATAAATGTCACTTTTCCATACATTCTTGAATACGTAAAAACCTTAGATCCCACTGAACTGTGACAATATAAATCATTCTCGTCTTCTTACCCTTACTTTGACTACATTACGAAATCAATGGGGGATGACAAAAAATTTATTCGATTGTTTCACGTTGATTTTTTTCCAAATAAACGCGTAATAATGAATGTAAAGCGTATGAACGCTGGCTTTAATTTTATTTGTACTCGATCAAGCTTCTATAATAAAAATTATATTCCAATACCTAAGTACGTATTAAAAGTAACGACGCTTGTTATTGGAAAATTTTATATTCATTTTCATATAACATACTTTTCTAGGCTTCCTCTTTCGTCCTCCAATATTAATTTTTCATAAATTTTAAAATTTGAAACATCGTAAATATTGTCCTGGAATCAAAATACGTACAATTTTTTTTTGTCGAAGATGATGTTGTAAACAAACGAATTGACACGATGAAGACTTAATAATTTATGTTTTTTAGAACTAAATTATACCTTGCACAAAAATATCAGTTTCGTAACATAAATGTATATGATCAAAAAATCAAAATACTTTATTCAACATAGAAGTATTACACTTACTTACTGTTAGTCAAATTAGAAGCCACCGGAAATGAAATTGCCTGCTCTGAAAAGAATCGGTGAAAAAAGCTCAGCCGGGTTTTTTTTTTTTAAATGTGTATAATATTAATGTTATTTCCACGAATTGTTGTATCATATTGAATTATATCATATTCATAATTTGACAAAACACTATTGACAAAACAAACATTCGTTAAATCTATATACTAAGTTAATACATATATATCTATTTATGTATTATAAGAACAGTACAAACAAGTATCGTACTTATTAAAAAGGGCCTTTTTTCCGTGAAAAATGATTAATGATAAAATTTGATTGATATGACAAAATTTAATAGCTTTAAAGGTATTTCGTCTAATTCCTTTGAAAATTAATTATTTAGATAATTCATTAAATATATAAAGATTTTAAATAAGCCTTGTAAGCAAGGATTTTACATTTTGTTTTTCATGTTACAAATTGAGTGTATCTCATTCTCTCATCATTGATTTGAAATTTATAAGAAGAAGAGAGCAGACCCATAATTGTTTAACTAATAATTTTCTACACATATTAGAGTTAAAACCATTCATATGAGTGAGAAAAAATGTAGATTATAATTCATTTAAGTCTGCGAGCGTTAAAAATACTGTTTAATTATTTTTAGATAGATAAAGTTTTATTAAAAACAAAATGTCTAGTTAATGGTTTGTCTGTATGAGCACCATTATCCCACCAGTAATTATGCTACCACTAATAGATGGTTTGTATTGCCGTGTTTCGGTTTAAAGGGTTAGTGAGCCGGTATAATTACACGCATAAGGGACATCTTAGATCTCATGGTTGGCGGCACATTGACGGTAAGGAGTGGTTTATGTATCTACATACTGCAGCGACAATTTATATCGGTTTACATAATCTTACCGTCACCCATTGCTCCTAAAATGTAATTTAAAAAAAACACACATTTTTAACACACTGTATTTTTTTTAATTGTGTTAAAATAGTGCACGAACGTCTCTAGTATTTTATAATTTATGTATAATAAAATAATATACAAAATGAATATAGGATTTTTTGTAAAAGGATTACGATTATTTGTAATTCTTCTGATCTTTCAATAGTCTCATTAAAATAACGCCATCTGATAAGAGATCAAATTAAATGTTATTATATGATTTATCGCATAAATCAGTAGACTCTACCCCCAGTAGACTTAAACCCTGCATGACATATATTAGGTGCACTTTACAAGCCTCCATTCGTAATCAAATGTGAAAACTTTATATACCACAAACATTACAGGGGTGGGGCTTTGTACAAGCCCGTCTGATCCGTCTGAAACTCATAAGATATTCTACCGCCAAACAGCAATACTTAGTATTGTTGCGTTCCGGTTTGATGGATGAGTGAGCCAGTGTAACTACAGTCACAAGGGACATAACATCTTCGTTGGTGGCGCATTGGCGATGTAAGGAATGGTTAATATTGCTTACATCTCCAAAGCCTATGGGCGGTATAACATAAAAAATAAAACAAATTTGTATAATATCGTAAAAACAAAACAAAAAATATATAATGCAATCTTTATGTGTAACGTCTATTAGCGATACACACGAACTCACGCGCTCACATACACACACACACACACACACACACACACACACACACACACACACACCCACACTCGCAAAACAAAAACAAAAACAAATGTATACTAATGAAACTATTTTTTTATTACTTTTAGGTACTCTAAATTTATATTAAGTTTTCTTTAATTATAATTTAAATCAATAACCATCAACGTCGTTGTTTCAAATCTGCAGGCAACCTGTGAGTCGTTTTTTTCTTTAAACTTGATTTAATTTCCTTACAAAATTGAATATATTTAGAATAACACCAGTTATACCGTACGCTATATTTAATTTATTTTTTTAATCTATTAATCCTTGAAAAGTAAACAAATATTATAAAAATCTCTTATTATTGAAGCGAAGATATTCAAATTATAATGTACGCCATAAAACCGTTCTATAACCAAGATATAATATTATCTAGATCATAAATTTCATCTCCGAATATTAACGTAACAGAGTACACGTCAAGTCATTCGGGGATGTTACCAGTATGGGCTGAAATTCTGAAACTAATTTCAACGATGATGCACCTGTCAAATTAATATCCTCAGAGCAAATACAGCGACCATGTTGAACAAGCTTAATTAGTTTAAATTAGAAAATAAAGTGTGTGTATTTAAGCAAATGAAATTGAAATAAAATAGCAATCTTCATTAAAACATTTAGTTTAGTTTGACTTTCGCTTGCTGAAAATATTTTACTCGTTATAAATCATAATATTAATTTATGTCATGTTTTTTATGTGTAAAAAAATGTGAAACTTTTGCTATTTTATCATCGAAACTTTAACTTCATAATTATTTTGATTTATTGTAGCCAAGGGTGAATGTTTTCAAATTTCAAGAGCCTTTTTTATAACATAAGACTTTGAATTACATGATTTTGATGACAATTTTTTAACAACCCATTCACGATTTAAAAAGAATAATTGTATTATTTTTATTATTTTAATATTAGTCAAAATTCAAAAAAAAGTGAAATAAGCTTTCTGAGTAACCAACTAACTAAAACAGTTTACCTTTCATCGGATTCATTTGTAAATAAATATTTAATCTCAAATATCTACTCACATGATAAGTGGTTGGTCCAATGGAAATTTTTATATGAACATTTTTTTACGTTGCAACAGGATATAGCTACAAGCAAACATTTTGAAATAACTTTATAAAGCCGGAGCGAACGTACGAGTTAAAATAATATGATGGAGTAAGTAAACAGACGGCTTGGAAACTGTGATGAGAAATTGTGTACACTTCATCTAGACTGCAAAAATATTGTACAAATAGTTAACGAAATATGACTCTAAAAGCAAAGGGGAAATAAATGTAACGAAAACTTTGAAACATACTCGTACCTTAGTGGAGTTATTCGTAATTTGGCTGCGTTTGCCTTTACTTAATCTAATGTACTCTTAATGTATTACGTATTATATAATTAGTTTCGTTCTCTGGTAGAAATACGGATATATATTTTTATTTTACATAAACAGTACATATACTGTATACAACGTTCACATATTAATTTAATATTACAGACAGAGTTTATCCGATGTTTCTTCGTAGCAAAAAAAAATTACTGAGCTCTCTGCTGTTAGGTGAAGTTGTCCTCTAGCTAGTTATGCTACTATAATATGAGTTCTTGCACATTTATTATGTGCGTAGAGTAACATCCATCACAGTTTTACGAAAAATCATTAATTCACATAATATTTAATATGTCACTGATTTGATTTTTATCAATATTAGTTGTCTATATTTTTAGTATAAGTAAAATATATTAAACATGAAATGCTTTTACAAATCCAACATAAATTTAGCTACGCACCTTCGCTACATAATACTTCGGGATACTTAATTAATTAATTAAAAATAATCTAGGTATATTATTTTCCGTCGTCCGTCCCATGATATTTTACCGTCTAAAAAAATGTTTTGAGATCTTGTGAGTTCCGACAAGAATAGTATTATGTTAAGGAATAAGTAGAGTAAAGAAGTGTAAAAAGAATACCTAATTAAAATTGTAGCAACATCTACGTATCCATGCTGTAAAATGCAGATCTTTTATACAAAAACAATTTCAATCACTAACATTTTTAACTCTATTTATAATATAGTATAGAAAATATATTTAAAAAAAAAGTTAACAGGTATATCAAGGAATATCAGGTATATCAAGTACAGGTATATCAAGTATATTAAGGATAAGGTCACAACTGACCTGTATTATTTGAACGTAATGGAATTTACTACGATTTGAGCATTCATATAGTAAGAACATGCCGAGCAGTTCACAGTGACTTCAGTATACGTTTTCAAAGATCTCTTCGAGTGTTACGGTACAGGTCGAATCGTCGTTGCGATTGCAGACACGTATCGCTTATAATTTGTCTTTAATATCTGTATTATCGTCTGATATTTTCACTACGAATGTAAGCGGAACACTCTGCTCATAACTAGCACGTTCCATAGCAGGCGCTATAACGTATCACGCTCGTTTCTGATTCAACGTTACGATAATATTTCAGATCAGACGCCAGCTTTAGAAACGAGATATGCGAATAAATAGGAACTGCTATAATCCTTCTTTTAGCGTCAGTCGGATATAATATTCTTCCTCAATCGTCTGTAAGTTAATGCGTAAATTATACGTGGGAGTGCGAACATCGTTGACGTGAAGCATTACATAATACGTATTTCAAAAGCTTTGTCTGTCTCCCTTTTATTGGCTGAATTCCCAGTTTCATTTTTACTCTGAGAGTCTTTATATCGTACGTCTTGTTTATAAAGTGTGACAGGGCTCGCGTACACTTTTTGTTTTTCCTCTGAAGTGGTATGTCGTTGTTTCTATCTTTACATAAGTAAGGTTTCACATAAGTGGTTATACTTCTTTCATGACTTGAAAGGTTTAATGCACAAATATTTTAGGAACACATTAAATAGACGGTAACTTATGTACATACATAATAATAAATATATTATACCAATCAATTAACTATAAACATATTTTTTTTCGTTAGTTTAGTTAGGTTAGTTCGCATTACAGTGAAATAATTATATTGATTGGAATGATATTGTATGATATAAGTTTCCGTCCTGGATATACAATTATATTTTTCTTTTAATTTGTCTCGTATCCATTATAGTGTTTATTCAATTAATTTAATACGTTTTCCAGTTATCATTGATACAGCGTTAGCTTTCTAGCATAGTAATATAGTAACTTCAGTTCCGGGATACGCAATTGTTATTAATTTTTTTAACATTAATATATTTTTTACATTTTAACTAAATTAAATCATTGATTGCTAGGAATCTAAACTAATTAACTAAATAAGCGTACAATAGATAATCTGAAATTTGCATCTGGTAATTATTTACAAATATTTGTAACGTATGTTATCGTTATTAGCTGGCTATATGTAAATATGAGTTATATATATATATATAACCTTCTCCTCCTTCAAAAAGGAGAGTAGGCTTTAGCTAAGCAGTGAGAATTTCACAGGCTGTTACTGTACTTTGTAGTACTATATATATAGTAGTACTGTTAGAAGAACTTTGTGTTTCACTAAGTAGGTAATATCCACTAAATAGTTAATTTACCTCCAACCCACAATACTTTTAATGCTGTCTTTTAGTTTTGAGGGTAAGTTAGACCTAGTTCCTACGGTTAGCGAAGCCTTTTTCTTACAGTTATCACTTACCAGGTGTCCAAATTTTTTATCTGCCTTTTCATATAATATAGTTCCTATGAGATATTTCGAACTGTAACTTCAATGTTCACGAGAACAAAATCACTCATATTAGGTACATCGTGGAAATCTTCCCATTTCTACTAACCGTTGACCTAAAAACTCTGTTTGCGCTCAGACAGTACGGATTTGTGGTTTTCCTTTTAGTATTATTATTTTGAACCTTTAAAAAAAACACTTTGTTTTCATTCAGCTTTGTATTGTTATCTTATCGCTTAGGGTAATGTATTCCTAAAGTTCTCTTAGAATTTGCATTTTTTTTGTTGTTGTTGTTCTTTCTAATAATGTAAGGCTTCCTCTACTCTTGAGAAGGTTTGAATTAAGGTGCTTATCTCACTACGCTGTTCCAATGCTGGTTGGTGGATATATCTTTGGTAGATTTTCATCAAACATATGCAAGTTTTATCACAATGATTTTCTTCTTTGCTAAGCTTGAGACGAGAGAGATATATTTTGGCCAAAATTTTTGCTGGGATTCGAACCTGCAATCGTAGGCGGCTAGTGTCCAACCCAGTTCAGCGGTTACATATAAAATCTTTAAAGTTAATATAGAGGAAATCAAGTATATTAAAAACACACTTTTCGATATTTCGATTATATTTAGATTCGATAATTCATAAATGTTACTTTTCTGAACAATGATAATCCCCAAGTAACAAGGCTGCATCCAGAAAGGCAATTAATGATAATGCATTCATCGTTAATTTATTTTAAAATATTAAAATAATATAAAATGAGGCTACGGGCAAAGTTAATCTGTAGAGATGAAAAATATAATGTATATATGACGAGTGACAAAGAGAAAAATATTTTTACTTACTGAGTTATACGTGCTTTTTTAATTGCTATGATTATAAAGCCATTAATGACCAGTTAGATAATATGTTTTGTAATCAGATTATATCTTCGTGCAAATCTGAAATCGATGCTCATCAATCAATCATTATTGGTGATAAAAATTGCGTTTAATCAGTTTTTTAAAGTATTTAAAAACAATTTAAAAAAATAAAATAAATATGCTATAAATGTTGACGACAGAAATAATTTAATTTAATTCTCTCTCTCTCTCTCTCCCTCTCGTCCTGGTGGTGCAGGCTCATATGGATTATTTGCGTCCATTGGTATTTCCATTCCATACGGTAAGCTGATTTAAAAAAAAAAACATTTTTAAAACTTTAATAAAATGGCGTTAGTAAATTGATGATCTTCTTATATTTGAATTCAGGTTTTCTCTACGGCATAACAGTCACCAAGCCGTACCTTAAACGTAAAGCTCACTACATTGGGGTCCTACAACTGGCAGGTGATCAATTATCCAAGAGTATATACGCTTTGTAATTGGCTTAGCTGGCTAAATGGAACGTATGCGTAACGTAAATGCGTAACGAAATGGAAAAGTATTACATTTTTATTTAATTTAACAAATTCTAATTGTATTTCAATAAGACACTAATTTATCATACAAAAATATGATATTAATCATTAAAAGTTAATGTCCTACTGCTTGGAACAGTCAGTAAATGCCCTGCAGGGTTCCTCATCTCTTAAGGAGAACATCTGGAGCTTATTCCACCATGCACCATTTTTTTTTAATTAAAAAATTTTGTGAACATAAAACTTATTTATAAACGTGGTCTAGTGGGTGATTAGTTAAGCAATGCTTCCTTCGGATTTCAAATCTACAATGAGAGCAAACTGTTTGGTGGTAAGATACGTAATAAGTGGGTGGTATCTACCCAGACGGCTTTGCACAAAGTCCACTAATAATTATAGTATATGTCGATAAATGAATTAAATGATTAATTTAATTTTTTATTTTAATAACTGTATATTATTTTTACAAATAAAACCTGTTGTTTAACTTTTGTCATTGAAATCAATGTTCAAACGTAAGATGAAACTGTTTAAAAAATCTGACGTTAAGAATAACAGCTTCATAAGCATACAAAGCTCTCTGATGTCGGTGCCAAGCCCAAAGTACGTATCACTAATCTTAGTTTCATCCGTGCAAAGATGAGTATTTAGCTAATATTTTAACGAAGCATTAGCGTGTTAAGGTAAGATGTACCAATTAATTATTATTTATTGTAAAATATTCCTTTCAAAATTACCTTGTTGCTCAGAAAATTGATAGCACTGTTTAAAAGTAATTATTCTGTTCATTCGAGGTTTAATTTCAACAATAACAAATTGGTCTCGCTGGTTTTATGACTGTTCTACTCAAATTAAGTTAAATTTTCTTTTTAACCAAGTTTCTAACCAAGAAAAAACATATTTTGTAGAAAACTTTGCATAGAAATAAATTCGGGTTTACGTAAGACGGATTGTTTTTTGTATTATTATTCACGCTAATGTTATGGAGACATTACTCTTTTAAAATGGCTTTACTTTTATATTTTCTGTGTTTTACTCGTGACGTCATTTGAACGATATTCCTTTTTGCTTGTTTTACAACAATATAAATCAGTGTCAGTTTTTATGATCGTAGAAACTTTCTATCAAAAGGGCTATGTGGTCGTCTGCCTATAGTTAAAAAAATAAAAGTAAAGCTTCAAACAAAAATCATACTCTTGCATTATTAATAAAATATTTCTAACACATAGAATTAAATAATTAAAATTAAATAAATATAAAATGCTTATTATATTAATTATACTTAGAAAACGTTTTTTTTTATAGATTTTTTTTTAATAATAAAAATTATAAAAGTATTTTGATACGTCGATGATTTAATTAAAATAAATTTTAAATAAAAGTCAATTTATATCTTTTGATAAGAAAATTAATTAAGGAAAAGTTCTTATTTCATAACACTTACAGTTATTTATTACAGCTTCACTCAAATTAAAAACTTAATTATGCTTCACTGGCTAACCGCATTGAAAGATCAAAGATTGAATGAAATTTTATGTAAACTATGCCACTTATTTTTGGAATTAACGATAGCGAAACGAATTGAATCATCACAGTGGCATTTTTTCTCTTAAATTGTTAAAAAATAGTATATACAAACTGCTACATAACCTATATATAAATATCTTTACTAATAAATGAGAAGACTCAAGAAAAAATACTTAATCAATATACACAAAACGCATACCAGAAGATACGGCGCATTTCGGAGAAAGTTTTATTACATAATCTTATTTTATAAGTAACTGTGTTTGCATTAATAAAACCGATTAAAATTTCTTGACTTGATGTAAGGCCGCAGACCCGGAGGTCCTGGTTTCAATTCCAGGTCGGGCCAATAAAAAGTTATTGGGTGTTCTGTCAGGAAATTCTCAGTAGCAGCCCGGAGTCTGGTAGTTGGAAGTTTGTACACCTCCGTGTCTCCAGTGTCTGATTGCCATTCCATCGGATTATGAGAGTTAGGGAATAGAGAGTGCACTTGTGTTTGCGCACACACTTGTGCACTATAATATATCCTGCACAGTTAGCTAAAAATGGCCGAAATCGATATGGAGGATCTCAATAAGAATTGCTTGGAAAAAAAACTTTAGAAACTGTTTTTTGCCCATAGATGATATTCGATACCAGGATACCATTACCTGAAGCTGTACAGGCTACTAGAGATTTAAAACTGAATCTAACGTTATTACATCGATTTGATCATAAAAAATACATGACGAGAAAAGCAAACAAAACAAAAATGTATAATATTTGATTTGGGTTATTGGCGGCAACAGGCGGCCATTCTTTAATATCCATTACTGACCTAAAATTAATTAAAATGCCTCGTGCCGCAGATGGTCATGTATTTTTTAGATATCGTTGGTATTTCATCAAAGCAGGCGAATTAAATAGGAGTTGCCGTTCGGACGTCGTTGAGCGAGGTTGTGTTTCTTAGTGCGATAAGATTGTTCGAATTGAGGAATTTAAACGACATCTGGCATTGTAAACTGGCTTTGTTATCTCTAATGCGACACATCTGGACATTCTTGCTTGCCATATGGACTTTTGTTTCGCGTAATGGTTGGTTGTATTGAATTAGGTCTTTATAGACCTTGTTTTTTGTTATAGTTGGTTGTTTTTTTTTTTTTTTTGTTTGGTCGTTCGTTTTCGACTTTTGTTTGTTGTCTTCGGCAATGGACGTCGACACTGAGGTGTCGTCCGATGCCTTGGTTAGACGAAAGCGGCCTTATGGCCTATCAATTTTTAATTCCGACTCAGATACGGAGACGGAATCGAGGTTGGCTGCGAAGAGCAATTCTTCTATTCGCGGCAATACGTCGTCTAAGGGGCGTGGTAGTGGCCTCGCTCGGGCTAAGGCCGAACTGAGGGCAAAAGCCGCCGAGGCAAGGGAGGTGGCTTTTGAGCGCTCGCTCCGAAGTCGGGCATTCAAAAAAGATTTGCCTAAAATAGTGTTGGACTCCGAAGAATCTACTTCATCAGAGGCTCAAGTAGAGGATCCCACTAAGATGGGTGCGGAAGAGCTGCGTGCGGTGGCTGGCCGCAATGCAGCACTGATTCTGGAGGTTGCCCAGAAGTCCAGCAACTTGAAGGGTGGCTTCATCAAGAAGTTGAAGCAATCGGCTTCTTCTCTCCAGAGCATTGTTGATGCTCTGGCTTCAAGAACCGAGACGGAGGAAACCCGTCGGCTTCGCGCCGACAATAGCCGCCTCTGTAAGGAAGTAGAGGGCCTTAAATCAGAACTGAAGGCCCACCGTCGTGAGTTTAACGAGATGAAGACCACGATGACAGGAGCAAGTGGGTCAGCTAGCACTTTAAGGGACTCGCAAGTTGTGGAGGAGCTCAAAGCCTCGATTATTTCCTCAATCGGGGTTATGCTTAACGCTCGGCTAGCAGGAATTGAGGAGCGTCTCCTCCCTGCAAAGATCCTTCGTCCATCCCTAGCGGCGGACAAAAGGGCGACTGAGGTGCAGAATCCAGCACCGACCTACGCACAGGCGGTACACCTGGCCCCGCCGCCGAAATCCGCACCCGCACCTAAACGGGTGACTCCAGCCGCCACGCAGGCATCGATCGCAAACCCGTCAAGCGATACGATTGTGCCGGAGAGGATTCCGCCACAAGTGGTCCAGGAGACGTCCTGGTCCACAGTGGTTAAAAAGGGAAAGAAGGGGAAGAAGACTGCCACTCCGGCAGAAGTCACCAATTCAGCCGCATTGACAGTGTCTAAGGCACCACAAGTGGTCAAACCTAAGCTGGCAGCTCCTCGAACGGCTGCAGTAATCGTCACACTGCAGCAGGAGGCGCAGGAAAAAGGCGTGACTTACGCCCACATCCTGGAGCGGGCCGAGCAGGGCGTCAAGCTCCAGGATCTAGGGATCTGCGGTGGTCTCAAGGTCAGAAGGTCGGCAACGGGAGCCAGGGTCTTGGAACTCCCGAAGGCACAGACAGAGCAGGCGGAGAAGCTAGCCCAGAAGCTCCGCACTGTGCTGGACGGAGTTGCCAACGTTGTGCGGCCTGTGAAGCAGGTGGACCTCAGGGTGACGGGTCTCGATGACTCCGTCACAAAAGAAAAGGTGGTTGCCGCAATAGCACGCGCAGGGGACTGCTCCCCAGAGGCGGTTAGGTGTGGGGATATGCAGCGTGGTCCCGGTTTTATGGGGATGGTCCGGGTGACATGCCCCATTACAGTAGCTAAAATGCTGTCCGAAGCCGGTCGCCTCCTAGTCGGGTGGAGCTCGGCCAAAGTGTGCGTGCTGGAGCAGCGCCCTTTGCGCTGCTTCAAGTGCATGGGCCTTGGTCACACAAAGGTGCTCTGCCCATCTAAGGCGGAACGAGGGGGACTTTGCTTCCGGTGTGGTGTCGAAGGCCACAAGTCAGCTTCCTGCACCGGAAAATTGCGCTGCGCTGTATGCACGGACGCCGGTAGGCCTTTCGGACACGTGATGGGGTCAGGGGAGTGTAACCCACCCATCACGAAAGGGAAGATGGTCTTAGGCACCCAGACCACCGATAACGTTGGACGGCGTCAAGCCGAGGAGGAAGCTGCCATGTCATCATGAAAGACAAGCTAAGCTTCCTCCAGACGAATGTCAACCACTGCGCCGGGGCTCAGGACCTACTACTGCAGTCCGTGGCGGAGTGGCAAATCGACCTGGCTGTGGTCTGCGAGCCCTATTTCATCCCTTCCCTACCTCACTGGGTAGGGGATTTGGATGGCACCGTGGCGATCTTCACTCGGAGCGGAACGGGTCCCCCCCTTTCACTCGTTGAGAGGGGCTCGGGCTACGTAGTGGTGGGGTGGGGAGCGTACACAGTTGTGGGAACGTACTTCTCCCCTAACCGGGGCCTGGCGGAGTTCGAGATCTTTCTTGGCACTGTCAGAGCTGCGGTGTCCAGGCAGTCGCCGAAACCGACAGTGGTTCTCGGTGACTTTAACGCAAAATCACGTGCCTGGGGAAACCCTGCCACGAATCCGCGAGGGAGGGCCGTCCAGGTGTGGGCCCTACTATCCAGCCTGTCCCTACTTAATAGGGGGCATGTGCACACTTGCGTGCGGCAGCAGGGAGGGTCCGTGGTGGACCTATCGTTCGCCACCCCTGTCGCAGCACGCAGAGTAAGGAACTGGAGGGTAGAGGTGGAGGTGGAGACTCTGTCGGACCATAGATATATCCGATTTGAGATCTCTAACTCCTGCAGGCCAGCGGAACCTCTGAGGGTACCAACCACATTCCCGAGGTGGTCCCTTGGCCAGCTAAATCGTGAGCTGGTCAAGGAGGCTGCCATCGTGCAGAGGTGGGGTTCCGCGGGAAGGAGGGAGGGCGCCAGCGTCGAAGAGATGGCGGGCCGCATGCGCAGTGCTCTAAAGGAGGTGTGCGATGCGGCCATGCCAAGGACCCGGCGAAGGGTACCGCGCCGTCAGGTGTATTGGTGGTCGCCCGAAATAGCAGAGCTGCGGGCAACATGCAACCGGGCGCGGAGGGCATACGTCCGCTGTCGCAGGCGCAACGGTCTCGACGCGGACTTGGAAAGACGGCTGTGGGCCGCTTATCGCCAGTTGAAAAAGGAGCTGCAGCAGGCGATAAGTTGTGCTAAGCAGAGAGCAAGAGAGGAGCTTCTGGTGGGCCTGAACAGGGACCCGTGGGGGCGCCCATATCGTGGTGTGCGAGGGAAGTTCCGCACACACGGCGCTCCTGTTACGGAAACGCTACCGCCAGATCTCCTCCTGCGCCTGGTTGGAGAACTATTTCCTAACCCAGGCGAGCACGTCCCACCAAGTATGGCCCCTCGCTCCATGACAGAGCACAATATGGCTCCACCACCGATCACGGAGCGAGAGATGGAGATGGCCCTTGATCGACTTAGGGGCAGAACCACAGCGCCGGGTCCGGACGGGGTTCCAGGGCGTGTTCTGCGTGACGCCATGGAACACCTAGGAGGGAGGCTTCGGGAACTGTTCGACGAGTGTCTTTCCAGTGGGCAGTTCCCGAAGCTATGGAAGGAAGGAAAATTGGTCCTGTTGCCGAAGGAGGGGCGCCCACTAAGCTCTTCTTCGGCATACAGGCCAATTGTGCTGCTGAATGAGACGGGCAAGCTCTTCGAGAAGATTGTCGCTGCCCGTCTTGTTCAGCACCTCGAGGAGGTGGGGCCGGGTCTCTCAGAGGCTCAGTTCGGGTTCAGGGCAGGTCGATCAACCATCGATGCCCTGAACACCCTGAAGACCCGGACCATGGAGGCGGTGGCCCGAGGGGACGTAGTCCTGGCGGTATCGCTGGACGTGGCGAACGCCTTCAATAGTCTTCCTTTCGGGACAATAAAGGAGGCGCTTCGATATCACGGGGTGCCTTCCTATCTCAGAAGGCTGTTGGGGGCATACCTCCAGGATCGGGTGGTCCTGTGGGAGGGGGGCGATGGGCGACTTGTCCGGCGTCGAGTAGGTTGCGGCGTTCCACAGGGGTCGGTTCTCGGCCCAATCCTGTGGAACGTTGGCTTTGACTGGCTCCTACGGGCACCCGTCCTTCCCGGGATGGGGGTGCTGTGCTACGCGGACGACACCCTCATCACGGCGACGGGACGTACCTTTCAGGAGGCGGCCCGCCTGGCTGAGGTCGGAGTTTCGCTCACGGTGGATCGGATCAGAATGCTGGGCTTGAGGGTCTCCATAACAAAAACGGAGGCCCTCCTATTCCACGGTCCACGTCGGGGTCCCCCTCGAGGGGCGTCTATCACCGTCCAGGGGACGGTGATTAAGGTGCAGGCCCAGATGAGGTATCTGGGCCTGATTCTGGATGGAAGATGGAGCTTCGGGCAGCACTTTGACCAACTCAGCCTGAAGCTCATCAATGCCGCTGCCGCCTTGGGCCGCCTTCTACCCAACGTAGGAGGGCCGGAAACACCTTGCCGGCGTTTATACGTTGGTGTGGTGCGTTCCATGGCACTGTACGGTGCACCCATCTGGGTGGACGCTCTCACCGCTCGCAACAAGGCTCTTCTTCGGAGACCACAGAGAGTCATAGCGGTGAGAACGATACGTGGTTACCGTACAGTGTCATGGACGGCAGCGACACTTCTCGCGAGCGATCCGCCTTGGGAACTCCAGGCAGAGGTGCTTGCGGAAGTGTACCGGTTCCGGGTGGAAGCGAGGTCGAGCGGCGATCGTCCAGGTTTGGCGGAGGTGGAGCGAGTCAGGGCTCTAGCCCAGCGAGCCTTGATTCGCAGGTGGGAGGAGGACCTGGGGTCCCCCTCGGCAGGCCTGGCGACAGTGGAGGCGGTCCGTCCCCACTTGAGTCGCTGGCTGGAACGGAGTCACGGCACACTCACATTCAGGCTGACGCAGGTACTTACCGGACACGGTTGCTTCGGTAGGTATCTGCACCGGATAGCGAGGCGGGAGGCCACTCCCTCCTGCCACGAGTGCGGCGCGCCGTCGGACACGGCGCGTCACACTCTGATTGAGTGTGCTGCATGGGGGCCTCAGCGCCATTCCCTGGCGGCCATTGTAGGCGGAGACCTCTCGTTGCCGAGCGTGATAAACGCCATGGTCGGTAGCGAGAGGTGCTGGAAGGAGATGGTCTCTTTCTGCGAAAACGTCATGTCGCAGAAGGAGGCCGCGGAGCGGGAGCGTGAGAACAGTGCTTCCGCTGACCCGCTTCGCCGAAGAAGACCGGGGAGAAGACGTCGGCGCTATGCGAACCTTCTTCTCCCACCGTAAGTGTCGCCGGGGCTAGGGGGTCTCTGTACCCCGAGAACCCCTTAGAATTTGGAGGCCTGCAGAGGCGGGCCTACCGTCGGGACGTCACGGTAGTATGCGCAAGCGATCCCGTGGCGTCCCCCGAAAAGACGGCGTGGGTACCGCTGGTTTTTTAGTGGGTATTCCGACGCCTTCAGCGTTGGCGAGCCTCACATACCCCCCCACTTCATGTGGGGGAAACGCGTAAACGCGTTTTTCCAGCGAAAAAAAAAAAAAAAAAAAAAAAGGCGAATTAAATAACTGTCGTTAAAATATTGTTATTTGCTAATTTTGTAAGTTATTATGGACGGCGTGTATAGTTTTTTTATTTTAGTTTTAGTTTACTCTTATAATAACATTATTTATTAATTTAATTATGTTTGTTTAATTTTCTTGTTTAAATTAATTACAATAACATATAATTTAAAAACAAAATTGTCTATCGATATCTATGCTATATATCATATTATCATTGTTATAGTAAGGCAGAGCCGTTATCGTATTTAGGTCATAAATTACAACGCACACAATACGTACGTTCTTTCAATTTATACTAATTTCAACAGAAACGGCTTCCTCATTCCTTCTTTTCCTTGCCTCAAACTTTTTTTTAAATTTATAATAGGAAGGCGGACGAGCATATGGGCCACCTGATGGTAAGTGGTCACCAACGCCCATAGACATTGTCATTGTAAGAAATGTTAATCGCTTATATCACCAGTGCGCCACCAACCTTGGTAACTAAGATGTTATTTCCCTTGTGCCTGTAATTACACAGGCTCACTCACCCTTCAAGCCGGAACACAACAATACCTAGTACTGCTGTTTTGCGGTAGAATATCTGATGAGTGGTACCTACCCAGACGAGCTTGCACAAAGCTCTACCACCAGTAAAGCATTCCACCATTCATGCAATTGTGATGAAACTCTGGTAATGTGTGAAAGATCAAAACAAAATATTTTTAATTTTGTGTGTTTGTACTTCAACATAAAACGTACATATGAAAAGCGGGCGCGGTTTCCTAGTTCTAAAATCTTCATAGTTTGTCCTCATCAACCAATCGTTTCTGTTACTTCCTTTAGACTATGCAAACTGATGTTATCATCACATTATTTACGACAACGTTAATTACTTACCATAATTTCGACTGTCCTCATAGAAACTTTCATTTCCTTTGATAATAAGTTTAATAAATGTAAACTTGGGGTATGATCTAGCAAGCTAACACGAGTTTTACTGAAAGTTAAACAGATATATTATTTTGTTTTGCGTGAGTAAAACTTATTTTATTATTGTTAATCTTTTGATAAAAATATGAATAGCAACACGATCATAGATATAATAAATTTTATATAGTTCCTCATTATTATGCTTATAACCCCCAAGTTATATGCCGCTGTGGTAATACAGAAAACTAAAAGTAATAAAAATCATAATAAAACGTTATCTTATTATTACATGATATATTCTCTTGTTCATGGCAAATATTATTATACACTTTACTAGCTACCCGTACCGGCTTTGCACGGGTAGAAATAAGGGTCAATATGAAACTTGTATATCGTGATACTTATAAAATTATATTGGCTTTGGCATGTGCCAGTAAAGCTTCCAGTCGGTTTTTTTTAAATATCTTCAACAATCATTATCATATTTTAGCCAATTTACACAAAACCTTATTAATCACCTAAACATTTACGACCCACAATATATGTATAATAATACGATGTATTTTACAATAATATAGATAGAAACAGCGATAATCATTGTATAAAACCAAGAAGTTGAGATCAGCTTTTAACACCAAGTTTCCTACTACGAAAATTCAATACATGCATGGCATGGCAAACGCCAAAAATGTTTTTAATAAATATTATTTAAAAATATTTTATTGTGCATAATTGACTATAATATATTTAACTTGAAAGGAGCAAATACTAAGTTCCTTGCGGGTTTTTTTCGGTAGAAACTACATTCTTGAGTAATGGAAACTTACATTCAATTTAAGTTTGTACATAACAATTCAATAGTGTTTAAAGTAAAATATTTTTTTTTTATAGTTTGAATAATTTATTTTTCTGATAGTTAAAACCTTTTCCTACACATTCGACTTATGTTATTATCTGATATATATTTTCTAATTCAAGAATTATACATCGTTTATCGTTGTCATATGTATAATTCTCATTTAGAGCAATAGTGCTACCTCTCATTTGCTTTCAATGAATTGCTGGCAATGAATGAAATTCATTCAATCGAATGTGTTGCGGAATTTAGACACAAAGCGTTAAAAAATCATCAAAGGCCTTTTATCGTGGCAATTTATTTCGGATCGTTCAGGAACGATTTTCAAATTTTGTATCATTCGAGGCACACAATGTACAGATTTTTCTTTGATGATATTATATATGCTTTAGGAACCTATTATTTTTAAATACGTGTTGGTGTCGTGGTGGCTTAGTGGATAAAAATGTAGATCTTAACCGAAAGCCATGAATTCAAATTCGTTGAAGCTTGAATGAGTTTTTTTATGTACAATTTGGTTAAAATTCGCGTCTGCTAACCACTAAGCTATCATGTCACATTTATTTAATAGTAACAAAACAAATTTATTATTTAATTATGTACTTGGATGCTTTTTTAGAGTTTTGTATGTATGTCGATGCAACAATATCAATTCTTGTGGTTGTCAATTTGGCTCGGTTATCCCACATTTTTTAGGCTCATTGCCAACATTGACGGGTTCAAAATTCGATAAGAAAAATAATCGCTCTGTTTGGACAGTTGCTTGATTTAAGGTTGATAATGTGTTTTCTTTTAATAAAGTGGTATAATATGTGATCATATTGTGAAAATAGTTACTATACAGTTAGTGAGTTTACATATCTGACATCATACCATGGGAATGAAACGATTCCAGGCTATTCCTTTCTTATATTGAAAATTTTGATTGCCCCGGTACTCTAGTCTATGAAAGGCACACAGCTCTCACACTCCTACTGTTCTAGGCTAAATATCCAGATATAAAAAGTTACTGAGTATTACTTTCAAAAAATTCTCAGAATCAGCTCGGAGTTGCGAGTAAGTCCCGTGCCTCGGAATGCATTTAAAGCCGTTTGTCTGGCGTTAGGAGTGAGAGATTGGAGAGAATGACCTGTATTTGCGCACACACTTTTGCACTTTAATATGGTGCGCAATATAATCTTGCACAGTTGGCTAGTCACCCATGAGTTTGGCCGCCATGGCCGAAATCGGTCTGGAGGACATCAACATAATATTTAAAATTGTAAACAATTTTACTAAAACTCAGGTCTGGTTAGTTTTCGAACAGTCACTACTGTTACTAATTCTAAATACAGAATAGCCAACTCTGCATGAGATATTATAGTGCTTATGTATGTACGCAAACACATATTCACTCTGTATTCCTTACTATCATATTCTTAGGTCGGCAATCCGACGTGACCGGAGAGAATTCAGACGCAGGTCTAACAATTTTACACTCTCACTGAGACAGCTATATTCCAAGCTCTTGGATACTACTTACAATGTCTTATTAGAACTACCCATTGACTATCTATATAAAATTAGAACTAAGAACCTCGAAATTTGAAGCCTTAAGATTTAGTCTAGTCTTCCAATAAGTCTATTTTAAACTGGGACAAATGTCTACAATATGTATTTAGTGATAAAACAAATTATGATAAAATGTATTATGTATAGATGGAGAGTAAACATTAATATTCCATATTAATTATCACTATTTTAATATACTAGGTATGTTACCTGTACAACATACAGCTTACAAATACTTGCACGTCAAATTATTGCAAAGCAACATAAACGGTACGGTTACTCGTTCATCCTTTAAGTTTATTGAAATTCTTTGAATACTAAAGAAATATTTTGTAAATTCGAATAAAGTAAATAATGAAACGTAAACGCATATAAAATGATGATGACAATGAACAAATATCATTTTCTATGAAAATATTTCTTTGGATTTTACTAAGTCCTCTGAGGCAAGATATAAATAAAATCACTAAGATCCTTTTGTCTAAAAATTTAATCTAAAAGCTTATGTTAAATCTTGCGAGCTTTGTACCGATTACCACAAAGGCTCAACGGCATTCTAGGCTGTATTGTGATATGAAAGTCTCATATTCGATACTGGTGATAGCCACTCTTAGCTCAAGCGGTTTTATAAAAAAGGAAATCTAAAAGGGAGTTACAGTATTATTTGCATCGGGTTTCAGTTTTTTTTTAATGACTAATAAAATATAAAATATTTATAACATATATTAAATGCTGACTAATTTGAATTTGTTATTTAAATATATTATTATTATTGTATTTGTTATAAAGCGAAAAGTAATAATTGTGCATTCGTAATTTTGAGGACGAATTGCAATCATAAGCGACATCATCCTAACAAGTACCTAACCCATACCACACTTACATTACCGCAGTTACATTAATCTAATAAAAAAATATTTGGCTCAAAAATATATTACTTAAAAAGAAAAAAAACATATTATTTATGGCATATCATATTTTATACTTTAGACCGTTGTAAAAATTAAAGCAGTTTTTGTATTACTCATTATCTTTAATGTGTTTAACATGTTCTTAAAATATTTAACTTCATTATGATTATTATTTTATTTAATAGCTTTATATTTCATAGTCATAGTCTGAATGTACCAATGTAGTAACTTTTGTATTATATCATAATATTTTTAAATGATAAAGTAACTGAACGTCTGTTATGCTTTCACGGCTAAACAACTGAACCCAACGCTATAGCATTTAGTAAGAAACCAGCTTGAATGCTTAAGAATTATATAGGCTTTTTTTAAACCTAACACCTGATAAGTGTAGAAATTACAATCTTACAAAGTATGGGTTGCTACCGAGAATTCATTAATATAAGAGTTAATTAAATCTACGACAGCAGGGTCTGCGACCTTATAAGTTACTACACCATACGAAAAACAATATAAATTTTGAATGTATGTTTACAATGTAAAAAAAAGACTTCTAAAATATATAATTATTATTATAACTTCTTCAATTTATAACTGAGATTAAAATGCATATGAAGTTGACAAACTAAAATAATGATTAGATTACCAAGTACCATCAGCGTTAGCTTTCATTGAACACCGCGGAGTCTTTACATCTTACTTTGTATTGTGATTTTACTATTAAATCTTCTATTGTGGATTTGGTAATAGCAGTAAGATATAATAAGATTTTTTTTAATTCTACTCATTAGTTTTTCACACAAAAAGCTTCATCAAAATCAAATCAGTAGATTTTACATAATGTTCGAAAGAGCAGATAATCACTAGCACATTTTTATAATAATAATAATAATTTCAAAATACACTGTAACATTGAATTAAAAAAAAATACTTGGCAATTATTAATGATACATAAATCTCATCACATACTTCACGTATTCATTATATTATATTCAATTAATATTACATAGTTTATCACTTTTCATTAGTCGCGTTCCGTATACACATTAGTAATTAAATTAATTAATGTATGCCTACACTAATACGGCTTATTTAATATTTCGCTCACATTATTAAGCAATAACAATCTCGATTTTAGTTAATCTTCTTATTTACTTAATCACCTTAACGGGATATATTCATAACAGAAGCCCCATTCAACATTTAAAACAAATGTTATTAGCTAATATTTGTGATGTTTATAAATTAAAGAGGTTGAAACTCAACGAGGCAATTATCACTATAAATATTTTAGGAGTTTAACAATTTATTTCTATAAAATGTAATCAATTAAAATTTAACTTTTATTAAGTTCGAATATAATTATTAAATCTACATTGTCTTATAAATAGATATTTATTGAATATTATTTTTTAATAGTAATTAAGAAGAAAGAATATTTCAAAAAATATTACTCTACTTACCATATAACAATAACCAAAATTTGTAACAAACAAATGCAAATCCTTAAAAGTTGGTGTTCACCATTCCACAAAAAATATTAACACTTTGCATCTACAGTTTTCGTAGACACACTTATTGTCCACTTATTATGTTCAGACTCGTAACTGAACCACCCGCAACGCTGTAGCGAAGCACGTGCGTATTCCGTAGCTTGTTAGGAACACTGAAGTACATTCGCTACGAGCTACGACCCGAATTCTGCCGACAACGCCCGACTCCAACCGAGACTCTAAGCCGTGATTGATATCAAATGAAATGTGAGGAATGAGTAGTTGAACCAAGGCTTTTGTTTTAAGGATCACATTTTTGTCCACCGTCGTATACCTCCTCCGTATATATCTCTCGGGACGCTAATCCTTTTTATTCGATAAAGAATAGATTTATCCTTCTATATAATATTTTTATCATACTAAATTTTGGCTTAAATTATTTTTTAAATACATTACAAACAATATACAATCTTGTTATTGTAAATATTCAATTTTAATTTAAAATATACAATCTTATGAAGTTTCACATGATCCTCTATATAAATTTGTAACATATAGTTATAATGGGAACATATATAATATTACATATCACTCACTCGTTATTAGTTCTCTTGAACTATAAGTCGTACGGGCTTACAAACTTAGACAGGTATGTTCCATATAGTAATATACTACACTGCGATTCTCTATGACTTCAGAGAAATGAACTCAACACGTTCAGCCAGCCTGGGTTAGAAAGCTATATGATATTGCTTTTGGATCTATAAATCAATTAGGATTAATATGATAGAAAGTGGAAGCAGAAGATATAGGTTAATTGCAAATTATAAATTTTATTTGTACGTTATTATGAATACGAGCTAAAACGAGGATTATTTTTATTTATTTCCCGGATTATTTTCTAAATAATATTTAACATAAAAAATGTGTTACAAAGTAAAGCTTACTTACCTAATTGTCTGAGTGAGTTGTAATCGATAAATAGTTATTTCTAAGGATTCCTACAACTAATAAAATAACTAAACACTTATAATGTATTATGCTCATTATCGTTTGTCTGTTCGTCAATCAAAAGCATCTGAAACTAGATGAACACACTCCTTCTCTCCTCTTTTTGAGGAGAAGGTTTGGAGCTTATTCTACCACGCTGCTCCAATGTGGGTTAGTAGAATACATATGAGGCAGAATTTCAGTGAAATTGACAAACATGCAGGTTTGTCAATCCTGCCACGTCGTCAGAGCTCGAATAAACGCAGCTTGGGCCAAATGGCGGGAAGTCACCGGGGTAATCTGTGATCGCAGGATACCGGTGAAATTAAAGGGCCTTGTGTACAAGTGCATCATCCGACCAGTCTTATTGTACGGCAGTGAGACGTGGCCAGCTCTCGCGAGACATGTTCAGCAACTTCACGTCGTGGAAATGAAGATGCTGCGGTGGATGTGTGGCGTTACGCGACTAGATCGTATTCGTAACGAGCACATCCGTGGTAGCCTTGGCGTGTGCAATGTAGCGGACAAGTTGCAGGAAAGCCGTCTCCGTTGGTTTGGCCACATTAGCCGCAGACCGCCAGACTATGTTGGGAACCGATGCCTGGACTTTGTTGTCGAAGGCCCCAGATCCCGCGGCAGGCCCAAGAAGCGCTGGCTCGATGTTTTGAGGGACGATTTGAGAGAGCACGATCTCACTAAAGACGACGCTTTAGATCGGGCAAAGTGGAGGCAAAGATGTAGGAAAGCGGACCCTGGCAGTACTAGGCTGGGAAAACGCTAGGAAGAAGAAGAAGAAGATCACCTATCCGGTCTGATATAAGATAAAGGTGTCTGAAATGTTAATTGTTTTTATGAAATAAATTTAATAATTATATTTCACAGACAATCGCGTAGGTTCCAATTATGTATAACGATTATATCGTTGCTAATAAATCAGGTCTACGTTGAATTATATTAAGAAAACACTATTAGTGATAGGGATTGGTGCAAACCCGTCTGGCACCTTTTCATTTTACACTCTACCGCCGACCAGCAATAATTAGTATTGTTATGTTCCGGCTTAAAGTGCGAGTGAACCAGTGTAATTAAAGGTAGAAGGGACATAACATGTTAGTTCCCAAGGTTGATGCGCATAGATAATGTAAGGAAGGAAGCCCGTTTGCCAGTCAGCCTAACTATTTTTCCAAAAAACAAAAACCATGTGATATTGATTTGAAAAGAAATAAGTGTAAGTAAGGAACTTTTCAAGGTCAAATTCGAGGGCAGCGTATCTATACGTAACGTGAACTTCTCGTTAATTTAAATTGACTAGAATGTACTATTGTTATATGTTGAAAATTTGAACGGTTCTCTTGTATATAGAAATATTTATACCACGAGGGATTTTAATTAGTTTCCATAATCCCAATTAAAACTATAGGGTTTAATATAATCTTCAAACATTTTGTACTAAATGAATTAATTATAAGTATAACTATCGCATCAGTGATTACAAAATGATTAATGTGGTCTTTTAATTGGCTACATATTATTGTAAATTAAAAGACCTGAGATGCCAGTGTGATTAGTAAATGCGAATCGGACCGATTTGGATTTAAGCCCGGATAAACACCACTGTATTGTCATGTGTTCAAATTACATATATTAAATTCATCTCGTGCTCTTTGGTAAAGAAAAGTTTTGTGAGGGAATTCACATGTGCCTGGTGAATTAATATCCTAATATATTGCTAGAGAAGTATTTTTGATGATAGCTTAACAGGCTGTTACTTCATTTATTTATTAATATACAAGAACAAAAATTCACACATGTCTCCTCAATAGTGTCAATTTAAAGCTAAATCGCGCTGCATCTTCTTGTATAAGTTTAATGAGTATTTCTTTACGACTTCAGTTAGTAATTACAAAAAACGTCTTCTCATTTATTAGTATAGAGAATAAATAATGTAGATATTCAAATAAATGTTTTAATAAACAAAATATGACGTAAAACGCTTAACTGTTGCTAGGGATACGTCAATAATTTGCGTATATTGAATTTGTCGAATCTTATTAAGGCTTCTATATGGAAGATCAAATTAAATCCTCCCGTTTATACGCTCTGGTTATAATAGATTCTAATGACAAGCTATCTTCAATTACTTGTTTTAGTAAAATGTTTACAATATTATAACAATAACATAATAATATTTTACTCTAAATTTTAATGGCAAATTGTTTTTTTTTCTTGTTGTTATCTACAATTGTAAATGTCTAGCTTTTAAATCTGGAAAGAGCCAAGATTGCCCAGTGGTTACAATTAATGAATCTTAACCGATGATCGCGGGTTTAAGCCCAAACGAGCACCACTAAATTTTCTTACTTGATGTGTGTTTATAATTCATATCATGCTCGGCGGTGAAAGAAAATATCATGGGGAAATACGCATTGGTCTAATTTCACTGAAATTCGGCAATATGGGTATCCACTAACACGCATCGAAGTAGCGTGTTGGAATAAGCACCAAATCTTTTCCTCAAAGGAAAAGGAGAGCTTAGCCCAGCAGTCGGACATTCACTGGCTTTACTTTATAGTTGTAAAACAGGTTCCCAAATAATTCAGATGTTATCTTTTTTTTTTTTTTGATAAGTTTTGTAAAATAAAACAGACTTTTTACGTTAATCTTGTACAATAGCATAGAGAAATAAAAAGGCATACTTACTAAATTATTTGAGTTTTATTGAGCTTCCATCAAACAACATTACAAATTATGCTTAAGTAATAACTAAAATGCAATATCACTTCGTTAGGAAAATATGCATACCCACATACATCAGGTTTGTTTTTCAGAAAGGGCGTCAAAAGATCGTGGCGTCAAAGTGCATCCGCTATTACGAAACAAAATGAAAATGAAAAACTTCTAAGCATAGTAAGTACTTGTTTATTAAAGCATACAGGGTAGTAAAAATTTAGATTATATTTTCGAAAAAGAGGTTTTATTATTATTTAATTACACGAAACACATAATATTATGTACAATGTATTTTTTACATAAACAAAACATAATTAAACTCCATTCAAAAGTAATAAATAGTTTATTAACATAAAATATGGTTCATTTGTTATTTTGAGTATTAACCAACGTCCAAACTTCGGGCTTCTGACTCGCTTCAGACTGAATATCTTATCAAAATCTTTTACTGGCCTGACCTGAGGTTTAAACCCAGGAGTACGGGATCTGCAGTCTTAGAAGTTAGCAACTAGATTAACGAGGTAATAAAATTATCTGAATGATTATACATAAAGCTTAGGACCACAATCATTAATATTGTATATATCTATACTATATCTATAATACATCCCAATGGCAAAATCATTAAAAATAAGTAAGTAAGTACTATAAAAGCTTGCCCGTTGGTACAGGTTTTGCTGCCTTTCGCTCTGGATTATAAGATTAAAAGGATAATAACTAAATATCATGGGATTTAAAATAAATATTTATATTCATACATCTCGTACTTTAGAGTAAGTAAGAAGTAAACGAAAAAATCATAAAAACCATAAAAATGTTATTATTTATTAATTAAATAAGGATCTCCGACATAGGAAACACAATTACGAGTACATTAATTACATCGTGGAATAATGTTACTATGAAAACTTGCCTGTTGGTGCAGGTTCCACTCTGGAATTGCGGGTTAAACTGATTTAATGCATTATGTATTTTTTAAATTTGATTTGATTTGTAAAATCTATTTTAAGGAGTACATTACTTAATATGTAGCAGTTACAGTGCTTATGTTAATATACTTAAAACTACCTCGTTGGTCTAATGGCTTAATATAAGACCGCAGACCCCGAGTTCTTAGGTTCAAATCTCAGGTCTCAGTAGCAGCCCCTGAGTCTGGAAGTTGGAAGTATGTACTCTCCCGTGCCTCGGAATGCACGTAAAGCCGTTGGTCCTGTGCCTCGACTCTTTCCGGTCGAGTCGGTTTGCCATCCCATCCCATCCCGATCTAGAGTGAGCAAGGGAGCGAAATCGGTCCGGAGAACAACATTATTATTTCAGTAAGTAGTAGTATCAGTAACAGCCTGTTAATGTCCCACTGCTGGGCTAAAGCCTTCTCTCCTTTTTGAGGAGAAGGTTTGGAGCTTATTTACTCAATAATAAATATAAAAATATGTAAAATGATTAGCTTATCATTCTTTTTTGTTCTATAAAAAGTCAAACATATTTAAGAAAATCATGTAAGGGTTATGTAGTATTACGAATGAAACAAGAATATTTATACCATTAACTAGTATGCATTGTATATATAATTACAAACATTACAATGTGTTTTTTTCTCGTATATTTATGAGAAAAAATTAAAACGGTGTTCTATATCATATGTACAATCCAGAGATAAACTGAGGAAACCGTCAAAGAGAAAAAAATGCAAAATAAAAGTTAATAAAGTTGATAATAATGTCAAAGCGAGTCAGTACCACTTCGACGGGTCCAAGGAGATTTGCTAATTAAACTACGTGTTCAAGTGTCTGCCTTTGCGAAACTGCACAGATACTATATATAAATCCAATTTCAAAACACTAAGGATAGACTTTTTATTTTCAGAAATATGGAAAAGTAAAATAGAAGTAACGTATAAAATATTTGCTTACCTTTTTGTAGTTCTTATGTTAATTTATTGAGTACCACTATGTAACATTTCTTTTTATTTTTTTTATTCTGTTTAGTCATTATCTAATGTGCTTGATATGGTCTTCTATAAATGAAGCACACATATATTAAAACATTATTCCACGATGTAATTAATGTACTCGTAAGTGTATTTCCTATGTCAGAGATCCTTATTAAATAGATAAATAATAATATTTTTATGGTTTTTTTCTCTTACTTCTTACTTACTCTTAAGTACGAGATGAATGAATATAATACTTATTTAAAATCCCATGATATTTAGTTATTATCTTTTTATGTAGTATAATTTACAATATATTGGATTAATAAATGTTATACAGTATACATATATTTTAATGTTTTGTATTTATATATAGTTTATCTCGTCTTTGGTACATACTGAAGAAACTTGAGTGTATCGAATGAAAATCAACCACACAATAAATTTGCCACCAACCCGAATTGATGTAGCGTGGTGGTAAAACCTCCAAGCCTTATCCTCAAATTAGAGATCCTTATCTCAATATACCTATTTTATAAGCTATTCCTTATATATAATAGGTAACGAAAGTCAAATTTTCGCATGAATAATAATAAATCGATCATTCACTATTAATAAAACGATGAGTTATACAAACCAGATAGACCAATTTCATTGCCTCGAGTGTCCCATAGCGAACCTTTCGCGTCCTCTGTGTGCAGTTAAATGCCTCCCAGGACCATTTTCGGGGCCATTTCGTTATGCCATAGTCGTTTCCATTATTGGACACTATCTAATGAACACAAATGACTTGGAAGCTCTGAGCTAAATGATTCTCGGCCATTATAGCGGCTATTATTGAAATAGTTACGATTTTGAATGATTTATTTGGTGGCTTTAATAAAACTAAAATTTAGAAGTGATTTAGTGAAATGAAACCAATTTTTTTAGATAAACGAAAAGCTATTTAAAAAAAACAATACCTAGTATTTGTGTCTACCGGTATGAAGGAATTGACGATGAAAGGAATGGTTAATATTTATCTATCGGTGGTGACCACTTACCTTTAGGTAGCTTGTTTGCCCGTCCGCTTACGTATATTTTATAAATTATGAAAAATGATTGATTTATATATATATATATATATTTCAAGAGGGTAGATAAACAAACAGCTGCCAAGTGATTACCATCCATTAACATAAGCACTGTAACTGCTACATTCTTAGTAATGTACTCCTTAAAATAGATTTTACAAATCAAATCGAATTTAAAAAATACATAATGCATTAAATAAGTTTACTACATCCAGACTCCAACCCACAAAATATTTTTTTTATAAATTGTTGGAAGAAGAAGACCGCCTTTAGAACCTTTATTTCTGCTCGGTTCATTTCTTGTTATTAGTACAATTACTACATAAATTACGATATCATATATTATTTTTGTTTATATTGTATATATATATATAATAGTATTATAGATACGTATGTATAAACTGGTCAGTACTCAAATATATGAAATTAATATTGGAACAATATCATATCTTATTCCACGAATACATAAATTGACGTCTGTATAAACTTTGATTGGTATCCATCTAGTTTGCACGTGCTTCAATTATATAATATATATGTACATAGCACAAAATAAATAAATATATATATATATATAATACTACTACGATTGTACTGTATTTTCTCATAATTATATTCTAGAATTAATAAATTAACTAGTTACCCGTCCCAGTATTGCATAGGTAAAATATAAAATGTTTATAATGATTGTCAAACATAAAAGTCGCTTTCATTTTAATTGAATATAATAAAAAAATACTCTTTTTATTGGTAAGTGGTCACCATCACCATCTTACCTATTTCAATAAACCAACCATTTCTGTTTGTAATAAATTAACCATCCCTTACGACGCCAATGCGCCACCAACATTAGGAACTAAACGCGTCTTGTGCTTGTAGTTACACTGGCTCACTAACCCTTCAAATTGAAACACAACAATACTAAGTATTGCTGTTTGGTGGTAGAATATATGACGAATGGGTGAGTGGTACGTATCCACACGAACTTGCATGGCAACAAGTAAAATATTCTTTTTCTCTTAAATATTTCAAGAAATGTACCTAAAAGTATGAACTAAAGATGATGCAATAAAGCAATAAAACTTGATCCCGACGCAATATCAACTAAATGGGTTTACTTTCGACATGATACCGGATCCATCACTAAGAGTATGTTACATACAAACAAATATAATCGATGAAAACACTCTGAAGGATTATTTTATATATTCTTATTTGTAAATATAACGTTTCAATAAAATAGCCTCATATTTACTGTTGTTCTTATGTTACTTTTCCATAAAATAAATGTCAAAACCAAAAAATTTACATTCAAACTTCTTAGTTTCTTTTTGTATCTGGAGCAACTTGATGTTAAATCCCCATAGACTTCTTAAGAAGACTACACCATTTATGAGCCAACAACAATGTGATCTACGTTTCTTGTAAATAGCTTTTAACCTTCAAACTGAGTCACAGAATGAATAAAACTATTTGAATGAAGTATGATAGTAGAATATCTAATGAACGTGCGATACACTAACAACAGTTTAATATATATATGCACTTATATTTTCGCGCTTGTGCACTATATTGTCCGATACCGATCAGAAGGACATGATCAATACTATAGAACAATATACAAATGGCTGACATTGTTATATGTGGGGTAATTGAAAAAAAGTCGGCTTTTTAGGCCGTGTAATATTGCGGCTGTAAATATGTAGCTTTTATAATTTTTATATATTGTGTTTTACTTTGCAATTGTTCTGGTAACCCCACTACCAGTTTAATTGTACTAGCTATTCCTCGTGTTTTCCGCCACGTTAAATTGATTTTTCCTTTAAATTACTTAGTTTACATACATTTGTACCTCTATGATAAATTTTACTTTGATTGACTAAGTATGATATTCCACCACGCTGCTCCAATGCGGGTTGGTGGAACACATATGTGACAAAATTTCAGTGAAATTCGACACATGCAGGTTTCTTCACGATGTTTTCCTTCACCGTCAAGCACGAGATGAATTATAATAACAAATTAGGCACATGAAAATTCAGTGGAGCTTGCCCGGGTTTGAACCCACGATCATCGGTAAAGATTCACGCGTTCTTACCACTAGGCAACCTCGGCTTACATACATATTACAAGAAAATATAATATAATTAGCAAAGATATAAAAGCATGTCATCACTGCACTTTAATTTGTAATATATATAGTGCCATGACATTGCTCCGAGCATATTATAATAATTCACCAGTTAAAATAAAGTCTCTCAGGCTTTGGTTGCGCAGTGTTAAAAGGCCAATTGCTATATTATTATCATATAATCACAATACAAATATTACACTAAATACAGATATCTTAAAAAAAATATGTTATGTAAATTGCGTCATATATTATGTATAATATGTTTTACAATATTATAAAAGGGTCAAATAATAAAACATTTTTTTATTAAAAACAAATCATCCTGACATATATAATTACTTATACCTTCAAGTCAAATTACTTTTGATTTTCTTATGTCGGTTTTACGCAAAATCTATTAATTCGATTGCTATGGAAGTTCTATTATTTTAGATAATAATTTTGAGATAAACTATACATTATGTTTATATGTTGGAGATTTTTTTAAATCGTCGATCCCGGCGCTCTAAAAACGAATGCTTTCCAAATTATTGCCAATACACAAAAAAATTGTTCTATGAATTTAAAAAAGCATGCTAATTATATAAACTGACTATTGGATGAAATATTCCAATACCAGTATATCACTATTGTTTGACTTCATGGAATACGTATCATTTTGATTGTCGTCTTGCGCCCTTGTAGTTAATTGCCTTCAACGTCAACGGCTACCCTGTTATTTGCGTTCGGTGTTTGTTTTCGTGGATCGATTCATTCATTTTGTATTTTCCATTTAGATTTCTATGAACTCATCATCATCCGAAGCCAAGATGGCCCAGTGGTAAGAACGCGTAAATCTTAACCGATGATCGTGGGTTCAAACCCGGGAAAGCACCACTGAATTTTCATGTGCTAAATTTGTGATTATAATTCATATCGTGCTTTACGGTGAAGGAAAACATCGTGGAGAAACCTGCATGTGCCTAATTTACTGAAATCCTGCCACATGTGTATTCCACCGACACGCATTGGAGCAGCATGGTGGAATAAGCTTTTAATTTTTAATTTGGGGGTCAAAGTTGCTCACGTCCGTAGGTCTCACCACAGACAGGTTTCATCCCTCATTACCCTACACGTGACCCCTGGGTGGTGCTAATTGAGCAACATATTCTAGGTGGGAGGCTCCGGCCGTAGCTAGCATTACCACCCTGCGAACAAAGCCGCACCGCCATAGCGATTTGTCAAGTGGCTTGATTCACATTGTCGCGCAGCATTTCGTGTTCCGGTGCGAAGTTTGAAGCAGCTTACCATGGGGGATTGGGTCTGTATAATTGTGTTCTGCATTTGGTGACAGGTTCTGACCGTAGTCACAGTGACGCCGGGTGGCTCAATCTGGAGGGCAGCGGGATCCGAAGCACGGTGCACCGCTGGCCGACCGCAGTTAGTAGGGGGCCCAATTAGTAGGTTCGCCATCTACGAAAGGCTGCCCCGCCAACTTGCGAAACATCCTGGGATGGTTTCCACCGTGCTGGTTGGCGACCAGAGAGAGGTCCCGGTGGCGATTCCCAGGGGGGTTTGGGCGTCCCCGCGGTCTCCAGTTGAGTCTACCATCTCCGTCTCTGCGGTAAAAGTCACGGTGTCCAAAATGCGGCACCTCGTACAACTTCCATTTCCCCATACCTATTCACGCCCACAATATATGAGTTATAAATACAGCAAGAAGAAAATTTCACAGCGGCTGCACCACCTCTCATTTTCAGTGCATCTCTCTAATATACGAGGTTTGAACTCCAATCTCTTTGCGGTCCACCACCACCTTGAGACCGCCATGCCGCACTTGCTCTTTCTCACGGAGACACAAATCACCAGTCCAGCGGATGTAGCGTACTTACAGTATCCCGGATATTCTCTCGAGCACAACTTCAAACCTCGTGCTGGGGTCTGTATATACGCTCGTAATGACGTCTGCTGCCGGCGTCTTCAAAACTTGGAGGTACCCGATTTTTCGGTAATGTGGTGCGTATCGGATACAGATTTGGAGCACATTGTATACGCCTGCGTCTAAAGGTCGCACAATGGTGACCAGGAGACAACTCGGATGTTTGAATATCTCAGCGTGACGGCTGATGCCGTCCAACGTCGTTACCCGACTGCTCAAATGGTATTTCTGGGGGATTTCAACGCTCACCACCAAGATTGGCTGTTCCCATACCAGAACACCGACCACGCAGGGAGAGAGGCGCTCAAATTCGCAATATCCCTAAACCTCTCTCAGCTGGTACATGAAGCAACTCGGGTTCCGGACGTGGACGGTCATACACCTAATTGTCTGGACCTTCTGCTGACTACCGACCCTGACTGGTTTTCAGTGTCAGTTGCAGCTCCCTTGGGCACTTCTGATCATTGTGTGATCAGGTCGGTCTTCAACTTCCACCCTCTGGACTCCGGTCCCACTGGAACCAGACGGGTGTGGCGATACAAATCGGCAGACTGGGACGAGATGCGACACTTTTTTGCATCCTACCCTTGGCGGCAGATATGCTTCTCTTCCACTGATCCGTCGAGCTGCGAACAAGCCATATCTGAAGTGATATGTCAGGCTATGGAGTTCTTTATTCCATATGCTGACGTATCACTGGATGGCAAGATCCCTAGGTGGTACAACGCTGAGTGCGCCGCAGCTGAGGCCCGTAAAAACTCAGCGTTTGTAGCGTGGGCAGCAGCCCGCACCACCAAAGCTCCGGACGTTGCGACTAAGAAGAGAGCAGCAGAGTTAAATGCTGCCAAGTCCTACAAGAAGGTTCTCAAGAAGGCTCGTTTCAACCGAACTAGACGTGTTGGAGCCAAATTAGCTTCCTACCCCCGTGGTAGTAAAGTATTCTGGTCTCTGTCCAAGTCGGTTGAGACGAACTTCTGTCATCCATCGCTGCCTCCACTGCTGAAGCCTGACGGATCCTTGGCCTTTACGGCAACAGAAAAGGCTAACTTATTAGCGGCCCTGTTTGCCGAAAATTCGCGTCTCGATGCAGGAAGTGCCTCACCGCCAAATATACCACCTTGCGACTCAATGATGCCAGAGATACGAATTCGCCAAAGAGAGGTCCTAAAAATTCTGCGCACCTTGAACGTGAATAAAGCCAGTGGCCCTGATGGGATTCCAGCAATAGTCCTGAGGAATTGTGCACCTGAGTTGTCCCCTGTTTTAACACGCTTGTACCGCCTCTCTCTTAAATCCGCTCAAGTGCCTAAAGCCTGGAAGATTGCCAACGTACAACCAGTACCTAAGAAGAATAGCCGTACCGACCCGGCCAACTACCGAGCGTGTATTGAATAACAAACTCCAGGCGTACCTCGAAGAAAACGATCTCCTATCGGACCAGCAGTACGGCTTTCGTCGGAATCGATCAACAGGAGATCTCTTAGTGTACGCTACTCACATCTGGAGCGAGGCCATGGACAAGTATGGTGAAGCGTTAGCCGTTTCACTTGACGTGTCCAAGGCTTTCGACCGGGTCTGGCATGCGGGCCTTCTTAGCAAGCTTCCTAGCTACGGGATACCTGTTGGCCTTTGCAACTGGATATCAGATTTCCTGAGTGGACGATCGTTTCGAGTTGTCCTAGATGGCTTCTCGTCTGATCTAATGGCGATTAATGCCGGTGTTCCTCAGGGTTCAATTCTCTCCGCCACACTCTTCCTGCTGCATATAAACGATCTGCTGAAACCCGGTATCTTTGGGTACGCAGACGACAGCACTGTCACGGAGAGATACATATCCGGTCCCCGAGCTAGTACAACAGAAACTCGAGAGCACAGGGAGGCCTTGGTAGAACGCATCAATTTGAGATTGGAAGAGGTTTCGAATTGGGGCGATGATAACAAAGTCAAATTTAATCCTGCCAAGACTCAAGCGTGTTTGTTTACTGCCAAGAGGAGTCCATTTCACCTGACTCCGACTTTCCGGAATGTATCTGTACCCATCACCGACAGTATTGAGCTTCTAGGAGTTACATTAACATCCAAACTCAACTTTGGACAATACATTGAATCCAAAGCTAAAACTGCTGGTAAAAAACTTAGCATCCTCAATAAGGTCAAACAGTACTTCACACCAGAACAGCTTCTGACTCTATATCAAGCCCAAGTCAGGTCGTGAATGGAGTACTGCAGCCATTTATGGGACGGCTCTGCTAAGTACCAGCTTGATACTTTGGATTCAGTGGATCGTCGTGCTAGAAGACTCATTGGCAACCAGACACTGGTTACAAAACTCCAGACCTTAGAACATCGTCGTAAGGTTGCCTATCTGTCGGTGTTCTACAAGATATATTTCGGCGAGTGTGCTCAGGAACTATTTGATTTGGTTCCCCCGTCACCTTTTTACCAAAGAACTGCGAGGCATCGAAAGGATCTGCACCCGTACGTGGTTGACGTTGACGTATTTAAGACACGTACGAAACGATTTGCTTCCTCGTTTCTGATACGCACCGCCAAGGTCTGGAATACCCTCCCGACCTCCGTTTTCCCCACCGCCTACAATATGGGTACCTTTAAGTCCCGAGTGAATAGCCACCTTCTAGGCAAGCGCGCTCCATCTTAGACTGTATCTCATTTTCCATCAGGTGTGATACAGTCAAGCGCTAGCCTATAAATTAAAAAAAAAAAAAAACGTTCTCCTCAAAAAGAGGAGAGGAGGCTTTTAGCCCAGTAGTGGGACATTTACAGGCTGTTACGGTACGGAACTCATCATATTTAAAAGCACTGGTTATACTGTCTGTTTAAAACTGAAAATACTGCTGTCATAAGCTCCATGATACAGATAGCATACGAGTTAAAGCAATTAATCATTGGCTAAGTTTTTTAGTTATTTATAAAAATAGTGAGGTTGACGTACAAACGGCCCACCTGGTGGAAAGTTGTCTCGCCAATGTGCTACCTAACCTAACCTTGAGAACTAAGAAGTTACTTTGTACCTTGACATGATAATAAAATAAACACAACAAACACACAACACTTTGTACAATGACAAAATAATAAAATTGTTAAGATGCAATAAATCGCGAATATCATGTTACCTTTATTTCTAAATGATTATAAAACAACTGCTAAAATATCACACTAATAATAATTATACTATATCAATAAGAATTATTTTTTTGCTACAAATTCGTCAAACACTACCGTAAACAGTATTTTTTCGAGTGTCGCCGAAAAATAAAAGCACTCTTTTGTTTTTATAAGCAAACGAACTGCTATTTTGATAAGGGTCAATTTCGGTACATATTCTTACAAATCTTATTTCATTTTTTTTTATCTGACCTTACATACATTACATACTTGTATTAACCATTGTTTATTTCTGTGGATAAATGTATCGGTAGTATTTGCTGCTAAAATATAAATAAAGGTAATTTTTTTAAAATATGATTATTCTTTTCACAGTATAAAAGGTAAAAGTCAATTATCGACAGGACGATTTGCATTAAATATTCATAAAAGCTATGTCATAAAAACTGATACTAATGCACCCATTTACAGTAAATTTATAGCTCTTACTGCAAACGTAATAAAAACCACAATCCGATCAACTGCACTGACTACTGCACAAACTTGACACAAAGAACATCTTCACTAACGAGACGTGAGACCCTAAAAATAATGTTATATAAAGTTTGTAAGGTAAAAAACCTGAGGCGAAAGGTCGCGTGTGGGTATAATTATAGCATCCAAAGAATCGCATAGAAGTTTTCTGCCTTTTGTGTTACGTAATTTTATTATAAAATTATTATTGCATCAATAGAAACGACGATTCAGATTCAGCCAATTAACGAAGCGCAGAGCATTCGTTAGCTTTGTTGTGACAGTGATTTCTACTAATGCGATGTATATACTTACTCTGTCATACTAAATATTGAACCGGGATAGCTCAGTGGTAACACGTGAATCTTAAGCGTCACGAGTTCAAATCTAAGCAAGCACTTCTGAATTTTCAATTATCTGAAAATCTACCATATGTCGGAAAATCTACCAGAAATAAACTACATATCGACTTTTTAAAAAGAAAAGTATGCCTAAGCCCAGTAAGGGAATATTTACAGGTTGTTATTTTTCTTTATACTACTACTTACTTACTTTTAGTGTACAAATAATTCTACTACATGCAGAACCACCAATCCGCATTGGATCGGCGTGGTAAAATAAACCCCAAAGCTCAATATGATAGGAAGCTTTTATCCAGCAATGGGACGTCTACAGGCTGTTACTTTACTTTGTATGTTTTCATTAAGCAATCAAAATTACTGTGTTCCTAATATATATATGCATTTACTACAGCGCTTTTATGTATACTAGGTATTCGCACAGATAAAGCATGTTTCTGGAATTTGTACTGACTATATGTAAACCATATTGCCATTAGTACTCTCACGAAAGCTATAAATAAATAAACCGACTTCTAAAATAACACATGATACAGTTTGCACTAAAAAGTAAAGCATACCTCAGTTGGGGTTTTTAATTAAAGATATGTAATGTATAAATGAAAGATGGTATTTTTGAAGTCTGTTGAAAATACATATTTAAATTCAAACACGAGTACAAAGACTGACATTAACAGCTTTATCACATTGAAATAATAATAATAATGTTCTAAGCATAACAGTTCTATATAATAATATTTTCGGATTCGACAAAAACAAGTAATCCGCTTATCATTTCCAAATGATCATTGCATGTATGTTTTGTATTAATACACATACACAAGCATGGTGGTTAATTAATTAGAGAATAATTTCAAGATCCACCTTTAATTATCTACTAAAAGTAATATTGTAGTTTACTATCATGTAATTCGTTTTATTTGTTATAAGTTGTTGCAACCACTTTTTAAAGTAAAATATACTAAGAGTCGAACTTGCTTTAAAGTAATTTTAGTACTTTTTAGTAATAAATACTATGAATATATTTATCCACAGCAAAAAAATTACGAGTATCGTCAATTATGTAGATTAGAAATCATAAAAAAATGTACTGACATTAATTTTGTTATCAAAATATTTCACTCCTCGGCGTTCTAGACTATCGCGCCGTGACAAATCTCGACAAAAACACTGATTTTGGTAGTTAGACGAATTTGCAGCAAAAACGTAAATATTTTGTGTATTATTTATTTATATATTATATAAATGGTTAAACAACATATATTAGTATGATATTTTAGGGAGGCATTATTATAATATTATGTATATATTCGTCAAGAAATATAGACAGGTCAGGTTATTATTTCAGATTTGTTCCATCGAAATTAACTTAAAACTTTTTTTTTTCGTGCTATCAACAACTTGTATTCATATGATCCTTCCAGGTCACATCAGTAATACACACATCAGTAAGTATTTTATCAAAAAAATGTATTTTCGAATATGCCTTGCAAAATTAACCTCCAAAATCATAAAGCTCATTAATGCTTAACATCTGTCACCTGTCATAGCGTTATGTGAATACTAAATTTCAACATTTGTCGTCGAGTCATTCGGAGTAGATAGTGAATTTCAAATGGACAAACATAAATGGGCCCAATAGTATTCCTATATTTGTTGTTTTCTTTTTTAAATGTTTAAAAATTAAGATTCTCTTGATTTTTAAAAAAAATCATCATTATTAATTTCTTATCCTTTTCATGGAAATTTCTTGTCGGTATAAACACTACATGAGAAATTGGTAGGCGAACGAGCAAATGGGTCACCTAATTGTACATGGTCAGCACCGCCCAATAGACATCGGCATTGTAAGAAATATTAACCATCCCTTACTTCGCCAATGCGCCACAAGCCTTGGGAACTGAGATATAATATGTGCCTGTAGTTACACTGGCTAACTCATATTATATACTAAATATTGCTGTTTGGCGGTAGAATATCTGATGAGTGAATACCTACCCAGGTGGGCTTGCACAAAGCTTACACCAAGTGCAAGTTTTTGCTTGAAAATTGGTTACTCGTCAACAAACGTTAGTTTAAGCAATATCTACGTACTCGTTTGATAGATACGCTTATTAATATTAATATTCTCTTAGTCGGCTTTTGGGACATCTAAGAATTGAAGCAGTTATTCTGAAGCTTACTATGCCGGAACCGCACACACGGTTTTGTATCGTTTTTTGTTCATTTATCAATTCTTGTCGATTAAACTCTTTATAAAGCTTTGTTATACAAATTGTTCATCCATGTTTAAATACTTTCCTTTCTATTAAAACTTGAACAATATTAAAATAATGACAATTTCTAGACATTTATCTACCTTTAGCGCGTTATCTTCCGCGAATAACGACTCAAGTTATATCTACCAAATAAACTGTAATAACAAGCGCACCTTAACACTTCCGTGATAAATCCTTGCACGTGGTGTAAGTAACAAGCCACGATGCATTTCTATTCATTTCATTTCATTTACTCTTATATATAACATGTTGACTGTCGTTGGTCTAGCGGCTTGATGTAAGGCCGGAGGTCCTGAGTTCAAACCCCAGGTTGGGCCAATAAAAAGTTATTGAGTTCTGGCGAAAATTCTTAATAGCAGCCCAGAATATAAAAATTGGAAGTGTGTACACTCCCGTACCTCGAAAAGCACGTAAAGCCGTGTCACAGCCGTGTCGGATTGCCGTTCCATCGGATAGTAAGAGTAAGGGAATAGCGAGTGCACCTGTGTTTGCACCCACTTGTGCACTATGGATTAGGCTCCAAACCTCCTCAAAAAAGGAGAGGAGCCTTAGCCCAGCGGTGGGACAATCACAGACTGTTACGATACTATTGTGCACTATAATATGTTCTGGGCAATTTACATAACTCGTAATAAAATTAAAATAATGCAATCGGTATTTATTGTCAATTTTCACAAGATAAGAAATTTCATAATTAAATGTTTGCTTATTCATACAAATATAAAATAAGAGACACAAATATAATACATAATAACATGTATTGGCGCACTTTAAGGCTAGAACCGACTCGCAGGCCGTGACGGCAAACGGCATCACGCTCTTATACCACCATACCCCCTCTCCGCCACCGCTCACTACTCACTTTGTGTGCGGGGCGCGTATACAATTTTTGTTACATATTTTATTATAATAATAAGAAAAATAAATTTATTTTAGTTACTAAAATTTATGTTATATATTAAATTCTCATTGAATTTTATTATAAATATTTTTAAATTAATAATATATAATTATTAATAACTTTGATAATTCACATTATTTTGAATTAAAAACCTACAATTTGTTACGAATGTATAACTAAAGACAATTGACTTTCTCCTGCAAGCTACATATTTCGGAAGTAGGTCGCCAAGCTTTTGCTACGTTTGGTGCTCTGTGGAGCTGGCAAAATTTGCAATACACTGTACTCATTCCGTACTTTTCCTACTCTCAAATTATGATGATGTCTATGGTTTTGATTCATCAAAGAAACTATTGAGTAAATTCAAACGTTCACAAAATGTTCACAAATTTAAACGAACAAACAATGTCTAAAAAATTCAGTGTTTGAAAATTTAAAACACGAAACATATAACATAAAAAATCAATACTTCGACATTTATATAAACCAACACGGGAATGAAAACAATGTGGTCCGTAGAATTTAATATATCTTGGAAAATGGGCAGTGCCGACAACAGAAATATTCACAGGGATTTTTAGGAATCCACCGCTAAGTTATGTAGCTTCTAAGATCTGATTTCGTGTAGAGAAAGTTTTTGTTATGTTTTAAAACATTATTTAAGTTTTAATGAAATAAAATTGTTTTTTGTGGGATAATAATTCATCTCTTGCTTTACGGTGAAGGAAAACATCGTGAGGAGACCTGCATGTGTATAATTTCACTGAAATTCTGCCACATGTGTATTCCACCAACCCGCACCGGAACAGCGTGGTGAAATAAGTTCCAAACCTTCTCGTCAAAAAGGGAGAGGAGGCCTTTAGCCCAGCAGTGGGACATTCACAGGCTGTTACGGTTACGGTATAGTTGTTTTTTATTTACAATTATACATTAATTAGACGGTTTCCTTCTCATTGTATATATAAACATATACATTACATATACTATTCCCATTTCGGTATTCTGTTATGGAAACCATATCAATATTTATTCATTAGCTCTGTAAATAAGGCGATAGATATCGTTTATTTGACTCTAAAAGGGTAGCATCAACAGTTAAATGATTTTAAGTGCAATCAACGTAATTTAGCTTGTAACTGTTTTTACATATTATATCAATAGGAACACACAGCTTAGTCGCTAGTAACAGTTTGTTTTCAACTCTGTCTTTAGTAAGATAGCTTTAGATCAACGAAATCCTAATATACATATATTATAACTGCATAAGCGTATGTAGGTATTATACAAGTGCATACAATATGGAAAATTCCTTGGAAACTAAACCGCAATAGGAATAAATGTAAAGCTGACAGCGCGACGTGAGCTAGTCGAACTATGTTCCACTATTACTCCGGAACTTTTACAATACTTCACACTACATCTGCAGAGAGGACACAAGAGCATATGCAAATATAATTATATAGTTACACTTATTACATTATTGTAGAATGAATGTTTGATACATCAATATTAATCATTGAAGCTACAGCATGAGGTTCAAAACGGAATATAATTTTAAGAAAATTCGACAAGCGCTTACAGATTCCAGAATATGTGCAAAATTATTTTTAGTGGTAAATAATAATTGTAATAATTTGCATATATATAGTATGAGTTAGTGCTGCTCAATGAAATAACGTTTAATGTCGAATACTTTCCACCATAATTTAAAAAAAAAACATGTTTGTGCATTTACTCCTTGTTTCTACGATATGAAGTATTGAGAAAGTTGCAAAGTAATAGCGGTTGGAAATATTGGAATACAACTTCAATGGCGCCTGTCAGCGATACTTTTATGTACATATATTGTTCTTATTGTAGTTCATTGACACTTCAAAAGGAACTTTATATAACGTTCAACAAGGCACATCAGAAAATGCAGAGCACTTGAAAACTCGTCTTCACGTAAAGGCGTAATTAACAATTGACTTGTACCACTTCTAGTATTGAATTCTATCTCGAACTAAATATATTAGTGTGTACGGTTACATACTTATAAGTATATATTATTAGTAAGATAATGATAATAATTAATCTATACTTATTCATATCATAATGCACTTCTAATTATAGAACATTACGACATGACACGATACGAATTTACGATAAGAAATTACTCGGTGGTAGGGCTTAGTGCAAGCCCATCTGGGTAGATGCCACCCACTAATCACCCATTCTGCTGCTAAGCAGCAATACTTAGCGTTGTTTCGTCCGGTTTGAAGGGTGAGTTAGCCAGTGTAACTACAGGCACAAGCGACATAAAATCTTAGTTTTCAAGATTGGTGGCGATTTGGTGATGTAAGGAATTATATTATTATTTATATTTAATACATCGACAATATACACATTGTAGGTGTATTAAATATGGGCTATAATACCACTTATAATTTATAACATAAAAAATTGTCAATAATAAGATAAGTTTCAATATAAAAAGGTTAAGTTAAAACAATTAAAATAAATAAATGTATAAGACGAAATAAATGTACAGTAAGTAACTAATTATGGTTGATTTTAAAAGATAATTTAAATTTCAAAGTTACCCCGTTATTGTTCGGTTGAAACATGTATATGAGACGCGTCTACAACCGAAGTATTGCTAAAGTTGCGAAGTTATAGCGAAACACACTTGAAATAACTTAACAGAATGTTATAAATATTGTATTTTGAGCGTGTGATGTATGTTACTATTACATACGATGAAACGACAAAAGAGTTGTATTTCAAATTCTTAAGAACGCTATGAAATGCCATTGATTTCAATTTATTTGCATTCTAAGATGTATTAATGAAAGGCCACTTCTTATTGTTTGGGATAATCATATGATATCCTGGTCGATTTCGGGCACGAACATAATGTGCGTATGTTGAACTTAAAAAAATATTCGATAATATTCGATTGACCTTACTCGTGATTTGAATTTAGAACCTCGAAATCTACAGGACACAAATATAAATACAAATAAACCAATGGTATTAATTATAGAGAGTAGTTACGATCGTGTTTTTTGCCGAATATCAAATGTTATGATCCATTTGGTAAACTATCAATTATTTACATCAAACTAAGTAATTATAATATTAATTGAGTGCCAAATGTAATGTAGTTTAAACATAGTCTTTCATTAAAGTCCCTATAAATTAGAATGATGTAATTAAGAAGATTAATCTAATAAAATAAAGCAATGAATATTACAAAATGAAGTCCTATTAAATATTATTAATTAATATGATATGTAATTATGTCATCTATTATATGTTATTAGATATAAACAAATATAAAATACTATGTAACGATCAAGCTGTAACATTTCTATGAAATGAATGATATACTATTTTGATGCGTTTATTCTTGAAATATTATAATTATTGTGTTCAATTTCGCATATAACTTTCTGACATTTTACGACCGTTTTCGGCGGTGTGCTTCGAGTTTATTTTTAGAAAATATCCCTACAGTATATTAACTTTAGCAGATCACCTTGAAATTCTGCACTGTTGCAATCTAATCAATCAAATTATTTCTCTAAATATGGGTTTATACTAAAACATATTTTTTTATAGAAAAGGAAGGCGGGCGAGCATATGGGCCACCTGATGGTAAGTGATCACCAACGCTCTTAGACATTGGCATTGAAAGAAATGTTAACCATCGCTTACATCACCAATGCGCCACTAACCTTGGGAACTAAGATGTTATGTCCCTTGTGCCTGTAATTATACTGGCTCACTCACAGACGAGCCTGCACAAAGCTCTACCACCAGTAAAGAAATCATTTGATAATTCTTAATCAATTGTGCTTATCGGTTATTCATATTCAAAAATATATACATATATAATACCTGACTTATATTTAAATTCAACTATGATATGTATATTATCAATTTGTTCATTATATTTAGGTCTTAGCCGCGATCATGAATTTTCTCATTTTCTCACATTTCTATTCACAATTTTGGTTGCTGAATACAGTGGTGGGCAAAGATGACTTGCCATCATCAAGGATATAATAGGTTCTTAATCTCATGATCGATAGTTTTCGCTCATTAGGTCAAATACTATACTGATATATATATCGTCTCGTATTGAGGAGTATGTAGTACAAGCAATTACATATATCGCGAACTTTACGCAGAAATATGTTAACGCCATGTACATATATAATGATAAATATCTTAATAACTAATTTGAATATCGTGTGCTTTAAGCTTAAACTCGCAGGCGAATGCGAGCGCAGAATCTGTCACCTTAAGACCTTAACACAGCAAGTCGGAAGGACTTAGTTAATTTTATGCCGTTCACGGCTACTTTAATTTCTCGCTTGGTTGATAATTTTCTGGCGCCCGCATCCATGGAGAAAATCTGAGTAAAAGTTCGCCCTGCAATATTATTTAAATGCAGATGTTGTATACAGCTCGACTAATTATATTATTACGTTTATATCTCACTACAACTTCAAAGTATGAAAGTATGAAAGTATATACTTTCGTGAATTGCAAGGATTCGTTTTATTTATGATTAATTAAATTAATATAAGGCGAGTGCCTTTGCGGTTCATTAGAGGTCACGAGTGTCGCACATTAGTGCATATGAGCAGTATTTGTTAATATTAAGACGCGCGATCACTTAATACTTTGTTTATTAATTACCGTAACAGCCTGTGAATGTCCCACTGCTGGGCTAAAGGCCTCCTCTCCCTTTTTGAGGAGAAGGTTTAGAGCTTATTCCACCACGCTGCTCCAATGCGGATTGGTTGAATACACATGTGGCAGAATTTCATTGAAATAAGACAGGTTTCCTCACGATGTTTTCCTTCACCGTAAAGCACGAGATGAATTATAATCACAAATTAAGCACATGAAAATTCAGTGTTGCTTGCCCGGGTTTGAACCCACGATCATCAGCTAAGATTCACTCGTTCTTACCACTAGGCCATCTCGGCTCTCTTTCGGTTACTTATTAAGTATTTTGTTATAAATTTTATTCAGATTTTATATTGAAATAATTTGAATAAATTTAAGTCAAATAAAAGATTCAATGGATGTTAATAATTTCAAAATGAGCCTACACACATATATATACGTAGAGTTTGTATGGTTGATCTCTGAACCTTACAAACCGATTAAATTTCATTATTTATGTGTAGCCCATTTATTAAGGAACGTTATAGGCTATATAACTTTGAGCTAGAGCCCTTTGTAGCTGAGCAATTACCGTAAATATCACAGCTAATCTGGCAAACTAAATTGATATGTAGTGAAAGAACACATCCTATGTGTAATATAAAACATCATTCAAAAGTAATATGAGTGAAAGTGGGAAACATTTTTTTTATAGAATAGGAAGGCGGACGAGCATATGGGCCACCTGATGGTAAGTGGTCACCAAACACCCTTACACATTGGCACTGTAAGAAATGTTACCCATCGCTTACATCGCCAGTGCGCCACCAACCTTGGGAACTAAGATATTATATCACTTGTGCCTGTAATTACACTGGCTCACTCACCCTTTAAACTGGAACACAAAAATACCAATTACTGCTGTTTTGCGGTAGAATATCTGATGAGTGGGTGGTACCTACCCAGACGAGCTTGCACAAAGCTCTATCACCAGTAGTTTTTTTAAACAAGTTCTTAACATTGAAACAAGGTGTAGTATGCGTTGATTTTTACGCAACGTATATTGTAATATACGATAGGTTTTTATTAATATAATAATAAATGAACTTTCATGATTATACGGATGACAATCCATACAAAAGTCTTCATACTATAAAGTATTTTTCGTTCTATTTTTGAATTCATAAATGTACTTTAAATTCATAGATATATTAAAAAACGCATAAAATTAATTTCAGTAAAAAGCAGCTATGGATTGGCCTTGTATGGATAGCGATATCATCCTTCTTCATTATATCTTAATTCCACCGTGGAAATCCTTTATGGACATCCGTCTGGATTGATGACGGTGATGATCATCTAACTTTACTTGTTAATATGTGGTCCAATATTGCAACATTGCATTAGTTATACTTGTTCTTATTAACTGAAACTTGAACTTGGAATACATATAAAACTTTAGTAACAATGCAATAATATGGTACCATGAAGGATAACAAAAAGCTTCGTTTAATTTTTTTCCTAATAAAGAAATTTACTAAGCGCATCAAGCGGATACAAGCTAGGAGAGAACGGTGGTAAAGGGGCATGTACACGAAAGAGGAGCATAACAAGTCCTGCCGTATGCTGTCACGGCTTATGAGTCTAGCTCCCAAGACGAGTCAATAGAAGTTTCATACCAAAAATCAACAATTTTACACCGTCAATACGCCTGCAATCATGTCACTTAAGATGTTATATCCACTGTGCCTTCTGACTGGTGATAATTCAAAATGAAATACAGCAATACAAAATATTGCTATTTCACATAGCTCGGCCGTATGACGCGACGGATAACCAGATTATACGGATTTATGCATATGCGTAGTTTCAAATCAATGAAAATAGCGGCAATAAAATGTCTTTAAAGTCGTAAACATCGGACTCACAAATTCGTTCCAATCAAGCCGATCTAAATATAATTCTTAGGCAATCGCTCTACTTCAAGAATTTATTTCATTCTTAATTCAAACAATTTTTAAATAAAGAATGCGTTGTTAAATCTACTGATATTTTTTATTTTTACATCAATTAATAAAAGAGGAAAAGTAGTTTCATAAAATTAAAGCAGTACGCTTTTATTAATATATCGTATCCGTTGTCAACTGTACTTTTAATCAGATGGTTCGGTTGTTATGAAAATTTAAATCGGTGCGATAACCGTAAAGCATTATAAAGCTCATCGAAATTACAAAGTAATGTTCCAGTCAGCGTGAACTCTGCTTTTATGAACAATTCGATCGTTTTCTGAATCGAAATCGTTATTTTGTTTCAGTGAAATACATAGTCTATTTAATAAAGATAGCCATAAACGTTGTTGATCTATTTTGACCGTATTAATATTTGATATGATTACTAATCGCGAGTAACTTCGTTCGTTTGGATGAAAATATTGATAAGCATTTTAAATCTTATAGCGATTCATGCTTTTGCTTCAGTCAATCGCAGAATATATAGCGCTCAGCTAGCATAGATACACGCTAATTGGCGTTAGAAACCACGTAGTTATTTTTCACAAACAAATCAACAACCTCAAGAGTGAGGTTATTTTTGTTTTACTATTTACATTCAGTGAAAGTGTTACTTTACAAGTGTAGTCGCTAGGCCTAAAATAAAATGTTAACAGTTTTGTATTAAATAAATCGAAATAAATGGTATTTTTTGTATCTTTTATGTTTTTCATATGATTTAGTTACGAATATTTAAACATATAAACATTCACATGGACAAAATATCTTAGAAAAGTACACTTTTGCTAGCAACAAATCTCATATTTGTAGTCACTGAATAGACCATCTGATGACATTTGAAACATTTCCGCGAACATGACATCTCATTTGTCAAAATCGGTAGAGACGTAAAGAGCCCAAGTGTGAGGTAGCACAAAATAATATGTAATACTATGACATATTGAGTTTTTTTTTTTAAATTTGTTTATTAGATCACCAATAAAATAGGCAAAAATCTTTATTTGCACTCACACAACAATACAAAAAGTTTACCAGAGTAAAAATTTTTAAAACACCCACGAGATGTTTGCTTATACAAAGTAAATATTAATACCAATTAAAACGAAAAATATATTTTTTATACACACTTGAACATTAAATACAAATAAAATATTCAGTAAATCCATTGTAGTATCTTAGTTATAGGCGATAATATATTTTGATTTTATTATTGGCAATACATGTAAAATCTTCGACTAATAGAACGAAATATCGTCTTCGTACGATTAGTAAAAGTTTACCTATTTCTGTTTCTACAGCTACAACAATCTGAAAATAATTCACAGCTGAGCCGTGTTATTTTAATTAAGCTTGATCAATTGACATTAAAAATAACCAAACCAATTAAATTGGCTAATTTGAAATTATATATTATTCAATTTATTGTGTTACAAATAAAGATATATGTCATATATGTATTACGTACATTATATTTATCAAGCCGGCCATTAAAAATGGGTATTTTTTTACCACATAGAATAAAAAAGCTAAAGACACTCAAATGAAGTACAAACCAATTCCATGAAAATAATATTGTATAATTCGCCAACAAAAATTTAAAGTTGCGACGGAAAAATTCACTCAACAGAATATTCAGACATTCAAATTTCAATGTAGAAAATAAAAAAATAGACTCATGTTTCCTAATTTTGTACGAACAGTAGAACTCCTTTTCATACCCATAAAAATGTTTTCCTCTGGCGTCGTTCCGGTTTATAATAAAAAAAATATATGAACTTATTACATATGAAATTACTCACGTTTCGTAAGCTTCGAATCTCTGTAGCTTGTACTAGTGACTTTGAATGAGGAACTGGTGTGGTTGAACATTTTCGCCTCTGCCAAGCCAAGCCCTTTACTAATTACGCGCCGACCGCACGAAAATAGCGCGCACTTCTTGCCGCGAAACTTCGTTAAAAATTCGCTGCAGATTCGTTTTGCATTTACGTACACAAATAGTTTTTATAATATAATCTTGCCGGATCTGTAAAGCGGAATATGTGTCGAAACTGAAATTCGTGCGGGCGCGGCCTAGATGCGTTATTTTTGTTTCACGCCACTCACGCTGTGTTTATTCAATTTTAATAACAATATTTCACTCTGCATCGTTAGTTTATTCATTTACATCGCTTTAAAAACAAATTTCACACAGTTAACTCATATTTACTTATTGTAATTAAAGAGAACGTTCAATAAAACATTTTACTTTTGGTCGCTGAAGTTTAATTATCAACTTTAATTAACAACTTTATTGCCGTTGAATATGGCATTACAAAATTGACGTAATTATTTTATGTCCGTCGTAATTTATTTGTATTTGATCTGACAGATCAAATACAAATAATTATGAAAATGCAATTATTTTTACCATTTATACGAAATCAGTGTTTGTAATCATTCTGTTAATATTTACAGCAAATATAGATATGATCAAAAGCAATTCGAAAGTAATACCAACTATTTATTTATTATTTTTTTAATTATTAGATCACCACAAAAATATGTTAATACGAAGCTGACAAAATAAAGACAAAAATTGGTACCTCGGGCGATAACTGCATCCAATAAGGCAACGGACACATTGTAGCGCAAAATTTCAAATTACAAAAACAATAATTAAAATATATATATATATATAGAAAAAGATAAATAACAATAAATGGATACTTAAGTGCTGCTTATTAACGGCATTGTGGTCATGGGTTTTACAAGTAAATACGTTATAAACGCAGATATATACATTATACTTAGTAAATTAGTATCATTTTATATTTAAACGTATTTATGGAATAATCTGTACTGTTTTGAATCATAATTTGTCGTACAAAACATACCTTGAACCGTAATTCTCTTTGTACTACGTAAACAAAAAAAACTGAACATTTTTAAATTACAGAAACTTAAAAACATAACAAACATTGAACAAAGGAATAATTTTAACACACATCATCCAAGCATATTAAAACACAAAGAATATATTATATTTGGGATCATGTTGTGACTTTCATAAAACCGGATTGGGTTACATCCGCTCACACAATACACATACAAATTCAAGCAAGAAAAATATCCTGAATGGCTGAAGATAAATATAAAAAGGCGTTTGAGTATTGTCAGTTGTGATCGTGGATTATGATGGAGTTGAATAGATTTAACATGATTAATCACACGTATTGATATTTATCGTCATGATGAATTTTATGAATCGTTTTTAACAAACAGCGCCAAATATATTCGTGTGAACGCGGCAGCTATCTTCTTTTTATTATCGACATATATCTGTGACTGCTATAAATCAAAATAAGAGATTGTAGTTGTTATAGACATTATAACAAGCCGTTACGTTCTTTGATGTTTTATTTATTTTCTCGTCATCGATTCACTATAAACAGTTGGTGTAAATTATAAATTATGTGAGACTTGCAAATATTTGTTTATTATCTATTTAGATTTACCGTGGGTTTTCACAGTAAATCTTTTATCCACGGTAACTAATGGTTATGACAAATAATCTTAATATATTTTCTCGATAAAGCTTATTCATAAATAAATTCACCATCACTACATATTACCTTAACGCGTGTGTCTGCCTGTCTTTCTGAATGCGATAAACTCAAAAATTACCGAACTGATTTTAGTACAGTTTTTACCAATGAACGAAGTGACTCATGAAAAAGATTTACGTGTAAAATTCATCCAACGAAATCTAACTTTTTATCATTTTTAATCTGTGATAATCGCTACTTTATGCTTTATGTATTTGAATTGTCCACATGTAGTCCACAGCTGTAGTTCTAAATTTAAAATAAGCTGATAATGTAATGGATGTATGATAAAATGTATAATCGGGCTTTTCGCTGATGAAACAATATATCTCATCAAGCGAATGGCTCGACATCATGCCTGTTAAAATATTTAATACTGATTGTGTTGCTTTAAAATTAGTAGCTTATGACATAGTGTCGGATTTCGTTTTATCATTAACGGTTGCTTCATTGCGTCATTGAATATTTAATGCAACCAGCTCAGCTTTATGTTAAATAATTAAAAGAAAAGCCATTTTTAATTTTTTGAATTATATTGCTTTTAAAAATAACTATTAAAATAATAAATAACAAAATTGAAGTTAATTTTGTGACAACTAAACTACAAACAATACATAAAACCACATTTGTCATTTTTTCTGTGAAGATGTCAAAATTAACGAAATTTTCCGACTAAGTTGACGAATACCAACATGACATTAACAATATATAGCCTAATATTAAGCCTATATTGGAAAAAATCATTATTGAAAAATACTAGTCTAAATGACGGCTACATAAATATAACATATGTCATACAAGCAACGATGATAAAGTCCTCCTGTCCGATTTCGGTCACACACAACTGCACATGGGGTATCATAGTGCACTGCTCACGCTGTGCACAAAGTCACACTTCTATTCCTTCGCGCTCATAATATGATAGCACGGCGACCAACAGGAAAAAAAATAGATCAGGCCCAGGAGAATACTTTACGTGATCTCTGAGCACCAACCAACCTATGGATTTGAAGCCTCATTCATTAAGTACTTATTTGCAATTTAACAATAATACTTTAATGTAATTAGTGTAGTAATTATTCATCTTACATATTTACATGTTAAAACATAATCACCTAAAAGTGATACATACCAAAGTGGCATAACCATAAATTTTTGTATTATCGGGCGCATGCTATAACTCCACTATTCGAATTATTACAATGGCATATATTTCGAAACGGCAATTATTGTTTCATTTAAATAAACAGATACAATGGACCAGTATCGCTATAAATTCAATTCGTACGACAATTACAATTGCTTATTTATTATATATGAATAATGATGAGTTACAATAGAAAACCGTCTTATCTTAAGTGCTGGAAAAGAAATATTTCAAAACGAAATGGGGCCAATTTTCCCATATTCTTTTGTTCTTTCCGTGATTGTGTTGTCGCTATAATTATGATGTTATGCTTCAAGATATTTTTTAAATGACACGTAAATGTGGAACTGATGTAGCTAAGTGGATGGAGTACGTGGATATTAAACGGTGATTGGAGGTTCAACTCTGGTCAGTCTCTGAATCCTCTTTAGAATTCATTAACTTCTAACAAATGGATAAAAACCTGTATATAAATATTGTTGCGCTAGAGTTTTTATTTTGCAATTCCTAATATTTTGATTTTAATTATATAGTGTGAACATATTTGTCATATGTTCTGAATTAGAGTTAGACTTAAGATAATAATTTATTTTATATATATACCATTTTTATATATTTATAATCTTAAAATTTATGTTGTGTTAATATGAAGATATATATTTAATATATTGTCAACTCTTTGTCAATAAATTTGTTGTAGCGCTTTAAAACTTTAATATGAAATAGTGAACTTATGATGTTACTCGTAAAATAGTAACAACTCTTAAAATATGATTAGATTTCTTTATTAATTAATAAAATCATTAGTTTTACATATAACATATTCAGAGGGTATAATTAAAAAAGTATTTAAGGCCATTCATAATCTTATTATGAGAAGTGAAGCATAACGTTTTAATTTAATTGGTTCGAATATATTAATGAGGCAGTGTGCTTGACACTGTAAATATGATAGAGCAGCAAAAAAATGTAAAAAAAATCAAATTTCGAAACAATATGTTCCAAAATGCTTTTAATAGAAATAATTTATTTTAATTGAGTTATTTTCGTTACCTTTTAAAAAAAAAAACGTTTCTCTCCGTCTTATTGAAATGTGCTCTTTTTCAGTCTGTACTTTTATATTATTCGATAATAGGCATAATATGTGCTAATTCTAGACACGTTAATCAGAGTCAAGTTTAAGAAACTTTGATGATGAAAGGTATAATATCTAAACTATTTGCTAATATATTGTAATAAATAACGGTACTTGAACGAGGTTCTAAATTAAAATTGGCACACCCTTACCTGCTATTACGGACAGCTTTCATAATACACATACAAATTAGGACCTTTTCATATCAAATTTGTAAAGTTCATCAATTTTCTATTGTTTTCAGTAACCAATTAAGTGTTAATATTTAAAGCGTAAAGTTATTAGTTTAAAATAATATAATTATGCTCGAAGCTGACAATGTTTTGTGGGTCGTAAGCACGTAATGATACGAAATAAAAAAGTAATAAATGTATATTTCACTTTAATACGATTGTTTTATTTTGCTACCTTTTTGTTTTTTTTTATGTTGAGAATATTATTTCAAATAAACAAAAGGAAAGCAATATTTATTATATTTAAGTTAACCCAAAATCGACACAGATACAAACGCGCACGCACTCACGCACACATGTACACACACAAGCGCGCGCGCACAAATCCCGAAACAGAACTATTGAAATTTTCATGTGCTTGTTACTGCTAGCGTACAATCCTCTTTTTTTCTTTTCCTGTCAAATTACATGTGTTGTATGAAATTCAGTCATATTATGTGAACTAGTTCATCTCCCTAAGAGAAGAGTGATTATAGCGGGGATGACAATATCCCAAGGGGACAGGATCAAACATGTGACACTTTAACAAGGTATACCTTTTTTTCTTTTTCAAATTGGTTACTTTAACTTTTGGAATTTCATAACATGGAATAACAAAAGCTTTTGAAAATGAAAATCACTTTCACCGGTTAGGCATATTTTTGACAAACGCAAGTGTAAAGCTTTTTTACTGAATAAAGATTTTCGGTCTTACTTATAAATGTTGCTAAGCGGCTATTTAGCTAGCTTTATCTCTTTCTATCATTATAGATTTGATATTCGAATGAAGAATACACAGCATTGGTTAACCAATCAATCGCTACGAAACGATTCGAAAAAACGAAATCAACGTTTATAAGAAAGACCATTAGTATTTGACAAATTCATAAAGTAACATTTAAATCACAACACAATCAAACCTTGTTTTTATATATTTTTTTCTATTAATTATTCAAATAATTTGCTTAAATGCAACCATTCGAAGTCAATGTAACTTACTAAGCAATTATTAAGTTATATTTTAAGCTGTTAACTAAAGTACTGTAACATCGATATTTGCTGGGTATTTCAAAGTTTCAAACATATTTTGCTGATAGTTTGCAACTGTTCTGAAGTTCGAGTATAGGTACGTTCACTGATAGTAGGTAAGGGTAATGAACTCTACGTGGTCTCAACTACGAGTAACTTCACCTCGCCGATCGTAATAAATTAATTATCGTATTGCTGGACCAAATGGGATTTGTTATATTAAATATGCTCGTAGATAGATATTACTATTATTACGGTTTTCGAATAGTGTCTTTTATAAATGTGTAAAATATATATTTAAACATAATTATGCTATAATAATGCCTGAAATAGACTTTTTTTTAATGAATCTTAAGCAATGATTATAATATATCTCGTGCGTTCGAAGAAATATACCGAAGAAATCCACATGTATCGGTAGAAAAAAAACATGTGTATCAACCAATTTGGAACGTAGTGAAATAAGTTCCAAATCTTCTCCTTAAAACGGAGAGGAAACTTTAGCCCTAAATGTAACATTTAGTTACATTTAGCTTAGGACGACTGTTAGTTACTTTTTAAATAACTTTTGTTTTTAAAATAATACACCCCATTGGAACATTGCGGTCGGAAGGTCTTGGTGGGTAACATCCTCTAATCAAATAATTCTAACCTTATCAAATGTTTCTATTGCCTCACTTTAGTAATTACTAAATTGAAGAAATTGGCTGATGTTTAAACTTTAATTACTGTCACAAGGAACAAAACATGTTAGTTTGTGGCAAATTTATATTGTGAGGAACGGTATAATACTTTTTGTATTAGCAGAGTTTATGAGTGATCTCTTATTATTAGTGGCCATGTGCGTTTCTAGAATAAATCAAAAATATGTTAATGTTTTTAAAATTATTTCAACATATTTCCAAACCAGTGTTGAGGGTTGAGGGTCGGAATCAATCACGCACAGCATAAACATCACCAAAATAAATTAGCACATGTGACGTAAATATAAATAATTGTTCTGAACGCGAATCGAACCCGCTAGCGTCAGCGTGCTGTTTACAGTGACTACTGTAACAAGTCATATAATATACATATAATATTAACTTACGTCAAAGAGATGCTAATATTAGACACAATGTGTACTGAGAGCTCGGTCAGACGAGCGTATCTCATCTAACTATAGCGGCCGTTGATCAGTTTATTTATTCTGAACAAACAAAGTAAAGGGTAGCGAAAGGGGTCACCACAGTCGGACGATCAGGATTTTTCCATTCATTAGCCTCAAGTCCTGCATTGTCCTAGATAGGCATCGGGCTTCATTAAGCATTCCCATATAACCATCCACCTGTAATCTTGGCTAATATTGTCGGCTCTTCAAAGGATGTCACACATCGGCTTTACGTGATACAAAAGGGAATGTTCCAGAAATATATTCTGAACCTGCCCTTGTTTGACTACGCATAAAATTATAAAATATAAAACATTTTATATATAAAAATAAGAGACAATGGCACAGCGGTGAGAACATGTTAAACTTAAGCGATGATTGCGGGATCGAACTCAGGTAAACACAACTGAATTTTCACATCCTTAGTTTGTATATAAATACTTGTAATGTAAATATAAATATATGTAAATTATAAAATTCGCCTCTTAAATTATTTGAAATTTGCCACATTAGTAGTAGTAGGCATTTGAAAAGCAATAAGACTTATACAGGTTGTTACTTTATAAAAAAAAAGTTTAACCATAGTCAAGATGTGTTTTGATTAAAGCGTGTTAAATTATTCTGGAATAATTAACATAACAAAGATAGATAATAAGTAAACAAAAAAGCTTAACGAAATCAATTCATATAATACGTTTGCGAAATTTAATTCATTAGACGGTTATACTAAATTTTAAATAACGTATCGATTGCCTTTGAATAAAACCAGCAATTAACCCCGCTTGATAGGCAAATGAGTTCCAAGAAAGCCAAGAGGTTTCGAAATTAACTTTATGGAAGAAAGTACTATAAACTCGGGAGAAATGTAAAGGGGTCTTCGAAGAGATTTACATAAAACCGTTGAATCCACCGCGAAACTGATATACCTATTCATTTTCAAGTTCGAAACTTTCATTATCAATACCGTTGGGTTAGCTCTTCAAGTTTCTCTATCAATAACTAATGAATTCTATTACTGATGTGATATACATCAGCAATTGTTTATAGATAAGAACCGAAATCGATAAGTGCATCAAAGGCATTGCTTTTAACCAAAGTTTGCGAAGTCCAATTCGTACTTCAGATTCCTTAACGAAACATCGTAATGTCTTCGTCATGGATTTCTAAAGGTTTAAATTATCGACTTGAGAAATAGTGTTGGCAAAACAAGAACTCTATTAACGGCTACGGCAACCATTTTTATGAGAAACTTTGCCAATGCACAAGTGTGTGCTCAAACGTAGTTACAAGTGTGCACAAACATGCTCTTATTCATCGCTCTCATAGCACGATGAGAGAGCACATCTGAGTAGACAAGTTGGAGTTCAGACGAAAGACCAAAAGCTTCACTTACTTATTCAAGTACACAAGTGTTAGGACTGACAACTTCACTTTCTTATTCAAGTACAGAAGTTTTAGAACGTCCAAGTTCAGGGCAGGTACTGGAAATTTCTCGATTAAAAATTCAGTTACTTTTTAATTGCTCGACTCAGGGCTTAATACCAGGACCTTGAAACCTACGCTCATTTGCTAGACACTTGATCCAACGAGGCAGCTCATTTACCATACTATCGCCTATTAGACAACAAGCGATATTGGATATTGCAATAGGTAATATATCAACTTGGCTCGAAGTGAAGTTAATGTTTGCGGTAAACCAAAAGTCAGCCTCAAATTATTGGTGTAGTTAATGTAATAGTCAATTCAGGTATATTTGACTCCGCATCTTAATTTTATTATTCCATTCAAATAGATTCAAATTAAAATGCTTAAAGTTACTCCCTTACATTAAATAGCTTAATATAAATTCTGAATTTTAATACAAGCCTCTTGATAAATAATTGAAATCTCTAATTGTATTAGTGTAGTCAGATCGAAATTCTATACTTTTTTGTGCGTATTTCGGGCATAATCCTTTTTTATGGGTATTATGAGAGTATTTTTTTTATGTTAACTATATATTGCGTGCCTTGAGGTTAAACCCGACTCGTAGGCCGTGTCGGCAGCCAGTAGACGCCATCTTATGCCTTCCCCCTCTATATGTAGTATTATACGTGCCACTCACTTCTTTGCTACATTATAGAATAATATTATTTTATTTATATAAAATAAATTGTTTATTTCTTATAATTATAAACTCTTTCAATAACCATCAACCTCAATGTTTCACATCGACATGATGGCCGTATTTTTTTTTAAATGTCAAACGTTCAGAATAATGTCGTAGCAACTAAACCTTTTCTAAAATTTTATTGCAAACAACAATCTATTATTATAATATATATTTCTCTTCGATATATAGCTATTACTAACTAGCACAATATATAGATTTTGGAATATAATATATAATCTAAATTAAATATCTAAAATAAATTGTTCTTATAAGCACTTTTGTATCATCATTGACAGTATTCAATTAAATAAAAAGCTACCACTAGTTCAGAATGTAGATTTTACCAGCAGTTACTCAATCATGACTCTTATCCATCAAATCACAGTATGTTAATCGTTTATTTATTATTGAATATAATTATTTACAATTTTGACTGAATAAATGAAACATAAATATTATATCTAAGTTAAAATATTTTACATGTTAACACAGAAATATAACTATGTCAATTTTTTTATTTTTATTAAAATTAAATTTATAATAGTCCCTCCTGGTTCTCACCCGACGCAAAGCTGCCCATAATGCAGGCCGCATTTCCACGCTGTACGTCAATGGACAACCTCTGCGCCAAGTAGGACCCAGAGTGATTGTCAAATCCCCTCTCTCTAAGGCGATAGCCAATTTCCCTGATTAAAGCATGGGCATCCGACCCCCAACATCCAGACGTCTCGAACGCTATCGGCACAAATATTATTTTTTTTACATAAGCGGCATATTACTCTCACTCTCACTCACTCTCAGCAGCCGCCCAGCCGTGTTGTTTGGTAATTAAATACAATTCGATGATTACTATTTATTATGTAGTTTAACAAGTTTTTTTTTTTTTAATTTATATTTATTGATAAGCTCAGATTGAACTAAATAAAGGTTAATGTTATTATTACAAAACTCCAGCATTTCTCTTCAGCAGCTTATTGTGTGCGTGCATTCATTAAACATCAACATAAAAGGGAGTGGCAATCACACAGCGAATAACCTCTCTGTGGTCATTAACTACGTGAGTGTACAAAATGAGCGATCTCGTATTTAACATATATAAAAATGCATAATATTTATTTTTCATTTTTTGTATGACTAGTCATATCGTCATACAAGAAATGAATGTCACCCAATAGAAAAAAAGTAAAGACATTGAAATTACATATTAAATGGAATATTTGAGCTTTATTGAGAATTTTTTATAATTTCAAACACACAATATGTTCAATTTGTCGATATTTTCACTTTATTTTATGGCCAATAGACAAGTGCCAACAACCCTGGGAACTAAGATGTTCCTTGCACCTATAGTTACCCTTTAAACCGGAGAAAAACATTGCTAAGTATTAGTATTTAGCGATAGAATATCTGATCTGATATCTACCCAGACGGGCTTCCACAAATACCTATCACCAAGTAAAAACTTCCAATAATTTTGGTAAGCAGAGCTACTCTATATGAACAAAAGTAATACTCATTTTATTACGATCGTTACAAGCCAGAAAGTGACATGCGACATTGACTATAATAATTATTATATTTAAATGATTCAAGCATCAATGTATGGCCGTAAGTCGGTTATCGATATTGAGTGCGAAGGGAAAGAAATAACCTCTTAGAACAGAACTGTCAATTATTGTTGGACAAAATATACTATTATAAATATACGTCATCTCGTAAAAGTATTTTTTTAAATACGTGCTTAAACTGCAATTTCAAATACAATAAAATATTTTCTTCAAAGCATACCCTCGGGAAAAGCTAAGTCTCTTTCTGCATTAAGCTACATTCATCTTTAAAACAACCTCCTCATAAATCATAGTATCCTCATAGCAGTTTATATTACTAAAAGCTTTTTGTAAAGCTATAGTTGCGGATTATATATATTTCAATAACGAACGATACCCGACGGAAAGCGATAATGTAGTCTAGATTGGAAAGTGGTGTTTGAAAGGTGGGTAAGTTTAGTCACTTATAGCACGCATAGCTTGCCCGTTGAATCTTCTCGATTTTATGCCAATAAAAGGATAGCTTTTGTTTCATTTGACGTCATGATGTGCGATGTACAAAATTACAATAAGCGGTTCGCCATAAGCATGTCCCACTACCGAGTGCCTCGTTGACAGGTAAGCAGCCTCAAAGGTGAGCCTCGCGTAACGGGTCGAGTCGACCATGTGCAGACTTTTATATTTACAACATTAAATATACCATTTCACTCGCGCTTTCCTAAAGAAACTCAAATTACAAATACCAAAAAAAATAAAGAAGAGAACGAAGGACAAATATTACCAGACGTGTTAAATACGAGAAAAGTGTATCATAGACGCTGATTTACATAATAGACGCTGATTGTGTACAAGATATATTTTTATAAAAAACCATTTGCTTCTGATTTCGTATATTGTACATTACTGACATCTAAAAAGTATAGACGACTGCCTCGTTGGTCTAATGGCTAGATGTAAAGCCGCAGACCCTAGGTTCTGGAACAGAACGGGCCAATAAAAAATTACTGGGTTTTCTGTCGAAAATTCTCAATAGCAGCCCGGAGTCTGGAAGTTGGTAGTATGAACACTCCCGTATAGTTCTGCGCCTGAACTCTTTCCGGTTGTGTCGGATTGCCGTCCCATCGGATTATGAGAGTTAGGGAATAGAGAGTGCACTTGTGTTTGCGCACACATTTGTGCACTATTATATGTCCTGCACAGTTGGTCGCTAATCTCTCTTGAGATTGGCCACTGTGGACGAAATTGGTCTGAAGGATTTTTTAACTTATAAATTAAAATAGAAACACTGCTTTTTATCTTCAGTTACAAAACAAAAACAAGCAATAATTAAAATGCTAAGCCGTCCCAGTTCATTATAATTATACGAGTACTTATTCAGTTACCCATCGACGTTGGTAAATTAATACAACTCAATCATAGCAGTGCCGAGTATCGCTTCTAATTGAGATGTAAATGAATCCGCGTGATCCAAATTATCTTTGACTTGCACAGTGGACACAGGGTGATTGGAAAATTACGCGACTATTTCACACTATATGGCCATAGAACATGATTGGTTTCGTGAGTAACGATCGTTGTGTACTGATTCGTGAATTTCATCAATTCTGACTCTATTTAGTGAAGTTCACGATTTATTATTTGTTTATAAATTATTCAAGTCTCATTGTGTCCATATTCAAAATCTAGATCAAGTTATAATTTATTCCAGAAGGCATTTAAATACACTGTTGAATTGCTTTTAAAGGATAAATAAATCACCGGCTCGGTATATAGATTTCATTCAGAAGATCCGGCAAGAAGCTGATTAGTTACCTTTTATCATCATTCGAAATACAATTAAATCTATATTATATAGGATAGATGCATATAAGCCTGAAAGTCAACAAATAACTCCACGCTTTTTTATCATTAAGATAGGTTTGTGTTGAGTAATATGTCTTATTGATTGTCTTTTTTTTTAACTATTATATTATATGTAATAATTGGTAAAGTATTATAAGATATTGTTAGCGGCAATCGCTTATTCTAGCAATAAACAAGTGGACTGTGCAACTAACTTAAAGATAGCGACACTATATTACTCCTTTCTGATACTATTGCACTATTGTGTAAGGAATTCAATCGTATACTAAATTGAAAAAAAAAACTTTATCTATCAATTGCTTGTATAGAAATGCTCAACATTTACAGCTGTAAATTTTCCCCGAAAATTCCTTGTCATTTATCTATAATTATTGGTTAAAATTGTCATATTTCCGGAAATTATTTTATACATAATCGTAACATAACTATATTTTTTCTCTTTAAAAAATGACAAAAACATCAATAACATTGATTTAAAGTACGTGGATACATCAATGAATGCGTATAAATATATACAAAAGTAATACTATTATTGAAAAAAAAACGCAAAACGCCTGACGTGTAAACAAAATATTAAGACATGAAAGCTATCGAAGAAGAGAGTAATTTTTTCCTCTATAAAAACAGTTACGCTGTTATTTATTACGATACCTCAATCTATACAAGGGATTGCGCCCGGAGGCGAGCATTAACGACTATACGAGTTACCCCTACAAAGAAATAATATTTTGACAAATAAATTATGTGTATTTCCTTTGACGTTCATCAGTATTTAACGATGTAAAAAGTGTTATCTCCGTTAATGTTGGTGTTTCGCGGAAATAGAAAAAGATCAAGAGCTCACAAATGCAGTGCAGTGTGTGTATGCAGAAGTAAAAAATAGTTTGTTTTTGTTTTTGAAGAGCGCGTTTGCGCGGGTGTGGTTGCGGCATTGGTCATACGTCGTAATAAAGTAATGTTATTTAGGCATTAGAATTATTTAGAGAGACGATTATTTGAATGGAAACTTCCTTATAAAATGATCACAAAGTCTTTAACTTAATGACGAAGGTCTAATTAAAATTGATAATTTTGACTTCATATATTTTTGGATTTTGCATCACGGAAAATGAAGCCACTCAAAAATATAAGAAAATGTTTGTTTCTAAAACAAAATAAGAAACGTTGCCTGAAAGTAAGCTTCAAAAGAAACCCTAAAATTGTCCAATACCGATATAATTTTGACGGGACCACATAACATACATAAAGAATATATATATTTATAATACAAGAAAGCGGACACGCAAATGGGAAAACGAGAGTAGAGAGAAAAAATAACGAGTAAGTAATCCCACCGCCCATAGATATTGAAGATGTAAGAAATATTAACCACTCCTTACATTGCCAATGCGCCATCAACCTTGGAAACTAAGATATTTTGCCTGTAGTGACATTGGCCCACTTACCCTTCCAACTGGAACACAACAATACTTATTGCGATTTGGCAATATAATATTTGATGAGTGGGTGGTACTTACCTAGACGGGTTTGCAAAAGACCTACCACCAAGAAATCAAGATACTGTTAATTTAAAAGCCACATGAACTTTAAAAATTTAGCTTTTTTATGTTTAAGCGTAATAACTCAAACTAAAACTTAAAAATAAAATTATAATATTTATAATTACTACCCATTCCGCTATTTTTATCGGTGCTAGCCGAAACAAACGCGAAACAGATTGTTTGTTTTATATTAGTGGGACATTAAATTTCTGCTGAGTTAACAACTAAAATTATATCCCAATAATAAAACAAACACTACGTAACATAAACTAGAAATTATAGTTATAGTATAGTTGAGTGTCGCTTAAAAAATCGAAAGAGAAAAAAATATTTGTTCAAAAGTGGTAACGAAACGGTTTAAAAGTCCACGCGACTCGCGTTCACCAAATTCCGTGATTTGCATACAAATTGTTCACACATGTTTACGATGGGTTTTTCTCTACACACTGGGAATAACATACATTTACAAAAGCAATTTACGGTTGTTCTGATTCTTTTAAGTAACAATTTTTTCACACGTATTAAGCTTGTGTGACATTGAATTAAAACGTAAACTTTAAACTAAAAAACTTACAAACTGAAAATCTCGCTACGTATATAAATATTTATGGCCATGGCGAAAAAAAATTATTTTGCTCTTAATATTTTTTATACCTACGTAATCAATCGATTGAATGATAATTATCGACAGCAATTTCCTTTCCTTTACCTAAACTTGATTACGTTTTTCTTAGTGACAACCTAATGGTGTTATTGAATGGAGGGAGTCGATAAGCAATAAGCAATTCCTTGTAAATTGTATTAAGGAGGTATTCAAGTAGAGCGTTGGATCCGAGAAGGAATGCAGTTGGAGAATTTTTCAAGTAATTTGGATTCTATTCACAACAGGCGAACGAGACGCGCCAAATGAACCGGACGGCACTGCATTATGCCACGAATAAAGGTAGACAAGTGAAATACGAATTCGGACTAAAAAGAATGTTTATTGGACGAATCGCTGACATTTAAATATGGAACAACATATTGCTGTACTAAAATATTTGTTCTATATATAATGTAGTAAAACTTAACGATTGTGTATCGGAACACAAATATAAATTCGTTCCTAAAAATGTGTTGAGTTTACATCAGACATTTTATGAATATCTATTAAAATCAACGATTGCATTTTTTTACATCTGTTGGATCTTTTACAGAAACTGAGTATAACGATGGCTTTTATAATGGATATAATATTATATGATAATGAATTATATTTATACAAAATTTTCTTCTTCGTGATACTCTTGTTAGAGCGGTCGTGGTCGCCATGAAGTATTATGTTATAGCGCAGATGTTATTCGCCTCACGGGCCTTCGCCATATGTCCCTGTTAGTGGTGAGCCTGGTGCATTCATGCAAAGGACCACCAACATTTGTTTTTATTTGGTCGGTCCATCGCATGGAGTGGCCTTCCACGTGGTCTGATACCATCTACCTTGCCTTGAATAACAAGGCGTTCTATGGAGTCATTTCCTTACCGGGAGACGTGTCCAAAAAATGTTAGTATGCGCTTTCGAACCAGCGCCGAAAGACGCTGTTTGATGCCTAGTTCTTGAAAAATGGATCGATCGTCGATCTTCTTTTTTTTTGACCTGCCGCAAAGTCCACGTCGCCGCAGCGTATAGAAATTTGGCAGAAATAAGCGTTTGTACGAGCCGGATCTTGGGTTCTTTAGTAATGTTTCTGTTCCTGCATATTTTCTTCAGCCTCTCCATTGCAGTGAAGTAAAAAAAGCCTTTACTTTTTTAATACATAAGGTGTAACCGTTATTTTTTGGTAAATTAATTAAAAATATATTTTTATATATAAAAAAACTTTTTAAGAATTAAAAACATATTTTTATAAAAAAAAATTGCAAAATGGACGTAGGTATACTACATTCCAAAATAATAATATCCAGATCGATTTACGCAGGAGATATTATAGAGCACAAGTGTGTGTGCAAACACAGGTGCACTCTCTATTCCCTAACTCTCATAATCCTGTGGGACGGCGATCTGACACGACCGGAAAGAGTTCAGGCGCAAGACCAACGGCTTTACGTGCTTTCCGAGGCATGGGAGTGTACACACTTCCACAAATCCAGACTCCGGGCTGCTACTGAGAATTTTCTGACAGAAAAACCGAATAACTTTTTATTGGGCCGACCTGGGAATTGAACCCAAGACCTCCGGGTCTGCAGCCTTACATTAAGCCACTAGACCAACGAGGCAGGCCAGTGAAGATACAATAAATCCATGATACAATATTCAATATAATGTCGTAATAAGCTATTATCGAAACAAAATTTACATTTATTAAGTTTGCATTAAATCTTACCAATATCTTGAGTATAAATTTTATAATAAATACAACATTTTTACATACTTTATGTAGTTTTTTCACTGAGTTAATTTTTCCTTGTTCATATCTAAAGACCTTCATTTTATATGGCGTGTAACAGATACATAGCCTTCAAATGACAGAACAATCTACGAGTATATATATACTTGGCCCTCAAGATCGAGATGACATACCCTTTAAAAATAACTCGGCTCGGTCAAGTTTCGTTGGTTTTTCCAACGCTTTAGCAACATGAGAATAGGATCGAAGTGCGACCCGTTTATACGTTACGACATCTCATCGTAATAAAAATAAAACTTTCTAAGTGCTGATTAGATGAACTTAGAATTACAAGGTCAAAAGCTTATTAGACTATGTATCCTTATTATCGCAATTATTTTTATATAAAACCAATGATCACTGTTCATTCCATTTTGAATTTTAATCTAAGTATATATATAAAGAGTTCGTTGTTATTCAATAACGCTGGAACTGCTTGCTTGGATGGCTTCTAAAATTTCGCTAGATTATATCGTGGAATAAAAATGTCTGTTTATATAAACGGCAATGAAGGGAGGTGGGTGTTTCAACGACGCGCCATGTAATCTCAAGTTAGCGAGCAATTTGGTGTTTGCTTTCAGTATTGCAGCTTTGACTATTGAATTGCATTTATGGGTTGCTCTTTGTGGTTTTTCAATATTTATTTATAGCACTTTAAGTTCATATAACGAACAAACTCAGATATTGTTTTACACATTTTATGTGCATTGTGCAGTCAATCAGTAATTCTTTCGGGAAATTCTGGAGTCCGGGTTCGCAGTGTGTTCACTTTGAAATCCTGAACTCGCCTCAACTTTTTCTGTTCGTGTTGACTTTGCCTTCCTAACGGATTATGAGAGAGCGAAAAGAGAGTACACTTATCATTGCGAACACACTTGTAAACTTACTTTGATGAGAATGGCCGCCGTGGCTGAAATAGCTTGAGATGACATAATCCTAAATGTTTATAAGTATTTATATTTATATATTTCATGTTTCAAATATCAGAATGTATAATGATTAATAACACGGAATGTAGTTAGCGAGCATTTATGATTTAGTGACTGACCTCTGTTAACACTTTAACACCGTCATCATGAAGCTCACTTATAAACAACAAAAGCAAAACGGTTAATTGCATGTTACAAATTGCAGACACGAATATATGTGCGTAATTTAACAAGCTACACAAAACATTTTAATGAAAAAGGAGCTCTACTACGTTATATTAAATATCACAATTCATTGATATATATAGGCGAAATTTGACTGCAGCGTGTATTTAGTCTTTAGTTATATATAAGGATATTCAGAGTCAAATTAAGCTTCGAATGTCCACATTTTACTCAACTCTGACTGCATGCTCCAAGTGAATATACCATTATTAAGCAAGTAATTTAGGAAAGCTCTAAACCTTGACAACTAAGCGTAATATTATGTAATTATACTATTCTTCATTATCCTTTGAGTTAGCACAAGCTTAATATAAGCAATGAAAATTAATGTTGTGTTCCGAATTGTATTTTAGAATATAGAAATTAAATTATATTATGACTATTATATTTACTAGAGTAAATAATTTAATTTTGTTTAAACCCACTCATCTAATACTTTACCAAACTTAACTTTACTTTGTCAAACTATCGCTATAGTTAGTATTGCGATATGGATTGAAGGATGAATGAGTTAATATAACTACAGTCATTGAAATGGTTAATATTTTTTATATAGCCACTATCTACGGGCGGTTGGCACTATTGGGTGATAGTGCCAACCTTTAGTAGCCCCGTATGCCCATCCACTTAACTATAAAATAAAAATAAAAAATAATATAAAGCTTAAGTTAGAAGCGCTAATTACATGGAATAAGGTCGATTCTATATTGATAACAGCTCACATAACAGTTCACAAAATTTTCAAAATACTGTTGTCTTGGCCAAGATTTACATAGTGTAATACAATGCAGTGCAACTGTTGGAGAGGATGTTAGTAATTATTTATACCCAGTTACTTCCACGAATATTAATCAAGATTAAACAAAAGACGCTCACATGAAGACATAGCAAATTTTGTAAGTTATAACCTCTTTATTGCATTATACAATGCATATAGTTCCATATTGTTGACTAACTGCCAGCCCCGACTCGATAATAATAAGAATTTTATCTTGTACATTTTAATTATTCAGGTATAAACATTCGCCAATTGATATATTCGACCATTCAGTAAAGTGCTAAGAGCATATCACAAAATATATGCATATAGCTCACGCCCTGCCTATATTTTCCTGGGTTTATTTTTTATTATATTATTAGATTCTGTCTACGGCTTCTATGTGTTGGTTTTCTCATCGAATATTAATCCCACATTATGAGACAGACCTCTTGAAAAAGTTGGCGCGTTATTTCTTTAAAATGGGTAACAGATCACCACCCTTAGACATTGGCGTTATAAACAATATTAACCATCCAACCACCAACCTTGGGAACTAATGTTCTGTCTCTTATGCCCTTAGTTGCACTCTCACCTTCAATAAAAAAATCGTATTGACATCACACTATATAAAATATAAAACTAAATGTGAACAACATTGTGTCGAAGTGTCACTAATTTGTTCCCGAGTTATTTTCAAGTGTTCCGAAGCAATGAGCCGAGCGACGAGAGATAATCATGTATGTGTAAAAGGCTAGCTTAGTTAACACATGATGCCTCATTATCTCGTGCACGCTTCCAGCTCCTTTGTAACCTGAAGCTTATGCGATAACTAATCATCAGTTTATTTTGTCGTTAATGAAGTAAACAAAATTGAATTAATGCATATAATATTAACTTTTAACCATAAAACAAATAATGAATAATAAAACTATACTCAATATGGTGTTTTTTTTATTGAAGGTATAATTAACGAAAAATAAATTATGGCAAAATGTTAATCGTTTGACGATTTGCACAGTAATTGTGAAATTATCCGGACTTATAAAAAAAAATACCTTGAGATCATTAAATTAATATAAAATAGATTCTTGTAAACGTAATCCGGCCGCTATTTAAAATGTAACTGTCCTTGGTATAAACCTATATTCTAAAAAAATGAATCAAAATATGATTTAGTTCATAATCGGCTAAAACATTTTTCAAAATGAACCTCTTTATTTTTAAAGTCGAATTATATTAGGTCCTTACATATGAAATTAGCGTTTTGTCGTACTTTGATCTGAAATATCTCCTTTTTGGTTAAGAATTCCAAATTCAAATTTATAAATTCATTTAGCTGGTACATTTGAGTTTTGAAAACAGCCATTCATTTGTTTTTTCCTCATTATTTTTTTCTTTGGCGTCGCTTATTACCGTACAATGGAAAACATGAAATATCAGTATATTTACGAGTACGTGTTCTACCGTGGCACCAGTGCTGCAGAAACAGCTCGAAGGATTAATAATGTGTACGGCGCTCGTGTCACAAAAGAAAGCATGGTACGTTTTTTGTTTCAACGTTTTCGTTCTGGAAATTTCGACCTTCAGAACCAACCCCATGATTGGCCGGAGACCAAAGTGGAAAATGAAGAATTAAAGGCTATTGTGGAAGCGAATCCATCCCAAAGCACTTCAGAGATAGCTACAGGCTTCGGGGTAAGTGTATTAATTCACTTGAAGCAAATCGGGAAAGTAAAAACTTGAATGATGGGTACCTTATGAATTGAGTGAATCGAACTTGCAACACGCGTTGACTGCTGTGTTACTTTGCTCAACCGACACAATAATGAAGGGATTGAAAATCGAATCATTACTTGTGATGAAAAATAGATGCTGTACAATAATCGGAAACGCTCGTCGCAATGGCTGAACCCTGGAGACACAGCCAAATCCTGCCCTAAACGAAAGTTGACTCAGAAAAAGTTACTTGTGAGTGTTTGGTGGACTAGCGCCGGTGTCGTTCACTACAGCTTTTTAAACGATTCTGGCCAAACTATTACGGCAGATATCTTTTGTCAGCAACTGCAAACGATGAATGAAGAACTAGCTGCTAAATAACCGAGATTGGTTAATCGCTCTAGGCCACTACTGCTTCACGACAACGCAAGACCACACACTGCACAACAAACAACCTCTAAGTTAGATGAGCTACAATTGGATTTTCTGCGACACTCACCGTACTTGCTCCGGACCTTGCTCCAATAGATTACCATTTTTTCCGGAATTTGGACAACTACTTACAAGGAAAAAAATTCAACTCCGATGCGGCAGTCCAAAGCGCCTTCAAAGAGTATTGATTCTCGCCCCCATGGTTGTTTTTAGTAAAGGGATCAATGAACTACCTATGACATGGCAAAAGTGTACTTACATTGTATAGTGTACTTACATTACGTACTTTGATTAATTAAATATATTTTACAAAAAAAATAAATGACTTTATATTCCACCCGTACGCCAACGCCAATTTCATATGTAAGGACCTAATATAAGATATTTTATTAGTTAATGTTAACCGTTCATTATTTACTCATCATAAAAAAAAACATTCTAGTTTTGAAAAATCGATAACAATCTTTTTAAAACAAACCATAATTTAAAGTTTCTACAGACTAATAACACTTTTCAAATAAGAACTTCATAGGTCTTGTTCTAAACTCTGATTTGAAATTTACGTTGCAATTTGCCAGCATGCGGGCTTAGGAGTATAAACTTTAGACAAACAGAGATGATTTAAAATTTGTAGGACGTTTATTCTTTAACATTACCTCATTAATAACTAGTATAAAATTAATTTATTTTTCACTTTCATGACATTAATGATTCTCATTATATAGCTAGCTACGCCTTATTATTGATTGACGCTTATAACTACTGTTTCGCTCCTGAGGGCTTTAGCGTGAAGTTTATATAACTTATACTGAGAATTATTGGAATCCTATTTGTGGTTCCTGATATTCGTATGTTCAGCAATACAAACTGTCCAAGTTTATGTTATAGAACTCGCTGATTAATTATTCATGTGAAACATTTATTGGCACGCCTCGGGGGTACGACCGACTCGTATGCCGCGACGTCAAACGGCATGACGCTCTCTTATAACGTCTTGCCCTCTCTTCTCTTCCGTGTGTTTGCTTGGGGCATGAATGAAAAATAAACTTTATTGGTATCATTTTTTAAAAGTAATAATGAGATAAATCATTATATTTCTACTTAACGAATCTCTTTGTTTTATTTAATTTACTCCATTTTACATTTATTTATTGGTTTTATTCTTTCATCAATTCTTCCAATAAAATATAAAGGTATTTATTTGAAATTATATAAGACTTAAATCTTAAATCCTATTATATAAGTGATAAGTATTTTAATATTGACTAACAGTCCACATTATTTAGAATAACTATAAAACACTAAAGCGAAATCACGATAATTTTACCACGAGCAAGATGAAACCCGTGCTAGAGGAATATCCGTATAACATATTTAACCAGTGTGCCACAAATATCTTATTATAAAGTTAATAATTTCTAAATTACTTCTATACGCGCAAAACATCACACCACAAATCATTATAGCGTGTAATAGCAACAAATTGTACATAAAACGCGTATCAAATGCAAAATAGTATTTCATTCAAACGAGCGAATAATATATTACTGAAATAGGACCTCATTTTAACCATTTATTACGGTGTAATGAGACAAAAAGTACACTAGTGAGTTGGATTACTTCCAGCGGGCCTCGTTTGAAGTTTCATTTCATTACTCGACATAGCGCACTGCGAATTGAATACAAATTACATTTTTTTTTTGTGGAATAAATGAAACATTTCAAAGTTCAATTGTTTAACAAATTATATGTTATATTGAATTTTATTACAGTTTTATTTTGTATTAAATATATATAAACCTATTAAATCAAATGCTTGAATTATCGTTTAAATAACGATATATGTATATTATGGTCCAGTGGTTATCAAACGCGGATCTTAAAACAGAAGACCGTGAGTACGAATTGGAGCAAGCTGAGTTTTACGAGCTTAAATTGGGTCATCTCATAGTCGTACTGAGTGTGTGAGGGGATGAAATTCTTTATGTATAACAAACCCGCAAAGCAACGTGTGGAATAAACTCAGAGCCTTCTAACAGAAGTCTTTACTCATCATTGCGACATTTACGAGTTGTTACTCGTACTGTGTATCGCTAAAAGTGTTTACTGTTATTTTCATGCGGTCGTCTCATTAATTGTAATTGGCTTAACTAATAACCTTCTAAATAACGTTTATAAGTTACACTGTTAGTCACCCATATAATTTCACCTTGTGTTTATAAAATTATATAAATTACAATGTACCTGTCGGGGCTTCGCACGGGTATTATAAGGATCTAAGGTTTAACGATTCATTCTGCATGATTTTTTCCAACATCATCAACAATCGCTGTCATATTTCAGCCAATTCACACAAAACTTTAATGAATTATATACTTAAACATTTCTCATGAATCTCTCCGTCTAATGGCGAGGACAGCATCAAAAGTTTTTGAGGTTATCGCGTTCAGACAGACCGACAGATAGACGCTGAGGGGTTATAATATGTATTGATAGTGATATTATATATATATATATATATATATATATATATATATATATATATATATATATATATATATATATATATATATATACTGCTATGATTAAATACTCATTAAACTACATAAACCCTTTAAAAATTAATTACTGAACGAATCATGACCGCATAGAATAGAGGCAAGAATGCTTGCAACGCTTTGCACTTTTCAAGTTCTATTCTTTTACAAAAAAGTACGAAGAATCCAGATAAAGGTGGAAAAAACCGATAGTGACACTATTACAGTAAATTGATTAACGTCGAAATAGATAATGTTTTATATATAAATATTATATAAAATTTACCTCTTACTAATACTTAATATTTGTCTGTAATTTTGGGTACCTGTGAATGTCCCACTGCTGGGCTAAAGGCCTCCTCTACCTTTTTGAGGAGAAGGTTTGGAGCTTATTCCACCACGCTGATCTAATGTGGGTTAGGGGAATACACGAGTGGCAGAATTTAGTGAAATTAGACACATGCAGGTTTCTTCACGATGTTTTCCTTCACCGTAAAGCACGAGATGAATTATAATCACAAATTAAGCACACAAAAAATTCAGTGGTGCTTGCCCGGGTTTGAGCCCACGATTATCGGTTAATATTCACGCGTTCTTACCACTGTGCCATCTCGGCAATTTTGGGTCATAACATATAATCAGCAGCCACGGGTTGTAATACTTACTATTAAAACAATTGATCTCAGTTCATTTACCATGAAATGAATTACAAATACAAAATAATATTCATGTTACATCATGTTGCAATGATGTTTGCAATTTACACTCTTTATCCATGTCAATAGTCAATAGAGCTCGTAAATGTAACGATAAAATTTCTCTGAAGCACGTGTTATGAAACGAATATATATTGCTGCAACGGCCACATACCAATGAAATACAGAAGGTAACCTGATCTCAGGCCATTGTAGCCCTTTTCAACCCATATCAAACCTGGCGTCTTGACAGTAACATTATTAACACACCCTACAAACCAGAACCAACGAAATACCAAAACGAAACTCGAAGGCACGATTATGACGACCTGACCTAATAAAAATCGGAAACCTTCGAGTAATTTCCCTTTTTATTGACGAAGCAGGTGAAAGCTTTTCTAGGAACCCTTGGGACGAATTACGAGATTAATTTGTAACAATTTCATCGTGAACTACTACTGCACCTTTATTTGTAATTTGTTTGAACAAATATCAGTGAACATTTTTTTGTTTGTATTTTTCACATACATTTGATAAATAAACTTCATTTAGTTATCAAGATTATTTATAATTTATTTAATTCTATGTATATATAAACATATATATTTCTCAACATACTTTAGCGATCCAAAAAAGTTAAGACTATTGTGAAAGTAAAAGCTTGTAAATAAAATACCGCTATGCTAAGGCTTCCTCTGCTTTTGAGAATATGTGTTGTAGCTTACTCCACCACAACATAAATAAACTTGGATGTAAAAAACCATCGCCGTTTTTAATATAAATTCATTATGATTTACTTGATTGGACTTTGTGCAAGTTCGTCTGGGTAAGTACTCACTCATCAGATAATCTACCGCCAAACAGCAATATTTAGTATTGTTGTGGTCGAGTTTGAAGGACGAGAAAGTCAGTACAGGCATAATGGACATCTTAGTTCCCAAAAATTTATGGGCGTTGAAAATATCCTATGTTAGTATGGACAGCATTCAAAATTATAGTTTTATTTTTCATTGAATAATTATTATAATGTCATTTTTTTATTTTTTGTTTGATTGTTAGGTACGCTTTGACGCAGCCGATCGTCATTTGCAAATTTCGCATACACTTTGTTAAAACAATTCAAACTTTATACTTTATTGTATAGATGTCCATTGTTTAAACTGATTTAAGTTTGTAAATAACATTTTTCGTCTGGAAAATGTGTCGTCTTTCAAATAAATTGTCGGTAATTACCACCGAACGCCACTGGGACTAATACATGATAACATCATAATATTTAAAAATATATATTGATATAAAATTTAATGGATTTTGAAACTCATTAAAACGTGGTGGTCCACCGTGGTAGGGCTTTGTACAAGCTTGTTTGGGTAGGTGCCACCCACTCATCAGATATTCTACCACAAAACAGCAGTACTTGGTATTGTTGTGTTCCGGTTTGAAGGGTGAGTGAGCCAGTGTAATTACAGGCACAAGGGACATAACATTTTAGTTCCCAAGGTTGGTGGCGCATTGGCGATGTAAGCGATGGTTAACATATATAAATAATATATTTATCTATGAAGAAAGTTAGTTATAATAAAATATATGTATAACGAATGAGATAGAAACCGTATATAAAATACATACAATTAACTCACATAAATTCATTAAAATATGTTTCTCTCTTAAGCTCATTTATAAATTAAAATGCTTTAAAGTTTCTTTGTGTAAAATAAACCGACTATCATTTTACAAAGAATTTACGTTGAATGTGTGTTCTTTCTTTTCTCGTTAAAAGTAAAGCCAACTAAAATGAAGGCAAAGTGAAGAAGGTTTAAAATAAAATTGTATTCAAGAGAAACTTGAAAAGACAACAGAAGCGTAGGAAAAATTGAGTATTCCAACAATATAAATGTTTTTGGATCTCATATCGTTAATAGTATGTATTTGTTCATTTTTTAATAATTGGCGATGTTTTTTTTTTAATAATCTTTATTGAATAAACGGAAACATAATTTAAAATAATAACAAAAACCGTCTTTTTATATGTATTAAATAATGTTCATTATAAAATGCGAAATATTAGAATTATCGAATTTAGTAATTAATTTTAGACGAAAGAACCGATGGCTGTTAGAGCAGATGATAGGCAAACCCTCAACCAGGTTAACCGATGACCTGAAGCTTTGGCGCACCTTGGGCCAGACCTATGTTCAGCAATGGATTATCACTACCATGAGATAAGGACTACACAATCACCAGTATTACACCAATACTTTAGATCCTTTTTCTGTTTGAAATACGAGTGAGCTGATGTATTTAGTGGTGTATGTAAAAGGCTTATTTATAACATTGTATTTATATTATAATCAGCTGCAAGCTGTGTCCAAGTCACCACCACACCAGCGTTTTACGTTTTTCTCTTAGATACTTCTACTGAGACAGTTTTCCGTGGTTGTTGTAGTTCTCATTATTATTACTATTGGCTAGGCGATCACTTATCATCAGGTGGCTGATACCCCATCTGCCTTCCTGCAATGAATAAAAAATAAAAGATATAAAAGCAATCGACACGAAGCGAAGCCACACATTGTTCAATACATTCGTTTTTCTATTAGCCGTAAAACTTGGAACTCGGATCTGGGAGTTTGAAAGAACGAGCAAAGAAATAATTTATCGATAGCGAATAGTCTGATGCAACCAACCATTTGGCTAGGGGCCAGCATCAGCGCCTCGGAGCGCACCGATCCTGTAATTTACTCATGCGGAATGAGATTAACACGACATCTGGCTTGTATTTAGTCATTTAACAACTTCTTACTGATTGTTATCGATATCGATTTCTTATTGACTTAGTTTAAAACGACTTAAATTAAGATTATATTACAAAAAGTACTACCTCTTTGGACTTGGCACATTTAATTGTATTGTTTATAAAAACAAAATATAGCAAGAATAATTCGAATAGTTGTTATAAATCTTAGCATTCCTTTTCATAATTATTCGCACCTTGTTAGTAGTTGAATACTTTTTCACGCTCCAGTCCTCCGATTATTTTTGTTTGAAACAAATTCAGTTTCATTTTAGTCAACGTTGAAAACTTCATTAAGTAAATTATTTCGTTTCTTTATATACTGAAATGTAAGCAGCATTTGATTTTGAAAACTGAATGAAGTTTTTAATTAAACAGAACGTCTCGTGGATATTCTTGAAGCTTTATAGGTATTTCAATTTCGTCTTTTTCCATGCATTTCTATGGCTTTCGACTAGTCTGCATTTTTCTCATTTAGATAATTGGGTTATAATTTTCTTAGAGTATATGAAAAATCGAATATATCTTATATACGTAAAGATGGATCTTTGTTTTTGAGGCATTGCTATGCCGTTTATTAGATTGAGTTGAAACTGTTTTTGGTAATTGAAGGTTTCTAGTATTATCCGATAATTCCTTATAAAAAAAAAGATATTGCAATGCATGATGAAGTAAAGAGTTGGCTAGTTGGGAAAAAATATTGGAAAAAGAAAATCCACAAATGGAAGAATGCATCAAAGCAAGAGGCAAAGTTTCGCATTAAGAAATAACCATTACAGTAAATCATTTAAAGATTTATTTTAAACCAATGCAATAGCTGTATTTCAACGTTAGTGATTTCGACCAGGATTCGAACTATTCAGTGGTCTGGAAATGATAAGCGCGGATATGTTTTAGGAATAATACTTTACAATTTAAAAACCAACTAAATGTTTTCAATCTTCATAATTAATAATTGCTATTACATGAAGATTGAATGACACAGCTAATGTATTTTTTTATATATATTATATACTCATAGCTTTAGATGATGTTCAGAGAAAATATAATTTTCTTAGAATAAGGAAGTTGAGCTTATTTTTTATAATCTCAAATAATCATATTTAAAATATAAAAAATACTGGCGATTTTTTTACGATATCTGCAAAAACGATTTTTTTACAAATTTTTAAAGTTACGAGTTCTTAAATTCTTTTCTGTAGCGACCGAGCGACCCGTGACGTCACATCGCCCAACGTCGGTCACTCGCTCATACAATTTCGCCTAAATTTTCGCGTTATTCTTGATTTTATTTTTATTCGGTTAGTATAAAAAAACTTTCATATGTTTATTATACAGTACATTAGCATACTAATTTAACAAATAGAACTCAGGAAAAATACTTTTTCTATATATATTATCAACTAAAACAAGTAGATATTTTCGTTATGAGCATTTTAATATGAGTACCTTAGTCGTGAAATTTGTCGTATTTATAAATTTTTAGTTTTAAGATCAAGCATTTACAGGCTAATTTTAGTTATTCGTTTAATATAAAAATAATTCAGAATTTCAAAATACGAACATTCTAACGGCTTATAACGGCTTTGATACGTTGAATACCGATAGTGTTGTCACAAGAGTTCGATGAAAAATGCATTTTAATGTTTAGGTCTTGCAGATGATTTGTGAACAACGTCGTATCGGCAATGATATAAGTTAAAAAAATCATTAATGACTGTGACCCATTAAATTTATTTTTCCATATTATGTTTCGTTGAAAGTCAAATAGATAGTCTAATATAGTACATATGATAAAAATGTCATTTAAATTGGCTTATAAGGGGACTTTTGAGTCGCCATGTTACAGTATATAATTAAACGTAAAGCTGCCACCTACTCTGCTTCTCCTGTATTTTAATGACATGTGCAATCATTCAATGTTGGCAGACGACAGCACTGTAGACGCCTTATATACCGGCCGCAGTAATATTTGTTGGGAACACGTCGATGAGTATAAACTTGTATATGAAATAACAAGTTTTTATTAACCAAAGCCTGAGATTGGGGCAAGCTAAACTTGATACAACTCAACCCCAATACGACACAAGTTAGCGCGATGACTTCTAAAATGACACCTTTTGACCGCGATAACTTCTAAAATGACCATCCCCTCATTTTGGGAATACCGCCTCGCTACCAAATCCAGTATCAGGACGTTAGGTTCCGCGGTCTATTGGCAGGTGAAGCCAAATTAGCCTCTAAAAGGTTTGTTCTCTCAAGAAGGTAAGTCAATTCTTCACGTCAGCTCCTCGCCTATAATTCTACAAAGCGATAACTCAGCCCCACATCGAGTACTGCTCTCATCTCTGGGCGGGAGAGATGTGATTACTCTGCATGGAACGGAAAATGCTCTGAGGAACTGTTTAAGTTAATCCCATTTCACGACCGGACATCGCGTCTATATTCTAAATTCCATCCATACCAGCAGCGCGCTATTTTTAAAGCATTTCCTGCCATTTCTGCGGAACCATATTACCTGGCGACTTTTCCGAACCGTTATGACATAGAAACCTTCAAGAAAAGCCTAAGCCTACTCATTCCTTTAAGGCCGACAACGCACCTCCAAGCACTCCGGTGCTCCTCCTTGAACAGTGGTAATCACTTTCCACCAGAAAAGCCTCCTGCTTTTTTGCCCATGTTTAACATAAAAAGGTTTCTTCCTGTAAAAAAAATATTTAATTAAAAGTAGGCTCCTCACATCGCTATATGACCAATTACATAGTATGTTTGCATCCTTCACATTCGAGATCGTTAATTTTATTTGCACTTTTCAACAGAGGAAAATTTACAATAATATGCCGTGGCTCTACATCGTAACTATCGCACCCCGAACTGTGTACGTAAAATTAAAATGTAAGAAATGTATATTATATTCTATATCGATATTATTTTCTATCGAAAGCAGAAAGCACTAGTATCTACATGAAGAATTCGGACTTATTGCCGATCACAGTTATGATCAACTGCATTAACAAAATATTAAAATAAACAATAATAATAACCTCACTAATATATTTCGAGTGATTTGTGAAACAATCCGCAATCATAAGATCGACTTTCGGTAGATTATTTGTTAGTCTACATGAAAATACTGCTCTTTTTAGCATAAAATAATATATTAATAATCGTTCTAATATTATTATTAGAAAAAACATCAACGTGCGTATCGCAAAAGAGTCGCCGCCCGCAATAACGAACCGGCAATGTGACGTCATAATCAAAACTCGGACGGAGCAAAAATTATACGAGAGCGCCCAAATTGATTTTCTTATAAAAAAAAGTTTACATGATATCTTATTTTTTCACACATGTGAATCTTCACACGGTTATAATAATAACCGTGTAAAGATTTTTTTAGTACAAAAAATATATTTTTCTTAATTTCCGTAACAGCCTATGAATGTCCCACTGCTGGGCTAAAGGCCTCCTCTCCCTTTTTTTTCCTTCCCCAAATTAAGCACATGAAAATTCAGTGGTGCTTGCCCGGTTTGAATCTACGATCATCGGTTAAGATTCACGCGTTCTTACCACTGGGCCATCTCGGCTTCTCTTACCATTGGGCCATTTTTAATTTACATCTTCCTAATTATTTAAATTTTAAATAGTTGCTATTTCTTTGTTGCTTTTCCATTTGGACGCTTTGGGTGTATGATTATACTTACTTATTTTTATGATATATTATTTTGAAATTCTTAACGTTATTTTCTCATTTGTAAGAACGAATCCCATAAGAACGCGCTTCGAAATAAGAAAATTTCAGATTTAACCCGCACGTCCCTTACGCTCACTACGACACGCTTATTATTTTTTTGTGTTGCACATATTTTATAAATCATTGTTACGATAAATAATTGATATAATTCTTTTACCTAAAATATGATAGTTCTCTTGAATCAACAGACTAATTTTAGAAACAGATGTATGTTTAAAGTACGGGTGACATGAGACAGAATATGTTTTTTTTTGTGAAAATAATATGTAGTAAGGCATATTTATTGCCCATGTATCACCGAACACAAAATTAATTATAAGCACATCTTAATTTAGTGGTGCTAGCTCGTATTGAAACTCGAAAATTTGATAAGATTTGTTATTTCAGTCAAGGTAGATTATCTTAGGCCCTTATTTATCACAAAAGTTTTAATACTAAGTACTCCTTAATTATATATATTTCATTCATATTATGCAATTATTAAAATGCCATTTCAATTAAAATTTATTTCAGCTACATTCATATTATATTGAAATAGAAGCTTATTTCAACCACATGTTACTGTGTAATGAAGCAAAAATTACACTGGTGAGTTGGATTATTTCCAGCGAGCTTTATTTTAAATTGCACTCTGTTTGTCATTGGAAATACTGTATAGTGAATTTTAATTGAATTCCATCAATTTATTTTTTGATAGAATAATAGCAATGTCTGTTTTCGAGAAATCACGTCAAAACTTAAGGATAAACGTTAGGAGTGAAAACAAAAGCCTACCGAGTTTTTTGCCAATTCTTCTTGTCAGAATCTACTTAATTACCGTACGTAACTTAACGCTTAATTTAATATTGTAAAACGACGATTCAAAATTTATAGGTCCTTCATTAAATTAGTTTATTTTAATGTGATAAGCCTTTTTTGTCTGACGCGATATAAAAAGTAATTGGCAATTAATATTATTATTTAATTATTATATAATAACAAGCTTATCTTTTTGTATTCAAGTTAGCTTAAAAATTGAATATATAGATATCTATAGATGATCCACTTGATGATCGATATTACTTCATACTTTATATAAGGTAATATTTAGAGTACCAACGTCGATATATAGATATGTATATACACAAAGAAAGAAAGAGAAGGAAGTTAATTTTGTGTAGGGTTTATATTATATGACAAAACTGTGTTTTAATAAATTGAGCTATAAAATGTGACGTCACATCAATGTACGTCATGAATAGAAGACTATTATGCATGGAGTTCAAAGTTGACTTCCGACTGTTCAATTCTTCAGTAAGAAAGAACCGCCCGTTCCATGTTCACCGCAAAAGTTATAAGCGTCTTTTGGAGTACTTCCCACGATATTTTAGTAGACTTTTATATTAATTGTTCTATTTAAAAACTAAAAAAATATAGAATTGATTTTTTTTTCATAAATCAACTTTAAAAAAAGTTTATTCTGTCCAAAGCAAAGCTTTAAAATAATTAATGTTTTAAATGTAAATGATAGCAAATAGCTTTATGAAATATTTACAAATTTACAACTATTAATTTCTTGCTTTTGACAAATATTTATTTCTTGCTTTCCTTTTGACAGAAAACTACTTATTCAAATTATATTAAGCTTTCACAGTGTTGTAAGTTTTAGGACAGACATATACAACATATAGTACGTTTATATGTTATATATTTCTTATGAGATGTAGCTTATTACCTCAAAGTAGGGGAGAAAATTATCGGTTCAAGCAAACGCTGCCAAAACTATTACAGATACCCAAAAACTTTCTATGAAAGGTTGAGACGAAACTAAACTTTTTGTTATACTTTATGATTTATTGTGAGAAAGATTTTCTATAAATAATATAGAGATTTGCATATTTGAAGATAGATAAGTCAATCTACTTTTATAGATAAGCGTCAGTAACTATTATTATTTTAAAAGTATGAAAAATAAACGCAGGTTAAAATAAATTTAGTTCAATTTATTTGTCACATTGTAAATATTATACACTAAAATAACACATTAAATGTTTTCTCAAAATCACCTTTCATTCAATCATTCAGTTTGTACTTGCAAATTAGATTACTTGCTATTTTGCTACGTGGTAAGGCTTGTGTATGCTCATCTGGGTAGAAACTGCCCACATATCGCTTATGCTACCGCCAAACAGCAATACTTAATATTCTTTTGTCCTGATTGGAAAAGGGGGACACAAAGAACATAATATCTTAGTTTCCAAGGCGACGTAAGGAATGTTTAATATTATTCTTACAGTATCGATTTCTGCCTTCCTAGCATAAATAAAAGAATTAAATCATTATTTTTGTAAAATATATAGGGTAAGTGACAAAAAATATGCATTGAATATAAACGGAGAGATCGCTTGGCTCAATATTAGTATTTTAAATATTACAAAGTACTAAGGTGAAACGTAGATTGTGATGCTGCCTGATAAGATACACCAAAAGCACGTACAACACGTCTGTGGAGATAGAAATACAAGGAAAATACACAAAGACTAACAGCTGCTAATCTATATTTTAAAACACTATATCTCACTTAAATAATATATTAGAAAATAATAATAACAATCGCGCGTTTGGTTGAGTAGTATGTGTATAAGTAATAGGTATGATAATGGTTTTATTAACTTATTTTTAGTATTGTTACATTACAAAGCCAGTAATTATTATTATTCGTTCGTGTTAGGAAATATTTTAAAATCAAATTTATATTATTTTTTATTAATAACTTGCTGCTTGTTTACAAGTGTATTATTTTTATACAAAACAATAAAAGCCGTAAAAAATTAAACATCAAAAATGTTCTCGTTACTGAATACAAAAACCAAAATTATTTACTTAATGAAGCTTGCAAGTGTTGAAATCTGGTCGAATTTATTCGGCCCGAAAAATCGAGCGAGCGGACTGAAGCGTGGAAAAAGTATTTAATTGCTCCCAAGGAGCGGGAGAACGGCGAAAATTCGGGTAGCGAATTTATAGGAGCTATTTGGATGCAAATGATGAGCTGGGTTTGGCCTTCGCCTGTGACGGTGTAACCCCTAAAGAATAAGTGAGAAACGTCTTACGAGAAAAAAGGGGATCGGATGCTCTTTAGTATTTATTCGGGAATTCGGGCGTGGAAGTGCGGCGCGCAATAAAACACTTTTGAATGCTCAATGTCGCTAAAAGTAAAAGGTTTCGTATTGGTTTATTGAGTGGATAAATGTCATGATCGGTTTTTAGAATTTTCTATACTATATGATAGCGGAAATAGGCCAGGTTAAGCTAACTATTTAGTTCATGTCGTATCATAATTTATTTTTGTTAAACGAGGTGTTGTGCAGTGTTGTTGGTTTAGCCAAGTAGTCAAAACAAGTAGACCGTGGACCCAAGGACTGTGGTTGATGTGCTTAATTGTTGTTTATTTCGTGCTTGATGGTGATGAAAAATATCTTGAAGAAACATGCACATTTCGGGTGAGATTTTGCCATAAGTGTATTCAGCACTCCTGCACTGGAACAGTATAGACGAATAACATTATCTTTGTAATTCTTAAAAAGAGAGAGAGACCTTTGTCTAGATGTGAGACATTTTTATTTCTATATTTTTATTATTAATATAATTCAGTTTGTTAAAAGTCGACTTCATTAATAATATAAATATTATTATATCTATACATATATCACCTTGATATATATTTCCAGACTAACGCGATTTTTGAGCATTCTGTAGAACCAGCTTTCGCCGGCGACTTTTCCGACCGATATGACTTTCAAGAAAAGAATGTACTTATTCTTTAAAGGCCGGCAATGCATCTGCAAACCTTCCGGTGTTGCAGGTTTTCACGAGCGTTGGTAGTCACTTCCCATAAGGTGAGTCTTCTGCTCGTTTATCCCGTCTTACATAAAAAATAAGTTTGTTGAAATCCTTCAAAACCTATCATAAATAATTATTTTTCAAATTAATAGATATAAAATATTTCATTTTTTTATAACAGTGCCAAAGTTTCTACTCACGGGACGCATGTCTGACTTCGAACTTATGTCAGTATTAATTAGCCATTTTTCGGTAGATTTAATGGTAAGCCCTGAACTCTGCATGCCTGAGAGTTCTCCAAGATGTATGAAGTTTGCGTTGGCAAACTTCTACCACCTTCAATCCACTTTGGGCCAAAGTATGACTTAACTCAAATATACCGAGAAAAAGTACTTGCCCAGTACTGCTAGTATTATTATGATTATTATTTAGGTATTTTTTCTATCGTATCATTAAAATAAAGTTTTTTATTAATGTTTAAAATAATATAAAAAATAACAATATTTGTCTTTGAAAACGAATAAAACCTCATACTAACTTACATATTTAAAACATCTATGAATAAGAATTATCTAAATTGCTTTATTATTAACCTTGATATAACTGAAACCATAAATATTATTATTAATAATTCTATGTTGACTAAATACGCAACACCGTTAGTCCCTTTACTATTTTTGCTCTACTATTACTACCCTTTATAATCCTATTTTGTAACTTTCTGAATAGCCTACATAAAAATTTGTGCATATTCAACTTCAAAATTGAAGAATTCTCATGCTTCACAATTCATACCCCGCCACTTCACCCCCTTTGAGGGGTGAGTTAAAAAGTAGCCTATGTATAGAGCTTCAGTTTGCTTTGTACCGAATTTTATCAAAATTAGTTACGTGGTTAATTTACTTTCGCATTTTAATATTGATAGGTATAGAGAGACTACCTGGCTTGAATTAGTAATTTTAAGATTACTTTGAGAGAAGATTTACAAATATTGTATGCTCAGTATTGTCTTAAGCGATTTTATTACTCCATGCCCTAACATTCCGTCTTAAGCTTTTAAAACCTCCTCAGAAAATAATGATTCGAATTACAAAGTGTAGATAGCAATTTTTATTTAAATAATAACTAGCTTAAAATTCATGTTGTTTATTACAAACGATGAATACTGTGTCACAGCTAAATCAATATAAAAATGGTTACTGTCACTTACCTAAAAGCCTTACCTGTATTTGTACATCTTCTAGAATCCGTAAAAAAATGTTAGTATATTATACAGTCTCAATATATCATAAACTTGAACTGGATGATGTATTTAAATTATTGTAAAAGAAAAACAAAAACAATTTTCAATTACATAGAAATTAAAAAAAATACTTAAGTTAAAAAAAAATATCGGAAGTTGTCAGTGGAATGAAAAATAAATTGCTAATTCAGCTGCAAGAGAGCGGAAGAAGCGACGCTGTGTAGCAGCGATTCGAGTCACCCGCGGCAAAACAGTCTTCTTGAACTAAAACTTTTCGAAGTATCACCACAAAGGATTGAATGTCGAACTTGCTTAGTAAGTTTACCAAACAAAAGACTAAAGTGCATCTTGGTCCCAGCGCGATGCTATCTTCTTTTAGTATAAAAAGAAAGTGCCTTTTTAAGTGTGTTACGGTTAACATTACTTTACGTAGTATCTTTAGCTTAAACATCAATACTACTTAAAACTATTCCTTATGAACAAATTGCTATTGGAACTTATAATATCTGTTAAATATATATTGTTTTTATTCTTATTTTTAATTGTATTGCTATAGATTTTGTCCGTGCAATTTCAATTTTTTTTTTTTTATGTTTAACACTGTTTATTGTGAATTTGAATTGTAATACATATTATACATTTAGATACAATAAATATACTTATACACATTATTCCAATATTCTTACCCACAATAATACAATTGCATTAATTTTTTTGGGTATATTTGTATTACAAATATACGTAAAAACGTAAACTAAACGTAAACGCAACGTAAACTAAATTAAGTAATGCCCTTTGTTTTAATCAGATTCTAGAAAACCATTGTACATCTGTTCTTTCAATCCAAGCTTGTCTGGGTAGGTACCAACCACTCATCAGATATTCTACCGCAAAACAGCAGTACTTTGTATTGTTGGTTTCCGGTTGGAGTTCGCCAGTGTAATTACAGGCATAAGGGACACAACATCTTAGTTTTCGAGGTTTGTGGCGCATTGGCGATGTATTGGCAATGGCGATATAAGCGATAACATTTCTAACAATTATAATTACCATGAGGTGGCCCATATGCTCGTCCACTTACTTATTTTATAAAAAAATATAATTTGATAATATATAGTATAATCAATAACTAAAATATCTGCTTCATAAGGACTATTTTGGAATAAATACTGTTTTCAAACAACCTATTTTAATTTATGATCAGATAAGTTCATCTGTATTATCTGAGAAAACTTGGAAAATGGCGTCGAGTGCATCATTACCGGTTATAACAGTGCCGGAAGAAACTTACCGGTTCTACAGTAATTTTAAATCTGCAAAAGAATTAGATCTCGTTTAAAATGCGCTATATTTTTACTGGCAACAAAAAAACAGACAAGTAAATAGGTCAGCTGCTCAGTCGCCTCTTTTAATAGACATTTGGGCATTGAGCATATTATCGATATAAACTATACAATATAATGTCATTAGTTTTTTTTTTGTTATCTGCGCAGACTTTTGTATCCGTAGATTTGTCTATTTTCTATAGTGTATAATTATTTGGTGTCAATTTATTGATTGCCGTGGAGCCCGCGCGAAGTAACATAAAATAACACATCGTGCCTGTTCTTTCAGAGCATGTTAAAGTAAACAATGTAAGTAGTTACAATAGTTGAATTTAACCATAAGAAACAAAAGAATAAACGTCTATGACATCTTAAATATTCTTAATGAAAAAAAGTATACTTCTAAAATAACCATACAGATCACAAAAAACAAAAACAATACCTTGATATTTCGCATATTAATACATTAATTACTTATCTATCTAAAACTAACTACACGGCTTCGTACGGGTACGTACGTGAATAAGGGTTTACATTAAACGTTCATATCGTAATACATATAACTCTATTGGTTTACGCGGCGCACGCCAATAAAGCTCCTAGTCGGCATTATTCAATCATCGTTATATTTCAGCCAATTTACACAAAACCTTAATTACGCACTTAAACCTCCCTAATGAATCACTCCGTCCATTGGTGAAAACCGTATGAAAATTCGTTTGGTAGTATTCGAGATTATCGCGTTCAAACAGACAGACGATAGGACTTTGTTTTATAATATCTAGTGATTATTTTTGTAAGCAGAAATAACATCATTATACATTATACGCTAAAAATCCACGAGAACTAATCTTTGGGCACGACTCATATCTATTTCCTCTTAAGTAAGAAGGAATAGTAATTGTACAGTAAGAAGAAATATCTGAGCAGTTTGCCAAGCGCATATGTCGATTGCGACGTATGTGCCATCTCCGGTGTAGATAGTGCCGGAAGGGCGCTCCACCGCACTCGCCGCAACTTAACGCGTCATGTCTTTGTCTGTCTGACCAGTTTTTAAGAATCCCAAAATGTAGTCAATGTTCTATATATGTATTTGAAAAAATATGTTTGTTGTAAAAATTGGACAAGCTGCTATCTTCAAATTAAATCTATATGCAAAACTTGACTATTAAAATCAAAATACAAGAACTGTTCTTGGAATATTTTATATGTAGTATGTCAAAAATTATATTATATAAGCTTATAATTAACTAATTCGCTACTATTTTTATGCAATTAGATAAAAACATACGCCAACAGATGGATTCCCCCATTCTGTAGAAATGTATCGTACAACACGCCCCGCATATTTTTTAACACTTTTTTTAAATATCTCGTTTTTTTCTAAAAATACCGGTCTTTACTTCTTTATAATATTGGTATTATAATAATCTCTAAAATCTTAACGAGTCATAATCAATTAAGTAATTCACCTACAAAAAAAAAACATTATATTAATTAAGAAAACGCCTTGTTTTACCTTGTTTATCAAATATACATGTATATACAAATCTTGTATTGCTTCGCTGTTGGGTTTATTTATTCGTCTAATTTACAAAATAGTACCATATATTAAATTGAGGAGCCTCTCAGAGATTTGAAAAAATTGAATGAATTCATTTATCAAAATGAAATGATTTATGGTCAGGAACTCTTTCTGTAAATACAAATGAGGGGAGTAAGGTCCTTGGGTCACTGCCAAATAGGAGCCTGATTAATGATTTTTGAGGCACATAGAAATGTTTCGAGAAAAATAAATTCAAACTCGCTCGCTTCCGGAACGACAATACAGCGTATTTTCGTGTTTCACATTTTGCGACTCTTTCAAAGGCCATTTTAAACAGATTTTTTCTAGATTTACCAAGACGGAAATGTTAAAGCTTAGTTCTTTTTATCGTTTGTTTATTATACAATTTTATAAAATTTACTTTGAAAACATCAACTTTTTTAAATAAATATTGAAAAAATGTTTCTCGTTTTCCGATTATGGACGTATATGATGACGTATTAGGTATTTATAATAATAACAAAAATATTAGAAAATACACTTAAAATTTTAAAATAATTCATTTGGGATTTTAATTATAAGGGTTTTAATTTTTATTATGTACTACAAAATGATCTCAATGCAATGCATTGTAGAAGGATATATGTCTTTTTTTAACCTAAATTTGAATATAATTTACGGCTAAATAATTCAAATCCAACCTTTTTAGAATATTCGGAAAAGATATATGAAGCCTCCTCCTTTTTTGAAAACGTTTCAAAATAGAAGAGTATTTACATTGGATAAAATCCTTATGAATCAATGTCAAAGAACATTGTAATTATTAAGGTATTATCTTGTGAAAAAAGAAAGAAAGAAGAAAGAAAGTAATAGGTGACACGAACGATCCCGCAAGAGTTTCAGTAGTTAAGAAGTGACAGGGTAAACAACGAACATATAAAAAAACACACTTTCGTATTTATAGTATTGCTTATAAGCGTATATCAGCTTTTTGATTTTTGAATGACATTCGATTTTTTTTTAGACTCAATTGAAATTAAAATTATTTTAAAAAGCGCTCATATTCCGATACAATGTGAGAGAAATGTAATGAATCACAGCATTAGTCGCCACTCGCTTAGAAGGTGAACACGTTGCCAATAAAAGCAAATGGATTGTGAAATTCCGTCGCTGAAGCGCATCTGTCCGTGCGTGTAATGAACATCACTATTTACTTTCGGCTTACATAACGCTGTTCCATGTTTAGAGGTTACATTAATAGCATTTTTAAGTAAAACCTCTTTGTGTGACGTATTTTTTACACTTAATTCCACAACAAAATTCAATTGTACAAAAAGTGTGCTCAACGCTACTGCATTCTCTTCAAGCCAACCTCAAAGCATGTATAAAAGGTTGTTAGTAGTCGTGCAAAATAAAAGTTTAAAAAAATAATGCTAATGCAAAACATAATGCAAAAAATAATGCTAGCACATACACACACAAACACATATATCTATAGTCATACATACATTTGTAGATTTCAAGGACGATTTTAAGTAGATTTTAAGTAGATAGATCTGTTTATGTATATTTTTAAAATATGTTACGTCTCTGTCAACTTGTTTATATCGCCAACAAAGCGTCACTTCTTTGTTCGTTAATTACATACGTTGTTTTTTTTTAAATTGAAAATACAGATAAAACAAGGCAATGTTTTATATAACAAGATTATTCAAATGGGATAAACTTTTTAAAACGGCTTAAGGCAAACCTTTAAAGTGGTTTTATAAAGGTTGCATGATATTATTAATCCCTAAAAACGGGCTTCAGCAAAACATAGACACTGAGCACCGTTTCACGCTAAATTAATTTTTATTGAATACAGTATTTCATCGAAACGTCCGATTTAATCGACGAAATATAATCGAAAAGGTTTTCGATTAAGAGTTAGAGGTAGGCAGGTGAACGATTTTGTGTTTGGATAAAACTTTACCTCTACGTACATTTATTCCTAGATAGTATTAGTGTTAACGCAAGTAAGTATTAACGTTCATTCAAATAACTATTGCGTAAATTATTATTATACACACTAGATATAAGTTCGGAAGCAATTTTCTATAATAATCTATAGTAACATATTATATATTTTTTCTTTTAACTAGGTGGTAGGGCTCCTTCTGCGAGATAACACTCTCACAGAAGTAGATCTACAAACACCTGCGCTAGCCTATACGTAAGTGTGCCGCTTTTTTTTGGATTCAAGTGGCCTACAATCGCCTCCACTGTCGCCAGGCTTGCTGACGGGGACTTCAGGTTCTCCTCCCATCTGCGAATTAGGGCTTGTTCGGCTTGAGGCCTGATTCACCCCACCTCCAATTAAAACCAACCTACCATAGGTCGACTTAATATATACAACTGTACACAGCTAAGCAAGCAGCAAATGTAAGATGAAGTTATTTATGCCAAACGTAGTGTCAATATTTAAATCAAATATGAAACACAATAGAGGCTTTGTCTCGATTATTCCCGCATCAACGTTTCTGACGGAACGTAGCACTAACAAAATTACAGCAAACAGTAGCTTGAAATGAGAGCTTTCAAGAGATTTGGCCTCGGGATATCAAAACTACATAGAGCGTTCGCATCGACTGACACTTATTCATATAAATAAATTACAAGCTGTTTTTTTTAAATAAAATAATTCAGTGAGTTTGTTGCCGCGTAAAATCTCAATTTTTTTATTCTTACTCCGTTAGCCCTAATTCACGCTGGCAAGATCTTTTTTTTATTATATAGGTAAGCGGACGAGCATATGAGCCATCTGATGGTAAGTGGTCACCCACGCACGTAGATATTGGCATTGTAAGAAATGTTAACCATAGCTTACATCGCCAATCCGCCATCAACCTTGGGAACTGAGGTGTCCCTTGTGCCTGTAATTACACTGGCTCAATCACCCTTTAAACTGGAACATAACAATAACAAGTACTACTGTTTTGCGGTCTAATGAGTTGATTGTTACTTACCCAGAGCTTGCACAGAGCTTGCACAAAACCCTACCACCAGTATATATTTATATATAATTCGATTTATATATATATAAAGCTAGGATAAACGGATGTAAAGTAACAACAATTGAATAAGTGGAACTGTATGCGCTTCTTTGTTTCATCATTTTGATCCTTCTTTTGTATTTTCTACTCCAGTAGTAATTACAGTTCAATTAATGTATATAGTTACTATTTGACTATTTATACATTTATGTTATTAACTCTCTCGTTATATTTGTGATCAGATTATAAGCAAATCCCAAGGCCTAGATTCAATGCCCGTGTCGGGCCTATAATACTATTTCTAGATTTTTCAATCAAGATAAGATAATAACAATTTGGAGCTCAGGAGCAAACTTTATTTACACTTTTGTGACTCTCAGTGACTTGCCATTCAATACATTGTACTACATCCTGCGTCGACAAGTATCCATTAAGAGAAGTCGCCATAGCTGAAACGAAACGAATGACGAAATGAAACGTTAGGACACAATACCCATAATATTCACACGTGTTTTTTTTTATGCAAACATATCCACTTACAATGTATGAAAACTTTACAAGCAAACACAATCGTAAAAGGTAAATGGTTAAAAGGTAAACGCGATTCAATAAACTTTTTCCCGTAAGAGCTCTTCCCTCCGGTCTATATTAAACGAACATTAGGTACTTCCTTAAAAACTTTTGAGTGATTGTTTTTCTCCGTACTTGGAAGTAAGGAAAAAAATTTATATAAAAAGATTGATAAATGCTAAGACAGTCTATAATGGTTGATAAGCTTATGATTTTTACATTGAAATCTATGGCAATAGACTATACTGTATTTATTACAGAATTAATTATAATAAAGTCAATAATATAATCAAATAAAATTAAAAATAGCTCTACAAATCGTGATCGTGAAGAATGGTGGCAAGAAAGCTAGCAGCATTTTAACTTTGAATCGCAATTCTGATTCCCTGGGTGAAAAATGAACCAGCCCGTCATGGTAATAGTAATTTATTATATGTAAACATATAAAATACATTATAATATAGTTTGTCCTGGCTGACTATCAACGCACAGCCAAATCTACTGGACTATAAAGCTGTTATTTGGAATATATATTTATTTTATAACGTAAACTTCCGCTAAGGAAGGATTTTTGAAATTGAAACCTTGAAATATTGGTTTTGTTCGTTTTTTTTGTTTATATAAACGATACCTCTGATATTTGTAACTAAATTTTAATAATTTGGAACTAAAATAAATCTCTTAATTTTTCTTCGCGTTATTAATGCATTATCTACGTCATTTTTGGTTTTGTTTTTCCAAACTACATAATATGATATCTCTAAAACGATAATACGTCCGCGAAATGCTTAAATGTTATTAAAATATTGCTCATTAATTACAATTTTTACTGTATATAATGGTAAAACGATATATAGTTTTACTTGATTTTATGTCGTATTTTTTTAATAAAAGTTTTAAAGTCCTGCAAATCCCTTAACCAAAGTTTCGATGCATAATATAATTTAAATATTCACACTACATATAATTTTAATATTCATACGATACGATAAACTGTAATATATTTTAAAAACGGATGAAATGTTGAATAAAGTAGGTAGGTTAACAACTCTCAAGGATTTCGTGTCGAAGGTGCTCTGCCAAAGTATCAATTTACCAGTCGTAGTTAACTCTTGAATGGTTTTGCCGTTAAGCATTTTCCGTCGAACGAATTTTACTATTATTAATTACTAACTATTATAAAAAAATTAAGAAAATAAAACTTACCAACTCCAAATTTTTTTTTCTTTTCGCTCTACAAAGATTTTGATTATTGCAACTTTGATTTACAGGTAAATATATCAATGTTTTGTAGAATAAACAAATGACGTGCGGTTTACGTGTGCACGTCAAAGTGTTGCCCACAAAGGTTGATTTGAATTTTAAATTATATATCATTATGACTGACACGCCACCTATCAGACGATCTTTCCGACATCGATTTAGGCGAGATTAGGATTGCTCTCGGACAACTTGGAAACAACAAGGCTCCAGGAGATGACGGAATTACCTCAGAGCTTCTTAAAGCAGGAGGCACACCAGTTCTGAGAGAGCTGGCTAACATCTTCAATTCCGTCCTCCATAATGGTACTACACCGAAGACATGGAGCAGAAGTGTGGTGGTTCTGTTTTTCAAGAAGGGTGATAAAGCTCTTCTGAAGAACTACCGCCTCATTTCACTTTTAAGCCATGTTTACAAGTTGTTTTCGAGGGTAATCACGAATCGTCTTGCCCGGAAATTCGATGACTTCCAACCCGTTGAGCAGGCTGGGTTTCGAAAAGGCTTCAGTACCGTAGACCACATACACACACTTAGGCAAATAATACAGAAGACCGAGGAATATATTCAGCCTCTATGCCTAGCGTTTGTGGACTACGAAAAAGCCTTCGATACCATTGAGACCTGGGCTGTTCTGGAATCCATGCAGAGATGTCTAATTGACTATCGGTATATCCAGGTGTTGAAGTGTTTGTACGAAGCCGCAACCATGACCGTCCAAGTACAGGATCAGAGCACAAGACCAATCCAATTGCATCGCGGGGTAAGACAGGGGGATGTAATCTCCCCGAAACTTTTTACCAATGCATTGGAGGACGTCTTCAAAACGCTCGATTGGAACGGACGCGGCATTAATATCAATGGCCAACACATTACACATCTGCGATTTGCCGACGACATTGTCATCATGGCGGAGACTCTGCAGGAATTGGAAGAGATGCTAAACAGCCTGAGCGATTCTTCAAGACGAGTAGGTCTCGGGATGAACATTGAAAAGACCAAAATCATGTCAAACGAACATGTATCCCCGGGACCAGTGGTCGTAAATGGCTCTCCACTTGAAGTTGTGCAGGAATATATATACCTGGGCCATACTATACAACTTGGCCGGCACAACTTTGAGAAGGAGGCTAAAAGAAGAATACGTTTGGGCTGGGCGGCATTCGGGAAATTGCGTCATATTTTTGAATAATCGATCCCACAGTCGCTTAAGACCAGAGTCTTTAATCAGTGCGTCCTACCTTTAATGACTTACGGTGCCAAAACGTGGACACTCACCGTAGGACTGGTCCACAAATTTAAGGTCGCTCAGCGAGCGATGGAACGCGCGATGCTTGGGGTTTCTCTGGGCGATAGAATCCGAAATGAGGAAATTCGCCAGAGAACTAAAGTCTCTGACATCGTGCGTAGCTCGCTGAAGTGGAAGTGGGCTGGTCATGTCTCCAGGCGCATTGATGGCCGATGGAGCCGACACGTGTTAGAGTGGAGACCACGCTTAGGCAAACGTAGTGTAGGACGCCCTGTGACAAGATGGACCGACGATTTAAAAAAGGTGGCAGGTACGGGATGGATGCGGACTGCCCAAGATCGGGATGGTTGGCGTTCTATGGGGGAGGCTTTCGTCCAGCAGTGGACGGCAAAAGGCTGAAAAAAAAATAAAAATAAAATATTATGTCACGTCAAACTATATTTATTTATTTGGTACTATACTTTATTTATTTGGTATATTAATGATGACAATATTTGATATTCAACCCATTATTCTTGCCGTCTTGGTAGTAATAAATGTTTTTTTTTTATACAAGGCACTATACACAAGACAAGACACACGTTATACGTAGACATATTATAATTAAATAATGATATTTAAGTTAACTAAATAATGTGAATTCATATAGAGGGGAAAATTAAATAGTATTCTCTGCTTGCACGAATCTAGCAAATGGGAGACAGAACAAAGAGAGGCTATAATATTACAACGCCCTTTGAGCCACAAATCATATTATCAACTTCGCACACTCAGCAAGACGGACATAATGATAATTCATTTTTTTTTCTATTCTAAAAAGAAAAATCGCTTTAATTTAAATAAATGATTTAATTTACACTGGAATTTGTATAACATTTATTTGTTTAGTGAATACTTATTACTCATCGATTAATATTAAGTCAAATTTTATTTTGATTTAATTTATTTAGATTTGATTTAAATAATTTTAGTTTAATTCGAATTAATTTGATCTAATTTATAATATGTAAAATCTAATTATTTATAATTTATTGTAATTTTTGTCTTTTTACTGTTTTGTATTTATGATCCCTGTTTGGTCGAAATAAATTATTTATTATTATTATAATATATGTTGAGTGTACATATATGCCTTCTCGTATAGTTATATATGATATGGATTACCTTTTTTATTTCAAATCAGTTTAAAAAGAATCAAATAATCAATTTGAAAAGTGTTTTTTACTTATTTGTTATGATTTATTTGGATTAATTAAAGTATATCTTATGGAAGTACTGTAGTAGAAACGCTTACGCTTTGTAAACAGATATATTAATAAATATAATAATATTACGTCGTTATATTATTATATATGGTTTTATATAGTGAATTTTAAGTTTTATATTTAAGAGTGTATTTATGTGATTTATTATTTGTTTTTATTTTATCACTTCAAAAAAAATCGTATTTTGTTTGAAAACTATTTAAATGGATTGTGTGTGACAGTCTTTTTTTAAAGTATAAAAATTTTTTTTAGAAATGTAAATAAAGGATTTTTTTTAAACGGGCATTGCAAGAATGCAATTCTTTAAAAATAAACAATATCAACCCCGCCCTTGCACGCATCATGTTCAGGTCCACAATTTTATTTATTTATATAACATGGCTTCTCTTGAACTATTGTTTTTCTTTTCTCTTTTTTTATTTTTTTACTTGTGTTTGTCTTTTCTTTTTTTCATTTTATTATTAAACAACTTTATTGCACACTGCAATAAAGTTGTTTAATAATAATAATAATCAAGGAAAAAATAAAAAAAAGGACAATCATTATATAAATCGAAGTTTTCGTTCCAAAGGAAGAGAAGCTTAGAGAGACTATTTATATTTATGCGCTTTTTTACCCGTGCGAAGTCGAGGAGAGTGTAACTACCTAATTATTAAATGAAAATATTCCACAACGATCGTTAAATACGTAAACATTATTACTATACATATTCAAATCACGCAAATTAACGAAATTCCTTGAATATTTAAACGCGAACATAAATATCACCTAATATATTGCTAAGCAGTTTAAATTATCGCCAGGCCAACAAACTTGGAGGCGAGGCATGATTTATAATAGTCGGGTTAAACCACAGGGAACGATAGTATGTGGCATGTTAACATCGCTATGGATTTATGTAAACTTTGAGGTTATTCCCTATTAGCTAAATTATTATGATTACCATCATAAAATAAGCACTCAGGTAAAGAAAAGTAAAAATACGAGTAATATCCTGTAAATGTACAACTGCTGGGCTAAGACCTGATCTTTTGAGGGAAGATTTAGAGCAAATTCCACAACGCTCTCAAGGCGAATTGGTGGATACACATGCGGTAGATTTTTATCAAACTCGTCCTTCTTTACGATATTTCCCTTTAACGGCAACCACGAATTATAAACACAAATTAATCACATGAAAATTAAGTGACGCTTGTCCGGATTTGAACCCGCTCAAGCCACTGGGCCAAATATATATTATTGTTCAGTATAGTTCAGGCACAGAAAATTGTTGCAGGTTGCGTCGAAGATTTTCGGGGATTGATACATAGTTCTGCCACAATCTTATCTCAATTTACCTTATCTTACTTGCACATGTCGCTGCTGACCTAATACTAGTTTGAGATCATTTGCAGACAAATGAGAGTCTCCAATGCTGCGAAATCTTAATCCGATAAGAGTGCTAAGGCCAAATAAAAATTTTAATTTCACCCGTGTGTAACTTACACGTCCCTCTTGATTCGCGTTCTCATTTCTTTACTTTCATTCATCTTCAACGGCTGGTAGTTCTATTTAATTTCTTTTCTTGTTCCCCATATTAATATGTTCGAATTGTGGATGACATGCGACAGAAAATGCGGTTTTCACGAAAAGGACATGTAGTAAGCTTCAAAAGCTTTTTACCGTTATCAAAATAAAAAGAAAAGGGATTTACAAATAATGCCTCGTGTCAATCATGGATTATTTGTAAATATATCTAATTAAATATCCCGATTTCACAGATCATAAATTAAAAAAAAAGTAAACAATATCAGAACATTTCGTGATTATTTAAAACCCCAAAAAGTATTGAGAGTTGGTTTCTCGACACAACCCTTGAAATTAAATGTACACATACAATATTTAATTTTCTTCGACTGCCTCGTTAGTCTAGTGGCTTGATGTAAGGCCGCAGACCCGGAGGTCCTGGGTTCAATTCCCAGGTCGGGCCTGGGTCCCAATGAAATTATATTGGGTTTTTCTGTCAGAAAATTCTCAGTAGCAGCCCGGAGTCTGGAAGTTGGAAGTGTGTTCACTCCCGTGCCTCGGAAAGCACGTAAAGCCGTTGGTCTTGCGCCTGAACTCTTTCCGTTCGTGTCGGATTGCCGTCCCATCGGATTATGAGAGTTAGGGAATAGAGAGTGCACCTTTGTTTGCGCACACACTTGTGCACTATAACATCTACTGCGTAGTTGGCTAATCTCTCTTGGTATCGTAGATTGGCCGCCGTGGCCGAAATCGGTCTGGAGAACATTATTATTATTATTTAATTTTTAACTTTAAACTTGATTTATCCCAGCAAAATAAAGTAAAAAATTGCTATATACTCGCTCTTAAGCGACACTTATTTATATGATTATATTCATATAGTTAAGAAATGTATGACTATTACGATGCAACATTATATTATATTTTTAAAAGCAAAATCTTAGACGTCATTTACTTTCATATATAATTGTACCTATTACTTTAATTTTCAAATCATTGTATTAAAATTTTCACAAAAAAGGTAAAATGTATAATTATTTAAAAAAATAAAAATGAAATTGGTCCCTTCTAAATTTAAATCTACTAACAATATATTTTAAGATATACGGATAGATGAGCTTAGCCACAAATATATGTTCATGTTATAATCCCATACGAATAAAACAATTTAATCATAGCACACAAGTGCATTAAATAAAAATAATACACTAAAAAGGTTTAGAGCGAGTTTTCCTCTTCAAACGTCATTCGATGAAATCCAGTGGGAAAAACAGTATCATATTCTCATACGATATTTTGTTTCTTTTTGTATTCAAATATATTTTAGTTATAAAAGTAAAGTAACGTAATGTTCCGCTACTGAGCTAGGGCTTCTCTTTGAGGAGAAGGCTTGGAGCGTATTTACCATGCTGCTTTAATGCGAGGTGGTGGATAAACATGTGGTTTGAATTTCACTGAAATTAGGCACATGCTGGTTTCGGTGGTCTTCTTCACCGCTGAACACGAGATGAATAATTATAAACATTGGATTTGAACCTATGACCTCGGAATCTGCGATCTCATATCTAGCCACTAGACTAACGAAGCATTATATAGTACAAATATTATAAAGAGTAAAGTAAGTAAGTGTTGTGTGTTTTGGTTTAAAATCCCAAAAAGTACTTAACGAATTCATAAAGAACTTCATATTTAAAAAAAAAAAAAATCTTTTTAACTATGTTATCCTGCATATTTTGTGAGATGAGTTATAGCTAATTATCACATATATCAACATAGTCGGACAAAAAATCGTCGGTTCGATTTCAAACAAACAGTCATCGCTGGCGTGCGCACACTTACATACATATTAAGATTTTTTATTATTTTTTATCTCAATCTCATCTAATCGAATCTCAAACTAGCTTGGGATTGAGGACTAACATAAAATTATAATTACTAGTTATTTAAATTAAAAAAAAATGTTTTTAATCCACAAATTAACTGGCTATTCCACTACCATCACTTGCAACTCTGTTAAGAAAGCCGTAGCCGATTTTCGATCATAAGAACTTTTGAGCTATTACATCACCTACGTAGTCGTAGGCATCGTAGCGAGCCCCAGTTAAGAATGACCACCGTAGCTGATATCTGAACAAATAGACACGTTTTTATATCATCATTATATTGCCTATGAACTTGTGATAAAGATAACGAATATTTATAATGAGATTGAATTAAAATTTTGGGTCACACTGACAACTTTAAATATAGCCTCACATAACTTATAATAATACGTATCAAATATTTAAACATTACAAATGCTCACATGTGTAAAACACAAACTATATATGTAATTCAAGAGATTCCAAATCAGTTACAATTGTGTTTCAGCTTGAAAAGGGTTATGGGAATAATATGTGGAGTATGCGATTGTCAGGAATGATTAATATTCTCCTTGTCCGAGGCGTGTCTACTACGTGACGCGAGAAGATTGTAAAATTGTTATTCTAGCCGTGCTGAAGTTGTTCGGTATGGGGAACATCGTTTAACTAATAAAATTTTCTAAACTAGACAGTAAGTTATTTCCATTTGAGCTTTATATCATTATTTTAGAGAATAATTTGCTTAATTGTACCCACTAACAAATTTTAATTATTAATTTAAATGTGTAATAAATTAATTTAAATACAAAGTAAAATAACGATACACAAATTTCCTACTGCCCAAAAGCCTGAGGCCTTGGACTCGTTGATTGTACATGTAGAATTTAATCTGACAAATGCAGGTTTCCTTACGCTATAAATGCAAATTAAGTAATTAAAAACTCAGAAGTTTTTTCCTAGTATACAAACTGAGATACTAACTGATCGATGTGTTCTATCCACTGAGTCATCCATCTTTTGATTAGGAATCATAATCAGTATTGATCAGAGTTACGTTGATAAAGTAAACGAATTAACGCGGTAATATGTGTTAAAATTTTGTAACTCCGCAGGTAATTAAATTCAAACACTCTTCTCCTTTTTGACAAATTTATTATTTCAATACTACACGATGTTATCCACAGTAGTAACAATCAACTTGTTTTACAACTCAAATTAAAAATCCAATTTCACAAATCAAAATGTCCGTTCCTCTCTTTTTAAAAATCAAAACAATGCGAGCTTCTCTCTAGTGCTCAACTGACTAATCATAATATAATATTCCTCGGAACCGGTAGTCAAATTAGAGCTACTAAATAATAAAAGTACGAAATATTTAAATATACAATATAAAAAAATAAACAAACAAAATCACTTTTTATAGTAAATATGACAATAATATAAATTATAATTTATTACATTCTTTTCATAATGCAGATTTATTTTAATAGGCGCGGCTATTCTTTACAAAATGCTCAATACTTATTTTAAATTACAGTATTATTATTTTATCAAGCTAACATATGTTATTAGTGCACGTTGATAAGTTAGACCATCTAAACGGTATGATAATATTTTACTATTCGCCATGTTATTAAGCTACAAATATATTATTTCAAGCATAGCCTCAGTAATCACTTGCCACTAAAATCTTCTCTCTAAATATTCTCGATAACAAAATCGTAATATATTGAGTTTTATTTTATTAAACTATGTACAGTCATTTTTATAATATATAAAAATTAAAAAAAAAAACAAAATACACATTGATAACTAAAAATATCTTAGATTTACGTTGAACGTTATATCAATATTCATACTCAATATTCAATTTATTGTTTTCCCAACAATGTGTATCGAGTATGTGATAAGATACTGCCGTCATAAGGAAAAAAGACGCATCTACAAAAAGTAAGTTTACATAAAATTAATGATTTATACATTTTAAATAGTTGCTGTGGAAATAAAAATTAAAATAAAAGTATTTTCTTTGTGTGTGGCTATGCATTATACATTTATGTATCATATTGTATTTAAAAAAATACTTATTAGAAAATAATTAAATAATAGTTTCTATTTCATCTTAGCAAAAAAACATCAAAAAATAAGTAATACTAGATAGAAAGACGCATCTTGATGTATGCATTCTTTTAATTTAATAATAATAATAATAATAAATGTTTATTAACAGATAAATATCCATAGTGTTAGTTACAGGCTTAAAAAACTATGTTAGTAGATATTTTAACTATTATTTAGCATACATAAGGGGTCTAAAACAACGAGTAGATACATGAAGTTCCCCCCAATGCTTAACAAATGGACTATCAATTTTCAGCATCAATGCGTTCAGGATACCGTTAGGAACTCTGCGCATCCTAGCCATTATAGATGCTGCTCTCTTTCTAATGATGGCATAGAAGTCATCCACACGGGCTTCAGCAAACATCAGTGAAGCACTGCAAAAGCGCGGCAATCCCAACAGTATCCTGAACGCATCGTTATACTGTACGCGCAGCGCATTGAAGGCCCTCAGCGTATACTTTATCCACAGGCTACACGTGTATAAGTTTTGACAGTACGCTTTAAAAAGAGTAATTTTTACGTCATTCGTACAACGTGCAAACTTGCGAGCCATCATACCGCATCGTACCGCCAATGCCCTGCGCACCCTCTCCATGTCAGCATCGTCAGATAAATCCTCGGTGACTATGTGACCCAGGTATTTAAAACTCTTAACTCTTTGGAGTTGTGTTCCGTTTAGAGTTACAGAAGGGATATTATCTGATATGCTATATCGACCCTTAAAAATCAAAAGCTCACTTTTCTTTTCATTGTATACCAGCCCATGTGACACAGCATAGGACTCACACACAGTAAGTAATTTTCTAAGACCGCTAATTGAGGGACTCAGCAAAACCATGTCATCCACGTAACTGAGGTTGTTTATAATTGTACCATCTATCGAACAACCTACACCTGTTTTGCTGAGCTCATCAATTAGGTCATTTATGTAAATATTAAACAGGACTGGCGAAGACAGCCCTCCCTGTCTCACACCACATTCCAATTTATAAGTTTCCGAGAACTCACTTGCCCATTTAACACGGTTAGTCTGTGAACTGTACCAAAATTTGAACATATTAACTACCTCAGATGGCACTTTCAGTCTTTTTAATTTAAGCCACAGTTTTTCAAAACATACAAGGTCAAAAGCCTTGGAGAGGTCGAGAAAAGCCGCATATACTGGCGTCTTTCTATCCGTATAATATTTAACGGTCTGCTTCAGCGCGAGAATAGCACTTTCTGTGGATAGATTCACTTTCTTCTAAAACCGAATTGAGCATCGTTTAGCTTTACATATTTACCCAACAGACGGTCAAGCAAACCATCAAATACTTTACCTAATATAGTAGTTAAAGAGATAGGCCTGTAGTTACTTTTGTCCGCGATATCACCAGTTTTATTTTTAACAACAGGTATCACAACACTCGTCATAAATTCCGTGGGTAAATACGTATGACGAATGCAAAACGTATACAGCATCGCTAGAATGCGATAGACATGAGGTCCAGCATATAATAGGTGCTCGACGCCCAAGCCGTCATGACCCGGAGACCTCCCTTTTGCCAAACTTTTTACAGTTTCCTTAACGTCAAGGGCCGTAAAACTAACGGAACTCTCCGAGTCAGACACCCCGACATCAAGCATCTGCTCGTGAGAGCACCGAGTAGGCTGAACTCTAAAATAGTCTTTAAAGATGTTAGCTATTTGATTTGCATCCGTCATTCCATCAACGCTCGCAGGGAGGCGCGGTCGTGGATTGAGTTTATTTGTTTCTTTCCAAAATTTAACAAAATTTGTCTTTTTATGATGTTCTGCTATGAGCTCCAACCTAATTTTTAATTTATTATTTTGACAGAATTTTTATTTATTTTTAAAGACCTTTTTACTTATTTTCATGTCATCATAGATTGTGCCATACGCAGGCATACCGTTTACCGTAACAGCCTGTGAATATCCCACTGCTGGGCTAAAGGCCTCCTCTCCTCTTTTTGAGGAGAAGGTCAGGCATACCGTTTGCTCTCCACAAAATATATTTCTCACGGGCCTCTCTGTGAGCAGATTTGACGTATTTATTCCAACCCACCACATGCTTACATTTCCCGACCCCTCCACACTCATGACTCTGTATCGCAGCTGACTGAAGGACTTCTACAGTTTTTATTTCTACAGGTTTTATTAATTTAGCAAGAAAGCAGAATGTCGACGTTCTGGACCTTATCAAGAACATTGGGATGAGCTCCTAAACAATTTAGTATTTTTAAAGTATTTACATATTCCTAAAAAAATTTATTGTTGTGTTCCGGTTTGAAGAGTGAATGAGCCAGAACTACAAGGGACATATTATCCTATTCCCCAAGGTTGATGGAGCATTGACGATATAACGGATGGTTAATATTTCTTATAGTGCCAATATCAATGGGTAGCAATGACAACATACCTGTTATGATAAAAAAAAACAAATAACAGGCCAATTTTTTCAAGATTTCTGTCTCATAATGTGAGTCGAATGTACGATGAGCTCGGGCACAGAAGCCATTAACAAAACTCTAAGAGATTTAAGAAGCTAAAACAAAATTATAGAAGTAGTTACCTACGTAATATCTACAAAGATCGATAAACATTTTTTCAACCCGGATAAGTAATGAATATAGCGACTACCTCTATGGAATATTGATTCGCACGTGTTACTCAGATATTATTCTTCTCACCTGCCTGGGCGCAACTGACTGCGAAGTCTTCCTACCGCGCACCCCACGCGAGAAAAGACGCCTCTGGCATTTGTGTTATACTGATTTTGGTAACGACGATGAAAAGACATATTTACGTAGATACGTCTTTCTTTGTTAGCATAATGATCAGGACAGCGTAATTGTGTCTTTATTATCCGTCATCAAGCAGAAGTGTATTTTCATTGTATGATCTTTTTATTGTTTTGAATGTAAAATGCGTCTGCATTTTGGTGGTTACGTCTTTTCGACTTAGACAATGTTCAACCATCAGAAATATCTATTTTCCTTGTTGATTGATTAAATTTTTTGCTAATACGTTTATTTATGCACTGCTAACTAAGTTTCTATAAGTCTAAGAATAATATAAAAACTAATATATACTGGCAGATGCGTCTTTTTTCCTTATGACGGCAGAATAATGAGACCATTATCGATCTTGTCAAAGCAAAACAGTAGCAGAGAGGAAGCTTTGACTTATGAGTTTAATAATTAATTTTTAAGAATAACAAAATTGAAGACATTTCAATAAAACTGAATTATTGTTTAAAAATAATAATAAAAATATATATGTGTGTGTGTGTGTGTATGTTGAAGGTTAAAAATATAATACTATTGAAAAAATAGCTTGTAAGTCTCAGTTTCTCAGATCGATGTTTACTAAAATTCTAATCAACACATTCACTTGGCCTTAGGATATAATGCAAGCCCGCCTAGGTAGGTACCACCCACATATCACAAACAGCAATACTTAGTATTGTTATGTTTCGGTTGAAAGGGTGAATGAGCTAGTGAAACTTTAGGCACAAGGGACAAAAATCTTAGTTCCCATTTGCCTATATTATAAAAAATATATTAAAAAACCTTCTTTCGTAGAGTGGAAATTGTAGGTGCGTCTGTGCTTTTTCCAAGGGTAACGTCGTAGCTTAGTCATGCATACATATGCACAATAGGTGGTCAGCGCAGTTTGTAGATTGATGATTGTTTGACGAGAGCGTTCGAAAATTTAAAAATTTCTGATCTTTTTTTGTTTGTGTGCATCGTTTATTATCCAGTTTATATGTGTGTATTAGGCTATTCTAAGGAAAATTTATTAATCATATTTTTTATATTAGGCGTTATTTCAATAAGGATATAATGTCATGATGATGATGATGTCCGAGATGGCCCAGTGGTAAGAACGCGTGAATCTTAACCGATGATCGTGGGTTCAAGCCCGGGCAAGCACCACTGAATTTTCATGTGCTTAATTTGTGATTATAATTCATCTCGTGCTTTACGGTGAAGGAAAACATCGTGAGGAAACCTGCATGTGTCTAATTTCACTGAAATTCTGCCACATGTGAATTCCACCAACCCGCATTGGAGCAGCGTGGTGGAATAAGCTCCAAACCTTCTCTTTAAAAAGAGGAGAGGAGGCCTATAGCCCAGCAGTGGGACTTACACAGGCTGTTACATAATGTCATTAAGTTGAGTTTCCTTTTGATTTAGGTATCTAGTTTATCGTTCTATATCGATTCTTACTTTAATTATTGTTTGACGGGCCTGTTGGTGTGGTTGGTAGATATTTGCCTTTCACACCGAAGGTTGTGGGTTCGATTCCCACCCAGGACAGAAATTTGTGTGCATGAACATGTCTGTTTGTCCTGAGTCAGGGTGTATTTATCTATATAAGTATGTATTTATAAAAGAAAAGATTTTGGTTATTCGTTTCAAGAAAAACAATAAATTTGAACATTTAAATATATTAAACATTTGTTTATTGTTGCGTATACGAAACAAAACGTTTAATTATTATATATATTCTATACCCATATGAAATAGATAACGCCAAGCGAAATTATTAACACATAAGTGTCTGTATACCGCAAAATGTTTACTGAACGATATCAATACATTTCCTGACTGTCACGTAAGTCAGGTATTCATAAGGTAAGTATTCATAAGCATCGCAAACAAATATTTCAAAAGGGCAGCACCTTTCAATATTCAGAGGGAAAATATAAATGTATTTTATTAACAGTAACGCGATATGCTTTGGACAATTATTTAACGAACGTTTAAAATTCACAGCGACTTACCTAAAATCTTATTCCATCGATATAAAGGTATACTTTCGATATAAATACATAGATCAAATAAATATTGTACTTTCGGTTGTATTGAACATATTAATATCAATTTTAATATTCGATTTAGAAGTGTCGACGTATCTTTCTTAAGGTATGGTACTCCATTGTATTATAAAACTCCACGATCATTTAATAAAATTATAAATAGTATAAAACATTATTATTTTTTTATAAAGTTAAAATTCATTGAATTGAATGAATTGAATTCAGCCTTTTGCCGTCCACTGCTGGACGAAAGCCTCCCCCATAGAACGCCAACCATCCCGATCTTGGGCAGTCCGCATCCATCCCGTGCCTGCCACCTTCTTCAAATCGTCGGTCCATCTTGTCACAGGGCGCCCTACACTACGTTTGCCTAAGCGCGGTCTCCACTCTAACACGTGTCGGCTCCATCGGCCATCAATGCGTCTGGAGACATGACCAGCCCACTTCCACTTCAGCGAGCTAATTCTCTGCGCGATGTCGGTGACTTTAGTTCTCTGGCGAATGTCCTCATTTCGGATTCTATCGCCCAGAGAAACCCCAAGCATCGCGCGTTCCATCGCTCGCTGAGCGACCTTAAATTTGTGGACCAATCCTACGGTGAGTGTCCACGTTTCGGCACCGTAAGTCATCACAGGTAGGACGCACTGATTAAAGACCCTGGTCTTAAGCGACTGTGGGATCGACGATTCAAAAATATGACGCAACTTCCCGAATGCCGCCCAGCCCAAACGTATTCTTCTTTTAGCCTCCTTCTCAAAGTTGTGCCGGCCAAGTTGTATAGTTTGGCCCAGGTAGATATATTCCTGCACAACTTCAAGTGGAGAGCCATTTACGACCACTGGTCCCGGGGATACATGATTGTTTGCCATAATTTTGGTCTTTTCAATGTTCATCCCGAGACCTACTCGTCTCGAAGAATCGCTCAGGTTGTTTAGCATCTCTTCCAAATCCTGCAGAGTCTCCGCCATGATGACAATGTCGTCGGCAAATCGCAGATGTGTAATGTGTTGGCCATTGATATTAATGCCGCGTCCGTTCCAATCGAGCGTTTTGAAGACGTCCTCCAATGCATTGGTAAAAAGTTTCGGGGAGATTACATCCCCCTGTCTTACCCCGCGATGCAATTGGATTGGTCTTGTGCTCTGATCTTGTACTTGGACGGTCATAGTTGCGGCTTCGTACAAACACTTCAACACCTGGATATACCGATAGTCAATTAGGCACCTCTGCATGGATTCCAGAACAGCCCAGGTCTCAATGGTATCGAAGGCTTTTTCGTAGTCCACAAACGCTAGGCATAGAGGCTGATTATATTCCTCGGTCTTCTGTATTATTTGCCTAAGTGTGTGTATGTGGTCTACGGTACTGAAGCCTTTTCGAAACCCAGCCTGCTCAACGGGTTGGAAGTCATCGAATTTCCGGGCAAGACGATTCGTGATTACCCTCGAAAACAACTTGTAAACATGGCTTAAAAGTGAAATGGGGCGGTAGTTCTTCAGAAGAGCTTTATCACCCTTCTTGAAAAATAGAACCACCACACTTCTGCTCCATGTCTTCGGTGTAGTACCATTATGGAGGACGGAATTGAAGATGTTAGCCAGCTCTCTCAGAACTGGTGTGCCTCCTGCTTTAAGAAGCTCTGAGGTAATTCCGTCATCTCCTGGAGCCTTGTTGTTTCCAAGTTGTCCGAGAGCAATCCTAATCTCGCCCAAATCGATGTCGGGAAGATCGTCTGATAGGTGGCGTGTCAGTCTGGCTCGTGGGTCATCCGCACTGTGGGACTCAGGTGGAGGTACTCGTGATGAGTATAAATCGCCATAATACTTTTCGACTTCAGCGAGAATCTCTGGTTTTGAGGTGACGGTTGTGCCTTGTGTGGTTCTGAGTTTTGTCAGGTGACAACAGGAGGTATGTGACTTTGCAAGAACCTTTGAGCCCCTATTGAGTGCTATGGCATCTTCAATATTCCGGGTATTAGCTCGTCTTATGTCACGCCTTATTAGTTTTTTAACCTTCCTGTTAAGTGCCTGACACTCAGATGGCGTCATATTCTGATGTTCTCGTCTTCTCGTCATCTCGTTCAGAGTCTCGCCTGAGAGCTTCGACTTACGTCCATTGCTCTTTTGTCGAAAGTAATTTTGGCCCACTTCGCGGATGACACGCACCAGACTATTGGTGGCGTCGTCAATGTCCTGCCTGGTTTCCAACATGGCAAATCGGTTCTGTAGTTCCAACTGGAAGCTTTCGCAACCAGCTTCGACTTGGGGCTGAGTTGGTCTAAGAGTCGACTTCATTAACCGCGATCGTTCTATTTTAGTGTTAATATTCAGGGTGCCTCTTACCAGGCGGTGATCACTTCCAGTGTTTACCCTGTTGATCACGGAGACATCCCTGAATATTTGGCGCTTATTGGATAAAATGAAGTCGATCTCATTCATCGCTGTGTTATCGGGGCTTCGCCAGGTCCACTTCCTTTGGGGCTTTTTCTGGAAAAATGAATTCATCAGAAATAATCCCTGAGCCTCAAGGAAGTTTACCAGCATTTGCCCCCGATGATTCCTGTGCCCATAGCCGAATTTTCCTACCCTCGATTCACCATCTTCTTGTACTCCCACTTTGGCATTGAAGTCACCCATAACAATTGTGTAGAAGGTACTGGTACGAGACATAGCTTTCACTATGTCTTCGTACATGGCTTCGACCTCTTCGTCAGTGTATGTAGACGTTGGGGCATACACTTGTATTACCTTCAAGGCATACCTCTCGGTTATCTTTAAGACAAGGTATGCCACCCTTGCCGACACACTGCCAACCTCCACGACATTGCTTCTGAGTGACTTGTGGATCAAAAAGCCGACGCCACCTTGGGATGGTTGGTGTCCTTCTCGGAAGTAGAGTAAGTGACCGGAATCTAGTGTCATCGTGTCCTCGCCCTGTCTTCGGATTTCTAATAGACCTACTATATCCCAGTTAATACGACTTAAGTCTACTTCCAATTCTGTCAGGTGTTCGTCCAGCCGTAGAGAGCGTCCATTATACGTGGCCAGAAACAGTCGCCGTTTGTGGTACCCTGCCGTAGCCCGGGGATTCTTAGCACCCCCCATCGCACCGTTACCATGGCCGGTACCGTGGCCAGGAATAGTGCGATTACCGGGAATTGGGGGCCGTGAATTTGAGTCGTCGCTCATAGGAGGGTTTTTGCCTTAGTCACCGCGCTTGGCAGGCGGGTTGGTGACCGCAGTGGCTGGAATCTTTCACTAATAGCGCTGCTGCCCGCTATCAGGATTAGCAAAATTCATTATTGTGATTAAAATCTAGAAATTAGCATTTGTTTTAAAAACAATGCAAGATATATAAAATCACAAGTTTTTTTGATTCATTCCGAACTCATTCACTTTTAATTGATAATGATGTTACACTTGTAAATGACGATTCGTGACGATGAGTGCTTAAAAATACCTAAAAGCTTTCTTATTTTATTTTTTAAGAAAACTTTTTATTACTATAATTTTAATGTTAGTTGTTAGTTTTATGTATAGCTATGTATTTATAGAAATTCGTTATTTATAACGAAACTATGTGATTTAGTGTGTGTTTTTTTGAAACAGGTAGGCGGATGGGCAAACGTGCCCATAAACTTTGGCACAGTAAGAATTACTAATAATTCCTCACATTGCGTCACCAACCTTGGGAACTAATATGTTATCTCCTTTGTGCCTGTAATTATACTGGCTCAATCACGTTTCAAACCGGAACATAATAATACTAAGTATTGCTGTTTAGCGGTAGAATATCTGATGAGTGGGTCGTACCGACCGAGACGGGCTTCCATAAATCCCTATCACCAATATCATGATTTTGAATAATGTATAATCGTAAATAAAACTAATTATTTATGAGAATACAACATCCAATATTCGTCTTAGGAAGTCGTTTGTATAATACAAATTCTATATAAAACTATGAACTGATAATTTAAAATTAAGTATATTTTACCACTAAGTCGATAATCGCTGCATCGGTTCAACCTTTTAAACAAATGTTGTAATATCTACTCAATGCGATTGGATGTAATCTGTTTGTTGTAAATGAGAACGTTTGCCTTTTAACATCGTGTTTCAGATTTTGATATTTATTGCCGACAATATCAGATCGCGCAACAATACAGGGTATGTTGTTTTTTCAACTCATCAATATCCCTTTGATATTCAAGGCTAATAAGACTTTATAATTTCAAATTTAACCACGTCCTTTTAAATAAAACATCCTGTATATCGTTATAAAATCGTTCGTACCTAATCAAATAAAATAAAATATTGTCGTTGAAGGGCAGAATATAGATTAAGGCCTTCCGATTGGAAGATATGATTATGTTTCTTCATCGCGACCAACGAGTGTCGACTACATACGTGATACAGAGAGATTGTAAAATTGATATTCCAGCCATGTCGGAGAGGCCGATGTTTCGAAAATTGTTTGGTGGATGAAATCTGTCTTTCCTGTCCAAACCAAACACTATCATTCCCTCTGGTAATAATCGAAATTATTCTCTATTTTAATAACGACTTATTTGTCGTACTATAGAAGTTTTTTTTTTATATTTTTTATAGCTAGGCAGACGAGCATATAGGCCACTGGATGGTAAGTAGTTACAAACACCCTTAGGCTTTGGCATTGTAAGAAATTTAACCATCGCTTACATCGCCAATGCGTCACCAACCTTGGAAACTAAGATGTTATGTCCCTTGTGCCTGTAATTACACTGGTGCACTAACCCTTCAAACCGGAACACAACAATACCACGTACTGCTGTTTTGCGGTAGAATATCTGATGAGTGGGTGATACCTACCCAGCCATTTTGCACAAGCCCTACAACCAGAGAAATATAAAAATCATCATTATTTTTGTTAGGTTTAAAGGTATATATTTAAATGTTTGATATGTTGTCGTATGAATCGAAAACGTTCATACAATAATATATTCAGACATATGAATAGAAAAGAGGTCGATATAAATCATAACCTAAATACAAATGCTATAACTTTATTTATGCTATTTTTTTTTCTATCACGACATTTACATTCTTTATCCCTTTGTCCTTACTAGAATTATAAATGCGATAGTGAGGTTTGTTTATATGTTTGTGTGTGTTTGTTTGTTATGCTTTCACGTCTTAACTTCTCTACCGGTCATCGTGAAATGTTTCACAAACGTTGTCAGGTTGTCAAAAAAGGATATTGTTACTAAACTAACTCCTGACCTTCCTCCACCTCCATACCAAGCGGGCAAAGTCACGGGCGTAAACTAGTTAATTTATATATTATGGTACATTTCTAAAAAACGTAATAATTGGTCATTTATCGATTCCTTTTTTTAATATTAAGAACGTTGAAAGCTTTCTACATCACGCTACTCCAATACTGATTGGTGTCCGATACTTCCGATACACACAGGTTTCCTAAGGACGTTACGCTTAAAAGCCGACCATGATATAAATTATAAATACAAATTCAGCTCACGAGAAGTGTTTACTCAGATTTGAACCTGAATAAACGTCACTCCTTAATTAAGATTTACTACACTATTTTTTCTACTTCTCCTGAAGAGAGTTACTTTTACTTTACATTATAATGTTACGACACACTAGATGTAATAACAATTACAAACTACGCCAACTACTCATAAACTTACTTAACACTATTTTAATTAATTTTTAACTTTAATTGCAACTACTAAGCTGATAAGACTAAGATTTGCATTCTAAGCAACGGCGCTGGATCTCATTAACCGTAGGATTTGAAAGTGTGGCGTGTGTAACAATGCATTTTCAAGTTTGAAAGCCAATATGGAAACAATGTTGGCACACTCGCGAGCGCCTTATAAACTTTGTCTTCACTGCATGATACTAAACTAAGTTAGTTTTTAGTAAGCTTCTTCATAAATGCAATGGCTATTCGAGTTCTTATGGAAAAATAAAAACTAGTGAGCTGTAATGCCAGTGAGCTATGTTAACTAATAGCTTAGTATACGAAAATTTATTAATTAAAACGCGAATGGATCTAAAATCCTCAAGATATATTTAATTATTGTGAAATAAAAATCGTGACTTGAAAGTGACTAGTATTAGCTATCGCGGTTTCATCACATACAAATTATAAATATAATATGAAAGAGAGCCGTGTTTTGGGTTCTATTGGCAGGCATGGATGGTATATAAATAATTGGCATTGGTTGTTAAAAATTTAATTTAATAAAAATCATTTTCAAAAGTTTACGCATAGCACTCAGTTTACTAAAGTATGACTTACGCTATATATTTTTTTCTTCATCTGAGGGAGGTATAAGAGCAGGTATTTGATTTCAGTGGGAAACATTCCCACTTAAGCACAAAAATGCTTCTGAATAAACGTTACTCGTAAAAAACAAAGAAGAGGAAAATACAAAATAGGGGTAGGTATAAATTTTTTGATAATATAAATTGCATATTGTTACCACGTTTTTATTTGGGCAACGTTTGTGAAGGTGTAACTTCCTATGAGTTAAAAGCAAGAAAATATGGCCACATGATTTTTCTCGGTGCCCTAATTAATATAACGTATTGTACAGTCGATTGGATGATATTAAGAATCACAATTATATAATCACAATCTTTGCCTAGTCATCCAATCTAGTTTCACTTGAATTGTATAAAAAAATATCGTGTAAATGTAGCTTTTCATGGATGAATAATTAATTTACTTCCTTTATATTATGAACGTAGTTTATGGTGATAATGACAGGAATAATAACTCTATTGGTAAAACTTATTTTAATAACTTCTAACTCAGCACACTCAACGTTACAAATTAATACAAAAAAATGCAACAGAAATAATTACCTTTTTTGTTATTTTTTCAATGGTATAATTATTTTGAAATCTTTTCAACTAAATACTATTAGAAGAAATAAAAAGGAAGCTTAATTATGCAATAAAATTAACATAATTTAGACTACGACACCTATTTATTAAATGAGTGTTAAGAACAAAGTGTTTATATAGAAAACATTTTACTCGCAATATCCAAACTTGGTAACGTTTGGGTCAAGTAGGTAAGTGATTTAGGGGTCATAAAGTCAGCTACGTTACTTTAGTCAGCACTATTCAATTCGGTTTGTTGGTAGTGAAATATAGTCGATGTTTGTTTAGGTACATCCTGTATTCAGTGGCCCTCGATATATAAATTTTATATTATTACGTCATCGGCCCATCGATGTTTTATTAAAATTGTTTCATATATTGCACGCGATTCGAATCATGTTTCAAGATGATATTTTTCGTTTGATTTGTCACAAAAATCTTCTTTAAACGTAAACATTTTTGTTATAGGGAATAAATTTGAATCACATTTTCTTATAAACAAATAACTGAACCTTTTAATAAATGATTATTGTAATATTGTGGGTTGTCAGATTGACGTAATTCATTTTTGTGAGTTAGTGAGAAATTTTCATGGTAGATGATGTTATCGAATGCGATAGATATCAAACCCTTAAACAAATAAAAATGTTAATTGTAACCGCTTTTGATCTTGTAAGAAAGCAGTGTAAAGAATTTTATCAATTATATGAAATAAAATCTATTTTTACATTGTTATTTAACAATATATGTATTTTTTAACGCAAAATAAAAAAATGATTTCCTTTTGATATCGTTTGATAGCAGACGAGTAAAATTAATGAGCCTCCAAGAGGTTTACAATAGCATTTATAATAACGGATAAATGACTTCAGGCAACTGTCGTCACTAGAGTCACTCAACTGTTTAAAGAAATGTAAATTACAAAGCCAATCTATTGACAACACACTGAATAAATAAATTAAGTACAATACTGAGAGGTTGACATAAACTAATGAAATACAGCGCCATCCGTTGATATAATGTGGTGCTAAAATAATGACTAACAGATTTCCTACACATTTGCCTACTATGCGACAAAGGCGTACACTTGGGTAAAAAATACAGCTTATTTCCTTACTATTCCACTGCAGATTGGTAGATATTAAATACAGGGGCAACACAGAGAGGTACATTCGAGTAAATTACGAGTACTCATTTTCGTATATCCGACACGTCCAGGCTTCCTCAAGATGTCTTCGTTCACCGCCAAGCACGAGATGAGTTATAAGGCATGATTGTTTAAGATTCACGTGTTCTATCCGGTTTTAGATAGAGTTGACGGTTCAAGTCATGGTTAACGAATATATAAGCTTAATCAAATACAACTCATATTATACAACTTACAATAAGCGTTGTAGTTTAACTTTGATCGAGAGGTCAACCGACGAATCAATCTTGTGCGATTGATATTTGAGAATCTTTGCCATATTTTCTTATACAATATTCATGACTTAATTCTTGCTTAACCTTTGATAAAGGTTAAAGAATGGTAAGCTAAAATGTTATCCTAATAAATTGCAAAAAGTTTTTAGTGTACACATGACTTAAAAATATTTATAATATTTATAAAATAAAATAAAATCGTGTAAATGTAGCTTTTCATGGATGAATAATTAATTTACTTCCTTTATATTATGAAGGTAGTTTATGGTGATAATGACAGGAATAATAACTCTATTGATAAAAAAACTCTATTGGCTTGACACATGACTTAAAAAAATTAGTAAACTGTGTGCAAAGTGCAATTTACTGCGATTTGCATGGAATGAAAACAGTGAGAACTGGTGACAATAATCGGAATTTCATACGAATCGCAGTTAACGTACGACTAAATGACGAAGGAATACTCTACTAGACTCGAAGGAATGGCAACCTGGTAACGAGCTTACAAAGAGACGACTGATATGATGTTGCATGATAATAGAACTTGACATTTTATAACGACGTTATGACCAAAATGGCATGACATAACTGAATCCGAATAAGTCTTAACCAAAATAACATTCACAATTGTACTTAACAACTGAAATTTAGCATTAAAGTATGTTGTGTCGGATGAAATTGTGCAACATGGTCATATACAACATGATCTGGAGTAGCGTGATGAAATGAGCTCTACGCCATTTCCTCTATAGATAGAGCACACACATAATTAATAAAAAAATCACGTTCTTTTATCAACTTAAACGAAAAAAAAAAGGAAAAACCACAATGTATTTACCTTGATTAAATAATATGAAAACTGTATTTGCAATGTAAAAACCAGTTTTCATAATTATGAATCCAGTAATCAAATGAATGTTTTAAAACTATAGCAATGTATTCATTAATAACCAGTCCATCGTCGTGGAAGCTACAAAGTCTGGCTTCATATTAACTCTTTTAAAATAAGTTGGACGAAGCGAAAATTGCATCGTCCAATTTGACTGAGTTCACAAACAAAATTAGTCTTTGCTTATGTATTATTGTGTTATTGTTTGGTACATAATAGCCACTAATTCTTTTACATTTTTAATTAAGCTTAAAATCATCTTTATCATATGTCTCCTTATCGAATTTTAGTTACGGTGGCCAATATAATGAATGGACGAGTATATGTGCAAAAACAAATATCATCGATTCGATTTATTTTAATCTTAGGTTCCATTTAACTTCAACTTCACACACGACTAAAGAGATTTTGCTGCCAAAATTCAAACACCGGAATGGATGAATTGTTGGACTGCCAAACTCAAATTTCAACGACTCGAACGGGGATTCATAACACAAACATAATCCGAGCAAAATCCACTGAATTTTCATAAGTTTCATTTGTATTAACAATTAATCTCTAACCTACCTTTCCTTTTTCATGTTTTCCTTTTTGTTGACATTATAATTATATTTTAATCATATATAAGATACGTTAAATTTGCTTCCTTTCGATTTTATAATATAATATAGAATTATAATATATCTCTTTGATACTTGTAAATATAAGTAAATGTCAACCCTACATTTATAACAATATTTACAAGTGCTTAATATTTGTTACGTTTTTTAGTATATAGATAATTTTATTGAAAAACATTTTCTATTTGCTTGCGATGTTTTGAATTTTACGGCGCCATAAAGCTTGTAAGCACATTTACTTTTTATTGACTGAAGCTGAGGAATTATATTCGGTATAGAACGAAAATTGTATTATTTTATCTAGTAATAATACAAGTATGATGCCGACACGTAAAATGAAATTTAGGTAGTATTTTTTATTATTACATTGCTATAAAGATAATATACGTACAACATTTCAGTATATATTATCATTGTATGATGGTGATGGCAGTGTGAAGGCGGCAAGCAAATTGCACAAGTAACATTATGGCACAAGTATGTGCTCAATTAAAGGTTCATTCTCCACTCTCGTAATTATATTAGCCAATTAGACATGACCGGAATGAGTTCAGATGAAGAATCATAACACGTAAATATCACAACACTATTATTTCCTGGATAGTTGGCTAGTATCTGTCGAAAAAGGCCGTCGTGACCAATATGCGTGACTAATATGCGTGACTGTATGCCTCGTTGGTCAAGTGGCTTGATGTAAGGCCGCAAACTCGGAGATCCTGGGTACAATTCCTAGGTCAGGCCATTATATTGGGTTTTTCTGTCAGAAAATTCTCAGTAGCAGCCCGGGGTCTGGAAGTTAGAAGTGTGTACACTCCCGTGCCTCGGAAATGACGTAAAGCCTGTTGGTCCTGCGCCTGAACTTTTTCCGGTCGCGTCAGATTGCCGTCTCATCAGATTATGGGAGTTAGGGAATAGAAAGTGCACCTGTGTTTGCGCACACATTTGTGCAATATAATATCTCCTGCGTAGTTGACTAATTCCTATTGAGATCGGCCGCCTTTTTTTGTATTTTCAAGGACATTATTATTATTATGTAGGACTAATATATCAGGAGCATGTCGTCATTTCTATACAAAGCATTATAGTATATAGTATTATCATTATATGTTTCCGGAAAAATTGATATTTATAATTAGAATTAGCCTACTGGTGATAGGGCTTTGTGCAAGCTCTTCTGGGTGGGTACCTCCCACTCATCAGATATTCTACCGCAAAACAGCGGTACTCGGTATTGTTGTGTTCCGGTTTGAAGAGTGAGTGAGCCAGTAATTACCGGCACATGAGACTTAACATCGTAGTTCCCAAGGTTGGTGGGTATTGGCGATGTAAGCTATGGTTAACATTTCTTACGATGCCAATGTCTATGGAAGTTAGTGAACATACCATCACGTGGCCCATATGCTCTTCGGCCTACCTATGCAATAAAAAAAGAAGAAGAAGATATCTGTATAAGATATGAAAAACGAAATTGGCAAGGTAACAATGATATTAAGGTATAGCAATACCTTTGCTATACTTTTATATCATTGTTGTCGTTATATGTCTCTGCCTTGTTCACAAATGATCATACAAGCAAAAACTTAAGTACCTAAATAGAAAATTAAAGTTCAAAAAGGCTATGTTATCTTTTTAAGTAGCAAGTATTTTCGTCTTATCAAATGAATTAGTGTCGATATAAAGTACACCAGAAGCAGCGCAAATGTTGTTGAAGACTCTACATTATTTACATTTTTAATTAAAATTCTCATTGAAAGGCAATATTTATCAATTCTTGTATTGAGAAAAAAACATATCTTTAATTAAATTTTCTATAGTCAAAGAGAAATAAAAGCAGTAAATTTAATTAATATCGCTTTATTTAAAAGAGATTCATTAAGCAACGTAACAAAGATCAGCACAAATGTTTTGCAATTAACAAAACGCAACTCTTCCAATTATATTATGAAACCGTTGCACTGCTGTTTGCATTCGATGATGACCTTTGCGTTATTAATTTATTATATTTTGCTCGCTTAAAATAAATCATTTTAATATGAATGCCATTTTTTTATAACAAAGTAATATGGAATAAGCTCCAAACCTTTTCCTCAAAAAGGGAGACGAGTTAGCCCAGCAGTGGGATATTTACAGGCTGTTACTGTACTTTGTATAATATATAGTAGTACTGTTAGAAGAACTTTGTGTTTCACTAAGTAGGTAATATCCACTAAATAGTTAATTTACCTCCAACCCACAATACTTTTAATGCTGTCTTTTAGTTTTGAGGGTAAGTTAGACCTAGTTCCTACGGTTAGCGAAGCCTTTTTCTTACAGTTATCACTTACCAGGTGTCCAAATTTTTTATCTGCCTTTTCATATAATATAGTTCCTATGAGATATTTTGAACTGTAAATTCAATGTTCACGAGAACAAAATCACTCACATTAGGTACATCGTGAAATCTTCCCATTTCTACTAACCGTTGACCTAAAAACTCTGTTTGCGCTCAGTCAGTACTGTTACTATTTTATTATATTTTTTACTCCAATCTCTATATCGATTTAGGATTATAATAAGTAATCTGATTTCTCATTCAATAGTTATTAAATCCATCATCACCATCAATTAGTTATTGATTTATACATATGTATACCTACTGTATATTTCGTGGTTGGTAGTAAAACTGTTTTATCAGACATTTGTTGTTATCTGGTTTAAAGTGTCAGTGAGCCAGTGTAACTATAGACACAAGCTACATAACGTCTTAGCTCCCAAAGTTAGTGGTGCTTTGACGATGTAAAAGATGATTAATATTTCTTACAGTACAGCATACTAGATCATCATTTATCAAAAATATGACAAAACAACATAGTGCTATTTGGTGGTAGAATAAGTAATGAAAGGTTTATAATTTGTGGCCTCAAATCCTTCTTTCATCAAATTAACTGTAAATGTATTCTTCTTATATATCAAATGTTGCTTATCCATACAAGATGTGTGTTACTAAAGTTGAAGATTTAGTAACTCAAAGCAAGCAAGAAACACCACTAACCACACGACGACAAAATAATTAGCTACAAACTTTTCTAGTTAAGGAAACAGTTTGTATCGTTTGCTTCTATCCGTACACACATGTATGTGCGATGTATTCAGATAAAATAAATTGAAAAATAACATAATAACTATATTGAACTATAAACGCAAACATTTATGATACAAATAAAAATAAAGCGTGAAATTAATAAATCATTGTATTTTCTACTTACAAAACAAACCAACAATTAACTATAAACAAAAGCTTTAATAATTCAAAGCTTTTGTTTTTATTAAATTATTTATACTCTGCTAGATTTTATACTCCCTTGTAATTACAACGAAATAGTTGTTACATTGTATTGTTACTAGTTTTAATTGACTGTCACGTTGGTCTAGTATTTATCTAATGTGGCTGCAGATCTTGAGATCCTTGGTTCAAATACTGGGAGTTTAAGTTTTTTTTTTAAAAGAATTGATAGTGCTTCTACATAAGGACTAGAACGTCGAGTTTCTGAACTTAAATCTTAAGTTAGAGCAATAGGAAGTTAATAGACTTTTCAGTTAAGAAATTCCGAAGTCTTTCCGGTCGTGTCGGATTGCAGAGACACTTACTAAAAAGTATAATCTTAAAATCTTAAGGAATTAAAAAGCCGGATTATAATGCATAATTTAAGATTAATAATGAACAATGAATGGATACTATCAAGCGAATCTTTCAATACAAAAGTAATCACATATCCTTTTCTTCAATCAACAAAACAATATTTGTGCAGCGTACCCTTCAGCTAAACGCTATTACCGTCCTTACACTCGACGATGGTCCGCCTGGCGGACATTTCAATCCAATTGAACGTCCTTCCCACAATACACATCGCTTTGAGCTGAAGGTCTTACAAAAGATATCATTCCGGTATACCCTATACCTTGCCTTTCATCAGGCTCATTTATCTCCTTTGCTCATTTTTCTACTTGATGAAACTGTTTACAAAAATGTATAATATTAAAATTTTGTTAGTATAGTTATTACTCTTTAAAATAGTAATTAATTTATATTTGCTATGATGACCTTTTTGGTTTGGTTGGTTAATATAAGCCGAGATGGCCCAGTGGTAAGAACGCGTGAATCTTAACCGATGATCGTGGGTTCAAACCCGGGCAAGCACCACTGAATTTTCATGTGCTTAATTTGTGATTATAATTCGTCTCGTGCTTTACGGTGAAGGAAAACATCGTGAGGAAACCTGCATGTGTCTAATTTCACTGAAATTCTGCCACATGTGAATTCCACCAACCCGCATTGGAGCAGCGTGGTGGAATAAGCTCCAAACCTTCTCCTCAAAAAGGAGGAGAGGAGGCCTATAGCCCAGCAGTGGGACTTTCACAGGCTGTTACAGGTTAATATAGGTAAATATAAGTGTCTGATGGCTCGAATCTTCGATTGGAACAACAGAAAGTTATTGGGTATTTTGCCAATACCTAGTTATAATTGTTATTCCAATGAAGTTTGAAAGGTTGTCGTTTTATACTGTGTGCCGTAAAAACGTGTATAGCCGTTCTTCCTGCGACCGATCTCTCTCCGGTAATATCGAATTGATATCTTATCGGATTGCGTAAGTATATTAAAAGAGACTGTACGTGGATGTACGCCATTTATTACAGTGCGGAAGTACAAACACTTATAAAGATGACTACATTGCCTCTGAAATTCTCTTTTAGGCATTATTATTTATTTAATACAATTTTATTTGGCAAATGGCTTAACTCATGATAAAAAGCCACCACCACACATAGTCATTGTCGCTGTAAGAAATAATAATTTTAACCTTATATCGCCAACGAACCACTAACCTTGAAAACTAAGAGGTTACATCCCTTATGCCTGTAGTTTCACTGGCTCACTTATTCAAACCAGAATACAACAATACTAAGTATGTTACTGTTTGACGGCAGAATACCCGATGAGTAAATAATATGGTATCATTCTGTAATATGGTATCATAGATCTGATCTAAAATGGTAAACTGATGGTAAAACTATGTAAATAGTTGACAGTGAAATATTTCAATGTTACTAGTACAACTCTCAATTTTTTGGTCATTGTTTAAAGAGTCCCATAAATAATAAATTCCCTATGGAGTGCTACTTAATAATTTTTAATCTATATCAAATTATATATAATTATCAAACAAAATTTTGATACTAGATAATAAAGTGATCGTAGTACACACTATAGCTTTTCCAGAACTTTAGATAGACATTGCAAGTTTTTTAACCTTATTAAGTACTACACTGAAAATAATTGATATTGAAATTATTCCAGATCGACACAACGATATAACCCGAATAGCCTTTAGATGAGTTTGCTTAAAATTCTGACAAAACATAAACAAACCTCACGAGTACAACGTCAATTCAAACCACATTAAAAAGCTTTTAACATTTGTTGACACAAGAGACGCGTAACTTATATCGCGAGCGACAATCCATTTTTGTCGGACATTAGGGTAATCCCCGCAAGCCCTATTTAGAAAATTGCCTTCTTTATCGCGTTTGCGGTTAACGCTTCGACCTTGGGTCTTCTTTTGTTTTTAAGCGACTAAGTTTAAGATGGTCGATAACTAGATTTATTTTGTTTTTAGAGTGACCGATAATTATTTCAACTTAAAGTATGTCGGCGCAGACGCTTTAAATTGATTATTTAATCAAGTTATTTCTAATTAATTTGTAAATAAGTTGTTGTTTATTGTTTAAAAATCAGAAATTAATTAATAATTGTGAAAACTAAACATAAAAATGAATTTTAAATGTTATGTCATTGATTGAACACCTGTGTTCAACAGGTGTTGTTGTTATGATTTTTGCTATAAAAAGCAGTGCGACGGTTGCTCGGGGTTCATTCTCATTCGAGCCGTCGGACTGTTCAGATGAACGTTGTGTCCTGATCGATTGTAGAATAAACCTATTATTTTGCTGAAATAGTTTTATTATTTCATTGCAAAATGAGCCATCAACATCGTGTTGGTGAAAGTGACGTCAGCAATGCTGACGTCACGCTTTTTAAAAATAACCCTGGAGGGACTCCTTCGTCATCAGAAGTGGGATCGCTTGCCACTTCCGCTCAACAACAACCTGATGCAACGACGGGACCAGACCATGGATTAAACACCACAAGAGGTGTTGGAACCGCGTTGCCGCAATTCCAGCCACATTCAGCATTGCTGAATGCACCAATGAACAACATACCACCGCAATTCCTGATGCAGATGATGCAAGTAATGCAGCAAATGTCGGAACGTTTAAGTACACCACCAGAAACAAAAATGGACAAGTCTGGCCAAGCCCACGGAAAATAGATGCTCTGGTGAAAGCACCTGTACCAACAACACCTAGACAAAACAAGACAGACAACGCTTCAATTCAAGAAAAGCAAGGATCCGTCAGTTCCAACGAGGTTCAGGGCGTCCAAGAAAAGTTGCACATGATCAACCCCGTCGGGCACCTCAACCTGGAGACCAGATAACCGTATCGGCGGAAGAAGACAACTCTCCAGCATCAGCCAACGAGCCTATACCATCTACTTCGCGAGCCAATATTGTCGAACAACAAACTCATGAGTCAGATGATTAAAACAAAAGGATCAACTTCAAAAATCAAACTTCAAAATTTATAGAAATGCGTATAGCGTCGCAACCACCAACTACCCATGAAAGTCATTGGCAGATGATGTTTAAACTCCAACAACGGAATATGAACAAGCGCTGGAAAGAGGTGCCTTGATCATTGCGCTCAGCAAGTTCTTGAAAAGTAGTGCTTCTTCGTGGCTGTCACAAGTATCACATTCTGCTCTTATAAATATCAACAACGGTCGGCCAAAGGAAGGCAAATGTATGGCTGCATATGCAAGTCGGTTGATGACGTCACTCGTAGCGAAAAAAAAAAAAAAAAAAAAACCTGACTGCTGAGGAAATCGCTATATCAAGATCGGAACCTCATGTGTTCTCGTATGCTCAGTTTCCTGAAATAGGACTTTACTACCCTACGAAAGTATTATTATTTAGTGAGTGAAAAATTGTGGTAACGTATGAATGAGATCTGGTGAGTACGTTCCAATTTATTTAAGAGCGATAGACATTGTCTTACTATGTTTCGTACTTATAAGTTTCTTAGTAACTTAACAATTTAGCTTTTACCTACGTTGCGATAATTTATTTACCTACCCTGCTTTGTATTATTAATTAACAGTGATCTTGCGTAATAATAGCTAAGAAACTTGCCTAATGGCGGTCCCATGACCGTGACTCACGTTCCAGATATCGTTGGAAGAATAAGCCGTTCACTTCCACACGGGACGCTGCTGAGACTGCGGGTAGTGATTGTGACTACGGTGGAGCATCAGAACTCTACGAGACCCGACGAGAACTCTACGAGACCCGAAGAGAACTCTACGAGACCCGACGAGAACTCTACGAGACCCGACGAGAACTCTACGAGACCCGACGAGAACTCTACGAGACCCGACGAGAACTCTACGAGACCCGACAAGAACTCTACGAGACCCGACGAGAACTCTACGAGACCCGACGAGAACTCTACGAGACCCGACGAGAACTCTACGAGACCCGACGAGAACTCTACGAGACCCGACGAGAACTCTACGAGACCCGACGAGAACTCTACGAGACCCGACGAGAACTCTACGAGACCCGACGAGAACTCTACGAGACCCGACGAGAACTCTACGAGACCCGACGAGAACTCTACGAGACCCGAAGAGAACTCTACGAGACCCGACGAGTCAATAAGAGTCAACAAGAACCGACGAGAGTCAACAAGAACCGACGAGAGTCAACAAGAACCGACGAGAATCTACAACTATTTACGAAAATCATCAAGGCTGGTGCAGAGCACGCACCGCCTGTCAGTATGGCCGTATCGGCGCAACCATATAAATACGGCCGCACTGTCGACACGAGGCATTATCCTGGAAAACGATCGCTATTTAGTAAAGAAGGTAGTTGGTAGAGGAAGACCGCGGAAAGTATCACATGATCAATTAAGACGTGCCCCTAAACCTGGTGATCAAGAAACCGTGTCGGCGGGAGATGAAAATCCACCATCACCTCAAAATATCACAGTAGATGAAGATAACCGTGCGCCATCAACCTCGCACAACCTCGAGCTACCTGAGTAATCACAATCTGAACGATAAGTATTTAAAAACATAAACGTAAGTAATATTCTTTCATTATAACCTAACATTTGGACGATTTACGGTCACACTCGAAACATAAGCACACTTAACATCATGTATACAAACGCACACATACACACACACACACACACACACACACACCACGCACACACACACGCACACATACAGTTACACGCGATTGCACACATTTACTATAATCTCCGAGAATCTCCGAGAACCTCCGAGAATCTCCGAGAACCTCCGAGACTCTTCGAGAACCTCCGAGACTCTTCGAGAACCTCCGAGACTCTTCGAGAACCTCCGAGACTCTTCGAGAACCTCCGAGACTCTTCGAGAACCTCCGAGACTCTTCGAGAACCTCCGAGACTCTTCGAGAACCTCCGAGACTCTTCGAGAACCTCCGAGACTCTTCGAGAACCTCCGAGACTCTTCGAGAACCTCCGAGACTCTTCGAGAACCTCCGAGAACCTCCGAGACCTTTCGAGAACCACCGAGAACCTCCGAGACACTACGAGAACCTTATAAAAACTCCGAACTATCATTATAAAAATACAACAACATCATTATAAAAATCCTTCGTGATTCATTAGAAGTTATTAACAGATACTTGGCTCAAATCAAAAATTGTTCTTTTACAGATATTGACCACGAGAAAACTACAAGAAAACGGCGAGATAAGGCTGGTGCAGAGCGCGCACCGCCTTTCAGAATGGCCGTGTCGGCGCAGACGCTTTAAATTGATTATTTAATCAAGTTATTTCTAATTAATTTGTAAATAAGTTGTTGTTTATTGTTTAAAAATCAGAAATTAATTAATAATTGTGAAAACTAAACATAAAAATGAATTTTAAATGTTATGTCATTGATTGAACACCTGTGTTCAACAGGTGTTGTTGTTATGATTTTTGCTATAAAAAGCAGTGCGACGGTTGCTCGGGGTTCATTCTCATTCGAGCCGTCGGACTGTTCAGATGAACGTTGTGTCCTGATCGATTGTAGAATAAACCTATTATTTTGCTGAAATAGTTTTATTATTTCATTGCAAAATGAGCCATCAACATCGTGTTGGTGAAAGTGACGTCAGCAATGCTGACGTCACGCTTTTTAAAAATAACCCTGGAGGGACTCCTTCGTCAAGTATATTTGAAATATAATTATTGCATTATTTACGTGTGAATGTGTTATAAGAGTGTTCTATTCCTTCTAATCCTTCAAATGTGTAGGCAAATTTCGGCATTATTGTTTGTTTATTATTTATTCGGCAAACATAATTACATAACTACATCCAACTTTTAATTTTATTCATAAAAATACATTAAAAAAATATTAATAAAGATATGCTGCAAAAAATAAGCGAAGGCTTGAATCGAATGTAAATAAAAAAAAAACCTTAAGGTAGCTTCAGATAGCTTAAGAAAAAAGCTTATAATAATAAATTCAGAGGGTAATTTGCATATTTATTTCTATTACTTCTACTGCATACAGATGCAGTCTTATAGAAAACACAGATCTATACTTACTTCTTTTTTTTTCATCCTTTTGCCGTCCACTACCGGATGAAAGCCTATTTGCTTACAAACAACAAATAGAATATTATGCAGTTAATTTCAATTTAATGATTCCATATATGTGGTTAAATTGATTACCGCAAATAGCAAAACATGGCATGATTCAGGTAATCTAATTAACATTTACGATGCTTTTTACCAAATTTAAATCGAGCAAAACCAAATTATATTATGTATTTCTTTTTATTGTTCTATTGTTTTTTTTTACATTGACTTTATTAACCCGATATATATTTCTTTGATCCATAGTAAATGATACGAATCACCAAATCGATACGAATTTTAAATTCGAATTTCGAATTTATTATACAGAAGCAAGATAGTGCTACAATTAAAATAATATTAATAAATATGTTAAAAAGTACAAATAGATACAATAAAAACATATTTTTATTTTGCTATACTATATCTTTGTATTTATGTATGTATGTATATATATATATTATAGTATAGGTTAGTGGTCACCAATGCCCATAGACATTGGCATTGTAAGAAATGTTAACCACCACTTACTTTGCCAATGCGCCACCAACCTTGGGAACTAAGATCCCACCCAAGACAGACATTTGTGTGTATGAGCACGTCTGTTTGTTCTGAGTCTGGGTGTAATTATTTATATAAGTATGTATTTACAAAAGAAAAATAGTATATGTAATATTTCAGTTGTCTATATATGTAGTATTTCAGATGGTCGTGTGTGAATAATGTCCCAGGATATTATACTATTATTATTATTTATATACTAACTTGACTAATGAAGTAGTGGATATGTATAAATAGTTTCGCGAAAGTTTCTCTCGCCTCGCAAATCTTGAGAACAAATGATGTTAACTATTTCAAGGAAATCGCATAACGTACGCCTGTATACATGCTAGTTGCTTATTTTTATATTTTCATCAAATATCAAACAAATGGTATTTTTTTAAATTATAAACGGTATGCAATCTGGCAAATACCCACCAACCTTGGGAACTAAGATATTATGTTCTTTGTTCCTGTAGTTACACTAGCTCACTCATCCTTTAAACTGGAACACAACAGTTACACTAAGTATTGCTGTTTGGCGGTAGAATACGTAATGAGTGTGTAGAACCTACCCAGAGGGGCTTGCAAGTCCAAAAAAACAAGTAAACCAATTATTTATGTATTTAATATAATCATTGTATATTATAAATGCATATATATTATATTATAATAAATAATTATTATTTATGTATCGTGTAATAACACATCGTGTCAAGTATGTTCGGATATAAGTAAGTTTCTAATATCAGCCATTTTCGAACAAGGCGTCGGTTGAAAAATGATTTTCGCTTGAATGTGTGCTGTATTGAAAATAAATTTATCCTATTGTATTCAGTCGAGAGAGAAATTCTGGTTTATTATGTTGAAGGACGCTTTATTAGAGGACCATGACTTGTTGTTTGTTGTTTTATAAATAATCTTGTAAAATCCAAGCCTTGTAAAAGAAATGGCGGGAGATTGTTTTATATATTCCTGTTTAAATTTATGTCTCGTATAAAATGTAACTTTTATCTATTACTTTAATAATGACCTTTAATAAATCATTTTTTTAACAATCCTTAGCAGGTATTTTTGTTATTAGAAGAAATATGTTGATTTTCATACATAAACTTTTAAATAAGACGAGAGATAGTCACAGATTTTTAGAGTGGAAGCAGAGTTGAAAAAATATCAATATTTTTGTTGTTTAAGCTTAAAAGTAATTCAAAATATACATAAAATAGAGTTTTTAGTAAGTGTAGAGGTAAAGATTAATATAGTTTTATCATTATAAACAATAATAGATTAAATAAATTATGAGTTTATCCAAATGTGCTAAAATTGATTTAATATAATTAATGGTATAATATAAACTGTATTGGGGCGAAGTCTAATATTTCACGAACACTTATTGCTTGGACATCTACACAGTCCTCGTTATTTATGTCGGCTACTTCTACAATGTATTTACTTGAATAAATTTAAGACAAAATCAAGTTCCAATATTACTTTATTTAAAGATTATTTTTATTCCCTCGTGTACAATATACGTAACAAAATTTATTTATTAAATATTTAGGAAACACATATTACGTATCCTATGTCTATATCGTAACAAACATTTCAAATAAAGAATTCATTTTATTTAATTTATAGAAACCAAGTAATATTTATGGCGATATATTTGAGGTGAACACAGCCACGCACGACCTCCAACTAAACCAGACTAACTAAACTAACCGTATAGTAACGCTCATCTACCAGCCACCAGCTACGCACTGTTATACCACTTGGGCTTATATTGTGTTTATTTCTTTAGAATTAATGTATTATTTAAAGAAGGAAACATTTTTGTTGTCACCCTAAACAAAGAATGACAATTTAAATTACACGTTTGTGTAATTTAAATTGTCATTCTTTGTTTAGTTTTCAATTGTTGTGTTTCAAACTAAGAAATATTTTTTTTTTATGGCAATTAATAATTAAAAACTAAAAGCAATAAAAATAAAACTAAAGATATATTTTTAAAATATTCAAGAATAATGATCGTGTTTTATAAAACATGCTGTTTGAACTTAATTAACACTGAACATATAAACACTAACGGCAACTTATAAATAATATTTAGATATATCGAGGAACTTATTACAATGTTTGACTATTGAAAACACAGCATACATAACATTCCTTAGATATTAATTTAATTAAATAGGTGAACATAATATAAGCATACTGGTGGTAGGGCTTTGTGCAAGCTCGTCTGGGTCAGCAGCAATACCAAGATTGCTGTGTTCCGGTTTGAAGGGTGAGTGAGCCAGTGTAATTACAGGCACAAGGGATATAATATCTTAGTTCACAAGGTTGCTGGCGCATTGGCGAGGTAAGCGATGGTTAACATTTCTTCCAATATCAATGTCTATGGACGTTGGTGACCACTTACCATCAATTGGCGAATATGCTCGTTCGTCTACCTATTCTATGAAAGCCCATACATAATATCTATAGTAAAATAAGTAGTGTTTAATGTTTACACAATATGTTACCAAATACCTATAATGATTTTATATAACAATACACCAGCACCGTTGGATGATTTAGTTTGAATATCTGAAACAGAAATTCTATCTCTAGCGTGTAAAATTTTAGTAACAATTCGTTTAGGTAGGATAAAGGAACTTTTAAATGATGTGGTGAGCCGCAGCAGTTAGCAGTGATGTTTTATCGCGCTAAATTCTGATTAAAGTCAACTTTATTAACTTTAAATATTCCTGTGATGTTTTACATGAAATTCATCAGATGCATGATTTGTTTTTAGCTTACTAACTCTACTAATAAGCTGAACAAATGGTTAAGCTTAAATTTACACAATATTAATAGATTCAGTTCAAGACATCTCTGCGAAATAATTCAAATTTTGCATAACAAATCGATACATGTGCAAAAAATAAATTATAATTTGAGCATAGCTTTGAAACTATACAACGCGACGATCAGCAATACAGTATAGAAGTGGCTTAAGATTCTGTATTAAATTCCATATTTGCGGTAACAGACTTAATTACACATATTAACTACGTGTATTTATAAGATCCTCATTTCTGTTTCCATAATTTAAACCATCGTAAATACTTTGTTTCTTTGAAAACATTTAAGAATCGTCTTAATATGTAATGAATATTAGAAGATAGTTTCTACAATCTTTTTTTTTCAATACGTCTGATAATATATGTACGTGAATTTTTCATGTTTTTTTTTCTAAAAAAAAACACCTGTTTCATCAACGTGACGGGCATAGAAAAATGGTATACGATCAATTAAGCACTTCAAATGGATTTCGTTAGGCCGGTTATTGGCTTGAATATAAACACGTATAGGATTGATCGTTACGGGATACTACCCGATTTGTTAGGATTCCCACACAGCCTGTATTCCTGTGATGGTTATAGGCTGACATAATCGTTTAATTTTATTAATGGATAAACTGAATCTATAGTTATAAAAAAACCGATGAAAGAGTTCACTTAAACAAAAAATTGCCTTTCGGAAATTTATTTCAAATGAAGTTATTAGGAATAAGAGAAAAAATGTAAACGAACTTGGATTAAAAAAAGCAGGAAGGGCTGGCATATATTAACTTACGCTCTTGTACTTCGGAAGAGTGTGTATAATAAATTACAGCGTGATTTTCACTGGATTCCTTTCCGAAAAATGTCGCTTACATTTTGAATTGTAAATCTAACCTCTTACTCTTTTATGAATTTTAAGATTCTTATCTCACTAAAATGTCTACAACTCTTGTTGACACCCAAATACTGTAACGAGAAGCTTTACCGGGGCCCTAAGTCTATAAACGCAGAATAAATCGTATCGTAACACTGCGTAATGGCCCTAAGGGGTACAACGAAAAACTTCCCGGGAGCTATTAACTTTATTTAAGAGGGTTATAAACCTTTTAAACGTTATCAGAATCCTGGGCGCTTTGGCGGGCCTTGGGTTATGGATACCTAGGGACAAAATGCTCGCAAATTGGCTGCACCTGGACGTAGCTGTTAGTATAAAATTTGCCGTATTAAAACATTGATCTTCTTTTTAAGCCACGGACTTATTGAGTTAGTCATAATGTAAGAGTTGAATATTTAAGGCTGATTTACTTACTTTTTTATTACCAAATTACGTCAAACTGGCGTAATTGGAATGTCTTAATAAACAAAAGTAAACTTTACTTTACTTTGCTTTTTTAAGCAAAATTTTTGGAGCTAATTTCACCACGCTGTATCCAATACCGATTGCTCGATACACATGTGGAAGATATTTATCATTTCGGTGCACTAAAAATCAATACATTCGTATCCCTCTACAGGCTGGACTCTTTATAAAAGGTTTGGAGAGTATTTTAACACGCTGCTCCACTAAAAGTCGGTAGATATTTTTTTTTCAAAACTTCAAAATGTATTATAAATACAAATTACAATACGACAACTCAATGATACCCAGCAAAATTGTGTTGCAACCTTGATCTTCATTTATTTTCCACATTTCCATCACCTAAACTTTTCCAGCATATACTGATAATTCTAGATTTATTTTAATTTAAAAAATAAAAATGCTCTGCCATGTCAACACATTTTACCTGAATTAAACTACCTTCGCAAAATTTCATTACTTTAAAAAGTTGAAATTTATTACACGTAGTGTTGTGAAAGTAAAATAAGGAGAAAACGACCCTTAATTCACTCCTGTCCTAAATAGAGAAGGGCAGGATATACCCGGATTCGGCCCTGGGACAGGACATAGAAGAAAATTTAATGCCTGAAGCGAACAACAACGAGTACACGGAAATGAGGGACTTCCGAATATTGGCACCTCGATCCAATTTTCTTTGAAGCTGAAACGGGTAATGTCTTCATTATTGTTGTTTACTCAGTTAGTGTTAATATTGAAGCATTTTACGTGTAAAATTAGGTTTTTGATTTAAAAATGATTAGTACTTACTAGTGTGTATCTCCGTATATATTCGTATATATGTTTTATAGTACATATAGGAATCGCACCTGTCTCTTTTTTTGTTCAAAAATCAAGCATCATTATCATCATCATCATCAACCTCGAAGCTAGTCTGGAAGAGTTTTGATATTTTGTATGTGCATTGAAAATTATCTTTTTATGTTATATTCATTAATATCTACCCATACTACAATAAGAAGTAATGCTTAATATCTCACGTCTATTTTTCTTAATACATTTATAATTTGATATATCGAATATTCAAATACTTTGTTTGGATATCATATAAATAATATCCTAAGAATGTTACACAAAAAAGCAAACCACATTGAGATTATAAGAAAATCGAGCCGAATCTACTTAGTTTTATTGAAGTTTGTCTGTATGACAAGGGTTGACCTTGCATCTGATACCTCCTTGGGCGACGAAAGAAAAAAATATATTCAAAGAACCATCCTTTTGGGATGATATCGTGTTTATTACAATATCACTGAGTACTTTACATTTAAAGGGGTTTTATCGAAAACGAATCGTATAAAATAGTGGTTAAGGTTTAAATATATTATTTTCAATAAATAATTGTTAATATTCAATCAAATAATGCCACCAATTAATATTATATTCCACGATCGGATGCATGAAAACCCCGATTTATCATTGTTAATCCTATAATTTATAAATGGATTTTCATTAATGTAACAGTCAGCGCATGATAAACCAAATCATTCGTATTAATTAATAAAACGAGGTACAAGGGTAAGCAAGCCGGAACTGGAATCTTCGTTTTTATTAACATAATTCCATACTCTGAGAATCATGATACGTTTTTATTTAATTTCTTGTGGTTTAATTTATACTCCTAATTCAATATTCAACAATTATAATTAGATTAAAAAAAATTTAAGTACATTAGTTTTTTATCTACTCCTGCTGGATTTCGGTCACGGCTGTTACTCTTCTGTCCACTTTCATTGTCTGACCTGATTCTGACCCGTCACGACAACAACCAACCCGAGCGAGCTCCAGAACAGAACCAGTGGCTTTACGTGCTTTCCAAAATACGAGAATGTGTATACTGATAACTTCCAAAATTCAAGGTAATAAACTGGCCCGATACGGGTATTAAGCCTTTGGGTTAAGCAGTCTTGTATTCTAGCAACTAGACGACAAGAGGTCGTGAATTTGTTAATTACTAATAATAATATCACGTTCTTTATTTATTATTTATTTGCATTCCAACTTTAGACGATTACAATATTTAGATTTTCGGCCAGATAAATCACCTAAAGCTACTCCTAATGTATTACTTTTTGTTACATGAAAGATGTTGATATTGTCAAAAAATATTTTTGCTATTATATACTTTAGAAAATTTCAAAATTAAACTACGAATTTTATAATCTACTCTATTATAACTTTATATTCTATAATTTTAGTGACACTGCATTCATAACGAGTTTTTTGTCATTGAGATATCCATGTTAATCTTGAAAATATGAGTAATCATCTGAAAGTTACGTGTCGATAGCATAAATTTCCGAGTAAATCCTGTATAAAAAATCAAACCGACAGTTTTCCTGAGTCAATCAAAGTGTAATTCAGGCAATATGTATATGAGTTTCTTTATTCTACCGTAACTTTTAAATGTCTGAACAAATTTGGACGTTTGGGGTATTTTTAGATTACTTACATCATCCCGACTGATACTGTCTATATTTTTTATACTTTTTAGTTCGTACTTGACAATTTTAGGTCGTGTTTTTAAATTTTTGTCATCATTATAATTACTTTGTTTTTTATGTTGGTAAATTACTATTTACCAACATAAAAAACAACAATCTTCGTATATGGAATATGTTTGACGCGTTTATATTTTTTTCATTAAATAAATGGAAATATACGTATGAGACAGTAATTATTTGAGAAATGAAGTCCGCAAAATAAACACAGGAGTTTATCCCCGTCTTTCGCTAACAAATTAAGCGTAGATGGTTAACAGTTGTGCGGCGAGGAGATTAAGCAGATATATACGTTAGGTTTACAATCCATAAAGATTATTAAAATAACATATGCTTTAAAAGTAATAAATATTATTAACTCACAGGTCGTATTTAATTGGTAGTAATGACAATGGTTTCATAAGTCATTCATTTCGATTCTTTAAAATATTTTGCTTATTTGGGTACTGGTTTTATTTGGTTGGTTGGTACTGGTTGTGGTTTTACCGACAAGCTTATTTCTGTCATGAATAATTAATACTATGGAGTTGAAATAACTAGTTTTATCAAACATTTGTTATATATTTATAAAATAATAATAAAAAAATAATATAACAAGCACAAAACCATATTTTCTACGAATTTGAGATCTGCTAATTGTACTTTATTAACAATTTTGGAAATCGGCTAAATCGATTTGGATTCAGTGTAATGGATGACAGTCCTAAATAGGTAAAGATTTTAATGGCTGCTTGATGAAACAGTATGAAATATGATCGCTTTAGTGAGTTACGACCCTGTCACTCGTGACCCTAGAATTATCAATTAATGTATTCCACGGAAAGCGCCGACGATTATGTCCCCGCTTTGTTGTGTTAGACGAGGATTAGTAGGAAACAGCCATTCCAGGAATTTTAATGATGTTTTGTTACGACAGGCCGTGCTTATCAGTAACACTAAATATTTGTTTTAAGATCGGAATAATTGAATCTTTGTTGTTAGTTTACTTCATGTTTCAATAAATAATAATAATAATATATTTTAGGAGAATTATGCAAGTCAAGTATTTTGACTATCGTGCTCCAATATCGACGGCAGCCAAAACTCATATTCTGTTATTATAAATAACTCAACAATACATTTGTAAGCAATGTTTTGGTAGTCGCCAATTTATTACGAAAGTCAATAAAAATTATCAAGTACCACATTCTATCTCTTTATCTATATATTTCCACCAACCCGCATTGGAGCAGCGTGGTGAAATAAGCTCCAAACCTTCTCATCAAAAAAGGGAGAGGAGGCCTATAGCCCAGCAGTGGGACATTTATTGACTGTTACGGTTACAGTACAATCTTGTACATTAATATATAATATCTAAAACATATAATAATAACAAAGCAACAAGAAACTAGCTACACTCTTCATGAATGCTATAATGGAATACGTGTTACCTTATATATCTTAAACCTCCGTTATTCTTACCTTACGGCATCTCTTAAATATTTCCCCGCATGAACACAGAAGATGTACAAAATGAAGATACACGAAGTTCCCTTTAAAAATATTTCCTTCATACAAAATATTTTGTGTGAAACCATGCACTAATATCTTTTTAGTTCAGTCGGGTGTGAGATAACACGTCAGGATAAGCCATTAGCGGCAGTGCCTTTGAGTCGGGTCAGTCCTGCACGCTCAAAGGGCCACTTTATAGAATTTTCCTATAAGCACTCTCGGGTGCCTTGGTATTATTATCTTCCTACTATTGGCACCTACTGCTTTCGCATAATGGATAGCGAAGATTTTTTCCGATATAACATTATCATGGTGTCAAATCCAAAGGTGATTTGCCTAATACCAATTTTGGTGACAAAAATGCCCTAAAAGATATTATTTCTTTTTTTTTAACTTTATTGTAATAAAAATAAATGCTATATCGGTAGTAAGAACCAACATTAAATCTATTACTAGCTTTAACTTTGACCAAGGAGGTCAGTGCTTCATAGGCCTTAAAGGAATTGTCTATAAGAACATTAGTTATCATGTCCTATGTTTTGTCAGGTGGTTAGCATCATCTTGTCGTCCTTACAAAATCCCGTCGACAATGCCTGCATCGAAGCAGATGGAAAATGACAACAAGATTTAATGAGGTTCCAAAAACAGTACACACAAATTTTCAAATTAAATCAATAAATTTTTAGCTGCTAAACTGTGATTAATTTCAAAAATTACTTTTAATCTATATCGATATATGAATTATATATCGTCTGTTCTTACGTACTATACATTTACTTAGTGTGTGAAAATATCAACTCAATCGAAGTAACTCTTATGCCATCAAATTGCAACTCTTTACTAACAGTTTAGTAATACAAGTTCATTCTACTATAAACTTTGCAACATTTGAATATAACGTTTTATAACAAAACTTCTCTCTCTGTCAATAAAAGTTTCATTCCTGTATCAAATTGCACCCGTTTTTATTGCAATCTATGTTATTTCGTTTATAAAAAAAATACAAATATATTACGTTAAAACAAAATGTAAATAATTGGAATCGGTCGGGTTCGGTTTCACCTTTCACCAACTCTCCCCGGGGCGTAATTTTTCACCACGACCGTTACGTACATTTGGCGTCTTGTATTTTTCTCATCTTAAAAATACTTTCAGAGATTTTGGTATTAATAACAGTCCTCCTAATATCAATAAAGACGACCTCGTAAGGCTTTATTAATTATCTAAATTAAAACTTAACTAGTCCGTCAAACTCAAAGAGCTCATAATTAATTATTATATGCCTAATTATTGAAATAATTTATAGACGATGGTGTGTATTAAGCTTAATTAATTAAATATAAAAGAAAATGGATAACTTTTTGAAATGAAAATTCGCGCGTATTAACTTATGAGAGTATATTAATATAGTATACTGAACTGAGATGGACCAGTGGTTAGAAAACATTTTTTACCGAAGATTGCAGGTCACGCTCGGGCAGGTAATAGAATAAGCTCCGACCCTTTTAAAGATTTTTTTTTTAATTTAATTAAATTAAATGTAAAACCGTAAATACTGAATTTATTACTTTTAGCGTTACCTTTACCTTTACCTTTCAAAAGTTTTCAACTAGGGTCTTGTATATTTTGATTTGCAGTCGTTAAAAGCATACGGTTTGTTTACATGTGTAATATGATTATTTTCTGATGTATTTTTTCCTGTATATACTTTAATTGTTGCCAACACATACGGCAATTAAGGGTTACGTTCAGAACAACGGGCAGCTGCGGCGAGTAAGTTAAACTATAATTAAGGGCAAGTTGCCAACTCAACTTAGTTCAGATAAATTAAACCCTTTCTAAAGTGTCACACTGGCCATTAGGACGCCCTTGAAAAGGGTGCCGTAGAACTTCATCACTAGCATGTGTGTCTTTGTTTTCTTATATAATAAAACGCAAATAATAAGAAACATTGAGTATGTTATATTCAGACCGTAAGTGCGCGTTATGGGCAAAGTCTTCCTTCCCTCTCAAAGAGAAGGCTTGGAGTATATTCCACCATGCTGTTCCAATGTAGGGTGCGGATATATGTAGTTGAATTTCTTGCGACATAATTCAGCACGAGATAAATTATAATTACATTATACTTTGCTACATTTCTTATTCCTAAAAACATTTGCACTTATTTTTATTATTATTATAAATAAGTGATTCTAAAATTTTCATCTTAGACAGCTTAAGCACTGTTAAGATGAAATTATAGTATTTGTCATAACTCGTTTGAAAGACTGAAGTCTCGAGAACATTTGAAGATACTTATTTTAATTAATGACAGTTAAACTTTATTTATTTATACAATAAGACTGCATTTCAGTTAAGTTCAAACATATGTTCTACTTTGTTCAGAAATATGAAATCCTCGATTTAACCTTTAAATCTCAAAAAAATGTAAAAAAAACGATTATTTATATATTTTTCAAGAACATACACTTTTGTATTCTACACGCGTAAACGATAGAAAAACAAGTGACCTTATCGTATATTTTTCATAAAGAAATGTATACAATTTAACTATATTTTTAGTTTTTTTGCTTAATTTAATGACAAAAATCATATTATAATATTATAAATAAGTTTTTTCGTTTGTTTTTTTTTAATATTATTCACTCAAAAACTACAAATCCAATAGATGATATTTGATGATATTTTAGTTCACAGTTTTAGAATGTATAGATTATAATTCTAGTATAGTATGTTAACATTTTGAAGCGAACGCTACTCAGAATATTAGTGATACACGAAAACTATTATGTGAGGAATTTAAGACTACAATATCAACAATATAAAAAAATGAGATGATCAGTACACCTCCTTACCGCTTTATTTATTTATTTCATCTCCTTCATCCAAAGGTTGTCTGGAAGAGATCGCTTTTTTAGCGATAAGACCGCCTTTTGTACAAAATAGTTTTCGTTTTTTTTATGTTTATGTTCTGTAACTCTTTTGTTGTACAATAAAGCATAATCTATCTATCTATCTATCAACAATATTTATATTAGTATCGCTGAACGATGTTTAAAAATAAATGGTGAAAAATATACAAAATTAACGTTAAATTGTCACAAAGTATAAATCCTTGCAAAATAAATAACATAATATTAATTTTAAGCGTTTTATATATTGTCTTTCACTTTGCATTTAAAAACTAGCATTTTTAAAGAAATTTAAATAAACGCGTGAAAAAATATACGGTTCGTGTAGTACGATGCAGATATATCTCATTATCTCATATTTAAAAAGTAGGACGGAATAATATCCTAACTTTAACTGTGTATAGTCGAGGCAAGTAGTTTTGAAATTAGTTTATTGTGCTCGTTAAAGATCTAGCTTTCAATTGTCATCATTTAAAACACTATAAAATTGTATTAATTTGAAAGCAAGCAGAAACTGCTAAAAAAGTCCCTACTCATGGTAGAGCTTTGTATGCACAAAGCTGCTCGTCTGGGTAGGTACCACCCACTCATCAGATATTCTACCGCAAAACAGCAGTACTAGAAAAACACTATTATTTATTTATAGGAACACTAACAATATACATATTAAATGGTGGCATATATAACATCCAAAGAGGAAAAATCAACCTCTGATATGTATGTCGATTACAAGTGTAAACAATATTCACAAAGTAACACTATTCCTATTTAACCGCCAAACAGTCAAAGATAGGTAATTTGTGTTGTTGTGTTCTGGTTGGTAAGGTGTGCAGTTGAACTACAGACTCAAGAGACATAACATCTAGTACCTAATGTCAGTGGCACATTGATAGTAAGAGATGATTAATATTTCTTACAACGCCAATGTCTATGGGCCATACCAGACCAAATGGTTAGTTACCACTTAAAAACATCTTCAACTAATCTTTCTTCATACGGCTTATTACGTTTACATGAACCAACTCTGAACTTTGTAGAATAAATTACGATAGCAATTGATTGCAGTTTTAACAATAATGACTATAATACATTCGAGTTTATATTTTATACTTAATGGCTTTTGTGCGCTTAGAAAATATTAGATGTGTAAATAAATTTCAATATATATGTCTTTTTTTTTATTTAGTGTTTTTAAAGTTGGCGAATATATGTTTTTTTATGGGGAAAGTTTTTGCTTGTCTACCGTTCAACCGATTTCCATAACAATTGGTATTATCCGCGTCCGATATGAATGGGATGAAACCTTTTGTAACTGAGACATGTTAGCAAACTCGTGTCGTTGCTCGCGAGACGTTGTTGATTGTTGGTTTGTTTTTTAGCTTATGATTTGTTACTGAATTATTTTAGACATTTATGCTTGTACGATTATTAGTATAATAATAAGTAACATTTTAAAAAATCGCGATATAATTCCAATTGTTAAATATAACCAATGACCGAACAAACAAACCGACATAGACATAATCTGATAAGATCATTATCCCCTTCAGAACTTCATTGCTAACGCGCTCGAGAACTGTAATTTTCGATTTACTTTGACAGGGTTCCATCCCGTTTTGATAGCGCGCGGATTATATTATATACACACAAGCAGGACAATGACTAGCTAAACATAAATAAACAACGGTATTGATTTACATTCTACGTTTAAATCTAATAAACAATCGACCATCATGGTCAGTTGGAACATGTCGCGCCAGTCCTGCGATCAGTCTAAATTCATAGCTCTTTTCTATGCCTCATAAATAATTCAGTGGCATCAACGGTAGGGTGATATCGCTGCAGGTTCATATTTCACGAGATTGTACCCGCCGTTATTAATGAATAGCTGTAAATGTCCAGCTTGGGCCATACAGTACTCCCACGTTTATTCCAAAACAATAAAACATGGTCTATCTCTTTTTGAGACATATCCAGGCCTACTTTTTTATTACAATAATTTTTTTTTTAATTATTTGATAAATATGAAACAAGGAAATCGTTTTGTACAGCTTAAGAATATTTTATTTTTTTAATTCCATAACATATGAGTTCTAATTTTACTTACACAATGAAGGTGTTTTAGAATATATAAACATATTCGCGATTGAGATTGACAAAAAAATAAACTCTTTTTGTGGAAGCGCGTATGACGGCCACTTCTTTTTTTAACTACCATAACGCCTCGTCTTCATCTTCTTCTTCGTTAAATCATAAATGATTTAAAGCGATTTTAAACAAAACATTACAGAAGAAGTAGGTTAACGACAGATAGTTATAATAGGCTCTTCGCGTTCAAGTGGGCAATTGGTACAGTTAGCAAAAAAAAATGTAACGAGGTTAATTTTATTAAGACAATCAACATCTTTTCTAATTAAGTATAAAATTCTGTTGTCATTTTCAACTTAAATAAAAGATTCTTATTATATGTCCCTATCTATTAGTATGTATGTGTAGTAAACGTAAAATAGTATGTATATCTCTTAATACTTATTATACGTATTATTTGCTGTGATCCTACATAGACCGTACTCACATAGCTTTCTGGCGTACTGTCAAATATAGATACTATGTAATTAAAGACAGAATATTTAATATACAATTTCAATATTCCTAACAAATTAGAGTTGACCAAGAACTATGCAGTGGTCCATTTTCTTGTTTTCGTCCTAAAATAAATAACATTTTACGAAATACGTAATTACGATTATGAAATATCTAGAATGCGATATTGACTTTAATAAATATCACATTTAAAAGATATACACATCAAAATAGCGTGTCACAATAAGTCAATTTTCAATATATAGACGCGTAATTCTTGTAGAATGGCACTGAAGATAAGGATTCCTATGCATATTTACTATTAATACGAGTAAGGAATTTTCATTAAAATTTTATGCTTTTAAAATGGCACGCCTTTTTATTGAAGTGCTTAAGTCATTTTTAAACGACGAATGAAAGAAGGAGGTATTTTGTTCACTCAGTGGTTACTTGCCGGCTTGACCGATATATAATACATTCGTTATTATTATTATTCCAAATTGATTGAAATAGGAATTATACAATATTACTATGTTATTCTATTCTGCTAGTGTTACAGTTACTTTCATATTTTTGCATGCTGTGCTTTAGATAATTAGTGCTTATCTATTGTGCTCCTGTATGTATCATCTAGTTTACTGTAAAATGTTTTGCGAACGAAAAAAAGAAATAAATATGGTTTCTCGGGTAATTGTGACAAAATGTCTATTCGACTCTTACTATGTTTTTATTTTTATTTTATAATTATATCAAAAACAAAATCACATATTTTGAAATTACTTGAACCTCAACTAGCTAAAATCTTAGCATTCTAGTTGTTTACTAAAACAGAAATATTACTTTCGACTAACGTCATAACGTACGCATGGTTTTATAAAATATATTGAAACCACTTTAAAAAAAAACATATGAGATGGTCATCATATAAACGTAATCGAGCGTTTTATAAATATAGATAAGATTATATATATATATATATTATAATATACCTTATGATATAAACAAATAGTTATTTTGTCAATACATATGTACATATCACGTACATAGAGCGTTTGCGTAAATCAAGTTGAACGTTTACGGTTATTGTTGCTACATGAGTGAAGCTTTTTGATATACTTGTTGTTCTAATGTACAACAGGTAAGACGAATCGTATCTAGATAATTATATTTATGTTAAATAGTTTTTTTTTTTTAATTATTCCCCTGTCCAAATTTTCAAAAAGGTTGCATATACATAGAACTATATTTTGCTTTCGTTAATTTATTGCAGTAAATCTTATACATACATATGGATTTTAGTATAATATCAATTTGATTTATAAACTATGACGACTCTTGACCGATCACCGTGAAAGTTTATGCATATATTTATTTTCTCATGAAGAAGGTTTATATTCTATCAACTTTATTGCAACTCGCCGCTAGATGGCGCTTTAACAATTCAATTTTCTCTACCGTTTAACCGATCATCATGACAGGTAGCTATATCGTGTGCCAGGTTTTACTAGTAATCAATAAATAAACACTGACTCCAAATAAAGATCTGAGGGTAATAAACTAAACCAACTCATACTTAGTAACTCGCGTGACTATCTGAAAAATACTCCAACATTATTCTTCAATTCCAATCACCCTTTATGCTTTTTGATTATAAAAAAACAGACCTCCAAAGATCCGTACGAACTTATCCGCTCAGTTCGTTATTAGTTAAGGGTTTATACTTCCAAAACAAGATAATGGGATTATTTTGTTCAGAGAACGGTGTGAAGTAGTTAACGAGACGAGGCGCTTATCCTTCACAACTTTCCACTAATCCCTTACAGAGGCGAGTTACTGGCCCGACTTGTTCAAGAGTCGTGGATACTGCCACGCGAGCCATCTCCAAGTAATCCTTATTAGATTTTATCTTTCAGAAGATAAGTCGTTGTTGATTATTAAACAAGTTTTTTATGCCTGTAAATTTATCATTTGTTTCGTATATTTTAAAATATTTTTAAACGGAAAATTTTGATAAAATATTTAAGTGACGTCATAACGACTCGTCTCCCCACCAATAAAGAAGATACAAAAAAAATTGTAATCCTTAATTATTAAATGTGACGCTGCCTGGAAATAAACCATGGAGGCTTATCAAGGGCACCAACAACATGTATGTGGAGATTAATTAATATTTTTTTTACTAAGCAACGGTTATGTGTAAAGTCGATAGTGTTTATATTAAATGTTAATATTTTTATTTTATATATGTAAACCTTCGTATCGTTATCGATATCATTTCATTAATAAATATTTAATGGATTAATGGAAAGTTAAGGGATTTTCATAATACACAGTAAAAGTATAAGTAAAACAAAACATTTCACATCACATAATGCTATCTCTCCGATGATCAGTACTAATGCATCTTACCGCAAGCCTCATCTTATTACACAGGCTTTTATAAAACTTTTTTTCTTTTATTATATAGTCGACGTATTATCCGTGTTTTAGTGTATTTTATCTATAATAATTAATTTGTATAATGTTTCTGCATCACAATTTCAGTTTTAATATTACAAATTGACGGCAATATGGTATTCATATGCAAATAAAAGTTTGTATTGCATATATAAGTTTGGGTGTATGCATTTGATTGTGTATGGTATATGATTAATGAAAAAGTATAACTACTAAGTTTCTTGCCAGTTTTTCTCGATAGAATTTACATTTCGAAACTGTGGACGTTCTAAATTTAATTTAATCTTGTAAAATAACGATTCAAAATTGCCTGTAAGGGCTTACTTGGATAAATTATAATATTTCGATTTCTGTAAAAAATACATAACGTTTGAAATTGAGCCTTATTTTTTTGTATCCTCGATACTTACGCCGATTGAGAAGCGAACCCAATTAATTTTACAAAAAAAAAAACGAAAACAAATATTTTTCAATCATAGTACCTACTAGCGAAACGATTTACGTTTAAACGTTGTTCTGCCTGTGTATACCAATATTCATAGCGATCGATTGAACGGCTTGGAAGTTGGCGTGCTGACACTGAAGTATCATCTAATTAAAACAAAGTAAATAGTATAAAAGCCTTCCCTAAGAAAAAATACATGCACCACAGCTGGTATGTATTTTGCTGGTGGTTTTAATGGTGATCGGTCAAACGGTGTCGAAGTCTTTTAATCATACATACAAACACATACTATATACGAACATCTATTGTGATTTACATGTTTTGTTATCATTCACACAGCAAAAAGTGATATAATTTCCGCAAACGTGTTTTATAACAAAGTTTTGAAAGAATTTTTTCACAACAGCCGTTAAGAAATCCTTAAGCTCAGCTTGCTCGAGTCATTTAAAATTTATATACATTTTCCGGAACTCTGAGAAGTGAAAACTTTGTTGTTTTTTTTTTGCGGGAGTGAGTAATGTGTTGAACATGAACTTTTTTTGATACATTTATAAAGATACTTCAAGAAGCTTATAGAAGAAGATTTATTTAGTTTATAGAGATTTAGAGCTTTATTTTTTTTTAAATATAAAATTCTCTACCTACAAGGTTCAGAGTATAAAACTGGCCACCTGATGGTACAATACAGTTACCACTGCCTATAAATATTGGCACTAATATAAATAAATAACCATTCCTTACATCGTCAATGGTAACCGTGGGAATTAAGATGTTATGTCCCTTGTACTGTAGTTACACTAAATCACATACCCTTCAAACCGGAACACAACAATACAGTACTGTAGTATGGCGTTAGAATATATGATGAGTTAGTGAATATTAGTTGTAGCCATGTTATATGGATGAAATGTTCAGAATGGATAGAAGTGTTCAGTGCAATAAATAGACTTGAGCTTTCGTTTTATTTTAAGTAACTAATCTAAATTCCCTGCTGCTGAGCAAATGCTTAATTTTATGAGAAGTTTTGGAGTAAATTCCGCCAAACTGCTATACTGCGGATGTCGCATGTTTTCCTTCACCGCCACACAAGCACATGAAAACTCAATACTTACCTGGCTTTGAACCCAAGAGCTATAATTAAAATCCACATTTGCTACCCACTGGGCGATTCATCGCTAATGTTATAATTGATTAATGAGAAATAATTCTCAATAATTAGTGTTAGTGAGAAATAGTACGATGTTATAGTTACAGGATAATGTTTCAGAAGGCTGTGCCGGACGAGTGTTGTAATTAATGGGTATGCATTTACAGGCGTGGAGCAAAATACTCCCAACGCGTGTCGGAAACGATGAAATATGGAGTTTTATCAATTTACCTACAATACAAAGGAAAAATTATACATAGGTGCTTTCTTTGTTAGTATTTTCAAGCGACATCAAATTAATTTTATGATTCTACATCATACCATTTAATAAAAAGTATAAGAATCTTATACTTTTGTATTAAATAATATTCATGACATAGAATTAATTAAATTATAAATTGTTCCAAGATCACCCAGTGACTAGAAGCCTTAACTGAAGATTGCGGATTCAGAACTTGCACGCAAATTGCGAACACCACTAAATTTTCATGTTCTTAAGCTTTCATTTTTATTTTAAATAACATAACACTGTTGTCTAATTCATCTAGTACCGTAACAGCCTGTGAATGTCCCTCTGCTGGGCTAAAGACCTCCTCTCCTCTTTTTGAGGAGAAGGCTTGGAGCTTATTCCACCACGCTGCTCCAATGCGGGTTGGTGGAATACATATTTGGCAGAATTTCAGTGAAATTAGATACATGCAAGTTTCCTCACGATGTTTTCCTTCACCGTTTTCAATTCATCTAATGCTCACCGGTAAAGGAAAACTTCGTGTGAAAGCCTGTAATTCTGCAACATTCAAATTCAGCTCATTAAATTTCTGTGGTTCTTTTCCGGGTTTGAAAGCGCAATCGTTGGTTAAGATTCACCTATTCCAGCCAGTGAACAATGCTGGTACAACTTATAATTAAACACGCTATCTTATGAATGTATGTTAAGCATTATAAACCTTCATTAAATTTGTTCTATATGCTCATCCGCTTACCAAGTTGTAGTATTTTCCTAATTAATTCATATCACGCAAGTTTTCAACAACTTATTGTTTAAGCCGCAAGAACAATATATCAAGTATTTTGGCTATGTCATCAAAAGAATATATAATTATTATAGGTATAATTTTCATTAGCGTTCAATAATATTACGGATTAATTTATTAATCAAAATTTAATTGAGATCAGTAATTTGTTAAAGATATGAATCTTTATAACATTTCCAATTCGATAATAGGTAATTAAATGCATTATTGTAATATATATTTTCTGCCAAATACATAGATTCCTTTAATTTTAGTACAAAATAACTTTTAACTGCTCATTGCTTCTTGATCAGTTTGCTTAGAGTAGCTTAAGTAAAACTAAAGGTTTAGATTTGAATCTTGACTCGGATCAATTAAACACTTTTGATTATATCTATTCTTAATAGACGGAGTTAGTCCGATGGGAGCAAATTGTCACAACACTTCCATGCCTCGGAAAGCAGCAAAAACTAGTAGTCCTGCATCTGATCTCTCTCCAGTCCTTTTGACATCCCACCAGAATATAGCAAAATCCATCTTTATTTATGCACACTTTTGCACAATACTATTTCTAGTACACATGGCTAATACGGATAATTCGAGATTGAAAATTCGGTCAAAAAAACATTGTTTTACGTATAAATATTTTGATTACAAAATACTTACAAATTTTAACAATAAAAATGAAATTAATTAAATATTATAGATTGAAATATTTATTTTATTAAATATTATTATCACATTAGTATATCTATTATCTTATTAGTAAGTATGTTATTGTAAGTTTTAGCAAGAAACTATAACTGAAAGAAAGTTGACAACCGATCTCAGCTTAGATAAATTGAACTGTCATCTGTCTATCACTGACCAATAGAATGTCGTTGAAAAGGTTTTGCAATTTTCCTAAGAAATTGCACCAAAAAAATACCGTATTGCTTTTATCAAAACCTTTTTGAAGGTGTTTTCATTACTTTTATAAGATCCCGTGATCTGAATTTGTCCAAAGAGCATAATATAACAAAGACTTTAAGAAAAACAAAGTGCCTCTAATTAGGAAATCTGAGAAAAACAGGCTACCTTCCTTAATTGGTACTCGGTGATAATAAGACACCGACACGTTTTTGTGGCAGCCCAGCGATAATTACGAATCTTGCAATTCATATGCTTTCGATAACTCTGCCAGATTTTTTAGTTTCATTTTTTATAAATTTCACATCTATTAAATAGACAATATCGCTCGACATTTATATACTTTTTAAGTGAAACTTTGTTACTTTATCGCGATGATAATTTCAGGGTCAAGTACAAAGTTTCTGACGCCAAAGGGTTTATAGTGCGCAGAATTTCACGCGATTTAATTATTTTGTTTGTACGTATTGACAAGTAGGTAACATTCTCAAATCCCCAAAGTTACAATGTGAAGGCTGTATACATTTTTTTTCTTAAATGCTGGAATGTAAGCAAATATTTACTTTACAATAAGTACACATAATAAAGGTTAAGTGATATTTACAACAAACTGCATAGATTCAAGTCGTTGTGAAATTCAAGCTCAAAATATACAAGATTCGAACTAACTTGCTTATTACGGTGGATTAAGCTAGAAGGTACACGTCGCAGTAATCTCTACGATCACGGCTAACTTCTCGCCAGTAATCCTTCATCGAGAGCGGCTCATCTAACGTCATAAAACTTCGTCCAAATGACTTCACTCAAAGAGTTTAACGAGAAAGACAAATTACATAAAACTTGATTTTGTAACGAAACAAAATGTATAGATAGCTTTTATATTTAACAATATGAATATACAATTAGTTTTGTTATTATTATTGTTTGTTAAGATTTGTTATGGGAAATCAATTTATCGCATTGAAAAACAATATTTGAGATGTGTTTATAATAAAAAGATTTTAAACCTAATTAATTAAAAGTAGATGTTTAAATTTTTAAACCGATAAAAAAATTAAAATGAAGCAAAAATGTAATATAAAAAGCATGATAAGCATCTAAAAAATAAAAAAGTTTTATTACATGTTTTTCTAAAACTATACTATATTTTCTAAATATATAGAATTCACTTAAACTTAATAAAACTTTTGGTTTCTTGACGTTCAGTGTCAAGTGTGGCGTCAAATATTTTATGATGTAGAAAAGCAAATCACTATACCTTTTTTTTCCTCTTGTCCTTCAGTATAAATGAAAATTTATCGTCTGTATGACCACTACAGCTCGCCCGACCGCAACTAAAAGGTTATACGAATCCAGAACTTTTTACTTTCAAACGGGTTGTCACAGGAATATTTTTTAGTTTCGATTTTTAAAATTTAATTTACATTAAGATCGTTTCATTTGCATTATACACTAATGAGAGATTAAACTATTCATATTGCTATAATAATAATAATAATAATGTCCTCCAGACCGATTTTGGCCACGGCGGCCAATCTCAAGAGAGATTAGCCAACTACGCAAGAGATATTATAACACAACATACAAGAGATATAAGTGCACAAGTGTGTGCGCAAGCACAGATGCACTCTCTATTCCCTAGCCCACATAATCCGACACGATCGAAAAGAGTGCAGGCGCAAGACCAACGGCTTTACGTGCTTTCCGAGGCACGGAAGTGTACACACTTCCAACTTCCAGGCTCCGGGCTACAGCTGAGAATTTTCTGACCGAAAAACCCAATAACTTTTTATTGACCCGATCTAGCTATTGAACCCAAGACCTCCAGGTCTGCGACTTTACATCAAGCCACTAGACCAACGAGGCAGTCTATTGCTATAATATTATTGTGTACTTTAAATAGCAAAAGTGCACACTGCTTTTAAACTCGATTATTTGCCATGGAATCGAAATTCTATGCATATTTTATTCTGTGATCACCTTCACTTTTTAAGAACTTAAAATATAACAATGCAAAAGCATTTTTAAAAGCCTCAAACGCTATATATTTTAAAATTATTTTCCGGTTGCTATAACGACTAAAGATGACCTTGTTGACCTATCTCAAATTACCATTTACGATCCTGTATAAGAAAAAAAAAAGTAAGTCAACATATCGGAAGCGGTATTAACTATCATTTTTAATAGCCAGGCAATACGTTTTCGATTTCTTAAAATTTAATATATTCTAAAATCCAAGAATTCAGTAATTTGTTGGGTTTAAATGATATTATTGTTAATAAATTAAATAAATTTTACTAAAAAGAAGCTTATGAGCTCCAGCTTCCAATTTTACTTCATACCTGCACCACTTGATGGCAAGTAATCACTACTAGTTTAACAGTTAACTAAGACATACTAATTATTACTTCGACAATGAACCAACCTTGGAAACTAAGATGTTATGTCTCTTATGTCTAAGTGCGTGTTATTATACACACTCTCTCACTAATTTTTCATACTGGAACACGACGACTCTGTAGTATAGCTTAGCGTATTGTAGTATAGTATAGCTTCTGTAGTGTAGCTTAGCGGTGAAATAAATGATGGTTACCTGAACGGGATTTAACAAAGCCCTGCCACCAAATGAGCAGATTAACCAATGTTTTATTTATTACATCCTCCAATATAAATAAATAATGTGATGTAAATCATCCATTACTCAAGTAAATGAAGATAAATTAAAATACAATAATAAAAAAATCAAAATATTTGACATTAACTGTTCACACTGATACTATGTTACAATTTTTATATAAAGAAAAAAATATTATTATTATTTCTGAAATAATAAAAATACAACTACATTTTGATACATTAAAATGATTTACAAAGCCTAAAATGATTTACTTTTTTATTTTTATATTATATATTCGGCGCAGGGTCCAAAGTATATGAAAAATGCAGTAGAATTTTATGACCGGGCGCTTACCTAACTTAAAACTAGGATCTGGTGGGTTGGTCCCTTGCCACCATACATCTAGTTGAGTTGTAAGTACACATGATGTATGTTTGATTCATGAATGCTCTTAACAAAAATATCAATGTTAAATATGCCGTGACTCTATTCTACTGTGCAAGCAAGTACTTTACAAGAAGAAATGCTTATATTTGTATCATTATCGTCATTTACCAAGGTCTAACTTTCCATATACACATTCTTCAGACCATTATTGCTTCTTTACTTGCTATGCAAAACATAATTAATTAATGTTTATCAAACACTAAAATCGTTTGACTTCTAGCGAACAATTATGACGTATTAAAGTTGACCCGTATCTCCAATAAACATAATATTTTCCTATTTAGAAATTCCAATATAAAAAAATGCAAAAGGACATTTACCACATCCAAATATTATTTAATAGATCAGTTTTAAATATTAATGAAGAATACTATAAAACAGCTACTAAGATGTGAATTTATTTGTAATTAGTTTATATATACATACTTTTTTTTGTAAATTGTGTTGCTTATTACACTATATACTGCAATTTTATGAAACGATAATTTTTCAAATAAAGATTTAATTTGTATACTAAACACTCATTAGTCAATTATTGCGTCACCACCATCACCAGTTTCCACTGACCAATGAACGTTCACATTAAAGTCAAAAATATAAACCATTATTAAGCTTTATTCATCGTTTCAGAAACTCAATATTAAGTAAACATAGTATTATTCTAAATAACGTATCACGCTTTTATTTTAAATACATTTCACACATACTTTATTTTCATAAGCGAAAATCGTGCCTAAAGAATATTAAGCTTTACATAACGAAAAATTATTCGCGCTAAAACCGTAAACAATCGTGCATAACGGCTGTCTGGAAGATGTCGCGCCATTCCACCTATCAATCTGAATTCATAGGCGTTATCTGTGCTTCATAAATAATTCAATGGCATCAACGGTATTCATATTTCAAAACTGCTTCTGATTTATAGACAACTTTCCATAGTCCAAGTCTGGGCTTGGCATCCTCAATACCGAAAATCCCTCGGATTGTCGGACTCTCTTCGACCTTAACCATATCGCATATAAAACATAATTTTTTCACAAAAGTAAAAACCAACATAAAAAATTTGTTGCAAAAACTTAACAAAGTCCAACAAGTTACCAATTGAAATACAAATATAAATGATCATACCAATATTAGCTATATGGAATTCAACGCGATAGAAATCATCAAAATTGGATTTTAAGTACAACAATTGTATATTATACTTGAAGTCGTTTAATAATAATAATTTATGTAAAAATGGAAATTCGTAATTCAATAAAAAGAACATCTCCGTTATGTACTTGATTTTTTTTTAAATTAAAATAATATATAAAATTAGGTTTAAATTAAGCTTAATTTTTGTATGTAATGTGTGCTTACATCTGGAGGTGCTTGGAGGTTGCATTTTCTTATTTTTCTAGTACAGATTCTTTTTTTACTACCTTATAAAATTTAACTTTCGAATGTCATGTTAAGAATGTTCACGTTCTATTTTTCAATGTTTGCCCAAACAAAATCTCCGACATCAAATACAATACTATAATAAATAGAGACAGATGAAATCATTATCCGTAAACCTTTATCCTTATACAGTATCACTTGCTATTCCATCCCAGTTTGTCAGAACAAGAGATCTAATGGCCTAATATTTTGTATTACGACACGTCCCGACCATATTTCCCTCGGTTTCTTCGCTAAAATAATGTCCCACATTAGTAGCAGTTACAGTGATTAAATAGGTCGGTAGTGTGGGGATGTAATAATGTGCTACACCCTCTTACAACTGTGCTACATTCGGAACCAGATTTTATATGTATTTAATTATTTATGATAGAATTTATTGGAGAATTCGGATAAGTGCAATTAAATGCAGACGTAAATAAACAATTCAAATTAAATACTTTACCATACCATATTATTACAATGGAATATATCGTGGCTTTGTACAACCCCATCTGCGCCAACCACCACTAATGCATATTTTGTGAGTTCACCTATTACCAGATGGTTACCATGTTATCTTAATTGATTTTGACCAATCAGATCAAATCTGCTCAATCACAAATAGTTAAAGTTAGTCTTGAAACTATAAAATATTTAACAAACAATTTATATCTCTAATACATCGTGAAATTATTTTTTATATAAATAATAATCTTGATTTGTCACAAACATGTATAGACAACAGTTATGATCATTTTTACATTTCGTCCCTACATGTTTTGCCCGTCACATAGCATACAGATATTATTGGTCAATTATAATTTGAAGTTTTGAATGTAAGCTAGTTTTTTTCTTTATGAACACAAATTTAATAAACTAAACTATAAACAAAATATATATGCCTATAAAATGTGTAAATATAAGAGAAATATTTTAGTATTTATTTTAGAATGAGACATAAGACATTATTAGTCATAAGATTAAATAATGGTGTTATAAGCGAAGAAAAAATGCACAAATTCCATTCAAAGAATAAACAAATTTTGACCACAAGAGATGCTTATTTTAACTTTAAGAGCAATGTTTTTGTTAAAGCACGAGTTCAAACTAAAAATTGTATTCTAAATGTGTTGATTTAAATATCCAAATTTCAAAGAAAACCGGTTTTTATATTACGTCTCCTCACACTTTACATATCTTTAGTTTAACAAAGTTTTTTCAGTTTTTATTTTGACACTATAGATAAACTTATTAATAAAGTCACATCACACGAGATTCATTAGCTAGACACTGCATACATAAATTCTGTTATACATTTGTCCAATATATTGTTACAAATAATTTACATAGTTTATTTATTCAAGGATTCAATATTGATGTAATAATTATTCTATTATGTCTACTGTTCGTGGAACTATTTACCATCGAATTTATGCTTAGGCCTACAAGACACCGGCCTAGGTACCCAGCCGAGGGGCCTTAAAGTGGATGTCACATGCTTGGTGCGTACGTTTTTATTTAAGACCGGTTTGGTTTTTTATTTGGAAGTGATTGTTTTAACATATACATATTATATTGTTGAAGCAGATAATTATATCTGAAGGTTACTATTTTAAGTAATGATACACGGTACTTTAATAAATATAAAATAAAACTGTGTGAGTGAAACCAGTTACTACTCATATTTAGTATTGTTGTGTTTTTTTTTGTGTTCTGGCTTTAAGGCTAAAAGAGCCAGTGAAACTATAGGCACAAAGAACATAACATCTTAATACCCAAGGTCGGTGGCGCACTTGCGATGTAAGAGATGGTTAATCTTATCTTATAATATTAAATGAGCAATTCTTTTATATAAATTTACTTCGTGTATCTCGACAACGACTCGGAGGCTTGACTCAAATTTTGTATTAAGATAAGGTTCTACTTTTGAAGTTTATCTATATACCTATATATTTTCTAAAGAAAAAAAAATACAATGACACTATTTCTTCAGTACTAATGTATGTGGACGGTGGTGACTACTTTCCACCTGGTGACCCATTAGCCAGTATGCCTACAAATATTCAATTAAAAAAAATTTACACAGAACGTATGCGGTGAACAGATCATTATAATTGTTTTCTAAATACCTGACTTGATTCTAAATTATAAATTGCAATGTCTTAATATGTTTTCTCTATACATAGAGCAGCCTACAATTGCCAAAAAATATAATTTACTTTTAAACTTAATTGAATTAGTATTTAATACTGGTAAAACAGGTTCTAAGCTCACACTACTACTCGATTCTCTAAGATAATGTAAGCATTAAAAAATGCCTCGAGTAAAAAAATAATTCTATTAGGAGTTATTTTTAAAAGTATTTTTTTTTTTTGGTTTGAAAAGCATAATATTATTCATCTTCTAGTAAGTAGATTATATATATTTTCATTGTAACTATAATATTCTTTGCAGTTTTTATAACACAAAAATATTTATACGGGGGTGTTTCTATATGAGTCATTTCGGGTATAGCCTAGAGCGGCAGAATCGTGAGGGCAGCAAATATTTTTTCACTTCCTACAATGTTTTTTTCAGCCTTTTGCCGTCCACTGCTGGACGAATGCCTCCCCGATAGGACGCCAACCATCCGGTCTTGGGCAGTCCGCATCCATCCCGTAAAAAATTAGATCGTGTCAATAAATTAAGCACTCTTACCATGATTGTTAGTTGTTCAACTATTCAATAAAATATAATTATTTATTTTATGTGACTTACTGACTGATTGCATTACGCCATAACAATAAACTATGTTAAAAATAAAATTTAGAGTAAAATAATTAATAAATTTTTATAGATATATATATCATTGATATTGTCAACAAATTTTTGCGTCTGTATTATGCCTTTCTGGTAAAATGAAATAGAGGCCATTGGTCTCAAACATTGGGAGTTTTAATACGCATTTATCCAGCACGTAAGCACTACACCCAACAATTTGGTGGCGGATTACTAGCCTAATTGCGACAGAGCGATATTCCCAAAAATGGCTGGCATCACCGAGCATCTAGCCTAAGCATCAACCACAAATTATTTTTTTCATTAACCTTACACATTGTCCCGAAATTTATTTCGGACAGGGCAAAGTCAGTTTATAAATTAAATAAGGACCTCCAAATAAATTATGATATTACCTTAGGTAAATGAAAATACACTTTCATACCTAGAATTTATTCGATGAAGAACGTGATAATAAAACCTAGATACATGTGAAATGCGAAACGCTGACACGACAGGAGTCCTATAATCTTTTTTTACCGCAGATAGCGTGAACGTTATTGCGACCCTAACTCCGAATCTTCTATCAGCCATATGTAATAATTTTTCGCCCCTTATAAATCAGTGTTTCTGATATGAGCTATTTATAACAGGCTTTTTGATATATTGTCCCAGGGGCTAAAATACACGCTCATTGACTTGCTACCGTGTTTTATTTCTCGATTCGAATTTACCGGTTTTAAGACGTTAATATTCTTTAGAATACATGAAGTAGAAAATGCAATCGTAGAAAACGTAAGGGATGTCCCCGTGATTTATATTTATATAGTCGAATTGTCTTCTCTACACTTTCTGTAACCTACTACACAGGAGGTTTTTTGTTTAATAGTATGTATTTTTTATACTATTATTTAGCTTATAAGATTTGAAATATTGTAGTTCTATGTTGAAATCATGGGTCTAATAAGTGAAAAGATGATTAATTTAGCTATCAACAAATTCACAGTAACAGGCTGAAGTGAAAAAGTTCGCAATATTAGACTCCCCTAACACGTGTCCTGCCTAATCTCTCTACGCTCGAGTTGGATTGCCATCCGAACGAATTCTAAGAGTGGGAATAAAGAGAGTGCTCATGCGCGTGTACTCACTTGTGAATACCAATCTCTTGCACAGTTAATTTTGTTGTTCCTGTTCCTAAACCACTAACCTAAATGAATTGTAATTTATAAATTATTTTATGTAAATCTGATTTTGATATTAATTTAATTGTATAGAAACACTACATCTTGAATTTCACTTTTATGTATATTTTTTCTGACTAAGCACATACTACAGATGGTGATATGATAGATAATTATGTAATGAAAAATTTAGTTAACAGTATTTTTAGCTGATTTAAAAAAGTCGATGTTTAATTTGACTGGTTTTATTGTAACGAATTTATTTTATTTACAATTCGGACACTATTTACTGTATACAAAAGTAACATATCATATAAAAAGTAAATGACAAAAGTTTGAGGAAATTAAAAATCTCCGTACAATTTAAAAACACTATGAAGTCGATCAGTAAACAGTGCGGATGGCAATAAATAACTACCCATGGAGCCTTCTGTGACGCTTCCGCATCGGATGTTCCCTAGAGAATAAGATTTATGTCAACAACTTGTTTCTGCATACGAATAATGTTTTCCGTTGCAATATAAAAATATGCTCGTATTTTTTACCGTATTACGAAATCTGAGTTAATTTAAAACAAGCATTACAAGGACATTTCTAAATTTATCTTCGCAACAGACCACTTACGGTAAATGTTCACATGGACAATATAGGTTAAAATAATTGGATATAATACCAAAAAAATATTCAAACAGAAATCAAAATTTAACTATAATAAAACATTACTTATTATAAGCGTGGCTTAATGGCTGTTTAGTTAAGGAAACTGATTTCTCTCTTTCTGGCATTATCGACGTGACGTTTGAAAGAAGAAGACACAAAAATATAATAAAATATAAATAACTAATTACCAACTAAACTACGCTTATAATTAAGGTCGTAGTTGGTTACTATTAATTTATATCATCACTTATTTATTTATGGTTAATCGTATTATCTACATAAGTTTAAAACTCGTTCTTTTTATAAATGATTTTTAAATGAATGTTATAGTATTGTTTTAAAAAAAAAAGGTTCCGTTAGAAAATTGTGCTCGTTATTAAACCAAGCGAGTTGGCCTTACATTGGCTTTGATAAGCCCATATATTTTCAGTATTTTACAACGTGGATTCCACGAAAATTGGAGAAGCTCAGCCAAATTTTCATGATAATGATGCGCCATAAACATTCAGCTTTACCACTCAAATAATGCGCATATAAACTATAGAAGTGACAGCTAGTAGTGATATCGTAGTCTTTATGCACTTTTATTACGGTTGAAAGTTATATTATGCGTAAAAATATAGGATATATAAGGTTTTTTTTTATTACAGGGCAAATAACAAATAAAAAAGCCGAAAAAGCCGAGATGGCCCAAAAAAAGCCGAGATGGCCCAGTGGTATGAACGCGTGAATCTTAACCGATGATCTGACCTGATGACTGAACTTTCATGTGCTTAATTTGTTTTTATAATTCATCTCGTGCTTGACGCTGAAAAAAAACATCGTAAGGAAGCCTGCATGTGTCGAATTTCACTGAAATTTTGCTAGATATTTATTCCACCAACCCGCATTGGAACAGCGTGGTGGAATAAGCTCCAAACCTTCCCCTGAAAAAGGGAGAAACGTGCCGTAAATTTCATGTCATGTGTTATGATATAATTATTATGTTATCTTTTTTTTAAAGTGGTAGTAGAGTCCAAACGCGACGACGGCCAGTATAGACGGGAAGAAGATTCTGCACTAGCCGCCCTCGCCTTGCCGGTCCGCAAGATGCCTCTTCACGCCTCGTTTGAAGGAACCCGGGTCGTAAGAGGAGGGGAACACGTGGGCTGGTAAGGAATTCCATTTTTTGGAAGTGCGACAAAGAAAACAGTTGCCAAATTTATTTGTGCGCGATGGAATTGATGTCACAGTTAGTCGGTGACATCGAGAGCCAGCACGCGTAGACTTGTGAAGGAAGGGGGAAGCAGGAATTCTTCTTCTTCTTCCTAGCGTTTTCCCGGCCTAGTACTGCCAGGGTCCGCTTTCCTACATCTTTGCCTCCACTTTGCCCGATCTAAAGCGTCGTCTTTAGTGAGATCGTGCTCTCTCAAATCGTCCCTCACAACATCGAGCCAGCGCTTCTTGGGCCTGCCGCGGGATCTGGGGCCTTCGATAACAAAGTCCAGGCATCGGTTCCCAACATAGTCTGGCGGTCTGCGGCTAATGTGGCCAAACCAACGGAGACGGCTTTCCTGCAACTTGTCCGCTACATCGCACACGCCAAGGCTACCACGGATGTGCTCGTTACAAATACGATCTAGTCGCGTAACGCCACACATCCACCGCAGCATCTTCATTTCCACGACGTGAAGTTGCTGAACATGTCTCGCGAGAGCTGGCCACGTCCCGCTGCCGTACAATAAGACTGGTTGGATGATGCACTTGTACACAAGGCCCTTTAATTTCACCGGTATCCTGCGATCACAGATTACCCCGGTGACTTCCCGCCATTTGGCCCAAGCTGCGTTTATTCGAGCTCTGACGTCGTGGTCGATCGTACCAGACTCGTGCAATACGGACCCGAGGTATTTAAACTTTTCCGTCTTGATAACGGATTCTCCGCCTATCTTTATGGGTTCGGGGTCCGTACTGCCACAGGCCATATACTCGGTCTTCGCAACATTTAGCATCAGACCACCCCTCGCTAGCACACACTTCCACTGGTTCACCTTTTGCTCCAATACCTGCTTGTCCTCATCTACCAGTGCAATGTCATCAGCATACATCATGAGCCAGGGAGACGGTTCATGGGCTTTCGCTGTGACAACGTCAAGCACTACACTGAACAGAAAAGGACTCAGGGCCGAGCCTTGGTGGACACCAACTGTGATCGGGAAAGGGTGTGTGTCGCCAACGGCGGTCCTCACTATTGATTCCGAATGATGGTACATGTCCCGGATAATGTCAATATAGATTTGCGGCACATTCTTCATCTTCAAAGCCCACCAGATTATTTGGCGTGGGACGCAGTCAAATGCCTTCTGCAGGTCTAGAAACGCCATGTACAGCGGCTTCTTCTTTTCTCTGTGGGCCTCGGTTAGTATTCTTAGGGCGAAGATGGGGTCTATGGTTCCACAGCCTGGGCGAAACCCATACTGACATTCCGAGACGGTACATTCTTGCCGAAGCCTTGAGTCGATTACGCGTTCGAAGAGTTTCATGGTGTGGCACATAACCTTAATACCGCGGTAGCTTTCGCAGTCCTGTACACTACCTTTGCCTTTATATACTGGAGTAATGATACTCAATCTCCAAGAGTTGGGCATGATCCGGCTAGTAAGTATTCGGTTAAAAAGGTCAGTAAGTAGGTTCACACCATGAGAACCCATCGCTTTCCACGCTTCAATCGGCAAGTCGTCAGGGCCTACGGCTTTTCGGTTCTTCATTGTACGAAGACATTTGAGTACCTCGTCAGGTGTTACCGGTGCAACAAGTCCGAGATTAGGAGGCAGTTCTGGAGGAGACACATTAGCGTGTTGTGTGTTAAGCAACACGTTAAAGTAGCCGCGCCACCTCTCCTTCACCTTAATTGCATCGCAAACCAAAGTGCCATTAGAGTCTTTGACACAAAGACATTTTGTTATGTCTTGTGTCGCTTTCTCCCGAGCCTTTGCCAAACGGAAGATAGTCTTTTGGCCCTCATTTGTCTCGAGCGTGTCATACAGAGGTGACAGCGTCTGGTAACGGGCTTTGGCAACTGCTCGTTTGGTGGCACATTTAGCTGCTTTATACGTGTCCCGGTCTTCAGGAGATTTGGTCTCTTGCCACTTCTTAAACTGTGTCTTTTTCTCTCGAACTGCCTCCTGTACTGAGTCGTTCCACCACCACGTCTCCTTGTCGATGACGCGGCCTCCCTTCGAAGTGCCAAGCACCTGTTTTCCAATGGTGTTCACTGTTGACTGGATCCTAGACCATTGACTATCGACTGATTCCTCTGTGTCTGTGCTTAACTTGGAGCTAGCTACGACTTTACAGAATTCATGCTGTTTTGGTCCATTCAACAGCCACCATTTAGTTTTAGGTCTGCTTCGTTCAGGCACTTTTTTACTTGGTACTACCAGCATGTCCATGACAAGGATGCGGTGTTGTGTTGTGAGGCATTCCCCGGGAATTACTTTACAGTTAGTCACTCTACCAATTTGGTTTCTTCTTATGAGCAAGTAGTCGATCTGGGTGGAGTGCGGCCCACTTTTATAGGTGATGAGGTGCTCGGGTTTCTTTTGGAAGAAAGTGTTAACAATGGCAAGGTCTGATAATAAGCAGGTGCTGAGAATTGACTCCCCCTCTGCATTCTCACGACCATAGCCGAAGCCGCCATGTACACGTCCATATTCACGTGACTCCTCACCAACATGGCCATTCAAATCTCCACCAATCACGATGCTCTCGGTGTTCGGAATGCAGCCGAGCATGTCTTCCAAGTCATTCCAGAAGGCTTCTTTCGCCGATTCAGAGCAACCGACCTGTGGAGTGTAGGCGCTGATAAGATGAGTAATTACTCCTTCTAACAGTAGCTTCACCCGGAGAAGTCGGTCGCTCAGTCTATCGACTTCTAGAATACCGTTCTGGAGTTCCTCAGATAGTACTACGGCCACACCGTTCTTCCCTGAGGGGGAGCCGGAGTAGATCAACTTGTAACCCAGTCCAATATCACGGGACTTGTTGCCCTTCCAACGAGTTTCTTGCAAGAATGCAACGTGAACCCTGCGCTTCGTCAGTACGTCAGCCAGTTCAAAGGAGCGACCTGTGAGAGAGCCGATGTTCCAGTTGGCAAAGCGGAGCTTCTTTCTAGGTACTTGCTTCTTTAGCCGTGCCCGTACTTGACACGGTAGCCCTTTCCCACTTGTCACAGGTTTAGGGCGATGTGCCTGCGCGTCGTTTTGCGGCGACGCCCTAGCCATTGTACCTAAAATTCTGTTCTTTTCCTTTTCCATGGTAAATGGCGGGTACTGGTTTTATAAGGAGCGACTGCCGTCTGACCTCCCCAACCTAGAGTTCCAACCCAGGGAACCAGTTCAGGATACAGGGATGTTGAGGGAATTTGGTGGGAATTCAAGGTATAAGGATACTTATGCCACGGAAGATACAGGGTGTAGCATAAGTAGCTCGGAGAAGGCGGGGTCGCGTGCCCGTATGTTTATATCACTTATACCGGACAGGTACAAAGATACAAACACCTCCTGCCTTATTACAATTACAATTAGGGAGAATAATTCCTCGGAGCACTCGCCGTGATACAGTCGGTAGAAAGCGCTCAGCGCTGCTATCTCTCGACGCAATTGTAAAGGCTCGAGGGTGTTAGTGACCTTTACGTCGCCAATAATGCGGACCGCGCGTCGCTGCAACCGATCCAAGGCCTCAAGTAGGTACTTAGCGGAGCCTTCCCAAAGTAGCGAGCAATATTCAACGCAAGACCTGTGTTTTGTACAACAGGCACAGTTGTTGTGGCGTGAAAAAACGCCGCACCTTGTTCAGAACTCCGAGTTTCCGTGAAGCTGTTTTTATAACAGCCTCGATGTAATCCCTTGGACTAAGGTCGCAGCGAACTTCAATCCCCAGCATGGCGATTTTGCTTTGTATCACCAGCGGAATGCCGAAGAGGGGAAAATAGTGACTTTTTCGCTGTGAGAGCGCATACCTGTGTTTTCTTGGCATTAAACTCAACAAGATCTATCTTGTATTTAAAACGCTTTGACCATCGAATATGATATAAATTATAATATTTTTCACTAACTAACTTTTTATCAATGACATTATAATCAATTTAATTTTCTTCTAACCTAAATTCTGCTCAGCAGCCAATCTAAAGAGTAGCCAAGTAAGTTCACTCTCATATTCGAATAGAAGGCAATGCGGAACGACTGGAGAGAGATTAGGATACCAAAGGCTTTCCATATTTTCTAAAACACGGGGTAACACTGCCAGCTTGGACCAACTCTTTTATGCTAAGAATTATTAGATAAACTCAATAACCACTAAAGACCTATGATGCAGAAAAGAAATCAATATTATGTTGATTATTTTATTAAAAAATATTACATAACTACATTTACTATTAAAAAAAAACTATTAAATACATTATCTATTAACTATATATAACACATCTTTTTATACTTATAAAACTCTTTTTATAAAAGAACTTAGGCTTGGCAATTTTCTATTATCATAATATAATCCCTATTGTGTACTGGTATAATAGGCGCAAATTGAAATATGTGTTCATAATAATTCGAATTTAATCGTTTCAATAAATGCACACAACGGAATTCGAATTTCGGAGCTGAAGCGACCTAAATAGAACAAACCAGACTGCCAAATATTCACGTTCGAAGCATGATTGACTTTTGTTTTCAGAAACGTTATTCCCCGGAAGCTGATTAAGCTAGTTTACAAATCATCAATTTATTAAACAAACTTTTAATATCCTTACAAGCTAAAAAAATCAACACTTCTAAATGATTGGCTAATTAAAACGCCTAACGTTATTATTAAAATTATATAAATAGTTTATTTATCAAAAATATAATGAAATGTTAAAGAAATAAATTACATTTGAATTAATAAACTCAATATCGACTAAATCTTCTTTGGGTGGTTATTTTAAATTACTTCAGAATTTCATCTTTAGCATTTTTATTCGCGACCGGATTCAAAGAACTAACAAAATAAATGCAATAAAAGTAATAAAAGTTTGTTAGAGCGGACGCGACTGCACTTCTAAGTAAACGATGAGAGTTTAACTCGATTCTGGCAACAATTTTCATAGCTGCAGAAGTTAACCCTGAAATTGCTATTACGCTATCTTCAAAGTTCTCTAGATGAAAGCACTACAATTATATCTTAGGTGTCTACGAGAGTACTAGGACGTTCTTAAGTATTACCTACCCCGATTAATTAACTCATTCTTCTTTCCATTTATCTGAACATTTTACTAATAAATAATATTAATAGTCGAAACATTAGCATTAAAAAATAAAATGTATTATAACATTGTAAAAGATTATCGTTCTAATTTAAAAACGTTGGTTATTGTATGTGTATTGCGTCCAGCAGTGTACGAAAGCCTATGAAGCTCAAAAGCCAAGGCGATAACTATTTAATAGTAAAACCAATATTTTACCGATCTATATAACCTAAGAAATAAATAACCGTTATTTTGTTTTTTTTTTTTGCTTATTGTCTATTTCGTCTTACAGATTAGAAAATTACTTTAAGAACATTATCTTAAATTACAAATGATGGGACTTGATTGAAAAGCTTTCTAAAAAGGAATCTCCGAATACAATACGTTAAAACATTTTTATGAGGGACGACAGGAGTCAGTCTCCAGGTTTAAAAAGTTACGCAAAAGTCGCCCTTTGATCTATTTACTTTGAAACGTGCCGGAATTAAAACGGAAATAAAATTGTACGGACAGAAAAACAACTTAAATTACGAATAACTTTAAACTAGCAAAGTCATAATAAAGAGGATAATCGTTTGATTATTTTTTATAGTTTTATGTAAAAAGTATTAATCCAATTGATATGGAACTTATATATTATTTTAGAGTATAGTTTCAGAACGGACAAAGTAAGTGGTTGTTTTGGCGGTATTTTAACCAGCAACTTTGCAATGAAATAATTTTAAATTTTTATTTCTAATTTATATATTGTACAAACTTTTAGTTAATAAACATTATGTATTTTAAAAAATGCATATTTTATTTGCACTGAGGCCAGTAAATGTACCAAAATCTATTCCAAAATTTATACCGAACAGACAGACTTAATTTTTTTATATTGCATTTTAATCATTAAAACTACAATCAGACCTATTTTTCTTGCTCGTGGTTAATTTTATAATATTGTATTATGACATATGTAATTAAAATAATTATATTTATAACATATATTAAATATATTAATAATCTGTTTCAACGTAACAGAGATAACGAATACCAAAAAAAGAAATAATTGCTGTTAAAAAGAGATATACTTATAATATACTCGTTAAATGTTCATAATTTCATATTATGTAGGATGTTTTTAAGAGGTTAAAGGTCAAACATACATACATTATTCCACAAATTGAGTTACACTAATAGGTTAATAAATTAATGTCAAGACGAACCTCCCTTTTAGACTAAGTGAGGATAATTTAATTCTCAATCACAGGGAATAATTTCCTGCATGGTTCCACTATGGTGTTAATTACTCACACGAAGTCACAGGTGTAGGCGATCGATCAGTCTCGTGAACTTCGTTCAGTATTTGAAATATTTCTTTACAAGAAGTTTCTTTATTAATCTTTGACGTATGTATTAGTTGGGAATATTATTTGTGGAACATACTCAAATTAATAAATACTCTATTTATATTAGAAAAATTATATTAACACTAAAGTTACAAATAGATCTGTACGGTATTATTATTAAACTCAAAACTCACCGTAAGAAACGGTCGTGATGAATGTCAGAAAGTGATATGCGACATTGACCATAATAATTATAACATTTCAAGATAAAACATCTTTTTTTTTTGTTTTGTAACTTGAAATTTTGATTTGTCTTTTATTTGTTTTTTTTTTTGTGCTTTAATGTATATGTTGCCTTATTGTTCATGCAGTTATCGCCTGTAATTGAGGTACCACCTCTTTTGTCTTTTATTTTATGAACTGTGTGCTATTATGTATCTGTGTGCACTTTGTTGGTGATCTAATAAATAAATAAAAATAAAATAGCATTGGTAGATAATTGCCTTTCACGTCAAAGATTCGATGGATTCGATTCCCACCCAGTACAGACAAATTTGTGTGCATGAACATGTCTGTCTGTCCTGAGTCTGGGTGTGATTATCTAAATAAGTATGTGTTAAGAATATTAGTCAAAGGAGTATTTAATGTCACGGAGCTCACGCCATTAAATTCAAGAAAAAACATAAATTGACACTTCTGCATCGCCGTCCGCTGTCAAAGCACACAATTTTTATTACTCCATATAATTTTCTTTATTGTTCGCTATTCACCATCTAAATGTAATATTATTTAAATACATATAAGTTTGTTACGTCAAAAGACTTTTACTTCTACGTACAAATTAAAGATCATCAAGATACAAATTAATCATCAAGATACATCAAGGCACATGTATGGAACCTTGACGCCATAGTCAAATACATCAAGCTACATCCATACATTGACACCATAGTCTACATGGTCCTTCGGAGCGGATGTAATATTACAGCAACATTGAAGAAGCGCCTATCAGGAAAACAGGAGTAATACTAACCAGCTAAGGATCGACAGAAGTCATTTAAAATCAGCCTTAAATACAAAGAATACATCAAACAAACAAGTCATTGATTTGGATACAAATAGGAAGGTCGAGCGAATAAAAGTGAGTCCGTTCCAATCATTCCATACTATATTCCCATCATTTAAGTATATTAAATATTTCACGTAACTTAATATAATTTCAATTTCTATTAATTATTAATTTTATCATCCCATAACTTGTCAAAATGTCTGAGCTTAAGAATTTAATTAGAAAGAGAGGTACATTGAAAGGTCGATTAACTAATTTTACTAATTACGTAAATAAACTAACCGATTTAACGTCTGTAGCAGCGATTGAGTTACAAGTACGATTGTCTAAAATAGATACACTTTTAAACGAATATGAGGCAATACAAACTTTAATAGAATGTTCGATAACTGACGAGAAAGACATCGACGTTCATAACGCCGACAGATACGAATTTGAAAACTCGTATTATTCAAGTGTTGCCATTGCCCAAGACATCCTAAAAAGCAATAAACCTGGCAAAGCTGATGTCGATAACATCAGTTCGTCTGGCAGTTCTTATGTTTCGGGCAATGATAAACCTCGGACGAAGCATTCAACCACCCGCGGCATCAAACTTCCCACTATCCAGGTCCCACGATTTAGCGGCAATTACGAGGATTGGTTAGAGTTTCGTGATACTTTTATTTCACTTATACACGACAACTCGTCTATTACTAATATACAGAAATTTCATTATTTGCGGGCATCACTGGAAGGAAGCGCGGCTCAGGTAATTGGATCATTGCAATTTTCGTCGAATAATTATAGCATTGCCTGGGATTTATTATGTGACAGGTTTGACAATAAAAGACTATTAATACAAAATCATATTCGAGCTCTCTTTTCGTTAGATCCTATTAAAAAGGAGTCATGTCAAGCTATTCGTAAAATCATCGATACTTTTACTAAGAATTTAAGGTCATTAGACATACTTGGTGAACCCACTCAGTCATGGGACACGCTTATCATATATATAATGAACTCAAAATTAGATTCGAGGACGTTACGTGAATGGGAAGAAACAAAAGTTAACATCAAAAGTATCCAACTTAAAGACTTTATACAATTTTTAAAAAATAGGGCTGATTTACTCGAGACATTACACATTAACAACACAAATATCAAAGTAGACAAATACAAATCTACGGAGTACGTCAAGAGTTTAGCAGCAGTTGCTGACTCTCATACAGCACAAAATAAATATAGCAATGATTGCCCCTTGTGCAAGCAAAACCATCGCATTTACAAATGTGAGACATTTCTTGGTCAGTCTGTTGAGGAGAGAATAGAGTCGGTCAGGAGATTCAAGTTATGTGAAAACTGTCTTCGCCCCGGTCATCAGTCTCGCTTCTGCAGGTTAGGTCCTTGTACCAAGTGCTCACAGAAACACAATACGATGCTACATCACACACAAATAATTCATCCACCGGTCGTCAGCGCAACATCGCTCTCAGTGAGTCAAACGGAGCGTGTCTTACTGTCGACTGCAGTCATATACATACTCGACAAGGACAACCACCGTCATAAAGTCAGAGCCCTCCTCGATTCCGGGAGCCAGGCATCCTTCATGACGGATTCCTTGCATCGTAAACTTAACCTAAAATACATACAAATACAATCATCCGTAGTTGGTATAAACAATTCAGTATCACAAATAACAAAACGTTGCAATGCATTCATTGAGTCGAGAACTCATTCATATCATACACAATTATCGTTCTTAGTTTTGCCAAACATTGCAACGCTTTGCAAGAATTACACACAAACACAACCATTAAATATACCTACAAACATAACCCTGGCAGACCCAGAATACTTTAATCCGTCAAGTATCGAGTTACTACTTGGCGCAGACATATTTTGGGATCTACTAGACCAGGGTCAGATACGTTTAGGTACAAAAGGTCCAGTTTTACAACAAACAAAATTCGGTTACATTATATCTGGGCCCACCAGTGGTGTCACTAATTCATATTCAAATTCATTTATAACATGCACACTTGTCACAGAAAATACTATACAGGATCAACTAGCCAAGTTTTGGTCTCTCGAAGATATTTCAATTGATAATAATAAGCAAGTATATTCTACTGAAGAGCGTTTATGTGAAGAACATTTTAAAAACAACTTTACGCGAACAACCGACGGTCGATTTTCCGTTGCCGTACCACTTAAGAAACCAGAATCTTATCTAGGTAATTCATACGAACGCGCTAAGCAATGTTTTTATTCACTCGAACGTAGATTTCGAAGGCAACCACAGTTAAAACAAATGTACACTGATTTCATGACAGAATATTTACAATTAGGGCATATGACGGAAATAACACATTTACAAAAGGACTATAACACACAAAATTCATATTTCCTTCCACATCATGGAGTGTTGCGAGAAAATAGTTCTACGACCAAACTTCGTGTCGTTTTTAATGCAAGCGCTTCTACTAGTTCAGGGTATTCATACAATGATATTCAAATGGTTGGTCCCACTATACAGAGTGATTTAATCTCGATTTTATTGCGCTTTAGACATTTTCCATACGTTATGACTGGGGACATAGAGAAAATGTACCGGCAAGTACTTGTTCATAAAAATCAAAGACACCTACAACAAATTCTGTGGCGAGATGATCCTAATAAAGAATTAAAGACATATCAATTAAATACCGTCACTTACGGTACGGCATCAGCGCCATTTCTCGCCGTAAGGTGTTTAAAGCAACTGTCAATTGAAAATCCTCATTTGGCTCAAATACTTAGTGACGATTTGTATGTGGATGATTTGGCTACAGGGTCGCAAACAAAGGAACAGCTAATTCAAATTTATAAACATATGATCAAAGTTTTATATACAGGCTGTTTTCATTTGAGAAAAATAAGATCAAATATTAATCTTTGTCCATCAGATACAGATTCGCGTCAAATGCTCAATCTAGGCGACCAAAGCTCATCGAATATCTTGGGCTTAGGATGGTCTCCGTCTGATGATCAGTTATACTTCACCATCAAGCCGATAGTTGACACAAATCCAACTAAGCGGTCTGTATTGTCCTCCATAGGACAGATATTTGATCCGCTTGGTTTATTAAGCGTATGCATCATACAAGCCAAAATTATGCTACAAAAACTTTGGTTACTGAAAATCTCATGGGACGAACCTTTACCTTCAAACATTAAATTAATTTGGCATACATTTATTTCAGAGTTACATCACTTAAATAGTTTAAAAATACCACGTTGTTTAATTAATGAGACTTTCAATGAAATTGAATTACACTGTTTTTGTGATTCGTCTCAAGATGCATATGGAGCATGTTTGTTTATCAGAACAAAGTATAACAGTCACATTGATGTCAACTTGTTGTGCGCTAAAAATAAGGTTGCTCCTCTCAAACCGATAACCATTCCACGCTTGGAATAATGCGGAGCCCTTGTCGCCGCACGCCTTATCAGAAAGGTACTCAATGCATTCAGATTACCTGTTAATAGATGCATCCTATGGACAGACTCATCAATAGTTCTAGGTTGGTTACAAACTCAACCTAGCAAACTCAAGCAATTTGTTAAAAATCGAGTTGCCGAAATACAGGAACTCACAAGTAATCTTAAATGGCGTTATGTTCCTACTAAACAAAATCCAGCCGACCTATTATCTCGTGGAGTCAAGATTTCAGAGTTACAAAATTATTCCTTGTGGTGGACGGGACCTGAGTTCTTAAAAGAGTCGGAAAATCATTGGCCTGAAAATAAATTCACTAATATTAATTTATCTACAGAAATACCAGAAATTATTTTAGCTACCACGGTTACTACCCAATCACACAATAATTTCATTGATTTAAGTCGCTTTTCTAAATTATTAAAATTAAAACGAACAGTAGCTTTTGCTTTGAGATTTATTAATAACTGTAAAATAAAAAGCCCTAAGACATCTGGTCCCCTCAGCCTTAAAGAACTAAACAATTCATTTACATTACTCTTAAAACTATCACAAATACAATCATTTGAAGAATACAATACATTAATACATAAACAACACTTACCTCAAAAATGTAGACTTCTCAGCTTATCTCCTTTCGTCGATGAATCTAGTTTGATTAGAGTGGGTGGCAGACTTAAAAATTCACAATTTAATTACAATAAAAAACACCCAATATTATTATCATGCAAACATCATCTTACCAAATTAATATTTGAAGATGAGCATTTAAGGCTCATGCACGCAGGGCCGCAGTTATTATTGGCTTCCATTAGAGATCAGTTTTGGCCTTTAGGCGGGCGCAATCTCGCCAAGCTTGTCACACATAAATGTCAGACATGTTTTAGAATGAAGGTTCGAACAGTAAATCCTATAATGGGCCAACTGCCTGAGAGGCGTCTCCAACCAGGTTACCCATTTCAAACCACGGGTGTAGACTACGCCGGACCGCTAACCGCTGTCGACCGTAAGGGACGTGGATGTAAGCATATTAAAGTTTACGTTGTGGTGTTTGTATGCTTTGCCACTAAAGGTTTACATTTGGAGCTGGTCACCAGTTTGACGAAGGAAGCCTATATTGCCGCCTTACACAAGTTTATTGCTCGGCGGTCGAAGCCGGAAGTAGTTTATTCTGACAATGGTACACAGTTTGTTGGGGCTAAAAACGACTTAAATTCATTTTTAAAACAAAATAAAATTTCTATATCCGAATCCATGGCAAACGAAAGTATCGATTTTAAATTCATTCCTGCTTATGCTCCACATTTTGGCGGATTATGGGAAGCAGGAGTTCGTTCTTTTAAATTTCATTTAGTTCGCGTGTTAGGCGATTCACACCTCACCTTTGAGGAATTATACACAACTCTGGTTAAGATAGAAGCGATCCTTAACTCGCGACCACTATCTCCCATGTCTTCAGATCCATGTGATCTCAATCCATTAACACCTGGTCACTTCTTAGTTGGACGACCACTTACCGCTCTTCCAGTTCCAAAGCTAGATGAGATACCTCCGACTAGGCTGCAACGATGGGATCGAGTAGAAAGACTACGACAACATTTTTGGATAAGATGGCAAAAAGAATATGTATCAGAATTGCAACAAAAGACGAAGTGGAGAACTTCAAAAGGCCGCCTTGAGAATGGTACAATGGTCATTGTAAAGGAAGATGCATTACCTCCAATGAAGTGGAGTCTTGGTCGTATCGTCGGCACTTATCCTGGAGTTGATGGTGTGACCCGAGTAGCGGATATCCGAACCAGTAAAGGCATCATACGAAGAGCCTTCAATCGCATCTGTCCTCTTCCATTAGACACTGAACCTGTTGAAAGCTGATCTTTCAACGCCGGGGGGCATGTTAAGAATATTAGTCAAAGGAGTATTTAATGTCACGGAGCTCACGCCATTAAATTCAAGAAAAAACATAAATTGACACTTCTGCATCGCCGTCCGCTGTCAAAGCACACAATTTTTATTACTCCATATAATTTTCTTTATTGTTCGCTATTCACCATCTAAATGTAATATTATTTAAATACATATAAGTTTGTTACGTCAAAAGACTTTTACTTCTACGTACAAATTAAAGATCATCAAGATACAAATTAATCATCAAGATACATCAAGGCACATGTATGGAACCTTGACGCCATAGTCAAATACATCAAGCTACATCCATACATTGACACCATAGTCTACAGTATGTATTTACTAAAGGAAAGTAGTATATGTAGTATATCAGTTGTCTGGTTTCCATAGTACAATCTCTGCTTAGTTTGGGATCAGATGGCTGTGTGTGAATAATGTGTGTGAATATCCCAGGATATTTATTTATTATTTTACTTATGTATTATGTCGAGCTTAAATTTAATTTTGAAAAAAACTCAAAAGTGCAAGAGTCAACTGGAATAAAATATATTTCTTATTTTAATTTTAAAATCATTATTTATAAGACTTAATTATTATTATGTGTATTTTTACATTACTTATAACCGTCTATTACGAGATAAAATATTTTTATTTAAAATATAATTTATTTCCTGTATTATTTCTAGTGTTTATATTCAAGGAAGTATTCATAAAAACGAATAGTAAACACATAAACCCTATCCTTATCGATTTTATAACAACGTGATGTAAAACAATAACCGCAATAAACAAATGCCCTTATTTGTTCCCTTCGACTTCGAAATGAAAAGAAACGATCGAGTTGTGAAAGTTTTCGTTACGGCAAAGGTAATTTTGAAAGGGTCTATTGAGTTAGTTTACTTAATATCAGAGAAGTTTGCTTAGGCCAGGGCAACACTTGATAATAATAAAATATATATATCCGGACCAAATTGAATTCTTTTGCTATGTACATACGATAAGTGCTACCATTGATAACAGGATACTAAGCATTTATGCATATTAAATATTATTTTATGTAATAGACGATAATAATCAATAATTATATAAGAGCCTCGTTGGTCTTATGATAGTTAATCCTACAGAACCCAGGTCCCGACCTGTTCACACAAATGTGCACTATTATATCATCAGTGCCCGATATTCGGTCAGGAGAGTGTTATTAATATTGTCTTTATTATTAATAAAATATATTTATCTACAACACCGTAACAGCCTGTGAATGTCCCACTGCTGAGCTAAAGACTTCCTTCCTTTTTTTGCGGAGAAGACAAATAGGCAAATAGAAAACCTTCTATTTGTCTACAAAACTTTAGGAAATTCACACTAGATTTAGCTCAATAATATATTATTTTTTAATATATTTATATTCAGTCAACTGATTGCCGCAATGACTAGAAGTACTTTATGTTTTGCTTTATAAGTCTTGTCTTCTTTAGTTGTTTTCGGGTTTCCTGAGTGAGCGAGATAGTGTATTACATACACAAGAGACAGAATATCTAATTGATATTGTGATGCTATCTGAAAAAAACGATCCAAATAATAAATGAACAGGTAACACGTTTTCTCAGATATGATTTATTAAGAAAAAATATTTTATATTTATACGTGAAATTTGTTATTGGCTTTAGAGGTGACATACATAGTATATAAATAAAATATATAAAAGACAACTGCCTTTATAATATAACTAGTGTCATTCGGGATGATGTAAGGATTCCAACGATAGAAATATCCCATACATGTAAACAATGACTTTGTTCGGATGTTTAAAAGTTATTATGAAATAAACTCACATACATATTTAAACCCTAGCAACATTACACTCCTTTTTTGAGTCACGTAGTCGTAGCAGTCGTGTAAATATAGCTTTGTCATCACATTGAACAGACATTTGGGGAGCAAAGACTAAAAAGACATTTATAACAAACTCGATACTTCACTTGCCACGAACATCCGCTACTAAGGAATACTTAAATTGCTAAAGTTTGTTTCATCAAATTTAAGTTTAAATATTGCATTTAACATTTATTTATGACTTATATTGTCAGCTTTAATGACGCAAGTCCTTAAATATGAAGCGATTCAAATGAAAAATGATTTCTTCAAGGAGAATCATGAATTTGGTATGTCTTTGATTGAAATAAAAGGGCCTTTTATTACTCTTAGATGATTATTTGTACGAGACGAAGAAGATGGATGTTTAACAAGCTTACCTAAAACACAGAAAGAACAAACTCGATAAAATAATCAACTAAGCAGGAAATAATATACATACAGGATATATTTTATCGTTATTAAAAAATATAATAATTAATTTATGCAAGGAAATATTTTCTTTATATTTATCTACTTGAAAGCGACACAATATTCCATTCATGAAAAGTTTTTGCAAAAAAAACTCAGTTACATTTGCAATACTATAAACGGAAAAGCTAATTAGGGCCTAATTTAATCTCTAAGCCTCGTTAACAGAAATGACTAGTTAAAACAAAGAAATTATAAGTTTAGTTAAGACTCGTGAGAAATTCATTACACTGAAATTAAGTTCGAAATTTGCATTGTAAATTAATTTTACCACCTCGTCTGTGTAATTGTCACGGGACCGGGAAAAGAAATTTCGTTTTATATAATTCGGCGTTCGTAATTTAACAAAGACGATAAAGAGTTATTACATCATAAAAGCAGTACGTAAAGATTACTCGTTGTAATAAAGAACAAGCAACACATTACTTGTCCATTATATTATAAAATCGAGATAGTCAATTGGATACAATGAATTAATTTAATTTAAGATTACGAGTTCAAATTTACTTATTTTTGCATGTGTTTAATTTATGTTAAATATTATTCTCATGCTCGATGGCAATGGTGATGGCAATGGTAAACATCGTGAAGAAACACGCATTCAATGAATCGTGTCTGATTCACTAATCCACTAGAACGTCCTGGTGGACAAGGCTTTACCTTCCCTTCTCCTTAAACCCTCCTCTCTAAACCCTTCTCCTTAAATGGAGAGGAAGCCTTTTCCCAACAGTGAAACGCCGGTCTCACTTAACTACTCAGGTAAATTATACCTGAGATACATAAAATGGTAGTAATTAAAATCTTACGTTTTAATAATTTTATAAATAATAAATATTGACATTCATTTTAATGATAATTCGTTCAAATTTTATATCCAAAGTTTCGTCTCGATTCTGAAATTTACTTTAACATGTTCATAAACCTTTCTCCTTCTTTAGTTATAAGGTTGAATTTTTGCTCAACTAATTTCATTATAGCATTCATATTAATTGTCATTTTTTTACGACGCAAGTTTCAATATGACCTATATATTTCTATAGGATTAAATTCAGGATGGTTAAATTCAAATTAAGAAATTTTATAGCAAATATTTGTATGTTTTAGTGTATTCATTCTGAATGAATAAAAATAAAACATACAATGAACTAATGAAAAAATAATAATAAACAAAATGACACTTCTAACGCTACTTACGCGAGATTACGTGGCAAGTCATAACTAGCGCAAACTGGTTTATTTCGGTTTTAGTCACTGTGTGTATTGCACTACTACTAACACAAAAACGACTTCAAACTATTTTATAGTTGTAATGTTTATATTATTACTAATATAATATTTTGTTTATAGACGAAAACATTTAGTCATATTTTGCGAACTATATATTGTGATTTCTTTCATTTATATGAAATTAACTCACTCGCTTGTATAAATGCAACAGTTTGTTATGTATAAAGGTTGATCATACAGGAAGTTCGCTTGACAGCTCGTTTCAGCTGGCCTTTCAGCCGCGTTGCCGACGAACAATACTGCGAATCTTTATTTCATTTCGCATATAAATAATTCATATTTAATACAATTCGTTTCGTATTTATAAAATCAAACTTAACTGTGAAACATGAACATGATGAGAGTCTTCAGATGAAATTTATATCACTGGCTGTATTTATATGGTTAAATAATTTCATACACAGTTGTATTTTATTTCAATCGTCACTGTTCTAGTCCTTTTTATCTTAGCGTGAAATTATGTCACCTATAAGCCTATTTCAAGAAGAGAAAATACAAATAAACAACTTTGAACTTGAATTATCGTGACATAATTGTTTGAGATCTAAAATAATATTTGATATTCATTATGGTTTCTTGAAAAAAATGCTTTTTGAATATCGAATCGAATAAAGTTGTTATATTAAAACTTTAAGAACTATGTAGTGCATTGTCTGTGTGAAGATTGACGAACAGACTCCGAGCTGCTACTGAGTGTTTTCGTCAAAATACCGAATAACTTTTTATTGGCCCGACCTGCGATTTTAAATTAGGGATCCGTGTCCGCTTTACATCTCGCCACTAGACCAACAAGACAGTCAAAGCTATATGTATATATATTTCTATCGCATAAATACGTATTAGTATCGAACTGGGAATTTTTGTGATAGCGCACAAACTTTCCAGCTCTATACTATATCTTAACTAAACATGATGAAGGTCACATTTTAATATGATAAATAAATTTAATATGGTGTTCTATAACCAAAATTAAGCATAAATAATGTACCTTCAATCGAAACTTGCTTCCATTAGGAATCTTTACCAACTAATATTATAAATGCAAGAGTAACTCGTCTGTTACAATAATATATAATAAACTCGAGCCCACTACAAGCGAACGAAGCCGCGGACAGGAAGTAATAAGTTATATTTTTCACATTGAGATTGCTTTGGATATGTTCACCAATTAATAAACAAAAAATAATTATTATTACTTTGTATATATATATATACCTACCCAGTTTCTATTTTAAAGTTTCTTTCGATTGGGCATTCTGAAAGAAATAGCTAAGTAATTAACCCGTGTACAACATATTAATTAGTTCTGTACATTTTCTGTACAATTTTATAATGGATTAAAATAAGGTATAAATAATAAGAATAAATTAGTAATTAAATATTTAAAATGCAGACTAGAAATGATCAATTTCTATATTTTAGTACCTTAACGTTCCTTCGCTCTGCTCCATCGCAGACCGTAATTATACTATCAAGTATTATTAATTTCACATTCCTTACGGTCATAAGACTCCGTAATGGCATACCTTTGCCGTTCGCAATAACCTGCATAGGAGGTTCGATTCCAGACCGTTTAATTATTCCAGTGATCAGTGAACGTGATCGAACTAGGTGAGAGTTAATTGATTCAGAGATATTTATAAGGAATTTGGTATTCAATTCCGTAGTATTCAAAATTCATGTATGGATTCTTAAATTATTAAATACGGTATTTGTTAAGTCCTTATGATATAAAATGTAAGTACTAGTAATAACAAAGTGTTTACCAAAAGTATTAATATTCGAATTATTCATCTTCATCATTAGTCAATCGCAGTCCACTGCTGGAAATAGGCTTCTTCCTAGATGTGGCAAAAGCTCACGATTTTCCGCCTACCCTCTAGTCTGGTTCCACTACCTTCTTCAGGTCTTCGATACACCTAGCTAGATGATGCCCTACGCTACGATTGCCGATCTATCTCCACTCATTGTCTGCTCCATCGGCCATCGGCCCTTTGACCAGCCCACTATCACTTCAGTTTCTTAATCAAATATCAGTAACTTCGGTTTATCGAAAAAATTGCACGCACACTAAAGTCTATGAAGAATCAATTAGTAATTTAAAAAAAAAACCTTATGAGTAGTTTTTTTAAATTACTAATGAATTTGTACAAAGTTTAACCACAGAGTACACAAAAAAAAAAACATAAAACGCAAACCAAACATAATTAAGAACTAATTATTATCACTTAGCAATAGTGAAACTTGAAGAAGCGTCTGCTTTCTTCAATTACCTAGATGAACTTCAATTTAAACATTACTTCGGCTTCAATAAATGTGAAACACAATTCTCTTTTTTTTTAATTTTTGCTCCTGAAATTATTTTATAAGTATTTCATAACTATTTTTATTAATTTAATATTTTCTATTAACAAATATAACTATTTTTAATATTTTTTGTTAACTTATTGTATAAAATGTTCTAAAAATGTAGTATGAAAATATATATCTAATTTGAAAATTCAGATATTCTACCGCAAAAAAGCACTTGGTATTGTCGTGTTCCGGTTCAAGTGGTGAATGAGCCAGTGTAATTACTGACACAAGCAACATAACATCGTTCCCAAGGTTGATGGCGCATTGGCGATATAAGCGATGGTTAAAATTTATTACAAGGCCAATGTCTATGGGCATTGGTGACTTATCATCAGGTGGCCCATATGCTCGTCCGCCTATCTATTCATTAAAAAATATATATTCATGAACATTTTCATTTAGGCTCTTGATTACGTTCAAAAATCCTTCACAAGAATTAAAATCTATAGGAAATACTTCGTAATTGTGATTCATCGACCACAAACTTCATAACCAATACAATGGAATTGGTAAAGTTACAAATAAAATTAAAATTAATGGCATGTAAGTATGTAAATTTAGTTCAATGAATATACATATGTACTTATAAATATTTTATGTAATAATTATAGTATACATTAATCAATACACACACACACAAGCCGAGATGGCCTAGTGGTTAGAACGCGTGACTCTTAACCGATGATCGTGGGTTCAAACCCGGGCAAGCACCGCTGAATTTTCATGTGCTTAATTTGTGTTTATAAATTATCTCATGCTTGACGGTGAAGGAAAACATCGTGTGGAAACCTGCATGTGTCTAATTTCATTGAAATTCTGCCACATGTGTATTCTACCAAACCGCATTGGAGCAGCTTGATGGAATAAGCTCCAAACCTTCTCCTCAAAAGGAAGAGGAGGCCTTAGACTAGCAGTGGGCCATTACCAGGCTGCACACTCACATATATACATACAAATTATAATAAAGACACTACATAAAATAAAACCACACAGTTCAGTATCATCATAATAATGATATATGTATTTACTATACATATATCATTAATATGATGCCACAACCCGACATGTGAGATAAATTCAATCAAATAATCGGATCAGACATCGGAAATGTGCTATCATAGTGCTCAGATACAATATACTCGCGTTCTACAACTTACGTGTATCGCTGGAGTTACTTGGAAATTCAATAGTGACTATCTTCATCTATATTTATAAAGAAAAAGTTGACTATTCAATTTGCACGAGTAAAATCCATAATCATCATTAAATATTAAAATATTGTTTATATTTAAATATTTATAAATATAAAATAATTATACTTTAATATTATTTTATATTTTAATATAATGATGACCTCGTAGTAAATATTCAGTGATACCTCACTTACCGCCTCATTTTTTTTAATGTAGGAGGGGCAAATGGGCTACTTGACGTTAAATGGTCACCACCGCCCATAGTATATTATTTATTTATTGATATATATTATGTGTATTTTATATTTACTTTGGCGATGTAAGAAATGTAAATTTAGTAAGAAATACCAATCATTCCCAATATTGCCAATGCGCCATAACCCCGGGAACGAAGATGTTATATGCTTTGTGCCTGTTACACTGGCTCACTCATTCAAACCGGAATGCAACATTAAGTATTGCTGTTTAGCGGCTTACACAAAACCCTACCACGTAGTAAGCCTCATGTATCCTTATGTCATGCGTATTTTTAAACATCGTATATCTCTTTAAGAATTAATACAAAATGCATAGTTTGAAGGAGGATTTTATTAAAAGACAATGGAAAATAATAATTATTTTAAATTGTTACTGGGGCGCGCAAACACTAATCCCATCCGCAGGGTCCGCAAATTTCGTGTAATGAAAAAAACTAGTACTAAGTGTAATTTAATTCGTACTGTCGCCCTTTGTTTTTATGTATTAGGAGTCCTATAGCAAAGTATTTTGTCCAAATTAACACATAAAGAAACAGCTACTAATATCTTGAAACATTTTAAGCTTTATTTTGTACTTAAGCCAATGCTTTTACTAAAAATCAATTCTTATCGTTAGAACATTTTGTTAAAAGCAATATGAGATGATTTAAATTCAGATCAAGTGGTTCCAGTTAAAAACGTTTATCGGGTATTGCTTTCAAAATAGTCTCAGTATCGAATTGCACCAGTAGGTAGGAATATCATCATCAATATTTACCGGTGGTAGAGCTTTGTGCAAGCTCGTCTGGGTAGGTACCACCCACTCACTCATCAGATATTCTACCGCAAAACAGCAGTACTTGATATTGTTGTGTTCCGGTTTGAAGGGTAAGTGAGCCAGTGTAATTAAGGGCACAAGGGGCATAACATCTTAGTTCCCAAGGTTGGTGGCGCATTGGCGATGTAAGCGATGGGTGACATTTCTTGCAGAGACAATGTCTAAGAGCGTTTGGTAACCACTTACCATCAGGTGGCCCATATGCTCGTCCGCCTTCATATTCTATAAACATAAAAATAAAAATATAAAATGATGACGAATGAAGTTTTTAAACATCACACAACTACATTTTAAACATTAAGAATTTCACCAAAATATGTTCATAGTTTTTGCGTGATGATCAAAACAAACGGACAATTTATATTTCTGTATACATTTGCTTTTATTATAAAAATGATTACGTAATGAGAATATAAACAACCTTTTATATAATACAATGGAATTGTTACAGCATCTCTTCATCTTTACATTTATAATAAATTGCTTTTGAAATGTTTTATCTTATATTTTATACTCAATTTAACTAAATGCACTTACTCATACATTATGTACTTTCCACTCTACTATAGTATTTGTAAATAGCACAATTTAAGAGTGATTTTAAAATTTAAAATTATATTAATAATTATTCAAATATTGGTTTTTGTAAACCAACGAAGACTGCCTCGTTTATAACTTATAAGGCTTCGAAATCCTCAGGTCCTGGATTTAAACAGGATCAAGCAAATAAACAAAAAGTGATTGTTATTGGTAAAAAAACTTATTATTATTACTAGAAAGAAATCCCACGAATTTAATTTTTTTTTTATTATTTCTTATAAGGGAACTCATTTCATCATCACTTCAATTGTTATTTTATAAAATCATTAAACGTGAACTACCGACGCAAAGTAGATTATATGAATCTATATTTTTTTTCTATCAAGAACGATTAAATAAGAAACTAAGCAATTACTCTCTCAAACTGAAATACATTTTTTAATTTCTAACAATTCAATTCATTTCAGGCCATCACGTACTCTGAACTATGAGTTAGATATTAAAGTGCTTCGGGCGTTCGAAGCATCTAGAAATGTCGAGATTGCCACTTTTCATCTTTGCCGTCACACTGTTTACCCTCATCTTACATAATGTTTCTCTTTACTCTACTACAAATTCATCTTAGAACATATCACGGTCCAGGAGAAGTTCAATCGCGAAGTTCTCATTTAAATTTGAAGATCTTATAACAGCGATATGTTTTTTCAATCGATATTACATAAATTATTATTTTTAATAATAATAGCAAATTAAAATTTTACCATCACTTGTATTGTTAACATATAAATCTTAACTAAAACATTCCAGAACTGAATGCTGAGTAAAGTGAAACACTGAAAGTGAGTTTTTTAAATAAAATTATTAACTACAATTGAACTTTTTAAAATTTATAACGCAGACAAAGAAATTTTTTCAAGCATGTATGTTAGTAAGTAGTAGAAGAAATTATTATTATAATGTATTGAAGATTACTTTTACAGTTCATAAGAAACTCAACCTGTAAGATTTTCTAAACATCAGATACAAGTCATAAGATTATTGTAAATGAAAATGTAAAACGTAAATATATACACATAAATGGTAGTAGGATTTTGCATATGCCTGGGTACCTCACACACGCATATATTCTACCTGCATATGTTCACATATATTGTTGTGCTCCACTAAGTTTGGTGGCGCATTGGCGATGTTCGTAGTGGTTAATATTTCTTTCAATGCCAATGTATATGGGCGGTGATGACCCCTTAGCATCGGATGGCCTCTTTTATAGAATAGGTAGGAGGACGAGCATATGGGCCACCAACCTTGGGGACTACGATGTTATGTACCTTGTGCTGTAATTACTCTGGCCCACTTACCCTTCAAACCGGAACACAACAATACCAAGTACTGCTGTTTTGCGGTAGAATATCCGATAAGAGGTACCTACCCAGACGAGCTTGCATAAAGCCCTACCACCAGTATTTGTCAGACTGCTAACCTATTTTCAATATAAAAATACGTAAATAAAAATCTTATTATATATAACAATTATATAAATTCTTTGAAACATTTTTTAATTTATTTTTAGTTATCATGGTAAATAGAATAATCCAATAGACGCTTTGAGAATTATCTTTGTCCTTCGAGGAAAAATTTCGTCATCGGCCCTTTCGTTAAGAAGTTAGGGTAAACAAAAAGGTAAACATACTTATAAAACTTTTCTATGTCACTGCTTTTGTTCTATAATATATACTCAGAAATATAATAAGATATTCGTTTAAATTTGAATGTTTTATTTATATCCACTAAGAAATATTACTGTTTCTAAGTATTAATGAAATACATCTCAACTAACTGTACATTTATGGAATTATAAAATTTAACACCAGGGTTAAATGAATTCTGAACGTTAAATATATTGGCAAAGTTTTCATTGATCGTGTATATTAATAATTTTTTTATATACATAATAATAGATAAGAAGAATTTGTATAACTCAAAATTTAGCTCTTTTTCTAAAACAGCTACCAAAACAAAGCGACCTTCAATATTTTGGAACGATTTTGAAACTCGTGCCTTAACACATAAAGTACAGGTTAGTATTAACATATGTTGCAAAATTTCATTTGATACATACAGCTTTTCTCACAATTATTTTACCGTTAAGCACGAGATGTTCAAATACAAATAAAACACATGAAAACTCGCTTTCCTGTATCAGAACGGGCTTGACTGGCTGATTTGACGGGCCGGTTAGCGTGGTTGGTAGATACTTGCCTTTCACACCGAAGGTTGTGGACTCGATTCCCACCCAGAACAGACATTTGTGTGCTTGAACTGTTTGTCCTGAATATCGGTGTAATAATCTATACAAGTAAGTATTTACAAAAGAAAAGTAGTATATGTAGTATACCAGTTGTCTGGATTCCATAGTACAAGCTCTGCTTAGTTTGGGATCAGATGGCCGTGTGTGAATAATGTTCCAGGATATTATATTATATCTATATATCTGAACCCGCGTAATGATTTGGTACGGATTCACGTATTCTACCCATCCAGCCTCACCGTGCTGAGTTAGATGCGATAAAATTAATTTCGGTCTTATAATAATAACAGGCGAGTTTATTGGATCACCGATGCGCATAAAATAAAATTTGCAATGCAAATTATAAGGTTGATTTCACTTTCGTAAATTTCTCACGAGTTCTAATCAAACCTGTTACTTCTCTGTTTAAGCCGGAAGTTATTTTTGCTATGGACGCTGAAGATTTTGCCGAGTAATTGACTTTACTGAATATACATCTTAAAATAAGACTTCCGGGGAGAAAATTAATGAAAATATTATTGAAATTGATAAAGTCTTTGAGTTTATAAGCTATTTATAATACCTTTGTTTGCATCGAAAAATTAAATTATACTTTGTTAAATCACTTTTAAGAACTTTTGGCAAATGGGTCACATAATAGTAAATGATCATAACGGTCCATAGATATTAGTAAATAATCTTTCTCTCAGAAGTCATCCGAATCAAAACACGTTTTATTATAGTAATATATTATGATTTAGTCATTTTATCATCAATACATATAATTCATTTTAAAACATTACAAGAAAATTATCACAGCTATCCTTTTTGCGCTATTTACGTAATTCACAGTACAACAGTGCTATTCTATTAGAACTACACTTCACTTCACTTCGCTTCGTATCTCTCTTTGGAAATGGTTAACCGAATTACGATGATTCGCTACTTTGACGGGCTATTTCAAAAGCCGAGATGGCCCAGTGGTAAGAACGCGTGAATCTTAACCGATGATCGTGGGTTCAAACCCGGGCAAGCACCACTGAATTTTCATGTGCTTAAGTTGTTATAATAATTCATCTCGTGCTTTACGGTGAAGGAAAACATCGTGAGGATACCCGTGTCTAATTTCATGAAATTCTGCCACATGTGTATTATACCAACCTGCATTGGAGCAGCGTGGTGGAATGAGCTCCAAAACCTTCTCGTCAAAAAGAGAAAGGAGGCCTTTAGCCCAACGGCTATTTTGATTCACGTTTTAATTAATATAATTTGACTTAAATTTGAATTTGATTTTAAAGAATAACTCTATAGATTTTGCTCGATTCCGATATGGCAGAGAATAAGCAATAAAAATTTTTTCAGTGAAAATCCGTTGCAATCAAATAAACGCTTCCAACTGTTGCATTTGTACAGCCAAATGCGCTGTTACGAACAAAGCCCGACTTTAAATGAGTGCTCGTTGAGAAAAATGAATATTCCAAAACATTCGAGCAACGCGAGGCTGATTCGAAAAAGGACATGAAAATTCAGACAGCTTGTTGATTTAGATTTTCCTTTGCTTCACAAAGTAAAGTGTTTTATTTGGATCATAAAAATAACAAAAAATGTACAGATATGTATTATGTATGTATGTACGGCTACAGTTCGTGATAACGTTGGTTTTAGATGATTGAAGCTTTTCAATTAAAATCAAGGTTGCCCAGTGAGTAAACGTGATTCTTTAAAAAAATTATAGTACAAAGGTGTCCGAGCTTTTTAAAAAGCAAAATCTTTATCGATCATATATAAAATGTCGAAATGCTTATAAGAGACTAGTTGGATAAAATATATTTAGAGTTTTATCACAATTAACTACTGTAAAAATAAGGACTGTATTCTATTGAAATTCCCCCAGTCAGCTAGAGATATATGCTAGATTTTAGTCAGATAAACAAAAAAATACTTTGTATTTTTACTCAAAAATGTAAACTAGAATTCGTTGAAAATCCTTTATATTACAAGTTTGACATAAAAATAAAACTAAACTGACATGGGTCGCTTCAATTGGAAGTCATACTAAAGAAAAATATAAAGTTGCGTTGGCCCAGTAGTAATACATGTGTATTTAAATCGAAGAATGCGGGTACGATCCCGGGCAAGCACCATTTAATAATATCCTGGGACATTTTTAGAACATTGTTACAGGCAGTTTATCGTAGAAAACTATTATATAATGTCAAACATAAAGTTTTTTTTTTTAATATGAAAAAGCACCATCTTAGTGATGTAATTTAATTAAATTATTTTTTTATTAACAAAATAAAATTCTAGTTCAACAATAATATTATATATCTATCAATATAGACGCGGAGGGCAATTAAATAGCTACATTATATAGAGCAGGTCTGGTTATTGAGATAAAAGGCAAAACGATAAGTTCGAAGTTTAAAACTAGTTAGTGAAATTTAATGAAACCCCTGTGACCAAATCAAAGAACCTTCACGGAGGCAGTTTGAAAAAGATAAAAGTAAGTTCTAAAACATGAAAGGGTATTACTTTGCAAATTTATTCAAACCAATCTGAAATTTAAATGGGAGTTCATCAAAGTTCTTACGTTAGAAATACTTATGAGGCTACATCTACACGTTTATATATAAGCATAATGTATACATAATTGCATGAGACAACGAGTTATTGGCAATTTATCTGTACACCTTTATGGGATGATTTTAATTAAATTAAATTTTCATGTGCTTAATTTGAGATAATAATTCATCACGTGCTTTACGGTGAAGGAAAATATCGTGAGGCAACCTGCATGTGTCTAATTTCACTGAAATTCTGTCACATGTGTATTCCACCAACCCGCACTGGAGCAGCGTGGTGGAATAAGCTCCAAACCTTCTCCTCAAAAAGGGAGAGGAGGCCTTTACCCCAGCAGTGGGACATTCACAGGCTGTTACGGAAACTTAATAACAAATACGTCATACTAGTTACTTATTTATAAGCTGTAATTAAAGTCGAAGTAAATTAAAAAGTGATGTTTTTAGGCGCCGTGAGTGAACAAGTGCTTAGATACATAATCGATATATTTTCTTCCTCTTTTCTTATGTGCATAGTGAAAATAATAAATGTCCCTCAAAGTCTATTAAGACAGCATCGGTACTCAAATCATCAAATGTGATTGTATACGTAAGCCTATCGTCTATAAAAAAATATGAACCAACTTCAAGCAACCGATTTATACCGATTATATAGTAACACTTTGTCTTCATTTGAGTTAAACGCTGTAGACGGGTTTCAACTCTTTCGCGTTACTGAGTTGAACGTCCTTTTTTTTAATATGATAACTTAGACTGTGTTATAATATAATTTAACAGATTCCATCCGTTAATTTTCACCTCCTTCATTTAGGCCTTTGGGCTTGAGTCGCCGAAAGAAAAAACTCTTGAGAATATTTTGCGTCTCTACAAATTGGATTTAATTTAAAAGCGGATGAACGGGAGCTTATTTTTTTTTAGCTGGATATTTTAATAATATCAAAAAGAATTGAAATGCGATGAAGTTCAAATAGTAATGTCTATGCGGTAATTTTCGTATATTCGTATCAATACAAATGTTTTCATGATTAAACATAAGTATTTAAATTCGACCACAAACAATGCAATCATTAAAATACTCTGTTACGTATATGACCACATTACTTTATACACATTTTCTTTAAATATACTATCCGTGTAACCCGATGGTATAACTCAATGTTATCACTAATTAGAAACCCCCAATTTCACCAACTTGGACTATGAATTTTGATGATGAATTAATTTTAAAACGCAGTAATAGCTGTCTTTAACTTATAAACAGAACCATAAACACGTATTTCAAACTTTACAAATGACGAATTTTCAAACATTTTTTAGATGAAATTTAGAAATTCCTTTCTATTATTCCTAATACACGTATTTCACCCATAGGGAATTTCTATGGAAAATTTCACCCAGTCTTTCAGGCTGTGCGTAGTATGTCACTTAGTCCTTGTGCTTTTAGTGTTTGTACATTTTATTTTTCAAAGCACTTTTATTTTAAACTTTGTAATACAAAGAGTTCCCAGTAGCACCTTACGGTAGTATCCTTAGCCAAGATAAAAGAACAGTAGCTGGAATATTATTTATTGCCTTAAAAGCTTTGCTCAAACGCCCTATCACAATAAGCACATTTCAACTTGTATATATTCACTAAAGAAATACCGCTTACAAAACTGATCGACATCCACACATTCCTAATATGTTTTCTATTACATCTATGACGAATCAATAGAAAGGGTATAAAAGGTCGTCCGTAAACACGGGAAACATTTCATTACAAGCAGAGTGGACTGAACGGTGCTGACAAGAGTAATATAGCCAGTTCGAAGCTGACTTTATGACCTCTGTAAATCACTTACCTACTTGAAACGAACGTTACCGATAGTGCCCGAACATTAAAAGGGTATGAGTTATTTCCAAACTTAGCACATTGTCGCCATCTGTTGCATGAGTAAACATTTCGAGGAAGTTTATTATTAAGGTGGTCCGGTCGCAGTACAATTTATTTTATAAAAATATATGACTTACCCAGCTTGCCTGGCCACTACTTATTCTTCTTTATCCGTAAATAATAGCAGCCTATTTGTTTGTGTCCAGCAGAAAAGCTTCGACTCATTCACTACACTGTATATTATATAGCGAGCGAGGGACATAATGTTTCAAATTTGCTATTTATTTATTCAGATAATTAAATTCAACGTTATAAACCAAAGATGTAATTATGAGAACGTACGTTGGTACGTAATTAATTTGATGGATACATAAGATCATAAAGTTTAGTTAAGAATCTTATATGGGTATTAAATTGAACTATATTTGAATACAACGTTAATTAACAAAATGTTACGATTCTATAATTAACATGTTTTAATAAATTGCGTAAGTAATTTGCTTTATCTTGCATTATATCGATCATGGGATCAGTTTTGCTTAACAAAAACAAACTAAACAATCGTCTTATGCCAAGGGAGGGTGAAGTTTACAGGCGCTCAGCGACAGCGCCAACATTGTTTTCATATTAGCTTCGAAACTTGCGGTTGCAGTGCAACACACGAACTTTGAAACCGTAGCTAGGGTTAATGAGATCGTGTTTATTTAGAACAATAATTATATGCATTTTACAATTAAAAAGATGGATAATATAATTAATATTATGTATTTTTTTATTTATTTTTATAAAAAACACTTTCACAAACAAAATAAATCCATAAATTTCTATTAACATTTATAGATAACTAATCTGCTTCTTTTTCTTCATGCATGAACTTAAATCAATCAACCAACAGCCTATAGTAGTCTACTGCTGAACATATGCCTCTCCCAATGTGCGCCAAAGCTCCCGGTCCTCCGCCTTCCGCATCCAGTCGGTACCCACCACCTTCTTAAGATCATCGGTCCACCTGGCTGGAGGGCGCCTTACGCTGCGTTTGCCGATCCACGGTCTCCACTCTAGGACTCGTCTTTTCCAACGGCCATCGGTCCTACAACATACGTGACCAGCCTACTGCCACTTCAGCCTGCTAATTTTGCAAGCTATGTCGATGACTTCGGTTCTTTTCCGGATAATCTAATTTCTGATCTTATTCTTTAAAGATACTCCGAGCATAGCTCGCTCCATAGCACGCTGAGTGACTTTGAATTTGTGGACTAATCCCACAGTTAGTGTCCAAGTTTCGGCACCGTATGTCATGGCAGGTAAGACGCATTGGCTTCAACCAACTTTCGTCTTCAAACATTGCGGTATCTATATCGTCAAGTCTTCAAGAGAACAACACGAGACCGACACGCCGGGAAGACTCGCTTAGGCTACGCATCATTTCGGTGAGTTGTTCCAGCGACTCCGCTATGATGACGATGAACTTAAATATGTGCTATTTTTAAATTATATTATATTAAGTTTCGCTCGCAGATTCGCTGGTTTTTTGGAGTATTGTTATGTGTAAAGAAATTCACACCAAATTTTATCAAAATCGGTTAGAGATTTAGCCACGATAACATAACAAACATACAATTATATATTTCGCTGAACTCTTCGTTCCCAAAAGAAACAAATAAGCGACTCATTTGCAAACCTTACAAGTGTGTTGTTGTGATAACATTTTAATGCTGACATAAAAAACAGATTTTCATTAAACCTTAAAATTTCATAACACTTAGCAAGAAAGTTATCACGCGTAATAATATTCAAAGTCACACAAACTTTTGTACGACTTATAACAGTGGAGTAAGCAATTTCGCTAGAAATTTATTCGGAGTGCGGTTTCTAGAAATTTCTTTGCCATCTCGAAGCTTAGCTTATTCATCTTAATTAAGAACGCTCATGTGACATTCATTAAATCTTCATGAAGTAGGCTTTATTTAAATGGTTAACCTTTCAGGGCATAACGAATCTGATCGATGTTACAAATGTTACTAAGTAGGTTTATATTTCAAATGATTAACGTATAACTGGAACTCCTTTACTTTTTTCGTATTTTTTGAAGGGACGTAGTATAGATGAAGTCTAAATGGCCTAATGGTAAGAGCACATGAATCGGAACCGAACGTATGTGTATATAGTATGTGCGGTTATCTCTGCAATTGTATAAAGAAGTAACTTTTTGTGTCAGTATATTTTCTCTAGTATTGAAACAAAAACTATACTAACAACAATAATTGATTTACTTAAATACTTCTAATTATACTGATATTATATTCTATTCACATATTCGTCATATGTACGTCATATGTACTATTTAATAAAGATCGAAATTTGATTTGTAAATCGACAATTTTTAAACAAAAAGTACCAAAATTTATAAGAACCGTTTTCAATAACTCAAATTCTGTTATTGGCTCATTATGAGCCAGAATAACAGATTTTTACCAAAGAGTAAACACATTCCTTTTTAAAACAAATTATTTGCATCACAGAATATTATCGCTATTTTTTAGGAAAATTATTCTCCAAACGTATTAGAGCACTTATTTCAGTCTCATTGACTGCATTGAGCCAAGTGTGAACTAAGAAATACAAAAGTAAAGAAGCACTTTAGGTAGATAAAAATATTTGATTTGCAAAGAGCGTACAAATATTTTCATCTTAACAATTTTAATAATTCATTGGCTCTTGGTTACTATCGAAATTTTTTAAAACGTTTCCGTGTCACGTAGTCGGCGCTTCTTCGGAGAACGAGAATAATAATTTGAACGCAATCGAAACGTTCTAATTTGAATTCAACGCGTCAAACTTGATGAAAATTAATGTAAATAACTTTTTATTCTCCCTCATAAATATAGCCAATTCACTTACTGTCTTCTATGAGTGGATTACTAATAGTATTTTATATATCCAGAATCGAGTCCCGATTTTCCAAGTTTCCGAGGTTCCAGGAACGCGTCGGGTTAGTAAAAAGTTTTCGGATTTATCTTTTAATAAATCTAATCTCGAAAAAGTATATAAATATGACCGTATGTATTTGTGTGCTAAAACGAAAAAAAGGATAACATGTTGAAACGATCAATTGGATTAAACATAACTATGAATATATAAATTAAATAAATTAAAATTATATGATTCAAAAAATAAAGGCACATTTTAAACTTTAAGCAATTTGTGAAGAGTTAGTTAATTACATAAAAGCGGTGAGTGATGCTTGAAATGAAAATTTATATAAGCTTCAGCTTTATGAAAATACGATTACAAAAGTTTTCTCTTAGCTGAACGAGTAATCACGTCGTGAGGGAGAGGTGCAAGAAAATTGTCTTTGCTGCTGTAACGAGGTTTGCTCCGCGGCCCTACTAAGATGACTAATAAAGACCATTTAATAAAAAAAAGAAACGTAATTTTATGCTTTAAATATGTGCTTATAAAAATGAAAAATGCTATTGTACAAATCATGATCGCGTGGAATAGTGGCAAGAATGCTAGCAGTTTTTCTCCTTTGATTCCCTTCTGCCACCAGCACAGACAACCGTAACCGTACCGTTGCCGTAACAGCCTGTGAATGTCCCACTGCTGGGCTAAAGGCCTCCTCTCCTTTTTTGAGGAGAAGGCTTGGAGCTTATTCCACCACGCTGCTCCAGTGCGGGTTGGTGGAATACATATGTGGCAGAATTTCAGTGAAATTAGACACATGCAAGTTTCCTTACGATGTTTTCCTTCACCGAAAAGCACGAGATAAATTATTATCCCAAATTAAGCACATCAAAATTCAGTGGTGCTTGCCCGGGTTCGAACCCACGATCATCGGTTATCATCGTTGTATGTATAATACGTATAAATATAATATAATAATAAAGTTTCTAGTCAACAAGATATTTCCGACATCTTAAACGATCACATGTCAGCCAGTTTACACAAAAACTTATGGAGTACACATATACAGGGTGACTGGTGAATTAGTATCAATATTTTAGGAGCATAATCGGTACATGATTCTCATTCGAATTATGTAAAAAAATAGGTACTTAATTTTTGACCAAATTTACAAAAATTTTACTTTAAATAAATAAAGTGTGGACATATTTCCGCGGCGCGTGCGGCGTGGTGTTTGCCACCCGCAACCCCTGCCCCGCGGCTAATCAGTCGGGCGACCGCCGCCGTAAGGTTCGTCCATCTTCCCGCGCGCGCGCCCCTAGCGATCGATCTTACGCGTATACCTAATCTTTCGTGTGTGAGTGTGACCCGTCATTAGTAATTAGGTATGGCTTATCAATACACAAATGCAGAATACTGTGAGTAGTAAAGTGACCCATTCGTGTTAAAGCGTGTGAAAGACAATATGCGTAAACGTGCCGAACTGTGTATCACACGAGCAGGAGCTCACTTTGAACATTTGTTAAGGTTAGTGTAGTTATGTAGGTAAATAGGTAGTTAAATGATTGACAATCGTTGTAAATAAGTATGATTCCATTTTTAAATACGCCGGAAATACCAAGATAGGTAAACAGTTAATTTTTGTCCCAAGTTCATATCATTTACCTAGTCAACAAATTTGTTGCTTAAACGAGTGAAATATTTTGGTATTTTTGCCTGTTCTAAGCCAGGTTTAAAGTATGAAGGGGGATTGGATCATGCTTGTTTATCAAAGGTAGCCTGCTACCCTGTTAACACGCGGCGGCGTTTGGACGTAGGTAAAGTACCGCGCGATAACTAAATGTACCTAACTGTGTTGTGTCGTCAGCGCAGCTAGGGTGTCCACATGACGCGTAATTAATTACATAACTTTTGGTTAACTTTACTTAGAAGTTTATTAATATTTATGTTATATGTATTTTTTTTTGGTCATATATGGTCGTCAAATATCACGTCCTTAAGTATTGATACTAATTCACCAGTCACCCTGTATATACGTATATGAAAAACACTGTCTAATGGTGAAAGCCGTATGAAAATCCATTCAGTATTGTTGAGTTTATCGCATTCAGAGAGACAGATAACCGTAGCGGGGGGGGGGGGTCTTTTTTATACAATGAATAAAAGTAAATTTTAAATTATATTTAAATGTGCAAGCAGTGAGATTATTTCGACTTGAGAATAGTGGTAGGGTCCATGTACGGATGTACAGAACACCTGCAATCCTAGATAATCTTTTTTCAGAGTTATTTATTTCATTCTCCGTTTTCAAGACTTTGCATTTGATCTTTGCTTAAACTTTGTTACGTATTCAATTCTATCGAACAACGCCGTAATGTTTTCTATTTTCATTTAATTCAATCGAACACTTATTGAATAATTTTTAATTCCATTTTTATTACATCCATATTTATTCAACCACTTTTTCAATTTGTTTCCAATGATGATCTGATTATGTGAATTCGTATATGAAATAAAATCGGTATAAATATATTTAAAAAAATAACTTTATACTACGCAAAACAAAACTCAAATGTTTTATTTTATTAAAACGTTTTATAGTTTAGGTAATCAAATATAAAAATATGACTGTATTATATATATAGTTTGTGATCGCAGTAAGTAAATGTGTGTAAAAATAAAATCGTAAATCGTATAATTTGAATCCACACAAACATCGAACGTAAATAAATTAACATGAATGTAATAAAAAAAATCATTTTTTTATTTATTTTTTTCATAAAATCTGTAATACTCATTGATACAATATTTAATTAAATACAAAAATAATAATAATTAAGCTTTATAAAAATTACATGACAATGAAAAAGATAAGAAATCATGTTTGAAAACTTTGTAAAGATAACCACAAAGTGATAGGTAACAACGCGCCAATCAGCAAAGTGGAGCTGGTCCATCAGTTAATGTACGAGTTGTTTGACAAGCTCTCGGTTACGTTCAATCAACTGCTATCTCTTATTCATGGATGCATGAGAATTGCCTTGAGTTTCCTATCCGATTTCTAGGTATCTATTCTAGATTGCTGATTTGCTATTTGAAAGATAGCTCAATAGTTGGTCTAACACGAGCTTTTAACTCTATAATATGGTATTTTGGTGTTATGATGTTATAATATTACCAAGTGACGTCACTGACTGTTTTAGAATAATTTGAACTTAATATCTTCTTAATCTTGTATAAAAGACTGAATGTCTTATTTTTACTACGAGAAATCTTCATAACTTAAAAGACGCATCAGCAATTTGGCAAATGTTGCCAAAAATTTTGACCTTTTATATCATTATTAACATTTTATGCCTTATATTGATAAACGCAAAAATACATAATATCAAATTATGTAATAACTTAGCACTTATAAAAAGACCCTAATATATTTTTTTCTTTATAAACTACCACCATTTTGAATTATTTATCTTAGATCGATATTTTAAGCTAATAAATTTACTGCAGGTAGAATATAACACATAAGTCGTCCTTCCCTCGCTGAACTCGCCTAAAGTAAAAGACAAAACCGTAAATAAAATATATAATGATTAGGCCAATGGCAGGTTCACTGCGATACGAAACTTGGATGTAAAACTTAAGATGGGAAATAAACTCATTTCTTTACTTTCAACCCATGCGTTCTTTATAGACGAGCTATTTTAACGGAATGAATGATTTTTTTTTTTTAAATAATGACGAGCCGGTTGGCGTGGTTGAATACTTACTTACCTTTCACGCCGAAGGTTGTGGGTTCGATTCCCACCAAGGACAGACATTTTTGTGAATGAACATGTCTGTTTGTCCTGAGTCTGGGTGTAATTATCTATATAAGTATGTATTTACAAAAAAGAAGTAGTATATGTAGTATATCAGTTGTCTGTTTTTCATAGCACAAGCTCTGCTTTATTTGGCATCAGAGGGCCGTTTGTGAATAATGTCCCAGGATACTATTATTATTATTATTATAAATAATCGGAAAACATCATTATCATAATTATTTAGTCAGTCACAGTCCACTGTTGGACGTAGGCCTTTAGTCACGTTCGAGCTTCCGGTTCTCCATCCACATCACTTGGGTCTAGACAGGACTTTTTCCAAGTCATCATTCTACTTGACTGTAAAATCGGAGTAGTCTGTCTTTCTCTGAACTTTCCAATACGTAGAGTCTTCCCACGTTTATAAGCAGTCCACTTCACCATTATGCTCCTTATATAGAATCGATATTTAATTTAAAAAAAACATGTTTCAATTTCAAAATGCGTTCTTCAACTTTGTTATAGTTGAGTTTCTTTGTACGAATAAACTCGATACATTTGCCGTTTTAAGTAAATGGTAAAGGCCTCAAGCGGAGATTTCGGGGCCTTTAAGCTCATGCAGCAGTGTTATAGTTGAAATTAGAAAATATAACTTTGTTCAAGTTAAAACCTTTTATGTATTTACATTAACTGCCATCTTCCTATATTTATTTCAAATTTATCAATAGTATTTACAGGGTTTTCTTTTTTAAAATATTTAGATGGCTGCAATTTTTGAATTAAAAAAAAACATAATTACAAAATAGACTGTGGTATCCCACATCTAGCTATTTGCCATCATTGTACATACACTAAGTGCAAACACACAGCTGTGGTCAAAGCCCCGATAATGCGATATGTGGGACACAAATAAGTATCTACTAGCTCACTTTGTTCAAAACTTAGACCAACAGTATTAAGCGTAACTTGGTATCTCAATTGTGAAATGTTGTAAATCGCCTTTCGGTGATATACTATTTTGATACGTGTATATTTTAAATGCTATAATTATTGCAGCCAATATTGCATATCACTTTCTGATATATCACAATTGTATCACAGAATAGCTATAAAGGGAAACTATTTACACGTTTTACGTTTTGTTGGTTTTATAAAAAATTAATTAAATTTCTTAAGTGATTGACAGTCTCTTCAAACTCAGTTTTTGACGCTTTTTTGTAATTAATTATCCATAACAGTTTCGTGTATATTCGAAAAATAAATTTACTCTTATAAGTAAATCATTTGGAAATGATTGATGATTTTAAATAAATAAATGTTTTCGAGAGAACCATGTGTCATATCCAATGGAATGGCTCGTTAAGATTTTTTCTACGAATTTCAGATTTATTTACCCGCTATTATTTATCTTCGCCTATACCGTCACCTATATATTCCTGTATATATAAGGTCGAAATTTGTAATCGAATGTAATTTTTTTTGTTAAAAACAGATCTCTTTTAGGAAGTTAGTTAGTTTCAGTGAGTTAGCTTTATTACATTTTTTATATATATTATATTAGTATTTCTAATTAAGGACTACAATATTTTTCTCTTCCTATTTCTATCTTTTATGTTAAATATATAAAATAAATAACATAACTTTTATACATAAAAATAAGTTATTATTGAACTATTTTAAGTAAACATTTGCCTCAGGTATTATTCGTGTTCTATAGAAAGTCTAATAATAGTAACGATTACATTGAAATTCAGTTCGCGCGAGTGCACCTCGCATTAATAGCCTACTCATAACTTGCAGCTACCTGTAAAGTGCTTCCTGAAAATCGTAACTGTGAGAGAATGTTAAGTACTTCACTTTAAGTTTATTTTTTCCCTTTTAATACAGAATAACACCTGCCATATTGTCAACTAAGCATAATATTTTTATGAAGGCATCGTAATCAAATTAAAGTTATCAACAGTTTTATTTAGTTTGAAACGATCTAAACTAATATGACTACACAAAAAAAAACCCAGAAATATTTACAGCATTATTAACGTAGCTTAGCGACTGTTTAGTTAAACATAAATTTTGCTCATTTTGTCATTATTGTTTTGACATTAAAAAGAAGAAGACAAAGCATTGCTTAACCAATCACCAGCTGAACAACGTTTTCAAATAAGGCCGTTAGTTTTTGTCACGTTACAAGAAACCCTTGCAAATAAATTCAATGTTTAATTTTGTTCTCAACGCGATCAAAAAAGTTTAACACAAAAAATGAACGTTAAAATATTTTAGCAGTTACCTCGAATAGACAACAACACAAAAACTCTATCCAATGTGGTTCGAATATTTCGTTGTCCTTTTACATAACGTACACTACTTGAAATTGAACTACCGGCGGCGCTAATGGAACAAGCCTCTGGCAGACAGGACGCAGGTAGCGCGTCAAAATGAATACGTATCGCCCTTTAGTGTTCGCTCGGATTTCCGGATAAAAGGGACCTTTTTCGGAACGTGATTTTTGCGTTTTTAATAACTATTCTGTTACGCTATGTATGATATTCATGTGATTATTGATCTTATTTATTTAGTCATGCAGAAACAGACTAGTATATTGTCTTATAATTCAAATAGGATATGGTATAGTAAACTAAATAAATGCATGATTTTATTTAATATCTTACTATAACCTCAATCTTGGCTATATCTGTGTCGCGAATAATTAGCGATAATCTTACCAATAATCTTTGTTTAACATTTCTGTGTACACTGGGTCATCTCAGCTTATTACAAATTTAAACCTTACGTCATAATCCATTATTAAGAGTACCGAACGGCCTTCATAAATTCTAATTATTAACTCTTCTCTTATCAAACAATAGAAATCCTTCAACAAATAGCGTTAGCTAGCAAAAGGTCAAAGGTTTATCTTAATGAATTCGCAGGAATGTTTGACGTCAAACTACTAAATAACTAAATTGTTACCAAAAAGCGCTTTTCAAAGAGCTCGGTATACGAATAAGTTGAAAACAGTAATCAAATACTAATAATTCTTTAGACCAAAGTTTTGGAGATATTGTGACAAAACATTTCAATCTGATTACTTATTTTTCTTGCCACGTGTAAGAGATGACGTACTATAAAAATATATTGAGCAAAATTCTGAAAGCTTGGCGTTTTATATTTAGTGTGACTGTGTTAGTATGCAGCTACGATTCGCAATTTCGAGTTTTTTTTTTTTCAAATACAGTATGTTGTAAATCTTATTACTATATTACTTGGTGGTAAGGTATTGTGCAAGCCCGTCTGGATAGGTACCATTAATTTACCACATTTTCTACTGCAAAACAGCAATACTTAGTACTGTTGTGTTTCGGTTTGAATGGCGACCCTGAATAATTATATGCACTACAGGCATAACTTGGTTAAGAACAAAAATAACTATTACTTCATAAATACAAGTATGTATATACGTACACAACTATTGTATAAATAAACATACTACATTATAGTATATATACTACAAACGTCAATTGTCTCGATATTTAAATTTTTCTAAAATAATCAACTTATGTTTTAGACAGTAGCTAATGTTTAACTAGATAGTGAAAATTACGTTCATAGCCATTTCAATAGGTGCTGTTGACGCTCCTCTCATTTTCCCAGTCCAACGTAAGTATTGTGTCCCTCAGTGAATTAGGGCGAAGTTTGCGAGAAATTACATTAACAACAAAGAGAACGGAGCCTTTAAACTTAATGGCTAGCTCGTGACGTGTCCCTCGCCATCACTTAGTCGAGTATTTACTACAAAAAATTCGTTATGTCACCTTTTTTTGATATATAATAAAATAATTATGAAACCTTTATCTTATTTTAAGATACAACAAAGAAACAAAGTAACTGTAGATTTTAGTTGATTTTATTTGAAAAAAAAAACATTTAGGGAGAGTGCATGTTTTCATTTCAAGAGAATTTTAGAGAAAATTTTCTTCTATAATACTCGACATTTTACCTAACTCAATTACCAGTTTAAATTGAACTACCGGCGGTGGCAGAATCTAATAGTACAGACCTCAGACAGACAGGCTACCTCGCAAAATAGAATCGCGTTGTCCTTGAGTGTCACTTTACACAAAAGGTTTCTCTTTTAACGTAGCTGTCTGATGTGAAAGAAATTTCGGAAATTGGTTTCTAAAGAGGAGAAAAGGATAACGTAAAGGAATTCAAATAAATTCTTTAAAATCTATAGAAATCTGAATACAATAAAGAGATTCTCGTATTGTATTCCATTTAACGTTGGTATTGTTTCCGCCCTGAGCACTGAGCAGTCTTGTCTACCACACGAACTAATTCCATTGCCAAGCGAAATTGCCTCGTGCCGTTTTGTTCCACTGTAATGGTTAGATGAAATAGAATAAATATAAACACAAGCAGTAGCGTATTTTATACACAATGTCTACAAATAAAAATATAAAGTAATATAACAGCCTGCTGAATGTCTCACTGCTGGGCAACGGTATCTCGTCTTGAGGAAAAAGTTACTAAGAAAAAGCTCACCCACCACGCTGTTTTGACTTTTCCAATAAATACTACTTAGCCTCACGCTAAAAGAAATAAGTATAAGTATAAGTTGGTGTGCAAGGTTTGTAAAAGAAATTTAAGAAAATCATTTATCTCTAGATTTTTTTTATGTAAAGTAAGTTTTTTAACATTTCAAATTCATATATAAAACTGTAATAATACCAAAGAGTAATAATATAAGAAATTACTCTTCTCACACTCAGATTAAATAGCTTTAACTTGGAACCCTTTATACAAAGTTGGTGACTTTAATCGTTCAACTGAACAATTCAACACAAATTCCCATGACGTAATAATTCTATGACGGCTTTATTCAAGCGTTTTCACTTTGTTCCGGTATCAAATTTAATCGTCCAAGCTAAAATGACTGTATTTGAATATTTAAAAACGACAATTCACGAGCTACCTTTATTTCAAGCAGTATCCGATTCTTAGTGTATGTGGGATACTTCCCCATTAAGGTGCGATCACGGAACTTATATTTACTTTGCTAATCCACTTAATAAATAATAATAATGTCCTCCAGACCGATTTCGGCGGCTAATCTCAAGAGAGATTAGCTAACTACGCAGGAGATATTATAGCGCACAAGCGTGTGCGCAAACACAAGTGCACTCTCTATTCTCTAACTCTCATAATCCGATGAGACGGCAATCCGACATGACCGGAAAAAGTTCAGGCGCAGGACCAACGGCTTTACGTACTTTCCGAGGCACGGGAGTGTACACACTTCCAACTTCCAGACTCCGGGCTGCTAATGAGAATTTTCTGACAGAAAAACCCAGTAACTTTTTATTGGCCCGACCTGGGAATTGAAAATTGTAGTTAATAAATAAAATAAATAATACTGAAAAAATAAAGCCGTGTCTTCTAATCGCTATTTGGATAAGACACTTATGAGTGATATAAAAAAAAACATTCTCTATTTGATCAATCCTATTAAAGAGACCGTAAATAAATAGAACTGAAAATTGTTAGAAATATTCATGTTTTTTAAATTATACAGTTCAGTGCAAAATGAACGGTTTTTTAACCAAAAATATAAGTCTGTATAATTTAATAGTATTATTATAAAAATATATACGTACGTATTTTTTTTTTTGCAAAATTAGCATTTCCTTTACTTGTTCACTTCAGCCTTGTCTTCCTCACACGAAATATGTGGCAAGGTAAAGTATCTGTAGTGCAACACAATAAGACCTCTGTACGTTTCTACGAAACCAGTGCCAGTTCTTAATATATTTTACAATCATAAAAACTAATTTCACAGGTCTCAATAACAGGACAAATGCCAATAATATTAAAAGACCCTTATTTTATACAATAAAGTAAAATTTGACAAGAAATACTACCTGAATCGCTTACACAAGATATACTGTCTAAGCCATATGTACGAGTATAAGCCGAAAGAGTCCACCTTCTTTTGACGCGGACATCTGTGCTTAAAGCCAGCTTGAGAGCATAATTATGCAAATTAATTCGTTTTCTAAAAGAGTCCTAAGATTTTTACAAGGTATCCAACGATTTGCTTGCTAATGTCAATACATTAACCTTTACATCAAGTATTGTTTTTTTTCATATCATTTTTGCCATTATGCTCAGCAAACATAAAGCGATATAAATCCTTGTTTAATATTAGGATAGTTGGGAACATAAAGTCAACATTTCTGTAAGAAAATTGTATAGTGCAAACTTGCATGGAAAATAAGTGCATAAGCCGAATCCAATTATGTTGCATTATCGATGCGGAGAAAATGAAATTTTACAAATTCTACTAACACTGCTTTTAACACGTTTTCTTGTTAAAAGAATTAAAAAACTTAAAGTACTCAGTCACTGAAAATAAAAGTTTAAGCATACGTTGTTGTATTTTTCATCTAACGAAGCGATTCGCGTGCATCATTCTGTTCCTGATATTCAGATTTATTTGTTCTTACAAGCAATTTGTCAAAGAGAATAGAAGCTATGCCATGGTTAACCCGGATATGGTCAGTTAACTTTCCATAATGATATTTCTTATCATTTTTGTCTTTCCTGCAATTTGTATTGTAATTCAATGTAAATGTTTAAATTCAATAAATTATAACTAAATTGGAGCTACGCCACACTGTAATAAAAATTGTAGTTACGATCGTATATGTATTCATTTTTAATAAAATTAAAAATAAAAATTTATTAGATGTTATCAAATTCAAATAGCGAGTTTCATAATTTTTACTATGTGGAATAAGCTCCAAACCTTCTCCTCAAAAAGGGAGAGGAGGCCTTAGCTCAGCATTGGGACATTCACAGGCTGTTACTGATTCTTTCATTTTATCCAATATTATAATATCGAATACCACAAATTTCGAAAAAAAGCATTTAGAAAGCATTCAGCAGTTTTTAAAGAAAAACTACGTATAATGGCATTTCTAAACATGTTCAATGTTGATAGTTCAAACTAAACATATACATATGAAGTTTATTGAGTAGTAACAACATAAGTGACCGTACCTTCTCTTTTATTTTGCCACAAAACATTCACTCCAAGAAACATAAAAATCGCAGAGTTTCAGTGTAACAAACAAACGAGTGCCCAAAAAAATTACTAAAAGCACCATTTAAAAATTATCTTTATCAGTTTTATAGTTGCTTGGAGTAGTACATAGTAGTAGAAATTCTTTGGTAGCGATACTTGAAGATGTAATAAATACTTTACGTTGTTACAAATAAATCTTCATTATGGACCAACTGATTGAACCTTAAATATTCTTTCTTGCAAAGAAAACATTTCACTCTCCTTTTTAGATACAAACAAAGATATAAACAAGAAACATCTAAATCATGATAAATTTGCGTACAAATTGTGGCAGCCGCAGAAAAAGCGAAAACGTTTAAGATGAACGAGGTTTTGTAGCAGAGATATGTTTGCGTTTCATTTGCAGGCCAAGATAGCATCGCTGTTTACCGCGACATTAATCTTGTAACGCATGACAACCGAAAACGATGTATGTAGAAGAAAGAAACGATTTTGATTACTCGTTCCAATCCAGATTTATTGTAGATTTGCGATTTATTTCACAGATATTCCATTAGTACTAAGGATTTCTTATTATAAATTCAGAATATACTAGTTTCCCCTCGTGGCTATGCCCGCTTGTGAGGGGGTGTATGCCATTTTCTGTACGTCTGATAACGTTCATGCAACTGTTGGTAGAGCTCACTGATGGTAGGACTTTATGCAAGCTCGTCTAGGTAGATACCACCCACTCATTAGATATTCTACCGCAAAACAGCAGTACTTGGTATTGTTGTGTTCCAATTTGAAGGGTGAGTGACATTACATCTTAGTTCCCAAGTTTGATGGCGCAATGATATTCTAAGCGGTGGTTAACATTTCTTACAATGCCAATATTTATGGGCGTTGGTGACCACTTACCATCAAGTGGCCCATACGCTCGTCCACCTACCAATAATATATAAAAATATCATGATATTCGGTTAAGTAGTTAGGACGTAAAAGTGTAACAAACAAACAATCTTACTTTCGCATTAATAATATTAGTTAGTATTTTGACAGATCAGACTGGAATTGACTTCGACGTCAACGTTACGATTGAATATATTTTGTCTGAAAAGTAAACAAAATATATTTGATCATTATAAAAATTTTAAATCAAATAAATATATACTTTATTCAAGTACGTTTGAATAGTCATTTTACAAAATTGAATTGAATATAAAACCACCATAACTTCGAAATGTAGATTCTACCGATAGGAACTGTCAAGAAACTCATTATGTGTGTAGACCTCATTTTTTAATCATATTATACATTTATATATCCCGTATGAAAATCAAGTAATACGAAGCTATTAGCTATTTTATCAGCTGTGTAATATAACACAAAATAAAGCCTAAACATTGATTAATTGGTAAATCGTTACTAATATTATAAGTTTACGAGTTTGTTTGTTAACTACTACTTTTTTCACGTTTTAATTACTCAATCGATCATGATAACATTTTGCAATGACGTTGATAGGAATACAGAAAAGGACATAGGTTACATAACCCTCTCCCCCATACACATAGGCGACCCGAGTGGAAACTAGAATATATATAAATAAAAATATTAACGGAAAACCATCTTGAAGCACACTTACATCAATGCAGCACCTAATCCTGTTCCAACAAAACTACAGTCAGTGACGTGAATTTAAGTTCCTTGCTTCACTTGACGTAACACAAAACTTCGCGAAGGCGTCTAACTTGTTTGCTCACTCACTCAAAGGCGGCTTACTCAGACTCCTGCTCTTAAACCGACTCGCAAAGGAAAATATAAGCTAGCTCACCATCTCTTTGTAAGTCGTCTGTGTTATTACAGTCATTAAAGAAGTATATTAAACTTTTCTATGTTAATTTGCGAAGGTGCTTCTTGTAAATCTAGGACCTAGAACTTATACAATTATATATTCCCTCAACCCTATTATTTATCCCACGACACGTTCTTGCAAATCAAAATTTCGATCTAATTTCATAATAAGTTTACATATTTATTTTGAAGTGGAATTCTTTTATTCACTATGAACGTAAAATTTCAAAATCAAAATTAAAGGAAACATTAGTATATGTAACGTTTGATAATGCTTGTACTTGTTACATATCTAATATTATTATTATTAATATTATTCCTTGTCTGTTGAATCTATATTTATATAATAAAGACGTTCCTTTATTTTTTTTTATTTGCACTAATGTCAAGAAATATCAGTCGTATTTAAAAAAAAAATTACATCACGCTGCGGCCTAAAGGGATGGATCAAGAATATTTAACGTGACAGAAACCGGCCCAACTAATAACAAAATAAAAGACAAAAAGGGAACAAATTACAAAAGTCTTGACATCATAGCATACCTTTTTATTATGTTACGTTTCATTTACAAAAATGTTTTAGCATTCATTTATTTTTATATATTCTTTTGAAAGTGATAACTGAGGAAGCAGAATGGACAAAATGGAGACGATAAATCAGGCACGGTTTCAGCTCGTCCCTGTGGCCGCTATTGTCAAGCTGTGCAATATAGGAAACTTATCGAAGTTTATGGATAAAATGTGCTATTTGTATGGTTATGTTGTATTACATAGTAGAGAGTAAAGTTAACTTAACATTTAGCAATATTTTGGGCGATATTTACATATAAAAGGAATAACAAACCTAATAGAGTAAACGACGAGTGTAGACGAAAATCATCGAAATATATATAAAACATCTTTGTTTATAAATAACTCCTTTAGTAATAAATATTTGCATATATATATAATATAAATTGTAACATTTATAAGACGGTAAATGAGAAAGTAAATAAGCTGTAAATCGTTCAATGTGACTGCGCTTGAAAAGCGATGCAATGTAGAATTGTCGAAGCGTACAGATAACACCACCCGTTGTTGTCGTGTGAGGTTTTCGAAATTCGAAATAACTAATTCTTATATTTATAGCCGACTTCAAAACGAAGGAGGTTTATATGCCGATTATGGGTCAATATTAATAATTCTCTTCTTATTTATTCTTATTTTATCGTATATTGAGGATGTAAGCAAAGAACTCTTTGCTTTATAATTAATACTTGTAGAAAAAATATTTGTAGAAACTATATGATAATAGTACAATTTTAAAAAGCATCTACACACTCGAAAAACAACGTGCTATTGAAGTCATTTTATTAAAATACTTCACGGACATTTAAAATATAGATAAGTGGAGCAAAATAACTGGGCAAAGTTGAGGGGCGTTGCGATGCTTTGTTCTCATGAGAAATTTACTGTTCCATTAGTTTTAATTCACTCGACGCAAGTGCGGTGTACTTCATTATTTCCGCTATATCTGTAAAAAGTAGTGTGGTAAATAAAATTAAAACATAAGTTTATTTTTCTACATTGCAGTAAAGCAGTTTTTCAATGTTGGGGTTTGTTTTAATTTAAGGAAGTCCGAAAATCATATTTTATTCATAGTAAAGTAAGTTAAATAAGTCTGTCTGTAAAAGACCTTTTGCTGGGCTAAGGTCTCTCTGTCCGTCTAAGGAGAAGGGTTGGAGCTTTTTACACCACGCTGCTCTAATACAGATTGGTGGATACATTTATGACAGAAATACAGCGAGTAGATACAAGCAAATTTCCTCGCGATATTTTCGTTCTCTGCTGAGCACGAGATGCAGCACCAAGTCAATGAAAGTATAATTTTCAATCCCGCATTTGAACCTTCAATCCCCAAAACAACAAGCAGGCAACAAACAAATTAAGCACGTGAAAAATCAGTAGTGTTTCCTCGGTTTTGATGGATTCTCGCGTTCTAACCATTGAGTCATCTCGAATCTTTCATTTTCATTTCAATTTCATTCATATTTAGTTTGATTACACTCCCTTGACTCGGAAAGGAAGGAAACTACGTGATTTGTCCTGCGTCTGGACTGTTTCTGGTCGTGTCGGATTTGCGTTATGAAGTGAGAAAACAGAATAATGTCTTTCGCGTGGCTGAAATCTGATATCACTTACTACGGAATTTATATTCTTAAAAACTTCTAAAAAATAATCTGACTATTAATTTGTGAGTTTAGAACTCGTATAAGTAATTTTTGTATGCATATATATTGTTTTTATAATAAAAGAATAAAAATAAAATTAAAACGGATATTTTGACAGATATTACAAAACAAATGAATAGACTTACAAAATAAATGCTATAAGATTACAGTTATGGATAGATTGCTTGCTTCTATCATTAACAAAATCATCATCATCATCACTTGATAATATTAATATTTCAATATTTATTTATTTAATATAATATTAATGGTTGAAACTTATTCATCCCGAGTGTAAGCCACATATTTACCTAAAGTATTCCGTTTTATTTCGTAGATAAATTTAAAATGTAAATAAATTAAAATCGGTTTGAATTCATTAATACAACTCAGAAAATATGATTGAAAAACAATAAAAATGTAACATACAATTTAAATTATGCGTACGAGTTCAATTAACAAACATCACGAGTTAAAAACAACAAATTTACATTGAATTTAAATATAACGTACATTATTTTTAAGAGTGCTTTTATCAAAACAATTCCTCTCAAAGGAAAATAATAAACCGCTTTCACGAGAATTTTTTTACCAGAATTTCGAAGTTAAAACCTGTCGTAACCGATGAATCCACACGCAGTGTCGGTCGAAAGCCACTAATCCATTTGCCCTTTACACTTGCATGAAAACACTGGCGTGCAGAGAAAAATGTAATAATTTTAAAAACCCTCCACTTACACTATCATCTGTGGTAAAATATATTCGATTTTGTAAATGGAATTGTAAATTCCAAAGCCATACAGGAGTACAATGACAAGACGGATATAATAAATCTAGAATCCGTTATTACGAACTCTTCTTTTGTATTCAAGGGCTGTGAACACTTCAGGAATCGGCGTTGACAGTATGCCAGATCCAATATAAGATGTATTTATTATTCACCGCACCTACATATTTAATGGCGTTGGAACGATATAACTTCACCGTTAGACGATAGAATGACACGATGATTTATTTCAATTTACTGAGTAGACCGTGATATGTGTAAAACGTCTTACTTCATAGCAGTCATATTACATTTTTATTCTTCTTTGTTAGATTACGTTTATACAATTCATAGTCCAAAACTTAGTACATTAGACTTGAATTCAAATACAGTTTAGCTATACTTAGATATGCAAAAAGGTTTGTACAAAAAAGGTTATTCCACGACCCATATATTTTTATAAATATATAACGACCGTAAGACAGTGGATCTTGAATCGCTAGTAATCTTGAGGTTGAGGTCTCAGTGAGGCTGACGTCACAATCAACGGCATCGATAATAATTATTATATATTACGTGTCTAATTTAATAATAAGAAACTCATAAGCATTGCAAACCAATAAGAATAGAATCACGCTTTTTACAAACATGTATGAACATAGATATATTTTTAATAAGTATTTATTTGGTTTAGGTTTCTCAAGGCACTGGTACTCTGGTTGGACTCCAAAACAAAAAGAAATCATTAGTTTCAGCGCATATCTCTAACCCATGTTGCATAGGGCCATCTTGCGGCAGTTATTATACCAACAAGCGGCATCAATGGTGTTCACCGAAACGTTAATTGATAATAATTTCATTAAAAGTATTACATATTTTTTTGTCTTGATAAATAGTAAATTAAATAATGGTAAATGTTACAATGTTATAAGAATAATTTCTAAAACAAACGATTAAGTTTGCTATATGCTGGAATTTTACACCTTGAAAGTTTCCATGTGCTCAATGTTACATACATTAATAAAGTGGAAATTGGTACTTTATTTTTTTATTCAATTCAAAAATTGAATTTAATTTGATGTTCGATCTAGATCTACACATTCTATTGTTAAGCTTTCACGGCGACAAAAGTAATTGTACAAAAATATTTATCGTACTTAAATTTGTTTTAACATATAAATAAATAGTGTAATTTTGCCTGCTCCGATTGTATCTTTTCATTACGGCCTTACAGCGCCGCATACTTGCAATTTATTGTTCATAAGGTGTTACTTCTTCATAAATTCATTTTATGTATAACGTTTAATTTTGAACTCCTCTTGGGGCTTACCCTTTAGCACTTGCAGAGTATATTTATTACAACGAATATGAAACTATTTATTATGTGCATAGTGCTAGAATGCTCTCTTGTAAAAATTTATTTAACACAACAACTTAACGTTACAATAAAAAAAATACATTTTATATTCTCTACTGATTTAAACATTAAGTAATAATAAAAAAACATGTTTTTTAAACTTATATGGTTATACTTATAATCATAAATGCATACATTTTTTGTAATAAGATTATTATGTATGTATATAAAAGAATAACAAAGATTCTTGTTTATCTCGGTTGAACCTTTTTGTTTCAACTTAAATCCATTAAACTTTAAATAAAATATGTTTTTTACTCGCAACATTTATTGAAATCAATATGAATGATAGATGTCGTCATTTCAAGTTACACTTTTGTCAAGAAATCGGTATTGTAATATCGTAAATATTAGCTTCGGAAAAGTCAGTTAAGCTGTATTGCATCAACTGCATTTTTGGCTGTAGACAAGTGTTGCTGCGCTTGTATGATAATTATAATATAGTTGTGAAGCTGGATAAAGTACCTAACAAATACAAATCTACCTTCACAGTTCCTAGACAACAAATCATTCACATATATGTGAATATGAACAAGAATAGTCCTTATCCGACCAAATTAATATTTTGTTAATTCGAAATATTTAATCTATATCATATTTTCATGTAACAATCGCCCGGCGATCAGATGTGACAGCAATCATTATTGAAATTTTAAAGAAAATATATTCACATGAATTTTTATGTTACAAACATTTTATTATTTACCCAATTTCCGATTGATAACACATCTTTGCTGTATACAAAAAAATTACTTTTGACAAAAAGATGAATAACGTTACTTATCGAATGTTTTGTCTTTGCCTGTTTATATTTAGGTAGTACACATACATACAATATATGTATGTAAATTATGATATATGGCTTGACATAAATTTTTGGGTCAAGACAAAATGGTACATAGTTTTTTTCAACCTACTTGCCAAAAATACAGTTTATTGAAAACGTAGCTTTATTTCATATATTTTATTAGGATTATAACCGTGATCACATATTATTTTGTGCGACGTTTCCTCAGAATTGCATCCGCAATCACGAAATTACAGATGAACAGTGATAACTCGTATCCCGAGAAGGTTCCACTCTCATAATTCCGCCAATTTTACTGGTGGTAGGGCTTTTTGCAAGCTCGCCTGAGTATGTACCACCCACTCATCACATATTCTACCGCAAAACAGCATTACTTGGTATTGTTGTGTTCCGTTTTGAACGATGAGTGAGTCAGTGTAATTACAGGCACAAGGGACATAAAATCTTCGTTTGCAATGGTGGCGCATTGGCGATGTAAGCGATGGATAACAATTCTAACAATGCCTATGGACGGTGATGACCTATTCAATAAAAAAAAATCACCTACCAAATTTAATAGCAGAAGATTCGACAATCTTTCGTTCTTAATACGTTACAGTCATTTTCGTGGCAAAATGATCTGTACACGCGACACGTCCGCCCCGTTCTAGAACAAAACGCCGCAAACCCCCTAATTGCAGCCATTATGAAACTCTTCGCTCCTTTATAAAAGTAATTATTCCACAGCCTAGCAGTTAGATGTTGCCAATTAGAACGATACTGAATTTGTAATAGGACCCCCATTAACGCGAAATTAATGTTAAAATATCGATTGTCCAGACAATTTAATGTTTGAAACTGTAAATATTACCGCTATGTACAGAACATAATCATAAATTCGATGAATAATTATAAGATAAGCTTTAACAAATAGACCAAAACTCTGTTTGTATTACTTTATGTGTATATTATATATCTTCATAATATCTAAAGAAAAGTCTGAAACAATAATCATCAGTACTTAGAGATCGTGTTGGCTTGACTTACAGTATTTATAAATCCGAAACAGCCTGTGAATGTCCCACTGCGGGGCTAAAGGCCTCCTCTCCCTTTTTGAGGAGAAGGTTTGGAGCTTATTTCACCACGCTGCTCCAATGCGTGTTGGTGGAATACAAATGTGGCAGAATTTCAGTGAAATTCGACACATACAGGTTTCATCACGATGTTTTCGTTCACCGTCAAGCACGAGATGAATTAGTATCCCAAATTAAGCACATGAAAATTCAGGTTGAACCCACGATCATCGGTTAAGATTCACGCGTTCTTACCACTGGGCCATCTCGGCATCATCGGCTCGGGCAGTATTTATAAATAAAATTCCTAATTTATTAATAAAATAGACGGCAAAAAAAAAAAAGTTTTTCACATTTTACAATGTGGACCAATGGTGCGTTACTGTAAGAACAGTCTCAGAACTCACCGCAGAACGTGATTATGAAATGTTAGAAAGTTATATAATACATTGATTATTATAATCATAAAATTTAAAAGATACGCACTTCAGCGTAAGTCGGTTTTCACCATTCGATTATAAGTGTTAAATATATTGCGAAATATGAATAAAGGCATGACAAAAAGCCGAGACGGCAAAGTTGTAACATGTTAATCCATTTGATTGGAGGTTCAAATGCGGATCGTAATGATACCTTCATTGCCTTTTAATAACCTTAATTTGTGCTTCAACTCGTGTTCGGTGGTAAAGGAAAACTTCGTGAGGAAACCTGCATATGTTGAAAGATATTCTGCCACATGTGTATCCATAAAAAATAATTTCAGCAATATTTTGGAATACGCTTCAAACCGTCTTCTCAAAACCTCAGCCCAGTGGGATATTTATAGACTGCTTCTTTACTTTATGACAAAATAGTCGTGGGATTTGTGGTATTGAATAATAATACAGTAAAGGCGGATAGATCACATATCATACTAATTGTAGTACAATATTTGAATTTACTATTTTTTATTTAAGTCACCTTTCTATATTTGGGTCAAATCTAGAACTGCATTCAATACAGGTCCGTATGATGAAGTGAATTCGAATCTACAGACTTGGTGCCAATACCATTTAGAGTACTTTTTTACTCGTATTACTCGTGTATTTCAAAAAGTGGAATAACGCCATCTAGTGATAAATAGTAATAAACATGGTTTACTCTTAATAGTACTAAATATTGTGAATTTGTTATAATTGTAGCCCCTATAGTTCGTTGACAACAAGATAAAAAGAGAAATAACGTTACTTACCGAACCGTTTTGTCTTTGCCTGTTTATATTTAGGTAATATACATACATACAATGTATGTAAAGCATTTTTTTTTAATTATCTCGTTGTGTATCAATAGCAAACATTGATAATATTAAATTTAATATGTAATAAACCAACTATCAAGTTAAAAATTCTTATTATATTCGTCAAAAAGCTACCAAACAATATTCTTTAAATTTTAAATTAATTTTATTTGAAATTAAGAATAATATAACTTTCTTAATTTAAATTGTTATTATTTAATACCATTGAATATAAAATAAGATTTAATGATTATTATTTTGATGTATACATTGAAAACATAATCCTCAATAGACTGTCAAAATCATACTTCATTAAATCGATTAATTATCAGGTAGCGAAGTATCTGAGCCACTTGTCCCGATACTCCAATAGCTCCATTCGGATTTGAACATCTGGACAATGAATATTCATACAGCCACTTCGTAATCGGGTTTCCGATCGTTTTCTAACAGGCCCTGTTATTGTTAGCAACAAAGACTGTTTTGGTACAATTTTGGGAAATTCTCAGCCATGTTGTAGTCAATTAGGAGAGTTTAGATAGCGTAACTGATCGCTCCGTAACAAGCTTACAATTTTAAATAGAGATTCCTTCTAGGTATTTATTTTGAGGTTCGCCGCACTTTCTTCAAAGTAATTAATAATAATGTAATTTCTTACCGTTATGTTAGCTTAGAATAGAATCAATTTTAAGCGATAAGAATAATTTACTTATTATAGAAACAACTAAATACATTTTAAAAAATATGAAGATCAAGCATTTATTTAATCCATGTGTTAAAAAGAATAACATTACTTAAAATTGTTATAAACAAAAAGTGCATACATACCACTTGCAAACAGTTACCGTCTAAACCAGGTCTAAAGCGATACGGTGCCTCAGACCCTCGAGTACAACATATTAAATAAAAACAAATTCAAACTTTTTTATTAAACTAGATTATAATATTTCCATATTAGAAAAACCAAATACCAATCTTTTTTATTCTCACCATAAATAAATAGCTATTCGTCATATTTATATAAATTGTATCTATGTTAATAAATTATTATTAATGTAATGTTAACCCTTAAACTCACGTCGTAAGATAGGTATTACACGTTAGATAAAATATATTATATTTTCTATATCAACTCGCTGTGCACACACACCGTCTTCATTTCGCTTCAATTCCAATATTTTTATTTTCCCGCGCTCCGCGATGTGTGTCACTCGAGTTGATGGATAGATACACAGATAATATATATTCATGTAATTATTAGTTATTAGATTATTGTAGATGTGTGTATATTACCATTGGCAGGGATTATTATTATTGGCAGGGACCCGTATTTTTTTTAATGCAACACGGCACCAGTACCTCTAACCGCCTTGTTACGTCACGTTTGTATTTTTAAAGAAAAAATAATAATTCTCACGTAAATATAGATACTTCTTTTTCAGATGCGTTTTAAACTCAACCAAATCAAATTTCTGTACTTTAGAAGATCGTGTATCTAATTTAATTCTGTACTGAAATCCGTATCGTATAAACCTATTGTTTAACTATTTGCGGTCCCTGGAGGGACCGAGTTACATTCATTATGTTGTCTTATTTGATGTTCGTTATCATATGTGAAGTCCTAAAACTTAATTAGATCTACATATTTGATAAGTAAATCCTAGTATGTTAGGTATATTTTATATTATTGCGTGTAATTAATGAACTTTCTTTACAATTTTTTTACAAACAACAATAATATTAGTTACGAGATTCCTTTATCCAAAAAAGAATGTTAAAAAAAACGCGCTTATTTCAAGCTAGCATTTTGTTTGTACACAGAAAAGTAAAGTCATTGATTCATTTTATTAGCACCATTTGTCACTTGTTGAATGTTTTTAATTGTGTTATTCAGATTTTTAAGAGTAATTGAGTGAGTAATTTACACCAATTTGTATGACTTGACGTTCCGTTTTTAAAAAGGTTTCGAGGTTTTTTTGAAATCTAACATAGAAACGTTGCAGTTTTACCTTCTTTAAAATCACGATGGAATATATTAGTTACACTTATTTTATAATTATTCGAATTGTAAAACTTGTTACCGCTTTATCAAATTCATGTATTTTAACTAAAGATTGGAAGTGGTCACCAACACCCATAGACTTTGGCGCAGTAAGAAATATTAACCATTTCTTATGAGGATAATGCGCCAGCAACCTTGGCAACTAAGTAAACCTTTGGCTTGTAGTTTCATTGGCTCACTCACCCTTTAAGCCGGAACACAAGAGTACAAAATACTGATGTTTGACATTATCTGAATTGATTCTAAATATAGAATTGATTCTAATAATTGATGATAATTATTTTTCAAAAAATGGCGTCTAAATACGCCAACGACAAGAAGCGCTTTCACGGAACAGCCATTAGACTAAAACGCCTCGACCTCTTTGTCGTTAATATAATTTCCTACCTTCGCTTGAATTTTAAGGAGTTCCCATAAAAAAACAATAATCGTATGGAGACAAAAGTAATCATCTGTGTACTGTAAAAAGTTACTTAAATAAACTAAATATTACATTAATTAATAATAATTGAAGCGCTAACGTGATGGATAAAAGTTAACTACGAAACATATTTAACCTTAGAAACAAAATACAATATTAGCATAATAATTTATTAAAAACCTCTGTATAAGTATTATACAAAAGAATTTAAAAAAAACGTTATAAAATTCCAAGGATATGTTTATCTTCATCAATTAATAAATTAAATCGTTTATTAAAAACATTAGTAAATAAGGCATATTACTCAACACAAGATTATATATTTGTAGTATTTAAGAAATAAAATAGAAGAGGAGCTCGATGTAATACGATGATGACGATGCTACATTATGAACTGTCAAAAAACACAATTTCAAATATAATATTATATCAGCTTACCGCCGTCCACTGCTGGACGAAAGCCTCCCCCATAGAACGCCATCCATCCCGATCTTGGGCAGTCCGCATCCATCCCGTACCTGCCACCTTTTTCAAATCGTCGGTCCACCTTGCCGCAGGGCGTCCTACACTACGTTTGAACCAATTTCAAATAATTCTTTCTAAAAAACAATATACTTTTAAATAAAGACCCCGCTATAAACACTGTAATATTAAAGATAACAAAAACGCATGGAGTTAGTACCTACTTGTTGACTTTCAGACAAGATAAGCTATTGCATATTCCAATGAATTTAGGAGTAGGAGAAAATACGAACATCAGACAATATCTAAAATAAATAATCTATGATATTCATTATTATGTCGTTTCGATTCGTATTTTATCAAAATCGTTTGAGTCTATCAAACGTTATAGCAATGTAAAAATGTTAACGTTGTTTCGTTATCCACCATTTTTGGCTTATCTAGACACATAAATATATGTTGAATCTGTATCTGTCAAAAATTGAATCTGTATGTGATTCAAAAAAACTTTTTTATATTAGACTTTTGCTGCTACCTAATAATTTAAATATTTTATTTCACTCATACTGATAGGCGTTATGTTACCTACGTTGAAATGGCACAGTTTGAAGGATTTTCATCACAACTTAATTCCACGCTAGCGAAATGGATATGCTTACATTTTTGTTATTAAGAGTAGTTAAAAAAGAGTGACTTGTATGACCTTTAGACTTTGGCTTTGGCGACGTCGTATGCTGATTAAAGCAAAGATCACTTTGTCGAGTTAACAATCATAATTTATATATTTATATAACGTAACCTTACAATGAAATCACACAACAATATGTCTGAATATAATTCAGGAAATTGTATGCTAATAGAAATGTCACTTGCAAATAGGTGTACTGTATCGAACAAACTCGTTATATTCGGTTTATCTTCATCATATGTATGTATATGAGTTTACGAATACAGGAATGATTACTATTGGAGATAACCTATTTATAAAAAAAAATATTTTATTCGAAGTCAATAAAATAAATGATGCTTATATATTTTTTTATATGTTGATTACTCAAAAAATACTGCCTCGTTGGTCTAGTGGCTTGATGTAAGGCCGCAGACTCGAGAGGTTCTGGGTTCAATTACCAGGTCGGGCCAATAAAACGTTATTGGGTTTTTCTGTCAGAAAATTCTCAGTAGCAGCCCGGAGTCTGGAAGTTGGAAGTGTGTTCACTCCCGTGCCTCGGAAAGCACGTAAAGCCGTTGGTCCTGCGCCTGAACTCTTTCCGGTCGTGTCGGATTGCCATCCCATCGGATTATGAGAGTTAAGGAATAGAGAGTGCACCTGTGTTTGCGCACACACTTGTGCACTTTAATATCTCCTGCGTAGTTGGCTAATCTCTCTTAAGATTGGCCACCGTGGCCGAAATCGGTCTGGAGGACACTATTATTACTCAAAAAAAAAAAACTTATATTTTTCTCTGTTTTTTAGAAAATCCGAACAACATATACTATTCAAAATTTGAATGGTAATGTGTTGATAATACAATTGCTATTAGTATTCAGGTATTACGTGAATTATCATCATGGAGCGGATGCGTTGAAATCACGCCGCAGACTGCGATTTCAATTATCGTTATAGAGCTATCAAACATTAGTACATTAGTACAGTTTATTAATAAAATAATACAAAGATATTTATTGTTTCATTTATTAAAATTATTTATAGTCTGCACACACATAATAAAACAATATATTTTATACAAGCTGCCCGTCATTCGTACGGGTAAAATAAGAAATGTAATCCTTGCATATATATATATATATATATATATATATATATATATATATATCCGTTCGTATATATATATATATATACACCGATGTTATCTATGCACTTTTGCCATCTCGTAGGTAGTGCATTAATCCCTTTACTAAAAAAAACATGGGGGCGAGAATCAATAAACTCTTTGAAGGCGGTTTGGACTGCCGCATAGGAGTTGAATTTTTTTTCCTTGTAAGAAGTTGTCCAAATTCGGGAAAAAATTTTAATCTGTTGGAGCAAGGTCCGGTTGATGTCGCAGACATTTCTATTGTAGCTTCTCTAACTTAGTGGTTGTTTGTTGTGCAGTGTGTGGTCTTGCGTTGTCGTGAAACAGCAGTCGCCTAGAGCGATTGACCAATCTCGGTTGTTTAGCAGGTAGTTCTTCCTTCATGGTTTGCAGTTGCTGACAATAAATATCTGCCGTAATCTTTTGGCCAGATTTTAGAAAGCTGTTTTGAACGACACCGGCGCTAGTCCACCAAACACTCACGAGTAACTTTTTCTGAGTCAATTTTCGTTTAGGGCAAGATTTGGCTGGGTCTCCATGCTTCAGCCATTGCGACGAGCGCTTGCGATTATCGTACAGTATCCACTTTTCATCACAAGTAATAATTCCATTTAAAATCCCTTCATTATTGTGTCGGTTGAGCAAAGTAACACAGCAGTCGACGCGTGTTTGCAAGTTCGAATCACTCAATTCATGAGGTAGCCATCATTCAAGTTTTTTTACTTTCCCGATTCAAGTGGATTAATACAGTTTTATCACTTACCCCGAAGCTGCAACTCTGAAGTGCTTTGTGATGGATTCGCTTGCACAGTAGCCTTTAATTCTTCATTTTCAAACCGAAACCGACCGAACCGACCGAACCGTCGAAACCAAAAACCTACCGTGTTTTCTATTGCGACACCAGCGCCGTACATATCATTAATCCTTCGAGCTGTTTCTACAGCACTGGTGCCACGGTAGAACTCGTACTCGTAAATATACCGATATTTCATGTTTTTCATTGTGCGGTAATAAGCGATGCCAAAGAAAAAAAAATGAGGAAAAAACAAATGAACGATTGTTTTCAAAACTCAAATATACCAGCTAGATGAATTTATAAATTTGAATTTGGAATTCTTAACCCAAGGGGAGATATTTCAGATCAAAGTGGTCAGTACGACAAAACGCTAATTTCATAATATGTAAGGACCTAATATATATATGTATTAACAGCATCACCAGGTTTTTACTAAACGTTTAATTTTAATAATATATTCGTATTCAAATTGTGCGTCTTCTTTTACGATTTTCGGTTTTTAAGTGTTTGTAAATTATGTTAAGTGAAGTCAGTGATAACTCAAGATACGCTTCACGAGCCGTCACCTCGTCCCTTTGTTGTTAATGTGGTGAAAACGAATTTCGCGAAATTCAGTGCACATTAACATTGGATGGAGCCGGGGTGAGAAAGCTCCCGATTTTACTAATTTATCTTACAAACAAGCTTTTAAGTTTAAGCGCTACATGCTTACGTATTTAATAAATATAAATGTATATATAATTAATACCCCGAACTATTTGTATACTTGAAGCATAAATTCAGTCATATTTGTTTTTTATTATTGTAACAATATAATCTGTAATATTATTATTTAGAGAACCTTAATCACATAACCAGTAACGTTAGACAAACACATAGATATATTATAAAATACATTGTACACATAAGTCTGCTACATAATTCATTGAGATCCACGTCTCGGCTTATGTTATGAATAATATTATTTACTTTCTCTATATCCTGTGCTATTTTATCATCATAAATCTACTCAGAGAGCTATAGCCATGCTATTACTTTTTATTTCAAGTAAATCTGCGATATAACGTAATAGATTTTTTTTATATTATAGGCTTAATATTAGGTTATCCTTACTAGTATTATAGCGCTAACGTATGTTTGTTGGTTTGTATATATATCACGGAGCAATGGATCAAATTATTTGTTGGAGTATGATATAATTTATGGCCCGGTAAACTTTGAATTAATTTTAGTTTTCTGTTTTACTTAGTTTACCTTTAATATGAAACTTCTAATGAGGGTAAGGGTTGGGAGGGACCCCTCATCGAAGTCACAGGGTTAAGCTTGAGACTTTAATTCAAATATAATTCGGAATAACTTACGAAAATAATCTTTAGAAGTAATAATAATTATAAAAATGTAAATATATTAATCATTAAATTAAAAAATATTTCTACGATTATTTCATGAATGTTATACTACTAAAAATTACATAAATAGCTTGCTTATACAGACTTTTAGTAAGTAATACATTATGTTTTTTTTTAATAAATCGCGATGGTCACGCAATATATTTTTCATTCAGCCTACACGAACAAGAGTTGTTTTGTGTTTGTGAACGACGCGAGACCTTCCTGCGAATTAACATATTACACGGAATACGTTAATTTTTCTCTGTCTGTTTACATACGTGAAAAATATTACACGAAAATAAGTCAACCAACATAATTTAGTCTTTTAAATTTTTGCTCTCCATTTTTGGACGAAGCCCACAATTTACAGCTCTTACGAGAATTGCAAATTGCGTTATCCGAATATTCTCTTCTATAAAAACCTATTGTTATTTTCAAGGTATGAATAATCTAACTTTATTATTAAAAGTCAAAGCTCAAGTAATTAAAATATCTGATATTTTAATTACTTGAGCTTTGACATGAATTACAAATGTAAATAGTTTACTTTTTTGTCATTTCATTCTTGGTCAATATTTAATATATTTTAAATACAACCAAAGATCACGGGTTCAAACTCAGACAAGCTTTTAATTTTCAAATGTTTATTTGTATTGATAACTCATCTCGTGCTCTCGTAATAAAACATCGTGAAAAAACCAGCTTGGGTCGCATGAAAATCCGCCTGGCCGTATTGGATTCGCGTGATCTTCAAAAGGAGGGAAGGCTTTTAGTCTAGCACTGGGATATTTAAGTTTGTTAATTTACATGAAATAAAATTTAAAATTTAAAAGAACGAATGTGTCAACGTATGTATTTCATTAAAATCGTAATTTGAACAACAATTATTATCTGTATTTAAGTATATAAACCAACTACATTAATATTCCAAAGGTGACTGTTTTCAAGGAATTTACAAGCCACGGTTGCTGCAGGTTTTATGTTCACTATTAAAACGAGGTGCAGTCGTGTTCAGAATATCTATACAGTAATCGGAAAGCCAGCCGCAAGCAAAGGAAATATACTTGATAATGCATAAGGTAGTATGGAGAAAATTGCTATTCTTATTACATCATATAAAAATTTTATAACTTTTTATTGAACTAATTGTATTTCAATGTTTCTATATAAAATTTACAATGATATTATAGGTCTACCTTACAAGATATTTTAAATATTTATGCATTATATAATTTTAAAAGAGTTGTTCTTTTCGCCATGTATAATATCATGGTAATTTACAAGATAACATCCTGTCGTATTTCCTTCATTGGTCACAAAAGGGTTGTTGTGTTCGCCCAGAGAAGCGAAATTGCGAATCCACAGGGATAACCTGGAAACATTCTAGCCACTTCGTCACGCGATCATGATCTGTACAGTATTTATTTCATTAAAATATTTGTCATTTCAGTGCACAATAATTTGTCAAATATGTACAACACAAAAAAATTATTAAATACAATTCTGTCGGTTGTTTTATATAGGACGCGCCGATGAAATCTGATTTTTTTTATCTTTAGATGGTGCGCTCTTAATTAACATAGTTGGTTAAATATTTTCATTCAAGTTCAAAAATCCAACTTAATACAAAATTTAATATTGTTAGTCGATATATATACGAGTAGTATGTACGGTATGGTACATTTAACTCCCAGTGCATCGGAAAGCAAAACCCTTTACAGCAATTTACATAGCTTTGTATGCACAATAGCAGCTAGGAATCTCACTCTCCAAATGTGACATAGACAAGTGTATGCTATCAGTTAAGTTAACTAACCCGAGAAGTATTATATGAATAAAACACTCTATTCATCTTGCTTCCAACTCAACAACGCTTGCATTGTCGTTTGAAGAATTTTATGACATTAGTTGCAAAGAAAATACCGTATTATTTAATAATAAAATTAATACTATATAATTATACACGCGATATGCTTAAAGTGTCAGTTATTTAACAGATATTTGCATTTTATTTATACAAAATTTCATAAATTTCACTACAATACCGTTTTGTGACACGAAAATATTCAATAAAGTCCAAATTGTTTAGATTCGCCGTCCTTTTTTCTGGTTTGTGTAATTTGAACATGTTTCCTTTTCATTAAATGCCTCCGCACAATATTGCTGGCTACTCGTAAACATGGCCAGGATTTACGTATATCAACCTATATGTAACAATTACCATCTACTATCTTTAATGAGAAATAAACATTTCATACTATTGTTTAGCAAGGAAATATTTATTAGTCAGAGGTATTTGTTCTTTTATATTATTGTTTAACACATTCCGTTTTGCATCTTTTCTGTAGTCATGTTGCAATTTATTTACATGATTAAATTAGGCCGAATTGTTATGCCAGTTTACCGCTTAGAATATTCACTCTGGAACAATTTCTGTATAATAATGCCTTTCTTTTTTTTATAGAATAGGTAGGTGGATGAACATATGGGCCATCTGATGGTAAGTGGTCACCAAATGCCCTTAGACATTGGCACTGTAAGAAATGTTAACCATCGCTTACATCGCCAATGCGCCACCAACCTTGGGACCTAAGATGTAATGTCCCTTGTGCCTGTAATTACACTGGCTCACTCACCCTTCAAACCAGAACACAACAATACCAAGGACTGCCGTTTTGCGGTAGAATATCTGATGAGTGGGTGGTACCTACCCAGACGAGCTTGCACAAAGCCCTACCACCAGTCAGTGTACCAATTTTCTATACATGGTAATGTATAGAAAGGCATATATTTAACAATGATGGTTGAATTGTTAAGACGTGTAAGCGTAACAAACAAACAAATAAACAAAGAAATTCCGTTTCGCATTTATAATTTTAGTAATGTTTTGAACCGAAATTTTCCCAAGCATGCGAGACTCGTGGATTTAAATCTTGTTGAATACGTATTTCCAAGTGCTTCGTTTCTCTGCGGTTGAGAAAAGCATCGTATGCAAGACGAAACCTACGTATCTGAGTTGCAACAATGAAGTAGCGTTGGAAATTAAAAGGAGATGATGTTGCCTAATAATAGAAGATATTGTAACACATCAAGGTAGGATGCGTAATTACATTCCGCTTTGACGGAGATAGTACGATTGGCTTTTAGTGGGTCTATACTACCCACTAAATACCATTGGCTGCAAACCGTACCTGGGTAGGTACGGTCTTATATAACTTGGAAGGATACTTAAATTTTCTTTATTCATCGACAAATAAAAGGCTAGTCTTGTCAAGCTTTGTTATTAAAAAAACTACCTTCTGTTAAACTACTTGTAGTATAAATTTCAAATACAGAATCAAGTAACATAGTCTTGTCACCAAAAGGAGGCAAAAAATAGTTTGTCGCAGTGAGATTTGTTAACTTGACAAAGAAAACTTGTCTACTTAAAATAGTTTCTTGACTTTGTTAACGAGCTAATGTTAAGATGCAAATATAGCCTGTCCATATATGTAATCAACATTTAGCAGTTGCAATGCTGAACTAAGTTCATGATTGAGGGGCTGAGCAATTGAGTGACATAACACCCATGACAAAACACTAGATTAATAAGTTAAAATATATACTAACACGACCAAGAAACATTTGAATTATAAACATTTTAATGTGGAATAAAAAGCTTACTATACTATACACCCATGCAGCGCGGTATTCACAGCTGCATAATAAGTTAACGAAAAGCAATGAACTTAACAATAAATAATTAAATTAAGCATTGAATAATTACGAAAATATTTAATCAAATATAATTATATAGTAAATATAGTCGTAGTAAATATATTGCATCAACTTTTATAAAGTATACGGTACTAGTAAAATGTACTCGTAATAATGATTTATTTTGTATTTTTTTATTTTAATACGGAACAATAATTAGTACACTAAAGATTAAGATACAAACAAATGCACAAAAGCTTTACTGGTGATAGGCTTTTGTGCAAACTCGTCTGGGTAGGTACCACCCATTAATCAGATATTCTACAGCAAAACATCAGTACTTGGTATTCTTGTGTTGCGGTTTGAAGGGTGAGTGAGCCCGTTTAATCACAGGCACATAGGACATACCATCGTAGTTCCCAAGGTTGGTGGCGCATTTACGATGTAAGCGATGGTTAACATTACTTACAATGCCAATGTATGGGCGTTGGTGACCACTTACCATCAGGTCACATACTCATTCGGCCTATCTATTCAATAAAAAATAAAATTAAAAAAGGAACGCACAAGTCTTTGAAGAATAATGACTAATAATATTAATAGAAAATAGTAGTTTTTTAAATTGTTGTTGTTTTTGTCTAATTCAAGTTTCGTTATGTGACCCAACAATAAATTAACAGCTAATTAGTTCAGTGGCTTATATATGTAACTCTGTATTCATCCCAACATATCCTAAAATATATAAAAGTCTTATATACGTACATTCAGGTATCCGTAACCAACTTATGAATATTTATACGTTATAAAAACACTAGTCTGGTTTCAACTTTTATCCATTGATAGATATTATTTCTGAATCCACTCAACGAACAAACCAAGTAGCTCGGGGTACACTCTTCGATGAAGCAAACTGAATTAGGGACGTTTTTCTCCATCTAAACTCCGAGGAGCGAAGTGTTGAATTATTGACGTTACTTTATTTTATAAAACGATTTCGCTTGAAAGAGATTTCTGTTTATTTTTTCAGTAAACGTTTCTTAGTGCCACTTTGTATTCGATTGATGTAAATCGATAGGCATTTAAACTAATTTTCGAATTACGTCATGACTTTTTCTGAATATTACTTTATGTTTACTTACGTTTAAATAATACGTTAAATTGGTATTATACCTTGCAATGTTAAAGATAATATTAAAAAGAAAAACAAATAAAAGGGGTTAAATGAACACAGTACAGTAACCTGTCAATGTCCCACTGCTGGGCTAAGGCCTCATCTCCCTTTTGAGTAGAAGGTTTTAGAGCTTACTGGTGGTAGAGCTTTGTGCAAGCTCGTCTGGGTAGGTACCACCCACTCATCAGACATTCTGCCGCAAAACAGCAGTACTTGGTACTGTTGTGTTCCGGTTTGAAGGGTGAGTGAGCCAGTGTAATTACAGGCACAAGGGACCTAAGATCGTAGTTCCCAAGGCTGGTGGCGCATTGGCGATTTAAGCGATGGGCAATATTTCTTACAATGCCAATGTCTAAGAGCGTTGGTGACCACTTACCATCAGGTGGCCCATATGCTCGTCCACCTTCCTTTTCTATAAAAAAAAAAAAAAAAATGGACAATTAATATTAATTATTTTTACTGGTGGTAGGGCTTTGTGCAAGCTCGTCTGGGTACCACCCACGCATCAGATGTTTTTAGTTTTAATAAAATAGTTACGTATCATTTTTAAACCAAGATTGTTTTGACAACTATTAAGCAGAAACCGAAAAAACCGAAATCTTAAAGATTTCTCGCATGATCGATCTTACTACTATCTCTGCAAGATTTCTGACTTGTAATTTTCTCGTTCCCTTTTCATTAAGTGTCTATGCGCAATATTGATGTCGATCGTAAATTCGGACGGCACACGCTTACAGCAACAGACGTCGTTCACGTCCCTACCGGAAATAATGAAACATGACGGAAACACGAAACATGTTTAACATCATCAAACTCTTGTCTTACAAGCCAAAATGAAATCGTCAGTTATGTATTTATCGTTAATTAATATATAATTCGCTTAAACCTTAAAGATTAATTTACATTTACTTAATTGACTGAAAAAAGTCGATAATAATTATTTCCAATTGAACTTAATAAAGAGGGCAAAAAAAATTGAGCTCTTAAAATATTTTTAATGTAACTTTTTTATAATTATAAACTAATATTGAAAATAATGTATATATTGTGTATATATTTAATTTTTAGTGATATTATTGAGATAAAGTTTTTTAATTTACATACTTATTAGCATGATGAACGTTACCAAAATTATAAAAATGTATAAGAACTTTGTATATGAATGAGCACAAAAATTTAACAAGCAAAAAGCCTCCATATAAAAACTGCCTAATATAAATGCCGTAGCCAAAAACGGCTGGCTTAGATCGTCATCATGAGACCTACAGGATTATAATTATATTATTCTTATTACGAATGTATGGAGTCCTACTTTCACGTATACGAAGATTCAGACATTCCATACGGAACCTATATTTAAATATATATATTATTTAAATATAAATATATATATATATATATATATATATATATATATATATATTTAAATGTAGGTTATTTAGAATAGAATAGCTTTTGTAAGGAATCGTGCACAACAAAATTCTGCAATCTCAAAAAAAAATAGTATGAAATTTTTATTACTATACAATATGATTTGAAAGTTAGATTCTTTACCAAACCCTACGCTTCATCATAAATTTATAAAACATACATGGAATTACCGCTTATAAAAATATCTAGCTTTGTGAAGGAATACTTCCTTTCGAGTGTAGTTAGAGCCCAGTACCCGATACAATTATGGCATTCCGCCAGCAACAGCTTGCTAATATCGCAGTAGAGTCAAATGTATATAAGTCACGTTTCGCCAAAATGTTCAAAATGCTTTACTCCAGATGAGGATACAGAAGAATAGTATGCGTTGATTGTTTCTTATAAATAAATAAAAACACGAACACAAAATATATTAGGGCACTATTATATTACAGATATATAAATGAAAGGATACTTACTAGGATTCTTACCACTTAATTATTCATAAAAGTACCTTAACTCCACATTATGTCACTTTAGAACGTTTCATAAGTAATTACATTTCAGCCGAAAGACGTTAACTGTTGGATAATGACCTCTCCCAAGAATTTCCACTATGGCCGGTACGCATCCAACGTCTTTTTCGTATCAATTTCTTACAGAAAGACACAATACTGCATTCAGTGGAGTGCATGTAGTTTGATATTCGTTTTATTTTTTTACGAAAGTCGACCAATTTCTTGCAATAGCTTAATTTATTATTTATATGAGACATTTTTTTCCTTTATAAAATAAAAAATTTAAAAATTTACCTCCATTATATTATGTACGAAAGTAGACATAGAAATATTATAAATAACACGTAATATAATATATCTTTCAATTTTAAATCTGATAGAAATAGCAGTAAACCATATAATTTTTCTAACCGAAACTATCTGAAACCATTTGTCAAGTTGTTTGAACGTACAACGCAACTGTTATCCGGTTTCCTTTATGTTTCGTTTCTATTCGTTTCAAGTTCATTTAGAATATTCATTTAGAACCTTAAATTATTATTAAGTATATTTAATGAGTAGTTAGCCTTAAGATTGACGGTTTCAATAACAAGAATATTTAAGTTAAGTCGTGAATATCGAACAATCAATATTTTTTTCACAAGCGAAGGTTTTTTTTGTAATTTGATTTTGACATGTTAATAATAAGCTAATTCTATTCTATTCTTCACTCTTTATGAGTGTTACACGATTGAGTTCTTTCCAATCGACTCATTCCGACAAAACCAAAGTTAGAAAACAGCATGCACCAGGGTACCTCTTCCTCCTTTCATTCTTATTTTTTTGAGCCATTTTTTACTAACAAAGGATTAAGAGCCCTTGGCACTGAGCAGACGCAAGACTAAACTTGTCGGTGGTTCCAGCTGCCAATCGAAGGATTGTATTTGGCTGAATATTGCTGCAATTAGTTACATATACTTGCTTTCTCGTTCAGAGGACATAATGACTTTTCTAGGTTAATAAATTAATATGCTGTTTCTGTACTCCAACACAATTTCAAGACATTCTTTAATAAAAAAATCTGGCTATAAACCATTTTTGTAATTATTATCATTGTAAAAAATAAAAAGCTCACTGATTTTCATTCGCTGGTTTTTCTTAAGTTCAAGTTATTTCTTAGAAGAACCATAAAAATAATAATACAGAGTATTTATACCTACTGCCCGATTTCGACTACGGCGGCCGATCTCAAATGAGACCAGCCAACTGCGCAGGGCGTATTATAGTGCACAAGTGTGTGCGCAAACACAGGGGCACTCACTATTCCCTCACTATTATAATCCGATGGGATGGTAATCCGACACGACCGAAAATAGTTCAAGCGCAGGACTAACGGCTTTACATGCTTTCCGAGGTACAAAACGGTACACACTTCCAACTTCCAGACTTCGGGCTACTACTGAGAATTTTTTGACAAATTCACCTTATCTAGCCACCAGACCAATGAGGCAATGCAGGCAGTTGTGAAGGTTTAAAGTAACGTATTGGAGTCTTATAAAAAATAAAAGCTATAAGATATAAATAACAATTAAATAAACTCACAAGTTTATTTTTAATATATTTAGTAAGCATAAAGAGACAGAACGCCTCAGAGAAAATGTGCTCCTAACGTCTGTTAGTTTGTTATGAGAAGTGAAAAACTACAAAAATAAATAACTGTTAAGAGCTGTACCTTACAGCGCCGTTTTTAAAATCGTTGTGGTTATATACTCTGTGGCCGTTTCGAGATGTAACCGTGATATTTAGCAAAATTTAATTTAGAAGTACAAATCTAAAATACATATTTAAATTTAATTTAAATAAAGTAATTACGAAACTCTTTATTTTATACTTATTCTACGCTTCAATATTATATCAAAAGCAAATACTAAACGATTACATATAATTGTCAATGTCAAATGTCTACAAACAGCAAATTGCGGAATCAAATTGACAATTGATATTTAACTTGCTGTGTTATGTGATTGTGTTCATGTGTTGTGATTTGTAAAGTTGTGAACTTGTACTCGAAATTTGCAGGTACCTATTAAAATTCTATTTAATTTTTTTCATACCTTGTTCATATTATATTGAAGTCTAAACTGACCTTGATATTATTTTTGCAACAAACTATTAAGACAGAAACTATATTACAAGAAAGTAAAACTAACTATTTCAGTAATTTATTTTCTCAGAGATAATTTTGTTATATTAAATTGTTTACTAGTAATGGTTTATTGTTTTGCTTATACATATTTATATAAGATCTAATTATAAACAAGAAAACGATCAAATTCCTTTCACTGTAAAGCAAATTCCGATAAACATGGCTTTACCCAAGAATGACGCATGGCCATTTTTCACCTAGTAGTATGTTCAAATTAATGAACCTTTGTCTTGCTTTACTAATTAAGTAAATATTTTAATGTTTTCATAAAATAATTAGATAAAATCAAAAAATAATAATATTAAACACCTTACAGTACATAGATTCCTTTAATTTTGAGGAAGAAGAATTAGTAATTTATTTAGGCACATATGTATATCTAGATCGCATTATGTACCTTGAGAATGAAATACTTCCTGTTCTAAACCTGAACATTTATTAATAATATCAAATAATACTTAACATTTAAGTATTTAATTTATAGTTTAAGACAAATGCTGCTTCACTTATATATGTTTATTGAAACTATTCTATTGAGTTCATCTATAATTGATAACATTTATACATGAAACAAATGTTTGTAATATATAAATGGGTATGTAAGTAGATAAGTGTTGTTGAACAAATTGTTTTATTAATTAGCTTATACAATCTGAGTTATTTGTTCATAGCATAAACGTCATTGAGCTACTTGTTATTGTGCTTTGGTTTAATTTCAACACTTGGTCTATTGTTGTACTCACTCCTAACAAAAGATTAATGCTTAGCGGCAGAGAAAACAGGAATATTAGTTACACTTTGAAAGATGGTATTGCTGTGTTAAAAAAAACCCTGACAGTCTTTGTGTGTCATATTGTTGGCAGTGTTTTAAGTGCTTGCTTCTTGCTCGTATCCAGTTTATGATATATCTAGATAGTTGATGTAATATAGAGTTCTGAATCATAAATCTACCACACCCGATATTCTTAGTCTTAGATTCTTTATTATAAACATAATCAAAGCCAACCAAAATTGACGATAATGATTTTCAAAATGTCATGTAATTCAATGATTTTCGATACTTTTACCACTTGTTCAGGATGTAGATTCCATAGAGACGTAGTATTAGGAAACCTTATCTATACTGATATAGTAAAGCTTCTACAGCTTTGTTTGCTTATACACTCTAATCTCTGGAACTACCTGTCAAGTTTGTTAATTTCTTTTTGCATTTGACAGGCTAATTCTTTAGGTGTGTAAAGAATTATTGGGCTGAGCAGCATGGCTTAACCGCATTTTGTCAGTGGTGTTAATCTTTTTACCATCTAAATTAAAATTTTCTTAATCCGTAACAGTCTGTTACAGAAGGTTTGGAGCTTATTCCACCACATTGCTCCAGTGTGGGTTGGTGGAAACACATGTGGCAGAATTTCAGTGAAATTAGACACATGTAGGTTTCCACACGATGTTTTCCTTCACCGCAAAGCACGAGATGAATTATAATCACAAATTAAGCACATGATAATTCAGTGGTGCTTGCCCGGGTTTGAACCCACGATAATCGGTTAAGATTTACGCGTTCTTACCACTAGGCCATCTCGGCTTTATTAAAATTTATCTATAGCCTATTCCAACCACAAGAGGAATAAACCCAAATAAACAACTTTGACACGGATATCATTGGTCACCGATATCAATTGACGCGGTATAATTGGTCGAGATCTTGAATAATCTATGATATTCACTATGGATTCGCGAAAAATGGCGTTTAAAATGTCTGCGAAGTTGTAATCGGAACATCGAAAGTTAAATTAATGTTTTTAACTAGTTAAGTGGAATAGTGTTGTATTATAAATAAAGGTAAATTAATCAAGAACTGTTTGTAGTGCGTAATACAGCAGAACAATCAGAAAATCGTATGCAATTTAGAAATCTACGGTTTGTTTACCTTTGCTCCTACTCCGATAGGAATTGGAATAGGGTATACTTTTTATTTTTCGCGGACTTGTTGCGAACACTTTTTTTTAAATAATACATGTTTTTTTTTTAATATTCTTTATTTTCCTAATAATATTGCATTTACTTGCCTTTCACAGGCATATGTATTAGTTTTCTAACGAAATGTGACCTTACTACAGTTTCTTTATTTATCAAACATTATGGTAAATCGAATTGAATTTATATTGAAAAACGCCTTTGCGGTTCAAACTTTAATAAAAACGAAACTTTACTGTTAAAACTAATAAGGCAATTTTCACATTGTTACAGATTTTTATTTTACAGATTAGGCTTTTTTTAGTTTTCCTTACAAGATAGTATTTTAGTTATTGGCTAAGATCCTGTTCATTCTAGATTGATATTATTTCCAACTTCCAGTTTCTGACATGCTGTTCAAAGCGAGATTACCTAATTGGGCTTTAAGCTGAATGGTCAGTTGTCCATGCCAGATAATGAATACTTTAGGGCATTGGACAATTACTTTAGTGGATTGTTTCAAATAGTAGAGGAATAAGTATATTTAGTATATAAAAAATAGTTATTATTTAGACTAAGTATAACTTATAAAATACTTGCATTTTTTTTTCTTTTTACTAAACTTTGCGGCAAATCTATGAACTGAATGAAGTAACTATTTGGTATGCTAACAGCTTAAACCTTGGATCAAAGACAAATCTTTTTTTTAAATCAACAACTAATGTTATAGAATAATGCTATAGAAGTCAAGGAAAAACTGCTTCTTAAAAGTTTATTTCTTTTAAGACAAATTGCCTCCGACAAAACTCTATGAAGCTATTGGGCTTTCGTCTAAATAACCTTGTCTATATATAACTACGATGACCTCTCCAAATCTTATTTAAAAAAAGCCTTTGTAAATTAATTGTGCTAATTTTCGTCTTCCGCACACAAGTATGTTAAAACTGGATACTTGGTCTCAATAAAAAAGTGGAGATTTAGAATATTACCTAGCTTATAAGGTTGTGGATTCCAATGGTTGTAGATTCCATGTAGTTCGAACTCCAAATCGGCCAATATTTCTGAAAATAATTGTCGACATATTTTGGACGGTTTGAATCTATTATTAATTATTAATTATATATTAAGATTTGCAATATCTTAAATAAACCCTTTACGTCATCATAATATATACATATAATTACCGCTTATGAAAACGTCTAGCTTTGTTAAGGAATACTTTCTTTCGAGTGTAGTTCGAACCTAGTACCCGATACAATTATGGCATTCTGCCAGCACCAGCTTGCTAATATCGCAGTAGAGTCAAATGTATATATAAGTCACGTTTCGCCAAAATGTTCAAAATGCTTTTCACAGAAATTAGACTGCTTTATGGTAATTCGACCAATACGGATGTTTCATAGTAAACTGATATTATGACGCAACATGTTAGATAAACATCTAATTAAATGAGATGGAAAAAAAACAATTGAATGCCGATAATTGTGAACATGTGATGTTTTATAGGGCAAATCTTTCATGTTATTGGTAAACTATTTGTAAAATATTATATAAGACACAACTGGCACAGATTTTTTTGTAAAAGCCGAAAATAGAATATGTTAAGCATAAACGTCCTAAATAATGTCAACGAAGTAATAACAGCCAGTAAATGTCCCACTGCTGGGCTAAGCCCTCCTGTCTTGAGAAGGTTCGTAGCTAGTTCCAGCATGCTGGTAGATTGTCCTTTTAAACACAAATTAAGCACATGAAAATTCAAAAGTGCTTATTCGGGTTCGAGTCGTGATCTTCAGTTAAGGTTAAATTTCACGTGCTCTATCGCATGATGATAATATACCTTATTCAAAAGTCGGTAAACCGTATAATTTTCCCATATTGGACTTGCGCCTAAGGCCAACCTTGGTATGTAAGATATCCCTTGTACATGTAACTTAACTAATATACCCTTTAAACTGGAAGACAATAATACAAGATATTCATGTTTGGCGGTAGAATAATTAATAATTGTACGGAAACTAGACGGCCCTAACGGACGGTTGATTTGAAAAAAATGTTATATTGCGCTCCAATTACATGTCTACATTAGCCTCATGAATGACCGGTTATCAAGGATGTTTACGTGACGATCAACCTCTATAGACCGGTTCTGGTTTTGACTTGTTATGGATATAAAAATATAACTAAAAATAATATTTTGAAGCTTTTTGGTTCGTAGTTTTGTTTAATATATAATATTATCTATTTCTTATCAAAATTGTTTTATAAAAATAAATTTTATTCGTTATATTTGTTTATATCATATCGTTAAATATGCCTTTTAACCGAATCAATTATAAAGCTAAAGGTATGACGTAATATGTAACGCAGTAATTACATATACATTATAAATTATTGCATGATGTGAGCGTTTACACCATTAACATAACGTGCCTTAATTATCTTAGAATGCCTCTGCGCGTACGCTTCGCCTTCCGCTATGGAGAAGTATTTGAACTTATCCTACCACGATGTCCAGTGCAAGATGGTGGATATACATACATGTGTCAGAATTCCATTCGATACATACAATTCTTACAGAGATTTCCTCATGATGGCCTCGCCTAAATATTAGGGGGAGATCCTTTTCTGTACCCCTGAAAATGTCATGAATTATAATCCCAATCGCTTCAGTGGTAGTTACAACGTGAAAGCTAAAATAAACAAATGTGAATGTGAGTTTGTTTAAACAAACAAACTTTAATATTCTATAAAATTAGTAATGTATTCTATAAACACGCTAATCTTCGCAAATGTAAGGCTAAGATTCGGTACCGGGACCATATCTTTTCTTCAGTATAATTATCTTAAATTGCATTAGTTTCCCAATATCCGAAATATATTATAACTTTGTCGTATTTAGATGTGCCGTTCAGTACGCATTTGTGTCAAAATGCAATAAATAATTCTTATTACACAAACAAATATGTTTCAATAAAGACGTAATAAAATGTAAAATTTAACGCGTTATATATCGTAATGATCTTGAAATAATAAGAGCGAATAAAGATAAAGTATATATAAGCAGAACGTCTCTTATATTACGTTCGTAAATATATAAATATATGTTATTAAATATATTAATTACATTTATTCTATATTTATTCGTGTCCTCACCGGTTTATCGATCTCATGTCCTTTAGGTTGTCTGGAAGAGATCGCTCTCATAAGGCTGATTTACATTTTAAGTAGTTAACTAAAATACAACTTAATTTGAGTTATGTACTTAATGCATGGAAACAGCAAATTTACTAATATGTAGCAAATGGAATTAGAGATTCAAGGCCTCTAGGCACTTTGACATTTGAACCACATACACCAAGCCCCCTCACCCTAGAGGGCCCTAGGCCGGTGCCTTGTTGGCCTAGGCATAAATCCGGGGCTGTATACAACTATACAAGCAGATTGAAGAATTGTCATGATTTTGATAAATATTAATTAAATTCACAACTTTGATCGTCCATCTTTAGTGAACTAAGGAGCTTAAGTACTATATACGTATGGACGGTTATTTAAATCAAAATCTAATATTTGACAACTTGATATGTATAATACCAATAAGATCGCTTTTGTACATACCATTAATTTTATTTTTGTTTATAACTGAATTTTTACTTTTTCGGTGTGCAGAAAAGCATATTCAATTTTGTTTTAATACGTCATGAACCCTAATTCTATTTCTGCTAGTAAAGATAATTTATTTTTTAAAAGTAGTAAATATAAAATAAATGTTTTATTGGATAATGATCATTAGTATGTTCTATTGTTACACAGTTCATTACTTTTACCAATTACATTACAAATCTTTAATGCCTAAACAGTAATTGAATTGAGATACTGCCTTAATTAAAATTTGAAAAAAAAAAAACATCAGAGAAACTTAATTTAATTGACGAATAAGTAATTACAGTTTCTTGACGGTTCTTCTCGATCGAATCTACATTTAATTTAATTGCTTGAATAAAATAAATTTTGCTTGTGATCAAAATAAAGTAGCGTAGTAAGAAAGATTGTATTATGTTAAACCCCTGCCTGAGATAGCTAGCGATATATACAAGATTGAAGTCAGTTGTAAAAAATTACTTTGTATTTTATCTCAAAAATTTAAACTCAAATTCGTTGAAAATCCTTCCTATAACAAGTTTGGAATAAAAATAAAACTAAACTGACATCGGTCGCTTCAATTGGATTAGAATTCGTGCTAAATAAAAATATAAGCCGAGATGGCCCGTTGGTGGTAACAAGAGAATCTTAATGCAACCGGTTTTATTCACCATTTTGTCGTGAATAAATAAAACGATTGTTTTTTCTTGATAATTATTTGAACTTTAACCTCGTTGTTCATTATTACTTGCCTTCTTTATAATTATCTATTTCAATTTTCATGTAAACAATCGTCATAGCAATTCTTATAGCCAAATCAGCTTCAGAGGTTATTGCGTTTGTAGTACTACACCGTCAGCAGATAAATAAATGAACAAATACTTCGAAGCATGTGATAGTTAGCTAAGGTAGCGCAAACTGGTTTATTTCAGTTTTAGTCACTGTATGTATTATACAACTACAAAAGCAAAAACGTCTCCAAGCTGTCCAATCTGTACGTTGACGGTTTTTGATTATGTCAGAAACCTTCACACCCGCGTTAACAACTGCTCTACAAAGATACAACTAAATCGAATGAAAACGTGGCGCTAATCAATACCCAAGTGTCAAAATTCTTGTGGCTATTAAATTTACATATTCAACAGTTTTTGGGAAAATTTGCAATTCCAATTTTTTTTAACAACTATTTTCAGTACATATTCGCAAAAAACAATCACTTACTTGTCATAAATATTGCTTACAATTTATGATTAATGAAATATAATTCGTTACGTAAACTTACTAACACGTTCGACTATTTCAACAGACATATGACGTAGTAAATTATTACCGCCATAGGAAATAAATCTAACGATTAAAGGTAGGAAAATATACAGGTCATTGACATTGACAAGAGGCATAGAGGAAGTGAAATACGAGGGTGACAGACGGGCCGTTAACAGGGACGTTACAGCTTCAAGTGATATATGAGCTGCGAAGTGGCTTGGTGCCTGTCACTTCAGTTCCGCTGCCGCACCGCGCCTGCAAAAAGATAAAAACGATTCCGAAATACGTTTCACAAGTGGGCTGCCGGAAATGGATAGAAATTTACCGGGTACCGCTTTTTATGTCGGCCAATACTGGATGTATCGCTATCCAATTTCTGCTCTATGACGTATAATGTCCTTCAATCGTTTAGTTTCTGCTATCCTGGCTTTTATGCCGAAAGGACAGTGAAATTGACGATACAATTGACGATACAATGGCTTTCGGAAATTATGTTCAGTTTGATAACATGATATGTTTACAGTTATTCGATTCCAACCAGAAATTGGTAGGTTTTGTAAACGTTTTTTTTTATTTTTATAAATCTCAAGATGAGAAATATAATGTAATTTGTCAGAGAGCTGTCACGTTATAAATGACACCGCAGCATGTAGTGGCTTAAGTTGCCAAGATTCCAGAGCTCAACCGACGTTAAACTTTATAGTTTGTGACTTTTTGATTTTATAGAATTAAAACATCAATACACTATTCTTTTACGTATTACGCCCTTAATTAATTTAATATTGGGCTTCGGACTATACGATTGATTAGACTATTTAGCTAATCAATTTATAGCTTGATACATGTGCTCGGTATCTATAACAAATTTATTATATTTATGCATGGATACGCTTCGCATGACCACACCTCGGCCGCCTTCCTTTGACCTACGACATGACCTCACCCCACCCGACCTAATCCCAACCCTATATCACTGCGTTCAATGATTTAAGTTTAAATTACCGCAGTTCCATCGTCACGCAATAGATTTTCCTTATATTAACATTATTGTATAGATATTACAACTAACTGAGCTGTAACTCTGTTATCAGATTATGAATTAAAAGCAAATATTACTATTAACAATTAAAAAACTCATGTTGTTATTTAAACAATTTCTTCAAAACAAAATACAAGCACTTATTTATCGATATTACAAATTTTCAATGTATGTAACTACGGTTCCAATTTTATCGAATAAAATAAAACTTAATGTTTTCTTCCACTGATTAACGAATACAAATTCTGAGTCTGAATTTAATAAAGAGAACTCGTACCATAATCCGCGACCGTTTACTCACTAGAACAGTAGTTGGTAACGAGGTAATGCAGAACAGTTTCGGGGAAATTGCTCCGAGAATGTAGGTTGGTGTCATAAAGTTCCTAGCTGAGATGGACGTGTACAGGGTTGGAATACCTGCATACACCAGTTATTCAGTCTTATGTGCTCCGTGTCAAACTTTGTTAGGACTCTTTCGCCATTGTTCCGAGTTTCTAAGCATTCAACTAACAATGGGACCGTGCTGTTGGTTTATTTGAGCGACAGCTGCCTCTGATTATAGTTTGCAGTGCTTATTAGCTCGCTTGTGTAGAGGACAGCTAGACGCCTAGTGATGTAATGATGTACATTGTTCATAACATATGTATTGTCCGATATGTGAAAAATATGCATTTCTAGTTTTTTGAACGAAATGCTTGTAATTATCTTTTAATCGTTTCAATTTACAATTGCATCCTTAAAACGCTACACAATCATATAATTAAGTTAAAACGTCGACTATCTATACTAATATTATAAATGAGAAAATTACTCGTCTATTACGCTTTCATGGCTAAACCACTAAACCGATTTTGATGAAATTTGGTATGAAACAATCTTGAACCCCAAGGTAGGACATAGACATACTTTTCCCCTTCCCTCTAACACGCGGGCGACGCCGCGTCGGCTGGTAAAACTTTAGTTTCGAAGAATAATTACTGAATTAATATACAAAAGAAAACTGTTGAACAATATTTTTAAACAGATGTTATAATATTAATTTGCATTTTTTATAGAATGACATGTGATTTTCAATTTTTTTATGGAATACTACACTCTCGCATGACATTTAACACGTTATCTTTATTTCTTAAGTCTGACTGATTCAAATTAGCTGAACCTTACTGTGGTCACGCGCTGTATCTCTAGTTGTAAACCGCAATTACCAATATCGTTATGACTGTAACAATGTAATAATAATAATTATTTAACCCAGCAAACGTCTTCTTGTCATACCGATTGTTGAACGATATAGATGTATGTGGATTGCAGTGCCATTTCACGGCGTCATTTTTACATGAATAAATACACATTTGTTCCAAATTTCTTGGTGATCGGTAAAACGATTTTGAAATCTATTACTATCGAACAGATAGATTAACATCCTTTTTATATATAATAGTTTGTGATTTGCACGTTGAATTCAGATTAACCATTATTTTTAGTGATATCTGTATTAAAATAGAACAACATAGAAAAGCTTTATTGCACAGAAGTTCTATATAAATATGCTACAAAGTTCAGCTTATCATCAGCTATATTTAAATAAAAAAATAATTAAATAATATTTTAATTTACAGATCAACATGGACTGGAGGACTTCTTTAGTGGTGCTCAGCATCCTTTATTACGTTAACGGATTCTCGAGTAAGTTACATTCAATGTACGAAATACTTAATAGCGGTCTTTAAAGCTTTTGTCTTAAGATTTGTATAGCTGACTGTAGTGTATCTAGTCATCATACTAATATTTTGTGTGTTGCAATTTACGTAAAAGATATATGTATATATATTATACTACTTTATATACTTATATGATACTATTTTAGTTTATAGTTTCCAGACCGACACAGATTATAATTTTTTTTTTATTACTTATATAGACACACAAACAGAATACAAAAATGTATGTCCTATACATTAAAAATTACGAACTTACATACTTTTAAGTTAGATTAATTTCTAAACATGTGACACGGGCATTTAAGTAATATTAATACAATCAGTTACTCTTTATATCATAATCAATGAAATTAATAAATGACTTAATTGCGTTAGTTCATAAATTAAAATCAAGTAACAATAATGATTATTAATAATTAAGGATGCCAATATTTTTGGTAACATTATAAATTATCTAAATAACAATAAATATTTATATACATTCATCCATTTAAATTAATTGACTAAGATATTAAATAATTTAATTAAATTCATAAATATTAAGTAAGTACGTATATAAATGAGTCATATAGTACAATCAATCAATCATTGGATTAAAATTTTCGTAAATTGAGATTGAAAATGTCTGTGTTGATACGTTGTTGAGATTGCCGACGAAGTCGCAAAGAAAATTTACGGTCCAGGTGCTTAAAAGGACGCAACCAAAACTAAAATACATACATATATATATATATATATATGCATATCAGATACATATAAACTTTATGTAAGATATTTGTAGGGCCTCAAAATGTCTACAGACTCGTCTGTGACACTATATACCTATCTTGTATTAACGTATTAATTTTAATTATATTGCGTTCATAAATAAAGCCTTTAATGTTTTGTAATTCGAACCAGTATTGAACGATAAAATGCCGTTCTTACCGCGCGAAGCCGGGTCGCTTAACATGTATAAATAAAAATACACAGCAAAGATTAAGAACGACAGCGAGGCGCAGATACAGAATGAATAAAATATTTCCTGTTATTACCTTCCTTACTTTGCTACGTAATTTGACTCGCGTGTGACCTCTAGCTCGACCTTCATGTTTAAATAGAATAATGTTCCCACAATCAAAAACACGGCTTAGATAATAAAATATATAGATTTCCTTACAACATTTTTGTTATTTGACAAGTAATAAAACTATGTTCATTATTATTTGCGTCTAATTTAACCGATAAAGTAACGTTATTTTCGCATCTCCTAGAAGTAGATATTTTTCTGCGTCTTGTGATAAAAGGTTAAAAGATTAGCGTGACCTTTGCGCGACGTCACTTATAGTCGGGGTTTGTTTTAAGGTAAAAATAACCTTTATTTAGTAGATTATATTAAGCTTAAAAACTATATATTATAAAATAATTATTGTATTTTTATATTTTTACAAATGTGTTATTGACATATTCTCAATACATATCATAATAATATTAACTTTGGTCAATACAAAACTATATTTTTAGATTTGTTTTACACACAAAACAGTTGCAATAATAAAATAAAGACAAATAAGCAACGAGAACAAATGAATGGGCTGCTACTTAAAAAAATTAAGACCCTCTAAGAAAAATATCATACAGAGCAGCTAGACAGATAATATTTAGATAAACCGAGTAATGGCAAAAAAACTGGTGGCGTGGATGCACTCTGCATTAGATGTAATTTTGGCACTCAGACACGTATTCGACAAGTCCCGTAAGATATCCAAACATTACCTAATGCGATCATAAACCAACCATACCGCTCCTCAGATGACAATGAGTTATGATTCGACCTTACGATGCTTTTTATTTTCTTTTATTACCTCTAAAGTCGAGTTGCCGAGTCGCAAACTCACATTCCACCATCATACATTTCATGCATTTGGCTTAAAATATTATCACGAGAAACTTTTATCTTTACTGATACAAATTTTACTATCCATAATATTTTTAGGGTAGTCGTGTGTGAAATTGTGAAGAGTCGACGTGCTCACTATCGTGATACAAAAAAAACATAAACAAGACCTAAACCGATTAGTTTGTACGTCTATTGTATCTTTTTGAATAACATAAGTTACATACCCTTTGAAATAAATACTTAATTGAAATATACTTTACTTCAGTAGGCTATGACAAACCCTGTTAAATTCTCATTTTAGAAGATTAAATTCGAAGTTACCGAAAATTCGAAAATAACCAAAAAAAGTATAATTACTTCCTACCTTTTACATTTCCACGGGAATTCCAAATTTCGAAAATTAATTCCTCATGACCATGACGGAAAAGTTGGATAATTAAAAGCCTGTAAATGTCTCATTGCTAGGCAAAGGCCTCTTGCTCTCTCGAGGAATAGGGTTTTTGAATCGTTTTACACATTTTACAATATCATCTGACACATGCAGGTTGCTCACGATGTTTTGATTTGAAGGGTGAATGAGCCAGTGTAACTACAGGCACAAGGGACATTACAACAAGTTCCCAAAGTTGGTCCCAAAAAAATAATCTATCTAATTTCATGTAAAGCCTAATCTTAAATAATAATATATTATACTAAATCTCATTAAATGTTTCAAAGATAAATATTATCAGGCAAAGGTCATTTTATGGGAAGTTGATTGTGTGGGCGAGGCTTGCCACTATATAATATTGTACTATATTTCTCGTAGATACCCTGGAAAATAAAACAAGAGCTCAAAAATTTACGCTGTTAATAAACATCTTTTCATCTCACCGTTTCACACTTGCTATAATTTGTTGCGTTATTGAAGGATAGTAAGTAATTACTATTTGAAATTGGCTATATATATAATTAATAAAATGAGTACTTCTCAAGCACATTTAAATATATATATGTATATTCTTATTCCGGTACTCGACACTTTCCTCTCATTTATATATCAAAAGTAATGAAATTAAAGTAACAAAATTATACCTGAATTGTTTGTGTGCTTGCATGTGTACGTATGTGGGGGGGGGGGTAGATTTTTATCAATATATCCAATTTAGGCTAAGTTAAGCTTCATTAAGTTATCGTGAGTTTCCTATTGTTTCACGGTATACACTATAATTATATTATATAATTGTACTGATATAAATTTTCATCATTGTACTTCAAGATATATCTAAATATATTATAACATAAGTGCAAGGTCACATAAATATAAACATATCAGAATCGTAAGATAAATTTCGTATGAAGCTTATAAAAATAAGGAACAATTCAGCGATAAAAGTTTTTACGCTTCGATTGACATCACACGTGATATTGACTAGAGGATTACGAAAATACGAACACTTGAAGGATATAATCTTGTATATGTAAATTACGTCACCCCCATTTACAGTCTAATTTTTACCCAGTCACGCCTTATGGGTTATAAAAAAGAAACGGGATACATGGAAATAAAATATTCTCGGGTGAATCAGTTTTAGGGTCACATGAGTTGTTCTTTTTGACGTTATAAATTATATTGGGTCACGAGTTTGTTACTGATTAGCCTGCTAGCTTCCCGTGGCTTCGTCCACGTGTGAGAATGAGGTACGATGGTACCCTATGTGCTTTTTTGTACCCCCAAACGACATGTATGCAAAATTTCACGATGATCGGTTGAATAGATAAATCGTGAAAGCGTAACCAACTCACTTTGACGTAGTGCTTTTGAATAGCAATTTTGCAGTGTAAAAATATATCAATTATCAATCAAAAATACACTTGTAAAATCATATTGACTTATTATAAATATTTTTACATGAGTTTTAAGTTGATTTATTGGTAAATGTAAAATGGGCATACGGGCGAAAACTAGCAAGGTATTGCAATTTGATTATAGGCAATTATAGTTAATGCTAGCAATGTTAAACATACATAATTAAACAAAGGCACGAAAGCGTAGCTCTTGAAAAAATTAAAGTATATAAAAAAAAATATAATCAAAAAGTACTTTAGTTGAACTTATTACATTACAATAAAATTAAATTGAAATCTTTTAAATTTATTTAAGGCAAAATAAGTAAAATAAAATAACATTTTAAAATACGTTTCTAGAATATGGTCGAACATGCAAAGACATCGGATGCCTTAACAGCGAAGTTTGCGTGCTAGCCGAAGATCCTTGCTCATATGGGCGGGCCTCAGATTGCGGGACATATCCAACATGTAAAAAGAAGACTCAAGTTGAAGGTACAGAATATCATAAAGAATTTTAATCCACCCAAAAAGAAATGGTTGTTTTGTCAGAACTAAATACATTGACCATTTTAATTAATAAAAAAGATAATCTTAATTTTTTTAATATAAAATATTTTTTCAGGTTCACACTCAGAACCAGCAAGACCATCCGTCCCTAAACCTGTACCACAATCTCCCACACGTGACTTTGACTCACCGCCTAGCTACCCTGCCCCTGCACCACCGACTAATACCCACAGTGGTTCTCCTTACGGTAGTAACGTACCGAGTGGAGGAAATTCACCATATGGTAGTAGATCACCATACGACAATTCTCCCTATGGCAACAATGGCGGAAGTTCTCCTTACGGTGGAAATTCTCCTTATGGTGGAAATTCTCCTTATGGTGGAAGTTCTCCTTACGGTGGAAGTTCACCTTATGGAGGCTCGTCTAATAGAGGAGGCAGTCAACACGGGGGCGGCTCAAATCCTTACAGCCCAAGCACCAATGGTGGATTCGGAGGCACTGGCGGAAAAAGTCCTTTAGACAGCATTTTTAATACATTGAATAATTTCGCTAACGGTGGCAGTACTGGAAGCGGTTCTGGCAGTACCAGCGGGAGCGGCCTTTCGAACATATTCGGAAACATTCTCGGTAATTTGTCTAAAAGTGGAGGATTAAATGGATTGTTCAACACAAGACCGATTATGGAGAATCCAAGTTATTCCTCGTATAGCTCTAATTCGAGGAGTTCTAATCCCCAAAATTATCCATCAGGAAACAGTGCTCAGCCGGCATATCAGCAGCCGAATTATAATAAGAATTATGGACAAAACAATGCCCACCACAGTGGAGCCACTACGAGAAAGCCAGTACATTATGGCTGGAATGTTAGGTAAAGGAAGTACCTAAACGCTTGGCTTCGATTAGCCTTTATAATTTATTTAATGCTTTGCATGAACTTCTGTTTTAATTTAAGTGCACTTTCTATATAACATTTAATGAACAAAAACAAATACTTCTATGGTGTTTTCCGAAAAGTTCGTGCTGATTTCGTATAGTAATTTTAGATTTGATTTTAGATTACATGTATATATTTTAATTCTGTAATATTAAATTCTGGCATTTGTTTTCGATCGCCTGATATAAAAAACACTTATTTTATGTCACTGACAGAAAACACTAACTTTTCGGAGGATCCATTGTAATGTACTATGCAATCATGATTTTGTTAAAACGTAACCTGGATAACTGGAATTTCGAGAGACGTAGGATTTATTATCACGACCAATTTTCCAAATTGTCAGGCATAAAATGACAGTTATTTTATTAATTTTGCTAAGCTAAGCGGACTCGGATTGTGCCATTTGTAAAATATGCGAGGGTTTCTAAAGTTTTTCAGTCACATATCAAATTTTTGTATAAAGCCACATATCTGTCTCTCGCTTTGACACACTATACACTCTTCACAACTCTCTTCTTCTATTTCCAAGAGGAAAAAGAGGAAAAATTTTGTTACCAATGGTGACACACAAGTCCACACCAATATTCAAAATAAAAAAAATATTATGGCTATTAAGCAACAAAGTCCCAATTATATAGGTAAATATTTAAAAAAAATATATGAAATCTTAGGTAGAAAGGTGATCCCAGTAACAGAGGTGTTTCTACGCAAGTGTCGGGAACTCATTGTAATCATCAGTAGACGTTTCTCACATAACCAGAGCCCACTTAACCAGGTTACGCTATAATTATAATTTGCTGCTTATGTAGTGTTTACATACTACTAAATATTATTACAACTAATAATTTTATGAGGCTTTGTTGTGGATAAGTACTATATTGTTAATGATTCTCTTCTCTCCTTAACGATCTTGACAAAATCTTTCAACTAACAGATTATAATATAAAGCACTGTATATGATGCACATACGACCAATTCAAATGTATTAACAAATATGGAATTGAGGGATCTGATTTGTAAAATCTAAATGTTAATATTTGCATGCCTTAAGGTATGGTTATAATTATAAGCTCTTTTGTTTTTACGCTCGAATACAAACACTTTACCGTATACTTGTTTTTTTAAATGCTTGTAAAAAAATGCCATTTATTTTATTGGCTTGTCGCAATTATTTGAAAATACATAACTAAATGTAAAAATTAATAAGATTTGTCATACAAAAAAAAATCTACAGATAATGTAAACGTACATATAAATAGTACGATATATTTTAAAGGCATTATGTTATTTAGTATAACTGAATGCAAGCTTGTCTTCTTTATACTCACAAAATGCTTACGCTTTGTATAGATATCCAATCATATATTTCGGTGTATTTTCGTTATTTTATTATGTTTTAATTTTCTTGTATTAGTTTACGTTATATGAATAAATAGCAATGTATGAATACTCAAAAAATCTTATGTAAGTACATAAGAAATATTTCCTTAATAGTGCCATTATCTACAATATTATATTGTTTTCATTTCAGTGTGACAGTGATTTTCACGTACCTGATACAACTGTACGTCCAGAACATTATAAGGAATTAATTATATTATGTAATTTAACACATATTAATTTTTAAGATATTTTAACAGAATTAACATTATTGTTCGTTACCGCAAAATATTTGTTTCTACAATAAAATATATTTATTATGTGTTATTTTATTTTATTATTAATAATTCATTTAATTTATAGATAAGTTTTTTTTTTTATAATCATACGATTCTATATTGAATCGACAAATATCAGTCAACTAAAATCAAAGTAAACCTGTTTTTGCTACATGCATGTATTAACTTGTAAATCGTACAAACATGCAACATTACCAAAAAGGATACTCATACGTCTGATTACTGATATCCAAAAAAAAAATTGAATAAATAAAAAAAAAATTACTCTCAGCTTTTTAATTTAATCTTAGAAAAAATATGCTATACCTGTGCACGCGATTTTACCCACGTATAACTCAAAAGAAATCACTAAGAGCAGACTTGTAATATTTCAGTTTATACAACATATTTTTTATTTTCGTGGGATATTAGTATTTATTGGTGTTCGCCGCACCCAGATCTAGATCGGACAACATATATTTGGTCTTGAAAACAGCATTCTCTTAAATCTATTCCGACATACTTGAATGTCTTTTCCTGTGCTTTATTTATTGTGAATGCAAACGATACCTTCACAGAAAATTGTATCCTTTTAAACCTGCTAGGTAAATATTAAAAAAATAAGTACTTATTATCATCTATCTCTAGCTTTAAAGCTTTTCTTACTGTATATAATCTCCTCTCACATGAGATACTCGCATAACGAAGATTGGAGTCATCCGCGTTCGGTGAGACCAACACACTGCGTATGATTCGTTTCGTCCAGCATAAGCTGAACCCTATTTAATATAATTGATCATATAGATCTGAGCTCAGCTTATAAACCGATTGAAATAAAACAAACACTAAATCTTAAGTGAAGTTAGCCACAATAAATGAGTGAAAACCGCACCAAAGTCAGTTAAGCCGTTCCTTAGATTAGCGCAGTCGCACAGACAAAATTCTAACAATCATTGTTTTGGGTTCTATTGCGTTGATAAAGGCTCCCGATAATAGTTTTACTCATATTTCATGTACAGACAGCGATCAGTTACATTTTTAGTATATGGATAGATTAAAATATCTTAATAATGTCAATAAATTGTAATAAGAATACGTTTAAAATTATAAAAGAACTAAGAGATTGATACTCAACAATAAGGATTATATAATTAAAAATCGAATTTGTCTCTAAGTATTTATTTAGACATTCGTAAATGTTAAATATACAATAAATAGGTACAAAAATGTAAGTAATTCTATTACAGTTTTATAATAATTTATAGACATTAGGGTATATTAGATTATACAAATTTAAATAAATAGACATTTAATTAGAAAAATCACAGTATAAAATTAAATACAATATTGAAAAATCTCAATTAATCCAAAAATATAGCGATAGTCATCACGAATTATTAAATTTGGAATTATTAATAAATGCAATAGATACTTGCCAGTCAAAAAATAAAATAATTAAACTAGATTTATTCATTATAATATGTATAATTGAATAATATTGACCGATTAAAATTGATTGACTTATAATTATAGTGATTAATTATATAAATAGTATCGACAATATTTTACGTATTATGCAATCCATAAATAATCCTAATTAAAAACCCGACTACGAATTGGTTAATTCTATAATATGACTGCTTCTAGCAGCCATCTTAGATTTGTCATTTGTGACGTCATAGCCTATAGCCCTACACACCAATCGGAACACTACGTATCTAATGTCATCAATTTAGGCTTGACATGGTAACACATACATATAGTAAATGAATTCCTAACGTAGATCAAGCCTTTAATACATACCCGTTTACAACCTAAATTCGGTTTATGCCGAAAATTAAACCCCCGTAAACAAAAAGCTTTGGTCTTTACGATATCAGTCCTTATCCCCTTAAAATAGAATCTAATTCTATTTCCAAATAATATTTAAATCAATAAATTTAACATATTTTTTGCCTTCACTCCTTAACGGTTTCTGTATTCGACCGCAACATTGAACGGACTTTGTTTAAAATCAATCCCAATATTAAGAAAGCTAACCACACGCCGTACCAGTAGTGATAAACGGAACTGTAGTAGATCCAAATACGGTCGAATGTCAATAGAAGGAATGCAGCAGCTTGGTAAGATTCGGAATGTGATCGCAGGAACCACATTATGAAGCCAATTATCTTCTTTTTCTGCAATTATTTATAAAATATTAACTAAAAATTATTTAATTAATTATGTACAAAGAATATAATCTTTTATATACAAATATTATACCGGTGTATGTATGGAGTTTTTATTGATAGAATCAAAAACATACAATGTTAAAAATGTGTAAAAAAATAAAGCAAATTTGCCCATTGGCTTCCATTCCATTTACCCATCGCACACAATTTTATTTCGAGACGCTGAAAAAAATCACCCAGCATATATTATGGAGCTGGAGTTTGTATATATTGTAATAATTTCATTTGTCTGTTTCCGTTGCTGAAAGCTTAAGCGTTACGCGTACGTCATGTTACGTGTTATACTTGTATATGGAGACCATGCCTTGGCAAGCGATATACACAGGCTGCCAGCGGATGGAAATTGTGAGCTGACGATCGAGAAAGCGTGCCATTGGAGAGGCCTATGTTTAGCAGTGGACGAGAACGGGATGATAAAGACGATGATTTTTTTTTAAATCAGGCGGACGAGGATATGAGCCACCTGATTGTAAGTGGTCACCAACGTCGTTGGCATTGTAAGAAACGTCAACCATTGCCAATGCGCCACCAACCTTGGGAACCAAGATGTTATGTCTCACCCACCGTTCAAACCGGAACACAACTATACCAAGTACTGCTATTTGCGGTAGATCATCTGATGAGTAGGTGGTACCTACCCAGACGAGCATGCACAAAGCCCTACCACCAGTAAAACCAGTACACCAGTAAAAGATGATAATGATTTGGGTATACACCCATATGATTATTAAAACAAAAAAATTACCATTCCAGTAGCATCCTTATAATAAAGCTTGAAATATATGTCCTCAGCCATCAAGTAGAATAGACAGAAGTATATGCAGAAGAAATACCCCGCGTGGAATCCATGCCATATCACTGATACGAACAGAGCTGCGTGGATCCTGATAAACAAACAATGTTATATATATTAACAGACGTTGTCCATTAAAATGAACAATCGGAAATATTCCTTCATACTTTTAATCAGCGGCGTAGCTACCGCTGTATCATCCGTATTAAGCAAAAATTCGTAAAATGTTATCCAAAATGACACTGGAACTCTTAAAACGTACGCTAAATTTTCCGAGACAAATTCAGAATATTGTACAAATTTGAAAAAGTAAATTTGATGGGTAGTCTGAAAAAAAAATAATGAAGGCCCCCAAAGGGCCCCAAAAGGGCAAGCTACGCCACTGCTTACAATGATAATTAATTTCAAATGATATATTAAAACTTACTTTAAAACTTTCACAGGGAATCTCTTATATACGACCATAGCAACCCAATATTGAACTGCCTTGTTCCACACTTTCATGGAGTCCCGTAGAGTGACCGCTGTCTCACAACCCCACACGTCCATAGATTCAACGGTTTTAAAATCATACTCCGCCGTCTCAGCCTCTTGGTCCGACCTGAAATTTGATCAGATTTTGTATATATGTTTTCTCTAGCCATTTGGATTACATCCTTAATTGCAAAAATAGTCAATCGTGTGCTAACAATTGCTTTGTTTTTAATCTGCAGTGTGATGTGTAAACGTCAAATGGCATGCCAGTAGCATGGCCGATTGTGCATATCTGCGCATTTTTGTTTCATTTGCAATAAGTTACAAGTTATAGGCATGCAACGAAGCAAATTACTTGGAAATGCATCCTTAGTACAGTGTTGCCAACTGCACCGTAATTATGGTAATCAAATCAAATTAAAATATTTTTTATTCAAAAAGACTTACAAATATTTATAAATCATCAAGCGCTACCAAGGTGTAAAAACATCGTAATGTTGATGATCAACTAATTTTAAACATGTAGTTACTTGTCATAAATGTATTAGATTTAATACTACAGATACTACCGTTCAAAAACATAATATAATTATGTACAAAATGATGACGTAATAATGACATAATCTAATTTAGATTAATAATATGGCTTTTTCAGGCTTTTAATTTGCTGTAATAAACAAGGTAAGATTACCGTATTTATATTTAAATTACCACATAATTTAGAAAAATCTAATGTTTTTTTCATAAAATCCACTATCCCCTAAATAACAAATTGGCAACACTGCCTCAGTGTGTAATCTAATTGTATAGAACAAATTGCTATGCCAGCTTTTTATTTTACTGGTATGTGTGATAACGAGCGTTAGACAAATGCATGCTTGTTGGAATGGGAGTTATAGGAACATATTTACTGCAAGTCAAAAATGATATTTCATGATATTGTCAATATAATACAATAAAACGAAATAAAATATATGTAATTTTGTACTTACATTTTTTTTAGCTTCAAGTAACCAACTGTAGGTCCATGGCCACTTCTGTTTTTACCCTGTACCGGATAAGCGCCGAAACCTGCCGACGTACATACACTCTCCGCCAGAGTCATACCAGTGTAGATGCGTTGTCTAAATGTTGCAAATAACGCCCACGGATATAACATTCTATATAAAAAGTGGCTATTGTTATGCTCCTCTGTCAAGATGTACTGGAATAGAAAAAAATTATAAGTTCATTTACAATTCATTTTACAAATCATAATAAACGTTACTTATAAAAACATCAAATTACATCATCAAAGATTTTTCCTGATCAAAACTTATTATGACTGCGAATGTTCGTTTTTTCCCAGTGCCCGAGACAGTTATAAAATGTTAATTTAGGTATGTTCATGAGAGTTATTTTTAATTATTTTATAAAGAAACTCATTGTCTGCAAACAGCAGTATTATCAAGGGGAGAGGTACCACATTTACCGACTATTTAATATGATTAAAAAAAATCTTCTGATATTTTATTTATTTGAAGTAACACAAAATATTCCTTAATATAAGAATATTAGATTTAACATAAAAAAAAAAAAAACTAGAGAAGGCCTAAGCCCAGCAGTGGGACATTCACAGGCTGTTACTGTCATTAGGTTTATCTTATGTAAATAGTGTTTAAGTAACTTACCTCAAGAGGCCATATGTTTGAAAATGCCAAGTACAGGGAAATATAGAGTGGTACCATCCTAAGTGTATTGATCGTAAAGCCATTACAATCGACAAACTTGCTGTATGGCAAATGGAAGTAATCATCAAATGTACGATATCTGTAATACGGACCTAGAAAAAAAATATGATTTATGTTTGAATCACAAATATAGTAAATTGTTGACTAACAAATTAAGAAGTTGGATCTGTATGTCAAATGAGAAATTCCCCATATACTCACATGAACATGATGATGATGAGAATTGTTCGAGTATATCAATCATGCAGAATTCATGAATATAAATTATGTCTCTAATCTAAATAATGTAAAAAAAAAATGATATAGTAAATAAAAAGTACATGCAACAAGTATTTCTAAGAGCAGAAGAATATAGCGTGCAATTTAATTATAAGACCTGGCAATGAAGATAAACATCATTCATTTGAGTAGAGTAAGACTGTGCAAAGAAAAGACCGCTATTCCGAACTTTCAGGTAATTTGAACAACATATTATTAAAGACTCCGAAATTTGCAATTAAAATACTCTCAGCTTGCCACGAAGAATCTAATGATTTATATATGTAGAAAAACATTGAGCAATTCAATGATACAAGATACTAGACAGTGTTCATAAATACAATAGAATCACACATAAATATGCACAAATTAAATTAAAATTTAATATATATAAAATTAATTATGATTCTCACATAGTCATTTAAATAAATTAATTTTATAAACCTTGTATTTTTATATGCCATTGTATTTTTTTAAATCAAGATATAAACAATAACATTTATTGCCATTGCCATTTTAGCAGTTTTATTATTATTATTACTTTATTTATCCTTAACATTATGTGTGTATGACACAATTTTAAACATGATTATATTAAGAATGTTCACAAATGCAGAATTGTTTTACTTCTTGTTATCATTTAAAGATAGTTACTGTTTCAATTATTCATCACACAGATTACAAATTATTATTCATAATTATATAACAGCTCAGAAGTATTGAGCACAGATAGCTTAAACTATTAAAACAGCAAAGCTTACTCGCTAAGGTGATATATCAAATGTGAAACATAAAAGAACTATTTAGCCCATCTCTACTAATTTTATAGTTGTATTATAATATGTATTGAAAATAATAATACCTGTCAATAAGCCAATATAGTTGAAGGTATAGTGAAATAAATCAATAAATTCTGGATTAATTAGCTCAACAAAATCATCATCTCTTTCCGTTGGTGACTTAGTTTCTGATTTAGTCGAGTCCAATTTCTTCTTGTTAGCCTCAGCAACAGCCAACCAGGATCCATTCATTTCAAACGCTACTCCAACGACTCTTAGCACTATAATCATTTCAATCAGGTTTGTTGGGCCTGAAGAGGTGGGCAAACCAACCAGATATCCAAGGCGGAATACAAATAGATAGCCAAACATGAAGAAAAATGTTGTAACATGGCAACGTCTGTAAAATAAAATGTCATTTTAACTAAATTTTATTACATAATTATTTTTTATATCTGTATATTAATTATAATTAATTACATATAAACAACATAGATTATTAAGATTAGAAAAATTTTATGGTAAATAGTTGTTTAACTCTTAAACTACTGGATTATTTTAATAATTCTTTCACAATTAAAAAGTTACTTTAGCCAGAAGTAACATGACTTTATTTTATTTAAGTAATTGTAAGATTTTTAACTGATATATTTTAAGCAAGTCAGAAATATAAACTCATCCTTGTGTGGCTTTCTGGTTATCGTATTGGATTACCGTCCCAACTGATTATGAGTTAGGGAATAGAGGGTGCATCTGTGTTTGCGCACACACTTGTTCACATATAATAATATTTCCTATGCAGTTGGCTGGTTTCCCTTGAGATTGGCCGCCACAGTCGAAATCAGTCAGGAGGACATTAATACTCTGCATTATTATTTTTATGGTTCTTCTAAGAAATATCTTGCACTTAAAAAGAATATAATCATCATGTATATATTTATACATAGTCACAAACTAAAATCCACGAGGGCGAAACTCCGGGTGGCAGCTTTTGTGTTAACACAAAATTATTAATTTTAAATTAAGAATAACTAAAAAAAATAAGAAGCTTGAATATTTTTTTTTTTATTAAAAAACAAATTTTACATTATTTTCATAGTATAAAATGAAAACACCGATATTATCATTTCAAATACTTACTTTATAGTATCTGTTTTTATTATAGATATTCCCATTAAGCCGGACATAATCGGATGTGAAGCACTGTTCCCAGATACTGTTATAATTAACAAAATACCCATGAGAGAGCCCGCCCATTTTTTTAATTCAATTGTATCTAACTTTCTATAATATGGCCCTATAAAAACACCGAAGAGAAGTAAGGATAAATAAATAATGTCGTTTAAATTCTTTCTAATAAACGCTATCATATTTGAATGACCAAGTATTGGTCGAATGTAATAAAATGTATATAAGCTAGTTTTTTAAAAACTTATTACAATTTGAACAGATTGATTGCAAAATACAACTGCCTTCAACCAATACTGTGTGTATTAAACACAAAAATTAAATTGTACTTCTGATCGATTAATTTTTCACTTTTAAATCTTAAAGTTGACACTTAAAAAATGTTGCAACCTTATGATATAAATAGTCTATAATATTAGAAGATTAAATTAATGAGATGGTAACTCCATGATTCGCATTAAATAACACAATACATTAGAATTTAGAGTATTATGTACTATGTAATCATAATAATAGTCCTCCAGACCGATTTCTGCCAAGGCGGCCAATCTCAAGAGAGATTAGCTAACTGGGCAGGACATATTACAGTGCACAAGTATGTGCGCAAACATAGTTGCACTCTCTATTCCCTAACTCTCATAATCCGATGGGACGGCGATCAGACACGACCGAAAAGAGTGCAGACGCAGGACTAACGGCATTCCGAAGAATGAGAGTATATAAACTTCCAGATTCCGGGCTGCTATTAAGAATTTACGACAGATAAACTCAATAACTTTTTATTGCCTAACATGGGCTTTGAACCCAGAACCTCCAAGTTTACGAGCCTTCGAGTTTTCGAGCCTTACATCTAGCTACTAGTACTTGTTCCTTTAGGCGTGAACTCAGAAGTCACAAATCGTCAAAATTTATTTTTAAAACGTGATCGCAGCATGTTTGTCGTTTTAGTATCATAAAATATAGATTTCGGTTATGAAGTTCGAAATTTTTATAAATATATTTTTTTATAAAAGCTGAAATTATATATATAACTTATTATTTACTTACTATTTTGTAATTTAATGTATGTACTTGATCAGATGTTCTTTAATCTGTGCGATTAATAAGTAATACGTATCTTGCTAGTTGCTTGACAAGTTGACACAATATTGATTAATGATAACGATAAATTTACAATCACAACTCACCAGTACAGTGTACAAGTAAAGTTAGATTTTTGTGTTTAATGTAAATACATGTTTTAATATATTATTATAGGTATGGATTAAAAAAAAATAGATACGGTAATAGTTTACTGTATTATTATAAAATTTTGAAATTTTATTGATGACTATAGTATTTTCAATAACTCCATCAATATGAATTTTACTTTGTCCAACGAAATAAAAAAAGAAATAATAAATAATCTAAATATTAAAATAGGTAACGATATTAATTTAGATAATATTGCTGAAATACAAAATGATTTATTGGACACACAGAAACATCTTGAAAGCTGCGTAAGTAATTGTATATATTTAAATTCTTTTGGACCAATTTATTTTTTGGTGACAGTCGAATGTTTTCTTAATTGTTATTTAAATTTTATTAGTTAAATGCTGCCAGTGATGAGGTGCCGACGAAATTAAGCTCTGCTATTAAAAAGGCTGAACTTAACTCAAAGCAAATAGAAAAAATAAGAGAAAAGATGGCAGTAATGGTTAAAAAAGCGGATACTTATATGACTAAAGCACAACCATTAATGGCAGAACTTGATAAAAGGTTCTCTGCCATCCGTAGACTAGAGGAAATTTTAGTATATTTTCAGTCATATGCTCGAGTTGAAGAACTAAGGTGGGCATAACTGATATTCCTACTTAAACTCCACAATACAGATACAAATTATACTTTTCTATATCAAATTAAAATACATTTTAGTCATCTTCTTAAATGTCATCGTCATTGTCTTACAAAATGAGAAAAGTTTTGTCTTTCTTATGTTATCTATATGTGTGTTTAGTTAAGTTCTATTTTAACTCTTTCTGTCATTCAAAAGAAGATGCAAAGTTTAACTAACCACATAATGCTATACATAAACCTTTATAGTTGAAACTGAATGATACTTTAATAGTAATTTGTTTGTCATTCTTTACAAAATACAAAATAATAATAGACGCTTGAATCATGACATAATCAATTAAATAAGCATCAAAAGGATGAGTTTAGTCGAAAACCTAAAATTTTAATGAATTTATTAATTTGTTTCATTATAAACTCGTGGTTATCACCATGAAGATAATATATATCTAAAGCCTATTCCATTGGCGGGATGAGGAAAGACAAATAAATAACTTTGATTGACTTGATATCATTGGTTGAGATATAAATTACCTTTGGTATTCATTATGGATTAGTGAAAAAATGGCATTTTGAATGTTGACATTGACAAAGTTGTCGGAAATTTGAAAGTATAATTAAAGTGAATATAAATATTTAAGAGTTATATTTAATGTTAAGCTAATAATTTCTTCTTATAGCAACCAAATGAAACACTGCAAAGACGATGAACAACTAGTATCACTGTATGGAGAGATGAAGGAAATGTGTAGTCAATACCAGAATACTCATTGGAATACTTATGTTAAAGAATACACACATTACTGGCATAATGTATTAAAGGATAATCTTATAAGGTAAATATGCTACTTGTTAATATATTGTTAGGTAAATATATTTAATAATAATACTTGTTATATACTCTTCATTATTGAGAAGGTTTTAATCCGTGGAATGATTGTGTATTGAAACTGCATTATGCCATAAAAAAAAGTATTGTATTATTAGAAGGAATTAAGTAATGTGTAATTATCTTTCTAAAGTAACCTTAGATGTTTTCAATACATACTTTTTATTTTATATGAAGAATGTCTTGTTTTGATGTTGTAATATTATTGTAGCAATGTTTTAATTTATCAGATATATAAAATTTTTCATTACAACGTGAGCCTTAATTAGTGCTCTATACTTTTTGTATCAAAATAAATAGAAGTGTTTATTTTTAGACATTATGAAGATATACTTAAGTCACTGAAATGGCCATTCACCTCAGGTTCAGATAATTCCCAAATCCCGAAGGAAGTTTTGAATAAATTTAATAATCTCACAAGGTATCTATTTTTGATACGAGAACCAAAAGATATAATTGCTGAAGATGTTACTGGGGACTTTACAAAAGGTAAGGTTAATTGTTTATGCCTGCCTTGTGTACAACAGTTTTGTAACTGTTTTTCTGTTAGTACTGCTGGTATTGTTCTTCAAATAAATTAATTAAATTAAGATGGGCTAACTTAGAACAAAAAAAAAATCCAACAAAAAGTTATCAAAATCAGTTCATAGACAAATAATTTACACAAGCAGTCAAACATACATAAGCAAACACAAATTTTGGAAGTCAGTCAAATATAAGACAATTTTATTTTATCATAGAATGCAAAAAAGTTGTACTTTTAAAAAAAATTAACAAAGTTTTTTTTTTATTCAGAACAAGATCCATGTTTGCCTGTAAAGATTCTGTTGAAACCTTTAAAAAAACGATTTACATTCCACTTCACGGGATCCCGACAGACAGCTAGAATTGATAGGCCTGAATGGTTCCTCACTCAGACTCTGACATGGATAAAAGATCATCAGAATTTTGTATTGAATAATGTGCAACCCATCGCTGATAAACTAGAGATACAGAATGTTAATGCTGTGGTGAGTACTTTCATATAATAATGGTTGGCTTGCATTGTAATGTGTCTAATTTATTTATTTTTATCGTATTTATTGGATTATCAGATAAGATTAGCGCTTTATTTGTGCTTTGTAAGTAGACCAGTGGCCTCATCTGTGTGTTTGTTATTCAGTTCAAATCATTGGAAAGACCCTGAAGTCCTAGGATCAAATACTCATGCCAGGCCAATAATTGGGTTAATAATTATTGATAAAAAAAAATTATTGCGTTTTTCTGTCAATAAATTCCCATTAGCTCTTGGGAGTTAGGCAAATTGCCAGTGCTTACAATACCTTGCCTAGTGAAACAATTAAAGTTCTTTTTTGGCTATATTTTCCATTATTAAGAACTAAATTCTATATTCAAAATACTTACGACCTTATATAAAACTTTGCTTAGCGGCTGTTAATTAAACACTCTTTCTGATATTATTGATTTGATATTGGAAAGGAGGAGTAATAAGAATGTATAACTTCCCTTTTTTTTTGTTGAGGAGGAAAGGCATTTACGCCTACCGCCCGTTATATGGGACTCACGGGGCAGAAGGCCACCGTCCTACCCAATAAAACCTTTCTCCCCGTACCCTTTCCGTCTTAACGAGGAGCGCCACGGGACCGCTTTCGCATGCTACCGTGATTATATAACTTACCAACACCAACACTCGCTAAGCAATGTTTAAAAGTAAGGTTGTTAAAGTTTATACATTTTTTTTAGACTAACTAGAAAATTAAAAAAAAAAAAGATCATGTATAAGCTTATAATTGCGCATTCCAATAACTTTTATATATAAGCAACCAGTAATTGGAATTAATTATTACATTAATGTATGAAACACGTGTACAACCTAATTTTAATAAAAGTAAAATTTTAGGAAGAATTCAATGCTGGGTTGATAGCATTAGCAGCTGAAAGGCTACACACAGTTTTGGCAATTTATCACACACAAAGTTCTAAAGGAGAAATAGTTGATGTGGATGCAGCTTTTGCTCATGCCGTGGACGAGACTTTAGGTTTCCATAAAGAATTGATGACTATAACTGACAATGAGATTAACAATATTTTATCTGTGCTAACCAAAGCCGAAACTTTTGTAAGATGGTTATCTGTTGAAAAGAAATGTAAGTGTTTGGTTTATAATGTGATTTTTAAATTTCGATTATAGATTAAGAATAAATTAACAACTTCAACAATCTAGTAGAGGCTACCCTATAAGTTTGCAAATTCCGAGGTCCTGGATTAAAATCCCGGCTCGGACCAGTAAGAAAATATTCAGTTTTTCTTTTAATCTCGTATATTCTCGTTAATAAATCTCAGGAACTGCCTTTACTTTTGCTTGTAATTCCGGAAGTACGTAACTTTCTCCGCTCGTCAGTTGAGAGTGCATACACTTGTGCACTAAAATATCTCTCGGGTATTTGACTAGTCTCCATTGAGAATGGCTGGAATCCGTTACGAAGGCGTTATCATCATCCTAAATGAGGATCCGAATTATATTACACGTTTTCACCGAAAATAATTGTACAATTTGAATATTTATGACTTCAAATAGTATCTGTTTTCAAAACACATAAATTTATTCACATAATTAGGCAATCCGTACACGGTATATGTATAGGGCGTAGGGTACACGGTGTGAGACGATGTGATGGTCCTGCCTGGTCCCGCAGACGCGCTGGCGAAGATGGACGAGACGCTGGACAGCTCGCAGTGGGCGGAGCCGGTGGCGGGCGGCGCGGGCGCGGCGGTGGGCGCGCTGCTGTGGGTGCCGCGCGGCGCCGACTGGTTCGTGTCGCTGCTGAAGACCATCGAGGAGCGGTACGCCATCCTGCCGCAGCCCGGCCACCGGTAAGTTGGAACTTGCCTGGAAATTGCTCTAATGTCTTACTTCTAATTAAGGCTAACGTGTTCGATTTACTCTCAAATATACTAGGCTTGCTCAAAATGGAGAGGAGTCCTTAGTCCAGCACTGGGACATTTCCATTTCCATTTTTGTAGTACTTCAACTTTTTAGCAGGAATTCAGGATACATTGCTATGTTCTAAGTGCTATTTTTGAAAATTGAAAGCTGTGTTTTTAAAGTTAATTGTTAAGTACTTTTTTTTAATTTTGGTCTTCCTAATCATACAAATTATCATGCAAGCAATAAAACTATAAGAAAAAAAAATGTGTAAAAAGTCGAACTTTTACTATAAGAGTATACTGTAAGAGTTCAATTTGTTTTAATAAATACAATTTTCTTTATAGATTGCAATTTTTAGAACTCCAACTGGAATTGATTGAGGAATGGCGGATACGTCTGACCCAACTGCTAAATGCGGCCGCCGCCACACTGAAGACCGAGTCGTTCCTCGTGACGGGTCTGCACCCGCTGATCGCTATCGTCAACACGGCGCATCACACCCAGACTGTGCTCTTGCAGTGGGCGCATTGTCTGGTTAGTTCACACACCGTCTCCGAAGACTGCGATGACGATTTATCCACGTGAAAAAAAGGGTGTAATAGTAGTTGTTTAGTCTTTGTTGATTATAGTCGCCGTGAAATAAATCGAAAATGGAGACGAGATTCAATAATAAAAATCATTAATTGATGCTCTACCCGATCGTGATTTTTTCAGCAATTACCCTTCCAATTTAAATATCAATGAAATTTATATTATTGAGCAATGATTAATGCTGCGTGAAAGTTTGGGCAGAATATTACGGCAGGCTGCCTGCCTTTAATATTTTATTATTTCTATATAAGAACATATTTACAGCATTATCTACAACTGCACTACTACAAAAGCCAGTTCCAACACTTCACGCAGCAGCAGCACAGGGAGGACGAGAGCGAGTCCTCAACTAGCTCGGAAGCTGATGACGAAGATAGCGATGATGATAACACGAGGCTCGAAGGTAAACATCATTATATTATATATGAAGCAACGCAACATAGATAATGTTATAGAATAGAACGTAATTGATATGCGTGTGCGCCGAACGAACGCTCGCCAAACAAATTCTTCTGAATTCCATCCTTTTTTGTGTAATAGCTGCTGGCTCACCTGGCCTTTACAGCGTCACCGAGCGTAGGGGGGCGTAAAATCGGCCTTCAAATTTGAATTATCCTGATGTTGTCTCCTATAAGATCGCACCTCTTCTGTCTGTTGAGCGCCCTTTTTGATAGATATCGTTGGGAGCCAGAATGACGTACCTATTGACGGCTTGCACGTTCCTTGCACTACTTTGAAACGGTTGTGCGAATTGATTAAAATGTATTTTATTTAAGTAGGTTTCAATAAAAACCTGACCCGGTCACGCAAACATCTTTAAAAATATGCCTTTTGGAATGTGAAATAATTAATATGTTATGTAAAATAATTAATTGTTGATTATATCCGTCAGTCAGTATTATTTTAATTTTTAGACGACGTCGAAAGCATGTCTTTGAATGACGTAGAGGAACGAGCTAAGAAGTTGGCACTGAGTGAAATGATAAGAAGAAATTCTATGCTTGAGATCAGTCAATATGATGTTGTAAGTATAAAATAATGTATTACATTTAATAAATAAATATCTACAATATCAATCATAAATAAAACATTTTTTTAACCTTCAGATGGTCTATTTGTCAATTTGCCTACCTATTATAGATTTAATTTAAACCAGAGTACGGATTTACAAGAGTTTTGTTACAGACGTCACCTATAACTAATCTGGCGGTAGCGGAACCTCTAGTTGAGGAAGACATGGAGGAAGCCGGAGTGTTCGGAGACGCGCCCGCCCTCCTCGCACACCTCAGGGACGCGGGCGTCGGCGTGCTCGCCGAGCACATCATGCTCGAGTTCAAGGCCACCATCCGACATTACAAGAAGCAGAAGTGAGTGTTATATTGTTGGGTGCGAAGATCACTCATAATCAAATTAATTACAATAATTAAAATATAGCTCGCGATTTAAAATATACTAGTTTGAATTATGAAAAAATATATTACCTATTAAATGCCTATTACCTATATTGTGGTGTATTTCCGGACACGTAAAATTCATTTAATTCATATAATTTTTAGACATATACAGCCTTGGCCAAAAGTATTAGGCACCCCAAAAAAATGCTCAAAGCTTGTTTACTAATCGAACAATGAATAGTGCTTATCTTAGATGACGCGCCGGGGTGGTAAATAATTTCTTAGAACAGCAGACGGCTATTTGTAAAGGTCATAAAACACGTGGCGACCGAGAACAAAGTATTTGATATTTTTGCGATCATCTCAGTGAAAGTTTAGTCACTTGTGTTCGGAACTCTGACAAGTGAACAAGCTGCAATTTCCATTTACGCGATAACGTTGACTCCTAATTTACTCAAAAATGCCGAAAAGAAGTGAAATTTCTTTAGAAAATCGTATAAAAATACAACTGCCTCATGAAAACGGGAAGTCGCAAAAGGAAATCGCCAAATTGGTGGAATGTTCGCGTTGCGCGGTGCAATCTGCAATAAAACGATTTGCCCAGACTGGTTCTCACTCTAATAAACCCAGAACAGGCAGAAAACGAATACCTACATAGATAGAAAATTAGTACGCGAGTCAATAAAAAATCGGAAGAAAACTTCCTCGGAGCTTGCTGCTGCCTTGTCCGAAGAGGCCGGAAAGCCGATAAGTGCTCGGACAGCCAGAAGAATTCTTGGAGAAGCGGGCCTAAAAGGATGCAAAGCCAGGAAGAAGCCCTGGCTTTCAGTAGCCAACAAAAGAAAACGTTACGAGTGGGCTCTACGACACAAACATTTTACAGAGGAAGATTGGTCCAATGTGGTATGGTCTGACGAATCAAACTTTGAGGTAAGCCTATTTTACTGATTTTGTTATAAATAAGAATGATCACTTATTTTTTTCACTTCAATCGTGAAAGTTAAGATCATTTAAAAAAACACTTTTTTTTCTTTCGCCTACAGGTATTTGGAACACCAGGTGTCACCTTCGTGAGGTGTCGGGGAAGAATACCATCCAGACTGCGTCGTACCCACTGCAAAGCACGGAGGAGGCAGCATAATGATCTGGGGCTGCATGGCAGCTGATGGTGTTGGAGAAATGTTAGTTTGCGAAGGTCGCATGAACAGCGAAAAGTACATAGTAGTACTAGAAACTGCACTTAAGCCTTCGCTAACGAGTATTTACGGTGACACCAACTTAAACAGAGTCGTATTCCAGCAAGACAACGCACCTTGTCATAAGTCGGCGACTACGATGCGTTGGTTTGCAGAAAATAACATCTACCTACTTGATTGGCCTGCCCAGTCCCCAGATCTCAATCCAATTGAGCATCTTTGGGGCATTTTAAAGCGGAAGATCAAAGAGCACAACATCTCATCAAAAACGGCTTTAGAAAATGCGTTAGTGCAGGAATGGCATGCCATCACAAGGCACGAATGTACTGATTTTGTACGCAGTATGCCCGACAGAATCAGTGCTGTAATCAAATCCAAGGGTGGACCAACTAGGTTTTAAGTTTTTTATATTCCTTTTGTAATAATTAAACAGTAATAAATATGTTCAGAACCAAGAGATTGTTTTTATTCATTATTTTAAGGCAAAAATTGGGGTGCTTAATACTTTTGGCCAAGGCTGTAGAATAATTTTTAGATTATATTCATAATCAAGGGTTCATTTAAACGAATCTTGCCGGAGTTCTCACCACTCTTACACCAGCCAATTCATATATTAAATACGTGGTGTTCCACGTGGCATACACGCCATGTTTGTGGCGGTATGTACGTATGTGTGTGCCGCCCGCAGATGGCACGCCATGCTGACGCTGGAGGAGCGCGCGCTGTCGGTGTCGGGCGCGCTGTGCGGGCCGCTGTCGGCGCTGGCGGCGCGCGTGGCGAGCGCGCAGCTCGTGCTGGCGCCGCCGCTGGCCGCGCACCTGCGCGCGCACCTCGCCTCGCGCGTCGACCAGCACATCTACGAGGTGAGTGCCGCTTTCTTACACTACTATTTGACCTCAGCTTATCATTCTCATCATCCCATTGAGCCCGGATCGACGCAGTGCGTTCGAGTTCTTGCACTAGATGAAAGTGGATGTAGCGGATTTTTTAGGGTAGCCATCTTTGGGATTATTTGTTGTAGTGGTTTTGTGTCTCGTCTCTAATACGAGGACCCTTCCTACTCAATCGATGAATGCTCGAAACAATAATTGTCTGATGATATCCGTGCCTTGAGTATCTCTGGAATACTCAACCGGCTCCACGTATCATTTTATTATATTATTATCATGTACGATAAATTTAATATATTTTATATTTCAAATAAAATCTAGGCAAATTTAACTTAACATATGTATTTTAAAACAAGTATATATTAAAGTTATTCAAACACTAAATTACAAGAATACATTTATAATTCCCGAAACATTAATAGGAGGTGGTGTTAGAGAGTTGGTTCAACACAGGCGGAAGTTTACAGTTCACTCACGACGTGCAGAGAAACCTCGTGCCTGCTTTCGCGCCACCGAATAAGAATGCATCACAACTTAATCTATTACCGAAGTAAGTGGATAATATTTAATGACACAACCCTTACAGGTAACAGGATCAGGCGAGTCAAATCGCCTAAAAAAAATTTGCAAGTTGACAATTATTTGTTAAACCGATTTTTGATTGATCGATTCTAATCGCTTTCGATTACGCATTTTATCGACTTAAATCGACTCTTGTTAAGATTTTTATTATATCACGAATTTTTTAATTTATTTTGCACCAATAAGTTTCGGTTGATATTCACGTGTTCGAACCACTGGGCTATTTCGGCTCCTGATTATATCCGTAATAATTACAATTGGTAAAGACGGTTAAAAGTAACCATCCTTAAAATTCACTGTGCAAGTCCAAATAAATATATAATTAATAATGGTAGTACTACCCAATAATTATTTATTAGGTAGCATTGATGATGTTTTTCGTATTAAACGGTGAAAGTGAGCCAGTGTAATTACAGACAATGGGGATTAGGGGCATATCTTCTTTTTTTTTCAAAACTGGCAGCATATTAATGTTAAAGGGTAACGTTCATATTTCTTACAATACCGATGTTGTTCTTATGTATGTTATATACTCATTAAATTGCCATAGATTATTAATTAAAAATATAATTATTCTCTTTAGGCTCAACGATGCATGCAAACTCCTAAACATGGATTACGGCGACGCACGTCGTATTCGCACTGAAATAGTGAAGCGACCAGACGATGCAGTGATCTCCCTCAGCGACCTGGGCATCATACACATACCACCTAACGAGGCCTTACGTATTCTCAACCAGAGGACGGACCTCTGTAATTCGAGCTCACCGTCGTCTGTCATGGATCTGTTTTGACACGGATACGAGAGAGGAGGCGTGCGTGTACATCACTAGACATACGAGCGCCCGAGGGGATTGGAAGGGATCTGGTGGTAACCATTGAAATTGATGGTTATTGAAAGACTTGAAACAATTATAGAAAAAAAATGGAGTAAATTAATGAGCAAGTGCAAAGCTTCTTTGTTGAATAAAGATTTTGACTTTGACATTGAAAGAATTAATTGCATTATAATTTCAAAAAATATTCCTAATAATATTTATCAATAAATGTATCAAATTGCATTCAAAATGTCACGTGACCAAGGATACTAATTTTAGGCCACATCGGCCAATTACAACGGCGACTAGCGATCTATGCAGGAGATATAGTGCAGGCGTATCTCCCGTCGTGTCGGATTGCCCACCAGATTATATTCCCACTTTATAGTCAGGTGGACTATCAGACATGACCGGTGAGGGTTCAGGCGCAGGCACAACGGCTTCGCATACGGAAGAGGAGTATCAACACTACGAACTTTCAAACTTCGCGACGCTAGTCACTTAAAATCCAAATTCACTTGACATTTTTCGACATCTTGTATAATCTATGGTAGTCATAATGGATTCGTGAATAAATTGAATGTCGGCGAAATTGTTATATGATCAACAGAGTGTGACCAGAGTACATGTTAGCCACGAAGAGTATCGCTAATTACTTCAAGATATAATCCATTATCATACTGCTTCACCAGAGCACCTCAAATGGTTGCCGAAGGAACTCTCTTTGTAGCCCTGTTTATATTTATAATCTGTGTATAGTAAACAGTAGATATAAATGTAATATTTTTTTAATCTTCATTGTACCAATGAGGACTATATTTTTGGCGCAATTTTCGAGTATGGTCGTATCGCCGTTGTTGAAAAGGTATTTGTTAGTTCGGCACAGAAAATAAATTTTATAACAACCTAATAATGAAATATTATTTGTGACAGACATTTGACATTTCTAGAGACCTCGCCATACACTAGCGCCTCTCGTGGCGAATTCAAGCGAGAAGACCTCATTGGTTACAACAATGCTTAAGGTTTGAGAAGTTGTTAATATTTATTTGTGGGTATGGAACTGAATATTTTGAATATAGAATATTTTAAATAGATAAGTGAATATTTTGTAGATGAATAATATAATTATACAATATTTATTGGATACTTTGTTAACGTGTAGGGTTATGTACTATGTGAACTAAACACTTAAGTTGGTGCATATCAATGTATGAATAGCCAATATGTCTAATAACATAACTTTTCTTCAGCTTGAAATCACTATCTCTTGTAATGTAATCTAAATAATATTGAATTAATTAATATTTTATTTGGATTGATGTATCTTATTAAATAGATATATGTGTCATATGTTTTACCAAATTAATGACCCCTTAAATCATAACTGGTTTTCGTATTAACGTAATTACACCACCTGTGAAAAGTATTTGGTGATTTATTTGTAAAAGTCCCCATAGACAATATTTATTGGTTGAATTGTGTTTGATTATTTTTCTTTGGTTCTATTTTCTCTTTGTTACGTCGACAGACGATAAATGTTTTTTTTTTATTTTATTTTTTTATGTTTGTTTTTTTTTTTCAAATACAATTTATATTTTAAACTGAAAGGTGATTTCAATGAAAAATCATACTCATTATTATTTGATATTTTTATTTAACAATTATTATTAATAATGTTATTATACAAAAGAGTAACCTAATATCTCAGATATACTCATAAATAGCTTGCATGACAGACTTATAACGATTTAGTATTAAAATTATCATAATTATTCACACATAAAGATCTATCGAATGGCACAATTGCACATTGTCAAATTTTAACCAATACTTAATCATAGTCTGTTCACAGCCTTTCATCAAATTTTCACAATAAAATTCTAAGTGAACAAAATATTCAAGAATCGATCGTGCCCTTTAATAACAACTAAATAAATATAGATATAATTATGTTTTCACTCATATTTGTTAAAATTTTCGCTGGTATATTAAGCTTTGAAATGCAAATTTATTTTGTACGCCGTTATTAAAATTGAACGTTTGAGGATATATTTTTTTCATATGGCAACATTTATTTAAAAATAATCGCTCTCCTTTTATTTTCGTTGTCTATGTATTTAAATGTACATTTTAAATTTTATAATATAAAAGTTGATCGTATTTATGTGTATGTCTTATAATACTACATGCAGATATTTTGTAACACATAAATCGATACATTTTATTTTGTGCTTGGTCACGATCTTGTCATAATCCTAGGAAGTTTTGTGTAATAATTGTCATCTTACAACCGATCATAATTCTTAAATTGCTGATAAATAACGGATTCAGTAAAACAAAACATATAATATCACTTAATAACTATGATTAGTCTATTGTTCCAAAATTTCTATGACTTCAAATCATTAATGGGCTATATAAAGTCGCTTTGGTTGATAATAAATTTCACCAATTTTAGTAAAAATCAATTCGTTTTTAAACATAGGAATCAGTTGTAAATAGTATTCCATATAAATACATAATGTGATAACTTATTATATAATTTTCTCATAACCAATACATCCAATCATATCAATAGATTAAATTATTCTATTATTATCACAAAGCACAGGCTGTGGATAGTAAATTATTCGCCAATATATCGAAATTACATAAGTTTTGTACTTCAGTTCGCACGTCAACATTTTTTTCCGACGTTTGGAAATCTTCTACAAGTTCCGACTGTTTTTTTTTAATACTTTTGAAAAGAGATTTTTCTTCATTATCTTTTTGTAAAAGGAAGAGTTGATCTAATCGATTGTACTTCCATTGATATTTGAAATCGATTTAATATCGATATAACCAATAGCCTCTACCATCGATCGTTTCACGACCAATCGTCAACCCTGTTTATCCAATAATGGCTCCTGAATCGACATTAATTATTAATTTTGTTACAATTTCACTTCACTGTTTATCGATTGGTTCGTTACTGCTTCAACTTCCTGTTTCTTTGCGTCTTGGGATGAGGAATTCCACCACTGTTCATCCCCAGATGCCCAAGCAACAAACACTAAGTTTGTAACGATGAAAACGGCCAGCGTTATCCAAAATACTAATCGCCATTGGGTTAAAGTACTCTGCAAAAAATATTAACAATTAGTTTAGATGACAAAAACTATTATGTAAGAAGTTTTGAAACGTTATAACTCCTTGGACAGCAGGGCTATTCTATAAGAACTCACATCATTACTAATCCGTAAGATATTGACAACTTACTTATGGTAATATACTATTTTGATACGTGTATTATATTATATAATTATTATGGTCAATATCGCTTTCTAAAATATCAAGACCGATTTCTGCAGTGAGTGGAGTTTGCTCTTACAGAAAAACCCTACCATAGTGAAAGCTATATCAAATTTGCAATTTGATTGTCCTTTTTTATTTTTCGAACTTTAAATTTCTCAAAATCTTTTGTTAGAATGTATTACATTGAAAAGTAAATAATTAATTCGTGCAAGATTTGTTTACTTACATCGGGCGTTAGTAAACCCACTAAATATGGCGCGATGATACCAGTAATAGCTCCGATACCATTAACAATTGCCATAATGGTACCCGCGTAGTTACTGCTCAAGTCCAATGCATTAACTTTCATGCCTGGATAGAAAGCACCCATGAGACCCATAGATGCGGTGAAAAGAATCACCACGGTTTCAGTGTTGCAACCAGAATAAGATGCTAAGATCATGCATATGCCTGGACCAACGGAAGCTGAAATAAAAACAAATATCGATAAATATTATATATCTGAATGAGTTTTTAGAACGATATCTAAAGTAAGAACTATTTTCCTGGTAAATATTAATCCATTTAAATAACAAGATAAAAAAAAACATAAATATTTCTCTTTGCAAAGGTTACCTGGAAGAGATCACTAAGTGATAAGGCCGCCTTTGCATACTATATGTATTACTTGTTCTTTTTAATATGTTTGAAAATTGTATGCAATAAAAGATTAATAAATGAATAAAATATACTAAAATTGAATACGTAATTTTTTGATCAGAGCGGTGTAAAATGTTTCGGCTTTTATGTATTGAATGTCCGCAATAGTATGGGTTATTGTGTCAAATTCGTCATAAGAGTTTACAAATACGGTTTTACCGAAACGATTACCTAATTTTAACCAGGCTTTAATGCCATGTACGATCTTTTAATGTCTGAGTATACTACGGGTGTCTTGCAAAACCAAACAACATTTCACTTTTGCCGCATGCAGCCAACGTGCATTCTAATTATCGACCTTGCAGTGTCAATTAGCTCAATCTGCCGGAACACATCACAATACGCCAGCTTAAGTATTATGACACGCTTTCTCAAGCGACAACAATTAGTATTCTTCATGCCCTCGCGGAACTTAATCATATACTGCAATGTATATGCAAAGCTTTGCTAATGCTTAAATAATCCATTCGAGTTGAGATGTTGTGTACCATTAGTAAACCGGATATTACGACACTATTTTTTAACACGCTACCATAAATTTAAGCTTTTATTTATTTTTAATAACTGGCTTGTTTAACTAAAGATTTTAATAAAGAACATATAAATATTACATAAAACTATCAAATGTGTCGCAGATAATATCATTTTCTTAAATTAGTGGAAGGCAAGTCTGGTAGACTTAATGATTTATTCAAGTTTGCTTAAGGTCTTGATTATATTAGTAAGGGAGACGATCAAATGGGCCAACAGATGGTAAGAGTTAATCTGCGCCGTAGGAGTAAAAATTGCTATGGACCGCACTACAGAGCGCCGAAAAGGGATGCCTAAAATTCTATACAATGCCGTAGTCGCCTTGATGTACTGGCTGAAGATCAGGTCGAAACCGATGCGGATTCGTTCCAGATTCTAACTTAAATATTTCACCTGGGCTTTCATTTTAACAAGGCTAAATTTTTGATGATATAAATGAACCCTTAATGTACGCTCTTGGGATGCAAGTATATCAAGTGTAAAGTGATTCGCTTACAATAATAGAAAGATAACCTACACCAAAGGTAGGGAGATTAGTTGATTAAAAAAAAGCTTCTAATATTGTTTGATTGGAATTCAAATTTATCCCGTTGTCAATGATGAAATTAACATCTTTTGTATTTGTCATTACTATTTTGTTATGACTAAAACGCAAAGAAACTGCTACTAATTTTCCTTACCTATAGTTGTAAAGGTCTTTCTTGCGTTTGTCACCGTCAGCCATTGTCGTTTAACTATTTTATCGCACATCCATCCGAACAAAATCGAGCTGATCCACATAACCGCATACGGCAGAGCCGCGAGCGTTCCGGTCCGGTGAATATCGAATTTTAATACTCCAGTCATGTACTTCGGAAGATCTGTCACCATTGTGAAATATCCGTAGTCGTGGCCGATCTGCGACAAAACAAATATTTACCTCAATGTAGTAAAATTTTTATGGACATTGCTCAAATAAATTAGATTCAAGGAATCGTGACTATAAATAGATGTAGCATTGATTATTTGTTCGCGGTCCGCAATCCAAGAGACGTAATTTAATGCGTTCATGGTTGAATGAACAAATATAACTAAATATCTGAAATTGAATTTCCTTATCTTTTTAGGATCGGTACGTGTCTTGTCAGCTTAAAATAGATTTCTATAAAGTTGATTGATGAAATTTTCAAGGACGCGGTGTTTCTAAATCATACCCAAATCTAGATCATAATATTTTTTTAGTTTAATTAATAGAATTATATTAAATAAACTTTCTTTTCACGCCAAAGTTTGTAGGTTCGATTCCTACCCAGGACAGACAATTGTGTGCATGAACATGTTGTTTGTCCTGAGTCTTGGTGTAATTATCTATATAAGTATGTATTTACAAAACGAAAAGTAGTATATGTAGTATATCAGCTGTCTGGTTTCCATAGTACAATCTCTGCTTGGTTTGGAATCAGATGGCCGTGTGTGAATGTCCCGAGATATTATTATATTATTATTATTATTTCTATGAGTTTGATGTGTGAGGTATATATAATATAATTTTAATTTTAGGGATGATTATAATTTTATGCTGTGTTGAGGCTAAAAATTGTAATATATTTATCTATATTTTACAGAATAAGGTGTGTCATAGCATATATTTTATTATTATTTTTATTTCTCGTCAAATAAATACTACGAAATGCTTACAAGTGCATCGTAATTTAAAACTAAAAACAATGTTGCTTAAATAACTAAATATGAAACGTACCTGTGCACAAACCAGAGCCCAGAGAGGGACGGATGTGAAAATGGGTTTCCAAGGAATTGCAGAAGGTTGAGTGTTTTGATGCCTGCCTAGAGCTTCTTCCAAGTATTTTTTTTCTTTGTCAGAAATGTAAGGGTGAGATTCAGGGTCGTTATAGCATAATAGTGCCTGAAATAATAATAAAAAAGTGGTTAAATTTATTTTCATACATCTTACTTTTCATTTATTTAAATATAATTTATAATCAAAAACTTACCCATAAAATGAACCAAAGTATACCAATGCTCCCGAAAAGATAAAAAACTGATTGCCATTCGCCGGTCTCTTTGATGACCAGTCCTGAGAAATATGTTCCTGCAATGTTACCGATTTGCGCTCCTCCAAATACCAACGATCCCATTCGTCCTCTCTCAGAGACAGGTGCCCATCGAGCTAACATCGCGTTTAACGCCGGAAAAGTTGTACCCTACAAAAAAATAGAATTTTAACGTCTCTTACAGTTTGACTAATGACGTTTTTTTATGTCTATGATAGAATTTTAATAAAGATTACGTACCTCACCAAGTCCCTCTAGAACCCTTAAAATAATAAGCCCTGTAGCACCCCCCATGTTTACTGCCCAGGGAGTTAGCAACGTGAATACAGCTGTACTCAAAACACCGAAGCCGAGAGAGTATTTACCGCCGAACCTCTCAGCGAGCATACCCCCAGGTAAATGTGTTACTATATACCCGTAATAGAATGCACTGAGTATAATGCCCTGTGTCTCCTCATCCCAGTTGTATCCGCTTATTTCCTGAAAGAAATAACGAAATATAGTAACGCAAACGGAATCATGATATCATTTCAAATAATAAAATAGATGTATAAGCTTATAGATCAATTGGTATTCAAAACTAAGTTGGCCAATTGATGTTATTTGTATTTTCCAAACCTAATAGTTATGATTATTTCCACTGTTTTTTTAATTGGAAAACTTAATCTAAACTTAATCGGAATGGCATGAAAGATCGTTGTTAATTTATCGAATGATGTTTTTAAAATTAATTACTTTGTAGTGGAAGATCGAGTTAGCAAGATTCGTTTTAGTTACCTACGTTAAGGATTAGTCACATTTAGGCTAAGCGGGTCATGGTCTAATCGTGACTTACAATTTGAAGCAAATTATAGACTTTCTTTTAAGTATCGAATCAAATCGATCGAAGCAAATATAATCTACCTTTTTAAAGTAAACTAAAGCTGCGTGAGATAAAGGTATATGGAGAAAATTTAAAAACAAAAAATATTGCCGAACATGATATGACTGCCCGTTTGTTTATGTCTGTCTACAAAAATATGCAAGAATTGTAACAGCAATTTAACGTTTTACATAAATTACTATAATTTCATATTATTGTTAACAAAATTTATGCAGAATATTTAAATGCGTAATTTCATGGTGGCGAATTATTTAAAAAAAAATAACTACGATTCCAATTTTCTTTTTGGAAAAAAATATTTCTTTTAAATAAAAATGTTATATAGAATGTCTGTAAAATGTTTAGCATGACGAATGTTGATGTTTGTATCGTAATGAAACGAAACGAAGAGATATATTTTTAATAAATAATGCACCGTTCTGGTATCATAAAGAATATGTCATCAATTTATTATTTGTAAATAACACATTAGGCTGATTTACACGGATCGGTGTAACGTCAACGATCCCCCGTTTCCTGGTTGATGTTGACGGCTTGATCTAAGAAAAAATACATTAATATGTCACACGGCTCACACATTAAGGAACAACAAAACTGGTAAACGACTTACTGTACAGACATTCCAGCGGACCGTGGGATATAATTTTAATTTCAACTTTATAGTTAACTTAAATTTAATAATATCCCACGATTAATTGAACTGAACTTATTAGACGTTTCTTTACTTACTTGTATTTATTTAATCATTTACTTTCACAGTTTAAAATACATAATATATAAGTTGAATAATATTAAATTGTAAATTTGATAAGAAGCTTCAAAACTGTTACTTTTACATTTTACTTTTACTCTCACTTTTACAATAATTTATTAAGCTTGCAATTGTTACTCGATCATCGATATTTTCGAGACTAAATATACATGAAGCTATATATGTCGTATTTCTACAACTAGCTAAATCTAACGATACTTCTGACAAAAATCCATCTAGTCCAATAGGTTAACGCGACAATCTTCGATCACGTGACATATCCTATTCTTATGTAATTTCGAAAGATTTTCACCAAATCTTACTTACTGGCTACTACTGGCTTACTTTGTTGCCAACATGACACCGTTTTATAATTGTTATTTCATACGTAAGATATCGGTAAATTATAATCAACGTATTCTGATTTTCTTGTTGATACTTTTAACCTACCTATAGGTTTTAAAGTGAAAATCAAACAATGTAGCATGTGTTAGTGATTTAGTTGTAATATATAGGTACTGACTGTGGGATCGGCAATAACTTCATCCAGGTCACCAGGGCAGGAGCCGTCCTCATAAGCCGGCGTGGGCGCGTGCCGTCTCACCATCTGCGTTATCGCAATGTTGAGGCAAACCCGCATCGTGTACGCGTTCGCGACTGCGAGGAATCCCATGATCGCCATAACCCATCGTTGAGGTATCACGAATACTGTTGAGAAACGTAATCATTTTTAATTAAAAGCTATAATATTCAATAGAAATAAACAGAAGCCTTATTAATGTATATATAAGTGTATATATTTTATCTCAATAGACACAGACTAGTGTTAATGCCATTTTTCGAAAGTTTGTTTTTTTAATTTTTTGCTTTGTTTCGCTCCGTTAATTCCGAATTTCTAATATACTTTATACATTTAAACATACAGTCTAAACTTACATATTATATAATTACATTTTTTTTGTGTATAGATAGTATATTAAAAGTATTTTGCCTCTTGGTATTGATAGCTTTGGACCCCACGCCGCAATCACATAATTTTATGAATAGTTATTCGATTACAAATTGAATGTAGAAATTTCTTTGTTTGCGTATGACTTGAACGTGGAAAGTAAGAGTACTATGTAAACATTTCAAAGCTAAGATTGTATTCTCTTAGAATAAACAGGCTTTTTAACAAGAATCTAAGTTCCGAGAATCATGTTCGCGTCATAGTGAATTCAAACTTGTATTATTAATGTTTCATTTATTAAAATTCGATCGCACCGAACATCTTCATTGACATTTAACAGTTCCTCCTTCCTTTTAAAACAAATGCAAGTCGAGTTTTTAATTGGATTCTTAGAAACTTCCTCAATTTCTGTTTCGATGAGGTTATGTCTGTTTTAAAATCCGCTCACATTTGTTTTAAGCATTGAATAGTATTCAAAACATTTCCTTATTCATAACCGAATTATTTTTATTTCTCTGTTTTAAAGTATATGATTGTTTTGAAATATCGATTAATGTTATTGAAAATATGTCAAACTAACTAAAGATGCGTTCCAGTTTGGGTTATTGAATAAAAATATGCGTGGTAAAATTTCAGCTGACACATGCAGGCTTGCTCACAATGTTTCTCCGATATTAATTATACACACTAATTAGGTTTATGAAAAGTCAGTTGTCAGTTATTATTGGAAAAATAATTTAAATTATTCCTAGATATATCTATCCTTATTTCTATTTATATGATTTATAAGGTGTATCCTGATATACGTAAGCTTATAACCTTTTTTTATCATCTTGTATATCTTGAGAAATGATAGTACCGACCATCCGATTTCCGTCGACGCGTAATTACGTAATATACTGATTTAATTATAATCATTTATATCGATTCTGCAGTAAATAACTGTAAATAATTATGTTTATCAAAACGAAAATGAGAGTGAACAAACCCGAATCGCACACCAATTATGTCAAAATTTTATTTTAATTTTTACGAATACATACTTTTTCTACTTTTAAACGTATAACAAAATGTTGAGTACATCAAACTAAACACTATCAATAAAATTTCATTACTTTTTTAATTATAGAATACAGTTTTAGTGGTATATAATAATAATAATAAAATAGATGACAACATTCAGGAAATGTTTCGCTACTATGAAATGGTTACAAAGCAATATTATCTAGTATTATGTATTATGTGTGTGCACACACGCAATATTTTGAAATGCTTGAAACTTTTTGGAATCAATTCTTAAAAAAAACATGTAAATTAATTGTGGCATAACGAAAAATGTACCGAATTTGATGAACTTGTATCTATCTCAAAACTTATGATTTGGGAGCCAGAGATATAACTTTTATTATTAGTAGTCGATGGTTTGTAACCATAAGGGCTCCGGTGTTTAAACTAATACCATTATTAAGTAATTATCATACTAGTTAATAAGTAGTAAATCATCCATAAGATTAATATCTTTAATTAATTTCATAATATTTGACAGTAGACAAAAAAGCTATGTATGAGGTTCTATGACGGGTACATCTATAGTAATTAATACGCATAAAGTGAATTAATTGATAAACAAGACTGAAGATAAATATTTATAATAATACAATATAATATGATAATATAATTATAACAGGCGATCGGTTTATTTAAATTTAAAATGTTCAATATCAATATTTAAAAAAAGAATGTTATTTTTTTATTCGAAAAAGGTATTAATGAAATAACAAGTTTCAAAGCGCATTCAATGTTGAGGGCGTCGCACCATTGCCAATGAAAAAAAAACATTAGAATAATAAAATAAATATATTCTTAATTCGCATTTTACGTGTAAGTTTTAGTACGAATCGCCATTCTATATGATCGGTGTTTCGTGAAGGTTAAAAGAATTAAGATCGGACGCGCTGGAAGGCTTAACCGCTAATAAAAATTAATACAATACTTTGTAAATAGGTCGTTTGAGTGAAAATAATACTCAGTTACTTCCTAACATGATTTTAAGATGTCTATTTTTCCTCTTATCGTAATTTTTCATTATGTTTCATAAGAGACTCCGACACGATAATAGAACTCGAACAATGAAACTTGTGTCACGAATAATTACAGAGAAGTAATTCTAATGGACAATGGCGAGGAATTCAAATCAAATCAAATGTACTATTTAATTGTTACTACGGTTCCTGCGTGACGTATTTACGTGTACTGTACTGTGACGGGATGGTATGCACACAAGATACAATATATTGTAAATTGTATTGAACAACGTTGCGAGCGAATTGACACAGTTTTTGTTTTGCTAGATTGAAACGCTAACGACCAAATTTAAGTGATTGACCGCTAAACTACCGTAAAGAGTCCGCAGTATACTGTTGCGTGCTTTTTAAAATGTATAACGATATGAATGCAAATTATTAGTTATTTACTTATATAATCAATATATATGTCTCGATACAAAAGTTATTACACAGTTACATAAAAAGCGGGCTTAATATAATACAATATTCATTCCGCAGTCGGATAAAACAAAAAAAAACGTTGTGTTTCAATTATTTTTAAATGAAGTGTTTAAAATAGATTGTTAGTTTTAATATAGAGATATATATAATGCATTTATGGATGAAGCATAAAATACAAATATTCGTTTGAATCTTTGGTTTAAAACAATAGCCTCTTTATTTGACCGTTCGTCATCCGTATATCGCGAAAATGGAGTTATTATTTCCGTTCCATTACAACTTTAGAATATTAAGACTAGTGACAGGTGAGGCCGTTAAAATTCCCGTTCAGAAAAACCGAATTGTGAACCGTCCGAATCGACCTGTAATTTGCCGCTCGTGTACAAAAACTCGCTTTATGGAGACACTGGGCACGGTCCTGTCTGACTCGACTACCCAAAATTGGTATTGGAATTGAGAAACTCGTTAGAAGTGTTAGTTTTTGTCGACGTAAACGCAGATTTCTATTGAAACGATGTTGCATTCCAGCGTCGCGTCGTACGATCCCTGCCGGCCAATGGCAGGGCTGAGCAAGTTGCCGTCGGTAGACAGGCTGGCGGTGTAATTTCGCACCACATAGTAGCTATAGTAGGTATTAAGTATGCCTTAATACGTTATTTTTCTCATTGCATTCAAAATTGATGACGTTGTATATTCACAAGCTATTTGTACAGGTGGTAGTTACCAGGCAAAGATAACAATGACATTCGATCAAAATTTAATCACCTTTTGTTTCTATACAAGAATTTTAAATAACACTATATTGTGACGAAGTCCTCGTCAGCGAATGCGTAAGTCGGAAAGAATCTAATAAATTAATATAAACAAAAAAAAAACCTATTAACTTTTCCTCAACGTCACTAATTGATTTAAGCGTAATGGGATATAGATGTAGTGGGCACGTGCGTATAATTAATTATTCGTCAACATAGTGATAAACAAGTGACTAGCGTTAGTAACGTGCTAGAGCCTTTCACTGCGTTGCAATTGTTAGATCAATCGTTCGGTGTGTATTTGCTAAACATCGTATATCGTGAAGTGATCACCTGAGACCTTCGGAGTAGGCGGCAGGAATTGAACGAGCATTCATCTAACAGCGTTGCATGAGAGCCGTCGGACAGGCTGCCGCTCCCTTTCACCGTACTGCATTAAATCATCCGGCCTGTGTCGCGCTTATTACCGCGTAGGCGGGACAAATGATAGATTTTCCCAAAGACATAACAGAAGAAAGTTAATTCAATCCTTATACTATCCTGTACTTCTAGTTTATTCGTTTATTTGTCATTATATAAACCTATGTAGATAACCTGTGCAATAGGTAACTATTGCTTTAATTATATTATATATGCATTTTATTTCAGAGTGGCAAATCATTTTTTTTTGTCAAAACATTATTTTTACAAGTGAGCAAAATTCACATTCGTCACGGCGATATTTACGCGTTCGATTAAAAATACATAATATATGTAGGTAGCTACTTATAATGAATTCTATAGCCAAATACTTTATTTTACACTACGAGGAGAAAAGAAAATACAAAACATGAATACAGACTAAATAAAAGTTGCATACAATTTTAGCGACCTTATCGCTATAGCGACATAGCGATCTCTTCCAGGCAACCAACCTAATGTATCTCTTTTTTTAAAGTTTAATGAACATAATTTTACTAAATATTTTAATATGTTCTACTGATCATATATTATACATAAAAACATATATAATCTATTCTCAATTACGTTAAATTAGTAAAAACGCAGGCTAATATACAAATACCAGTATGATATACCTACCATCAATAAAGTTTGTCCAAGAAAAACAACCACAAAAAAGTGTTCTTAATCTAAATATGTTATTTTATTAACGCAATAAATATTTAAATTGATGACTTAAATAGGTATATATACAAATCCCTAATGCTTGGTTGGAATGGTGGCAAGAATGCTTGCCGCTTTCCCCGTTGAATCGGAATTTTCGGAATTCCGATTCCAACCAACACCCCCATCGCCAGTAGAGGTAATAAAGTTATATACTATATTTATATAGATTAACAAGCATCGTGAAAATAAATTAAATATTGAAAGTATGTCAAGAAGAGCGGTTCTTATGGCTCGATTTATTTTGAATTTATTAGACAATATATGGTATTTCCTTCCTTCTATATTATTACTTCCATGTAATAAAACAGAAATGTATACAGTCAAGCGATATTTTCTATTCAATCGAGAAAACAATGATATTGTGATAGGTATAACTCATTTCTTATGCATATTAGCTATGCAGCGTGAATACCACCATTGTAGAAATAAAAAAAACACGTTATGATGGTGTATGGAGTAAGTTTTATATGTTTTTACTCTATAAAATCATTCGCTTATCTAGTTGTGGTCTCCGGGTACTTGCCCGGATTTGAACCTGCGATTTTCAGTTTAACGTGTGCGTCTGGACAATCTCGGCTTACTTAGCCAAAATGTCTTCGCAAATTGTAAATACAATTGTAAATTGGATACAAATACTAACATCAATAATGCTTGATTTGTAAATTACATATCGAATTATTTTTAAATAGGGTAAAGACATTTTACATTTCACACACCAGGCAACGCAACAAAGGTATGGAAAGGCTAATGAAATAATTATTTAATCTTCCAAATACAATTACAAAAAGATCACGCGCAATAAATGATTTTGGATACAATTTTGCGACTTCTAAAAAAGTTTATAAAGTTATAATTCCATGAAATGCAAAACCGGTTTTGCCGTAACAATTTATTAAGATATGCATTTAAGCGAAATATGAATTATATAATATTATACGTATAAGTAATATATTATATTGTTACGTTATTTTAAAATCACTACTATCGTAACAGCCTGTGAATGTCCCACTGCTGGGCTAAAGGCCACCTCTCCCTTTTTGAGAAGGTTCGGAGCTTATTCCACCACGCTGCTCCAATGCGGCTTGGTGGAATACACATGTGGCAGAATTTCAGTGAGATTAGACACATGCAGGTTTCCTCACGATGTTTTCCTTCACCGTAAAGCACGAGAAGAATTATAATCACAAATTAAGCACATGAACATCAGTGGTGCTTGCCCGGGCTTGAACCCACGATCATCGGTTAAGATTCACGCGTTCTTACCACTGTGCCATCTCGGCTCAAATCACTACTATATACGTTTTCAATTTACCCAAATTTTGTTTGAAATTCATGATGTAAATAGTTATGTATAATTAAACATATAAAACTTTGTAAAACTATTTTACAAAATCATAGTTAAAAGTCGTTATTAAAATTTACGACGTCTAAATGTCAGTACAAAATTCGTAAAGTATTTAGTACACAGAGCGTATTCATACAAAGTGACCAAATTTTAAATAATTCTTCCTCTATTGGTTACGAATACGTGCAACGCATACGAAAGGACTTGACTTTAATGTACTATTATAGAGATGAAAAAACTTTGTGATCTGTAATTAGACGAGGCTATTCGATGCAATTGAAGAATTCAAGGTATAGTTTTAAGGCTAAAATACTTGGAAATTAATCTGCGATACACTTAAACTTGACCAACATTTTAGTTTAATAAACAAATAATCTCTTGTTGTTTTTAAATATATTTCGTTTTATATCATAGTAATTAATGTGTGCGTATTCATTTGTATTATTTCTGTAGCTCATTTAAATTTTAACACAATACACGAACAACTACCCAAATATGTTGCTTAGAAGATCATAATTTAAACAATACTCCATACATGGAGTTTATTATTGAGGCCGTAAATGTTTAAGTCAAATTTTAATGGTTTACAATCTTAAATTCTATTCTTATTTAAATAACATATTCAATATAAAAACATATCCAAGTCAAAAGTAAGTTAATATCGCATAGCATAAAACTCAAACCTTATTCGAAGTATTATGTACATATAGCTAGTTATATTGAAGTTACGGTATCACATACAAGATGTAGTGATGAAAATCGTATATGCAAACAAGAAATAATCTCTTCAAGCATCTGTTAAAATCCATAGATTGGAAATCACTGAAACCGACAAATTTCGTAACTCGGCCTTCCACAGTTTTTACGTACATTAGTTAGTTTATACTAGTTTCTAAGCGCGACCTCGTTTACAATTTAATTACAAAGTCTGACTTAATTTATATTCAGATAAATATTTTTTTTGATACACACCGTTTATGCGGCAACTATGGGGTGTAAGATTTTATGGCTTAATGAATGAATGAATTGTGCCTGAACAGAACACAGCAATAAAATATATAAAGTAGAAAAATAGTAGTAAGTATGTGATGCACATTCAGACGTGCTTACGTCCGGAGATAAAAATTATAAGTACGATACTGACCGGCTTAAGCGAATTGAAGGATAAAATACTATAATAATATAATAAATAAAATTGTAAAAGAACATATTTTTAAAATGGCTTTAATTATAAATTTCAATGATATTTGAACAATCGCCCTGTTATTGTTTTTTTGTTATAATTACTAATTAAATTATTTCAGGTATTCGACCTTGGTCATATACAGTTTAATGCGAAAAGGTAAACAACCAAAAGCTAGATGCAAATACGTTAATTTTTAAAAAAGAAATATATTCTAAACAAAATATTTTTTTAATACAATAAATAATAAAATATTGATTTTGACGTAAAAATTATGAACTCTAAATTTAACAGATAACTCTAGCTACTACTAATTATTTTTTTAAAACGGACACATTTCACATTAAGATTTGAATTATGTAGACAATTATTATTTAATTATTATTATATAAACTAATTAAGATACGTGCGTATTGTATGTAGGCTTCTGCGCATATTATATAATGAAAAATAGTGTTCACGATAATTATTGCCCGATACGCGATGTGTTATTTATTGTTCTTTTATTTTGCTTGAGATATATTTTTTTTCAATTTAAATGTCACAAAATTTCCTTTTACATTAAAACCTGTATGAGCTATATACTTTTTGTATTTTTTTTGGCTACTATAAATGTATCTTTTGTTAATATTTTTGAGTTTTGATAATACTTTTTCATATTATTTTAATTAACATTGTAACAGTATCGAATAAACGCTTATTTGTGTATTGTTTATGATTTTAAATATTAAAGCTCCAATACGAAAATGTATTTATATACATGTAAGCAACATAAGGGTATAAAAATTATTTATTTATGAATTATAAATTTCTAAATAACCATAACGAAACCATATACATTTATTAAATTTACTACTTAATTTATTTAATTTATAAAAATAGCTACTTACATTTCGAAAGAACGAACTGCCAACCGGTCAACATTTTTGATACAAATACCACCACTTAACAAAATCACAGAGTCAATGTTTGCTCACGTAATATTTATTATAAATCGAACTTATTTAAATACATCTATAAAACTAATATAAATAATAATAATATTACAAGCTTTTTATATTGTACTGGGATCGATTGTACGAAGTACGTATATTATCTCGAGTTCGCGTCGCGCCGTCGTGCGCGCTTCCACCGCAACCTGACAATCAACCGCCCGCGCACTCACCTTGCCTCTATATACCTTGCCGTCCTGCCACACCAGCAATTATCGGGATAAGATTAAAATGACTTCGTTAAAGTATATATAATATTTATCAATTATTACAACAACACAGATGTTATGTCACTGACACACTTCCGTATCGAACCTGTTCTTTGTTCGGTCAAGTTTAGTGTGCAGAAATGAGTGCGTTTTTTTCAACATTCTATTTCAGCGATATCGTCGTCTGATTCAATCATATGATCGATGTTGACCTATTGTTATAATGGTGTTTGTTATTAAAATCGCATTTGAATAATGTTGTGTAAATATACAGTTATTATGCACGGCGCATATTTTATTACATTTAATGTATACTCGAGCGGAATAATCGTCTACTTTCCTTAATCAATATACTAATCCGCTTATAATTTGAATTTATTCGCTTTAATAGTTAAAAGAGATTTTACATATGTGATTCAGTTAAAAACCTTTTAATTGCGTTATAATAATTATTTTATAATTTTTCAAAAAGTGATGTATTGCTTTTCAATTATCTTTATCTAGGACTAGCTGCCCCTAAAATTTTAAGATTCCAAACCTGTATTTGTAGATTATAAATTGTAAATTATAAAATAATAATACTATACTTCAATTTTCTAGACTCAGCAGTTTTGTCTGTGCGTTAATAGCCAAAGAACAAACGACTTTATAGTATATTAAAAGTATAGTATATAGGGATACAAGTTAACATTTTTACGATCCATTCATCCTTCTGCTATGAAATTATATTATAGATATAACCTTTTACTGTAAAAACCTTAATCTCATGAATGAATGAATGAATTAAATTAAAATATATCCCTATATCTTGTGGTTCAAAGGTAGAGGCTGTAGAGAAAAATATTAGCGGCAAAAAACAATTTTGGCTGCTTTTTTATTGCGTTCCAGTAAAACCTCTGAAGTAATAATAAAGTAACAACCTGTAGATGTCCCACTGCTGGACTGTCCTCTTAAGTAGAATTTTTGCTGCAATTAATTTCATTCGACACATCCAGTTTTCTCACGATGATTTCCTTCAAAACATGAATTATAAAAAAAAATAAACCCAAGATATTGATTGCCAGAATTTGAACCTGTTATCTCTTAAAGATTTACAGCCTGATGATAAATAAACATGATTCACAGTATAAACAGATATTGAGTCTGCTAGAAGTAAGAGCTAGTTCTTACATCATCAATGCTCCGCTAACCATGAGATATGTTATTTTTATTGCGCTTGTAACATAACTGAATTATAACTTACTGATCCGGATATTTGCCGGATAGGCCATAAGGCACCGGGACTAGAGGCCCCACCAAACTAAAAGATAATATAATTTTACTTTAAACGCTTCGGAATTGGGGGGAGGGGGAGGCTCAAATTTCAAAGCGCCTAGAGGCCTTGCACCACTAGCAGGCCCGGATTTAGAGATATTTATATCCGGGTCTGCTGTTTGATCATACTTAAAACAAGAATACTGCAGTACAAAGTTAGGCTCAGGAAAACTGAAGCTAAAATTATAACCAGACTATTAATTATACAGAGATATCGCTTAAATATTACATTTTATTAAAGAGAGAATATTATTGTTTGATCGATTAACGATGTCTTGTATTGACATTTCACATTAATGAAGACAAATTTCATATACAATAATGCGGCATTTAATGTTTAAACTTACAACAAATTAAGGTAAATCTAATTACATAAATAAAATCTAAATTTAAAAAAAAATACTTAAAAAGGGCAAACATCTTAAAAACCCGGCGACAACTTCTTTTTTTTATTTTTTTGTTTTGTTTTATATATTCAGGTTATTTGTCGTTTTTAAAACACAGTTCTAAAAAGGTTTAATATCAGAATATTTATTTTTATATTATACTAGCCGTGGCCGCGGTTTCATTTGTGTTATATTTGAATAATACGAGTACATAAATATTATACATATATTATTATCTTTTTTAAGTTCTGATTTGTAAAGTTAGACCATACTAATATTTACTCATTTATGTTACAGTTTTAGAGATACATCATTTTTTTAAAGTATAGGTAGGCGGACGAGCATATGGGCCACCTAATGGTAAGTGGTCACCAACGCTCATAGATATTGGCATTGTAACAAATGTTAATCATCGCTTACATCGCCAATGCGTCACCAACCTTGGGAACTAAGATGTTACGACCCTTGTGCCTGCAATACAACAATACCAAGTGCGGTAGTTAGTAACAATACCAAGTTGCGGTAGAATATCTGATGAATGGGTGATACCAACTCAGACGAGCTTACAAAAAGCCCTACCACATACGTATGTATATAAATTTGCCCAATATGAAACGATGTATTACGAAATATTTAATAAAAGTTATAATAAAGTTGGCGACGAATAAGTGCAGTCTATACAAATCGATTGTATTGATCCTGAATGCAATGTAATATTTGTTTATTTATGAAAAAAAAGTTGAATCTTTACTTTTACTGAACGAAGTCAAGGACAGACTAAACTATAAATAAGTAAATGTGTTGTATAAATTTTTATCATTTTCGAAAGTAACTTATTATATACAAAATATAAACGCAGATAATCAAAATATGGTGTTTATATTGATATCGTGTATATTATATGTATTTGACTGCCTCGTTGGTTTAGTGGTTTCACGTAACAGACCCCTAGGTGGTCCTAGGTTCAAATCCTAGTTAAATGTTATTGAGATTTTCTGTCGAAAATTTTCAGTAGCAGCTCGGAGTCTGGAAATTGAAAGTGTGCGGGATGTGTACGTAAATCCGTTGGTCCAGCGTCTGAACGGTCGTGTCGGATTGCCGTCTCGTCGGGTTATGAGAGTTAGGGAATAGAGAGTGCACCTGTGTTTGCGCACACACTTGTGCACTACATAATAATCTTGTGTATAATATATTCTGCGCAGTCTCTTGAGATTGGCCGCCGTGGCCGAAATCGGTTTGGAGAACTATTATAATATTTATTTACACATCTTATTTTCCTCGACATTGTTTATGGCAGTAATTTCCTTAAAAACGTTTGTCCTTTCTGTAACTTTGTACTGACTCGTAATATATCGAAATAAGATTTTTTTTTATTTACCTTAGATTATTTTTAGTGATCATCTACGTCACGAAAGGAGTAATTTCAAGTCAATCGGACCTATAGTTTCGGAGATGTCATGATGTCAGTCAGACAGTGAATGGTATTTTGCTCATATAAATAGATAGTAAACCGGTTTACATATTTTTTAACTAAACATTACTAAGCCGGCTTACATATTTTTTTCCTAATAATTTAAACGTGATAATTTAGAATAATAGTATCCTAGCAAAAACACTTCCAATCTCTATTACCAAGTAAAGGACCTCCAAATAACATTTGTGGTCACTAGTCGCACGGTTCGAAGTCACGACAAATAGTTTGAATTTAAGGGGAATACTCACTAAGAGCTATTCACATGTAATGTTAGTTCAGAAACGAGAATACATCAAATATATACGACAAACGAATGCTTAAAACAACAATGAATATTTCAAGACGAAAAAAACCCATACTGTGTCACTGTGATGTATGGCCATTATAATGTAACACGCAAATGCTCTTGGTGAGTACCTCCCTTTAGTTTGTACGCTAAATAAATTAAACTTTGAAGTTTAACATATCAGTTCGGAAATTTCCGCTAACAACGTCGAAACATTTAATTCCAATCTTATTATATTACGAATATAACATCAGTTTAAGTATATTTTTAGTCTCAAAATTAACACGAAATAAAAATTAAATAATTATTATAATCGAATATATTGGAATGGATGCCCAATTCTAACATGAATTTCTTTGTGGTTTCAGGAGAGCAGAGTCTATATCAATCCATGGGTTTTATAAGTCGTCTTATGGAAATTTTTTGATCCATAAAGCGACCACCAACCCATCCGCAAAAGTATTGAAAGGGTTCAATTAGCTTTAGGCAGGCCGCTGATAAAGTCTTCTTATTATTTGGGTGCTGTTTACATCGAGCTCTGCATCAATCTTAAATAAATACGGCAATAAAAAAAATAGTAAATCAAACTTTTAACGAAATAAATCAGTTTTAAAATACATAAGCAACAAATACAAATGCAACATTTAACTGTAATAATAATATAACTAATAAGAAAGTTTTCGTACGTCTGTGGCATTTTCGGCTACTTATATTTCCCAATTATTGCACCTTGAAGTATAAAACGTTATCAGTTTATTCTATTATAAAATCGAGTTTGTTAAATTTCGTTTCAGTATTTTTATAAGAGTTATTATAACTGCAAATTTGATTTGGTGACGAATAAATTACAGACCCAGTTATTGGATATTCTTGTCAAGAGATTTTCAGTAGCCGCCTGGACTCAGTTAGCTATCGGAATGCAATCCCGTGTCTCAATTTTCCGTATTTATGAATTAAATCGTTGAGCCTATCTTCTGAACACAGATCTCCTTGGGCTAACCGCTAGAGGCTTCAGCTGATAATGATTACTATGTTTACAAATACTATAGAGAGAAACTTTTTTCTTTTCGTATTTAAACAAAAAGTACTAATTGAATTAATATGGAATTTTCATATTGTTTAACTTCATAGTTTCAGGACGTGGAATAAATGTGTTTTTAAGATATAACTTATCGAGTCAACATAATCACCGAGAAAATTGTCGGCTCGGGCGCTTTCTAAACGACCGTTGTAAAATCTATAACAGATAAACAAAAACTCAGAAAGCATATTATTATCTATCTTTTAAAGATAAATCACAGTACACATTTTTATATTTAAAAAATGTAAAAAGTAATTGTAGGCTTAGATCGATACATTTGTCGCACAATTATTTTCCATAAAATGATAATATGTTGTAAGTAAAGGAATAGCCCTTAAATGCTGGTCTAAGGTTTGGGCCTTATTCCACCACTATATAGGTATATATAAGTGGCAGGTTTCATCTAACACCCGCAGGCTTAATCATAATATTTTCATTTACAACCGAAAACGAGATGAATTTTAAAAACAAACTAACATGTAAATTCAGTCGAATTGGACAAATTGTCAAGTTAAGACTCAAGAGTTATAACCACTGAGCCTTCTCGGCGTTTCTGTCTAATTTTGACATATTAAAATATATTTGAATTAACGCATAAAAAATCTACAGCACAGATTATATAGTTATTGTTGTTGTAAAACTATTTATTTTGTATACTTGGTCATACAATAAAACTCAACGCACAATTATACAAAATGAAATTATACACTATAAGAATAATGTATAATATTTATTAACATCTCTTTATTCAATAATATATAATTGAATCATTAATTGCACCCGTGCAAAGCCAGAACCGGTACCTAGTTATTTATATTAATTGGATATAATATATACTTTAATGTATTTTATTTCTTTCGAATTAAATTCGTAATTTATATACAACATTTTAAATAAAAGCAAAGTCTTGCAAAGCAAACTTGTCAATATTATTTTTTGTGTAGCTTTAAAATCAAATTAAAGTCGATACTACATTTACGAATATATCGTCGCGAAATTAATTCATGGTTTTGTTTTGCGTTTAGAAACATGGGTTATAAACGTTTCCATTTGACAAGTTATTTCACGCTTCATCAATCGAGAAAGAAAAGACTACAGACACGTATACATGTTTGGTTAAGTAATTTCAACAGTAGGTAGTATCGCGAAACTATTTTCTATATAAAATAACGCGGTGCGCAATAATGGTACTGCTAAGACAGTACCTTCTCGATGAGCACCCATACTTATTAAATCAATCATCCTGGCTTACTATCAACTCACAGCCAAAACGATTGCATCTTGAAAACTGAAATTCGAAACATAGGTTGATTTTATTGTTAGGAATATGTCAAAACTATAAAAGTACTTTGTCTATGGTCTTATCTCGATATCTTTCATGCAGTCTGCCCCAGTATATATGTATTATCTATGAGTCTGCCTCATGGCTTTGTGTGAGCAAGGTCTATGTCAGTCAAATAAACAGTCAGTATATAACAAAGACTAAAGATCAATAATAACAATAATGTATTTATAAAGAAAACATCCGCTAATTATCCTTACTTTTTGGAAATTTCAAATTAAGTGGAGTAAATGGGAGGAGTAACTTTGTATATATTTTACGCCAAAGCCGGGACGGTCAGCTAGTATATAAATGTAATATCGGATTAATATTCAAACTTTATAAAAGCAAACAAAATACATTTTAAATCTAATTTGAATATTTTATTTCCTTTTGTGATTTGCGATAATACAGAAACATTTAAAACCACTTATGTTGTCTATGAATACGTGTACAGTAATATCGATTTGTTTTTTGTGTGTCCGTTTTTTTTAGAAAGAGAATTGCAAAAGTCAAGCTGCCTCGCTAACTTTACGATACAATATCTCGCACAGAGTAAAAATAAAACAACGATACTAACATTAACATACATTACGTTTAAATAAAACAAATCTAATTAAAACTTGCTACATTCTGAATATAATAAATATTATGATTTTGTTTCCGTATTGGCATTAAATATGATCAATTATTAATTATTTATAATTAAATATTTTATTTTATTTAATCTATTTTACAGATTTTTATTTATACAGAATTAAATATTTTATTTCATCTATATTAGAGATTTTTTTAGCATTTATCTAAAATTATTAAAAATAAGGATACATACAGCAATTACTCTTATATTAATCGTCACTTAAATTAATCATCATCAACGTCGGCCCGTGTCAGTCCACTGCTTGACATATGCCTCTTCCATGGCACGCTATTGAGCTCGATCTTCAGCTCTCCTCCTCCGATGCCCGCTGCCTTTTGAATATCAGCTACAGGGCGCCCTACACTACCTTATATTAATGCACGCCATTAATTTAAAGTTATTAAAAGGCATACTGATTTACTGTGCAGGGAGACTCCCAACTTGGAAGAGTCCATTTCGTTTTTAAAAGGGGCACTACACCTCCCCATTTTCAAGTACATCTAATCAAACCCTTGAAAGTCTTCTCATCATACCAAGATATAAGTACATAAATAAATATCAATAATGGCCATTCTTAAGATCGGACAATAGTAAATTCGTAAGTGATTTTTCTTTTTATAACTTTGACGGCTTTTACTAATATTGTATAAATATGTATTTATATACAATAACAAACTTTATATTACAAAAGAACAACAAACGTAATATTTACTGTTGTAGACATTGTTGTCTATTACACAGTAAGTTAAGTAAAATGTGATTGGAACTGTTTTAAATTGAAAGTTGAAAAACCTTCAATAAGAATTGTAAGGCAAAACTGTAACAGGATATTTCAATTAGGTTCTTAAGCATTCTTTACATTACTTAATAAATTGTATAATCAACAAAATTCAAAATGATAATATATTGTTATTCATGATGTTTACCTTTTTGTCTTCGTCTAATTTTATATTTGAATTTAAAAAAAAAAGTTAAGTCGCAATATTAAGGCCATTTAATTTATAGTACGCCTCGTCACCTAGTTTTGACTACCGCGTTATAATTTACGATGATTAGCGAAATAATCAGGCAATATTATAATATATATTGCATGTAAAGCAACACAAAACAATTTCTTGACAGCAAACCCGAGACACATCATATGATCTATGGCCGAAGACACTAGACCGACAAGGAAGTTATAATTTTATAGTTTAATAAACAATACGAAGATATTACATTTTAATAATAGTTCTTCCTTCATAAATTTCAGGGTCACAATGACAACCTTGTGGTTCATATTATTTCTGAAAGGAAACCGAAAATCAATCAGCTATTATATTATCGACATTGCATTATACTGATGAAATATTTCTATGTAATATTATATTCAATTAAATACCATATACTTTAGTGTATATTATCCGACTGGATCAGGAAGGCAGGCCCGGGAGCTTTGACGTAACTAAGGGAGCCGTTTATGTGAACATAGCAGAAGACGACGACGACTTAATATGTGTTTCATTTTTTGGATATAACACAAGCATTTAGAGCTAAACAAAGACTCTTTGACAGACATAAAATGTTCAACCTCTGAGAAAGATAAAAATTTTTTTTTAAATATTTCAAAGTAATAAATAATACAATTACAGAAAAAAATAATCAAATTAAGAAATATAGTGCATTCAATTTTATACCAAATTGTTGTTTTAATTTTTTGATTACTTTCAGCACTAATAATAAATAAAGCTAGGGGCTAGGGGGCTGATATAAAAGTTGCTCGGGATTATAAAAACGAAAACTTCTTTAAACATGGTAAATGTTACGGTCACGTCTTTACGACTCAACCGATTGAAATTTTGTATAATCGTTGTCAGAGGTATAGCAAAGGAAGGTTAACTGACACCTTCCTCACACACGCGGAAAACGCGGGCAGCAACTAGTTCTCTATATAATATTATTTAAAGTTAAAGAGTTTGATATTATTGATTTTACATCGATGTTTCTCTTAAAGGTCAAAATAAAGTCATAATTATGCCATTTATTTTGTCCAGTAAACTTCAGTCTAGAGATAGACTAACGAGGAAGTTATATTTTAGTTAGTATTTCTCTCAGTTCTAAAATATCTTAGTTATAATTAGTAGGCGGTATAATTACATACGTAAGTAGGTACAACAGTAAATATAATTCTGTTCATCCATACTTATTTTATTAAAAAATATTAAGATTCTATATATGTTTACTAGTAATGCATATTAGTAATTGACCTTAGAAAATTATTGTTTTTGTTTTATAATATATTTAAAACAAAATAATTTAATCTTAATTGATATACTTTTGGTTTTATTTGATGTTTTAAAATCACTTCTTAAATAGTTTATGAGGCAATCAATAATGATTAACCCGTACATTAAACATTTATCTTATTTTTAATTAGTTTATAACTTTAATGTAATTACTTTTTTCAGGCAGTTTCTTAACTATTGTTAAGAAGGTTATGGTTAGCTCGAATAATACTTTAGAGTTTCGACTTGTAAATTTCCTAATAAAACGTGCTCTAGACGTTTTTGTTGACACCAGTTAAACTTTCGTTTGTTTTGTAATAATATAACCTACAATTACGACGCAATATCTATTATTACAAATTAAATTGATAAATATTGACATAAAGATTTTGTTATCGTTATCCCATACTTACTACTACTTACTTGGTGGTAGGGCTTTGAGTAAACTCGTCGAGGTAGGTACCACCCACCCATCATCTCATCATCATCATCATCATCATCATCATTATAATATATGATATTATAATCAGCTATACTTGGTATTGCTATATTCCAGCTTAAATATTAAGTGAGACAATGCTTTACTGCAAGCACAAGGGACATAACATCTTAATTCCCAAGGTTGGTGGCGTATTGGCAACATAAGGGATGGTTAATATTTCCTTCAACGCCAATGTCTATGGGCGGTGGTGACCACCATCCACCACTTGCTAGTCTGAGTCTTACTGAAAATTAGCAACAAGGATATTAATAAATTGAGGTAGTCATATTTGTTTTTTTTTTAAATATACTTTAAAAAACTTATTTTAATTTAAAATTAATAAACAAGATTATTATTAACACAAATTGCTTATGATTGCTGTATAATAAATATAGGAATTTGATTTTAGAAAAGTTCGTGCCTATAATAATTAAATATTATTTAAAATTAAAATCTAATTTTAATAATTAAAAAAAAAACATTTAAGGATAATTTATTTTTAAAGACATTACTTATCATTATCAAACTTTCAAATCAACAGGATTTCATTCATATCAACTATCAACTATACTTTTGATCTAAATTATAAAGCAAAGAGGCACCAGTCAATGACCTTTAATAAAATCCAACATAAACATTATGATCTTCTAAAATGTTTCGTAAAAATAAAATCAGTAATGTAAATTGGCTGTTTAAATCACTAAAAGACAGTGTCAAATGTCAATATTGGATTTATTTTTCTTTAGATTTCTAGTCGAATCAAATAAATGTACATTTTACTGTGATTAATTGAATAGGTCAACTTTTATCAATTAGGTTATGTTGTAGAGTGTGATATTGATTTCAAACTAATTATTGTATTAGGTAGGTAGACTAGCAAGTGGGCCACCTAATGGTAAGTGACATACCATTAGGTGGCCCACTTGTATACCACTACATAGACATTGGCATTGCATTAATATTTCTTATATTAACCATCCCTTACATTTCCAATGCGCCACCAACCTTGGAGAATAACTCGCTCACTAACCCTTCAAACCGAAAACTTATTGCTGTTTGACGGTAGAATATAAAACAGTCAATGTGTAGTTAAATGAGCAAATTACGTCTATGCTCCCGCTATGCAAAAAACCGCCGAATATGGAAAAGCATCTCATGGGAGGCGTCTTGGATGGCGGATCTTTAGTTGTGTATACATTACGTATTATATCGCTTTAGAAGACACAAGCACTATTAAGAATGCAGACCAAATATATTACAAGTATTTCTGACATTAAATTGATTAATATATGACAGAGAGATGGAGACAGCTTGACAGGACTAAACTCGCGACGGAGCATTGAACCTTAAATATAAATAAATAAATTATTAAATATAAATATTTTAATAACTTTTTTTGTGACAAGGACGTAAATTAATCTAATGCCACACCTAGTTTGTTATGTTATGTGTGTCTATGGGCGGTGATTACCTTGTATCACCTTATGTATCCTTAGTACACATTTACATAGTAAATGTTTATTAAGAAGAAATAGCAGGTTTTTTAATTAATTTTTAACACAATTAAAATCAATTTTGAAAAATCAGCAATATTCAATAAATTAAAAATACATGTTGTATATAATATAATACCTTATATATAGTGAGTTATGATAAAATTATTTTAGAAAAATAGATTTAAAGAAAGATGAAATGAATTTTATATAAACATTTTTATTTTTGTACACCAAATTTATTTTCAGAAAAACCAACAAAATCTTTAACCATTTTATTGATTACATCTTTAATAAAACCGTGCAAATATATACAAGCAATATAAATAGTTTATAGTCGTTCTATATAAAATTAATTAAACACGGTCTGAACATTTTTATTAAATTAATGCAATTCTATTCGCTTCATAAACATTTACACATGTGCTAGGAAAAATCTTCCATTGCTCAACGTTTGTATTAATACTATAATATATATTTATAACGTGATTATGTGTTTTTATTTATTAATTGAAAAAGATATCAATCACTATCAACTTATCACTAAACACTGATAATTAATAACTAAAACAGATAATCTCAAGATACGTCTTTAAAAGTGTAAACAACAATTGTTTTTAGTTTTTATTATTATTAGATAACCATAGGAAGGCAAACGAGCAAATCAGTTGCCATAGACATTGCCAGTGTAAAAAACGTGAATCATATACTGCCAATGGTGTTCCCATTCCCACTAATATTGTTTTCCCATTGCGCAAGTAATATAAACTGGTTGACTTATTTTTAAAGAAGAACACAACAATGCAATTATTTGCTGCTTGAAGTTAGAATTGATGGTGGATTCTGTTTACCCCGACAGATACGGCCAAAGGAACTTAAAACGAAGTAAATATGTGTTACACATAACATAATTATATTTTTTCATCAAAACGAGGCGTCTATAAATGCTTATACTTAAATAATGATATGCCTTCACGGTTAATTTGTCGGACCAATAATAAGTAAAAATATTTTCCAGTAATAAGTAATTGGAATTATCAATTGAGATTTTTCGAGTGAGCAGCTTGGTGTTTGAAAGAATGATGAAGAAGTTGGCAGTGTTTGACTTCAGTGCCTTGAAAAGCAAGATAAGGTGTTGCCCTGCGCCTGATATCTTTCTCATCAGATTACGAGAATGAGAGGTTTGAGAGTTCACCTGTGTTTGCGTACACACTTGTTTGCTATCATATGACCCGAAATTGGTTAGGAGAATATCAAAAATAAGATATATAATATTTATTAATAAGATTATTTTTGCAATAAAAGCACTTTCATAAAAATGCAGATGTCCGTATCTAATTTGCTGCCATCGATCATCAGATTAATTTTACGGAACCATTTTTGTGCAATCTGTCCTAAAGAGAGAATGAATGTGCTGACAATATGATGAATTAATGTACATATATACAAGTATATAATATGCATATAGACGAAATACAGACAGTTATTCATATTATGAATTCCCAAGCGCCGTTAAGAATTATAATTTAATCTTATGAAGTACAGTTTTTATTACATGTCTATGCTTTGCTATAATTTGTCACATAACTGCTATTTTATATTATAAATTTGTTTTCAATAATTTAAATCTGTTTATTACCGCTTATTTAATTTGCATAGACAAAATAGTTTTAATTAAATAAGAGAATTATTGAACGGAATTCCGAAAACAAATCGTACATACAAAAAAAGACATAAACTAAAACTCCCATCCAATACTACACCTATGATATTATATAGATATGTCTAGGTATATAAATATAGTATTTAGATTATTTCTCAAGTATTTTAAACGTCTCGCTTAAACATTCTTAGATGAGAATCAGTAACTAACAAGTGAGTATTGTTTGCACAAAGAACGCGATGAAATATAAAAGTGTTGTAAACTTATCGTCAAATATTTTGAACAAGTAATAATTAAATCGACCTTGTTTATACTTAGAAGCTGACGCTGTGTTGGAGACTGCGGATATTTATATTTTGTTAATTCCAATAAAATTTCCTAATACATATTTTGTTTTAATAGGTACCTTTGTTTATTACTATATAATACTCGAAGATCGTTTTTTTGTTTAATGTTTTAGGTAGGCTAACGTGCCGACCTGATGGTAAGAGGTCACTACCGCCCATAGACTTTGGCGATGTAAGGAATATTAACCACTCCTTACATCAACCAAACTTGGGAACTAAGATTTTATGTCCCTTGTTCCTGTAGTTACACTGGCTCACTCACAATTAAAACTGGAACACTATGGCGGTTTGGCGGTAGAATATGTGATAAATGGGCTTTTGATATCAAATGATTTTTCATTCAGAAAGTCACAATTTATGTTATGGAGTCTAATCCATAAATTAACGCTTAACAGCCACCTAGGAAGGCGCGCTCCTATGATTAAAAAGTCCAGCTCTAAGTATTATCCAAGAAGCAATTAACCATAATAGACCTTTGCCTAGCAGTGTTAGTGAATATTCACGAGCCCTTACTGTACATCATATTAGGACTTCAATATTTCCTGTCACAGCTAAATAACTTTTCACCCTTGAATATTTGCATATTCATTATTCAGTCCACGGTCATATACAGATTGAGGGTAATGTTATGTAAAACGATGTTTATAATACAGAGAGGAAATTTAAGATGAGCAATATATCAGCCGTTTTATTTACATGTATAGTAAAATCCTACCAGTACAGTACCTACCAGGAAAGTACTAAAAGAATATTTTCTTAAATCTTTTCAGCGGTTATTACCATTTTATACGAATAAAAACCAATGTATTTATAGTCAATCTGCCTTCCAATAAAAGTAATAACTTCTAATAAGTAACCTATGTTACAACTACGAGTAGTAAATTGCTTTTACTTGGTAGTAGAGGTTTGTGGAAGTCTAGGTAGGTGCGCTATTCAAATATTTTACCGGAAAACAACAATATTTAGTAGGGCTGGGTCTGGTTTGAAGGATGAGTGAGCCAGTGTGACTACAAGCACAAGGAACATTATATCTTAGGCCCCTAAATTTAGTGGCGCATTGGTGATAAGGAATGGTAAATATTTCTAAAAGCAACAATGTCTATTCGCGTTGGTGATCACTAACCATCAGGTGGCGCATTTGCAAGGTATAAGCCCATATAGGTAGGCAGACTCCCTATTTTATGTTAAAAAATCCCTATATGGCAGAAATCACTTAATTTCAATGAATGGCTTGCAAAAAGTTTGCACTCATTAAAAATAGTGTCAATAATTACTACGCCGCTAAAAGTTAAATCAGGTCACGAAAAAAAATGCCTTAATTTGAATCAAATAATGTTATGAGAGATATTGCAGTAGTAAAAAATGGGTTAATTTCATAGTAAGTCGGTCGCTAGTTCCGTTTACATAGTAAATGAGAAATACTGAGGCGTTTCAACCAGCACATCGATGAAGTTAAAGTATTTAGAACAAATCGTTTAGGTATGGCTTAGCCCGCACACGATTACACTGTTAAACTATGTACGCGCATGCGCCCATGCCTCTGTACGCCTTTCACTGGTAAAATATTGTAACGTAGTTTTAAATTAATTACCAAACTAAGTACGTTAAAAAAACAACGAATTCATGACAAAAATAATTAAACAAATTACTTATTTTATATAATTATAAATTAATATGATTGCTTTCAGTACACATGCCACCTACGTACATATCTTTTGAAGATTTTGTTAATATACCTTACTCCGATTCACATATCATCTCTAGAGTTTTTGCTATAATGCCTCGCTGAATAATCTCTCTTCGACTAAAGCTAGTTATTTATCATTGTATACTGTCAAATAAAATTTATAATATAATTATTTAACGTTTAATTTCCAATAAATGTCCTGGTATTATTTACACTATTCACTAAGATTAGATTAGACGATTTGATCCAACCTAACTTTAGTGTAAACGATATTTGGATATTTTTATATTAAACGAATATTTTCATTATAAAATTAATTATAAAATATATACCGTATTCCAACCAAACGTTGTAAAGATAAATAAACAATAAGAATTTATTTTAAAGTAGGAGATATTTTTTTTCAATCTATGCACAGCATTCGATGCTTTATACTATTCTGTCTATTCTTATCAATGTAGGTTAAACTTGTATTTACTAAGCGACTCAAAATGATAACGTCAAACTGCAATTAATCATAACAGTAAAAAAATGCATAAAGGCAAATTGTATGACATGATAACACGCACGTGTAAATTTTAATAATAAATATAGTTAGTTAATATAGTTATGTAGTATTACTTTTTCTTTAAAGAACTTTACAAACCTATATATATATATATATATATATATATATATATATATATATATATATATATATATATATATATATATATATATATATATATATATATATATATATATATATATATATATATATATATATATATATATATATATATATATATATTTTATTATTGACACATCCTGCATTTGTCTTGCACCAAAGCGATGGCGACAGCGGATCAAGCAACTTATTATCAAAAATTAAATGCTTAGTGTCATTTTTGCGTAACGTGGTTACCTAAAAGTATGGCAACTTTTACCCTTAAACCTATTTGTTTGTAACCTTTTAATTTGTAATCATTACTGTATGTCATGTTGGTGATCCTAAATAAATTATATTAAATTAATAATAGTCTAGTTTTTATGATATTGTAGAATTGAGTACTTATATTATTATTTTTTAATTTTAAAATACAAATATCTACTAAGCTTAGCGTGTGTATGCGATTCAGGTAATTAGTAATTACAGGTTTTCCTAGCGGCTCTATAATGGCAGTAGGCGCGGCAGACTGTCTGGCTACCGCGTTAGTACCTCAAACGACTCGTTTACTACTGACTCGGTACTAACTTGAATGTAGCGCTATACTAATTTCACCTAAGATTTTGACATGAAAATGACTTTTTAATAATGTACTTTTTCCAAAGCTATATATCATGCATTGTTTATTTCTTTATATCCCAATGGTTAATTATATCAACACAAACAAAAGATACTGGAATAAAAAAAGCTTACATTAAAATTATTACCAAAGCTTTTATAAAGAAATAGCATATAGACAAAACATAAAAAGCCGAGATGGCCCAGTGGTAAGAACGCGTGAATCTTAACCGATGATCGTGGGTTTAAACCCGGTCAAGTACCACTAAATTTTAATGTGTTTAATTTGTGATTATAATTCATAATAATTAAAGTATTCTTTACGGTGAAAAAGGGAGAGGAGGGATTAGCCCAGCAGTGGGACATTCATAGGCTGTTACGGTACGGTACGGTATATAGACAAAAAATATTACTAAATATTGCCTAACAATTGTTATTGGTAGTACCAGCATAAAAAATAGAGTATATCCTTATTGTAACACTACTTAACTCGTAATATTTTAATTTCAGGGTTGATGGGGATTCAAACACCACACGATCAGTAACAATTATCTGTATTAATCGACACAATACAATATACGATTTAACAGTAACATATATTTAGGCGAGTGCCAAGCTTACTTGAGCATAACATTTAAAATTACTAACTGAAAACTACGAAATTCCAAATCCCAATTAACGGGAGACGCGTGCCGGGGGCGGGGGTGAGGTCAATACGCGCTTAAGACGCGTTCAGAGTTATTTTTTATTTTTTAAAATTCGCGTTACATCATTCTTAAATTTAAGAATATCATTGCCTTCACCAGAAAAGAAAAAAATAAGGCCATTAAACGTCATTATTTTTTATTATTTCTGAATAGTCATGTTTGATTATGCTTTAAAAAAGAATCGTTATAATATAAAAAAAATCAAATCACTTATAAAAAAACTCCCAATGTATTAAAGATAATATATTATTACAGGACAATATGGGGCCTTGATTTCGACATATCAGTAAAACCAATACGAAACCACTTTATTAACATAATAAGTTATGAATTATTCATAAAATTTACATTAAGTTCAATGCCTTTTTGCTAAAATTGTGTTTTTTTTTGTAATTTAAAAAATCTTTGCAGATGATCTTACTAATATTTTTGAAATTAAATATAACTATCTATTAAAATTACTTATTAGATGCGGTAAATGCGTTAAGATAAAGCAAAATAAAACATTTAATCATAAGATAATAGTTTAGAAAATTGTCAAATTAAATATTATATGTTATTATTATTTGTTATAAGATAACAATTAATTAACACAATATTTTTGGGAGGATACAAACCAGTTCCGTCGTTGCCCTCAATGTATTCTGTATCTTTCGCTTTACACTTTTTTTTTGTGATGCTAATAATTATTTAAATATTCTTACATAATAAGCAAGACATATATAAACGTATAGTAATAGTTTTTAATTTTTATTAATTAATTTGAAAAAAAAAGACGATCAATTTTTTTTTCTTTTATTTTTTTTAATATTTCTTACATAGAAATATATATAACTGGTGTAAAAAGGCTTATGTTTTTTTTAAATGCTAACATCGACAGCTTGCTACATTGGCCGATGCCTTGTAAGCCTGTGCATAAATCCGGGTTTTATCATATCATGGTATGTACGGTATTATTAAAAACCAAATTAATAATGGAAGTGTTGAAAGTTCTGATATTTCGGTACAATTTTTTTAAAGACCTTATTTGATAAATGACAAGGAATCAGATAATTATTTATTATTATTTTATTTAGACTTCAAAATTAATTTAGAGTGGCATCTTTCCAACGTTTCTATTATGAAAGTGCATTAACATTTACTTATCGGTATTGTGTTATCTGTTGGTGAGGTCAAGTGTTATATCTTATTTAATTATTTATTTTACCTGAATTATCTTATTTTTTAATTTAACTAGGTTTATATTACATAATGTATTATAAAAAATTATAAGGGAAGAAGTACGTAATAGTTATGAAATTATAAATAAAGAAATACGTAAATTGTTATTTCGCAAGCATTTAATATATTTATTATTCGTATTATATTATACATTTCATTACTGTACTACCTCGTTGTTCTAGTTATCGAGTGGTTATAAAGCGGATCCTGAAGTCCTGGGTTCAATAAGTATTTTTTTGTAAATATTTAGGTTTTTTTTCCAGACAACCGCGACAATCAATAAGAAGATTTTTGCGTGTTTACATGAAGTTGGTAAATTTATTTCGCCGTTTCTTTTCAGGTCTGATAAGACATGACACGCACGTGTACATTTTAATAATAAATGGAGTTTGCTTTTTCTTTAAAGAACTTGACATACCTATATATATGTGTATTGTATATGTATTTCATTATTGACACATCCTGCATTTGTCCTGCACTAAAGCGATGGCGACAGCGGGTCAAGCAACTTATTATCAAAAATTATGACCGAATATAATTTAGACCAGATAATTATATGTACTTATGACAATGTTATGAACATTGGAATAAGTCACACGTGACGCAATATATTTTATTGTCAATCGCTTAAATGTTATTATTATTATTAGATTGTGATCTTTATTATTATAAAACATACAATTGTATAAAATTTCATATGACTGACTTGTGAGTTGTGGAAGGCATTTTAAAAATATAAACTGTAACTAATTAAATATTCAAAGTAATCGTCTTGTTTAAACATGCGTCTTAGAAACTTGAGCTATTAAATTTTGATTTTTTTTCATAACGTTAACATACCTAACGCGATAAACTTAAGGTTTTGGATTATTTTAAGGTTAGTTGAGTAAGTAATTTAACACCTTTAATGTCTATTTTCCATGTTTATATTGGGTCTGTGCGTACGTACGTTAGGTTAATTAATAAAAAAGTATCCTGATTTCAATGAAAAATCGAATTATATGTAAAAATATTTTGGTTTACGGGGTTTGTAATTCTGAATAAACAGAAAATCATATCATTAAAAATGTATTGTAAAAATTGTGGTCAGATGTTTCTTTTTTTTAATTTTATAATGTTAATGATTGCAAATAAAATACTTGTTCAACTTTAAAAAAAAAATCAATACCTTTGTTCATATATTGTAAACTGATTAAACTGCCACCGCAATAAACTAATGACAACCGTTGACAATATAATAATTACGAATTTTACTTACATGATTCTTTTTTCGAAGTATTTCTGAGCAGTGGAGTCCGCTCTGACGTTGACGGTGTATTTATTTTAAACGTTCTCTCATACTTAACCGCTAATATTAATCTTTCAATACAATTCATAGCCACTTTCAATTTGATATAGAAATTTTATTACCACTCACACACAAAAATAAACGAAAAATATTTATCACGAAGTTATGTTAGTAAACAAATTTATTAAGTAGAAGTATGGCACTAACAAACTCACAAACCGGACTGGACTATCTCAGGGACGTTATATAATTTAATAATATAATGATATACTTACTGATAAAGGAACGGGTCATATAAATATATATTCGACAATTGATTTAAACAATATGTAAACAATGGAATTACGGAAAACTACTACTACCGAATTACCTTTGTGTAAACACATTTATGATATTAATATTTTAAAGGTTAACGACTAAAAACTATTTACTAATTTCTTTGTTTGTTTAAGAATCGGAAAATACCATTAGGCAATCTTAAAAGAATATTTTAGTTAAGTAAGTGTAATTTGTTTGTCACAATTATATATATAATCTGTATTGAAAATGGTGGTAAAGGGTTAACAACCATTGGTTTTTTTAAATTATGTAGTCTAGAAATTATATATTTTCCAATTATTTTAGACTATCTGCCCTCCAGCTGTAATTAAAATCAAATAAACGAAGAACACATTATATTATATTTTAACACATTAAACGTTACGAGTTTGAACTTTATTTAGTGCTAATTTAATTTTCTGAATGTATTAATCAATTAATAAAAATTAACATTTACTTTAAATAGTATTTTTTTATTATGAAATCAATAAAGAAGTCACAATTAATATATTTAACGTATTAGTATTTGCAATAGTAATTGCTCGTAATCGCGATGACTGCGTCTATTTGTTTTTTATTTTACATCAGGTAGTTAGTTACCCATCATTGTATAATGCAAATAAATATATATAGATGCGGTCGATCAATACATTACTTATTCAAAATCCTTTGCTTAGTGGCCACGTTATTTATTAAATGGCATTGAATTTTATAAAAGGAAGAACAAGTTACAAAAATTGGCCAATTTATTGCGCAAACTCATTTTCAAGAATAAAAAATGATATGAATGGTTGGAACTTTAAGCATTTCGCGTTTCATTTTTCCATTTACCTCCGTCTCGTTTGAAAAATTCGTCGCTATGAAAAAAGTCATATTTGTTAATTCATTCATATTGTTTTTGCGATGTGTATTTTGTTCAAAAGCAACTGTAAATGTAAACTTACTGGTGGATATGATCGAAACTTTAGAAAAACCATCGTCAATCCTTGCTCTAACATGCTGGCCATTATGTAAGAAAACTTAAAGTTCAAATTAAAACAGCATTTGTATTTTAGGCATTTTTATAGTTATCATTTAAAATAATTTTGTAAAATGTTGATTCAAAGGTGATTGTAAGAGCCCGCTTAAACATATCTATAATTTTAATTCCTTTTTAAAATTCATTACATGCTTTGCATTCCCGTTTTTGTCGGACAATGAGAGTGAGTGAGAGAATCAATTGCGCTTTAGTCTACGCACACATATCTTGTTCACTATAGTATCTCCCGTGAAATCTAATCAGGGAGATATTGTCAAGACCAATATTTTGTTTTTATTTGACAGATGAAAAAATACACCTATATGAAAAATATGGTGACAACAGATACATGATTCAATTTGTAAAACCTGGTTATATTAATTTTAAATTTGCACATAAGCAACATATTTTATTCGTGGCCGATTTAAACTGTCCTGATGTTGTGAATTCGTTGAAAAAGGTAGCAATTACATTTATATTTTTGAAACAATAAATACTTCATAATAATTATTCGTTCTTAAATTCATAGTATGAGGAAGCAAAAATGTTCCGTTCGCCTTTTCGTTGGATACTAATCGATAAATTTCGAAAAGATACGGACAATCAAAGTATGGTACAAGAAAGTATTACACATTTAGACATTCTCGTCGACGCTGAGGTTTTCGTAATTCGGGAAATTGAAAATAATTATTATGTAATATATCGCAGTAAGTATATTTTATTCGAATAAATTTAATCGAAAAATATGTTTGTCAAACTTTATATAATTAAGAATCATTTACATTGAACAAATCCTGACTGCAAATACTAGCAGCATTTTCCTGTTGAATCAAAATTCCGATTCTTTGGGTGAAAAATTAACTATTATATTGTTATATAGCATCCACACCTGAAAGGATAGCCCTTTCAGTTGTGAAGACAATATAACAGGATTATATATTATTTAGAAAAGTTTTTCACTATAATTCCAAGAACTATTGTAATTTAATATATTATGTATAAATAATATTTTTCCTAGTATCAGCTCAAATATTTAATTTACGCTCTGTTCTCGTGTTACTGGAAGAAGATTTGATATTATCCTATTAATATAAGTAAAATATTTTAATTATTATATAATGTTACCTCATAATCACATCTATGGATACAACGATATTAATTAACCCCGACGAATACTCTCAATAGGATCACAGTCGTTACCACATAGATAGACTTAAATATTATTTAATTAATATTATTAATTAAAGAATAATTCATTACAAAAGTAGGTTAATTTCTTATGAATGTCTTTGTTCTCTATTCCCTTCAAATATCGTGGCCATGTACTTATAAGTTTACCAATTCCAAGGTCCTAGTTTCAATATAGTCCCGTTAAGAACAACGCAAAGATAAGTACTTAAAGCAGTTGGCACAGCTACGCTTGATCTCTTTTCAGTTGGCTAGTCTGTGAGAATGGCAGCCGTTTCTAAAATTGGCCAAGTGGAAAAACATCATTATTGCGATGATTATAATTTATTTTTAAATATCGAACATTTTTAAATGATTTCAAATAATTTTCTAAAATGATATGACGTTGTATGCCCTAACATTTTCATCAAGTTTATGTAATATAAAACTTTAATTTTAGTTTACAAAATTGGTACGGAATCTGACTGGATAACTGAATTTTACAACTACTGGAACAGCAGCATTGGATTCCAAAAGTCCGTTAAACCAACTGAAGTTACAGCGTTGAGGAGAATGAATTTATATGGCTACGAGTTAAAAATTTGTTACGTGCTGACTGATAACGATAGCATTAATCATTTGACAGATGAAGTGTAAGAATTAAATATCTATCTGTTCCATTTATCTATCCTGAGGCCCACTGCTGGACAAAGACCTTTTCTAATTGGCGTCACTTTCACTTGATGTACCTTCCAGTCATTTTAATCCAGTCGTTACCTACTGTGTTCTTTGGCACAATCTTGTTGTACATTTTCCGAATCGTGGTTGTCTTCATTTAAAGACTATTCTTCCATATCAATCATATAATTGTTATGTGTAGTTAGTTGAACCGAAGATTATATGTATTTATTTATGTAACCTTATTATATATTCCTATATATGGTACAATGTCTAGTAAAAATTTATTTATTTTGTTAGTAATTCTATTGCAAGCAATTATATATAAGCATATTTTATAGTATTTATTTAATTCATTTTTAAGGAACGATCATATAGACACTATTACAAAAGTAAATTTTCCGACGACAAACCAACTCTTGGATTTCCTCAACGCGAGCAGGAAATACATCTTTACTGACACATGGGGCTACAGTCATAACAACACATGGAATGGTATGACAGGGTATTTGGAGAGAGAGGAAGTGGATATAGGAGGTAAATGCAATTAGTTTCTCAAAATAAACTTCATGAACACATAAGCATTTATAAATATGATATAATTATTTTTTTGGGAGTACTATAAATACGTGAACAATCTGATACCGTATTTATTTCGTACGTATATGACTATTTATACGTATACCATTATTTATGGTAATCCCATCGTATTCTACATTCCTCGAACATTTCAGGATCACCAATGTTTCTCACTTCGGAACGTCTATCGATAGTCGAGTACATCTCCAGTCCAACGCCAACTCGTTCCAAATTCGTTTTTCAGCAACCAAAACTTTCATACGAAAATAATTTATTCGTTTTATCCTTCAATTCTTCATTATGGTATGGCTCTATTGCCTTAATTTGCCTACTATATTTCGTTATATGCTTAGTTACTACATGGGAATGGAAAAAGAAAAAATCTCCTAAAAAGGTAACGTTTTTAAATCTCCTTTAAATGACGTTTGTAAATTAATAATTATATATTGAAAATGTTATTAATAACATTTTAATTTTCTCAAATAGAAGATACAAAGTGGAGTTTTGAGACCTAATGTAATTGATGTTGCTCTCTTCACATTTGGCGCTGCGTGTCAACAAGGAAGCACGGTTGAATTAAAAGGTAAATGTAGTAATAAAAGAATAGAAAAGAGTTTGTGTGGTGGTTGAAGGCTATAATATCAGGAACTAACTTCCTGACTTTAATGATTATTTTGTATAAAAGTCCTATTGTATAAGTCAAAAAATCGTAAAAATTTTACGACAAATGTAACTTAAATAATTAAAAAGCTTTTTGTAAATAAACGTTAAGATCATAAGGAGATGAAATGATCTGTGTTTGGTAAGTAAGGTTTGGTAAGTATCCATGTCAAACTATTAAGTATGCATGTATGTTAATTTATAATCCTTTAAAGTGTAAATATACTAGCATATAATGCTGTAGAAATGAAAGTCCTGGGATCAATCCCAGTCGGGCAAAAACTAAATGTTGGATTTTCTGTCGAGAAATTCTCTCTCTTTCTCTCGCTCTTTCCGGTCCTGTTGTATTTGCCGTCTCATTATATTATAAAAGTAAGAGAATTGAGAGTACACTTATGTTAGCGAAGACACTTATCCATCTGACTAGTGTCTCTTTATTATGGCGGCCGTGACTAAAATTGGTCAGTAGGACATTATCATATATAACTTATATGGCTTTACTTGTAAACGTCATTCAGCGAGTTATTCGTTAACCAATACTGTATCTTCTTCTTTATAATATCAAATTAATAATAAAAGAAAGAGATAAATCATCATTTAAATAAACAGCCGCTAAGCAACGTTTAAAGTAAGGCGTAAAATGTAAATCGGATGGAATAATGAGTCACAACTATTATAACACTACACAACTATTACGAAATACAAATACTTACTACGTTACTTATCTTTTACTAATTATTTAATTTAAAATATATTTAATAATTAATAATAAAGTAATCGTATTATTTACAAATAGGAGCTCTCGGTCGTATGGTGTTGCTATTACTCTTCGTGACGCTAACATTTCTGTACACTTCATACTCTGCAAATATCGTCGCCTTACTACAGTCCAGCTCTTCACAAATCAGAACATTAGAAGATTTACTGCATTCGAGGGTTAAGTTTGGAGTTCATGATACTGTTTTCAATAGACATTACTTTACGGTAACTAACTAACAAAACTTTTTTTTTATTTTAAGTCACTTTAATATACTTTTATAATATCAAAGATTTTATATATTATTTGTGATATAGACAATATACAATGTAATTGAATTTTGAAAGCCCCTTATATTTTCAGTTTTTAAGGATGCCTGTCTTCTTTAAAATAGACTTATTTTTTAAATATTTGATTATATTAGGCGTAATGTTAATCAACTATTAGGTAAGTATTTTTTTACAACTGAACTTCAGATAGAGACCGAACCCATACGTAAGGCTATCTATGAAACTAAAGTCGCTCCACCAGGAACGAAACCCCATTTTATAACTATGGAAAAAGGAGTAAAAGAAATGAAAAAGGTTTGTATTACATCTTGAAATCAATTCAATAATCTGTAGAAACAATACGGACACTAAAATCATGACGGCATGCAGGAAAACGCAATTCCAATGGAAATCGTTATTTACTCATTTGTTAATACGAGTACCTTGTTAACGTTAAATGATACCTTTTTTACTTCCGTCTTAAGTAAATAATGTCGAGGAAATATTTCCGAAAATCCAATTTCCGAATGAATACATCTTCGCTAAGCATCCTTATACAGATTTCCTTAAGCGGTTGCTAAGTAACTACGTTCATTGAATTTCAATTAACTGATGAGTCTTTTATTTTGAGTTTTTTTCGTATCAGGGACTGTTCGCTTTTCACATGGAAACAGGCGTCGGGTACAAATTTGTCGGAAAATACTTCGAGGAGGGAGAAAAATGTGGCCTTAAAGAAATTCAATATTTACGTGTAATCGACCCATGGCTTGCAGTTAGAAAAGGCACACAGTTCATAGAAATGTTCAAAATTGGGTACGTTATTAGGAAAAACTATTTATATTGTGTGTCACTGATGTTTTTATTCTGCTAACCTTTATAAAGAAGCATGACATAGTATTAACAGATATTATATTTCCCTATTTATTTTCAAGAACAAAACGTCTTCAAGAACACGGCCTACAGCAGAGAGAAAATCATCTATTATATGAAAAGCACCCTAAATGCGTCGGAAGACAGGCTAATTTCGTATCCGTTAGTATGGTCGATTGTTATCCGGCTTTATTGTTACTGACGTATGGAGCTCTCCTTGCTGTTGCTGTTACAATAATAGAAATTATACATCATAGTAGGCACCGAATAATGACTATAATAAGTATTAAAGCCTTAAAAACTATATAACCTCCTCGCATAAGAGTAGTACTTTAGTTATTATTTGAAAATAAATGATATAGACATTTTTAAAAGTTAGTGCCACTCACACGTTTCTCACCGATCGCTTTTTAATTACATGTTGTTTTTTTTTTTATAACAAAATGACAAGTCGATGGCATAATAAAATTAATAATTTTTATCACGCTTTATAGCTTCATTTGTGTATAAATAACGAAGTAAGGTCCGTCGTAATGATAAAATGTATGAAGGAATTACAATTGAGTTGTTCTGTTGGAGCGAAAAATTGAATTGTATGATTGTTTCGTTTAAATAATATCGTTTGATGTCATTACTATGACAAAATGGACATATAAATACTTTCTTGTAATATTTATACAAATAAATGATAATGGATCACGGTGTTAAATTTCAATTGATTTACGTATTTTTTTTCCTCTTTATATTATCTATCCATTAAACAAAAAATGTCACTCAGTCACCGTATGTTTTACCGTAAGTGCAATGGGAAATGTTTCGAAGTATCTGACGTCACGACACGGTTTTACCGTCGGATGATTCGCATCAGGGTAACATATCATTCATATGTTAAATATGCGTACATCTCGATGCCTCCCTCTGATATTTTTCCTGAGCGCTAAATGGGGATTTTTAAAGTATAAAGTGTACACGTGGACCTTCTGTTTGTAGATTTATACCAATAAGTATAAAAACATGTATTTCGGATGTTTTAATCATAGAATCTTACTTAGTATGTACACTGAACCAAAAATACTCCAAATCAAAATCGGCTTATAAACAACATATATAAATTTTGGTAAGTAATGTGTTGTAAAATATTTTTAATATCGCTCAAATAAACTCAGTAACAGCCTGTTAATGTCCCATTGCTGGGCTAAGGCCTCCTCTCCCTTTTGAGGAGAAGGTTTTGGAGCTTATTCCACCACGCTGCTCCAATGCGGGTTGGTAGAATACACATGTAGCAGAATTTCAAATGAAATTAGACACATGCAGGTTTTCTCACCATGTTTTCCTTCGCCGTCAAGCACGAGATGAATTATAAACACATGAAAATTCAGTGGTGCTTGCCCGGGTTTGAACCCACGATCATCGGTTAAGATTCGTTCTAACCACTAGGCTATCTCGGCTTATATAAACTCTAATTATAAAATATAATTGTTGCAAATCAAATAATATTCACTTAATATAAAGTAATAAAACACACTGTATAAATAAATAAGTACAAAAACTAATTGTTTTTTGATTACAAACCTATTTTTAGTATAGTACACTCTTCTATCGTAATTATCTACAGCGTCACGCATGAAAAGCGAACTATTATTGTTGTGATTTTAAATTCATTTAACTTGAAATCAAATTGCCTTGCCTAACCATTGTTTATTAACGAAACAATTAGCAATAATTATATAAGAACGAATACTGCCTATATGATTAGCAACCAAGTCGATTACACTTAATACCTGCTAAGTCTCTAATTAAGCTAATAAATAATTAAATATCATACGGACAGAAATGAAAATAGTAGTTTTGCGTAACATTTACTGTTATAAAAGGCTTATGAAAGGGTAGCTTTAAGATAGTCTGATACATAAAGATGATGATTCAATACGCTTATCTACTAATAACATTGGCTTGCTTAAATGTGCAGGCTTTCGTGAACAATGAAATTAAAATGGTAGCTAGTGTTATTAATTCATATAAAAGACCTCCAAGCGTTGTTGCAAATGTTTGTTGGAAACCAAGTGAGATTCCAAATCATTATACTCGAATTGATTGTTCTTTTTAAGTTTTCAGGCTACCTGAGCATTGAAACGACTAAAAAACTGAATTGCAAACCGCAATCGCAAAGAGCCGTGATAGTGATCTATTATAGTTAGAAAAAAATCGTTTAAAATCGAAAAAACATTTATTCAGCTCTTATTATTTCTCTAACTTTATATATAGCACTTATAAGATAAAAATATGCTAGTAACAAGAGTTAATTCCAATGACAACATAATATAACAATTTTGACATAGTTATTTTATTTAGTCTTAAAATGAACAAACGTTTTATTTTTCTTATCCTTTCAACGTATTTCGATTTTTTTTTTATTTTTATATCTGCAATATATTTTAAAAAACCAAAAGGTTTTTTATGTTTAAATTACTATAACTGTGAATAAAAAGTTAAATCTCTTTTTGTTAAATAGCTGTAATTTTTTTTTCAAAGCCAAGAAGATGAAGCTTATCAATGAACTGAACTATGTGGGACCTAAAATACCAATACAATTTGCAGATAATTTTGGCAACTTAAGGGTTAACGCAATACAAAATTTAATAATATTTACCGATTTAAATTGCCCGAATAGTAGACACTTCATGGAACAAGTAAGTTAATATAATTTAAATGATTGTGTACAAAAAACGAAAATATCTTCATAAGTAAAGTTTATAGTCAGTATACCCTAATAGCACGACCCAATGAAGAAGCAATGCTATTATGTAAAAACTGACTTCATATTCACTCATGAAATGATTTACTATGAGTCGTTTTAATGCTTACCCATTAAATGTTACAATTAATATTTTCAATATTGTATATCACTTTCTGATATTTCATGATCGTCCCCTGCGGTGAGTTTCGTATATGTTTAGACAAAATAACTCCAGTAAGACAAACAAATATAACTGTAAAAAAGGTATATTACAGTCAAAATTTAACGTACTTGAAAATGCGCTTAGCAGTGTTTCATGTGGTTAATTAGTGTTTGAAATTCAAAACTGCACTTGTGGAAAATATCGGGATTGAACTTACTGAAGAAAATAATCGATATATATAGTAATCAAGCTTAAAGTAGTAACTTAAAGTTTTTTATTTAGCAAACTTAACGTGTAACCTATTTTATGATTTAATATATTCAGGCTAATGATACAGACGGATTTCGAAGTCCATACAGATGGTTAGTCATCGGTAAATATGATGAAAAAAAAGAAGATACGTTAAATAATCTAAACAATTATCATATTTTAATCGATTCGCATGTTATTATTACTGAGAAAAATGGTGATAGTTTCACATTATATTTACGTAAGTATTCCTATGTCCTTTTTACGCTAAACATATATTACTAAGCTGATGTGTGTCGTTTAAACATTATACACTGGTTTTTAAAGTCTGATAAAAAGAAGTTTTATACATTTTTGTAACACCTAATAAATATAAATAATAGGTCATAATTTGTTTTTCATGGCTTGTATAGCATTTTCTTCTTTTGTAATAAAATACCAAGTTTCTTCGGTAGATTCCGAACAATATAATAATGGCGGAAAACTATTTCTACTTTATTAACTTCCTGTTTTTAAAATGTAATGTTATCAAAACTAGTCAGATACAAACAGTACAACCAAGGAGATTTTACTACAACTTTTTACTTGTACTTAAAATACGGAAAACCATAAAGTATGAATTAAATATATTCTTGATGCACGATAATTAAAAAACGTGGTATAGAAGTGTTGATTTTTTGAATATTTATGCCAATGTTTGTTTGATGGGCACGGTCATCTCAGGAAGTAAGACCAATTTAAAACATACGTACATATTTTTAGATATTTGTACATATTGATATATAACATGGATTATACATATACAATACAAGTAGGCTAATCTATTAACGTCACGCTTAATGTAAATTGTATAAAACAGTCGTATTGAATACAAATTAACAGCGAGCAAACTCCAGGCACAGTTAATGATTAATATATATCTAGCAAATATGTTAAAGTGTTCGGAGTCGAGGGACATTTAACTAACATTTAAAAAGTATATGAAATATGTATGTGTATGTTATGTTCATCTATTTGCAGCTTACAAACAACTATCTAACAGCAGCGATTGGAAACTAGAAAGCTTTGGTACTTGGTCAGCTAGACAGGGTTTGAATAAAACAAATTATATGTCCGTTGAAATATCGATGCGACGGAAAAATTTAGGAGGCTTACCCATTGCCGCGTCTCTTGTTATCACCCGTAATGAAACTAAGAAGCAATTATTGAGCCTAAAGTAAATGATAGACATATTAATAATTTATATATTTAAGTTGTTCTTCGCTTAGTTCTTTTTTTATTTCAAATACACTTAGTGGTAGGGCTTTGTCCTAGCCCGCCTGACTAGGTATCACTCACTCATCAGGTATTCTATCACAAACAGCAATATTTAGTATTGTTGTGTTCCGATTTGAACATCTTAGTTCCCAAGATTGGTGGGGCAATGTCGATGTAAGGACTGGTTAATATTTCTTACAGCGCCAATGCTTATTGATTGACCACTGACCACCAGTTGGTCCATATGGCTGTCCACGTACTATAAAAATAAAAATAAAACAGTTTTAAAACCTTTTTTAAGACGGGCTTGTCTACAGTTCCTATGCATAGCATATTCCAATCGCAGAAAGAGGAAAAAACAACGTTGAAATTGATTTAACGATATCATTGGTCGAGATCTTGAATAGTCTATGGTATCATTCATATGTATTCGCGAAGAACAGTGTTTTGAATTTTGGTGAAATTGTTGTGGAACTTTTAATATTAAAATTGATGAAAGCTTAATGATGAATGAGTGACATAGTGTTGAATGATGAAGAAAGCAAGCAAATCAAATAATAGCAAATCGCTTGGAATATATAAATCAAAGATTTGTTTACATCTACTCCTTCTTCAATTGGAATAGACTATAGAGAACATAATGCAAAAACTTAAACCCCCTCACAAGCAGACAAAGCCATAGGTTATAACTAGTTCTATTATAATATGCATTGGCATTATCATATTTCAGTGATTGATATGAAAGTAAATAATTGGTTGTGTTTTTAAATTTTATAGTTTGTATTTCTTAAATATTATGTTTGTGATTTAAGAGGGTTTCGACGTATTTATTATACATATAATATGTATACACATAATAATAAATTAATGGATTTACTTATAAATATTATTTAGGTGATGAGTTAAACAATATGTCCTCTTCTTTCAATTGAAAATCGATGATGAGAGAAAGAGAGAAATCCGTGTTTAACTAAGCACCCGATAAACAAAGCGAAATAAATAAGGCTGAATTATTTTTTTAATTATAATTTTACATTACAGGGATTTGCACGTAGATTTTATAACTAAAGCTAGTTTTCGCCAATTGGATCCTTTGTACTATTTCTTGAATGCAACACAACTCATTATTTTCACGGACAATTGGGGTTATATTATCAACGGATCATACAATGGCATGATTGGCGATATCGTTCGTGGGGTTGCTGAGTTTACAGGTACGTAAAACTTTTAAACATGTACCGGTGCTGATGATGGAGGCGTTATCGATCATGACTTAAGTACACATCCGGATTTGGTCATCTTTCTCACTTATAAGACACATTAGGTCGAACCGATAATTATACCGCATGTTGACTGTTAGCTCGTGTTGTCCGCTCACACGATTTTAAAGCTCTGTTGAAATGATGATAACCAATAAGAATATCCACCAGTGCAACACCATTGCATGTCCGTCCGATCTAATGCGAAATAGCTCCAAAAAACTCATTTTCTATATGACCCAAAATCGTAGAATAACATTTATTATAGCTAGATTTGGTAATGATACTTTTCTATTCATATAGGTACGGTACTTTTCATTACGAAAAAAAGGTTGAAAGTATTGGATTACTTGTCATATCCAACGAGTACAACAGTGAAGTTCGTGTTTCGACAACCAAGTCTGTCGTATGAGAATAACCTCTTCATTTTACCATTTAAGCCTAAAGTCTGGTTTTGCATTTTCGGACTTATCATATTGATGTTAATTATTGTATTCATCAACGCACGATGGGAAAATATTAAATCTAAATCTGATATGGTAGGTTAATGTTATTAAGAATTAATGTTCTCTGAACTGACAAATTGTTTAAATATTAATTTGTGGTAGCAACATTCATTAATAAAAAAAACATTCTTATTTTTAAATATACAATGCAAGTGTATTACGTCATATAGCTTAAGATAAGAATTCTAGACTATATGACGTAACCAAAAACCCAATGTGACAATAGTTTTATAGATAGATACATAACTATTAATTTACTCATGACATCATGAGTAAATTGGACACTGAATTGTATTTAGTAATATATTTTCAATTCAAGAAACAACATAATTAATTTTATTGCTATAAAATATTACAAAAAAAATTAATAGCATTTGCAGTATATATAATTACATACTTTACTTGTGTGTGTTTTAATTTATTGTTTTATTCGTTGTGGAACTAAATAAAGAACACTAGACCCAAACTCTAACTTTAAAATAACAACTAAATAAAATAAGATTTCATTTATTTTGATTACATAAACATGTCATGTGCAATGACAATAAATATATAAGTTTATTTTATTCGTTTTTTTATAGGATGTGTGCATACAGTATTTCTTGGTATTACGAATTATGTCACGATTGACCTCGGCTTTAATAAATAAACAACACAGTTCGAGTCAAATTGTTCTGGGTACAGTTAGTAAAAATATTCTTACACTTCTTCATTTTCATCACCTACGACAAAATAATTATATAAAAACTAATAAATAAATACAGATAAAATTTAATTCCACAGATTAAAATCAACTGTGATAAAATTGTAAACAATAATTTCTACATTTGCGTAAATGTGTTTTCGTAATTGATATATATTTCGACAAACATGGCGATAAATCATAAATAAACAATAACTTAAGTTCCAAGTATTTATCCCCATCCTTTAAGCATGAAACCAGAAAAGTAGAATAACCTTCTGACCTTAAGCTAACGTAACTTAAACTAAAGTAAAGAATCTCTAAGCAGTAACAATTCGGAGCTTTCAAACTTCGAAATTAGAAATATATATATAAGTTGCAAATCTTATTTTTACATTGATTTCTGTCGCACTTCACTTTTTGCAAAATGATCATACTTTTAATTTTTATTATAAAACTCGTATATTTTTAGTTTCTTTTCAATATGAATTGCTGCAAGCTAACCTCCTAATGTGATATAACATAACTACTTAGATTTTGTAATTTGTATTATTAAAAACATTTGAATATCAGTGACTTATTTTTAAATTGTATTCAATAGTTATGCAACATTTGATTTGCAGCTCGATAAAACTTTTTTAACGCCGAATTTAAGTGAGATCGCTCTTATGGTTATTGGCGCGATTACTCAACAAGGAAGTTATACCGAACTAAAAGGTAGTTATAATATATTTTTCATAAGAGACATGCTTTTATCTTTATTTTAAATTATTAAAATAATCATTGACACAATTAAAAAAAACATGTTTTAATTTTTTATATTCCAATTTGTGTAAAAATAAAACGATATTATTGTAGTTAACATATGAAATTTATAACAAAATGTATATGTATTTACTTTACGCAGGTACTCTGGGGCGGATAGTGATGTTTCTGATGTTCTTAGCTTTCCTCTTCTTATATACATCGTATTCTGCAAATATTGTAGCACTACTCCAGTCCAGCTCTAATCAGATAAACACATTATCTGATTTATTGAACTCTAAACTGGAGTTGGGAGCTGAAGATGCTCCGTATAATAGACATCACTTTTTAGTAAGAAACTCTTTGTTCTTTACTTTAACATTACAATTTATTTCTTAATATTTTTCCTGTCGTTACGACACATTAAAGAACTCAATATGTAATTTTAACCGCTCATTTGTTCAATCAAATTTATATTCATACTTTTTTAAAATAAGGCTCATTTTTTATTAATACTTTGTATATTATTAGATAATATATCTAATTCGAAAAGATTCGAAAAGACAAAATAAATTTCAGGATTATGATATTTTATGCTCATGATAATCTGAACTTTATTTAATTCATTAATTATACATAGCTATAACAATTAGCTTCTTAAATATTAAATTTACATAGAATTTTTCGTTATTCGAATTTTTTATTTTTTATTTTAGACGGCAACTGATCCAATTAAGAAAGCCATTTACGAAAAGAAAATTGCACCTCGCGGATATAAGCCAAATTTTATGACTTTGGAAGACGGAGTGAAAAGACTGCAAAAGGTAAATCGACATTTTTAGTTACTAGTTAATTGAAGTACACGGAATATTATAATAAATAAGGAAATAAGCAATTTTATTACATTATCTTGTAATAGTTAAAAAAATACATCGTGAAGGTGCCAATTTATTTTCTTATAAATAATTAAACTCTATTATAAATAATCTGCAATTAAAATCAGTTATCTACGAGATTAAATCAAATTTTATTAAGCGAATCGTTAATTATTCACTAATAATTTTATTTACTTAACAGAGTATATTTATTTGAGCTATACTATAAGAGGAAATAGGCGTTCAGAATTAATTTAAAAAATATATCTTATTTTTAATGTAGTAACAAATATTGCTGAAATACAATGAAACTGAACTTTGCTTATTCAAACTTCATGTGCTTAATTCGTGCTTATAATTTGATACTCGTATTTGACGACAAAGAAAAATATCGTGAGAAAACTTTACTTTACTTTTATAAATGCTTTAAATATTTTAATTACCTGAATCGAAGCTTCAACTCTTAATTGTATTTTACTTTCAATTTACCTGCCTAATGTTACGAACTTGTATCAATTATAGAAACCGTTTGCGTTTAACATGTTCCTTGGCGGTGGTTACAAATTGGTTGAGAAATATTTCTTAGAGCATGAGAAATGTGGTCTGAAAGAAATCGAATATATTGAAGAAAATAAACCGTGGCAAGCTTGTCGGAAAAAATCTCCTTTCAAAGAAATGTACAAAATTGGGTAATGATTATATTTCAACTGGTTTTGCTTTGTAGATTAACCCGCTTTTTCCAAAATAAAAAAACACAGGCGTCGAACATATAACCTTCTCTTTTTTTTGAAGATGATGAACAAATACCAAATTAAAAAAATATGAGAACATGCATTCCTGTAAAGAAATTAAGATCTTATTGTTAGGTTATAGTATCCCGTCTTACGGTCCAATTCCAACTATTGCTGTCATTTGGAAAATTAGCCTATTTGTGATGTTTTTTTTTAATTTGAATCGAACAAAAATATTATTAATATAATTAAATTTTTAATTTACAGATTATTTAGAAACCAGGAACACGGATTAAATTCTCGAGCAAATTTATTAATCTACGCAAAAAAACCGGTTTGCATTGTGCATGGTGGCACATTTGATTCTGTTAATATGACAGATTTTTATCCGGCTCTATTAATGCTTGCTTATGGAATGATATTGGCTCTTATCCTATTACTACTTGAAATATTTCATTGGAGACAATATCGAATAATAAATACTTAGTTCACATTATGACTTTTAACTCACTGTAGAGCATTTTAGACTAGGAATTAAGGGTTAATTAACCCAGCACCATAGACAATTGTTATATGCGAAAGAACAATACATACGATAATACATATTACAATATATTAAAGAAGTCAATATTAATTATTTTATTTAACGGAATTGTCTTGTTAAATCATGTAGTAGATATAAGTGATATTATTCGAAAAAATAAAACTACTCGATAAAATGTTAGTTTTTGTTTGCCCTTTTGTATTTCATATAAACGATTTGATTGTTTTTATCATAATTATAATTGTACCAACACTTATATTACTTTGTTTTAATAAGAAAATTGATCCTAAGACGTATCTTGTGTGATTTTTCTAAATCAAATCGAATAATACGAACTAAGATACGATTCAAGTAAGTACGTTAAGTTTGCAGTAAAAGCTGTTTATGAAAGATGTAATCAGTGCAGTAGCATGTGTGGTCTCGCCGCAGCCAAGCAGTCTGTAATCAAGAGGGACCTTTCACATAAACAAGATTACATTTTTTTAATCTAACCTAAGCTTAAAGTTTAAAAAAAATATTTTTATTTATTTGTTTATGGAAATAATTAAATAATTGCGCACAAAGCGGGTTAAACGCATTCTCTATCAGTCATAAAGATTGGATTGCAATTATGTTTATGATGTATAATATACATACATAGTAATTTTTCTAAAATATATAGAAAGTATTATAAGAAGTTTGGTATATATACAGGATAAATCATTTTGGAGACGTTCCTCTCCATTGTTTGAGAAGGTTTTGGAACTTATTAAATCTTCAATGCAAGTGTATTGAGTTATTAATACTTTAATATCATAAAAGTAATTGTTTAATTATATATCTGTTGACGGTGCACTACTACAAACGCAAAACGCCTCCAAGCTGATTTGACTGTAATGAGTGAAATATTGTTGACTAGACTTAAATTATGGACTACCTATCTTATTTTTTTTTATTCAATTACAATTTCTCCGCAGGCATTCCGGTCGTCATATTTGGTTTTGTAAAAAATGTTTGTTCCGACCTTAAAGTTACTAAATCTAAATAACTTTTATACTATCGGTGACTTTATACGTTTTTATAAATATGATTCTTTGCTTAAAATTATAAAAAACCCCTAAAAGTCGTTACATACAAATATTTTTCTCGTGTGAATTCTAATTGAACATAGATACAGGTAAATAAATTGAGAAAGCTATATTGATCCAGGTTGTATGGAAACCGCTCAGTAATTCCGTTAGCAAGACGTCGAGCGGTAATTGCTTGGCAATCGATTACTCACAGCAGATGGACGGCAGTGAAATGGCTATTAAGATAAACACCGGCCAGTGCCCTGGAGACTGCGAGTGGATCACGGGAATCGGTACAAGTTCGAAATTTAAATTTTTATGAACCAATCATGGCGTAGTTGAATAAAGTATGTTTCATACGTATGTTATCACATTAAAAAAAATTTAAAAGATTTTGTAATCATTACCTAAGTATCGTATAAACAGTACCTTCCTATTTTCTCCATAAACTTGTTATTAAGAAAAATAGGTATAACAAAAAAAAGTATTAATTATACGTAACTGATTTGTAATTTGTATTAAATCACAAATTGAATAAAAATCTGATTATTTATATCCTACTAAAATTATTTGAAATATTTTTAACACAATTTTGATGTATATGTTATATGAATGTGTATAATATTAATGGAAGATTCTTGGTAAAATACTCGTTTCGTCTACATGATTATAATAATTGCTTTCTCACCTATGCACCTTTTAACAAGCGATTATCACGTATAAACAAATCAGCACCACGTACCCTAATAATAAATGTAAATAATTACCGTATAGATCATTTATAAGAGTCGAGAAAGCTTTCAATAGAAAACGTGCTTTGAAATGACAAAATTCTCTCTAGTTTACTGTCTGACTATATTCAGTGAGAAAAATCATGAGAAAATAGTTTTTTGTTTTATGAAAGAAATTTGATGACTTATAACAATAAAATAATAGCCAGTTTCTGTTTCGAAATAAGAAGAAAAAGTGGAAGATTAAAAGACATGAATAGCTTATTCACAGATTATATGAGTCATGATATTGATCGTAATTGGTATTATAAATAACCAATTGCCAATGCGCCACCGACCTTAGGATCTAAGATATTATGTCCCTTGTACCTGTAATTACACTAGCTCACTCACGCTTCAAACCGGAACACAACAATACCAAGTACTGCTGTTTTGCGGTAGAATATCTGATGAGTGGTACCTATACCAGTAAAACTATATACTATACATATTGAACAAGTTTTTAAATGATATATTTCTGTCAATGTTAACAACAAAATAACACTGCTGAATGTACATTTATAAGGAATTATAAATAAAAGATTAGAACAATCGATGTCTTTTGTCGGCTCTGTGATTTGATGACGTATATTAGTTATTAACGCAAAACAATAATTTGAATCGATAAGATATGGATTTCAATGATACTCGATAATAAATAGGGAATCATTTGCTTTCAGCGATAGCTTTACGTTATGTGTATATAATAATGTTTTCAAAAATATTTTTGCTCGTATTTATCTGTGCATTAGGAAAGACTGTCGGTAAGTAATTATTATTACTGTATCAGTAGTTTTCTGTTTTATTATGTAAATTGCTAATGACTTTTTATAACTTAACTGAAATTTCAATTGGCTCTTGTCTTAGTATCGATTAAACAAAATATACCTACTAATGGGAAAATCAGACTATTTTGATATGATTTTATCATGAATTTTCTCTATTATAATAAAGCTTATGTACTTTTAAAATAATACATCAAACAATACAATAAATACAAATAGTAAGTGGTCACCACCCGTATAGTACATACTAACGATAAGTATTGATGTTTGGCGGTAGAATATGTAATGAGTGGTGACCTACCTACCCAAGTGAGTTTGCACCTTAAGCCCTACCACCAAGTATATTTACTTTCCTGTTTTATTTACTAATCGATAATGTTATAATATTGTTTTGCACTTTTTCAGAATCTCTACGATGCTACGCATGTGGATTTTCTTCAGTAGATACCAACAGGGCTTGTCTCACTATAACCAATTCCACGAACAGAGTAGAATGCAGTATGCAATATTGTACAATTATGCGGCAAGAACTTCGTGTAAGATTTTTTCTTTTTATTAAATTATAAAAGGTTACAATGGAGATGTATACTATTTAGTTGTATAGTAAATTATATCAGTTTTTAATCTTATAAACTATTTTAGTAATATTTCTGTCGACAGTGCCAGCTTTCGAAAGAATAAAACAGAGGAAACGATGAATATCTACAAAGTTTAATATAAATATATGGTATTACATATATATGATATTACTACTGATATTATTAATATATGTATTATATATAATATATGTAAGGCGAGTAAAAAGTTATTGGATTTTTCTGTCAGAAAGTTAGAAGTGTGTTCACTCCCGTGCATCGGAAAGCACGTAAAACCGTTGGTCCTACGCCTGAACTCTTTCCGGTCGTGCCGTCCCATCGGGTTATGAGAGTTAGGGAATATAGAGTGCGCCTATGTGCAACTGAAACATAATTAGATTTATACTATATCATATACAAAATGCGAAAATGCGCCTGATTATTTTTTTACAATGATAGACAATATATAAACTAAAGCGTTCTGCCTAAAAATATAATACATAAATATACTAATAATATTACAGGATCCTGCAGGCGAAATAGCCAGTTTTATACGAGGATGCGAAGATTCGCCGGACTTTTTAAATCATGAAGTGTCAGATCCAAATTTTCGAACTTATTATCGAGCCTGTACTACCGACCTCTGTAACATCGGTAAGAGACTTATATAATATCTTAGTGAGAGTAATATAATATAACGACAAAGTACACAAAAAAATAATATGTAATTAATTTCTTATAATCGCATTATGTGGTATTAATATATAAATCAAGTATGTAAATTTTTTTAAAGCCACAGATTAAAAATAATAGAAATAGAATGTCACATTACAATGAACTGATAATGGGTTAAATTAATGTCTGTTTCAAATAAAGAAATGCATAATATTATGTTAAGCTTTTATAATATTTAAAAGCAATTTTAAATCACCAAATGTTTCATAAGTAATAGTTTTTATTTATGTACTTTTTCAGGTGATGGAATACAGCCTGTAGGTGGTGGAAATTTGTCTCCTTATCCGTTATACAACGGTACGAATTTACTCGTACCTGGTACATGAGATGCTTATATTTAAATATTTTATTACAATTTATTATTATAGTTCAACTATTTTGTTTTCGAAACTTTACCTATCAACTGATAATACCGATTTCATCATTTAAATATTATTAACAATTTTATCATACTTAATTAATCATTTGAACTTGAAGTAGTGTAAAAGATTATTAAATACTAATTGTTTAAAAATATATAGAATAACTTTAAGATTAAACACATCTTGTGTATAATTATCGGTTGTTTTATTTTAATGTAATGGATATACCACTGTTTCCGTGGTAACAAACCTAATACAAACTATTTTTTTTGTATTTGAGTAGTGAAACAATAGAATTTTATATTCATTTTGTTTAAATTATAACTTTTCTTGTGATTATAAATGAAGAAAGTTTTTTGAACGTATTTTCGTACACCAATATTTGATTATATTGACATAAGTACTAAAATGACATAATGACACAAATATGTTGTTATAGGTTATGTTGTCTATATTTAGTAAAAATGTAATTAGTAACTTAAATTGGTTGTTAAAGTGGTTTTAAACCAAACATGACAACATCACCTACAAGGACCAAACAAAAGTTGTCATTGCGGAAACGATTATTTGTGAAAAAATCACCGAAAGTTGGCTGCTATGTAGACACAGATTCCAATGAAGAATTTAGTCAACCAACCTCACGCCCTATGTCCCCTGCAGATCCTTTTTTAGCACACAGTGCGCACAACTCTGAAACTAGTATTGATAATCCTTATAATAATTCAAATTTTAGTACGAGGCATTCAACTGATCAGTATCAGACTACTCATCTAATCAGAAACAGAACTACTTATGACGACGATAGTAATCCAAAATGTTGTAAAACATTCTTTAGAAGATCTCGGCCTAGGAGCTTAGTGGAAGGTCACGGTTCGAAGGACGATTCGTACTCAAGACCAAGCAGTCCAATAAATAATTCTAGTAATAATAGTTTAAGTGATCAGACAGTATCTCAAACAAAAAGTGATGAAATACCAAAAGTAACAGTGAATTTTCCGAAATGTGATGATTCAAAAAAATATTTTGAGCATTCAGGTTCATTTGAAGGCATTAAACCGAAAAGTAAATTATTTGTTAAAAGATTATCAGCCGATCACTTGATATCTAATGAATCAAAACCGTTGTATCATTCATCCTCACCTGAGAGTGATAGAAGCAGTTCTTTAGATCGTAAGAGAAGGTAAGTTACTTTTATTTAAAACCATGTTTTAAACCTGCCTTCTAATATGTTAATGTATTGTCCATGTTTGTGCCATGCCACTCTATAAGGAGTAAGTCAACAATAACAAGATCAGCTTCTCGCGCAGGGAGCACTGACAGCTTGGTTCGTAATTCCCTGCTTGCTGCACAAGTGTTGCGTCTTATACCCACACAGGAAGCAAAGCAAAGGTACAGCCGACATTAATATGCTTCTAACAATTGCTTATTAATAAAAAGTCTGCTATGGGTTTGATTCTATTCTAAACAATGCTAAAAACTAATATCTATGTCAAATATTTGACTTTAATACAAATATTATATTCTTTTCACTTTTTTATAGAAACTATTTATATGGAAGACTGGCATCACATTCTTTGCTTGGAGCTGCTGAGTTGGAACATGTATTCCCGGATCGAGAAGTGAAGATATTTGTTGGTACCTGGAATATGAATGGACAGGCACCACCAAAGTATGCTTGAGTAGAAATTAATTTATTAGTCATTTCTCTCTAATAGATAAATCTGCTTATGTACTAAATTTTCTGTCTTTTTTATGAAAATATATATTTTTTTTTTTATAGTAGGTAGGCGGACGATCGTATAGGTCACCTGGTAAGTGGTCACCAACGCCCATAGAAATTGGCATTGTAAGAAATCTCTTACATTCACATTTTGGACCACACCTTGAGAACTAAGATATTATGTCCCTTGTGCCTGTAATTACACTAGCTCACAACCCTTCAAATCGGAACACAACAATATTAAGTACTGCTGTTTTGCAGTAGAATTTCTGATGAGTGCATGGTACCCGCCCAGAAGAGCTTGCATAAATAAAGCCCTACCACCAGTAAAATTTAAATTCATTGTTCAATTTAAATTCATAAATCATTTCTATAATAAAGCAAAATTAAATAAAATTATGGTTTTCTCTTTTTCAGTTATGTCATGTCTTTACTTGTAAAATTGTATATAAAAATGTATGAATTTTCTAATTTAATGTAATATTGGCCTTCAGGGAACTAGCAGATTTTATATTCCCCAATGAGGTAAAACACGTCCCGGATATCTTTGCCATTGGCACCCAAGAATCATATTCAGAGCGAACTGAATGGGAAATCACCATACAAGAAGTGCTGGGTCCATCACATTTATTGCTACACTCTTATTATTTAGGTATGTTCTTAGGTGTTTATAATAATAATACCGGACCGGAAAGAGTTCAGGCGCAGGACCAACGGCTTTACGTGCTTTCCGAGGCACGGGAGTGTCGTTGGTCTAGTGGCTTGGTGTAAGGCTGTAGACGCGGAGGTCCGGGGTTCAATTTCTAGGTCGGGCCAATAAGAAGTTATTGGATTTTTCTGTCAGAAAATTCTCAGTAGCAGCCCGGAGTCTCGAAGTTGGAATTGTGGACACTCCCGTGCCTCGGAAAGCATGTAAAGCCGTTGGTCCTGCGCCTGAACTCTTTTCGGTCGTGTCGGATTGCCGTCCCATCGGATTATGAGAGTCAGGGAATAGAGAGTGCACCTGTGTTTGCTCATACACTTGTGCACTATATCTCCTGCGTAGTTAGCTAATCTCTCTTGAGATGGCAACCGTGGCCGAAATCGGTTTTGAGGAAATTATTATTATAGGTAACCCTAACAGCCTATGAATGTCCTACAGCTGGGCTAAAGGCCTCCTCTCCTTTTTTGAGGAGAAGGTTTGGAGCTTATTCCACCACGCTGCTCCAATGCGGGTTGGTGGAATACACATGTGGCAGAATTTCAGTGAAATTAGATACATGCAGGTTTCCTCACGATGTTTTCCTTCACCGTAAAGCACGAGATGAATTATAATCACAAGTTAAGCACATGAAAATTCAGTGGTGCTTGCCCGGGTTTGAATCCACGATCATCGGTTAAGATTCACGCGTTCTTACCACTGGGCCATCTTTGCTTTTTTTATTATTATTATTATTATAGGTGTTTATAGTAAAATTACATGACATATAGAGGCTTGACATATAGATATGTAAAGCCATCTAACCAACCATGAAGTTTTATACTAGGCACAAACTTTTTATTTATTTATTTATCTGCATCAGGACAATCTGGGTATCGAAAACAATAAGCCTTGAGTTTGTTTTACATAATATGTTCTGAGAGGCTATTTAGCAATAGAGTTATTTTATGTTTGAACAACTTACTCTTTGCAGACCAAGCAATCTAACAGAATAGGGACACTATGTCTTTAGTGCAATTTTTATGGTTGGTACAGATACTTTTATCTCTCAAATTATGATAATCGAACAGATCAAATCAATTATGTTCGATCGATAACATAATCAATGTTTCATTAGAATATTTTGATGTCATGTATGGAAAAATTACATATATTGTAAACAAAACTTTTTGTTACATTAATTAAATAGTTATCTATATCATTTCATTATATTTTTTAAACTTAGTTCTGATGATGACAGATCTTAAACGCATGTGACGTCACATTGTTAAATTTACGTCTAATGCAATTTATACAAATATTATAAATGCGAATGTGACTGTCTGTTTGTTACGCTTTCACGGCTAAACCACTGTACCGATTTTGATGAAGTTTGTTATGAAGCAAGCTTGAACACCAAAAAGGGACATGGGCTACGTTTTACACCTAACACCTGCCCCCTCCAAAACACGCTGGTGAAGTCGGTTGCGAAAATTACTAATTAATAATCGATGCAAATATATTGAACTAAACTTAAACAATTATAAGAATTATAGCACCGCTCGTCGCTGACTCCGCAATTCGTTGCGTTGAAAGAATATCTCCTTGACGACGGACAAATGATTCGAGATTTCGTATATGATACATTCATTCTCATAGATTACTTGATAGTACCCGTTTCTCACAATTTTGTACAATAGATAAATAATAGATATAATTTAGAACTCTAGTCGTTAAGTTTGTATGGTGCGATGATTGCTTGAGAATTTTAAGCTCGTTTAATGCGACAGTTTTCGTATATATACATAATTAAAATTTTTGATCGTATTTAATCCTATGTAAAAAATAAGGTTATACATTTTACTAGATTATCCAAAAGGTTTCCATATATCCGATTTAATTATATAAAAAGTAGTAGATCCCAAAATAGAATAATACATAATTTAAATAATAAATTGATATGCCAACAACATGATGATATAATAAGATTAATTTTCACCTCATGATTAAATTGGTAATTATAAAATAAACTCAAGAATTTTTAGTTTATTTTACCTTTAATTCCATGAACGCTGATTATAGACAAATGAACAAATTTGGCTAAAATATGAATTTTAATTGGTCGATGACAGGCGTTGAATCAATATTGACCAATGAGCGTTCAGATAAAAGCCAAATAAGTCATCTGAATTTGAAAGTCGAGGTCGAACTTGCTAACTGCAAAGTTAAATTTAAAAAAAAACGATCACTCTTGTCTATGATATCATTCATTACATATGTATGGCTGTAGACCACATGGACATGGAATAATTGAATGAATATTATGATGTAATAATAGATAATGTTTGTAAAGTAATTCCTTAAGCATATGATCTAGAAACTTCGAGAATTATTTTACTTAAATCATGCTAACATATTTTCTCATAAAAGGAAACTTAAGTGTGCCCTGAATGAGAATTAACAATTAATGATGTAACTCTCAGTTAATTATAATTTTAGGTACAATACATTTGACGGTATTTATAAGAAGAGATCTTATATGGTTCTGTTCGTTACCCGAAGACGCGAGTCTTTCAGTCCGTCCTGGTACTGCGTTTCGGACCAAAGGAGCGGTAGCAATATCCTTTGCATTGTTTGGTTCGACGTTTCTCTTTGTGACCGCCCATCTTACAGCTCACCAAGAAAAGGTGAAAGAAAGACTATCAGATATCAAGAGAATAATAAGGTCTATTGATTTGCCTAAAAATTTGCCTTGCAGACATAAAAGTAAAGGTAAGTCGGTAAAACTATAACTACAAGGTTCAAGATATAAAGCAATTAAATTAAGGAAGAAAGAATTTTTCATTAGCCGGATAAATTATTAAATGATATTTACTAGTAGTAATCTCAGCCATATTTGACAGAAAATTGTAAAGGTAGCACTTTATTTGCCTAAGCGATAGCTAAGTTGCCTAATTCACAAAACAACGCAATGCCACTGAGTGAAATAACTCTAGTCGGTCAACGAAAGTTTTTTCAACGCAAAAACGTCTGTTTTACTAAAAACCGACAAGTGACCAGAGAGAGTATTTACAATTCGTATTTGCTATATTAATGCAACTGAAATGAAGTAGGTTTTCTACATATTAAATTTTCGAACAATTATGCAAGTCTGTTTACACGCTAAGCGATTATATGATATTCACTGATTATAAATGATGCAAGTTTTTTTTTTTTATATTACAGATGTCACTAACAACTTCGACTATGTGTTCTGGTGTGGTGATCTTAATTTTAGACTTGGTGAACCGAGAGCTGCTGTTTTAAGATGGATCGAACAAACACAAGTATGAAATTATTTAGTATTATTTTTACATATGGCAATGTAATATATGGACTATGTTTTAACTGGTGGTAGGGCTTTGTGCAAGCTCGTCTGGGTAGGTACCACCCACTCATTAGATATTCTACCGCAAAACAGCAGTACTTGAAATTACAGGTACAAGGGACATAAAATCTTAGTTCCCAAGGTTGGTGGCGCATTGGCGAAGTAAGCGATGGTTGACACTTCTTACAATGCCCATATGCTCATCCGCCTTCCTATTCTATAAAAAAAAACTGTCAGTCAATTGATTCATTCAGTTTGATCACACTTATTATTGTAAACTTTCATTCAAGATACACATTATGATAACTTATTCTGATAAGAACATATTAATAATTTAACTATAAATAAGTATTTTAAAAAACACATTGCAATTGGAAGACGAGACATTATTAGTTCAAGCTTCTTTGATCAGACCTAACCTCAAATTCAAGATCAGGATTTATAGTTCTATCATAATCTTATTGTTACCAGTTCCCCCTCCCACCGAATCTGCCGCATGGGTTGCTGCATGCGGATCAGCTCACTGCGGTGTTGGAAGATGGCGCTGCCTTTCGAGACTTCCGGGAAGCTCCCATTACGTTTCCACCTACTTATAAGGTTACTTTTTAAAATAAGAAATATTGGTCAATCTTTCAAATTTGATAAAAAGCATGTTCTTTTTTTATACAGCAAAGAACTAATACTTATTAATGTTTTTTTTTATATATAAAATTTGTCATGTCCAGTATGACCCAGGCAGTCAACAATTCGACACATCCAGTAAACAAAGAGCGCCGGCTTACACGGATCGAATATTGTACAAAGCTAAATCCATGGGAGCCAATTCGTCGTCGGCATTTTCAGGTAATCTTACCTGTAAATTGATTAAAAAAATCAATATTTAAAAAAAAATGACGCCGTAATTTTTTGCTTATTTTGTTTTATATTCTATAAATATTTTTTTGGTAGATCATATAGCGTATTAGTGTAAAATATTATTTGTATGCTTTATTTATAATTATAGGCCTACGTCGTATCAGCAGCGTGGCCGTCCCGTCCGGCCTGAAGTGTCTCGCATACAACTCGGTGCAGTCGGTGGTGACCAGCGACCACAAGCCCGTGTGGGCGCTGTTCTCGGCCGCACTGCGACCCGGCACTGACGTGTACGTTTTTTAGTAATAAATACGATAGCAATGTTGGCTATTGATTGGATATTGGATATTTTGGTTCGTTTCGTGTATCTTTGCCGCTGCGAAAACGGCATATAACTTCGCAGAACTTAATATTACAATCAAAACGTCTAGTGAGCAAGAGCATACGTGACAATCAGAATAGGCCATTATTTTCTAAATATTATCTTACAATACACAATGCTTTTTTAGTAAGTATTATTAATTATAAAATTATAAAGAACTGTTATATTAAAAAAAAAAAGAAATTAAAATAAAAAATACATTAGAAAGATGAACAAAAGCAAACATTTTTATATATTTTTTATTGATGAGAATTATATAGAAATAAATTATGGAAATGTATTGATGTGTAAACATCTTAGCGCTCATACAGTAGGGACTAACTGAGAGTTCGAGTGTCGGATGACGTCAGCGATAGATATGTTATTATAAGTGCGTTAATGTGTGCGTGAGATCGGTACATGAGCTCATATATACACATAAATCCTCGTGAAAATCTTGGCACACACCGTTATATTATATATAAAATATTTTTATTTCAGTGTGCCCTTAGCCGCTGGTTTGTTCAATCGTGAAGTTTATTTAGAGGGAATAAAACGTCGACGAGCGCTCCTCGACCACGCCCCCGGTACGTCCGCAATATGCAATATTCAGTAATAAATACACACTTAATACATTGCATTCAACATAACAATTATAATTTTGATGAAATTATCGTTATTATATTTTTACCATTACTTAATATTTATTTAAATAACAAATCTTTTTTGGATTTTGAAAAAAAATTCGAACGCTTCATATTTTATCTGTATTATTATTTTTGTAAATTTAGAAAAATTGATTTATCATTGGCTATTACATTTTACATTTTTATGTATTATCTGTTTAACAACTATATAAGATAAATCAGTGATTGATTTAAAAAAAAATTCAAAGACACATTCATAATTAGTTATAGAATTAAATTGAGTATTAATATACCAAAGATTATTTTTGTTATTAGTTATTTACATTTCAAAAGTTATATATTATTTTTACATATATTGACTGGAAACCATAGAGTATTACTGTACTTTAAAAACCTGTACTGGCTAGCTTCATAGTATATTAGCTTACTATATTATAATAATGAAATATAAATATTAAAAGTGAGAATTTTGTCAACTATCATAACTCTAGTCAATAAATGAGGTTTAAAATAATCAATGTTCAATGTTGACTATTTAAAATAGTGATTTCCTAAAAAAAACTATTTTTAATTATTTTACTTTTAGCAATGAGTGAAATAAATTTAGTGATTAACTAAACTGCATAGGTATATTTGTGTGAGATAGAATGTCTAGAAAATAATTGTTCAAATATTTGTATATTAGTATTAATGTATCGAAAATGTTTGTGCCAACGTTTGTAATATATTATCGCTTCAATTTAACATTATCTAAATTCAGGGAGAGTTCGAATATTACGTTAGTAGTTTTTTGATGATGTTTTTCGTCCAACCGTAAATGTTTATGCAAAATTCAGATATTAACATCGAGGGAAGGCATACTTATTATATTTATATTATATTTTTTTCAATATCAATCATTTTCTATGTTTCACATCTGTATCGGCTTAATTATTGAAGTGAAACTACGTATTCGAGATTCGAGAATTGAGGTGGACGAGACTTGAAAATAAAATTTGAAGGACGTGTTTAGTTACATGCGTTTACTTTTTGCGTTTATAAGAGAGAAGAAAGATCACGTAGAAAGAAGAGAGATATTATATATTTTGTAAAACTTCTCTAAAATCGTCCATTTTTTTTGTGTCTCGTTGAATTGGTTCTTTCCGCTTTTTCTGCCAGAAAAATATAAACAATCGCAATCACATTCGCCCCTCTCCTCCATAACATCTTCTCTTAATCTGCTTGCGTAATATTTGAACGCTCCGTTACCCTTACATTTTCGAATACGTCACGCTTTTAATTAAAACTATTATACTTATACATCTTGGCTCTTGTCACTTATATAGATGTCATTTATAACGAATGTCATCTACCTAATATTGGTGCAAATATTTGAACCAACGTTTGATTTGTTTAATCGAAACTATTGAAAGTCATCCATAACTGGGTCCAATGTATCGACTTTCCACGTGTTTATCGGTTGTAACTTTTGCCCTTATTTGGGAAATATGATTTTGATTTTTGTCAGTGTTTTAATTATTCTAGCCCATGTTGTACAATTCTTAAATTATTTTTTAGTTTATTTTCCATTCTTCATATCATTAGCAAAAATATTTCCTGTTAATATTACCTTTACTTAGTGGAAGGACATTTACAAGTTATATTACAATTTTATATAATTAAAAATGGTAATAATTATTTTGTAAACTTTTTTTTAAATTAGACTGTCCTCGATAGGACATTAAAACTATATTGATTATTTTATAATCTGTAAAGCTATTAGTCTATGAACTAATAGTTCGATTTTTAGTGTTGCTATGCTTTAATATTTTGTTTTGTTCAATTCATATTAAGCTTTAGTTAAAGCATATAATATTTACTTTTTTTTAGTCGTTGAACGTTTCTAGTTTACTGTAGATATTTGTACAATAAAATTGCTTGATAACGTATTTATAATGACTAGGCTTATTTATGTGTATAATCTAGGAAATTAAAGGTCCATAGAAAATTCGAACATTCTAAAACGTTTTCTAAAAAAAAAATATAAAATAAAACCGTCTGAATTTATGTAAATAGTAATATTAATAATGAAATATACCGTGAAATCGTTGGGATTCCCGCCTTACTACGTTACTTAGCATTGCGAAATGTTGGAAACATTAACGTGATGTGTTGTGATCAATAATGATTCTAGTCGATGGTTGGTTTATTCACAGATAATATAATATATTTTGCTTACAAAGCATAAGCATAATAAAAAAACCTTATATACTTTGTTTAGTTGAAACTAAAATTGCAAAATTAGTAATTCATTTCTTATAACTTAAAAAACACGTTATACATTCTATTAAGTCAATAATTTAGAAGATATAGTTTTTAGTTAGTAATTACTTTATTCTTTATCCCATTCCATAAACAAGGTATAATGTTATTTGTTCAATATTCTTTATTAAATGACAAAGGAATCTCCTTTGATTGTGAAAAGTCATACAAGATATTCGTCTATGTAGATTTAAATATTTACATATAACCTATTATGCTTCGCGATTCATATAAAATTTTGCAAAAACATCGGTTGAAGTGAAACTTCTAATTTCGTTTAAACTTCGTAGTGTATCAAGACAATGTGTCTATCTAGTTTGTAATATTTGAAAATGAAACCTTTTTTATTCTAAAAGGAGTTACTCTTCGGCTATGTATTTTTAATTATTTGCATGCGTTTTCATTAATTGTATTCTATACATGTCTGTACCATTCTAAATACTTTTTTCTAATATAAAAGTTAAAAGTCATATAAAATTTTAATAAAAAAATTACACTTAATTGTACCTACTATTAAAAATAAAAATGTTAAAAAATAAGTAGCCATTAAGTGATGTGTTGCTTCACAAAAAAATATTGGCATGCATAAAAAGTCTCGAAAAATGATAAAAATAAGTTAATAAAAATAAAAATTCTAAATCATTGTATGGTCTAAGTCATTTTTGTAAAAAAAAAATTAAAAATAATTAATATTAATGTGTTTCAATATTAATCAAAGAAAAATAAAAAGGCTGTGTGGTCTCAGACCCTTTGCCGATTCTAACCTAGACTATAAAAAAGTTAAAATAAATTATAACTGCGGGTTTATATTCGGCTTCTATGTTTAAAAAATGTTTTCAATTTTCATTTATATTTTAATATAATGCCTATAAAAACTTCTAATAAGACGATCAGAGAATGTGAGACAATACGTATAAGAGGGTATCAATAGAGTGAAGAAATGCGCAATCAAATATGCGCAGAAAACATTGTCAACTATAATTTAGTATTAGTATCCGAAGTACAAATGTCCGAAAGAGATAGCACGTTTTGCAAAAGAAATATTCTGATACTAGTTTTGATACTAGAATCCTTCATAAGTTTCTTCTAAATCCCAACCAAACTTTCAATATTAATATTTCATGGTGTTCAAAAACAGATTAAAAAAAATAATTATGAATTGAATTTAAAAATTTATTTTGTACTAACATTTTCCGATTCTCTTTGCTAATATGTTTTCTCATATAGAGTAAAATACCTTATTTAATAAGTGTTTCTCACATGATTAAAAAAGATATATTAACTGTTGATATAATGTACTCGAGTCACATTAAGAGACACAAGAATATTATTCTGTAAAACGTACAATATTTTTTGGACATTGTCTCTAATTATTTTAGAATATTATTACTTAGTCTAATTGGAATGAAAAATGTAATGAAATCACCTCGATTATTTTTATTCTAAGTTATAATTCAATCAAAATAAATATTGTATATTATATAATTTAAAAAAGTGCATTAAAAACGTCATTTAAAATGCACCAGTTGTGATGTAGTTTAGTTATATTTATGTTTATTCGAAATAAATGTGGTAATTTATTATTTACCAAAAGCATGCTACTTTTAGATTTAATCATTCACGGAATTGTTTTTACATCATTAATTATAATGTATTATATAACTGGATTACCTAATGATACTATGTGACCAGTACCAGTGATGTTCATGATTATATTCTAATTCTATTTGTTTTATATATTTGTATCGGTACAGCTCGTGGTAGAAACATTTTTTTGAAATATAATCATTTCGAATGATTAATACCCATAAGAATCTATTGTCGCTAAAATTAACTTCAAATTGATGATACTGAGGTAAATAAATCAATTTGTCTTCCATAACATGTAATCTTATATCAATATTACTCGTATTTGCTATAATGTACTTCTATCTGAGGTAGTTCGGTTTATGATATACAACTCCATTACACGAACTCGCCATTACAAAAACTTAATATAAATCACTTATAAGATTCATAAATTTACATAGTTTGTCAAATATTACAGCAAATAACGTGATCATAAAACTGTACTTATTTATTAATATAATATTAAAGTCAGCAGTAGATGATTTCGTAGGGACCTTGTGCCTTTGTTTGTAACAGATAACGTATTGTGAAGACTATTGAATCGGTTAAATATTTTCAAAGAATGAAGTGTGTAACTTAAAAAAACGAGATAAATTAAGCGGGAATTATGGAAGTTCGAAGAATATTGGCGATGTAAGGAATGGTTAATGTCTTACGGTCCCAATATCTATGGGCGGATGTGGCAACGTACCATAGGTGGCCCATTTGCCCGTTTGACTATGTATATTATAAAAGTCTAATTGTTAAAACGTGTTACGTATTATGTTTCTTTAAATTGTCTCTATCTCTACAAGTGTATATTTAACTAATTATAGCAGAATATGGATCAAATCTCACAACGGAATTATAATCCAGTTCAATCGATTGAGATGAAATTTTGCACAAATACATATGTATTTGGTGCTGGTGACAATACAACCTAGTACACTAAATTTATTTTGTTTTAATACACAGATAAATAATGTTTTTTTCCTTAAATATTCTTAATTAAAATTAAAATAATTAAAATTTATAAATATGCCGTGTTCTAATGTTCCAAATTTATATTATAGAATGCACAATAGTTTAATTTAATTGACGTATGATTAGTGAACTAAATTATACTAAGTTTCTTGTATGATTATTGTATTACAATGTAGGTAAGCTACGCTTTATTCAACGCCAATTCGAAGTGTTAAGACTTTATAGAAGACTAAAACAATTTCTATTGAAAATGTATAAGAGATGATCGTAAATGACCTTGAAAGCAGTACCGACTTTTTACTATTATATAGGAACTAGAATTGTTTCTTGAGCAATTATTATAATTAAAGTAAGCAACTCCAGTGATATGTACCATTATCTTAAAATGTCAAGACGACGCTATAATTTGCTAGTCCATATTTGAGTCATAGTATAAAATATAACTATTCTGTATAAAGTGTAACGCTAAATATACTTAATATTTCTCGCTAAATTGTGTTTTTATTGTTTTTAATTACCTTACCTATAATAATGTTATACATAAATGTACAAGGCCTTAGATATAAGAGAGATTAATATTTGCATCGCACAATCTCGATTCCCTTTCAGCAAGTTCTTAGCCGAGGGTTAAACTCACAGAACCCTTGGGACATGCGCATTCGAGTCCTTTCGTTGATGTCCACCAAATAACCGCAGAAAAAGTTAAATATGTCTTATCTGATTACATGCGTAAAATCTGATTGCTAGATTTTGTCGAGTCACAGTTCACTAATTTTATTATCGGCCATGTTTATGGGCTCCGCCCATTTATCATATTCAACTTTATATATGAAATAAAATATTTATCAACGTACAATTACTATTTGTTACTGATACTGTTAGTCTTATAAAAGTTAGTTATAATTTGTGGAAAATAATCATAATATACCTGTATATTGTCTATGGTATTAAAGTAAATAATTAAGGTTGAAAAGTCTGGAATAGTTTTAAAACATATTGACGGATATTAATGATAAGGCACTTTAATCGTTATAATTTTATTTTTGCGTATTATTGTACTGCCATTCCACACAAGCCTTTCCTTTAACGCCGTTTACTTCGACGTTGCTCCATCTCTCGTAGAACTTCGCCTCTCTATCCTTTCCAATGTAAAAAATATCTTCGTCGATTACTTGAACTCGTACGGCGTATGATTTGCCTCCTAGAATTATGATTTAAATGCGAATCCATCAATCAAATAATGTTCATAAATAAAACATAAATTGGTTCTTAAAAACTTTATAGTGCGCGCATTGTTTTTGCCTTTGTATGAAAACATTGCTACACTGAAAGAACATTAACAAGGTAAGCATTTTAAAGCAAAAATCGATCAATGAAAAACCGGTCATTTCAAGCTACCTAATACAATATTCCAATAGGGTAGATAGTAGTATCCAAATATTCTTTTTACTTTAATAATTTAATAGAAATAAAACATTATATAAATTCTCATACCAGCTTTAAATAAAAAACCATAATCCTTGGGAAGAATTTGATTTTCTCCGTGTTGGTAAAGATGGAAATCTGATGAGTCCACGGGAACTACACTCTGATCTGCCTTCGTACATAAATATCCAATGGTAAGGCTGGAAAAATAATATCTTCTTAATAGTGTGTTTTGTGTATATTTCAATGGGTTCCTGGATGGTTTGGCAACACAATTGGACCCGGTGGCGCTGCTGTCGATATGTAACCAAATGAAAAAATGACTATAGCAGGACGACGCCTGCCGGGTCCGCTAGAACATGTGTATAATAATAACATTTATTATACAATGTAAGCCGAGATGGCCCAGTGGTAAGAACGCGTGAATCTTAACCGATGATCGTGGGTTCAAACCCGGGCAAGCACCACTGAATTTTCATGTGCTTAATTTGTGATTATAATTCATCTCGTGCTTTACGGTGAAGGAAAACATCGTGAGGAAACCTGCATGTGTCTAATTTCACTGAAATTCTGCCACATGTGAATTCCACCAACCCGCATTGGAGCAGCGTGGTGGAATAAGCTCCAAACCTTCTCCTCAAAAAGAGGAGAGGAGGCCTATAGCCCAGCAGTGGGACTTACACAGGCTGTTACATTATACAATGTGAATGAATGAGCTTTCTAATATTTTTTCTACAGCAGTCAGTTTTAAGATGTAGAGCTAACCCGTTAGAACAAAGTCTAAGCTCACTCAAGAGTTCTTAGAGAATAGCACAGTTAGTCTGCAATTTATGGAAAAACAATCTCGTCAACAAGGTCTAGATTGAATTAGTAAGAATTAAGACGTAATCTGCTGTTTTATTTTTATTAAAAAAAAACTTACTGTGACATTACAGCGGGTTGCGAAACACTTCCAATAGCCATGCAATCGCCGTTCTGCAGGAACATGAAATGATAGACGTAGCGATGGAAGTTGCGCCAGTCCCGTAAAGGTCCTGTTAAAAATATATTTTATATTCTTTAAATACAAGCATCGTGTCTTTAACGATTGAACATAGCCCTACAACCAAGTAAGTTGTGATATAGATCGTCTTATTATTATATTTTGTATTATCATTGTGTTCTCTAGCCGAAATTGACCACGGCGAACAATCTCAAAGATCAGCCGCTTGCACAGGCGGTATTAGTGAACTAGTATATTATAGTGAACGATAGTGGTGATATTAGTATATTATAGTGAACAAATGTGCCACAAGTGTACTCTCTATTCTCTGACTGTCTTAGTCCGATAACACGGCAACCCAACACAATAACAATCAGGGACCGGAGAAACTGCTTTTAAGAGATTTCCGAGGAAGGGGAGTGTATCACTGCCAACTGTTTGTTTTCGGGGTTGAAAGTGAGTTACTTAGCAAAAAACAAATCACTTTAATCAACCCGGGATCTCCAGATCTCTAGGTTAAGACCAACGACGCACTGTTTCTCATAATATCATAAGTTTTTGTTTTCTTTTTTCAGATTTGACGTAAATACTTTTATTCTGATTAATATTTACTATATCTAATGATGTAGGAAAATAAATTATGTGTAAATAATATAATAATTACCAAAACTCCTATCCCTGACACAAGGCATGTCCATATTGTATGTTTTGTCTTCAACTGTCACGGCCCCGGTAATGGATCCCATTTGTTCATAATGCGTCTGATGAAGTCTGAAAATTCATATTTAAAATGATACCGGTATGATTTTACCATCGTCATTTTGTAATACAAACATGTGAGACTAGCGGAAGTCTTCACGACATCTCTCTTAGTCTCCAGATAATAATAAATACTTAATTATTTCAATTGACCAAAATTCTTATTATCTCTTTTGGTATAGAATTAATACAAAGTGAGGAATATACATCTTTTGAAAAAGCTCTAGGATAAAAACAGCCAGTTTCGAGCAAAGTAGTGGTAAATAGAGTTTAGTATCATCATTCACATCATTCATTGCCGTACATTTATTAACTCTAAAAAAAAATTAACTGTGATACCGTCTATTAACGGAGCGTTCATTTCGTGTTTAACCGTGAAGGAAAGTGTATCACCACACAGCATTGGACCAGCGAGATGGAATAACCTCCAAACCCTCTTCTCAAAAGGAGAGAAGGCCTCAGCCCAGCGGTGGGACATTTAGAGGCTGTTACTTTATTATTTTTATTCATCTTATTAGAACTTTGATATCTCGATAATGTTATCCAAACTGCACATCAGCATCAATCACGTAAGCAGCAAAATAAAATATAAGGCTTTATGATTACTTTAGTAATTGGCCAAGTCACATGACCAATGAATGACCTAGGCATATGAATTTTCTTCTTACTTCTTAACAAGTTTAAAATAGTCACTCGACCAAGGTTCCCTCGCCATGTCGTCGGCTACGCTGTATGGGGACATCTGCGTGTCGTACTCGAACGGCGCCCACTGCGCGCTCCAAGTGAGGTCCGCTGACACTTTTACCGATTTATCGACGTCATTTCTTGACCTAATAAAAAAAAATTAAAATAAATAAACATTGTTTTAATGAATATTAACGATTTTTAGCAGAAATAATAACATTTGGTTTGAAAAAAATAATCGTGTAAAACGATAATACTGGTAAGAAATTAGATTTAAGTGAAGAATACATAAAAAAGCAAAATTATTTATGAAAATTTGTTTATATTAAGTTGTATATTTTTTTCATTCAATGTTTTAATTCAGCTTAATATACACCGACCCTTTTTTTAATCGCTAGAAAAACGCATTACACGTATCCCACACACGAACAGTGGGGCTCGCCGGTGTCCAGGCGCCGAGTGCGCCCCGAATATCGAAATACCCACTAAAAATCCAGCGGTACCCTTTCCGTCTTAACGAGGAGCGCCACGAAATCGCTTGCGCCTGCTACCGGGAATATACACCGACCCTCTCTAGAGCGGATTTCCACAATTCACTGTCCATAAATTACATTAATTTTAACATGATCCCGTTTCTTGATTCGTATTAAGAGATAGAATAGTTTAATTAATGTATCAAAATAATTTTATCCATTTAGGTTTACACTAAATTAGACATTACAGTGTTATCATGATACTATTGAGTGGACAGCTATCTTTGTCCACGATTATCTCTTAATTAAGACATGACATGACAGTTTATGCAATTGAAGCATTGCTATGATACGATAACCTATGTTCTAAGCAAAAAGCGATGTATCAATAATACTTCATTGTAAATTAGGATTATTTTTTATAATATCCATTGAATCCCGCCGAATGAATTGCCGCTTTCAGCTAAATACTAATTTTATTTATTTCTAAGTCCTTTTCAAAGAGCATCGTTACTATAAAAACTGTTAAGAGATCAAGCAAGGATAATATAATATATCATATGATTAAACGTTACAATATTTATCATAAATTAATCGTTTATAAAAATACAAAGTTAATTCCTACTTTATAATAGTCGTTTTATAAATGCGAAAGATTGTCCCTTGGGTTATTATTTCACGCAAAAACGTAGCAACGGATCAGCGTGTTTATCGCTTAAAGATACTCGTACTTAATTATCCGGATTGGCACAGGCTTAACCATACCAGAAAAACAAAAACGAAGATTTGAGAATAGAATAAGAATATGACTACATATTATAAAGTCCCCTTCACCACATATAGGCATATGTCTGGTCGCGATAAACCCAAAAACTATCAAAAAGTTTTTTATACGGTTTTCATCAATGGACGGTGTGACTTATGAAGAAGGTGGATAATTATTTAAAGGTTTTGTACAAATTTGCTAGTATTGTTGAAGATGGAAAAATATTCCAACTGTGAGTTTTATTGGCTCGTACAGGACACCAAACCAATAGAGTTATATTGCGATATACCTATACATTAATGTAAGCACTTATTGTACACCTGTAAAGCCGGGACAGGGAACTAGTATACGACTAAAAGTAAAATGCGTATTGTAAAAATATACTGAATTAACTTATATATATACATATATTCACTTAACAAGGAAAAAAACAAATTGAGAAAAAAATACAATGCATCAAGCCTTGCCTTTCGCCCAATTTAAAAAAAAAACATTAAAGAAAAATGTCTTTTAGGCAATTACTTACTTCATTTCTCCGTTGTAGGATAACTTCCAAGTACGCATAGGTATAAAGTTTTTAATTTTAATTCCTTGGACGCTATAATCATCCTCATCCTCCTTTGTTTGTTGCACATATGTATCTGGCAGTCTAGGTGACAGTAGAAGGTCCTCATTCTTAAACTAGAAAAAAATAAAAAAACATGTGGCTACTCATGAATACGGCTACAATTTTTCTCATTATATTGTATGACTTTATTCTTTACCAACGTTCACAACTATCACTCAGACTTAAATACCTATTACTTATAGAAAATTCATTAAATTAAAAATAAAGTCTCGATCGAGAAATACAAGAATTAATTGTTTACGTTCCAAAACGTTTAGCAATGCGTACCTTTAAATATAAGAAAGAATCGCAAATTCGGTTTGGTCTTCTGGCTAATCCACAAATTATTACGTCTCCATTTTCAGACATTCCATTAAAGTAAACGCCATCTATTCCCTAAACGAAGTAATTAAATGATTATTTAAATATTTCATAATCTGTATCTGTAACATTCAATAAATTTAATACTTTTGAGGTTACCTTGGTATGATCATCCACTTTGTATTTCTGCTCTAGTTTAGCGTCATGTTCTTGGACATGTGCCACTCCGTCAGGACTACGACCTGATTCTATGGCTACAAGTCTCTTCAGATATATGATTACCTAAAATTGACAAATATTACGAGTAAGCTACTAGTGAATAAGTGGTCACTTTAGCCCTAGGCACTGGCATTATATGTATAAAGCCAACTACGGGGTCTAAGAATAATAAGATGTTATGTCCATTTGTTCCTGATATTATATTACTTACTTACCTTTAAACAGTAATATTATTATGAACTATTGCTCTTTGGTGATAGAATGTAAAGAAACCTGCTCAAAGTTTCTCTGGTAAAATGTTAATTTTTATATTAATCAAACCAAAAATTTATTAATCAATTTTTTTTTTGTGTGATGGAAACATGACGAATGGACAACTATACGGAAACTTAACACGGTTCATAGACATTTTGTTTATGCGATCTTAGATCAGTACATTTAAATAGAAAAGAAACAACGGTTTTGTTAAAGTGTAACAAATATTGCCATTCCATTATAATTAAGCGTAAAACTTGTAATAGGTGATGGATATATGGTGAGAGAATATGGTACAACTTTCACATCATAAAACGGCCAGTATACCGTTGCTACTGAAGTATTGTAGTGTGTTATTAACTTATTACACTGCCCGTTAATGCTAATAACCAATGCCTACCAACTCGTGAGCGTGACACTAGGTATAGAATGAAATAAAACACCCCACCGTCTTACATTATAGATTCACTTAACAATATTACACACTAATAATAAATTCACTCTATAGGTAATTACCTCTCTTGCTCTAAGAAAAGAATACATAAATACAAATTTAAACCAGTAAGTTTTGTTTTGTTGTTGATAAATACCCAATATTGCCGGTTTATACTTCATATTAATAAACCTAAAAATTAACACGACACCAACTGATATTAAAAGCGACGTTAAACACGCTAACATTTTGAACAATTACAATTCAATTATATATCCTAGCAATTACACCTGTAACTTCTTAGTTACTAATAAGTGTTTGATAAAGATTATTATTTTGAGTAAATAATTTTGAAACATTTGCTATCTTATCACTCTTCGAACGGATAACTTGCATTCGTCTGATTTTTATAAATTAAACTAATCTTCTAAGTATAAACTAAAACAATATGGCTTATTTGATAAGAGTTATATCGCAACTTGTTTTATTGATTACAGAGACTATGTCTAGTCGGAGATTTTTAATTTTACAGTAATGTCAAACCACGAGAATTCGTACCTCGTAGATATCTTCTTAAAAATAATTGATATTCTTTTATTGAAAGCTAACAACTGTTACTTAATAAAAAAAATGTTAATATCGAAATAATAAACAAAGTTATTTACAATCAGTATCGATAGCAAATATAAATGTAACAAATCGGCGTTATCTATATCGAAATCAACCTCCGAACTAAAGCTCAGAACTCACAAAGCTGTTTTCACCCGCGCCCGCGGCTTTTGTAGAATGCTGATATGTAGGTATATAAAAAATTTAATACATTTAACGAGGCGTTTTAAGCTCGCAACGTATACAATTGTAAGCGGGTCCCACTGTGACGAGAAACTAATAGTCAAGCGGGTCGCAGTCACCCTAGTTCGCATGGCTTCAACCGCGCGCTTTGTGGTTAGTTAGTGGGCGCATAGAGAAATCTGAAGCCATATTGTATAACCACTCGTTTTGTCCCGCCAAGTTTGAGGGCGATAACCGGAACCGCGACGTCCGGGTTAACCGAGCAGAATTTTTTTTTTTTTTTCGAAGTGTCAAGTAGCTGTTGGCCAGAGTGGCTTCTACAGCGTCACCGGGCGGGTTGGGCGAGATGAACTCAGCCGGGAGTTGGGAGCCTCACGAGGTGCTCAAGTGGGGCGGACGTCCTAAGGGTGCCTTCTGTGAGGCCGGACCTCGGCTTAGGACTCCGTTGCGATCGGGAGGGAATGACGTGTGCATTATAACACCGTCATACGCCTAAGCGTCGACGGGACGTAACGAACGAGGGTCGTCGACCCCGCCGGCGGGGTCGGTGTGTGTTTACTCTGTTACCTATCGTGTTGACGTTGGCCGATGTTATATAATCATCGGGGGCGACAAGGACGTCTTTAGGACGTCTATGTATCGAAAGGGGACCGAGCAGAAGTGCGGTCTTCTAAGTTTAGAAATAAAACAGCTGTTCCGTCAACGCGGACACGGCTAAAAACGGCTCCGTGAGTTCTTAGCCTAAGCCGTTTACACAGGCTGCATGAAATTGCCTGAATTAAGTCCGTAAAAGCATCTCTTCGTTTAATTCGCGAGCAAAACAGGGATAGTATTACAGCCAAAGGAGTAAAGAAAAAAAAACAACTTTGAGATATTGAATAATCTGTGGTATTCATTATGAATTAGCAAAATAAATTGCGTTTTGAATGTCGGCTAAGATGATATCGGAACTTTTGAAACAAAATTAGAATAGACATAAGTAGTTAAGCGAAATAGTATGGTATTATACTTCCTTTTATATCTTCACTCTTTCTTAGATTGTAAAAGGGTATAGAGACAATAACACTATTAATAAGAATTGAAAACCAAAGTAATTTATTTATTTCGTATTTATTTTAATACCAATTTTGAACATATTTAATTGAAAATATTTCTGTAACATGTTTAAAATCAAAGAAATCTTCCAGGCTCTTTTAGTATAAGATGTATATATTATAGTAGGTATGTAGGTTTATTCCGATGTAGCTAACAAATGCTTGTGTACACACTCTTCTTTGTTGATTAGGTGTGTTGTTTTGTTGACGAGCTGCATCAGAGTGTTCAGGTTACTGGACCATTCGTTCAATCGGTCAGAGGCATCCATGTTCAATCTAAAAAATAATTATATTATTTAATACATATCACGATTAACTCATTTTTATTTCTGTTATGTATGTGTGTAGGGTGACATTATGACTTTATTTTTAATCTATATATTTGTAATAAACCAGTGCATTCGCCGTTTCCGCCAATCATATTAACAATTTCATAGTTATTAATATTTTTACAATTTTTAAAATCATTAAATTAAGAAAATAATATGTTCGTCATTGCAAAGTTATGTCGATCAGAAAAATTTACATCTGTCAAAAAGATCAAGCTAACTTGTACAGGTAATAAATTCTTAAACAGATTAACATTTAATGAGTTTAAAAATTGAAGACAAAAAGATTGGAAAGCAAAAATCAGATATATGAGATGAAGGCGAAACATGCGGGAGATAACGAAGATCGTTCACGCGGAGCGAACATTTTTAGTTAGATTTCCTTTTTCCATATGCAACATCAGCTTTTGACTTTTAAAAGAATATTATTAATAAGCTTCCTCTACTTATATGAAATTACAATATAGTAAGATAATTAAGATTTTATTCTATAAAATCGCGGATATTGACTTTCCTCTAGCCACTGAGCAAGACTTGTGCTTGTGAGCTGACTTAGCAATGAGTCAGCATTTCGTATTGTTATATTTGTTAACATTATGAACAATTTGTACTCATTTTAATCATATGAGTTTTTTATTTATATTACCATATTAAGTAACTCCGTTTACTACGAACGCTATGTCGTGGCTTTGTACACGGCTATCACTACATACTATAAGACAAAGTCCCTCCCGTCGCGTCTTTTGTCTATCTGTCTGAACGCGATTAACTCAAAAACTATCGAACAGATCTTTATATGGTTTACACAACGAAGGGACGGAGTTATTCATGAGGTACGTGTAAAATTCACTGAGGTTGTGTGTAAATTAATTAAAATATGACGATGAATGTTAAAGACGTAGAATCTAGCCTTGCTTGAATTGGGAGCTTTACTGGCGAGCGCCGCGTAAACCAATAGTCATATGTGTTACGATATAAATGTTTTATGTATGTACTTATTCTAATTGTGTGATGTCGCCAAGAGTAGCTAGTTCCGCTATAAATGTTTGAATACCTGAAGTGGACCACACCCGCGGGCCGGTCTATCTTGGCGCGCACCACGCCGCTCACGACGAGCTGACTCAACGCCTCCTCCGTCTCGGTCACACTCAGACCAAGCAGCTCGCTCATCCGCTGCAGCGTGATGCGCGTGTAGTACATTGACATTATACGGATATTCTGTTGACAACGATTTTATTAAATAGTATTACACTACAACAGTGTTTTATATTATAGGAAATTATATTTAAATTTGATATAAACTATAATAAAATAATATAAAAGGTTAAGATGCAACTAGTGCCACATACAAGATATGGAAACACATAAAAAAAGTAAGCTAGCTATGTAATAGTTGAAGATTCGATCCTAACCCCTTGTTCTATTGTCTTCCCTACTGCTAACACAAACTGCAGGTTAATTTAAGGAGTAAATAGAAATATAAGTAATTCCTTAATAGAAAGGGGGTACTACTAGGATACATAAAATATACATATGGTAATCTAAGCACAAGGGCCAAGATGGTCCCTTACTTTTACTCTTTACTTTTGTGTGTCAAAATTCGGTTTTCTATATTTACATGACACAAGAACAAAATAAAATTATTTTATAGAAAAACAGCATCACTATATTTAAGATAACAATTTTCAATTTAATTAATACATCCACGGATAACACACCACATTGCAAAAAAATATATTTATCACTTACATGTTCAACTACCCTATTCTTCAGGTCATTCCAGCGTTCTTGTCCTTTCTCATCATTGGTATTGAAGTACGGTGTTGTTCTCAGCATCTTCTCATATGATGAGCAGAGTGTACTCCATCTTATTATCTCGGGATTTATGAACAGTCCCAATAGTTGTCTGCAACAATAAAGTATTAAATAATTATGAACTGTTAAAATACTTAAAAAAAAATCTCTAATGGTAATATTACAACTGGCATAAAAATGACAACTCTGCAAATCCTGAGCTGGCAGGTCACGCCAGTATTACCCGCACTAGTTAAATTGACAAGATATTTGAGTTATGTATTCATTTGTAAAAAACAGATCTATGTTTTAATTATTAAAAAGACTAGAGTTTAATAATAAATATATTATCTTACTTGTATTCAGGTAATTTATCCAAGTCCTTGTCCTCGTTTAGTCTGTGTGTAAGATCAGCCTGTTCATTATCATATGGAGCTAATATGAGAAAGACAACACTGCCAATGAGTGCATCGGAACCACCAGACTGTCCCAGAGCTCGGAAGTGACGACAAACTGATAAATACTGTCCATTATGTTGATCCACTGCTATCATTATTCTATAGAACTTTTCCTTTAGTTCCTGTAAAACAATATAATCTGTACCTAATCTGTTTCCTTTTCTTACAAGTATAAGCCAGTACACAATGTTTTACATTGAATAATAATTAAAAGAAAACTCTATCAATTGTATTTGCAGTCTAATGTCCAATTTTTGAAAGGCCGATCAAAGTCATATTAACAAATTTGACTTTGAAGTGACTGGTAATTGGAAGATGGTACCATATAACACAATACATGACAAAAATGCATCAAGTATTAATTACTTACTTGGATCAGTATTTCAGTAAGTTGATGTTATTTTTGATACGACTGCAAATTCCAATAAGGAGACTTGTTTACAAAGAGTAAAGATAAATAAATAACTAAGACCATGAATTGATATCATATGTTGAAATAAAATAAATCTGATGGGTTCATTATGGATATATGAAAAAACTGCATTTTGATATTCAACTTAAAGTTGTTATCAGAAATATGCAAGAAAAATTGATTTGGATACAAGTAAAAAAGTGAAATAGTATTGTATTGTTAATACAGATATATTAATCAAGACCTGTTTATAGTGCTTAATATACAGTATATTTATTTAAATAAAAAATAATAAAAATATAAAAAGAAATAAAGACAATGGATGTAAATGTGTGTTTAAAAAAGATGTTAGAAAGTGAAAATAATAAAAACATAATATGGAATTCATAATAAATTCTACTCACCAGAGTATTATCTTCTTCAAAGAACTTAGTATTGATCTTCTTAGATATAATCTGAGTCCGAACATAATCTTTGATGGCTAGACACAATCTCATCTGTTCTAAAATCAGTTCAACTTTTTCTCTCTTGTCCATAGATCCATAAGTCTCCACTTGCAACTCCTGGATGATTTTAGCAGCTTCAGCGACATTATCTTCTTCTTCTCTTATTTTAGCGAGAATGTGAGTGAGTCTGGCTCTTTCAACCTCTACATAGATTTTACCCTCAGTTATAGTTCTTAGTGTCTCTATAAGCTTTATTTTTGTTTCCTTGTCTGGTGTTTTATCTACATAGGTACAACATTCCTGCACCATTTTAACTACTGCCTGTTTTAATTGCGATCTATAATAAATTAAGAACATTGTCAATAATATTCATGTGTCATGATTGCCAATATTATATTATTATAATTTTTTAGTTAATAATTATCTATAAAAGATTTAAATATTGCAAATAAAAGTTGTATTTACCTTCTTTTGGACAAGAGGACTACATGATCATTGAGGCCAGACCAGTTTTTGGCCTCATAGCAGATTTGAACAATGGATACCAAGATTCTTGCGGTGGAAGCCATATCTGCACCCTAATAATTAATGATAAAAAAACATTCTGTAATAAATAAGTAATAAAAGAATGCTGTTCTTGAATTATTATAAACCACAAAAACTAGTAAAAAATAAAGCTTCTACACAAAGTTATCGTAACAACAATGAAACATAAAAGCATCATCACTCTTATGATACAAGAAAAAATAACTAATTTCAAATAAATATGTAATTTAAGAACTTTATTTTAAAAGATAAGGAAGTATGCTTACTGTTCTCGTTTGTTTTTCAAGAGCGAGCAACTGATCTATAGCTTCTTGAACCCTTCCACTTGAGGCCCATGATTTCCATAGGGGTATTTTTTCATCACAAGTGGCGCTATAATCCACCTAAAAATAAATGGTGTAAATTTATAGTTGTCTATTAATTTGAAACTTACTCTTAGTAAATAAGCCTCTTGATACAACTTACTTCCATTTTAACTATTTTGCCGCTAGCATCCAAGCTCCCTATATCGCCGTTTGAAGTCATGTTGCTTTCTAAAAAACACGCTAGTTGTTAAATTAAAGATATATAAAGGTTTGTTCACTATTACTACAAAATTTTTCTTAAAGTTTTACTTACTGAATAGTTATTATTTTTGTATTTTAATATGACTAGTAGAATAACAAAGTTAATTCTCAGTGCTGTGTAATTTCTTGTAAATGCAATATCACTTCGAGTGACAGAAAACGAAGTGACAACTTGACAAGTGTCAAAAAGTATTCAACGACAATGGTTAATGGTTATGTTAGAAATTAGAATACGATACGTGAAACGTCTTGTGCTTGCTAGAAAGTGTGTATATGCTTGGATTTATATATAATTTATATTTTACAGCTTACTTAACTAGATTCTTTCAGCTGTATATTCTTATTTTATTCTTCCGGAGATTTGCCTTGCTGGTAGAAACTAGCCATCGAACATAGGGCTCTTCCATGACTGTTTTAGTAGGCACTTAATAATAATTCGTATATGAGAACTAGCCAAATCAGACCTTAGGCTTCAATATATTATCCTAAGTTATAAGAAGATATTATTAGAATTTAAATAGGTTTAATCATTGATAGCAAATTTAGCTAGCATGAACACACTGACTATGTCTGTGATCACTTAAGAGCATTTCTGGCAAATATTTACATTATTAAGAAAAAAATGAACTATAAAACAAGGTGAATGCTTTATAATGCGATGTCTGATTCGATTATATCATATGGGCTAAGTAGCTACGGACGAACTGACAAATCGTATCTAGAAAAAAATTATCGTTTACAAATCAAAATCTTAAAAATCATTATACCTGACAACATTAAAATGAAAGCAAATTTGATGAACGTAACATTTTTAGGCATTGTCAAATAATACCCATTCAGAACAAAGTTAAGTGAAATATTTTGAAAGAACAATGCTTCAATACAGATTTTCAGAATATCTTCCGCATGATATAAAACCCGTTGGGTGACACAAAAAACAAAAAATAGTAACTATTTCAGCTAACAACAAATATGGACAGCGTACTAGCTCTTACATGATTCCTCGCTTAATAAATAGCTTATATAACAGAACAAGACGAGAAAGTACTATTAAGAATAATTAATACAAGTTAAAAATGTATTATTTAAAACAATTATAGCGAATATTGTATTTAAATCCATAGACGGAAAGGCAATCAAGACAAACTTTCGTGGTTTTTGTAGTGTCATCATTTAATTGTTATTTGGTTATTTATATTGTTAAATAAATAAATAAATAAATATAATATAATAAGTACTACTTATACGTTTGGATTAAAAAAAAATAAGGGTGGTATTCCATACGTTATATATTCACGTGAAGACCTGAAAATACACATAAAGACAGACTGTCATCAATTTTGATTGCTGATTCTCACATTACAGGCTATAGTATGTATGTAGTATTTTAAGTAAGTGTTCCTAAAAGAATCATATATTTGAAAAATTATAATAAAATGAAAAAAATTGCTGGATTCTGATTTATTCTTTGTATTACCCAAGTACCTATCTGGATGCTGGAACTTTCTAGGTCATCTGGAACTGGGTTAGATTTTGATCTATAGGTCAGTCAGTGATAAAAATGATGATTTTTAGACGTTAATATCTAAACAACCGTTTGAGGTGTGTTCATGAAATTTGGAGCACATATGTATCTCGCAAGTCTCAATATATGAGCTAAATTTGACATGTTTATGTAAAACTGTTTTTGAATTATGAGGGGGTCAAAAGTGGTTCCAAATGCTTCGTGTAATATTACACACGGTGCTGCTAGCCAGTTCTATTAGCTTGAACATGGCTTGACACGCTACCGCGTGTCTAGATCAAATAGCTCGAAACTACCTTACGCTGTTTGAACTCACCCCACTCATAGATACTATAGTTGGTTAAATCTAACGCGCTTCCTGATGAGACAAGTACATTCTTCCGATGTCTAAGCGAGTCGCCGAGGGCAGAATCTCTTGCTACCCCGCTACGCCAATTTTTTATTATATTTATTGTTTTTAGTCTATATATATAATAAAATAACATTCTATCACGAACAATACATATAATAAACAATAAATATAATAAAAAATTGGCCATATATATAATAAAATAACATTTGTGATAGAGCTTTGCGATCTAAATATTTTTAATTTTACTTTTTCCTAAAATGTGGAGGGGCAAAATAGTTTAGAGTATGGTAAGTCTGGATCTTCCCTGTTGATGGTTGATTGACCGTGTGTTTTGTAATGACATAGTCTGTGGAAAGTGGAAATGGCGTAGCGAAGTGTAAATTTGTTTTTACATTTTGTATATAGTTGTTTTATTAGACGCAAATCCATACGATTTAAGCACCTTATGTAGTATTTTAAGTATTTATCTTATTTTTCGTGTTTCGTTTACGTGTTGTTATTTAGGGCTCAAATAGCCTACTTTTGGTTAAGGCTTTGTTCACATCTATGAACAATAATAAATTTTGTGGTAAGATATTACTTCGACGAGTACAATGAGCTTAATCAAGGGTACGGAAAGAAATCTCATGGAAGCAAGAAGTCATTCTGTTCAAGGTTTAGCTAGTAATCTGTCGAGCCCTGCAATGAAAATACCATTACCCCCTCGTTTATGGATTACAGGTCTGTATTATTATGCAACGAACATATGTATCGTATGTGGTGCATCGATTTACAATCTATTATCTCGGCCACCAATCGACGCTCTGTTTTTGTGTGCTATATATTCTTATATGATAAGAGTATGTCATGTTCTTATTAGATATTGAAGATGAATCGTCTGACGAAATGAATGGTAGCTCAAGAGATGACGGAGTTTTTCCGGTAGAAAGAGCGAGAGTTCGATCACGTTTTCGACATCATAAACAGCGAACAGCTGTTGCAGTGCCAATTGGAATTTTCTGGGATATTGAAAACTGTCAGGTAAACAATATAACATTGAAACATATTTTATTATTATTTTTTATCACAAAATGACTGTACCTGAATATTAACATAGGTGCCTCGGGGCTGTTCCGCAATTGATGTGGTCGCAGCAATTCGAGCAAAATTTCTTACAGGGCGACGTGAAGCAGACTTTGTAGTTGTATGTGATGTGAGAAAAGAAACTCCAAATCGCCTGCAAGAACTTAATGATGCTCAAGTAAATATTTTAATTCATGTCTTTATTATATATATAATGAAATATTATTATTTATATATTCCTAAGATAAGCAAGTAGGGCACCTAATGTATGAAACATTATATACGACCATAATGCACAGCACTGCCATTTATAGAATCTCAAGTTTCCTTTAATAACAATAAGATTGGGTCAATAATCATACATTCAGGAAATATATATCTTATCATAGAATTACCATATAAGGAGATAAAACCACAAATAGAAAATTATGTGTGTTGATGTTTACATAGTGGACAGTGTTAAAAATAATGTCTGTATGAATTTGTTAAATACAAAGATCATCATCATCATCATCATCATGTCAGCAGGAAGACGCATTGCTGGATAAATGCCATGGATTTCCAAGTTAGCTGGTCTTGCGGTGCCTGCATCCAATAACTTATAATATATAATACAAACATGCTCAACTTAAATTATAAATTGGTCTTATAAATACTTAGTTCTGTGTCTTAAAACAAATAAAACTATTTAATTTTTCCCAATATTATAATAGCTTATTAATATTTTATTATAAAAAATTAAACTTTTTGTCTTCTAGTGTAAAGAAACTCTTTCTTTTTCATTCATTAGGTTAGTTTAATTCATGTTTGTGGGACACAAAAGAATGCTGCCGACGAAAAGTTGAGGCAATGTATGAGGAGATTCGGGGAGTTACATACAGCTCCCGCAGCTTTATTGTTGATCTCAGGGGATATAAATTTTGCAGCAGATTTGTGTGATTTTAGGCATAGGTTCGTATTTGACATGATTATTACTGTTGTATTGTATTGTATTAGTGTGAAAATGATTACTGTACATTAATTTTGTCTGTTGTTAATCAGGAAAAATATGGAGGTTATATTGGTACATAAACAGAACACTTCATCAGCCTTAATTGCTTGTGCCTCCTCTCATTATTATTACAATGAACTTACCTCACATCTGCCCAGGAATCCTAAGGTACTGTAAATTTTTAATTATATCCTATTTTGAAATATTCCAATCCTTCCAATTCCTATCCTTCAATTGATTGAAGGATTAAAAATAAACAAACCTAACATTTACATATTCTATGTGCTTCGCTAATAGCTCTGCTATATTATGTACTACAAACTGTCTTTATTGATAATATCTATTTCGCGTAAGTGGTTATATCCACTTTAGTTTTACTTTCAAGTTTTGAAAATAAATTTGCTGACATTCAAGATAATCCATAATAAATATCAAAGGCTATTCAAGTAAACAATATATGTATAAAAAGTAATTTTAAGAAAAATGAATACTTTTTTTTACTTTTCTTTTGTTCTTATATCCTGAATGAACACCATCAAATCTCATTATAAGATAAGAAAAAATAAAACAATATGATAAAATATCAACAAAATAATTAACCTATATTTTAATAGAAAACAATATTTCAACAACAGTTAACACTTTCATAATCAATAGTTGTTTAATATTTGAAAACATTTAAGTAATTTAAATTACTTTTTAAAATAGTAATAATTGCTATTATAATATAAGGTTTACAATGCACATTATATTATTTGGTTTACAAATGTCATAAAAACATTGATATTTCTATACTCAGTTATGTTACTGAGGCACTTTAGTATTAAATTTTGTACTGTTGACAATTTGTTTTGGGGTGGGTGTCCTTATGAGCAAAGATATCTCTAAATCAGTGACAAATTTTATACCCTTGTCAAATCGCGCAATGCTCATTCAAATAACTGCAGTACCAGCAAACTTGAATATAATTCAAATATACGCTCCTACGGCTGATAAACCCTTGAATGAAATTGAGGAGTTCTATGGTCAAGTTGAAACTCTCTTGCAATATACCAAAAAACATGATTTAAATGTAATAATGGGTGACTTCAACGCTAAGGTTGGTTCCATGTCTGTACCAGGGGTGACAGGGGATTACGGATTAGGAACCAGAAATGAAAGAGGTAATACTTTAATAGAGTTCTGTCAAGAGAAAGGATTTATACTAGCAAATACCCTCTTTAAGCTTCATCCTCGCCGTTTGTACACCTGGACCTCGCCACAACATACAGCTGATAACATAGTTCGTAATCAAATAGATTTTGTATTGGTCAACAAAAGATTCCGAAATTCAATCAAGAACTGTGTTACATATCCGGGAGCAGATATAAAGTCTGATCATAATCCTGTCGTAGCAACACTACACTGTAAATTTAAAAAATTAGCTCAGCAAAAACAAAATTTTTACATCGATTTAAATATATTGAAAGAACCCATAGTTAAAGCAAGAGTTTCAAACGCTATAAACGAATGGGCTAACGAGCACTTGACCTGCCCATCAACATCATTGACAACGTGGTCAACACTCAAGGATACAGTCAGCAATATCTGTCGGACTTATCTGCAGCCTGACCATCTAGTTAAGAAACAGCAATGGATGACTGAGGAGATCCTGAAATTAATGGATGAACGCCGAACATATAAAAACGCAGACCCAAAGAGGTACGACGAATTGGATAGGCTCATTGCTAGAAAAATTCGAACTGCTCGAGATAAATTCTATGAGACCAAATGCGAACGTATCGAAGGCCTTTTGAAACTACATGACGGGTTTAACCTTCACAAGGAGATCAAAACACTTGCGGGGCTTAATAAAACTCACAATTTGAATGCACTATGTGATGATCAGGGCAATCTTCTTCATGACTTAGAAAGCAAGAAAAAGGTTTGGAGTAGCTACATAGTCAAAATGTTTGAGGATACTTCTAGGAGCTCCGCGAATGTTACTGTTACGGATGACTCTGGACCACCAATTTTAACAACAGAGGTGAAACATGTACTTAGATCTGCTAAAACTGGTAAAGCTTTAGGTCCCGACAGTATACCAGTAGAAATTCTCAAACTGTTGGAAGAAGAACATGTAAACGCCCTAACCAACTTTTTCAACCAGGTGTATAACTCAGGCTCTTTACCCGATGATTGGCTAAAGTCCACATTTATTACTTTACCAAAAAAGGCAAAAGCAAAGAAATGTGCAGAATATCGCACAATAAGCTTAATGAGCCACGTACTTAAAATATTTCTGGCGATCATCCAAAACAGGATAAGACCACGATGCGACGAACAACTTGGGGAGAGTCAATTTGGTTTCCGATCCGGCATGGGAACTCGAGAAGCGCTTTTTGCCTTAAATGTTCTAGTACAAAAATGCAAAGATATGCAGACCAACGTTATCTTGTGCTTCATTGATTATGAGAAGGCGTTCGATCGCGTAAGACATGACATACTTATGGAACGTCTAATGGATGTAGGTCTAGATGGCAAGGACTTACGGGTTATTAAGAACTTGTATTGGAACCAAAGAGCAGCTGTGAGAGTTGAGCATTCAGAGACCGATCAAGTTGAGATTCGCCGTGGTGTCCGTCAGGGGTGTATATTGTCTCCCCTGCTTTTTAACATATACTCGGAAGCTGTAATATCTGAAGCTCTGGAGGGGTTAGAGGTAGGCGTCAAGATAAACGGTAAAGTCGTGAATAACCTACGATACGCCGATGATACCGTGCTTATAGCCTCTTCAGAAAAGGACCTACAGACTTTGGTGAACAGGGTTAACGAGTGCAGTGTGAAGGCAGGGTTGAGCATGAATATCAGCAAGACCAAGTTTCTGGTTGTATCGGGTGATAAAAATCTTAAGCCAAAAATTCAGGTGGAAGGTAAACCTAGAGCGGGTGCGTATGTACAAATACCTCGGTGCTTGGGTAAATGAAGAATGGGACTGTGGGCAAGAAATTCAGACCCGGATTGAAATTGCCCGAGCAAGCTTTAAAAGGTTGGAGAAGGTTTTGTGCAGCCGCAAACTATCTTTAAAGCTCAGACGAAGAATACTCCACTGCTATGTCTGGCCAGTAGTGTTATACGGTAGTGAAGCATGGACTCTGCGAGCTGACACCCAGAAACGTCTAGAAGCTTTTGAGATGTGGTGTTACCGCAGAATGCTCCGTATTAGCTGGACACAGAAAGTTTCGAACGTGAGAGTACTCCAGCGCGTCGCCAGTAGCCGGAAGCTACTGCAAACCGTCAAGAAGAGAAAAGCCGAGTATTTGGGCCACGTCTTGAGACACGAGCGATACCAACTGCTCCAAATTATAATGATGGGAAAAGTAGAGGGCAAACGACGCGCTGGAAGAAGAAAAAAGTCCTGGTTGCGCAACATCCGCGAATGGACGAAGATCGCCAGCGTGGAAGAACTATTTCGCTTGGCGCGAGACCGCGAAAAATTCGCTGAGCTGACGGCCAACCTCCAGTAGTGGAGAGGCACAAGAAGAAGAAGAAGACTGTTGACAAAATAAAAAGTTTGTGCTTGTCTGAATTTTATAGAAAGATGTAGGCAATGTGAACAGTTTTCAATAAATGTTACAAAAACATTATTTTTGATTAAAAAAGTATAGAAAATAATGTGACAGACCAAAAAAGATATATTCATATTTGATTTTTTAAAGCTATATGACATAGAAATTAAAGCCAAAAGAACTTATTATGATTCTGTAGTGTACCAACAACATATATATAATATTACTAGTGCTTTACCCGAGGCTTCGCTCACGTCATAATTCAGACTTGCTTGATACCAATTGGAATCTTATAAAAATAGAAGGGTTTTTGTACAAACTTTCATCCCCTTTATCCCTTAGCAGTTAAATTATCAAAAATCCTCCCTTAGTGCTAATTTACTGTGTAAAACGAACACATATAACCCAGTTATTTTTTTATACTTGAATTTCTGAACTACGGTGTGTTATCATAAAAGTACGGTGTGTTAACTAGTGTACTATGGTGTGTTATCATAGAAGGTGAGTCAAACGGAAGAAGAAGAGCCAACATGTGAAATGGAAGTGGTGAATTTACCAATGGATCAGCCACCAGAACGGGTGTCGAGGCGACTCCGAAGACTGGCCGACAATTGTGGAGGGAAGGTTCTCCGTGTCACTGCCTCTACAGCTATGCTCAAATTCCCTACACCTGATCATGCTTCGAGGTGAGTCGATATTATTCAATGAATGTTTAAAATGTTAATTTTATTAAAGTAATAAATAATATTGGTTTTTGCGATAGAAGTTAAGTATGTCGGCGAGACTGTGGTGCTGTCAATGATTTAGAATTTGAGACGAGAGTGATACCAGACTTTTGTTCCAAAAGTGCGCGCCATCTTTAATTTTCAATTAAATCAATATCGTTAGTCTAATATTCACGTTGATTTTCATTTTGGTTACATCCCACTTGTGATATTGGCGTATCAGTAGAGACATTAGGTAAATCTTCTTCCATTAGGTATGTCCATCTTATGTTAATATTCAAAACAAAAGAATAATTCAAACGTAATTAAAATTAACGGCGATACATGGCTGTCCGTTTGACGTTCCGCCAGAGTGACATAGTAACAATGTCAACAAAAGTCTGTTATCACTCTCGTCTCAAATTCTATAGTCTAAATCATTGACAGCACCACAGTCTCGCCGACAAGTATATACTTCTTAGTGCCATAAACATTGGCACTGTAAGAAATATTAACCATCTGTGCAACTAAGAGGTTATGCATGTAACCCTTGCTCATAGAGTTACATTGGCTTACTCACCCTTGAAAACGGAACACAACAATACCAGGTATCGCTCTTTGGCGGTAGAATATGCGATGGTTGGCAACCAACCAAGGCGGTAACTTACCTTACCACCAGTAAATCTAAGTTCACTTAAATTGAGATGAAATTTAAATAACAAAAAAAGAAATAATTAAATAAATATAACCTTTGATAAGCAAACGTATCAGTGTTATTATTTATGAAATTATACTAAAATGAATCGAGCATGTAATCTGAGAATGAATGTCTAAATTATTTAAAATAAAACAATGAAGTTGAAGAAAAATTTTGATCGCTTTGTTGCCTTCGTTTTTCGGGTGGCAGTAATTGAGGATAAAAATAAATTTCTATCGCAATCTTTTAAGAAATTTCTAAAGATTCTGGATTTCTAAAGGAAGCATTATAAAAAATATAACTTTATCGGGAAACGGCGACTGCGGCATCTACACTCTGTAATATATTAGCTACCAATCCCGGATTCGCACGGATCGAATAAATGTCTACATAAAAAGTTTGTATTCAAACACAAAACACAAAGAAAAAAAAAAACGTTTTTTTTATGGCTAGAAACCTTCCCGAACGTCTCAAAACAACTCGCCAAAATTTCATAAAAATCGGATGAATATAATAGGAACACATAGAGGATAAACATACACACATACATATTTATTTATTAAGAAATATCTAGAATTAGACCGTGTTGTCAGCGCCGGCCCTGAGTTAGAGCGAGAGGGGCAATTGCTTTAGAACAAAGGATGCGAAAATATCAAACAATTTCCATGAGTATATAAGCGCTGATTAATGTTTATAAATGTGGTAATTATTATCTATATACCATTAAATGAAATGCAATTAGTTGGAAAGAAAACGTCGACCATAGGGCGCCGAAAATGTCGCCCGCTGATCAAGAATCGGGCCCTATGCAGAAATGTTTTAATAACTTTTATTAATATATGTGGGTTAATTTCTACACAACGCGGTCCAATTGAAGTATCCAAGTAATTTGATGTAACAACTTAATTTTGTACATCATATTGATATATTATATGAATATTTATTTATTCGAATATTGTAATGTTAAATAGTGAAAGTGAGCCGAGACTCGTAAAGGAGGACAACTCATACGCTTGAAGCCGCTTTAACGGGACAATTTTTTATTTTGGTCAAATTATAAATTTAAAAATGTTGTTAATACATTACTCAAACTTAAGGTTAAGATCCCCAGGATGATCGTTAGGTATAGTATGTGCTAAACATTTATCTTTTAATTTCGTATTCAATTAAGTATTATCAAGTACTTATTAATTTATTAGGTTATAATATAATAAAGCAAACCTTAGGTTATTAGTTAACAGGTCACAAGGTATTTTTTTTTTGTTATTTAGGGAGACGTGATTGTGAAAAATTTGGGAATTATGTCAAAGGTAAATTATTATTAAAGAGGACAAAGAATAAACGTTTTTGTAAGCAAGTTATAAATATATTTAACTGTAAACAATTAAATTACGATAAGTTATTCTAAAGTTTTTCTATCGTCAGTAGTCTTGACTCTTCAAACCAGTGGCACCTTCATGTTTAATTGATACCAAAAAAATACATTACAATGTAACATAAATATTATATTTCAATTATATATCTATTGGGATGGATCTATTGATAAAAATAATGGTATTAAATATATATAAAAGAATAACTGTCTGACTGTTTGAAATATCAATGCACAGCTCAAAATAATGGAGCTAGCACAATGAAAATTTCCATACGGGCGCCTTTTAAACAGTAGTAGCTCAGCACTAAGGAAGGATTTTAGAAATAATTTTCTAATCAATATTTATAATTTCCCAAATTAATAAAGTTTGTATGAAAATCGTTAATTTTTTTAGAGAGATAACGCGAGAGGAGCCGCGGGTAAAGCGCTAGTTTTATTATAAAATCGTATTAACCTTCAGTTGATAAGGTTTTCATTCGAGCAGGAAATTTCCTGTGAAGGTTTAACTAGATGTCATCTATGTGTGCATTCGAGATCAGGGTCACCAGCTAGAAATATTCCCTCCATAAACATGTAGTTATATAGACTGTAGCAAATACGTGTCTTATGTAACGTTCTCTACATTTGAAAACGTTATAATAAAGTGTTTACGATACGTTATAAGTTATTCATATTCGTGTATTTTATTATTTATTTTTTAAACGAAATGAAGTTTTTTTTTCGTATAAAACAATTGTACATGTTTATTTAAATGTATTTTTGTTTAATGTTTTTTATTATTGCATAGTACACGATAAATAGATTATGGATTCACATTTAACGTGAAAAATATCGCGCAAAAATATATAAGTATAATAATTTATCCCAGCCAAGATTGTTCTGAAAGTTAGTAGTAGTTAGTAAGTAGTAGTTAGTAAATTTGAATAGCTATACTTTTAATATTATTACTTTTATTTGATTATTAGATTAAAAACGAAAAACTTAAGCAATCGATATTGCAAGCAAAATATCGAATGACCGATTTCGGTCATGGCGGCCAATCTCAACATTAGCCAACTGCACAGGACGTATTATTGTGCACAAGTGTGTGCAGCAAACACACTCCATTCCCTAACTCATAATCTGACACGGCTGGAAAGAGTCCAGGCGCAGGACCAACTGCTTTACTAGGCATTTTGAGTTTACTAGGCATTTTCGAGTTTACTAGGCCTACCGAGGCACGGGAGTAATATTAGGGGAGTAACTAGCATTGAAAACGTTTGAACACAACAGTTCATAGCATTTGCGATATCATAAAATTGTAAGCGACTAAAACTAACTGACTTTATACTACAATTATACGAAAGTGTTTTTTTTTTTTAAATTAAATATTAAGCAGATGGTTTATCGGCACCAACGCCCATTCCATATATCGCCACAACCTTAGGAACTATGATGTTATGTCCCTTGTGCCTGTTGTTACTCTGGCACAATAGTTATTACATCTCATAATTCGTTATATTATAAATATTGTTTTTACCATTAATTTTTTTTAAATTTTTCATCTTTTTTTGATAAATAAAATATAATTTAAGGAAAGAAAAATAACAATGTGGCTTATATTTAATCATAATTTTTAATTCAATTTCGTTACGTTTGAGATGCAAGTACAAGTATTCATTATTCAAATATGAATTGAGTAAGTACAAAATAACAAAACTATAATTTTTAATGACACGTCACCTTCTTAGAGAACGAGGTCAGTGAACTTTCGTTGAATCGATCAGCTGACTTTAAAACGATCATCTGGGGGTAGATGTAACTTATGAGTTTATTGATAATGCAGCTACCATATACTCGTCAATTTGATTGTATATAACAGAAAACAACTTGCAAATATTACATTTTATTGAAGTTTAATATAATTTCGCTTGTACAGCTAAGAAATATCACAAAAAACCTAACGTATTAAAAATAAAACAAAATAATAGCCCGCTAAAAATAGAAAATCGTTAATGGGTGACTTGCCCGTTTTATAACGAAACTCGACCTTTAGCGGTCGAAATGTTTACTTAAAATTTGAATTTCGAACGAAGTTTAAAATTACCATGCATCATATAAATTTTAAAACAATCTGCCTGAAGTTTTTGTTTGAATTTATCATCTTTTTTTATTGTTGCAACATTTTGAGAGATTGATGTTTTTTTTTTTGGAATAAAAAAACATGACTATTTAAAAATTATTTTATTTTTCTGGTTTTCTGCGAAATCAACTAATCATAAATATTAAAAAAAAAAATGTGTTTATTTATTCATTTGGTTTTCCAGCTTATTATTATTATACTTTGAGGCAGGGTAGGCTATTTATCGCCACGGTAGCATGCGAAAGCGATCCCGTGGCGTTCCTCGTTAAGACGGAAAGGGCACGGGGAGGTTTTACTGGGTAGGACGGTGGCCTTCTGCCCCGTGAGTCCCACATAGTTTATTAATTATAATTATTATTATCAAAGTAGTTGCAGAGGAAAATATTGAACCCAGGACCAACAGGCAACATTGTCAATATTCTATTACAGATAAGTCGAAGGTTTATGGTTTATGGTTGGTTTATGGTTAAAAACATTGAAAGAATAATCTAAAAATGTACTTCAATTACTGATTTATCACACATTTAGTATATTTACGTACTTGTCTCAAGACTTCGTCGATACGGTTGTTTTAAAGAGATCTATAATTATAAATAATAATACCTCGCCTTCTTATCTTCATTAGTTCCATTATAGGTGTGTTATTTTTATGTAAACAAAGTGTACCGTTTATACTTTGCGATATGAAAAGATGGTTTTCGGAAATAGTATAAGATGTCTAGGTAAACACATGGGAAAGTTTAAGTTATTGTACTGGCGGATAGATATTCTAGTATAACATTTGCTCATGTATTGTTTCTTAAGAAATGATCATAGGGTAAAATCGTAGTTTTATACGTGCGAAAACAATTCCTTACCTAGTCTATTGTAACACACGTACGCGTGTATTATGTATTACGTTTTAAGTTAATAGAATAATATTATTTGAATATGTAATTATAATAAGTATTTATATATATTTATTTCAATAGAATTTTTTGGGCTCGATCCGAAAAATCTAACCCGTAATTGCATTCTGTGATATAAGGTATGATTTCATTTCGAAGGTATAGACGTTGCATTATATTCCGTTAATAATGTTTTTTATATTTACCCACATAAATGTATTCATTTAATACATGAATGAAACTAAAACTAGATCGGCCATTGCAACGCCAGGCACAAGCGAGAACACATTTATAAAGTTTTGTTTTAAATATATTCGTATTATTTAAATATAGAATTTAAATTATTTATTGTGTAGCTTTTAAAGCATTTAATGAAGTCGCCATAAAACAAGCATAAGATGCTACTCACGGGGTAAGTAATTTAAATTATATTTGCGAAATGTGTTACGTAAAGATGAAAAAAATCAATTCATAGCTCGAAAGGGCTGCAACGGATTAATTAACAATATAACATTGATCACTCCGTATATGAAACTTTAATTAAGAAATGTGATTATTTAAATGCAACGTATTATTTGTAGCACGTTGAGGTTTTTGTTTTAATAAAATTAGATTAACTTGCATAGAAAACCTACTACTATTTTTTGTCATATATAGGCGGGTAGCAATTGTCATACATTAACCGTTAGCTTACTTAAACAGCAGGCCTAGACTAATACGTCATAACGATTGTCAATTTCGTACGTTAAAGAGACCAAAGTTTATGGAAATGGCATTTACGAATTCGAATTATCACGTGTTCAACAGTTACAATAATTATGACCGCTTCGATAAATTGTCGGAGGGACTTCATTTAGCCCTCTAGATTTCTATACGCTATAAAGGAAGTAGTTGATTGTTCTTAAACGTCACTCGATTAATTATTTCATTAATTTATATTTCACTAGCACCTCGACCCGGCCTCTCACATGTAGCACTAAGTGTATAGGAGTGCGAAATTTTCATAAGAACTGTTTAATTGAAACAATTTAACTAACTATGCATTATTTTATTTCGATTTATCGATACATAGTGAATATCTTTTTTTTTTTTAAATATGTAGGTGGGCGGGCTTATGGGCCACCTGATTGGAAATGGACACCACCGCCCATAGACATGACGACATAATAAATATTAACCATACGTTGCCAATGCGCCCATCACCTTTGGGAACTACGATGTTATATCCCTCGTATCCGTAGTTACACTGGCTCACGCACCCTTCGAAACCGGAACACAACAATACTATACATTGCTGTTTTGCGGTATAATGTCTGATAAGTGGGTGGTATCTACTCAGACGGACAGACTTTGCAAAAAAATCTTACCAATATTAAATATTTGAAATAAAAATGTACTAAGAGGGGAACAACTTAATTATACGAATTATTAATATGCATATTATTTAACTTTAGGCTAAATAATTGCTTCTCCGTTTCCGAGTATTATTGTCGAATATGATAACGGTTAGCTAATTTGCACTAATAATAATAATATTCGTAAATACATCGATAGATGGATCTTGCCTTTATAGAGAATATTAAGCGAAGGCTGCGATTTTAAATCCAAGCAACACTGAATTTTCATGTGCTTAATTTGTGTCCATATTTCATCTCGTGCACGGCGGTGTCAGAAAACATCGTGCCATGATATCTTGTATGTATCTACCACTCCGCATTCTAGCAGCGTTGTGGAAAAAGTTCCAAATCTTTTCGAGAAGAAATCCAATCCAATACCTCCACTATTGGAACAGTGTTCCCACTGTTTATAGGTTTTTTTTAATCAGTCATACTCGTTTTTAATAATAGGCATGATGACTATTAAAGAATTAAATAAATAATTTTAGAGAAGAAACTATTTTAAAAGGATTCTAAAAAATGATCCCATTTTAATATACACATTAAGATTAAAAAGATTTTTAATAAAATAAAAGTATAAAATTCTGCAATCGGCCATTTTATTTGTAACACGAATCAGAGCGAATGACGTCACGCCTCTGTATCTATAACCGTTTCTCTTGAACAGTTTGTTTACGCGTTTCAAAATTAATTTTGCATCATTTAATTAGTTGTGTCGTTGATTATTCGCGTTTTTGTGAAATAAATAATAAAACATCCAAGATCTATCAATGATGGAAAAAGGTTTTGTTAAGGCAAATTCCTCAAATTTGTCCAGGATTTGCTGGTGTTAGGAGAGTTTCTTTAATCAATAAAGACTTGCTCATCTGTAGTTCGAAATGTGAAAACTTCCTTGTAAGTTCATTTTTATTTATCTTTAGTGTTATCATAGGGTTTTTTTCTGTTAGCTATATAATATTACTCGCATATGAAGAGCCCTAATATTTTTACCAGTAAGAACTTTTAAGACAATATTTTATTTAGCTCCACTAGTACTGAATTTGTGAATTTACATATTTACGAATACTTCTATAAATCTAAATATATAATAAATCTTTATGAATCTCTTCAATTCAAATACTACCACTTACCATCAGGTGGAGTAGTCATTTGCCCTCCCGGTTAATATAAAAAAAAAATGTTTTGTAACCATACTTTCTTTTAATTGCATTTCACATTCTTCAAGAATCATCATCTTTCGTTGCTTACTTATATGTGGTCGTTCTGCTTCTGTAGATTGTTCTTCGATCTGGTTGGCATTCGAATGTATTTTTACACAGAGGTACCGCACACCGCTTTTAAACTTTGGAATTCATTTTTAATTTAAAATTTTCTTTTTTCGTTGAGTATAGACATAATACAACGTTTACTGTCGTTTATTGAGGCGTGACGTCACGTGCAGGCGCTATAACACCTGCGGGTGTTTTCGAGCGAAATTCAAAATAGGTAAATGAAAATGCAATTATTTGCGTAAACAGTTAGTTTATTACTGAAATAAAATTATTTTCAGTAATAGTAGACGTGTACCTACATTATAGAAGGTTATTTCAAAATCAGTCATCATGCCTATTAGTTAAACACTTATTTTAATTTTTATTTAAATAAGTTTTTCAATTTTAATTGCAATCAAATGATTATTTCTATGTTTTGTTAATAACATTGATAAATATATGACTATTTATCGTTCAATACATATCTAAATATATAAACAAATTTCTTTAATTCATAAGACGCACTAACGACAACCTTTTTATCCATTCCAATAAAAAAAATACAAAATCGAAAGTAGTCAGTTACGTTTTCACGACTAAATTACTGAACCGTTTTTGATGAAATTTGGTATAAAGGGCCAGAGACGCAATAAAGGATATAGTTCTGAGACTTAATAATATATAAATATATAATTTTTATACCTAACACCTGCCCGTAGCTGGAGGAATCTTCCTAGACCCGGGCGAATGCTAGTAGTTTTATACGTGGCGCGAACGTAGTAGCAGTTATATTCGCTCATGCATGCCATCCTCTAGTAAAACGCCAATTGCACCTCGCACAATATGAAGCTACTAACTACAGTCTTCGCACTTTCGAATGACACGTCATCATCGTAAAAATCAGCTAATCTCTGATTCGTTTGTAGTGATCCTTACGTTTAATGCTTAAGATGTTTTTTTTTAATATTCTGGTTGCGGATGCGTAATGGCTTGTCATTCATTCCATGTATTTTAAAATCACCATTCTCGTTCATGTGTATAACAATAACAGTAACTACTGAGTTTCTTGCCGATTCTTCTCGATAGAATCCACATTCTGTACCGGTGGTAACTCTTGACGGTTCCAAGGCACTTGTAAAAGTCTATTGCAATAAATATTTTGATTTGATTGTTTTGAATGTATCTGTATTTTGTTTAATCGTTTTGAATGTGTATGTGTGACTTCGTAATGCCATTTAGTATATCACTGTGTCTGTCAGGTAGTGAGTGAATAACGTCGATACGTATACAGCTAAGAGAAGCACTTCGTATAAAAATACTATATTATTTTAAGACATTGTAAAATAAAATATTGTGGTATCTTCATCGTGTGGGGCGCGTTTTGCGTGCACGTAACTGACAGCTGGCAGCTGGCACGCAAGACACCCTCCGCGCTCCTCTTCTCCCCGCAGGGCAAAAATCAAATAGATCGTGATCTCGAAAAACTTGAGTTTTACACACTTGCACTTCTAAATCTGGTATACAATCGCGCATAGGTAGTAGCTTTATATTAAAATTGTTAAATGACGATTGAAAAGTGCTTTTGAGAACCTACTTGAATATAGTTTATTTTGACTGACTAATTATATGTAGCATGGACTTCAATACATACTTAATTATTATGTAAAAAGTTAAAGATAAAAATGTACGGCCTGTCTTATAATCTTTCATTAGTTAAACAATCCTGTGTCCTCTACTTTCTAATGACAAATCATTAATGACAGAAAGGGAGAAATCACTGTTTAGCTAAACAGATAGCCATAAGTAAGGCAAAATTTATTTTAATAGAATAGTGTGTACCACACAAAAATTTGGAAGATATAATAGGCTTTACCTGTCATTTATATTTACGGGGTGACTATTTAAACTTTGTTTTCTTCCTTTGAACATGTGGTGTGTTCAAATATGTATATAGTTAAAGGCCGAAAGAACTTATAATTGTATTCTGTTGTTTGACCGCATTAAAGAAAAATATAATAACATCGAATTTTAAATGTTTATTTTTTGTTTTAAGATTTTAAATAGTTTTTTTTTCATTGATCGACGAACCGCAGCTATTTTTTTTATTATTATTTGTTTAACTTGAACGAATTGATAGTTACAGCTCGCTGAACTAAAGCTGAAGGCTATTTAGTGGTCACTGAACCGTGTACACGATTAATTAATAATAATCCGTTAGTCTAAGAACTTCTCATTTAATTTTTTTATTATATTTCAATAATAATTAGGTTTGTAATTTACTTCAAGTCTATAAAACCTATTCACTTTTGTACCTATTTTGTACTGTCCGTCTACTGATAGGTACAGAATCTCGGACTGGCCGATATCCATCTCATGGTAATATGCGTATTTAATATTCTCGTGCCTCGCATCGAATATGAGATTGATCAAGAAGAGAGTGCCCTTGTGTTTGCGTACAAACAAAAACGATTGCATAAAAGTTCCATCTAGGTATATATAACTAAATTCAGTATCAAATTAGGGTATAATACAATGATTGTGCAAAACCTTTGGTTGTGGGACTTTGTGCAAGCTCGTGTGGGTAGGTACTACCCGCTCATCAGATATTCTACCGCAAAACAGAAGTACTTAGTATTGTTCTCTTCCGGTTTGATGGGTGAGTGAGCCAGTGCAACTAAAGGCACGAGGAACATATCTTAGTTCCTAATGTTGATAGCGCATTGACGATGTAAGCGTTGATTAATATTTCTTACAATGTCTGTTTACGGGGGGTGGTGACCACTTACCATAGGATGGCTATTTGACCGTCCGCCTACCTATTATATAAAAAAAAGCAATCTATTCACTGGTGGTAGGGCTTCGTGCAAGCTCGCCTGAGTAGGTACCACCCACTCATCAGATATTCTACCGCAAAACAGCAGTACTTGGTATTGTTGTGTTCCGGTTTGAAGGGCGAGTAAGCCAGTGTAATTACAGGCACAAGGGACATAAAATCTTAGGTCCCAAGGTTGGTGGCGCATTGGCAATGAAAACGATGGTTAACATTTCTTACAGTGCCAATGTCTAAGGGCGTTTGGTGACCACTTACCATCAGGTGGCCCATATGCTCGTCCGCCTTCCCATTTCATTAAAAAAAAAGAACAAAGGCTTTTAAGGAAAAATAGAATCTATTTAGACGGTTTTATTATATATTATTTTTTATGTTTATATATAGAATATTTAATAATGTATGTATATATTCTAGAGCTTTAAAACGTATGGAAGGCGAGGATGTATTCGGAAGAAAGATAAGCACCCGATATGCGAGAAGTGCGTTCCAGCCGACTTATTCGAGCGACGAGGGGTACAGCACCGCGCCCGTGCAGCCGAGGGCGCAACCGCAATTTGTGCAGCCAGTAGCACAGGTCAGTGTTACCTCGTAGGATATACACCTGTCTTTATAGACTCGAATACAATTATATCATTGTTAACTTAACTACGTCATATGGTTACGATATATATATTTATCGATAGTTCGACATCGTTGAAGAAGACGATTGTTCTTAGTGTTATCGAGGAGCGGACACGTAAGAATCATGTTGATGACGCGACTTGTAGGAGTTAAACCTAATAGTTAATTATAATAATTATACAGTGAATCCTTAATCTTCATTTAATAGTAACATTAAGTAAAATATTAGTAGTTTTCTCTTGTTTTTTCTCGAATAAATTCATAAAAAAATAGAAATTTTTATATAGTATTAAAAAGCGTACCTGGTGGCGTTATGCCAGGATTTTAAAAACTATATGAAACATATTTTTTTTTGTCAAACGGAATGTTTCTTAAAGATTTCGCTTCGCTTGATTTTTAAAAATTTTCTATGTATATTAATTAGCATTCATCAACCGCTCCACCGGAGAGCTCACGGTGCGTGTCGAGCGAGTGGGCGCTGGCGCTGCAGCAGCTGCCCGCTGCGACGCCGCCGCCGCTGGACTTCTGTCCGCCGCCCGCGCCGCGCCCGCGCAAGATCCGGGGCACGCACGGTCAGCCACGGCTCATACGATATTAGCTTACATGTATACGCTACACATGTGACCTCGAACAGTTTCCTGGTTTAGTGGTGGATGGGTAGACGTTTTACATAATGTATTGTTACATTGTTATAAAGAAACGATAGTACAGTACAGTACAGTAACAGCCTGTTAATGCCCACTGCTGTGCTAAGGCCTCCTCTCCCTTTCGAGGAGAAGGTTTGGAGCTTATTCGACCACGCTGCTCCAATGCGGGTTGGTAGAATACACATGTGGCACAATTTCAATGAAATTAGACACGTGCAGGTTTCCTGACGATGTTTTCCTTCACCGTCAAGCAAGTTGAATTATAAACATAATTTAAGAACATGAACATTCAGCGGTGCTCGCCCGGGCTTGAACCCACGATCATCGGTTAAGATTCACGCGTTCTAACCACTAGGCCATCTCGGTTTTTTCGTGAAGTTACGAACGCGTCTAATTCTAAATGTAATATAAGGGCATTACATATTTAAGTCCGATTCTAAAAATACTAAGCGTTAAACAATGACTTCTAAAATTTTGCATAACACTTTATTTCTCAAGGTCGACATGCTTGGCAACTAAGTGATGTTTTTTTAATATATCTTAAAATTCAAAGGTGGATGGTAAGTGGTTAGCGCTTACCTTTTGGTAGTGGGCCTACTTGTAATTTATATAACATGATGTGTTCATAACAACTACAGGTAGTGTGAACTTGGACCGGTCAGGCTGCTCGTCCAGCAACAGCGGCGACGACAGCCGGCGGGCCGCGTCCCCGTGGAACTCGTCCGCCAGCTTCAGCGAGCATAGCGAGGCCGAGCTTGAGTCCACCGCCGAGCTCACCGTCTCCAACCTGCCGCCGTACGAACCGATCGTCTTACAGGTATATTGTATTGTTAATGAATAAGATTAAAAATATTTATATTATTTATATTTGTTGCCGCCAAACATATTAAGCAAATACGTTGTTATAAACTTTTTGATATTGTATGTATAGTATTTATTTTAACAAAAAATGTTTTGTCTCCGCAGGAAATGCTAATGAAACTATTTAACCAGTACGTGCCCGTGGTCCGGGTTTCCATCTGGGCGGCGGGCGAGGGCCCGCTGGCGACGGTGGTGCTCCGCTCCGAGTGGGACGCGCGGCTGGCCATAGCGCGCGTGCACAAGCGCCGCCTCGACAACCAGTGGGCTGGCCGCCGCCTCGAGCTGTCGCTGGGCCGGCCCTCGCCCGCGCCCAACCTAGACGTGCTGAGGGTCCGTCTGCGGGCCATTCTTCTCGACCAGAAGAACTATACGCTGCCACTGCTGCGTCTGCGGGACGCCTACGCCAGCCGACACTGCTGCGCGCTCACCACGTCCGATATTGCGAAGGTCAAGGACACGGTCATCATCCACGAGGGGTTCGGTCGCATGGTGCAGCTCGTCGACCACACGCCGGTGTCGACCACCGAGACCGAGGAGGCGCCCTGGAAGTGTCATATACACGCGGTTATGAACACCGGCCATGAAGATGGAAGCCGTATTTTGCAACCGGTCTTTATGGAAATAGCAGTTTTGGCAAAGAATACCCAGATTATACTAGAGAATCATGGAGGGATACTGCCGTTACTTAGGTAAACCTAGATTAGTTTCATTAACAAGTAACTATATTTCCAAAAACCAAGGTTTAATTATAATTAATTCCACTCTAAAATGAATGGTTTTTCACAGTTTCGTGGAGTGCTATGAGGCTATGTTTCCTCCGCTACTGGCAGATGCTCGGCGTGGTGTTGCATTAGAACTGCTTCTGCGCAGCATCCCTAATCTCGAGGTCAAGGATAGTCCATCACGCCATTTAACTTGGCGTATCGCCCGGGCTGATTCGCCGCCTTCTCTCAGTTACCTGAGTGAGTACTAAAAAATCTAGTCTTTAAATGTTTCCATGTGAAAAACTATTATCCAAAATTTCTTAATAACCTTCCTTTAACAACGTTAATACAGTTAATTTATTGTTTTTTTTTAATAATGCCATGATTATTAAGTATGTTTTAATTATATTTCTTTGCTTGATCTTTCGTGCAGGCGAGACATCTCGCTCGAGCGGTGAACGTGATCGGCCTCGTACTGCACCGGCGCTGGAACCCATGCTAGCTTTGTTCGAGAGGGAGCTCATCGACCTGCTCCGTACTGCTCCGCGCTGCTCAATTCCGTTTAGCAAGTGAGTAAAACTTCATATTATATTCGCTTTATATATGCTTATATACATTTGGTTCTCAGTTTCACGTCTTCGGTAAATATCGCGTCTGCATTAGGGCTTTCATATTTTTCTATGAGTATGACTATACATGATTTTAATTATTTCGCTTTTGCAGACTCATACCCGCATTTCACCATCATTTTGGTCGTCAATGCCGTGTCGCTGACTATGGATTCACAAAACTCCCAGATTTACTATCGGCCCTTGGCAACACTATCGTGGTTAGCTATAATATATATGTAAGAACATTTGGTCAAGACTTGGTAGATTTATTGTAAAATTTTAATTATACGCTTACAGGTTCTGGGATCTGGATCATACCGTGTCATTACGATTTCCGCGGCAGCGCAAGGAAAACGTTGGACCTCGGATCTACTGAAAGTACTAAAGGCTCAACCCGGTAGGACGATCATGCTTCATGACATTCCTGAGCTGTATCAAGCTACTATCGGTCGTCCTTTCTCAACCGTCGACTATGGAGTCTGCACTATGGAAGAACTCATGGAAAGGGTAGTTCCCCAGAGCGTCATCATCGGCCACGATGGGACCGTGTCCCTGCCACGTCGAACCCCGACCCCCGAAGAGCGAGCGCGCACCGTCCAATTCGCAGTACAAGCTGTCGAACTGCTATGCTATACACCCAATTTAAGAATGGAATTCTCCCGTTTCGTGCCAGCGTATCACGCACATTTCGGCCGGCAACTCCGTGTCGCTCACTACGGTTGTGTTAAACTCGTGGAGTTATTCGAATTGATCCCGGAAGCGGTGACCGTGTACTGCGAGCCCTCGGGCGAACGTAGCGTGCGCTTGGCTACGAGAGCGGCGCGCGCCGTGATGGCTCAGCGGCTCCGGACTCTGGTCCCCGTAGCGCTCACGGCGCTGCCGGCGCGATACTCGGCGCAGTTCGGAGCGCCTCCGCAGCCGGACATCCTGGACAAGTCGTCGGTCGAGGCGCTCGTGTACGCCGCGGGGGGCTTCGTGGAAGGAGGGATCGTTCAGATGACGGAGGATACGTCGCATTGGGCGTGCGCCGCTCTTGCCGCCTGTGCCGTGCTGTCCGCAGACCGTAGCGTCGCTCGCGGCTCCACAGAGGAGTACTTCGTCACGGCTTTCCGCAGCCTGTGCGGCGCCGACCCGGACCTGAACAGCCTAACTGCATCCGGTGTTTTAGAAATATGCGAACGTCAAGTTTGCTTGACGTCGAATTGGCGCACCGTGTGGCGAATTGCCCAAATTCTATCCGATCGCTCGGGTCCGCTTCCTGTCATGGAAATCGTCATCGAGTATTCGAAACGCTATGGCCTATCATTCCTTAATGCAGAGTTGGGTGAGTAAAGTTAAGCTATATAATAATTACAAATATTTCTGGCTTTAAATAAATATAATTTTCAAAACAAATTAGACGATCGAAAAGTACTCGTAGAAATTGTCTCTTAAATATTGTCGTAAAAGTCTATTATTTACTAATCCAAATATTTTGTCCTCAGACTTAGACGCCGCAGTAAGCTTCCTTCGCCAGAACCGCGCTGTATTTACCGAGGCTGATGGCGAAGGGTTATGGAAACTTGCTGCGGGAGTCACACTACCGCAACGACGTGACTTGGCTCCTGTTCGATGCGCTGTTGAAGATTATTCCGTGTATGATACACCGCCAGGCCAGAAGGTAAGAATTGTCAATAAATTAAATACTTATATATATCAAACTTTTATCAGTAAAATTATAATAATATTAAAGTTATAAAAACCCATTGACTAAAACAAAAATGTTTTCTTATATCTTCAATATCAAATAAAATAAATGAAATGTTATGTACCCCGTGCCTGTAGTTCACTCACACTCGCTCATTCACCTTCATACCGAAGCACAACAATACTAAGTATTGCTGTTTGGCGTTAGAATATGTGATCTACCCAGACGGGCTTGCACGAAGCCCTATCACTTTGTACAAATTTGTCACTGTAACTTAGTACATTTTTTTTTGTTTTCTCATTATGATTGACTATTGTTTTCAGGGTTCACGCGTCTTTGAATCACCAAATACAAATATTTGGTGTTCACCACCCGCGAGTGCTCTGCCAGTTCCTACGGCTTTACTGAGCCAGGATAATAAACGTGAGTTATAATCGTTAATATTATGTAATGTTCTGCTACCTATTACAATGAACTATTAAATAAATCGACTAATTCTTGTTCCAATGCATTGATAGACTTTATATGGATAACAAGCACAATATATATGTATATATAGGTAAATGTACATGACATACATTTAGATACATTTCTTGACCAATTGACTAGACTATGACATTGACAGTTGTCTTTAATTGCTTTTTGTGATAATTCTTTCAATTTAGGTATTTAATATAAGAAATAATTTCTTCATCAGGTCGCACACGTTTGGCCGCTCAATTTGATGCAGCATAAATATTCCCACCTCAGAAGCATTCCAAAATAATATTATAGTGTAATAAAAATGCATGTGTTCTGATTCGAAGTTGTCAACACAGACCCGCAACGAATTTTATCTCCAGACTAAAATGAGAGTCCTAATAAATGTGATGTCTATAACAATAATGTTTTAGATGGCGTATATTTTTGTGTGTTTATTTAGGTTAAGAAAATCTTCTCGCGTTCGTAAAATGTTATCAAGTGCAAGAAATGTGCAAATTAAGATAGTTCTAGTGTGTAGAAAAAAAAAGCGCTTATTGATTTGAATAGCTCTGCAATGATACATTTTAACTTATACTTTCATTATACTTACCTGAGGTTGGCTAAAATTTACGAATGTATCTTGAATTTTATCCAATCTTTTATTTTATCTTTTGACATTTAATGTGTGTAATATAATTTAAGAATCTGTTTCACTAGATTGTAATGTACAGTACGCAACAAGTCAGTATTATGTATTCATCTGACATACATTCATGTTTACAGTGAAATAATATTTAAAAGAAATTATCTGCAATATTAAAGAAATTTAATTAAAAATTGAATTTTATAAGCGATGAAATTAAACAGGATTTTAAATCTTATTTATAAGCATTTACAAATTTCAATATATTTGTCTTGTGTTATTTATGTTAATCTTATTCGGCCTTAGCTCTCTTACATATCATGCAGACTGTCGGAGCCTAATTAATGTTAATTCTGAAATAAATAGCGCTTATAACATTTTTCGAATGCTCTTCAAAGTACAATAATAATGTCTTTAAAAATGTTAATTTTTTAGAATTTTATCCTTTGATATTTGATCTCCAATGATTGTACGAGTGCATAAGATAATGATACTTTAATTTGGCTTTATATGACTTAGTTTAAATCAATGTTGTGTAATTAATAAATAGAATCGTCAAAATGTCACTATCGAATTTATTATTTAAGAAGACAACATTTTTATTATTTGTATGTTAAATATTATATATCGCAATAAAACATTTATAAGACTTTATTTCAAAGAATTCTTACGATTACCCATCAAACTTACAATGTAAGAGTCAATTATAGAGGTTCAAATGTTTTATAAAAGTATTGTATAGTGAGTGATATTGCTTTGTAAGAATATGCTTGTGCCTGAAGTGCAATGATGGTTTTTTATTTTGGACATTTTATAGTACAATCCGTCGTTCCACATTAATAGCTTAAGTACATATATTTTTATAAGAATTTGGATCATATATTTAGGATAATTTTAATATTATTTTTAATAACGGTCAATCTAAAAATTTGTTTCAAATGATTACCGTTGTTTTATTTAAGTAGTATTATTATATTGTGACTAGAATCAAAAACTGTAAACAAAAAAACCGATAAGTATATTATTAAGGATTATAAGTTTTCTATCAACTAAGAGATACAAATGATGTTAGTGTAAGTAAATGTGCAATCATTTATTTAGCTATCAAATTAATTGTGATATTTATGTACCAATAAATATATCACTTGAGAAATGAATGGGGAAGCATACGAAAATAATTTTTATGTATAATATGTACATATCTTATTGATTGGTACAAAAATCAATAAGCACATTTATTTACAAGGTTATCGTTACTTGAATCTTTGTATATTAGAATTAATGTGGAACAACGACATTGATGCTTTAAAATATGTTAATGATTATAAAATTAATAGTTATTTACATCAGCGTTATGTGAGCAGGCCCTTGCATATGTTTTCGAGTATATTTATTTAATGCAATTATATTTATTGTAACACTGCCAGTCTGCATTTCAAACGAAACACTTAATAAAACCACCAGTCCAATAATAATATTATCTATGTTATAATTAAGACAAAACGTATAATGTATTTCTGCTGCAGATTCTATTTAAGTAATTTTATCTTTGTGACTATATATTAAAATTTATTCTTATTTCAAATGAAATTCGATTGTCACAATAGCCTTTATGTGAATTGAATTTCATGAGACTGTAGCAGATAAGTTAGATACTTTTAATTAATCCAATGTTGTTTTTACTTTCGTGACCAATAACAAAGTTTTAAATTTATAAGGGTAAGGTAGAATAAGGTTTCAAGTACAGTAAGTGAAGATGTTAGTATTATTTTCTACGTCTTCGTCGTTCTGTGATCTTTAATTTCTTGTTATAGTTTCCAACTAGTGAATCGGTGTACGTACGGAAATTGTATCTCGTCATAATTGCATGAAATGAATGTAGTGTTGGAAAATAAATGTTATTTTTTGATATAGTTTTTTACTTAGTTAATTATATTGTAAAAGTCCTGTTCGAATTTCGGCCGCGGCAGTCTAATCTCTGTGATTAGCGGTGTCCACAGAACATATTATAATACAGAAGAACCAGGCTTGTGACACTGGCAATTTTCTTATTCCGTGCGAGATGCGACTGAGAGATTCTTAACAACGATGGTCTTGAAGTCACTCGACCAATGCGACAATTAAAATGAATATTAGTAAACAGTTTATCTTATTCTTTAAATATATTTCAAATGAAATAATAATTTAAAAATAATGAGTACTATTTTTTTGCCTACATATAAAGAACTATAGCCTATTCCACGCGAGGAGTAAACCCAAATAAACAACTTTAACATGACACCGATATCATTGATCACCGATATCAATTGACTCGATATCATTGGTGGAGATCTTGAATAATCTATGACATTTACTATGGTCCGAGCAATAACGAATAATTTTGTAAAGTTTCCATTTTTTTATATTACTTTTATATTCAAATATTTTGTTTTCACTTTACACTCTGTATTAGTTCGTTCATATGTAAAAATAAAATAAACACGACAAAAACATAAAATGTTGGAATTGCTCGAATAACCTCTTATCTTTACAGCGTCAGCTTACGGTTATTCCACGCATTTTCCAGCTCAGTATGATGTGAACTATTCATGAGAAAACTTTCAACTGGCGTACTTATTACTTTTTTTTACCAATTTCACAGCCTACATCATGAAATGATAAAAAAAATGTTCAATCTGTAACAATCGCGAAACCTAAGAAATCATTACTTAAATATTTTTTGTTTGCGGCCCGCGACACCATGACTAACACGTGTTTGTGGCCACAATAAAGAAGAGGTTGAGTGCCTCTGGTATAGATAGATAATAGGAGACAGACAGTAGGACATTATAGTAGTAGAAAACCGGTGGTAGGGCTTTGTGTAAGCCCCTCTGGGTAGGTAACATTCACTCATTACATATACTACTAACCAAGCTAAAAAACCAGCCAAACAGCAATACTTATTATTCATACTCCGGTTTGAAGAGTGAATGAGCCAGTGAGACAACTGGCACAAGGGACAAAACATCTTAACTCATACATACTGAATAATATGGATTGTTCCAGTGAAAACAAAAATTAAATTCAAAAAATAATAATCTGAATATTTTATTTCAATCAAACTGCTATTTATTGCAACTTTAATTTGATGACAAGCTATCTGACATGACTGTATTATAAATGTATTTTATAGAAAACAAGCCATGACCAAAAAAAATTGCTAATTATACACAATACAAGTAGCAATCATTAATAGAAAAAATATATAAATAAAGGGTAAAAATAGGATCAAATTATTTACTAAATTTTTTTATTGCAAGGACTTTTAATGTTAGCTACTTAAATATTAACATTTTTTACTGTATTCATTTCGTTTGTTCAGAAAGGGGACCGTTACGTCTCTCCCAAATCATACGGTGTTTTTGTTTCATGTATGCTTTCCTGGCATCAGCATAGGCTCCAAGGTCACCATCTGTAATATTTATGTACAAACTGAATTTTTGAAATAGTTTTAATTAAAAAGAGATGTTTTTTGTTAATGTAACAAAATAAATAATTTTCATGAATTAAACAAATTAACTCACATTTGATAAACCAAGCTTCTTCGGCAGCTTTGTATCTTTCCCATAAAGGCTTGCATACAGTCAAGTGCTCTGGCGTTTCATACATCATGCAATCCTCATAACGCATACGCAGAATGTTCAAGATCTCGGAATCGACAGCTCTGTAAAAAAAAAATTTCAATTGTTGCAATTTCATTACTTTCAATTTGCCTTGGTGAACCTAGAAATGATATATATGAAAACTATTTTGTAGACATTTATTAGCAATTATAAAAATTGGTAAAAAATATTTTTAATAACTTCTAGAATAAAAAATAATACAAATTAAACTTCATTGTACACCAAGGAAAATTATTACACAGAATATTGACAAGAAAGATAGACATTCAAGAGATAATTTAGCTTTTAGCGTTAAAGCTAAAACAGGAACCTAATTAAATCAATCTTAAGAAAAAAAATGAACAAGAAAGATAACATAAAATATAAAACATGAAAATTACTATTTATATTTACGAAATTTTAACTTAGACTTGACATGTAAATTTCATTTTTGAAAAAAATATGACTTGGAAGATATTTCATTTAGTAAACAAGGGAAAACTAACCTATCACGTTTAAACTGCAAGTTGGCTTCGTAGTCGCAAAGCACATCATCGGTATAACATTGATCGATGGTAGGTACACGACGAAACTGCCTGTGATACCACGGATACTTCTTCTGGTTTGGTTCCACGATCTTTTCTGTAGCACAACAATTATATTAGTAACAAACTTACATAACAGTTAGGAACAGCGAGTATGAGATTCCTACCTCGCATCCATGTTACAGGAGCATCTATAGTATTATATACAGCGTTTATAAATGATCTAAATACATTATCGTCTGGAGGATGATCCCCTTGAACCATTTTGCTAAAATGTTATCGATGCCTCACGGAATAGGACATTAATTAATGATTATTTGACAACTTGACATTTCTTCAGAATGTGACACTGACAAATGACATCTTATTCAGTGCTACCAAATTCTTTCAAGATACCACAAATGTGCTCAAGGATCACTGAAAAGCACCATCAACTATTACTTAGGAACTGCTATTAGTTATCGAAATAAGTTAAAGAATCATTTTTTTAACGGTTAAGTTGTTGGAAGTACTGTTATTTATAATAATCACACATATACATACACAAATACGTACACGCACTCAAAGACATATAAAGACGTTCATAAACATTTACTTTTATAGAATTTTATTCTACCAATGATTGGTTTTATTGGGTTTTTACCAAAATTATGTAAACTCTCTGTTTATAATTATTTGATACGTAAATCTTCAATGTAAACGCGTTTTCATAAATGCTGTTAATTAGAAATAATTAAATAAAACAAAATAAGTATCTACCACTAACAATTTGAGTTAATATGTTTTTTAATACAGAATAAGTCGACGGGAAGGTAAAATTTTCATATTTAAGAAGTTCAACTACATAAGCTTACAACACTGAACATTTCAAAAAACATACAAAATATACTGTAAACATTTATTTAAAAAAATGTAAATTAAAGTTTTACACGTATAATATCATTAATTGTAATCGTTGCATAATAAAATTACAAATATTATTTTTTTACCGTTAATAGGCAAGCGCTTGACCGTTGACTTGCCTGATCTTAAGCATAGTCACGGTCTAGGATGGAGCGCTCCTGCCCAGAAGGAACCCGTTTACCCTGGATTTGAACACACCTACATTGTAACTATCTGGAAATATGGACTCAGGCAAAGCATTCCACAGTTTCGCAGTGCGAATAATAAATGTGTATTCAAAGCGCTTCGTACGTAGGCGGGGAAGTTCCACTATGAACCTATGGCCTGACCGTCCGATAAAAATAGGGGGCGGAAGAATTTAAATCAAGACTTTGGAGTCTAGACTCGACCAATGTGTCGTCTCCTATCAGCCTCCTGGTACGTTTGTCAATCAACTCTAGAACCCGAAGGTGGTGCTTAGCAGAGCCGTCCCAAAGGTGGGAGCAGTACTCCATACAAGACCTCACTTGGGCTTTGTATAAGCTGAGCAATTGTTCTGGAGTAAAGTAACGTCTCACCTTGGAGAGGATATCAAGCTTTCGGGCGGCTATTTGGGCTTTGGACTCAATAAAAGAGCCGAAATTTAGAGTTGACGCGAGAGTAACGCCAAGAAGGACAAGGTGGTCAGTTATAGGTTCGGACACATTTCGGAAAGAGGGAGATAGCTGGAATTCCCTCTTTTTGGCGGAAAATAAACACGCCTGCGTCTTGCTCTCATTGAACATGACCAAATTGGCATCGCCCCAATCGGACACTGCCTTAAGAGTCATGCTCAGGCGCTCAACCATGGCATCTCTCTGAGCCTGAATTAGGGCCTCACTAGCTCGCGCGTTGGACCTGTAGCTCTCGACAACTGTCATCTGCGTACCCATGGATACCGGGCATCAGCAGATCATTGATGTGCAGCAGAAATAATGTCGCCGAGATCACTGACCCCTGGGGAACACCGGCATTTATAGCCATTTGATCCAACGAGTGGCCATCAACCACAACTCGTAACGAAAGGCCATCATACCAAACCCTGTCAAAGGCTTTCGAGATATCCAAAGAGACAGCAAGTGCCTCTCTGTGTTTCTCGATGGCCTCACTTCAGATGTGTGTGACGTACACCAGAAGATCACCAGTGGACCGATTATGGCGGAATCCGTATTGTCGGTCACTGAGAAGGTCATTGGCTTCCAGGTACGTCAGGAGCCTAGTATTTAGGATACGTTCCATTGTCTTGCACAGAATGGACGTAACCGAGATGGGCCTGTAATTGGCAGGGTCAGCACGACTACCCTTCTTAGGCACGGGCTGCACCTTAGCTAGCTTCCAGGACTTAGGCACTTTACCAGTCTCAAGAGAGAGGCGAAACTGACGTGTCAGGATAGGAGACAGTTCAGGCGCACAGTTCCTCAGGAGCGCACAGTTCCTCAGGAAATATTTATTATAATTTACTAGTATATTTGACGTGTTATTTTATTATAGATCAGCTTGCCTTTATCATAACTTACTTTCTTTGTTGTAATCAAACTTATAGGTAGCCAGTGGCCTTAATATATGAAATGGTTTTTTTAACATCAAATTGAAATAAATTCTTTGGTGAAGTTATAATAAAACTTAAATAAAAAATATGTCATGACCAAAATTTTTCTAAAAAGATAAAAAATAATATTATATCGTCATCGGCCTTGATAAGTTGTAGTATAAATAATAAGAGTAATATCAAAGCGTCGTCGTGTCGGAGGACAGCTAATCATATCTTTTACCTACGATGCCTAAGCAAGCTATCTGATTACGTATGTTTAAATTTCATATTTCTTTATAATTTTTGGTTGTTTTCGGTTTTTTTTCTTTATTTATTTAGGTTCCAATTTCATAAATATATATAATTATAATAGATATAATTTGGAAAGACGAATATTAGAGCCGTTCATGTGTTTCAGTATTTTCTGCTGCGTCTCTGACCTTTAACATTGAGGCCAATGTGTAAACAAGTAGCCTATTATTAGACCCGTCTACGTACCTAGGGAACTAGTTTCAGTATGCCAGCTTTTTTGCCATAATCACGTCTAATTCCAGAGTGACTTAAAAGGTTCACCATACCATTTACATACATATCAATTCTCATATCATTCTTTTTTTTTCAGCATTTTACCCTTTTTTACCGTCCGCTTCTGAACGAAAGCCTTCCCCATAGAACGCCAACCATCCCGATCTTGGGCAGTTCGCATCCATCCCGTACCTGCCACCTTTTTTGTTAAATCGTTGGTCTACCTTGCCACAGGGCATCCTAAACTACGTTTGCCTAAGCGAGGTCTCCACTCTAGCACGTGCAGGCTCCATCGGCTATCAATGCGCCTGAAGACATATTCAGCCCATTTCCACTTCAGCGAGCTAATTCTATCATACTTGGTGGTACGATTTTATATCAACCAGTGAAATTACAGGCACAAATGATATAATTTCTTCGTTCTGAAAGTTGGTCGCGCGTTGGCGATGCTAGGAATGGTATGGCTAATATCTATTACAGTAGACATTGCTGTCGGTGACCATTTACATTAAAAACCAGCGGTAATCTTTCCGTCGTAGCGAGGAGCGCTACGGGATCGCTTGCGCATGGTACCGTGACGCTCTTATGGCCGGCCCACCTACGCGGGCATCCATTCTCTAGGGAGGGCTCCCAGGGTGCTGTGAACCCCCTAGTCCCGACAGCGCCTATTGCGGCGGGGGAGAAGGTGCGAATAGCGCTTCTCGTCGCGTCGACCCATATCGGGACACCATACAGTGCCATCAACCTCACTACACCGACGTAGAGGCGTCGGCATAGTGATCCCGGTCCTTGATGAGGGTGTCATCTGCGTCACACAACACCCCCATACCGGGAAGGACGGGGCCTCTCAGGAGTCAGTCGAAGCCGACGTTCCACAGAATTAGGTCGAGAACTGACCCCTGTGGAACACCGCAGCCTACACGACGCCGGACCAACTTCCCGTCGCCCCCCGCCCAGACGACCTCTCGGTGCTGGAGGTACGCCTCCTACAGTCTCGTCTGATAGGTAGGCACCCCAATTTCCCATTAGGCCTGCCTAACCTAAATAATATATATCTTGAATATTAAATATTTAATAATTAAATTAAATATATTAAATATTTAAGAATAAATTATTCTTATGTTAATAAAAGAAATAGATAAAATTTTTAAAGAGTAGTCTAGAGCTATACCTGTCTTGTCAAAAGTTTGTTCTAGGTACAAAATTTGCCAGTGAACGAGAATAATTGTTTTAATAACTTCCGTTTAAAAATTATTGTAGTTTTATTTTAATATGGTTAAGGTTTGTCAAATTTTTATGTTTGAGTGTCTTTTTATTGTTTTGCAAAACTTATGACCAAATGATGATGTTGCCTTAACAATTAAACTATTTTATCCGACGGAGAATTGTATAATAAGCACCTAGTTCATGTTTTATCAATTTGACGTTAGTTTATTAGTGAAACTGCGCTCTTAGTGATCTTATATCAAGTAGTTTTTTTTAAATTTTATATATAACGGGTATAAAATAAAATAATTTAAAAATTATTGAGTGTCCGCCCACGCATAAAGGAGATTTCAATGTTGGTGAAGAACGTTCAGTGTTAAAATTCAATTATACCTAATAATCTTTTTTTAGCTGAACATATTTATCTTAATACATCATACTTCAATTTATTTTAATCGACTATTTGTTTTTATTTTACACCTCGGTTATTTTTTTTAATTGCTTACTCATGCGCTAATGTAAAAAATACACATAAAACCGAAAAATCCCTTCCAAAACCTTTGAAAAATCTCCACGACATACCTCCATTATAGATTAGCGATTTTTAAAAACCGAACAATATCTCAAACGCTTATGTGCACTTCTTTATTATATTCATCATTTACGTGTATGCTGTGTCATACTTATTTTTTTTATATAATTTTTTTTCTTTTTAAATAAATAAGCTAGCGCTTGACTGTTTTCACACCTGATAGAAAGTGATGATATACTTTACTTTATACTTTTATTATACACCACAAAAAGAAAAAGAATACAAAACATGGATACAGGCTAAATAAAAATAGCATACAATTTTGGCGACCTTATCGCTACATAGCGATCTCTTCCAGGCAACCAACGGTGTAAGTGATAACTCATAGGATATGAGGTAGGTGGTGCTCTAATAATAAATAAGATAATATTAATGTATGATTAAACAAACTAATAAATAAATGTAAATATAAAATACACATAATATATATCAATAAATAAATTATATTAACAATACATATAGAATTACAAGTATACAATATACTTAGGCAAACGTAGTGTAGGACGCCCTGCGGCAAGATGGACCGACGATTTGAAAAAGGTGGCAGGTACGGGATGGATGCGGGCTGCCCAAAATCGGGATGGTTGGCGTTCTATGGGGGAGGCTTTCGTCCAGCAGTGGACGGCGGTAAGCTGATACAATATACAACATACTATAAACAATAAGAACGAATAAAAACGAAAAGTTCTCAAACATAAAAGAAAAAAATTAATAATAATAAAAATAAAAGTAATTAATGGTGATAAGGATAATTTGAGACAAAAAGTGATCTTTTACAAGTCTTTTAAAAATATTTATGGATTTGGCTTCCCGAATATTTAAAGGAAGGTCGTTCCAGAGCTTAATAGCCTAAACTGTAAAAGAATTATTATAAAAAGATGAGTTATGTTCAGGCACCCTTAAAATCCATCTCTTCACTGAACGAAGAACTTCTCCAGGATTCCCTAAAAATAAAAATTTCTTCTTCAAGTAAGGGGGAATAATAGGGTGAAACGACACACAGTACAGTATAGACAAGATGTGCATATTCCGGCGAAGTCGAATGGATAACCAATTTAGACGAGAACGAAATTGTGAAATGTGGTCATATTTGCGTAATCCAAATATAGACCGAATAAATGTATCTTGCAGTCTCTCAAGCTTATTTAACTGGTCTTCGGTTAAGTCAACAAAGCTTGCATCAGCATAATCAAGGATAGGAAGGAGTAGAGTTTGTGCGAGCATAATTTTGGTAGGAATTGGAAGAAAATGTCGAAGACGACGCAAAGACCTCAGCGCAACAAACACCTTCCTGCTGATTTCATTTACATGGCGAGTCCAGCTAAGAGTATTGTCAAGGAAAACTCCCAAGTTTTTAACACAATCGCAATAAGGGATGACAATATTGTCAAACATTATTGATGACAAGGAAGACCAGTCGACTTTTGATAATTGTTTCCGGCTGCCAATAATTATGGCTTGAGATTTGCTAGGGTTAACATTAAGACCAAACGATTTACTCCACTCAAGAGTGATATTGAGGTCGTCATTCATTCTTGCGATAGCCAACGGAAGATTCTCCAAAGTCGACTGGGTGTAATCGTCTGCATACATGTGGTAGAGAGAAGATAGATTATGAGTAATTGAATTGATGAAAATATGAGTAAGTGTCATCAGTGCGAATTCGTTGCCGACGACCACGAAGATAACTATGAAACAATTCAATGACTGCAGGGGATACGTTAAGAGAACGCAGCTGACTAAGTAGGACATCAAAATCAACACTATTAAAAGCATTGCTGAAATCCAACAAAGTCATAATAGTGAGTTGCTTATTGTCCATACCCCATCGAATGTCATCAGTAACTTTTATAAGGGCAGTAACCGTACTATGTCCAGGGCGAAAGCCAGATTGGCAGGGATTGAGCAAGTTGTTCTTGTTTAGGAAGAGATTTAACTGAAAGTGAATAAGTTTTTCAAGAACTTTTGACAGGAAGGGTAAAATAGAGATAGGACGAAAATCAGAAAAGGAAATAGGATTAGCTTTCTTTGGAAGAGGTATAACATTAGCGCTCTTCCAAGCTTCAGGAAATATACAGCATGAAACACATTCATTTAGAATATATGTGATCACGGGAGTGATAATATCAAGAAGAGGAATGATCATAGTATGACTTATATTATCGCTGCCGATGGCATTGGATGAGACGGACAGTATGTTTTTCTTAACATTACACACAGTAAACTGACTTAACACGAATGGAGGATAAAGAGGAGTTGAAGTCGTAGAAAGTGAGTGAAGAGTACGCGATTTAGCTGAACTATCAAATGAGTTTGAAGGAGTAGAAAATACTGATTTAAGAGTTCTGTGTTAACATTAAGAACAGATGAGTTCTGAAAACATTTACCAACTCCAACAGTCTCAAGAAATTTCCAAACTCTGAGAGTCGCCGTTCTCGACTGAAGTATGAATATGGCGTCGTTGTGCAGCCCTACATAATGTATTGCAGCGATTCCTAGCTTTATGATACTTCCTTCGATTTTCTTCAGAGTTATTTAATGTATATTATGTTTTAGCAAAGTTTTTTCTGAACATCCATTCCAGCAAAATTACGCCGCAGAAGTGTCTTAGGTTTAACTTTGGGAGGGCGTAATTTATACGAGAGAAAAATTAAATCGTGGTAGGAAAAAGCATCGGCAGGACACTGACCGTACTTGGTAATAAGATCAGGAGAAGACACAATTATAAGGTCAAGAAGAGAAGGGGTGGAATTTGGAAATCTGTGGGGTGGGGTAGGGTAAGGGGTAGAATATGTATATTACACGCTTCACATATAGATACAAGCTTATTAGCCCTTTTTTCATCCTTTAGTAGACATGTATTAAAGTCGCCCATTAATATGGTGTGACTATAATTTGGGATAAACGTTTCTACAAGGGCTTCAAAAGATAAAAAAGAATTCGTTAGTAGAGAGGGACTATAGAAAACCCCAAGCAAAATGTTTGTTTGGTTTAGAGGTGTTGACATGACGAACTTACAATTTTAAAAGGAATGTAGGATCTAACATAGATTGCCACACCATCGCCAGTCCTGTTGTTACGATCATTTCGAATGAGATGGTACCCTGGCAAAGAATACGATGTGGACGGCAAACAGGGCTTGAGCCATGATTCCGATACAAAAATGGCGTAAATCAAAAGACGCAAGCATATCAGGATAATGAGCCGGAATAGTCTGCGATGGAGTGCGCTTGTCTAGAAGATGAATATTCACTCTAGACTTGAAGTTTGTGGTGAAAAGTCAGTTCAAATTGTAGTTTGTGGGGAAAAGTCGGAGGTCCCATAAATGACTGCAGTACTCCATGCACGATTTGACTTGGGCTTGATATAGGGTCAGAAGCCGTTCCTGTGTGAAGTACTGTTTGACCTTATTAAGGATACCAGGTTTTTTGGCCAGCAGTTTTAGCTTTGGATTCAATGCATTGCCCAAAGTTGAGTTTGGATGTTAAAGTAACTCCTAGAAGCTCAATACTGTCGGTGATGGGTACAGATACTTTTCGGAAAGTCTGAGTCAGGGTGAATGGACTTCTCTTGGCAGTGAACAAACACGCTTGGGTCTTGGTAGGATTAAATTTGAGTTGGTTATCGTCACCCCAATCCGATACCTCTTCCAATGTCAAATTGATGCGTTCTACCAAGGCCTCCCTGTGCTTAATAGTTTCTATTGCATTAGCCCGGTGAACGGATATGTATCTCTCCGTTACAGTGCTGTCGTTTGCGTACCCAAAAATACCGGGTTTCAGCAGATCGTTTATATGCAGCAGGAAGAGTGTAGCGGAGAGAATTGATCCCTGCGGAACACCGGCATTATTAGTCATTAGATCAGACGAGAAGCCATCTAGGACAACTCGAAATGATCGTTCTCTCAAGAAATCAGATATCCAGTTGCAAAGGCCAACAGGTATCTCGTAGTTAGGAAGCATGCTTAGAAGACCCTCATGCCAGACCCGGTCGAAAGCCTCGGACATGTCAAGTGAAACGGCTAACGCTTAACCGTACTTGTCCATGGCCTCGCCCCAGATGTGGGTAGCGTACACTAAAAGATCTCCTATTGACTGATTCCGACGAAAGCCGTACTGCTGGTCCGATAGGAGATCGTTCTCTTCGAGGTAGGCCAGGAGCTTGTTATTCACTACACGCTCCAAACCTTTGCAAAGTGTGGAGGTGATTGCTATGGGTCTGTAAATGGCTGGGTCGGCACGATCCTTATTGGGTACAGGTTGTACGTTGGCAATCTTTCAAGCCTTAGGAACTAGAGCGGATTTAGGAGAGAGGCGGTACAAGCGTGTTGAAACAGGAGACCACTCAGGTGCACAATTCCTCTGGACTATAGCTGGAATCCCGTCAAACCTTATTCACGTTCAAGGTGCTGAGAATTTTTAGAACCTCTCTTTGGCGTATTCGTATCTCTGGCATAATTGCGTCGCAAGGTGGTATGTTTGGCGGTGAGGCATTTCACCACATCGAGACGTGAATTTTCAGCAAACAGAGCCGCTTAGTTAGCCTTTTCTGTTGCCGTAAAGGCCAGGGATCCGTCGGACTTCAGTAGTGGAGGCAGCGATTGACGACAGAAGATCTTCTCAACCGACTTGGGCAGGGACCAAAATGATTTACTACCACGGGAATAGGAAGCTAATCTAGTCCCAAGTCGTCTAGTTCGGTGGAAACGAGCCTTCTTGAGAACCTTCTTGTAGAACTTGGCAGCGGTGTTAAAGGTTCTCTTCTTAGATGTAATGTTCGGAGCTTTGGTGGTGCAGGCTACTGCCTACGCTACAAACGCTGAGTTTTTACGGGCCTCAGCTTCAGCGCACTTAGGAATCTTGCCATCTAGTGATACGTCAGCATATGGGATGAAGAACTCCATAGCCTGGCATATCACTTCAGATATGGCTTGTTCGCAGCTCGACGGATCATTGTAAGAGAAGCATATCTGCCACCAAGGGTAGGATGCAAAAAAGTATCGCATCTCGTCCCAGTCTGCTGACCTGTATCGCCACACCCGTCTGGTTCCAGTGGGACCAGAGTCCAGAGGGTGGAAGTTGGAGACCGACCTGATCACGCAATGATCAGAAGTACCCATGGGAGCCGCAACTGACACTGAAAACCGGTCAGGGTCGGTAGTCAACAGAAGGTCTAGACAATTGGGTGTGTGACCGTCCATGTCCGGCACCCTAGTTGCTTCGTGTACCAGCTGAGAGAGATCTAGCGATAGTGCGAATTTGAGTGCCTCTCTCCCGGCATGGTCAGTGTTCTGGTATAGGAATAGCCAATCTTGGTGGTGAGCGTTCACTACATAATGATGTCCAATTAAAACAGCTGTGACGTGACGTACAGAAGGACAGCAACATTTTAAGAGTTCTATTTTAAGCATTTGGCTGCAGAACCTTAATGTTCTTAAAAATATAGACCTTGCGCAAGCCCGTCTTGTCACATTTTCTGCCGCCAAACCGCAATCGATAGGTAATATAGCTTTGTTTTGGTTTGAAGGGTGGTGTGAATCAGTGCAACTATAGTCACGAGATAAATAACATCTTAGTTCTCAAGGTTGGTGGCGCATTGATGATGTTTAATATTTTTTACTATACCAACGTCAATGTGGTAAACACTTACCATCAGAATCTGGAATATTTGCCAATCTGACCTATTTTGAATAAAAAAAAACAATACTTTATACATTGTTCATTTTAAATTATACACAAGCCTTCACTTACGTTGAAATTGCATAAACAAAGTCTCTCAATTTTGTTTTATTTAATGTTCATTCATGTCACATCTTCTTTAAATTTAGCGTCGTCTTTGCCGTATTAAGTGTTATAAATTTTTCACTTTTCACATCTCGCATTTTCCGCCTCGTCTCTGGTCTCGTTCCGGGACGGTCGTGAACCCGAGACAGCATAAAATTAATAGCCGTGCGTTTATCTTACAAATTCCCTTCTTATGAAATGTTTTAACTATTTTACATAGAAAAGACCATTGGATCAGTCCCAAAGGGATATATGCAGTGACAATTGTCAAATACAATAATTTTTTGTCTAAAAATGTTTTGTTATTATATGATACTTATATTTTCGTATATATTGAATTACTTGTATATATGTTTTATGTTAAATATAGAGGTATATATGAATACGTAAACTGATTTGTCTTGTCGATTATTTTATGGTGTTTTTAAACATTTCACTCATACTCCGTAGGTGTTTAAGGTTCACTTTTTTTTTATAAAACGCTTAAAAAACTTAAAAAAAGAGAAAACATATTCAATTGTTTCTCTAATAATATTAAAATTGAAAAGTATAACGCTTATTTACCATTTTTACCAATTACCAAGATCTAATTTAAAATCTATCATACAAAGATTAATATATTCAATTAAGATCGGAATTGAAATTATAGTATAACATAATAAACGAAATTTATTGGCCAAAATAAAATAATACGAGTTACAAGAATTCAGTTACATTTAATGCCTAATTTTGTGCAGCTACTTAAGCTGAACACTTTAAAATTATTTGCCTTTCTTACATACGTTGTTTAGCGATTTATTAGTTATACAGTCTTGTATCTTCTTCTTTCGAATGACAATAAAAAATGAGGGAAAGAGAGGAATCAATGTTTACCTAACCATCAGCTAAGAAACGTTTATAAGTACTTAATATTATTCACAATATCTAATCAGAACCTTTTTTTTTATAGAAAAGGATGGTGGACGAGCATATGGGCCACCTGATTGTAAGTGGTCACCAACGCCCTTAGACATTGGCATTGTAAGAAATGTTGCTCATCGCTTAAATCGCCAATTACCAGAAAACCAACCTTGGGAACTACGATCTTATGTCCTTTGTGCCTGTAATTACACTGGCTCACTCACCCTTCAAACCGGAACACAACAATACCAAGTACTGCTGTTTTGCGGCAGAATGTTTGATGAGTGCGTGGTACCTTTTTTTTTTTTTTTTTTTTTTTTTTCGCTGGAAAAACGCGTTTACGCGTTTCCTCCACATGAAGTGGGGGGGTATGTGGGGCTCGCCAACGCTGAAGGCGTCGGAATACCCACTAAATAACCAGCGGTACCCACGCCGTCTTTTCGGGGGACGCCACGGGATCGCTTGCGCATACTACCGTGACGTCCCGACGGTAGGCCCGCCTCTGCAGGCCTCCAAATTCTAAGGGGTTCTCGGGGTACAGAGACCCCCTAGCCCCGGCGACACTTACTGTGGGAGGAGAAGGTTCGCATAGTGCCGACGTCTTCTCCCCGGTCTTCTTCGGCGAAGCGAGTCAACGGAGGCACTGTTCTGACGCTCCCGCTCCGCGGCCTCCTTCTGCGACATGACGTTTTCGCAGAAAGAGACCATCTCCTTCCAGCACCTCTCGCTACCGACCATGGCGTTTATCACGCTCGGCAACGAGAGGTCTCCGCCTACAATGGCCGCCAGGGAATGGCGCTGAGGCCCCCATGCAGCACACTCAATCAGGGTGTGACGCGCCGTGTCCGACGGCGCGCCGCACTCGTGGCAGGAGGGAGTAACCTCCCGCCTCGCTATCCGGTGCAGATACCTACCGAAGCAACCGTGTCCGGTTAGTACCTGCGTCAGCCTGAATGTGAGTGTGCCGTGACTCCGTTCCACCCAGCGACTCAAGTGGGGACGGACCGCCTCCACTGTCGCCAGGCCTGCCGAGGGGGACCCCAGGTCCTCCTCCCACCTGCGAATCAAGGCTCGCTGGGCTAGAGCCCTGACTCGCTCCACCTCCGCCAATCCTGGACGATCGCCGCTCGACCTCGCTTCCACCCGGAACCGGTACACTTCCGCAAGCACCTCTGCCTGGAGTTCCCAAGGTGGATCGCTCGCGAGAAGTGTCGCTGCCGTCCATGACACTGTACGGTAACCACGTATCGTTCTCACCGCTATGACTCTCTGTGGTCTCCGAAGAAGAGCCTTGTTGCGAGCGGTGAGAGCGTCCACCCAGATGGGTGCACCGTACAGTGCCATGGAACGCACCACACCAACGTATAAACGCCGGCAAGGTGTTTCCGGCCCTCCTACGTTGGGTAGAAGGCGGCCCAAGGCGGCAGCGGCGTTGATGAGCTTCAGGCTGAGTTGGTTAAAGTGCTGCCCGAAGCTCCATCTTCCATCCAGGATCAGGCCCAGATACCTCATCTGGGCCTGCACCTTAATCACCGTCCCCTGGACGGTGATAGACGCCCCTCGAGGGGGACCCCGACGTGGACCGTGGAATAGGAGGGCCTCCGTTTTTGTTATGGAGACCCTCAAGCCCAGCATTCTGATCCGACCCACCGTGAGCGAAACTCCGACCTCAGCCAGGCGGGCCGCCTCCTGAAAGGTACGTCCCGTCGCCGTGATGAGGGTGTCGTCCGCGTAGCACAGCACCCCCATCCCGGGAAGGACGGGTGCCCGTAGGAGCCAGTCAAAGCCAACGTTCCACAGGATTGGGCCGAGAACCGACCCCTGTGGAACGCCGCAACCTACTCGACGCCGGACAAGTCGCCCATCGCCCCCCTCCCACAGGACCACCCGATCCTGGAGGTATGCCCCCAACAGCCTTCTGAGATAGGAAGGCACCCCGTGATATCGAAGCGCCTCCTTTATTGTCCCGAAAGGAAGACTATTGAAGGCGTTCGCCACGTCCAGCGATACCGCCAGGACCACGTCCCCTCGGGCCACCGCCTCCATGGTCCGGGTCTTCAGGGTGTTCAGGGCATCAATGGTTGATCGACCTGCCCTGAACCCGAACTGAGCCTCTGAGAGACCCGGCCCCACCTCCTCGAGGTGCTGAACAAGACGGGCAGCGACAATCTTCTCGAAGAGCTTGCCCGTCTCATTCAGCAGCACAATTGGCCTGTATGCCGAAGAAGAGCTTAGTGGGCGCCCCTCCTTCGGCAACAGGACCAATTTTCCTTCCTTCCATAGCTTCGGGAACTGCCCACTGGAAAGACACTCGTCGAACAGTTCCCGAAGCCTCCCTCCTAGGTGTTCCAGGGCGTCACGCAGAACACGCCCTGGAACCCCGTCCGGACCCGGCGCTGTGGTTCTAGCCCTCAGTCGATCAAGGGCCATCTGCATCTCTCGCTCCGTGATCGGTGGTGGAGCCATATTGTGCTCTGTCATGGAGCGAGGGGCCATACTTGGTGGGACGTGCTCGCCTGGGTTAGGAAATAGTTCCCCAACCAGGTGCAGGAGGAGATCTGGCGGTAGCGTTTCCGTAACAGGAGCGCCGTGTGTGCGGAACTTCCCTCGCACACCACGATATGGGCGCCCCCACGGGTCTCTGTTCAGGCCCACCAGAAGCTCCTCTCTTGTTCTCTGCTTGGCACAACTTATCGCCTGCTGCAGCTCCTTTTTCAACTGGCGATAAGCGGCCCACAGCCGTCTTTCCAAGTCCGCGTCGAGACCGTTGCGCCTGCGACAGCGGACGTATGCCCTCCGCGCCCGGTTGCATGTTGCCCGCAGCTCTGCTATTTCGGGCGACCACCAATACACCTGACGGCGCGATACCCTTCGCCGGGTCCTTGGCATGGCCGCATCGCACACCTCCTTTAGAGCACTGCGCATGCGGCCCGCCATCTCTTCGACGCTGGCGCCCTCCCTCCTTCCCGCGGAACCCCACCTCTGCACGATGGCAGCCTCCTTGACCAGCTCACGATTTAGCTGGCCAAGGGACCACCTCGGGAATGTGGTTGGTACACTCAGAGGTTCCGCTGGCCTGCAGGAGTTAGAGATCTCAAATCGGATATATCTATGGTCCGACAGAGTCTCCACCTCCACCTCTACCCTCCAGTTCCTTACTCTGCGTGCTGCGACAGGGGTGGCGAACGATAGGTCCACCACGGACCCTCCCTGCTGCCGCACGCAAGTGTGCACATGCCCCCTATTAAGTAGGGACAGGCTGGAGAGTAGGGCCCACACCTGGACGGCCCTCCCTCGCGGATTCGTGGCAGGGTTTCCCCAGGCACGTGATTTTGCGTTAAAATCACCGAGGACCACTGTCGGTTTCGGCGACTGCCTGGACACCGCAGCTCTGACAGTGCCAAGAAAGATCTCGAACTCCGCCAGGCCCCGGTTAGGGGAGAAGTACGTTCCCACAACTATGTACTCTCCCCACCCCACCACTACGTAGCCCGAGCCCCTCTCAACGAGTGAAAGGGGGGGACCCGTTCCGCTCCGAGTGAGGATCGCCACGGTGCCATCCAAATCCCCTACCCAGTGAGGTAGGGAAGGGATGAAATAGGGCTCGCAGACCACAGCCAGGTCGATTTGCCACTCCGCCACGGACTGCAGTAGTAGGTCCTGAGCCCCGGCGCAGTGGTTGACATTCGTCTGGAGGAAGCTTAGCTTGTCTTTCATGATGACATGGCAGCTTCCTCCTCGGCTTGACGCCGTCCAACGTTATCGGTGGTCTGGGTGCCTAAGACCATCTTCCCTTTCGTGATGGGTGGGTTACACTCCCCTGACCCCATCACGTGTCCGAAAGGCCTACCGGCGTCCGTGCATACAGCGCAGCGCAATTTTCCGGTGCAGGTAGCTGACTTGTGGCCTTCGACACCACACCGGAAGCAAAGTCCCCCTCGTTCCGCCTTAGATGGGCAGAGCACCTTTGTGTGACCAAGGCCCATGCACTTGAAGCAGCGCAAAGGGCGCTGCTCCAGCACGCACACTTTGGCCGAGCTCCACCCGACTAGGAGGCGACCGGCTTCGGATAGCATTTTCGCTACTGTAATGGGGCATGTCACCCGGACCATCCCCATAAAACCGGGACCACGCTGCATATCCCCACACCTAACCGCCTCTGGGGAGCAGTCCCCTGCGCGTGCTATTGCGGCAACCACCTTTTCTTTTGTGACGGAGTCATCGAGACCCGTTACCCTGAGGTCCACCTGCTTCACAGGCCGCACAACGTTGGCAACTCCGTCCAGCACAGTGCGGAGCTTCTGGAGTGCGTGGTACCTACCCAGACGAGCTTGCACAAAGCTCTACCACCAGTAACTTTTGTTTTGTTTTTTCTGACACCAACTTTTGTTTTATTAAAATAATGGTTGATCAAAAACTTAATAATTATTTTCTAACATCTACTGTTACCTAACAACAGTGAACATTTAATCATAATGATTAGAAAGAATTACAACACTTTTTATTAAGTAGTTCTAACTAAATATTATTAATGTCCTCCAGACCGATTTCGGCCACGGCGGCTAATCTCAAGAGAGATTAGCCAACTGCGCAGGACATATAGTGCACAAGTGTGTGCGCAAACACAAGTGCACTCTATATTCCCTAGCTTTCATAATCGTTATCGCTATGTTCGATGCCATATAACCTTTTCAAAAATCCAACTGAATTCGATAGTTGCTAAAATTACATAGATCAATATTTTTTTCAATTATAAATAATAGCGAAGGTATTAATATTATAAAGTATGCTAAATAAACAACCATCCATTTTTTATTAAAAACTTACGTAAAGGTATTTAAAGTCTATTAAAAATTACACGATGGAGTAAAAAAATATATTTTCCTAAAACATTAACTGTGTTCACGTGTAGTCGGGTATTTGCAAAATAATTTAATTTAAATAAAAAAATGAACCAAAATAATGACTTGGTTATCAGCTTAAAAACAGATATAAAGAAATATTTACTAAGTTAGTCTAATTATATATATATATCAGTAACACACATACGCCGTAGTAAAAATCGTATTGTTAATACGATGTACATAATGTACACCAGCAAGCGCAAGAAGAAAATTAAATAATATGTCGATTATATAAAACATAAATCAGTTTTAATATAATATGTTAAAATAAACATTAATCCATTTTTAATTTAATGGACTGTATTTATTAAGCCACATGCTCGATATAAAGCTACTCGGAATCCTTTTAAAAATATGCAAACCTTTTTGTATAACTATGCCTATGTTAATATGAGGTATTAGTTTCGTGTCAACAAATAAACATACGATACGGAAACGTCAAACTCTCATCTACAATATACACCTGAACTATTAACTGAACGTTGATCACATCTGAATTATAATCATAAAAATAATATGTCTATATAAAAATAATTTAAATAAATAAAAATGAATGTTCGTATGTTTTCCAACATTTTGCCTTTGAATAACTATGTTAGAAAATGTTGTTATTATTTCGTGTATCTGTTTAAATTTTAATCGAAAATAATATTGTTAAAACTATTATTTACTTCTAAAGGCTTATTTGTAGACTTATTATATTGGATAAATAACTAAAGAATAAATACCGTCCAATAAGAACAACCACGTACTTTATAATTCAAAAATAGATAGTAATAGCTTGTTTATTAAATATTCTCGAAGCGCTGCAAGCGCTATATAATTAGCAGAGACTATTTTCGTCCGATTTTAGAAGCATGATACCGTAATTCACTGACCTACATACTTTAATTATAGTTTATTAAGGAATTAATACAACATTATTTTCAAAATATCCTCCTCATATTTTTATTTATGTATGTATAAATATTTATTTACCTAACTGATTACAGTTTAGTGGTAATATTTTAATCTCGCGTTGAGGTTTTAATTTGAGAAGCTTTCCCTGCTTTTTAAGCCACCGTCAATGAAAGTCATTGAACGGGGGCGGGCGCCGCGCAGGCGCTTTATTCGTTTTTTACTTTCGGGTTGCTAGGTTGAATAATAAAGCTTTTAAAGGAAATTTTAACATTTATAGAAAACCTTCTTATGAGTAACAAACAGTAGTGATAATATTCAATGTTGTATACCTATTAAATACTAACAAAGTACTTCTGCATAATTTTAGCTTTGGTCTTATTAGTAATTATAAGCATGCAGGCAAGCATGATTTATAGTTCAATACTCATCTGTGCTATTTTATTAGCTACTATAGTAATAGATTTACAAATAGACAAATCGATTTGGAATTATTATTGTATAAAAATATGGTATTCCATAATAACTTATCATAATTTGAAAGATATATTTTGTTATACGAGTGTATATTTTAACTGATGTCCTTAAACGTTAGATAGCATATTTAACTGTGCTAAATTATGGAAGTATTTATGTAAAAAGTACACAAATATTTTTGTTTACATGGCTGAAAACTTAAGGAGTTTCCGATCCAGGGAATAATAGCTTGCAACCCAGTTTGACACAGTCAAAACCGGCAAGCTGTCATTTCATTGTGCGTTAGTGTGTGGGAGCGTTGTGTTGTTTCGCAAACTGTAGGGTCCGCCGCGGCCCTAGTGACCGAGAGAGCGTTGCGCGTGTACTGTTGAGTAGCGTGTCGCCCGCGGTTTTCGGCCATTGTCGGTTCACGCTCATGAATGCGAGTGCAGTGTCGGCAAAATGCGGTGGCGGGCGCGCGCGGCGCCTTCCCGCGCCAAGGAACGCGCGAACATCAGCTTCTTCATCTTCATTATGTTCTTCGCTGTGTTTGGTGTAATTGTGTTGACTGAGTTGTTGTTACTCGAACGACCTACACCAGGCTCTACGAGATCGCGATATAATGAAGATCTCCAGGTCAGATATCAAAATATCTGTTGATTTCATTCTTTGTTATTTTTTCAGTAAGAAAATCTTATATAATTTATAAATTATTGCTTATCAATAATTAATATCGGTAAAAGTCTTATTATAGTCTTATTGGAGGTAATTTTAATAATAGAAGGTAAATTGACAACAAGCGATATAAAAATTGATAAAAGCTTTCGCCTTCAGATTCGAGATTGATAAATAATATGTGATTAATGAAATTAGATTTGTATTGATGTAATTGAACAAATTGTATATCATGAAAATGTTATTAGCAATTTCCGGATACATTAATATATAAAAATGGATATGCGCGTAGAATATAACATATTTGCATTTATAATTTTATATTTATGTGTAGTCTTCCTCATTAAAATTATCGTTGTAATGTACATTATTTTAATACAAGTTTTACCTTCTTTAATAAATAAAAATGAATGTTCGTTGTTTGTTCTCTATGCGTTGCTCAACCGTTTATCCAATTGTGATAAAATTTCGTGAGTTATTCTGCGTACCTGTTAAGGTTCCTGGCCTACAGAACAAGATATTATCTTTGTATTTTTGTCGTTTAAAATTACCGTTCTATGTTAACAAATTCAATTTTACGGTTATTTAAAAAAAATGTTATTCTATTTTTTTTTAAATAACCGTAAAATTGAATTTGTATGTGTTTATACGTATTAACACCGTGTTAAACACTCGTACAAACAACATTACTGCTTGAGAAATACAGTTTACCGGTCAAATGGCAAGTGTTCACGGGTCATTGCCCTATTGTGTATCGTTTGATGACACGATATTTGCGTATTATAATGAAAAACGTATACTATCCTAGCATTTCAATATTCGAAATATATTCAATTTTATCCGTTTTTAATTGAATTGATTGAAAATAGTAATGAACATTACAGTGAATTTGACAATAAAATTCTCGCTAAGGAATATTCTGCTTAGCGATTGTTTATTTAAACACTAATTTCTCACTTTCCGTCAATATTGGTTTTACATTCGAAATAACAAGACCATTGGAATAGAAAATATACAAATGTTCGATTTATTGATCTTTAAAAGTGTTTGTTTATTATGTATACATACATAATTATGCAACATAATAATTATCAATAAATAAAATAATGTATTGTGATGTGAGGGCTTCGTCAGTTTTATAAAAAAAAACGAATTAAGTAAAGGTTAATAGTCTGTAATTGACATTATCACAATTAAGAGGACAGTTTGTGTCCGCAGAATAAATTGCAACGAATCCTTACTAATATTATAGTTCGAAAGTAAGTTTGCTTGTTTGTTACGCTTTCACGTTTTAACTGCTCAACCGATCATGACATTTTCCGTACAAGCTGTCGAGGGTCAGTCAAGGGCATAAGGTGCCTTATATAGCTAAGTGATATGTATATCAAAACAATGACACTAATCGCCTATAAATAAAGTTAGTATATAAAATTTATACATTGTAACCCGTAGTGGGTTTATCAAAAAACTTGAATAAACCCAATGTAAACTAAGACCTATAGGATATCATAGCTCCAAATTGCATGTAAAAATATAAACGGTTTTTGTGAATTCTATTTTTAAAAGCTTACTAAAACGAAGAATGAAACGAACGTAAAACGAAGGCCATACTTTTTTCCGCTTAGAGTCTCCACTTAGCTTGAGCCGAAACTGTTTGTATAAATAAAGGGCCTTAAATGTACCCGCTGCTGCAAAGGAATCTCTCTCTAAAGTAGAAGGTTTGTTGATTATTCCCCAACGCTGGTCCAATGCGGTTTGCTGGATACACGTAAGCCTTTGATCATCCGACAGGTGCACAATGTTATTCTTTACCGCCGTACGCGAGTTCTTCCGCTAAAATACAAGTGACATTATCCAGTACGATCCCTCTACACTAAAAATATATGAATAATTATTATATGCAATTCTCCATTCATCCTTTTGAATTTTATTCATAACAACTGATTATATAAGTCTCAATAAATGGTTCTGTTTAAAAAGTAAGAAATTTATCTCATTTATATAATGTTATCAAAATTATTTGTAGAATAAAAAAAATAATGTTAAGTTGTGATATAGCGTGTTTTATTCTTATACTTAAAATTAACTTATTCTCGATTATGACGGATAACATCGTAAGGAAACCTGCATTTATGCTACGGGTATTAAATCTGATATATAAATTGGCGAATTCGCAATGGAGTAGCTTTGTGGATTAGGATTTATATTAATTTTTAAAAGGTTAAGAGTAAGGACGACCATAAAAAATGATGGTTGTTTCTTCTACAAAATTGTCTTATCGTTATTAATCTACTTCGTGAACACCTACAAAATACGTCCATAGTCACATAAGAAATCCTGTTTTTTTATCATGTGAGTAAATAATGTTTAGCGAAATATTACAGTAATGAGTGAGAATATTGAACAATGAAAACAAATATACGTTTATGTTTATATAATAATAAAAAGCTATTAATATAACATATATATCTTCTTATTTAAATTTAAACTTATTTTAAAAACAACAACAATTGAAACATTAAGAGTTATACATACATCTACATGATATTTACTATGTATAGACATACTATACATTAAATATACAGATATCACTTACTATATTTTCCTGTTCCATTCGCGTCTTCGAGACAACTGCGTCATATCTAGTTGCCGCGCGAGTTTAAAGTGAAGTAAGATCGAATAAAAGAATGGAAGATGACAATTCACAGCTCCCGACTGTTCAAGTTAATTTATATATTTATACTTGAGTTTATACATATATCTTAGTTCTATTTATTTATATGTCAGTTTATAAATTTCAATATCCGTAACTAATCACAATTTACTAAAATGCGTGAAAATATACATAAGACCTTATTATCGCAATTACATCGCCAATTTATATGGGTGGTGGTGACAACTTAACATCAGGTGGTCCATTTGCCCGTCGTACTACCTATATCATAAAAAAAGTAAAATTGAAATAATAACAGATCTATTTTTTTAAGTAATTGCAAGGTAATAACGTGGCCCATATGCTCGTCCGCCTACCTATTCTATAAAAGTAAATATAAATACACAGTGATACTTGCGAGCTTTTAAACTATCTTCTATCCACATCTTGGCTCTTCCCTGTATCTGTACGAATTTATATTTTATTAAGTGAGCTTTCGCGCGGATAAAGTTTCCCAGTAGCCGCTTTGATTACGTTTGTGGTTAATAAAGTTAAAAATATATTTAAATCGTGAACCTTTTACGGCACGATGATTGAAAGAGATGGGCTTAATGGATGAGTACGTGGGCTATTGTTGTTAATGTTAATTAATATTTCTGTGTATTCGAATTTCAAAATAGAATTAAGGCTTCATTTATACCTAGTAATTAATGGGTAACGTCATAATAACAGACGCAACGTAAGTGCTTTAAAAATATTTGTAATTAATTACTTGTATAGAAATATATTTTAGACATTTCTTCACACTGGTGGCAAGCTTATAAAGCTGTATAGATGGCGGGGTCTAAGAAATGCGAGGTGGTGTCAATTAGAAATATTTTGAGTTTTTCTGTCAAGAAAGTTGCAGTAGCATCTCCGCAATTAGCTCTTAAAGTCTTTGAGCCGCGCTTGATTTCATTCCGGCTGGTTCGGATTGCCTAAAGAGAGAGAAGAGAAGAAAATATAGTGTGCAACTGTGTTTTAGCACTAACTTGTGCAAATAATTTCCTATGCATTGCCGAGAGAAGAGAGAGAAGACAAATTTGGAACAGTAATAATAAAAATTCATAAACAGTATATATGCTTACATTGAATCAGCGACGTTGCATTTCAAGAAGCGACAAGCTTTCAGCTTGATCTTCTTTAAGCCTTTAAGTTCGCGGTAAAGCTTGCTTTGTGAGGAAGTGACGTGTAGTTTCTAAATAAAATACTCGTAGTTTTTAATATATGAATAGTTAGAGTAAGAGAGATTTATTTTAATGTAATAGAGTACAGTACAATGCTACTAGTAAGTATAGTGGCTTATTATAGTATAAAGTGTGTGATTGTTTTTTTTTATTTTAACAAAATGAACAAAATAAATCTGAGTGGGCAATTTGAAGTATTCGAAATTTAAATAAAATTTGATTGCATTTGTTTTTTTCTGTATACATAATACCACTCAATATGGTATTAATAGTCCGACGGTCCGAGGTTCGGTTAAGATGTAATAGCTTGTTAATGTCCCACTGCTGGGCTGAAGCCTCATCTCACGTTTGATTAGAAGGCTTAGGCTAGACGTTTGAATCTTAAACGATTCGATTTTACATTTAGATTTTCAAGGTTTTATTTTCGATTTTTGAATTTTTCGTGGAAAATTTGTAGTCGGTTTTTGTAGACATTGTTTTATACGACAAAGATACGACCGCTTTCCGATAGTAAAAGTGCTGGGACGTCAGCATAAAACTCACATCGGGAGGGATAGCATTTCAGTCTTTATATCACTATTAGGTTTCTATTCATATATTAATATATGTATTGATCTAGATAGTTGTTATCTCGGGAAAATTATCTTATGAAAATGTAGGCAATTTTTTTTTTTTGTTGATGATACTTTTTTAAGTGTTTTTAATTGTATTTAAAGTTATCAGTTGAAAAAAATATTTATTCTTAAACAATTATTATAATATAATTATATTGTAATTAATAATCTTTCTTACGTTAGTTACTTGTTACTTGTTGTTGAAGCCGAGATGGCCTAGTGGTTAGAATGCGTGTATCTTAACCGATGTTCGTGGGTTCAAACCCAGGCAAGCGCCACTGAATTTTCATGTGATTAATTTGTTTATTAATAAACATACTAAAACTCATTACTACTTATTGCGTTTACTTTAATATAGTTGTATATTATTTTGTTTAATATTATGAAGCGTATTATTGTTATCGTAAATATAATTTAACAGCTTCTAACAAAATTATCTTAAGCAAATGATTTTAAATGTAATAACAAAATTATCTTAAATAAATGATTTTTTATATAATAAATTATTTTAAAACAGTACGTATTAATACTTAGCTGAGTAGACCAGTTTGTAAGTAATAATTATATTATCTATCATTATCGTGATATCATAATATGACTAAATATATCAGGCCAATCAAAAATCATTGAGTTGTCTGTTAAAAAAAATATTAATAGAAGCCTGGAGCTATCAAGCCTTTAAGTTCTATGATTAATCTCATTCCGGTCGTGCCGGATTGTCTTTCATCGGGTTAAGAATAAAGCTTAATGAAAATTATATGAAAGTGAATTATTTAAAACCGATTTTAACGTAACAATTTTTCATATTTAGTAATAGTTTTATAATAATAATAATAATTTTCTTGTTATATGTATTTCAAGAACCCGAAATTCACACTTGTTACGTCAATAGTTAAAATTTAAAGCGATTAGAACTGCTATGCGCAGTTACTTTTATAATAATATTATAATAATGTCCTCCAGACCGATTTCGGCCACGGCGGCCAATCTCAAGAGAGATTAGCCAACTACGCAGGAGATATTATAGTGCACAAGTGTGTGCGCAAACACAGGTGCACTCTCTATTCCCTAACTCTTATAATCCGATGGGACGGCAATCCGACACGACTGGAAAGAGTTCAGGCGCAGGACCAACGGCTTTACGTGCTTTCCGAGGCATGGGAGTGAACACACTTCCAACTTCCAGACTCCGGGCTGCTACTGAGAATTTTCTGACAGAAAAACCCAATAACATTTCATTGGCCCGACCTGGGAATTGAACCCAGGACCTCCGGGTCTGCGGCCTTACATCAAGCCACTAGACCAACGAGGCAGTCAATATATACTAAAACCTTCTCCGAAACGCGCTGCATCCTCTGGTATAAGTTTTATGTAAATGGGATTAGTTAATTAAAACAAAACCTCCTTATTCATTTTTATAGATAATCCGTTGCCATAATTTTGAAAAGCGAATCATGAAGAATAATATAGTACGTTTTAGCTTATGAAGCTAAATTGTATATTATTCACGACTCTTCGATACGGCAGTTAATACAATTTTCAATTGGCTGCATTCAATCCGCTGCCGGCCTCCCGGCTGTGCCTTCGAAGTCCATTAATTTTATTAGGAAGGAAGACGTCTGGGTATCCGTTCAATAGATAGCGATAATGGATATTAAATGAGATTGGCTAATATGATTTATAGTTTTTTTTAATAACTTTTTTTTAAACAAAATGTTAAGAGTTCAACTTCGGAAGTCTTCGTATTGAAGTTGAAAACCTTGTATTGATTTTCGAGTCAATTTCAAAATATTACAAAGTATTTACTTTGAGATTAGTTTTGAAATTTGAAAGCGTTATAAGCGGTTGAATTGTCTATTGAACGGGGAAGAACCGCTTAGAGTAAGAATACTTCATTTATAATAATTAGGACGTCTTTCGGCTGATGATGATGAAATGATGATGATGATGATGAATTAGGTTTCACACGGTATGGTATATTTTTTGGAAATATATAAATCATGTACACACATACCCAGACACCATACTATATAATCTATATATTAGTCATATATATTATATTTATATTTTCAATGCGCGTCTGTTAGCGCACCAACCACAGCTGACCGCAAATCTATTTGATTGTTTAATATTTAAGTTTATTTCAGTTATGCTTTTAGAAATATTTTTAGATTGGATTATTCTGTTTCAGTTCGAACATTAAACACATTCTATATTAAAAATATGATTTATCACTCCATAAATAATAATATAAAGAAACATATTTGTCTCTCGTGCCCAATAAAACCTTGGTACAATGAAAATTATTATTATTCATATACTATAACTGTATCTAAGACAGTGGTTACCTTATGTAATAAGAATTAATGTTTACCTATTTTTCAACAAAAATAAAGCTATTTAAACCCTTTCATCTCACGGTCACGACATGAACGTGCCACTTAAATTAATTTAGTGCTTGAATAAATTAAGACCTTCAGTATCCGCTCCCGCCCACTTGCCTTGCACGGATGTCATTCGTTTTCGTTGACATCTAAGTTGTTTATCTGTTCGTAATCGTGCACCAGTGCACATCACTACTGATATTATAAAATAAAGTGCTTCCGCTGTGTCTATCTGTCTGTCCGTCCGAGCGCGTTAAATTAAAAAAAAAAAAAACAATTTCAAAAATGGAACCTTACTGACGTGCGCCGCGTAAATCGATAGAGTTATATGGATTACGAAATAAACGTTTTATGAAGACCAAAGCAAAGCCGCACGGGTAACTAGTTTAACATAAACAATATAAGCCACGTCTTAAACAGCAGCAAATTTAAGTTTAAAAAGTTCCATTCCGTATTCAATATTATGTTACTGTTTACAATGAGCTAGCATTTCTGAAATGAGACCGTTTTAACTAACAAACAAAAATAGCCGGCTATTTGTGTCCGACTGTAAAACAAAGGCCCACTTGAACTGAGGGTTTATACAACGCGCGCTGATGGCTGGTTAACGTCCGTCGCAGAATTTCAGTTTAGAAATGTAGGCTTCCTCACCCTTTTTGTTTATGTTTCTTCTAGACACGGTGTCCCTAACAAGTTTAATTGCTTTTTTTGTCTCACGATCAAATCAATTATTTCGTTCTAAAATCGGTCGCCAAAATGTTTTTTATGAACCTTCATTTATCTATCAGAAATCACGGAAAAGAAATTAAACAAAACTTGCATTTTATATTATTAGTACGGTTGTTGTATTACTCTGTTTGATAATAAATAATATTTTCCTACTGAATTTTGGTCATGGCGGCTAATTTCAAAGACTAGCCAAATGGGCAGGTTGTTTATTCCACAAGTGCACTAACTACTGCACTAGCACAGGTGTACACTATATTCCCTTGGTTTCACAGTGAGCCAGGATGCTAAAAAGGTAGACTAGGAAACATTGTTAGGTGAAAAAGTAACAGCCTGTGAATGCCTCACTGCTGGGTTTTGACCTCCTATTCCTTTGAAGAGATTTGGAGCGTGCATACGCACCAATGCGTGTTGGTGGACACAAATGTGGCAGAATTTCAGTGAAATTAGTAACGCACATGATAATTCAGTTTTGCTTGCCTGCGTTTGAACTCGCGATCTTCGGTTAAGATTCACGCGTTCTAACTACTGGGCCAACTTCTGGTTGGTTACATTGAGTTTCTTGATAGAAAATAGATTGTAATCGCGGACACGTGCGAGTAAGGAGGCATATTTAATTAATAAATAATTGTATAACAAACCATTTCAGTGTCAAACGGAGGAGAAACAAAAATTATGCACTCACATATACCTCTTGTCATGTCTTTTTATAAAATTATTATAAAATTTACGACAATTTCTAAATGTGTAGCTAACATTAATAAATTCAAACGTCATGTGCTAATAATAAGGCTTAATGTACTCAGAGATGATCACAATGCGCTCATCACAGCCACATGTTTTCGTTAATGACATATGGGCGAGCATAATTGGCGAATACTCGATTCTAATCGCCTAATGTTTGTTTTGTCATTCGTAAACAGGTTTTGACGTTGATCGAGTGGAATATATTGAAAATAGTTGTTCATTTAGCATGTTTGTTAAAACAAGGCAAAGGGTAGCTAGCATTTTGTATTTAATAGAATAAGTTAGTAAACGAAATGTTTTTAGATTTTTGTTTCTAATTTTGGTTGATCCTCATGGATGTTGCTGATTTATTTAAAGCGTATGATTGTAACTTTACTTAAGATCGTTATAAAGAAATCCGTTTTCAACAAGTAACAACATGCAATCTTACACAACGTTTTCATCGCTTTTAATACGATCCGTTCGTTCAGACAGGTAGGTTTGGCATAAAAAAGAACTAGTCCAATGTGCGATAGGACCATGTCTTCAAGATATAATAACATGTAAATAACTGCATATATAACGCAAAAATATAACAATATTCAGACGCGCCAAACTTTATAAAAGAAAAATACAAAAAACTGTTTTCGTCAATGAAACGTAAAATTCTCCTAAATTTCTAAACCAGTGTAAATTTGCTAACATTTTGGCGTCACATCGTCCTTGGTAATTTTTGTCTACCTATTTATACCTCTGTGAAAGTGTAAGAAAGTGTGTTCGTATTTTTCTATTCCAAGATGAAAGGGGAGTGAAATCAAATCGATTTGTAAATGTATAAACGTATTTTCCAAACTTTATACAGCCCATATTTGTTATGAAGCCTCTTTTACAATAAACTGAATTATAGAAACCACGAGGTTTCTATTTATTTTTGGATATTTTTTGAAAAAAAAATAACTTTTTCTTCTATTTTCCGTTTATTTGTGGGATGACAAATTATTTTAATTAAGTATCGATTAAAAAAAACATTTTTATTAATAGACTTGCCAATTTTTATTATAGAATCAAGTGTTAAAATGTGAAAGAACAAGGGAACAGGTTTATATCAAACATTTAAATTAAATTGCAGAATAATTAAACGGCTTAAAAAAATATTCAAAATGAACTTCATGAAATTCAAATGAACATGTATCATGAGTTAATTTCATATATATATTTAAGTGAACTTCTATGTAAGCTTCCTTTTAGAGAAATATACCTTTAAATTCTTAAACCTTCATTTACCACAATGGTACGTTTTGGCCTAATTTTAACTGTATAATGTTTTCTAGTTTCGTGACTCGCAAAGAAAAAACAATTATTTGTATTTTGTCAAACTTTATATTTCTTGTTTTAGTATGGCCTGGTATTAAAACGGTACAAACCAAATAATTAAGCAATTTCGGTAACAATAAAATAAATAACTCACAGTGCAATTATAACATGAAATATTCTCCTCTTTATTTTCCAGGCTTAGAAATAATATAATACAAAGACATAAATATAAAGATTTGGCGTAATATTAACTGATAACAATTAACCTTTAAATATTATTTTTAATTCTTCTAGGGTTGGGAAGGAAGAACTGAAACTGGTGGTGAAGGTGCAGAGCCGCCGCCACCGGCGCATGCGCCGTTGGACGCTGTCTGGCAGCCGGTAGCTGGCACTCGGTAAGTCAAGTAGCAGTAACCCAGTTCGAGCCCTTACTTTGTCCACATTAATATTGATGAAGCGTGCGCTTTATCTCTAGGAATATTTTATACTATACTTTGTGATGCATAATGATATATTCCCTCACATGAGCTCTTCAGACGATATCAAACTGCACTGCAAAGCTGGAGTGCAATGATATAGTTAGTTAGTTATATAGTGTTTATTACATTATATATTATAGCGCATAGGTAAAGAACTTGTTGCTGGTAGTCCTTAATAATTTGACTAAAATAATATTATAGTGCAATGAATAATTTATTTGCATAAAGCCGACTGCCGAAATTTCAATGAGAAATCAGACCGAATAGCAAAACCGGGGTTTCAGACTTATTCGCGAATTTGTTCAGTGGCGGCGATAGATATTTTTATCTTTGATTTATTTATGAAAAGACCACATTCATATTATTTTAGTTTATTTTATTATTGTATACAAACATGGGAGTATATTTTTTTTTGATTTGATTAAAAATATCCTGTTTTTAAAATAAATCTATATTATTCAGTAATCAGCCGAATAGTATGATAATTGGATGGTCGGTATTCGTTTGAATACATAACGCGAAGCCTAGTATCTATGTATACAGTGACTGATTGTAGGGGTTTGTGCAAGCTCTTCTGGGTAGGTACCACCCATTGATCAGATATTCTACAGCAAAACAGCGGTACTTGGTATTGTTGATGTGTAAGCCAGTATAATAATACGCACAAGGGACATAAATTTTTAGTTCAAAAGATTGGTGGTGCATTGGCGATGTAAGCAATGGTTAACATCTCTTACAGTGCCAATGCATATGGGCGTAAGTGACCACTTACCATCAGGTGGCCCATATGCTCGTCCGCCTACCTATTCTATAAAAAAAATACAGAAAATTATATAAATATTTGCAGCAATTATACATTAAATGAAATACATAATGTAAATGTTCTTTGCAAGAAATAAACAATTTACATTTATTTCCGTGTAGATGTCTAGGTATTAAGATTTAGTATTAAAAATACTTATTTTATATACTATACTTATGTACTGCCACATCCACTACATAATCCTGTCTTCTATACAGACTTAAGTCCCTCTTTTACCGCGTCAGCTTCTTTTTATATGTACAAGTGAAATGTTGGGACGGGACTGTAATAGCCTTACTTAACTTCTTAACCGCTAGAGTTAAGCTCGTTTTAGAGACGAATCGATACTGTTTAGTATAAGGCCTGTTTACATTTTCATATACTTTTTATTGAAACAAATCTGTCTTCTGACAAAAAAAATGTTGGTATATCTGCTTGAGATTATATTGTACGTATTATGTATTTTTTCATGAAGGTTTTAATACTATCTACTTTGTTTGTAACTCGCCGCTAGGTGGCGGAACAATTTGTATAACGGTGGAACGGACGTCGTGATAATTAGTTTATACATAGGCTGTACAATTACTATATACAATGTTTGCTGGGTTTTGATATTATTATAATATAGTAATATATACTTTGGAAATATATAGGCTACTTTCTAAATAATTGGTTTGACTTTGGTATCCGGTAGCAAAAGTTTGGAAAAATATTCCGTCGAGGTTAGATCGTTCATCGTAACGATTTCAATCGCTTCAAAGGGCAACTGTTTCCAAGACTATTACTACAATATTATAATTATTTACAAATCTTTTTTTTTCTGAATTTTATTAATAGTCGATATATAATTAATAACAATTCGTAATCGCAAAAGCCCCTCAGCTCCTACTGGTTTATAAAGAGCTCTCTAGAGAGAGAGGGATAAAGCCGGTAAGGCACGTACTCATATAATCGGGGATGATCGTGTCGGTTCTGTGACAGTCAGAATGAAGTCCCTCACATACATACAAAATTCATCCAGAAAAAACACAATAATTACAATGAGGGTAGAATAACTACAATGGAAGCACAATGGAATAATATCAGGACACGAAGAAAACGCCATTGTCATTCATTAGATTAGTAACATTGACACATTCGTTTTGAACTAAGTGATATAATCATGTTTGGCATCTTTGTCACTCGTAAACAAAATAAATAAGTTGTCCTACTCAAACATTACGTCAAAAACACTGCATTTAACGTCGTGGTATTGTTATGATCACCGAAATCCTCCTACCCGATACTTCAGCCAATCCAAAATCTCATTAGCGGGTAAAATAGAAGGATGGGAAAATAGACGAAAATAAGATTACATACGCATCACCTCATCTTCCAGTTAATAAAAGTGATAATTCACGATTGAACGAAGTCAGCCGTACTGGCTATTCGCGTATTTAATAATCGAATAGAAGAGTACCAATACAATATAGATCACGAATAACAATAACTAAGAATTAAATGTAAACATTTCAAGTAATAAACACAAAAACCGTCAGTTATTGCGAATATAATTTGAACGAAAACTCCAATAAATCGGACGGCATTAAATATTGCCATTAAAACCTACGAACTCTGGCACAAAGCCAGGAATTGTTCCGTCCGATCTCCACTTGTTTTGTATTTATTTGTTGGAATTCTCTTATAGCGTAACTGTCAAAGATGTCGGCTAAGTTATAATTGCATTCATAAGTTAAGTGAAATAAATGTTGTCTTTTATAAAGTATTAGTTTTCGCCCACGGCTTAGTTCGTGTTTTGGTCGGACTGGTTTTAGGTATATAAAAAGTAGTCTTTGTCCTTTCTTCGGGTTCAAGTTTGGTTAACAAACATTATCAAAATCGGTTTAGCCGTATAAGCGTAACAGAGCCAGAGTAACATTTACATTTATATTATTAGTATAGTATGTTTAACATACATATTAATATTATGATTATTTTATTAACCTTTAAAAGCTCTACAAATAATGGAATTTGCGCAACTTTAAGGAAAATAACAATTATTAGCAGTAACATCATGAAACTTCTATGAAAATTGCGGAATGACATAACGTTTAAATTTTTACCGTTGGTTAAAATCGTTGCAATGCTGATTATTTTATGTTTGAAAACAAGTTTATTTAACCAATGTACTAAAACGAATAAAATTTAGTTGAGCTTATAGTCTCACAGGCACCAAGAGTGTGTACACAATCAGCTTTATCGCTTGTGTAGAACTGCTTTGAAATTCAATTGAAAGGCGACCCACACGTATTAACAGATAAAGTAAAATAAAAGCTTTAAAACGAAAAAAAAATTGACGAGCGGTTAGAAAACTATGCATGGTATTGCACAGACATCGAACGGAGAATGGTTTTTCACACTAATTGTAAAGTTCGACAATATTTGTTTATACATCATTAATTAAATAATATCTCGGCCGACACGTCAATGCAGTTTCAAGTTTCGGGGCGAATTGATAGTATAAGTTTTGATAGAAAATAATTATCTTGAAAATTTTCATTAAACGAAGAATATTATATTTTAATTAAAGTGGTTTTTGGTTATGATATAACAGATTAATAGCGTGGGTTTTTTCAACAAAGTAAATAAAGCACGGTCTCGTTAATGGACGTTTGAAATTTAGTAAAAGGAGGTCGCTAACGAGTAGTAATGGTGAAAAACCCTTGCCTCCTCTTTGCTTTGAAAGTTTCCTTTTCCAATTTGCTAAATGCTCCCTCCATTTTCACTCTATTCGTTAAACGTTTCAACGTTCACCGTGTCGCTACTTTCCTGTTATTTGCCTAATGCCCCGATTGGAAATTAAGTTTTCATGTTTTTTTTTTTCATATGCGTCTTTCCTGAATTGCCTCACTACGCGAGTTGCATTTAAGCTCTAATGGAATTTAATGTTTATGTTTTGTTTATGTAATATTAGCTTTATTTCTAAAAATGTTTTTGATGTATTCCTTTTATTTTATGAAAAGCAGCATCAATTGAATAGACTGATTCGGCCAGATATTTCAGTCTTCTTAAAAATGTATGTCCTAATTACTAAATCTAATTTTTATATTAGATTGGACTGGCAAATGTGGCACCCGATGGTTATTGGTCACCACTCTCCATAAAACTTAGCCCAAAGAAACAAAACACTGACAAGTATGCGTTGTGCCTGTAAACACACTGACTCACTCACCTATCAGACCGGAACACAACAGTACTAAGTAGTGTTGCTTAGACCCAGACCAGACGAGTTTGCACAAAGCCCTACCACCAAGTAAGTATTTTATACAAAGTACATAAATCATAGAATATATAAATTAACCATAAACATAGAACTATAGAAAACATAATAACAACCCAAACTATTGGGGTTAAGCGCCATAATATTTTGCATACGGATTCCTTTTATACCTTTACAATAGGTTAGCACTGAGGAAGTTTTTTGAAAAATTAACTGCAAAAGTGCACTTTGTATGAAAATCCAACATTTTTGAAGAAAGAGCTGTAGAAATTGTTATTTAGCAATTCTTAGTTATGACGCAAGCGAAGCCAAGGGTGAAGTGCTTGTAATACGTAATAGGACATAAGCTTTACGTATAATATGCTTATATATATTGGTTACTGTATATTTTATGAGGTGATTAGTATACCTCACCAAACCAGCAAAAATTTTTTTTGGTAGAACCTAGCAGAACAACTTACCAAAAGTTTAATCACAATCGATTGATTATTTTAACGTGTAGAGGACAAGCATACAAACATTTTATATAGTTTTTTTAAACGCATAATGTTTATTGCAAACGTTATTACAAAAAAACGCATCGTTGCATGTATCGCTACATAAAATAGTTTTGATAACATTGTACGCGTAAAACAGTGCAGTTTTATAGTATTCGCATTGCGGCTTGAATTTTTTTTTTTTTATTTCTTTTCATCTACATAACGAATATTACTATGACGTGAATGATGTACTACAAAACGGCTAACGGAAAGGTGCTTGACGACCTTCATGTGTTTCCACCAATCCGCAAGAAGGTCGGGGCGTGACTTTTTTATTTGAAAAGATAAGCAGACTGTAAGATTGATTACCTGATGGAAAGTGGTCATCAGCGCCCATGGACTATAGCACTAAGAAATATTAACCATTCCTTACATATTCAATGCTCCCACTAACCTTGAGAACTAAGATGTTATGATGTTATTCCAACAAAACCTATTTATATCCCATTGCTAAGCTACATTAAATATGTTTGGTAGAATGCATGAGGGAACACGGTGTGTGAGGCTTACCGCAAGATGTATTGGCATTGGTTACGTTGGACGTTGGTTTGTATATTGGCTGAGAGGTCGTTATGCCATGCACTCGTTGACAGCCACGTTGTTCATTGGCAAGGCTATGATATCTCTGGTTTACTTGTTACTAGCGATTTGTGCAAACCCGTCTGGGTAGGTACACAAATACTCTACTACTACCAAGCAGCAAGGTCCTTTTAATTGTGATGCTGCCTGGTAATAAAAACATGCAGACACATCACACTACCAAACGTGGAAAGTACAATAAAAAAAACCTTCGCTGTTAGTTATTCTCCATTGTATTCGACCGTGGTCGTGAATCTAATCGGTTCCTGACCGATAATTCATTAATCAGGTTTTATATTAATTATTTTATACTTATTTATCTATCTTTCAGACTTATAATATATTTATATTATAAAGCTTAAGAATTAATTTGTATGGTTAAAGCCTTCGTCTCAAGCACTACCAGACGATTTGAATAATTCATTTGCGTTAGATAGTCCGTATATTGGGAAGGTTATAGTCTATATAACTTCATGTTTCGACTCTGAGGAGCTGAGCAGTAACCATAAACATCGAACAATATAAACTGCATGACACAGACGTATAATCGTAACCTATAAGCGTGCATTGCTTTTCACAGTTAATCTCAAGAGTTACTAGTCCAATTTTCTTTGTTAGTTAGTCTTTATTGATTACAAGTTTCCGCCCATGAAGTGAAGCAGTTTGCGTGTGAAGGAAGGGGGGGGGGTCAAGTGTTAGTTACCCTTTGCCCTTTTATGTACCCCTGATAAAGGGAATGCAAAATTTTATGATGATCGTTCGAGTAGTTAAGGCATAAAAGCATAACAAACAAGTAAACAATGATCGGGTAAACAATTCGAATTTAAAAATAAATAATCAAATACATCTCCTTGATTGTGTTACTCATCACGAAAATTATGCAATCGTGCGTTAACCTAATACTAGATAAACTTATAAAAACGTATACACAGTAGTTGTAATCGAACAAAGAAAGTTCAGCAATAAAGGATCCATGTATTATATTCGAAAGATATTTTATGCTTTTAATGTAATAGACAAAGGCGATTGCTACGAGGAATTGAGTGGTATCGAAGTCACTCGAGCGGCTTGTCTGTAAAGTTCTCGGGGCGTAGGACCCTTGATGTGTACGCTTCCTAAGCGAACTTCGGGAAGATTTTGCAATTTCGTAACTTATTGCATGTGCAATATGAGGATTTGAATGTGTGGTGTGAATCAGCAATTAGTCGAAGTTCTGTTGTGTAACGATGGATCCCAGTTAGAACCTTACGAAAATAATTTAAAATTAGATTTTGGATACATTTAAGATAATTATGCAATATTTACATAATGGGAACTGGTGATCAGTTAAATAACGCTCTTGTCTTTTTCTTTCGAATGTCAAATCAATAATGACAGAAAGAGCTAAATTAGTGTTTAACTGAACAGCCGTTGAGAAATATTTATAAGTAAGGCATTTAATCTTTGAAAATATTGAAATGCTCCTATCAAATTTATTAAACGTTATTTTTTAAGATTCAAAGAAATTACGATGCTTAAGGTACCTATGTCATTCTTTCATTATATTATTATTTATCTATTAAATTATCGATCTTCTAGTATTTTGTGTATTATGTATGTAAATGCTCACAAAATATGAAGATTTAAATTAGATATATTTTATTTTCAAATAATTGAAATATTTAATTAATTATTGAAAATTATTAATGACTACTTGATATACAATCAACCTCGATTCTAATGATCGTAGTGGACTCTCGTAGACAAAGGCAATTGTAGTGATGAGAGGTATTGTCAAGAGTCTTCGCTCTAGTGCCCTCCGAGCATCTACGACTCTCGAGCGAGCCTTCATTACGAACAATGTGTATAACATATCTTATGTTTAGTATTGCATTTGATCGTTTTTAACAAATGATAAACGACCTGTTGACTGATGTCGTCAATGTCAAAGTCTGTATATATAAAATCACCGAACATTATCTCCGAAATGTTTTCGTACACAACATGATTGATATTGTTGGTCGTGTTTCTAATCTCGGTTATATTTATAAGTATTGTTCAGCGGGAGTTCTGATAAATACCGATGTCTCACTTCTGCCATCATTGATTTGACATTCGAAAGAAGAAGACAGAGCATTGTTATTTAACTTATCACCCGTAAGAACATTTATCGGTAAAGTTGATTTCCATCAAGTTTTGTGAGAAATTGCTATGAGTTTTTTAACGTCTAAGATTATTCATTTATTCATAGGCTATGCTGATATCTGCGGTAATTGCCATTATTGTCGATGCACTTTGCCATTTTGATGGAAGTTAATCGAAGCCTCAACTAGACTAATCTTGTAGGAATTGATGAATACTTTAGTGGTGTTTTTATCTAAATTAAAAAATGAGTGTGGTGGATGATGGAGAATTTACAATTCAACCTGTATATATGGCTAAGACGGTTGGTCGGCTTAAATGAGTTTCTGAATCAGCGTTACGTAGGGGAAGTACTGGAGCATTTGACGAGTCTTGTTTCAAAGTGAATTGTCCAATTTCGTTCCCAATTGTAGTTTCTTTCCGTTTGATTTATCTCCAGATCTCATTAGTATTGACAATGAGATTTTGAATCCCAAATTTTTAAGTTTTAACAAACTAAAACAAACTTTTCGTAGATGTCTTTCAGCGAGTTTCTTTATACTTCTAAATTGACCCCAAGTAATAGGTAATATTTTGGCACGTGATTATTATTATCTCTTCCTGACTGACTTCCATATTTAAGGAAGACATTTAAGGAAGGCCATGGCGCTCATATTTAAGGAAAACAAAACATGAAGGTACCATTATACAGGTAGTGGCTTAAGACGAGTCTTTCACAGCTGCTTTCAATTTGTCATAATTGATTTTAAGTTAAAGCTGTTTTCGACGGTTCGCATTGTTGAAGAGGTCATCGTTGATCTTGCTCGATTGGACGTTACCGATGAACATGCCCCGCGCAGACCTCACACCCGCTATCCTTTTTTTTTTTTTTATATTACCCGGGAGGGCAAATGACTCTACTCCACCTGATGTTAAGTGGTAGTAGAGTCCAAACGCGAGGACGGCCAGTACAGTCGGGAAGAAGGTTCTGCACTAGCCGCCCTCGCCTTGCCGGCCCGCAAGATGCCTCTTCACGCCTCGTTTGAAGGAACCCGGGTCGTAAGAGGAGGGGAATACGTGTGCTGGTAAGGAATTCCATTTCTTGGAAGTGCGACAAAGAAAGGAGTTGCCAAATTTCTTTGTGCGCGATGGAATTGATGTCACAGTTAGTCGGTGACATCGAGAGCCAGCACGCGTAGACTTGTGAAGGAAGGGGGAAGCTGGAATTATGGAGAATAATTCCTCGGAACACTCGCCGTGATACAGTCGATAGAAAGCGCTCAGCGCTGCTATCTCTCGACGCAATTGTAAAGGCTCGAGGGTGTTAGTGACCTTTACGTCGCCAATTATGCGGACCGCACGTCGCTGCAACCGATCCAAGGCCTGAAGTAGGTATTTAGCGGAGCCATCCCAAAGGTGCGAGCAATATTCAACGCAAGACCGTACCTGTGTTTTGTACAGCAGGCACAGTTGTTGTGGCGTGAAAAAACGCCGCACCTTGTTCAGAACTCCGAGTTTCCGTGAAGCTGTTTTTATTACAGCCTCGATGTAATCCCTTGGACTAAGGTCGCAGCGAACGTCCATCCCCAGCATGGCGATTTTGCTTTGTATCACCAGCGGAGTGCCACAGAGGGAGGGAAAAGGGGAAAATGGTGACTTTTTTGCTGTGAGAGCGCATACCTGTGTTTTCTTGGCATTAAACTCAACAAGATTATCTGAGCCCCATTTGGCGATAAGCTCTAACGTCCTATTGAGTTCAATGACAAGATCCTCCCGCCTCTCCCTAATTTCCGCTCGCCCAGCCACTGCGCGTCCGTGGTATCCACCATGCACTGTACTATCGTCTGCATAGCAATGAATGTTCCCGAGAGAGAGCATATCATTGATATGCAAAAGAAACAGAGTGGGAGATAGCACAGATCCCTGGGGGACCCCAGCATTCACTACATAGAATTGTGAAGCGCAACCATCAACTAAAACACGAAGGCTGCGCTTGTGTAGGAAGCTGGCAATCCAGGTGCAAAGCTGAGCAGGCAGACCATATGCCGGCAGCTTGGAGAGAAGACTTCTGTGCCAGACCCTGTCGAAAGCCTTGGAGATATCGAGGCTGACAGCCAACGATTCCCCATGCTTGTCGATAGCTTCACCCCAGAGGTGTGTTACGTACGCTAGAAGATCACCTGTAGACCGTTTTGGTCGAAATCCGTACTGACGATCATTAATTAAACAGTGATCTTCTAGGTAATGGATCAGTTGGTTGTTAAGAATCCGTTCCATCACCTTACAAAGTACTGAGGTGATAGCTATTGGCCGATAATTTGCCGGGTCAGACCGATCCCTGTGTTTGTGGAGAAAAGTGCCACATGTCTGTTCTGCACAACCTCTCGCCCCGATTGATTTATTAGGCGATAACAATTGCATTGTGATTTGCGCATATCGCATATTACGTTACGTTTTATTATCGTAAAAAAATCTGTAAAAATAAACCTAAGGTTGCCTTAATGTTGTTTTACTCAATATAACGATGTAAATAAATAATCTTGTAATATATAGTTTAAGAAAAAAAAGCTAACAATTATATATTCAGCGAGCAATTGGTATATTGATTTCTATTACTTCTTATTGATTTAATATGTTTTTGAAACAAACAGGAAATGCTGTATTTGAAAATACTATAGAACTACTGAAAAATAAATATGTTAACGAACATAACATTAATATATTAATTTTTTAAACTTTTTTGGTGTAGCGATTACCAAGAAAAATAAGTAATGTAACTCAAATGTCATTTAGTGTATTATTTCGTCTGAAGTTAAAATTTTCTAGAACGGAAGAGATGAAATCTAAAATGCTACGTGCCTTCACTGCGATACATCGATACACGTTATTGTTATTTTGTGCCGTCTATGCGACATTGGTGCTTTGATGGAACTCATACTCGAAAATATCTTCATGTTCACATGCAAAACACCAAAGTAAAAACATACAGCGAAATAAACAACTAGTTTTTAAAAGTACGAGTTTTTCTTTTAATATGACAGTAATTCGAATATGGATTTCAAAATCGCACGTGACATTTTCGGATAATGACTACCTATGTTAGAATTTTTTTATAATTTTCACATTTAACTATTTTTGATTTGTTCCTTCATTTAAAAAGGAATATGTTTGATGATATAAATTATAAAGGTATTATATACACGTATATTCATATTTGAAAAGGTTAATAAAAAAAACCATTACTAATGAATAAACTCAAAGATACTTGAAAGCAAATAACTATTCCTTAATGAGAAAATAAAGATAACGAAGGATTATTACGTCCTTTACTTTGCCTCCTGAATGTTGTCAGATGTTTTCCGCTTTGACTTCCTTAATCTGTTTCGAAGAAAATAAATATCCGTTGGTAAAGCGTGTTTATTCCACTAACGTAGATCTTCCTAGGTTTTCATTTTCATTCAAGCTTCAAATGCTTTACAGAATGAATGATTCGTCTCCTCAAAGAAAAAACACAGTTCATTCTGCAAAAAAGTAGAACATTAGCGAGCTATTGAAGTTAAACTTGTAAACATTAACAGTGAAATAGACATTTTAAAACAATTTTGAGTTTTTTTTTTCAAACAACCGTTTCTTCTCCTTATTTGTTTCCTTTTAATGTGGAACATCTATTGGCGTACTTAAGATTGACTTTGGCGGCAAACGACTTGACGTTCTCATATGCCGTCATGCCTCGTCTCCACCGCCGCTTTACCTTGTGTCTGTGTGTGTGGCTCGTATACTCCGTTGCTATATAATATATATCGAGAAAAAATATTATTTCTTTAATTATGAAATTTTCAATATAAAAATTTTTTGATGTTCTATATGTGCCGAGCGTCCCGTGTCGACATCATTTTTTTACGTTCAATTTATCATTGTTTATTTTTATTTCACATATCATTCATATTTCTTTTGCCAGCTGTAGCCGGTCGAACATCCTCTGGCTTATCTCCCTAGGTCTGTTTGCTAATTTGTACGCCACTTATAAATAATAGCGGTTTTAGGTGCTTTCGTAGATTCATAAACTTTTTGACTTATTAAGTATGTCAGTAAAGTGTTAGATGTTTGTGAAATTCTCATGAACAATGCATGTAGTGGTAGATAGAGACTACTCGTAACAATACATAAGGCGGGTGTATGACAGTTCAGCATATTATTACGGTAATTGTTATTAATATAATAATAACATATTTATTCATAATAATATGGAAATTACTGCCTATCATCTTATTTATTTGAATTAAGAATGTTCTTATATATTATTAATAGAAAAATTGGTCTTTTACAATTTGATCTGCCCACACCACCCCACATTATTAACTACTCGTTTAATGATCTTGAAAATATCTAAATATTAATATATTTTTATAATATTTTATACCTAATACATTCTTTACAATTATTCAACTCGCATACTACCTTGTATTGTACGTTGATCGTAATATTCCAGATACCTTTACGCAGGTGTCAACAACAACTTTACAAAACTCAATCAGGTGGATTGTATAGGAAAGTGTACACAGAGTAGTGTGTAACAGAGAAATATTAATTTGTATAAGAAAAACGCACTTGTAAGTCATTAACAAATGTAAATAATAAAGTGTTAGCTATTACACGTTGTATTAAATTTTAGTCCATGACAATTTCCTTTAAATGATACGTGAGATAAATAAACTTTTACAAAGCTACGCACACTCTTACATGCGTACGTACATATGCACTTACGTACGTTACGTACACACCCATACATCATGCAATAAATAAAAACTCGAACTTTGAAAATATTAAAATTTGGCGATTTGTTAAAATTAGGAAATTTAAAATTAGAATCCGAATTAGAAATATTCGAAGTTAGTAAAAAAATTTACTTTTAGCGTTTTGAGCCTAGCCCAGACACAAATAAGAAGGAGGTTCTCAAGGTTACGCGACAGCTTTGCCAATTGTGCACTATTTGATGACTCCACTGAGGGTGGTAGAAGGATGTCACGGTAGCATGCGAAAGCGATCCCGTGGCGCTCCTCGTTAAGACGGAAAGGGTACCGCTGGTTTTTTAGTGGGTATCCGATGTTCGGAGCGCACTCGGCGCTTTGGACACCGGCGAGCCCCACATACCCTCCCCCCACTTTTCCCGTGGTTTTAGCAACGATAAAAAAAGTGGTAGAAGGATGGGAAACAAAGGGTTGATTCATCCTTGTACCCGTACAACGACGCTGTTTCATCAATGCAGTGTATTTAGAAGGGCTTACCTTTATTATATTATGTATATGTATACAATAACAATAATAGAATAACAAAAATAAAAAAATACAATATAATGTATACAAATTATAACACAAATCCATACACTAAACATTTCAAAAGAATATACGTTATAAAATACGTTTTCATATTTTAATATCAATTTGCTTTGCCTCGCTTTTTCTGAAAGTGCCTATTCAAGTATCAATTGTAAATATGTCACTGCTGTACGAAATATTCTCTAATCTTGAGAGGTTAGAGCTGATGCCATCATGCCGCTCTAATGAGGGCTTGAGGCTAAAAATAATGATTATTACTATTGTAAATTATTAAATATAAATATTTTTATGATACGTCGTTAATTTTTTTGTTATGAATTATATTTGTATACGTATGTTAGCACGACCCCATTACAAGCCCGGGATTAGAACCAAGAACCTCGACATCTGCGATATATATATCTAGCCACAAGACCAATAAACTACAGTCAATGCTACAATTCCCATTTGATGTTCGAAGTATATATTTTTATTGAAAGCGGCGTATTGAAATGGCAATATGGGAGTATTTTTAATATTTACGAGCGAGCTACGTTTCAAGACTCTTGCCTTACATATTTCATCGTGACGCTACCTGCATGCGATGCAATAAACCTACTGTGAAACGTATATACTAGCACATTTTTGCGTTATGGCAGAAATAAACTATTCCCATAATAAGATAAGAAGATAGTACGATTTATTTATGTTAATATAGACTATTGTTATATAAATATGTATCTATTATGGTGATAAAAATTGAAATTATCTAATCCGTAACAGCCTGTGAATGTCCCACTGCTCCCTTTTTGAGGAGAAGTTTTGGCGATTATTCCACCACGCTGCTCCAGTGCGGATTGATGGAATACACATGTGGCAGAATTTCAGTGAAATTATACACATGCAGGTTTCCTCACGATGTTTTCCTTCACCGAAAAGCACGAGATGAATTATCATCCCAAATTAAGCACATGAAAATTAAGTGGTGACTTCGGTCACGGCTGCCATTCTTAAGGGAGAATAGCCAACTATATAGGACATATAGCGCGCAAGTGTGTACGCAAATTCGACACGACGGGAAATATTTCAGTCCCAGGACCAACGGTTTTACGCGCGTTCCGAGGTATGGGAGTGTAACTGCCAACACTGATGACTTCAAGCCTGGCCTATTATTATACTGACAATGTTAACAATTTTTTGTCAGAAAATTTAAATATCATTTACGAGATTTTTTTTTAAGAACTGAGATGGCCCAGATTTTAGAACGCGAATTTTAACAGATGATTATGGGTTTTTATTTGCTTAAGTTGTGTTTATAAGTGAAGGATAGTGATTAATCACAAGTAATTACAAAATAATACGTTAAGTTTTTTGCTGTGCTCCAGCGCCAAATCTTACATTGAGCTCCTGCTGGTAAAGCAAAAATCGGAGCGAAAATTTTCGGTCCTTGCATTTTCCAAGCGAAATATGCCAAAACAATAACCGATATACGGAAACTTTACATGTTAAATTCTAAAGATCTTTGCATGAAAATTTCCAAAACATCTACAAAAATACCAATACATAATATCTCATTTTTTTATTGAAAAATAGTATCAAGTATTAATTTTTACATTTAAAAAAATATATAAAAAAGTATATCATCTTAATTTAGAGAAAACTGGACAGCAAGTTTTTATTTAATTTATGTACGAACAAAAATTTATAATACTACGATAAATAAACCAGCAACAAAATGATGCGCAATTTCAGCGCAATCGGTTAAGTGCAACTGTTTGATAATTCAGTTTTAAGATTTGCTCTACACATAACTAACACGTGAAAGAATATAAAGCTCGTGAATAAAATAGACGTCGGGCGTGCTGTAAGATGAACTAGCAAAATACGTGCAGACGGCTCGATACTATTGGATTGTATTTATTTAAAAGGAAATGTATTATATCCTAACCCGTTTAACTTCGGAAGGAGTAACTAGTCTATAAAATAGTAGATTTTTCGCAAAGAAATAGACTATAACCCGTGTTCTGTCGGTATGAATAAGTACTCTAATGTAAAAATAATAGTGGAGTTCTTGCAGATCAACAATAGTCCATTTTATATATTGTATTCGAGTGTAACATTGACGTTTATGATCGGCGGCTACAATCTGACTATTAAAACAACAGAAACACTTGCCTTAAAAGTGAAATATGAAACAATTGAATTTTTTTATTACAAGGATTTATATATTATATACCAATATATACCAATACCATTATATACCAAAATATTTAAAACTGTGCGTTTTATAGATAAGTATTACAAAATTCATAAAGAATATATACTGACATGAGAGAGTTGTTAACATACATATATTTTATATATGTAATTATGATATCATTCTCTTTCAACTGAGGCCAATTTCAAGGGACACTATAGTATAACTGCACAGGACTTATTCTAGTGCACAAGTGTGTGTGCAAAGATAGATGCACACTCTATTCCCTCACTCTTCTAAACCGATGGAACGGCAATCTGCTACGACCAGTAATAGTTCAGGCGCAGGACCAATAGCTTTATGTGCTTTCCGAGGCACAGGAGTTTACAGGTATTGAGAATTTTCGACTTTGGGGGCTTTGGGGTTTAAACTCAGGACCTCGAGTCCTGGGCCTTATATTCAGCCACTAGACCAACGAGGCATATATAGATATAGAGAGTATAGAGTAGTATACGGTTTTACGTCATTGATGCAATAAATAATGTCAACATATCATACCATTCGATGCAATAAATCTATTTTACGATTTGGTTGGAGAACATATCTTCTGTTTTATAGATTTCAGAATGGTTGCATATTACAAATTTATCGTGTTTTTATTTATCTGTATGATATTGCATATGTTACTTGAGAGACTTATGTAATGTGTGATGATAAACATGTCTTTCAAGTTAATCTACTTAATAATAATTTTAAACTGCCTGACTGACTTATGAACAGCCTAAATGTAGGAGCATTAAATTTGCAAAGGAGTTATTTATTTAACGTAGCTGAACATATATAAGCATTTTTGAACGTTGTTTATAAATAAATAGTGTTATCTTTAGTTTCGGAAATTCCATTTCTAAGCGGTTTATTGAAGATATAAATTCCTTTGAAACTCCGTCGTTTTCGTAGTTAGAAATGTCGAATTCCCGTGATTTTCTGGTATTTATTTTTTCAACGGAACTGCCGAAAAAAATAGAGCATTGCTACAGCAGGTATTTTAAAATTCGATAATGTTCGGGTGGTTCCCTACGTATAAACAGTGGGAAATCCCACCGGGCACACGTCTAGTCCTTAACAATTTCCTAGAAAAATTTGAAAATGGAGAAATAATGATTGCGGTATGGTTTTCCCTAATAGTTCCTGGTTTTCCAAGCGTTATTGATGCCGGTCGTGAACGAAGGTCGTTAACGTCGACAGTAATCATTAACTGTACGTGTCTCTGAACAATACCAGCAGTTATCACCTAAGCCAAGGATTATTTTGTACAAGCCTCATTTAAGTAAAGGAACCAGCCTGTAAATGTTCCACTGTCGGGCTAAAATCTCCCTTCCGTTTAAGGAGAAGGTTATTTTTCTACCAATTTACATGCTAATTAAATACAATTAAATTTATTATTTATCTTGCATGAAAATCAACAAATCCTTACTCCACGTGGTGTTTTTGACTGTCTCGTTGGTCTAGTGGCTATATCCTCGTAGGCCGCAGACTCGGAGGTCGTGGGTGCTATTCCCAGATCTGGCCGATAAAAAGCGTATATTGCGTTTTTCTGTCAGAAAGTTCTCAGTAGCAGCCCGGAGTCTGGAAGAAGTTAGAAGTGTGTACACTCCCGTGCCTCGAAAAGCACGTAAAGCCGTTGGTCCTACGCCTGAACTCTTTCCGGTTGTGTCGGATTGCCGTTTCATCGGTATACGAGAGTAAGGGAATAGAAAGTGCACCTGTGTTTGCGCACACACTTGTGCACTATAATATCTCGTGTGCAGTTGGCTAATTTCTCTTGAGATTGGCCGCGGTGGCCGAAATCGGTATGGAGGACATTGTAGATTAATAAGTCATTTATAAATGTTTTTTTTTACGTTTGATTAAAATTGATTAAAAGGCTAAGATTATAGTGATAAATAAGAGAGAAAGATGAAAGTGTTACACTTCGCATATCACAAAACGTTTCAATGCCGAAGTAGGAAGAACCACACGGAAAACATACACAGAATCCGATTATGCACCGAGGCATGAGGATTATCCATCCAACGTCCCGGGAAGCTATTAATGATGCGTCGTCCGTGAACAGGAGGTTTCACAGCTTGTTGGAATTTCATTAGAGGTACGGAATTCGAATTAAACTCATGAGAAACATTACTTAAGGTTTAAGGGAATTTCGTCTTAGCCTTAATAAGTATAGACGTTTAATTTAATATAACGAAGCGTTTGCGTTAAACGTATGTTTAAAAAAATACGTTTTTGTATATGAAACGTTGACGGTATAAAATTAGCCTGTCATTTATGGTTGAGCATATAAAAAACAACCTTCAAAAGCACGGAAGTAGAAATCAATTTTACGAGTAATGAAGCACGAATGAAAGAAAAAAAAAATTTAATCACGGCATCATTTCTCGAGAGCTTATATTTCACGAATTTATCTTGTAGCATAGAGATTGATAGGTTTGGCGTTGTAGGAATCTTTTTTTATTAAAATCACGTTCCCGATATTGATTCGTGTAGGCGAGGGCGATATTTATACAATATAATAAATGTTCTGATAAACCCCTTAAATCTTTGTAAATTGTCATTTACTTCAATAATTTGATTTGTCAAGTTTCCATTTTTCCATTGTAGTGAAGTGTGACGTTGGAAAAATGGAAGCATTTTCCTTCAACGTGTACAAATACATTATTCAATATTCCCCAGATTATAACGAAAATATTTGCTTTGCGTTATGAAATTCTAAATGGGAATAGAATAGATGTTTACAATAGAAAGTGATTCTTTTATGAGTATTTGTTTATATAGATATGTTTAGATTAGATATTTCTTTAAACAGTATAAGATTTAGTCATATTTCATGTCGTTTGTTCCATTACTTATTCTAAAATAATAAATATTAATAATATTAAAAAAATAATGTTTTGTAATTAATTAAATTGGTCTTTATGACACAGAACATGTCCCACGCTGATTAATACTTATAAAATCGTTAGGTAAATATATTCAATAGGATACAACTCGATAGTACCTAATCCTATATGAAATTATACTATAGTTAAACCTACGAGAAATATAATGCATTTTTCGTGACGATGTCAGTAATAAAATTATCATAAAATTAATTATCGCGTAAGCTTCGTAAATAGCCTTTAATGTTTGTATGTTACATAAGGACATTGATGTATATTTATTGATTTTATTTATAGTAATCTGTTATTAATATTAATGTAGATATCAAATTAAATTTAATATGATTTTGTTACGTCACTACTTACGCGTTATTCGAATCCATTTATCGGGACCACGTACAGAATTGATATGAATATGTGAAATAGCACTCAAAAACTCAGCGTAGTTTTAAATATTTCTACAGGGGATTGTTTTCACTGTCAACGTCGAAAACGAGGGGTTATACACAGGGGGAGTTCGACGCATATGTCTATTGTATGATGTCATAGATCCTAAACTGGTTGGCTGGATTAAACGCGGATCACTTTATTCGATAGCTGTTTTCATCGAAATGGTTCTTTCGACTTTCTTCTAATTCGTAAAAACCTAATCATTCGTTCCAAGTCTAAGCATATTTTTCCTAGTCAGTGAAAGGATTTCTCATACTATATGTTTTTATAGAGTATAGTTTTTTTTTAAATATTTTTTTATTAAAGTTTATGAGTTATATGACTTGTGAACTTTGAAAATGTTTTGCTGAAGTTTTCGCCTGGGAACATTACAAATTCTCGGCATACAGACACTTTTATAAGTTATTAAATGTCCCGACAGTAAAATTTAGTGTCCAGGATTAACCTAGTTAGGCTTTGAGAAACGTCAATGTACGCTTGGATAGAAGCAGCGGAAATAAGTCGGACGGTTTATAGACGTCACTGCAAAAACGCCAAACTGTAGAGTAGGGGATTATTTATTTACGGCTTGAAGTTGAATGTGATTTTTGTATTTATGTACAAATTGCAGACAGTAAATGTAAATACAAAGGAGATTACGGGGTTGTCAGATAATTCTGATCTCAGCTTAGTCTCATATTATAGGAAACCATTAAGTAATATATTATTTATTCATGTAGGGCAATAAAAGTACTGTGCATCCTCATTTTAAGGTATTGAATTAATGTAAAGCTACAATCGGTTTGGAATGTAGATTCCGAAATACGTGCGAGAAACACTTTTTTTCCACTAATATACATACATTTTTTTTTTTTTTTTTTATATTACCCGGGAGGGCAAATGACTCTACTCCACCTGATGTTAAGTGGTAGTAGAGTCCAAACGCGAGGACGGCCAGTACAGTCGGGAAGAAGGTTTTGCACTAGCCGCCCTCGCCTTGCCGGCCCGCAAGATGCCTCTTCACGCTTCACGCCATAGATACGTTAATTAAATATAATTATATATATCTCGAATAAGCCGAGATGGCCTAGTGGTAACAATGCGTGAATCTTAACCGATGATCGTGGGTTCAAACCCGGGTAAGCACCACTGAATTTACATGTGCTTAATTTGTGATTAAAATTCATCTCGTGTTTAACGGTGAAGAAAAAAAGCAGCGTGGTGGAATAAGCTTCAAACTCTATCCTCAAAAAGGGAGAGGCCTTAACCCAGCAGTGGGATATTCACACGCTGTTACTTTTACTGTTTTTACTGTATTTATATCATAACATGAATATTGTATTCGCACCGCAGCCGAATTAGCTTATCTTTAATAACCATTTAATTTTTATCCTCATTTGTTACATATATAAATAACGACATACATGTGTGTACATGACAAAACGTAAAACAGCTTGATAATGTACTTGACTATGTATTGACAGTTTGGGATAAGTAATATTTCTCATATAATAAATATAAGTTAAGTAAAAAGTAAAGTAAATGTCGCATTGCTGGGCACTTTTATTAAGGAAATTGCTTAAAGCTTATTCCATCACGTCGCTCCAATGCGATTTAGTGGATACACATGTGGCAGATTTTCATTCGACGCGGGTCTTTTCAGGTTTATTTACGATGTTTTTCTTAACCGACTAGCATGAAATGAATTATAGTTATCAGTTAAGCACATGAAAATGCAATGGTTTTGAACCAGCAATCCTCGGTTAAGATTCTCGTGGGCCATCATTTTTTATAGAATATGTAGGTGGACGCGCAAATAGGTGCTTGATGGTTAGTGGTCACCACCGCTCATAGACATTGACTCCGTAAAGAATATTAACCATCGCTTACATTGTCATTCCGCCATCAACCCTGGGAACTAAGATGCTTTGTCCCTCGTGCCTTTATTTACACAGGCTCACTCACCCTTCAAACCGGAACACAAAGAAACTAAATACTTTAGCAGAGGTGCCTCAAGTACCCACCCAGATGACTGTGCAAATAGCACCACTACCAAGTATCAGAGATACTTTTATTATAAGTAATTTCAATAAATCTTCAAGTAATAATGTTATGACTTTTATTTCACATAAGGTTGGCGCTATAAAGGCAATTGTACAGATTTAGATGACACTTCAGTTCGTTCCTTAGCAGTAACACGTCTTTGTACTTAAATTGGGTTGTTTGCTTTCAGAATATGTCGCATTGTATGAGAAAAGTGATAAGGCTGTTAGTAAGACACACAACTTATATGACCTTTTTTTTCATTAGGTTAGCCTTTCTAATATTAGAAATTGGAAAGAGAGTTTGTTTGCTACGCTTTCTCGATTATCCCCCAATCGATCATCATGAAATTATCATACATAACACGAAATGGCGTTCTCTTCTAACCCTGAATAATTTATCTGAAAACAAAAATGCTTTTGATATAAACCTCTTACGTATATATTAGGCTAGTAGAATGTCGTTTATTCCCTAGGCCCTAGGGTTTTTTTCAGTACACTGGAAATATATTTACAGAAACTGGCTGTGAGAGATTTGTAGATCTCTTAAACGATTAGAATAAAAATTGTCAAAGCATTTATCTTGTTTAACTAACGGCTCGCCCCGACTTTTTCCGGGTTGAACTATTATCTTTTTTACGCCGATAATGACTTTTATAGGAGGAAAATTGATGAAACCCAAGGTGGGTTATATTATTTCAATGTTCGTAGAGATCTTTAATTTTTATTAAAAATAAAAATAAAAGAAACAAACATACAAAAAATTAAATCTTTTCTCTTTATAATAGTAAAATTATATTATTATTATATTATTTGTATTGGTATAGATAGATCATTTACAATAACAGTTTAAAAAAAATAACAGGAATATTCTTATAGGTCTATTATCTATCTTAAAAGTTTACTTCAATTCACGACATGCAAGTAGGATTCCTAAAATTAGTTATGAACGGTACATATTGATTTTAAAATGACGGGACAATTACAGTAAAAAAAAAACACATTAACCTAACCTAATCGCATACAATTTTACTATGACGTATATAAGCAAATGACTTACCTGCTGGTATGACGTCATTTCTGACTAGAGACGTTGGGTTTGCAAGAGGCATTGCATTGTTAATGCGCCGTCAACCATGGGGTCTACAGTATTATGTCCCTTGACTCTGCAATTACTCTGGCTACTAATCATTGCTAAAGCATCTCCAAAGGGAGATGAGAATGTTTAATCAATACACGACGAACACATATCATGTTCTATCAAATCCGGTTAAATTGTATTTCCTTAGTGGCCGCCAAAATTATAAATAAACTAGTTGTCATACCCACATATTTGAGTAGGGTGCTCAGATGTTAGGTCCTTCCTCGGGGTTCAAGATTACTACTTCATATTTCATTGGATTCGGTTCACCGGTTTAGCCGTGATGGCGTAACAGACAGACAGAGATCAGAGTTCCTTTCGCATTTATAGTATTTGTATGATAATTTACGAAACTGTTTTGATATTACGCTTTATGCTTTCATAGATTTTAAACTAGTGATAACCATATTGCTGTATAGATTTCCACGAGACTGATCAATCTGATTTTTATGTTTGTACTAAAAGTTTTTAAGATATTAAATATGTTTGTAAGTTTATATAAAACAACATAGAGTTTATTATATTTGAAAACAAAAGCTCGAGTTAAATCATTAATCTTATTGTCGTACACATGTGCAGTCGGGCGGGTAGCGAGTCCATATTTATGTGTGTGCACAGTATGTTTACGGATAAAGGAAATAGGTTTTATTTTTGTTTTCAAAATGCGTAGAACTGAGCGCGAATCCCTTAGAGACCCAACGGTAACATATATCACGGCGTTCATACAATTTCGCCGAAATGTTCACCGTAAACATAGCTATATAGAAAGTTCATATTTGTGTTCTATTACAATGAGCTTTAGGGTCGAAATACAATAAACAGAAATTTGATATGTTATTTGTCTACCTTCCGTGAAGGTCTCCCCTGAGGATTAACATGATATTCGGATCATATGTGTTTACTTACGTAAAATTTGGTAAGATGTATCTTTGTAAGAGCTGCGATAGCTCTGTGGATAGAACACGTGGATTTTATACTGAAGATCGCCGGATCAAATCCTGAAAATCCTACTGAGTTTTAATGTACAATCCTGAATCAGCGTGATAGACTTTTTCTATAAAGATTCAAAGGTACAATGATTGTATATTTTTGAGAATACACGAGTAATTATAACTTGACGATGTCTAATATAAGAAATGAAGATGGATCCTTAGAGCCATACTGACTGCAAAGCAATAATAACCATCAGAATCGGTTGATAAACAAGAAAATATATACCTACTTCTACATTCATAAAAATATATACATAAACCTAGAGACGAATTGAGGAGGTACTCAAAATATATATTCAGTTCTTAATGTAATTATATTGCTACTATTTTTTTTACTATTATTAAAACTCGAGTCGAACTTAGATGCCTCATTTGTCATTCTTTCCAGGAATAGGTAGCGAGTTCTGCATCCGAAGCTTCCAGTTTCATATAACTTTGACAATTAACTGACATTGATGCATTTCAAAGTTTTAGTTAATTCCAAAGTGTTCGTGGCTTGCATGATAAAAAGAATTTATTATAAAACTTTAAAAGATATCTACTTCAACCATTTTATATTTAGCGATGATATTTGTATATTTTCATGACAAAATAGTAATAAATTATCTCCTTAATTTTATTTATTTTTTATTATACATGCTAGATTTACTCGCTTTTTTAATGTATAAAATTCTATTTATAAATGAATTACTTATTTGAGTAAAAACAAATTATTGGAAAACAAAGCAACTATATTAATACTGATTCTTACACAGAGTAAAAATGAAACCTTTTTTGTATATATATTTTACATACAGATTATTTTTGACAAAGATATCCTTTGTGGTACAATTTATAATAGTTAATTTTATGTTTATACAATCTGCCAATTCACGTGAATAGATGATAAAATGTAATATTTATAAAACATTTAAATTTTATTATTATAATATAATTTGAATTAATATAAAATAATGGTTACCGTATTTTACAATAAAAAAAAAATCTGTAAGAATTTACTCAAGTATCCAACCCTAGAATCGTTTGATATATTTTGATGCGCGTATCCATGCGATGAGTTTCTTATTTTTTCTTAGAGAGTATCTCTATTGGATGTCACTTAGAACTGTAGGGCTATTATGTAAGAGCGAACTCGAAACTTCCGCAGACATCGGTCGTGGAACGTCAGAAAGTGATATGCGACATTAATCATAATAATTATAACATTTCAAGAAAACACGCATCAAAATAGTCGGTCAACATTTCACGGGTGAGAATGAAGTGAGTTCTTACATTGCTGATATTATGATAGACACATAAATCGACAAGGGAAAAACCCACATAAGAATCCATTTGAATAAAGTGAAAAAGTTCATTCCATTCGATTTGGTTTTAAGTTTTTGAAATTAATATAACAAAGAGATAACGTTGTATGTTTAAAAAAAATTGGATAAGTAAAGTAAAACTTGATCTAGCAAAACTGTTAACATTCCAATTGCTGCCCTTGACACAATATTCGTTAACTTTAATACATTTTTTATTTTCGTTTAACTGATTAAATGAATATGCAAAAATGGCATAGAAAGAAAACTTTTCGAATATAATGTGTAAAAATATCCATATACTGTACAACCGATAGACATCCTTGTAAAAAAATAGCGAACTCAAAAAGTAGATGTTTGTCAACCCGCGAAAGGGCTTCATACGGGTTTGTGAGGGTTGGTAACCCTAATACATTAGTTATTCTACAGCCATACATACATCGATACCATGTATTATTGAGTTCCGGGTAAGGTGAATGTACCAGCGTGATTACAGACACAAGGGACATAATATTCTAGATAAAAAGATGTTCGCGTTGCGATGATTGAAAGTGCAATGATTGGTTTCTACTTCTTACGTTAAAGAGCTAGTGTCTATGTGCCAATTTTTATATTTTTTATTATAATACAAATAATACTTGTAAATATTTATTTGGGAGCTTAATTTTTATGTATAAAATTAAGTAAGTAGTATTTTTATATTAATGAACGCAAGGTTTTTACAACATTGATGTATGTATCCCTATACCTATGTATTGATTATTTTCGATCTATTTATTTGCAGCGAACACATTCACACAACGACTCCGTCACTAGTTTGTTAATATATTTATTATCCACGACAATTATACTTTATATAATTGATAAATTTACAGTATTACTTCTTATATAAATCATAAATAAATGAAATATAAAATCAAATATAAATAAGTCATAAATAAGATTAGACAGTTGACATATTTCTCATATTACGCATTTTAAAGTTAATTTTAAACACTTTCGTTTTAAGGTAAATGTCGAAATGATAACCATTTATATAGAGTATAATTATATGTGATTACGATCTATATATTGTAGGCAAACAAAATCTAAATTATAGGATTGATACACGCCATTGATTATTTACTTTAATGGAAATAAAGATTGTTGTTGATTATTGTTGGTTAAAATAATCTTTACATTTTTTTATCTATTGATATTCTTTGTAGTTAATGTTTATAAGGTTAATTTAAATGTTTTGATTATTAGGCCGACGTCCCGATTTTATCAACACTTTTATTCTAATTGGCCTTTCATATTTGATTTTTTTTGTTTGAAAAAATCAAATGTATATATTGAGTAAAAATTTGCATTCAGTATGCATACAACAGGTAATAAACATTTTCTTATCTTAAATTAGATTTTGCAGTTTAATTCTAAAAGAACTTACTTGTGAAATGTTACACGATATTTTATACCGTGTATATTTTAAAGTCACAGTCACAATAATTTTCTGTGCTATGTTACGTTTGTTGTTATAAGCTCTACTGTACGTTTCATTCGAAAGCAATAAATACATATTATTATAAGAAAATTGTTTGGTGGTAAGGCTTTATACAAGCCCGTCTGAATAGTTACAACCCACTCATTAAATATTCTACCGCCTAACAGCAATATTTGGTAATGTTGTGATCCGGGTACAAGTATGAATAGTGTAACTACAGGTACAAGTTTTAATTTTGTTTATCTCGACTTACTTAAATACAATAAACAGAAATTTGATATGTTATTTGTCTACCTTCCGTGAAGGTCTCCCCTGAGGATTAACATGATATTCGGATCATATGTGTTTACTTACGTAAAATTTGGTAAGATGTATCTTTGTAAGAGCTGCGATAGCTCTGTGGATAGAACACGTGGATTGTAAGTATATAACCCACGTGTTCTATCCTGAAAATCCTACTGAGTTTTAATGTACAATCCTGAATCAGCGTGATAGACTTTTTCCTTAAAAGATTCAAAGGTACAATGATTGTATATTTTTGAGAATACACGCGTAATTATAACTTGACGATGTCTAATATTAGAAATGAAGATGGATCCTTAGAGCCATACTGACTGCAAAGCAATAATAACCATCAGAATCGGTTCATAAATAAGAAAATATATACCTACTTCTACATTTATAAAAATATATACATAAACCTAGAGACGAATTGAGGAGGTACTCAAAATATATATTAAGTTCTTAATGTAATTATATTGCTACTATATTAGTCCTAGAAAAAACTTTATTGCTAAAACTCGAGTCGAACTTAGATGCCTCATTTGTCATTCCTTCCAGGAATAGGTAGCAGTTCTGCATCCGAAGCTTCCAGTTTCATATAACTTTGACAATTAACTGACATTGATGCATTTCAAAGTTTTAGTTAATCCCAAAGTGTTCGTGGCTTGCATGATAAAAAGAATTTATTATAAAACTTTAAAAGATATCTACTTCAACCATTTTATATTTAGCGATGATATTTGTATATTTTCATGACAAAATAGTAATAAATTATCTCCTTAATTTTATTTATTTTTTATTATACATGCTAGATTTACTCGCTTTTTTAATGTATAAAATTCTATTTATAAATGAATTACTTATTTGAGTAAAAACAAATTATTGGAAAACAAAGCAACTATATTAATACTGATTCTTACACAGAGTAAAAATGAAACCTTTTTTGTATATATATTTTACATACAGATTATTTTTGACAAAGATATCCTTTGTGGTACAATTTATAATAGTTAATTTTATGTTTATACAATCTGCCAATTCACGTGAATAGATGATAAAATGTAATATTTATAAAACATTTAAATTTTATTATTATAATATAATTTGAATTAATATAAAATAATGGTTACCGTATTTTACAATAAAAAAAAAATCTGTAAGAATTTACTCAAGTATCCAACCCTAGAATCGTTTGATATATTTTGATGCGCGTATCCATGCGATGAGTTTCTTATTTTTTCTTAGAGAGTATCTCTATTGGATGTCACTTAGAACTGTAGGGCTATTATGTAAGAGCGAACTCGAAACTTCCGCAGACATCGGTCGTGGAACGTCAGAAAGTGATATGCGACATTAATCATAATAATTATAACATTTCAAGAAAACACGCATCAAAATAGTCGGTCAACATTTCACGGGTGAGAATGAAGTGAGTTCTTACATTGCTGATATTATGATACACACATAAAACGACAAAGAAAAAATCCACGTAAGAATCCATTTGAATAAAGTGAATAAGTTCATTCCATTCGATTTGGTTTTAAGTTTTTGAAATTAATATAAGAAAGAGATAACGTTGTATGTTTAAAAAAAATTGGATAAGTAAAGTAAAACTTGGTCTAGCAAAACTGTTAACATTAAAATTGTTGCCCTTGAAACAATATTCGTTAAATTTAATACATTTTTTATTTTCGTTTAACTGATTAAATGAATATGCAAAAATGGCATAGAAATAAAACTTTTCGAATATAATGTGTTAAAACATCCATATACTGTACAACCGATAGACATCATTGTAAAAAAATTAGGGAACTCAAAAAGTAGATGCGGGTTTGTGAGGGTTGGTAACCCTAATACATCAGTTATTCTACAGCCATACATACATCGATTCTATGTATTATTGAGTTCCGGGTGAGGTGAATGTACCAGCCTAATTACAGACACAAGGGACATAATATTCTAGATAAAAAGATGTTCGCGTTTAGATGATTGAAGGTGCAATGATTGGTTTCTACTTCTTACGTTAAAGAGCTAGTGTCTATGTGCCAATTTTTATATTTTTTATTATAATACAAATAATACTTGTGAATATTTATTTGGTAACTTCATTTTTATGTATAATATTAAGTAAGTAGTATTTTTATATTAATGAACGCAACGTTTTTACAACATTGATGTATGTATCCCTATACCTATGTATTGATTATTTTCGATCTATTTATTTGCAGCGAACACATTCACACAACGACTCCGTCACTAGTTTGTTAATATATTTATTATCCACGACAATTATACTTTATATAATTGATAAATTTACAGTATTACTTCTTATATAAATCATAAATAAATGAAATATAAAATCAAACATAAATAAGTCATAAATAAGATTAGACAGTTGACATATTTCTCATATTACGCATTTTAAAGTTAATTTTAAACACTTTCGTTTTAAGGTAAATGTCGAAATGATAACCATTTGTATAGAGTTTAATTATATGTGATTACGATCTATATATTGTAGGCAAACAAAATCTAAATTATAGGATTGATACACGCCATTGATTATTTACTTTAATGGAAATAAAGCTCTGATATTTGTTGGTTAAAATAATCTTTACATTTTTTTATCTATTGATATTCTTTGTAGTTAATGTTTATAAGGTTAATTTAAATGTTCCGATCATTAGGTCGACGTCCCGATTTTATCAACACTTTTATTCTAATTGGCCTTTCATATTTGATTTTCTTTGTTTGAAAAAAATCAAATGTATATATTGATTAAAAATTTGCATTCAGTATACATACAACAGGTAATAAACATTTTCTTATCTTAAATTAGATTTTGCAGTTTAATTCTAAAAGAACTTACTTGTGAAATGTTACACGATATTTTATACCGTGTATATTTTAAAGGGTATAATTTTATTATAGTGTGTAGTTGCATATCCGTTTTTGATATGTCACAATAATTTTCTGTGCTATATTTAACGTTTGTTGTTATAAGCTCTACTGTACGTTTCATTCGGAAGCAATACATACATATTATTATAAGAAAATTGTTTGGTGGTATGGCTTTATACAAGCCCGTCTGCATAGTTACAACCCACTCATTAGATATTCTACCGCCGAACAGCAATATTTGGTAATTTTGTGATCCAGGTACAAGTGTGAATAGTGTAACTACAGGTACAAGTTTTAATTTTGTTTGTCTCTTCTTAAATGTTATAATTTGGATGTAAGTTTTATTAACAGATCTTTGACTTAAATGCCCTTTAATTACTTACTACGTTTCATAAAATTTTTGTTTTTTGTTGTAAGTGTACTCTTCCATTCGATGAAGTTGGCAGGTCGTGTAAATTCAACAACTATTTCGTATCGTTAATTAAATAAACAACATGGCGTGTTCCTTTCCACTGAACATCAATTTCTAGTCCAATAGCGTTCTAGGTACATCCGGGCTACACGCGAGTCAATATCGGAACGACGTTAAACAAATTATTTTTTTATCTATAGGAGTGTATTTATTTACTTGATGATAGAATTGATATAAATGTTTTTTCTTTTAAAAATTGACTGAACGTATTTTCTAAATAAAATGTTAACAATGTCTTATAAAAGTGAAATAGTATGGGATTTTTTTTATTTTTTATAGAATAGGAAGACGGACGAGCACCTGGGCCACCTGATGGTAAGTGGTCACCAACGCCCATAGACATTGGCATTGTAAGTAATGTTAACCATCGCTTACATAGCCAATGCGACACCAACCAAGGGAAGTAAGATGTTATGTCCCTTGTGCCTGTAATTAAACTGGCTCACTTACGCTTCAAACCGGAACTCAACAATACCAAATACTGCTGTTTTGCGGTAGAATATCTGATGAGTGGGTGGTACCTATCCAGACGAGCTTGATTACCTGGGATCCATATTGAGCTCAGCGCAAAAATAATAAATCAAATTATAATTCAAAAGTTATACAGAAATATACATTAAGTACCGACCCGTACATAACCTTCATCATTTTCGAAGCCCGTTGAAAACGTTAAAACCAATTGACGTTTTGTCTTTTGTTTAGATGGAGAGTAATTTATGAATAGTGTATGGTAAATAAATTTGTATCTTATTGTATATAATGAAAAGTTTAAAATTTGAAACTCGTCTACGAATAAATCGCTCTCTGAAATGTATGACGTGGTTTTGTAAGTTTTATCCAATTAACGAGTTAAATCAAGCAAAGTAGGCAACGAGTACTGTTATATAGATATGTATATTTATATATTTTTTAAATGTACTCATTAAGTTCTTTCATTTGATTCTCAATACGGCACATTTAAAAAAAAATATAGCTAATGTCCTCTAGAGGGTCTTGTATTCGTTACCTGTTGTACCTTATTGAATTCAGAGTGACGTTACATAGTTTAAAACTCGCGAACAATTAAAACACTTCTAACGATACTACATATATGTCGAATTATGATAAGTAGTTTTGAAGTTATGTGGGAACATATGAACTTACTTAATTATGAAGTGGGGTATAAAAGGATAAATGGTAGATTTTTGACAAACAATAAGCAATTGTAACGCTTCGATATTTAATAATATTTTTTACTTTGTTGTCGAATTAATTACATATTTCTTTCATTAACAATGCACAGATCATAGAAGATACAACGTTTTTAGTATACAGCTAATGTCAACAGGGCCCGAGGGAAATAATACGTTTTGCGCATTTCCGCAAAACTGTAACGAATACACGAACATTTTGTTTGTCTCCGTGACAGCAAACAAATATATTGAAGAACCTTTGGTTTAAATAATTAGATTTAAATAAAAGATATACTAGTTGTATAGTCTATGCGTAAAATTTATTATCTTTATATATATACAAACTAGCCACTAAATGTATATATATATATATATATATAATATAAATAAATAAATATAAACTTAGTGGCTAGTTTGTGTGTTCTGGAATTTAATTTTCAGTTTGATCAGAGATTTAATGAAAAGAAAATGATAAAGCATGAAATTATACAATAGTTTATACGTCTATAAAACTACAGATAAATTAGTTTGGTTGGTTTTATTGCATTTTAATTGCGTCCTTATCATTCAATCCGTTCGCGGAAAAGTTGTAAAAGCTGTGCGATGCTCAGTTTTACTGTACAATCAATGTGCTAACGTTATCGGGTTCCAATGCCCCTGAGTAGGCGGCGTGGCGCATGTGAATTGTGCCAATTACATCGAACTTTATTGCCGATTGACACGTTTCCCGATAAGATGAACACAAAACAAACTATCTCGTCTACTCACTGTAACTGCCGATGATTTTTCACGTGTCATATCGATTTTTTTTTTAAATACTTAAGACCTCCGTGATATGTTCTTTATTTAAAATATTAGTTAATGAATACGATAATCTTTTTTTTTCTTAAATAAAACGTTTTTAAAATAGCATATTTGTAGCATTTAAAATTCATTAGCAATTATTAGATTTACCCACATAAACAGGTGAATTAAATAAAAGCTTGGAAATATTTCATGTTCAAACGATATCGTTTTTTATATATTTATTTATCAAAGGATTGCTAGCGGATGTTACATAAATAATATTTTAATAAATTATGTACTGAAACCATGTATGTACACCCATTTGAAAGCAAACACTGCATGCATAGTGCGCCGATTACAATTTCATAAAAATATTAAAGTACTTGACTAATAAGTAAAAATAACAGAAAGATAAAAAATGAATTTAAATAATAAAATACATGTATGGATTGTCCGTGTATAATTGCTTTTATGTTTTTACTAGCTGACCCGTTCCCACTTCGTTGGGCGGTAAATATTTTTACTTGTGATGAAATTATGATTGTGGTTCGGTTAGTACTGAGTGCTATGATTTATTTCCTGACTGCCAAAAGTCGCATTGGCCGAACATTAATAAAATTGTTTTCATTTTTCTGGTTAATACATAGCCTATGACACTCACATATAATGTAGCTTCCTATTGATAAAAGATTTTTCAAAATCGGTTCAGCAGATCCAGAGATTACCCCCTACAACCTCACAAACTCACAAACTTTACCTCTTTATAATATAAGTCTACATTTATCTACAAATATAGCACGTATGTGATGTTGCATGATTTGCACCAACAACTTCACCAGTCTCTCCTTTTTTTGTTAGTGGCTGTTAGTTTGAATCTTACGATAAAGTTGTTATTGACGACACCAATTGAAAATGACAGTATCCTTTGTTTTTGTTATAATATTGTAAAACTACAAAAAATCTTTTATCGTTTTTTTACGGTATAACTGATAAATTTTTTGACAATCTACTTATCATATTTTATTTAAACGAATCTTTTAAATTAAATATCAAAAATGTGCTAGTATGCACATTTATAAAAATGACAAATTTACTTATGCGAAATATTTTAATAGAGATATTTTCTCCAATAAATTTATAAGCAAATTAAATGTTTTTGAAAGAATACTTTGTGTATATAAGTAATATAATGAAAAGTCTCGTCGCAGTTTAAATACAATTAAGCGCTCGCTTATTCCAGAGTTGTCCTAAAGCGAATTTATGAAATAGTCTGTATAACTGTTGTGTAACAGTTGGAATATTTCATTAGAATGACAAACGATATTTTTATATAAAGTCTCTTGAAAATTGTGGAACGATAGCAAACAACGGAAGTTTGCTGGAAATTGGTTCAAATCTGCTAAAGCCTTTGGAAGCGTGAAAGATTTCGACATTTTAATTTAAAATTTACAGCGTGCTTTTAGATTTTATAGTAACGAATTAAAATTTTATTGTAGCTTAAATAAATAAAAAACATAATGTATTAATGTTGTACTACACATATAATTTTTTATATATAGTTAAACTATAAATGTTAGAACACAACAATACTGTGTTGCTGTTTGGGGGTAGAATATGTAGTGAGGTGGTACCTACCCAACAGGCTCGCACGAAGCCCTACCAGTAAATAACAGTTACTAAAAAATTAAAACATATGTTGATAATTTAATATACTATATGTATATAAGAATTTTATTGTAATTACAACGTAAAACACGTTTACAATCTTTACTTTTTTAAATACATAGTCTCTTTCAACTAGCTAGATTTTGAAATAATATTATTCTCCAATTGAGAGAATGGCTTAAGCAATCCGAGGGATTAAAATTTTAATTATGATTCATATTACGTTATAATCGTTTACTGACAAGCTATTGAGGAAAGATATTAAGAAGTTAAGTGACAGCCTCTTAATGTCCCACTGCTGAGAAAAGTCCTCTTGAGGAACAAGTTTGGAGCTTATCACCACGCCGTTGTAGAAGTTCATCCATCACATAAACATTTATTTGCTATGTTATTTTCCAAATAAGGATATTAAAACTGAGTGGGTCTTGTCCGGATTTGAACCCGTAATCTTCGAATAAGATTCACGAATTCTAGCCACTTAGCCATCTCAATTGATATAATTGTGTCTTATAATTAAAAATATTTCTGCGTAAACATGAACAACATTTATCGGTGGTTACGTCACGTTACAGATACACGAATTACTTTCAGACCAGAAGGCGAAAGTACACAAGCCACTACAAGAATTTATTTGAGTATTTAGCGGCGGGCACGCGCCGAAATGAGCACAGGCGGGCCGATATTAAATACACATTATGTAAATTGTAGAACACGGGAAAATAGCGTTACCACTAACGAACGTTAACCAGCTACAATTCTTAATTTCTCCTTTAACACTTCGAATACAATGGTCTTGTTTTTATGGTGTTTTATAACAACGCGGCGTTTTTTGTTCATTATCATGAATTGAAGTAATTTAGTGAATGTTTTAGACAACTGGAGTTAACTTGACTTGTATTTAATAATACACATATTGTAACAGCCTGTGAAAGTCCCACTGCTGGGCTATGGGCCTCCTCTCCTCCTTTTTGAGGAGAAGGTTTGGAGCTTATTCCACCACGCTGCTCCAATGCGGGTTGGTGGAATTCACATGTGGCAGAATTTCAGTGAAATTAGACACATGCAGGTTTCCTCACGATGTTTTCCTTCACCGTAAAGCTCGAGATGAATTATAATCACAAATTAAGCACATGAAAATTCAGTGGTGCTTGCCCGGGTTTGAACCCACGATCATCGGTTAAGATTCACGCGTTCTTACCACTGGGCCATCTCGGCTTTTTTTTACACATATTATCTATTGATAAACGAGAAGACGTTTAGCTTTGTAATGCCTAATTGAAAAGAATACTTAATATACATAAAAGTTATATAATAAATGCAGCGCGTTTCGTAGAAGTTTATTGTATATATGTAATATTACATAAGCAGTTGCGCTTCGCAGTTTCATCAGCTTTGATGTGACAAGCGTGAATTTCATGTTTTTGTGTACGTGTAACACGCGTTGTATAAAATCTATTCATACTGTGTAACAAAACAAATTCCTTAAATCATTTAATTAACTTACCACCATTTAATCGAAGTTCCTTAAGTTAATCGAAGTTCGAATAACTAATTTGGCTTTAATCTAAATGCTCATTGGTCGCCTATTGCGTCATTGACTGCCGCAGACCAATGAAAATTCAGATTATGGCTAAATAAGTTAATTTTACCTTGATCGTCGTTCTAGAAACCGGGGGCTAATTATACACATTAAGTGTTTATTTTATCCTATTATTGAATGTTTATTTCTCGTTCGTAATTTAAAAAAAGGTTAGTTATGGGGTAGTTTAGTGCAACTGCTTGTTAAAATCATTCTCTTACGATATTGGAGCATATTCCACCACGCTACTTCAAAACGAGAAAGAAATATATTTAATTTTCCTCGTGATATTTTCCTTCACAGGCGGTGAATGACACGCTCCGGAACTTATTCTGTGATCTTCGTTTAAGATGCACGCATCCAATTACGGGTACATTTCGGCAAGAGATTCATCTAATACCTAAAACAGTCTCAGGGCATTTAACTTTGTACAAACACAATTCCAAGCTCATTTTATATGGAAAGACATATAAAAGGATTCTGAGTAAAGTTATAATGATAATAAAGTTATTAGTTTTCACCCGCCCGGGGTCAAGTCTGTTGTTGATACTCATCTTATTCTTCGTCTTTGTTATATCACTGGTGTGTATGCAAAAAAACATGACAATCAGTTGAGTAGACAAGACGTGAAAATGTAAGAAATAATAAACTCACTTTCGCATTTATTATTTCGCTAATCGTCGAACTAAACGAGACTGATAACGATGCAAATTCCAATTTTAAACCGATAAACATAAAATTCAAACGTATTTCAACTGTTTATAATTTTATAATATGGGAGCATTTCAATATACGTACATTATGATAAAGGGTTAATTAACATTGTTATCCTCGAACATGTATTTATTTATAACGTAGTTCTTGAATATTAAATAATTTTATCAATATTTTTTTACAAATTTTACCAACCGGTTTATTCCGGTTTCAGTCTTTGAATGTATTTCATTATCATAAACACAAAAACGTGCCCAAGCTGAATTATCTGCTGCAAATATTCTAATCAGCCTTATAGTTATCTTGTTGCGATCACGGTTTTCACCCACGTTAAGCAATAACGCTCCACCTACGTGGGTTATAGTTAACATTAAATTACATTACTCTATAATTTGGCTCTCAAATGCAAAAAGTGTTTGAAAAGCGACGTGCAGTTCCAGAAATTACCACGAATTGTAATGCAAATGAATAAATTATATATAGGCCTCTGCATCTTTGACAGATGATTTAAACACCATCGCGAAGGTACTTGCTTGAAATAAATTATTATACTAATATAATAAGACTAATGAATTTGTTTTTTTTTTTTGTTTGATCGCGGTAATTTTTGGATCCACGTAGTTTTTATTTTTATATGTATCTATATGGTATAATATCTATATGGACACACACATATAGCCCTGCTATCAGTTGTTTTACTACATGTTCTAGAACAACTACAACTTAGCACGCGTTATTGCTTCGATATTGATGAACGAACGACAAATTGGGGCTGTTATTTGATATTAAATGTTTTACTCCTATTGGCTGCTGATAAAATATAGTTTTACCACACAACTTTATTTTTATTAAATATAAAGGAAAGAAAATCGTTAGTTATATTAACCAATTTTGTCTCTTAGACGAAAGGAAGAATAATAACCAGTCAAAAAAATCTTTTAAGTTTTATTATTTATCTTTTATCTTTAAGGGCAAGCACCACTGAATTTTCATGTCCTTAATTTGTTATTATAATTCATCTCGTGCTTGACGGTGACGGAAAACATCGTTAGGAAACCTGCATGTGACGAATTTCACTGAAATTCTGCCACATGTGTATTCCACCAACCCGCATTGGAGCAGCGTGGTGGAATAAGCTCCAAACCTTCTCCTCAAAAAAGGGAGAGGAGGCCTTTAGCCCAGCAGTGGGACATTTACAGCCTGTTACGGTTTACCAAATCTGTAAAGCCGAAGAGTTTGTTTGTTTTTGCGCTCTAGCCTCTCAATCTACTAGTTTAGAACACGAGAGCGGTGCACTTACTTTAAAAGCGGGTGAAACCGCGCGGAGCAGCCAGTCATAAAAACATCTGTTTGCGAAACCCAAACTGTCAAACTATATATTTAACAGTGTAAATACTCCTACCTAAGCTTGGCACGTTGAATGTGTACAAACAGCGCTTAATTTAATTATTAACTCGCAACGCAACAGGGTGGAGATTCAGCTATTACGGAATACAAGTAACTTTAATGGACTCTAACGAGTTTTACTAATGTTATATTGTATCCTTGTTTTTTTTACGGATTCATGCGAATTTTGTAAATCGACTTGTTATTCGTATATTATGATATTGTTTCGAGTCGTCCATTTGAGCAAGCATTTATAGTTTTCATATAGATATTAAATGTTTCATTTTTGTTTTATAATAATGTAGTTTAATACGAGTATAATGTGTGTTTGTGACTGCCTCGTTGGTCTGGTGGCTTGATGTAAGGCCACAGACCCGGAGGTCCTGGGTTCAATTCCCAGGTCGGGCCAATAAAAAGTTATTGGGCTTTTCTGTCAGAAAATTCTTAGTAGCAGCCCGGAGTCTGGAAGTTGGAAGTGTGTACATTCCCGTGCCTCGGAAAGCACATAAACCCGTGAGCCTGCGCCTGAGTTCTTTTCGGTCGTATCGGATTGCCGTCCCATCGGATTATGAGAGTTAGGGCACAGGGAGAGTGCACCTGTGTTTGCGCACACACTTGTGCACTATATTATCTCCTGCGTAGTTGGCTAATCTCTCTTGAGATTGGCCGCCGTGGCCGAAATCGGTCTGGATGACATTATGTTATTATTAATTTGTATTACAGATATGACGACAATTCCTCCTTTGGTTTCACTTGAGGAATATATTTCAATTAGAAAGATACGTAAAAGTCCACGTTATATATTATGTATATTCTAAGGTTGCGATATATGAGGACCTTTTCTATTTTTTACTTAAAAGTCAGTATATGTCTATTTATAGAAAAATTGAGTTAATAAATTAGCAGGTACATAAAAAAGTTCTCATGTAGAAGTCGATATGGTGTGCTTTATTATGATAGTATAATAATACAGGAGAGTATTTCGTATTAAGCAGTTTATTTAAATCAATGGCGGATAAAAAAATAATTAATTAGTCCTTTGCGAAATCCGTTCAAAATCAACATTTCTTAATATGCTATATACATATAGTGTATACAGTAACAACTTGTGAATGTCCCACTGCCGGGCCTCTTCTCCTTTTTTGAGGAGAAGGTTTGGAGCTTATTCCACCACGCTGCTCCAATTAAGCACATGAAAATTCAGTGGTGGATTGCCCGGGCTTGAACCCATGATCATCGCTTAAGCTTCACGCGTTCTAACCACTAGGCCATCTCGGCTTTTTACTGTGGACTGTATAGTGTATAGCACAGTTGTAATTCGAAGCCTTAGTTCAGGAACATTACGACTTTCCCAAGGGTTCCGTTTAGTTTAATTAATTGCACATTTAGGAGTAGCTTATATAAGGGTTCGATTAGATTAAAATTGTATTAGGACATTGAACTTTATCACTACACAGAGTGATTTTGTTGCTGTATGGAAGTAAAAATAATTGTAAGATACACCAAAGGCATGCCACGTCTGTAGTGTTTGATAGATAAAAGAAAATAAATATACAGGATGTTAGAAATTAACTCATATTCATTTGGTGTAAAATCTCTTTTACTCGTCGGTGCATAAACCTACCCGTACTCACTAATTCGATATACTCTTAATTACTCATTATATTATAAGTAAATCTTATCTTATCGTTTTAAGAAATTGTATTAGATTTAATATGAAAACGTTTTTGATACTTTAGGTAGTTTTATTTAATTATATGATCAAATTAATTCCTTGCTTCAGTTAGTTATATTTGATTTGTAATGCATTTTTTTAAATTATTTTATCTACCTAGGTGTGTCGTTTTAGGTATATTGTGATGTTCTCCTGACCGCTATCAGTGAAGGCCATAGATAATTTCACACGACAGAGAAAATATAGTGTTCAAGTGTTTACGTGAAAACCGGTACATTCTCTATTCCCTAACCCTCAAAATGACTGGGGTAGTTTAGGCGCAAAACATACACCTTAGGCGCTTTCCTAGTCACGAGAGTGTTATCGCTGCGAACTTCCATGCTTTGGAGTGCTACTGAGAATTTCTTGACAGAAATAGCCAATAACTTTTGAATGGCTCAGGGTTTGAACCCAGAACATCACGATCTGTGGCCGTATAGATTAGCCACTAAATCAGGCAGTCAATATTAAGTGTGTAATGTTATGTTACAACAACATAATTTATAATGATAGGTAAAAAAACATTCAAAGTTCCGTTTGTTCCAACTTAAGAAACGTTAGGAGTTATATGAAATATGAAATCATTGTAATTATTAGTTGCTGAACTTCTAATCTGGTCTGCCGTCTTATAATAATGTAATTATAAATCGACGTCAGCGTGATCCGATACTTTATACACAAGTTCGTTCCTTCTATTCTCCATAACGAATCCGCTTGCGTTGTTGTCGGACCGGATTTACCTTTATTATGAGAGATCGAAACATTGTTCAGTAAAGTTCGAAGACGAAGTTCGCGTTGAAGTTTAGCGCAAAATTTTGATGTTAATGGGATTAATTTCAGAAGTTAAATCATTATTTTTGAAATATAATACATAAATATCTTCATGAATATCTCTTTGTTTGTCCCGTGTAGAAAGGTATCGTGTTTTTATTCCTTTCGTCCGATTATAAAGTTTGTATATTGTGTTGTTATTGACATTTCGCCTTGTTTGTTAATTATTTAAAAAAAATGGTTTATAAATAGTTTCCTTCATTTTGTATGATTGAATAAGGGTCTACATAAAACATTAATACCGTAATACATAAAACTATTGGTTTACCCGGCGACGCCAGTAAAGCTCCCAGTCTGCACGAATGTTCCGACATCTTCAACAATCTTCATATTTCAACGAATTTATAGAAAACCTTAATTAATTATACCTACGCCCAAATCTTCCTTATGAATCATTCCCTAAATTGGTGAAATCCGTTTGAAAATCGTTTCGGTAGAATTATATACCATTCAAACAGACGGACTCGGCGAGGCACTCGAGGCTTTAAAATATGTACTAATCTTTATTTAAAATATGTACTTATCTTTCATTTCCTTATTGTTCTAAGTAAACATCATCACCGTCTTTCTGAAGAAACAGAAATAACTTACGGATACCAAGTAGCTATAATGAAACCTAATTAGTCATTAATATTAGTAACCTGGGCGAACGAGCTTCGCTCGGCTCGGCATAATAATTAATTATATTTTTTTATAGAAAATTGTTTTTTTTTTCATACTAGAACATCTATATAGATAAATAAAAAATGGACAACCTTAACTAAATACAATATTATAGATAATTGTTAGAGAAATTTCCGAGATATGTACATAATATATTTATATACAAGAATTGCTCATTTAATATTAGAATATAACATATGATATATTTTTCATGTTTTTTTACGGATTACTCAGAACATTTATACTAAAAAATACATACAAAATATCAATTTGATTGAGAGAGATTTGAGTTTTAAATTGATGGAGCATTATAGTTTTTGTTAAGATAACGCAAAGTGGTCATATTTAAGTTTTAAATGACGTACTTAGGTCATTTTTATATTAAAAGACATTCAGAATGCATTAACATATGAATATAACTGCTATAAAAATAATAATTTATCCGGCTCCGCTTTGGGAATTTATCGCAAATTGAAAGAGGCGTAGAAACGGACCAACTAGTTTGGATTCAATTGAAACTTTATACAATTGTTATTGACACTTGCGTAAAGCATGTCAGGTACACAATTGATGAAAGAATAAAAATATATATTTAGTGTCTGTTATTCGGTTAATAAATTTTTCTTTTTCCCGTTTTGTTAATGCATTTAAGTAATGTCACTTTTTTCCCTGTGAATACTCCACTGTTGGCCACATTCCACATATGAGGCCTCCTCTTCCTTTGAGGAGAAGATTTGTAGCTTATTTCCTCAGTCTAATGCGGTTCCGTGGATACTTAATAATGTTTTTGCATAAATAGAAATAAATAACATTTAAGTATCATAATTATTAACAAAGATACTAGTTTATTTTGAATTTTAACAATGAACTATTCGAATAACATAAATAAATGGTAGCTTTTTTTTCTTTCCTATTGTATTGTGATTTTGATCAGGTTTAAAGGAATTTGTAGCGGGTGCTGTAACATTGGTATGTATATTAATACTAGTGATTCCTAATTACTTATACAATTGAGATGAATACACATGTGTTGTTTTTCATCAGATGAATGCAAATTTCTTTAAGTTGTTTTCCCTCCAAGTCGAGTACGAGATAAATTATACACGCATATTAGGCGTATGAAAAATCAGCAATTCTTGCCCAGATTAAGTTTTCACATTTTCGATAAGGATTCAGTGTACCAACCACTGTATGTCTAACTATGCCCTTAAATCTGATTATCATATATTTATTGTTTAACAAATTAATAATTATTCATAGTAACTAATCTGCTAAGTGAACTTTTAAAGCAACAAACCTTTCTTAAACCTATAAACATACCTTTCTTTAATGTTCTGTATTTAAAAGTAAATATCCAAAGAAAACAGAACAATTTCGAATGTTTAAAATGTTCAAACATAAATAAGGTATGGCATTCGAGATAATTAAAGGTCTTCCCAACGCAGTCTGAATCTCATTACGCGTTCATTTATTTCAAAGTTGCTTTGAAGCGACTGCGAAGACTTAATAAAACGTCTAGTAATATAAAAAATAAAGAAAATAACTTTAGCGGGAAACTATTTCATGCGAAAGTTTTATTTCATTTTGAAGACATTTCTCGGAAATAACACTAAAGCTGTGGGTGAAGGATTTCTTTTTAGTTAAATCTTTTAACATAGTAAGGAATTTCGCTAATGTTATTGTAACTATAATTTGGAATTTAATATTAAAGAGGATTTTTCTGCATTCAATATTGATGCGACGTAAGTCTATTAAAATGGAAAGGTAATTTGCCAATTATTATAGATAGCTTAATAACAGGAGCATTCCTTTCTAGTGGTGCTAGGCGAGCTTGCACGATGTTGGTATTTTTAAAATAAGAATTGAAGTTCCAATCTAATTTTAGCATTGTTGTCAACTTGAATTAATGATAATTATTTATTCAAAAATAAACTTTATAGGATGTATAAGTGTGACTTAATGACTGTATAAGATTTTAATGAAAACTAAGATTGTAGCTTAGGATTGAGTATATATATATTTTTTTTCCCTAATAATAACAGATTTATCGCAAAGAGATTGTAGTAAAAGGAAACAAAGGTGTCGACTTACCTGTATCATTTTAACGTAAAGCAAAGTATCACATTGATATACATATGTTTGTAAGCATTCGTATACTTCGTACAACGACCCGACGCTCACAATAGATAGGTGCATCCTCTATCCGATTGGCAATTTTTCAACGAAGGCATATCAATCCCTTTGAGTGTTACGTTACAAGGGAGTACAGGACGACGCGTCTTGTAAGCACAAAGACTTATCGCTTTGAATTTCTATGCAATATTTATATTATCGTCTGACATTTTCTTTATGAATGAAATGATAAAATTTGAGCATTGTGCTCGCACGATACGTTTGTGGTTAAGTATAGTTTTGACTTGGTGCCCACTCACTAGAGATTCTACCGCTAAACAGCACTACTCAGTATTGTCGTGTTCCGGTTTAAAGGGTGAGTGAGCCAAGAGATACAGCATCTCAGTTCCCAAAGTTGGTGAAGCATTGGTGATGTAAGAAATGTTTATTATTTCTTATAGAGCCAATGTCTATGGGTGGAGCTGACCACTTACCGTCTCTTTTTTGCTAGTCTACTAATAATCGCCTACCTACGATAAATAAAATGCGGTCTGGTTGCGAATGCTAGGATTGTCATATTCGGGATAATATAATCTGTATGTACTAGGGTCACATAACATTGTGAGAATTTTCGTCTGATACTAATATCCGACTGCAAATTACCCTGTACGCATTAACATCTGACAGCACATGTGCCCCAAATCGTTGTGTATTAAAATACTCAATTGAAACCTTAATAAAAGGTTTGATATTTATTTGGAACGTAAAAGTGAATGTTTTTTTGTTAGTAAATCCTACTGCGATATTTCTACAGTTATATTCGCAGTATGGTTTTTGTTTTTCAATATAATTTATTTTTATTTTAAACTCTTTATTTACAGCTTCGTGTAAATATTACCGAAGACCATACATCGCGTGGCTGGTTGACGATTATAATTGGAATCTCAAGTTTAAATAACTTTAGAACCTAGAAAAGTTGCATAATTTCAATCAACGATTTTTTTCGTAGAAAACCATAATGTATAGAAATTACGTATGTATTCGATATGTCACGTGATCAAAGATTAACGAAATAGAGATCCCTTCGACTCGAGTTGAATGCATTTGTTAAGGCCCCGAAGATGGTGCTATAGAAATACTACGTACATAATATTTGTACGTATGGAAAACGTTACCCTCTTTCTAATGTATTTACCTAAAAAGACTCCAAATTTATGTCAACATTATACGACATTATAAATGGAATGTTTTAATAATTATATAGGCAATGTAAACAGATACGTTTTATTATAACATTAAGCTAAACAGCGGAATTCGTGGAGCAGTGAAATGGGCACAGATGGGCTTATATTAATTACACATTATGTAAATTTGTTTGCCAAAAGCGAGGGCATTGTTTCCTTTCGTGAACAATAACTGGCTACAATACGTAATTTCTATTTTAATGATGTTTACAAAGCATTACTTTATGCGGATGGCTTAGATTTTAGAGGGTTGCCAGCGGTTTTGTTATAGGTATTATTTTTACTCTGCCTTATTGTTCTAAAAATAAAATGGGGGGAAAGAAAATAAGAGCGTCAATAGCGCAACGGCTTACGGGCCGCATAGCGATGTATAAGTCGAAGGTACCCACTCCTTTTTTTCATGTTTTTCACGCAGTGGAAACCTTCAGAAAGGTACCTGGCTCCCATGGGGAGGAGTTATGTGGGATTTTTACCCACTAAAATCACTGCAATAGACGTCCTCGGCATTACGGTTCGGAGAGGTTGCGGGATCGAGTTGATATAACGTAGCAACTCCAAAACAAGTTGTATGCTTAATTGAATAGAAAATTTAGTATTCTTTTACAAACGTGCATTGGTGTGATATTTATTAGAAATATTTAAAGACTACGAAATGTATTAGACGTTGTTAGACGTGATATATTAGAAAAATAATAAAATATAATATTAAATATAAAATTTAATAAATAGGTCTACACTTATGTCCTAATAGCTAGGCTTACTTAGAGCAGCTCTAAGAAGTAAACCAATGTCTAATTATATATATATGTGTCTATTTAATTGGGTCTTTTATTATTAAATCAAATCTTGTATGTATCATAATTATTATGTTATAATCATCGAATCCTGTATGTTTATTTTTTTTAAACATATTAATTCCAGACATAAGTTAAATATTGTTCGTTTCTTCCATTTATTTGTTTGTATTTCAGCTTTTAATTATTGTTTTTGTTCGTATTCAATGTGTTCCTGAATCGTTATACGATTAAGTTGAAACTTTGTACATTTGTCGGCACTTGTATGAAATTCTCATAAGCGTAGAATAAATAGGGATTAGTATCGAATAATTGTTTGCAAACAAAAGAAAGGCAACGCCTGTAAGTCTTACTTAGTTACGTATCATATTTGAGTTTGTTATTGTTTAATACAAAATTTTGCTCACATACCTTTAACAAGTGAAAAAGAGCTGATAATCTTTAGAACAGCAGAATAGATTTCAGCATTCTCTATCAAGTCAACTATCAAGATAAATAAAACTAAATCAACTTCGGTTCATCCGGTTAGGAGCTACGATGTCACACACATAGAATGTTAAACTTATAGCACTCGTCTTTGACACAATTAAAAAGTAGTTTTTTTTTAAACTCCTGACTAATGAAAAGAACATCCTCATTATTTTAAGTTCTGCTGCCAACAATAAATCGCAAAGATCGGGCGTATTTAAGTGCTCCGTACATATCTGTTATGTCTACAGAAGTCTAGACAAACAATTGAAAGTGAACGGGCTACTGAAAAAAAACTTTCTTCTTTCATAAATATTTGCAAAAGCTCTTAGGTACATCTTCATCTAGAAGTTATTATTATAGTTATTATTATTATTATTATTTTTTAAAAATTCATAATATATCGTGTGCATAGAATATATATTTTTTATTTGTAAGTTTTTAAGTAGCTATAATTAATAGTTGAAACATGGACTAATAAGCGTAAATGTATTGTAATTGCAATTAATTTTAATTATATAAAGACACGAAAATTTAATTAATGCTTGTCACGCCAATCGTCTAAAGAGGCGGGTGAAACTGCTAAGCGCAGCTATTTATGATAATGATGTTATATACTAATATCTTCGAAACGCGCTGTATCTTCTGGTGTAAGTTTTATTTATATTAATTTTGTAGTATTATCAGAAAGGCCGAGTGAGCCGAGATGGCCCAGTGGTAAGAACTCGTGAATCTTAACTGATGATCGTGGGTTCAAACCCGGGCAAGCACCACTGAATTTTCATGTGATGTGATGTGTTAATTTGTGATTATAATTCATCTCGTGCTTTACGGTGAAGGAAAACGTCGTGAGGAAACCTGCATGTGTCTCTAAAATTTCACTAAAATTTAGCAACATGTGTATTCCACCAACCTGCATTGGAGCAGCGTGGTGGAATAAGCTCCAAACCTTCTCCTCAAAAAGGGAGAGGAGGCCTTAGCCCAGCAGTGGGACATTCACAGGCTGTTACGGTTATATATATTAGTATAGATTAAAACATAAGAACACTGTATTATCTACGTCAATTGTCAATATTATATTTTGTGTTTTGATAACTTGCTGTTCATTTCAGCGCGTACCTCGTGCTCGCTGTTTCACTAAATGCCCAAATAAACTATTGTGTTTGCGTATTTTGTTTAAAAGCCTCAAACCATTTTCGTTGTTTACAATGCGTTCCAACTAAACGTTCTCATTTCAGTGAATTTGATCTTTGATTTAAAATATTTGTTCAAAAGTTACAAATGTTTATTAATGTTTTGCATATTAATGTAAGTCATACTGCATTTTAAATGAGAGCAACACCTGATTAAGTTGTAAACCTGTGTGTTTATGCCCGTGTGTGTGAGTGTGAGTGTTTGTGTGTATGTAAAACTTTTTGGATGTTTTGATCAAATAACTGCGTATAGTGATTTAGGATAACAATAGCTTCTTATTACTGATTGATGATCTTAGCTCTAAGTTAATGAAAGGTATCTAGTAGGGATAAGTCCGCTTTTGTATAATTTTTTTGTATTGGAGCTACTCTTTATACGATCTTATGAGTATAATAAAGCAAGTTCAACATCAACAGCTTTAATCTATGTACAGAAGTTGAAGCTTAGACTAAAAAAAAAAACGAAAAAAAAGTTGCTAATACTCGTTTATATTCATTGGAAAGAGTAAAAAGGAAAAGTTAGCAAACTAAAAGTTTTGCCAATTTAAAACCCGATAATGTTAACGCATTGGACAGAAGATCGAGTGTTCTACAGCTTTTCAACCCGCCCGGCTTAATAACTCGAAAACGTTAAGGGACACAGTTAATGACGTGCTTCTAAAACGGAGGGAACGTCAAATAGCTTTGGGCATAGACTTTGACCCAAAAACCCGCCATAACTTCTGACATATTTAGCCGTCAGTAATCCTAATATTTTTATAGGGAAATGCATTCACAATTTCATTAGTAAAGCTTTTGACCGTAAAGTAATGTTTTTTTTTTATTTTTATTTAAAGAATTTAAGAAAATAATTCATCGAACCAAAAAGTTATGGGTAACCGGAGTACGTATGCAGCAAAAAATAAAATGGTTTTTCTTATAAAAAATTAAATTTGAAATTTATTTGTTCCTAAATTGTTTTAAAGAATATATCTTGAATAGTTCACATATAAATAAGTGCTGTTAACATTAGTGATGTTATTATAATATGTTAAATAAGAGATCAATATTAGTTTTCATACTCCAGTTTTGGTTAACTGTCGAAGGCAACTTGAGGTTGGCCATTGTAGTCGATGTCAGGGAAGAGAACTTACTGATGTTACCTCATTGTGACTAAGCTACCAGACTTTTGACAAATATTAGAAATGCGATAGTAAATTCTGTATGTTTGTTACATTATCAAGAATAGCTCGCTGAAGCAATTGTGAATAAAGATCGAGGTTTGCGTATTCTATCGATATCGGTTCTAGAATTTAAAAATTTTGTTCGTTGTTTGTATTTTAGCTCTAATGATATTTTGTTAAAAAAATATTAATTTAAAGAAGAAACATCAAAGTAAATATTACTGACAACAGAAATGGCGAATTTTCATAACAACTTTTTATTTGAGGGGGCTCTAGAAATTATTTTTGAAAAATCCGTCCTTATTGTGTTCCTAAGTTTCATAAGAAATTTCTGTGCAAAATTTCGTGCTGTTATACCGAGTGATTGTCGGCGCGTGGTGTCGGTCAGTAATTTTATAATTGTATAAAGTAGATTCTTGAGAATGATACTAATGAAGCGGAAGAAGCCGTTGATTACAGCTGGTTTAATTAACATTAAGTTCTATATTTATACGTATTGATCCAACAAACAATTATAGAATTGGTTCGTGATGAAAACCGATTTAACGATAAGTTCGTACAATTGTTCTAGGGTTCGTGTAAACAGACAAGTCGTTTCCGTTTGTTTCCTGTAATGTTGTATTTGTAATTAACTCTCTATATATACATATATACAAATATATAGGTTCTATATTATCGGTATATACAATAGTAACAAAGTCACGTCTTTTAATGATTTACCTCTAGGTTGTTTATATTGTACGAATACTATATATATAATATAGTGTTAAAACGGTTTGTTTTATTCGTTCATTTTGTATTAGGTCTGGTCTGTTATCCTTTTTCAAACATCGCGCTCTGATTTCTATATTGACGAAGGTTGGTAGGTATACGGCCTTTTTTATTTTATTTTTTATTTTTAAGGGTTTTGGTCACATAATGTTCATGCCACCTGTATAGGAATAACTAAAAATAATTAATACAACTAACAAAAATCAACCTTATACAAAACAAAATTTAAATATATCTATGTCTTAATTCGACCTGTACTATTTCGTACAACATTCTTAAGTGATCCGAGATAGGATAGGCCAGAATGCTATTAAAAGCTCCTTTGTCTAATAATTTTTTTTTTTCAAGAAACCGTGAAGGCAAATATTAAACCTTTTTAATAAAATATACGGCCTGACTTTTACCCCGAGTTGGGACTTATCTTATCTTAATTTATAAGTTGTGTAAAAATAAAACACTTATAACATTCTTTTCATGTTAAAAGTCATAGAACTATTTCTAATGAGCATTGGCGAGGATGAATTTCTGGGTACCTTTCAATCAACATACGTATTAAATTCCATAGACTATACATTTATTTTAACAATAAATAAATTTACTACTCATTAAAAAATACTTATGTATATACTGTACAAGATTATATAGATTATTCGGAGTTCCTATAAATTACTCGGAGTTACTATTCTTTGATTTTCATACAAAACATGTATAACGGTAATTTTATTGTTACATCTCATATATGTTTGATGAAAAAGAGTAACTAAGAGTTTTTTGGTGGTTCTTATCGGATTTTATTTATTTATAACCGGTGCAGATAGTTTTACATTCAATTAATTCTTTTAAAATGACAAACAAATGTGTTTGTAAGCACTTAAGAGTTTAAATGTTAATAAGAATCAGATTCTTTATTTGATTATATTTATCATCCAAATTACATATATATTAAATTTTAGTCACATAATTAATATAGCATATCAATCTCCTTAGCGTTATATCGCTGGATATTCACGAAATAATCTGTATTCATTCGGCATACCTAATTGCTAATAGGAAAAAAGATGTGTTGTAATTTTAAAAATAGGTTTGTTTTTTTTTTTTAAATATTGATTGCCATAATATAATACTATCGTTATCAAGAAAACAATTCATTATTATAGGAACAAAGAAGTGATATATCAGAATTATGGAAGAGGCTTTGTGAGACGGGCGTAACTAATACTATAAGAGGCACGTCAATGGCCGATTCTATTACTTGGGTCGGCTACATTTTTATATTATCACTAGCAAAACTCGACAGGCGTTGTCCTCGTGTATATTGATTTACTTCTGTATATAAAAAGGGATGATCAGTATTGCTGAATAGATAAGTAAAGTAGATAGCACTAAAGTATTCATTTAAATTTAGTTAATATTAATTGCTGCCACTGCAATCGGTCCGTGCGAATGGGAGCCTCGTAATCTATAAAATATTTAAACTACCATGGATACGAGTCTCATAAAGGAATGTGCACTTTGTAAAACGGTTTTATATTGATTAATTAACTTAACTGTAATTTTTTCTTTTGTGTTTAAAGAAATTAATATAATTTCATTCATTCATTCCTTTTTGTCGTGTTGAACGGTATATAAGTAATGTTGATATGCTGCAACGATATCTTCGGTGAAGTTACAAGAAAGTGTCGCTAGAACCTCCATGCATACATTTGTGTGCCAAGTTTCATGGTAATCGGTCAAACGGTGTCGAAGTATATATGTCTTAAGTAAACATACAATCCTCTATTATAAATATATATATTTGTATTTGTATAGCCGAAGACGTGTTGTCCGTGCCTTTTGTGTATCTTATCTATACATATATTATAAATACGAAAATAACTCTGTCTGTTTGTTACGCTTTACCTAAACCACTGCACCAATTTTGATAAATTTTTTTATAGAGTAAGCTTGAACTCCAATAAAATAAAGGCTACTTTTATCATACTTAACACGTGTCAAGACTCCCCCCCTCGCTAACTTGCGGGCGAAGCCGCGGGCGTAAACTAGTGCCATATAAATCTGTATATTATAATTATTAAAATTAACAATGTAAATATTTCTAGAGTTGACAACGTCAGGGACCTGGGAATTAAGATTGATGATAAGCTATCAATGAACGATCACGTTGAGATCGTGGCAGAAAAGGCATACAAACAGTTAGGCTTTATTAAACGTATTACACATACCTTCAATAATGTTGACTGTGTTAAAATTCTGTACTTTGTATACGTTCGAAGTATACTTGAGGACGCTTGTACTATAAAAAATACTGTATGTGGGAGAGAATAAATAAATTTATTATTATTTTTATTTATCATTAATATTTGGACTTCCTATTATGTTATACATGCTCGAATCCATTTAAAAGCATTTTGTCAGATACCTTGCTTCAAGGATTACAAAAAATTCACCAGCTATGAACAGGCATGTGCTGACTATAATATGTATTCATTTAGATCCCGTAAACCCAACCTTTTCCATGTGTGTAAGTCAAATTATAACTATGCCCAAAATTCCATCATACAACGTCTGGCACGAACTTATAACAAATTTTATTCTGATCTTGACTTTTTCCACTTATCCAAAATGCAATTGAAAAGAGAAATAATTCAAATTCATCGTAAAAATAAAGTGAATAACCACACACACACACACACACACACACACACACACACACACACACACACACACACACACACAAATACACACACACAAATACACACACAAACAAGTGAACACAAACACAAACAATACATACAAATTCTCGCATTAATATTAAGCAAGAATGTTTTTATTTTATTTTTATTTACTGTAAATATTAATACTTATAATATGTCTTTACTTTTATTTTTTCTAAAGCTTCGTATTATAAAATTGTAATACTATGTGGCCTTACTTCGTTTACTTACTACATTTTTGTAACGCTGTTGATTACAAGTAAAAATTAATAAATAAATATTTATAGATATACTTCTGTTATTTACATAATAACTCATTGTGGGAAAATTTGAAACACATAAAGGTCACCAGACTGGAAAGTATGAAATGAGATTGAATCTTTTATCCTTAAGCCTTAGCAGTTATTTGAGTCTGTACGTGTAGTCGTTAACTTCTAATCTACTCGATGTTAATATTTATCTAGAATGTATGAATGTATAAGTGTACATGTACAATACATTACTACAGTAGTATGGTATAGTAAACAAAAATAAAGATCATTAAAAAATAAATTATGTCGAAATTTAGAAGTGAGTTTGGTTTTCATAATGATTCTCAGAATATATACAATTATATATTCTGAAAATCAATGATCAAGAGAAGCAGAGATGACCTAGTGGTTAAAACGCTTGAATCGTAACCGATGATCGTGGGCTCAAACTCGGGCAAGCACCGTAGCATTTGTGTTTATAATTCATCTCGTACTTGATGGTGAAGGAAAACGTCGTGAGGAAATTCTGCCACATATGTATTCAACCACTTGTTGAAACAAGTTCCAAGTCCAACCCTTCTTTTTATGATTGGTATTTCAAAAATCTATAATTAAAAAGCCAAAGATTTACACTTAGTCTAATGAACTAAAGTAGCTTAAAAACGTGACAGTTTGTATGTTTTGACATTATTACCAAAGTACCAGATACCCGACTCGACACAACTTCACAATAGAAAACTATTCTGAAATAGAATATAGAATACTATTTTTACTTTTAATCATCAAAATGTTGTATTTCAACTTGCGCCTAGCGAAGCGAGTTGGTAACAATTAGTAATATTATACTTTGGGCACGAAACCGAAGGCTAAAGCGTCATTACTAAAGTATAGAAAAAAATACTCGAAATCAGGACGGTTTGCTAAAATTTTAACAAAAATCGGAAAGAGAAAATTTAATATTATGCTTTGTAGCATGCCTGTCGCTTTATGTTTGAACCTCCTGTAAAACTGTATTTTTTTATAGAACAGGAAGGCGGACGAGCATATGGGCCACCTGATTGTAAGTGGTCACCAAACACCCTTAGACATTGGCACTAAGAAATGTTAACCATCGCTTACATCGCCAATGCGCCACCAACCTTGGGACCTAAGATTTTATGTCCCTTGTGCCTGTAATTACACTGGCTCACTCGTCCTTCAAACCGGAACACAACAATACCAAGTACTGCTGTTTTGCGGTAGAATATCTGATGAGTGGGTGGTACCTACCCAGACGAGCTTGCACAAAGCTCTGCCACCAGTATATATATGCCTCTGTATGCATACATTTTGATTGATATACTATTTGGATACTTGTATGCTTGAAATGTAATAATTGTTATGGTCAATGTCGCATGTAACTTTCTGACATCTCATGGCCATTTGTCTTATGTGAGTTTCGAGTTTGTTCTTACAGAATAGTCCTATAGTGTAAGAACCTAATAAATTATTTACATTACATCACATTAAGTCTAGATATATAACAAACCTTATTTTGTTAATAATTAAATTACAATTGTCACCATTTATTAAAGAAATAAACTAATGGTGACGAAGAAGACGTGAAAAGTACTGAAGTTTGCGGTTTTAAGCTTTTTTTTTAACGCTGAAAAAACGCGTTACGCGTTTCCCACGCCGGAACAGTGATGGGGTATGTGGGGCTCGCCGGTGTCCAAGGCGCCGAGTGCGCCCCGAACATCGGAATACCCACTAAAAAACCAGCGGTACCCTTTTCGTCTTAACGAGGAGCGCCACGGGATCGCTTTCGCATGCTACCGTGAATTTGCGGTTTTAAGCCTGGCCAAGTTGATTTTGATTCATGTTCTTAATTTGTGTTTATATTTTATATTAGCCGATGGACCTTGAAACATCTCAAAATAGGGGAGGCCCAGTATTAAGTCATTAACAGGCTGCTTACTCTTACGATTTAAACAATTTGATTATTTCTCAAGAATTATTTTAATATTAATATTATACGACTAAATTGCTTTATTTAAAAAAAACGTAGGAATTTTTAAACGCTTATAACCCTTTTAATATAAAAGCATAATGTTATTGTTTTTATTGTAAGCATCATTGTGAAGGATAGTTTCACTAGCTGGTTCGTCTCAAGTCTTAGGTATACATAATATATTGCTTGCACGTGTAATGGAGTGTTCTGATACAGGACTCCCCCTTACTATTAAGAGAAGGCTCCTGCCTAAAACATGAAACATATTGTTTATTTAATAAAAATTATATTGTAATTAGTGATTGCCCAGTGGCTGAAAATCTTTCATAGTCGTTATTGAAATATTTAAGGAAAACATATTATATGACATACATTTCGTATGATATGTCCGAACATGTCCTTTCTGCTCTTGTTTTCAATATATTTTTATTTACAATAGAGCTTGTCAATGGCTACGAGATAAAATAAAAAAGGAAAACGGCTGACAGAGGAGAAAAAGTTACGGGGTCAATTCTACTAACAAATTGTCATCGCATTCGAATAGAAGCATGATCATTGTCGTTTATCTGTTTTCCTATTTTTTAATTTAATTATTATCGACTATTAGCATAAAATCATCAATTATGTTTGGTTTTGACATAACGGTTACCAATATGTTAACATTATACCAGTTCGGTTCCGATCCGAACAAATATAGAATAGTCAAAGTTGGATTGGAATTTAATCTGGAACTTAACGTAATCGTTTTAGTTTAGTAGAATTCGGCACTTGAACTGTTTAGTCTTTGTCGATTTATATATAAATGTTTCTATATGGAATATAGCTTTTGACTTCTACGTGACTAAAATATTTATAATGTAATGATTGTATACGTATTCTCTCTGTTCGTACTTTCATTTCGACTTTTTTTTGCGAAGGATAGTTGCAGTGGATTCCCCTTGCCTTCTACACCACTTCTCCTTTTGGAGATTATTTGTATCTCCAGGCTGCTGAAGACTCTTCTGTCAGGTTACCCAGTCTGGTGTTAGTGGTTATACCGCCACAGCTCAGTCGCCAGGTCCTCGTCAGTTATCTAGCAGGTGGCACCACGGGCAGGTGAGGTTGGCGTTCGGTGTCGACTAGATGGTATTTTCGTTCTCCCTCTTACTTACTAACAGGGACATATGACGAAGGCTCTTGAAGCGAATAACATCTGTCCCGAACAATTCATAATACTTCATGGCGGCCACGACCGCTCTGACAAGAGTGTAATCGTTTCCCGAATAAATAGATAAACGTTTGCCTATTAAAAACCACCCGTGCGATGCACGTTCTTTCAAGGGTTCGTATTCATTAGCTTAATGTTAAATATTATAAATGACATAATATATGAGATGACATGACTAACCTATTTAACATTGACTGCTTTACACTGGACACAAGCCAACAACTTCTAACTGGTTTATATTATACGAAGACATGTTATATCTTGCTCGAAATATTAAATATGTGGCACTCGTATAGAAATATTTGCAATCGATCACTCTAATTAAATTATAATTGTTGATTTAAGTTCGCGTTTAGCAAGATACTGTCATATAAAGATTCCAGAAATAATTTCAAATTTTTTTTTATTAATTCCATTTGTGTATCTACTTAATAAATTTGAATGAAAACTCGACAAGATATTACGTAATGGATTGCGCTTAAGTCTTATTTTTAGATCAAATCAAAACAAAAACACTCCTGAATCATCGTGTATTGTTGTTGAGTATTGAATTAAATGTACATCTACCGCCGGTTTGGAATGTAGACTCCATCAAAAAGAACCGACAAGAAAATCAGCAGTTACTCTTTTCTATCATTTTAATTGCAGACACATGTATATTAAATTCAATTTATATATAGACAGGACATTAACAAATACTAACTCCACGTAGTAAAACTATTCACGCTAATATATTCCGTGGGTATGGAACGTTAAAATAATGGTACCTTAAAATTCCAAACCGATGTACGCTATCATTAACAGGTATTTAATTTTTAATTTTATTAAGTCGGACCACAATTATAATTCTTATTACGTTAGAAGAAATAGTTATTTTAAGTATTAAAAAAAGGAAGTTATATGTTTGATACGTATGTTTTTTTTTAAATTTATTTATCATAACCGATTATTCGAAAACGGCTATATTTTAAATTTGATTTCATCTTGTCGATATAAAGATTCCCAGATGGTACTATTTATTTATAAGACAGTTATCTATGTATGATTTTCATAGATTTCATTGTATGTCTCAATAATCGCTATCGATGATTTAAACTGTCTTTAGAGAGGTCATAAGAAATCATGTATTTTTAATAAAATCAGATGCAGTTCTCTAAGGTAAATAATAATGTAACTTACATTAACGCTCACTTACTAAAGTTCGTTCATTTTCCGAGTATTCATCCTAATAATAACATATCATTTAAAAACGTCTTCGGTTATTATGTACTTACTCATAACTCGTTGCAATGTAGACCACGCATATTATATATATACAACACTTTGTATTAATGTACATTGACGGAGCATTATTGGAACAAGAACTTATATAATACGATTTTTAGTTCGTACAATAATGTCATGACAGACAATCGAGTTACATAACGCAACAAACAAACTTCGTCGTCTCTAATATCTTGTTCATTCTCCCAAAACATGCCAATCTTTGTGATAAATGTAATAAATTTTCTCAAGGTCTTGATGTGTGCTTAAAAAAATCTTTTTCTGAATGAAACTTAGCTCCAGCATCACCGAACACGTTTATTCACAACGATACAAATTCCTCTACAGACGACTTATCCGCTGTTTGTACTTGTTCTCCTGGGTTGCGTTTTTTAATGCTTGCCTCGGTTAAATTCTGAAGACAATAGCTTTAAAATGGATATCATATTTCCACCGTCTGATTCACGCTTGCAAAATACTAGCTGGAAAATGCTGAACAATCTTTAAAATGTTATATTAACGGACTCATCTTTGACTGAAATAAGAGTACATGACCTAACCATAGAAGAAAAATCCAGTCCAGATTCAGACTGACTTAAATCGGGTTAAGTAATCCGACATTACTAGTGGTAGGGCTTTGCGCAAGCACATCTGGGTAGGTACCATCTACTCACCAGATATTCTACCGCAAAACAGCAATACTTGATATTGTTGTGTTCCGGTTTGAAGGGTGAGTGAGCCAGTGTAATTACAGGCACAAGGGACATAAAATATTAGTTCCAAAGGTTGGTGGCGCATTGGCTATGTAAGCGATGGTTAACATTTACAATGCCAATGTCTAAGGGCGTTGGTGACCACTTACCATCAGGTGGCCCATATGCTCGTCCGCCTTCCTATACTATAAAAAAAAACGCTATTATTCGACGATTGAATATGGTTGTCGCTTTACAATACTTGTGTTGTTAACATGTATTGTTAAGTTTACATATTGAAATTCAAATAAAGAAAACAAAAGTCAAATCTAAAAATATACCTGTTCCCAGCCAGCCCAGGGAATTAGTCGAGTATAGTATATCAAGATATTTGAAGACGTGGGTTGAAGTCCTATTAAAGTACGGGCGAATATATCTCTTGGTTCAATATTGATTATATAATAATATTTGCGTTACGATTTGTTCTGCCCACGCACTATCTTCATATATCAAATTTCACATTATACTGATTTTTATTTAAAAAAATCTGCTTAAATTAATTAAATAGATAGTAGTGGTTATTAAATAATTACAGATAAATCAGCTTGGAAACTTTTATAGTAGTGAAATACACACAGTGACAGAAAACCGAAATAAAACAGTTCTTAATCAATCCATAATAAAATCTCCTCACGACACAGTTGATAATGGTTTTTCTGCTAGAAACATATGACAATCGTTAGGTCCAAGAAGAAAAAGTAACGCGAAAGAAATATTCACAAATATTCATAAAGCCAGTTAAAGAAAGTAAAAAATAGTCTCTTAAAATTTGTAGGTGTTTTAAAAAAGTCGTACCTGTGAATTTCATATTGGAATGTAAAAATAAAATGACAGTTTCAGTGATTCGCGAAATCAAATGAGCTGTCGTGACAATTTTCAATACAATTTGACGACAGATAGACCAAATTCAATTAGTATTTGTGAAATAACAGTTACAAACGTTGGTAAATGGGCCCGAGTTTAACAATTTCACCGTGATACAGGTATATATGTTTTGAAAATAAATTTCCAAGTGAATATCAACACTAACACTAGAAATATAAGCCTGGAGATGAAGTAGTAATATCTTCGTTTCCTCGCATTTCTCACGGAAAGATACTTTCGGTTGCGAGGAACAATTTCCCGATGCTCGTTGGTGTTGAATGAGTACTTTTCCATTTCCTGTTGTAGATTTCTATAATAGGTCCTCGGAATAACAGGAAATAGAAATGGCAACACTACTTACTTCGGATATCAATGAAACTCTATAATTTTTTTTTTTTTAATGTAACTGGTAGGCAAATGGACCACCTGATGTTAACTGGTCACTATCGTCCATAGCCAATGACGATTTAAAAAATATTATCCATTCCTTGTACGCATGTAATGCGCCACTAAGCTTGGGAATGAAGGTGTTCGTCCCTTTTGCCTATAGTTACACTGGCTTTCTCATCTTTAAACCTCAACGCAACAATACTAAGTATTGCTGTTTAGCGGTAGATTATCTGATGATTGTGTTATACCTACCCAGAATCACTAGGCACCAAGTATATTGTGAAATTTTATCTTAAAACTACATTGGTTTAAGATCAGCGAGGTGAGAAATGTCAGATATTTTTTATAATTTGGATATAAATATGCTATTTCTATTAGATATACATATATTTTGTTCAATGTTTCAATACGTCATATAATAGAACTATCCGTGAAAAGCTAATCTAAGCAACTAAGATTGATCGATGACAGGTGCTCCTCATAAGTGGATATAATAGTGTTAGGCGTATGTCGAAGACGATATACGCACTTACACATAGCCTTATATATTACACGACATCTACAGCTATGTCATAGAAAGTAATTTATCATTTTACTTGTAAATTTCGGTTGATATTATTTTGATAATGTTGTAATCATGTGTATTAAAGAAAAGAAAAAATTGAAGCGTCAATAGCGCAATGATTTATGGTTCGCTTAGCGATGTAAAGGTCGCAGGTTCCATCGTGATCCCTTGGGCTATTGTTGTCCCCGCTCCTTATACAAGCTGTACCCTTAATTGGAGTGGTAAATATTAGAGATACCCTAAAAAAGGGCTTTGCTTTTATTTATTATTTATTTTAAACGTAAGTATTTTTCTAGGAATTCATAATTTTTTAATTTATTTCACGTTTATTTCGTTTTTATTTAATATATCGTTCCGAAATATATTCCAAGTAGACTATTTCAGCCAGATGTCACTGGTTTGCCCTTTCATGATTTCAGAGGTCGGTAATCAAATTCAGATTAGGACAGTAAATTGGGTTCGTGTCAAATTTTCGTCAAAATATGAAAATAATGAAAAAAAAATTGCAAAGTTAAATTTCACTGATATGATAATCAGTATACACGGAATTTGCAACCTAATTATAGTTACCGACGAGAATCGATTTTCCATTATCGACGGTGTAAATAGATTTGAATTAATTTTACTCTGAAACCGCAGCCGTACAGATTGTATTATCATCGTTTTATTCGTTCATTCGTTCACGTTTGTACCTATTTCATTCATATTAAATGAGTTCAAGAATGGAATTGTCATTCATTACATATTTATGATTTGGATATGGACGGTGTTATTAATTTAGAGAAATATTTCAGTTAAAACATCCTTAGGAAATAAATCGATAACATGTAACCTAATGTTTCATTTTAGATTTATATATTTCTATGTAATTTTTTATCATAGTTCTTATTTTTCTTTACATTATTTATAATAAGATGTATCATTCAAAATAAAGCAAGCAGGTATGTGTAGTGTTTCTGTTTCGCAGTTAGGAAAAGTTTTTCTGCTGTTAGTGTGAATATGAGAATTTAGGGAGACAAATCCACCACATTATTCAATGCGGATTGGAAAATTTACATGTCTCAGGATTACTTCCGGGGTGATTTGATGAAAATTGTTTTCTTTTTTATCGCGAACAGAATAGTAAACATCTGGCCTATTTGCGCTTGAATTTCTTCGCGGTTTTGCCTTCATTTAAATAACTAAGTTTTGTTTGAGATAATATAATAATAATATATGTGTAACATTTTTTGAAATTTTTAATCTATGAATATACGACCCCTATACGTATTTTCTTATGAGTGTAATACAAATGTTATGAATAGTCTGCTTATTTTATACTACTATGTTTGTATTTCATTGCTTGTGTAGCATAAAGTAACAGCCTGTGAATGTCCCACTGCTGGGCTAAGGACTTATTCCACCACGCTGCTCCAATGCGGTTTGGTGGAATACATATGTGGCAGAATTTCAGTGAAATTAGACACGTGCCGGTTTCTTCATGATGTTTTCCGTCCCTGTAAAGCACGAGACGAATTATAAACACAAATTAAGCACATGAAAATTCAGTGGTAATTGCCCGGGTTTAGACCGACGATCATCGGTTAAGATTCGCTTTCTAACCACTAGACCATTTCGGCTTGTGTAGATTATTTGTTCGTATTCGATCGAAATATAAACTATTCTTTATACGTCATCCTGAGGCTAATTCTACTAACAAATTTGGCGTTTAACCGTTTTCCTATTCTACTGACACGACGGACACAACGGAAACGTATCGTAACGTATTGTAACGTATCAATTAGTAGAATTAGTTACTTGTTCAATTACCAATAACCGATCGACCAACACATATTTACTCTTTACTCATATTTAACTTTAAGTAGTCAGATCGTGAAAGAAATGATTTTTTTTTTTGTCTGATTATAAAATGTCTCCCGATAAGTCACTACATTAATATTTTTTGTAAATAAACAATCAGCGACGATATGTGATAGGATGTAATATATATATCTTCTAACATATAAAAATCTCGTGTCACGGTGTTTGCGGCCGAACTCCTCTGAAACGGCTCGACCAATTTTTATGAAATTTGTTATGTATATTTGGGAGGTATGAGAAGAGGTCGTGAAGTATATTTCATACCGCTAGCTGATAAGGGTTTCCCTATCCAGATTTTTTTTTCTATTTTTTAGGCATTTTTTTATTTGTATTTTATTTTGATTTAGTATCAAAAAATATATATAGCCCCAAATTTTCACCCTCCTAACCCATCATCTCATTTTGTAATCACGATTTTAGTATTTTTGTATGAAAAATATCAAAATAATTACTTAAAGTGAACGTCATCGAACTTTCGTCTACGTCATTCACAAGAAGCGCATCATTCATTTTGACATTTAAAAATTTGCAAACTATTTCACGATTTATGTAATTGATAAGAAATATAAACATGTTTTATGATATTGAAAAGGTTAGTAAAATACTAAAAGATCAAATACATTATTGGTATACCGTTTTATCAGTATTTTTTTTTTTATAGAATAGGAAGGCGGACGAGCATATGGGCCACCTGATTGTAAGTGGTCACCAAACGCTCTTAGACATTGGCACTGTAAGAAATGTTAACCATCGCTTACATCGCCAATGCGCCATCAACCTTGGGACCTAAGATTTTATATCCCTTGTGCCTGGCTTTATTACACTGGCACACTCACCCTTCAAACAGGTACACAACAATACCAAGTACTGCTGTTTTGCGGTAGAATATCTGATGAGTGGGTGGTACCTACCCAGACGAGCTTGCACAAAGTCCTACCACCAGTACAATACAACAACTGGGTCTATTTGTGTGTGTGTGTGTGTGTGCGTTACAGTGAAAAAGGCCAGCAAGACGCAAGAGGCCTATTTGGGCCGTCTAATAAAAACTAATAAACCATCAATCATGCGTAATAATAGAGCAGAAAGAACAGACGAACAAATCCAAAAAATAACGAAAATGTGCGTGTGAGCATGTCACCATTGAACGGTTTGCTCATCGGAACGTATCCCATAGTAGCAATGCTGTTCCTGAAGAAAAATATCGCAAAGGACTTCGTTCCTCCCCAAGTCTCATCTTTCCCAACCGTACATTTTTTTGTTGTTTTAATTTACACGGGACTTATATCGTGTTTTCATCGCAATTTTACGGAGGAAAGTCAAGAAGCCGAAATTGTAGCAAGTTTAAATAATGGAATCTTGAAAAATAAGTTAATAAATCATGTAAATTAATTCAAGTATACATACATTACTGTTTGGGGTTACCGGGTAGTATTGGTACTGTGAGACTTCAAAATAAAACCACCGAGTATGTACTGATGGTCAGATAGTGTAATTGTTGTTTCGCATTATGAATTTACAAAACTTACTTAGTAATTTGAAAAAAAAAACATTCTTATAGCGCGATGTGAAATACATCTATCTATTGATGAGAAGATAAACTAAATAATATTAGGCATAATTTATTTCGATCTTGAACGTACCGCCCACCAAGGACGTTACTGAAGAAAGTATTTCATTGTGATGGAGCCAGTGAAACTACAGGCACAAGGGATAATTTAGTTCCCAAGGTTGGTGGCGCATTCGCGACGCAAGGAATGGTTAATATTTTTATAGTGCCAATGTATATTGGTGGGGGTGGCCATTTACCAATATTATAAAGAAAACAAGTAACCGACCACCTTTTTCAAAAGTTCTTTCTCATAATGTGGGACGAATGTCCGATGAGCCAACTCATATACAAATCCGTAGACAGAAACTAACAAAACAATAAAAAGTATGAAAAAATTCGCATGGTGGTGCTTTATGCATATATGCATAATGACAATCGATAAATCGTAAGGCCAAACGATGTCCGTTTGTGGCCTAGATTTGGGCACATTATGCTTATCACACGGACAATAATACGTGGCATGTTCTCGGGTGGGAACCATCGAGCTTATTTGTGTTGGCTAAAGACGGACTGACAAAAAATATCGTAAGCTCAATTGCTCTTCGAAATTAATTAACTACTTTAGGATAAAAATATATTACTTTTTTCACTTTACATTTAACTTTAAATCAAACAATGAATATGACCATTACCAATACGTTGAATTGATAAAATTAATGGGCGATGTTTTTTTGTTTTTATCGGCGGTTATCGTCTACAGCGGTCCTTTCCTTTTTCTGTCATAGATTCCATCCCCACATACTACCATACATTCGTTACTTTTTATTTAAACACCAAAATATTCAGTAGATATCAAATATGTCACACACCACATCTGAGAATTGCATTTTTTTTACAGATTCAGATTCTACGTGTACTCCGCTTACGTGGAGCGACGGACCGTGGCTGCAGTGCGCGTTATCGCAGCGACAAAAACGCGCGGCGCGGACGCTGTCATGTGTCGCTTGTGGTTGTCAGATAACCGAACTGTCACTTTAAAGGCTAGAGTCAAGGTAATGTTACTTTTTTAACTCCCGTAAAGAGGGGTTTATGAGCTCAAGGTGTCACAGATACCTATGTACCTATGGTCTATAATATACCATTTAGCATGTTTATAAATGCGACCAAAACATTATATTTGGATCATCCATCTGTTTGATCAAATAAATGTGTATGTACAGTACCATATATATATATATATATGAAACTGACCTTTTTTTAATTAAAATTAGGTTAATTTGTTAAAGAGAAATTTATTAAATGGGTGCATTAATTAAACTTGCCGTGCATAAATCCTTTTATGAGATCCGACTCGGACTTATATTAAAAATAATATTTAAAGAAATTTAATTTAGTTTAAAAGTTCACATAGTGAACATTTAGCTATATACTTTTAGCGGTTTGTACATAAATCACACGACTAAGGTATTTCTATTAGAACGAATTTCATTAACGTCAAAGAAAGAGGCTTAAGAAGGCTAAGTATAAAAACGTTTAAGATATGTAATTGGATTTTGTATTATATAATTATTTATTTACCAAATATTCATTGGTATTTTTTAAAATTTTATATATGTATAAATTTTATTTGGTGAATTAATGCAGTAAGTAATGCTGCAGATCTCGAAGGCCAGGGTTGACCCCATAAAAAACGATTGGGTTTTCTCTTAAGATATTCCCAGTAGGTCAAAGGTTTATTTGGAAGGCAGTTTGACTAACATGCTCTGGAAAGCACGTAGACAAGTTAGTCCGCAGAACTTGTCGCATCAGTGTGCAGTCAGTAAAGAAATAGAGAGGGCATCTGTGTTTGCTTTTAAAGTTTTTCGTGCTCATATATCCTAAAAAGTTGAATACACTTCTATGAAGGCGGAGGCGTTGCCTTTCGGTCAGGAAGGCATCATAATCATCAGCTGCTTATACTTAAAAATACTTACGTATCAATAAATATATAATCCGTTTTATTGTTCCATTCGTTCGTCATCAATTTCAACGTTAAATATTCAGAAACCTGCCTGCGATAATATTTTTCCATTTATTTAAAGAATAAATAATAAATTCACTTATTAATTACATTTTCAGCCCATTCGTGAAAACTGGAATCTAAGATACAGTGCTACGTATGTGTTATGCTTGCTGCGCGACTCGGGTATTAAGCCCCAAGAAACGGTGGGCGCTTCCTTGTCGATAGTGGCCAATACGACACCGAATCGACCGCCAACTAACCTGCTGACTGTGAGAGACACAGAGCCCAAAACCGGTATTGAGGTGAGAAATTTTGTATATTACATAAGGATTATTTACATATATATTCCACTGCAAACTGTCACTAAGCAAAGCGAGTCCGAGTTAAAAGAGTTGTTCCTAAGAAACGAACGTGACATTTTAATGTGAAACGTCTATAGGCGCGTTTTGGTACGATACGACTAGTATACCGAGATGACAAACGGCATGACACTCTTTTATGCCGTTATACCCACTCTTCGCCGCCTATACTCCTTGACTTGTACGTGTGAGTGTCTGTACTACACATACTAAATAATATATTTTTTTTAAATTATAAACTCTTTTAATAACCAAAACTTTAATGTTTCACATCTGCCGAGAATCCGATGATCACCAGTCAGACCACATTTTTTAAATATCTTTATATAAAACCATGCAACTGAATATGCTTTATATCATTTCAGTTTATCTGCTGTATACATTTTATGTGGGAAATTTAAACAAATCATATACAAAAAAAAGTAACAAAGACATCTGTTCATATTTTATTAACGGCGCTTAGCAGTGTGCCCTATAATTGCATACGTTTCACGGAGCGTCACAATTGCAGTAATTAGTGCACAGCTTTAATGTCGTCTGTCACACGAACTTCAGGATTTTTAAAAAAAATATTTAACGAGACCAATTCTAAGGCAGTCGTGCTACGCTCGAAGTGTTTTTATCAATAGACTGATAAGTGGGCTTCGTGAGTGGATAAAATCTCGATAAAACTCAGTGTGTAAAGCACGAGAATTGAAAACGAAAATCACGGGTTGAAATCCATTTTCATGTATTTAAATTGTGGTAATAATTCTCCCGTAACATTGAGCTCCGAAAACCTTGTCTTTAATATAACAGAAGGCCTTTGCTCAACAGTGGGACAATTACAGTTATTTATTAATAGGACGGATATTATTTGTTAAATGAAGGTTATACGATGAATTAACTCAACAATTGGCTTTTATTTGCGTGACCTCTTTGAACTTGCGTGTAGTTTTATGTAGTATTGCTGATTTCTATGAATATTTAAATGTTTTAATTTTGCCATTAATATACATTAATACAAATTATGTTATTTAGTACACGTCTACGAATTTATTACAGTTATAGTTTTATAATAAATATAAAATAGCAATAACTTAATTTTGAATACGGAAATTTCATCTCTTGCAAATCTATACAGATGAAACGTTAAGAAACCTGACGCGGAGGGTATAAGTTTGTACTATCAAGTTTCAAAGAAATCCTTCTAGAATTTTCCAAGTTATTTTTTTTAATTAGGAAACCAAACAGTATAATATAACATAGACGATTAAAACATAAATCAGCTAAGTTTACACATTAAAAAAAAACATTTGAAAAGAAACTTCCTAGTGACTTACTTAAAAAAACTGCAGATCTCGAGGTTTTGTGCTTAAACCCCTGGTCGAGGCAATAAATTATTGGGATTATTGGATTTACCTATCGAAGAATTCTACATATATTTTTTATCTCGGTACTTATTTATAATAAAATAAAAAAAGTATTATATTACTGAATGAATAACAAATCTTATTGGCTTTGACTATACTAGACTGGATTTTTCTTCGTTAGTAAAAAAATGTGATAAATCATCACATAAAATTATATCCTTATTACAATAATTATACAGGATGACTGGTGAATTAGTATCAATACTTAAGGACGTGATATTTGACGACCATATATGACCAAAAAAAAAATACATATAACATAAATATTAATAAACTTCTAAGTAAAGTTAACCAAAAGTTATGTAATTAATTACGCGTCATGTGGACACCCTAGCTGCGCTGACGACACAACACAGTTAGGTACATTTAGTTATCGCGCGGGACTTTACCTACGTCCAAACGCCGCCGCGTGTTAACAGGGTAGCAGGCTACTTTTGATAAACAAGCATGATCCAATCCCCCTTCATACTTTAAACCTGGCTTAGAACAGGCAAAAATACCAAAATATTTCACTCGTTTAAGCAACAAATTTGTTGACTAGGTAAATGATATGAACTTGTGACAAAAATTAACTGTTTACCTATCTTGGTATTTCCGGCGTATTTAAAAATGGAATCATACTTATTTACAACGATTGTCAATCATTTAACTACCTATTTACCTACATAACTACACTAACCTTAACAAATGTTCAAAGTGAGCTCCTGCTCGTGTGATACACAGTTCGGCACGTTTACGCATATTGTCTTTCACACGCTTTAACACGAATGGATCACTTTACTACTCACAGTACTCACAGTATTCTGCATTTGTGTATTGATAAGCCATACCTAATTACTAATGACGGGTCACACTCACACACGAAAGATTAGGCATACGCGTAAGATCGATCGCTAGGGGCGCGCGCGCGGGAAGATGGACGAACCTTACGGCGGCGCTCGCCCGACTAATCAGCCGCGGGGCAGGGGTTGCGGGTGGCAATAACCACGCCGCACGCGCCGCGGAAATATGTCCACACTTTATTTATTTAAAGTAAAATTTTTGTAAATTTGGTCAAAAATTAAGTACCTATTTTTTTTACATAATTCGAATGAGAATCATGTACCGATTATGCTCCTAAAATATTGATACTAATTCACCAGTCACCCTGTACATATTATAATTATTTCATTACAGTATTTTATCTTTGAATTGCAATTTCGATCCTAGGTAATACAATAATTATTATTAATAATTTACTATTTACTATAATATGTCATATATAAGGAAAACAAACTTTTACTAAAGTATACATAAACGTCAAAAATCACGATTTAAAAATTAAAATGAACCCATTCAAAACTGGATTAATGAATTAAACATAGAATAAAATTCACAAATCACTTCAATAAATTCAAAATGAAAACCAAATTTAAATTGAAATCAGGAATAAGAAAATAATACCAATTTTCGCATATATATATATATGTACATTTATTACATATATACATAAATTCAAACACTACATTAGTTTAAGTGAATGCATAAAATATATCACAATACGCAGTGAGATTATCTAAAACGAGCATCGTGCATGTTCTATGAATATATGAAAAAGACCATTAAAAGCTAACATCAATTCCATGTAACTCCTTCGATCGCTATTTATTATTTATTAGCTATTTACTCGGGTATTGTGGCCATATAAATTGCTTCGTGTAGCGTCTAAGTCTTTGTGAGATATATACGTTAAATTCCATTATTATTATTCTAAATTAAAAAAAAATATTTAACGTCTTTTTTTTAAAGAGAAAAGACTAATAGTAACTGTTATTATCATAAATATAATAATATTTAATAAAGTACTCACGATGTAGTTAGAAAATATTTTTTTAATAAATTATATATATATAATAAATAATAGAATTATACGCGGTCAGCAAAATAAAACATTATAAAAAGCCCTCATTATTAAAAAAAATACCTTTCCTTAAAAATATAAAAAAACACACGTGTCTCGATTATTTGTTTCCATAAAAGTTATATTTTTTTATTGTCAAACCCTAATTCAATGAATTCTAAATGGTTATTACTTTTTATTTTATTAACGTGTGTGTTTCTCAATAAACGTATATGATTGCGATGCTGTCTGGAAATTAAAACATAAAATATGACAATAAACTCATCAAAATCACGGACGCGGGACATCACATCTTTTTATATGTTAATTAAAAAATATTATGACAATTTAGTTTAAAATTGATGAAAACTGTCGTAAACAAAAGGGGGAGGTACTCAAGTCGCCGTATATATACATATATATATATATATATATATATATATATATATATATATATATATGTATATATATATATGTATAGTACATAGCATTTTTTTGTTTTAATTGATTATTATTTCATTTCCAGGAAACACTGCACGTTTGCGTCAAGCCATTCCATTTCTCGTACTCGAGGGACGAATGGCTGGTCGAATGGTTCGAGCTGAACCGTCTCCTGGGCGTCAGTCACTTCTACATGTACAATGAGTCGCTGAGTGCACAGGTGACTTGCCTGCTCGACCACTATCGTAAACAAGGTCTTGTGACTCTACTGCCTTGGAAGCTACCTATTGTGTCTAAAGTGGAAATTAGGTATGTTAGTGTGAACAAGTTTTAAGTTATTTTTTTAAAAGTTTTAAATATAATATAATATGCTTCACGTATAATATTTTGAATTTTATTTAAAACTGGCTAACATAGCAATGCCTCTCATTTGAGTTGTTTTACGATATAATTGAAGCGCCATTCATAGTTCGTTGATGGCACTATACAATACACCAGTTTCATCAATTATTGTACAAAGTTTCATCTCAATGAAAGGCTTGAAAACGTAAGCACATCAAAAATATATTTTATAGAAAGATATTTAGCGAAATACTATATATTTATCGTTGAATACAAATTTATGTAAGCCGAGATGGCCTAGTGGTTAGAACGCGTGCATCTTAACCGATGATCGTGAGTTCAAATCCGGGCGAGCACCACTGATTTTCATGTGCTTAATTTGTGTTTATAATTCATATTGTGCTTGACGGTGAAGAAAAACATCGTGAGGACACCTGCATGTGTCTAATTTCATTAAAATTCTGCCACATGTGTATTCTACCCGCATTGGAGCAACGTGGTGGAATAAGCTCCAAATCTACTCCTCATAAAGTGAGAGGAGGCCTTAGCCCAGCAGTGGGACATTAACAAACTGTTACTGTACTGTACAAATTTATGCAACGTATAAGAACGTTTATAGTATTTATAAAAATGTATAAATTTTACCTTTCAGAACGGAAGGGCAATTCGCAGCATTTAATGATTGTCTGTACCGGTCTATGGCGACAGCCGGTTGGCTACTCGTGATAGATGTCGACGAAGTCATATTGCCGAGACGCGAGAGAACATTAACAGCGCTGCTGACGGCTCTAAGGGCTGCGTACAACCCACCCTCGAAGGCGCCTTCCGCGTTCTTGTTCAGAAACGCCTTCTTTTACCTTCGATGGGAGGTACGGCATTGTGTTTAATTTTATAAAATTTATAACACAGAGTATAAGCGATGAATCACTTGTGACTACCATTAAGCGACTATAAGTAAAGTCTTGACATCGTCTATCTATAAGTCTATATCTATATACTATAAGTCGGACTTTTTAAATTTTCTAATTTGCAGTAGAAACGAATTAAGTACATATTATCTTGTCAATAGTGAAACATATGATGATACAATTATGTATTAATTACAGGATGACGCAGAAGCGCCAGCGCCACTTGTAACAGCACGCAAGACCCGTCGCTGGGCCGCGCCGCACGCGCTGAAAAATCGCAGCAAGTACGCACTGCGACCGCGCGACGCCGTCGAGCTCGGGAACCACTTCGTGTGGGAGCTGGCGCCCGGGGCCAGCTCCGTGGGCGTCCCCACTGACAGGGCGCTGTTACATCACTATAGGGTAAGTCGCTTCGCAGAGGGTACTTTAAATCATGCAAGCGCCTAAGTATTGACTTCAAAAGAGGTTGTTTGCGATCCTATGCTTCTTATCTGAGGTTCTGTTTTTGAGAATTTGAAAAATATTAAGATAGGTACGAAGGAATAAAGAAAAAGTTAAAACACAAGATATTTTTTTTTATAGAATAGGAAGTCGGACGAGCATATGGGCCACCTGATGGTAAGTGGTCACCAAACGCTCTTAGACATTGGCTCTGCAAGAAATATTACCCATCGCTTACATCGCCAATGCGCCACCAACCTTGGGAACTAAGTTGTTATGTTCCTCGTGCCTGTAATTACACTGGCTCACTCACCCTTCAAACCGGAACACAACAATATCAAGTATAACTATATTGCGGTAGAATATCTGATGAGTGGGTGGTACCTACCCAGACGAGCTTGCACAAAGCTCTACCACCAGTAAAGCTCTACCACCAGTTATACATAATAAGTGACGTTTTAACAATCATAGAATTCGAAAAAAGGTATCGACACTGTTTTTTATATATATTTAAAATAGACCTCAGCTCGTAGAAATTAAGCTCAATAGCAGCATATTGTAGCAGTGCCGCTATTAAACTCGACAATACTATGATTGATATGATAATGTTGCTGACGGAACGCGTGGGATTCCATTCATACTCGTTTCGGCTGTTGTCTGCGACTCGTAGGTTTCAAATGTTCGAACCTGTCAATTTATTAAGTTTATTTTCGCTTTCATCTGCTATAATTCTATTATAAATTAAATTAGAACATCAGTTTTATTAGCATTATTATTGTTAGTTCACACTGCGAGCATAATAATTATATGTTGATATTCGTTCGTTAATTAATATCTATTCTAAACACAAAACCTGCTTTAGGAGCTTAAGGTGCCTTGGGCGCACTATGAATATTTACTAAGACAGAATGAGAGATAAATATATTGTATAATTCATAAATGAGATAATCGAACAAAACTTAGTCTGCAAAGTCTTAGGTAGCCATTAGACTAACGAAGCAGTTAGTACGATAATAATATTGAATCCTAAGTAATATATAGCGAAAGTGGTTGTTTGTTACGTGATCACGTCTTAACTGCTCAATCGATCGATCGATCGATCGAAATCGAAGTTTTGTATGCACGTTGTCAGGGTTACCGAAAATAGCAAGGGTACCAAACACCTGAAGTCGCGAGACAGTACAGTAACAGACTGTTAATGTCCCACTGCTGGGCTAAGGCCTCCTCTCCCTTTTGAGGAGAAGGTTTGGAGCTTATTCCACCACGGTGCTCTAATGCTGGTAGGTAGAATACACATGTGGCAGAATTTCAATGAAAATAGACACATGGAGGTTTCCTCACGATCTTTTCCTCAAGCACGATATGAATTATAAACACAAATTAAGCACATGAAAATTCAGTGCTCACCCGGATTTGAACTCACGATCATCGGTTAAGATTCACGCATTCTAACCACTAGGCCATCACGGCTTTTTTCGCGAGAGTCGCGAGAGGAAACTATTAAACTATAAACACCATTTATAATATTGTCAGTGACCTAATCTCTCCCTTAAGAATTCGAAGGCGTAGTAAACATTGCTAAAAATTAACAGAAAAAGTAGTAATGTTATTTATTCAAACATGCGCGGAAATATTCAAATTACATTTGAAAAAAGCCACTACATATCACATTATATATTACGGGCACGGTGTAAACAAAATTTTAACTTGATTAAAAAAGAAATTCAGGAAAGTGCAATGTCAATCCTTTTTTTAATTGTTATGGTTTTCTTGAAAGTACCGTCCAGTGTCAACCTTTGCCTGAAATAATGCGGACAAACAAAATAAATACGATTTTCAGGAAAGCCATCAAATTGAACTAAACTGCCTCAGCATGAGCAACATATCTTTTAATATATTTTTAAATAACTGTATTCCAAAAGGTTTTTTTTTATTTCCTTGTATTTGAGAAAAACACTATATGAGCCTCAGTGGAAATTGGATTTACCTTACTCGTAATAAAGTCAATTGCGGCTCGGACTTCGAACAGTACTCGCCCATCAATTGCTTATCAAAGCATCTAACTTACTGTTTTAATGAGCAATGCAATTATGGTTTTATATTCATTGGTGTGAACTTTTAATATTGCGCCAAATTGGAACCTAAAATCTCATCTTGTAATATTAATATCTATATGTACGTTACAGATTGCGTGCGAGTACGGAGGCGTGCAGTGCCTAACAGTACCCTCGACGGTGGATCGAACAGCCCACCGATGGTCCGACGAGTTGATACAACGCGTCTCATCAGAGAAGGAACAGGTGGCCAAGACGTGTACCGCCTAAACAATATACGCCAAAACCGTTATCCAACATTAGGTAAATTATTTTCTCATTACATTATTGTATTTGTACCCAATTCTCAATATGTTTTAATGATATTCAAGAAGATTGTTTGTACAAGCGACCGAGCCAAGAAAGCTACTGCTTAATGTGACGTCACAACTTTCGAGTAGGTCAGGAACTCATAAAAATTGAGTCAAGGTAATAAACATAATAGATTGTTATCGTTAAATAATGAAAAAGGGGTATAGAACACGTTACTTTTTTATCGCTGGCAAAACGTTACGCGTTTCCCCCGCTGAAACAGTGGGGGGTATGTGGGGCTCGCCGGTGTCCAAGGCGCCGAGTGCGCCCCGAACATCAGAATACCCACTAAAAATCCATCGGTACCCTTTCCGTCTTAATGAGGAGCGCCACAGGATCGCTTTCGCATGCTACCGTGACTAGAACACGGTACCTGCGGTTTGGAGGGGGGGGGGGTGTATGCCGCATTCTACGTGTTAGTTTCCTTGGCTTGGTTATGTAGTAATTCTGAATACGATATTACTTGAGTTAATTACAATTGGAGATACCGAACTATTTCATATTTGATGTACAATAAACTGCTATGTGATCCTTATGGTATCATTTAAAGATGCTAAAAGTCCAAACTGAGAACACGCTGTATCATAAAAGTATAAATTCAATGTTTATGAATTATAACCATGAAAACAGTTTATCAAATGAATGTACAATGTCTTGGTCATAAATAACGTTATAAGTTTTTATTTTCATTTTAATTGTTGTTTTAACATGATTGTTTTGATTTCCTTTTACGGGAATTTATTATGCGTTTTTGGGTTTTTATGTCCAGTTTTTTTTTATATTTTGAGATTTATTCGTTTATAAATATTATTTAGTGCATTACGTATTTATTTATTTAACACGTTTCCGAAAAATCGTGGTAATGGTTTATATTACATTTATTATGCGAAGTTAAGAGTTACCTCTTACGTAGATTTGATATAAAGTTCTTTATAAAAATATGGTTCTATTCTCAGACCAAAAAATATAATAATCACATTGCATTTATTCATATTACTATGAATATTAAGAGAGATGGTCCACAGGCTAGAACACGTCAATCTTGTGGGACACTAACGGCTTTTAATTTGCATTCCAAAACATATATTCTTGTCATGAATCACTACCACAAATATTTATTATTTTATATAATTAAACATTTCTAACAATAAGAGTAAGTTAATGTAAGTTTGTCTAATTAATCACCGTATCACTCTCTCAAGTCCCAATAACTGGCTGGTTATATTGTTTATTTTTTGGTCTGAGTTTAAAAATAAAAATAACTTCAAAATATGGCCACTCCAATACCCAATGCCCCAAATACATACCATACTATTAGAGGACCACTGATTTTAATTCCACTCTAAATCAAATCCATATGACATCTCTCGTATTGAATACATATTAAGAGTATTTTTTAATAATTAAAATAAGTAACGTTTAATATAAAATTTTGTCGTTTAACTGTTATATTAAAATAGATTGCTCAATAAATTGTCACTATCAGTATTATTTTGATTCTTTGTCGATTCAACAATAAATTTTAAATGTTCATAATTTTAGATAAAATTAGGTATAATGAAAATATGATACCATATTTAACATTTTTATTTTATCCATTATTTTGTTGCCATGACAAAAAAGAGCTTATATTTATTTGAAACCATATATTTTTATATATATATATATATATATAATGGAATAATTTTGTGATTTTCAAATAATTTTGTTGAATCGATGTTGCAATAATAAAAATATATACATTGAAGTAAAATATAAATGCATAATATTTTAATATACAGGCCAAATAAATTGTTTCGACAATACGGCCTCTGAAGATAATAAATTAATGTTATAAGTAGTTTACATAAATGTGGTATGAAGCACAATAATTTGTGGTCTTTGTATATAAACATATGTGTTTACGTTATATATTGTAAATAACATAACTATAATTATAACAAAATAGACTTTATAAAAATTGCAGTTCATTAATTCAATTATATCTGATTGATTAATATTTGTGGAAATTATTTATATATATTATAATACATTAAAATATAGTTGAAGACATAAGAATGATGGTCTTATGAACCAAAAAGATGTTTTTAAGTAACTTTTTTAATTGGTGGTTTTACGTCTTTGAGTCTGTTGCATACTCTTGTACATACGCCATTCAACCATTACGTTTGTAGCTCTTGAAGTTTTAAAACGTAAGAGATGAAGGTACCATCACGTGTATAGTGACTTGAAATGTTCATTTATGTAACAAATTCAAAATGTTTAAAAATACGACATAACACCACCCACTTATGTCGTCAATTCATTATATTTTTTCAAGCCATTAAATTAGATTAATATCATTTTGCTCTTTTGGGTGTTTATTTGTCAAATTGAAAAAAAAATTGCTGTCCAAGCAGGAAAAAAAATATCAATGATAATGTGAAAGAGCGAAATAGATATATATATCTTACCTTTATTTATTTTTTAATTTTTTCTGTACATTATTTTACAACTGTATATAATTATTAATTATCTGTTGTATTTGCGAGTAAATAATGCGTGTCAATGTTTATATTCTTGTATGTATTTCTATAAAATGTTGTTTAGCTTTCTTCTCGCGATATTGTAAATGTATTTTAATATTAAATTGTACATATCTTTAAAATTAAAATAAAAGTTTTGTGTATCTGTATACTTATGTTACAAAAGTGCAGCTTTTTTTGCTGCTTAAAAAATGTATTGGTTCCTTTTATACACAAGTACCACTAAAACTATTTAAGTTTTTTTTTTAGATCAATGTTCGTAATCTAAATGTTTTAGGTCCGAGATTTGTTCTCAATTACTTGTAAGCGTTGTAAAGTCAAAAGCACTTTTTTATTTTTGACAGCTTTTAAAATTTTTGTTATGTAAATAATAAAATCTGTTTGATATTATTTTAATCAATCGCTTGTATATAAATTACTATCACATATACAGGTTTGTTTTAAATGTGTAGCCGAATTTAAATTATATATGAATACTTATTACCTATGTATTTATTTATGTCATATTTGGAAATTTATTTAACATTATTCCATAAAAAGGTATTAATAAAATAATTGTTCTATTTATCTTCTTATAACAAACATTTAACTGTAATTATAATATAATATATATTAAAAGATTTCAATATATATTATAATTACAATTTAGTAGATACTCTGAAACGTGCTGTACCTTCTGATTTTTTATATAGGTATATTGGTTTAGCAGATTTTTTCAGTTAGCCGTTATAAAAAAAATTCATATATGTGTGGAAGTTGGCACGAGGCGAGTTTTAATGAGTCGATTTATAGTCCATTCCAATGGAAGGAGAAATAGAGAAAAAAATACCCTGTTAAATACATATTTCCAAGTCGCTCTTCTATAGTATATACTATAAAATGTATTGTGTTGGATGAGATAGTACATTTAACAAAAATATAGTGGTTGATCATTCAGATTGTTGCGAGAGCCTTCCCTGCGCTTGGGTACATATTTGATAATAAACCTGTATAAAGTAAAAAAAAATCAATTCGTTAATTTATGCTTGAAAAGACGATTTAAGTCTTCATCCAATACAATTGATATTACTTTTTTAGATGTTCGACTTTACATATCTTATCATGAACGATGATGTTTTTTTTTTTTTACTTATGTGTTATATTTATTTAATTGTATTTTGTTTTTTTACTTAAAATATTGGTTATATTATTTGCTTGGCGTAAAATTAAACTAGTACTAACCACCTTCGTTTTGGGTTATAAATAAATACATTATTTGTAGACAAAGAAACATTCATGTTGTTTTTTTTTTTGGCAAAAGTATAAATTGTTCGATATGCATGCTGTAATAAGATTTTGGTATTGTGATGAGACATTAACGGCGTAAAACCTTTTTGAAAATATTTAGCTATAAATAAGATATCATATACGCTTGATTAATAAATAACGTGTGTCATGTAACGCCACTAGTGTCTCGAAGAGTTCAAATACTGTTTAGTGGCAAAAGTATTTTGTGTCTATATTTTATCTGTGATGTCTATTTTAGAGAAAAAGTTGCATTTGTTTCCAAAGAAGAATGATTCTTAGATAAATGTTAATAAGGTCTTTTGTAAAATAAAAAATATTGACTTTAATAGTGGTGTTTTATTATTCCTTTACCGCTAAATTTTCTCGCTTACACCTTGTCCAAAAAGGGCGAATCACTTCCGATACTTTTATAAATAAATATTTTATATATTTAGTTATTTGTTAAAATACACATAAGTTTTCTTAAGTAAATCGGCAATCCGACACGATCGAAGAAATATTCGGCGCAAAGCCAGGCTTCATGTGCTTTGTTAAACACTGTCAATTTTCATTGCAAAAAAAAATATTGAAAGGTCACGGGATTTCTGCCTAGAATATCAGGTTCCGCAGTATCCAAAAATATAAGAGCAGTATGTTCAAATTCTAAAACGCGTTTGCACCAAGTAACCATTTCAACTGGATGTTACTTATCATACATACAATGACTATCGGTTGTTATTTATAACGAGCGCTTAAATATTCATCTTATAAAATAAATACTTATATAAAATACCTATTTTATTATTCAATTAATTTTATTAAGTGGATGCAATAAAGTTCTAAAATATTGCTAGTTGGTAGGATTTTATTATTAACATTTATTTAAATTGTTTTAAATATTAGCTAAAAAATAAGTTAAGTACTAGGCGTGCAAAAAGCCAAGATGGCTTAGTGGTAAGAACGCGTGAATCTTAACCGATGATCGTGGGTTCAAACCCGGGCAAGCACCACTGAATTTTCATGTGCTTAATTTGTGATTATAATTCATCTCGTGCTTTACGGTGAAGGAAAACATCGTGAGGAAACCTGCATGTGTCTAATTTGACTGAAATTCTGCCACATGTGTATTCCACCAACCCGCATTGGAGCAGCGTGGCGGAATAAGCTCCAAACCTTCTCCTCAAATGGGAGAGGAGGCCTTTAGCCCAGCAGTGGGACATTCACAGACTGTTACGGTTACGGTACTAGACGCGCATAACGCAACAAGAAAACTTGGTACAACATAAAGCTTGGTTTTGTTCCGAATACATCGTTTATAAGCGGTTTATTTTTAATTTTTCTATTATAAATTAACAGACGAATTGGAGTTCATTGATAATAATATTGAGTAATGTAAACGAACAATTTAATAGGATTGTTAAGCCAGTGTAATTACAGGCACAAGGGACATAACATCTTAGTTCCCAATGTTGGTGGCGCATTGACGTAAGCGATGGTTAACATTTCTTACAATGCCAATGTCTATGGTCGTTGGTGACCATTTACCAGCAGGTGGCCCATTTGCTCGTCCTTTAATATATATACCTATAATATGTATAAAAAAAATTAAATTCATGTAGAAATATCGCATTAATTAGTTACATAATAGGTATTAAGATACCTTAAAATGCATGCAAGTATACTCATATATTTAAAAAAAAAATTATTACTGTAGAGTCCTCTGTTATTAATAGGTCTATTGTTATAACAATTGCGACCAAAAGGGCAGATTTGTTTATTTCATGAGGTTTAATTTACGACGTAGTTCATGCTCAAAATAATAGATGGCGATAGTATATTAAGAAATAAAAATTAAAGATTATTTGAATAATAGTAAATGAAATACAGAATATGATTTAAAATATATGAAGTTCTCGAACACAATATTCGTTTCACAATTTAGTATTTTGGTGACAGGTAATGACATTTTTTTACATACATCTAGGAATATTTAAAAAAATGTATAACAGAAATAGTACCTTGCCATTGCTTTATCTAGTTCTATACGCGTAAGTGCTTATAATAAAAATAAGCATAATTAAATTATAAAGGCTAACATTTGTGATTTACTGATAAAAGTATCGAAAGTAATTCACCTTTTCTGGACATTGTGTAAACGATAAAATTTAGCGGTAAATGGTCAAATACACAACCGTTAACCGGAACAATAAAACACCAGTATTAAAGTATATATTGTTTATTTAACACGACGTTGGTTACCACCCCACAATATGGCGGATTCCTAAATTAATTCCATAAAAACGATCCGATTCCATTGGATCATATTGTAAAATGGACAGTCTAAGAAGCTGACCCATAATAAATATGTTAAAAAGAATCCAAGCCACGTGGGTCGTTTTATATTAATGATATTTATTTGAAATCAACGCTAAAGTTAAATCATAAAAAGATTCAGAACACTGGACCATTTTTTCTAAACATATTTCTTTATTTTTATGATATACTTACATACATCTTTATTCATAAATCAATATACCTATAATTTTACCAAAACGATAAAAAAATATAGTTATAATGAGAAATTATTGACATTTAATTTCATATTATGAATTTTTAGACACTTTTGGGACTTGATGCTAATTACACATACGGGGCTCAACAAATTAGTCGTAGAAGCAAAACATTACATCATATTTTAAATAATCATAACAAATAATAATTAAAAGCGCATACATGACAAATGAACTGCTATAAAGCAACTGTAGATCGTATATGAAAACTGAATACTTTTCAGTCATACTGAATAGTACATATAGTACTTTCATTTTGTAATAGAGCCAGGATGAAATTGGACGCTAAAAGGTTTAATTATTGGTTTACAAAAAAGACAACACACAGAATAAACGAATATCAAGGCCCGGGTTTAGAGATCTAAGGCCCCGAGGCACTTTGACATTTGAGGCCTCCTATTCCGAAGCGGTTCAAATAAACATTTATTAAATTTGAGTGGGCGAGTGTAGTTCAGTAGTAGTGTAGCTTGTAGGCACAGGCAAAACTATAAAAAATCTAATCCAATTTATAAATAGAAACGATAAACAATCTGAAACTTACATTTTTATATTTAGTTATCGTAGCACTCCACGGGTTTATTCGCCACATCTCTGTCAGTTTCAACCTCTTTATTTATGATACAAAAGCAGCAAAACTTTATGAATATGACTTCGCTGCGAGATTTTATTACTGAAAATGAAATTAAAATATATACATTAATTGCGTATCGTAACATTTTATTGTAAATTCTGGTTTGAAAATCCATAATACAAGATAAAACATAAAAATATATTATCTAAAAAACACATGTGGCTTAATTGGAGTACGGCGATAAAGTTACATTATTAAAAATTTTGTTGATAGGCTTGCTTGTTGTAATAATTACTACTTCATGAAACTAATACTACGTATACATACTAGTCGTAATTGTTCTATCAGATTATATCTTTGTTTATATGTAAACTAATAATCAATTAACTTTGAAATATTTTACGTAGTACATTTTAAACAGGCCCTAGCACTATCAGGGTAGAGATTATCTTTTGGCGCCCCTTCGTTCCCCATATTAGCACCATTATAAAGGCATTGAACCCCTATAGTCAAGTCTAAATCATGTCTCTTTATAAGAAATAAGTTCGTTAGCTAGATTTATTTCCTTTCTAAAATGTCTATAAAATTATATTTTACACTTAAAATTTCCTTAAAATTTTGGAGAGCCTTTTTTCATCGATTGCTTCTTTCTTTTTATTGAAATGATGATTTTAAGCCTTATAATATTATTGAACTGATGTTCAGTATTCGAAGCTTCAGCCACCACGTTGCTACAAGCAATTGGCGGATCAGACAAACAGTAGTCATCTTATGCAATATACATTCACAAATGACCACGAGAATATATTCAAACAGATTTTAAACACAAATATAAAACAAGGAAAGTTCATCGCGGCGCTGCCTCGAGTTGGAAATCGCAATCTTAGGTTAAGATTCACGTGTTCTATTCAGCGGACTTTCTCGACTTGGAAATCGTTTTAAACTTTCTGAATTCACTTTAGAAAAAGTTAACTAGACTGTGATTTAAAGGAAGCAAAATACTATGATAATTGACTATTAAAATGTCGTTATATTTATTAGCCTTGCCTTATATTATAATCACTTGAAGTAGTCCAAATCTGGCTCGTCGCTTTAAATACTCTTTAATGTAATTTATGATGTTGGTCATACATTTTAGTAGTGTCACAAATCATATTATGATAACGACTGGAGTGGTCATGCGGCGACCCGGCAATGACTAATGTTCACAATTAACTCGGAAATCGGGTCGGAACTCGGGCCCTTTCTGTTTACTTTTTCGCAAGCTTGGATTATACATAAATATTTGCGGGCCTGTGTCAACGATGTGTGTTATTTATTTCTTTAGGGAGACATTAATATATTTTATGGTTACAATAGATCGAATAGTAGTAAATATTTGATATTAAACACCATCAACAGTACCCATAATAAGGCATTGAAATGTTATATTCACCATTGGCATTTTACATAGATATAACAACATGCAAGCTCGTCAAATTACAAGAGATGTAGTTTTGATAGCAGTGAACGATTTGCTATCTCCTGGAATAGGCTTGAGCCTAAAGAGGCAGTAAAGATGCCGCAAATTTAGTATTGTTTTTTAATTTGATGTTTATTTTTAAAATTCTTTAAATAACATTTCTAATGTCTTGCAAAAAGAAGTATATAAATTCACTCTTTTCTCTACCCTTCTTTCTTTCATTGTAAATTCGTGGTATATAAATTACCCGCGGCTTCGTCCGCATTTTAGGTAAGAGGGGAGGTTGTTGGTGTTAGGGGAGCGATTGTTATAAAAAAGTAGCCTATGTCTTTTCTCGTTGTTCAAGATTGCTTCGAACCAAATTTTATTAAAAACGATTTTCTTTTTCTTACAGTGAAAGCGTAACACACTGACAAAACATTTTCGCACAATGTCAAACTTGCTGAATTACAAAAACAAACCAGAGATTTAAAACCTAATATAGCCTATATCTTAATATATGTAAATTTTGATAGCCTTAAAAACTTATTTGATAGCCTTAAAAAATAATTGACAAAAATAAAAATTCTTGAATTAGCTTTTAAGAAACGTCTTTGAAATCGTCAATGCGATTTTCTGGTAAAATAATTCAGATGTCTTAAAGTATCACAAATACTTTACCATAAATTGTGAACCTTGAGAATGTTTATTTCACGGTATTAAGGGCCAAGAAACCACAACAAGACCCGAACAAAGATGAAAACAAAACGACGAAAGAAATTAGATTCCTTTCGTAGACTACGATTCTCTTTCCGCTTGTTTAATCGGAGTAACAATATAAATGTTTTTGACGAAAATATACAGAATATTTTTAATATCTTTGGGCAATGTTGTTCGGGTTTTTGAAACAATAAAATATAATAGCGTTCGCTTTGTACATTATATTTATGATAGGGAAAATAATTTCATACGTTATAGTTTTAAAATTGGAAAAATGTTTTCTCATGTGTAGTAAGAACAAACTTGTATTCATAAATTGTTTTTAGTAATTTATTATAGAACTAAGACTACTGTAAAACTAGTAGTAGTGTAGTGTAGTAGTGTTGCTTTTATTATAATTTTTAATATTAATATCATTTCCTTTTGAACTTCAATATATTTACATTCAAATTCACTCGCTCTTTATGTGGCTGAAAGAAATCTCTCATTTTCATAGATAAAATATTTCATCTGTAATTATTTTTTTTTATGTTAAATCATTCTAGGGAAATTTAGAAAATTTTAAAACTATCTATTTAAAAAAAAGCAGTATACATAAACCGTCATCACGTTTCTATAAAAAAAATAAGTACACAATAAATCTACGTCATGCGTTGTCATTAATTCCATTATAATACATTTCGGTCGCTGTTTATCCGTGTTTAATTAGTTTGTTGTCATTTGTACTTATTGCTTGATTACATAACACGTGTACGTATGTATGTTTGCACTAGACATTGTACAAATTGGTGGAAAACAATGTCGTGATTAACATCGAAGCATTTTCATGGTTGAATACATAAATTTTCATGTTAAAATACGATCGATTTAAATATTCTGTGATATGTGATATAAATCTGCAATATATGTATCTAGTTAAAATGCATCGCTTATAACACTATAACTATAACTTAACACATTATTGTTCATAAAACTAGCGGCTAATTTTATTATTAAATCACGTCGTTAAATAATTCTGTGCGAAATATTTTTATACTTAAACGTCTTTCAACCTAGAACAAAATCAATATGGAAAATAATTGACAATTTTAATTGAGACATTCAATAACTGTTTTTGTTAATAATGAGGATGAAATAGGTAGAAAACCAACTTTGGCATTCAACTAAACTAAGGAAATTATAGTAATAATATATTCATATATCTTAATATATATAATTCTTCTGTATAGTTGTATGTCAGCTAACTTCTCCTAAGCGGCTGGACCGATTTGCATGAAATTGTGTGTATATTTCAATAGGTTCTGGATGGTTTTGAAAACACAATTGGACCCGTTAGGTGGCGTTGCTGTCGGTACATCACCAAATGAAAAAATGTCTGTATGGCAGGACAAAGTCTGGGTCCGCTGGTATTATATAATATAGTCCATTATATTTTATAATTTTCAAAGCGATTTCTTCATCTTATGTCTGTCGGCTTATATTAACATCAGTGGAATATGTTTGATAATCGCAAAACCACAAAGTCAACAAATAACACCTTTGATTTATCGTAAGTAACTTATTGATGAGATAAACAGTTCAGGATTATGTATTATTAGTTAGTACATAAATATTATAATTATAATGTATAATTTATTAACGTCAATAATGTAATGTTATTTATAATTTGTCATATCGACATATAATATATATCGACTCTGCGTAGCAGTGCTGGCTTCACGTCGAGGAGCCACTATGCGCCCATCGCACGGATTTTCCATTTTCTAAAACTCACAAACAGGAATATAAAAATTATAAGCCTACATATACAATAAGTTTTAATGTTTTATTTGCTTCTAGACGATAAACCACATCATTTAATGCTCTACTAATTCCTTTAAAACGTAACTGACAAAATCTTTAACGTTGTACTAATTTCTTTACTTAATTCTAAGAGATTAAAAACCAGTACGAACAAAAAAAATAATAGCAAAGTTTAAATTTTCTAGTGAGTCTAGGCGTATTGCAACATTTTAAACAAAGTAATTTAAAAGAAATGATTATGCGAACCTGTGATAGATAGGTATTAACTAAAATAAAATATTATATTCTGGAACAATAGAATTCATTATCGCTCCCAAAAAAAAAAAGAAAATTAATACGATATATTTTTGGAACCTTTACTGTCGGAATAAATTATATTAATGTAAATTCACGTTCTACAATTAGCCTGCGGAATCAAATTAGTAAAAAGGAAATTGGAACAGATTAAGCTGTGAGAGATATAGAGATTTTTTTTAGAATAATACAATTTTTAAGAATTTTCTTATTCACTGAATATAATGACGCGTTTATGAAAACAATTTTTTTCCAAATTATTTAAAAGACAGTCTAATTTCGTTCGATTAGAGATGTTGCGCGAATGTAACAAAAGAAATTTACTTGTCTTATTTCATATCGAAAATTTAATTTATATTCTGATTGAATTCTAAATAAGGTAAACAAAAGAATGTCGCCGAGAAATAATTAATAAAAGAGAAACAGGTGTTGTATTAGATTTTAAATGTATGTATAAACACGTACGAAACAATTGAATGTCAATACATATACTGTGAGAGCCCAATCTTACATTAACTTCTTGGTTTAGTGGTTAGATTATAAAGTTGTAGGTCCTCGAGGCTCTGGTGTCAAATTCCGGGTCGGAATAATAAGATTATTGGGTTTCTGTAAAAAAATGTAAATAGCAGTATGTAGTTTGGCAGTTTATCTACACAATTGTACCTAGCACCAGTCCCTATAGCACGGGCGAAGTCACGAGCTGAAACTAGTTAGGCCGAAAGCTGGAGGTCACTTATTTTCGTAATGGCTTAAGATTTTTAATTGGCTTTTAAGTAGAGGTAAAAAAAATGAATATTTATTAAATTTTAATTATAATGCCCATTTGTATATATCCTTATAAACTCACTTAAATAAAGAATTTTAGTAAAAGTTAAAAAAAAAACAGTACGTTTAGCGTAATTGTACTCAGATTTTCAAAAAATATAAACAAATTAAACATTCGATTGATTTTTTTAATAGGTTTATTTGATTATATAGGCTAGCTTATAGCGAATCGTTAGCTATTAGCGAAACGGTGTTGCTGAAACAAATATTAATTTTATCTGAATTCAATTTGTCAGTTCGATAGTTTTTATAATGAAAAACATTTTTAAGACCAGTTATTCGTTGTTTAAATTATTTTCTTTGAAAAGCATTTATTCATATAAAATATTATGAATTTGCTAAATAACTTTGTAAAATATAAGAGCAATTTGACAATGCGAACCGTTTCATTCAAACGCTCAACAACGCAGAACGAGTGAAATGTTGCCAATAAAAAAAGGTTCGACGCGTATCGGAGCGGTCACCGATATCTCACGACGGCAGGCACCTGTCGTATACATCTGCTTTTGAATACACATTTTTGTTTCGTCACTTATATTCGGAATATATGAAACATACACATAGGTATAAAATTCATAGCCTGTGTTAAAAATCAAATTGATGTGATAAATCTATTATGAGCAGAATTACACAAAGAAGGCATCATTATATATGAAATATGTATATTTAGCACGAATTGTTACTACAAAATAATTTTGAGTTTCTAATAATAATAAAGAAATTAAGTTAAATTGATAAAAATATATGGAAATTATTAAACAGTTAATAAACTTGCAATTATGTATTACCTAAATTCTGATATTAACTTATATACTAAGAACAATATTCTTAGAAGTAGTACCTTTTAATAATGTTTCGTACAAAAATAGAGTTCCATTAACATAATATTAATCAAACCAATAAAGATGTTAAGTAATACAGTGAAATTAAATCCAAGCTTATCGTGTATGTTAGTGAGATAAAATGATACTGTTGAAGAAGCATGAATCACAAAAACTTCGCTATAAAGTAGACCACTATACAAGATTTAGGGTTTATAGCGCACGATGGCGTCTATGTGGGAGGTTGTAATTACCAGTGGTAGCGCAATGGGGTGTGACATCAGTAATTGGTCGGCTAGAGTCGGCGGGGCAGCGACATTCGCTTGATAAATGGGGCGGCGGAAAATTCGCAGCGGAAAAAGGCTTTAGACATTCTGTAAATTAAAACTGTAGCGAAACTGATCTCGTTATCCGGCTAGTTACATTCAGAATCCTGTTCTACCGTTATTTCGGGAATGTACGATTCCAATTGTTGTTTATTTTAGTGTTATAGCGAAACGTTTTCTTTTTTAAATACGAGTGACATCTCGTTTTAGTTTCCTTGTTTATTATTACATATTGTTTATGACGATTATGGAGATTTTTGTAACCATGTGTTTGTAATGGGATTCACAGTGGGAAGTTTTTGTAATTGTGAATCCTGAATTTTATTATTTCTCCGCGTTTCAAGGTCACTAGAGTCCTAGTTAGCTAGCCTAAGTTGCTAGTTTTTAAGAGGATGTTTATGTGTGTATATACGTGTGCGCTGCGTGTAACGTGACGAAAAATGATATATAGATGGACCCAATTGCATTCGACGCAGAATTACAAATTCCAACGCTGATTAGATTTTGAGTAAAATACATCGAGTAATTTTTTTGTTCGAGACTAAAAAAGCGCAACCCTTTTTTATTCAATTTTCTCTAATTTAATCGTATATTTTATGTTATTTTTTAGATGCAAAAATGTTAAGTAAGGATTTAAATTTGTATTAATTATCTTTTAAAATTTTAGGAAAATAGCCATTTATTTAAAATTAAATATTAACATACAATACACATACAACCAACAAAACAAAAAAAAAATGCGATCGTATTTTGTGCGTACGCATCATTTGAGCTAAAACTGTGTACCTACAATAAAAATTGGTTACTAACAAAGCAATACGCTGACAACATACAATAACAAATTTAAATAGCATTGCTATGAAAGCCGAGCTCGTAAAATATATAAATAATAAAATAGAATTTAAATTGTACTAGCGAATATCAAATGGCCGTGCAAACCATACACGGATTAAACTGAAAGACTTGCCATAATATATTTACCTTCACGTCATCTGGGGATTATCTAGAACGAACAAGCAGCACTAGAAACAGGAACAAAAAGTGACACACAGTGTAAAAGATTTAGTGCCTGTATGTCCAATTTATCGCTACCTCTAGAGGGCTGTAGATTACGACTTCTCTGATTTGAAAGTACAGAGGGGATATGAGCCAGGCTAGTACAGTTATGTAAAATAGACCGAAACCTCCCACATTCGAAACATTACCGTCCAATTCCTGAGAGCTTAACCATAAAGCGTTCACGAGTAATAATTTATAGCTTCCGAACACACACATTGAACAATATCGGGTATTAATGTTTAAAACCAATATTTGATGTTTGATTCTTCGTGTTAAATTTCAAAAGGGTTTAATTATTAAGCCTGATCGTTCAACGCCCGCTTGGACCAAGAGCTGTAATAATTACTGCATTACAAACATAAATTTATTTAAATGGATGATTAGTAGTTCTTCCCAATCGTCCCAAAAAGAAGATATATATATATATATATAATTAGAGAGAGAGGTGGAATAATATATTATAGTGTATTAAACTAATATCGTTTATTTATTTTACTTTTAATATGTAATACGTGTATTTCAAAGAACGGACACAATAAACGTTGATCTTAACTGTAACTCGGAGGTTTAAATATAGGCAAGCATTGTTTTTTTTAATGTGGTAATGTGGAACGCAAGAATACCAAGTATTGCTGTTTGGCGGTAGATTATCTGATGAGTTTTTTCATGTTTTTTATTGTTTTCGTGTGCTCGTCAGTGAAGGGGAACATTGTGAAGAACCCTGGATGTGTCTGATTATATCACATTTATACCAAGGAGCCACTCCAAAAAGAGGTCTTTTTCCGGCATTGGGATATTAACGGTGATTTCATTACTTCTATGTATATTTGATTGCTGAATCTCTTTACTAGTTGTAATAGAAATATAATTTTTATTTAATTCAACTTTCAATGAATAAATATAGGCTTAAACTTAGCCAACTATAAAAAGATCTGAACATAAAAGAAGCTTTCCGAGAAATTGCCCGCAAGAATTTTGTTTCAAAATTAATTTATAATTTAAAGATGGCAATTACGTTGAGTGTTCTTATCAAGGAATAATAATTACTTATTTCATTATTACGTGGGTATATTAATTGTGTTTCAAATGTTAGGATAGGACCTTTCAGAATTGAAGTACTATTGGCCTTTGCATCGTATTCATTTGTGATACAGTTTGAAAGGGACTTCATTAATAAATTGTCAGTAATTAATAAATAACTCCTTTTACTGTTGGTAGGGCTTTGTGCAAGCTCGTCTGGGTAGGTACCCCCACTCATTAGATATTCTACCGCAAAACAGCAGTACTTGACATTGTTGTATTCCGGTTTGAAGGGTGAGTGAGCCAGTGTAATTACAGGCACAAGGGACATAAAATCTTAGTTCTCAAGGTTGGTGGCGCATTGGCTATGTAAGCGAAGGTTGACATTTCTTACAATGCCAATGTCTAGGGCGTTGGTGACCACTTACCTTCAGGTGGCCTATATGCTCGTCAGCCTTCCTATTCTATAAAAAAAACTATGTTTACATATCTATGGTTTTCGTTTTTGGACCAGAGATATTTAATTAGCATTCTTGCTAGTAAGTTCAGTAAATACATCTAAATTTTTATATCTGTATGTTTTATTGATTTTTTTAAATATAACAAATATATACATAACTTTAAAAGATATACTAAATAAAGGAAATAAAAATATAGCAACGTATATATGTGTATAGTGTACGACTATATATAGTATAGTAAAATTAATAAACTTATAGTAATTTACCATTTTTAATAATCTCTCAAACCTAAAAATCTCGAAGAAAGTTATACCATTTAACATATATTACGTGAAAAATAAGGGCAATTTGATATCGCTACCCTTTTCAATCAAAGCTTAATAACGTGGAACAAGTGAATGTTGCTAATAAAAAGGGTCAAAAGGATGGTTTCGGCTTGATTTTTAATATCTCACGAAACGCAGGTAGGGTGTGAGGGTCTGTGCTCATTGAACACATTTTTTACATATATTTATCTCGATGGAGAGTTTTTATTAAAAGTTTTCGTTATAATGATAAAGATACAAAATATTTATAGCTATGAAATATTGTAAAATGCTTGCTGGAACTTATGACGAGTATAATGAAGGTGCTACAATTTATGCAAACAACTCTAAAATTTTTAATAAATACTGGCTAACCTAACCAAGATTCAAGTCTTCGTATAGTATTTGTGGGTATAGGTATTTATTTATTTATGAATTAATTTATTTATTACGAAGCTAACGTTATGTTCAAATTCTTAATACGTATATAAAAATAGTGTTACAAAATATGTACCAATTACAGGCTAACTTAATATTAAAATAAAAGTTGTTGCACTAATTGACGAAAAACAAATCTTTAACTTAAATAACAGTGTGTGTTAACAAAATATATAACTGAATTTTGATATTAATAGAAATATAACATAAACTAGCAAATAGCAAATTAGCCAATAGTCTAATTATGAATCTATAGATCATTTAAAAATAATACTCTATAAGTATAAACAAAAATATAATTATATATATTTTTTTTAATTTCTTAACATAACATTAATTGAAATTGAATACGTATATGTAAGAGGTATAATTCGGGAACTGTGACCCTATGAGCTAGCCACTACAAGTAACAATATAATTAATTAAATTTTCGAATAGAGTTACTGAATGTGAAGTATGAATTTGTATTCAAGTGAATGTGTTTACGTACTTCGAACGAGTTCCACTGTGCTACCTAAGGGCTTATGGCGACGTACTGTTCAAATAACCTTACGGCGTATTTGATATTCAAATATAGCGAGAACCATTTGCTTAGAATGATTTTCTAATTTCAATTATAAATATTTAACAAGATTAAATTTAATACTTTTAGAGTTTATCTAAAAAATAAAAATTAGAGACGATGATGAGATGATAACAAATTTAATTGTTAAAACCATTTATACTGTTTAGTGAGATTATATTTATCTAGATCCCTTCTATCATTATTAAGTGGTCCTGTCTTCGTAAGGATAAAATTCATATAATTCCATCCCTCCAAATTTCCACCCCTTAAATAGTTCAAATTTCCAAAAAATCCTTTCTTAGCGAATCCATTTTATTTCAGCAAATGGTTTGGTAGAAATAGTTTAAATTTCAGCTTTAAGAAGTGATCCATGTACTTAGAAAAGTATGATAAAAAAATTGTTCAAATACTTGGAGTTATAATCTGTTTATTTTTTTGCAGCGTATATAAAATTACAGTTTCTACGTAGTAGAATCTTTGTTCCTTCCGAACCGGAACTCTACCTTTTGGTTGACATGATAACGTAAAAGGGCGTTCAAAAGATCTTGAAATTGTTTATACGAATGATGTTTAATTTTCTGTTTATATATCGATTATTAGATACGAAATAAAATGGTTCATTTAGTTCACAAGGAACAAAAAAATACTGTAAATAAATAAATAATAATTGGCAAGTGTCTTAATGTTAATAAATTATTTCATATTTATTATTTTAAAAGAAACTTCTTATCATTTATATTTGATAAATAATATAAGATGCAAAGTGATTTTAACCTTGAAAAATTTTACAAATCAAATCAAATCGTCAACATTACACGACAGCGTCTTCTAACGATATTTTTATTCTTTCAACGTTATAAAGAACTCTATAAAATAGAAGTACCTTCATTGCATTTCCATTTGGTTGGGTTTAAAAAGAATGGCCGTTCGACAAAATACGTCCGAGGAAATTCTCGTCTCAGATACCAGGATTTTGCGCCTCTAAGCACATTTGTTTCTGAGATTTTCTATAAATATTGCGAATAAAAGTTAGATTGGACAAAATTGAATACCTACGTACTTTTTTTTATAAAGGCAACTCAGCTGATGGCTCATATATATTTTGGACTCAAAGAAAATAGACATGAAGTAACAAACTATTTTGAATTGGCTTCAAAAGAGGTTTTCATTTTTTCTGTTATTATGTATGTTTGGGTATAACATTTTCGTTTATGAGGCAGTTTTGTTGACTGTTTATGCTTTTTCCGTGGATTAATAACTCAACTCGGTATTGGACATTGTTAAGTTTTATTTAACGTGTACCAGGCAATATTTCGATGTTCAAAACATTATACAGACGAGTTTAATTGTAGTTACCGTTGGGGCTCATATTAATGTGTTCATAACTGACAGACTATAACTGGCGGACTATAATTTTAAATATTTTAAACTAATTTCCATATAAAGCTTCGTTCGCATGTGAGAAGGGAGGTTCAGGTATTAAGTAAGTTCGTCTTTCTGTACCTCTAACAACGTGTATGCAAAATTGCACGACGATCGTACTTTCGCTTTAATGTCTATCAAATCAATTCCAAATTACATATTTGTAACGTTTGCACTTGTAACACTTTGACACTCGACCTTGGAGTGATAGTTCAAAAACATTTCAACAACATAATCCCGCCTTATTTCCTGCATTGGTGATTTTTTAAATTGTTAATGATTTTTATAGTAAATATTTTTAATTTTGATTTCTTATATACTTAATGTAAATATGTCTTATTTATATAAATGAGTTTCATATTTAACAAAAAAAGTATAAATATGCTATTTTATTATAATGTCCCTCAGACCGTTTTAGGCCACTGCGGCCAATCTCAAGAGAGATTAGCCAAATACGCAGCAGATATTATAGTGCACAAGTGTGTGCGCAAACACAGGTGCACTCTCTATTCCCTAACTCTCATAATCCCATGGGACGGCAATCCGACACGACTGGAAAGAATTCAGGCGCAGGACCAGGCTTTACGTGCTTTCCGAGGCACGGGAGTGTACACACTTCCAATTTACAGACTCCGGGCTGCTACTGAGAATTTATTTTATTATATACGAGTAATGAACGAGTCCTTTGTCATACAAGAACATAACAAATGAACAACAATACGCCGTTAAATTTGATATAAATAATCAACGACAAAAGTAAAGCACGTGAAAACTTACTGTGGTCGGAAGTCGACGTATTCTATCCTGGGCTATTTAATTTTACCTTTAATGGAACTTTCAAATATGAAATTTTATCGTCATCGCTTCATTATTAATATAATTTTTATTTATTTATTTTAAAGTAAAGTATGTACATACATAAACAGAGTATAAAGCGTACGGAAGACCTTCGCTTTTACTGATAGTTCCATTGTTTTTAAGTTTAACAAACTTGAAGCTACTTTATGTAACAAATATTTAATAGTCAATCTGCGATTGGCAGGATTCCACATCGCTCGACGTCGGTACGTATATGAACGGTCTTCGATTGGGCGCTTGGAAACAGATTCCATCGGATTCATACGAGGTCAGTATCTCGAGAACAGTTGGAAAGCCTGCATATTGCAATGCCCAATAACCGAGATGAATTTGTGTCTTGATTTAGAACAACAATATGCAACTGACAATAGCCTCTGCATTTATATTAATATTAAACATATTATGTAAGTAGAAATTTTTCTTATCAATAGGTGTGTTTCTAACACAATCAAAATTGACATTAGAAGACGACAGAAGCTAGTGTTTGTAGGACAAAAGCTAAATTATTTTATAAGAATTATATATTATGTTATTAAATTCATTTCTACGATTCGATCAGCCGATACCAGTACATAATCGCAAAGAGAAAAAAACTCAAGATGTAGAGAAATATTATTTGGTTACTAAAAAAACTTATTGAGTGGCACCTCTAAATTTACATTTTATTTTCTGTTTTTTTTTTTATTCTTAAAAGTATAAGGTTTTTCTCACATGCTGATAATACGATATTGTGATATGTAGTAAAATGTTTTATAATTTTCATTCCAACGTATAGCAATACAGTGCCCCGTCAGAAGATAAATAAATACTTTTTATATATATTTTTTATGGATAAGTACTTAATAATAGTATATATTATTACAGTGATTATTACACCACTGCTAACACAAAAACGTGTCCAATTTTTTTTTAATGTTTAAGTAATATTTTTATTAGTGCGTTTGCAAAACAATTTTTATTTTGACTAGTGACGTGCCGAGATACCGTATTTAATGATAATTGTTAAACATTACATTATACATTCCAGGAAGTTGTTAGGTTTTTATCCATGGCTTCATTCCTACGATGAAATAAGCCATAGCTCCGTCGCTGCGTAAAAAAAAGAACAAATCATCAAACAAACGGAGAAGGTGTGGTGCTTATTGCAGTAATTATAGAATGATCAGATATTAATACAATTTGCAGATCTCACTTAAAAAAAGGGGAACGCAAAAATTTAAAACGCGAAAAAAGTTCCAGGCATTCTGTAAATAAAACTGTCAGACGGACGATTCTGTTACCCAGCTAGTTAGTGTTAGTTGAGCAGAGATAGTTTAGACGAAAGTTATTTTTGCAATTTCCTTCGTTTCACTAAGTAATTGAAGTAGTTTATGAAAGAAATATTTAGGAAACTATATGTGGAATATGTGGAAGGAAGTAATATCTGTATATATATATTATTATTTGACAGTAGTAGAATTAAAATTAACCATCGCTTACATCGCCTATGTGCCACCAACCTTAAGAACTAAGATTTTATAACCCTTGTGCTTGCAATTACATCCAAACCGGAACACTTATACCAAGTACTGCTGTTTTGCGAAAGAATTTCAGATAAGTGGGCGGTACCTACCCAGACGAGCTTAAGTAAAGCCCTACTACCCAGTAAATAAACCCGTATTAGTTAACAGACTGCTTTGTATTGGGGTAAAATATTACTTTTGACTATTGTTAAACTAATGTGTTTAGTAATGCATAACTCTTAACGGACTAAGATTTGGAGCTTAGCGCTAATGTAACTATTGGTCAGCTTAAAAATACCTACCCAACGATGTATTAAACGCTATTGGATGTGGGACCAGAGTTCACACAAATACTGACATCATACTTTAAGAATAAAAAATGTATTGAAGTGGACTCATAAAAACACATTTAAAACGTCATGTAATTACGTAAATGTAAAGCCATCACCAGCAACAGTTGTATGGAATGTAGATTCTACAGAAAAACCGACACGAAACTCAATAGAACCTTTTAATTAATTTAGAAAAGAATAGAACAGTATATGCTTTATCTCTTTTAGACAACATTTTCTACTGGTGATAGGACTTTGTGCAAGCTCGTCTGGGTAGGTACCACCCACTCATCAGATATTCTACCGCAAAACAGCAGTACTTGGTATTGTTGTGTTCCGGTTTGAAGGTTGAGTGAGCAAGTGTACTCACACAGGCACAAGGAACCAACCTTAGGAACTAAGATGTTATGTCCCTTGTGCCTGTAATTACACGAAACACAACAATACTAACCTACCCGACGGGCTTGTACAAAGGACCACAAAGAAAGTAATTAATCGAATAATCTTTTTATCTTAATACATAATCTTCAATTCAATTATAATGCTAACTAAGTCCAAATTTAATTTTTTATAATTAATTACTTGATGAAAAAAAGATAATACGCAGCAAGTAATATAAATAAAAAATGAACCATGTACAAGTTCTAGTCTGGACGTACTCGTGTCTAGTGTTTGCGGAGGGAAGCTCGTTTTAAATTGCTCTCATTAGTGCACAACTAATTATGTCCAACGCGTTGTGAGAAAACAAATCGGTAGTCTCCATAGTGCGGTAAAATGTAATAGCCGGTGTCTGCTAAACAAATGCATGCGGTTAAATCAGAATACAAAAATTGCATTCTACGGGCACGAAAAAGGAAATTAAAAACGCTTTTTGTTTATATTAATTGCGCAATTTTCACATTGTATTCTAAATTAGCTAAGAGATAATAAGCGTTAGAATACAATTGAACTTTAAAAAGTAATTTAAAAGATGTGTAAGTCTAATTGTCCCACAGCTGGGCTAAGGCCTCCTTTCCTTTTGAAGTGAAGGTTTGCATTCGAAGGTTTTCCTTCACTGCCGAGTACAGATTGAATTGTAAACACAAATTAAACATGATATGATTCAGTGATACTCGCAATCTTCGGTTAATATTCGTTTTCTAACATTGGGCTATCTCGGCTCAGTTACTATCTTTCAATGGTTTAAATAATAAATTAGTATATCAGTATAACTAACACTACATACAAAAAACAAAGACCCCGTCGTGTCTACCTGTTTAAACGCGATCAATTCACAAACTACAGAACATATTTTCATACAGTTTTCACCAATGGAGGGAGTGATTCATGAGTAAGGTTAAGGTTTATAAATCATTAGGTTTTGTGTCAATGGGCTGAAATATGACGACGGTTGTTAAAGATGTGGAAAAAAGTCGTGTCGAATTAGCTTTACTGACGTGCGCCGCGAAAACCATTAGAGTTATATATAACTTCCCTTTTTACAAGCTTACTCGACCCGTGCAAAGCCGGGACGTGAGGCTAGTTAATAATAAAATAAATGTATTCTTTAATAATTAACAAAGCCTGTCAATTTATTCAGAACAAAGCCACTAAAGGGTATTATGAATTTTACGATATCATTATATTTGTATTACGTGTTATTCTCATGAAAATATGTACATGTTTTTTTATATGAAAAATATAAAACGTTTCGACGTAAAATAACATGTTCTTGCTTAATATTGTCTAAAAGGTTTCATATTACCGTTTTACTACCAAAGTTGTTCTGAATACAAACATATTTAAAATTAGCTTTAATAAATTGTATAATAAGCCCAAGGTTCTGTGTTTGAAAAATTAAATTTATTTTAACGATGAGATATACCACGAAGAATTTATTAATATTCATTTTAAGAGATTGAAGTTAGGTAATCTGTTATTTCATCAATTTGGCCGTTTTTGCTTCAGTTTATTTATTTTAATTTACTAATATAATAAATGAATTTAGTCATTTTTTTCATTTAAATTTGTTCACAATAGGAAATCTATGTATGTTTTTGTATACAGATAATTTATCTAAGTTTTAAATTTTAAAGATATAAAAAGTTAATTTTTTTATCTCCTAATGTTTTTTTTTTTATTATAATTGCAAAATCTAAATCAAAAATATGATTTGTTCAAATATATGTATTTATGATTCGTCATTTTAAGAGATTTTATTGAATGTATAAAAGATACCAGTAATTATAATAATTATTCAATAACGATTATAAAACGAACCGTTTTTGTAATTCAATACAGCCATGTTTGTTGAGGTTGTCATCGGCTAGCAGTTGTTTGTCGCAGTGTGTTTTTGTAACCTAACAGAGATGACCGTCGAACGAACTGCAGCCTGTTATGTATTATTTACATTATTTAATTCTTTGGTAAGAATTATTTTAGTTATTTAATAATAAATTGATATTATTTTTACACGTCTTTGTTGTTGTATGATCAAACATTCTGAGTTGTGTTTATTTATTTAATATAAATTGTTTTTTTTTGTTACGGTTTTTTTAGAATACCGTCAGTAGTTTTTTCTACTCTCTAAATGACGGACATACAATTCCAGCGGTGGCACTCGGTACCAGCTTAGGACATTTGGCAGACGTAAGTATATCTTTGTATTATTATTACTATTTATTAATAAAAGCTAGGCGAACAGACCAAATCAAATCAAAGCAAATTCATTTATTCAACATTACTTATTCATTGTCAAATCAGAAACTACCACCGGTTTGGAAATAAAATACTCTGAACTGCTTAATAGCTTAGGGTATTGGGAAGAGAAGTTATGTTACTTGTGCCTGTACCACTCCTCGACCACCACCACCTGGTGAACAGGAAAACAATAATTCTACATAAAATGTATATTTTTATTTATTTATGACTAAAAAGCTCGACTATTTGATGATATAATTCGTCACAATTACTCACGGTAGCGGTAGTGAGACATGGTTGAAAGTCCTGGCGATATCAGTAATTTAACTTACATTCTTCACTTACATCTACCATCGAGTTATGATCGTGAATCAAATCAAGGATATTTAATATTTAATAAAATTTTATATACAAATAAAGTCGCCTTATGAATAATGCAAAGACAATCGTTTTATTATGTTAATTCTTGTTATAAAAACACTAAATTATTTTATATTTATAGTTAATTCTGAAATATGGTTTAACAGTCAATGTGCGACACAGTATAACATGTTTGTACATGGCCAGGGTACAAGGGTGTTGCCAGTGAACCACTCGCTCGCACACGCAGTACAATGGGCGCTAGAGGCTGGTTACAAGCATATAGACACCGCTGCGTTGTACCGCGTCGAGGATGAAGTCGGTCTTGGCGTACAAGACTATATTCAGGCCAATAATGTCAACAGAAGCGATGTTTATATCACCACTAAAGTAAGTATAAGGGTACTATTCATATATTTTACAATATAACGATGATTTCAAATAAACAAATCCTTTATTACAGAAAGCGTATTTTAAAAATAAATTTATATTTTTTATATATAATCCATATGTTGGTGTGTCACTGAACACCTCCTCAACGGCTGGACCGATTCTTAAGATTCTTTGTCTGTGTTTGAGTGGCGATTTAGATTAAACGTAGTAGTACTGCGCATGGGTTGTAGGATGTATTTAACAAAAAAAAACGAATTTTACCCCTACGAAGTCGAGGCGGCCATCTAGTTTCATATAAATACCTGTTATTCCATCGCGTTAAGTAATATAGTTTTTAAGCACGATCGTTATATAAAACGTTTTCGAACATAATCCCGATAGCTAAAATTTCTTCCATAAAATATTTATTTTCTTATCCCGAGGAGACGTAACGCTATATATTTTTTGTAAGGCGTTTATCAAATATTGTTGTTATCACGTTTCTTTTTATATTGTGGACTAAGGAATTGTGTTATATGGATATCTTTATTTAGTTATGGAACGACGCGCATGAACGAGACGAGGTTATTCCAGCTCTGAGGAAGTCGTTAAAAGAATTGCGTCTAGATAAGGTTGATCTGTATCTAATGCATTATCCAATGGCGTACACGGTGAGTAAACATTTATGATTATGGATGTTCTAATACAAGATTTTTTTTTATGAATAAGGATATGATCATAGATTATATGAGAAAAGCCTCAAAGGTAGGTAGATTATTTAGTACAGATAATATATAAAGATATATTGTCTGTACTAAATAATATACCTAGATATTTATAGATTAGGTAGGCGGACGAGGGTGTAGGTCACGTGTTGATATGTGGTCACCAACGCCCATAGAAATTGGCATTGTAAGATTAAATATAAATTTTAACCATCGCTTACATCGCCAATGGGCCACCAAAATTGGGAACTAAGATGTTATGTTCCTTGTGCCTGTAATTACACTGGCTTACCGGAACACCACAATACCAAGTACTTATGTGTTGTGGTAGAATACCTAATGAGTGGGCGGTACATATATATTGTTATAGGTTTTTTTATATCAAATTGTGAATATATAGCTTATAACTTATGTATCGACTATCACACAATAGAAGAAAAACATGCTTATTTTTGTAATTTAATCTTATTGAATACGTTATTTTTAATAATCGAGGAATATTAATTATTTCAAAGATTTCATTCGATCATTAAATTCGATTCTACCCTTACCCATTATGTGGTTAAATGGAAAAGTAATCTCGTTTGAGTTCGAACAACATCAAAGATAAACAACGGTACGCGGGCGTATTAAACTTCGTAATATAGCTTTTGATTACAATTACTTTGTGTCAATCAGAATGTAACGTATTTCGAGAGAAACGTGTTGTTTGTCTTTACTTGGGAGTTTCCTATTTTATTCCGTCCCCTCAGCTTATAATCTTTGAGAATAAACTTATAGGTAAGTCGAGTTCAAATATTAAGCATCATAATCATTACACGATCGTTGTACTCAAAATGGAAGCAATTTAAATATTGAAAGGTATATAAGTAAACCATGGTGTGGGTTGATTAAAAATAACCTTTATTTTAAATACGGGTTTCAAGATTAGTAAGTAGACCACTTTTAAAAAAATATATAAATACTAATTTTTAATTACAAAGTGCTATTCTCTCAGAGCTCACTTCGTATCTCACTCCTGTCCAACAAATTCATTTAGATCTGTCAAACTGGTTCACTTTAGAAATATTAATCATTATAATCGGCTTCAATATAATCGATATAAGATATCCTAACAATTTACATTTAGGTTACCGTTTTGTATATCTCGGGGTGAAGTGACCACTAAAAACTCGAAAAATAATTTATTCGTTTCCATAGGAATAGGCCAATGAAATTGTCTTTTATTTCATTTAAAAATACTTTTATATAATCGGATTGAGTAAAAGCTCTGAGTTTTGTTATTCACAATGTCATTGAAAACATCATTTTTTTTAGAAAAACGGCGAGGTCAGTGATACTGACTACTTGGAGACTTGGAAAGGCTTGGAAGACGCTAAAGATCAGGGTCTTACAGACTCTATAGGCGTATCGAATTTCAACATCACCCAAATGACGAGATTGTGGGAGAATTCAAGAATAAAGCCAGCTGTTCTACAAATTGAGGTCATTTAAAAATCATACAGCAATTTATGTAGACTGAAAATTGTTTCATTGAAATTGGTAACTGTTACGGAATTATCGCCTTATGCATTAATTGATAATATTATCTACATATTAGAAATTTTATTCAACATAACGGCATTTGATAATATATATTAATCTGTATATATGTATCGGCACATATTACATCTGTTTTTCACGTTTTTGTTTCTAACAATAGATGTTTTTTGGTCAGGATAAAAGTTTTCCTTTATGTACTTTGCTCCACTGTGAGTTGGCAAATCCCTTTTACCTTGAGATGTTTTTTTGATCATCCCATATATAACACATTTTATATGTAGGTTATGGTACTTAATATACGTAATAGATTGTTTGTCCAGATTTAGTCGAATAGACCATCTCGTGTTGAAAATAAAAAGAGAAGGCTACATTTAATTAAAAAAGTATAAAGGAGGTGCTTAATTGATTTGTTTTCTTTGAGACAGGAATCGTCCTTCTAAGTCGAAGTCGTAATTCTTATAATCATTATTTGCCATGAAAAATAACGTATATAATTGGCTATGATCAATGAGCTGAACATTCATAAAAATTACAGATAATATTATACCCGCAGGTAAATCCCACAATTACAAATGATGAGCTAATAATTTGGTGCCAGGAGCGTGGAGTAGTTGTAATGGCATATACACCATTTGGTGCTATACTTGGCCGCAAAAGTGACGCCCCGCCTCCACGAGCTGACCACCCGGTGCTTGTGAACCTGGCTGCCAAGTACAAGAAAACTGTGCCGCAAATACTGCTAAGATATTTAGTAAGTCCCATGATATTTGTATTTTAATCATAGGGGTAAGTTATAAGGGGTTACTTAACCAGGATGACAATAAACGTTATTAAAGAAATAACAAAGTAACAAATGGGAAAATATAACCTCTGATAAAAATTGGAATCAGATCGGTTATTCTGTAAGATTAAACCTGAAATCGGTCGTGAAATGTCAGGAAGTGATATGTGACATTGATCGTAATAATTATAACATTTCAAGAATACACGCATCTAAATAGAATATCACCATAAGATATTTGTCAATATTTCACGGGTGAGTAATTAAGTAATTTCTAAAAGAATAACCCTACTGAAATATAATGTTACGCTTATATCCATATATATTAAGCATGAATACATAGACAGATAATTATATTAAAATAATAAATAAATATTTAATTTAGGTACAAATATATTAGTGCCCTTAATGTAACAAAGTGATGAACAATTGTTATAATATGATTACAGTTGGAGCGTAAATTGGTCGCAATCCCAAGGTCTACGAACAAGGAACGTATCAAAGAAAACATCGACATTTTAGACTTTTCACTTACATCCGAGGAAGTTGAGGAGTTATCGAGTTTTAACAATAATTATCGCCTAAGAACACCCGCTAAGTGGTATACTCATCCCCATTTCCCGTTCGAGAAAAAAAACCTTACTGCGGAAGAAATAGAGTACATAATAGCCCACAGTAAGGATGATTAAAATACGGTAAAACGCTTGGAAGCCTTCTCTTAAATTTGTAAGAATTTTATGGATAAAAAGATTTTTCGGCTGATGGATTAACTGAAAAGATCCATTAAGAATTGTTTGTTATTTAAAGTCGCAAATCTTATTTTCGATAGAGAAAACAAATGTATGTACTTTTTGAAAATATTTTTCAAAAAGTCCTTACATTTGTTTATAATTATTAATATCAAAATATTGATTATTTATCATTAAATATATAGAAAGTATTGTTTAATAGTGTATGTTAATATTTCACGTTTCTGAATCGCTCAGGTGAAATATTTGTTACTTAATACATATAATATAATCAAGGACATGATATGTATTGATCAATTTATTAAAGTTATATAAACAATGGAGAGAGTTTCCTTTATTTCATTTCGCATTTGATCCCCCGATAATACTTCGGGCGTAAATAGATACCTATATTAAATTACGTTAAGGTGATAGAAATTTCGTTTTCTTTCATGAAATGGACGTCTTGTAACATATTAATTGCAAGAATTTTGATGGTTAATTTTCTTTTATATCTCTTTTGACCACTATATGTTAAGTGGTCACTGTCCATAGAATTGCTTCACCAACATTGAGAAGGTAAACGGTATGTCCCTTGTGCCTGTAGTTACTGGTTCCTATAACAATACTAAGTATTACTGTTTAACGGTACAATATCTGTTGAGTGGGTGGTACCTACTCAGTCCTCTATCACCTAGTTAAATCTTACACTGCAAGGATCTTATGAGTATCGTGTAGCCTTGTTAAACTTCTTAGTTCGTGTACGAGTGAAATGTTTTAACCGCATGTATATAGAAATACTGCTTTTATATCAGTTTCAGAGGTTCACAGATGATCTAATTACTTTCAACGAGCTTTGTTAATTTTCTCAGACGTGTTACATAAACGAAGCCTGAAGCTGTAGGTTAGGACTAAGGTGGAATTTATTTTATATTAAAGCAAGATATTATTAGGAATTATTAAATTATAATTATATATAAATTGAATTGTAAACAATAAAATAAAATATATATTATGAGGATTTAATCATTTTAGTAAGCTATGTTTTTGTTATTAGAATTTCTAAATAGTAATTTAGTTCAGCTTTTCAGTAAAATATTTATGTTGGTATTTAAAATGGGAGAGAAATGCGCACCTTGGGAGAGGCCTATGTTCAGCAATGGACTACGAAGGCTGTTGATGATGATGATGATTTAAAATGAATACGGTGGATACGCATAAATGCGTTTTACCAGCAAAAAAAGTGTAACTTTAGAAACTGGAAGTGTTTGATTTTTATATTGAGAGTGAACTATTGAGTTCGAATGGGAACAATGGAAGTATGTCATATAAAAAATCAGTTATTTATTTTGTTATTTAAGTTAGACGTTTTTTTTTATGTCAATTAGAGATTTTTTTTCATGTAAGTTTTATATATGCAATAAGACAATGTTTTTCTAAATATATATAACGTTGGCTTCCAGTTTAATAAAATAAAATAAAGTATGGATAATATATAATACAAAGACGCATTTAGACTCTTTCACGTAAAAAAAAAGAACCAACAACAGACAAACCGGACAAGAACTTTAAGGGCTTTTATGGGCTGTTGCTATCTCTTTAAAAACGATGACAATTATCGAATTTTATAAATTATAACTTAATCACTTGCGTGTCAAAATTGTATTTTTTTACGTCACAAATCAATTCATCGTAGCACCCGTGAACATTTATATTCTTGTATAAACTTTCATTTATCGTAAAGCATTTATTTGAAACAGTTTAACTACTCAGACATTTTGAATCAGTACTTAAAAGGATTATCGTGTAAGAGGATATCTTTGTACAACAAATGTAATAATAAAATTTGTTAGAACGGCCTCACTTGGGACGACTCGTATCGTCTTTCTTTTATAAATTGTTCTTTTTATAAATTGCTAGTTGATATGAGGGATCTCCACATTCTATGTGTTTCTATGTGTTCTCTTACATGCCTTTCAAGAGTAAATAATATTATATTAGACTATTGTTATTCTTTTATATTTTATCGAGAAAAATAAGCCAACATAATTTTATCTATTCGTTTCCATTTCTTATTCCCATTTGTTTCCATAAATGGAAACGTTAAGGTACCTTGTTACTTTGAATATTATTATTTGTTTTGTATACATTTATTAATAATATCTAACGTCTTGGTTAAATATTCTTATTAAATACTAAATTATAGTATAGAATTGTCATCTTATAAGATCTTGCAGTTCTTGTCTGTAAGAAATCACTTTTCATATGACTCGTGAAATGTTAAAACTTACGGTTATACGGTATTTTAATACGTGTATTCTTTAAATATTATAATTGGCACTAACACCATCCAGAACCGAAAAAATCTCGAATCCTATTAAGATCTATTGACAATAACATAACATACTTACATGGTTTAACTTTTAGGTTTTAAGTTCACTTTTATTTTCGTTAATTATTAAATAAAAGAATATTTAAATGATACCCTAAAAGTACCGCCGGTTATATTATTTAGAGAGTAGAAACTCTCTAAATAATAATATTTCATTTTCCTTTCAAGTCAAGGGAAGTGTAAACGGGGTATGTAAGGCAGCCAAAGGATGTAATAAAAAGTTTCGATTGGATTCACAATTGTAGTCAATTGTCTGGGTAGCGCTGATCGTATCAAAAGGTTCGTTTCTTCTTTTGCATCCTCAATATCCGTAAACCTTCTTAATAAGCTTCTAAAGAGAGAGGAAGAGGAGAGGAAGCCTTAGCCCAGCAGTGGGATATTTACAGGCTATTACTACTAAATTTTTTTTTATAGAATAGGAAGGCGGACGAGCATATGGGCCACCTGATGGTAAGTGGTCACCAAACGCCCTTAGACATTGGCACTGTACGAAATGTTAGCCATCGCTTACATCGCCAATGCGCCACTAACCTTGGGACCTAAGATTTTATGTCCCTTGTGCCTGTAATTACACTGGCTCACTCACCCTTCAAACCGGAACACAGCAATACCAAGTACTGCTGTTTTGCGGTAGAATATCTGAGGAGTGGGTGGTACCTACCCAGACGAGCTTGCACAAAGCCTTACCACCTTTCACTTCACTTAAGAACCCTGCGGCCAGCAGGGGTCGAAATCGTTCATGAAGACACTAGGGAAGGTTACAGTTCCAATCATTATGTAGAAGACGCATCATAACCACATCAATAATAGTCCGGACGAGACAGTAGTAGTTGAATCATGTCGAACATTATACGGTAAATAAAATATTTGACGCCGTATTATTAAAACATTTACATCTGTATCAAATTAGTAATTTAAAGCTTGTCAATCATCTCTTACATTTTGTAAAGTAACTACAAATATGAGCACCAAGTCGTCAGTTCTAATTTCTTGAAAATAAAAGTATAAAATGATGTCTGAATAAATATTGAACTTGTTACGACGTTCTCAAGCTTGAATCTACATTTTATTCGTTGACTACACTAGCTATTCACTCATAATTCAGGATTTCCTTTGTCGTTGCCTTTTCTATTCATGATTCTAGGACGGTGTGAGCTTACGATGCGTCAGTTGGAATATTAACAAGGGACGCTGGACGTCTTTATTCTTCAGACAATCATACATTTAGATCCAACACTTTAAGGGCTATATACAATATTCAATTTGTTTGTTTAAAGGACATTTTAACGTTAAACATTTATAGTCGTATATGTCTAGCCGTTTTATTTGAGCACTACAACGTTGCGACAGAAATAAATGTTTTAAGCGTATTTTATAAATCGAAATTAAATGTGAAAATTTATGGCACAAACTCTAATCATTCGTCTGGCGTTACAGATGGATTCGTACCTATGACTTTTTTTTGTTCAATAAATTTTTTCTTATCGTGGTTGATGCGAAAGTTATTGTATTTATTCTTAGTGTTTGTCGTATCTATTAAAATATATTATGGTACTCAATTAGTTAATTAAAAAAAAAAACATTTATATCATTTTATACGTACGTATTTATAATAAAACTATAAAATTACTTTATTTGTATCTAGTCAAGTATGTTGAAATACCTATGGACTTTGGAGCAGACGACTTCTAGAGTAGAGGCTGAGGATCAGAGAACGCTGCCTTGTATTAGCAAATCTTCCCGCCAAGTGAATCGACGTGGAGAAAGTTGTAGAACCCAACTGGATGAAGGTGGAGAACCGGGAGTATTGACGCCTTGATATTTCTTTGTTCAATAGTGGATTACGATTTTCTGACATTCTTATACTTACAGATTGAACAATGGATCATATATTCAATTATCATCATAATTATCAAATCAATTTTCAATCTATTAACCCATAATTTACATATTCACGTCCTTATCTATTTCCCAACCGACCTTGATGTAAAAATATTATTACGATCGGTTCAGCGGTTTAGTCGTGATAAGGAAACTGACAGACATTCTCGCATTTATAATATTATTCTGCTATCAATGTTGGAGTCAACTTGTATGTAATAATTCCCATGTAAAGCGTACATTGGTATGTGATACTCGTAAATCCCCCGTTGGAAGTTGGATCACGTTCAACAAATGTTTGTCACTCACACAGAGACAAAGGACTAATAGAAAGACAAACACTTGGAAAGTTTGAAATATAATTAATATTATGTAAATTATACGTACATTGAAATTAGAGACTAATATCATAAAGGTCACATTTGTGAAATGTTTGATTGAATTTTAATGGAATTGAAAGCTTCAATAGCTCAACGGCCGCCTAGCGTTTTGAAATTTGCAGATACGAGTCCCTTGTCCCTTTGGCTATAGTTATACTCTAGGGTAAATTAGGAACATTATTTATTGTCAGTTATATATATGTATATTATTTTTATGCTTTTTTTTAATAATATGATCACGTAAATATATGTTTACTATTTATTGTATACAAAACTGCCAATAGCACGTTAATTTTAGTTTTGACCTATACTTACCTTGACGCCAAATTTCCCGTTTATAGCATACGAATTTCATTGGTGCAGAGGGTGAGAGAGGCTCTCACTGAGGGTGTAAGGTATCCTATGTCCTTTTCTGTACCTCTGACAACGTTTATGCAAATTTCATCATATCGGTTGAGTAGTTAAGACGTAAAAGTATAACAAACAAAAAAACAGACTCACGTTCGCATTTATAATATAAATAATAAATAATATCCTGGGACATTATTAACACAGGGCCATCTGCTCCCAAACTAAGCAGCGCTTGTACTATGGAAACCAGACAACTGATATGCTACATATACTACTTTTATTTTGTAAATAAATACTTATATAGATAATTGCGCCCAGACTTAGAACAAACACATATGTTCATGCACACAAATGTCTGTCCTGGGTGGGAATCGAACCCACAACCTTCGGTGTGAAAGGCAAGTATCTACCAATCGCACCGGCTCGTTTTATAATATTAGTTAGAACTGGTTTTATCCGTGAATTCGACCGGGTGGATATTTGTTTGTAAGTTTTTGCTATTATTATGCAGGACGTGATTGCAAAACTAATTACAATGAAACTTAATTAGAAAACTTTTATTAAATTGATTATGGTACCAGTCTATATTAACTATGTAGCAAATCTGCTATTAACGTGGCGTTTGAATTTATGTATTTTAATTTATTACACAATTGTTAATGATAATTATGTCCTCCAGACCGATTTCGGCCACGGCAGTCAATCTCAAGAGAGATTAGCAAACTGCGCAGGACATATTATAGTGCACAAGTGTGTGCGCAAATACAAGTGCATTCTCTATTTCCTAACTCTCATAATCCGATGGGACGGCAATCCGATACGACTAGAAAGAGCGCAAGACCAACGGCTTTACGTGCTTAGCGAGTGTACACACGTTCAACTTCTAGACTCCGGGTTGCTACTAAGAATTTGAAAATAGGACCCCCGGGTCAGCGGCCTTCCATGTAGCCACTAGACCAACGAGACATTCAGGGAACTCTGGTTTTCCGGGAAACGTATAAATCTTTCGTAAATAAAAAAAAAGTGTTATTTATACCATATTAAACACAAGGATAATCATTACAAACGCAAATCTTTGAAAGCTTTATGAAAAAATATTCGGGTAAGTGTTTGTTAATCTCGGCGATTTTAGCATTCGTTAATATTTGATGAGTATACCTACGGCTTAAAAACATTTGCGCTGAGATTTCCCACCCGCTTTTGGTACTGTTGACAAAACCATACAATTAAAATATTCTTTATTATAAACCAATAAATTTAGAAATAAAGTATTTATAAGACATATATAAAAGAGGCAGCCAACCTGCAAATCCATGCAACCTGGAGCTGAGGAAACGAAACAAAAGATAGAAAAAATCATCATATTAAATGTTGTAATTTGTTCAAAATTGCACAAAAAGCTCATTTTCAGTATTTTGTAATAATAGCACATTAATTTCATAATAGATTCCCATGCGTGTGTCGCGAACAATTAGTGCCGCTAAAAGAAAAGATATTTAGCTATATTAAAACCTGAAAAAATGTTTTACCAGTTTTAATTCCCCACGGGCTGTATTTTGAGATGTTTTCAATATTTTATGTAATTAATTTACTTCGCAGCAACTTCTAAATGACGTTGAACATGAAAAAAGTTTATTAATTAAAAGAACTTACAAGAACGTCAGAGTTTGTGACTTTACACTTTTAATCCAGCAAACTGTTTACAAAGATAATTTAGATAAATTTTAAAATAACATTCTTAGTTTCACGTAGTTAAACAAGTTATTTATGCATAGAATTTAATGCAAAATATTATCAAATTTAGTTCTACTGAAGGAAAACATTGTGAGGAAACCTACATGTGTCTTTTTTCAATAAAATTCTACCACATGTGTATTCCACTAACCACTGGATCAGCGTGAAATAAGGTCCTAACCTTGTCCTCAAAAAAAGGAGAAAAGGCCATTGCCCAACTCTGGGACATTCACAGTCTGTTACTACCAGTTTTTATTACCTTAAGATATTGAAGCAAGAGATTAAAATATATATAGTAGGGTTAAGGCAATTTGTTTAAAACGTAATAACTTTGAAGTGAAATGTTGCTAACAAAAAGGTCAAGAGAATGCTTCGGGCTTAGCTTTCAATATTTCACAATAGACAGGTAGCGAGTACGTGGGCCTCCTCGAATATATGTTGAATTTATTCATTTATGCGGATGTTCTAACGCCATGGTCAAACAAAATGTTACCCGTCCCGCGGCTCTGTGAAGTAAACAATTTTATTTCGAACGTTACGAATCGTTGACATCGTCGTTAAGTCATTTCATTCTTAACCTGATGACGATGACCTGATCTATTTCGGTCACGATGACCAAATTCGTTCAATGAGAGCAAACACAGGTACAGACAAAAAAAATGCAAATAACGATTATAAATATTGCATAAAAAATTGACTACAATGCTTGTTCCTAATGATTCCATTTAGTCTACTTATTAATTATATGTCTTTCGGCTTATTATGTAATAAGTACAAGTGTAGTGTGTATTCCCTAGCTCCTATAGTCGGTTAGGATGACAATCCAACATGACTAATCCTTATCTACAATTTATTTTATTTATATTAGTTATATATTACATGTTTTGAATATTTATACATTTCTTTATTTTGGAAATGCCTACAAATATTGTTACTTTAAGAAATGTTACAATGTGCTAAGGAACTAAACTGCACAGACTATAAGTTGGTGATAAATTAATTGACCCACTCGTCAATTTTGAGTTTCTTACTTATATATGTAAAAAGTACAGCAATAAAATTCGATAATAAATGCATTTATCATACCTATATGGGCCGAAATGGCCTAGTGGTTATAACGCGTAAATCTTAACCGATGATCGTGGGTTCAAAGCCAGGCAACCACTATTGAATTTTTATATGCTTAAAATGAGCTTAAAATTCATCTCGTGCTTGACGGTGAAGGAAAACATCGTGAGAAAACCTGCGAGACATGCATAAATGTATTTCACTAAAATACTGCCAAACAACCCGCATTGGAGCAGCATGGTGAAATAAGATTAAAAAAAAGGAGGCCTTAGCCCAGCAGTGGGACTTCACTTCTTTTCCTATATAATGCTTATATTTTTACATACACACTTGTAAGTAATTTAATAAAACGTATCCGTATAATTTATTGACGAATTTCGTTGGAGGATATTCAAATTACTTCTCAAGAACGTCACACACAATTTGTATTCAAACGCAAGCACAATTTGCAATCAGCAAAGTCTGTTAGGCGCGTACTGAAGCGAATCTTCATAACAATATTCAATTTGAGAATTTTATGTTCGTTACACGTCCACTTCCTCCTCGTACTTATTTGATCTTATTGAGGACTTTTATTCGTTTAACATTTTCAGCCTTATTATGTATTTGTATACTTTATTGTATTTATTTGTATACTTATTATTTATTTGTATAACCTATCTAATGAGTGATACCTATCCAGATCAGCTTGCACAAAGCCATACCGCCATTATACAAGAGTTTTGTAATTTTTTTAATCATTGTGGTGAACAATGTAATATATTATAAGTGTATATGTTATCAGGTTATAATTTTGCTCGACTGATTTTCCGAAATTCATTTTATATAATGGACAGATTCTTTGTATAAATAAATACTTGTCAGTGTTGATAAAACAGAAAATTATCAAAATATAACGTTGTTATACTTTTTCGCATTTCCCAACTCCTTTTGATTACGTCTCTTTGTTTTGAAAACATGCTCAAAGGATTTCTTTGAACTTTACTTTCAAAGCATTTTCACTTACTTAATATTGATTTTCGTAACATTATTTTCGTTCGTTCAGTATGTTATTATATAACGAAAAAGAAATATATGTTACTATAGATAATGTTTCATTTTTAATCGAATATAATAATTATTATGATAGCTTAGTGTAACACTTTTGGACCGGGATCGATGCTTTCGAGTAATTAATAAAATCCGTTATTATTTTATTTTCGCTATTATTGTATTTTTTATATACTTTACTAAATTATGATACAGCGAATTTTGGAGAAAGGTTTATTATATAATATTATTATTATTTAAGCTGCGATTCGCACTTTTACCGCATTTAATTTAGACAATTATTATAGTATTTCAATTTTTGCAAACTACATTAATGTTTGTTCTCAATGACAGTAAACTCAATATGTCGCAAAGAAAAATGCTTCAATTTTGTCATGTATTATGAATTCCAGGTGCTTAATTACTTAAGGTGATTTTGTATTAAAGAACATTGCTATGGCAGTAGTATTTATTTGCATATAATATCAACAAATTCAGTACAATGTAGTAAATAAAGGTTTAAAACATTTAATTGTAGAATTTTAAGCTCGCTAGTTTGTTAACCTGTCAATCCTTTGCTTTTTGTAACTGAAAATGGACAGCACAAAAGGAACTCAATTTGTAAACGTTTAAAAGACAATAGGCAGCGAGCGCTGTGTATTCCGTTTTTAACTCGTATTTTAATCTCGTTCAAAATGAAACAACGTTCTTAATTATTTAAATTTTCATACGTTTAGCTTTAGTGTTGTTTGAATTAAAATCAGTTATTATCAACGCGATTCATATCAGGGAACTCAGATTTGCAGGGCGTCATGAAAGAAATTGCATGCATCCCTTAATATAAATGTGAATGCGAATCCGTGAAAATTTATCCCAATTAGGCAGACCATCTCCACCTTTCAATGTAATAATTAAATCTGATCTGAGTGTTAATATATCATAATTATTTTAAATTTATCTTATATTAAGTTGAATTGTTCGCTCATTGTCACCTTAAAAACAGTTTCAAGGTAATATAAAACGGGAAAATTGGCTCGTGGTCTAGGGGACTAAAAGTTTGAGGACCTCTGTATTAATTATAAGAAAGTTTTTGTTCGTCGTATTGTACGAGTATCTTATCTGGGGATTAGTTTCGTTGTTTGTAACATGCAAAATCCATTTATCAGATTGTGTCCAATTACAAGATTTTCACATAAGGGTTTCATTATATTTTGTAATGGTAAATATTTGTTTTAATATATACATACATAGTTATATTGACGAAAAAGAAAAATGAAACTAAAACGTACTAATACGCTTATTTGGCCAACGACGGCGTTTGTTACATAGCTATAAATATAAAGGAATTACACACACACACACACACACACACACAAACATTAACTCACGACTCAAATTGAAACATCAATAACAGACGTGGTACCCTCCACCCCCAATACAGGCGAGAACAAAGCTTTATGATCGGTAATGGTATTTTGGTAAATGGTAACGGTAATATTAAGTTTTTTTTTTTATAAAAAAATATCCATTGGCAAACACTATGACGTTGTTTTATACCGTCATCTCCCCTCTTCGCCGCCACTCTATATTCCCTTGTGTGTGTGTGTAGCGTGTATACTATATACTTCATTATAATATAATTGATTTGATTTTTTATCTAAGAAAATCTCAGAAGATGCCTGGATTTAGAAACGTGGCAGCGTTACAATCATGAGTCTTGGAGAGTACGTGAAGACGTCTACCCTGAGTCTGATCTCTTTCTGGGCGTTTTTCTGTCGAAAGTTTTCATTTGAAGCCCGCAGTCTGGAAATTGGAAGTGCGTACACTCCCGTGCCTCGGAAAGCACGTAAAGCCGTTGGTCCTGCGTCTGAACTCTTTCCGGTCGTATCGGACTGCCGTCCCATCGGATTATGAGAGATAGGGACAGAGAGTACACCTGTGTTTGTGCACACACTTGTGCACTATTATATATTCTGCGCAGTTGGCGAATCTCTCTCTTGAGATTGGCCGCCGTAGCCGACATCAGTCTTGAAGACATTATTATTATATTCTGCTAAGTTTGCTAATCTTTTGAGTTACAAAACGTGACCGAAATTGGATAAAAAGGATAAACACAATCCACAGCCACAATTCTTCGTTTCAATCATGATATATAAATTAAGAAAATTAATAAGAGGTTAAATTCCTATCTTATATCCAACGGATCTTATAAGATCCGTGTAGCCTTTTTAATCTTCTTAGCATTATACAAGTGAGTTCTTTCAACCGCAAATATAAAGGAAATACCGCTTTTATATCAGCTTCCGAGGGTCGCAGATGATCTAATTAGTTTCAACGAGCTTTGTGTTTATTTTCTCAGACATGTATTAAATTATCTAAGAACGGCTCGTACTAAGCTCCTTCTTACTTCATACTGCTTTAAGATAACACTTTTTTAAAGTTAATAATTAAAGATTTTTTAATTATTATTTTTTTAATATCTCCATCAGTTTCAATTTTATACACTTATATACAATACAAGAAGATCAAGAATTCTAATACAAGACAATCATACATGGCAAGTTAAGTTTACAACATTAAGCTATTTTCTAGGGATTCCAAAGTCATAATAGAGTGGCAACACTCAAGCTTTATTCCATACTAGTTGTAGTGTAGTTGTATAATTAAAATTAAGTTGTGTACTTAAAAAGTAGACAGAAACTAATTGATCTATGGACTGTGTAACCGCGATCAAGACAGATATAGTTTGTCAATGTGTGCATCTAATGTTGCCACAGTAACTGCATTCACTCTTTTGAGGGATAAATTATTTTCAGGATTTAATTAAAATAAAACGAGATTTTTTTAAATTATATCTTGAAAATTGACACACTGAATGACACATTGAATTAGCATTCTCCTCATGTTTTGAAATCTCAAACACTGAATTGAATTATTAGTTAAGAATGGTGTATATATGTATGACACATATATAAATACATATTATGAATTCAAGAAGAATATTAAATAATGTTGTCATTAGAAAATTACAAATAGGAGAAAAAATGAAATAAAATAATATATTTATAGATAACGAAGCATTTGAGGTTATTATTGGACTCCCTATTTATTTGGTTACATTGTCGACGAGTCAATATTTTATATCGATAATCGAGGCTTTTTTCGCTGACGCTGGTAGCCCTTACACGATAAATAATTATAGGTTATGAATGATAAAAACTAGAAAAAAACATATTATATTCAGGATTTTAAAGCGATATAACGGTTCGTTATGCTATGGCATAAATAATAATCATAACTGAGACACTATATTTAGAGACCTAACTGTAGGACTTACGTGAAAAGACACGCCGCCAATATTCTTCTCGCTATCGCTTTTACATGGAATAATACGATAATGCACTATTTTATAATCTTCGATATGATGTAAGGATTATTTCTTTGTCTTCTCACTGAATTTGAATCGTTTTCTACTATAAAAATGAGCAAAAATCACAACGAACCCACCAACTGTCAAAGTTTGTTTCGCAAATAGAGTTGGTGACCTTGATAAAACATGTTATGCGATAAGGGACAAAAGATTTGATAGCTGTATCTCTGTTTAAAACCTTAGTCTGTCTATGAATTCAAATAAAATAATCTTGAATTCATTTGTTATCTGTTAAAAATGAGTTTTTACCCCCTTGATAAAATTCTGTTTTAATTTTAGAAACAGAATTTTATCAAGGGGGTAAATAGAGGTAAATTTGACTGTTTTTTTTTCTCTTATTTACTTTGGGGACTTTTGTCTTACACAGGCACGTCAGTCCCATTTTTCTGAACTTAGTCGTCCGAAGTCAAAACGGGCAGATCGTATATTTATAAAACCTGTATTTCTTGAACAATTTGTTTCTACCACATAATGCCGTATAAAAAGTTTATACACTGCATAGTCTATTATATAAATGTGTAAGGTTGGTATGAATAAAACAATGTTAAGCCGTCTGTTTTCATCCTCGCGTTTGTTAGATACCTTTGACATGCGCTTGTATTCAACCCCGAGGCTACCAACGTATATTCTAATAAAGTTATGTTATTTGAAATATTAGATCACGTTTCTAAATTTAATGACGAAAACGTACTTTGTTTTTGAGCGAGACCTCTATATTGTGTTTGTTTTAAGTAGGGACTGACATATCGTTGATTAAGAATTAATTGTTTTGGTTTGTATATATTTTTGTTATGGTAAACGCAAAATATTTAATCAATGTTGCTTATGCTTGAGAGTTTTTTATATTTAAAGTTATTTATTTTAAATTATCGTTTTGATTTTGACTGTAAAAGTAATGGTTTGATTAAACATCAAAAATCGCGATACACTTTTTAAAAGAAGGGAAATAAATCTTATGTATACATACATGTCACGTGATCAAAGTTAGACATCTAAAATATGATAGTAATTGCTTCAACTCGAATAGAATGCATTTGTCTAAGCTCCCTGGAATTGTAGAGTTGATGCGGGGCTGTTCTCAATTGTAATTCTGTTTATTTCACTTGTCCGATGCAATCCATTGTAACTGTTAGTCAGCGAACTCACAATCGAATTTCGGTCTAACTTGATATCTCCATAAATTGAATCTTATGTTTGCAAAATATAATTTAAAGTAAACGTTATTATTATTATAAAAGATAATTTGTATGTATTGCTTTCTCAGTTGTTTAATAGATGTTTATTTTTTTTGGTAGAATGAAATTGAAAAGTGATTAAATTAAAGTCCATTATTTTTAACTCAATTGTTTTTTTAATATCTGTTGTTTTGTAAGCAATAAATTTGTGTCTATACACAATATAGCTGATGTCTATACATCAGCTATAATATTATAGTAAAAATCTCCAGCCATGATATTTATTTATGGAAAACTAGTTCTTGAATATATTTATTTATTTTATCAAGAAAAAAATATTTATTACGTTATCTATAAAATAATTATTTATTTAAAAATATACATTCAATTACGTTTTTTGTAATAATTATGTTAGATAATAAAATTACAGTCCAGTAAGAAATAAATTTAGAATTAATTTACATAAATGAATAGAAATATTGATAATTAGTGCTAAGCAGAGTTTGAAAACTTAATCTATATCTAAGAGTCACGTGTGCATTTTGGTTCTCATTATATCATCACAAAATGTTATTATGTTGTACAAGTTTCGCGAATAATCAGATTTCTCAAATAACATCTCACGCCCAGAATGTTATCGCTCTGTAACAAATGAATCTCAATCAAACAATAATATAATCAGATTCCCACATATTGTGTTCTCAAGAGACGGGGAAAGCCAATTATAACCTGTATTTGTAATTCTAGATAGTGTGAATATAATTCATTAGTACGTTACTGTTACGATTGTAATGTAAATTGAATAATGTGTTTTTTTGCTAGACAATATTCTTTATAGTCTAAGATACGTTATTACTTATATACCCTAATCTGTTATTTGATGATGACAAAGCTATTGCGTTGGGTAATATGTACGTGTTAGATAATATATATTGATAAATCATAAATGTGTTGCCTAGCTAAATCACTTGCCAACGTTTTTGGTTAATATTAACTTTAATTAATTTTTTTTCATCAACTTCCCTGATTTGTTATTGATAATGAGGATGTGACACACTTTTGATAAGGCAACCTAATAATTTTGAATAGAGAACAAAATAAATGTTATTTCATAAAAATTAAATTTAATTTAATTTTCTAATATAATAATAGATTAATTATGTATGTCGTAGCTATTGAACGTTTCCTATAAAGCATTTTATGTCGGGTGGTGTTTGGATACGTCTATCCTTATAAAAGTTTCTTTAGAGTGCGACCAAATCTCGTTTATACAGGTGCAAAAAGTATTTTGGAGTCAATAATCAAACGATTAAAATCCAAATAACTATAGTCAAATAAATATTTTCCAAATAACTTTAGTCAAACTAATACTTCTCCTCAAAAAATGAGGGGAGGCCTTAGCCCAGCATTGGGACATTCACAGGTTGTTACTGTTACTGTAAGCTGTAGAACACTATAGTATTAAAACATTAAATTGTTTGGCAGATAAAAATTCAGTTTGTTATTAGGCAAGCATTATGAAGATGATAATTTTGTTTTAGTGCTTTATAAGTTTGATACTGTCATAGATAAACATGTCATTGTTATAGGTTGTTGGTAAATAAATAAAAAAAGATTGATTTGTTTCAAGAGAAATATAAGTATTTGAATACAGAATATATAATATAAACAGACAACATATGTAAATAGACTGTAAAAAATTGGGAAGCCGAAGAAAGTATTGATGGAAAATACATGTTGTGCCGACATTATTTAGTGGGATCAGGGTAAGAAGAAGAAGACTGTATTTAATTATGTAAATAAATACATTATATGTACTATATATAGACAACAAGCTCAGGTGCTCTCTCTACACCCTTACTTAATAATCTGATAGGACAGCAAACCGGCACGACTAGACAAAGTTCAGGTGCAGAATAAACGCTTCAAATTTCCAAGCTCCGAACTGCTGCTGATAATTTCTCAGCAGAAACACTTTTTAGTAGCTCGCGATGGGATTTCAATCCATTTTGAAATAATGTTTATATGTAGTAAAATTGATATGTTTCGTAGTTTATAATTACTTGTATACTTATAAAACAAAGTCACCACGCCACGTCGTCTGTCTGAAGGCGCTAAACTCAAAAGTTACCGAACGGATTTTCATACGACTTTCATTAATGGATGGAATGATTCATGAGGAAAGTTTCGATATACAATTTATTAATATTTTATGTGAAATGGCTGAAATATAATGGTAACTGTTGAAGATTTCGCAAAAAAACATGCTGACTGTGAGGTTTACTGGCATGTGTTCATAAACGTTTTATGTAGAAACTTATTCAACCCATGCGAAGCCGGGACGGTTAGTTAGTATAATATAAAGTAAAAAATATGTGCCTTCTTATTCGTACGTTTCCGCGACAGTCGAATCACATCTCACATCTTGTGCGAACTGCAAATAGATGGGAATCTTTAATACTGCGACATTTGTTAAGATGCATTATTTATTAATACTGAGAAAATTGTACGTATAAAACTAATTTTATTAACATATAAATAAAATAATTGTTACTAACACTTTATAGGACTGACCTGAAAAAAAAATGTATACACTATCTATACTTATTATAAAAATGTAACTGACTGTCTGTGTCATAGAAGATATATGATTAAAACGATTATCGGAGGCCTTTATCAATGCAATGATTGTTAGAATTTTTGTCCGTATGCCTGTAAAAACCGCTTAACTGAATAATGAATGATGATTGAAAGTTTATAGGAACAAAACAGAGTTAATAACAGTTTCGGAGATTTAGTCATACAAATTAAGATTTCCAAAGTAAGTTGGGCTCGTATCTATATGATCAATCATATTAAATATAGTTCAGCTTATGTTAGTTATTTATCTATACAAATATTATAAAGATGAAGGGTTGGTTTGGTTGAATGAGCTAATCTAAGGAACTGCTGGTTCGAATTAAAAAAATAATTTTAGAGTTGGATAGTCCATTTACGAACAAAGCTATATGCTATATAAAAAAAGGCTACGATCGATAGGATCGGAGCATCAACGATAAATACTATACTTTTTATAGTTTTGACATATTTCAAAAGCTAGGTGAGTAGGTTGTTTGAAAATACTCATACTTCAATATTTGTTTTCGGTTTGTAAATAACTGCGTAAGTTAAAGTATATAGGTTTCGTTTCGTCGTCATTTATTCAAGTATGTCAGAATAGATTTAAGGGAATGTTGTTTTCCTCATGGCCTATCTAGATCCGTAGAAATACTAATATCCCACGAAAATGACACTAAAAATGTTGTATACACTGAAATACTGCTCTTAAATAAAGTTATATGCGGGTGAAATCGTGGGCACAGCTAGTTTATAATATACATAGGATGGTACACATATGTAAAGTTTTTTGTTATTAATTTAACGGCTTTTGTTCTCTAATAAAACTTCCTTTACATTAAGCGATAACAATGCATAACAATGATAACGATGCAATAAAGCATAAAATAAACAGATGAGTAGTTAGACAAATTTGAAAGTTGTAATAATTTAAGCGAAAACTCCTAGGTGCGTTTTGTAAATTCGCTTGGAATTCGTAAACGGCCGTAGTATATTAAGGTATCAAACCTACACAAAGTATAGCAAATGTTATCATTTAATCTCCTAGTATTTTTTAGTAATAATAGATGCTAAACTATTCAAAAACTATCCTATGTACATATATTCTATATACCACTCTACCAGTGACAGGATGTACTGTTCATATTTCGCCCAGAGTATCGGAATTGCGATTCAAAGGGGAAATTCTGCTAGCATTCTTCACAACATTCCACGAAATCACGATTTATGCAATAGCTATTTTTAATTTTTATTGATATAAATTTAAGGGTCTAATGTAAATAATAAATCTTAAGTGATGACTATGAAATTTTAAAACTAATGACAATTTATTATAAATATAACTTGAACTCATTATAACATTTTTCTTAAAAACACCAGCATTATTATAATTTTTTCCTAAAACTTACTACTGTTATATATATAGTATGGGTAAAGTGTTTAATTTACCGTTATAAATACGATTAATGGTATCAGAGTTAATTCGCATTCTGGTTTGTCGAACCGTTTTGGATCTATTATCACTTACCAGATACCTAAGCTAAGCCGAGGATTAGCTCAAAACAATCGGAATAAGTTCATGTAATAAATTCTATGTTTGATAATTTGCTATAGCATTAATTAACCTATATGTTATATATTCAATGGATAGAAGATAGGATCAATGAATTTACGTGATTTTCGAGGTATGGAAGTATAAGCATTGTCAACTTCCCCGAGTCCTACCTGGCTTAATTCTACTAACAAATTGTCTTTCAAAAACTACTTAATTACAATCGAATCGAAATTTTATCGTTACCGTTTAACCGATTTTTTTCTATTAACACAGCGATCCAGTTACGGTTCGATTGAAGTTGGATCGGAACTAAATTAGTAGAATTTCCTCTTGCTACTAAGATTATCTCAACAAAAAAACCTCATAAGTTTTTACTGGCCAGACCCGGGGCTTGAAATCAGGACTTCAGTATGTGCAACCATACTAGCTAGCTGAGAGACCAACGAAGCAATCAAAAATATTATCATAATATAAAAGTAAATATATATTAATGTTTTCTGAAATCGCTGTTGACAAATATTATAGAACCTCCAAACTAGCAACGAACAAACAAAGCGTAAGCCTTACTTTGAAGTAATGGCTGTTGTAAGCCTATGGAACAGTGAAACTAACTAGTGAGTCGCCTCATGAATATTGAAATGAGTTGACGCTCTCTACTATAAATATTTTCTCAAATGTTTTTAAGGCAAAATCAATGTGAGCTCACTACTTTAGGAAATATTTAAAGCTATGTCTACTAATTTGTTGAATTTTTTTTAAGTAACCTTAAAATTTTTATAACTTTTACGAACACGATTAAAGCGATAATATTGTATATAATATAGAAGATAAATCTGTATAATGTATCATTAATATATATCTATTATTGGCGAAAGTGTTTCTGTACATTTCTTTATATATACAGATACAATATTACTTTTGGTTTATTATTCAATTAAAATATATAATCTCAATTTAATAAAGCAATAATGAAAATCTTTTATTTGATTTCGTAGGTGTGAATACAGTTTAAAATAAGAAATAAAACTAAATCTCCGAAACGAAGGGAATCGATTTCTTAACGTAAGTTTGTATCATGTGCTGCTAAATTATACAAGAATGTAAATTATCTTAAAGCAGTAGTTTGTAGCAGACACTTTCTGAATTTGCACTTCAAAGAGCTGGCGAACTCGTTTAACCATGCTTAGTTGGCTTGCTCTAAACATGGGCGCTTTATGCATAAATTACCCATTAAGTGATATTTTGTGTACGAAACCGGCCTTGGAAGGATATTTACTAATTATCAAATGCTTCATTACAGTCTTTATAGGGTAGCAATCTATGATAGTAATAAAATTGTACGATAAAATAACAGATGAGATAAACAATTTTTAAATAATAATTATGTTACTAAAATAATTACTACTAATTAAAAATATAAAAGCTAAAGCGTGACGGTCACTATGCTGTTATTGGAACAGCCAAGACAACGACCCTTGTTCGTCAAATTCGTTCATTAGGAAATTAAATTTTGTTTGTTGTTAAGGACACTTACGTAATTAAGAAAAGTGATTACGAAGACATGAACAATAATAATCTATTATTGGCCTCCTAAAATCTTGATTTTCAAGATAATCAATGTTGTAGTAACACTAAACAATCATTAAGTATTATTATTAATTGATATTTATTGGTATTCATAAGAATAACGTTATTTGAAACTTTAGAGGAAAAAAATGGCACTTTTTGCACTTACTACAGTGCCATACACGCGATAAGAAGAGAAAAATCAAATAGAATAAAGAAAGCATCGAATAACCGGCTTCTTGTTGAAATGGGTAGGAGTTCTGGCCCTTCGCACCTTGTGGCGAGCTCCGCCGAGCCGCGAGCGGAGCACAGCATGGGAGGGGCCGCGGATGCGTTATACCAACACGATCCCGCAGCCTCTTCGATCCGTGCCGTGGACGGCTATCACAGTGGTTTTAGTGGGTAAGAATCCCACATAATTCGGCTTCCCCTCCAAGAGAGCCGGGTACCTTTCTGAAGGTTTCCACTGCGTGAAAAAAAAGATAGGAGGTCTGGCAACTTAATTGAGAATATGTGGATGGTGCCTACCCAGTCGGGCTTGCACAAAGCCACCCAACCAAACCAAGTATAAGATGCACAGAGAAGACATTGATTTTGTCATTAATTTTTTACTTCAAATCTCAAGTACGTTATATAAATCATTTGTAAATATTCGTCTCAAGTAAAAAACGTCATAAGATTTTAACTTTAAAAAATCTGTTGCAGCACTTAATTTGGAAAAAGACAATTTTTAGTCCGTCTATTTATATATTTTATTAGACAGATATACATACTACACATTTCATAATTGAATGACATAACATAATCAAATATTAAAAAAAAAAACTTAGTATCGCCGTTAAAATAGAAAATTGGCGTACCGGAAACGACAATGAATGACGCATATGACATTACATAGTTGATAGTTTGAACTTTGATGGATTTACGCCTAAAGGTTGCTAGGACATATAAGTAAAAAAATATATCTTATAATCTCTCTGTAAATATTGTAATGTTACATTTCGTAACCGTAACATTCCGTAACAGCCTATGAATGTCCCACTGCTGGGCTAAAGGCCTCCTCTCCTCTTTTTAGGAGAAGGTTTGGAGCTTATTCCACCACGCTGCTCCCATGCGGGTTGGTGGAATACACATGTGGCAGAATTTCAGTGAAATTAGACACATGCAGGTCTTCCTTTACCGTAAAGCACGAGCTGAATTATAATCACAAATTAAGCACATGGAAATTCAGTGGTGGCCTGGTTTTGAACCCACGCTCATCGGTTAAGATTCACGCGTTCTTACCACTGCTACATTAATGCTGTTTTATACGCCGATATGTATTTAATTTATAAAAAAAAAAACAATTTTATGACTCATATTTGATCAATTAAACAAATACGCACACCGGGCTGAGAACTTTTTGTATTTTATTTATTATTATTATTTATCTTTGATGATTCTGAATGGTAACATTAAGCATTTGATAAGGTGAAAAAAACAAAGGAAGTCGATTGAAATAACTTTTTTTATGGCGACTGCTACGAAATGTAAGTAGCTATTTAAAATTATTTTTTTATTTTAATGAAATTTATTGAGAAACTTATATCTATGCACAACTTGTCATTTGTATAGATGATTTAAAAGTGCTAGAAATAACGAGATTTTTTTGATGTATCAATAGTATCAACTCTTACTCTTACTAGTTGTAACGTACAATAGGGAATTGAGCCTAAGCACCTTCAACAGCATCACATTGGTACATGTACGTGTCTTCGGTGCTGCTAAAGGCACACACTCACCTCCACACACAACACGTGAAACAACGTAAAAACACAGATAACAGTTTTTTATGTGAATGAGGAGAGAATAGTTGAACGCATGCGGTGCTGTATCAACAGGAACGTATTTATACGCTTTGCTCTGTTTTGAATGAAGAAAATACTCAAACTCATTCCCAAAAAGAAATAAACTAAATAAATCTTGTTTCTAAAGATTGTGTTTTCTTTTATACAAAAATAAAAATTAATAATAAAATTTGTGAAATATAATATGATAAGAAATTAATTAAAAGTTTATTCCGGTTCGGTTCCGGTCCGGTCCGGACACATATGGAAAAAAATTAAATAGTTGTATTCTAACCTAATTTCATAACAACAAATAGTGCAATTATTATTATTTTTCACTAATATCTGAGAAACTTAATATTATATTTCAATATTCTTCCGGAAATATAATCGTCAAGAAATATCTATTCCTATATTGTAACCAGAAACGGAAATGCAAAACGAGGTCGGCGAAAAATCGACTACAAGTACCCGAAATGTGTTGTCGAGATGTGGAATGGTAAAAGCGATGAGTTACGAACGTAGACGTAGAAACTGTTTTTTTTTCAAAAAATAAGATATTTAAACATATAAATTCGGCATCTCATTCAGTTCCGAGTATAATGCTTCCGAGTTTAAATGATAAAATAAAAATGTATGCTGTAACATAATTTTTTTAATACTTTATGAAGGCAGGAATTTAGGAAGGCAGACGAGCAAAATAGATATACTCGTATAAACCACTTCTTACATCGGCAATCCAACTATATCTTGTAACATTGTGTCTTTAATTATATTGACTCACTTAGGGTTTTTTTTTTATAGAAAAGGAAGGCGGACGAGCATATGGGCCACCTGATGGTAAGCGGTCACCAAACGCCCTTAGACATTGGCGCTGTAAAAAATGTTAACCATCGCTTACATCGCCAATGCGCCACCAAACTTGGGACCTAAGATTTTACGTCCCTTGTGCCTGTAATTACACTGGGTCACTCACCCTTCAAACCGGAACACAACAATACCAAGCACTGCTGTTTTGCGGTAGAATATCACTGTTTTATCACTGAATATCACTGGTTTAACTGGAACACAACACATACATACAAATAATAGGTTGATATTCAGTCAAGCAAAAAATCTTAGTGAAGAAGCGATGTAATACTCGTTTAGGATGTTATTACATTTTGAGTTATAAGAAGAGTTTTTCACCTCAACAAGTTAGTAGGGAATTTTCGGACATTACAAACAGCCGGCACATCCAATACAAGAAATTTATTGTACTCTCATAGATGTCTAGCTTAGAAGTTATTTGTGGAAGAAACACTTCTTGTAATAAGAAATTATACTGATACGTAATCGATGTAGAAACAAAATTAAATCATTCTCTCTATGAAACAAAATGATGAATGGATTTAAAAGGTAGTTTTATAGTTTATATCTTGGTTACACACAGAAAGGATTATCCAGAGTATTGAACACACAGACCTTAACCGAACACTGCGGTTTCAGACAAGTAATGATACTAAAGATTTAACGTGCTTCATTTATAATTCCGTTCTTGCTTAGGGAATCGGAAAAACGTGTTAGCATATGTTCCCTTCTCCTTCTCCTAAAATAGGCCTTTGTGGCAGTGCGGACGGTCAATATTCAGCCAGTCACAGTCAGCCAGTAGTACTTTTACGAACGGTGTTATCGTGTAAATATCATTAAGGAATACAATTTTCTTCAGTTAAGTCAACTTGTGATTATAATTCATCTCGTGCTTTACGGTGAAGGAAAACATCGTGAGGAAACCTGCATGTGTCTACTTTTACTAAAATTCTGCCACATGTGTATTCCACCAACCCGCATTGGAGCAGCGTGGTGGAATAAGCTCCAAACCTTCTCCTCAAAAAGAGGGGCCCAATCCTTAACAGCCTGTGAATGTCCCACTGCTGGGCTGTAGCCCAGTTGGCAGGCTGTTACGGATTACGGAAGTCAACTAAAATATAATATGATAGATAGCAACTCGTGCCTCTCTGAGCAACTAAAGATATTATTACATAATTTCTCTGTTTAATAAAAATCAGATGTTTGGGGTTATTAATGAACCATTTAATGTTGCTATAAAAATAAATTAAATTGAAGTTTGTTGTGAAGTTAATATTAGACTAGTGTTGTTATCTAATAATTTAAATGTTTTATATAAATAATTCAAATAGGTACGTTTTATGTACGTCAAATGGCAGATTTAGAAGGATTTCGTCACAAATTGAATACTACGCTGGTGAAGCCCCGGGTTTTGCTGGTATAATAACAATAAATCAAGTGTTATAAAAGTGAATTGAACGCATTGAACCAGCATATTGTATATAAAATATGTTTAAAATCAAATTAGCCAGGCCAGACAAAACAGTTCCATCTCTTTGAATACATGACATCCTAAAATACAAACGAACGTTAATCGTTTTTTATCGTTATTCTAAAAATATTGACTGTATATTTGAAGAATACCTTTCGTTTTCCTGGTTATACTCTGTGTGTTAATATTAAAATATGTATTGTAAGTACCAACAAGGCAATTAAGTTTTATCATATTCTACTGTGAGGACTTGAGAACACGCATTGAAGTGACGTGGTGGAATTAGCTCTAAACATACCCAAATCTATTCAAGAGGAGAGAAGACTTTTGCCCAGCAGCAACAGTGAGATAGATTTTTCATTAGATAATCTTCACAGATGTGTAGTACGCACCATTAGTGTATCTTTCCTATTATTTTGATTCAGTTTATTTTTTATGTCTCTGCATGTATTGTATTTTTATTGTCATGTATGTATTTTTATTGTCAGACAGCATCACAATCGATTTTCTGCAGATACTTTTACAGGATGTTACTTGCTACATAGATTGAAAAATCCCAGTATATTGTTCATAAAACAACATTACTGTTGTATAGCAGGCGAATATATATACATATCGTAAATTTCACGTAAACAAAGATTGCAATATTTTGCCTTCATCTTTTCATCAATGTTGAGTTCCGGCGTAAAAGAATATTGATGTACAAATTGCGAGACTGGGATTATGCAATGCGAGAGTGCAGAGATATAGCGCAGTCAATCAATCAGCTATATACTGTATACCAATTTCCGGTATTAGCTGGAGATGCTCGTCTTATTGGTTTGTTAAGTTTTCGAATGCATCGGCGGAATATACTTTTGAAAAATCTAAATAAATTTTAGTTTTATAAATAAATAAATTTAGAAATAATATCTTACTTGCTCGTTTCGTTTTTTTTTGTAAAATATATTTAATAAGACGGACAGGATCCTGATGGTAACTCCACAACTACCGCCCATAGACATTGGCGTTGTAAGAGATATTACTCATTCCTTACTTAGCCAATAAATTAATTAAATGTCATCACCAACTTTTGGTACATGCACCAACAACTAAAATATTGTGTGTGTGTGTATCTCTTGTGTCTATAGTTACACTAGCTCACTTACTTTTCAAACCGGAAGGCAACAATACTAATTAATGCTACCACCAAGTAAACTTTAATTACACTTTAATTACAATGATACACTTCAAATTGTATTTGATACACTATGACTAAGTATAAAAACCACTTGGGTTTAACCCAAGTAAGCCCCTAACTAGTTACACCATCCAGCTGATGTGCGGACTCTTTTTTTACCTTTGGTATTGACTGTCATAAAGAGCTACTCTAGGTGCATGTACCGATGGTATACGATCTTCCAGAAACACGAGAGAAAATGTTGGAAGAATATAAAAGAAAGTCGCGTTTTGATTTCCATTAGCAATGACAGAAAGTGACAAGATGAGAAAAGATAGCTTGTGCCTCCAGCATCACACCTTGAATAGATTTATGTCTGAATTTTATTTTGTTTCAAAAAATAATCATTACCAATTTTTATTCACACCTGACCAAATCAATAAACTTTTTTACTAATTAATAATTGATTGATATCATTTTTACATAACAATCCTTGTTCTTAGGTAACCGTGAAGGTATTGAAGTTTTAATGAAAGCTCAAAAAAATCACGTGTATTAAAATTTCACAAAGGCCGTTGTCTCGTATTAATTTCGCATTATGTCATGTTTATATTGAACTTATACGACCCAGATACACGTACATAGGCGCTGTAATTATAGATATGTATTTACTAAAGCTTTATTTATCTTTTAGGCAAAAATATTAAATTTCATACTAAAAACATTGCCAATACGCCAACAATTTAATTGATAATATATGTACCTATTTTCCCAGTTAGCATAAAGTATATATTATAAAACAGAATAACAAAATAGCTCAAGATGTCAGGATTCAACCTTCAACTTCCACATCGCTAGGCGGCCTTTTTACCCTTGAACTATGGAGGCCTACTTTAGAACTAATGTAAAGCATGTAATTCTCTTATTATATTATTATATGTCCTTCTTTCAATGACGTTATTTAATATGAATTAGTGCTATTTTCTAACAATTCACTATGAAGTATCTCATTAGTGAAATGTTGGTGAGCTATAAATGCTTATATCTTTTAAATGTTACAATTACGTGTAATTACTGTCGTCAATATCGCATAACAGTATTTGACATTTCATGATCGTATTGCGCGGTTACATATGAATTGAATAGTTGTATTCTCTCTCATTCATTATAAAATATTTAAAGCATTACTCGATAAATAACTTATGTGATACCAAATCACTTAATAATAATAAAATCATTAACCACAAAATAAGAATGAGCATGCTATAAAGCGTCACTAAACTGATAGTTCATATAAGACAACATTTTATTTTTTTCAATTGTAACTTGAAGTATAACGATTTTCGTTCAGACGTCCATTACGCGTGGTATTAAAATTAAGTAACTAATGAAAGGAGGCTTTTAAGTATTGCCTTGTTCGTACGTTTTTACGGTTCCTACTCGGTTGCGCGTGCTTTAAAGCATGCTTGCTTACACTCTATCTTATATACACGATTTACTCTTACAGCTTATTTCTTCTACTTCTTCGTGACACTCTTGTCGGAGCGATCGTGGTCGCCATGAAATATTACGAATTGTTCGGCGCTGATGTTATTCGCCTCACGAGCCTTCGCCATATGTCCCTATTAGTGGTGAGCCTGATGCATTCATGCAAAGGACCGCCAACAGTTTTTATTTGGTCGGCCCATCGCATAGGCGTCCACGCGATTGGGAGTGTTTCACGTCAGCTTATTTAGTTTTTAAATTTTATTGTGCAAGAGATCTAACATTAATTTACGTAAGACTGTAGTTCAAATCGCGTCACCACATTAATAAGCCATGTTCGATTCACGACGAGGTAACTTTTCGTGGATTCAATCAAATCTGTTAAATGAAGCTGTTAATCGGACAGTTCCACGTGACTGCTGTTGAGTGATGTTCAACGTGTCGCTATTGATGGCTAGCTCGAGTGATCTATGTATCCACTGTACTGTTAATTTGTTAAAATCGAAGTATAAATATGAGGCAATTGAAACAATTTGCTTAAAACTAACAATAATATGTATGGAAAATGTAAATCTAAGGTTTGTTTTATTGTCCTTTTTCAATGGATGGATGTTATAATAAATATTTAATGTTCGGTGATGAACTTCAAAATCGAGTGGCTCATATGACCTTTTATTATAAACAAAATATAAAACGACTATTTTCTTATATTTGTTAGACATATAATAACATTAATACAAAAAAAAATAATGTTTGAGATAATATTTATGTTGGCGTCAACAAAGGTTCACTTCAATTTGGCGTCTATTCATGCCCTTTTGATTCTATTTCGCCCTTTCTCCAGATTACGTAAGCATGAATTAACTTTAACTTGTTTCGTCCTTTCACGATAGAATTTTGGTAGGGGTCTGGGGGGGGGGATCTCTTCTTTATTTCAAAAGTAGCAGATTACAACCCGGAAATAATGTAACACTTTATGCAGCGTGTGTTCATTATGAATGTTTATTAAATATAATATAATTTTGTAATAAATAGATTTTATACAATTATAATATATGATTTCTACTACTGCTCAGTTTTTTTCACCGGTTATTTTCAGGGTGTTTTTTTTTACTCTGGGAGGGCAAATAACTTTACCCCACGATGGTAAGTGGATAGTAGAGTCCAAACGGGACGACGACGACTACAGTCGGGAAGAATGTTCTGCACTAGCCACCCCCGCCTTGCCGGCCCGCAAGATGCCTCTTCACGCCTAGTTTGAAGGAACCCGGGTTGTAAGAGGAGGGGAACACGTGAGCTGACTCTTTTCCGAACCGGTAGTAGTTTCTAGTTTGACTATCAATAAGTAAGTGTTATTTTTCAATGTTGATTTTTGATTACTAATAATTAATTTATTTTTAAAGGCCAGTACAATTAATTAGTAAATAAATAAACAATAAAAGCGCTTTGTTTTTTTAAGATAATGAAAAGCAGTAAATTAAAAGTGGCTATACTATCAATGCTTGGAAGGAACTGCTAATATTTCTTTTCCATTTTAGAAGTGGGGATGCAATGCCCAAGGACTTTATTGAACTTGCGACTTATACATACCTAGGTGGACCTTATACCATTGAGCTATTGGTACCAAGTAATAATATATTTAAATGCTTACATCGTATATATTTATGTATATTACTAGACCGGGATATGAAAACTTTAATAAATAGATACAGCCTTACTTATAAACGATATTTAGCGAGAGATTTTATAAATAATAGATTGTCTTTTTCTTTCGAATATCAAATCGATAATAAAAGATCTGTTTTTAACTAAACAGCTGTTAAGAAACGTTTACAAGTTACGCCGATAATGATTAAATAAGTATTGATTAATAAGGTGTATCACTTAATAATGGAGATATACAGGATAAAAAGCTTGGAGTTAGATTTTGTTTATTTTCATGGAGAAAAATTATTAATTCAATTTTGTTTAAATAATCTATATAACAAAATTGTCGTTAAGTATCTAGTGAGTTTTTTTGTTTTTTGTTTGTTGTAATTTTATAGTAAAATTAATCTTCCAAAATGATAATCAATATTATTGATATGATATAATAATATTATGATTATGATAAAAATATTAAATTAGAAAATAAATAAATATACTAACACTTAAGTAGTGTGTAGTAAAAAAGATAACGTTCGCAACGTAGCCATGTATTAAGCCTTAAGTCTAATACATAAGAGCATGTAGCGCTAAGCCGTCCATTACATTATACTAAACCTTTTTTATTACATTATTGCGAATTTAGGTTATAATGCTTATTATGTTATATTATATATGTTTAATATATTATCTTATTTCCGTTAAGGTAAACATAACATTAATAATATAATAGCCTACAATAAAAAGTATAAATGTTTTATAAGCATCAGCAAATTTTATTGAATTGAATTTAAAATATACTTTATAAGATAGGCTGATACAACTTTTGAATTATAATTACACCTTCCCCTCAAACATTATCAACAATAAGGCCCAGTTTACAGAATAATATAAAAACATAAAAATTCCATTTTTAATAAATACATAGCGTTATATGTTTCCTGTGGATTGTTAAACCTGATTTCGGGTAATGGGAGGTAATAAAATGTAAGAGGGCAAGAATAACGACAGACGTGCGCACGTGACCTGTTATCTCAAGCTGACAGATTACTCAAGTAAACACAAATTCTTATTTCAGCTACTTAGTGAAGCAAGGATATATACAATTTAATTAAAACATGAAACTTATATTATTTGAATAAAACATTCAAATAATATAAGTATTTACGTATTTTACAAAATTCATCTTTTCATGCGTTTTGTAATGTTGTATTGACGTTATATATAGCTTTTAAGAACGTAGATCATGAGGTCCTGGGTTCAAATTCAGGATCGGATCAATAAACAATATGTATATAAAATATATAAATAGTATGTATATTATAAGTCATTATTTTCTTTTATCTTGAATATTATTTTATTTTTATTTTTTGCACTATCCTGTTTCTGCTTTTGCAAATCCTTTCACCAAAGGTTGTCTGTTAGAGATTGCTTTAGCAATAAGACCGCCTTTGCACGCTCTTATTTTCTTGTCTTTGTTGTAATTGTTCTCTTTATTTGTATGTCCTTTCATTGTGTGTGCAATAAAGTATTAAATAAATAAAAAAAATAAACAAATATTGGGATTTTTCACTTAGAAAATCTTATTAGCAATTCAGAGATTGAAAATTGTCAGTGTACATTGCCGTGCCTCGGAAAGAACGTTAAGCCGTTGGTCCTGCACCTCGTGCCGATTGGGTGCGATGTATCGTCCCATCATATTATGAGAGGGATAGAGAGTACACTTGTGCTTGCGCACATACTCGTGCACTATAATATCTTCAGCGCTTTTAGCTACTCTCCCTTGAGAATGACCGCTGTGGCTGAAATCAGTGTTACTATATCAGAAGTTCAGGTAAGGCAGCAATAACTATACAAAAAGTAAACTTAGTCGGATGAACGATATGCGAAAGTATATAATACGTAAAATATATATAATAATTTATATGCATATATTTAAACCCGCTAGCTTTGGTTAAGATTTATCTATTCAAACCGATGGACCATCTCGGCTCTTAGTGTTGTTACATAAAAAAAAACAAAACAAACAAAAATAAAAAAGTCACCTACGTCAAATGTTGAATAAGAAAACTTATTAACCGATTTCGAAAAAGGAAGACTTTTAATGTGCACGTTGGGGTCTCATTCAGTCAGAGGATACGAAACAAATGGCAAACAACTTTGAAATAAATTAACTTGCAAATTGTAAGTGTTTTACTTTCTTTTTGTTGTGAGGAAAATGAATTTACCGATTTCTTTCGCCTTGTTCCATGGCTTGAGAACTTATTTGAACAAGACTTGCTATTTTTATTTAAGACTAGCGGCCCACCCCGACTTTATCTATTTCATTTATTTTTTGATTGCAAAAAATGCTTTTTCCATTATTGGAATTTTCGTAGGGACATTTATTTTTTTGAAAAGTAAATGTAGCCTTCATTACTCACTGATAATGTAGCTTTTTATAGGTATAAAGAATTTTAAAATCTGCTCAGAAGATTTTGAGTTTATCCATTACAAACAAACATACAAAAAAATCAAATCTTTTCTTTTTATTATAATGGTATAGATTACGAATCACGATCACAAATATTAATGCAACACAAATATGACAATATTATTTATAGAAGAAACATATTCGATATTTACTCTTAAGAACAAGTTCATATTTAATTAAATAATAACCTTATATTTTTGGCAGGGCATCGTGTGAGTCGGTCTGTAGTTTAGGTATATATCACTTATTCATTAAATATTATACTGCCTAACTGCAATACTTAGTATTGTTGTGTCCTGTTTTGAAGGGGAAAGAGCCAGTGTAACTACAGAGTTTTTATTAAAGTAAATCTCTTAGCTGAAATGGATTACTTCTAATCCTACTAGTATTATGTATCTCCATACATATGTACATATGTGTTACCTATTTATATATCCATATGCGGGTATTATATAATTTAATGTGAGAATTTTACGACGACCGTGAATTTTAGGGCCTAAAATTTGAAATTCTTGGAACATGAAGCCAAGCGCTCTATGTAAATGATTCAAGGTAAATAAATTCAGGGTAAGGTCAAGCCGACCTCGGCCGCGCTGAATATCAGATGTGATCTCACCTGTTCTAAGCTTTTAAGGTCATCTTCTGATATCGAACTGTTTATAAAAAGCTTCTGTTTATAAATTCTAACTTTGATTAAGATTAATTAAATATGCTGTGCTTGTATTATGTCATATAATTACACTTATTCATAACAGTATTAAGTACATATAAATATAAATTCAATGAAAACATTCGAAGCGTAAGGGTGAAATGAGAATGGAAAATTAAGGATTCGTTACTTATTATGTGTGTAGTACTCGACATCTTAGCATATTGGAATTTGATTGTAGTGCTTTTTTTCTTTGCAAGATTTTAACAAAAAATCTATATATATAAAAGAAAGTCGTGTTAGTTACACTATTTATAACTCAAGAACGGCTGAACCAATTTGACTGAAAATTGGTAGGGAGGTAGCTAAGAACTGGGAGAAGGACATAGGATACTTTTTATCCCGTTTTTTTTTTTTTGTTTTTTTTTTTTTTGGTTCCTGGTTATCCGGATGTGCGTTCCACTGATGCTCTTGGTCGTATATATACAGTTCATCATAAGAATGATGAATGCTTCTATTTGCGATTGTTGTTGGTTAATGTGCATGGGCCAACGTCATTTGAGTCACTACGGACTGTTAATGGTACAATATTTCCAACATATCGTGCTGCATGTGAAGAACTCAAGTTACTAGAAAACGATACCCATTGGGATACTACAATCGTTGAAGCCATTATCTCTGCATCTCCAAGTCAGATACGTACATTATTTGCTATCATCATTTCGACATGCTTTCCATCGAACCCATCTAACCTGTGGCATAAATACAAGGACAATATGGCAGAAGATATTTTACATCAAATTCGTGTCAGTTCAGAAAATTCCGATCTTGAAATGAATGAAGAGATACATAATCGGGCCTTGCTCTTGATCGAAGACATGTGTTATCTCATGTGCGGTAGTTTATTAGTCAGGTTAGGAATGCCAGCGCCAAATTGTGAAATGAATGACGCATTTAATCGAGAATTGGAACGGGAACCTGAATATGATCACCAGGAATTAGATTTAGTAGTTCAAACGAATGTACCCCTGATGAATCCCCAACAAAAAGAAGTTTATGATACAATAATGAAGGCAATTGATGATGGAAACGGTGGTTTATATTTCCTGGATGCCCCTGGTGGAACTGGTAAGACATTCCTCATGTCAGTAGTTTTAGCCACTGTTCGTGCAAGATCCAACATTGCGGTTGCAGTTGCTTCTTCTGGTATAGCAGCCACATTGCTAGAAGGATGTCGTACGGCACATTCTGCATTGAAATTGCCGTTAAATCTTCAATCTATTGAAGAACCAACATGCAACATTACAAAGCGCTCCGCTACGGCCAAAGTTTTATCAGAATCGAAGATCATCATCTGGGACGAATGCACAATGGCGCACAAACGTGCATTGGAAACACTTAACCGAACGTTGAAAGATTTACGTAATGACTCGAGATGTTTTGGAGGAGCAATGATTTTACTGTCTGGTGATTTCCGCCAAACATTGCCAGTAATTCCCAGATCGACTGCTGCTGACGAAATAAACGCTTGCCTTAAATCATCGAATCTATGGCGCTATGTTAAGAAACTTCAGCTAACAACAAACATGAGAGTTGCATTGCTGAACGATACATCTGCTGAAGATTTCTCTGAGCAATTGCTAACTATCGGCAATGGTCGAGTACCCGTCGACGAATCGAGCGGATTGATTTCATTTCCTCCGAATTTTTGTAACTTTGTCTCATCAAAATACGAACTCATCAACAAAGTATTCCCAAACATCATGACTAACCTCAAAAATAATGAATGGTTGAGTGAGCGAGCAATTTTGGCAGCTAAGAATAAAGATGTAGATGACTAAAATTACATAATTCAGGATGACATCATTGGTACACTGCATTCTTTCAAATCTATTGACTGTCTAACAAATGAAGATGATGCCACCAACTATCCCATTGAATTTTTAAACTCCTTGGATGTATATTCTATTATTATATATATATTTTTTTGTTCTATACTAATCATGCTTCGAAACTTAAACCAACCAAAATTGTGCAACGGAACACGCTTGGTGGTAAGTAAATTGATGAACAATTTGATTTACGCCACAATTCTCAAAGGAAAATTCAAAGGTGAGGAAGTTCTCATTCCGAGGATCCCGATGATCCCAACCGACATGCCATTTCAGTTTAAACGGCTTCAATTTCCGATCCATCTAGCATTCGCCATGACTGTAAATAAGTCACAAGGCCAATCGTTGAAAGTTTGTGGTCTTAATCTCGAACACCCATGTTTTTCCCATGACCAATTATATGTGGCATGTTCACGTGTCGGAAGACCTTCCGCGTTATTTGTTTTCGCGCCTAATGAAAAAACAAAAAATATCGTTTATCACAAGGTGCTACAATAAATGGCAAATAAAGAATAATTTAATAATTATATCTTTTTTATTTACCCTAAGTTAAAAATTTAAAAAATGTGATAATGTGATATTGCCTTTAAGGTGGAACAAAGTTCACCGGGTCAGCTAGTATGTATATAAATAAGCAATTTGTGACAAATATAAACTACCATTAAACGTCTACATTAAATTATTATTATATAAATACATATATTCTAAGAAATTTTAGTTGTTTTATGCACTACTGATTTATAATTTACTTTAGTAAAACGGTTTATGTTATATATACATTAAGATATTAACTATTCTGCTTATAGATTCTAATGTGAAAAACTAACAATAAGCTAGACAGATTCTTTTCCTAACTAATTATTTTCACTTATGTTATTTGAAACACATATAACTATTTGTTGGTATATATTATTTGTATGTATATCTATATATATGATATTTATATTAAATACAAATACAGGGACATGTTATGTTTACTCATTGCAATATTCAGTTATATAAAGCCAACGAGCAGAAAGCTCGTAAGGTTATTCCTTCTTCAGAGAATTTCTCGTAAAATATGGATGTAGACGCGATATTACGAGATCGAGACAAAGTTCTTTACACAATGGTCACATTTCATACCTTGTTTATTATTTGTATGTCTTGTTTTGTGAAAATTTCGAAGTATTTTATTTAACCAGTTTAAGTAAACCCGTCCTTTAAATACAAATATTATATTAGTTTTTATTAAATCTACAGAATATTTAGGCACGTCTACCAAAAAAAGGATTGTAATGTTTTCAAGGTTCCTGAATGTGAGTTTTGTTTAAAGTTTTAAATGTCTGAAGTTTGTGTGAAATTGGCTATAAAGTTTTAATTCAACCAATCGTCGTGTCTTTTAATTTTTTGATGTCCGATCGGTCTAGAAAATAATCTACCCTCTTCTTAACTTATACATATATGTATATATATATATATTTAAATGGTGAATTTTATATAAACCTTAAATTTATTATTTCTCAATGTCAATAATACTGCTTTTCATTAAAGAATATCTCGGCCAAGGTTGATTGACTTCTGTTATCAGAAACATGACTTTAGCTTCTCAATGTTAAATTACATTATAAACATTATATAATTGTTAATGTTACATTAACATTATTATTATTATTTATTTATATTATGTCACAATAACGCATAAGCGTGTGTGTGTGTGTGTGTGTTTTTGTTAAATTATAATTTTTGAAATTTCATTATTTTAATTATATTCTTCAATATTTCATGACATAAATTTTAAATTGCTTTAAAGTGCTTTGTTAATTACATTATTAATTTACTTGTAATTAAATGTGATGTTTGACAATGGTTACGAGTATTTTAATATGGGGGAAATTTAACCTTATTTTGTCTGCATTGTTTATGCGGAAATTCACAATATATCCTTTTTGTATTTTTCGGTACAAAAGTGAAATTGACATTCATTGAAATGATATGCATTGAATTTCATGAAACTTATAGATGATAAAAGAGCTTGGAATTTGTATTCGTTGATTTTCATACGGGATGAATTATTCGTATATGAATATCGCGAATTGATGAATAAGTACTAAGTTTATCGTCGGCTCTCTTAGATAGCATTTACGTTCTGAATAGATGGTAGTTTTGCATTAAATTCTTGAATCTTATAAAATTTGTCTACTCTTTTACAAGCACTTATGAAGAAAATTTTACGAACTGTATGTAGAGTCGAGTGATAAACAAAATTGATATTCCTATAGGACATATGATATAATCTTTAATATTATTTAAATACTTGAAATTTAAAATCTAGAAAAAAGCTTAAAAGACATTGTTATAACAAGTTAAATTAAATAGTGGGGTCACCGTTGCCAGTTCAGTCTGCGTTACTTTTTAATTTAACAGCTTAATCGAGTTTTACTTATAACTTACTGTTCTCCTGGTTAAAGTGAATAAATTATTATTATATTAAATTTAAGATATTTTAAAACGTAAGGGATTGTAAGATTACTTTATATAATTTACATAAAGGAGAATGACCTAAAATTTATGGAGCTTGGGCAAAATGTTTTATAACCCACAAGAGCATAATATCACACTAAGATTAAGATGGTAATTTAAAATGGCATTTATTTCATTGCTGAAAACGTTTACGATTAAGTAATAATTAACGAACGCAAATAGGTAAAATGCGTGACGCGGTTCTCGCTGCCTCTCTACCTTACTCGCTTCTCAGACCACGTAATCACTTGCTAATCCCATATTATACACTACGTAACACAATATATATTCTTATAGTTTTATATAATTTGAAATTTAATTAGGTTTTGAATAGTTTTTAAATACAAGTTTTCATATAATTCAAACATATATTAAATAATATTCGCATCAAGAATTTATTAGGAATTAAATACTGACTATCGTTAATTCAGTCAGTATTCTTAACCTCACGTATCAGACAGAGATGGTGATATTTTATGTCTCGTTAATTTAATGATCGCCCCCAAGAGAAATTAGTGTCTATATTGTTCATACCTAGTCCCAGGTACTAGGTAGGTCGGGACCCATCCGATAACGGGTTAGCAAATTTACTGTTTAGTCCACCAACCTCTACACTGACACAGTACGGGTTATTCAGAATTGTTATTGAAACTTGATATTAATTCAATTTAATTAGTATGTTAATCTCAACAGAATTGTATAATTTTATTTAACAGCTTTTGAATTTAGTTTTTTGTTCCAATTTTGTATGTATTGATAATATTATTAATAATTAAGAATGAAGATGGAAAAAATTATCCTTGTATTTTCTATTTAGAAGTAAATACGAAGATATCATCTATCAATTTGATATCAGACATATAGTTGTTGCCTGCAGAGCTATTCTATAAGAACAAGCTTGAAATTCATATAATTCAAACAAATATTTGAATACGATTGTAAAATATCAGAAAGTGAAATGCGACATTGACCATTATAATGATAATATTTTAAGGATACAAGCAGTAAAATAGCGTATCAGCGTGAGCGTTAATTACAACATTTTACGAGTGAGATACGACGATCTATAAGAGTTCTTTACACAACTTTACGAATTGTTATTAACAATCATCGCTTTTCACTATGTACTTAGATATTTTCGAGTCACGAGTAACTTCCATTTCTGACTACAAATTTATTTTTGTTTTTATTAAATAACAAAATGACAATATCTTTTCATTATTTTTAACGTCTTTCGGACAGTTTTCTAATTCATTCCTTGCTTTTGAGAACAGCAATATGTTGAAGGTTGGTGAAGTCAAGGAGACCATTCGAACTTATGGCTTTTTTTCTTAATAATCCTTGTTTGTACCTTTGTTTCTACAGCGTATAAATTTTATCAAGAAAATGTATGAGTTTTGGTCATTTATACAAACTTTTTAGTTATATAGATAAATCGATTTTAGATGGGCCTTTAAACAATTTATGAGTGAATGAAAATAATTGGGCGCTTACAGCCCAGTTGAAGTGGCAGCACTTCTCACCATTCAATAAAACTACGGGGTTTGAAATGAACATTTCAAATTAGATTTATATAAAATATTTTTTTTACAAAAATATAAAAAACGGATTTCTGAAAATTATCCAGCATATATACTTCAATTAAGAACGTAAAATAATTATTGTACAAATGCACAATAAAAGAGTCGATGGTGATTTAAATGGTTCGGACGAGGTAAAAATTAATCCATTTTTTTTTGTAATGTGTAAAAATAACGCAAGCGCGATTCAGAAACGGAGTATGTGTCAAATATCCAAATAATGTTCAGTTTAAGGCGACAAAATTGTAAACTTTTTGTTGTTAAATAAATAAATCACTATTCATAATTAAAATTACAGGAAACTCTGATACTAATTTTATTAACATCAAATGAAATATCTTTATATTTCTGAAACATTTAATTCAACAGTATTAAATAAACAAGTATGAAAATTCATTGAATTCTAAGATAGAATGTCGTTATACAAATTCGTTTAATGATTATAAATACTCGTCATCAGGAGACACGAGACCGTAACAGGCTTTGCTGATTGCAAATTGTATTCGCGGCGGAATACAAATTGTAAGCGAGCTTACTTTAAACCTGACAGAATGTATAATGGAACAAGTATTAGATATTATATTTAAATAATACGACTTCGTATTAGTTTCTTCGTTTGCGTGTTGGAATTAACGTGAAAAAAGAAAACGTCTTGTTTCATTAATGAAATAAATATATTTTTCTTATTATTATAACAATATATACAACGAAGTTTACAGTATACGGTCCACTAGGGAATAGAAAGTGGCGGTGGAGCGGACTCATGACGATTCAAGATAGCGCCATGCCGTTTGTCGTCACGGCATACGAATCTTACTCCGAGTGTTTCACAAGAGCTTGATTAGTTCAGAGTCAAAACGTTTAAATTTATATTTCATAGATACCTGCGGTATATTAAAAATGTACGTAATATCACACACATCTGAAATAATTCCGTATAACCAACCACCAACAAGATTACATTTACAATAAACAAATAAAACAATACATTATGACGTTACAAAAGGCGTTCTCATCTCTGAAGGGCGATCACTCCTAGGCAACCTTTATAATATACAGCACAGAACCGCTATCTCATACAAAATATATTCTATCCATAAACATGCCGCAGTCGTAGTTTTTTTTTCATTTCAAGGATGAATTATTTTTGAAGTTTTTAATGCACGTAGCATTTGCTTTTAATATGCATTGTATGATCGTAATGTGTGTAAGTAGAGCACGTTTTACAGAAATTTCTTTAACGTTTAATAGTGTTATATGGTGTTTTGTAATGCCCTTATGCTCTTTTAGCTGACTTATAAGATTGCAAGTCTCGAGGCCCGGGTTTGTATCTTGGGCTGGACCATTTTGGGTTCGTAAATATGGGAATTTTTTATCGACACATGCAGGCTTCCTCATGATGTGTTCCTACACGGCCGAGCACGTGATGAATTATAAACACTGTTGAGTCAGGACATAGTCGAGATCTCATGTTTAAAACGTAAATATAAGCAAAAGATTGTGGGTTCAAACCCGGGCAAGCAACTCTGAATGAATGCTTAACTTTTTTACAAGATGAATGTTAAGAAGTTTTCATTCGTAACAAAATAAACATATATTTTAGTAAGTTTTAAATCGTTATACCGTATATGAAGTTGCAGGCTTATGACAAATTTGTTTTTAGTGATTAAATTTTAGTAGAATGTTATTAGACATGTGTTTATATAATGAGATTTCATAGTCATCCATTATTCGTATCTGTCAAACTGGTCGACGTCACGTCTGAGCTCCAGTTGCGATCATATTACTATCAATTAATGTTTCGATATCAGTTACCCAATATATTATCCTATTAGGTTATTAACCTTACGAAGTCACATTCGAATTATAAAATTTGAATAAACATTTTTAAGGCCATGTAACAATATATAAAACTATATCTGCATGCTCTATTTAAATATGCTCTATTTAATAGATCAAACATTAAATTCATTATAATTAACTCCCAAAAGGTATTTTTAGTATCAGATATATTATCTCATAAATATGTAATCCAGTATATAATAACGTAAATTAATTATTTACACAATGATTATTTACATAATGAGTGATATGAGTACTAAACAATGAAAATAGAAATTAGATAATGTACAATTTAAACGCAATGTTTAATGCTATGTGGAATGTTGGCAAGAATGCTACCAGCATTTCCCTGTTGAGTCGCTATTCCGTTTTCTGGGTGAAAAGTGAACCAGTTCTCCTGTCAGCAATGAAATAATTAAGTGGGGGTATTATATTTTTAGAATTTATTTAAAAATCAAAATCGAATTGTGCATGATAAATTGATAAATTGCAATAGTGGCATCGAAATTAAATAAAATATTTAAGTCTCTTTGCGTCGTTTATTCAATGCGACTCAGCAAAGCAAATTTATTAAACATTTGTTTGATTTTAGATTTAAAAAATGATAAGCTATTTATTATTAAAATAAAATTAAATGCACTTATTAATTTCATATTTTCTGTTAAATATGCTAAACCACCGAAAGGGAGATTAACCGTTGCTGGTTATAAAGCGAATCCGAACACTCAATATTCATGAAATAACAATGAGGTCGTTAAGCCTAACAGATTAATACAAACCATTATAATTTTAAGCCCACAGAAGAAATATACAATGTAATAACGATAGTGACATAAAGAAATAGTGCGTGTTTTTATTAATGAACATTATAGGAAATCTAACACCCTAGCTAATACAACATATCTATTGTTATATTACGAATCACTCTTAAAACAATAACTTTGTTTCAAGGCCATGAGATTATCTGGAACAAATTGCAACTTACCGATAGCGTGTTAATTAATTCAATGTTCTTTTATTTTGAAAATTTATTTTATATATGGATGATATAATTTATATATACGGATATATTATTTTTTATTTTTATAGAGTAGGAAGGCGGACGAGCACATGGTCCACCTGATGGTAAATGGTCACCAACCTTGGGACCTAAGAATTTATGTCCCTTGTGCCTGTAATTACACTGGCTCACTCACCCTTCAAGCTGGAACACAACAGTACCAAGTAGTGCTGTTTCGCGGTAGAATATCTGATGAGTGGTACCCAGAAGAGCTTGCACAAAGCCCTACCACCAGTTAAATCGATGAGAAGAGAATAGTTCAACGCATGTGGCGCTGTTGTCGCGCGTCTAACCAATAGGAACGTTTCTATTCGGTTTCTTCTATTATTAATAAATAAAGTACTCATTCCAAAAAAAAAAAGAAATAAAAACTAGATAAATCTTGTTTCTAAAGTTTGTGTTGTCTTATAAATTAAAACAAAAATTAATAATTAAATTTGTAGTCTAAATACGGATAAGTAATTAGAAGCGATTCCGGTTGAAACAATCATTTTATCGATAAATTAATGCAATATGTATTTTAGATCTATGTTAATTTACCTATTGAAACGAATAATCTGAAAACAATGAATTCAATCAATTAGTTAATTAAAAAATGTTTATTTGTTTATTTAGAATATCCAGCAAAGGTTGCACACTCGCGAATACTTTACATCGTGGAATAATGTTTTCAAATATGTGTGCTTCTTCAATTATAGGAGACCAAATCAAGCACATGACTAAACAGAATTAAAAAATAAAAAGAAATATTACATACTGGTACCCAATAAATATACATAAGAACTACAAAAAGGTAAACAATGGTTATTAAGACTATGTTATCCAATTGTGAGTACGATGAATAAGTACAAATTACATACAATCCTGTGTATGTCCTGCTGCTGGCCTAAGGTCCTTTTTGAGAAGTTTTGGAGCTTATCACTGAGCCCTCTCGGCTAAAATTTAAAGCTTAAAAAAAACCAAACAAACATTATGAGTTGAAAATAACGAACGTAAATTTATATTTTAAAATCTGTCAAGCAAAATTGTTAAATGTGTAGTATAAAATTCTTTGGAAATTTTTTTATGGTTTTAAATAATTTTCTAATTTATAAGCTGGAATAGTGTTAGTTATTATAATTATGATTCTTATCGTAGGGTAGCTTTAAGTAGAATATTACAGATAAAAAAACGATACGAAATAACTTGAAAATGAAATAGAATTAAGTGTTTAATTTGAATTGGATTGGATCGCCAATTTGGATTTTCACGTGTATCCGTACCAGCTTTGAAACAGCGTGGATGAGCAAGCTCCGAACCTTCTCGTCAAAAAGCAAAGGAGGCCATTTAATTTATATTTTCAGGGAATACTGAGGGAAAATTTTCAGAAATATCTGTATTACGGTAGTGACCGGGCTATCTGGGATTTTTACGAATCGAACAAAAAAACAAACTCACATTCGCGTTTATAATATTGGTAATGTATATGTATTAATTAGGATGTACAAGACGTAATTGTAAATAATGAATATAAAATAGTAGCTAGTTAGATTATTAATATTTCTTCTCGGAATAATCTACATTAATAATAATCACTGACATTGGGGATTCATTGTAAAATGACAATTTTTTTTATAATAGTCTACTTTAATATATATAATTTAATATATTTTTAATTACTACAGTTAGTTATTTTAGTTTATTCATTATTCATTAATATATTAGTATGATCTAAGTTTTAGTCTTAATACTATTGTGCCTTTGCTATCAAATGGCATATTCCTATAAGCTCACGACTAACTAACTGCAGTCAGAGACAGCTTTGTAGCGTCTATTCGGTATTCACTTTACAGCTATTGATGTACATGTTTAATCGTAGAAATTTGCTTTGACTGTGAAATTATAATCGTAGAATTTGTCTTAATACTATACATATGAATATGATACCAATGGCAGTCAAACGACTGTGTAGTAGCTAGGTATAAGGCAGCAGGTCCTGGGTTCTAATCCCAGGTTAGGTCAGTAAAACGTTATTGGGTTTTCTGTCGAATATTATCAGTAGCAGCCCGGAGTTTGAAAGTTGGAAATGTGTACGCCGTCCCATCGATTTATGAGAGTTAGGGAATAGATAGTGCACCTGTATTTGTGCACACACTAGTTGCATTATAATATGCCCTGCGTTGTTGGCTAATCTCTTTTGACTTTGGCCGTCGTGGCCGAAATCGGACCAGAGATTATTATTGAAGTGTTAAGGGCAAATAATAATGTATATTATGTTTAAAACACAAGTCCTGTTTATTTTTTCATGTGTTTATTTAATATTAGGTTTTGTTTCTGGCTTCTATGTATAAGTAGTGCCTCCTCGTACATTCATCCCACATTTCGTTATGGTACAGACCACTTAAAAAAAGTTTAGCGTTATTTTTATTTTTATTACAATAGTTCACAATAGACTTTGGCACTATAAAAAATATTAACCATCCCTTCCATCGCCAATGCGCCACCAACCTTGGCAACTATATATTTATATTCCATGTGCCTGTAGTTACACTGGCTCATCTCGCAATTCAAACCTAAACACAACAATATTTCATTAAACACATTTTTCTAGCGTTTTGCGTTATTATACCACTTCTAAACGAAAGGTCCGACTCAAATAATTTAAAAAGGAATTTACACGTATATAATCAAACTTTATTACAAAGCTATTTTACTGCATTAGGATTAATTACTGTTATAAGTAATATGTATATATTTATATATATATATTTATATACCTCTAGCAATTCAAACGTACGTTTTGGCTTCTGTTACTTTAATAACTTACATTAGTTTTTTTTCAATATCTTTAATGTACATACATAGGCCTGTTAAATTTTTATTATATGTATAGAAGATAAATCTTGTTTTATAAATATTCCTGTAAAATATTTTATATACTTCCTTATACATAAATAATACTATTCGAATATAAATATACACGAAACAGAACAAAAAATCAACACCGCGTAACAAGAGTATTGTTCCAATTCCATTGGTAATTGAATTTTATATTTATTCAAAAATACGTTGGAATAGATTGTATTATTTGTTTAAATTGAAAAATAAACAAATACCTACTGTTATTAAGTACCTAAAAATAATGTATATTTCTAAATGAAAAATATTAAATCGTAATTATGATTGGAAAAGAGCTTTTATCTTCTAAATTTTATTTTATTTATGAAAATTGACGGAATTTTAGTTTTTGCAAAACCTTTAAATCTTCATCGTCATATGCTTGGCTTTATTTCGTTTATTAGGGATGGGCGCTGTGTTTTCATTAACTGCTAGAAAAAGGACTTTGCAAACGGCCTTGCCTGACGTCAACTTTCCTCAGGTATTTCCTGCTTAAGCTTTTGGTTTAATGATGCTTGCATAACGTAATTGTAGACAGTCGTATTAACGTATCACATAAAATATATGTGTTTTAAGACTTTGTTACTTATCTGAACTTGCGTTAAATAAGAATGTCACATAATAATGGCTGGTTGCGATATTGTCTACCCACATCGTGAACGTCATTGGACGCCTTACGTTAAATCAATATCACGTCACTTTGGAACTTTACCATTGGTCAACATTTATAACTCTTACAAAAATAAACCGAGCAGATAATTTTCAGGTGTTTCTTTTCTAGATAAATAACATACTATAAATACATTTTCATGAGCCGCGTAATATTTAACATAATTATATTATGAAACACTTCATCATGTAATCTCAATTAACACATGAACTATAGCTCATTAAAATTCAGGATGTCCTTCCTCGCTATTGTCTCTTCTATTCAAGATTCACATTTGCAATGGAATATTAACTAGGGACACCGGACATCTCTTTACACTATAGTCGGCATCTACTACAGTATTATGACTAGTATCAAGACTAACAATTTACGCTCCACTGAATTTAATTGAGCGTTTACGGATATTTGGTTTATAATTTGTTACGCAATAATTATTTTGATTTAAGACATTCACAGTTCAGGGCTGTTACGGATTATGTGCTACAGATAAAATTTCCTTGATGAAGACAAAAAATCAAAGGTTAGCTAACTGTATAATATATAGTGCAAAATCGTGCAAGCTCGTCTGGGTAGGTACCATCCACTCATCAGATATTTTACCGCAAAACAGCAGTACTTGGTATTGTTGTGTGATTAAAGTGTGTGTGTTTGAAGGGTGAGTGAGCTAGTGTAATTCTGTAATTACACAAGGGACATAAAAAATAGGTACAAAAAAATACTATAGTGCACAAGTATTTATGAAAAAAAGCTTCAAACTGTCTTTCTTTATTTTCATATTCTGATGAGACAGAAATAGATGCGACTAAAAAGTCTGGTACACGACCAACTGCGGCACGATAAATTTGTATAGTCCACCTTATTTTATTAGTTAGGTCAGTATATAACCCTGGACTGCTACTAAAACCTTGTTAAAGAATAAATCAAAAATGTACTGTCTTGATCTGGGACATAAATTCAGGAACTTCTGATATAAAGCGGTTAAATAATTACCTCTTGACTTTACAGTTACTTTAAAATAAGGCAGTTTGGAACAAGAATAACGAAGTTCAAAGTTTCAAACTGTATACACTTTATGTTGCAAAAGGCTAACTTAGAATAGTTAAATAATATTGAAAGTTCATCTCGTAAACTCGATAACTACAAAATGTGTTTCTAGAAAACCTGATAAGTAAGTATTCAAATTGATGATATTTATATTTTATGAAAAGTTCTAAATTTAAATTAGACTCGTCTTAAAGAAGAAAGAAAATGGCTTTTCACTGCATACTGATGTAAAAAACTCCTGAGTTGTTTTTTGTTATAATTTCTGGATAATGGCTCCTCAATAGCCAACAAATTTATAAAGCTGCTTGAGTAGTTTGATTTGACTCAATGTTGTGTCTCCAAGCTTAAAATATGATTGGATATAATCTTGCAGCGCTACCAGGAGGCAGGCTCTCTCAATAGAAGACCTGTTTCTGGAAGCAGCAAAATGCAGGTTGGTAAGTCAAGCGTTCAAAAGGATTCGTTATTGACACACACCAGATTTTCTACCACTGTTTAAAGTTAACGTGAGCCGGCGTATTATATGCACGATATTTGCCGTATAAAGTTAATATTTCTTATAGTGAGAATGAATGAGAGAAAACTTAGGTATATTATTAGGATTAAAATAAAACTTATAGATCATAATTAGTCAAAGTAATCCATGCCATATTTTTTTAATTTATACATAAGATTTGCAATTTTAAATCTTATCATTCGTATTATTTGTACATTCATTTTCACAAGAAGATTCGAACAAAATCATTTTCGTCGAATCCATTTATAAGAAAGGTAATGTATACAACCTGTTTAGAGAAATAATTCATGTTATATTTAGGTTTATAAAATACGATTGTGGAGAATGCGATTCAAATGACACCCATTATTTTCAATCACGATAAATAAATTTGAAACAAGATTTGGATTCAAGATATTCGAACAGATTTGTGTGAAACACGAATGGACCACGAAAGGATTAACGTCCAATGGTGATTTCAAGCGCTTTGCAGCTTCAATCTGAAGTAATTGCATTTAGGCTGCAGACAGACAATTCCTTTGAGATAGCTTCCTCCTGTTCTATAGGTTGTTAATCTTTTGTAACCACGTATAGCATTTGCAACTTTTTACTGTATCAACCATACAGTAAAACCAATCAAAATATTTTACAAGTACTTTTGTATCGTCAAGCGTTAACGACGCTTATTATTATTTAAAAATAAGTATATATTATAATATATGTATGTTTACACATTTTGATTATTTTGTTGCTATTCCAAGCGAAATGGAGATCCTTCTCTTGTGCAATAATGTCCATATGTGGTTGTCAAAATATTTAGACGGAACACCGAATTCGATATTTTTTATAACAGTTAGGTATATTTTCTGAAACGCTTGATCAAAGTCAAAATACTACTAAAACGTAAAAGTTAATCTTAATGATCTTTAGTCGATCGAAGTAAAAAAATATGACGCAATAAAAAACTAATGAGTGTTCAGTATTTAGACAGATTCATAATTTCAAAAAATGGCGAAATGTCGAATAACTTTAAAAATAACTTGTGTTTCAGAATATGGATTCCATTTGTTAAAATTTTATTGGCGACCCTGGCAAGAATTGTCACTTGAAATATATAGAAATAGAAATTCAACCTTCAATTTATATTTCTAGATTCTTATATTAGTAAAAAGCTTTTAGCTGTTAGTCTCTTATAGTAAAAATAGCAGTTCCAGTATTTTTCGTTATATTATTTAGCTTATACGAGTAACCTGACTGTAACAAAAAAAGACTATGACCTACAAAAATGGTTTTAATTATTTTGAAAAATATTGGCTGCTCTTTGTTAGCATAACACAGAGTGGGGATGAGTGGTGGCTAGAAGACGAGAATTTAAGCACCCCGTGTTCAAACTCGGGCAAGCATTAATGAATTTAAATGTACTTCATTATTTGAACTTATAATTAACCTCGTGCTCTTAGTGAAGGGAAAAATCGTAAGTTACTTGCAGGTGGCTGATGAAAATCTACCAACCTGTGATTGAGTAAATACCAACCACTCTCATAAAAAATGAGAGGTCTTAGCCCAGCATTGGCTTTACTTTTGAACTGTTAATATTTACTATATTTTTCTTTTTATATGATTAATGTTGATTATTTACTTTCACACATCACTTTAGTTTAAATTACGTCTATACGTCTCGAATGTTAAGTAATTTATGTCAAAAGGCTACAATAGCTTTGAAAAGTTATAGACCGAGGGCGAATTCTATCCATTGCTTGTCATTAATCTGCAAGCAATGGGTTTGAAAAAGCAGCCACAAAGCTTTTGTGTCAACCTCGGAACAAGAGCGCTTCTGCTACATAGTATCCAAACATACAAATGGCGCCGTTTTGTGAATATAACGATTGGGTTGTTTGTGGCGAGGCTTAAAATGGCTTATTGATTGTCAAAAATCACCACCGGCTTGGAACAAAATACATCAGACCTGAGAAAAATCGATAGATTACAAACAGCGACATTATTATTATTTTATGAAAACAATCATTTGACCTTGTCCAATATATAAGTTTTAGTGCTGTTTTTTTTTGTTTCACTCATTCATTATGATTTAAATATGTCTACAGTATATTTAATTACATATAATATACTAGTATTATTTTTGAAAGTCATGATGTCTATGTAAATGAAGCGTGTCATGGAACATTCTGGGCATTTCTGTAGAAGAGGGCGGTTTCATTATTGTAAGTATCTTTGTAATAAATAAAATTTTCTCTGTGATGCGATATTGCAACAACTGCATGGAAAACGCTATCGTGAAGCCTCGGTTTCGGTTACGTTAATGCCGCACGCATGATTATAATAGTGCTTAGCTCTCAATTTATAATTAATTTCATTTCATTAGTAAGATTTTATTTTAGGTCGAATTTGTATGGATTGCTTATTAAAGAAAACACATGTAAAACCTTGTTCATACGATTCGGTTTTGGTCGATTAATTTCTAAATCGAAGGCGATGAATTGTCTGGGCACACTTTCATTCACAATAAATCTACAAAATGAGAATATATGTACATATTTTAGAATATTGTTTTCAAATTTCACTGATATTATTTTTTCTTCTACTTACGTTTTTGTTAAATATTTTTTTAGCAATAAATGTTGCTATATTATGTAATATAAATGAAAACATGAGTGATGTTGACACACATTTTTGATTCCACTAGTTCTACACACACACATTTTTGGTTGCAAATATTGACGCTAAAATATAATTTGTTGATATTATTTAATAACTAATATTCAATCGAATATAAAATATATCGAGAAAATAATCCTTCTAAAATTTAATGTAAAATTTTAACAGTAAACATTAAAACAGTAATGTTTGTTAGCTCTTGTCCAAAACCAACATCGGTCGTTTCAGCTAAAATTACAATGACACACATTGGTTTGCCGTACGCGATGTTCGACCCCGCGCTAAATTGAATTCGGATCAAATTGACTTTTGGATCAATAAGCGTACAATAATATTTAGACCAAGACTCTCCGAATATATGAAATAGTTTTAACTCTACCTATTAATAAAGTTCTGTTTTGAAGATCCAGTACCAGTATAACAACATGTACAAGGGATATAATATCTTAGTTTCCGAAGTTGATGACCTACTGATGATTGAGGGATAGTTATTGTTTTTTACAGTGCTGCTAATGGTTGGCTGTGGTTACTACTTTCTATCAGGTTAATCATTTTTCAGTCTTCCAACCTTTTTAAAATAGAAAGATGGTCATAGAAACATCTTGCGGGCCGGCAAGGCGAGGGCGGCTAGTGCAGAACCTTCTTCCCGACTGTACTGGCCGTCCTCGCGTTTGGACTCTACTACCACTTAACATCAGGTGGAGTAGAGTCATTTGCCCTCCCGGGTAATATAAAAAAAAAAAAAAAGGTAGGCTCAAAGTTCAGAGAGAATGTGTCAGTTCTTAAAAGTTGGTGTAAAGAGTTGGAGACAGAAAGCCGAAATGAGAAAATGAGAGAAGTTGGTCTCGTATATCTACTATATACAATATGTATAAGCTTAAGGTGCAAATATAATATATTTAATATTATGATCATTAACGGAAATCAAACGCTATGCATTCAAATGCGAAAAGTGAGCAAGCCAATGTCATTATAGGCTCAAGTGACAAAACAAACATAAACAACGTCCGTACACTCCTAACTTGGCCAATTCAACGGACAGCAATGGTAATGTGTTATGTATATTGTTATAGACCAGCAGAGTTCTTAGTAAATAAACAGATCGTAAATGTTTCCATGTTGTGCAATGGATTTGTCTTAACTGTTACTTAGCATTATTCTCATTATATAAAAAAGGCCAATTATACTCGATTCCCATTCACATCGTAAGTATCGAGTATAGAGTAGAGAGTAGGTGTCGGTTGCCGGTGGGCGTGGTTGGTAGATACTTGCCTTTCACGCTGAAGGTTGTGGGTTAGATTTCCACCCAGGACAGACATTTCTGTACATGAACATGACTGTTTGTCCTAAGTAGGTGTAATTATCTATATAAATATGTATTTACAAAAGAAAAGTATTATATGTAGCATATCAGTTGTCTGGTTTCCATAGTATAAGGTCTGCTTAGTTTGGGATCAGATGATATAATGTCCCAGGATATTATTATTATTTGGATATTTTTTTTCAGAGAATATATGGGATTGTCATACATACTAAAACATCAGCTACCTTATTTATAACGATACTTAACGGCTGTTTAGTTAATTACCGATTTGTCTTTCGTCATTATTGATTTGAAATTCGAAATATGAACACACAGCATTGTTAACCAAACATTAAATAATTTTAAGTAAGACAGCAGGATTATATTGTCATGGTCCTCTCATGCTGTGGACTGTCTGTTCAGTACGGTTGCTTTGGGATATGGGGAAATAGTCATCTTGAACCACACCTTCCCGGATATCTCATGCTTAGTTCTCTTACTGCCCGTCTGTTTTCGCATCCGTTCACATAAAGGTTTTATTACATTATTTACCCACAGTGAATGATAAAAACTATAAAGAATTAATTTGCAATACTGTAATTTGCAGTAATTTACCAAAAATAAATGTGTGGCGTAAATCCACATAATATTGTTGTTGAATGTAATATATTTAGTACATTCTCACAAGAATGATAATAATGCATAACATTTTGGTAATTTGGAAAATGGCGTTTACTTACAAATATTAAAGTTAATAATTCCCAAATGATAAATTATTAAATAGAGACAACACTAAATAGGCTTTGGCCTAAACATTTGAACCTTGGTACAACCCAATCTAAAATTAATAGAAAAATAAGATATATTCCTCATACTAAACTAAAAATGGATTTTGCAAAAGTCATCTCCTAGAGGAATAGGAAAGGGGGATTAATTCGTTGAATACTCCATTTCTGAGACTACGAGACTTATAACATTAAATTTTTACAGATATATTATTTTATACACAACAAGCGAAAAAGGAAGATAAGTTAAGATTAAAGGTACGAAATATTGCTTAACGTCTATAGTATATAAATATATTTATTTACTATATACTTTATTACACAACACAAAATTTATGTTGAACGAACTTAGTGTTTATAGTGTTCTCTACCACCCAACTTTAGGGAGAACAGTAATGAAAGTTATAGTTATAAATATTTTATGTGCTTTATTAAATATACTACATGTGTAAATTTTGTTATTTTCGTAATACTAATATTTTTGTCTTAGTCATCGTCAATATCTGCTTAGGTAAAGGTTGACCATAATTTCGTCATCTTTACTAATATTATGAATGAAAAAGTGTATACGTTTCTTTGTTACGCTTTTAGGTCTTAACTACTTAACCAATCATCATGTAAATTTGCACGCAAGGAACGAACGAAGCCGGGCGGAAACTTGTTTTATTTCAATTTAAAAAAGGGTTAAATTTTTTAATTCAATAATTATGAGAATAGCAGGGCTGCCGGGGGACTAGGGGCCGTGATTTGGTTGTAACTATCATTGGGGGGACATGCCATTATTATTGGCACGCTTGGCAGACGGGTTGGCTATTGCAGTAAGTTGGTCATAGTACTCAGAGAGACGCTGCTGCTCATTCTCTGGTGTATATTCTGGTGTCTTTCGGCTGAGCGATGAATTATGAGAGACTTTGTGATTTAAGATTTATGTAAGAGTATTAAAACCGCAATAAAGATTATTGATTATTTTTTATGTGAAATATCTATTAGCGGCCCTTGATGGTAAGAACGACTCGCATAACGTGACGGCAATCGGCATGAAGGCCTATGCCTATGTATGCGTGTTTCATATACATCATTGCTATACGCATATATTTTTGTTATTTAAAAATGATTTTTTTTATTTACATAAGATTATTTATATTAAATACACTGAGGCACTGCGTTGTATGTGCTCAATTTTGTATTTATAATCCATCTCATATGCTGGAGGTGAAGGAAATTATAGTGAGTAAGCCTGCTTGTGTCTAGTGTCTCAGTTTCGGGTTTATACATCCACCAAACCGCAATAGAGCGGCCTGGGGAATAAGCTTCAAACCTTCTCCTCAGGCCTTTGGCCAGCAATGTGACATTTACTATATACGTAATAATAATGTGAGAACTCTAGGATATATATCCTCCTGCGTGTTGCACAGCAGTTATTCGGTAGAATGCGCAGACACGGGAGCCGAGGTGGCCCAGTGGTAAGAACGCGTGAATCTTAACCGATGATCGTGGGTTCGAACCCGGCAAGCACCACTGAATTTTCATGTGCTTAATTTGTAATTATAATTCATCTCGTGCTTTACGGTGAAGGAAAACATCGTGAGGAAACCTGCATGTGTCTAATTTCACTGAAATTCTGCCACATGTGTATTCCACCAACCCGCATTGGAGCAGCGTGGTGGAATAAGCTCCAAAACCTTCTCCTCAAAAAGGGAGAGGAGGCCTTTAGCCCAGCAGTGGGACAATCACAGGCTGTTCCGGTAATAATAATAGCTTTACTATTATATTTTTTTATTAAGTTGCAAATAAATAAAACATTTATATAATAAAACTATTCATTTTCAGCATTTAATTTAAAATAATCCGAATTATCGTGTTTATTAATTTTATAATCGTCTAATATTTCCAATTTGCAGCATCTGTAATATTGGTTTCAACTGAAAATTAATATTCGGATAGTTTTGAAAGCGGTAAGCCCGTTTCGTTTAGCTTGATAGTTTTATTGTGGCCTAAACCCGGTTAACCGCGCTGAAATTACAACGGTATAGATTTGCTTTTCACGAATAGTCTATCACAGGATGAATTCGTTCGGTTCAGAATCGATTTTTGAACGAAGGATATATAACTTTTGTTTTTAATTTTAAATTTAATTAGTAAACTATTTCTCATTACTAGTATATTATTAGTAGTTAGTGTTCGTATTACAAATGATAGTAGTAATATTTAAAAATATGAGAATTTTCGATGAATAATAAAGTATATTAAAAAGATTTATAATATAAAATATTTTTATTTTGAATATTTATTATTTTTAAAATTAATTTAATAATTAAATTCTTTCGCGTTGTTTTATTAAGTCAATCATATGAAACGTCAGGGTCAGTTAACGTTTATTATTAAAAAAAATGAAGGGAATTCGATTACAATTTGTACTCCGTTGCGAATACAATTTGCAATCAGTAAAGCCTGTTACGACCTCCTGTCTCCTGATGACGAGTATTTATGGACATTAAGCTAGCTTGTATAACGAAATTTCATTCTGACAAACCGAATCAAAGATCAGTATTTGATTTGCAATTATTTCATATCTAAGATATAAAGAAACACATTCCTAATTCGATTTTCACTGTTCTTTATTCTATTATTTTTATAACATCCAATTCAAATTAACAAGCAATGGATTTGTTTTTTATATACGCGTCTCGAACACGTCTCCCGCAGTAAGGGTGCTTGGATACTTGTTATGTTCGCAATTTTATCTTTCGTAGTAATAGGTGCAACTTTTTCGAGTTTCTTAATAGTACTACTTAAATTATATGTCAAAGATTAAATAACAAAGAAGTGTATATTATCAACTGATATAAATGCTACGAAGCAAAAATTAGTCTTTCTTTTAATACATTTTTCCATAAACTTACGTATGGGAGTTTAATTTATGTATGATAAGCATTCTTATTTTATGGATCAATTATATTATTATTGTTAATGAAGTAAACAATGATAAAATTAATAATAATTATTATTACAATGCTTATTAAATGGATTTTCTTTAACTACCTTGTGAAGTGTTAATGAAAAATGTGTTGGATGGGTAAGCATAGTTCAAATGAGATAGTGCCTTATTGGTGTTGCCTTTTAGTGATTTAATATCGAAACCTTTATTCAAATAATTCATGTATTAAGCAGTCTTCATTTACAGGTTTAATGTTAGCGGTATATTTGTGGGCCTATATAGGTTAGTTCCAGAATTAATATTCTAGTTCAAGCCTCATCATGCACAAGCCGAGTTATTATTAAAGTAATAGTCGCTTTAAGTCAACTCGGACCGCAAACGCAACATCCAAGTTGCCTCATGAATATTAAAACAAACTGCCGTCTGCTGTCAGTTTCACAGTACAACTATTTTAACATAGAATTTATTTACAATACAAAGTATATGATAACTATTCGTATATAACCTAGAATTATTAAATGATTCGTGATAATAATGTACTATTTTATCAGAGGTAATTGTGACTTATGATCAATTAATCTACAGCTATACAGCAATATTTCGTATTGCAGTTTTTCAGTTTTCAATGGCGAGTAAACCATTATAAATTATCTCAGTCCCCGTATTTGGTGACGTATTTTCGATGTAAGTTATTTTTATTTCTATCATAATATTATATGGTATATTTATTCAATAACTCAAAAAAAACCCTACTCAACAATAGCTAAAATAGTGAGAAACTTTTGATTTAATATACACACATTCTTATTTAATTTATATAACAAGATGAACCTCTTGCTCAAATTAAATACTAAAGACTCATTGGTGTCAAAATACAGACATATTGTTTGATAATACGTATCTTATCCTATACTTTCTATAAGAGAATGCTTATAGCTTTAGGCCGTCTTTTAAAACCTAAAAATTTTGCTTTGTTGTCTTTGCGTATTTTCTGTTATATAAATAAATATAAAATGATAAAATCCGTACATAACGATCTCACAATGTACATATTTGAGAAAAAATGTGCATTTTAATTATTTATATTCTTAAATTTTCCCGATAAAGTTCGCTTGTAAAATGCTAATTTTACGGTCGAAAAGTTTTCACTGCAACGTATTAAATCCGGGCTAACAAACTAAAATTCAATTAACATGTCAAAGGTTGATTGAAAAAAAATTATTACTTCAGGTAGAAATCCTTTTATTTTAATCGAAAATGTTTTCGATTCTATTTTAATCGAAAGATTATTTTAAAAAAAATGAAATTTTTGATCTCAACAAAAAATATTCGTATATAAAAACTAGATAATCGTTCCGGTTTCGCACGGATAGATAAGAAAAATATATTTAATACTGGCAAATTTCAAGTCAATCGGACGGTTAGTTTAAGAGGTCTCATGATGAGTGTTATTTCGCGTATATATAGTTTATTTCCTATTAATTAAGTATAGTTACTGCAGTCAGTTGGAGGTAATTTAGGGTGACGGTCGTGTCATTAACTAATTACCTGCGCGAAATAAAAGTAAAGAAAGAAAAACAAACACCGGCCCGGCGGACGCCTATTGTGCGAACCGACCGGTCCTTATCAGTTGCAGAGTTGATGGCGGTATGCGAAACTGAACCAGTAAAAATGAGTGATTCTGAATTAAATCAAAAAAGTCCTGAGGCAAGTTTTTATTGTACGAGTCTTACAAAAGAAATAATGGTTGATAAACAGATTAATATGAGTGATGAGTTAGAAGATTTAGAAGAGAGGATAATTTACTATTTATTTAGAAGAGAGGATAATTTACAAAATGAAAGACAGAGAAGTAAGAGAGAGCGCGAAGAAGAACTGGAGAATGAAACACAAGGTTTTGAAACTATATGTAGTCTAAAAGAAAAGAAACGTTTCAAAGTACAAGAAGAAGTAGATATTTATATTTTTTGTAAAGACAAAATTCATAAGCAATTTGCTTTAGCCAGATTATTTAAAGAAGAAGGAATAATTGGGATAAATAAGATTAAATATTTAAGTCCTTATAAGATAAGATTTACAGCTAAAGATGAAATGGTAGCAAGCAAAATATTATCCTGTAAAAGATTTAATGACATGGATTGGCGCGTTCAAAGAGCTATGGATGTTAAAGTGTCGTATGGAGTCATAAAAGGTGTTGATTTGGATCTTGGCGATGAAGATATTTTGAAAAGTATAACGTGTTTAGAACCAAGTGTTATGATAGGTGCTAAACGTCTTAAAAAACGAGATGTCAACGGGAAATGGATTCCCTGTGATGTTGCAAGATTAGCGTTTAAAGGAACAGTTGTTCCAACACACGTATTTGTGGCTCAGCTTAGAATCGCTGTAGAACCTTATATTTTTCCAGTTTCCCAATGCTCTCGGTGTTGGAAGTTGGGTCATACATCTCGATATTGTTCTTCCAAAGATATTATTTGTCCAAAATGCGGTGGACCACACGAAAATTGCACCACTAAGTAATTTAAATGCGTTAATTGCTCACAAAATCACATGTCTCTCGAAAAAAAGAAGTGTCCGATTTTTTTACTAGAAAATAAAGTGCGTGAAATTATGTCAGAGTTTAGATGTTCCTACAGAACAGCACTGACAATGTATGTCAAGCCTGAAAATGTAATTCAACATACCAAAAAGACGGAAGTAGACATACCAAAAGGTACATCTTCTACCCCATGGTCCTTTAAAACAGAAGTAATACAAGAGGCTAAAAAAGAAGTTATAAAGGATAATGTTATCAGACACAGAGAGAAGAAGGAAAAGAAAGACCAGAAAGAGAAGAAATCGAGGAAGAATTTATCGAGTCAAAATATTATGGAGGATTGTCTTCCAATTCAGATTCTGAGCAAAGCTTAAATAATTTTCTTAAAATTTATTTTATAGTAATTTTCCCGAGCAAAATAACTTACAGTCGGCTTACGATTTATTTGTTGAAAATTTAAATTTAGCTGCCGATATTCACATTCCATATATTAAAATAAGTCAAAATCCGTGTAGTAATTTTGTTCCTAAATCTTATTGGACGTCAGATTTATCAAAAGTAGTAGCAGAACGTCGACTTGCATTAGCTAATATGCGAAGAAACCCTATTCCAGCAAACTTACAGATATTAAAGACAAAAATTAGTGTGGCGCAAAACCGTATACGAAAGGTAGATAGACAAAAATTTTGGTCTTCGGTAGACCACACAGTTTCATCAGGGAGTATGTGGGGCAAAATGAAAATGATCAAAGGATATAGAGGGCCAGGGCGCCAAATACCTAAACGGTTGATTAGTGAATTATAATTAAGTCTTACACCCGACTATGTCTCTCCGAAACCACCCTTATTCTTAAACAATGAATCAGTTTTAAATGAACCCATTACTATGTCAGAGTTGTCGCAGTGCCTAAAACAAGCCAAAAATACCTCGCCTGGCTATCATAGCATCATGCTATCCCGTATTGTATGTTAAGAAACTTACCGAAAAATGGAAAAAAAATATTATTGAAACTATTTAATATTTTTTTTGCAGCTGGTTTCATCCCCAACCAGTGGAGGGATATTAGTATTGTAGCAATCTCCAAACCAGGTAGGGAGGGCAATTCTATATCATCTTTGCGCCCTATTTCAATGATGTCTTGCATTTATAAACTTTTTCATAGCATTTTTTAATAAACGATTAGAATGGTTTTGTGAACAAAAAGATCTCTTTTCAAGGAATACTACAGGTTTTAGAAAAGGACACTCTACATACGATAATCTAGCTTCATTAGTAACTAACATACAGATTGGGTTCTCTGACAAAAAGTGCACAGTAGGATGTTTTCTGGACATAGATAATGCTTATAATAATGTTGACATCACATCGTTGCTTAAAAAATTAAATAATTTAGGAATTGGAATTAAAATATGCACATATTTTGGAATTTTCTTATAGAAAGACGGCTTACTATAGAAATAAATGATGAAATTTTTGTCGTTCTACAGGCCGCGGCTTAGCGCAAGGTTATCCGATTTCACCACTCCTTTTTAATTTAGCTACATCACATGTCTCTAAATATATTAATAACGTGTTTTTATCCCAATATGCAGACGATTTTGTTCTATATGCGACCGATATAAATACAGGGGCTTGTAGACATAATCTACAAATAGCATTAAATACCTTATCACAATTACTTTCAAATGTGGGCTTAGAAATATCTCCTTTTAAAAGTAAAGTGTGCATTTTTAAAAGAGGGTATAGACGGGAATCGATACACCTAACTTCAGGAAATCAAAGCTTACCATTAGTGGATAATGTTAAATATTTAGGGATGTGGTTAGATAGGTCGTTGAAATGGTCGAAACACACTAAAGAAATTTAAAAGGTGTCTCAAAATTCTTAAATATTTTAAAAATTTTAGTAGGATCGGGGTGGGGAATACACCCGTGTCATTTGCGTAGTTTGTACTTATCTATTATTAGAATTAGGTTAGATTATGGTAGTTTTCTTTACGATTCATGTAGTAAGGCTCTTTTGAAGAAGTTTGATGTCATACAGAACCAATGTATGCGAATTATAGATGGTTTTATTAGAACTACAGCCATTCACGTTATGGAATGCGAATTAAGCTTACCGCCTTTAAGTATCCGTAGAAAATATTTAGCAGGAAAGTATTTATTAAAATGTAAATCGTTAAGTAATAAAGATATATGTAATTTATTAGATAATTTAGAAAATCGAAACGATAATAGCTATTGGCTGCACAAAAAGAAGCCCCATCTCCTACAATTACATCAAGTTTTAAAAAATAAAAATGTTTATGTTAACAAATTAGAAATGTTTTCTCTTCGGACTTGGGTGAGTAATATGGATCTTGATACGGCTATTAAACCAAACATTGATTTTATGGATAAACCAAAATGTAATTATAGCAATAGTTTATTAAGCAATATGTGTAATCATTTCATACAATTATAAATATATATATAATAATTTCATATAATAATTTCATACATTCAAATCTTTACAGACGGTTCTAAGGATCAATCAGGTGTAGGTGCTGCTTTTTATGACATCCAGAACCATAGTCAGGTATCTTTCAAAATTTCACCAAATATATCAATAATGCGTGCGGAACTAATTGCTATAGCAGAAGCTTTATCGTATGTTGCTGACATTCCGTGCCAAGATATAATTATTTTGTCGGACTCAAAAAGCGCAATACAACATGTGGCTCGGTGTGCCTCGACAGTGCGAGGATTTCCGATAGCCTATTCCGTCATGCAATCTATGTATGAAATGATTGCACAAAATAGAAAAGTCATACTGCAGTGGATACCTTCACATGCCGGCCTCTACAAGTATTCCAGGGAATGAAAAAGTTGACGCCTTAGCTCGAAATGCAACTACAGAAGGAATAGAGATCGACTGTGTACCATATTTTTCAGAAATACTAGGTTCCTTGAAGGATATATGTTGGAAGGAATGGAAAGAGTATTTCGACGAAAGAGCCTTAAGTAAAGGAATATGGTACAAAACTATTCAGCCTACCTTATCACGGGGTCCCTAGTTTGCCAACAGCGGTTTGAGTAGACAAGATATTGTCACAGCACATAGGCTCCGATCCGGACACATTCCATTGAACAGAATCGGTTTCCTGGTGAAGAAACGAGTCGCCAGTGTGCACAGAATGCAACCGAGTAGAGGATACCTATCATGTATTAGTGGAATGTGTGCGGATTGAAGCTGAAAGAGTCCTCTTTTTTGTGCAACATTTGGGATATAATTTGAATAATGTGGTGGTATTTAACAGTATTCTGGCCTTACCAACTTCTGAAGAGGCCAGGAAAATTTATAAAATAGTTTTATGTTATTCAAAGCGACGTCGTTGATTTGGTAGGAACGATGGAGGTGACGTGGTCACTTTGTGACAAAACCTCCGGTTTAATTCAATAAAGAAAAAAAAAAGTATAGTTACTAATAATTGGTTACTTTATCAAGAAACAATTTGTTTTGCTTATGGACTACTCATCATCAGTAATCCGATGTCTAATTAACGTTTCTCCTTTTATATAAACACAATTTAATATTTGTTATCTTAAATTGTCAGCATATTTATAAGCTGTGTCCATCCGTAATAATGATAAAGTTTTTTTTAAATAGGCGTGCGCGCTGTGGTTCTGTATATTATTTTCCCCATATACACCAACCCACAAAATCGCGCTCTCTCTTTATAATATTAATATATGAAAAGCTTAAATTCTCTAAAAACTATTTGCATTGAATTTTAAATTCGGTTATTTATAATGATTGGTCTTGTTGGAAAGTAGTCTGGTATGTAATGTTATTGGTGAGTATATTACAAATTAATATATAAATATTATTTATTATTTATGAAATTTTTATAAAATAATACCTCAGATGATATTACTTTGCAGTAAAAATCAGTTTGCAAGAGCCGAAACAGAGAATTTTTACAGCTCCGACGTCCGGCTTAAAACAAAGGACGTGACCTCGAGCCGTAGACGCGTGTCCTGTTTCTGACGGCCCTGAAGGTGCCAGGATAGCCTCGAGCTTCCGTACGTATTATACGTACGCGAAGAGTGGATGGCGCGAAGTCAGTTGACGCTACTTAATGGGAGCACAACGGTGCTACAAGAGTAAATCACAAGAAGTGCCGTAGAAATGTTATATTCAAACGATCCTTTAGTCTCTCTGTTCCATGCCAATCTGATTGACTCATGATATATCACTGAACAAAAACATGTACACATACTCATTAATGTTATTCTTCTCAGATATATTGTTGCGTGGAAAAATATATATAGTACCAGCGTTGATCCACCAATTTTAAACGGTCCAGCTACTTAACACATCTTTTCAACTTCCTTGAGGACCTCGGGTACCGGCCCCTGTACTTAAGAGTCTAATTAGCCGTAAATTGCGACCAGAATGGGGCTCTTGGTCGAAAATTAGGTTTGAATGTCTAATTTAACCAAATAAAGGAAAATTACATCGCAATTACGTTGCCCATCTGTATTGGTTGATAATGGCGTTCTGGAGTTTACTTATGTTGACAATAGATCTAAAAATAACTTTTAAAGTATGGTAACAGTTGCGGCTAAAAAGGTAAGAACCAACATATATGATAAAAATTAAAAAAGTAAATTAATAGCCGTAATAATCCACTCCGTTTTAGGACAAATTACGAGCTTATTTCACCACGCTGTTCTAATTTTAATTAGCTGTAATTTTAATTAGTATACATCTGGCAGATTTTCATTCAACACTTTCTTTACGATGTTTTCCCTCACGGACAAGCATGAGATGAATTATAAATACAAATTAATGACATGAAAATTCAGTGGTGCTGGTGAACTACAAACTTCGTTTAGGATTCAGGTGCACACTGCACCACACAAAAACACTATTGAATATCACACGGATGAAGCCACGGAAGAAAAGTAGTATTAAAAATATAGATCAATATAGCGTAAGTATACTGTCGATTGTTCAGATTAATTATATATTTTTTAATTAATACAAGATTGCTAATTATGAAAGACTCCTGTCTAAGTGCCAACATTAAAAAATAAAACTTGAGACAATACCTGACTTATTAAAATATACAATCAATTGACATTAAAAAATACGACTTGTTTTTAACTTCAATCGTAAACAAAAACAGTCGAACATTTTACTTTTTGATCGATTTTAGTCGCAAACACGTTTCTACGTAAACAGAAGGCAAAAGAAAAATCGTTTCCATCACAAAAACGAAAGTATAATGCTTCGAAGTTGCGAGTAAATTTTGTTTCAAGTTGTTGTTCGCCAGTAATGTGTTGTTGGTAATTTCTGTGAAAAACCGCGGGGAATAGAGTTTAATATTTTTTTTGTTACAAATTTTCACTTAATTACTTCAGCGGGTCACGAGACAGCGATAACTCGACTCCTATAGCTTAGTACTCTTTATATATATCGGTGAAAGAACAGTTCAGTAGGTTTTTCTCCTCTGCTTGTCAAGCGATTTTTGTTTTTTTTCAATACTTTCGTCGAATACATTTAAAATAAATCTGTAATATTTTTTCTTAAGAATCAAAATCATAGCATTGTTTGTTGTTATCGTTATCAATTGCTATTGCTCAGTTTTATTAATTGAATAGGTAGGCGGGCGGGTAAATCGGCCACCTGGTGGTAAATGGTCACCACCATCCATATACATTGACGATGTAAGGCATATTAACTCTTACCTTGTCAATGCGCACCTATATTGGGAGCTAAGATGTCATGACTTACTCACCCTTCAAACCGGAACCGGAACTACTAACAACTGCAGTTCTCTAGTAGAATATCTGATGAATGGGTGGTACCTACCCAGACGAGCTTGCTCATAGTCCTACCAACAAGTAAATAATAATGATGACATTTGAGGTGAAACAAATTAGAATAGGACATGATTTTTAGTATCTTTATACATACGCATAATATATTTCAACCTATTTATACTGTAGGTGTAGGTGGGGGGTGAAGTTGGTATTCGGATATGGGTGGAGTTTCTAAGAACCGAGCTTAGAGACCCCTAGAAAAAGCCCGTTCTCCAAGTGCAGTGCTCGGATGGTGGAGCACAAGATTGCAGGTACCAACAAGTCCGATCTGTCCACGTCCCCGTCGTACCCCCTGGGAACTTCTGCGCCCGTACCCTAAGTACGAGCACCATTCCCCTTTTTCAGAGCGCAGATGCTAAGGACAAAGGGCGAGGGCGAGCAACCGGCGCCCTAAAACTGGTTTCTACTCGGAAGGGACGATACTTGAAAATAAACGGAGCTTGGTCTTAAGCTCAAAAGTGGCAGCCCCACTAAAGACCTAGGATGCAGGGGGTTAATCACCCACTCGTCTGAACACAAACGATTGTGAAGGGAAAAGTAAAACTTACGGACCGGATTTTAAACCAACGACCTGGCTACTCAAAAACGGCTAACGAATTTACCTTATGTACATGGAACTTAAGAACACTGTACAGACCAGCGGGCCTTCAACTTTTATGCCAACAACTTGCAAACCACAGGGCTGATATAACAGCTGTTCAGGAACTTAGATGGTTGGGACATGACATCATTGATAAACCAGATTTCACAGTATATTACAGTTGCAATGACAAGCATCACACCTTTGGAACAGGTTTCGTCGTGAGCAAACGCTTAAAACACCTTGTAATTAACTACCAACCAATTAATGAACGTATGTGTAAAATCAGACTTAAAGGTAAATTCCAAAATTACACCGTCATTAATGTGCACGCTCCGACGGAAGAAGCTGATCCGGAAGAGAAGAAAGGTGGTATTCCGATGTAGATAGCGAGTACTCTAAATCTCCCAAAGGTGACATAAAAATCATAATTGGAGATCTGAATGCAAAGGTAGGAAGAGAAAACATATACCGACCGACGATAGGCTCCCACAGCCTCCATGAAACGTCCAACGACAACGGCACACGCCTTATTGACTTAGCAACCTCCCTGGGAATGGTCGTCGGTAGTACACGCTTTCCACATAAAAATATCCATTAGATAACGTGGGTCTCCGCGGATAACGTCACCCGAAATCAAATAGACCATATTTTGATAGACGGAAGGCACTGCTCTAATCTTTTGGATGTCAGAAGCCATAGAGGAGCGAACATCGATTCCGACCACTCTCTGGTTGTATGCAAAATAAGAGCACGCCTATCACGAATCAAGTACTCCAAACCGGACAAGACGAAGAAAATCGATACCACAAGGCTAAAGAGAGAGCAGAATGTCAAATACAAATACATGGACACAGTTTACAGAGAACTCTCATGAAGAGGGGGGACGGAATAAACACTGGTGATTCTAATAGCACCTGGCAGAATCTTAAAGAAGTTCTATCTACGGCTGCTGGTGAAATTCTGGGATTTGAAGAAAAACCAAAGCGAAATGAGTGGTTTGATGATGAATGTCAAAAAGCCACTAATGAGAAAAATGAAGCATACATGTTAATGCAACAGAAATATACCCGCAGACGAAGAGAAAACTATAAGGGGCTGAGAAGACGAGAAAAACATCTACATAAGAGAAAGAAAAAATCAGGCGAAGTACAACAACTGCGTGAGATTGCATCCAACTACACTCAAAAGGAAACTAGAAACTTTTACAGTAAAGTTAACAGGGGACGGAAAGATTTCAAACCGAGAATCACGGCCTGTAGAAGTAAGGAAGGACAGATACTTAACGACAAAGGTGAGATAATTCAAAGATGGACCGAATACTTCAGTGAACTCCTTAGCAGCTCAATACAAACAAACCCACTTTTGGAACCGATACCAGAGGCTATATCAAATGATCAACAGGCCGATAATGTTCTAGATCCCACTCTAGAAGATAATAAACAAGCCATTCAGCTCATTAAAAATAACAAATTCCCGAGAATTGACGATATCCAAAGCGAGCTAGAATATGCTAGATCTGATTTCGAGAAAGAATTTCATCACCTAGTTCTTCAGATTTGGAACAGTGAAAAAATACCTGACGACTGGAATATATCTGTTATCTGTCCCCTAAATAAAAAAGGCGATATATTGAAGTGCAATTGTTACCGGGGCATATCCCTTTTGAACACCGGCTATAAAGTTTTTGCCAATATACTCTTCAATAAACTAAAGCCATATGTAGAATCCAGCTTGGGAGAGTATCAGTGTGGGTTCCGGCCAAATAGATCAACAATAGACCAAATCTTCTCGCTTAGGCAGATCCTTGAAAAAACGTTTGAGTTTAACCTCAACACCCACCATCTTTTCGTTGACTTCAAGGCTGCATATGATAATGTGCACAGGAATTTCCTATACCAGGCTATGATAGAGATTGGCATCTCGAAGAAGCTTGTGCGCCTGACGGAAATGACTCTTAGAAATTCCCAGAGCGTTGTTAGGATTCAAACAGAGCTATTAGAACCCTTCAGAACCAACGATGGCTTAAGACAAGGAGATGCACTCTCATGTCTACTGTTTAACATCGCACTCGACAAATGTATCCGCAACTCAAAGATCGAGACAAAAGGCAACATCTACCACAAATTCGTCCAAATTCTGGGATATGCGGATGACCTCGACGTGATAGGAAGATCCCTGCCTGCAGTGGAGAGTGCATACCTTGCTCTTGAAAAATCAGCAATGGAGGCCGGTCTCGAAGTTAACATGGCCAAGACTAAGTACCTGAAGGCGTCAAGAGACCAGCAAGCTCCCCCACAAGGAATCAATATTGGCAATAACACCTTCGCTAGCGTCAATGAATTCGTATATCTTGGGTCCTTAGTAACCCATAAGAACGATGTGTCTTCTCTCAAGAAGCATAAAACTTCTGCTGTACAAAACCTTACTAAAGCCCATACTCACATACGGTTCTGAATGTTGGGTGTTGAGCAAAAAAGACGAAAATTCCTTGTTGGTATTTGAGCGCAAAATACTAAGGCGCATTTTCGGACCTGTGGTAGAAAATGAGAGATGGCGTACGCGTTATAACCACGAGCTATACCAAATGTACGATGAGCCTAACGTTATTAAGACGATAAAGATCAGACGCCTACGATGGGCAGGGCACGTAGTACGAATGGACGAGGCCAGAGTACCCAAACGCCTCCTGGAAGGCCGGCCGGAGGGTCGCAGAAGTAGAGGCAGGCCCAAGCTCAGATGGTTAGACGGCGTCGAACGGGACACCAAGATTTTAGGGGTGACAAGTTGGAGAACGAAAGCTACAAATAGATCGGACTGGAGAGATTTACTGGACCAGGCTAAGGCCCACCCGCGGCTGTAACGCCTTAGATGATGATGATGAAAGTTTACCTTAAGCCTTAGTAACCATCTAGTGAATTAAACGATGCAGTTTTGTTTCTTCCAAATTAAGCTTATTAAGTCTGAGAAAGAAAGATAAGTAAATACCTGTATTGTTTTAAAATATATTTTTCTTTACGTACAACTATTACATTCAAGTATTTTCTTAAAATGTACTACACTACACAAAATCACTATTAACGTGGATCCAATTTCTTTCTTCGACATTATATCACCATCAGTGTTAAGTGAAGTGAGGAGCTAAGATATGTTTATATTCCTTATTTGCCGGCTGAGCGCGTTTCGCCGTAAAGTGCGTTACAGCGTTAAATCACAGGAATCGATCAGCCATCCTAAAGAATGAGTAGTACGATCATAATGTAAATATATTGGAACACGACTATACTGATTGATCATTATTTTTATGATCAAATTTTTTTTTCATTTTTTTACTGGTGGAAGAGCTTTGTGCAAGCTCGTCTGGGTAGGTACCACTCATCAGATATTCTACCGCAAAACAGTAGTACTCGGTATTGTTGTGTTCCGGTTTGAAGGGCGAGTGAGCCAGTTTAATTACAGGCACAAGGGACATAAAATCTTAGGTCCCAAGGTTGGTGGCGCATTGGCGATGTAAGCGATGGTTAACATTTCTTACATGTCCAATGTCTAAGGGCGATTGGTGACCACTTACCACCAGGTGGCCCATATGCTCGTCCGTCTTCCTGTTCTATAAAAAAAACAAAGGGATTACCATTTGTCTTCATCAATGGCTCTAGCGTCGTAAGAAGTATTAAATAACTCTTTATACCGTCAATGTGTAAAAAGCCTTTAATCACACTAGCTTACTTATTCTTCAATTTGAAACACATTTTATAGAGCATTAAATTTGGGCGGAAGAATAAAGATCGTTGGATAAAGTATATTTAATTTCAATATTGTATCGTCAGATTACAGGTTTAAAATATATTCATCGTAACCTAGAATCCAGTTGAATTATATCCAGCTGAACCGATAATGAAACTAAGTTAAATTACATAGTTAATTTAATATTCCGGTTTCATTTAGGTTATTTATTGGTATAGGATATAATTTCAATGCATCTAATCGTCCTTACGTATCTCTCCGATACATGTCGAGTATTTTTCAATAAATAACGTAATTAAAACAATAAATTATAATAATCTGTATCGATATTAAGAACTTATTGGCATATTTACAGTACAGTAATTGTAAATGTCCCACTGCTTGGCTAAGGCCTCCTCTCCTTTATGAGGAGCAGGTTTGAAGCTTATTCCACCACACTGCTCCAATGTGGGTTGGTGAAATACACATGTGACAGCATGAAATTAGGCACATGCAGGTTTCCTCACGATGTTTTCCTTCACTGCCAGAGAGATGAATTGTAAACACAAATTAAGCACATGAAAATCAGTGGTACTGACTTAGGTTTGTACCAACGATCATCGGTTAAGATTCTCGCGTTCTAACCACTGGGCCATCACGGAATACGTAACAAATTAATGTTAAAAAATAGCTGCTCGTATTGTAACTGCCTTATCATAATCGTTCGGTTAATAACTGACACTAATACTGCAAGACTAAAGGTTTCAGCTGCAAATGTGAAAGATAATTATGTATTTATATTGAGTGAAGTTCTCTAAAAACTTAGGAACATTCTGTAAATTTAGCAACTGGGTGTTGATCTCGAAATATGTAGAATTATTCAACATTTCATTATTTATTTAGAACATGCAAGCGGAGCTCCATGACCTCCAAGGAGTTACTACCTCAGAGATCTAAATCATTTACAATGCCTGGCTGTTGAATACTTTAAGCGGCAATGCTTTCCAACACACTACAATCGTTGCTAGTCTAAGTAATTATTATATTGTGAATTTTGGGAGTCATTGAAAACTTAAGGATAATAGAACAGAACTGTGTCAGATATTGCAACATCTAATCTATAATTCTTTGTAGCAGTGTATAATCAGATCACATGGACGGTGATAATTAGAAAAGTGCAGTGCAGTTATATACTATGTACTTTCCTTCACTGTCTTCGACTGCTGCAAGTATTTTGGCGGCCTTATATAGAAGAATTAGAGGTAGTCGCATTTCATTTTGTTACGTCACTTTTGACATTTTAAGGAGTGGACATACATTAGTTTACATACGTAAAATAGCTACATTTGAATTACATTGATTCCTTTTCTCTAAATAATCGTTACCGGGAAAAAAGAATATTTTTTAATTTTTCCGCTAACCTAACCTGCTAACCTACATCACGTATAACGCGATAGAAATCTCCGCGCGGCATATTTATTGGTTATCGAGCAAGGTCAATGAAGTAAATCCACCTCATAAACAATTATCACGAAATAGGAATTAATTAAAGAGGAATTGCTAGATTTCACTTAATTTGTGATAAGTATGTTTGGAATATTCAGGTAAAATAATAAATACGATTTTAATTCGGTTGAGACATGTAATGAGAACAATATAAGATAACAAAAGAAGAAAACAAATGAATTTGAAAATTGAAATATTTTTTTCTTAATGTAATACAAACTTTTTACACGTTTATGACATAAATGATTTCTTTCTTATTTTTAATATACATACTTATTTTGATATATGTATTTTAACTAAACAAAGTAACCATTGAAAGTAAATGTAATTGATTATCAGTGAGAGCGGGTGCAAGTCTCAAAACTTTCATTCGCATACTCCGATTAGATGGTTATTCGACACGACCTAATAAAAAACAGGTGCATGTCTTATGGTTTTACATACACAAACAGACTAACTCCGTGGTAATATTCGTACTAGAGTTTCTCGTGTTAACCGCTAGACACCGTTGTTCAATCAAATATTGTTTTATAAAAAAAATAGCATTGGCGAGTATGTTATCTTGAGATACTGAGGCATATAATATTCAAAGACGGATCCAGGTATGAGGCTAACCAATACTCAAAGACCGAAGGAATAATATATTTTTATTTACGACACGTCACAATTGTTTGAGTACCCTGTACTGACTGATTGATTAATGTATTATAATAATCTAATAATAAATTGTTATGATTTCGTTATGCCAAATATGGAGTACAACTAAAAAGGCGATGTGCTGACGGCACAAGCAAATAGCGATATCGATAGAACCAAGATTCGAAACCTAATTTCGAATTCTTGGTCAAAGTACAAAGACTTTTTCATTAGAATATTGATGAAAGTTAAATAAATTTTCATAAAGCAATTTAATCATTTGATATTGTTAAAACAATCCGATGAATCTATTTATTATTGCTACTTAAATTAACTTTAGAAGAAAAAGTTCGGTTAATTCCATTACAACATAAAAAAGGAGGCAAACAAGACTCTTTCTTGGAGAAAAATAAAGTACAACGCTTAAGTCACGAGTTAATTTATTTCGAAGTTACTTTGCCACTAATTTGTTACGGTCGCGTCCTCGAGGCAAGACCACATTGCGCGAACAACTTTTTGTTACTGAATTCCACTTACCATTCTGTTAAACTATTTTTTAAAACAAGTTTAATAATTTAACAAATAATTTAATCAGACTAATATTATATTAGTAATATTAATATAATTATGACTTGGTTTTCTCTTATTTCTCTTATTCTTTTATTACCTTAATGCTAAACCGCAATATTTGCATTCCTGTGTTCCAATTTGAAGGGTGAGTAGGTCAGTATTGACGGCGAATGGTATCATCACTATTTCTTAAATAACAACCAATATGATGATGACCATTTCTCATCTAGTCCATCAGTCCGTCTGCCTTGCTATATTAAATAATTTTTATGAAAAGAAATAAAAATTTTCATTCAGCCACTTCATTAAATTTTTCATTTTAAAGCCGTCATGATAATTATCAAATAGATATTTTTATATAGGTATTTAATAGCGATCGCGTAAATGACGTATTCTACTATTTACCTATCCCAAGATGGCTGCATCGTCTCTATGGACATCATTCATCATTATTGATCATTCTGCCCACGTCAGTCTACTGCTAAACATAGGCTTTCAGTAGTTCTCTTCCAATACCTGCCCGCTGCCTTTCGCTACTCTAAATATAGGGCGCCCTATAGAACGTTTACCGACTCACGGTCTCCACTGAATGCTCATATATTTAGAATGATCAATATCAGCACTCGCGTCAATGGCTACTAAATTACTAAAAGTAGGGTCGGTGTGTTGTTTATCGGGAAGACGGCTCAATGAGGCATAATAATTTAAGTTTCACGACACTTTCACATATAAAGTGAACATATTTTTTATTTTTTATAAATTCACTATAAATAGGAATATTTTGTATGTTATATTGTTGGGAGTGTGATAAATACCTATACGGAAGTCATTTTAATAATATGTTATTTACTGAATCGATTCAATATTTTAGCAACTTTTTTTATTGATTTATTGTGACATTAGCAATAATGTTGGAAGAAAGCTCTTTAAGAAGATTTAATTCAATAAAAGACGTTGTTCCACCGTAAATTGATCGTCCAATAACTGTGTCAGAATTTATTGGACCCATTATTTCTCAATGTTTTTCTTCGCTGCCGAACATAAAATGAACTATAAACAAGATCACATTAGACTACAATTGGTGTAATACTTGCGTGAATTCGAACATACCATCTTTTGATACAACCATATACTATGTTTTTTATATCAAATTTGGTAAAGATTGGCAAACCATTGATTGGTTACCATCACCCATATACCAAGAAAACATTCATCATCAATGTGTAACCATCCTTGGGAGTTAAGATGACGTCCTTCGTGCTTGTTGCATTGCTAGTTGCATTGGCTCACTCACCCTTCAACGCGTAACACAACGAAACTCAGTATTGCAGTTTTATCGTAGAATAAGTACTGAGTGGGTGGTAAGTCTTCGGTAAGGTAAGTATAATGACACAATTATTTTCATTTATTTTATTTTGATTTGTAAATACTAATTTAATTTCTCAATGTAAATAATATTCAGTCTAATGTTAATATAAAGGGTTTATATTTTTAGTTATTTTGGCAATGAGATTTTTGGTATAAACAAAACTATAACGTGTTGAGGTTTGAACGTAGTCAGCGAAAATGCTAATGTAATGAAGAGCAGGCGTGCGGTCAGCACACACACGGTATGCGATTTTAGTGTATGTGAATATATTTAGTATTTCAGTACTTTATATTCCTTTATAATCTCTCGTTTATTTAAAGCATTTATGTATTAACCATACAAAAGTATCTTAATCTAGTCAAAAATTAGTAGTATTAAAATAACTAGAAAATTACTCAACAATTATTAATATGTTATAAATCTACTTATAAAAAAATAACCAAATACATCTAAAGAAACAGAAAATAGGCTTAAAATTAAATAGTAAAGAATTGAAAGTAGCAATCTTTCTTTAAGATTAAATACAATGAACTACAGAGTTAGACTATTAAACAGAGAATATTAAATTGAACCGGTCAATTCGTTTAATTTATTAGTTTAGCCTCTATTTGATCAAACTTTCAATGGTTATATTTCAAGGTGAATTTTATATAAAATATACAAAGCTATTTGAATAAAACAATATTCAACTTACATTTACTCTACTAAATATAATCTAATTGTTAATTGTACAAATATTTGTTTAAATCTCAGTATAATCATTCTACTGGTGGCTTTGTGCAAGCTCGTCTGGGTAGGTACCACCCACTCATCAGATATTCTACCGCAAAACGGCAGTACTTGGTATTGTTGTGTTCCGGTTTGAAGGGTGAGTGAGCAAGTGTATTTAAAGGCAAAAGGGACATAACATCTTAGTTTCCAAGGTTGGTGGCGCATTGGTGATGTAAGCGATGCTTAAAATTTCTTACAATACCAATGTCTGTGGGCGTTGGTGACCACTTACCATTAGGTCATCCATATGCTCGTGCGCCTATCTATACTATAAAATAAATGTTTATTTCTTATAATATATTTATTTATATTAAAGCAAGATAACACAATTTTAGGTTCTTTTGGATGGTGCATAATGATAGTCAAAGTCGAAGTCAAAATTTTTAATTCAATAAAGAAGCGTTACACTTACTTATTGATTGTCATAAATCTACCACCACCACCATCAATTTGGAAATAAACACCTCAGCCCTGAGAAGAACCGGCGAAAGAAACTCGGCGTTTTTTTTTTTTATCTCATCCTTTACAATAAGTAATATACAACAATAGCCGAATTATATGTACATTTTTTTTTAATTTGAAATAAACTGCAGGCGATCCTTTCATTTCCAAAGTGTGATAAATAATATGTAGTCAAGTTTGGGTTGTGTTGATCCTTAACTATGAATATGATACGCGATTGAAAGTCGTGCAACAGAAATTTCTTGCAAAAGAAATGAATAAAGGTTTTTTCTAAATATTAAATTCTGTAGATGCAAATCAGGGAGAACCGGTAATTGTGGCTGCAGAAGAATCGGATTGTTCTGCACTTAAGGTTTGGTTGCAATGGATTGCAATGCTGCAATGCTTGCGATACTCCTACTAATTGTCCACTACAAATAATCATAATATATTGAATTATAGACTGATATTGTAGAAAAAAATATATAAATAATTTATTTAAAAATTTAAAAGAATAGAAATTTATTTAAAAAACACATTATTAGATAATGATTTTTTAAATAAATTTCTACAAAAGTCTCTGGATACTGATTAAGTAGCTACTTATATTTTTTTCAGCGTATCCTCGTGATTTACGAAGACTAATTTAATGCAATGCTTACTTTGTAATAAATATTTAATTAATAATTTTATATTTATAAATCGATTAAAAAACAAAAATGTTTAAAAAAACAATTACAAATCAGGGTAGTATTTACCAGTTCCGAGATAGAATGTTTTTCTGTTATTCACTATAAAATAATTAAACATCTTTATGTGAATCCATATAAATTGATTTTATTAGTCACTGCGATAATAAAACCTTATAATATTGAAAGTATAAATATTTAATATTTACCGATTAATAAAAAACTGAAAAGAAATTAAAAGCTGTTTATTTTCTTTATTAACAAAATTTATTCCATGCTACTTGCTGCCATTGCAATTAAAAATTAAATGGAAAAATAATTTATGAATTACCATTTAGCAATACGTATTCGTATATAAAATTGTATTATCGATTGAACTGATCTTAATATAAGATTATTTCTGTATAATCAACGATGTAAGAGATTTGATTGTAATTTATTAAGGAATTGATATGCAACTAAATGAAATTCCTTATAATAATTTAATTTTGAATCATATGAAAATTTAAAAAATATATTATTTTTATTATATACTTATTTCTTAAGTGATTTTCAAATGTTTCATTTATAAATAAGAACTATAAATAAAAATACAGTATAGATAATCTGTTTCTTGGTTCCATACAAATATTCCGTCGGTACTTTTATTAATAAATAGATATTTTATGATTTGTATTGATTTTAACCATAACCAACCCGCGTTGGAGTAGCGTAGTGGAATAAGCTCCTCAAAAAAAGGAGAGGAGGCTTTAGCCCAGTTGTGGAATATTAACTTTACTTTACCATAAATTTTCACTTTCAAATTCGCTTTCAAATCCAACAAAGTCTATTTCTGTAGGCTTTTTATCTAAGTTAATTAACAGATCGCTAAGAATACACATCACGTGATTAGACTATCAATATCAAAACGACGACCATCAGTCAATAGCAGTCAAGTGAAACCGCCCTGTTTGGCGCTTCATTAAACAAATGTGATTGAATCCACGGAAAGTTATCACATCGGCGTCGTGTCCAAGATCACGGATGGAGATAATGACGTTCAAATTACCGATGATCGATAGATTTAATGATGGAAATAATACTTTTTTTTTGTTGTTAGGTGGACGGGCATATGGGCTAACGTTCGGTGATCACCACTTACCGTACATCGTTAATGCACCACCAATCTTGGGTCCTAAGTTGTTATGTCCCTTGTGCCTGTAGTAGTAGTAGTAGTTAGTCATATATTATTGTTTATAAAGAAGTAAAATAAAACAACCAATAAATTTTTCGATTACTATGTACTCTAATTTTGTAAAGACAGCGAGGATTTTTATTTCGGTTAATTAATGATGACACCCGAGATGGCCCAGTTAAGGTAATCAGTCAAATACCTTACTATAAAATTCTTTCCTAGTAATTCTTTTAATAAGTCTTTGTTATTAAATAAAATATGCAGTATATCTTTGTACTAGAGAAACTGAGCAGCTAACAGCTCGAAAAACATTGAGCATGCTATTTTTTTATTTAATTTAAAGCATACTTTAGGTAAATGGGCACTTTGAAGAGACTGCATGCTATACACGTAGCCATTTTGTAAGCATAAAAGACTGCAAAGTCGTTTAAGCGATGTGTAAATGACCTTAATGCGACAGGAGTTATGTTGAAAATAAATGTCAAATGCACATCGACCACATTTAAACATAAATACTATTAGTAACTTTTCAATAAGGCTTGTAATCCAGTTACGTTCCAGCGCACCCATTCTTTTTATTTTCACGCATTGGAAATCTTCAGAAAGCGGCTCCCATGTGGGGGAACCGGGTTATGTGGGATTCTTACTCACTAAAACCACTGCGATGGTCGTCCTCGGCATGGATCGGCGAAGCTGTGGAATCGTGTTTATTTTAACGCATCCGCCTCTTCCGTGCTGTGCTCCGCGTTCGGTGGAGCTCTCCTCTGGGGGCGAAGGTAATTTCACACCCCCCCCCCCGCACTCCTCACTAGTGCGTACAGCAGCGCGAGGCCATCCCAGCTGCCGTCCTCCTCAGAGCCGTCTGTTAAGCGGTAACTATAAAAAGATAAATCTTTAATCAAACAGAATGTCTTTTTAAGATTTTAGTTGGAATTCGCTCACAGTCACAGCGTGTTATGGGATATGTTGGAAAAAAAATCATATGTATTGTTTAGTTTTAGATTCTGTTTTGTTTACCTATGTAAATACCGATCATTTATTTTAAAAATTTTCCATATTATGTATAGCAGGCGAACATATTAGGATATCGCATCGCTATGAATACTGTTGTGGTTTTAAAAATGGAGTATTCGAGAGGCACCACGCCAAACGTGGTTTGGCTCTCTCAAATACGCGCTTCGAGGCTAATAGCACATTAGACAAGCTATCTCAGAAGCTCAACTCTAAATATTTAAACCTCAGACCGCGGCGCGCCTCTGAAAAGGCTTTTTATTTACAGATAACGAGACCTAGCACGGCTCCTCCGTATAATGAGGTTTCTTATTTCCTGGTTATGATTTTTTCTCACGCAAAATGGTTAGTTGCCAAGAGCTTCAATGTTTACATTATTATACCTTTAAAAAAAACTAAAAGCTAGCAACACATATCCTCATTTTAAAAGCAAATATTGTATAAGTTTATTTTTAAGTTAAGTTAAGTTAATAGCCATTCTATTTACAAGTAACTAAAACCACTATTGTTTTAAATTTGACTAATGTTTAAAGAGGGCTATTTTTCCATACAAATACAAATAATAAAAGTAATTTTGTGTAATTTCTAAATAATTGTCTTTTCAAGTTATTGTGCTCGACAATTGTCTACAAAATAATCAATTTTAATTATTTTTAATTAGTGTCTGTCTGTTTTTTTGAAATCACTTTCTTTTTCTTTTTATATGGTTATCAAAAATAATTTAATTTTTAATGTTCTGTCTACATGTTCGTTTGCCCGGGGCTATTATCAAAGCGGGTAAAACGAAAATCCCGGTGGTGTTTAGTCTTTTTTATCGAAATCGTTAGAGCTATCGAAATTTATAACAAATTAAAGTTTATATATGTATAGAGCCGAGATGGTCCAGTGGTAAGAACGTGTGTATCTTAACCGATAATTGTGGGTCCAAACCCGGACAAGCAACACTGAATTTTCATGTGCTTAATTTGTGATTATAATTCATCTCGTAGTTTACGGTGAAGGAAAACATCGTGAGTTTCCCCATGCAGGTGTCTAATTTCACATAAATTCTGCCACATGTGTATTCCACCAACCCGCATTGGAGCAGCGTAGTGAAATAAGCTCCAAAACTTCTTCTCAAAAAGGGAGAGGAGGCCTTTAGCCCAGCAGTGGGACATTCACAGGCTGTTACTGTACTGTACTGTACTGTATTATGTATATATTTTAAATGCATAAGTGGTTAATCACTAAAAACCGCTTTTAGTGTTTTATCGAATTTAAATATTGGTCGTGGAGTGATGTAGCGTATAGCTTTTATCGATACCTGCAATTCCTGAGATAGCACTATAGCGCGTTTAACCAAACAAATTTTTCAGATTTATAATATCATTAATACAAATAAATAAAGTTTTCAGAGAGTTAAATAGTTTTGTTTAATCTGAATATTTTGGAATTCCAAAAAAAAAATGTGTATTTGATAATTTACAGCATTAAAAACAACGTAGACGACAGGGCATCTGAGCTACAGCATCGTAGATCGGAGGACATGTATAAAATGAAAAAAACACCGTATATATTACGGCGCTTTTTTCTAACCAGAATGACATTTCATGCTACTTCAATCAAATCACTGACTTCCATACAACCATTTATTACCTCACCTTTATTTATGCGGGCAATGGCTAGTTAAATATATAGTATCGAAAAACAAAAGAAATGTGTATTACATATATTGTATTTTTTATATTATCCCGTAATATGTACAGTTTTTTTTAATAAGCTACTAATCTAACCTAATAATATATATTACAAACGAATACAGACAAAGGTTTACCAGATCCCTGTTACCAGGGAGCACCGAAGAGCACCGGGAGCAAATAACTCAATGCTAGGCTACAGAGCGGCAATCGGCGCGCCTTATATATACGCGAGTGCTCAGCATAAGCTAAACCCTATTTAATATGAGTGATCATATAGATCTGAGCTTAACTTACATTCGAAGTATATAAATCTCTGAAACTGTCCATTTTTTAACTTTGTTTTGTTCCTACAAAGATAGGCAGGAGTATAGGCAGGAGGTGTTTGTATCTTTGTACCTGTCCGGTATAAGTGATATAAACATACGGGCACGCGACCCCGCCTTCTCCGAGCTACTTATGCTACACCCTGTATCTTCCGTGGCATAAGTATCCTTATACCTTGAATTCCCACCTAATTCCCTCAACATCCCTGTATCCTGAACTGGTTCCCTACTCTAGGTTGGGGAGGTCAGACGGCAGTCGCTCCTTATAAAACCAGTACCCGCCATTTACCATGGAAAAGGAAAAGAATAGAATTTTAGGTACAATGGCTAGGGCGTCGCCGCAAAACGACGCGCAGGCACATCGCCCTAAACCTGTGACAAGTGGGAAAGGGCTACCGTGTCAAGTACGGGCACGGCTAAAGAAGCAAGTACCTAGAAAGAAGCTCCGCTTTGCCACCTGGAACATCGGCTCTCTCACAGGTCGCTCCCTTGAACTGGCTGACGTACTGACGAAGCGCAGGGTTCACGTTGCATTCTTGCAAGAAACTCGTTGGAAGGGCAACAAGTCCCGTGATATTGGACTGGGTTACAAGTTGATCTACTTCGGCTCCCCCTCAGGGAAGAACGGTGTGGCCGTAGTACTATCTGAGGAACTCCAGAACGGTATTCTAGAAGTCGATAGACTGAGCGACCGACTTCTCCGGGTGAAGCTACTGATAGAAGGAGTAATTACTCATCTTATCAGCGCCTACACTCCACAGGTCGGTTGCTCTGAATCGGCGAAAGAAGCCTTCTGGAATGACTTGGAAGACATGCTCCGCTGCATTTCGAACACCGAGAGCATGGTGATTGGTGGAGATTTGAACGGCCATGTTGGTGAGGAGTCACGTGAATATGGACGTGTACATGGCGGCTTCGGCTATGGTCGTGAGAATGCAGAGGGGGAGTCAATTCTCAGCACCTGCTTATTATCAGACCTTGCCATTGTTAACACTTTCTTCCAAAAGAAACCCGAGCACCTCATCACCTATAAAAGTGGGCCGCACTCCACCCAGATCGACTACTTGCTCATAAGAAGAAACCAAATTGGTAGAGTGACTAACTGTAAAGTAATTCCCGGGGAATGTCTCACAACACAACACCGCATCCTTATCATGGACATGCTGGTAGTACCAAGTAAAAAAGTGCCTGAACGAAGCAGACCTAAAACTAAATGGTGGCTGTTGAATGGACCAAAACAGCATGAATTCTGTAAAGTCGTAGCTAGCTCCAAGTTAAGCACAGACACAGAGGAATCAGTCGATAGTCAATGGTCTAGGATCCAGTCAACAGTGAACACCATTGGAAAACAGTTGCTTGGCTCTTCGAAGGGAGGCCGCGTCATCGACAAGGAGACGTGGTGGTGGAACGACTCAGTACAGGAGGCAGTTCGAGAGAAAAAGACACAGTTTAAGAAGTGGCAAGAGACCAAATCTCCTGAAGACCGGGACGCGTATAAAGCAGCTAAATGTGCCACCAAACGAGCAGTTGCCAAAGCCCGTTACCAGACGCTGTCACCTCTGTATGACACGCTCGAGACAAATGAGGGCCAAAAGACTATCTTCCGTTTGGCAAAGGCTCGGGAGAAAGCAACACAAGACATAACAAAATGTCTTTGTGTCAAAGAATCTAATGGCACTTTGGTTTGCGATGCAATTAAGGTGAAGGAGAGGTGGCGCGGCTACTTTAACGTGTTGCTTAACACACAACACGCTAATGTGTCTCCTCCAGAACTGCCTCCTAATCTCGGACTTGTTGCACCGGTAACACCTGACGAGGTACTCAAATGTCTTCGTACAATGAAGAACCGAAAAGCCGTATGCCCTGACGACTTGCCGATTGAAGCGTGGAAAGCGATGGGTTCTCATGGTGTGAACCTACTTACTGACCTTTTTAACCGAATACTTACTAGCCGGAAGATGCCCAACTCTTGGAGATTGAGTATCATTACTCCAGTATATAAAGGCAAAGGTAGTGTACAGGACTGCGAAAGCTACCGCGGTATTAAGGTTATGTGCCACACCATGAAACTCTTCGAACGCGTAATCGACTCAAGGCTTCGGCAAGAATGTACCGTCTCGGAATGTCAGTATGGGTTTCGCCCAGGCTGTGGAACCATAGACCCCATCTTCACCCTAAGAATACTAACCGAGGCCCACAGAGAAAAGAAGAAGCCGCTGTACATGGCGTTTCTAGACCTGCAGAAGGCATTTGACTGCGTCCCACGCCAAATAATCTGGTGGGCTTTGAAGATGAAGAATGTGCCACAAATCTATATTGACATTATCCGAGACATGTACCATCATTCGGAATCAATAGTGAGGACCGCCGTTGGCGACACACACCCTTTCCCAATCACAGTTGGTGTCCACCAAGGCTCGGCCCTGAGTCCTTTTCTGTTCAGTGTAGTGCTTGACGTTGTCACAGCGAAAGCCCATGAACCGTCTCCCTGGCTCATGATGTATGCTGATGACATTGCACTGGTAGATGAGGACAAGCAGGTATTGGAGCAAAAGGTGAACCAGTGGAAGAGTGTGCTAGCGAGGGGTGGTCTGATGCTAAATGTTGCGAAGACCGAGTATATGGCCTGTGGCAGTACGGACCCCGAACCCATAAAGATAGGCGGAGAATCCGTTATCAAGACGGAAAAGTTTAAATACCTCGGGTCCGTACTGCACGAGTCTGGTACGATCGACCACGACGTCAGAGCTCGAATAAACGCAGCTTGGGCCAAATGGCGGGAAGTCACCGGGGTAATCTGTGATCGCAGGATACCGGTGAAATTAAAGGGCCTTGTGTACAAGTGCATCATCCGACCAGTCTTATTGTACGGCAGCGAGACGTGGCCAGCTCTCGCGAGACATGTTCAGCAACTTCACGTCGTGGAAATGAAGATGCTGCGGTTTATGTGTGGCGTTACGCGACTAGATCGTATTCGTAACGAGCACATCCGCGGTAGCCTTGGCGTGTGCGATGTAGCGGACAAGTTGCAGGAAAGCCATCTCCGTTGGTTTGGCCACATTAGCCGCAGACCGCCAGACTATGTTGGTAACCGATGCCTGGACTTTGTTGTCGAAGGCCCCAGATCCCGCGGCAGGCCCAAGAAGCGCTGGCTCGATGTTGTGAGGGACGATTTGAGAGAGCACGATCTCACTAAAGACGACGCTTTAGATCGGGCAAAGTGGAGGCAAAGATGTAGGAAAGCGGACCCTGGCAGTACTAGGCCGGGAAAACGCTAGGAAGAAGAAGAAGAAGTTTTGTTCCTACAAACTTTCAATCATCATCATTTTACAGACTATAATTTAAAGGTAGCTAAAGTTTCAGCCAATTCAACCGAATAGTTATTTTAAGGCACTTTTATCGAATAAATGTTCGACTTGATTCTTTAAATTGACATTTTTTATTTATTTGTAAGCCGATTGAAATAAAACAAACACAAAAGTGAAGTATAAGTGAAGTTGGTCACAATACATTAATGAAACCGCACTCAGATCAGTTTGTTTATGTATCGGATTTGTTTAAATATAATTACATAACCTAAAATTTTAATATTGCTTATCTGCGTAGCGTTCCATGACGGCGACTTTTTATTCATAAAATAATTTTTGTAAGTTAATACACAAATTTCTGACAACGAAATAGTATCGACTCTAAATCAACTAAATACTGAACGTATACAATGGAAATAAATCCAATTACTATGTTAATACATTCAATCATTCAATTTTGATTTTACTGAAACTAAACGATAAATTATAAATTATTTGCATACAGGACGGAATATGTTATAAATTTAATTAAAATTATTTGTACCATAATTAATTATATTACAAATATCAATATATTCTAATTTTTTCAAAACACCCAAAATAGGTACAATTTTCATCAGAATACATACTATTATTTTTATTACCACTACTGTCTGGTTGTGGACCTGAACTCTTTCCGGTCATGTCAGATTGTTTTTCCATCAGGTAACGAGTATGACTGAATATAGAGTGCACCTTTTTGCGCACACGCTACTGCACTATAATATGTCCTACGCCGTTAGCTAGCCTCTCTTGGGAATGGCCACAATGGCCGAAATCGGTCAGGAGGTCACCAATTATTATAATACAAACTTCTTTAATTTTTGCTAGGCAATTGAAAGCTGCATTCCATTGTTTTTGGCCGCAAAAACCGTCAACCGATTAATCAAACATTTGTACGTATGTAGAGCACATAAAGTGTTTCAATGAAGGGGCCATAAAACTGGCGTGTAACGTTGTTATTTCTCTTTGTTATTACCGTTCAGGTGCGCTTCAGTGATATATTGGTGACCAATTGTGTTGTTTTGTGATAGCTTACATTATAATTGCTCGGGCACGTGACTTATGTCATTTAACTGGATGTAATTGTATTTAATTAATTGCTTGTTATAAATAAGTATTATTTCACTGCAGGTAATTCTCCAATCATCCTTTAATATTAAAAAATGATTCATAACATATTATACTTGCCTATAGAGTTTATGTTTTTTATATGAACAATTTAAAGTATTAAGAATATATTTGGTGTATAAATTAAAAATTAGGATAATATATTTATAAAACTTTCTTTGTCAATAATAATTACAAATAAAAGAAGACTTTAACTAAATCAAATCAACACATTTTAATCAATATAAAAAAGTATTGCACTTACTGATTGCTAATTAAAAAATTAAAAATAATAATTTAAAAATCAAAATGTTATCATTTATCATCGAAAATGTTATCTTTTTATTATAATACACTACAAAAAAAAATACGGAAACCAATCTTATATCTTATAAAAAATAATTCAACTAAATAGTTTAATGTTAGTATTAATATAATAGTAATCACAATAAATTCTTAAACGTTCGTAACAATTTACGTTCGTAACAATAGCAATATGGTATTTCCTCGTTTCTTTATGAATTGTGTGATATTTCTACCGTTTTAGTATTAGTCGGAATAAAATTTAGTATAATTAACTAACTAAGTTTAAATAATTACCGTTCTTTTAGGATTTTTTATAGTCAATGTTCGCAGAGACAGGCATTTAGATCAACGGTAAAATATATAAATGGTGAAGATGTTCTCCTGGCTTATTTAGGCCAGGGCGGCCATTTTCGTGAGTAGCTAACGGGGCAGGACATATTATAGTGCACCTGACATTCTCTATCCCCTCTCATAATCTGATGGGACGGCAACGGTTTTACGTGCTTTTCGAGCCACAAGAGTGTAATATGTACAATATTTCCAACTTCCACACGTCCGGGATGCTTTGTACTAGCCCGATCTGAGGTTCATATGCCAGCTATTAGTCACCTAGATAGTCAACAAATCAAATATTTAAATTATCATATTATTGTCTATATAGCTTATTACGATTTTCACCTTGCTTTCGCCTGGCTGTGAGTTAATAGTAAGTTTTTGCGGTTATACACATTACTTGCAGCTGGCACTACGTCCAATACAAACAATTTATTGTACTGTTACAGATTTGCGAACCGCCTTCCGAACTTATTGGGGCGAAAACCGTTACAATCAATGAGTTTTAGTATAACTTATCGCGAGCTCCACAACATTTATATAGTTAACAGTATCAATATCAATGACAATAACAAATAGAGAAGTATATAAATCTTAAACGAATACTAGATAATTTTATTACTATTTGTGGATATATAACATAATTATAATATCGCAAAAAGGTTTTCTCGGATTGTCCATTATCGTCACTCGATATTTATCATCGTTTTAAGAACGACATCAGATTCTAAATATGCTAACAAATATTAGAGAACCATGATGACCTAGTGATTAGAACACTTGAATCATACCCGAAGATTGCCGGTTCAAACCCGGGCAAGTACGTAAAATTAATTTGATTAATTGGTGTTCTTAATTAATTCCTTGCACCGCAAATGAAGGAGATATGTAATGTGTCGGATGACTAACGTGTGTATTCACCAACTGTAGGCATAAGCTGAATCTAAAATGAGTATAATAATAACGTTAAAATTATGTGATCCTAGGAAAATTATAGGTATCATTTTTTACGTTTAATGTTATATATAGTACTGTAATAATATGTATTAATGTGGCCAGGTATAAAACCTTTTTATCTCCAACGGTTAGTCTAAGTATAGCTTAGTGTAAGTGGATTGCGTTTAATTTTTATGCTGAAATATTGCCTACATATCAAGTACAAGTTTAAATTAATGTATACGACTTCAAGGACATTACTGGTACCACCTACTCATCAGATATTCTACCGCAAAACAGCAGTACTTGGTACTGTTGTATTCCGGTTTGAAGGGTGAGAGAGCCAGTGCAATTACCGGCACAAGGGACATAGCATCTTAGTTCCCAAGGTCGGTGGCGAATATGCGATATAAACGATAGTAACATTTCTTTCAATGCCAATGTCTAAGGGTGGTGGTGACCACTTACCATCAGGTGGCCCATTGGCTCATTCGCCTATGTATTCCATAAAAAATAGATCAGATACAAGCAAGATAGGAAAATAGTTCAATTGACTATAGAATTTTCGAAGGAATTGCAATACGATAGACAAAAGGTTGAGAATAAATACGGACTCGATACATTGTTATTGGTGTAATAAAAATACAAAAACGAATATATTTTAATGGCTCTTTTCAATGTTTACGCTTAAAACGGCCCTTAACGCTCGTCCTCCACTCAGTACTGGACACTCAAACATTAGTGGAACGTGACCTTCGAGTAAATTGTTACCAAATGACTGGAATCAGCCTCGTTGACGCTTATGACTTTTCTTTATTGGTCATTTCCTTTAAGGGTAATGATACAGCTTTGCCTTTTCTCGAAATATCCTCCCGTTATATACGTGTTGAGATTCTTTAGCAGCCTATTGCGTGCTTGTCCATAATATCCTGCGTGACAAACTAACACGTCTTCTTAAAACAAACGGGGATTATTTATGTACTAAGCGTATAGATTTTTTGTGTTTTTGTTTTCGAAATAATTTTCTTGCTAAATTATTTTTAACAATGGTCGGAAGCCTTTGACTTAAACTAACTTTTTTTTGTATAACATTTCTTCCACATTTCCAGTAAACATTTTTATTAAGAATTTATAAAATTGGTGTTGTTCTTGCTATATATATATAAATAAATAAATACTAAGCTTTAATCAAACTCGTAAATAGTCCGAAATAGGTAATAGTTTCGCGGAAGTCTCATTCATATCGTATTATAAATTACAACAAACAAATACCAGTCCAATAAAGAAAGCATCGTAAGTTACCTTTTAAAATCAAAGAACAATTTCCAATATAGCACTCCGGGAAGGATAAATTTAACATTAAAATCGGTAGAAGATTTGTAATTTTAATATTTTGGTAAACTTTCACAATATTTCCTGTAAAAGGTCGACGTCAAACCACATTTGCATATTCAACAGTCAAATTTACGTCACAATAGCGTATTACGAAACAATGGGAATGTCTTTACATTGTGGCGATGGGCGCAAAATCGAGACTCATCGTTCCCGAGATTCAAAGCGGACGATCGAAGGTAATTTACAACTTGGACCTGTGGCTTCTTGTGTGTAAATGTAAATTATACAGTATAATACATAGACCTGCCTCGGGGCTCGTGACCTTCGTCTCGCAAACTAACTAATTTATAAACTCTTGATACACCGTCGTGTAACTTGAAAATTTAAACACAATACAGAGGAATATTATGTAGGATGAAAACTATTTGAACGAGATTTATTGATGGTGTTACTATTAAGTTAAATTTTGTTTTATAAACGTATTTTGTATGTAAAGTATGTTAATATTAACTTGATATCTATGATTGTACTTTGACTGTTTCGTTAAACACTTATAACTTATGAAGTCAGGTAAGCTAATTTTAATCTTTTTTTTTTGTCAAGAAATTTTCAGTCTCTATTTCCAGTTGTGTCGGATTGTCATCTGTCTATAGTCAGTCTTACCAAACCTGTGATTTGACCACATAAGATCAGATAGTACATTAATTCATCCACCTATTATATATAATTTAAAACAAAAATAATATTTGCTTAATATTGTTATCTAAGAAATGAATTCATTTCAAAAATAATACGTAATATTTTCAACGCAATTATAACTTACAAAGCCGCTTAATGGTAATGATTGTAATCCTTGACCAAATGAGAATATCTCGAGCTGGCAGGCAACGCCGTCAGCCATTAAATCTGTTTCACCCTTTCTCCCTCTCGCATTATCGCTTGGATTTGCACCTATTTCATGAGAACTATTTAATAAGTTGGCTTTAAATTTTGTTAATACGTTACATATTAAAGTCTGTTATCAGCCTGTAAATATCCCACAAGGCTAATGCCTTCTCTGTTTTTGAAGAGATTCTTTGGACACACGTGGATTTATTCACCATGTTTTGTTTCACCGCCGAGTATGTGATGAATTATGAACACAGATTAAGTACATAACAATTCAATGGTATTTGACAGGGTTTGAACCTGCAATCGTCGGTTGAGATTCATGCTGAGTACCACCACTAAACTAACACCAATTGGCCATTTTAGCTCTAAAATTAAAGTGAATGATAATAAGCAAACTATGTATTTTATTGCTTTAGTATATGTGCTTTACAAGCTTAAAAATATCGTTTTATACTGAGTCTTTACTTTTCATTTTTGCTTTTTAAAGGTCATATTTAAAATGGCTGTATATGATAAAACGTATCTGTTATAACCGCTATAAAGTATTCATACGGACATTATCGCCCGATTCAATGCAGTGAATCCATAAAGGATATTTTTATGAATTTTTTAATATTCGCGCACACATCCGTGGCTCTCATAAATCAAGTACTTCCGAGCCCTCTTTGAAATTCCGCGCCGTGATGATGTACCGCGTCTGCGACAATGCCTGCCTTCCCATTTATACAACAATATTCCATTTTTATGGAAAGCGGCATTAATTGAAAGAAAATGCTAAAATTAATTGGATTTTTTATGTGTATTGAGATAAAATATAACAGTACTTTGATATGTTTATAAATCGTTATCAACTGGTTTTATGGAATGCAGGGTTTATGAAAAATAATTATTTAGTTTTTTTGGGTTTAAGAGTAATAATCGGTTATAACTAATATATATAAAACTTAATCTGTTATTTTCGGAGTCAGTTAAATAAGTATACGTATAGACAACATTTTGAAGACAATTGTGTCAACTGATATTTAAATGAATAGAAGTATATGAATATTACATATAAATACGATTGATTTTTTATTATTTACATTGTTCTAAGTTTGTGTTTCTGTGCCAAAAGGATGTAATATCGTATTCCTAGGTTGGTGGCGCATTGGCGATATAAAGAATAGTTTATATTTCTTACAAAGCCAATGTCTATGGGCGATGGTGGCCACATAACATCAGGTGGCCCACATGCCTTTGCCTACTTAGTACAATAAAAAAAAAGTTTTTTTTTAATTCTATTCTATTCGTCTACTATCTATCTATTTCTATATTGTACAGCTGTATGTGTATTTCTTACCGTTAAATTATTATTAACCATGCACTTTCCATAAAAAATATATTGTTTTAGGAAATATATAAGGATTTTTTTCTGATTTATATTATTTTCTAATCTTTTCAAACATAAAGATGCCTTATTTTAGAGCCCACAAATTTCCATATGGGGTTAATAAAACGTGTTACCGAATAAAGAACTGCGTTGACCGGAATTCTATTAAATTTTATGTTGTAAGACTATCGTTATTTTTATCAAATTTCTTGAAGTCAAATACAATGGACTTATGGAACAGATTTTTCAATATATAAAAAAGGAAATAAGCCCATTATATAACGATACGGTAACACTTTCAAAGTGAAACCATTATATAAGATTTAAAGGTATAAAATCGTTCTTTATGTTGGCGATATAATATAAATTCATACACGCCTTATTGAGAGATATTTGTGCTTATCGATTACATAGGGTTTAATATTTAGTGTATTTTGCTAAAGTATTTTTCTATATAGATTTTACTTAAACAAAGATATAATTAATAGATGAATTAATTAATTATTAATTTTACATAAAATATTATCGACCCTAACGTGGTTGGTTTAAGACTTGAGAGTTTAATAACATGCCTCTAACACAAAACGTATGTCAGGTATTGGTTATTCTAGCCAGGCTAATTCACCTAAGACTAATTGGTTCTTCTCAATATAAATACGTTGGTGATTTACTATCAGGTGACTCATTTGTCGTATAATAATATCATAAATCTTTTTAATTTTATGCTTATTAAGAAATTTTAATCGCAGTTTATAATAATATGTCTCCGAATGGAAATGAGTATTGAGCACAGATGCTCAAATTCGGTGGACTTTTTCGGCTTACACGGTTTTTCTCTCCAAGGAGTTCAGGCGGGCTTCCGCCATGATTCTCTTAATGATGTAATAAGCTTAGGCAGATATCATCCACTTATCGATTCTACCACCATACATATTTGCTGTATTCTGGTTTGAACGGAATATTATCTTAGTTCCCATGCCTTGACTGTGGAATGTTATATGGTTAATGTTGTTGCGATGGATTGAGGGGAAATACGGCTTAATTCAAGATTGGGTTTATGGTTGTGGGGTCTATATTAAAGAGGAAACTCCTATGAGCTCGTATCGTATGTCTATAGTATTCAAAAGAAATACTACGATTAAAATTAATAATTATATAACATAAGTAACATATGAATATTAAAAATATGAAGTTGGAAAAAAACACATTCTTGAATTTATTTCTTAATACGATTTATTATATATTATTATAAAATTTAATTTGAGAACTTTTTTTTAATATATCTGCGCGGAGGGGAAATGACTACTCCACCTGATGTTAAGTGATAGTAGAGTCCAAACGCGACGACGGCCAGTATAGACGGGAAGAATATTCTGCACTAGCCACCCTCGCCTTGCCGGCCCACAAGATGCCTCTTCACGCCTCGTTTGTAGGAACCCGGGTCGTAAGAGGAGGGGAACACGTGAGCTGGTAAAGAATTCCATTTTTTGGAAGTGCGACAAAGAAAGGAGTTGCCAAATATCTTTGTGCGCGATGGAATTGATGTCACAGTTAGTCGGTGACATCGAGAGCCAGCACGCGTAGACTTGTGAAGGAAGGGGGAAGCAGGAATTAGGGAGAATAATTCCTCGGAGCACTCACTGTGATACAGTCAATAGAAAGCGCTTAGCGCTGCTATCTCTCGACGCAATTGTAAAGGCTCGAGGGTGTTTGTAACCTTTACGTCGCCAATAATGCGGACCGCGCGTCGCTGCAACCGATCCAAGGCCTCAAGTAGGTACTTTGGTAGATATGAGGCTGTGATCCGAAGAACCAAGTGGAGCTTGAACCACAACCTGATATTCCACCGGGTGAGAAGTCAGCAGAAGGTCCAGTAGAGAAGGCGCTTGCCCATCAATATCTGGGATCCTGGTGGGCTGATCAACCAGTTGGGTCAAGTCATGTTTGAGAGTGCGCTCGAGGCGTTGAAGCGGCGGGAACACTGGAGGGCTCTTGCGACGTGGCGCGACCGTCTTTGCGAAGAACGGTTCGCGCGCAAACGTGTCGTTGGAGCGATCCTGCCAGCCTTCGAAGCCTGGATGAGACGAAAGCGACGAGTCACCTTCCGACTTACGCAGGTAATGACCGGTCACGGTTGTTTTGGAGAATACCTGTGTAAGATCGGACGCGAATCGTCGGCGATGTGCCACCACTGCGGTGCGGACCGGGACACCGCTCAGCATACGCTGGAGGTATGCCCCGCGTGGAATGCGGAGAGGGAGATTCTGGTCCGCGAAATCGGACAAGACCTCTCCCTGCGAGCAGTCGTGTCGGCGATGCTCCGCAGGGAATCGGCGTGGAGGGCCGTAGCCTCCTTCTGTGAGACCGTCATGGTCCAGAAGGAGACGGCGGAGCGGGAACGGGAAAGGGCCGATCCTGCTCAGCGGAGACGACGTCGGCGTCGTCTCGGCCCTCCCACAGCCCCGACGCCCGGGGCTTAAAAGATAGGGCGTGACCCTGGGGCCGAGGACGCGTGAGGTGGGGGCCTCGCGTGTCTTATTTCAGACGGCCCTGAGGAGGACGGCAGCCGGGGTGGCCTCGCGCTGCCGTACGCACTAGCGAGGAGTGCGGGGGGGGCGAGATAACCTTCGCCCCCTGAGGAGAGCTCCGCCGAGCATCGGGCGGTGCACAGTACGGGAGAGGCCGCGGATGCGTTATATCAACACGATCCCGTAGCCTCTCCGATCCGTGCCGAGGACGGCCATCGCAGTGGTTTTAGTGGGTAAGAATCCCACATAACCGAGTTCCCCCCAATGAGAGCTGGGTACCGTTCTGAAGGTTTCCACTGCGTTAAAAAAAAAAAAAAAAGTCATGTTTGAGAGCAAAAGCATGAGCAGTCCTTCCAGCATGATCTGTTTTGAGGGATTACAACCATGATTCATGGTGAGCATTAAAATCCCCCAAAAACACCAATTCCGCGTTAGGAGACTGCTCTCGCGCAGCATCTGCCACCCGACTAAGATGGTCAAATAATCGGCTTGTCTCCAAGTCACCATTGTGGGATCTGTAGAGGCACACGTAGACCCGACTCTGACGAATCAGATCCACACGTACCACCAACATGGAGAAGGAGGGGTCCTCCAAGCAGCGCAGTCGGTGACAGAAAACATCCGTCCTGACGATCAAGCATACTCCGGCTTTCGCTTTGAAGGATTCTTCAAGCATGTAGCCGGGATAATTAAGGTAGGTGGTATCGGCAGGACGGAGTATTTGTGTCTCCGTTAGAAACAACATTGCTGGCCGTGCTGTCTCGAGATGGTGGTGGACAGCGTTGAGGGAAGCGTGGAGTCCACGGATGTTAGTGAACTCGACCTCAAACAGCGTGGGTATGGTGGGGGTGTGCACCACTGTACGACCGTTATTCCTGCTTTGATGCGCTACCATATGGGAAAAAAGAATGGAAAAGAGACGTGAAGCGAGCGACGTATTGCCACGATAGGGATGGGCAAAGTGTAGAGGCGTGTTTCCCCAAGTGGTTGGCAAAAGGGAAACTACACTGACCCGCCGGACGGAAGGGCCCCCGAACCCCCCCGGAAGTGGCCGCCGGGACCCCACCTTCCTGTCACCAACCGGCACGACGGTCTACCCTGTGATTATGAGTGGCCTGGTGGGGCAGCCTCGCGTGCTGGTTAGGCACGCTCGGGCCCCTGTACTATGCCACGGGCGGCCAGCGGAATAGCCGTTTCTTCGGGTCTCCCTGTCCGGCAGGGAAATACAGTTTTCCCCGGCATTGGTTCAGCAGCCGTCTCCACTGGACCAACACCCATCGCGGCAATGCTCGCTCGGGCACTGGCTGTACGCTGGCTGACCTCGAAACGCGGCTGCAAGCCACTTCACGAGATTTTCACCATGCGTACGGTGGTAACAAGCCAGGCGGATGTTTATCATCCTACCACCAGATGAGCAGATGGTCGCTCAGATATCCCTTAGTCGCCTCTTACGACACCCATGGGAAAGAGAGGGGCAGTGAAATGTATTCTTTCTCCGACACTGCACGGACAGACGAACTGTAAGCTACGATAGCAATACAATGAAATATTTCATTTAAATTTATAATATTAGTATATTTCGAGTTATTAAGCGACGGACGGAACTATGTACATGAGATTAAAGAGAGAAAGCCACTATCAAAGCGGATAAGCGGCTTTATTTTCGAAATGTTTCTCCGGGATAATTTATGCATAAAGCGCTCATATTTAAACCAGGCTAACTATGCAAGGTTAAGCATGTTCACGACCTCTTTGAAGTGCAGTTACAAGTTCTAGGAGTTTATTTAAGATTAAAATAACTTTTTTAGGCACAATTTTTTTTTTAAATAAATTTCGAACAAGTATTTCTTTTATTTAAGAACAATAATTCGCATAGACCTGGAAATGTGTGAGAATTAAAAATAATATTACAAATGAAATATCAAAATGGCAAACAACGCGATTCTACGTCTGCAAAAAAAAAAGTTTAATGTGTTCAAATGTTTTCATAAAATATATAATTTATAATAATAAACATTTAATACATTGCTCTTAGAAACCACAAAATCTATGAATATGTAAAGAAAACAAATGTTTCTAATTTGTAAAAAATAGTACATCATATCGTATATAATATATATTTTTATTTACAACAGGCAAGCTAAAGAAAAAATAGGTCGACAAATTGTTAATGGTCCCACTTGTAGACATTACGATGTAAGGAATATTAATTATGCCTTAAAGAACTTAAGCCGCAGCCAGCCACGAAACTAAGACGGTAATATTGTCATACTCATGTGTGACACTCACTTGGTTATATTGTATTACCAGCACAGTGGTTTGAAATCTTGAATTTTAATCGAAGTATGTACGTTTGAATTCGGGCAAGCACCGATGAATTCTCATTTGCTTTATTTGTGTTTATAATTCATCTTGTGCTCGAAGGTGAAGGAAAAGCTCCTGAGGAATCTTGCGTTGGATGAAAATTGGCCACGTGTGTATTTACCAAGCTACACTGGAGCACCGCGGTGGAATAAGCTTTTAACCTCATCTGCAACGATGTTTGATGTATATATAATCATCAGCATCAGCAGGAGCGTAGTGGTATAAGCTCCAGAAAGGCGAGGAGGTGTTTGCCATTCTGGTAGAATATTTAGAGCTAGAATCATTTAGATTTTCGAAAAAAAAACTTAATAATATAACTAGAATAACGTTAAGTCCTTATGTCATTAATTTCTAAGAACATACTTGTGTAGGCGGAGAGCTTGTATCATTGCAAATTAGAATTTAAGTGAATTAGTCTGAACAAGGTAAAGATGTTTGTAACTTGCCTAGTTAGGTCACTGCTCAGTGAAGTTGTAGGTGACTTGCTCTATTAGAGTTACAATAATTTATTCTAAAGTAACACCTTTGTAATAATTAACGTTAATTATAAATGTTATGTCTCATTGTTTTTTTCTTTTTCTATTATTATATATAGTGCTTATTATATAACATAATTATAAAATATTTTTATAAATCAGAACAAGGATATGTTTGAGAAAGCTATAATACAATTTACTGTTTATATATATTTTTTTAAATGATACAAAATAACTATACTGTTATCTATCTAAGCGATTTATTGATTGGTAATTATGTGCTCATATGTATTAAAAAGTTTTGTTAGTATATCTCGTCATAAGCTTTGGACTAAATTTGTTTAAAACTAACCCTGAAGTACCAGTAGAAATATAGGCGAGTGTCACAAGGGACGTAACATACTTGTTCCCAAGGTTGGTTGCGCATTAACGATACAAGAGACGGTTAATATTTCTTAAAGTGCCAATGTCTATGGGTGGTGGCCACTTACCCTAACGAGGCCTATTAACTAGTCTACCCAGCTATCGCATTATCTGAAACCATTACGAATTCAAAATAAGTAAGCCATAATGTTCTACCTAAAAGATTATTTTTACTGGATATTTTGTTAGTTAATATTGACGTGACTGCTTTAAACATCGCCTCATCTGCCTTAAGTACATATCGTATACATATTATGAGTTATATTGAGTAGATAATATACAGTAGACAAATAAAACGTCTGAAATCCAATCATCTGAAAATCTGATGTTCTAAATACATTCGTTTTCGGCTTTCGTTATGAGTTACAAATAAATGAAATTTAAAATTCGAATATAAATAGCTCATGAATTATTGAACAGTCCTTACAAATCTTTTTGCTTCAATGGTAATACACCTTATTTCGGATGCTTTCAATTTCTTGTCAATTTTTCATACATACATGTAAAAGGAATTCAAATTGTAACTGTTTTTACGTATTTGAATATTATATTCTTAGGACACGATGAGTGATTTAAGATTTTACACATTTGGCAAATTGGCACATATGTAACGTGCACTGGAACACCGTGGTGGAATTAGTAACTGGCCTTCTCCCGAAAAAGCAGAGGACATCCTAATCCAGCAGTGGTATAGTGATAAATATATTATTTATAAATATTAAGCAAAAGCTATAAAATACTCAGAAGGTGATCAATTTTTAATAACTGATCACAGTCGCATCAAAACGACAAACGATTAAATAATTTATCAACGCGATACTATCAAAGTACAATAACATTATTGAATTCTATTTTAAATATGGGTTATATTAATCAATGTGAATTGAATTAAATAAAACCATATTCATTTATGCATTGAACGCGATATTATGAGATAATAATCATCGGTATAATAACATTCGTACACACTCATCGATATTAAAGCTCTGAATGTTAATATTCAAACGGAAATTAGTTCTAACCGCTCATGGAGTTAAATTGGATATTGTAAGTCTTCTAATGTATATTGGAAAATGTTAATCAGGCATTGTTTGTATAAATATTGTAATATTGAACACTGCGCAACTTGTATTTAATAGTTTGTATAATATGTATCGCATATATTCTTTAATTGAAGAAAGACGTAAGTAAGTAATTAAAAGGAAAGCGCCCTGTACATATTCATCTGCTGGGTTAAAGTCTCCTCTATTAGGAGTTGTTGTTGGAGTAGGATGGTGTAGTTGGAGTTTATTTCAACACGATTGGCTAATATGTATCCATATATGTGATAGATTTTAATTTTTTTCATGAAGTTTTTCTCACAGTTGTTTCTTCCCCAGCCAAGCACAAAATGAATAGAAACATGGAAACTCAATGTTATTGGGGTTTAAGCTGTCGCTTAGGAGTTCAGCTCGTCGGCTCAACTTGAAGAAGGTTGAAAGGCGTATTAATACACAAGTGTTTCATCTGATCCTTTATAACAGAAAACTATTTATCACAGCCTAGTAAGAGGAAGACTGCCCAACTCTAAAGTATTTTCTTTAGAGTTGGGCAGTCTTCCTCTCTTCTTAAGGATGGTAAAAATGACAGCTCTACTGCAGCCGGTGTATGCGATAGCATTTCATTCACGTGGAGGTCACCGTTTTTCATTTCACCGTCGAGAACGATATGATTTTTTTATAAACAAGTTTGCTTAAGATCTACTTATTATATCCTCAAGTTTCACAGACTATCTGCTATTGTTAAAATGAGTACATAAAAACAAAAAATGTCGTTATTTGTATATTATAAATCTGGTTATCCTTAATTATTATTCACACCGTTTTGATACCGTTCTTCTTTACGGCTGCGATACTTAAGCCTCTAGAAACCTTATAATAAAAAGCATTGTATTAAATTTTATATCAGGTAATATCTATAATCTAAGCTATAATACTCAATTAATATAATTTTCAACAGTATTTTTATACGTAAAGATTGTAGGATTTAACACAATTCTGAATACGATTATATTATTTTTTATGTTGTTATTGTTACTTAATTATCTTATGTAAAATATTTAAAAAAAAATGTTGGATTTATATTGAGAATGTGTCTCTTAAGGAATAATTTATGCATAAAGCGTCCCTGCTTAAGCCAGCCCAACTAAGCACGGTTTAACGAGCTTGCCGGCTCTTTGAAGTAGTCTATAGATTTAGGACGTGTTTATAAAAAGCGAACTTATTTTTTGTAATGCACAACTATAAGAAAAATATTGTATTATTATTTATAAAAGATCATCGAATTCAGAGATAAGAATCGTGAATATAGATGAAACATTAATTTTAATTTAAGTTTCAATACGATTTCTAAGAATTAGTGTTTGTTGCCCGTGACTTAATTTGTATAAACAATTAAGTTGTTAAAACACACTAGCTATAATCAAGGTGAAATGCTTCGAAGGCGAGAATGGAGGGAAGTGAAAACAGAACATATATTATTTTTAATTATATTAAGATTTTAAAATACTAAAACACAACGTGTGAAAAGAGATGTGATTTAGAAGATATGATTAAAAGTTGCACGCTTTCCAGAAAAATACCAATACACTATTTTCTGTTTATTAGGCGAATATCGTACTTTTATTGAATTATACAGTCGTGGTCGTGGCGTGAGCGGAATATACATTGGAAAACTTACGGGCCCTTTTGTGGGACGCTGTGGCGTTGCCCGTCTGATATCAGGGAATCAATGTCAAAGACAAACCGCAGCAGAAAATACTGCCGCGGACAGACGGCGCAAATATACGCCTCTATGATATGATTTTTGTACAAATGTTAAAACAATTGAATCTTGGAATAATAATGCAAAAATATCTCTATCTTACTACTACTACTGGTGACAGGAGTACGTAATAACAGAGCTAGTAAGCAGTTCCATTGTTTAGACGAAAGAGAAGTAAGGTTATTTTAATTGAACTCATATTCATTTATAACATTATATTTAATTTTTTTGAGCTTTACCTGACATCATACAGTTTTGGAGTATTAAACCTCTAAATAAAAAAATAAAACAATTACGTTATTTTTCATTTATGGCATTATTTCTTTTTTTATACAATAACATTTTATGGCTTAAAAGTGAGAAGTTGTGGTCTATAAAAATAATCAAAGTGCAGTATAATTATAGCAATTCAAGTTAGCTTATTGGCGTAGCGTGTAAATTTTTATACGACATGCTATAAAAATTTAGTTCGAAATATATAATTAACAATTTTACTAATTACTATCTATATATATACTTATAACATAATTTAATGGCGAGATGGTTTAGTGGTTCGAACACGTTCATCGTGGTTCATCATGGTTTTTACATTTTATGATAGTTGTGAAAGAGAATATCGTATTGAAAACAAGAGATGTGGGATGATGCTTGTGGTGGAATAACTTAATACATTCCCCTCGAGAGCACTCGTACTTGTAAATGAAATGTCGAGCGCTATATTTTGATTCGATCATGATTACCTCGAGCGAAACTCTAGAAATGCATAGCGCCTTTATGAAATAGCAAATGCGGTAAGTGGAACGAGAAAGCTGATTACTCATAAATCCTATTACCGAAACAATACATTTAAATACATTCACGTGTCAATGTTGCCCTCCGTTACCTCAAATTGTATCAAATTATTCCCTTATATAATAAGCATTACCTACCACTTACGACTGTATTTATTCATTCATACTTTATCGAATACGGTTGAAAAATGTTTAAAGGTAAATAAATTGAGTTCAGTAAATCAAACTGCAATATTCTAATGCAACTACATTCAAACATCGAGTGTCCCATTGATTTCACTTTACAATCCAAGCTTTTGTGGAAATAGTTGTAGAGCTACGGGAGCGACGATGCGCTTCAATATTCATGAGGCGACTAACTGGTGCGTTCCAGCTGTCCGACTGGGTTTAAAACGGCCATTACTTTAATGGCAACCTTGTTTGCCTATTACGAGTTCGAAACAGCAAAGGAATTTTAGTGATGACATTTGTATAACTTTATTCGTAGCAATCTATGAGTTTGATTATTGCGAATATTTCAATAACAAATAATGATCCTTTAAATTTTAGCCTTAAATAAATAAATATCTATAAATAATTGGATATATTGAAAATCACAATGTGACTGTCATAATGACGTGCCGGTTGGCGTGGTTGCTAGATACTTGCATTTCACGCCGAAGGTTGTGGGTTCGATTCCCACTCAGGATATACATTTCTGTGCATGAACATGACCGTTTGTCCTGAGTCTGGGTGTAGTTATCTATTTTTTTTTCAGCCTTTTGCCGTCCACTGCTGGACGAAAGCCTTCCCCATAGAACGCCGACTATCCCGATCTTGGGCAGTCTAAGGCAAAAACCCCCCTATGTAGTTATCTATATAAGTATGTATTTACAAAAGAAAAGTAGTATTACATATACCAGTTGCCTGGTTTTCATAGTACGAGCTCTACTTCGTTTAGAATCAGATGGCTTTGTGTGAATAATGTCCCTGGATATTATTATTAAATTATTATTGGTCGTCTAGTAGATGTAAAACATCGAAATCGATAGTTAATTTATAATTAAATACATTTATATATAATATCCAAGTATATTGAAACTAACTTTTAGTTGTTTTTTATAAGTAGACGAACGGGCAAATGTGCTACCCGATGGTAAGTGGTCATAAACGCCCATAGACATTGGCGCTTTAACAAATATCAACTATTCCTTAGATAACTAATGCGCAACCAAAATTGGGAACTAAGATTTTATCCCTTGTGCTTGTAATTACACTGTACCACTCTCTCTTCCGATTACTTATTATTGCAGTTTGGTGATAGAATGTGTAATGTAAGTAGGTGGTACCTACTCAGACGGACTAATACAAAGTTACCACCAAGTAAGTTCATTCATGTACTCCTGATTCGAAAGATAATTTATTATAGTAAATTATATCGTTAACAGCACTAAAAATAGTGTTAAATTTCAGCTAAATCGCTTATGTAGACTTGTTTATAATACGGTTGAAATATTCGACTTACATACAACGGGTAAATAAAAGCTTGTAATAATTATTTTGGACCCGATTGCAACTCATTTTTCTACTTATTTTTGTGTATTACCTACCTTGCGAAATCTCGTTGGACTTTGAGTTCGTAATTAATGTTTGCTCCAATTATAATAAACGATGTAAACTCCATGAATTTTTCCACCCCCGGTCCATACCCAAAAACAATTAAGAAGAGCGAAGTGTTGTTTTTCATATGCAAATGATATCGGAGTTCAAGTTGCATTTTCCGTTTCGAACGTTAATATTTTTTAAGCAAACGTTAATTGTCGTTGTTTCGTGCAATGTTTGCGTATGGATTTTTAAACGATATTATGAGAACTTATGTGTTCGTTATGTCATGTTATATGCTATTTAATTTGAAAATAAAAATGAAAGTCTTTTATTAATCTTGACGATATACATTTTTTAATTTAAATTTAGAACATCAACTTTAACAGTTCAACTCGTTATTTTTTTTTTTGTTCGTAAAAGCAATTTTTTTTCTGGCTTTGAAGGTGAGTGTGCCAATGTAACTGCAGAATATTTCGAAATGTAATTAGGTTGTATGTACATGTATGTAAATATATTGGATTCCTGAAATGTATTGACTAGTTTTAATGTTGGTTATAAATTCCAGCCATTAGCATTTCGTTCGCTAGTTGCTATAAACTGTGTTGGCACTATGTTGCATTGTAATTAAAAGCCGAATCAGTAGTTGCAATTCATTTTATTTAGGTTTTGAAACAAATTCAAAATGTATTTATACAAAATACAATAATAATACAATGTCGCATCACACTTATTGATAATCAAAGTAACTGTTTTGAAAAAGAAAGAGAAAAAAACCTAGAAAATATGGTATCTAATTTTATAAAAGTTAATAATTTTCAATATAAGATATAGCTTTGAGGTGATTATTTTGTACCCTATGTTTCCTAACATATGTATACAAATTGTCTAATCACTTTAAAAAGTAAAATCGTCTATAGTAAGAAGATTTTCAGATCTTCTTATAAACAACACATTGTCCTACAAAGTATTACTGACGTTAAACAGTCGAGTTACAGGCGTGAAAAGCATGTAAATTCGTATCTCCTGACATACGAGATTTAATCTACCGTACCGTAACAGGCTGTAAATGTCCCACTGCTGGGCTAAAGGCCTCCTCTCCCTTTTTGAGGAGAAGGTTTTTAGCTTATTCCACCACGCTGCTCCAATGCGGGTTGGTGGAATACACATGTGGCAGAATTTTAGCGAAATTAGACACATGCAGGTTTCCTCACAATGTTTTCTTTTACCGTAAAGCATGCGATGAATTATAATCACAAATTAAGCACATGAAAAGTCAGCGGTGCTTGTCCGGGTTTGAAACTACGATTATCGGTTATGATTCACGCGTTCTTAACACTGGACCCTCTCGGCTCTTATAATTGGTTAAATCTTATAATTGGTCAATTTAATATTTTGTTAAAAATAATTTACGTCGTTACAGATTTTTTAAATACCATGCTCATATGCGTTAACGGTAATAAATTTTTAATAACCTTATACAGCTTGAAAAGCCGGAATCGATACTATAAATAAAAAAAACGTTATATAAAAATACAGAGAGAAAATGTTTGCGATCAAACTGTCCAAAATTTTTCAATTAAAGTGAATGCATTATAATAATAGTATATTGCCAAATATATGATCAAGAAATTACGCTAATTTACTGAACCAAGCACGAAGTTGATGTAAACAAACACAACGAGCAACGTGGCGCGATGAGTGCCGCTTCTATAGAATAACGTGCTTGTTCACGGAGCACGTTAATCGAGGCAAACCGCTCAAATACCTAAGGGAATTTATTACCCACTCTAGTGCCTAGAACTGCGAACATTTACGCTTACATTGTTTTTCTTTTTTTATTTGAAACAATTCCGACTAAAAACAATCACAAAAATGTTGGTGTCTATCAAAAAAATACAACAAAAGTAACGAGCTAACGTAAATAAGCAATAAGTTTTCTCGCGTTAAATAAGCTTAGTTGGATCTAAATTTTAAACTTGGTGTGAAGATTAGGGCATTAATAAATACTAGTGAATGAATAAAAAAACCGGCTGAAAAGAGAAGATATTATGTATCAATAACTTTGAGACAATATCAGTGAGGTCTAGCACGATAGCTGTATGTTGGTAAGAAGATGGATATCCTACCGACTATATAACATACGATACGAAGCCTTGTAAAAAACTTGTGTTGTACACACATATTTAATTTATTATAACATAAAAAATAAAACGTAATAATAATAAAGCAATTAACATTTTTCCATATTTAAAACGCGAAAAAACTTTTGCCTCTACGGCCCAGCGAACTTTGTCAACGTAGCACTTTTGTGTAAATTATTCATAAAAGACACGTGTAGCCAGGCAAGGCTATATATTAACTCATGACGAGTGCGTTTAATATAACGTACGTATTTCTGTTGTTTTTATGTTACAATATATATAACATTTGTTTTTAATAAAAAGCCAATCACGTTTTTAAAAATATCAAATAATTATTAAAACATGTAGATGTATAGCCACCATTTGGTGGCTGTTTAAAAAAAAAAACGGACAGCCTGCGTCTCTGGGCTATCTAAGGATCGATCGATCACTCACCATCACCATCGATATCTCACACATCCAATCAGTCCAATGTTCAAGCATTTAAAAGTGATTGTGGACTATAGAGATTCACATACATATGTATTTATACATACATGAATCCTGAAAATATTACACTCTTTTTTGGACAGTGGTTGGCGAATTAAAAAATGAAAGTAATATTTTTTTGAATAAGTACTGAGTGGGTCAAATCTTGCAACTGATTGTATACCATTTCCGAAAAACCAATTGAGCTGAAATCTATTTTATATTCAATTTTATTAGCTATATATGTATGTTATCAACTACTTTTATATTATTTCATTATAGAACAGAATAGTTGGATACATTTACATTTAATTATTTCTGATCGAAGATAGGAGAATGGATCTTAAACTTTGACATTTTCTAAGTTTTATTTAAAATGTATTTGCTTGTACCATGTTTCCATATTTCCCATTCCTTTATTCCATTACGGAATCGAATATAAGTTAGATGTAAACAGGGCTGCAGTCACATCCCAGAGGATCGTGTCGTTTCGCCAGCCGTTACCAATGCTATATTTTCACGTGACATTCCTCGAGGGATATTAAGTGGATATACGGTATTTTGTAATAAATCAGTATGTGAATAAAATTGATAAAATATTTTAAATTATAAGGTGTGTAAATGTATCGGTATATATTTTTAATTCTTGTTTTAGTTAAATATGGGTTGGACATGAAGAGCTTCATGAATTTAATATTCACATCAGACAAAAGTGGACACAATCAAATTATTTATTTTAAGACTCGAACTTCACCCGCGGCTTCACTCGTGTCATAGTTCTGAATAATTAAAAATACTGAATTCCATAGAATTTTCTTCAAAAATCAAAGATTTCCAAACAACCAATCTAAACCGAAAGTAAAATTTATTTCAATTTTATCATAAAATTGGGGATATTATTGCCACTACTTTGAAATGCTAAGTTCTGAAAAAGCTTGACAGGTGAATTTCAATAATATTTAGTTCCAATATATAGTAATATATATATATATATATATTACTATATATTACTATATATTACTATATATATAGTATTTAATATAGAATCTATCGAAAATAACAGGCAAGAAACTAAGTACTTACTCTTATACATTATTTAAAAAAACATATCATCCCATCTAAAATTCAACAACTACCAACACCATGCTTCAATATTGATAGATAATTCATTAAAATATATTTGATGACAAACTTAAAAGGATTTGTTTTAAACTTATAATATATTCATGCAAAATCTATATATATATATATATATATATATATATATATATATATATATATATATATATATATATATATATATATATTACTATATATTACTATATATATAGTATTTAATATAGAATCTATCGAAAATAACAGGCAAGAAACTAAGTACTTACTCTTATACATTATTTAAAAAAACATATCATCCCATCTAAAAATCAACAACTACCAACACCATGCTTCAATATTGATAGATAATTCATTAAAATATATTTGATGACAAACTTAAAAGGATTTGTTTTAAACTTATAATATATTCATGCAAAATATTAAATAAAAAATAATATTGTTTTTTTAATAATATTTTTATATCATACTAAATTCGAAATGAACCTTAAACAAATTATAAATATATAATACAATTTATGTTATTTTAATAATTATGAAGTAATATTAAATTAAGTTACAGCAATTATCTAACTTAAGTTCTTATCTGAACTACTTACATATTCAAGTCTCGTGGTCACCTGAATTCTGAACAGTCATAACAATAACAGTAATAACTATTAAAGCTTACTGGTCCTACTGGAACTGTCTGATAAGTGGTAATAGTTCTCAAACGACGAACCCTCAAACTAAAATTCTGAATGAGTAATTAAACTCAATAACCCTTGAAAATTCACCACAACTTTTTAGTAAGAAAACATATCATGTAGATTTATTATTGAATCTCGTTTTAATTAAGGCTCTTGGTTAATATATTAGTTTAAATTAAAGATCAATAATTAATTATTATTATAAGCACATTAACACTTTATAACATAGTAATATAATTTATAATTATTTAATACTTGGTGATAAAGCTTTGTGAAAGCCCGTTGGGAGCAACGTAACCTCAAATGATCCAGGAAAGGATTTTCCACTGCTGAGCTAAGTAGGTAATTTATAGGCTATATTATTTATGTTATATTTATTTTAAGATTTTTTTTTGTTTATTAAATAGGCATAATAAGCCAATATGATCATATTGGTCACCATGATAAGTGGTCACCACCACGCCATAGACAAAGACGCTTTAAATAATATTCACTATACCTTAAATCACCAATGCGCCATCAACCTCGGGAACTAAGATGCTATATCCCTTGTGCCTGTAGGTAAGCTGGCTCACTCACCCTTCAAAACAATACTAAGTATTGATGTTTGGCAGTAGAATATGTGATCATAGCATGACTCCTAATCGGGCGGGCTTGCACAAAGCCCTACCAGTAAGTAAACTAAACCATCGTATTTGAACAATGTAATAAAATATATAGTTTGTTTTATATTAACTTTCCAACGTATGGCATGTGCATGTATACGTTGGGAAGTTCATCCTGTTTCTTTTTTACTTCACTCGAGAAGTGTCAAGTGTGTGCACTCTATGTTGACATCGTTAGTTGTTATAAAAAAATATAGAGCATAGTTGAAAAAAAAAACAAAATAGAGCTACGTAAATTTAGAATTGCTAAGCAAAACTTGTGGATAGATCTGATGGATAAACATTAAAAATATAATCCAATCATATATTCTGGTCTCATTATGAGGCAACAATTAACAGATATATGCTAACTTAGATCTCCTAGATTTATAAATAATGTCAAAATACATCTAACACCTCTTACAGTTGAAGGACATCGACTTATCTGTATTCACAAGAGATATAAAAACGAGGCACACGGAATATATACTTCGATATAGATAATAAATGATATGACTATTGGTTCTTATAATGTAATTCTCACAATCAAAGATCAATTATTATCAACTATTATACGACTTGTATAATATTAATTACATAATATTAATGCTTGTTTTTGCTTATATTCTATGAGTTCACGTTTCGGACGTCTTTCACCCGACTGAGTAAAACTCAAAAAAGTGTATGATTCTGGAATGGTATCATCAACGTACGATAGATGTCGTGCATGTTATATTAACATGTTAACTAAAATCATTGTAAGGGTAATTGCTGAAAACACGTGCCAAGTCTGAGTTACTAATTAATGAAGAATTTTTTTTTAAATCCGACTTAATAGCTCAATGCACTTAAAATAAATGCTCCATTAATTAAAATACGCTTAAAAATATATAATTAAAATTTCGAAATCAAGCGATTGCAGTTGGTTTTCGACAAAATGGCTTAAGGCTACTTATACGTATTCAAGCTTTAGTCGAACTGTGACGAGGACGGGACGGCGACACTGGAGTGAAAGCGGCGCGTTGTGCTTAAAAAGTATCCATGCTGGTATTAACACAGATGGCGGGACGTGGCTCGCCAAGCGCAATTGTACTGTGTAACGTCTTCTGTATGAATACTAGGACATTACAACTGTCCCCGTTTGCCATCTCGCCCGTTGTCTGACCATACCATTAGGTATAGAATAAAACTTACTAAAATGAATTTTTAGGGCTTTTTAGGGGGTTAATTTTTTTTACATAAATGGGTGTACACCGTCCATAGAAAATGTGCTCTTTGCGTTGGGAATTAAGTTACTTTACTTGTGCCTGTAGTTTCACTGGTACACTCATCTTTCAAACCGGAACACAACAATACTAAATATTGCTTAAAAACAAATAAACGCACCGTATAGTTTATAGTTCGTAAATTAAAGAAAAGCTATATAACTAAAATAACGTACAAAAAGATTTAAATTTCGAAATCAAGCGGTTGCAGACGGATAAAAAGTTTCATCTTTAAAATGCGAAATCCTTCATATCTTGTTGTTTCAGACGCTTGCATTATTCCGCTAAGACCACTCTATGACTGGCGCGTCGAGATAGCGTCTCAACTACATAAAAGAAATGAAAGTACACATTTTTTTTCTCGACACTGACTCGAGGGTTATTAAAAGGATGCGTTAACAAATAACTCGACGCGAATATAAAAGGGACTGACGTTCTAAGCTTTCAGCTTTAATGATATTTTTTATGTGAATTTTGTATTAACTTCGTTTGTGGCTGAGTGCTATTCAGCTAATTAAGTATTTGTATATCACGTAAATTTAAAAATAAACTATATATATTATAATATTTAATTAATGGTATTTCTTTAAATGTTTCCATAAAAGGGTATATTAAAATTTTAAAACTTAATTCGGAACAAAAAATTGTATTTTAGATTTATCAATTATTAAAATCGGCATATTTACTTGGTTAAGGGGTTATTGCAAGGAAGGTACCATCAATTCATAACGTATTCTACCTCCAAATGACAATACTTAGTATTGTTTGAGTGAGCCAGGCACAAGGGACATAACATCATAGTTCCTAAGGTCGGTGGCGCATTTGTGATATAAGAGAGGATTAATATTTCTTGCAGTACTTATGTCTATGGTATATGGTCTATATCAGATAGCCAGTAGAGGTGGCCCCTATTTTATGAAAAAAACATACTAGCTGCTCAGTACCAGGCCTTAATGTTCCACAGGGTAAACTGAGAAAAATACCTCCTCTCCCCTTAAGGAGAACATTCCACTACGCTACACCAGTGCGGGTTGGATGATATACATGTAATAGAGTTTGTCGGCTCGTGTATCTTTCTTTATCACGGATGAACCATGGGATGAAATTCACTCACACTGAGCACATTAACATTACTATGTTTGCCTGAATTCGAATCTGCGACATTCGTTTAAAATCCAAGTGTCCTATCTGAATTTCGGCTAATAACAGATGGCAGTTAATTAAAAACGGAGTATGATTTAAAGTCAATAAAATAACATTATTAAATTTCTATTTCAATACATCGAAATGTTTATTTCATCATAAAATAATGTCGAACGGCGTCTTTGAACACTTTACCTATACAAATCAACCATTTACGTAGCATTTTCAGAGGTCTCGTAAAGCAAAGGATTGACAAGTTAACAAACTGATAGAGCTCCATTCATTTGCATTTCGTTCGCTGCTAGCAATTAGGGGTGTCGTTATACAATGTCCCGCTATAATTACAACCGCTGACCCCGTATTGTAGTTTTGCGCTTCAATCAAATTGTCGTACAATTTCGTCACCAGAAAAATATACTGTTATTTTATGAAAATGATATAAATAATAGTTTTTTATAATAATTTAAAAGTATGATGTTTTATAATAATTGAGCCAAGTCGAATTTGGCGTACAACGGTAAGTCGCATGGAATAACTATTTTCGCAGGAGGTATTAGTTGGACACAACTGAAGAGAAATCAGATGCAAAACCTTCTTTAGATTCTGTATAAAGGACAGGTGTTTAATACTGCTAAATTCTTTATCACAGGCTGCTTTTGGGTGATATTGGCTGAATCAGAAACTTTACACGAACAAAGCAGTAAAAGTTAGCAACAACAGTTTTACTAGTAAATAAATAAAAAATATATATTAAAAAGCATTAGAAATAAATCATGTTCAATAATATATCGGTATTGTTATATGAATTGGTTTTTATATTGTATTTTAAGTGTTCAATAAAACCTTTATTATATTTATTTATTTCCAACTGATTTATTCTAGAACCGATTTTTCCGAACAAAATTCAATGAACACACTCGAAGTTGAGTATTTGATGATTTCATTTTAGAATATGAAAGCAATATTCTGAAATAGATTGATACAAAAAAATGGTCACTGTATACATTTTTCATTTTAATGAACATCGGATTTCGAATGTTTTATAAATCTAAAGAATTGATCGACGCAAACAACAAACAATGTCGCTATTCGTTAAATACATAATACTGTATACATGACAATAAGCGCCGGTTAAATTTTAATTTTCATAAGCTTCAAAAGTCAAATGTTATCTACTTGTATAAATAAATAGGGAAATACAAAAGAGTTCCTAGTCAATAGCAGTTTATATTTTTATATATGTGTATCTATTTATTTATTAAAGGTTTATTAACCGTACATATATTATAAGAAATTATAAAACACATAATAAATATAGTATAACTGGTGCCAGTTACAGAATTATACAACATTTACGTAGTAATACATAGTAATATAATCAGCTCATCAAAACTAAACATTTAAAACAATATTTATTTATTTATTTATTTATTTGGGAAACAAACAATTATAATTACACTTAATAGTAAAAAAACAAATATAAGAAAAACATAAATCAATCAAGTTTCCACTAAAAATTAATACAAACAAATGACATATTATATTAAAAATAAAAACAAAAACAGAAAGCACAAGATGCAAGTGAAACTGCTATAATTTAAATATATGACGTAAACTAAATTTAAATTCGCTAATTTTTGAGTTAAATATATCTAATTCTGTACAATGTTTGTTATAACTTTTACATGCACGTAACAAGAACATATTCTTTGAATAGTCACAGTTACAAAGGGGTACAAAAAATAAAGTTTGGTTTCTCGAGTTAAGGCGAGGACATTTAAAAAGTATATTATTAAAGAGACTCTTAGAATCAACAATGTTATGAACAATTTTGTATAAAAATATTTGGTCTCTTATACTTCTACGCATATTTAACGGAATGATACCCGAGATATTATTATTGTCAGTATTATCATAAAGGCCACCTCTAAATCGCAAATGTTTCAAAAATTTTGACTGAATTTTTTCTATTTTGTTTACATACGTTTTATAATAAGGGTTCCAAACTGTAGAGCAATATTCCAAGATAGATCTAACATAAGCATTGAAAAGTAGAATTAAGGTAAAGCTATTTTTAAATTCCTTAGTCAATCTAAGAATAAATCCCAGCATTTGATACGCTTTAGCTATTATATAATTCATATGATAGGTAAAAGTTAGCTTCTGGTCTAAGTAAACACCCAAATCTTTAATCTCGGAAACTCAAATCAGACAGGTATTCTGCAATTTATAATCAAATAATATTGGCCTCAGTTTCCTAGTAAATGTTAGAATGTTACATTTTTTTAAATTTAAGCGTAAGAGGTTTTTATCACAGTAATTATCTAAGCTATTGAGATCATTTTGAAGTTTTAAACAATCTTGGGGCGACTTAATTATTTTGAAAATTTTCATGTCATCCGCATAAAGTAATATGTTACAATTATGAATAGAATATGTATATTGAAAACAAAAAATGAAAAACAAACTAATAATATTTAAAAAAAAGAACAAAACAAAAAAGTTTAATATGCATCTCATTTATTTCTAGATATGACTTAACGTTTCCTTTGCTTAAAATAGGAATAAAGTATCGAAAAAAAATCTATATTTTCAATACTAAAAAAAAGTAACAAATTAGCAAGTAAAATTACAATTAAAATTGTTGACTGAATACGTGAATTTTAACCAAAGGTACTCAAATATTTTAATATAAGACTCTAATAGTATTTAGGTAGTTCAAAATGTCAAAAATCTCTAAAACTTAAAAATCCCTTTAACACTGTTAATCCATGTAAATTGTTGTAATATGCAGTGTAACTCTTCAGTGAACAACTAGAAATATTGTGAAGTGATAAACTGTGCTCCTAATAGTGTATTATAAACAACATAAACGTTCTGGCCGCGAACATAGTGGCGTACGTCTCAACGGTCGACAATCAGCTGTATTGTTTACTGGTTTATTGCACTTATTTGAATTTACGGAATTTATGGTTATAACAAAAATAAAAACGAAATGTCGTTACCGAAACATCGTTTAACCCAAGATTGCTTAGGTTGTAAGAATATAATTACTCATGACGAATATCTAGTATGTTTATTGTGTAAATCAGCTTATGACTTATTATGCGCAAATATACCTCCTGAGCATTTTCAACAAATGAGCAGTGATCATAGACGTGCGTGGCGCTGCCCTGAGTGTTGTAGCAAACAACCAAAAGTAGACAATACAAACACTCCCATACGCTGTGCGACTCCATCTGTCAAAGTGCAAGATGAGCTTATTAGTGATCCACCTGAGCATGATATGTCATTCTACATAACACAGCGCCGTAAACCAGTGAAGTCACTCAAACCGGACATACCAATGTCCGTGATACAGCCAGCTACGGACTTAAACGCAGAGCCAGTCCTCTCAGATATTACTTCAAGGGAGGAAATAAGTTTATTTTGGAAAGAACTGCGAGCCGCACGTATAGAAATGAGTAGTCTTAGAACATCAGTGATGGATTTAACGGCTATAATAACTAAAAGTAACGAACGCATGGATGCACTTGAAGCTAGAATGGACAAGTTGGAAGAAAAGATAAATGTGAAACACCAATCGAATGACCTGGAAGAACAAATAGATCAACTTAAACAGGAGTTGCAAGAGCGGGAACAGGATCTACTGACCAATGACCTCGAGATTGCTGGTATACCAGAAGCTCCAGGGGAAGGTATTACCCACATAGTCCTCACAGTTGCCACCAAACTTGGCGTACAGCTAGAGGAGAGGGACATAGTGGACGCGAGACGAGTCGGTGCATCGCGCACACTTGTAGAGGGAGGACTTGCACCCCGTCCGCGGCCTATTGCTGTGCGATTAACACGACGTTCAAGCCGCGATGCGCTGCTGAAATCCGCTCGAGTCAGGCGTGGAGTCACCACCGCGGACATGGGTATTGCGGGCCCACTGTGCAAGTTCTATGTAAACGAGAGGCTTACTAAACTAAATCGTCAATTGTTCCAACGGGTCCGCGAGATAGCTGGCCATGTTAAGTGGCGATTTGTGTGGACGCGTGATGGTAAAATACTTGTCAAAAAGGAGAACGGGTCAACACGTCATCGTATTCGCTCGGAGGCGGACCTTGCGGGTGTTTTTGGCAAGGATACTGTTAGTACGTAAACATCAAATCACTAGAATTGATGTATTATTTTCCATGAATGCTTGTTGTTTTTTCATAGCGTTGTTGCATAATAAGTTTTTTTATATTGTTATTTTGTTTATCACTGTTAAATGTTTAATTTTACAGACTATTTGCTTGTATTTGGAACTGATTTTAATGAGGGTTAGTATATCCATTATGCATGGGCGTATAACTGACACTTGTATTGCATATAGCTTGCACCAAAATTATGTGAATATTAATAACATTTCTAATGATTACTAATAAAGCTTACAATTTGACTTTCGGACTGCTAAATGCGCGATCATTGAACACAGGACAGGATGAGCTTTTGGCTAGCATTGACAGATATAAACCGGATATATTAGCTATAAATGAAACCTGGATTAAAGAAGGTGGCGATAAATTTGCGCCTCTGGTGCCCGGTTATATATTTAAGCATAAATCGCGAAGTAGTAGTGTGCGCGGTGGAGGTGTTGGATTTTATGTTAAAAAGGGATTGCGTGTGCGAATCAGGCCACATTCGGACTCACCTCTTGAGCAACTATGGATGGAATTAGCGCTGCCCGGGGCGTTTGATGGTTGGAACAGCGTATAGGCCGGAGTCTGTGTCGGTTGATGTTGCGATCGAGGGTTTGAGTGAGTCCGTGAGTGTTTTTTCGTGCTTTAAACATTTAGTCCTTCTTACTGATTTTAATGTTGATTTCCTGCAACCTAGCAAACCCGCAGCTCGCGAATTGCTTACATTCCTTTCCCAACATGGAATGGAAGTTGTTGTGAAGGCTCCCACTCGGGTGAATGGTCACTCAGCCACTCTATTGGATCTTGTTATAACTGATTCACCTGGTCTATGTAAGAGTGTGAGCATCCACCATAACCCAGAACTTAGTGACCATGCCATGGTAATAGCGGTCTTTAATATCGAAAAACATAAAGAAGTTCCTACGTATATCTGCAGGCGATTGCTAAATAGGATTAATCGAGAGGAATTTAATACAGACCTAGAAAGTATTACTTGGGGTGACATTCTACTTATGACCAATGTAGATGACCAGGTGAATTACTTTAATGAAATGATTTTCATCTTTTTAATAAACATGCACCAATTACGCGATCTAAAGTATGCACAAAACCTACGCCCTGGATAACGGAAAACGTAAAATTAATGATGTCATTACGGGACAAAGCACATAATAGGGCAATCTCGTCGAAAAATGATGTTATTTTAGATTACTATAGGACACTTAAAAACTACGTAACAGGAGCTATTGAGAGAGAAAAGAAAGGTTATTTTACCTTTTACATAAATAATAATAAAAATAAACCCAAGCAGATGTGGGATCAATTAAAACGTACTTGTCCGCTTGGCAAAAATACAGTCACTCAAGCTACCGTTCCACAACATCTCTGCGATCCAAATAAAATTAATGATTTCTTTTTGCATGTACCGGATAATGATTCTGTTGATGTTCAAACGCTGCAATACTTTAAACAAAACAAGTTTTCTGAAAATAGTTTTCATATTGATTGCATTTCACAGGAAGAAGTTAAAAAAACAATTTTCAATATTAAAACAAAAGCCACCGGACATGATTCTATCTCGATTGATATGATACAGCTAACGCTACCTTTTACCTTACCAGCTATAGCAGAAATAGTAAATAATTGTCTCAAATCAAATAAATTCCCAGATAGTTGGAAAATAGCTAAAATAAAACCTATTCCAAAAAGTTCAAAAGTTGAAGATTTTAAGGATCTGAGGCCGATTAGTATTTTGCCTGTTTTATCGAAAATTGTGGAAAGAGTGGTTTGTAATCAGCTCACTGAATACTTAGAAGCTACAGGTATCCTGCCTGAAATGCAGTCAGGGTTCCGAAGGGGTTTTAGCACTGCGACAGCTCTTGCACATGTCAGTGACGATATCGTGACTGCAACAGATTCTGGTATGTGTAGTGCACTTGTTTTACTGGACTTCTCAAGAGAGAAGAAAAAACTCTCATATTATGGTATTTCGGATGAGGCTTGTTGTTGGTTCCGTTCTTACCTGACTAACCGAAGTCAATATGTAGAAATCACGACCGAACAGGGAGAATCATTACACTCAGATCGCAAAAATGTTACTAAAGGAACCCCCCAAGGATCAATTTTAAGTCCCATTTTATTTATCCTTTTTACGGCAGATCTCCCTAAACACATAAAATACTGTAAAACACACTTGTACGCAGATGACACGCAGATATATTACTCTTTCAAACCCGAATACGCGGAAACCTCAATTGATCTCATTAATGAAGATTTGAATAATATCTCAGACTGGGCAAATAAAAACTCATTAATATTAAATGCAAGTAAAACAAAATACATGTTATTGGGTACCAAAATACAACGCAACAAAGTAATATCGCAATCGGTTCATATTAAAGTTCACGGTCAGGTCTTGCAAAGGGTGGACAGTGCTGTTAATTTAGGGTTAGTTATGGATAATGAACTCAGGTTCGTCGAACATATAAATTGTAAAATAAGGAATGCCTTTTATCGCTTAAAAACATTATATAATATTAGAAAATATCTTTCACAACCCATTAGGAAAATACTTGTCGAATCCATTGTACTGTCTCAGTTTAACTATTGTGACACAGTATACGGGCCACGACTGTACGAAAAAACCAAAAAGGCCATACAGAGAGTTCAAAATGCGTGCGTTCGTTTCTGTTACCCTGTCCCCAAGCGCGCTCACGTCACGCCGTTTCTTAACGATACAGACACATTAAAAATGGAAGCTCGAAGAAAAATACATCTCGCGTGTCTAGTACATAAAGTTATTTTTAAGAAAAGGCCGACATACCTGTACGATAAGCTGGACTCGGTTAGAGACGTGCAGCAGAGATGTACCCGTAGGAGAGAAGCAAATAAATTAGTGGTACCAGCTCACAGATCGGCTCAATATAAGGGAGGGTTTAAATACTCTGCCACCAAGATATGGAACGACTTACCCCCTCCTCTGCGTAATAGTACGTCCCAGGTGACTTGGAAAAAACATTTGACGGTATTATTTTTAAATAAACAAAAGTCAGAGTAACAACCTCCAAATATAGTGTCAGTCATACTATCTCATAGACTTAGTATTTATCATATTCATTTTTAATGTCTTATGTCTGTCTGTCTGTCTGTCTGTCTATCTTATGTCTAAGTTCCTTGTGATGTTTTTCTTTTTGTGTAATATGTTTTTTTTTCTCAAGGATAAGGGCTTTTTAGTTTTAGTTTTTTTTTTTTTTTTGTTCTTATAATTTCATTTATTTATTTTCATGTGCGCGCATTTGTTTATGTTTACCCAATAGTCAGGGGCCATCTGAAAATCAGTGCTGTGCATTAGCACAGCTTATACTGAGATGAACCCCTTGCTACCTACACTGTATTCTTTAAATTTATTTTTTTTCTTCTGTATAATCTATGTAATGTATGTGTGTAGCAAAATAAATGGTTTAAATGGTTTAAATAAATAGAACAAAATTTTCATGAGCTTCATTTTTGTTTATTTATCTCATGTATTGTAATGTTTCTTTAAAAAAGGATTTTTGTATTGTTTGCATGTGTCGAATGAGAATCTGCTACTTGTGTATCCACAAACCTGTATTTTATCAGCATAGTGGAATAAAAAGTAGGCTGGCTTCTCCTCATAAGGAGAGGATACCTTACCCCAGGGGTGGGATATTTGCAGGCGGTTATTTTGCTTTAGAAAAAGTAAGTTGATTGACAAAAAAAATAAGATTTACAAACTACTTTTTACTTGTGGTAAAGTTTTGTGCAAGCTCCTCTGGGTATGTACTACGCACTCATCAGATATTGTACCGTAAAGCAGCAGTACTTGGTATTGTTGTGTTCCGGTTTGATGGGTGACTGAGCCAGTGTAATTACAGGCACAAGGGGCATAGCATTTTAGTTCACAAGGTTGGTGGCGCATTGGTGATGTAAGCGATGGTTAACATTGCATACAATGCCAATATCTATGGGCGTGGGTGACCATTTATCATCAGGTGATATATGATATGATCGTCCTACCCATTCTATTAAAAAAAACGAAGTATGTGGCTAAAATATAATTTGAGATTAAAAGTTGCAACGAAGCAATATCCGTTGGTATTAGAGTTTATAAATTACTTAGCATTTTAGCCTAGGAATTTACTTTCATCACTTGCTTTATACAGTTTAAATATTCTAAAACGAAGCTACATGTTTCAGGTTCAAATAGTATTATCTTACATTTTCGAGTCAACTTGGTGGTAGGGCTTATCGGGCCCAGAACCAATGCATGCTCCCTGCGGTTAAAACCCAGGGCATCGGGTTTGTAACCTAGAGTGACAAGATACAAATATAGTTTATTTAAGTATTTATACTCATCACGAGTACCTCCACCTGAGTCCCACAGTGCGGATGACCCACGAGCCAGACTGACACGCCACCTATCAGACGATCTTCCCGACATCGATTTGGGCGAGATTAGGATTGCTCTCGGACAACTTGGAAACAACAAGGCTCCAGGAGATGACGGAATTACCTCAGAGCTTCTTAAAGCAGGAGGCACACCAGTTCTGAGAGAGCTGGCTAACATCTTCAATTCCGTCCTCCATAATGGTACTACACCGAAGACATGGAGCAGAAGTGTGGTGGTTCTGTTTTTCAAGAAGGGTGATAAAGCTCTTCTGAAGAACTACCGCCCCATTTCACTTTTAAGCCATGTTTACAAGTTGTTTTCGAGGGTAATCACAAATCGTCTTGCCCGGAAATTCGATGACTTCCAACCCGTTGAGCAGGCTGGGTTTCGAAAAGGCTTCAGTACCGTAGACCACATACACACACTTAGGCAAATAATACAGAAGACCGAGGAATATAATCAGCCTCTATGCCTAGCATTTGTGGACTACGAAAAAGCCTTCGATACCATTGAGACCTGGGCTGTTCTGGAATCCATGCAGAGATGCCTAATTGACTATCGGTATATCCAGGTGTTGAAGTGTTTGTACAAAGCCGCAACCATGACCGTCCAAGTACAGGATCAGAGCACAAGACCAATCCAATTGCATCGCGGGGTAAGACAGGGGGATGTAATCTCCCCGAAACTTTTTACCAATGCATTGGAGGACGTCTTCAAGACGCTCGATTGGAACGGACGCGGCATTAATATCAATGGCCAACACATTACACATCTGCGATTTGCCGACGACATTGTCATCATGGCGGAGACTCTGCAGGATTTGGAAGAGATGCTAAACAGCCTGAGCGATTCTTCAAGACGAGTAGGTCTCGGGATGAACATTGAAAATACCAAAATTATGTCAAACGAACATGTATCCCCGGGACCAGTGGTCGTAAATGGCTCTCCACTTGAAGTTGTGCAGAAATATATATACCTGGGCCAAACTATACAACTTGGCTGGCACAACTTTGAGAAGAAGGCTATAAGAAGAATACGTTTGGGCTGGGCGGCATTCGGGAAATTGCGTCATATTTTTGAATCGTCGATCCCACAGTCGCTTAAGACCAGAGTCTTTAATCAGTGCGTCCTACCTGTAATGACTTACGGTGCCGAAACGTGGACACTCACCGTAGGACTGGTCCACAAATTTAAGGTCGCTCAGCGAGCGATGGAACGCGCGATGTTTCTCTAGGCGGTAGAATTCGAAATGAGGACATTCGCCAGAGAACTAAAGTCTCTGACATCGTGCGTAGAATTAGCTCGCTGAAGTGGAAGTGGGCTGGTCATGTCTCCAGGCGCATTGATGGCCGATGGAGCCGACACGTGTTAGAGTGGAGACCACGCTTAGGCAAACGTAGTGTAGGACGCCCTGTGACAAGATGGACCGACGATTTAAAAAAGGTGGCAGGTACGGGATGGATGTGGACTGCCCAAGATCGGGATGGTTGGCGTTCTATGGGGGAGGCTTTCGTCCCGCAGTGGACGGCAAAAGGCTGAATATATATATATATAATATATATTATTTAAGTGATTTTATATATTACACCCCATCTTATTGCCTCTATTGGTGACAGGAGAGCTGGTTCATTTTCCGTCTAGAAAATCGGAATTGGGATTCAAAGGGGAAATATATATCGAAATGCTGCTAGAATTCTTGCCAGGATCCCACGCGGTCAGGATTTGTACAGTAACTTTTTTTAATTTGTATTTGTATTTATTTAAGGATTTAATGCCAATTAAAAAAAAGTGTTTATAAAAAGGGGATTAATATTCTATTAATATAAAAACTCTCCATCCTTAATTCAATTCACATAGAAAAAAGGCCATTGCTTCGTATTTTATTTTTTGGTCTTTTCTTTTAAATGTTATTTAATCTAATAAAAATCTAAGAAACATTTTATAGCAGTTTATTACTTTGTGATAAATTATAATGAGTATATTTTTACTAAGACATTAAGCGAAATGTAATTCTTCATTTTTGTGAATTGTTTAAATGTAAAAACTCACCCGCTTGACATTCAGATTTCTATTCACAAAGAGATATATTTAAATATTTTAATGTAATTTATACAATTTCGTCCAAATTATCATGTAACGTTTAGTTAAGATAATTTGCTATTAAAAATTTGCGATAAAAAGTAACAAAGATATATTTGCAAATTCCATGTATATAATATGTAATATAATAAAGGTTAAGATTGCGAATTCTTATGACAAATGCGTCAAATCAAATACATATTTTTTTTTATTGTGACTGCTTTTTTACAATTGCATCAATTATTAGTGCTTTGTTAAACATTATAATTACATTAAGTACATTTTAATTTAAAAAAAAAGTATATATATGTCAGAGATAATAAATTTAAGCGGATATACGAGTATACTAAGTATACTAATAAGTCTTATTAGAATAGCAACAGCACACAACGTGATTGACATCTTGGGACGTACTGGTCGGTGGCCGGCGCCAGCGCCGGACGTGCGCACTGACTGATTTAATAAAATCAATATATTGGACGACAATGGCGGCCATTAAAATGGCAATCCATTTGAATCCGCGACATATACATATATAATATAATGCAACACGCATTATATATAATATGTATATTGTATGTTTTGTATGTTATGTTCTCTGTTTATTGTTTTAAGAATCGTTTAGTAGTAAATTAATTTACACGATAATTAATATTTACAATAAATAAATTTTATTTTATAACCAATATTAATAATAATTTCACAAGAGTTAGTTCCTTAGTAAGTATGTTTTCAATGTTACACTATTGAGGACTGTTGTTTCTCTTTCAATAAATATATCTACTTTTACGAATTCACATGAATGTTGTTTACGGGTAATTCATTTTATTACGCTCTTCAGTCTTCTTTATCCGTAACAGTTGTTTTTTGCCCGGTCTACGATCATCATCTTCGTCTTAATGCGGTTAAGCTTTAATCCGAATTCTTGGCATACGCGCTCCATTTTAAGAAGCAATTCTTCCATATGAACCGCGTCAGACGCAAACAGGGTCGTGTCATTGGCATAGCGCAAATTTGTAATCTTGCGCCCACCAACTGCAACACCGTCATTCCAGTCCTCAAGCACAATGCGCATTACCAGTTCTGTGTAAGCATTGAACAAGAGCGATGATATTATGCATCCTTGGCGGATTCCAGCGCTGGGATGAAAGTCTTCAGATAAAACATCATCCGTCCGCACGGATGCAGTCCCATCTTCGTAAAGACGTCTAAGAAGATGAACTAAGTGTTTCGGTGTACCCATGTCCAGTAACACCCTCCATAGTTTAGGCCATTTTACTGAGTCAAATGCCTTTGAAAAATCAACAAAGCAAATGTAAGTTGGCTTGTTAAACTCTCGTTCCTTCTCTATTATCTGGCGAACGATGAGGATCTGCTCACGTGTACCCTTCCTTTTACAAATCCGGCTTGTTCTGGTGCAATTTCCTTGAACAGAAAGTTCTTCAGTCGTTTATTGAGTATGTTTAGCAGCAGGATTTTACTAGCATGAGATATGAGGGCTATAAGGCGGTAGTTGCTACACTTCTTAGTTGAACCCTTCTTGGGCAGAGGAATGAAAACCGTGTGAGACCATTCTGTTGGCCATGTTCCTGATTGCCATATCTTGTTGCATATATTGTGGAAGATATTGACACCTATGTCGCCTAAGGCTCTTATAGTTTCGATCGGTATTGCATCTCTTCCTGTGGCTTTCCCCTTCTTTAGATGCATAATTGCGGCTTTTACCTCCGACCGAAGAATGTCTGGCTCGAGGTTTATATTTCCGGGCTCTGTATCAGAAAGGTTTTTTGACTGGTTTTCCTGGAACAAAGACTGGCACTATTTCTTCCAAACGTAAGTTATGTGGTTTAGCTCATTGACTACTCTACCATCACTATCTTCAATAGCCCAGGTCTTGGAAGAAAGTGTCCTTGTGATGGATCGAATTTTGTGGTAGAGATCCCTGGACTCGTGTCTCGTTGCATGAGCATCGATTTCCTTACATGTTTTGCAAAGATAGCCATTATGGATTCCTGTATCCTGCTTGAATTTGTGCTGACACTTTGTTCAAGTCACTAACGCCTGCACCTGTTGACTTTAGCATACGTCTCCGTTCGACTAGTTGTAAGGTATTATCTGAAATCCAGTGTTGTCGCTTGTATGTTGCAGTTGATGATCCCGACACCGAAGCAGACTCTATTATTAGTTTTTTGGTTCGGTCCCACAACCTATCAGGCGTCTCCTCTGTAAAGTCTGCGTTAGCCCACTCTACCCAGTTCCGTTTTGCAGCAGCGTAAAACTTTTAGTTGTCCTGAACTTCAATTCTTCTCTGTTTTTGGTGACTTCGAGCCGCTTTTAACTTTAATTTTAACTTTGAAATTAGAAGTTGGTGGTCAGATCCACAATCCGCCCCGGGTAGTGTATGGGCATTTCTAATTGATGTTTTCCATCGCGATCTGATTAGGATATAATCTATTTGATTGTGATATTTACCATCTAGCGATGTCCACGTGTATAGCCTGCGAGGATGGTGCTGGAAAATGCTATTGGCTATCACCAGGTCATTTTCATTTGCAAACTGTATGAGACGTTATCCTCTTTCGTTGCGTGCTCCAAGTCCAAATTTGCCGACACAATGTCCAGGCTGGTGAAAATTTTCTCCAATTTTGGTATTGAAGTCGCCCAGTGTTATTAGAGTTTCTCTATTGGGTACTTAAGCAATGGAAGTTTCTATTTCGGAATAGAACCTCTCAATGTCCTCTTCATTTGCAGTGCTAGTGGGGGCATATATCTACATGATGTTCAGATTCACTGGTGATGATTTAAGTTTATGTTTATGCTGACGCTTAATATTCTGTCATTCACTGCTTCAAAGCCAATCATACAGTTCCTCTTGTGGACAGGTACCAAAAGAGCTACTCCATTCTGGCTGCTCGTGTCATTTCCAGAAAAGTATACGGCATGGGTATCAGTGACGAAGTAGCCGTTGCCTTTCCAGTGGGTTTCACTGAGTCCACAGATGTCAAGACCGCATCTGTGTATCTCTTTTTCCAAGATAGTAAATTTCCCAGGGCTGAGTAGTCCGCGCACATTCCATGTCCCTATCGTCTGGATTTGGCGTAGCTTGACATACATCTCAGTCGCTCAATTTCCATGGGGAGCCTGCTGCCCCGTGGCTGGTAACATATTTTAAACCGCCTGCTCCGGACGCAGAACGGCGCCGGTTCCTACGCGGGTCGCATGGCAATCGTTTTCTCTCTGTTCGTACTTTCATGTCGACTTTCTAGGGAAGGATAGTTGCAGTGGTTTCCCCTTGCCTTCTGCACCAATCCATTTGGAGATTATTTGTATCTCCAGGCTGCTGAAGCCTCTTCTGTCAGGTTACCCAGCCAGGTGTTAGTGGTTATACCGCCACAGCTCGGTCGCCAGGGCCTCGTTAGTTATCTAGCAGGAGTCACCACGGGCAGGTGAGGTTGGCGTTTGGGCCGACTAGATGGTATTGTCGTTCTCTCCCGTACGGGGCGTAAGGAGGAGAACGACTATACCATCTAGTGTATTGATAGAAAGAGATAAATGTTGTTAAGTCAATTATTATAATCCAGACCGTTATTCATTACTTTTTAAATAATCGTATAACAATTATTATTATTGTTGTTTACTTAAGTAGTCCAGTATTTGAAAACTAAATTAAAATAGTGTTTAACTAACTTTGTTTCAGCGCAGCTTTAAATAGTTATAATAAGTTTTTAAACAAGACATTTGACAACTACTAAATTAGTTCTACCACATGGGACCAAAATAAATAATTCATGTATAAGTTAACCTTTTCATATTCACGCACAGTAATAAATCGGTCTCTCCGACCACAATTCTATTTCACAATAGTAGTAATTTAAGCTCCTTTTGATTTGTTTAAGGGACTCGTAACATTTAAACAAATTATTTTACTGACATAATTTAATGCTCAGTAGTTGTCTTAATTTTAATAATAACAATTCTTTGTAATTGCAACACTGCAGAGTTGAAGACAGGTTTCGTTTTGAGAAAAAGGTTTGCAGATAATTCATCGTGCATAGGAAGGCGGACGAGCATGTGGGCCACCTGATGGTAAGTGGTCACCAACGCCCTTAGACATTGGCATTGTAAGAAATCACTTACGTACGCAATGCGCCCCCAACCTTGGGAACTAAGATCTTATGTCCCTTGTGCCAGTAATTACACTGGCTCATTCATCCTTCAAACCGGAACACAGCAGTCTATAGGCGTTTGTGAACATTTAACATCATATGGCCCATTCGTTCGTCTACCTATTGTATAAAAGATATAAAAATTATATCATTAACTTTTGTAAAAGGCATTATGGACCTAGATGGATTTCAGTTGAACAAGCTGTCAACTACTTTTATTCATTCATCAATGCTTAATAAATATTCTTTATTTAAATTATTCCTCATAAACGTTTTAAGTTCAAAATATTAATATTTATTTACATGCCGGACACCTACGGAATAGCGTAGTAAATTTTTCATACGTTATAAAATTAAATTCCGACGACAGAATTCCATAATAGGGTATATTTTTATTCGAATTCAGTTTCGATATCCAATATCGATATTACTATAAATGCATTTCAACGGTCAAAGTAAAAATAGAATACTTATTTATAATACAAACAAATCGATTTTCAGAAGTCTTATTTGCAAAAGTTATAACAAACAACATTATATAAACAAACGATGAAAAATGTCGAATATTACCGGAATTAAGTTTTTATGAATCTGAAAATATGCCCCTTTTATAGTTATGAATATATTTCTATTTTAAAGAGACGTAATCCTTTGAAGTATGAACTATAAAAGTCAAATATTACTTGTATTAACAAATAAGCTTTGAGGTTTCTAGTTGTTGATTTTTAGACAGGGTTTATTCATTTTATTGTTTAAGATACCTATTTTAATTGGTTGAAAACATTATTTGCTAAGTTTGCTGTCCGTTTTTATCAGCAAAATCTTCTTTCTGAATCTACAAACCGATGCTGATTTTATATCTTTACTAACTTAATATAGCTGCATAGTTTGTTTGTGTCTTGTTTGAACGTGATAATCTGAAACTAATAGAAGAATGTATATTTTTTTGTATTTGATAACCGAATTCTTTAAGTTAAACTTAGTATAAAGGCTTTTCTCATATATCATGATTTTATAGTCAACAGTGGTATAGAGGCAGTTCAAGTATCACCGTATCAAAATATGCAATTTCTGGGTGGTACATACACAAGCAATAGTTTAGCAATGTTTTATTACGAAACGTTGCATTTTGCACAGCAGAACAAAAATTCAAGACAATGTTTTAATAATATATAACAACATATACTCTATAAACATTTTGACATATTATGTATAGGTTCTAAATAATTCATACAATTTTGAAGATTAATTCCATTAATGGAGTAGTTGTTTCAAGATGATTATTATGTTATCGTTATTATTTGAAGAACATTTGTGGTAAAGTGCTTTGTGATGTTCAGAATTTTAGGTCATAATTACGTTGTTGAGTCGAAATATGTATTTCTCATTGATATTATGTAAAAGCACGTCATTAAAATAATGAATTGAGTATTTCGAGCCACTTAGAAATTAAGTTTCATGTGATGTATGTTTTCGAGACCTTGTATTCTTTATATTAAATAAGTCTTAAATACGACTGCCTCGTTGCTTAAGACGAGCTTATAAGGCTGTCAATGCTGTTCTAGGTTTACTTTGACAAACATCTTTAAACGATTCTATTATTCCCAAAAGGGATCACGGGGGGAAATGAGGTCGTTAGAAGACATACACAGTATGTAATAAAACGAATGGAAATCATTGTTGATTATTTAATGAAACTATACAAGAACATTTTTGTTATAATCTATACAATAGTGGTATGCTGTAAAAAATTACTATGTATCTCATTCGTGAAATTTCGAAACCCGACTTACGCTGATACGCTAATTGATATATCACATATTTGAATGTTATAATTAATATAGTCAATGTCGCATGTCAATTTCTGACTTATGATGATTTATTCTCCAGTGAGTTTTACTTGGTTTACTAACCATTCTTCACATATTCAACCGCCAAACAGCAATACTTATTAATGTTTTGTTTCGATTTGAAGGGTGAGTGATCCAATTTAACTATAACACAAGGGACATTACATCTTAGTTTCCAAGGTTGGTTGCGTATTGACGATGTAAGAAATGGTTAATATTCCTAACAGCGCCAATATCTATAGCCGATGGTGACCATTGACCATAAGGTGGCATCATCTGTCCGTCCAATTTTATAAAATTAAAAGAATATAGAGGTTGTTATATTTGAAATTTAATAGATTATAAAATCTATTCAACAATTATTATAGAATATTTTTGTCTCATATTTTCGGTAGCCAGCTGTTTTTGAGTTTTATATTTAACATGATATATTAAAATTATAAAATAATTATATTAAAATGCAAATAAACTGAATTAATAAAAATGAAAAAGAAATCATACAAAATTTAACAAAGTATAAAATACATCTATTAACGCCTAACGAGTTTTAAAGTAGTTTTTAAAAAGCCTTAAAGTTAATGCTTGGTTTGTTGAAATGATTCAGGCCAAAATTTTAGTGGTGTGCTAAAAAGCGCCTAAATGACTTATTAATGACCCGTTTTCGTATAAATGAAACGTTTAAACAAATAAATAACTATATTCTGCTCACAGCTTCACCCACGTGTGAAGAGGGGAAGGGGGGGTTAAAATATATCCTCTTCTGTACTCCTGACAACGTGTATGCAAAATTTCGTGATGATCGATTGAGTAGTTAAAACGTGAAAATGTGTGTGCATATCATTGTACTCCTAAAGGGCTGGACTGAATATGTTTAACTGTGTGTGTGTTTGAGTGTACTGGACAGATTAGATTAGAGACGGTAGGTGGTACTGCGACCGTATTCCAGGATATTTCTTTAACAATGTAAATAATATAACAATTATTATTATTATTTATTCAGCAACACGAAATCAGGACTGGCAGCTAGTTATGTATGAGTATATAAGAAAATGAAATTAATACATTCATACGATTTTCACGTCAATAGTCTAAATTAAAAGCAAAGGGACAGCAGCTAAATTTTAACACGCAAATTCACTTTAGCATTTAAAATATTAGTGAGAATAAATTTCCAAATAATAACTACAGTTTTCTTCAATCAAATCAAAAATCTAGTTTAACGGGATAAAAAGGCGAAAATATGTTAATTATGTTTTATTTTAGCTGTGATAAAGCTTGCTTTAAACGAATATTCACAAGACACAACCTTTCGTACCTATGATATGAGTGTGATTATTATTATTCTAGTAATTAAAGAAAATGCATTTACTGAATTTTAACATTGTAAAGTGTCTAGTGGTCGGGTGACAACTAGTTCATAAGCCATTATATTCGTTATCATAAATAGCACGAATCTCTCTTCAAGCGATTTAGTCACATTTTGAAATATTTTTTTAGCACAATATCAGTTTAAACGTCTTCCAGACATCAGGTTCGTCAATAGGGGTAGAATAAAACCAGTCCCATATCGATAATATTACTCGTTCTCGGTATATGGGAATTGAAAACTGACTACAATGTTTTTACAACTACATTTATAAATAAAGTTTTTGCCTCGGGAACCTTAAAACATAGATTTTGATTAAAAAATATCAAACCCGTTATATTTAAAATTATTTGTCTATCTGTCTGTCTGTTTGTCCGGGCTATTCTTTGAAGCGGCATAAAATTACAAATTGAAATAAATTAATTATTATAAGATGCATTTCAAGGTTTTGTTTAGTTTTCATTTCATTAAAATCGGTTGAGTTTATCAAAATTTATATATTTTTTTGTCGTTATAATATATTTGCGGCCATTAGCCCTTAGATGGCGTTGTGCTTAATACGTCAATTTCTGAATCGCAAATAAATACGAAAGGTTGTGTGATTATTTGCTACTGATTCGGGTGAAGCAGAGGGCCAAGTACCAGTTATGTAATAAATTAAAAACATTATTAAGTTACAATAAAAAATATGTAAAAAATAATAAAATAATCTTAGAGAAAAGTTACGAAACCAACTAGGGATAGGAAAAAAATATGTACCGTAATGTAATAGGAAATACCGTAATGTGATGTAATAGGAAAAAAATATATACCGATATTTATTAATTAAATTTTCGTAAAAGGTTTTATCAAATTACAAACAAAAAAAATCCAAACCTTATAACAGAAACAAATTATAGTACCCACTGGACCAATTGATCCTGTCGTTTCTCGGCAAAATTAAGTATTATATTTTGTACCCATTTTTACTCAAAGAATATTTTCCATTTTCTGAAAAAATTAAAAATAGCATTTTCTTTAAATTTTTCACTAAAACTTGTGCTGTTCTGTAAGAATTCACTTCATTACTCGACTGTAAATGTTGACAACCAAGTTACGGTGATATACTATTTTCATGCGTGTATTCTTGAAATGTAATAATATTATGGTCAATCTCGCACATCACGATCGTTTTCTTCGGTGAGTTTCGAGTTTATTCTTACAAAATAGGCCTGCAGTAATTGCAAAAATCCAGAATATAAATATTTGTGTATATTTGATTTATTAAATTTCCAACTATGCATTTCAAAATTCCAAATGTGTAATCGGTCAGTTGTACATGTAAGTTTATAATAAGCCGTTTTTAATAGCCGGATTCAAAATAAACGCATATAGTTTTTAAAACGATGCTTTGTTTGTAAAAGAACAATCTAATAATATTTTGTTGACTGATATACGTATCTTATTCTCATAACTCATTTGATATGCAGTTTTTTTTTAATTAAAACCCGAAAGTTAGAATTAATTTATATTAATACTTTACGACCTTGATTACATATACTCTATAGTACCAAACTTCATTAAATTTCACCGAATACATTCCGGGACTATAAACTGTAATCGATGGACCGACAGACACGGGAGTTAACCTTCGAAACTTTTGTTTTTCATGGGATACACGCCCTAAAAATATTTTGTATTCTGATTATCGTCTGAGTATTCTTTGATTACAATAAAATTAATAAATATATTTTAATTATCAAATAATAAATAAATTAAACATAACACAATATATATACATAAAAATAACTAATACTTCCAAGCTGCTGACTCTCCGTTTTAAATAAACTGACCTGTCAATATGAAATAGTACTGAAAGATATTTTAACTCGAGTTCAAACTGAAGCCATAGTTCAAATGTTATATGTAAATGTGTATTTATGGTTCTCCTTATGTAGATAATCTAACAATATCTCTCAACACAGCGGCTAAGCGCATCTATTTATCTGTGTGGGCGTCTAGTGATTTGTCTGTCTTATCGGCAGTGGTCACGTAGTGCTACTAAGCCCCATAGCGCTGGCGCAGAAGTTACGTAGCTTCGCGTTATATATAAAACTTTTACCTAAAATACTTTAAATTTTACCAATAGATAAAATAAACACACTCACTCATCATATCAGTACTTGTTATTGTTGTGTTCCGGTTTGAAGGGTGAGTGAGCCAGTAATTACAGGCACAAGGGACTTAATATCTTAGTTCCCAAGGTTGGTGGTGCATTGGCGATGTAAGCGATGGTTAACATTTCTTACAATGCCAATGTCTTTAGGCTTTGGTGACCACTTACCATCAGGTGGCCCATATGCTCGTTCGCCAACGTTTTTATGTTATTTTTTATCATTAATTAAACTGATATTTTTTTTATGTTAAATATTATTATTTTAATATTTGCATTCAAATATTAATATAATAATATTAAAATAATAATGGAGACCGCGGATCGGCAAACGCAGCGTAGGGCGCCCTCCAGCCAGGTGGACCGATGACCTTAAGAAGGTGGCGGGCACCGACTGGATGCGGAAGGCGGAGGTCAGGGAGCTTTGGCGCACCTTGGGAGAGGCCTATGTTTAGCAGTGGACAAAATGATTGGCTGTTGATTGATTGATTGATTGATTCAAATATTACATTGATTGGATTTTTTTTTTCTTTAATACATATTGCTAGCATTTTTTTGTATTAAATATATCGCAGTGCTCAAATCACAGTGTTCATTAAGACAAAACATAAATTACAATAAGCGTTACGGCTTTACTAGTTAAACAATGATGTTCTTCTGACAAATGCTTAAATTACGACAATCAATAACGACAAAAAGGAAGAAATTCGTGGATAATTATACAACCACCAAGCAATGTTCATAAATAAGGCCAAAATAGTCGATTGTGTATCTTAAAATAAATAAAAAACAATTTTAACAAAATTGACCATTATTTATTAATTACTATGTATATTTAAAATCAGTGTATAGCATGTGTCATTTTCCATTCGATTGCGATAAAGTGACAATTTGTTTGAAGAATTGGCCCCCTGTTTCATATTTAATGGACAAGGAGCAAACTGAAGCTGTAACTTTCCTATGTAGTTACTACATAAGTCATTTCAAGTTGGGGCTAACACTATTAACTGTTTGCTCGCTTAAGAAACGGTCCTAATTATAACTACAAACGTCACGGTATTTATTTACAACGATTAGTTTGTGAATATATATAGATGCTACGGTTATAAATAAAATTAACAAACAGTTGTAAAATTTGACATTTATCTCCTTCATTCATTTGTACTCACATATAGTCAGTAGAAAAAAAATGTTATGAGTACAGTCACGAATGAAATTTATTAAGTGTAAGTTACTTTCAATATAAAATATAATCAGCACAAAGTTCTCCGATAGCATAGACTATTAGTCGTTTGGTGGATGAATTGTTCCAATTCATTCTTGCGTGAGTGTCAAGCTTTACGATAATCTAGTTTGCACCTAATCAAAATTCTGGGTCAGACTAAAATGAGTGTGAATGACGCGAAACGGTATATTGTGCCCATAACTAACACGCTTGGGTACAATCTTCTAGTTATAAGTGTATGTGCGTCTTATTGCCGTGATACTGTTTGCGAGAAGTTTCATGAGAGAAGTTTTTCGATTATTTTCTATGAACGTATATAATGATTTTTATATTGTATGTTAAATTACATTCAAAGTTCATCCGTTTCATCAAACCGAATATTAAAAATAAATACTAAGAAATTTATTTGAATGAATTGGTATTCTTCTAGTTATGTCTACTAAATTTGTCTTCAATGAAGAGATACAATACTAATATGCTCGTATTAATGTATATAGTAATAAAATATTAATTTAAGATACTGCTAACCTGTCTCGTGCATTTACGTAGTGGAGTGTCTGGTGAGTGGGGCAGTGATTTGAAGATACTTACCAGGTTTGACCCCACGCAGGGTGTGTCCGTTGCCACAGTGTGGTATATTTACCACACTAGCAAGGAAAAAGCCGTAGGAGCTACCAATGCTATACCTCATAACTATGACTATCGTTTGTAATCCACGTCAGCGCGTCTCACTTCCATATTTGTTTGTTGCTGAATGAGGCAGTCACTGCACTCAGATTTTTTATTATAAGATACTACAGGATTAAATAATGAATAAAAAGTTCTTCATTATTTAATAATGCGTTTCAAGACACGAAAAAGTCTTTCTCGTTTTGAATTCGATTTTGAATAATCAAAACAAATCATTTTCAACTTTCGCTTAAGCTTATCCTATTTATGTAGAATTACTTCAATGTATTTTATGATAAAACAAGAAACTAGACGTGACATTGAAAATGACCAGACTTAGGTACTTAATAAAATCCACAGGTTAAGATTAAAATTGAATGGCTATATTTTACTAAGGAACCACATTTTCAGGATATTCGAATATACTTGAACTCAGATATTTATCTTAAAAGCCGAATTAATTCCACATAACATAAGTAGTTATTTAAAAAAAAATACCACCTACAAAGCTTAGCCTCTTATTATTTACGTATTTTGTGGCGTATTATTTATATGTACTGGTGAGTTTTACTGATATTTATTGCTAGTCTTTATGTGTGAAAGTGACAACATGCCATCAGGCAGCCCATTTGTTCGTTGCCTTCCAAAAGTAGAGTCAACAGTAATGTTTTGACTGATATTAAATTGTAATGATTAATCATTAAAAAACTGTTTATGTTAATTGTTTTATGTAAACACAAAGTACGGTACAGCTTTTGTATATACAGATATGATAACAAGAACTAGCTTTGACCTCAACTTGTACCCAAACTATTTCAATTAAAGTTCCAGATGGTTCGTGCTGTTATTATTGACTAAAATTCCATTAGCAAGGTTATTTTCATTTGTAACCAGCTAGTTGTTATTGTATGTTTAACTGTCTTAAGATAAATAAAACCTTTAAACTGGAAACTTTTATCTAGTTATTTTAGCCAAATTACTCGGATTTTGTTAAAACTTTATTAAAAAAATTTATGCGAAAAGAGATAAATGATGATCATAAAATCCGTCATCCCTCATTATACGAACTCTGAATTTGAATCCCAAACCTCGAAATCTGCAGCCTAGTATTACAGCTTCTAAGCTTAAAATGTAGTAAACTATTTTTTTTATTACACAGATTAAATCAAAGTTTATGCTTCAATTATGTTTTTACATTATGAAACCAAAATAACATTCACTCGTAAATAACAGAATTGAAATCCCTTACGACTCTAAATATAAGCATTCCACTTAGAAAATACAACATCGATCGTTGAAAATGTAAATATGTAACGTACTTAAAAAATTCACAGCATGCAGAGCGGCAGAGGTGCTTAAAATTTCAAGAGGCAAGCGGTTACCTCCGCTGAAATATCACGATGTTATAATTTAGTTACTTTACGGGAGCAGAACCCGTGACCCAGAGACCTGTGTATAATTTTCATTTAAATGGGGCCAGTCACAGGTCCTGCTCGTAAATCAGATCCGAATGAGCGCCCTTTGAATCACGGCTCTGATGCGAGGCTCTCTCAGTCGAGTTCGCGGCATTAACGCTGATTGATAGTATGTTTTCGTCCTATTAATATAATTTAAGTCATTATTTTATTACGTCGCTGCAATAAAATAAAATTTATAATAATTATATTTAAAATTGGAACATTTTTACTAACATTTGAATTGAGGGTAACCGCGTTTTAAAAAAGCCGAGATGGCCCAGTGGTAAGAACGCGTGAATCTTAACCGATGATCGTGGGTTCAAACCCGGGCAAGCGCCACTGAATTTTCATGTGCTTAATTTATAATTATAATTCATCTCGCGCTTTACGGTGAAGGAAAACATCGTGAGGAAACCTGCATGTGTCTAATTTCACTGAAATTCTGCCACATGTGTATTCCACCAATCCGCATTGGAGCAGCGTGGTGGAATAAGCTCCAAACCTTCTCCTCAAAAAGGGAGAGGAGGCCTTTAACCCAGCAGTGGGACATTCATAGGCTGTTACGGTTACGGCATTTTAAAAATAAGCGTGCAATAAAAATATTTATTTATTTTATGAGCCTATTTTTGTTTGCACATTTTTTATGAGTTACTATATATTGATTTACAAATAAGATGATTGAAATAAAAAAAAAACTATTTATGTAGTAATTGCAGCAAGTCGGAAATAACATACCCCCCCCCCCACTTTTCCAGTGGGGGAAACGCGTAATGCGTTTTTCCACCGTAAAAATTATATAGAAGTAACTGAACAGAGGCTTCACAAAAACCCCAGGTACTTTTGGTCATATATGAATTCTAAAAAAGATGAAGTAAACTCTTATCCAAACAAATGGCGTGACATGTGAATCCGATGGAACGGCTATATGCAACCTATTTGCTAATTCTTTTGCTAAATCTTACGTCACAGCAGACCCTGATAAAAGAAATGTAATCAATCTGAATCTTATCGATATAGCACGAAACAGCTTCTGTCTAAGTGATCCCAAAATATCTTATGAAACTGTTTTAAAAAAACTAAAGTCACTTGATGTTAATAAGGGTTCGGGCCCCGATGGAATACCACCGATTTTTATCAAAAACTGTGCTATAGCATTGGTCGCACCTCTACATTATATTTTTAACTATTCGTTACATACAGCACCTTTCCCAGAGACTGGAAGATTGCAAAGGTCATACCTGTCTATAAATCAGGTGACAAGAGTTTTGTAAAAAATTATCGGCCTATTTCAATCCTATCAACATTGCCAAAGTATTTGAATCACTTGTTTGTCCATTAATTCAAAGACACTTTCAACAATATGCTAGTGATCACCAACATGGTTTTGTAAAATCTAAATCCACATGCACTAACCTGGTTACCTTTGTTGAAGGCATTGCAGAAGCTCTTGACAAGCACGATGAAGTAGACGTTATTTACACAGATTTCAGCAAGGCCTTTGACAAGATTCCCCCCTTACCTCTCATTGAGAAATTAGCTGTATACGGCTTTACAGGAAACTTTAGCAATTGGATTCGCTCTTATCTGACTGATAGGTTTTTCTTCGTAGTTGTAAAGGGCTATGATTCGGAGCTTTTTAATGTTACCTCGGGAATCCCACAAGGCTCCTATTTGGGGCCAATCCTTTTTAATATTTATATCAATGATTTACCTAATAACTTTGTTTCATCAACGCCTTATTTGTTCGCCGATGATTTAAAAATTGCACGAACTATAAAAACTGAAGCCGATGTCCTCATGATGCAGTACGATTTGGATAGATTATGTAATTGGTGTTAAGTTAATGGAATGGAACTAAATGTAGATAAATGCTTCTTTTTAAAATTTACACGCAAAAATCGCTCAATTGCGTCGGAATACTTTATCGATGGTAAGGCACTTCAAGAGGTATACAAAATTAAAGACCTGGGAATAATAGTGGACAGAAAATTAACTTTTGTACCTCATATAGATAATATTGTTAAGCGTTTATCTAGGATGTTTGGTTTTATCATCAGAAATAGCAAAATATTTAAACGATCACAGACACGTATAACGTTGTATAACGCTTTAGTTCGCAGCCTATTAGAATATTGTCCTGTTGTATGGAGGCCCCACTACGCTACTCACACACTAAGAATAGAAAGAGTCCAAAAACTATTTTTATGGCACTTATCATATTTTGAAAAAATCGGAAAGAAAAAGCTATCTTACAACGAAAAATTAAAGCATTTTAAAATGTCTTCTTTAAGTAAGCGTAGAGTATTATTGGACCTTATATTCATGTATAAAATTTTCAACAATCTCATTGACTGCCCTCAGCTTCTTGAACTTTTTAAATTTAGGATACCATATAAGATTCCCCGACATCCAATTTCTACGTTTCAACCACCCTTTCGTACCACTGTGTTTGGTAAAGAATCGCCGATACCTCGCATGTGTAACACATTTAATACATGGCTCATAAACGAACCTAGAGATATTTTCTCCCTTGGACTCAGCCAGTTTCGTGCACTTTTGATAGAAAAGATTCCTAATTAGATGTGTAAAATAAGTGTTTTTCCCTATTGTCTATTATATAACTTTCTGTAAAATCCACACTAGATTCAAATTATTAATATAGATCTGTATACAACATAGATTTTTTGCATGTTGTACACGCCTCTAAGTGGCATACATATTAGTATTTAAGACTTAGATGCTTAAGATTTTATTGTGAATGCTGTATATGTTATGCTGTTGGTGTGTCTAAATAAATAAATAAATAAATAAATAAGTAAAAAAAGTCGGAAATAACATGCGCTCACTACGACATTGAGCATTCGCTTGCCTCTTATATAAAGATAAAATCTTTTTTTGGTTAAATCAACAGTTCGATTCTTATTGACAAAACAAAAAAAAAATTAAGTAATAGAAATGTGGACAATATTTTAAAAGTCGAAATATGGCAGTTCTTTAATGACTCCTGTAATTGCCTTTTTCATTTTTATCATACATAATTTCTTTCTTTCAATAATTTGAAAATATGTACTATTCCTACATAAAAATCCATCGAGAACAATTATAACGTGAATAATACTGAGAGTGATACTGATTTGATTATCTATTTTTTAAATAAATTAAGACAGGGGAATATGCTTTGTTTACAGTTTTAAGAGGTTTTTTTTTTCGCAATTATATATCGGTACAGGCCACATATTATATTAATATAAATTGCCTACACATTACACATCTGCGATTTGCTGACGACATTGTTATCATGGCGGAAACTCTGCAAGATTTGGAGGAGATTCTAAACAGCCTAAGCGATTCTTCAAGACAGGACCCACTGGGGATGAACTTAGAAAAAACCAAAATTATGATCAATCAACATATATCCCCGAGACCGGTTGTCGTAAATGGCTCTCCACTCGAGGTTGTGCAGGAATACATCTACCTGGGCCAAACTATAAAACTTGGCCGGCACAATTTTGAGAAAGGGGCCAAAAGAAGAATACGTTTGGGCTGGGCAGCATTCGGGAGGTTGCGTCATATTTTTGAATCGTCGATCCCACAGTCACTTAAGACCAGGGTATATAATCAGTGCGTCCTGCCTGTTATGACTTACGGCGTTGAAACGTGGACACTCACTGTAGGATTGGTCCACAAGTTCAAGGTCGCTCAGCGAGCTATGGCACATGCGATGCTTGGGGTTTCTCTGGCAGATAGAATCCGAAATGAGGACATTCGCCAGAGAACTAAAGTCACCGACATCGCGCGTAAAATTAGCAAGCTGAAGTGGAAGTGGGCTGGTCATGTCTCCAGACGCATCGATGGCCGATGGAGCCGACACGTGTTAGAGTGGAGACCACGCTTATTCAAAGGTAGTGTAGGACGCCCTGCGGCAAGGTGGACCGACGATTTGAAAAACGTGGCAGGTACGGGATGGATGCGGGCTGCCCAAGATCGGGATGGTTAGCGTTCTATGGGGGAGGCGTTCGTCCAGCAGTGGACGGCGGTAGCTGATATATGTACAGGCAACATACCATTTAAACGTAATAGTATTCTTGTTTAAGTTCGACACGTCGAGAAGGCTCGATTGAGCTTGACTATTTTGACATGATGTTACAACAATAAAGGCAGTTATGTATGTGTTATATATGTGTTTTATAATGTAAATGCAGTTGATATGTATGATGTGACGTCAGACATTCGATTGTATGAGCCTGATAAAAGCCTAGTAGTAGGGTGAAACTCGTGGATAGACGGACTCGTTTAGAGACAGAGAGATGGTTTGTATTGAGCCTTGATATGTTTACTTTTCCTAGAGGCTTTTGTTATCCTTATTATTATTATTAAATATCAGAATCGTCTACAGATGTTTGTTTAATGAATATCTTTCACTAGTAGAAAGAGAAGATCTTTCTCCGATTTATGACAGTCAAAAAGTAAGTGCAACTATGTATTCTATATTGATTAAACATTTTGACTTTTTTTTTTAAGACTGAAGAATTACGATTGTAACTCCATCCCAATTGCAATCGATATTTTATGATAGTAATAATAATTTATCGCATATTTCTGTTGATATTTATTGAAAGAAAAAAGTTGAAACACCTTCAGAAACAGGAATACTAATGCCTCATGCATAATTGAACGCGTCTTATGAATATAGCTTCTTTTTTCCGCTTTATGGTAATCATCTAATCTTAGCATAATTTTTTTCTGTTTACCATAAATATGCTGGGGAATTTTATTTAATACTAAGCAAAGAAAAACCCTGTAAGCAATAGCTAGTTATTTAATAATAATTTTAGAAACCAATTACTTTTAACTTTAAAAATGGATAGTTTTGTAAAGGACAGTAAGGACAAATAATAGTAAAAAAAATGTCAGCCTATGATAAGCATATGAATACCATTAAGTAATATTCAGTATAAAATTACTCGAAATTCTTTTACATATTTATAAACCATCAAAATTTTTTGAAAAATCTAATATAAATTTATTTGGGAAAATATCATAATCTTTTTTCACGTAAGATCATTGTTGTGGTTGGACGTGATAAAATTATTTAATTACAGAAAGAAGATAAAGAATTAAAGGATGTGTTTGCTCATCCAATTTAGTTAATTTGTAAAATGTAAAGACTTTATCGCATTGTTAAGCTTATTAATATATTATAAATAAATTTATATTAATGAATTAGTCACAATAAAATATATATTTTTATTCATTAAGAACTTATTAATAAGTTTACTAATGATCTTAATGAATAAAAATGGTATAGGTAATGGTACTTCACGAAAACTGGTGGAAGGGCTTTGTGCAAGCTCGTCTGGGTAGGTACCACCCACTCATCAGATATTCTACCGCAAAACAGCAGTACTTGGTATTGTTATGTTCCGGTTTAAAGGGAGAGTGAGCCAGTGTAATTACAGGCAGAAGGGACATAACATCTTAGGGATATAATCTCTTAGGTCCCAAGATTGGTGGCGCATTGGCGATGTAAGCGATGGTTAACATTTCTTACAATGGCATTGTCTATGGGCGTTTGTCAGTACCATCATGTGGCCGATATGCTCGTCCGCCTACCTATTCTATATAAAAAAAAAGTGTTAATGTAGTACAAATTAATGTGCAAATTATTAATACAGCCACAGCATGCATATTTATATGAAGTAAATTTGAATAAATAAACATTAACAACAATAATCAAACAGTAAGTAAACCTACGTTACTGATAAATAAACCGACAATAGATTAACACCCAATTGCCAAAAAGCTTATAAATAATATTTCATCAGATTATAATTAATTCGTTAGTTCCATTATGATCCTCATTATTGACATTACTTTTGTGTTGAATTTAATATTTATGAGTTTGATACGATGTATGTGTAGTTATAGAACAGGCCTGACCAATAGCTTTTAGGTATATATAATGAAAGAGGACCATCCCTCAATTTTAACAACAATTGGAGAGTAATTTCTTCTCTTGTTTCACAAGAAAAGTGAATTCTGCTACAAAGTATTTTGATTTAATATGATTGAAGTAAATTTAATATTCAAAATATCCGGCTGAAAGGACCAATATTAAAGATGTTTTATTTACTTATTCAACTTCTATTGAGACATCCAAGTACGTACCCAGAAACGCTTGCACAAAAGCAAATTGCCACTAAGACATACATTTGATTGATTGATACACTTGAAAAAAAAAACGTCGGCACTTACGTCTTGATAACTTGATATGAAATAGCTCTTCTGGTAAGCTGGAACAAAATGCTTAAAATAATTAAATTCTTTATACAATGTACTACTAACAATCTACACGAGATATTCAAATATCTTTTAAATTTCAACTTAAATAGTTAAGAAAAGAACATGCATAATCTGCTTCAAGCGCTTACAGAGCGCTACAAAATGCGCTGCATTTTTTTATTATTTAACTAAAAAAGTGGCTATTTAAATATGAAACTATCTCCAGTTAAGCTACAGGCCTTAAATTCTGCATCGTCTTTTTATCCAGAGTTCACTTTTGCGATTACTTTTTCACGTTATTTTCTTCTTGCTCAGAATGATTTATTTCTTAGCAATTGTTGCCTGCAGCGTTAATTGCAGGTTTATATTAAATATGTATAAGTTACGTAATCAAAATTAAAAATAAAAGATTTTGTCATTTACATATAGGTAGAATAGAATGACGAAAAAATCTTAGAAAAAGTCGTTCTGTTTTATATAAAATGCAGTATTTTAATAAAAAAATATTTTTTTATGAAATAGGAAGGCGGACGAATATAAGACAGGCGCTGTAAGAAATATCAAGCATTCCTTCGTCAATGCGCCACAAACCTTGAGAACTAAGATGTTATACCTTCTGCCTTTAGTTACACTAGCTCACTCTCCATTTAAACCGGAACACAACAATACTAATTATTCCTATTGGTAGAAAATATCACGAGTGGGTGACATCTACCCAGAGGAGCTCGCACGAAGCCCTATCACGAAGTAGATAGATACGAGTAGCTTATATTTACAAGACGAATATACACTACAGTTATATTATCTATATGAAGTTGTGTAATCTTTGAGACAAAATTTAGTACGTCAACATTGAAGAGAGAAAATGTTTGCCGCTTTTAACTTCACACTTTGAAGTTCTAAACGTAAATAAAAATGCTGAATCCACTTTGCAATTGGGACGCCAGAGGTTTTTAATATATTACAAGATATTCGAATGTACGTATGGGAAATAAGTTGTGGGGCGTATGGTAATACATATACAACTGTCTCTTCATCTAATCGTTTTCAAACATTTTATATTTCTTGACTAAGTAAATGAATATAATTTAAATATATAAAAAAACTAATAACAATTTTCAAGACGGTTTACAGTTGTACTTGCTGTGGCTATTTAACTTTTAAACGGTTTGAAACAACTTTTAATGTTTAATTTGTACTTCTTGCAGATACAATACTATTATATTAATAAATATAGCTATTTATATATACTATTTAGAAGATTTGTGTATATAACTTATCTCGTGCTTGAAACTGAAGGTACATATCGTGAGGAAGATTGCATATGTCGTATGAACCTTTGCTACATGTGTCTAACGAGTACTGGAGCAGCGTGGTGAAATACGCTCCAACCCTTTTCCTTAAGAGTACGAGTACGCTTTTTTTGTACGGGAAAACGCTTTCGCTCAACAGTGTTATATTTTATAACGCCCTCATATATTATATTTGTATTAATATTATTTTAGAGTTAATTTATATTATAATACTATTATTTAATTATAAAATATGGTTATAACGTTTGAGTTTAATTATAATTTGAGTATTCTTTACATATGTTTTTATTTTTGGTAAATAATGTTTATAAAACTCACGCACAAACGTTAAAGTTGATTATAATAAATAGGTAATGCAATTTTTTTTTCATTTTTTGGAGAATTAATGCCATATTGTAGTTAATAATCTTAATCGATATGTGATTTGGTTTGGTATTTCTCCAAAATATCCGTTAAAAAAAAATCATTTAATCAAAGCATAAACACGCTTTTGTTTTATAATTGTCACAAAGGCTTTCTACATTCAATAATAAGATAATTACAGCCCGCAATTATGTTTATATAGCATGACTATTCTTAAGCTTTTTGTTTTTGTTTTTCTTTTTTACTTGTATTTGTGTTTTTTTTGTAATGTGCAATAAAGTTATTTAATAAAAAAATAAAAAAAACGTTAATTTAATTCATATTCAATTTAGTATCTTCGGTTATACGACTATTGATTAAAGATAATTTATGACACGCATAATATATAATTATAATATTATTATAATTATTATATAACTAAACAAAATATTATTTTATTTTAAAGTTTTAGTAATTTATGTTTGTAGTTGAACTGAAAGACAACATTTTACATAATTAACTAAAGAGAGTAGAAGCGCTGAGATGCGGTGTGGCAGACCGTACAGCTTTAATTAAAGATTAAACTTTAAACTTTGCTAGCTTCGAAATGCATTTAGACATGGCCTGAAAGAAAACAACAGAAATTAAAAAAAAACATATTAAAGTTACAGCTTTTGAACGTGCAAAATTTGCTAATGTCTTCTCGCCTCTTGTATCCGATTTGGTACTTATTCCACCAGGCTGCTCCAATTTAGATAAGGGGGGTACGAATGTGAGAGAAAATTCCGATTAAATATCGGACATAATATGCAGGTCTTGATAATGTTTTCCTTCTCCACTAAGCACAACATCAATTCTAAAAACAGTTTAAGCATATGAAAACTCTGAGATGCTTACCTGGGTTTGAGCTCGTAATCTTCGTTTATTCTGATGTTCTAGCCACTGAACCATGTCGGTTAGTAAAAAACATACATAATTATGAAACACACTTAGATTAGAAGAGGTACTACGATTTTGCATATCATGCAAATAATTTGTTGAGGCAAGATAAGCTCCAAACGTTCTCCTCGAAAGAAGAGGTCTTAACCCGGCAGCATATTTACATACTGTATTGTTTATAGAACTTTTTATGTATATGTCGGAGACGGTCATTGATATATTCGCAAAATGAAGCGCAGCGCGAAGCCGAAGTACTGGCAGCATATCGCACTGACATCAAGCGTAAAAAAAAGAAAAAGAAATATGTTCATCGACGCTAAGAACTGTCATACGTTTTTATTCATTTTTAAGAATATTGATTGCTTTGTTAACACTGCTATAACAATAATATTTTGTGATTGTGAAATACAGTCAAATTGTATTTGTCTCTCTCTCGCTATGTCTGAATTCCATGATAACGTCATGTCAATATGGCCGTCTCGGCCACCATAGACGCGACATATATATATAACTCATATATATATATTGATAAGTTAATTAACATTAATATGTAAATAATTATATGTCGATGATTTTCTGCAACAAAATTTTGCCCTGGCTTTATTATAAAATTATCATTTTACTATATATCACTAACCCTTTGTTTTAGCGGAAGATTACCACTTCGCATTAACCTCTGCAGAGGTGTAGAAATACTTGGGGGAGTTCATTTGTTATTCAGCAGGCGAGGGCTCGACCTCATAGGGATTACTTACTCTGAATCATTTACACTCTCGTCTCGCTTACAGGCTAGTGTGTGGTTTAGTAGTGGATCAAAATTAATGTATGTATCATACATACATAATATGTGGTGGCCAAAGTGTTAAAGATATAACAATATACAGTATATTTTACTAAATATATATATAATATACTAAATATACTTTATAAACTTAAATAAGTAGAATTATTTTTTCCAAGAAAACAATATATTTAATTTATATGTATATATAGATTATTACAACCTGACAGGTGTAAGAACACCGTGAATAAAACGGTCGCCATCAAGCCTGGTAAAAAAACAAATACTTCCTTAATTTTTTTTAAACCACTGGATTTCCTCTGCCCGTTCTTGTTTGAATTGAGATGTTTTTTTAGAACCAGTGTAAGGTTTTTAAACAATCGATAAACTGTGATGCCACTGTTTCTTTTGACATGGTACTGAAAACGTCTTAATATTTCTTTGCAATATTAATAGTTATAGCTATGATGTCCTTCAGATGAATTTTTAGTATATGTATTTGCGTATCATATAATTCAGTTATAAGCATTGATCTTCTGATCAGCTGTTTTTATGTAGTTTATTTTATTTTATAATGTGAAGTTTAAAAAATTAATAATTTAATAATATATTTTTTATTAGAATTTCCACGTAGAAACGGTTATATTTAATGGATTATTCATATTGTAATATTACAATGTTCACATTTTTATTACAGAGTAATATACGATTTCTTATGGTATGATTGAGTTAATATCGGTTTTCAAATCAAGGAATATTCGTAGTCACAAATCCGTGGAAAGAAATGATTGAAATCCATTATCATATATTCAGCGATCCTATCATTATTTATATAAAAAAGGAAATAAGAAATATCTATATCAATAAATCAGTAGTTGATTTAATTTTTTAACAATCTTTAAATTTAATACCATCTGTGTTGTAGATCAAATTTTCTAAACGAATTTTTAAACGATTTAATTGATTCGATTAAGCTGAAATGGATACACTTTTGGTATTAATATGACATATTTTAGTTAGTTCAACATAGACGAGAAATTTTAAGTGTTTCTTAAATATTTTCAGTTGTATTGTTAAATAAATAGTATTGAAGTCAGCTCCTTATATGTTACGGATTTTTTTTTGTGAATACTAATACCGTTTGTGAGGTAAGGCAAACGTCAGACATACTCATATACCGAGATGATCTTCTTCATCACCGCGCTCCCTGGTGCGTACGCGGTGGTGCGGCGCACTTATGTTGTATGCACACGCAGTATGCGTTACTATAAAAATAAAAGAAACATATTTATTTTAGTTACGAAAATCTTTGTCTTTATCAATTTAATTCCATATTTATTAATTGGTTTTCTTTAATGTTGATGCAAACCGCCGATGATACTGGACGGCCTATTTATTTTTTGTTTTCGTTTTTTTTTTAATTACTATAGCTAGACAAATCTGCAACTATGCCACCTCATAATAAGTGGTCTCTACCAGCCAGTTATTGAGACAATAGTCAATTTTATCAGCGTATGTGTAAATAATTTTGCTGGTAAATTCATTTATTACTCTCTCACTTCCTGTGATTGGCTGGAAGTCGTTTTTAAATAATTACGCAATGTGCAAATAAATAAATAATAATATAATAAAGTTTTGTTTCGATCTATAGTAACTACTTTAAAGCTCCAGACAATCTTCTATCAAGATCTCAGAGCAACTATCTCTCAATATCGGTCAAGTGTAAGTTCTCAATTTACGGCTACATCGAGCTAAAATGATTGAATCCTTGAAAAGTTATTATTCTACGGGATGGAAATTCATGATGTAGATATATATTGCCACTATTTTATATTTTAATGTATTAAGATTTTATTTAATTTATAATGTTTATTTCATAAATTCAACAACAATCGAATGGAATATAATTATCGCGTACTTCCTAAAAGTTGGTTTGTTCTTTTACATAGTAATTTTTTAGGTAATACATAAAGAATAGTTGAAAGTAAAAATTATGATATAAATTAATATTGTTATATTCATATTTATCAATATCGAATTTATGATGATTATTTGACAAATTCAACTACAATCGAATTGAGTATAATTGTAGTGTAAATACGCGGTAAGCGCTGGTAAATCTAATAATAAAACTTTGTCGAAATGGAGAAAGTTCAGATAACGAAAATATGTACAATTTTCTTTGTTACATTAAAAGGAAAAATGACTGCCTTATTGATCTATTAGTTGGATGTAAGGCGGCAGACCCAGAGATCCTGAGTTGAATCCCCTGGTCGGGCCAATAAAAAGTTATTGGGTTTTTCTACAAGCAAATTCAATCAAAACAGAAAAAAACAATATAATAATAGTTACAAATGAAAGATATATATGTATATTTTATTTTTAACTTTTAAGTATTTTTAAGATCAGTACTTAAATGAAGACATTCGCTCGACTCTAAGCCTTGAAAGAACAATTTCACACTAAGTAAGCCTCTATAAAAATACTAAGTTATTTCTAGTTAAAGGTACTGTCTACGAGGAAACTTTGCAGCGACTACTGAACAGATCGCAAAGCAAATGAAGAGAAAACGGGTCCGTTATTTAAACGACTCTTCAGCTATATGCATATAAATTCAAAGATAACATTAACTTCGCGCGAATGAGGAACAATTTTCTGGGACGATTTAAAGTCAGACCACTAAAATAATAGAATGAACTAAATATTGTTTCAGTGATTGTTATTATTTTGCAAAAAACTTTACGTAACTACGTTCTCGAAATTTAATTTAAACTGTAGCACAACACGTCAGATGAAATAGTAGATTAATATAGCTTCTTAACAAAGAATATTATATAATTAAAGTATTTTTCTGTATCTCATTATTTAAAGCAATATTAAAACATTATTAATATGTTAAATTACATATTAATAATGTATGATGTCGAAATGGACGGCAAGTATAATATATAATCGTTTAATTCCCACATTATATACTTCCATATACATAATTATATAAAGTTTGGGTTTAAATGACAACTACAATGTTAAATTTATGACTATTAGTTCATTAGTGACTGTGTGCAACTTTGAAAGGGTTGAGAAGTAAATATATTATTTGTATTTAAATTAAAAAACACTAGTGTCATACACGTAAATCCCAATATGTGAAATTAATAATATAACATCTCACATTCCTTATAGAATGAAGTTTGGTAAGAGAAGACAAATGGATATACTAAACACAGTTTTTATGTAAGTAATCTTTATTAAAATATGTATTATAAGATACTCGTCATATATGAAGTAACACAACAAAGTACAAAAAAATAATGACTATAATATACACATACTATATAACATTCTCCTCTCAATAGAAAAGGAAGTTTATTCAAATTAACAGACTGTTACATTTTTAATAGTGTTACACATCATGCAAGTTTAATGAATTATATTTTTTCTTTTAGTATTTTCAAGTTATATTTTTATTACGACAGTCATATGGGGATAGTTCAATATAGTTAGTATTACAATATGGTAGGGCTTTGTGCAAGCTCGTAGGTATGGGAAGGCTGGGTAGGTACTGCCCATTCATCAGATATTCTACCGCAAAACAGCAGTACTTGGTATTATTTTGTTACGGTTTGAAGGGTGAGTGATCCAGTATAATTACGGGCACAAGGGACATAACATCTTAGTTCCCAAGGTTGTTAGCGCATTGGCGATGTAAGCGATGATTAACATTTCTTACAATGCCAATGTCTATGGGCGTTGGTGACCACCTACCATCAGGTGGCCCATATGCTCGTCCACCTACCTATGCAATAAAAAAAAAGTTAGAATCAACCCTGGAAAATAGTGTATGATAAAAACATTCAATAATAAAAACATGATTAATGATTGGCTGAGGATATCATTACAGTTAGTCGTTAATAATGATAATTATTTTGAAATTATTCATCTAATGACTTCGTCTGTAAATTTAGCTAATTGAAAAGCTAATTCAATGAAATACAATATGTTTATTTATTCAATGTTTAATGGGACTTATTTAATTAAGTTAACGTTGTCGAAAATAAATCACCAGGCTAGGCGCTTTCGTGGTAAGCGCTGGCAAATCTAATAATAAAACTTTGAATGGCGAAAGTACAGATAATATGATACAATTTTCTTTGTTATATTTCAAGGAAAAATAATTCAATAGAATAAAGAGGTCCTTAAAAAATATAGAAAACGTAATTATAAAATCCTATGTAGGACGTCTGGAATTATACTCGCACTCGCCACCAGCTTAGTAATAGAAGCGTGGGTTTGAAAGGTTTTATAAATTATATTGATCGGGCTATTTATATTTTTTTATAAATAAAAATCAGATAACTATTATGAATACTAAAAAATATAAAAGATCTATCAAAGAAACTGGTCAACACTCCTAGTGAAGTGCTGGCGCTTATTTAACCCAAAGACTGAGTCTAGCGTTTCAGTATTAATAGTGTCAGCGTCTCGGGCCCAATGCTTCCGCAAAAGATTATCTATCTTTAAGATGGCGTGTTTTTACTATCAATTTGTTATGTACACTTTATTTTCATTTTTTTTATTCTCGTTGTATATACGCTTTAAAATAAAAATTGATAAATAAACGAAATAAGAATCAAATAAATAACTATTGTTATAATTAATTGTTATTATAAAAAGTGATATTAACGCGAGTGTAACCGCGCATAACAGATAAATATTGACGAAATCATTATAAGACTCATTTTTTTATACAAGAATATAAATATGATTAAAGGGCGAAGATAGTATTTGAAATTTTAATACAGAGTATGTATAGATTTAATTGTTAATGCTAATTATTTATTGGTGAAAAAGAGCAGCTTCTTTCTTCTAGTCTACATCTCGTTCAGGCAGTTTTTTTATATTTCATTTTATGATAGCGTATCAAAAGTATTAATAAAATCCTCACTCAATTTTTTTAAATTCTGATTTTGACTTTAATTGGTAGATAAATAAAATAACTATTGTTAGTTAAGTTTGTAATAAAATAACTATTGTTAGTTAAATAAAAGTTTTTATAACTTTCTTGGTTTGATTTTGTAATAAATTTAATTTTTCATAAAAATATTACGTTATAAACAATTTATAATACAAATCAAGACGAGGGAGTGTTCGCAATATGAAGCTTGTTGATATAATCAAGTACTGTAGTAATATAATTTCCGCAGACGCTAATGAACGTATATTTTGTTTCGTTTGCTGTCGGTACGGAAAGCGTGCGACGTAAAATCAACATTTCATTCGGAGGCTGCCCCCGCTTTAAATTTGTACCAATTAATATTTTTCCTCTTCATTCGCTAGATAAATAAAAACTATCCGCCGCTTGCTAATTATAAACGTTTCATTAAAAGCTCTGCTGGTGTCGAGGAGTTACTTGCAGGTGTTTATTTTTCCATCATTAAATTAATTGAAGAATTATTTATTTTGAATAAGGAAGCGATTTAAAAAAGTCGTAGGAAATTGAAATATGTACTACGAAACTGTTTATCGAGGTGTTGATTTCTTTTTTAAATACGATACAGGTAGTATAGGTTTCTGCAAGTCTGTTTGGGTAGGTATCAGACGTCATAATACCGCAAAATAGCATTTTTTATAGTGTTGTGTTACGGTTTGGAATGGGTGTGACTTATTGTAGTTATGGATTTGTGCAAGCTCTTCTGGATAGGCACCACCCATTCATCAGATATTCTAACGCAAAACAGAAGTACTTGGTATTGTTGTGTTCCGGTTTGAAGGGTGAGTGACCACTTTCTATCAGGTGGTCCATATGCTCGTCCACCTACCTATACTATAAAAAAAAACAGTTGCAGTTTTATTATATTTAAAAAAAATATCTAACAACCATATTTTCAATACCTTCATCCTCTTCAAATATATTTTATTAGAGTGAAACGATTTTAGGGTTATAATATAATATTTTAAAGGAAAAGCTTTATCCTATAGCCGTTCAGGCGACGCCTAGATACATAGAAATTTAATTTCCGCTTTGTTTAGATTTTATAAAACAGCTATGTATATCTTTCGATTTCTTCTGTAAAGAAATAGAAGTTTTCACTTCCTTAGCTTTATGATATTCTCTATAAATTTTTCACATAACGTTTCAATAAAATGTAACAACCTGTGAGTCTGCTGGGCTAAGGTATCCTCTCGTTTTTTTTTTTTTTGAGGAAAAGGTTTAGAGCTTATTCCACCACGCTACTCCAATTCGTTGGAATACACATGTGTCAGATTTCAGTGAAATTAGACCCATACAGGTTTTCCTTCACCGTCAAGCACGAGATGAGCATAAACACAAATTAAGCATATGAAAATTCAGTGGTGCTTGCCCAGGTTTGAACCCACGATCATCGGTTAAGATTCACGTTTTCTAACAACTGAGCCATCTCTATAAAATGAAATATATATAATTATAACATCGTAATGATCGTTTGCTTCTAGGCACTTTATTATACAGATGTAGGCGTAGAATACTTCGTAAGACTTTTTGCCAGCCCGCCTAGACAGATACCATGAACTCATCACTTAATACCGTTAAACAGTACTACTTAGTTCTGTTTTCCAGTATGAGAGGTAAGTGAGCGTACATTTAAACAGGCTTGTGGCTCATTACAAAGAACTAACTGTTCTTTGTATCGTCAATGGGCCACAAGATATTTCTTACGGCAGCAATGTCTACGGGCAGCTGTGATCAATACTTATTATCCATATATTATAATTTAGCAGTCCGCTAATCTATTCCTATTAGATTTTCGAAGGTAAACCATTGAACTGAATTTGATTAAATTTGGTATGAAGCATGCTTGACCTCTGAGAAACCTTACACATACCGCCCCCAAACGCGATCGAAGCTTCGGACGAAAACTTTAAAGTTTATTATAAATAAAAAAATGATTTCTGGAAGATGGTAAAATGAACACTTCTCTCTTATAATATGGATTCGTATTTTTCATATTTAACATTTTGTTTTTAATATAGCATATTTATTGAAAACAATTCAGTCTGTCACCAAGCTAACGCCAAGGAACTCAGGAATGGCTTGCATTGTTATCTACCAATAAAGCCTTTATTTGTGTCATATATAGTTAAATTTTAGTTATTTAGCTATTTTGTTAAATCAAATTCAATTAAAATATGTTTTATTCAAATAGATTTATTTTACAAGTCCTTCTGAATCGTCAAGCGCTAACATCTACCATCGTTATTCCCCAAGTCAACCATGTAACGTTATAACCATAAATTCTGAATACATAAGTAAAATATATTCAAGTAATTTTAATTTTATAGTTATAATTTAATTATCGAGGAAATAGTTTACCAGGAAGAAAATGTTGCAAACAAAACCACTTATACAATCATAAACTAACTTGAACAATGGAATAACATTGTTGATTAATATAACAAATGTCTACAAAGCTCTTAATCATACCAAGCTGCGTATTATTAAATTACCTCGTACTATGTACAATTTATCATTAAGACAACATCGTAATTAGTTACGTGTGATTTGGCTATATTCTAAGCAATACATTCAAGCAAATATAAGTTAATTAATTCTATATAATATTATGTGTTACAATTAATTAGTATGATACATTATTTTTTATTAAAATTTAATTAAATAAAATATTTTCAAGACGTTTTTGTCTTAGGCTAGGTAAATATTAATATAAAGGACCTCTTTTGTTTTTTCTATATTCACGCAATAAATATTGATCTAATTGATTTACAAATTTCATATTACGATAGTTTACAGTTCTAGAATGAAGCGTATATAATATTCTATATTTTTTACACATCGCTAGTGCTCTGAAATATCACTTTTTAATTTAACTAAATAAGTATTGATCAAATATTAATTATAAGTATGTAATTGAATTTAAAAAATACAGTAAAATTAGAATATCATATCTAGGTATAGCTACGCGAAGTTGGAACGGTTAGAATATTAAAAAAGGATATAATGCGTTTGTTATATTTAGTTGTCTTTAGTTGAATAAAATATTTCTACTAAAATAATGGCGTCCGAATCACTTCTGAAAAAAAAATTAACACTCAATTTTACAAAATATTGACACATTATTTTTAAAGACGTTGAAGTAGCTAAAGTTTTGCTTAAATTTTAAGCAATTTCAATTAAACTTTGTTATACAACTTCCTTCAAATAAAACAACGATAAAAGACGACTTTGAAGTAGGACTGTCGTCTAAAAGCAATATTCTTGGTAACTGACGTGTCATAAACATTCTTATTGGGTTGCTTTTTATCACACTGGCAATTTTATAAAATACATATTATATTTTAGAGTTGGTTTAGCATAGTGCAGCCTGAGTATGTAGGTTTTATTCAAATTTCATAATGGATTATACGGCTACGTGCATGATTTTATAATAGTTATTTATACCGTGTGACTCTAACTGAGAATATAGTGGGTGCAAAAACCCCGCCTCTTAAATTTAAGGAAATATGTTATATGGTTAATTAAGAATACATAGATAACTCAAAATGAGTTTTAGAGTACATGTGTAATGTTGATTAAGTAGGTTCTACAAGATCAAGTCAAAAGGTAACAAAAAATGGATATTGATTATGAAAGGTGCTGCCCCTACAAGACTGAGTGAGTGTCATAAGAAACAGTGTAAGGCTTTTTTGTTATAAGTAACTATGCATTATAGCGGAGACTTTTCCGCGAGAAGGTGTACGTCAGGCAGCCGTGCCGATTTTGTAAAGATAGTTCAGGATGTGCTCAATAATACTATTTAAATCCTGTCTCTGTGAAATTTAAAATTGAATCTAAATTTATATCTTAATATAAGGAATTTACAACTTTATGATATATCGTATTTACGTACTTGTTTTGTTTTTATTGGACGGGATGGCAAATCCGACACGTGCGGATAAAGTTCAGGCGCAGGACCAACGGCTTGTACGTAACTGCATATGCAAATATCTCGACAGAAAAACCCAAACACAACAACACAAGCTATATTAATCCGACCCGGGACTTGAACCCAGGGCCTACAGATCTGCGGCCTTTTTTTTATATCGTCTATAAAAAAAAGGCCGCAGATCTATATATATGGGCCACCTGATGGTAAGTGGTCACCAAGTGGTAATTACACTGGCTCACTTACCCTTGAAACCGGAACACAACAATACCAAGTACTGATGTTTTGCGGTAGAATATCTGATGAGTGGGTGGTACCTACCCAGACGAGCTTGCACAAAGCCCTACCACCAGTGAAATATACATCTTACACATGCCACTAGACCAATGAATTTATATCAAATTTCCTTATATCATCCTATTATTTTTCGTCTATTTACTATTATATTAATTATTGTTCCTATAATGGTTCCACTTAAAATACTCGTATACTTGCACACAACATTAAATACTCATCTGTATGTGTGTATAATATGTACTTATACTTTGAGTGACAAGTTTCTGTAATGAACTAAAGTTGTGAAAAAAACCAATTCAATTGATGGCTTTTTAAAAAATATAAAAGTTGCAAACAAACATGATTTCGAAGTGTCACAGTGGAAATACATCATAACATTAAACAAATCGCGGTTCACGATTTATTCTGTAATAAAACAAAAGTTGTAGCGGATATGAATTCGCTAGTTTGCTTTACTTAAAACTAGCGTATACGACTTTGTTTTATACCTAATGTTTATGAACTCATATTGTTACAAAGTGTAATTGATATGAGAAGTATTTTCTATTTAATTTTCAAACTATAATGTTTGTTTTATTAAATTTAAAGTTATAACGATCATAATGATATTAATAATAATAATGTCCTCCAGACCGATTTCGGCCACAACGGCCAATTTCAAGAAAGATTAGCCAACTACACAGGAGATATTATAGTGCACAAGTGTGTGCGCAAAAACAGGTGCACTCTCTATTCCCTAACTCATAATCCGATGGGAGGGCAATCCAACACGACCGAAAAGAGTGGTTACGTGCTTTCCGAGGCACGGGAGTATCCACACTTCCAACTTCCAGACCCCGGGCTGCTAATGAGAATTTTCTGACAGAAAAACCCAATAACTTTTTAATGACCCGACCTGGGAATTGAACCCAGGACCTCCGCGTCTACGACCTTACAGCAAGCCACTAGACCAACGAGGCAGTCAATGATATTATTATAATGATATTATTATATTGCTGACGACTTAGACAGTAGTCATTTAATTACATAGACATTGTCACTACCGAAGAAAATACAATTAAATAACTGACTTCAGAAAATAATGAGGTTCTTAATTGGTCTGTATTCCGTAATATTCACGTATTATAGATTTTTATATGTAGATTCGTTCCGAATAAACAGCGTTTCAATGACACAGAAGCGATTTCGAAATCGGTTTTCTATATTCGATGTATTTTGCAGAATGCATATTTGACATTGCGAGGAAAATTCAAATATATTTGTAGTTGAGCTGAAAATACGTTGCCTAAGCGAAGCTTGTTTGTAATTATATTTTGTTTTCTTTAGAAATCTAGCTACTTCTGTGAAAAAGTAAATAAGTTGCACAATTGTCTGTACATGTCCCACTGCTGGGCTAAAGGCCTTATCTTTTTTAAAGTAGATTTTTGATGCGTATTCAACCACTCATTCAGATATTCTCACGATATTTTCGTTTAGCACAGGATGAATATTTAGCAAAAATTAAGTTAATGAAAATTTAATGGTGTATTCCCGGGTTCGACCTTTTTTAACCACTAGACCATCTCGACTTATATATTGTAATAATATATTAAATTAATGTTTATAAATATGTATTAATAAATTATAAACTAAAAATCAAGTTAAATACGTTCTATTGTCCTTTTTAACTAATTTAAAGTGATAAAATAATTGTCGCGTGGACGGTATCCATTAATAACACATAAGTATTGACAAACTTAATTAACAAAAGCTGTTTCAATATTTTAAAATCTACAATGTTGAATAAACAATAATAATAGTAACGGTACGGTACGAAAAATTGAAGTAATATTTCTTGCGGACATTCTGCTTCGGTTTATTGGTTGTATTTATCAATGCGAAGCCTGCGGCAGAAATAAATCGCTCCCTTGTTTCAATACACCGCTTATGTTATTTCTCTTATCACGCTCCGTTCAGAAATAAAGGTAAAGTATTTGTGACAGCTAACGTCGCTAATATATCATCCGTGAAGTTAATTCCAAATTGATAATAAATAGTTATTATAATGGTGTATATTGTGATATTAGGAATATATTACGATGATTTATATATTGTTAGAAATAAAGATGGTAATAGGTTTTTTAAAGAGATAAATCAAAACAACTATACAACAATAAGGTAAATGTAGATCGACACGTACGATTTACACACAAAATAGAACAAAGGAATCAACACTGAAATATTATTTATGAGATATCCTCCACAACCGAGAGTCCAAGCAGAAGTGAGTAAAAACAGCCCTGGCCGGCCGATGAGCTCGGCAGGGCCAGTCCCCACCACGATGACCATCGCGTGATCAACTCGAGCCTCTGGGCTCGTTTAATATTCATCTATTAATTTATTATTGTCACTAAAGTGGGCAAGAGAGACATTTAATTTTAGTTATTCTTTTTTTAAATAAAATAGATAGGTAGACCAAATGGGACACGTAATGGTTAATGGCCACCACTGCCCATCGACTCGAGATCCGAACTGTAAGAAATATTAAACATTCTTAGCATCTCGAATTTTAATAACGCTAAAGAAAGTTGTATAGAGAGAAAATAAATAGAACTTATATGAAGAAAGTAAAAAGCCTTCTTAGAAGTCTAGAGAAATAAATCTAAAACAAGATAGCGGATTGTTTAAATGGCCGGTGCTCTTATAAATAGAAACGTTAGGAGACAAAAACAAACTATGAACCAATATAACCTTGTCTGTAAATAGTATAAATATAGCTGCTGACTGCCTCTGTCTATTTCTATTCTTACTTCTTCTAAAATACGCGATTTTGATTTGATTTTAATTTATAAATATTTTGTACAGTCAGCTTCATTCAAAAACTGTTTTCATGCGGTTTCATGGCAAACACTGTGTAGGTATCTATAATACATCGAAACAATGTAATAATAATGTCCTCCAGACCGATTTCGTCTACGCCTCGCCAATCTCATCTATCTAGTGCACAAGTGTGTGTGCAAACACAGGTGCACTCTCTATTCCCTATCTCTCATAATGCGATGGGATGGAAAATTGTAGGTCTTAAAAAAACATAGTAACAAGTCAGCGATAGTGCGTGTTTATCTTCTAAAGTTATTTACGATGTAATTTTCACGTTCAATATAAATAATTATTCAGAAAACCCGCTAGTTGTCTTTGGAATTTACTATATATTTAAATTATCTTTTACTTTATGTAATTCTAAGTAATACCCTAGAAGGTATTACCGACTCTAAATTAAGTGCAACTGGCAGTTAAAATTACCCTAATTAGAATTTATAAGCCGTGGACCAATATTCCATAAATAAATATTCTATACCATAAGCGGCATTTCATGACGCCTTTATTTATATAAATAAATAAACCTTATTGAATAAATATACTTACATAATATTTTCTTGCAAAGCGTACTTCTCGTATTTATTAGTAAATTGCAACCTTGCTAAGCTGTCGTTGAAGTAATACATTCGCAATAACAAAATATATTAAAAATAAATATCAAAGTTAAATCCTATATTAAATTCAATTCAATCAATATAGAAGCATTACTGCACTTGTCTACTGAATATCAAAAAAATTAATTCGGAATGTAATAATTTAAATTCAGAACCGTCGAAAGAAGCTCATCCGGATTATTATTTTTTAAACCATAATTGTTTAAGATTAAATTAACGTTACAATTTAAATTCCAAACAGCCTAGAGGTTATTGTTTCGTTCGTAAGGTTGTCTGAAAAGTTATTTGTTAAAATTAAATATTTAGCAAACAAACGTTTATTAATAATATTAATTTTTATAATTGTGCGATGCCCGGAATCCTGTTCTAAAAGCATATTGTAACACAAAATAATTAGCCCCTGTGTATTTGGGTAACACAGGAAACAAGTTTATGCTTGTTCCTTGTATTAATACTCGTATAGTATGACGTTTCTTAAATATAAAGAAAAATAAACTTCTGTTTTTATAATTATTTTCTAAGATCAAGAAATATATATCAAAGTTTTATTGTTTTAAAAACGATTTTTGAATAAGTAACAAACGAAAACAAATGAAATCAAAACAAATAGAGCGCTTAAACTATTTTGTTTAAAAGAAAATCTACAAAACTTATTAACATATGTTATGTTTTAGATAAATATAAAATTTTACAAATATTCTTGTTGAGCAAATATTATACATAATTCTATGCTAATAAATGCCTATATAATATATTTACCATCCAGAAAAAAGGCTGATTCTATAAAAACGTCGAATTCATTTTAACAAAGATAAAATACCAAGCCCACAAGAAGCGGTTCTGAGATTAGATAACATTTTTATTTATTTTTTATCTATGCTGTTGTAGGGTTAAATGAATTTCCTAAGTATAATCATATTAGTATGACTTTTAAGCAGTTAAATTCCACAGTTAGGAGTAATTGCTGTTTTTCCGGTATTTAACCATGAAATCTTGTAAAATGACGAATTCAAAGTGATTTTAAGGTCGTTCTTGAATGAAGTTTTCTTTTTATACTGATAATAGAAATGTAGATGAATAGGTCTGGTGACATAAGATGGTGGTCGTTTCTCTCATAAATCTCGTCTTTGTACAAAACTCGCATCTGCACTACCAACAATGGACTCTTTCGTTGTTTTGTCCAGCGCCTGTAATTGGTTCGATCGTTCCACGGTCGCTATTTTATTGTTTCGAATATATTTGTTATAAAATATTTATTTTTCATGATTGAAATGCTTTAGTGTTTTACAATTTCCAGATCTGTCATTTTCAGTGTATGCATTTTTTTAATGATTTCTAACTATCCGACCCGGCTTAGCGCGTGTCAGCGATCTACTAAAGAAAAAAATGTGGTATTTATTTGAGTCCGAGACCTTTTCGCGTATACATAGAAGATCTCAACCAAATTTTGATCACAACCCGATAAATTGTTTAGGAACGTATAAAAGACAAACATACAAACATTCTTTTTTATTAATAAATATATAATTATAATACAGAGAATAGCTAGACAAATATAATAAACAGAAAATAAGCCTTTTTCCAGCTGCGTCTGTGTAAAATTTTAAAATCGAAATATTCTATTATTAATCAGATAATCATATTTGTAATTAAAAATATGTCAGCGTAATTGGCAATTTGCAATTAATTTCATGAGTCACCAATTAACATGATATTTTCAGAAAGCTTAAAATTGGAACAAACTACTTTTACATTTTATTTTCTGTTTTAAATTGTGTATCGGGATACACTTCCAACTTAGACAAAATACAGGAAGTATTTTGCCATATACTAAAATCCATGTTACATTTAGATATGTAGTCGTTACTTGATAGCCATTCGCCAGCCAAGTAGCAATACTAAGTATTGTTGTGTTTCGGTTTGAAGATTGAATGAGCCAGTGTAACTACAGATATACGGGTAAAACATCTTAGATAAAGGTTGGTGATGCATGGACCATGCGGGGGATGATAAATATTTCTCGCAGTTGCAAAGTCTAGGATGTTGGTGATCACAAATCATTCGGTGGTCCATTTTCCCACCTATATTAAATAAATAAAAAAAATACAGTTTAGGTAGGCGGACGAGCATAATTATGGGCCACCAGATAGTAAGTCACCAACGCCCATAGACATTGGCATTGTAAGAAATTTTAACCATCGCATACATCGCCAATGGGCCACCAACCTTGGGAACTAAAATGTTGTGTCCCTTGTGCCTATAATTACACAGTCTTACTCACCCTTTAAACCTGAACACAACAATACCAAGTACTGCTGTTTTGCGGTAGAATATCTGCTGAGTGGGTGGTACCTATCCAAACGAGCTTACACAAAGCTCTACCACCAGTAATTTAAATTGAATTGTTGATATTATAAAGTTGGAGAATTTATATCGTTGGTCGCGCTAATGTAAGAAATTAACTGTGCAATTAAAAAAATGTGTCACGGATTGTTTATTAAAATTTTTGCCTTACAACTTCACGCTTATGTATGTTTTGTTTTTATTAGTTTAACACTAGTAAGTTTAATAATACACCATACTATGACACTAATGGGTTTACAAATGATTTATAATTCAAGTATATTGCAAGCGCTTAACTTTAAATGTTAGTAATTTTAGTCGCCAAAACTATTGTCGTTTTCCTAATGTGATATCATCTAACTTAACATTTACGCCCAGATGGACCATTTATAACTGCTATTATAATTTGTTAGAGGCAATTACGATGTAATTGTTAGGTTATGTTATATTTTGATAACATAACAAGAAAATAAATATATTTTATTTTATACATAACAACCTACTTATTCAATTTTAAATGGTTATAAACTAATATACGGTAACTGATTAATACCAGCTTTACTCAATAAAATATAAATTTTATCGCATGTCTTACTTTTTTATATAAATCTAATATTTTCATTGTTAATAGATTTATCAAAAACAATTTATAATTGACTAAGATATCGATTGTAAAGGAGATCGAGAAATATCAACTATTAACGGATCTCCTTTTTCCACTTCTATTACATTGTAACATGTTTTTTTTTTATCAACCTATAATAATACATTCAATAAAACAAGTCAAGATGTATCGGTTCACGTTCACCGAAGCTATTGATAACTTTCTTTTTGAAGTCAGCTAAAAACACATGAAACAGTTGTTTAATTATGAATCAAACTGCAAGTAAGAAATGTTTTAGTTAAATCAATATGGATATAATCGGGTTTAATTTAAATTATCAGATTTGTAGTACGATTTCAGTACAGAATATTGAGTCGAGGTGGTTCAATATGGGAACCTTTTTTCATATGTTTGTGTTTATAATGCACCTTGTGCTCAGCAGTGAAGGAAAACATCATGCCTTGCATGTATTGGATTACAATATGTCCGATTTATATCCACCAACCCACATTGAAACAGTATGGTAATAAGGCTCCAAATCTTCTCCTCAAAAAAGGCAAGGGTGATGAGACATTTACAGGCTGTTATTTTTACAGAAGATTAAATTTTAACGAAATTCATATTAGATTTAAGAATATGCGTGGGAAAAGAATGGATTCACTGGATTTTTCTTCGTTAGCTGAGGACGAGCAGAGGATTTCCACGGCGTGGTTTCATGATTATTACCCACCAACACCAGTTAATTTTAAAGTTACTCGTACACAGCACACACGTAGTTTTAGTTACTTGTGTAATAGTTTATAATACGTAATTATCTCTACTAATTAAAGTGATTTTTATGACAAATTCGGAAGTTAGCCGTCGCACGCGCGCCTCTTCGATTATACACCTTTTTGCAACAGAGCGAGGGTGGGGGTGGAGCGGATACGAACAAGGATTGGACCACTTGTTTGTGTGCGTGCGAGTATTATGAATGTATTTAATTTTTAAACGTTATATCTATTCATTATAGGTACTTATTGTTTATAATGTTTATTATTTGTAAGTTAATTTTATTTATTTATTAAATGACGTAGACCGAACATTTTTGCTTGAAAACACAGTTTATAATTTCTTTATAGACCATAATATAATCTTCATTATTAGATTAAATAGGATGAGATAATATTCATATGGAATTTCGATTGTGAACATTTTTTTATACATTAATTCTATATTTAATTTTACTAAATTACAACAATGGAGTCGTATTCCGAATTCAACATGTTTAATGTATGAGCGATAACAATAGCTGGTTATCAAAAATTTACTACCATTGGTTTCAGTTTTGTAAATTGTTCGAAATGATTATACGAGTGTATTAGAATAATATTGTATTAATACGGTTTTAAAGTGATTTTATTAAAGCATGTATGTATATGGTGGTTGATGATGTCCTCCTTATCGATTTCGGGCACGGCGGCGAATCTCAAGGGAGGCTAGCCAACTGCGCAGGATATATTATAGTAAATAGATGTGTGTGCAATTACAGGTGCACTCTCTACTCCGTCTCTCCCATAATCCGATGGGACGGAAAGTCTAACACGACCGCAAAGTGTTTAGTCGTATAATTAATCTTTTGAAGGTGTCAGCCTTTTTACAACACCATGACAAATAAATTATCACGTTTTTAGGATGAGATAAGCGTGTTGGTCTGAAAAGGCAATACTAATATTATGAATTCGAAAGTAATAATGTTTGTTACAATTTCACGTCTTACCTTATCAACTGTTCATCACGAAATTTTGCATACATATTTTCATAGGTATAGAAATGGCGAACTCACGGGTGGAAACTAATATTTTATTTCGTTACAAACCAAATGAAATAGTGACTAAAATACGGAAATCATAACCAAAGTTGAGTTTTCATGGACTTAATATTTTATATTTTACTTATCTAGCACAGAGATGAAGAAAAACATCGTGAGGAAAATTGGATTAAGTTCCTTCACTTCTTCCTTCCTTCTTTCACATGGATAAATTCCACCATTGAATCATTGAAACTGTATAGTAAAATAAACTCCAAGCCTTCTCAAACGGTAAGGATTCCTTAATCCAGCAGAAAGACATTCACATGCTTTTATTTTTACTTTTTGCTACATCTACCTTTATACGGGTAAAATTTGCGTTTTTCCCATTGATACCTTATAAATAATAATAATAATAATATATAAACTTTAAGATCATTACCAAAGTCCTCCAATACTGGATAATTTAATTAATAAGATAAACCAAATAAGAATAACCAGTGGCACTATAATATTAATCAATGACATAAAATAAAGAGTAAGGCTAAACAAAACGTTTAAAGCAAACTATTATGGTCAGATATTCAAATTAAGCGGAGCGAGAATGATGCTCTGACACAAAAATAATGACACAAAGAGTCTATTTCAAGACCAGCCATTATTTTTCTATGGCGCTGGCGTTGCAATCTGAGACTAAATTAAAATATCTTTATAATGAAGCATGATTTAAATTGTTAACGGTGAAAACAATTACATTTTAATAAATGATATGTGATATAAGATAATTTTTTGATAGAAAAACTGGTAGTGAAACTTTTAGTTGAAGTCCAGAGTTTGGAAATGGTATTAAAGTTTCCACGTGTTTGTCTCTTTGCCGTCCTGGAATATGAGAGTGTCGTAGTAGATTGTGCATTAGTGTTTTCGTATATATATTTGGGCAAATGGGCTAAATGATGGTGATCACCGTGTTGCCCATAAACATTGGTACTGTAAGAAATACCCCACCAATTTTGGGGACTAAGCCGGAATACTAAGTATTGGTATGTAGCGGTTGAATATCTGTTGAATGGGTGGTACTACTCAGATGGACTTGCACAAAGCACTACGACCCACCAAGTGATTGTAATATTGATATGATATACGCTTAAGTTTTAATGGCAATTTTCTACAATCACAAAAAATAATACAAATGTTAATTATTTCATTCAGGTCATCAGCGAAATACTCTAATCATGATGTTATTTTATTTTTTAATTTAGAAGGCGATCGATTTATTTTGGTATTAAGCCACAATTCACGTAGGTTATATTTAATAGAAAGAAGCTGAACAATAAGAAATTTGAAACGATACATTCTTTTTATTATTTTTAATTACCTTAACCTTAACAATCTGATAAAGTCATATTTTTAATCTTTATTTACCAATTAATAAGAAAGGTTTAAATTTTGACATTAATTATATATTACGATTCACAATTACTAGTTTTAACACGATTATAGGTCCATTAACGATCAATTAAATGAACGTATATTCAGAACATCCGTTCATAATCATGATTGGTTGTTGATATCCTAATTTGATTATCGCACGTGACCTCAATACTTAATTGAATTTATGTCTTTTTCAATAAAATTATGACTTTTCAAGTATTATTTAATAGCTTTTGTATGTGTCTATAGATCTTCACAACTATAGTGTTAACGATTGATTGGAAGGTCAAACTGATATAAGAAAAAACTGTATATAGAAACATAAATAATTTAAATATGTATTTATGTATATTTTTGTGTATATGTGTGTGCATTATTGTTGGTACAATTAACTGATTACCTCCTTTACGGATTTGTGTTTAGCCTAAAGGTCGACTGGCAGTGAATGCATTCAGGCATTAACTCCTCCTCTTTTTCCAACTGCGTATTGTGGTGGTCAATAAAAAATTTAAATTAAAAAACAATATATATCTGCAAACAATTTTTTATATTATTACACTTAATTGAACATAAGTAAACATAAGTTAACAAATATAATAAGAATCGCAGATCCAAACAAATACTGAAGTCATTATCAATATTCAATGAAATATTTTACGTAAAAAATCCGTTCCGTGAAAGATGATTATCGGCTGAATATTATTAACTTTCTTTTTAATTGTAAGATATAATTAAATAAAAAAAAAATTGGTCTCATATATGTAAGAATTTAACATGGAAACTAATAATTACGAGCGTCACGCAAGAATGTAATTGTTAGACCATGTCATTTTTATTAAAACCATAATGACATATAATATGTATATTGTCATTAATCTCGTATATAAAGATAATTAAAATTATTTTTTATCGGAAAATTATACCTTTAGTGATCATTTATTATGTAATACGTTGAATGGAAATAGGCTGTAATATTCGTATGTTTTTTAGAAAGCTAGTTATTTTTTATTCTTACAATTTGTATTCTATAATAATAATAAAAATGTTTATTTCAGGCTAAGCATATAGTGATATTGCTCAATACCTTAAAAACCAGTATGTATCTTGATCAGTATGCTGCTGCATTTGGTTAAAATAAAAAGAAATTAGGCGCCAAGCATTCGTTCACTTCGGAATTTAGATGCTGCCGAGAAGAACCTGAATATTGTCTGATTTGATGATGGGCTAAGACGTACACTTTTTTATGTTTTAGGCAGGCGGACGAGCCAATGGGATACCTGATGGTAAGTGGCCATCACCCATAGACATTGGCGATGTAAGAAATAATAACCATTCCATACATCGCCAATGTGCCACCAACCTTGGGAACTGAGATGTTACGTCCCTTGTACCTGTAGTTATACTGGCTCACTCACTCTTCAAACCGGAACGCAACAATACTAAGTATTGCTGCTTGAGTGCAGAATATCTGATGTGTGGGTGGTACCCAACCAGACGGGCCTGCACAAAGCCTAACCACCAGATGATTACTGCCATACTTACTGTCAGGTGAACCACTCGAGCGAATTGGCTGTAAAAATAATTTTAATAAAATTTCTACTAAAAAAACCTATAAAGCTATTAGACAGCATAAAAACAATATTAAAATACTAATTTGTAATGTGTAACCGTAACAGCCTGTGAATGTCCCACTGCTTGGCTAAAGGCCTCCTCTCCCTTTTTGAGGAGAAGGTTTAGAGCTTATTCCACCACGCTGCTCCAATGCGGGTTGGTGGAATACACATGCTGCAGAATTTCAGTGAAATTAGACACATGCAGGTTTCCTCACGATGTTTTCCTTCACCGTAAAGCACGAGATGAATTATTATCCCAAATTAAGCACATGAAAATTCAGTGGTGCTTGCCCGGGTTTGAACCCACGATCATCGGTTAAGATTCACGCGTTCTTACCACTGGGCCATCTCGGCTTGGCGGAATGTGTAAGGAATATAAATATTAACATTAAAACATAAATACTAGATACTATTTAGTCGGTAGAAAATCTTTATATTAAAACGCAATAAATTTCCACAAACATGAAAGAACACACACACACACACACAAACATGAAAGAAACTAAAGGAGACGGACTCTAAAGGAGTCAATAATCTACTTATCGCGTAATTGCTATCGCTCTCACTCAACTAATAAGTCTGGGAAGTGAACTCGACGATTCTATTATGTTTTAAATGTGCATCTGTTCATTAATTTAGTTCTTTATCTTGACGACGAACTGAAAGCTTTGCTACGGAAATACGCTGTACACAGACGCAGATTCGAATTATAAATTATTCAAACGGCAAGTATATTTTGAGCGTACTATATCAGATGAACATTATTTTCACGCAAACTATTCATTTAATGTAATAATGTGACATTGTTGTATCAAGTTAAACGCTTTGTAAATGGTACGGTTTTGTGTTTTGCTAATATGCTTCGAAATATGAAATTTATTTATAAAAAAATTAAAGTGGTTTTTTTTCTTAAAATTATTTTTTTTTTTTTTTTTTATAATAATTATATATCCTATTGACACTATGATACATTTCACAAGGAAGAGTATAGTATGTATCGGTAAATGGATTGGAATATGGTTTATTATTCTAGACCTTTCTAGAATCAATAAAAAACCAAGACAGACGCCTACTTTAGCAATGTGGGACTGGCAGAAAAGAAGTTTTGTTAAGCACTTCAATCACTAGAACTCGTAAGCCCCTTAACTACCCACTGGCGCATAGTACCGAGAAATCAACCCACTTGCAAAAATATTCTTAAGAAGACAGGGTCACTGACCTGACGCCAACTCTTTTTCAGTGAAAATGCTCAGCACCTTGATCTTGTGTTGGGTAATTTTAATTATTTATTTTTAGTTTTTTACAAAAAAAGCAATGTTGAAAGTATTATTGCTTTATAGATTCCTTACAAAACTGTATCACCCTGAGCCTAAAGTAATGTTCATGCTTTTATTTATTCTCATATAATTAAGAGTTTACTTTTACAAATTCCTGCAGAAATTACGCCAAAGATTGCATGCTCTAGCATCTATGCAATTCGGAATATTACACCTTTGATAATATTATTAATGCAACATATTTATTACTTTTATTTAAAATATAAATACATTGGAATTTTAAAAGTAGATTTTTTTGTAATGTTATATTTTATTACTGATGTGCATTACTGACCGCCTAGATAAGTCAGACTCGCATGCCGTAATGGACGCCGGTATTGCAGCTTCTCTGCCTCGTGATGTGTATTATTTTTTCTAACAAAACTCCAAATTTTTGTTAATTATACTCAAAATTATTATATTTATCGATCTTATTTAATTATAAATTATTTCGATAGTCCATTTTCGATTTTTTATATCTGCCTGGCTATCCGTGACGACTAAATTTTTCTTAAATTTTTCTGTAGACATCTAAATAAAGCTTTCAGTTTCAAGAGCTAAATTCGCGTTAAAATGTTTTCAATAAATTGAATAAAATTGTGCAGATGCAAGAATATACAACTGTAATAGAAATAGTTTATGTAGATAAACATACCGTATTCCGTTTATTCATCAACAAGTAATGGAATAGTGTATTTTATCAAACCGCTTTTCATTAACAGGATTTCCAGAATTCCTTTGACCAGCAGTGGCTGGTTTAAGGACTGGAACTCACGTTAGTTATACATACGAGTAAATTTTTAAATCATATAAAATTCAAGACAAATCTAATTAAAACTTCTAAGATATGTCGTTGTTTTATGTTGTAAGTAGGAGGACGGCCAAATGGGCCACCTGATGTTAATTGGTCATCACCGCCCATAAACATGAACGGTTTAAGAAATATTAACCATTTCTTACATCATCAATGCGCCACTAACCTTGGGAACGAAGATGTTATGTCCCTTGTGCCTGTAGTTCTACTGGCACACTCATCCTTCAAACCAGAACGCAACAATACTAAGCATTGCTGTTTAGCGGTATCTGATGGTGGTACCTACCCAAACGGAATTGCACAAAGCCGTACCACCAATTGAAAGTATAGATGAAATATGTTTATTATAATAAAAAGTTTTTATATTTCACCTGTTTTAATAAATGAATTATAAGTATTATTAATGATATATATTTTTTTAAATTCCAGTTTTAGTAACGGTATTTATCGAGGAACGCTCATCATTTATCGTGAATGTTGTAATAATAGAATATAATATCATTAAGTGCCATGATTTCAGATGTTTCGGAAATATATAAATAAATAATAATACGTTAATAGTTAAAGTAATGACGACGAAAGAAGTGATTTTTTTTTACCACTTCGTATCCCTAATATACGTGAGGCGGAAGCTACGGAAGGTAAGACCCGCCCTTATAAGTTTTATTTCAAAGGTTTGGCCTCTTAGAAAATTTTATATATTTGTTTGCCTAGCTTTGCTTATAATATAAAGGTAGTAACTAAAAATATATGTATCTCTTTTAATATCAAATAATTTGTTTTAAAATATTCAGTTCATATTGTATATTTATACTCACATTAAATCCTAACTAATATAATAAATAATGCGGAAGTGAATTTGTTTTACTTTCACTTCTTAACTACTCAATCGATCGTCATAAAAATATCAGGGATACAGTATAATACATACAGCAACACAAACAACGTAAGAAACAGAAAAGGACAGTGTACCTAACTCCTGACTCCTCACACACGGACAAAGCTTTTTTGCTGGTGGTACAGCTTTGTGCAAGCTCGTCTGGGTAGGTACCACCCACTCATTAGATATTCTACAGCAAAACTTGGTATTGTTGTGTTCCGGTTTGAAGGGTGAGTAAGCCAGTGTAATTACAAGGCACAAGGGACATAACGTCTTAGTTCCCAAGGTTGGTGGCGCATTGACGATGTAAGCGATAGTTAACATTTCTTACAGTGCCAATGTCTAAAGGCGTTTGGTGACCACTTACTATCAGGTGGCCCATATGCTCGGACGAGCATATGGGCCACCTGATAGTAAGTGGATAGTAAGTGGCCTTCCTATTCTATAAAAAAAAAAGCTGCGGGGAACGCAGAGCTGTATATTATATTTATTTGTGTATTGATTTTTTTGTCTTCACGAATGGAACAACCATCCAACAAAACCTATATGAAAATACTAGCTTGAAAACGTACAATTGTAAGCGAATGTCATACAGCCAAAAACATCTTTCTCTGGTCAAAGATGAGGAGGACGGCTTTGAGATGATCAGAAATACAAGTTAAAGACATATAAAACGAGAGATACTTGCTCGGGTTCGAATTCACAATCTTTGGTTATAATCCACTGGAGTATCTTGGTACATGTACACATACTAAAAATAATTCAAGCATGGTTTAACAAGATTCCTTTGTGAAAAAGTGTAGAGTACTCAAGTCTCGTCACCGCAACGCTTTCCTCTGTCTGAAGGTCACACTTCAGGAATACTTACATTTCTTCTTTCCCCAAAAACTATATAATGTACTGAACCGTAGATAGGTAACATGTTAAAATTCGAAACACAATATTTGAGTGGAAATAATCAGGCGAAAATCGATAGTATCTGTTTTATTATAAACTTCCTCCTGTCTATACTAAAAGTAAAAGGAGATCTCGCTTAATATGGGATAGTAATTAATTTTGTACTAATATAGAATCAGATGAGTATTTGATATAACCAGACGACACTTAGACATGAACAAGAGTTCAAGACCAACGGCTGATACCTTGTTTATCTTACAAGACTAGTATTTTAAACTAAGCACTCCTTTCTCAGAAATGGTAAAAATATTACGTAACTATTACTATGTATATCAAATTCTTATTGAACTTCCAATCAAATTCAAATTATTACTTAAAGAGAATACTAAATAATAATATATTAAAAAAATATAGGACAAACTTTTAGGTCACCTGATGTTAATTGAACACCATCGCCAATGGTCTTAAGCACCCTAAGGAATTTTAACTATTCCTCACATGACCAATGCGCCACCAAACTTAGGAACTTAGACGTTGTGTGCCTTGTACCTGTACCTAGACGGGATTGGCCAAAGCCCTACCGACAAGTAAACATAATTATATAGTTTGCTTTTGGGAGATTCTGAGAATCTTCAATCAGATACATGTGGTACTTTTGAACTACAATAGGTAAGATCCAGAAGGTCTCTTACTGATTAGTAGTATTTTTATGCGTGAAACAGCATGTGCTGTGCCAAATCCTCTTGAGGAGAAATCTTGTAACTTATTCCACGAGTTTGCGGATACACATTTGGTAAATTATGCGACATAATATACTTCTTACGATGGTCTCTATTACCACCAAATACAAGGGGAATAAAATACATACATGAAGCAAATAACTCTCAGCAGTGCTGATTCAGGTTTGAATCGAATTTTCAGCTAGATTTAGTTGATTTAGCTATAGGCTATAGAAAATTATGTCGAAAACAAACGATTCCGAAATATGCAGATTTCTTTATTACTTTCACCAATACGTTTGATGAATTAACAATTTAAAACTGGATTTGAATATATATTTTATAGTTTAGGTGAAAAATATTAAACGCCCAAAAAATAATAACGATGAAATTTAATATTATAACTATCAACTGAGAATTATTTTGAAAGAAAACCGAAAAGCCTTTTTGCCTGCCGTACAAGGCAAAGGGAGGAGAATTGCTTAAGTAACCAGAGCAGGATTAATTACTGACTGAAAAACTGGTTTCAGTTAACGCAAAGACTGTACAGCTTTAGTATGATGAGATTATCATTAAGTTGATAACAATTCTATAACGAAAATCCTTTACGAGCGAATGTTTTTATAAAATTTAAATATAATTCTAAGCGCTGAACATCAAAGTCGTGTTCATGTAATACGAATTAGATTATCTTAGTGTGTGAGTTTTAAATTTGTTATATATTTAAAGAATCAGGTTTTTGGAATCTGACAATTCCATATTGTTCCCAAAGCTCTTTGTAGACGTGTGTAGCTGTGTATGATTTAGTGTCTCCCTCTTTCTAAATAGAACTGTTCAAATATAAGTAAACGATTAATACAGAAGATAAATACAGAAAAGAAATGGATTACTAAAATAACTCGACAATGGTAATAAAAAAAATGACAACGAACATAATTTTTAATTAACTTTATAGTATATAAAATATAAAGAAATTCATTGTAGCAGATTTTAAAACTTAATTGCTTTCGCTTCTATGTAATAAGACTGAATGACAAAGTAAGCTCGACGAGGGCTCTAGATCTGAAATGTGCATCCGTTTGTTCGTTAATTTCATCCTTTATCTTGTCGACGAACTGTTTCGTCCAAGCTTTGGTACGGAAATGCACTGCACTCAGAGATGAACTCGCCTCATAAATTATTCAAGTAACGAGACACTTCAAATATAGCACACTTACTGAATGTTATTTTGAACGCGTTTTGGGGTTACGTGGATATCTCTTGATATCACATTTTCATTTTTGTGCTATCATATATATAATTCTTCTGTATATGTGATATTTGACGGGCCGTTGGCGTAGTTGGCAGATTCTTGCATTTCACGCCGAAGGTTGTCGGTTCGATTCCCACCCAGGACATTTGTGCATGAACATCTCTGTTTGTCCTGAGTCTGGGTGTAATTATCTATATAAGTATGTATTTACAAAAGAAAAGTAGTATATGTAGTATATCAGTTGTCTGGTTTCCATAGTACAAGCTCTGCTTAGTTTGGGATCAGATAACCATGTGTGAATAATGTCCCAAGATATTATTATTATTATTATATGTTTATGTCACTGAATTCCTATTAACCGGCTGAACCTGATTTTGATAAATTTTTTAATAAATTTTTGTTTAAGTTTGATAATAATTTTTTTTTTAAATGTTATATTTAAAAAACTTAACTGATTTACAAAAAAATGTTAAGTAATGAATAAAAGTTAAATATATTTGATTAACTATAGATGTCATATTAAAAATTGAATTGGAATAATACATTTTTTAATTCAATACCTGCATATATACGAACAATATACGTCTGATTCATGAATGAGATTTTCACATTAATTAAAATTTATCGTATTATTTCTATTGGAATAAATCGTTTCCAGATACAGTGAATTTATTGAAATTATATGAGTATTGAATTATTCGGTGCGGTTTCCGGCAGAATAGAATGGGCCGCTCAGTCTAAGGGATTCTGTGTCATAAGCGTATCCATAAATACATCGACCATCATAAAACCCGAATGGTAACATTTAATTGAATAATAACATAAATGTTCACAGCCGTATATACTTGAGAACTATATAATAGTTATTTCAAAACCGGAGAATCATTATACTGGTGGTCGAGCTTTGTGCAAGCTCGTCTGGGTAGATACCACCCACTCATCAGATATTCTACCGCAAAACAGCAGTACTTGGTATTGTTGTGTTCCGGTTTGAAGGGTGAGTGAGCCAGTGTAATTACAGGCACAAGGGACACAAAATCTTAGGTTGGTGGCGCATTGGCGATGTAAGCGATGGTTAACATTTCTTACAGTTTTTTTTTTATATTAGCCAGGAGGGCAAATGACTCTACTCCAGCTGATGTTAAGTGGTAGTAGAGTCCAATCGCGAGGACGGGCAGTACAGTCGGGAAGAAGGTTCTGCACTAGCCGCCCTCGCCTTGCCAGCCCGCAAGATGCCTCTTCACGCCTCGTTTGAAGGAACCCGGGTCGTAAGAGGAGGGGAATACGTGAGCTGGTAAGGAATTCCATTTCTTGGAAATGCGACAAAGAAAGGAGTTGCCAAATTTCTTTGTGCGCGATGGAATTGATGTCACAGTTAGTCGGTGACATCGAGAGCCAGCACGCGTAGACTTGTGAAGGAACGGGGAAGCAGGAATTAGGGAGAATAATTCCTCGGAACACTTGCCGTGATACAGTCGATAGAAAGCGCTCAGCGCTGCTATCTCTCAACGCAATTGTAAAGACTCCAGGGTGTTAGTGACCTTTACGTCGCCAATAATGCGGACCCCACGTCGCTGCAACCGATCCAAGGCCTAGTAGGTACTTAGTAGAGAGAAGACTTCTGTGCCAGACCCTGTCGAAAGCCTTGGAGATATCGAGACTGACAGCCAACGATTCCCCATGCTTGTCGATAGCTTCACCCCAGAGGTGTGTTACGTACGCTAGAAGATCACCTGTAGACCGTTTTGGTCGAAATCCGTACTGACGATCATTAATTAAACAGTGATCTTCTAGGTAATGGATCAGTTGGTTGTTAAGAATCCGTTCCATCACCTTACAAAGTACTGAGGTAATAGCTATTGGCCGATAATTTGCCGGGTCAGACCGATCCCCTTTTTTGGGAACCGCTTGCACATTAGCTCTTCTCCAAACCTCCGGCACACATCCCGAAGAAAGAGAAAGTTGGAACAGGCGCGTTAACACGGGAGACAGCTCCGCCGCGCATTTCTTCAGCACTATAGCTGGTATTCCATCGGGACCGCTAGCTTTCCGTACATCAAGTGATTGCAGCTCCGCGCGCACATCACGCTGCCTGATTTTGATGTCAATGTAAATGTCCAAGGGCGTTTGGTGACCACTTACCATCAGGTGGCCCATATGCTCGTCCACCTCCCTGTTCTATAAAATATATATATATATATATATATATATATATATATAGATTAAGAATTCCAATATAACCCACTGTCTGTGGATAAATTGTAATTAAAAATAAATGGCAATAAGAAAGAATGCCAAAGACAAGAGAGCGGTGATCATCATCATCGCTCCACTTCATCATCAAATATAATTAATATTAATTAATATTAATATATAATCAATTCATCTTATAAAATCGAAACATATGATAATTGTGTTGTAAGAAAAAAATAATTAGATGATAATAAAATATCTTTTTACTAAATTTACGAACGAGCCATTTCAATTTGACCTCACATCGTAAGAGCCGTGCCGTGAACAGATAATAAATTGCTCTGATATAAAACCTTTGTATCATTATTTTTGTGTCACAGCATACTTGTTCCACTTTTTTTGAGCGTTTATCTCTTGTACTTTATTCAAGGATAACCCGGAACATTATTTAATATAATAAACGCTAAAGTAAGTTAAAGTTAACTATACATACATAGTATAATGCTTTTAAGTTATACTAGGTGGTAGGGCGTTGTGCAGGCCTGTCTGAGTGGGTACCATCTACTCATCAGACATTCTACCGCTAAACAACAATACTTAGTATTGTTGCGTTCCGGTTTAAAGGGTGAGTGAGCCAGTATAACTACATACACAAGGAACATAACGTCTTCGTTCCCAAAGTTGGTGGCGAATTGGCGATGTAAGGAATGGTTAATGACCACTTAAAATCAGGTAGCCCATTTGACGTCCGCCTACCTTTAACATAAAAATAGTGCACAAGAGTATGCGCAAACACAAATGCACTCTTTATTCCCTCATATTCTCCTTACTCTCATATTCCGATGGGAGGGCAATCCGAAACGACCAGAAAGGGTTTAGGACATAGGGCCTACGGTTTTATGTGCTTTTCAAAGTAAGTGAGTTTATACACTTCCAACTTTCATGATCCGGACTGCTACCGAGAATTTTCGACAGGAAACATCAATATACATTTATTTAAAAAACGGCCGGGATTTAAATGCAGGACTTCGGGATCTATTATATTTAGCAGCTAGACCAACGAAGCAGTCGAGGCTTGTGTAGCACGTTCATCGCATTATAAGTCGTATTGAATAAGTAATGGCGTATATATTTAACATAGAACAGTTATCTTGACATTTGTACTACAAGAAAGGTACACTATTAATATTATCGAATATTCATTGGACTTGTCGAACAAACTGCATATACTTTTAACGGTTCGTAGTAGCGCATAGTGTTACGACATAGATGACTACTCAGGATGATTGCTGTATGATAATGACAGCTCATACGAACCATCTTTTACTCGAATGAAAATGCCTAACATCTCGCTGCTTCTGTGCTTAAAATCGAATAATGTAAATGTGCAATGTATTGACATGTGACCTTATAAAGACAATCTTTGGGCTGTCACATAAAGATAATTTACTTTTAAGACTTGATAGAGAATAAGATAGAATGTATTAGTGATAGATTACTTCCATATATAAGCATATACTGAAGTAAAAATTAAAATAAATTTGTTACAGCTTATGTTTTCCGCTGTTCCCCGCAACTTTAACCGCTTCAATTTTACTTTCCCTACTTAAAAAAACAATTCAACATTATTATGACCGGTTCAATAGTTATTCATGATGAGGTAAGAAAGAGACAGACATGTTTTCGCATTTATAAATTTAGTCTAATTTCGTCTACAGTATATCTGTATGAGCAATATATTTTTTTCTATAATTGAAATGATTTCGCAAATATAATTGATTTAATAATTGTCTTAAAAAAGTAACGCTTGAAGTAATTCCTTTTAAATTGTTTTTTAACATCGTCTCGCCTCTTATAAAGAACATTGCCTCTTATGAGGATATTTTACGTAGACAATAGTTTTCATATTTAAATGATTGATGAAAATTTTATGGACATAATATTTAAATGTTTAATGTAACCTGAGGTTTATTTAAGACTGGTTTGAAGTTTTGTCTGAGCTCTAATTAACATTATATTTAATTAGACATTTAGATATTCTATAGACAGAGTTATTTTCTTTGAAAATGTAATTTCATCAGCATCTTCCGAAAATCTAATAACTTCTTTCGAAGTCTGTTCGAAGCCCAACGCCCACTTCTATTTTATCTCGCTTACTTTCATAGTTTTTTCTCTCTGAAACTAATTAGCACAGCTTTCTTTAGTATATAATGTTTTTTATCAATATAGAATGTTGCTTGAGGTATTCATTCAGTTTGTTTTACAAATATTTAATAAAATAAGTACGTGGGTAGGCAAATGGGCTAACTGATGTTAACTGATCACCATCACCCATAGACATTGGCACTGTCAAAAATATTATCCATTTTTTACAACGCCAATACGTTAGTTTGATATGTCTTGTGCCCGTAGTTCTTGGGTAGGTTTTGTACTTGGTGTTAGGGCCTTGTGCAAGCCCGCCTGGGAAGGTTCTATCCATCATCAGGTATTCTACTGTCAAACAACAACACTTAGTAGAAAAGAAAACAACAAAACGTTTAATATGTATAATATTAACGTATAAAAATAAAAATATTATATATAAAATGTATCTGCTGACGGTGTCTCCAAGCTATATGCATATTCAGTTTCGTGCATATTTAAAATAAAGTTGACGTTCACGTAAAATATTTTTGATCTATAAATACATTTGTCGGATTTCGATAATACAGGGGATTGGTTTAATAACCGGATCCGTTAATAAGGCCGCGTTGCAACCCCAAAATCGCGTCATATGTATGTTCACTGTTTGTTCGACGTGTGTGTTTCTTACACACACATATGGACGTATGTTCATATCATGCGCATATAATGTTAATATTTCCTCGAAATTGATTTGGCCGTTTTAGAGTATATAAATCGTTTGAGGAAGTAACATTCAAGGGTCTGAAGTGGAATTCTATATAAAATAAATATCCAATATTTTTTTACTTTTCAAAGACTGTGACAAAAATCCTTCGTATTCGGTTAGAAAATAACCAACAGGAATAATAACCTTATCTACAAAAGTGCTCGAGACCGTTTTTAAGAACACTTGATTCGTGACCGTCGTGGGACATAACAGTAATGAATAAAACGAAATTTTCACAAAAAATTAAAAAACGAGATACTTAATTTCGCACTAATTAGCAATTGAGATAACAGCATTGCCGTAAATTAATTTATAATTCACTTCCTATCTCACTCATAACATTTTGTAAACCGATATACGCTGATAAGATTTTGCTCCGTGTATATTTCACTCGTAAATATTTTAATTATTATACGACCTTACTTGTAAGCGTTGTTCAGCGGATGATTAGTTAAACAATCTTTTGTCATCTTCTTTGGTATGTCAAATCAATAATGACAGAAAGAGCGAAATTGCTGTTTAACTGCATAGCCCCTATGCAATGTATAATATATATATACTCATATATGCCTGAAATTTTATAATTGTGATCTGAATTTTAATTTTGTTCTTAATACTATTTTATTTATATAGCATGGCTTCTCTTGAACTTTTGTTTTTGTTTTTCTAGTTGTTTAATAATAATAATAATACTATATTGTTTTTGTACTCCAAGGATATATAATCGAAAACTAATATAAGTATTTAGATCATTTCCTGCCTTTTTTTATTTATGAATATGTTTATATATTATAATTATTATTTCCTTTAAAGCCTTAAATAAATAACAAAAAAAATAGCTCCTTCTAATTATGACCTGCTAGAATGTTAGCAAGAATGCTAGCAGCATTACCCTTTGAAAATTAAACAGCCCTCCTGTTACGAGTAGAGATAATAAGACGAGGAAATAATAAGTTGTGACAGATTATAAAATTAATAATAACGTTAAAGTGAGATTAGATTTTAAAGTATTTTTGCCAATAAATTAAAAGAAAATTATAATTTCATACGACATACGATCGGTTTATATCCTCACGATGTTTTTTCCCTCCGAGCAATTATAAAGGTAATATCCAGCATTATCTGTGGTACGTATTTACACGAACTTCTAGTTAAGATACATCAGATTCTATTCACTGTTGCTGGTTTATACGTATAATAAAGCCGTGAAAATCTTGAGTCAGTACATTGAATAAATTTATCACAAACGTTTGTGGGCGAAAAAAAGAAGTAACAGAATACGAAAATACAATTATTTTCCTTCTATCTGTTTTCATGTAGACGCTAATCTATAAAACTACGGAACGGATTTTCTTGTGGTTTTCATAGGGAGATATAAGCTCAGTTTGGAGCAACATTTAGGCTTCATTCATGACGATAAAAAAGTTATAGTGATTTAAAAATAATTTTAAATTAGTCTTTTTTAAATATAATAAAGCATTAGAAACATTAAATAGCAGGCAACAGCCAAATAACACAAATAAATAAAATGTAAGTGTCTGCGATTTCAAAATTCCTCTTTTTACATAATATTAATATTTGCGAGTTATAGAAAACAAAACCACCATTTTTTTAGAGTATCGCAACTACTTACTAATTTAAATATTTTCTATATATAATTCGACTAGGCATTTTGCGCGTTAAAATGACATACTCTACCTACATAAAAATGAACAAAAACTAACACCTCGCGCTTTTCTCATTCTTTTCTCATGAATAAATTATTATCTTGCATTAATAAGGCTTATTTTTTCTTATATTAAATCATATTTTAAAATATAGTTCACCTCAAAATAATATAAGATTTTTGACACAAACCGAATTCTACTCTGATGAAGCTGCGAGTTTTGGTAAAATTTAATAAAAAAATAAATTTTGCTTTTGATTCAAAGTATTAGCTATGAATCAAAATAAAATTAAACTGCGTAAGAACTGATATAGCTCAGTAGAAGATTGTAGGCTTAAGCCAGGGCTTGGCGGTGAAGGAAAATATCATAAATTTGCCTGTGTCATATATAATTCAAGATGGCATAGTGGTTTGAACGTGTGAATCTTAAGCGATAATCATGGGTTCAAACCCAGGTAAGCACCACTGAATTTTCATATGCTTAATTATTCATATTGTGCTTGACGGTGAAGGAAAACATCGTGAGGAAACTGTATGCCTAATATCATTGAAATTATAGAACATGTGTATTTTACCAACCCGCATTGGAGCAGCGTGGTGGAATAAGCTCCAAACCTTCTCCTCAAAAGGGAGCGGGAGGCCTTAGCCCAGCAGTGGGATATTAACAAGCTGTTACTGACATTGATATATAATTTAACGACTTGTGTATCCCACCTATGAATATTGGAATACTGCGGCAAAACAATTTTTCAATCCTTCCCTTCAAGTGGAGAGGCCTTTGCCTAGTACTAGGACATTTACAAGCATTAACGGGACTTTCTTTTTGCACAGACGTAGCATTGCAGATCGCAATTCAGTGGGTACATTTTATGCATGACTGAGATAATAATAGCAGCACCGGCTTTGAAGATTTCAGTTCTTTGTACTCATAGTAAGCTACCCGGCAACCGAGAGTAGTCTTTTAATCATTGTTCGTAATATGCGTACGGGAAAACGTGAAACAGCCTAAGCATTATCTAACGTATAACATAATTAGTTTCATAATAAAAGAGATATAAAATATTAAAAAGTAAATACGCTTTTCAGGTTGAGTGTGGGAATGAAAATTATATAATTATATAAAACGTACAAGATGCTTTTTGTTTTTAGATTCGTTTATTTTTTATATTGAAATTAATTAAATAAAGGTAGGTAAACTTTTTATAGCGTATTCATGTCATTTATTTTTATATCGAATAAGAAATTTAATACTAGGAAAGCAGAAGTTGACAGGAATATAATACGCATTCACGGCTTTGCAAGTGCAGTCTCACTACACGAACGAAAGCCCACTTGGCGGGGTCTCAAAACCTCTCCATCTCCCTATGTCTCGCCGTAAATAATTGCAAGAACCACACACCACTTGCCTTGACAATTACGTTCACTTTATTTCACGTTGACTGTCTCATCTCACCTTTAGGTTGCTCCATAGCATTTGAAGAAGGCACCTGATTTATCAAGTATACTAGCTCTGCCAACTATTTTAGTCCCTTAGCGTCAATCATTTACAAGACTTTTACTTTATACAGGGTGCAATAAATGAGTATTGTCAGTACTTAAAAGAGGTTCATGTGTGCTTATATGAATATATTTTTTTTAATACTGAAATATTTGAAGAATTTTATCGAATTTTTTATCACACGTTACTCTTCAAATATTGGGCACAAACAAATCGTAAGTAAAATTTCATGTACTGATTAAGTTTATAGTTAGTTTACATTTATAATAATAATTAATGTTAAAATGCTTATTTGCATACATTAAATAAAAAAGAATATTGCCATCCCTTATAAATTAATTTATTTCAGTCACCCCGACACCTTTTTTATATTAAGCAAAATATACAATTAATTAATTCAAAATTACAGCTTGTGTAATCTAGTTAAAAATATCAACGTTAAAAACAAGCTAAAATAAGCTAGGTTCGAAAAGCGGAAAACTTTCTGACACGGCAAAAATAGGTTTGGCGATCGATTATCAAAGCGCTGCAAATTGTAAGCCAAAAAAGGTTGTTTAATTTGAAGCCACTCCATTGATGTCGAACTCTATTGCGTTTGAATTTTATTCGTTAGAACAATTGCCTTTAAAAATGATATAAAAGCTTACATAAGGTAATTACTAAAGGTAATTACTATTACTAAATATTTGAAACACTATATATCCCACTGCTCTGCTAAAGCCAACTCTCCATTTAAGGAACAGTAACAGCCTGTAAGTGTCCCACTGCTGGGCCAAGTGGCTCTCCTTTTTTGAGGAGAGGGTTTTGGAGCTTATTCCACGAAGCTGCTCCAATGCGGATTTGTGCAATACACATGTAGCAACATTTCAGTGAATCTAGTCATATGCAGGTTTCCTAACGATATTTTCTTTCACCGTAAAGAACGAAATAAATTATAAACACAAATTAAAATTAATTCTTGTCTTTCAATGAAAAGCTTAATAAACTAAATATTTATTCAGATCAAATAAGTTTCTAATAATTTGTTATATTTCATAGAATTTATGGGTATTTATAAACGGAAAATATAATTTTAGACGGCAGATAAAGATATACTTTATTTTTCTCTATATACAGTTCAATATCAATTGGCAAAATTATAGCATCGCGTCGAAATTCCGTCAATATTCATAATTCATTTCATTTATAACGGTACTGGTCATCGAATGCAACGAGTATTCTCATCATTATCAATATCAGAATCACATCTGCGTATACCAAATACTTGTATAAATATATTTGAAGGCACGCTTATTGTTTTATGTATATATAAATAAAATTAAAATGTCTGTCTGTAAATTCAAAATATCTGCCTTTTTAATTGAAAATGGCTATTTGCGAGTTACCAAAAGAATACATTTTTTATTTTACACTAACGCTACTACCTAATAATTTAAATGCTGTATACATAGGCATTATATTATCGTTAAAATGGCAGATTTTAAAGGATTTTCGTCACATACCTCATTCCACGTTGGCGAAGCCACGGGCTTTGCTAGTTGTTAATAAAAATGGAATAATATAGTTGTATAATCAAAGCTGTACTTATATTATAAATGCAAACGTAACTCTGTATATCTGTCTGTTACCCTTTCCGAATAAACTAAACCATTGAACCGATTTTGATGAAATTTGGTAGTAAGCTTGAAGCTTAAGGAAGAATAAAAACTACTTTTATATACCTAGCTCTTGCACCACCACGACTATAAAAACGTTGTTTACTATGTCCCACCGCTGGGCTAAATAATTCTTTCATTATTTTAGAGAATGTTTTGAGGTTATTTCACGCTGCGTTCACACGCTGCGCCGATGCGAGTTAGTGGATACATATGTTTTATGAATATGTTTTTTTGTAACTAAGGTAACTGGACGGAAAATTGGGTGCTTAATGATAGGTGGTCACCACCATCCATAGACGCTTTAAGAAATCTGACAACTTATATACTACATATACTATTTTTTCTTTTGTAAATTTATACTTATAAATACACACAAGCTCAGGACAAACAAACACAAATGTCTGTCAAATGTGGATGGGAATCGAACCCACAACCTTCGGCGTGAAAGGCAAATATCTACCAACCACGCCAACCGGCCCGTCAAAATATAAATAAGCGAAATACCACTCATCACCAGATCTAAACTATTCGCCCGATCGATTTGAAATTTGTCACAGTTACTTTATCCCGACGTAGACACTCACTAAGAACAGGTTTTACGCAAATCCTATCCAAAATACAATTTTCTTCTTATCTACTCGTGCGAAGCCGGGACAATTAGCTAGTAAATAAATAAAAGGGACACATTTCTAGATGGGTAGGTAGATTGCGAACTAAAAAATTACGTTATATTTTTTAAACATATTATTATGTAATTACAAACTTTTATGTGCTATTAAAACCATAAGAACTAAATCATTTCATTAAATGTTTGGCATGATAAAAATTAAATAAGTTTTTGTATTATACAGATGTTATATTTCATTTATTTGAAAGATTCAATCGAAAAAAATGTTAACAAGGTAACCGAAGGTTTTAGAAAAATCGATATCAAATTATAAAAAGGTAACTTAAATTGCTAGGGCCATAATACTGTGTAAAACATCAATAGAACGAATATAAATAACTGTAATATAACTCGTACTACGTATAGACATTGTATAAGAGTTTACTAAATAAATATAAATAAAAACGTATTCCTATAAAAGAGCCCCTTTAAAACTATGTAAATATAAGCCCAGTGAAATATTTCAGGTAGCTCAAAGGTGTAAGTTCAAAACGTGTGGGCTGCCCACCGGCGCGAGGCAACATTCAGTCCGATCCCGACTCTTGCGGTGAGAGATTGTGTCGTGAGCTTCTCCCTCGTAGAACTATCGGGAACATACGGCCGAGTTTAAAATGATCCTTCGTATATTACTTTTGCCAGTGTATAAAACGGAGAGTGACTAATGAAGCTTAGAGAAAAAATCGAAACAGTTTTCGTCTCACAAGTTGTGGATTTGTATTGTTGATTGTGATTATGAGATGTGATTGATTACTAACATTTCGTAAGTATTTAAATATAATATATATATTAATAATTAAATAGAAATATAATTTAAATTTATTTTAATACGGCTTAACATTTTCAACTTAGATATCGTCATCAATCATCATCAATCGACTTTATTAAGAATTATTGCTTGATTACTACCAAGACAGGCGCAAGCCGGTTTAGGTAAGTGCGATACACTTATCATTTATATTCTTCTAAATAGCAATACTTTGTAGCTTCTTGGTTTGAAGAATAAGTGAGCCATTGTAATTACAAATATAAGCGACATAATATATTAGTTCCCTTAGTGAATGGTGCATTTACGATGTCTAATTTGGTAATGTTTCTCGCAGTAGCAATACTTGATTATATATGATTTAATTTAATGTGGCTTATTTTTTCGTCTCCCTTTCCTTATAAATTGAAAAAGCACCAGTTTTAAATTAGTTTTATACATCGCTCTATCCAAAATCGATTTTCATTTAAGGTGCCGACCTTTTTGGTGATAGTAATCGTTGGGAACAATATTTTATCTTAAAAATATAGTGATGAAGTATTTTTTCAATCAATATAAATCAATTTTAATCGTTAAAATCGTTAGTTTCAACCATTTTAATAATTAATTAACGATATCATGATTTATTTAATGACATATAATGCGTTATTTAATTATGTAGAATGAAGAAATAAATTTAGGTGCTGAAATTTTATTTAATAGTACTGATATAATCAACGTGGAATACGTTAACTGAAGTTTTGATTATTGAATATAATTTATAGAAATTTTAAAATATATTACCAACAAAGATACAAAAGATGCGTATAATATGAATGGATTTCAATGAATCGTGAGTATTTTTAACCGCTCAATTGAAAATGCTTGATAATTTTTCGATATTTGAAAGTTATATTTTTAAAAACCTTTACGTTAAGTGTCAAGGAGTCGAATAATACTATGTAGGTATGCTTCGTTCTCTCGGGCGTTAAGCAGAATAAGGTTTGTTAGTTAAAATTATTAGGTGTTGAAGTTAAAGGATATTGTAAAATGAATACCGTATGTATTCATTTTTACAATATCTTTTAAATTAATTAGCTTTCCAAATCTGTTGATGGACAACATTGTACCTAGGATCAGAGAACTATCGACTTTTGCAGCACCGTCCACTGCTGGACGAAAGAACGCCACAGAACGCCAACTATCCCGATCTTGGGCAGCCCACATCCATCCCGTATCTGCCACATTTTTCAAATCGTCGGTCCATCTTGCCGCAGGGCGTCCTACACTACGTTTGCTTAAGCGTGGTATTCACTCTAACACGACATCGCGCGTAGAATTATCACGCTGAAGTGGAAGTGGAAGCTGGAAGTGGGATGGTCATGTCTCCGGGCGCATTGATGGCCGATGGAGCCGAGACGTGTTAATCCAATTTGATATATCTTTTTTTGCATCTTCATTCACGGATCAAAATAACTAACTACCCACCCAGCTAAGCAGAATAAAGGTTTTTTTCATTACGCTTTCGCAGGCGTACAGAACAATTCTCACAATAGGATAAATTCAGGAACACATCGAGGATTAACATACAAAAATATTTTTATTTATAAAGACTTATTTATTGAATGCATATTCGTTCACACTACATTTTATCATTCAAATAAAAATTTAAAATTTTGTCTTATGAAATAAATGCTTATAAGCGTTTTATGTTTTTTCACATACCTGTTCGTATTCATTGACGTTAAATTAAATTGCTTTTCAATATACAGTACTTTATACGTAATATCTATGTAAAGTTTATGAATATAACATGAATTGTAGTAAATATGTTGAATCTTGTTTACGGTAAATTGATTACTATTAGTTACAAAATTAAAAGTGATGATATGACAATAGAACCGATTTTCACACAACTTACTTGGAGAACTATATTCAAGCTATTTAGTAAATATAAAGGAACTATTGGACCTGACAACCTCGATGTGGAGTACCTAATAACTACCTGGGTAGTCAACCCAGTTAATTCAAAAAAGTTATCGCGTCTTGCTTTTAAGAAATTCTAAGTAGCAGCCTGGAGTTTGATAATTGGCCAGTGGCAGTGCTGTCCCGTAATTGGAAAGAACGTAAAGTCTTCTACGCTCTGAACTCTTCGCGGTCTGGTCATAATTCCTGTTCGATCTGATTATGAAACTGAGGGAATAACAAGTGCACTGGTGTTTACAACACTTATGCATTCCCTTGGGTTTGACCTTGGCTGAATTCAGTCAAGAGATCATCATCACATTATAATATCTTAAAGCTCGAAAAAGCCAGAGTAAGGATAAACAAATCTTAGATTCACGTGTTTCATGCGATTTACTAATGGTTCTGCTATTAGTAAGCAGATTTTGCTAAATATGTCTATTAACAAAACAAAATTAGTTCACTTAACAACATATATGCACTTTAATTTTACTTCGAAAGTACCGAAAGCAAATTCGTGAATCCATAATGGATATCATAGATTTTATTATAGATCTTAACCAATGATATCGCGTCAATTCTATGTCTTTGTTCATATGTTTCTACTTCACTAGACTATAGATTATGAATTTTAATAGATGTGTCCGACACAGAATTTATTTCAAATCAATATTCTTATATTTTCCTATCGAAGAGATGAATCGTTAAAACAACGATCGTCATTTTACTGGTGGTAGGGTTTTGTGCAAGCTCGTCTGGGTAGGTATCACCCACTCATCAGATATTCTAACGCAAAACAGCTGTACTGGATGTTGTTGTGTTCTGGTTTGAAGGGTGAGTGAGCCAGTGTAATGACAGGCACAAGAGACATAATGTCTTAATTTCCAAGATTGGTCGCGCGTTGGCGATGTAAGCCATAGTTAACATTTCTTACAATGCCAATGTCTATGTGCGTTGGTGACCACTTACCAGGTGGCCATATGGGCCACACACAGGCTCGTCCGCCTACGTATGCTACAAAAAAGAACAAATCAAATGAAAATTTATAAGCTACCTTACCAAGATCCGAACTAAGTAACATCAGGTTGAAATCAGTCTTGGTCTACCTTGATTCGTTCTAGAAATAAAATACACATTTGTTTGAAAGCAATCAGTATGTGGGAATAGTAAGTATATCAATCTAACCTCGACAATGTCTATTGTCTGTACTTTTCAATGATTAAAGATGTTCATTGTTTTGATTCTGTTTGTTAAATAAAAACGATTTTTAATCTACGTTGAAAACTCGGAATTAAAAGTGCTACAACGATTGATGAACGACGATGACTATGATTTTTATCGAGTGTAAATAAAATAGTATAGGACTTAGTTATCAATTTAGCATTAAAGAACTTAGGGTATTACTAGTTTTAATAATTTATTCTTTGAACTGACCATTTTTAAATACCTCAATCATCTCAGACAGTATTTTTAAGAGCCTAGATTCCCCATTGATTGATGAACATTACGTGTTACGACCAGAGCAAGCACCTTTTAGTTTTCATATGCTTAATTTGTCTTTTGAAATCATCTTTTAATTCGTGAAGGGAAACATTATGAGAGAGCCTGCATGGATCGGAGCAGCATAGCGGAATAGGCTCTCTCAAAAGTAAAGGAAGCCTTTGTCCAGCTGTGGGATATTTACTTTTCTTTTAGTATTTTTTCAACGCAGAATATGAAGTAAAATGCGAACATACAACGTATGTAAGTAGGCTAGGTGGATGTTTGCTTTTTACATTTTGTTTCACGTCTCGCCTCCGGCGATGGCGCTTTAAACTTGTACGGCCGTCGCAAATTACAACAGAAGAACAAAACAAACACGAATATCTTTGCAATATTAATTGAGCAACGGCAAAGGTTCCGCTATTTGTTTGAAATTGTCGTAATTACAAGCATCGTTGGGCAAAGACAGCGACATCCTTTATAAACAAAAGTTGTGTCATGAACATGTTATGTAATTTTTAGCTTTTTTTTTATGAAAGAGCTTCGTACGCGTTTGCTTTTAGCTTGTATTTTTATAGCTTGCGAGCGTCATTATGTTACTTTTTTATTTTTCAGTCGTATAACGTTTATATAAGTGTTATACATTATGCTTCCCTAATTAACAATTTATTTTAAAACCTTTTTAAATCGTATATGCTCGTGTATATAATAATGTATATTGTTAAAATAAATTAACGTTAAATAATGTGCAATACTTATATATCGCATAATCAACATTAAATATCACATATAAAGTTGTTAATAAATATAATTGAATTCACAATCCACAATAAAACAATGAGTGGTTTTTGTTGCGCTGATTGTTCTAATATTATTGGTGTAATTAATCAATGCAAAAATATATATGAAAAATACAAACAAATATCAATAATGGCTTCCAATTTACAGTAATATCCCACTTTGCAGATGATATTGTAATGCTTACGCGAATGAGCAAATACAGGTCTTCTTCCTATTCCCTAACTCGTACAATCCTATAAGAGGCATTCGAGACGATCAAGGAGAGATCAGACGCAGGATCAGCGGTTTTACGTGCTTTTCGAGGCACGGGAGTGGAAAACTCAATAACATATTATTAACTCAGCCCGGGATTCGAACCCAGAGGGGTGTGTAACCTTATAAAATAGGCTCAAGATCACAATTACATCACAATGATATATTTTTGAAATTCTTAATTTTAATATACGTTTATAATTATCATACTCAGCTACATTAATTCACTGCTGGACAGAGGCCTCCTCAAAGGCGCGCCAATTCTCCCGGTCCTGTGCTAATCGTTAATAATATATAGTATGTATACAGTAATTCTATGTGATAAAACTCAAACCCAACACAGAATTGATTGTGAAATGTTAGATAGTGATTATCAATATTTCACGAATGAGGCACAAACATTTTTTTACAGAATAGCACCGCTGGTACCTTTTACGTTTTTTAATGCATTAAATACACTGATTCAAATTTTACAAAAATCTTTTTAATTGTTATTTAATTTGATAAACGTTTACAAACTATGTGAGAAATTATTTGTACTGAATATCGAGAAACTACTCCGTCACAAACTTCAAATTTTAGAGACCTACAAATCTCACTAAGTCTTCGTGTATCTGTTAGTTTTAGGAGTTTGTAAATCGAAAATTTCTCATATTAAGACGTATAACAAAAATATTTCAATATACTATATAAACATCTTGAAACTACGAAATATCGAAATAATTAATTTTATAATTATTTTAAAGAAATATCGGAAATCACCCATGTCAAGGCGGTTGCTATTGATTTTTTATTCGTGTTCTAAATTTAACGACAAATAAAAATAAAGCTGAATTCGTTTTTGCTTCAGGTACGTTAAAATAATTTCTCACTTTTTTATCGTAAGCACTCCGTTTACGGTCGGATTCATCCTTTAATATTCCCCGCCTTGTTTATTTTAATACTTTTTTCTAGAACAATTCTACGGGTCTATATTTTCAATTAACGGATATTTGAACTGGTTAATTACAGTGACTTTTATAAATTAAGCATTGAACTTTTGACATCTGCGACATTTTTTAAGTTATTATAAATATTTTATTTAAATAATTTAAAATTAAATCAATATGATAACTTCAGATTCTTACACATTATCTGATTGTTCTGTCTTTATATGATTTCTTTAAATCATCAACGCTAAGGTTAACGCTGAAAAAAACTCTAATGATAAGAAGTATCTTAGTATCTTATCCAGTATCTAAGATATTTTATTCACATAGTTAACATTTTTTACAATGCCAATGTCTATTTGCATTGGCGACCACTTACCCTCAGATGGCCCATATGGCCGTCCTACATTATATAAGAAGAAAAATAGTTTCGAAAGAAACATTAACGAGCTCACGTATGATGATTACTTAATAAACTTTCCTTAATTTAATAAATAATCAAACAAATAATATTTAAATTTCTTTATTATCACCAGGACTCTTCTCACCAACATCACTTACAACAATTAAATCAAAGTAATGCTAAGTGTTAATTGTAAGCTAACTAGCTATTTAAATACACAATTAATAAGTACTTCCAATTATCTTTATAAATCTGTATGACGAAAAACATTACATAGCTTAATTTGATGTTGAATGGTTTAATTTAGTTTAGGCATTTCATATATGTAACATTGGCGAGAACTAATACTACTAATATTAATAAAACTAATATTTTTTTGTAAAATACGAGACATGTATAGAAAAAATGACATTTTTGTAATTATATATCGATGGAATTTCGGCAGGCTTTTAAGTCTTTTTGTTTATTTGAATTTCAAGCGACCAAACTGTATAAAAGATAATTAGTTAATGGAATCCTTTGTATCAGACTTGTATTTATATATATTACTTGAGTAATTATTACTTACAAACTTAAATTTCCACTTAAACTTAAATACATTGTACTTTTAATAAATAATGGTGTTTAATTAATGTTAAATGTTCTTTCAGAAGGCTTCAAGTTGTAATTTACCGGTACTAAGTTTCGTTCAAGTAGAAAAGATGCTAAGTAGCAATACAAAAAGAGGAAAACTTTTATTAATAATGAATTTATAATTAGGTAACCTTTTAATCCTGCGCGGCGTTATGCCTTTGATAAAGTGCCCAAAGGAAAACTTATGAAATTCGCTTCCGGCCTTTTTTACTGTTCCCGAAACAGAACGTATTGTTTTGACTTGAGACGACACAAAAAGGCTCTAGACTATTCAATCGAAGTCTAATCTTTTGTTTCAGTGAATTTTGTTACTCTAAGAAATAATACGTGATATATATAACCCACGGTACATAACATAACATACATGTCATATTAATTGTCTATTTATGTTGTTTTATATTTATTATCTCTTTCCTTGTGTGATTCTTTTAATTGATAATTTATTAGAATTATCAAGTCAGTGTTTTAATTAGTTGTAAATAAAATAACTAAAGAAATATAAATAGTATATAATAAATAACAAGAAAAAACATAAAACGTTTAAATGTCGATTTGAAAGATGAAGTTGAAATTTGACAGAATATATGCTCTCCCTATGAAATAAAATTATGGGATTTTCCTCTAAATTTCAACTAATACCGACAAAGTGTTATAGTCCTATAGGTATACTAGCTAGCTATGCTATTATAATCAGGATAATGTGTTATATAATTATATATAGTCGTATATTACTATCCGATTGATAAGGTGTACTCACGTTGATTGATTTAGAGTGCCTATATTCAAATGAATCGTTATTGTATATTATTAACAGATTGTTTTTGAATAACAATTAACGACCTTTTTAAGTCGTTTCATAAGTTTTTATGTTACATACTTTGAAGCTATGGGATCAATTTGATTATATTATAAGATAAGGTTATATATTATTGTTTATAAAGCATCAATGGGTAAAACTTTAATATTACCCGTGAGAAGTAGAGACGGTTAGTAAAATTAATCATATTTTGAATACAGGCTCTCATTTATTAGGACGCTATTACTTTATTCGAATATCTTCAAAGCAAGAGTGAGCTATCTTTAGGCAAGCACGATTCACCTTCATCATATAGTTCTTAGCTTACAATCGGTAATAAAAAATAAACACAATAATGAGTGATTTATTAATGATGAAATATTGTAAGAGCTAATACGTGTGATTTAATCTGTGGAATACAGACTAATATTTAAAAAAATATAGCAAGTTGATCCTAGCTCTATGCGCTATTTTTGTTCACCCTTGTAACAAGATTTTTGAATGATGTGCAGAGGAAATAAGACATATTTTTATAACGTAATATTAAGCAACAAAAATAATTAAAATAATATAATTTAAATAATTCAGTGATTTGATATAGTATCGATGCGTTTATTTATTACCAGTATTGTATGAGCCCAAACCAACGTCTAAAACGTCAAAAGCAAACGAATGAAGTGTTCGTCCTTTCAAACAAACGAAATAAAAAAAGTTTTGTTTTTTTTTTTAGATTTTCTCCAAATCCATGTGTTTAAGTGTATGAGTTCTATTTTCAAAACACAAATTTTATAAATAAATATGAAAAAAAAATATTTAAAACTTCTTTATAATAACAGAGTACCGCTTATCAACAATAACAGCTAAATATATACTATTGAACAATATTCACCGGTAATATTTGACACTTGATTGATTTAATGGACATTAATATGGCGGATTATCATCCGATCACGTCGCATCATTAAACTAATGAGGCTGATAATAACGAAACTATTAATTTTTTTTTTTTTTTTTTTTTTTTTTTTTATATTTGCCGGGTGGGCAAATGACTCTACTCCACCTGATGTTAAGTGGTAGTAGAGTCCAAACGCGAGGACGGCCAGTACAGTCTGGAAGAAGATTCTGCACTAGCCGCCCTCGCCTTGCCGGCCCGCAAGATGCCTCTTCACGCCTCGTAAAGAGACGTGAAGCGAGCGACGTATTGCCACGATAGGGATGGGCAAAGTGTGGAGGCGTGTTTCCGCCGGCATTGGTTCAGCAGCCGTCTCCACTGGACCAACACCCATCGCGGCAATGCTCGCTCGGGCACTGGCTGTACGCTGGCTGACCTCGAAACGCGGCTGCAAGCCACTTCACGAGATTTTCACCATGCGTACGGTGGTAACAAGCCAGGCGGATGTTTATCATCCTACCACCAGATGATATCCCTTAGTCGCCTCTTACGACACCCATGGGAAAGGGGCAGTGAAATGTATTCTTTCTCCGTCACTGCACGGATAAAAACATACAAAAAAAAAAAAAAAATTAATACAATGTATAAAGCGATTTAAAAAAAAAAAAACTAAATAGGACTTTCAAGGAAATATATTCTTAGCTAGACCAATTTTTCTTATAGCAGAAATAAATTAAAATACGAATCACGTAGCTAGTTGACATCTATTAATCCTGGTCGTCTATTTCTTTAAGTTGTGTAGAGTAGAGATTTGAAAACGAATCCCAGTACTTGAACAAATAAAACGAAAGAAATAGGAATTGCATTTTTTTTTAAATATCTAATTATTGTCTTGAATAATATAAAACAGAGATTCTCTCTAAAGACTAAATTAGCGGTTGGGTTTCATGAAAGCCCGTTTGGTTTTATTTTTTATAAACGAGGTAGGCGGACTGGCAAATTGGCCACCTGATGGTTAGATCACCATCGCCCATCGCCCATAGACATAATGCTGTAAGAAATATGAACCATTCATTACAACCTTAAAACTGGAAAACAAGTATACGTATTGCTGTTTTTGATAGAATGTCTATTGAGTGGGATTCTTTAGAGTATAGGGAGTTAGCGGACGAGAATATGGGCCACCTGTTGGTAAATGGTAACCAACGCCAATAGACATTGGCATTGTCAGAAATGTTAACCATCGCTTACATCGCCAATGCGCCATCAACCTTGGGAACTAAGATGTTATGTCCCTTGTGCCTGTAATTACACTGGCTCACTCACCTTTCAAACCGGAACACAACAACAACAAGTACTGCTATTTTGCGGTTGAATATCTGATGAATGGGTGGTATCTAGACTGTCGAGTTTGCACAAAGCCATCACCAAGTGGAAAACAGCATAGACAATAGACATGCTCTATCAAGTTATTCTATGTCTATCTATTCCATTAGGTATATTAGCTAGCTTAGAAGGCTCTATTCGTCGCTGAAACTAAATCAGTAAGGATTATTAAAAAATATTTCGGAGTGAAATAAAATATCAATTATTTTTAATATTTTATTAAATATATAATGCATAGGCACTAAGACGAAATGGTGGTATGTCTAGAGCACGTGAATCTTAACCGAAGATGGCGGGTTCAATTCTGGTCTTGCACTGACACTTACACGACACTTACACATATTTAGTACATGAAAATTAAGTCATGTACTAAATATTTGTGTATAATCCATAGGCAGTGAAGGAAAATTTTGTGATGAACTGCTCGTTCCCATCAACCCACATCGGAGTAACATGGGACCTTAGCCCAGCTGTGGGACATTTACAGGTTGTTACTTTACAATTATAACTCATACAATAAAATGTTATGAGACTTAACGTCATACATGGTATGCATATATCTAACAACCATATTAAATATAGGATGTTATTTGTAGATTTTTACAAAATAATTAAAAAGATTAAAGTGAAGTTAACAGTACTGTCTCATTATAAAACTTCCACAAACGTTTTAAAGTTTAAATCGAAACACTCATGGCACGCCGCTTTTGTTTCGAAGTTTAGATGCACGGTTTCATTTAATCCAAGTTATTACTGCGATTGCAGAACGTTAACTAAAAGAAGTTATGAGAAATGTAACTACCGAAAGAGATGAATGATGGATTCAGATAGTTCTACTTTAACTCTCACTCACAAGTGAAATAAGAGAATTGATATTGTTTTTTTTAAATTAATGTATATAAAGGCCCATTGGTGCAGTTAGTATAAAAGTAAGTTAGTAAAATATCGACTTTACCAATACATAGATGATCATCGATTGTGCTGAATTCATTCTGTCTAATAATAAACATTAATGTGAGTCATGATAAGCCGAGATCGTCCAGTGGTAAGAACGCATGAATCTTAACCGATGATCGTCGGTTCAAACCCCGGCAAGCACCACTGAATTTTCATGTGCTTAATTTGTGATTATAATTCATCTCGAGCTTCGAGGTAAAGGTAAACATCGTGAGGAAACCTACATGTTCCTAATTTCACTGAAATTCTGAAACATGTGTATTCCACCGACCCGTACTGCTCCAGTGCAGGTTGGTAGAATACGCTCCAAATGCGTGGTGGAATAAGCTCAGTAGTGGGACATTCACAGGCTGTTACGGAATGAGTCAGGATAAAATATAGCTTTCCGCTATTATTTGAAGAATAGTCTTGGAACAAGCACACACTCAGGGGCCCAATTCTATTAATTTATAACGTTTAGATTCGTTATCGATTCATTCGTCACAATAATAAAACTCAGTTGTATCGTAACGGGTAGCCAATTCTACTTATTTATAACGGTTACGATACGTTTCCCATTTTATTCCAATTCAACTTCGACCGAACTGCAACCAGATCGTTATGTTAGTGGAATAGGAAAGCTGTTAAATGGCAACAATTACGTTTCGATTAGATTGAGAACGTGAAATTCAACAAGGGATATAGGAATCTGTAGCCTGCCTGTCTGCTAGCCTGTCTTAGCCAAAACACTAACAAGGTATTCATAATAACAGTACTAAAGTAGACGCCGCACTTAAGTAAGGACACGAGATATACGGGAGTATATATTTTTACAAGTTTTGTACGATACTGAATCAAATAAGAATAACATCAGGTTACAAATACAATACAGGATATTATCTATTTGGGGCGTAACGGTAATATGCGCAAGTGATCCAGTGACGTCCTCCGAAGAGACGATGTAGGTACCGCTGGTTTTTAGTGGGTTTTCTAATAAAAGTAATAGATAAAGCGCGTAAATGCGTTTTTCCGGTAAGTAAAAAAAGGAAACAAGTATGTAAGATTCAAAAAAATATAACAATAATTTTGCAAATAATAAACTCAATGTCAAAGTCTAAATACAATTTAGTCAAGTACGTTATCACAAGCACTTTTTAATCGTCATTTTATATTTTTAACATAAAACTACCAGGTCGGAACGTAGATTCTACCGAGAAAATTCGGCAAAAAACTCGGTAATTACACTTTTTAATAATCAGAATATTAAATGTAATACAGTTATATATCCTGCATAAAATCAACTTATGCTAACTGTAATCACTTTTATCATTTATATAATACTGAACAATATAATTAGTCTTATTTTTTAAAATCCATTCATTTGACATAAAAAACAATTAAAACACGAACAAATAACCAACAAATAAAACAAATAAAAACAGAGGCGAAAAAGTCAAATGCTTTTGAGAAGTCTAGAAAATCTACATACATAGGCGTTTGCCAATTAGTGTAATACAAGACGGAATGTTCGAGAGTTCATATTAAAGCTTCTGTTAGTAAGCCGTTCTGTTAGTAAGTCTAATTGAGCATCGTGTTAGCTCATCTAATTTCTATCTAGTGGAGAAATTAAGTATAACGTCCAGCACTTTCACTCTAGTTGTTGAAGTTGTTGTAAGTAATAATAATTATTATTATCTAGCTTGTAATTAAATTTATCTTATATTCCCTTAATTTTTATTATTTGCCCAAAAATTTTCTTAACAAATATTAAGATCATAAGATGCTCTTCGCTAATATAGTATGGCCTTACTTATAAACGTTGCGTAGCGTGTGAATAGTAATCCTGAGTCTTTTTCTTAAAAAAATCAAAAAAATGGCAGAAAGAGCGAAATAAGTGCTTTACTTAACAACTACTAAAAACGACTATACGTAAGCCCGTCAATTTTCAAATGGTTTTTCTTACGTTTACTTATTAACGGGTTAAATATTAGAAATTCGTTTTAAATAAAACCTAATATTATAATATACCGTACAGCGAATTGTTTATAAAATGTCAACAAGTGATTGTACTATTGTAAAAGTAATTAAATTATTATTCTCGTAAAAAGTCTACATAATATTATCGTTTTTTGTTTTATATTTACGTCTCGAACAAATGAAAACCTTTGATGTAATTTCGAACTCTTTTTCTTCACATTTTCCACATATAAGTTTTATTAATGTACAATAAAGTAATTATATTGTGTAAGTTTTTATTAATAACAGAATCTCGTTCAAAGGTTTTGTTATTTGTTTAAAGCTCATAAAAATTCCATTGCCTGGCTAAGTACCTTCTTCTTTTAAAGACAAGTTTATTGCGTTACGTTGCGGTAATGAAAGTTCGTGAATACACATGTACCAGAATTTCTTTCAACACGTGCACATTTCCTCACAATGATTTCTTTCAACACCAAATATGAAATTAATGAAAATAAGCACGAATTAAGCACATAAAAATTTAGTGGCGTTCGCCCAGGATTAAGCTTGAAATTATCGGTTAGGATTCTAATCACTGGACAAACATGGCTCTTGGAAAAAGTGTAACTATTGAATTCCTCGCTGGTTCATTTGGTTGTCTATTTTCAAACCTGTGGTAGTTTTAAATTTAATTGAATACTGTCACAAGATTCAAAAGTGCTGAGACTACACGTATTCAGTTTTTTATTATGATATGTTATTTATAACAACTACAGGCATAAAGAATATCTTGGTACTCAAGTTGGCTGGTGGCGCATTGGCGATGTAAGGGATGGTTAAATTTTCTTACGATGAGGTAGCTCAATTATCAGTTTCTAGAAGTTAAAAAAACGTTATGTTATATATATATAATATAATATAATGGAAAACGATCTAATGTTTTTGAGAGACCAAACGAATCAAAGGCAATCTAAAATTAGATATATATATTAGGTCCTAACATATGAAATTAGCGTTATGTCGTACTCACCACTTTGATCTGAAATATCTCCTCTTTGGTTAAGAATTCCAAATTTAAATTTATAAATTCATTCAGCTGGTACATTTGAGTTTTAAAAACAGTCAGTTTTTTTGTTTTTTCCTCATTATTTTTGGCGTCGCTTATTATCGCACAATGGAAAACATGAAATATCGGTATATTTACGAGTACGAGTTCTACCGTGGCACCAGTGCTGCAGAAACAGTTCGAAGGATTAATGATGTGTACGGCACTGATGTCGCAAAAGAAAGCACGGTTCGTTTTTGGTTTCAACGTTTTCGTTCTGGAAATTTTGACCTTCAGAACCAACCTCGTGGACGGCCGGAGACCAAAGTGGAAAATGAAGAATTAAAGGCTATTGTGGAAGCGGATCCATCACAAATCACTTCAGAGATAGCTGCAGGCTTCGGGGTAAGTGATAAAACTGTATCAATCCACTTGAAGCAAATCGGAAAAGTAAAAAAAAACTTGAACGATGGGTACCTGATGAATTGAGTGAATCGAACTTGCAAACACGCGTCGATTGCTGTTATTTTGCTCAACCGACTTAAAAATGAAGGGATTTTAAATTTAATCATTACTTGTGATAAAAAGTGTATACTATACGATAATCGGAATCGCGCGTCGCAATGGCTGAACCCTGGAGACCCAGCCAAATCCTGCCCTAAACGAAAATTTACTCAGAAAAAGCTACTTGTGAGTGTTTGGTGGACTAGCGCCGGTGTCGTTCACTACAGCTTTCTAAAATCTAGCCAAACGATTACGGCAGATATCTATTGTCAGCAACTGCAAACCATGACGGAAGAACTAGCTGCTAAACAAACGAGGTTAGTCAATCGCTCTAGGCCACTGCTGCTTCACGACAACGCAAGACCACACACTGCATAACAAACAACCACTAATATAGATGAGCTACAATTGGAATGTCTGCGACATCCACCGTACTCCCCGTACCTGGCTCCAAGAGATTACCATTTTTTTCCGGAATTTGGACAACTTCTTACAAGGAAAAAACTTCAAATCCGATGCGGCAGTCCAAACCGCATTCAAATAGTTTATTGATTCTCGCCCACATGATTTTTTTAGTAAAGGGTTACCTTTGAGATGGCAAAAGTGCATAGATAACAACGGTGCATACTTTGATTAATTAAATATATTTTACAAAAAAAATTACTATATTCCTCCCGTACAAAACGCCAATTTTATATGTAAGGACCTAACAATAATAATTTAGACAAATAATTTTAGCAAGCATAAAGGGTAAACTCTGTTAATAGCTAAAGTATGCCATGGCATAAATACCGTGTCAAATTCTGGGAATAACCAATGAAATTATTTTATCCAGCCGAAAACAAGAATGAACAAGCGCTGATTAAAATTCTTTAAAGAAAGTTTGACAAAAACTTTCAATGAAAACATGGAGGATGATGAGTTCATTCATTAAATAATACCATTATATTTAAGTAATTGGCATTTATTTGTGAGATCATTTTTTGAATAGTGTGTACCATACACTATTTAGGGAAAAAATTGAGACGAAGTAGCAAGACTTGCTAGCGTAACTTAAGAGCTGCAGAAAAATATCTTTACCTGATAAGTTTTGAATATATTTCGATTGACAATTACGAATTAGATAAAATGGAGCAATCAGTATGACAATGAATTTTCATATACTTTTTGGACATCCTTGTGTCCTTGTGTTGTGTATGTTGAAATTTATATTAGGTTTCTATGTTGTTTTCACAATAGAAAGAAAGAAGAAATTTTTAATAATAAAACTAAATCACTAATATGCAAGTGATCAATTTAACTTAAACAATTTTCATTTTTCTGCCCTTTCTGACATTATCTGATAGTCACTTTTTTAGGGAAAAATAATATTAAGCAAAGATAAGTTACACAGAAATTTGAACGGAGCTTGCATAAAATTTCAGTCGTTATTTGTTAATTGGAGGATATTTCTTCTTGAAGATATTTCATCGAAACATTTTTAAAATTCGTGGATAGTCTCTTAAAATATTTTGCCTATTAATGTATTGCTTCTTATTAAATTGCCACTCTGTGCACTCGTATAATTTACTTTCATATATAAAATAAATGTTAACCTAATAAAAATGTTGAATACTCTTTACTATTTAACATATTATAAAATAAAAACAATATATTTTCCTAGTTATTAAATAGTGTGTTTTTCTATTAAAATCATTTTATACTTATTCGAATAGTCATCTCTTCTTGATCAAACAACCATAAAATTTGCAACATCAAATCATATTTCAACTTAAAGTTAACAAGTTACAAAAATGTAACCATACAAAAAAAAACTTTAAATAATTTAGAGCTGAGAAGGTTTTTAAATCATTTTCTTTAATTCAAGGTTTGCGAAAAGACCGCACAAAGAATGCTAAAACCTTGGCAGTGATGAATAAGAACTTAAGCCATTGTTTTCCCCTTTATACTAAACAAAGGCTGAAATAAAACTTCAATTAAAGCCTACAAGAAAAAAATATAGGACTTTTTTGTATCAGATTATTAATTCCATTCCATTTTGATTATCTCCTGTGAATACAATGTAAGATAATCTAATATTAATTACTATGTAATAGTAAATTTAGTCCACAATAATGCACTAAATATATGTATGTGTTAAACTTCACCGTAATTGGTTAATTGAAACGTGCACATACTAGAGATAAAATGAAACAAAAGCTTATAGAATGTAATTTATATAATTACAATTATTTACTTTGATTGATGAAAAGACGACTCTCGTTATTTTGTTGTTTACAATAGATAATTAAACTGCCAAATGGGGGACCTGATTGGTCACCACCGTTCATATACATTGGCATTAAAAGAAATATCAATCATCTCTTACACCGTCCAACTCAACTACCAGTAAATAAGTACGAGCTATGAAAAATAACCAACCTTTGGAACTAATAGATTATGTCTCTTATGCCTGTAGTTATACTATCTGACTCACTCAGCTTGAAACCGGAACATAACAATTCGAAGTAATATTTTTGACGGTAGAATGTGTAGTTATAGCAGTTTTATTAATGTCCCCTTAATAAAATGATTTTAATAATATAAAAGGACTGTAATAATATACTGTAAATTAAAATGTAATAATAATATCTACTAACCTGGGCGACGGGCTTCGGTCGGCTCTAATAATATTTAGTTATTAAAAACTAACCAAACACGATGAGATAACCCATCGGAAATATAATCAAGAAAAGTTTTTTTTAAGTATTTTATGGTAACCTGCCCTGCTCAAACTTTCGTTTCACGATCATAGTCACTATCTATGTACCCAGCTTACAAAATAAAATTGTCTGCAATGAATCAAGTGTTAGATTCTACGGACTAACTCAATTTAAGTACGACAAAATAGTTATTCCAAATAATGAATAAAATATCATTTCACATAGATTTAATAGTCATATAGATTTGATACAATACGTATAGTTCAAAGCCTAAGTATCAAGGATTTTGACTGTATGATTGAGCAATAAATTATTTTATGCACAAAAATTTGAACTACGTGGTATTTAAAAAACTGCTAAATAGTAACAAATGCTTACATTTCTGATTACTTATCAAAATGAATAATTATAAACCATGATTAGTATTTGTTGACTTATTAATTTTTAACTTCATTATTTAAAATGTACATTACATTCTGTATGTGTATGTTAATGATCTTCTAACGTTTCACGTAATATTATATATATAAGCCGAGATGGCAAAGTGGTAAGAACGCGTGAACCTTAACCGATGATCGTGGGTTCAAACCCGGGCAAGCACTACTGAAGTTTTTCATGTTTGTGATTATAGTAGTAGTAGTATTAGTATTATTAGTTTGTGTATTATTAGTTAGTTTGTGTGTGTAGTAGTAGTATTATTAGTTTGTGATTATAATTCATCTCGTGCTTTTCGGTGAAGGAAAACATCGTGAAGAAACCTGCATGTGTCTAATTTCACTGAAATTCTGCCACATGTGTATTCCACCAATCCGCATTGGAGCAGCGTGGTGGAATAAGCTCCAAAGCCTTCTCCTCAAAAAGGGAGAAGAGGCCTTAGCCCAGCAGTGGGACATTTACAGGCTGTACATGTATAAAATAACTAATTTACTTTTATTTGATTTTGGAGAAAATCATTTACGAATAAAAACATCGTATGCGTAACTTTATTATATTTTTATGTGTCTTATTTGATAAAAAACATAAAAATATCACGGAATGTCCTCTAATCTTTTTTTTTTTTTAATTAATACCCGTAATACCCTAGTTAGAAACAAAACGGATAATTCATTGTATTTCAAAATAATCAATTAGTGACTTTTTGTCATTTTATTTTTATGACGAGCTTGCTGCGTTGTCTTTCCACTAAAAACCACATCTCTTATCACATGTCACCCATTCTTAAGAAGGATTCTCAGAGGACTACGAACAATTTTTGACAGCGCTTTCAATTAATTGTCATTTAATAGTTAAAAGAAGCATAACATATTCTTCAAAATAATTTGTAAATAATGTGCAATACGAAAAAAATAATTACAATAGTGAACGTTGTAGATACACGTAGAAACACGACATACACTACACATAAAAATGGCGCACAGGGAGGAGCGTTATACGAGACGCGTGAGTGAAATCTGAATTTTTGCTGGCTCTATGCGCGATTTTAAGTTAATTGAAATGCACACTCCTGTTCTTTCCTTTCTTTATTTTTTTCATTTCCGTTGCCTGAAATGAACTCGACATGTGATACGTAATCGATAAATAATATTTATATATTTTACCTAAAATATTTTTGTAGCATGAGCTTTAGCTGTCGGACTGAGAAAAACGCATAGCCTTACCTATATTAGAGAATTGTGAAGTTAAGCTTTCGCTCTGTATTTAGCAATGTTTTTATGTAATATTAATTATTATGGCTTCAGATTTTGAACTCATTCCAACCAATCCCTTTAAAGTTTACTAAATTAACCTCCACCAATCATATAACTATAAAGTATCATACGTTATTAATATTAAACCAACGTTTCTCGCTGAAAATCAACTTTTTTGTGCCTACTTAACCGTTAACCAAGTCCTCGATTCGTTTGAAGTGTAATTTATTCACAAATTATATTAACCATAATGTCCGCATTAAAAACCGCAACGGGAAATGCTAAACGGTTATTAAAATCGATACCTCGTAAGAATTGAGATTAAATTTGCTCTGAATATGACAGACGGTTGATTTAAGATACGAAAATTGAACATAATCAACTATGAGCGAACTATGAACTATCAACGAAGGTACGCGCGAAGTCGAAGGAAACAGCGTATTACAAATACGCTGTTGATGATTGATGATCATTAAATATATAACTTTAGATATATTAGAAAGTATTAACAAATTACAATATCAGAATGATGTGTATATATTACCTTATAATGAACTACACCTAGCCATACACGCTCAGAGTCATGAATATATTACCATAATTTTACAATTTCACCATTACATTGCAACCAATCCGGAATAGTTACGTTAGATTGGAGTAGCAGCCAATTTCATCCAACACATCTGTAATAAAAACTTAAAATGGATATGCAAATATATCGATAAAATCAATTAATCTAAAACGTTATAAGAACCGTGACATTATACTTCTCATGGTTAGCAATAAATTGAGTGACAGATCTAACTATTCCTATATTTATGTAGAGAAGTCTTTATGAAATGACTTCGTATCTCAATAGTGAGTTTTTAATGCTTTGATGGTTTTAATTGCTGTAATAATTATAGTCAATTTTCCATATCGCTTTCTGAAATTTCACGATCGTGGTCTGTTGTGAGTTTTAAGTTCTTATCTTATAGAAAAATTATACTTATATTACTATTTTTTAGGCTGTTAGTTATGTTACACCCTTCTCTAATTAGCTTAGACACACATACTGCACAACTCTTTATTTTACACTACTGCACTTTACTTCGAGGACGTTAGGTTTTGAATTATAATTAAAGACAATTTGTAATTTTGTATTACAATTATTTATTTGCCAGCACACCTTTCTTGCTTGGTATTTAGCAAACGAATGGCTGGTTTCTGACTTTTTATTGTAAGTTCAATTTCGACGGAAATAATCAATTGAGATACTAAAATCTTTGTAGGATATAGTTTTGTGATTTATTAAAATATTGCAATTTTGCGCTTTATTGAACAATGATATATCTAAAGTTGGTAACAGTTATCATCTCTGTCCATTCCTTGTCGTTATGACTTATTAAGAATATAAAAAAAAAGCAATAAACACATATCTATTTCTATAGTATAGAATAAGTAGTCTGTGCTAAATTTTCGGACATGACTATCAATCTCAAAGAACTAGCCAAAGCATAAGATATATTATACATAAGTGTTTGAAACAAAAATACATTATACATTATAATTTGAAGTAAAGCAGTCGTAAGTATATTTTATCATTCTCATATTCATATCATATCATATTTAAAGACTATTCGACCTAACTGGAGTATAATATAACTCTCCAACTTATGGGCAACTGAAAAAGCTATACACAGTAATCGAATCGAGGCCATAGGACCTGCACCCTTAATAAGGTAACTACTAGGCAGTTACATAATAAAGGAATAAATAGTAATATAAATATTTACCCTCTTAACTTTTTAATGGACTGAAATCTTTAATACATTTGCTTAATGTTAGCAGAGCGTTAAGACAACATTACATTTATAAATATTATAAGAAATTAATTATTATTTTTTTTTACTTTATTTTCTTATCATTTAAAATTTGCTAAATAAGTATTAATCTTACATAATTAAAATATCATACAATGATTTAATTAACGATGAAATTTTATAAATGAAACGGTACCCTTTGTGGTAATAAAACATTACCTAATATTATCAGATGCGCCAACATTTTCACATTAAAAGCAAAAATTCCTAATACTTGGTCTTGAATGCTGAAGCTAATATCCAATATTGGGTAGCGAATGCTATTGATGTAGAGTCTTGAAACCATTTCATATTGAAGCAGCTATTGCCAGCGGCTACATTCATCTTATATAATTTGAAGTAAAACAGTCGTAAGTATTTTCAAATGTCGTATTGAATTGAAATACATATTTTGTATCATTTGGTATTGATATAGACTTTTTTTTGAATGAACGAAAGATGTAGAGCTCGATCGTGATTTTTTTTTATATTATGTAATATATGGCATTATTCAGGGTATTTTTGGCAACAATTTAAGGATCTAAATATATATATAAGACACGAAACACAATAATAAATAAAAATGTAGAGACAAACAACTGTTGAAATAGAACTCTCGAGTTTTATATTTCAAAAATACGGAAAATATTTTAGTACTTTTCATAGTCATTACAAAACATTTTATTTTTAATTCATTTTAATTTTTAATATTTGTAGATAAGTTTGTGTATGTAATTATAGTATTTTCATAATAATATTTTTCATCATTAAGTTTACTGCACCTTAGCTAGAATCGAAATAGTTCCAGTCTTTACAAAGAATGCAAGCAGGTCGACATTTCAACTTGCTAATTTTAACCTCTCTTAATTCCTGACGTATACTCTTGTTCTAGTTTTTAAGTAACAAGGTGCTTTAGTATTTTTTTGAACAACTTCATTCTTAAAAAAAAAGCGTTACTCTACTTAAACTGTAGTTCTGAAATGTGAATTTCCGTGACAAGATTGTATTTTTTTTTTAATTTTATTTGCTGAAATTCACCAATCTACTCACAAGGGTTAGACTAAGAAAACTGTCGAAGCGATTTCAAACTTCGCTTTCGTTCAAATTTAACGTCTATCAATTGATTGACAGAGAATGTTAAAAAGATTGATCGTTTAAAAATAAGCGATTGTTAATGTCATATACCAATCGTCAATTATTGGTCACGTAATATATCGAAAACATATTTCCAAAAACAAAATCGTTAATCGCTACGGGATTAACGATAGCCCGCAGACAAATTATCAATCTTAACAGACAATTGTACTGACGTACAAAATATTACAAAGCATTACAATAAAGATACATTTTTATGAATATAATCTCTACGAAGAAACACTATTTTCAAGTTGCCATTGTACACGGAATTTCATTATGTTAAATCTGTCTCTTTAATTGATAGAGTCAAGTTTATGAAATGTAATCCTGAATCGCACTATCATTGCGTTCACAGTATGAGTATATAGAAACTACGGCGAACCAGACTATTTAGTTCTTACAAAATCCGAAAATATTGTCTATATGTATTGTCATAAGACAATGCCACGCTTAAATTAATGGCTTTAATAACATATTTAGACACAATACACTTATTCAGTTAAGTTTACTTTATATATTGTACAAAACCTGTCACAAATGCCCCGTTCTTAATGATATAGTATTGAGTCTACTACGCTTTGTTGTTGTATTGGTGGATACAAATGGCTATCTACTCATATAATATAAATTAATGTACATGATAACTCTCCTTACATACTTCTAAATTTGAACTTGCGAACTTTGGTTAAGATTTATACATATTGTATCAACTGGACGAATCCTTAGCTACGACCTACAGTCTATATACATATTTACCCGTGGATAATTTGTACTATAGTTATGTTAGAATTTACATATAACGTTATCTGCCAGGGCCTGGAACGTTTTAAGGGGTTAATAACACAATATTTCAAATATACTAAATATAATTTTGTTTCAGTGATGGTGTTGGGCGATGGTAGCGCGCGGCGAGCGCTGCGTACAGCGCTGGTATGCCTGTTCGTCAGTGCTCTCGCCCCGGAACGCCTCGAGCCCTGTGAGGGCAGCCCACTGTGCTCTTGTCGCGCAGCACACATGTCCTGTACTGCTGTGCCATTACATAGGTTTCCAGGTAAAATTACATTATATTAAATAGTGAATATATGATAGCCAATTATTCTTATTGACATTAGCCATGTAAAGAAATAGCTGTTAGTAGTATTCTATGCAAAGATAAATAAATATTAAGCGATACACAGCCTTATTTATTTTTATATTTTTTCCAATGGTAGTATTTTTTTATATAAAATTGATTGTTGGGAATAGCAAGTGACCTTATGGTAAATGAACATTACCACTCATATGCACTGGCGTTGTAAGAAATATTAACTATTACTTACATCGACAATGCGCCACCAACGATGATTATGTTATGTCCCTTGCGTCTGTACTAACACTGGCTCACACAACTTTAAAATCGGAACACAATAATCCTAAGTATTGCTTTTGTGATAGAATATATGATGAGCTGGTGATACCTACCCAGATGGGCTTTCCTACCATCAAGTAGAAGTTTTTCTTCTATATCTTAATAATTTGATATGCGTATATTAAGTCAACGGTGAAAACATTGCTTGTAAAATCGTACGTATTTTACATAAGGCACTCGTTTGTTTTACATATAAAATATAAATTTACTTGTTTGAATTAATAAGTAGAATAAATTATATGCTACTTTTAAACTGATTTTAATAGAAGAAAGTTTTATATATATTGTCTCATTTTTCTGTGAGGGAAAAAAAAGAAACATGTTAAGATATGAATACCGACTCCATGAGTGACATTTTATTTTATTGTCACCGAGATTAAAGCTATTTTTATAATTCAATAAATGTGCAAGATGAAATTAGAATTAAGAAACTGGTAAAAATAGTTTCTACACCAAATAAAAATCTTTTTAAAGAGTTTGCGATATTAAATGCAGTAAAATTCATATTTTTATTATACCATAGATATACTATTTAGATACTTTTGTGCCGTAATATGACTTTATACGTCATAAAAATGATACATGTTTTCTTTGTGAAAGTTTTGTACAATAAAATCCTCGTGGAACTATTAACAGGACAATAATCGTTAAGTTTCACTGTTATTGTGCAAATAACGATAAAGTCTTAAGATTACCTTAAGGCAGTCTGAATTACACGAATACTAAAACATCTACGATCATTTCATTACATTAAATATATAAATGTTTAAATATTAAAATGTATTTGAATTATTGTTTATATAATAACATTATTGTAGAAAACGACTTTTCAATTTCTCAAGGTAATAGACATACAGCCAAGTAGAGAATCGAAGACGAAAAGACGAATTAAATATTCCCTTAAGCTGTCAAGTTAAATTCAACAAATATTGAATTCGTTTCATATTTTATCAGGTAGAAATTTATTTTTCAGAATGGCCACGAATAGAACTCCAACACCTGGACATAAGTATGTCCAATCTTGAAGTAATATCTGAAAGTGCATTGGACGGACTACGCCTGCAGACCTTAGTTTTAGTTGCTAATAGGTTTCACTACATCGAATCGCATGCACTTAGGTAACACTTTGTTTTTTTTTCTTATTAATCAAATGTTAACTAATAAATAAAGGTAATTCAATTTTTTTTCAGTACGATGGCTAATTCTCTTGCTTCGCTAGATCTTGGTTACAACGAATTTACAGAAATCCCTGAGCAAGGCTTAAAAGATTTGAAAGTCCTTAATTGGTTGAATTTACAAAAGTAAGGCATTTTTCTGACTCTATAATTTAATTTAATTAATATTTGTATACTAATATATGTGCACTATTTTAGCAACTATATAGCAGAAGTCAGTCCAGAGGTCAAGTGGCATCACTTGGAAAATACACTTACGAGTTTATCTCTGAGCGGTAATCAAATAACCCAACTGATGTCTCAAGCTCTTACGTCTTTGACCCATCTATTACAGCTAGATTTGGAAGGAAATTATCTTCGTACAATAAGTCCTACCTCCTTACCAACCTCCCTCACTGTACTAAAGCTGTCAAACAATTTCCTGCATGAAATTTCCTGTGATTTATTATATAATCTTCCTAGATTACAAATGTTACATATACGACACAATTCAATTACATTTGATGTTAATTCCAATAGCCTTAATAATAAAACTAAGAAGTTAGAAAAATTAGACTTAAGTAACAACAATATAAACGATACATCCGATATACTTATATTTCGTGAAATACAAATAAGGCAGATAATTTTAGATCTCAATGAATTAACAGTAGTTCCAAAAGTACTATTCACTAATAATCGTATTGAAAGATTATCAATATCATACAACAAGCTCACTTTAATTCACCGTGATGTATTTGTATCACTTAAAAATTCACTTGAACATTTAGAAGTGGAGCACAACAAATTATCTTATTTGCCGGATAATTTGGCACAGGTCGTGCGACTCAGACATTTATCGTTAGCCTACAATCAATTAGAGGAATCTCCTTTGCTTCCGAGCCGTATCCAAACGCTGTCGCTAGCTGGAAACTTTTTAACTTCTATACCATCTGCGCTTCAGACACTTGAACCCGGTTCCATTAGGTACCTCGACTTAAGCTATAACAGAATATCTAATTTATTGCCGAATGAATTCCGAGAATGGTCTTTTTCTCTTGGGACTCTAAACCTAAAAGGAAACAGGATAGCGCAAATTTATAAAAACGTTTTTCCAGCAAGTATGCCAGTGAAAGAGATTAACTTGAGCTTTAACGACCTATACTACATACACCCGCAATCTTTTTCTAACTTAACTGGCTCTTTACACGTTCTAGAAGCATCCGCGACTATATTCAGTGGGTACTTCCCTTTTGAAATTGATGATGGACTCGAAAATCTTAGTTGGTTATCGTTTGATAATAACGATTTCCATATATTAAAATTGTCGGATATTTCAGTATTTCCAAATTTGAAATACTTAAATTTAGATTACAATCGAATAGTAGAAATAGTTGTTGATGAAGAAAATTTTAATGTATCATTAGCATTAAATAATATACGGATATCTTACAACTTTTTGAACATTATTCCGACTAGAACATTTTCACGTATACCCGAGTTAAGAAACTTAGATTTATCTTATAACCGTATCAATAACTTGACTAAGAACACTTTTACCAACTTGCCTAACTTGAGATATTTATCTCTTGCGGGTAACTTAATCGATTATATAGAAGTGGAAACATTTGTTAATTTACCGAAATTAGAGGTATTGGAACTCCAAGGAAACAACTTGACATATCTATCTCTGTACTCTTTATATAATGTTTCTAATCAGTATGCGACACTTACACTTAATATCAGTAAAAATAATGTCAAGCATATCGAAGGAGATGCTACCGTTCCCATTAGTATATTCGATGGTTCCTATAACGATTTTCATGATGTGCCAAATATGTTTTTTCTAGCCATTGATTCTACGATTAGACAAATTATTCTGTCACATAATAAAATAACTCATATATCAAGCGAAGCGTTTGGACAATCTGTATACTTAGAAATATTAGACCTACATAAAAATAGTATAAGTATAATAAAAAGGAAATCCTTTACGGATCTTATATCTTTGCAAATATTAGACATTTCTTTTAATTCAATTTATCAACTCTCCGTGGAACAGTTTTATAATTTACACAAATTAAGATATTTAAAAATGGACCACAATAATTTAAGACTACTTCCAAGAGATGTATTTAAAAATACTGTCATAGAACATTTGGATTTAAGCTATAATGAAATTTCATTATTTCCCGTCACAGCACTTTCTCAAATCGGATTTACGTTACGTTACTTGGACCTATCAAATAACAAATTAGAATATCTAGACAGTAATATATTTAGAAATACACAGTTCTTATCAAATCTTAACTTGGCACACAACTTGTTGACGGTCCTATCTGATAATACGTTTTCTTGTCTCGGAGCCTTGCGAAGATTGGACCTTAGTTTTAACTCCATCAAAGCAAACTTTAAGGAGCTGTTTCACAACCTTCCTAACCTGAGGCATTTGAATCTTGCAAATTTAAGTTTGAAATCAGTGCCTTATCTACCTTTGACTAATTTAACGAGTCTCAATTTAACTTCGAATTACATAGCCAGTTTTAAGGAGATCGATGTGAAGCGATTATTGAATCTTCGCCACTTAGATTTAAGCCACAATCGACTTACCTCTATAGTGCCAAAAATGTGGGTTCATCTCAAGAATTTAAACGTACTAGATATTTCATACAATCCTATTGTAAGGATAACGCCAAATAGTTTTAAATCGTTAAATAATTTGTCTTATTTAAATCTAAATGGGTTTAAATATTTAGATATAGTCGACCAAGATTCTTTCCGTCCCTTAATATCCTTGCGATCCTTACACATTCAAACATGGTCTAATATAAATCATTCAAGTTTTCGGCTCTCTAATATCACATCCTGTCTTCCATCCTTATATAAGTTGATAATACACTGTTCAGACGAAATTATGGATAAACAACTGCACGGAATTGATGCAAAGAGAATACGATATTTAGAAATCAGAGGAACAAATTTACAGAGAATATCTGATGATGCATTTGAGTCGTTCGAAAATAGCCAAGAGATATTTATTAGAATAAGCGAGACGTCAATAACCAAACTACCGGCAGCATTTATGAAGCATCTCTCGCAAGTTCCACAATTAGGTATCGACGTTAGCTACAATCAAATATCGAGACTAGATCCGGCTATATTCTATCCTAATTTCACGAGCTGGAGTCACGTAGCAACTAAATTACTTTCAGGTAAAATCTAAATTATATTTATTTTTTTAGAGTATAAAGTGGAATACTAATTAGTATATTTTTTACGATATATATATCGTACTACGTATACGTATACTACGTATACAAATATAACATACATAACATTATGTAACAACACCATATAAAGGATTTACTGCTCAATTTTTGTCAATTATTGTGATTCGATTTTTTTTTATATAATTGGTCTATTTTAAATTGTTTTTTAATTTTTTTTTAAATTTTTTTTATAGGATAGGAAGGCGGACAAGCATATGGGCTACCTGATGGTAAGTGGTCACCAACGCCCTTAGACATTGGCATTGTAAGAAATGTCAACCATCGCTTACATAGCTAATGCGCCACCAACCTTGGGACCTAAGATTTTATGACTCTTGTGCCTGTAATTACATTGGCTCACTCACCCTTCAAACCGGAATACAACAATACTGTTGTTTTGCGGTAGAATATCTGATGAGTAGGTGGTACCTACCCAGACGAGCTTGCACAAAGCCCTACCACCAGTGAATTAAACTAATGATAAATAAATACATACAACGTACATACGTTATGTAATTAAATAACTCGGTTAATAAACTGCACGTCGCTTCGCGTCGTTAGAAGCAGGAAGTCGTTCGGCATAAAAAATTAATGTCTTAGTCAGAGCTTAAGCTCACGCGGGCATTATACTTTATACATACTTTATGAGCATCTAACAACCTTCTACTTTAGTCTCATCTTTGTAATGAGTTTTAATTCTTAATAGTCTACCAAATTTTCGGCTTGCTAAATTACGTTTGAATAATATATATTGTAATGTTGTCATTATTTAGGTGGTTTAATTCTGACCGGAAATCCGCTGCGATGTGAATGCGAACTAGCCTGGCTCGGTGCCTGGATGAGGCGATGGTTGCAGGAGAACGAGGCTGGCGCAGAATTGAGGAGAGCTGTTCGTAGTGCAACATGTAAGGACCAGCACGGAAGGCGCATACCCTTGCTGCAACTACGGGCAGACGAAGCTGAGTGCCACGCCAGTGCGCTATCCAGTGACGCGCAACCAAACTATACGAACATTGTTTATACGGTTACTCTAACATTATGGACATTACTTCTTAGATGATAATACTTCTTTTTAAGTCAATAGTCATAAATTTAAGATGTAAATTATGTCAATATTTAAAAAAATAGACTGACGTAAGTCTTTGCATGAAGGAATTTTGGAACGTTCTTGAGACAGGTGCAATTTTATTTATTGAGGGCATATCTATGTATATTTATGTGAAAAGTAGATACTTGAATGGACTAAGTAGGGTAAAATACAGTTTTTATACGTCGCAAAATATTAAATGTATCAAATTAGAAAAATCCTTTATAGTAAAAGACTTATTTATAGTTCTAATAAACTGTATACATTAAAATATAATTGCATAAGTTTTACAAAATTTAGTTAATTCTTTAGCAAAAAATTGTAATAATTTTTATTCAACGAAACTTAACGATAACTTGAAGCTGTAATGCTAAGTAATAGAAATAATAAATGTACTATAAATTATTTAAATAACAATGTAAATATGTATAAAATAAATATTTTCATAAAAAAATTCGTTTTACTAAACACAACATTTCAAACAGAGAAAAGATTGAATGAATAATTTACTATACGCCATCGGCATAGAGAAGTAGGTTACAGTTAAGGCTTATTAGGTATCCCAAAAAGCTATATTGAGGTAATTTAGATTTGCTACAACCCCACTAGGAATGAATTTATATGTTACTTATAATAATAAATCAAAATGTATCGCATTAAATTTCTGACTTCAATATTTGTTATCAACCCACTGGCTTAATTAACGAACTTTGACTAATGCATTTTATTAAACGCCGAAGCATTATATTTACCATTATAATGAATATGTATATTTAATGTAAATTTATTAAAATTAACGAGTAAATTTATTTATTTATTGAACTATATAATGTCAGTTTCGAATTTATAATTTATTATGTATGCTGTAACGTACAATAGGAAAAAGAGCCTAAGCACCTACCTTAAACAGCGCCAACTTGCATACGTAGACTGGGCCCAGTGCATGTCTTAAAGATTGTGTTATTAATTTAAAACAAAAATGAATAATTAAATTAGGGGTATACATTCTGATAAGAAATTAATTAGAAGTTTATTCCGGAACAAATGCTTATAATTTTCATAAGACATTTTAATTACAATATGAAAATCTACTTAACAAAATTTAAAAAAAGATCCATAAATTTTACTTAATAATTTAATATAAAAGTTTTATTTCTTAACAAAAATTTCGTAATATGTATTCAGTAATAAAAAAATGCTATTATTTCTTTTTAAAGGAACCGATTTAACGGTAATTTATAGTTATTTTCGAATTTCAAAATGATATTGGTATAAATTTTAAATCTGATTTTAAACACGACAGCCGCTATCTTATCAATGAAGGCTAGCCAGCTGCGTAGTGGATTTACATGGTATACAAGACTTTGCGCAAACAGGTGCACTCTCTTACTTCCTCAATATTATAATCCGATTAGACGACAATCTGTCTCGACCGCAGCGTTCAGGTTCAGAATAAACGACTTTACGTTCTTTCCGAACATAGGATTTTAAATCCTGTCTATTTCCAAGATCCACGGCCATTGAGATATCTTTTTCGGAAAACATTGTTCTTGAAAAAAAATGATTTTAATGGAAAAGTCATAAATAAAACGCTACCTACATATCTGAGTGATTTTAATATATCATACGTAACAATGAAACGCTTTACCTCGCTTTACTTTTTCGTCAATGCAGCAATATTTACAACGTTCTCCTTTCTTATTTCCGTTGTTAATATACAGCATAATATGACTTTCGTCAGAAAAAAACAGTTGGGGAAATTACAATGAAGTGCCATTGTATACGTAAGTATGACCAATTTAAACGTTTGCGCGCTCTTCGATGGTAGGCTATGACCTTGTGCTACTATTGTATGTTTTAACGTTATAATCTCAAGGTCATTCAAATATTATAAAGATTTGAGAAGATGGTTATGTCTTAATGTTTCAAATTATTAGATGGCATGAATATGTACCTGTCTCCCGATATTGATAAAATGATAAAACGTGATCCGACTGTCCGATGTACTACTTCTCGCACATAGTGTAATTTGTGAAGTGTTTTTGTTTAAAAAAAGTGTATTAATATTAGCTTATTAATATTTAATTTCATGCAGTGCACCAACAGCTTACATTGTTAGCTTTAATAACCAAGTAACAATAATAACAATAAAGCATATATATTATAGTCTTTATTATATCCCAGATCATAAAAGGGAAACAAGCATAGTACAAACGAAGCACGTTTGTAATTACAATAAAGCATTTTTTAATTCAATTTAAAAATTTACTATGAACGTAGCTTTATTTTATAAAATTTGTCATATGTTTAACTTTTAATTGCAGTGTTTATATCATATCTCTATCTCTGCATAGCTATGTACGAGATATAATATTTGGATACGAGGTACAAAAATAAATATTAATTAATATATATTATACAAATATGTATCAAAGTAATATATAATATACATAACTATAACGGAATATAAGAACTTATTTGCTCAGTTCTATAAAATAAAAAAAATATATATTTCAAAATTAAAAAACCTATTTTACAAAAGTGACGTGAACGCTAAACGCATTTCTCTGTTGAATCGTAGTTCCGATGCAAATGCCTAGAGAGTGCGAAAATTGGCCCACTTCCTATCTTGTCCTGAAAACAATTCTTGTTACCAGAGGAAGCAATATGACAGGTAGTAAAATTATTTCGAATTTTATATGAAATGTAAGCATAGTCCAAATGCAGTTGATACTCGATCGACCGATCGAGTATTTGATTCCGTCGTTCGTTCGTTGTATTATGATTTATATAGCTTATTATTTATTACCATTTTATGGCATGAGATTTAAATTACTTAATAAGCCAAATAAATAATATCTGCGGATCAAAACCAGCTATTGCTATTGTACAGTATATTTTTTTATCTTTGTTTAATAGAACGAAAACTTTAATTATAAATATAACACGTCGTCCTATTGCCTCTACTGTTGACAGCTGGCATGGTTCACTCGTCGCCCAGAAGTATCGGAATTGCGATTCAAAGTGGAAATTCTGTTAGAATTCCTGCCACTACGCCACGCGGTTTGACTTAGTACAGTGGCTATTTTAATTTTTATTCGTACGTTTAAGGCTGAAATACAAGTAGTTCTTTTAATTGATTTTTAAGTAACAATATAAATGATGAAGATGACAATATCCAGACCGATTTCAGCCACGGCGGTCATTCTCAAGGGAAAGTGAAAAAAGCTAAGTGTATAAGATTTATTACAGTACACAAGTGTGTGCACTTATAATACAATAGATTCTAGGTGAAAGCCAGGTCATGTAGGATTCTTAGCCTTTAAATAAAGCTATAAATATTTTATTGCAGTACTGCAATTTTTAAAAATAGCGACTTTTATAAAAGCACAGGCAACAATAACGTAAAAACCGGCTAAATCCGAATGCCTGCCAATCCTACGTGCTTAATAGTCAGTTTACACTACTTGTTAGTTTGGTAAATGTTTGTTACATGTAATAAAGTTAATTTAAGACCGGGACTAAAGCCAGCAAAATTTCCGATTACACCCGCTATATTATGACAACATTAGAAACATCTTCATTTATAAGATAATCGTTCATTATGGATTGTCGTTCCAAAATATAACATACTTATTAAAAAAAAATTATAAAATATATGCTTCGGCGTTTGAAAACTTTAAAATATATCAATAGACTGATTTCAATGTGGTTTCCTTTGAATGCCATCGGTCGCTTACAGTCACCCCTTACGCCGTCACGATTCTTACTGTATATATGTTCTATTATGGTCTCCTTCAAACGTTGATATCAGTTAAGTTAAGTTAAATCGAAGCGAAAGCCCCTCTTATTCTAAATAACTTGTTAAGGAAAAAAATCATTATTATTAATAACGATTTCTTGATTCACAGTGTCACAATCTCAATAAAGCTTAATATCACGCAATAAATTATTAAGTCGTAAAAAAAACCACATGAGCCCATCATATGAGTAAATTATTTGTAAAACAGTAACAAAATACTATAATTAACTATATTTTGTAATTGAGAAAATGCGTCCTTGAATAATTCGAGTAACGGAAAATGGCTGGTAGCGCTTTAAAAACAAAGCAGAAAATCATGTTGTCAGTGACAAGCTTAAAGCAAAATCAAAGACCAGCATGATGATTTTTTAATTAATTTCTGATTATCAAATGCCTGAAATTAATTCAAAATATCAAGCATATCTTCCATTATTATAAAGTAAATTTGATTGGAGTTTAAATTTTTCATATTCACGCAAATACATATGTAACATATCGTGATAGTTTATAGATCAGGACAGACATATTCAGGTTCTGCTTAAATGTTAAATTTTAAGTCTGATATTGCATCTTAATGACATTGCAGTCGATAACACTGATAGATACACGAAAAGATTCTACTACGGTATTAATAAATAAAAAAATAACATATCCATTTAAAATAAGAAATCAAGCAGGTTGTATTCTTTATTAGTGCAGTGCTGATTTGATTGCATAATCTATTTTTACCCGTACGAAATTAGAACGTTATAATAAAATTACAAACCACTACATATTTTTTTTTTCAGTCATTTCTTAATCGTCAATTTACGATTATAATATGACAGCAAAACTACAATAAATTGGTATTGCCTAAAGTAAATTTCGTGATACCCTTTACATGCTTTTTATTTAACTACTAATTACAACGTTTGTGTTAAAACTTGCAAATAAATTTTAAGCCAGTTCCATCCAAACGATGGAGCTGTAATTTTGCACTAACTTTTGATGATAGCGCGATACAGTGTATGTACATTTAATTATGCTACATATACACTATGCTACATTTAATTCGTTTTAATTCATGCTCTGAAATAAAGGTTATATTTATTTCATACATATATTAAATAAATCGTGCGCAATATCCCGTGATAATATTTTCTATGAAATTCAAATCCATTGTGAAAGATGTTCGAATAAAACTGTAACTGTTTCTTAGCACAGTACGGTGATTGCACTTTACGCGAAGTCGATTCATTTAATACGAAGCACGTTTATGAGTAGCCTTTTATAAACAACCTCATTTCATAATTAAAACTGTGTTTATAATACTAAATTATTAAGATAAATTGTGGCGATGTTTACTCTGATCAATGGCCAATGTACACAGTGCTGGGTCGCTGCTACTATCGCTATGGTTTGAAAGGAGGTAACTGAAAGGACCTTCTTGAAAATGTTGCAATTAAAGGAGTATTCAAAGAAGATGACGATAAATCGCTCGTTGGTTATATCAAAGGAGTAGCCTTCAGTTCAGTTTATCTTCAAGCTAACTTATCAGATCAGTCATTCCGATTAAAGCTTAGCTTTAAAATTAAAAACTTACGATTGTGTTTGTGATTGATCGCGAGTAATATAGTTAGCTATTATTAGTTGCCATTAATGCAACAAAAAACTGTTTTAGTGATTAATTCAAATTCAAAAACTGTTTTCTACATAGAATCAATACTCTTTATTATTGATTGTTAAAAATCTCTTCTGGTATTAACAAGGTGTTTATCGTATTAACAAATTATAGTGAAACTAAATTTAGTGAGAAAGAATGTGCATTATAATTATTTAAAATGATAATAGCACACCTAAGGCCAGCAGAGGTTAAGATTTCAACCACGCGACCCTCGTACGCCCCTCTTGGCGCGCAATCTCATTTTTTGATCTATCTGCAACGACCGGTATTATATTGTATTAAATTTCATTTTGTATGGCACATATTAAACGAATGATTCTGAAGAATAACATATATAATATATATATATATATATATATACAAATATATATATTATATCCGTAATCCGTAACAACCTGTGAATGTCCCACTGCTGGTCTAAAGGCCTCCTCTCTCTTTTTGAGGAGAAGGTTTGGTGGAATACACATGTGGCAGAATTTCAGTGAAATTGGACACATGCAGGTTTCCTCACGATGTTTTCCTTCACCAAGAACGAGAGCACAGCACAGAGTTCACAAAGCACGAGATAAATTATAATCACAAATTAAGCACATGAAAATTCAGTGGTGCTTGCCCGGGTTTGAACCAACGATCATAGGTTAAGATTCACGCGTTCTTACCACTGGGCCAGGTTCATACCACTCGATACACCACATCATATGGTAAGAATATAATATATAATATAACTCTTTTAACAGTAATATGAAAATTAATAAAGAGTGATGTAAATTGTTTCTTCCACAGCCCTCAGACAATAGCGGCACAGCGACTGATTGAAGTAACAAATGTATGTTTGAAATATGAGTGGCATGCGACAGGGAATATGATTTTTCGCGGAAAGAAGCTACTACCTTTTCGCCAAATAATTTTTATCTTTATAAAAATAAATCGAAAGAGTTTTTAAAAAATCAATTGCAGCCCTAGATTATACGTAAATATAATTAATTAGCCAGTTTTATCTTATTAACCTACCTACCTAATAGCATAACAATTATAAATTAGAAAAAATGTAAAGATTAGAGAGAACATTTCGTGATTTTATTTGTCGAGAATAATTAACGCTTTTATGTTATTGATCAGACACAACCCTTTAAAAATATAATGTAATTTACATACAATATTTTATATTTAACTTTGAACTAGATTTACCCGTATAAAATCAAGTAAATGATTAGCAATTTTACTTCATACTCAGTCTTAAATATTAAAATTGCTATCGTGTAAAAATGCAATTCAGTCACGTATAAAATAAAGTAATTCCCTAACGTCGCGATCACTTTTAAGTGAATCACGAACAGAATGAGATCACATTTGAAGACAAGACATGAATTATAAAATAACTATACTATTACTATGCAACTTCGCTAGAGAATGCCCTGTAATATTATTTTCAATTCAATTCTTTTACAGGACACAGATTATTTTGCCAATTTAATTTAGGATAGTGAAAAAACGAAGGAGATTGACATACTGTATTTTATTCGCAGGAGAAGTCTTAGAAATGTTCTGCACAGGATAAGGGTCTTGGGGAGAACCAGGTTATGCAGGATTTTCATGCCCACTAAAACCGTTGGATTGCTACCACATGGACTATGTGATTGGCGCCCTTTCCGTGCTCCACTCGTGGCTCGACGAGTTACGTCGAGCTCTCGTCGAGCTGTCGTCTCCACGTAGTCTGGACTCCATCGCATTCCTCTCTAGTGCATACGATAGCACGAGGCCGCTTCACTTGCGTTCCTCCTAGAGGACCTGATTTCTATAGAAATATAGACCAACGCATCATTTAACTCACATTTTTTTATTCTATCTACCCATTTAACCTTGATGGTGTGATAATAACAAAAATCACATCATATTACATTATGACATATCAACAGTCATATCAACAGTCAGTCATATCTCAAATGACGCTGTTTGTTTACAATGAACATGTCATTCTACATTTCATTTATTAGTCAGCTTTGTATATTACGACTAAACAAAGACTGAAGTAAATATACTTTTAATTTATCCTTAATCTTTTTTAAAAATTGCTCAAAATACATTTTGACAAACCGTTAATATTTAAGATTCCTAGAGTTAGATTAAGTGTTAAGACAGTCTGTATGTCTGTGCCTTTGATAATAAAAGATGATATAAACCCTAAACCAATTCCACTTGATGCCTGCTAGTTCAAAAGAACACATTTTAACCTATAATTATTTAATTCATCGGTGTATAAAAAGGTATATATTACCAATAATCTCTAAGTATTATAAATGAGGATTAATAGTGGGCAAAATAAATGGCACATTTTTTATACAATTTTAATATTTATATTTACTTATATAATATAATAATTAACAGTTACGAAGCTGTCTAAATGTAGGCTAGTGCCATAATTATCGAAATACTTCGCCGCACGCATTTCGTAGATTATCAACAAAGATTTGATAGACAATTACATTTATCGTTAGAAACACGAAGAGAATTTTCAGACGTTACCTCACCTTTAATTACTTATGTAGTAATGGAATTTCTCATTAAAGCAAAGTTCAGTCACAATTAGCGTCCATGATAGAATTCTTGAGAGGCAGTAAGAGACGAATGAATTCTCAGAATCTTAATAATTTCATTAAATATAGTGTTAATTGAAATCGATCCGTTAATAGCAGAATTATTTTTTTTTATCTATTTAATAATCTAATTATCTATTACTGTTAGAGGATACGTGACAATAATTATTATTATCACAAACATTGAAAATATTATCAGACAATATATCTTATTTCTGTACAATTACTACCACAAAATAATATTATTATAAAAAAAATCAAATGGAATTTGTTTTGTTTAAGTAGATTATATATTTTAGTGTTTAACACAATTTATATATATTAATATAATTGATATATATTTATATTTTACAATTTTTACGTCTTTGGTCTAGTGGCTAGTTCAGAAGGCTGTTATTGAGGTCCTGAGTGCAATCTCCAGGCCCAGCCAATTATAAATACATTTTAGTTAATTTTCAGTATCAGCCCGGCTTTTAGAAATGGATTATGTTTACATTCTCTGTCTTCAAAGGCCACTGGCCCATCGCTTAAAATATTTCTGGTCGCGTCAATTCCGCTGCCCCTATAACGCCATTGCCCATTAATGTCTGCTGCTCCGCCGAGGGGCAAAGAAAATAGAGTGAACTTGTGTTTGCGCACTCACTTGTGCGCTGTATATGTTTTAAGTTGCTGATTAAGCTCACTTGAGAATGGCCACCGTGGTCGAAATTAGCCTGGAAGACACGATAATTATTATTATTTTTGTCCTATCAAGAATTTTATTTTATTTTTAACAAAGCCAAAATTAAAACAACATAATGAAAACTATGTCATTTTCGAGGTAACAAGTTACAATAATGTATTTTTTTCATACTTATACATTTATCGCATCGTATTAAAAAAAAAAGAAAGTTTGTTTTTCTTGAAAATGATGTCGCCAAACGAATACTAAAACAAGCAATATTATTTTTGTCCTGTAAATGTCACAGTCTTGCGTCTTTGAATTATGAATCACAATTTATAAAAGAAAAACTGTCAAAAGTTTTTGAATATGGAATAAGTTTGAAGTAAAACGCTCTTAATTGAGAATTCATTTTGAATTCCGTTTGTAAATAGGAAAATTTTGTAAATTCGGTGTTTTCAGAATTTTAAATCTTCGATGTAATAAAATAAGTTATTATGACTCCATTTGGCTTTTTCTATAAAACCATAATTATAATGAGCATAAGTTTACATACAATAGGTAAATTAAATTGATCAATTAATAAAATATCTTTTTACAAATCGAGCAAATAATTGCTGATAAAGGAAATACTTTACAGGAGGAAATACATATTACAAACCTATATTTGTGCGCTTTGCTGCGTCTCGGCTGAAAAGAAACAGTAGTGCACGTAGCAGGCGGCGCTTTCGTTGCAAGTGAAGCAGCTACGCATGATGTCAGAGTGGTGGTTCTCACTGCGACCACATTGCCTGAGTGGTAGACCTGTTCCTAATGTAAGTGGTACCTGACCCTGAAGCATAATTAATTAAATTTTAGTGGCAGGTGGGTCTGGTGCAACCGAAGCTGAAGTCAGCGTAAATAGCGCAAATAAGTTTTATCTGTGATTCTTCTATCCCCAGCTTTACTTAAGCAATACATTGCTCGAAGCTGGTTCTAGCACCGGTGTAGTCTCCAGTGTTAACTTTTGTTGAGCGTAGGGACTCTCCTTTGTAGGCTGTTTCCGACAGTCGTGTCAATTTGGGCTTATAATATTTCTTCGTAACAATTCGCACGATAATACACGCAGGTATGTCCCTAATATACCATCTTAGTTCCCAAGGTCACCTACCTTGGCGATGTAAGGAATGTTTAATAGCGCCGGTCTTAAAGCGCCTATGTCTATGGATGGTGGTTACTACGTCCCATCTGGTGACTCATTCGGTCGTCCACCTACATATTTTATTATACATACATCAAAAAACAAAATAAGCAACTCATATTTAATATTATTCACTCTAACTGCCTCGTTGGTATGTGTTAGTCCAAAATATATGCAAAGAAAGTTGTAATACAGCTTGTAGTTAACAATTCAACTACTTACTAAATAAAGTTATGATAAAAACACGTAGTACGAATTTTAAATGTATACATATTTGCAGTGGAAGCAAGTTTTTATGGGTCAACGCGCACGCCTACATTGCGACAACTGGAACATTCAAAAGAGAATATTTTGATTTACTTTTAAACGTCTTTTGTACAAATATTCTTGGGATATACGAATTTACACGTTTCAGTTTCATATTAAGAGGGTAGTTGTATAATTTAATTTTTTTTTAATTATTAATGTAGCATTTTGCTACTCGTAAATTAAGTGTAGCTGACCAGTGACAATAGCTTTTCTTAATCAAGACTCGCCAATTAATTAGGAAATATTTCAGTGCACAGGTGTCCACATACGGGAATGCACTCTATTCACTCTCACTTAATCTAATGGTACGGCAAATCCGCTTCTACTGAAAAGGGCTTAGGCGATGGACTTTATTTATAACTAGTATGTCCTGACATTACAATGTTCAAAAACATTTACTTTCTATTTATCGGCCTTGTCACTCTGAACACTATTCACATGAATTATATATATACATATATGAATACGGGTGGACCGGACCTATTTTGATAAAATTTGTTGTATGTGTTCGAGTGGATCTTTAGATCAAACTTTTTTTATAAAAAAAAACAAATAATATCCTTATTATATATCGACACGAAGTTAAGCGTAGTCTTTTAAAAATTTTCAATCTTTTGTAACAATCAAAAATAATAAAATGTATAACCTATTTTATATGATTTTTATTACGGAGTTTTGAAAAAGGAACTCTCAGAGCACATTAAAAACACACTCGGATTTTAATTGAAAGTCGCGGTTTTAAATTCAGGCGAGCACCACTCAGTTTTTATGTGGTTGTGTTTATAATTAATTTCGTGCGTCTGCATATTTATCTACAAACACGGTGTGTAGCAGCGCTGTGGAATTAGTTGCAACGGTTTCTCCTTTACAGGAATGAAGTTGAAGGATAACACAAACAATCACACAAAACAATCTTTCTCCAAATTTTTATATTCCATTCTCACAGATTAAAAATCACAGCTTTCTTTCTCCGCAACGTCACTTCAAACTTCCTCAGGCAAGGTGTTACTTCTTTAATAACATTATTCACATACGTGTTAAAAAGGTGAGAAGGCCTAGTGGTAAGAACGCGTGAATCTTAACCGATGATCGTGGGTTCAAACCCGGGCAAGCACCACTGAACTTTTTCATGTGCATAATTTGTGAGAAAACCTGCATGTGTCTAATTTCACTGAAATTCTGCCACATGTGTATTCCACATTGGAGCAGCGTGGTGGAATAAGCTCTAAACCTTCTCCTCGAAAAGGGAGAGGAGGCCTTAGCCCAGCAGTGGGACATTTACAGATTGTTAACGTATGCGTGTTAACTTTGCCAATAAATAAATTATGTCAATCTCATAGTACTTTAATAATTTTTAAAAAAATACCTTGTCGCCTAAATGATAAATTATTGTATTGATTTTCGTTTAAGATAACTCAATTATATTTAATTGACATATCTGTAATTACTGAGGTTTTTTGGTTTGCTCGGTAGAATCTATATTCCAAATCGGTGATTAATTTTAATTAAAATTGTAAAATGATTCAAAGGTTTAAAAGCATAAATAAATAATGTATACTATGATTGTAAATGAAAAAGATACAATAAAATTAACGAAAATACGTTTATTACGCAGGTTGTCGAATGAGTGACAATTATGTCATTTCGTCTTTAATTTCAACAGAAACCATCAAACCGACACAAAGAACGACTGATAACCGTAATATAACTCGCCCCGTTGTAAAAGTATAATTATTTTATGACCGAAAATACGTTGTTATGGGATAATTGTAGGTAGATCTATTCACAAAGCTATGCTTGTTACACATGAAATTTTGCTGCGATAATAATATCTAAATGCAGACAATAAGGCTTGTTATCGTTTGCACAATGTTAGCATAATTGGCATACCTTTGTGACAATGTATGGTACAAGCCTTTGCGCTTGCGTGTATAGAGGTGGAGGTCCCGTGGGATTGAAGGTGGACTGGTATGCAGCAATTACATTCCACATACGTTACCTGAATCGACAACAAAGGCACTGCTCAACTTTGAGTGACACTCAATGTCAAATCCATTGGTATTTGCTGGAATGATAATATACATTTATTTTATTTTCATTTACAATTAGATATTAAGTTTTCATGAATATTATTACCGGATAATATAAATAAGTTTTAATTGAAATTAAAAATTGTTTCAAAAAAGTTTTTATTGTCTTGTATAATCTGAATGAATCTATTTAAGGTAATAAGCTGTAATGAAATATAAATGACGGCGCTACGAAATTTTCCTTTACAATGCAGCATTTTAACGGTATTAACTTCGGATTGTCGTGTGTCAATAACTTATGAAATATACAAAGACAAAAATTTACATATTTTAAAATAAAAATATTTTATAAAGATTAAGTTTATATTAATTAGATTGGAAATATTTATTATATAAAATTTAACTTTATGTATGAAATGAGGTTCAACAAACCAGGATTGTTTTATGTAATTTAACTAAACTATAATGTTAAGAATATATTAGGACAAGCTAAGAAACATCTGTGTTATATAAACATGTTAGCACGGTGTTGATTTTCCGTCCCCAAGGTGTACTCAGACGGCTTAAAACGTATTAATTTTAGGTATTCCATTCTATGAACATATTCATATTACAATGTTTCATTGTTTTCGATATAGGTATGGTAATACCTATTTAATTTTCTAAGTTATTTCTGTATAAGAATTAATTAAATCGAGCACTAAATTAAATATATACGCACCAAAATATTCATTATTGTTTTGACAATAAATGATTAAATATACAATTCATTTGATTTTAATAAAGCAAATAAATGTTTTTTTTTATTACACAAAGAAAAACTTCAAAAGGTACCCGGCTCCCGGGGGAGAACCCGATATTTGCGGCATCCTACACACTAAAATCCCTGCGATGGCCTTATTCATAGCCCCTAAATCAACTGTAGTTACGTCGTTTTTCTTTTACAAACCGTATTAAATTTCTTTCCACCATTTAGTTTCTTGTAGTTGTATGCTTGTCATATATAAAAGTTTAAATTTATTATAAACTAGCCACCCGCTACGAAGGAGTATTATATTGGAATTAACAACGTTACCGACTTCTACACTGAATTACTTTATCAAATCAGTCCTACCGAGCATGATTGGGTATCAAACATCAAACACGCCATCTTTCGAATTTATAGTCTACAATATAACATAGCTTATATCGATAGCAACTTGAATATATTGATTTTGGAACACAAACACACACACACACAAATATTTTTCAAAAACAAAACGAAAAGTACTTACTACTAAAATTTGAACCCACAGCATAAAGATATATAAAGAGTTTATTATTCATTAATTTACCGATATTTTTATAAATATTCATTTACTTAATTTTGTTCTCTATTTATATAAATATTTTAATTATTAATACAACCACCCACAATTTTTTGCATGCAAAATACTGCACTGAACGATCATTATTATAAGTAATAATATTTAAAGTAGTATCTTATGTAACCTATCATAATGGCGTTTGGGACGCCACTACAAGAAATCAAATATATAATAATTTCTCAGGAACTATAAAGATACAAACTTGAAATTTAATCCTTATACTGCGCGAGCAACTATACTAAGGTAGGATTTTACTGGGTGGGTACTGGAAGAAAAATAGATGTAGGTCAATAAGAAATATCTGAAATTATAATTTCTAAAAGGTTCTTTTTCTGTTTAATAATTAACTTTTTTTTAAATAATCGTACCTGCAGACATATGTATGACTTGCTACGTATGTACTCGCATATTCTAAGGTTAGTAAATAATGTTTACGGATTGAACCAGGCCTTTGCTTTGGAATGTAGAAGAGCAATAAGATTACTAACGAAATTTCGAGCGCTCAATGCCTTGCCTTCCTTAAATATTCAGTTTCAACCAACCCATTTAAAATGTCATTATTTATACCACACAAAGAAGCTAAATACAGTCATACAAATTCTTCGGATTATATCCATAAAGTAAAGTAAAGTAAGCCTTTTATTATATCCATACGTCACACTAAAAGCACACAAATATAATTCACTGTTTATTTTACTTCATATAAATAACATGGTATTCATTTCAATGTGTTTTTGATATTTGTAATATAATAGCTGTGTTTTTTTGGTTTATATTGACACTAATGGTACGGAAATAAAGGGAAATGAACGATGACTTTACTATTCTTATATTCTTTGTGCTGTAATGGAATATATTGATTAATTCGACTGACAGCATTATTTTGCAAACATTGTACGAATTATAATTGTTATTTGATATATATTAATAAGCCGAGATGGCCGAGTGATAAGAACGCGTGAATCTTAACTGATGATCGTGGGTTCAAACCCGGGCAAGCACCACTGAATTTTCGTGTGCTTAAGTTGTGATTCATCTCGTGCTTTACGGTGAAGGAAAACATCGTGAGGAAACCTGCATGTGTCTAATTTCACTGAAATCTGCCACATGTGTATTCCACCAACCCGCAATGGAGCAGCGTGATGGAATAAGCTCCAAAACCTTCTCATCAAAAAGGGACAGGAGGTCTTTAGCCCAGCAGTGGGACATTCACAGGTTGTTACGGAATATATTAATAAAAATACTTTGCTGTACAAATTCATGGAAATTATATTATTATTAGATGGTTTTCTATTCCTCATTTAAGTAATATAAAATATTATTATGTGATATATATAGTAGATCGTATGCAATAAAAAACAGGTGTGGATTTCAGATCCAATTGTATGTGATAACAATCTCCACCTGAATCTATATCAATACTTTATTCAAACGATTGCAGGTTAACGCTGTTTTTTATGATTGGTAGTCGTACTGATATCACCGCCCAAAGACGTTGGCGCTGCAAAAATATGAACCATTCCTTACATCTCCAACGCGTCACTAGCCTTGAAAATTAAGAAGTGGGTGGTACCTACCCACATGGGCCCTACCTACCACTGAGTAATCGTTGCCTACTGTTTGTCTATCAGTTGTTTTCGGAAGAAAGTATCCCGATAGGTATTAAGTCTGTTAATGAAGAGGATATTGATACCAGCCAATTATTATTGACACTTATTTAAGAAAGTAATCGTAAACATGTCCGTGTATTTAATAGGTTTGTTTGAAGGCCATAGGTACTTGGTGAACAGACGTCATTAGAGTGTTTACTTAGGACGCCCGACCCCCGGAAGCTCAAGGCAAACAGGCCCATCCTAACAGAAAGCTAATATTCACACAAAAATTACCATTTTCCATGAACTAACGAGCCTTTTATACTGTTTGTTATATTTAAATTTCGTTTAGTTTAATTGCTTGGACAAAATATCTTTAGAAATATTTACTTTGTTATAAATTAAATTAATAGTCTTTGAAGTAACGTATTGTTTTCGTTTTATATAATGACCGTTCTAGTCCAGTTTTATAAACATAAGCAAAGATTGTTAGTTCAAATCTAGGCCAAAAGGCGGCATGGTTTGAAATACATTATTTAATATTCGCTTGTACGACCAAAGGAATGCATCACGACGTCATTAAAGCTACGACTGTGGTGAATATTTCAAAAAACAAGTGTGAATGTAGCTTTACAATTATATTGCCTAGGCTTTTTTTATATATCTAACACATTATATTCGATCAAGATATTTCATTTTATTTATTAACAATACTTTATCTTTAAACATTTATATAATTTTTTTTTACTAACTTATAATACAATTGAAAACGTAATAAGATTAAGTAAATTTCGACATTGTCGTAACGGGTGCCAAATAAGTTGATGACAGTAATTGGTAACATGATAATTTTTAAATAATATTTTAATAAAATCAAACATTCAACTTCATTAACATACAAATATACATATAAAAAATATAAATCTATACTAATATTATAAAGAGCCCAGAGATATACCCCCTACAGCCTCACAAACTTTACAGTTTGTGAGGCTGTAGGGGGTAATTTATTATTTTAAAATCGGTTAATGTACTGAACCGATTTTGAAAATCTTTTACCAATAGAAAGCCACATCAATTGTGAGTGTCATAGGCTATTTATTAGTCGGAGAAAAAACGGTCGAACGAAAACGTTTCTTATCAACGCTGCCTTAACGATCAGAGAAATATGATTGAGTTCTAGAGAAAAATTGTAGAACTTGATAATGCCTACAAAAAAGTCAGCGACAGCATATGTCTAAGTCTTATATTTAAGTCACAAAAAGTAGTTTTTATATAAAAAAAAATAAGTTAAATAGTTAGGTCATATTTTTTTTATTTATTGGTCATATTATCAACAATTATGAATTCTTATCAAAATAAGTAAACTTATCGCCTCAAGTGTTTAACACAAAAGATTTATACCTTTTACTGCATATAGTTTGGACCAATGGTTAAAGAGATAATACGACATAGGTATGGAAAAGCCATCGTGTTGTAATCTATTGAGTGATATTTCTATTAGACTGTGCTTTCCATATACAACACGTCAATTTATTTAGAAATAAATATTTATTACCAAGGAAATTTTATTCATATAAAAATCCTTTTATACACTTAGAGATAATTTAAAATATCAAATACGTGAAACAATTTAATTAATGTTCGGCCAATCGATCACAAGTAAAAATATTTACCGCCCAAAGAAGTGGGCACGGGTCAGCTAGCAAGATATACTTCATCAAATGATGTCTAAAAACAATAAAATTTCATTTTATTACAATTATATCTTTAATAAAATGAAACAAAAATAGGTTTATTTATATGACACACATTCATAATTAAAGATAAATACTATTAAAACAACAGAATAAAAAAAACATATTATTAAAATTAATAAATAAGTATGTATACAAAGCTTATAAGAATACTAGGTAATTAAAATTAAATGTAAAACATATATTTAAAATAAAATTATTGATTGTTCGTTAATAGCTTCTTATGAAATAAACTATAATTTAATGTCCGTGAAAATTTCATATTATAATTTATATTTAACAGTGTGAAAATACTATTTTTCATTACAGGAATATTTCCTAATTAGTTTTCCATTGAAAGCCACTATTTATATTAATTAATGTTTCAACAAAACTTTAATTAACCCAGTTATAAAAAGTACGTGTGATATTATATTTTGAAATTACTAGTAAAATTATGATGTGGTTATCATAAAATTATGATATAGTTATCATAATTTAACAAGTTTCCTCATATTATTAGTTATAAAAGAAATTAGTTTTTTTTAATTTTATTTGTTATAAAATATTACAATTTAATAACAAAATAATATTAGGATCACATTTATGCGAAGTTCAAAAGTGACACAAACACAGAATGTGTTTCAATATGTCGCATGAAGTATATTTTATCATTGGCTTCGGCACTTCATTAACGATGTTACGTCATCGCTATAAGCAATTTTGTCTGAACTACTTTTTACTTTTTGTAAAAACTTAATAAATTATGTACAAAAATGTTTCATTATCGTTAAAGTATACGTATGTACATAAAGAGAAATCTACGACGACGACGACTCACAATTTGCATAAAGCTTAGGTATGTGGTCACCAACCTACCATAGATATTGGCACTGAAAAAAAAAATCATTATTTCTTACATCACCAACGCGCTACCAACTTTAGAAACTAAGATTTTATATGCCTGTAGTTTCACTGGCTCACTCACACTACAAATCATCATCATTCTTTTCTCGTCCCCTGCTGGACATAGGTCTCTCTAATGGCACGCCACTCAGCTCGATCTTCAGCTCTCAATCTCCAACCGGTGCCAGCCACCTTGTGTATATCACCACTCCATCTAGCTGGAGGGCGTCCTATGCTACGTTTGCCATGGCGTGGTCTCCACTCCAGAACACATCTACTCCAACGGTCATCGGTTCTGTGACATATGTGTTCAGCCTACTGCTACTTCAGCTTACTAAACCGAATCGAATCGAATCGAAATGTCGAATAGCTGTTATACTGCCGAATAGCGAAAAGCTGTTTGGCGGTATCATATTTGATGATTAGGTGGTACCTACCCAGGTGGGCTTGCACAAAAACCTATTAAGCATATCACCATTACAACAAACAATTACTTTTAACAATTTTACATACAAAACCATACGTACTTATAAATTTATACGCCGGGTCAGATAACAATTATCAAGCATTGTGACAGTTATATTACCTTGGGTATCGAAAATGATAATAACAAACCGTGTTCATTTATTAGCATGAGTCGCGGATTTTATGAAAATTGATACAACGTGACCTAGAAACTTTATGGCAGGTAAATCGCATTTAATACCATTTACGAATAGATTTATTCATTTCATATAAACGAGTACCTAACTCTTCCACTTAGTGTCAATCTGTTTGATTTATTAAAAATCATGCATGCGATGTTCATTCATAAGCAATTAAATTGAATAATTTATATAAAAGACTCAAATAATACCATCAATATTTTACTTTATAGAATATATAAGTGGATGCGCATATGGGCCACCTGATGTCAAGTGATCACCAACGCCCATAGACATTGGCATTGTAAGAAATGTTAACCATCGCTTATATCGCCAATGCGCCATCAACCTTGGGAACTAAGATGTTATGTCCCTTATTTACACTGGCACACTCACCCTTCAAACCGGAATACAACAATACCAAGTACTGCTGTTTTGCGGTAGAATATCTGTCGAGCGGGTGGTACCTACACACACGAGCTTGCACAAAGGCCTACCACCGGTAGAGCATGCGAAAAAGAAATCCAAGGACAATATTTTTATAAAAATCACATACTAGACTTGTCACATTGATTAAGTAAGAAGAACACATTAATAAATAATACACCACTAAGCTGCTAAGCACCACCTTCGGGCTCTAGACTTGATTGAGAAACGTGCCAGGAGGCTGATAGGAGACGACACATTGGTCGAGTCTAGATTCCAAAGTCTTGTACATCGACGTGTGGTTGCATCGCTTGCAGTATTCTATCGGATACATTTCGGAGAATGTGCGCAGGAATTACATGATATAATTCCTTCTGCCCCCTTTTTCTATCGGACGGCCAGGCAAACGAGACCAAAGCGCCATAGGTACACAGTGGAACTTCCCCGCCTACGTACGAAGCGCTTTGAATCCACATTTATTATTCGCACTGCGAAACTGTGGAATGCTTTGCCTGAGTCCATATTTCCAGATAGTTACAATGTAGGTGTGTTCAAATCCAGGGTAAACGGGTTCCTTCGGGGCGGGTGCGCTCCATCCTAGACCACGGCAAGTCAACGGTCAAGTGCTTGCCTATTAACTGTAAAAAAATAATAATACACTTTACGTAATAAGAATAGAATTGAGATATAAATTAATGTAATATAATATCCAGGAACATTATTCTCAGATGGCCATCTAATCGCAAATTAAGCAGAGCTTGTACTATGGAAACCAGACAACTGATATACTCCATATACGTTTTTTATTTTTGTAAATACATACTTATAGAGATAATTACACCCAGACTCAGGACAAACAAACATGTTCATGCACAAAAATGTCTGTCCTGGGTGGGAATCGAACCCACAACCTTCGGCGTGAAAGGCAAGTATCTACCAATCACGCCAGCCGGCCCGTCAAACTAATGAAATGTTGCCGCAAATATGTACATAAATCAGTTTCATACAGGCACTCTTCATATTTATAATTTAATAAATAACTATTAATATTAATGGTACTATTATTAATATTTATATTTAATGCTTTTAGCTTTGCCAATTGTAATAAATAAATTAAAATCACAAAGAAAATTTTGACTAATGATGATAAAAATCAAGTACTCGTCGATTTCCATGCAGAATAAATAATAATTTACTCATAGTTAAGTACATATGTAACTTGATTGTTGAAATGAGTATCTACTGAGTTTCTTGACGGCTCATCTTGATAAAATCTACATTTCGAGGTTCCATTACAATTAAATCTTATAAAATAACTAAACAAATGTCTACATGATTACGGTTTATTTTGATTTAATTTAGATTAAAAGGTATTATTTAAGATAAACTTCTTTGGACGCAATAAGAGTAAAATGTCAAGATCTAATTTGAAACGTTTCTAAAGTAAATATATTTCAGTTTTGTTACGAGCATTAAAGTGCACTCACTTTTTTTCTTCAAACTAACAATTCCCTACAAGCGTACCGTTCCGTTGATGTATAATACTATTATTTCTATATGTTTATTTTAAAAATGTCTGCACCTTTTTCAGTTCCATTTTAATTGCCATCTGTGGTTATTTCCTTTATTGAGTAGAAACTATAATATAAATATTATACAATAAAATAGTTAGTAATTTATCACAATAAGTAATCGACGAAAACGTTAGCAATTAGGTGGTTGTCGGTAATATCATCCGTGTAATAGCTGTAATTTTCGCTTACGGTAGCGAAGTTGATGGCGCAGAAACGTAGCGAAATGAACGTCCAATGACTTTTGTTTTCTTATATTTCTTTGTAAGGAAAAATAGCAATCCATTTAACTGGATACGTATTTATGTTGGTTTCGTATTTCATTATATAACATCAAAATGATCGTTTGCTATATTTCGATTAATCTTTTTCTTAACATCATGTTATCTGCTCGTGTATGAAATCTAAACCTTTATTAGATATACATAAATAGATATCCCCGATTACAATATATTTGTTTTGTATTAAATATTGTAAACGAATTAAGAAGTCTAATTAGCCCTTGAACTAAAAGAAGATTGCTGCTTCAAGACCGCGCAAGCACACGAATAATGATTGAGTAATTCAAGTCTGGTTACTATATATTAAAAAATAATTCGTTTTGCTTACGAATTATAAAATTGTCTACGAGACAGCGTCCCTATAGATAACGTTTCATAATATTCAAAGTAATATACAACATCGTATATTTATAGGTACTCCTGGCAAGTGAAACAGAACAACATTCTTAAATCTTATAAAATTATTTATTTTAAAGTAAAAAAAAAAAAAAAAAAAAGATTTAATAATTGTCTATACGTAACAAATATTATGAGTAAGCCTAAATAACGACAAAAACAAAAATAGTTACATAAGCCCACAAACTAACAAAAAACTAAAATAAAACTAACGAATTTATTTTGTGTGCAACATTGACATGATCTAAATAGGTAGATTGAACAACCGCTGCATCGTTCATTTCGGCAAAGAGCCGAATTTCGATAAATCCAACGATAGTTTAGATATAAATAATTCACGTTTTTGAAATGTAATCAATCAATTCGTACAGAATGCATTTTTCAATCAACGTATTGTTTGATTAGATGTGAGAACTATTAATAATTCGTACTAGCACACGATGACCACTTCGTGCGTGAATACGAACGTGAAATAATAAAATCCAAACATAATATAATATCTCAATAGTACGTATTAAATAATAAGACAATATGACAAATTTGTTGGTATCCTTTTCACTTATGCCACTTAAAATGTATAGAATAATGTTTAAAAAATAAGACTTACTATCAGCTTAAATATCTATTCTAAGACTATTTATAAATAATTTATCAAAAGAGGTCTTTTACTGAAATGACTAAAATCAAATATTCTAAATTTAAAAAAATATTTAATCAATTAGGCTTCTATAAGCACTTTTGAATTACCATGTGTTAAATTGAATATAAAGCTAAAACCGGTACGAAATATAGATCTACAGTATCAAGTTCAAAGCACGTAAATGATTCCTTTGTCTCTACATGTAGGCTTGAGGAAGGCTTCCTTCGCGGAGAACAAAATTGAAAATAGAATGAATTATAATTGCTATTTTATAGTTTCTAGTAGGGTTGTACTAATACCACTTATATTTTATTTTATTCTTCCAAATTGTTTTAAATTTATTTTTAAATTTTTCTTTTTTTTCATTATAATTGTATATGCTTTGTGTAATTTTTGCTTGTCATGGTTATATATACCTATAAATGGCAACTTTTACCCTTAGACCTATTAATTTGTACACTTTTAATTTGTAATTATTACTGTATATCATGTTGGTGATTCTGAATAAATAAATAAATAAATATAGGTCATTATTTCTAATTATAGAATTGTTTTACATTGTACTTTGATTTTAGAGAAAAGTTTTTTGTTAATACGCACACTCAAAATCTCTCAAATTTTTGTTTCACTATCCCCAAATTCAACCTTTGGAAGTCCAGTTTTTATGTAGGTAATTCGATCATCCGGTAACTAACGTTTTATGCTCTTGTTAAAGGTAAAAAAAAATTGCACATATATAATGTATATACTATATTTTTCTCTTTTTGTCATCAGAAACTTAACATTCGGACGAAGAAGACATAGAAGAAGACAGATTTTGTAACAAACATAACAGCTGTATAATATGTAATGGTTAGATGTATAGACTAGGAAGTTTTATTTTTTATTAAGTTAGGTTAGTATTGGAATTTTACTTTTAATAAATTAAAACTTGTAATATTTTTGATACTTGAAATAATATAAATAATATTAGAATATTTATAAATATTCCAGTTATGTTTTTTAATTATCTGAATCGAATATATAGTATATTCAATGTGCAATATGCTATTTCTCATAATTACATTAGACACTCACGTTATATAGCTTTGATTGATAGGGCTGTTAGCTAAGAGAATCGAATTCTCAGATTAGTGCAAATACGACATACAAGTTAGACAGTTGACAGTCTTCTCAAAGAAGTTTAAAGTCTTCACGAAGAATTCCAACACCCAAGTAACAGCAAAATCTAACGTAAATTTCCGTTTTTACATCAAATGTATTTACATTCATCTTTACTCATTCAATATTATTGTTATATACATCCCAAGCTACTAGGCTAGCTGGGGCTAGCACCATGAAAATTTGGATACGGTTTCATTTTATATAAGAGATTATCACAAAGAAAGGGTTTGTGAAAACTCAATCCATATCATCATTAACTAAAATGTTATGTCCTTGTGCCTGTATTTAAACTGTCTTACTAACTCTTCAAACCGGAACACAACGATAACATTGCTGTTTGCCAGTAGGATATGTGATAAGTGATTGTACCTACCTAAATAATACTTAATTCATCGCCCGCGTTTCACATACCCTTGTCCTCATAGCTGAACATTAGAACGTTAATAAACATTGCACAACCGACACCGTGCAAACAGTAACAGTAACAGCCTGTTAATGTCTCACAGCTGGGCAAAGGCCTCTTCTCCTTTTTGAGGAGAAGGTTTGGAGCTTATTCCACCACGCTGCTCCAATGCGGGTTGGTAGAATACACATGTGGCATAGTTTCAATTAGACTCATGCAGGTTTCCTTGCGATGTTTTCCTTTACCGTAAAGCACGAAATGAATTATAAACACAAATTAAGCACATGAAAATTCAGTGGTGCTTGCCCGGGTTTGAACCCACGATCATCGGTTAAGTTTCACGCGTGCTTACCACTAGGCCATCTCGACTATAAACAATACGATAATATTACGAATTTCGACAAGTAATATATCAATTATTATTAAACAACTCATCAAATTTACTAGTACTGTATTGTTACTCATTGAAACGTGCAAGTAATACACGCACAGTTTCCATGAATGGGATCTGTCAGTTGAATCCCATTAGATATCATAACAGAACTAACGTAATATCCCTCTTGAGATGATAAACGCGTCAACCATAACAATGACAAATTGGATCTGAATCAATGGATTATTACACTGTTATATTAAATTTCAATACGGGATTGATAGAGGACATCAAACAATAATTTTATGTTGATTAGATTCGAAATTTGGTTTTACTTTGATGGAATTGAGTAATCTAAAATCCTTACTAATGTTATAAGCGAGTTAAAAGTGGTTTGTTTATTTATTAGTTTGTTACGCTTTCTAAACTATTCAAACCATTATCATGAAATTTTCCATGCATTCAGAGATACAGAATAGGACATAGTGTACCCCAACCCACTCATAAGCCTCGGGCTATAATCATAAAATTATAATATTCTGAGTAATTAATTGTAATAACATTATAATAATAAATAAAATAGTATTATAATTGGTAATTATTAACCCAACAAATATCATATTCACTACTACGTACTACTTATTATATAATATAATATTTAAAAATAAAATTTTCAGCAGCTTGGAAACCCATTCATATTAATCGTTTTGAACATGGAGAGTTATATATTAATACGTGTGCAACTAATCTTGTATCTAGTATCCAGAAACTTTGATAAAAGATTAATTAAATCGAATCACTAAACATTATTTTCATATTCAATATTAAAAAAATATTTATGTTTTCATTATTCCGCAATGTTTTACGTGAAAAAATTTAACATAAAAAAAATCGTTGAATATTCAATTATTTTAAAGAGATATTTGGTTTGCTTTGGTTTAAAATCTAATGCTATTAAATGAATTCTAAAATACAATCAATACATTTAATTATTTTAATATGAAATTAGGTTTTAAAATTATTTTTAGTATATTTTGTAAAACTTATAATAAAACAGGGGATAATTTTATCGATTATATCATAGATGCATTATTGTACACCTTTTAAATAAGAAACAAACTTTCTTAAAGGATAGCATACATGTAACTTCATTCGCAGTTCAAACTTAGTATAAGAAAAGGAGCATATTTCTTTAAAAATAACAAACTGCTTAGAAAAAATATGCCACTCACGTGTGTCCCACAAGGCAAATGTAGAAATATCAACACATAGAAATTGAACGTTATTGAAAGAATTTATTTTTAAAAAGTAACAAATATAATAACAAAGTATATAGAATACGCACCACGCACACACGAGGAAGTTGAGATCTCTGGCGGAGAGAGGCATGTCGTTTGCCGTCACGGCATACGAATCGGTCTAGCCTAAAACGAGTGCCAATAGATATTTCAGAAAAAGTGACTTCTTTAATTTCCACTTTGTAACATAACCAATAAGATATTTCATAAAAAATCTTTATATAAATGACATTCAATTTGATTTCAATTCTGCCTCTTATTGACACAGCATTCGGAATTCGTATGTCGCCACTAGCTGATTGATAAACGCACACATTGATCAGCATCAGACAAATGATCCTCATCTGTCACTGCCACGATTCCGTGCTCTCCAGGTATGTTATCGGCGGTTTTTGTTTTGTTTGTAACAAATAAATTGACATATATCAACCACTTCAATATATATTTCCAAAGTGTAACCTGTTTCTGATAGGATATATTATCCGAACGATTCAGTTACTTTATGTGTCTTTTACGATCACTTTATTATAAAAAATTATCACAAGCAATAATGCTTTATATTTTGTATACTGTCTTTGATAGTTTGGTATAACTATTCAATAAACATTCAAGGAAAGAACTTAGTCATTCGTTAAAGGCCGTCAACGCAGTTGCAAGCCCTCGGGTGTTGCAGATGTCCAACGGCGGTGGTAGTATCATTTCATCAAATGGGGCAAACGACCTCCTGCTCATCTATCATAAATAACATACGTGTTGACTCTATACAATAATCTATGCGTGTTAAATGAATATTGCGAGTGTAGCGAGTGAGTCTATCAGTCTGTTTGCAACCTTATCATGACCACTACAGAACTCATCGTTACGTAATTTGATAACCTAAGTGAACTAAGAAAGATAAACTAAACGTGGCTGGATGGATAAATGCGGGTTAACAGCTTGTCTATAATAGTCGTCTGAAGTTGTAGAAATTGTTTGGTTAAACACTGGACTAAATTGAACACCTTAACCGTCATCCAATATAACAATTTTTCAACAGTCTTGTATAAAATAAATAACACGCACAAGAAACCGCAGAGAATTGCTTTAAATAAGAGTGACATAAATATTTGTGATAAAAAAATAAAATAAGACACTAAAGTTAGTTATGTAACTATGACAAAGTCAGTACTAACATAATAACATTATATGCAGTCGGTATGTTTTATGTAACTTAATTAGCAAAGATCGATTTTCCCATAAGACGTTTTGTTTTCTCTTTCATGTAGGCTTTACTTCATGTAGAAGGATAGATTCAAAGGAAGGATGACATTTAATCATAATGAGTTGAAATCATAGGATATATGTACAAATGTCAGATTTCCTCAAGATATTTTCTTTTGAGCTAATGAGCAATGAAGCTTAGCCATGACTTAACTCGCGATTTCCGGTTATGATTCATATGCTCGTTTCTAAGTCACCTGGGCTCGTTTCTTTATCAATATAATATTATATATTTTATTAACATGCTCGCAACACTTGATGTGTCTTACTCGGTGGTAAAGAACACGCAGGTTGCGACGAAAGCTGCGTGTCGGGTTGCATATTTTAGACACGCGTATCCTCCAAGCCGCAGTAACGGTAGAAGCAGTACGGTAGAATAAGCTCCAAAGCTTATTTTTATTTGCCGTTGCCACGCAATGGAATATTTTAAAGAGGAATGTATTTGTCGGACAATTTTCAATCGTACTCAAGAGCAACAGGACTGACATATACTTTGCATTCAACTTAATATATTCATTTGAATTTATTTGAAAAAATGGTCACACTAAACAATACAACCAGTTCAAATACCATTCCAGTGTCTCTATTCGACTACGTGCTGTTAATCCTAGCTCATAGAAGAGAGAAACGGTAATCAATGTTGATATGATGTAAGAAGTGCAAATTCTATGAATACCTGTAAATGATAAACGTATATTTGATTTTTTTTAAGACAAAAAACTGTTACTAAATCCAGTTATAGGATCTTAGTTGTATATTAGGTGTTCATTTATTAATAAATAATTAATTAACGAAGTTTAATAATACACGTTCAAAGGAATTCATCCAAAACATTCCCCTAATTCACCAGAATGTTCCAACGTGAATATTATATCAAGCAAAAATAATATAAATCATGACACAGTACACGGTGCTGTTTTGAAATAAAAGTGCAAATGAGGCTCGTGTTGAAAACATGAGTATTGTATTATTCAACGTCTGTTCATACGCACGCGTCAGAGTCGGGATTAGACGCGTCGTTTACGAACACCTGGCTGGCCCAACCTCAGAGATGAATTTACGCGACCGTCGCGAGCGACACATGCCTAAAAGATAATACGCTACTTATTGCTCGTGATATATTAAATTCTCAGAGGATTATTTCTCATATCTTAAATATATTTCATAATTTACCGTGAAACCTTTGGCATCCATTAAGCACACTAAGCTCAGCCAAATCTGGTAGCGCTTTTGTGCCAAAAACTTTTATGGATTTAAGCCAAGACATTTGTATCGCTGTTTAATGTTATAAAGGATTGAATTAAATGATACTATCTTCTAAATGTGAATACGAATTCGATGCTATTTAAACTGTATCTGTTATTTAAAAATATAATTCACAGTTTTAAAAAACTATAAACTATGTAAAACTAAAGGTTCGATGTACATTTCAATTTTCACGTTTCCGATGTAGTAATATTTTACTTCTGTCATATGTGTATGTGTATATGTATACCGAGTTTTAATCATTGTATATTTTTTTCGTTACTTTGAGTTAATTAAAGTTTAAAAATACTAGTAAAAATATATAGTTTTACTTACAAAACCACTCACTCGTTATCTCAATGATCAAATCAGTTTGATAGTAATGTAATCTGACTCAAATCCATAGACATACAAATAGGTTTCGAAAATCCTAGTATTGCTTACATACTCGTTTCAAGCAAAGTTAAAACGCATAAAATTAATAATCTAGCTAGAATTTCGTAAGGTGATCTGTTATCCAGCAGACTAACTAAGTTTCTATCTGACGTTGCATTCATTAGAAAGCCATCTGTAACTGATAAATGCGCAGATATTCGCAGCCGTTACAAGAGAGATTATTAAAACATCATAGACATTTAAATATGATTTCGTTTTTATATTAAAATATTAACATAGATAAATAGATAATCTTTTTTGTATACGACACATATAAAAGAAAGAAATAAGTACTTATCATATACACGTATACAATAAAGCAGTCTTGTTTTCTACAGCGTTTTCTTTTAGATAAAGGACATAAAATTAAATATGTTGATTTTCATAAATTATATTAATATTATTTTTATAATTGATTAAAAAGTCCCGGAGTATCGTAAAAGTGGAATATGAAAACTCTTTCAGGTTGTATCGGATTTCCCGTCATTGGATTTTCGGGGAAATTGAGAGTGCACTTGAGTACTAGTGCGCTATAATCCTGAGTAAATTACAAGTTTCCCTTGGAAATGGTTGATGTGACTGAAATCATTTTCATTTATAGAAATTAAAATTTTATTATTATAACATAATGTATGATGTATTAGCGGCTAAGGTAATTTTTGTTATATGTACACAGCAAAGTAACTAACCTGCCAGGGAAAATATTATCTACGACAATCGGCGGTTCTAAGGGAATCGAACTTTGACACAATAATATTATTCATGACAAATATGAAATAGTGAAAATTATTCACTTTTTCAAAAAAAATCAAACCTGAGCTAATTTATAAAGCTTACAAGTTAAGGAAGGCTTTACCCATTACCGACGTCTAATTTATCAAGAGGCTGAATTCACAAGCGTACATTAATCTTGGACAAAAGTGAGAGCAGTGATGAACGGCCATATAAAATGACGATACTCGCGCTAGTGTAATCTTTTATGTAGATATAGTGGAATGGCTCAAAGACCGCAAGGTACTTGCATTAAATTAATAACACGTTACTTGGATCTATACCGATGCAAGAGATTATTATAATCATAAAACATCAAGTCATACAATAAATATTAAACTATAAAGATATACGGCGTCATAAACAAACGAATTATTTATTTTTAATTGTGAAAACAACATGATGTTACCATGATTGATTTTTGCCATTTTCATGCGTAAATAGCCAACACATACATACATACATATTATGGCACACAAGTCTATGCGCAAACACAAGTGCACTTTCTATTCCCTCACTCACATAGTCCGATAGGGCAGCGTATCCAACACGACTAGTAGATTTCGTTACTTACAAAATTAATTATATCAATCATATTAAGTAAATCTCTAATTAGTGTTAAATGTCCTTTTTAATAACATTCAATATAAAAATATACGGACCAAACTCTTTCATATCTTTTTTACTTTTAGATACAAAGAAATGTTGACAATCAAATCTTATTTATTCTCAAGCGAAAGAATTTAACAAGCAATTAAAAAGAAAAATAAGTACTTGTCACTTAAATTTTGTAATAAAGAGAATTTGTTTTTATAACGTCATAATAAATATTTAACTGTGTTTATTTAAATAACTTTGTCAACCATTTTACTACCATAGCTGAATGTAAACATATAGAAATTATCAAAAACAGTGTTGATCATTTGTGTTGGTTGGCTGTTCTGACTGATCGATGCATTAGACGTCAGTGCCATTTATCGGTAATAGGGAAGTCTATGGCAAAACAAAATAATTGATAGAATAGCAGAGTTAATCAAAGAGAACAGAAACAATAGGTTTTACGTTTGAGAGTGTCAAGTTAAAAACAGTCTCAGGTTTCATAGAAAGAGTTGCCGATATAATTCTTTCTTTTCTATTGTTTGATTTAGAGCCCTTGCTCTATATATATGTTGACGCAAGAAGAAGCTCTTTGACTTGATTTCTCTTGAACGACGGTGTGATTTTAATAGTTTTAACGGCTAATCGGACATTACGTCGAATGAATATATTCTACAACACATTATAAATAACAACACAACAGGGCATGTATAAGAAAAGAGTTAAAACTCAGACATATGCTTTTTACACTTTGTTGAGTTGATAATAATTAATTAAATTACCCGATAATTGATTACAAAGGATCGCGAAGCATTTCCCAGGAGACTTGTGCAGACTGCGGCAGTTGAATCAAACATAGTTTACTGCATACTGACGTCCACGCCTCTAGACTTTGCAAAGCATCCCTAGGTGGCGTTTGCGTTGCGGTGCAGCTCCAAGAGTCATGAGTACGTGCTTATGAGATAAAAGCAACCGTATTCATGACCAAGATGCAATATATATTACGTATCTCTATGCGAATTCTACAAAGGCATAATATTATAATATTTTTAGACTAACCATTGTGGAAAATACTAAAGAATATTTGAAGATGATTAACCAAAAAAACAATATCCTTGACATATATATTGAAGTGGAACGTTTTATCGTGCACACTAAAAATGGTAATTAAAAATGGGAATGAAATATAAGAAACTATAAAACAGAAAACTAGTATCAAAATTATTTTGATAAATTTCCACAAACAAACTTGATAGAGTAACTAGATATAAAGTTGTGTTGTGTTTAAGTAACATACAAGATGGCCGCGCAAATAAATTCGCTTCATGTAATACGCATGATCACCGAGATCTACCATCTGTGTGACTTGACACGCAGTTGTTTTTATTACCATTATTATAAGTTGTAATACTTCAGTTTGACCTTGAGTTAAGTTACCCTTACCATAACAGTGGCTTAAAAATAAAGTAAAGTTACAATTGAAAATCGTATACCATTTATTTATTTATACATGTAACTTTGTGCATGTGCAAGTCAGTCACTGTAGGTGTCACCAATTGATCAACTATTCCACCTATAGACAGTAATATTTTGTAGCTGTTCTATTTTTTTCTTTAAATAAAATAAACTAGTCAAAAAGTTCCTCCATGTTAAAAGAGGACATTTTGAAAATCTATGTTTGGATAAAGCCGTAATAATAATTTATTGTGACACATTCCACCCTTTTTATTTAAAAAGCATGAAATCAGAAATAAACCTAAATTAAACACAATGATTATTCACAACCATTTTTTTCTTTACAATATTTAACATAGAAATAACTTACAATAGTGACCTTCACACTTCGGTTTGATCGCGACTTATTGTTTGGAAGTTTATTGTTTCGTTTCAACAAAGAAATACATAACGTGATAAATACAGTTGGATTTTTATTTTAATAAATCAAAGTATTTTTTCTATTCATACAATCTTGTGTTTTTTAAAACACTGTTTTCCTTTACATAGTATACCTACTTTGGCGTAGGGACAAATGGGGCATCTGATGGTAAGTGGTCACCAACATCCATTATTATACATTGAAAATAAAAAAGTAAGCATTTTTATCTTTAAGTTTGAATAAGGTGCAGTTGTACTTTATAATGTAGTTAGCAAACTATATTGTACAATAGCAGTAACATACATTTAAGGTTTCATTATTTTAATAAAATATTATGCGAAAACTTTAATTCAATTACATACGTATTACATCGTTTAATTTTCCGCTAAAACTTTTGTCTATTAAATACACTCGTCGACTCGGCCGTGCCAAATCTGGTATGGAGTTCACTTTGTGCCAAGGCTTTTGTGGATATCTGCCAATAGAATTATAGTGTTATTTAATTACGAGTAATGTAAATTTAATTTATAGTATTATCTTAGATTTCAACAAAGATCTTATACATATTACATACCTAAAATAAATATAGAAGTTATCCTAATATAAAATTATATCTATTTATATAAAGCCCAAATGACATATTCCCAAATAATTTTTAAAAATAGAATTCGACAATATGTTAAATGCAATTCTAATACTACTTAAGACCTATGTATTTAAGCAGGCAGTAGAACCTTTATTGTTGAAAATATTTGCGAAACGATTTGATACTGTCAAGTTAAATGGGAGAAATCAGGTTAATTGAATTCTCATGTCAGAATTTAGAGGTTATTGTCTTCGATACTGGGTCAGGCACTTTGAGCGAACTATTAAAACGTTATCTTAGAGATTAAAGAAATTCCTCCTTCTGAAATCCAGTAGAAATGAGCACCCGGATACCTACCTACCGGATACGAACACCGGATTCATGAGCTTAATTTGCGTTTGAACTCACTACCATCGGTTAAGATTCTAGCCACTTGGCCATAATGGCACTTTACTGGATCTAAAAATATTTCATATTGGGCGAATTTTAAAATATCAGTGATGCAATCACTTTACGTACGAAAAAGACGAAATAGTTATATGAAGGGCGCGCTCGGAAATAATCGATGGAAGCTTGGTGCTTAACTCATTTACTTAGAAGTATATTTAAAAGATAATTACAAGACAAATATATAAATAATGACGGTAAGGAAAATGTAAATACTTGTAGCATATTTAACATTAATATTGAAATAATTTCGTGGGATCTTGTATTTTTTTATTCGATTTAAGATATAATATAATATATATAGTAGATATTATTCAAAAACATACCTAATTATTTAGTTCATAATAAATCTTTACATAATTTAAATCGACAAAGTTATTTGAAAATTAAAAATATGGTAGACAAACATCCCAAACAGTTATAATGAATAGACAAGTATAAATTATGTCTTATTTTATTGAGAGCTGCCGAAGCCCGTTTGAGGGCCGTTTGTACACGAAAATTACTAAGATATTATATAAAATAGTTATAGCTATCTGCTTTAATGATTGCATGAAACTAGTTTAGATGACTATTCAAATTATTATATTTATTAGATACATATTATTTTATTGGAATACAAATAATTAAACAAACAAAGCGCGTATTTTATACTAGTAACAAACATAAGACCATAAATATTTTATATTATTTAAATTATACGAATAAATAAATTATTATTATTCTTTTATATAAGGTTTATAAATTGTGTGCAATAAATATTATTATTCAATCTATTTAGTGCGTTTGTCGATTCGATACTCATGTTTTAACTTTGTACTTTTTCTGACAAAGTTTATTTCAAAGTAATAAATATTATGCTGGACCACTATCATGCGTCACCAAATCATCTTTTTATTTTTTTTAAATAAGTAGGCGGATGAACTAATGGACCACCGTATGGTAATTAATAACTACCGCCCATAGACTTTGGTACGGCAAGAAATTTAACCAACCTCAATCCATCCTCCATCATCAATTTGCCGTTGACCTTGGGAACTAAAACATTATAGCCCTTGTGCCTATAGTTTCAACGGCTCAGTCGTCCTTCAAATCGTAACACAACAATACTAAGTATTGCTGTTTGGCGGTAAAATATGCGATGATTACGTAAGTACTGATGCGGGTAAGAAGATTGTCTAGAAGATGCTGATTCAGCCTTGCCTTGATATCTACAAGTATCATTTAATTTTATCAAATAAAAACTTATTTCGAAAATCACAATTTCTTCCTGTACATCAATCAGCTTATAGACTAATGTAAACAAACCATTATCTTATTGGTTTTTCTCTTTCCGAACCTTCATCAAAAATTAATGTACGCCTAATGAATGAGCCTTACAACCGAATCGGTGATGTATAAGACCCCCGTAATCTTTTGGCCGATATAAATTAGCGGAGTCTTAATTTTTTGATGTTCGTCCCTCTTTTTAATTTTTTACGTCACATTTGGTAGGTAGAATTCAATATTTTTTTAAAAGCAGCTGACGCCTCGATTTTTATTGCTTCCTTTGAAATTATTGCGATCATTCCGTTTTTCTTAAAAGGCAATTTTCAAGAGTAATTCTACCGTGCAGTAAAATAATAAAGATGAAAATAAACGTTTCTCTTATTTATTATTATTCAAAATTACTTTTTGGAATGCAAGTGACTGTGAAATTTACATTATTTCTTCTTATCAAAATAAATGATGATTTTTTAAGGTTTATATTATAAAAATTTGGGAAAATACATAATATGACCTATTTTTTATAAATTTCAATTTGTTATGAGGTATTTATCGAGATACGTAAAAGGCAGCCACTCTAGGATGGCTGTTTTTTAGAAAAATATTTACTTCTTAAGTGGTAAGTTGTTTTCTTTAACACCATTCAGTCCATTATTTGAAAACAATTTAATTTTTTCTATGCTGTCAATGTAAGATTAACACTTTATTTATGCGTTGAATAAAAAGACCCCCGAACAGTATGAATAACAATCATCGTACATTTTCTTTTAATTCGTTTTGAAAACGAAGTTAATATTTTAGACACTTACTATAATTTTCTTGACGGTTTTTTTTGGCTTCCTGTCTTTTAATAATACATAAACAGCCAACTAATCTGAATTTTTGTGATTTCTAAAACAAATACAATTTTACTTAAAACACCCACGTCTAGAAACGTAATTATTAATAAAAGCAATTCAATATTTAATACTGCCTAGAATAAAAAAAATATCTGATATTAATACCTGTATTTTTTCAATATTATAATAACAGAAAATTAATAAATAACCGAAGAGTAAAAACCGGCAGAAAAACGCTTATAACTCGATTTGTACTTTTCCCCAGTTGGCTGCTTTCTGCACAACGAGGTCCATTACAAATCTATTTCTATACACAGTAGTGTTAGTATACTTGAACGTGTTAATCCAAAGAACTGCCAGTGCAATTCAAATTATTCTGTTCGCGTTAGATATTCCATTTATTAAGGAAGTCTATATAATTTTATGCTGCTATCTTTATGGGCAGAGTAGGAATTATAAATGTCTAATAGCGAATACTGTATGAAACAGGCACATCTATTATAAAAGCAGATGAAACCACACGAGCAATAATTAAAACAAAGTATAACAAATATATATTATGTGAAATTTTCCACAAAATTAAACATAAAATAATAAATACTTCTAATATTGTTATTAACATTGTATGGTTGTGTATTGTATGTGTGTATGTAATATGTTGTGTAGCTGGAAATATTTCAAATAAAACTAGTATAAAAGTTATATATATCGTGGAATAAGACAGAGGTCGAGGCTACGATTTTAAATACATAATATTTATATTACACCGGCAATGCGGCTAGGACTGATACCAGTATTATAAGTTACATTGCAATATCACTAAACAAATATTTTCAACGAGAAGTGACTCCATTTTAAATTAGATAAAATGTTATATTTACTAATAGAACAAGATACGCGTTCAGCTTATGTAATAATGACACGTAATTCTCTTAAATCTCATATACCTTTGTAACACAAAACAAGATAGAACGTAAATTACGAAAATAACTCTGGTCTAATCTAGAGTCCCGGTTAATTGTGTGTAATAGAGGGGAAAAGGGATACAGTTAACAGAACGTACCGTCCCGTAAACACCCGTCACCTTCTCATTACAATTACCATACTCGTAGCTCTGTTCGTTAATTACGTTTGCTACTGCTAGAATGCATCCAACACTATCTGGTCAGAATAGTCTATACTAATTTGAATTTGACTTCCTAGTAACTAACTAGTAAGGCTGCAGATCTCACGGCCCTGGTCTTAAGCCCCGAGCCCCGTGCCATTTAAAAGTTTTCATACTGAATAATTCTAAGTAGTAGCCTCGAACTTGGAAGTTAATAGTAAACTCTTGTGCATCGGAAACTATATAAAACAACCTGCAGTTGCAATCTTTTCAGTCAGATTTGCCACCCCGTATATAGTGTACCTGTATTGTGCACTATAATACACTTGTACACTATAATAGGTTTTGCGCAGTTAGTCTTTCTTGAGAATGATCGTAGCTAAAATCAGTCAGGAAGACTTTAAAATGATCCTCATCACTAATTTGCATTTACAAAATAAAAAAAAACTTAAATATTAATTAGTCACTTCTTAAAGCATTACAAAAAACATTAAAAATCGTTCTATTTTTAATTATTTCAATATTTGTGCAAACATGCAATAATGTTCAACAATCACGAAAGTTATGGAGCGGTTTGAAAATGAAAATGGAACGAAAAAGTAACTAGCAACCGAAAGTTTGGAACGTATTCATATAATCTGCGTTTCAAACCTGCAGTCCAGACGAAACCACAAGTGAGATAGCAATATGCATTCAGTTGATGTTAAACTTTTCGCTTTGTGAGACAAGTATTGAGTATGAATTGCACGCTCGCCTGAGCCGAGCCAATGTCACGCGTGTTCAAGTGAAACTCGCCAATTGTCCCACGAGTTTTACTTTTACATGATAACAAATTTTACAGCGGGTTTCATAAAATCAAAGGGATGAATTTAAGGTGAAAATAATTGCTAATGTGGTAAGACAGAAATGTTTAATAAAAACCGATGATATGTTATCACTTTTAATTAAGGCAAAATTCTTCAATTTTGGTTTTAACATTTGCAAATACTGACATGCATTGGCATTTAATACTGTATGACATTTAATACTGTAACAGCACCCAAATACAATTATTCATCGCTTACATCATTTTATTGATATTATTAAAAGCTAAATTTCATAATTAGCGGTACTGACTTCTACATTAATTCGTTACATCACTTATTAAATTTACGCCCCCGACTACGTTTCCACACAACAATCAAAAAAATAGTATCAATTGTTGTTTATAGTTTTAATTCCTCGTTAAGTTCTCACTATAATCAATATTTCATACATAATAATACCTTTTATAAGCCTTGAACGTTTTTGCAGGCTATTTAAACAGAATCAATGGTTTTACTGTGAATACAGTGTGTATTTTGTGACTATATATTTAATACGAGAACGGCATGATCTCCTACAACTAGTGCATATATAAATATATATATGTCCCAAGTGTCCCACTGTCGCTGCTAATGTTCCCTCTGCTCTTGAGGAGAAAGTTTGAAACTTATTGCTCTTCGCTGTTCCAATGCGGGTTGGTGTATATACATGTGGCGGAAACCATGCGTGTATTACTTGCACGTTTCAATGACTAACAATACAGTACTAGTACATTTGATGAGTTGTTTAATAATTATTGATATATTGTTTGTCGAAATTCGTAATATTACCGCGTTGTTTATAACCGAGATGGCCTAGTGGTAAGCACGCGTGAATGATCCGATGATCCGTGGGTTCAAACCCGGGCAAGCACCACTGAATTTTCATGAGCTTAATTGGTGTTTATAAATCATCTCGTGCTTGACGGTGAAAGAATACATGATGAGGAAACCTGCGTGTGTCTAATTTCACTGAAATTCTGCCACATGTGTATTCCACCAACCTGCATTGGATCCGCGTGGTGGAATAAGCTCCAAGACCTTCTCCTCAAGCAAGGGAGAGGAGGCCTTAGTCCAGAAGTCTTACATTTACAGGCTGTTACTGTTTGCGATAGTATTTAACTGCTAATGTCGTAATATAAACCGAATTTAAATCGTAGTTGCTCTTTAATACATTTAATATTGTAAAATTTGATTTTGATTTTCAATAAATATACATATTACATGCTAGTTAATGTTGTTCATATTGGTCAAAATTACACCTAATTAATACAAACATTTGCCTATCGTTGCCTTATTTAATACTAAATTAATAAAATTAGCATTTTATTATTATAATTAAAATAGTGACGTCCAAATTGACAATGTTCAAATTGTTTTCTTTTGTTATTAAATAATATACTTAATTTAATCACGCAGGTTTTAATGATGTATTTTTCAATGCGGTTTGCCGAAATCTTCGGTTAAAATTCAAGCTGTTCCAACTACTAAATCAACTTGACTTTACTTTACTTTACCAAAATCAAATAATCATAATCATGACTATGTAAACGTTGGTTTAATTAAATATTAAACCTGTATTCCAACGATACTTTATCCATTTTAAAATAAGTTAACTAAATCGGTTCCAGTTAGTGCCAGCGTTGAAAACTTTATGTATTCCGACAGTGGAATTTTAGTTAAAATAGCGAATTGACATGCAAGTTTATAAACTAATCTATTTTACTTTTATAACATAGAAAATGGAATGCAATATTTCATAATAATTACTTTGTCATATATACAATATGCATAAATTTAATCAAAATATTAATTTTAAATGAAGAATGAAATATTATGTACATGAATGAATATTTACATTAAGTTATATCTCTATCTAAGAGCGTTTTTCGGATCTAAAATGTTAGTAGCGAGCAGCACAACTTTGTCAGAACAACTTTGTGTAATTAACTGATGGTTCATTAATTAATCACTAAACTACTGCATTTGTGTGTGTGTGTGTGTGAATAAAAATAAACCGAGACCTTAAAACAATTAACTATAAGTCATAGTAAATATTTAAAAATGTTTTCAATAAACAAAAAAACAATTACAATTTTATCAATCGATTTCACAGCTATATACGGGCTTAATTTTTTATTTGTTTTAAAATAAGAAAATGTACAGAGAAGAGAGCAATTCTTTAAATTTACTTAGAATTTAAATTTAAAAAATAAATCTCTAAGTGGATCAATTTTAACATAAAACTTCGCGCGGACACTAACAGAAGTGTTATTATTGCTAAGGCTTTACGGTGAGAGACAGAAAGTGTCGTATTGCGTCACTGTTCATCGTGTGCAATGTCACGTCTATTTTAATTTAATATTACAGTGAAATTACGCTATTCTTAAATGTTAGACTCAAGTCACTGTTGATGAGTTTGAGACTTGAGTAATTTCAATAAAATAACTTTATATTTTCAGCATATCATATTACTTATTTTCTAGTTGGTCTAGCACCTAGATCCTCGGTATAGGCCGAAGATCCCGAGATCCTGAGATCAAACCCCCGGGGGGGGGGCGAATAAAAGTTATTGGGTCTCAGTAGCAAGTCGGGGTCTGGAAGATGGAAGTGTGTATACTCCCCTGCTTCTAAAAGCACGTAAATCCGTTGGTCCTGGGCCCAAACTTACTATTACGGTGCAGCAACAGAGAGAACACCTGTGCTTGCGCAAACAATTGTGCACTATAATATGTCCTGCGCAGTTGACTTATCAATCTTAAGGTTGGCCGTCGTGCCCGAAATCGGTCAGGCGGATATCATGGTCGTCTTCATGAATTGTTATTTAATTTGCTACAAAATTCATTCATTATATAAATCAATATTATTAATCATGAATGTAAATTATATATATACATATGTATATATATATATTTATTTGATTCTACAATTTATCCATATTTATAATAAAATATTGAGCTATGTTACAATTTTTTTTTGTCTTATATTTTTTTTGCCTCACCTAACCTCTGTACTGTTGTAGACTGTATTATAGTAGTACTGGCTGGTCTTCCTCGTCCTTAAGAATCTTTTACTTTGACAAAAAATATATTTATATTAAAACCGATTTATACGTACAAATTAGGTAAGTAGTTAGTAAATATTTGTAACGATTGAAATGAATGCAATTGAAAGGATTTGCAATGTACCCTCGAGTATATTTTATGAATAGTATAGGACAAATTTCAAAGTAAACTGTTCTTAAGCTTAATAGATAAAAATATATAAACAATACAAAGAGCATGTTAGTAAAATTAATCCATGCATTTTATGTGGTATGTTTTTTCTGGGGCACTTATTATTTATTTTTATTTTGTTTTTATTTTTAATATTTTCTTATGATGTATATAAGTATTTATGTATTTTATTGATGTGTAATTGTATGTATGTTTGTTTGTATTTGTGTTGTGGGTTTATTTAAGTTTAGTTGTATTTTTAGTATTATTGATATAACACGATTAAGATAAATATAGTTCAATTCACGAAGTTAGCCGTTAAATTTAAGGTGTAATTTCTAGAATGTAATTTCTTTTTATGATTTTTACCTAAGCGAAGTCGTTACGGGCGGTTAGTATAATTATATATTTTATTTTCATTTTAAATCATCAACCTAAGCTGTTTCACAAGTTCCGCCTTTTAAAAATTCATTTCTATGAAAACTTTAATAAAGATTTTTACTTCAACTTAATATCTACTTGCTTGCTCTGAATGTTACTTTGAAAGTAGTTCAGTGCTTGCAAAACTATATTTATAAGAACTTGGCGGGAGCACTGTGGGGTTGGTACTTTTTTATAGTTTGAAAGACGATTAATCATGCCATTTGACGGCAACTTGACCTCTGCTCACTACAGTCATTAGCATTAACATGCGTTACCAATTAAGTTATTTATTATAATAGGCGTTGTGCAGGCTCGTCTAGTCTCACAAACTTTACAACCCACACTTATCAATTATTCTACCGTTACTCGTTGCAGTTTGAAGGTTGAGTGATCCAGTTTAATTATTGGCACAAGAGATATAATCTAAGATAGATAGGTAGGGTTAGCTTATATTTTTTGCCGATTTCTATGATTCCAGGTCATCCAGGTTTACAACCATGTTTATTTGGTAACCAGACTTTTTTTAAATTGGAAGAGCAAATGGGTCACCTGATGATTAATGGTCGCATTGTAAGAAATTTTAACCATCGGTTACATTGCCAATGCGCCACAAACCTTGGGAACTAAGATGTTATGTCCCATGTTCTTGTAATTACACTGGCTCATGCACCCTTTAAGCCGAAACACAACAATACCATGTACTGCTGTTTTACGGTAGAATATCTGATGAGCGGGTGGTGTCTTCATAGAATAAATGAGAAAAAAAACACACTAGCTCACTCTTCATACTAAAACAAAACGAAATAAAAAAAACCTTGATATTTGGCGACAGAATAACAATCGATATGATGTTACCAAAAACTTGTTGCATGTTTCAAAATAAAATTTTCTGTAAAATTAAAATAAAAGAGACGAATACAATCGATCGATATCTTGACAGAAAATATTTAGCGGGATATACCTTCTTGATATATAATACCTTCTTCTATTTTATAAATATATATCAATGTTTGTTTATTTGTACTCTACGCGTTGCTAAGCCATTCATTCTTGGTTCACAAGGTTTCTGGCAAAAAAAAATTACTTTTCTTTGTATGTTTCTCTATCAATATAAACTTCTTATGCAGACCTTTTCTCTACTTATGCGAAGCGAAGATCAGATTTCATAGTTCTTTTTTTAACCGAGGTAAAGATTTTATCAATACAACTTCGTAAACTTTTATAGAGAAATAAACTGCAAAATCATATATGTGTATACGGGGATCACTTTTATTACCATTATTTACGATTACCTTTCCTTTATAGCTTAATTTATTACAAGTAATATAAAATACATACAGACTATAAATAAATATATCGCAAGGGTTACGAGGACACGTTTCTGCATTCCAAGTACTTTTTTTACACATTTTTTGTATTTTTTTTGTCTTATGTTTATATTCCTTATGTCGCAAAAATATTAAATGCGTTTGTCATATATTGTAGTAAGTGCGTTAACTATAAGTAATAGGTCGTAGAGGTTTGTCAGCCCGTCTGCGTAGGTATTATTTGCCCATGTAGGGCAATGTTAGCCTTTTTTGTTTTAGTTTTACTTTTAAATGTAATAAAATATGCTACTTTTATTTAGGCTGTATCCATGTGTTGTATGTTATTTTTCTCTTTGTGGTGTACAATAAAGTATAAAGTAAATTAAAGTAAAATATCTATATACTATTTCACGAATACCTAAAACGTATTTTGTATTTAGGGTATCAAAAATAAGAAGTACCTAAAATTGAGCCCATTGGAACGACAAATTTTTAGCTCAGACTTAGAAAACATTCAATTCGATTTGAACATTAGCTCATCTGCTTTCCTTATACATTAAAAAACACGAATAATAGAATTAATAAAAGTTGTTGATGATATACTATTCCATTATATTTCATAACATTTAATTTGCCATGAACAATCGGGCATGGAATCTGGTTGTAAACAAAATCAATTTTAAAGTGATATTTTAAAAACATTCTATTTTCAATATAAATTTTCAATACCATATTTGTAGCACTTATTATATTACGCTTTACTGAAACCTTTTGTTAAAATCATATAAAAATACACACTTTGTAAAAGCAAATATAGAAGAGTGGAATAATTACAATAACATTCCACGTTCTGAAATAAAACCAATTAATAAACACTCGATAACAAAAGAGCCAGTTGATGAATTAATTATCAATTTGTTCTTTTTTCAATGGACGAACAAAAACTCTCAATCACACTTTGGCAGATATATATGACCATCATTTACACGTGGCGAAATAACAGTGAATATTAATCAGTGTATATGTGACTTGAGTATTAATTTAATTAAATTTTTACAATAGACTGATGATATATCATACCGATACACAATTGAACAATATTTTTTTTTATAGAATAGGAAGGCGGACCAGCATATGGGCCACCCGATGGTAAGTGGTCACCAAACGCCCTTAGACATTGGTACTGTACGAAATGTTAGCCATCGCTTACATCGCTAATGCACCACCAACCGTGGGACCTAAGATTTTATGTCCCTTGTGCCTGTAATTATACTGGCTCACTTCCCTTCAAACCGGAACACAGCAATACCAAGTACTGCTGTTTTGCGGTAGAATATCTGATGAGTGTGTGGTACTTACCCAGACGAACTTGCAAAAAGCCTACCAGAAGCTACCACCAGTAATATAATATATCGGATTAGAAGTCCGTAGATCAACGTTTACTGAAATATTTCTCTTAACTATTTTTTCTTAGTAGCATCTCTTGACTACTACTACTAGTTTTACATAAACTTATATCAGCATTTCGGCTAACCTTGAAACTACTGCCTATGTACGGTATAGTTGGTTCAATCCACGAAGACGCGCCCCACTATTTTTCGCAAGGGAAAACCGCGGGATGCGGGGAGTTCAGCCGAGCATCAGTCTCGAGTCGACCACGGCTCGGTGAAGACGCGTTACAGCGGATTTTGGTTCATCGAGAAAATATTTTTGGTTTTTGATTTTATTTTTTATTAATATTATTTTTAAAATGTCCAACAAACGAAACTCGTCCTTAAAAAATAGGTATAAACATACGTTGAAATTTAATTTATGTTATTTAATTGCAAATACATGGATTTTCTAGACAAGAGAAATAATCTTGAAAGTATGCGATTTCATGAAAAAAAGAGCAAATTATGCAAACAAAAATATGCAATGCACGCTGTGAAAGTGCACAGGCTGTTGGATTTTCTAAAAGAACAATCACTAGAATTTTACGCGAAATAAATGTGCATGTGATGGATTCGAGTACGGCGCATACAAACGAGGCTAGCATTGAAAAGGAGTTTACGCCGTTATGCGTAGAAAAGTTGCTTCACTTTTTCAAAACAGTAACGATAAGATATTAAAGGTAATAAAATAAAGAAGACTTTAAAATAAATAAAGAAGGTTAATAAAGGCTATTTGACTGGCCCATACAACACCATTGAGCAAAACTAATGACTGGCTTGACTTGGCCAGATATGAAGGATTTTCATAGAAAATTCCATCCCCTTTATTCCTCTACTCTCATCCACTACCTTTATGTTCAAAATTTATATTATGTAAAAGGAACCCATATGCAAATTATGGTACTACTCCTAGTTTGGGCTATGCCTTGAAATGTCGATATCGATTTCTGCTTTGCTCTATATAGGTATATAGAGCAAAGCAGAACAAACAATGAACTTGTCTTTATTATAATATCGTTTCAATTTCGTAAATAGGATTCGAAGTGGTTAGTGGTTCCCACCGTATATAAATAAGCACTGTAAGCAATAATAAGCATTATTTAATGGTGTGTTACGTAGCCGACTTTGTAAGCGAATATGAGTATATTATATAACTTAAGCACTTCTTAACAACTTAAATCAGATAACAGCTATACAAAGTACTGATGACTGTAGATTTATAAGTAAAGTGTGAATGGCCACACCACACTTTACCAATAATTACATTTTACAAATTTTACATTATCTTTACTTTACAAATTTTACATTATCCAAATGGATAACACCCAAATGGGCGTACAAAAAGTCCTTTATAATCCTACCAGTTGTTTTTCAAACAACAATCAACTTATATATTGTTAAGTTTTTAAGAAATACTTTTAAGTAATCTTCGTAGTTGAATGTTAATACTTTTGTTTTCTATAAGATAAATGGATTTCTAATGTATCGCTGGAGAGTACATCTCGTTGTTGTAATGGATAGCAAGAAACGTTATCGCTACAACTGAATGCTAAGTATCTTAGAACGGGTAAACTTCGTCTCGTGAAGTTTGATTTATTTAAAACTAGTTTTCGTCCACGGCTTCCACCTTGTAGGGGAAGGGGGTTTGTTTTAGGTATGTCCTTAATTGGGTTTCAAGCTTCATACCAAATTTCATTAAAATCGGATCAGTGGTTTAGCCGTGAAAACGTAACAGGCAGACTGTTACTTTAGCATTTATATTATTAACATAGATAACCTTTGTCAATCCAGTTAACATATACGTATCTACATTTTCACGCCACGTTAGATAGTTATTATTATTAATAGTGTAAAAAATATTTTTTAACTACAAAACAAAAATGGTAATTTTAGTTTCCTGCCTTTGATCAAAGTCTCTAGATAATGTTAAAGTCTAATGTGTTTTCTTTTTGACGCAAATTCGACCTAATGCCTCATTGGCGTGGCGTGGCCTAAGAGAAACAGGGTAAAATCCATATTATGCCGAATCACGGTTGCACCTCTTTTTTATCATTCTCTATTATTCCATCCAATGCCATAAAAAACTTAACTAAACTAACTTGAATTAAGAATATTTTGATCATTAAAAAATCTTTAATTTACTTTTTTCTTTTTTGTTTAGAAGTCTTCCCTCACATAATATTCGATTAAAGACTATTTTTTAATGAAGGAGTCATAAAAAGGTTGGAGTTGATTCGACATATTTACGAAAGATTTTTCTAGATGGGAAATATTTAAGTAAATTCATAGTCGTACTTAAGTACAGAATCTTTATTAATTGTCACCTGTATCTATTGTTATATTCGATTATATCGGTGGGTTGTCTAGATCAAACTTAGTTCAATTTATAAAGGATTAGTAATTACCTGTATTGACGTGGATAGCCCTGATAAATGGATACAGTTCTGTCGCTGACAGCCTATTTAAGGCGGTCATTAATCTGACGTTATAAAGTTATTTACTAAATTGATAACGATGGAGGTTTTATAAGTTGCATTTCAACATTTTCTTTTTAAATCCATCGATTGACAACTGATGACAAGAGTCTGCTTGAAATGGACTTCAAAAAATTTGAAAATCATTTTCAATCTTCATTTTAATATGAACAAAACATTGAAAATAACTTTGTATTGAATTATCTTAACTGCTATTTTTAATATTATCTTCAATGCAATATAAATTATTTTCTAATATGACAAAGTTAATAAGTATGATATTTTAAATAAAAACAGCAGGAAATTATTTAATTTAAATACGAACTAAAACATAAAAATGCATCAAATAATTTTATCTTTTGTTGAAAAATATAGTGAAATAAAAGTGAAGAATCCACTTCAGCTCTCGACTGGCGCGACCGCTGGCCGCTGTTCACAAGCGCCGAAATCACACTCATTCCCTTAACAACTTTTTTATGCGATCATTATAAAAGTTTTAAGCCCCTGTTATATCGTCAAGTGTTTCAAACGATGCTAAGTGATAACAGAACGTCACGTGTGAACAGATTTAAAAAATATATATTAAATTTAACATTCAACATTAAAGTAAAAAAACCTTAAGTAAGGAAAGCAGATACAATAGATTTTTTTCGCATTTGAATAAATAAATTCAAACTGTATTACTATATTGGGTTTTGATATATCGAGTTTCTCTTCAGTAATTCTAATCACAAAATAATATAAAAATAAACATTTCCGACTTAATGTTTTTTTATAGTGTATTTAAGTTTGAAAAGCAGTTTTTGTTTTATTATGTATACATATCAAATTAAATAGAAACTAAATTGGCAAAGTATTTAGTTAGGAAAACAGTAATATATAACGTAATGGAACGTTTTTTTAAAAGAACGACCTAAGCAGTGTCCTCGTTCCTAAGATTTATGTCCGGACAATGGACTAATTCGCTGACGATGGGATTGGAAGGACACCTGCTGCTCTCCAAATGGAAACTGTCTCACGGACGACGTAATTCCACACGACTATATGAAGAATTGTTTTTGTTTTTAAAATTTTTAATGAAACAATTTAAAATTAAAGTAACAGCCTATAAAAGTCCCACTGCTGGGCTAAGGCGTCCCCTTTGAGGAGAAAACTTGGAACTTCTCCACCTCTCTATCTAATGTGGGTTTGTGGATAAACATGTGGAAGATTATCATCCGATACATGAAGGCTTATTTACGATGTTTTCTTTCACCGTTAATTATTGTTTGAAAACGCAATCTTCGGTTAAGGTGTTCCAGCCACTGGGCTATCTCGGCTCATATAAATAAAATATTAACCCAATTTTCCTTTACAATTTCACCCATTGTATGACCTTCGTTCGGACCCGTCTATGTACTCACTCATCAATTATTCCAACGACAAACTAAATCAAATCGATACACTGTATTGCTATGTTACAGTTTGAAGGTGAGTGATCTAGTATAATGACAGCACACAAAAGAGCTATACGATCTTATATCATATGGCTTGTAGTAAATTAAGAAAAGGTCTATATTTCTTGAAACGTTAATGTCTATGGGTGAAGGTGTGCTTCTAGCACTGGACAAAAATAAGATTATATTATTAATTTCGAATAATTTGCAACCATAAAAGTAAGTTGCAGTTGATTAGTCTTAATAAATTTATATATATAATTTTTGATACTGTATATAATTATTAAATAAGAAATAGTATAACTTAAAAATAATGTTTATTTATAAACACAATAATTAAGTAAATTTATATAATGTACCTTCTTATTCATGAAATATTTAATAATTTCATTCTTCGAAAATATTTTTGCCTAATTAAAAATAACTAATGAAGTGTTATTAATTATGATATTTTTTTGTTTAAAAATTGTAGTATTATAACCATAACCGTAACAGCCTGTGGATGTCCCACTGCTGGGGTAAAGGCCTCCTCTTCCTTTTTAAGGAGAAAGTATTAGTATTATAGGTCATCTGTAATAGATTGCTGGTTTCAAAAAATGCAAGTGATGCTTTTGAGCACTCACGCTCATTTTAAATAAATTCTGTAGTAAAAATACATAATATTATCGAACTTATATGCAATAAAGATTTTCTATTTTGTTATCATTATATTTGTTATGAGGCATTTTGTAATAATTATAAGTGTAATGTTGATCGCAATGCTTCCCTGGGGTCGTCTACTGGATGGTACCACCCAAATATCATAACAAAACAGCAATACAGTAGAATTGTTGTGTTCTGGTTTGAAAAGTGAGATGGCAATGTAAGGGTTCGGTAATATTACTTACAATGCACCCTATGAATGGTGGTGACCACTTACCATCCGGTGACCCACTTGTCTGTCTACCTAACACAATAAAAAGATAAGAATATTAAAAATAATAATTTTACATTTTATTTTAAATAAGGGAAGAATAGAATTAATTTTCATAAAGATTTTTTTTTTCCATACTATATTCAAGTTCCTAAACGAACTTCATAATTATAATTGAGCACAAAAACTCGATTATTGAATGCTCTAACATGAAAGGATTTTTTTTTGTAATTGGATTGGGCTTAAGATCACATTTTGAAATCTTCTGAACATCTTGTGACGTCAAAACAGACCCAAATTAGAGGCTTTTTCGTTTCTAAATCTCACTTGACAAGGGTCGCCATCCGGAAATATCCGATATAGTATATGCATACGTTTTCTTTTGAAAATATTATAGATAAGATCTTTTTAATGTATTGCTTTGAAAATGAACTCTTTATCTTCTTTAAAGAAATACATATGTTCTATCAAAAAAATATAAAGTAAATAACATAGTTTCATATATAACATACAAACAATTCAGTATATAATTTTATAATTCAAAATGTATCATTCATAAACTACTGCTTATAAAATTTTATCGACTACTGAATGCGAGTCCGAATAAAATCACTGTAGTTTAAGCTTTATTGAAAATTGCTTTGAAATGGATTTTGCACTTGTGGAAATCGACAATTTAAAACGTTCTTTAATACAGAATGTATTTGTTAAAAATGAACCGAAGAAATTACTTCAATTTTCAAAAACGAAATACTGAAATTGGTTTGGAGTCGATGTTATCATTTATATTTGAACGGATAGGCGAACTAAATATTTACTCAAAAACAAAAGCACACATAGAGATATCAGTTACAGGAACCGTAAATCGTAGTTTTTACGATATTTTGATCAATCCCAATATCACCATAAATGAAAATACTTTATTAATCTCTATCTATTTATTTTAATAAATGAGGATTATTTTTATAACTTATTGAAAAAAAAACTATTTTACCAATAAATGTAAATCTTATACGAAACCGTTTTTTTGTTTATACCGAAAATCATTATTTAGTATTTGGAATCTTTATTTTAATTAAACATAAATAATTTAAATCAATTAAATACATGCTCATAGAATATACAAATTATTTGCAGATATGCTTTGACCAAATTATATACAGTTGGATGGATTCGAATTGTGGCGTCATTATCAAGCGTGTACGGTTAATGCGTGTATGGTCACATTAATGTGGACGTATAAGGTGTTTACGGAACGCTACGCCATTTTAATAATATTATATAAGTGTGTGTTAAAAATATTTATCGAAAAAAGTGTAGTGTGGTTTATTCTAACGTTCAAAGATACTTTAAAGTCTATATAGGTATGATCTGACTTACGCGATACAAACTGAAACCGTTAAAAATATTTCAATCTTGACTTAAACTTTGGCGTGTAGACTATCGTGAGTTACTGAGGCATATAATATTCAGAGACGGATCCAAGTATGAGGCTAGCCAATACTCAAAGACCGAAGGAATAATATATTTTTATTTAGGACACGTCACAATTGTTTGAGTACCCTGTACTGACTGATTGATTAATGTATTAAAATTATCCAATAATAAATTGTTATGATTTCGTCATGCCAAATATGGAGTACAACTAAAAAGGCGATGTGCTGACGGCACAAAACCATTTCAGTTAATATAAAGTATAAAAATATTTTACTCTTGTTTTATTGTATACAAAAATTCCGAGATTTAATTAAATTAAAACTAAATAGTTCCGTCTATGCTCGAGCCCATTTTTATTAATCGAAACACAGCGAAATGTTTGTTACATAGAGAAATAGTTTGTTAATGAATCGATTGTCAAAGCGGAAACTTCGTTACAGTAATGGACAACACGAACACGCCAGCCAAGAGTGTTGAGCTTTTAAATTTTTTGATTTCCTTTTTCATTTAAATAATACTTGCAGATTTTTTTGTTGATTTATCAAAGTAAATAATAATTGTAACAGCCTGTGAAAGTCCCACTGCTGGGCTGTAGGCCTCCTCTCCTCTTTTTGAGGAGAAGGGTTGGAGCTTATTCCACCACGCTGCTCCAATGCGGGTTGGTGGAATTCACATGTGGCAGAATTTCAGTGAAATTAGACACATGCAGGTTTCCTCACGATGTTTTCCTTCACCGTAAAGCACGAGATGAATTATAATCACAAATTAAGCACATGAAAATTCAGTGGTGCTTGCCCGGGTTTGAACCCACGATCATCGGTTAAGATTCACGCGTTCTTACCACTGGGCCATCTCGGCTTCAATAATAATTATAAACTTATAAAAAACCATATTATAGGTTTTATCTTAGGTTTAAGTTATTATTTAAACATATCTATAGCTTAATTCCATATTAAAAGTCTACAGATCCCGAGGACCTAAGTTTAATTCAAATGCCAGACCAAATAAAACATTATTGGGTTTATTTCTCAATAAATTCTGTCACTGCTACACGCCTCAAAAAGCACTTATTTTAACTGGTCCTGCACCCGATCTCTTTTGCCGTTAAATCGGATTATGACACTGAGAGAATAAAGAGTGTATGTCTAGTGGACTTCATATGTTTGTGCAAAAATATCCGCACAGTCGCCTAGTCCTATCGACAGACACTGTATATCGATTATGAACTTTTTCGTATCATTTTTCTAATTATTAACGGAAATTACTCTCACTATTAAATACATTTTTATACGTGAATTAAGATTTTATATGTCAGAATGTCTGCGTTATTTTGTTATTAGTAGTAGTAAGTGATTTTATATTGAGGCTAAAAATCTATTTGTGTTTTTATTACGACATTGTCCATCTGTCTTAGCCCTATCCACTAGATACATTAAAAAAAACAACTGTCGGTTGCTATACGTTCCGAGGGTAGTTGAAAATAAAAGAATTTGTATCATAGTCACATGCATAGGTACACTTTTTACAGATCAGTTTACTTTCCCGTTAGCTATTCTAAAAGCAAAACTTCATAAATTTTTATATTCCGACTCGTAGAGCCACTTCGTCTTAGAGCCACTGCAACAGGCAGACTTAGAAAGGGATAAAGGGAAAAATGCTTATCTTTTACTTGATTCTGCAGAGGTAATTTCAGTTCAGTTTTTAATATAAAAAAGCATAAAAGAATATAATTTTCTCGATGGAAAAAAAACCACGAATTGTCGTCTAATCTTTATTTATACTTTTTTATATTTTTGATATAAAAACTAGATAATTAATTATATTTACGAATAATGTAGATGCCATTAAGAATGTTTTGTAATAATTGGCAACATTATTTCAGCATTGCCACCGTTGTAGGTCAAAAAAGCATAGCAATGAAATAGCTTACCGAAAGGGGCGTATAAGGGATGATAATTAATATTAAAATTTTGACTGTGTACAATTGGCAGCATAATATAGAAATACATATATGTAAAATACAAATATATTGACTTGTACTTCTATTTCTTATGGACAGACGTAACTGAGGATGAAAAAAAGTGTTTTATATCATTGACAAAAATATATATTTATTTACGCAGATTATTTAAATAAAAAAAGAGCTATCAATTTAAAAGAAAACCTAATCGACTGAAAACCAATACATTTTTATCCTGATCCGAGATTTGAACGTCGGAAGCTACATCCGCTCATAGCGAGCTTCATATATTAATATTATAATATCCGCTTAAATTGAAATAAGTAGTTGTTTATGATACAAAAACAAAAATTGCTGAGATCAATTTCCTAACTATTTGCGCACACAAAAACTTTTGAATTATTATGATATTTGAAAACATTTTTATTTGTAAACAAAAATCCGTCAATATGAGTGATGGATTCCACAGGGACTAAAGTATGTCAAAATATTTAATATATGTCGTTGAGCTATGGATTCAATCACTTAAGGGAGAGTATATCTTACTTTTCATAAAAATACATTTTTGTTTTTAAAACTTCAAACATTCTTATCAATAGTTCGCCTCGTTCGTATCGTTTGTTTAGCCTCTATTCGTTTTGTGTCTCGTTCTTTATATTTCAGGAATCAAACAGAATAATAACACAATAAATTAAATATATAAACAAAGAAATAATACAAAAAATACATAAAGTACTGTTGCCTCGCTGTTCTAACGGTTAACTTACAAGGCCCTGACTTCAAATCCCGGGGGAGGTTGATAAAACCTATTTTCTGCCAAAAAAATCGTAGCACCTAGCATGCAGCCTGGAGAGGATAGAAAAAAATATATAATTAGTGTTTTTATTGCGACATCTTTGTTCATAATCACTAATTTGTTTTTGTAAAAGTAATCACACTTTAAATGTGTTGATTGGATGACGGCTTAGATTGAGGAGGTACTAGTTAATATCTGCCAGACCGAGATGGCCCAGTGGTAAAAACGCGTGAATCTTAACCGATGATCGTGGGTTCAAATCCGGGCAAGCACCACTGAATTTTCACGTGCTTAATTTGTGATTATAATTCATCTCATGCTTTACGGTGAAGGAAAACATCGTTAGGAAACCTGTATGTGTCTAATTTTACTGAAATTCTGCCACATGTGTGTTCCACCAACCCGCAACCCGCTCCAAAACCTTCCTTAAAAATGGGAGAGGAGGCCTTTATCCCAGCAGTGGGACATTCACAGGCTGTTACGGTAGTTAATATTAAAATAGCAAAATATTTTCTTACAGCTCGTGTCATAATTCTCTTAATTTAACCTGTATATGCCTCATGACTTATGCTGCGTGTAGTAAGTCAGCGCTTATATAATGATTACCATTACCACCGAAAACGAAATCAGTCGTAAATAGCGTCTATTTTCATTTTTGTTCTATTTTATACCAAATTAAATTTGTTAATGCTTACTTTATCTGTTTCATTTTTGTTATAAAAAAATATATAACAATACTGTTACTAAAATAAACAACAAGCAACTTTGTAACGAAATTCAAGTACCTAATCTCTTTTTCAAAGCTTTTCCCCAAAAAAATTATCAGGATTCATTTGGTATTCATATCTAGCAAGGACGTGAAACAAATACGAATTCCAATTCTATCGTAACATATTAAAATCCCCATCTGTTAACATGCAATTGCTAATTAACTATTCCATTCCACATAGTCAATTTATTAACATTTCACGGTTGAATGAAACGACGAATGTGGACATTCTTTTACGAAATTGTTCAACAGATATTTACTTTTTTGATAAAATGGTTATCGTACAATACAATACTTATATTTTTTTGTATACGATGTTAACATTTTACGAGTATTTAAAGGAATTGACGGTTAAAATAACAGTGACAAAAATTATATAATGACAGTTTAGTGGCTTTGTATTTTTTTTATGGTTTGTATTTTTATTATGCTGATGGTAAGCAGTCACTAGTGCCCATAAACATTGCCAATGTGCCACTAATCTTGGGAACTAAGATGCTATGTCTTTTGTTCTTGTAATTATACTGGCCCAATATCTAATGAGTAGGTGGCACCTACCCAGACGGGCTTGCACAAAGCCACCTAGTAATAAATATATAATACATAACGTTTGTATGCAAAAGTTTATTACACAATTATTAAGTTCATAAATTACTACATACCTTGGAAATGAAACGATCACCTATATCATTTAACATTTAAAAAAGCTACACCATTCTAACATTGAAAAAACTATAAGAAATATTTAAAATGAATGCTGAGCAAAATTACATAAAGCAATCATAAAATTTGTACAATGAGTTTTTATCGACGCTTCTGCTCAGTATCGGGTATTAATATTCTAAACTGGTGGTAGTTACGTTTGATATCAATAGCTGATGCTTTTAAATGAAATAACTAAATTTGAATTGTATTAAATAAACACTATTACAGTTAAGTCTACATTAACTAAGGTCTAATAGTCAATGCTCCAGTACACATAGAATTGTGGCGTTAACGAGCGCTCTGGGCAAGCATGTGTATGTAAATGAAAACGCTAATAGGTATTGTGAAACTGTGCTATTCCATTACACTCCCTATTAGCGAGAGTTTAATGTTTCTCCAAATCTACACAATATTTGATTATTTGTTAATACAATTCTTAATTTGGATTAATTAAATTATGAGACTCAATGCAATGAAAAAAAATAAAGAAAATGCTTGAGAGTAAAAAAAACTACAATATATTAAATAGAAGCCACTAAATAAATAATAAAAACTTCAACCATCAACCATCAAGATTATTATGAATAATATTTTGTTTATACTACCGGATAAAAATGTTCTTTCGTTATGCTACGTGAAAGCAATATTCGTGAAAATACATACTCATGCATACCGTCATAATTCTGTAGGACATACATAAACACACTTATGAATTTACGAAACATAGAAGACAACTCCGAGGACCCAAAATGTAAGGACTTGTTAAATAAAATCAAGATGGATCATAATATACTTTATATCATGGCGATCCAAGTAGACAAGGCCTTTGCGAGCTTTTATGGATCATCATTTTGATAACAATTATACCGGTTCAGACTGTAGTTACCTAAAATAATCGGTAAGGAATTTGGTAACAGAAAATTTAATCATCTCGAAAAATTAGACAAATAAATAATATGTTAAAATTATAATAAATAGGAGCTTTGAAAAATATCAAAGAAGTATATACAATAAAATTCGTAGCGTAATAAAAGGTTTGACAAAAGAGGAGTGGATAAAAAAAGGATAACTAGCTTTCTCCGCGACGCTACGCGCTATGTAATGTAATTACGTCAGATGGATTGCGATTGAACGCGAGGAGGCCGCTTCTTATGTCTGAGACAGTTTTTATATCACTTTTTGCGGATAAAACAAACATGAACGATTTAGGCGAATGGAACTATTTTTTACGAACATATATAAAAATATTTATGTTGAATTCGATAAAATTTACTTTTACGCATGGCTTTCGTAGCCAGCATGCGGATTCAATCATTAATTGGGTTTTATCTAAATATATTATTAAAAAAATTATGCTTACTACAAACAAGTAGCTTTAAGTTATTTGATCTTTAACAGCTTGAACAGATTGCTATTTTTCTTTTTTTTTCTCGCGCAAATTTTTTCGATGATTTATCCCAAGGCATGCAAAATTGAGTCTTCATGAACTTAATTTGCGTTTTTATAATTCATCTACTTGACGGTGAATTTGAAGTATGATAAATATAGTTTGGATTATGGATACACAGTTAGCAAGTTATCATCCGACAGAATAGATAAGTTTCCTAACAGTGACGCTTACCGTTATATAAATCCATAATCAAGAAGAGAAAAAGTATTGGATTAGCAATTTAACATTTTTATTTATTATTATTATTAACATTAACAGGTAACATAAAGTAATACTTTAGGTTGCTTCAAAATATCTTTTTTTTTGTATGGCAATATTGATAACATCATAAAATATTTCCGTTGTGTCAAACATATTTTATAATTGATGACTTTTCCATAAAAGTAACGACGCAATATAATACACTTTAGGTACTTATTACCTGTGACAGTATCAATATCATATTCGGTCTTTCAAGATTCAGAGTCACGTGGTCCCGTGTGGATTCTCGTCACACAGTCTCGATTGACATTTCCGTGTCACCGCACACGTATTTATATTTGTACACTTAGCCTGGTTTCACATAGTATTTTACTATAGTTTTTTTTTTTTTATATGAAACATCTAGTGGCGCGCATTGAGGGTAGGACCGACTCGTATGTCGTGACGGGTACCGGCATTATGCTCTCTTATACCTTTCTCCATCGCCACTCTACGAGTACGTTGCTAATTATTAAAGCATTATAATAATAAAAAATATATTTTAATTTAATCAAGTATTGTTTTTATTTATTTTACTCCATACGTAAGTATGGAGTAAAATTATGTATTTATGTATTAATGTATTTCATTAATTATAAATTCCTCAATAACCATCAATTTCGATATTTCACATCTGGCGGGTGTTGCGTGACGGCCCCTTTTTTTATAATTTTATCAGTGTTATCATTTCATTCAGAATGAGTGTTATCAAATAAGTAATATATTCAACATTAGTACTTTTCCAATCCAATCCAATGTGGATTCAAAAGTGAGTAAAGAATAATTTGATTTGATTTGTTTTTTATAGAACCATTCAGAGGTCGTTTGTACTGTAAATAAACTTCTTACCTTACGTCTACATAGATGTCTATTTAAGATTATTGTTGTATGATGAATTATTGTATGATTACTGCGATATATTGTGTAAACAAACCACTGTTTCTTGTTGCTTAAAATAGAATACTGTCAAAACCCCGCAATAAATATTTGGACGTGTGAGCCTAGCCTTACGTCAATAACGAAAAAAGATCTTTCGTGTAATATAAGGTATATTTTTAGAGAAATTAAATTGAGTTCACCTTTCTGTATTGTGTTTACATGGACTTTCAATCTTAATTTATTATATAAAGAATTATATGTTATTGTCAAAATCAACAAAAGATGTTTGATTATTATATAACTATCGAAACAATAAAAATAATGAGCCGATATGATTCAGTGGACACTTTAACCGAAGATTGCAGGTTCAAACCCGGGCAAAACTGAGATTTCATGTGGGTGATTTGTGAAGGAAACCATTGTGAGAAAATCTGTATGAATCGAATGAAATTCTATTACAATCGTATCGTGGGTTGGTTGGGGTACCCACATGGTAGCAACGTGGTGCTTGTTCCAAATAAAAATAAACTCCAAACCTTCTCCTCTAAAAGAGCACAAGCAGAGCCACAATCAATTATTGGTATAACGATGTAACTGCAATATTAAATATAAAATGCTATTATTTAATTTGTAATTGTGTTCATGGAATTCGTTAGTTTAAGTGTGTAAATTCTACTAATAGAAAGTTGAGGATAAATATTCACTGAAGGGCGGCTCCCCTTCAGTCCAAAATGTTTAATATTGCAGCGCATAGCCTGTTAAGCTAAGATGACTAATTTGGATTTTTTTTCCTTTTTGATTGTATTTGGCAGGCAGGTAAGTGGGCCAGCTGATAATACATGGCGTAGACATTGGCTCTATAAATTAGTAATAAAATTAAACTACCACTAATGGAATTAAAGACAACAAAAAAATCTTAGAAATATAAGTCGCTATGACATGACAATTTAGGAAAATTGTCTACTCAGTAACTTGTATACAAATACAATTTGATGCTTGTTGCAGATATTGCAGTCATTTAAAAACATGATTTTTTTGAATTTACATAAAATTTAAAACACGAAGTCAGGCATCCTTTCGTATATTCATTTCATTACATCATCGTCATTCACACATGAAAAATTTCGTACGTTTTATTAATATAGTGAAGCTCCTGAAATTTCATTATGGTAATATCAAGCCTTGATATTTAAAGCAAAACACATCTCCGTAAAATTCATTTTAACCTCTCGCTGGTCAATATTCGAGTTGGAAATTTTGCTGTTGTATTGTTTCCTTTACGGCGTATTATTATAATATTTAATTTATTAAATGTTTTATGCAGTTATTAGATAGCTATATGTGCAGCTGTAAGTACGGTTTACTCATTAACCGTTCTACCGTTAAACATCAATTGTATTGCTTTTGTTTTATTTTCAATAGTGAGTGTGCAAGTACTAGAGCTACGGCTGAGATGGCCCAGAGGTTAGAACCGAAGATTGTGGATTTGAACCCGGACGTTTTTACGACGATTTTTAATACTTAATTACATTTTTGTTATAATTTAGAGCACACGATGTATCGGACATACGCACTATGATACACGTATGCACATCATGAAGAAACCTGAATGTGTAATGTGAATAAATTTTTTTTAGTGTTGAAGTTAGCTCCTAACCTTTTCCTCAAGCAAAGAGTGGCCGTAGTCCACCAAAGTAACATTTTCAGACAAAAAATATACAAATACAGGCACAAGTTACATAAGATCTTATGTGGTACCATGGTGGCATACTGATGATGTAAATAACCGCTTTAGCTTCTCACTGTACAATTATTTATGGACATAAGTTAAAAGAACTACGTAATTTAAAATAATAAATACTGTTATAGTTAAAAATAAATGTATAAAACATCCCACATACTAGGTAATTTGTTTCTCAAAAAAAATATCTTTAGAGATTTTTTTTTTGATTTGTACATAATTTTACAATAACCCAAAAACACGAATAAATCACCATGTATACATAGTAAATATAAAAATATCAAAATAATTATCATTTATAAGCTTTTGTAAAATATTACAAAAGCTTTTACCAGTTCTACATGTTTTCGTATACATACATATCGGTATGTACATTGTAAAATCACACACGCTAGGATTCACTGTTTCCGCAGGGCGACCCTTGTCAAGAAAGATTTGCAATGCGAAAGCCTCTAATTTAGGTCAATGTTTTGATGTCATCTCGGGATTGAGATAAAAGATCTTTAAGCACCCAATAGCAGACGTAATTTTCATCAAGATTAAACTTTTCTCTTATAAAAGTAACATTTTTTTATAAAATTTTTGCCTTTTTACAAAATGTAAGCTAACAAATACAACTATAGAATTATAATATTGTATTAATATATATATATATATATATATATATATATATAATTAATATTTTATCTTTAGAATTGCGATAATAAATATATAACCTCATAGATATATTAAAATATTTATACCCAATATTGCATAAAAACTAATTCTCGAAATATTAGACGTAGGTGGTAAGTACCACTTTTTTATTTACCTCCGTTGTCGCATTAATAGCTTCGTTATTTATAGAATGGTGTTATGTGTGTGTGTGCGTGTGTTTGTGTATGATTTCATTTTGTCTCATATCTTGGTAGCTATTGACGAGCTTTAATGTTATCAATAAGAAAAGAATTGGGCCGTCACCGTTAAGGGTTGGACGGGGTGCGTTGGTTTAACGCATCCGCGGCCCCTCCCGAACCGTTCTACGCTCGTAGCTCGATGGCACTCTCTGTAGGGGTATAGCAGCTAGCAGTAGCTAGGAAAAAAGAGCCTGACGAGTCACTGAGGAGAGCTTCAGCTCCAATTCCAGAGAGGATAGCTCTAATAAGACCCAAACGGAAGTTAAGAATACGATGGAGTTGAGTTAAAATGGTTTCTGTGGACGTAAATTGCTTTCCATTTGAACATTATGCGATCGATTTTCGTGTAATGTGATTAACTAAAAAATCATTAAAAATTATACAACATTGGAATAACAAATATTTGTATACAAGTATATAAAGTTTATCTTTTTAAATCACCGAGCTAGGCTACCGCATTTTGATCAGGTGACACAACAACATGTACAGGACAAAATTGTACTTTTTTCAGTTAACAAATCCTCCTTGACGAGGGTCCCTTTTTTGGAAAACAAACAAGAAAGATACAAGGAAAAATCCTGTAAGATTGTTTTATCAGGATTATTGGGATTTTTATTATATGGGTATAAGACTCAGTTATCCCAATTGATATGGTCGTAATTTAAACTATGATGTACAAAATTAAAAGCATTTATTTTGTCATCTATGGAAGAACCGTTTAATATAATTCCTTTTGGTAAAAGTATGTACCAATATTTTGATATTTTATATTGGCGATATTTCTGAAACAAAACGCATGACCGAGCTGGCATTGTTACTAGGAACAACGTTCCAAGGACGTGCAGAATGAGAATTTATTTTATAGGAAATGTGGTAACGTTTCGAAATGTATTAGAAGACAATAATACTATAAATATAAGCACATCGTTTTACAATTTCAAATATAAAGAAACATATTTTTTAATTTTATTATTGATCAACGTCAAGGGTAAAATTAACAACAGGAAAGGAACTTATTACCCAACGAACCCAAAATGGACATTCACCACTCATTCAATGATAATAAATATTTCCAAAAATGTGGACTGCACAAAAAATTACACGCACGTTTTAATTTACCCCTATCACACTCGATGTTTTTTGAATGTGTGCCTTCCCCTCGTAGTACTGGACCGTGTAGAATGCAAATAAATTATCATTATACATTGTCACTGATACCTAACGAAACAAAGATTGTTATCAATGAGTTTTATAATAACCCTTTCAGGGTTGAAAATGGGAGATTACAATCGTTAGGTGTGAAAATTGGTAACTTATGCAATTTTTATTGGAAAAATGTAAAAAATAATTTCATTTATAAAAAGAAATTTATTTTGCTATTACGTATATAATTTTATGCTCAAAAATATTTAGATCCAAACAAAGTTACAAAGATAGGACCGGCATGGGACGTAAAAGTCCTAGGTTCAATCGTTATTCCTAGGATCCTACTTACATCTCTTCAAAATTTGATACTTACTCATTAAAAACAAGTAATATATATTTATATTTCACTTCATATTTAAAAAATTTAAAAATAATCCCATTATCACAATTTAAATAGATACATCATTGTACCTATTATTAGGTATCTGTATGATGTTAATTTTGATTGCTAATGCCATTCATGTATAATTAATAATATCATAATTAAATAATAATACGTGCCTAATTACGAGGTACTTAACGCGAGTATATAAGATACATTATATAAATTATAATTGATGGATAGATAACAGCTTTATGGTACTCCATTACAATAACCTAATTTGCTTCTACGTATATATATTTTTAAATAAGTCACTCTAAAAAGATAAGTTTAGAATAGAAATTCAAATACGTTCTATTCGTCGCCCAAATATAAATAACGTTAATATTTATTGTATTTTTGTATTGTTTTTAGATAAACTATTGTCATCATTTATCATCATCATGCTTTCAAAATCTAGGAGTATATGTATAGAGATCTTCGTGTGCGTTTCTTCGATTTCATTATTGAACAGGATCTTGAAACTTGGTAACTTGATAACCAAGTAATTCCAGTAAATGTGGCAAACAAGACTGCCGCTGTGTACGTCATAGGTGCGCTCGAGCACGCTGTCGTTATCTGCTAAGTGACCCCGCTTTTCCATTAAAGCCTGTAAGACGAACAGCATACTTTATCGTTACCAGTGCCGTTATGTGCTACAAGTTTTGCTACGTAAGTGGCTCCTCCTAGTGTCGAGACTGTTTTGCTTGAGGTAAGATACAAGCTTGTGAAGGCAATAAACAATAAAAGTTATGTGTTGATTTTGTTCTACTACTGGCGTTGGAGGAGAATATCAGAAAAGAAATCTGAATGTATATTATAAATTCATTACAAGTTTTTTTCTACCAAGCCACGGTAGAGAATCACGGCGTAATAAGCTACAAAGGTTTTTTCTATCAGGATAGCATTTTTTTAGGGTCATAGTACGTCTACTGAATTTAAATTTAATAATTACCTAACTTTTGTAGTCAGAAGGAATTCTAAGAAACATAGGAATTTTATATTTACAATATTTCTTTCAGAACGCACGAACGAGGCGGCATTGTTACTGAAGCCAGTGAAGTATGTAACAGAGGAACTAGGAACGCGACTTATTTAATGCTATTGCGGCAGTGTAGTGAATTTATTAGAAGAAAGATAGTTCCAAACAATTTGTAGTCTTGTCTCGCGTATTATTCGGACGATTCCAATTTGTGGCGCGTGCAGAACCAGAGCGGGCTTTATTACACTCTTCCCGTAACGAATTTAAGAATAACACGTGTGTCTGTATTGGAGAGTGATGTAGGCTTAACTTGAATTGACGAGAATTAACTTGAATTTATCCCAAATACAATGTTGGTTGAGGTAGTAATAAAAAATCTTTAAAAGAAAAACTTACATGTATATTTTTATGGCCCCCTGCCTGGGACACATCTGATGGAAAGTGACCAGTCTTACTTACTTAGTCTTAGGCTAACGTGCAATGCCAGCCGGTTAATATCGAGATTGATAGTATGGTCATATAAGAACTTGATTGATTGATTGATTGATGAATGATTTTTATATAATACGTACCTGGGTGACCGAGCACCACTCGGCTCTTGAATTGATTTTAAAACAAAATATTACTTAATAGTATTTGTTGCTATGAAACATTGAATTTTTTTTTGAGGAAAAACAACTTATTTATATTTGCTTTATTTGCGGGCAGGGTGATTAAATTTTATACAATCTACTTTTTTCTCTTCTTACCTAGTAACTTTTCAACCCTGTTTTTCAACCGGATTCATGTTTTTTTCATACACCATGCATAACATATGCATGAGGTTTTTTTTTATTTTGCCGTTGTAACAGAGATACACCTTTCGCAGTATCGAGCTGAGTAATAAACAAAGTATAATATACCTCGTGAAGGTTAATATGAAACACATTTTGATTCTGAGGGTGACAATTTTTGCGTAATTTATTTATTTATTTAAACCTTATTGGACACAAACACTAACTTAGTAAAGATACATTTATAATAAATCCATAGTGACAGATCTAGATTACTTGTAAATAGAAATATGTATTCATTTTTTGTTCCAATAATTCGATTATATATATATAGAATAATACAATTACAAACATAAAAAATACTCTATATGGATAGCAAAAAAAAATAGTCTTAAATAATAATTTATTTAAAACATGCTCAAGCCGAAGCCGAAGCCATGATATGGTTTATAGTAAGGCCAGTCGCATTTGAAGCATTTAAAATTTCACGTTTTATGACGGTTCTAAAATATGTATAATTATTAATTTGTAGGTGTTAGAGTTAAAGTTACTAACATTTGCAGCAAAGCAGTCATTCAGCAAAAATTACACTCTCAACCAACCCCTAACTAGTTAAAAATCTAATCTAATAATCGTAACTTTATATTGAATGAATGTGAATAGAATTTTTAAAAGCGAAATTCCAGTAATGTAGATGGTTGGTTCGTATAAATTAATAACGCTCTGACCCGCGTATTAATATTCAGGCCACTCTCAAACTTCGCTCTAACTGCTGCGGAAATATTCGAATTTATTAATTTAAGTGATGGCTCTTTCCACTTTGATTTAATGGTAAAGTTATGTGTACATGCTAACTAATATTATTAATCGTACATATTGACAAAACATCAAGTGTTTCTATATTTTTTTTATTATTTGCAGGAGAAATGTCTTATTATATTCTGTTAATTACACTTTGATTTGTTATGTAAACCTGTATTTTAAATCTAAAAAAAATGCGATACAATGTGTACAACGTTTATATTTTTAAGCTTATTTATGGAGCTCTCTGACTAAGTGACCAGAGCCACTTCTTTTAACATAATTTATGTTAATTAGTCCATAATTTATTAATTGTATGAATCGTCTGAAGCAAATATAATTAATAATGGGGAAAAAATAATAATTAAAAGTAATTTGATTCATAATTATAAAACACTGGCATTTAAGCATAATTTTTTGAATTTGGCTTCATGTAAGAATATAATTATTAAATACCAAATGTATTAAATACCAAACATTCTTACTAAAATAAACAATCATATGTATATTATTTATTGAATTTTGTTGGACATTAGATTATAGTTATACATATTAAATGCCAAACGAACTTACTTGTATAAATAATCATGTGTATATTATTAAATTCCCATTTGAGCGGTTGTGAAATGCGTCGATTTTTGAACGCATTGATTATGATAAATCTTCACGTATCGAAATCAAAAGCGATAGAATCTCTTTTATACACAAACGCGTACATAAATAATCGTAAAAGATTCTTTCGCCTCACACATCTTTCGAACAAATAAAATCCGAGCAAGATGAAAAAACAACACGATAGCAATTACAGACTAACTTCATTCGTCACAAAATAACACACGTCTGAAGTTATCACAGAAATTTTGTTTTTAATTTTAATATTAGATTTCTTTATGAATATTGAGTCTACCGAAGGTAAATTAGAAGACCAAATTGCAATCGTATCATTTAGATTTGTTTAAAATTAAATTTTTATTTAATGTGTACTACAGGGCATAGAACTAAGATAAAAAGAACATGACGAACTTCAGTGAAAATAGCGGATTCAAATCCGGGCATAAATCATGCAAGAACCTGCGTATGGGGACACACACACTACCAGGGGTGTTCACCAGCCCTAGAGTAGCGTGATGGAATCAGGCCAAACATGCTCCTTAAAATCGAGTCTTTACCTAGCTATGTTGAATTCGTTATTTGTGACATATTTATGCATCTGTCTCAAGTTTCCAATAATAATTATATTCGCAAATCATATAAGGATATAAGGATAACACATACGATCACGATTCCGATGTATGTGCACACGACTTTATGAGGATTCCTGTTTACGCCTGTCAGAAGATATAATTACGACGGCAAGTGTAATCCGCGTAATAATTAAGTTAGTGCTGGCAGATGTTGTTAGTAAATGATGTTTGTACGACCATCAGGTGAGTACCGAGGGTTGCTGGATAAATGTTTCAAGTGATAAAAATTATAACATGATAAATTAGGCTGTCTTTTTTCTCTTTTAAAATTTATTTTAATGATATTACTATTTATTAAAACGCCTAAAATACGAGACGTTTGAATTAAACATAAAATAATGTTTTCATAAAATAATGCTTTAAAATCCGTCTTCAAAATTGGTCTCTAATTTTCAAATTACATAGCAATAAAATTTAAACCATAATTTTAGCAAATTATTAAATCAAAATATATATGTTTTATTTGTACACGTTTTGTGTTATAAAAGTGAAATCGGGTCAGGTAAGACGACTTACTTACATCTTTTGTCTCAGCTCAAACGTTGAAATTGGGTCATATGCTTATATCGTTTCGTTATTAGGAATGAGAAACTTTTGATACTTTACACTGGTACGAAATACAGTAAATAACTAAATTATATACGAGTACGTAATATACATATATTTTGGAATTGCTATAATATTTAATTTAAACTAGAGAGTGTACGGTTGAGTGGGTTAATATTTGCATCAGAATATCTATTTATTTAGATTTAATAAATTCATAATACGATTCTATAGAGCTCCATCGATCGATCTTAACGATCTTTAAAGCTTCCTCTCTTTTTTAAGGAGAAGGTTTGGAGCTTATGTCAAGATTGAAGAAGAACGAAGAAAACTATGTGCGTTGGAGACACACATTTACAGATTTTCATATGACAGGTACAACAAGCGATTTAACTTAGACTTAGCCCAGCTGTTTTTTTTTTATAGACTAGGAAGGCGGACGAGCATATGGGCTACCTGATGGTAAGTGGTCACCAAACGCCCTTAGACATTGGCACTGTAAGAAATGTTAACCATCGCTTACATCGCCAATGCGCCACCAACCTTGGGACCTAATACCCAGACGAACTTGTACAAAGCCCTACCACCAGTAAATGACCTCACCTCCTTACGACCTCAGTTATAAACATTGCTCACCGGGTGATTAGTTAAAAACAATGCCTTCTTCAAGTGTCTTCTTGTTTCGAATGCCAAATCTATTCTAATAATTGAGGAAATAGATATTTTATTTTTGTCATATAAAATAAGTTGGCAGACGGGCAAATGGGATATTTGATGGTAATCAAATTTGTCTATAGACATTGGCTCTAATATTGACCATTATATTCTTAGTCAATGTGCCACCAACTGAAGGAACTATGGTGTTATGCCGATTGTGCCTGTAGTTACATAGGCTCACTTACCCTCCAAACCTGAACAGTTACGCTATATACCCAGGAAATATTAAGAAATATCAACATTTTTTACAATGTCGTACCGCCAAACGGGTTATTATACCTGTAATTTCACCGTCTTATTTATAAGTTAAACAAAAACACAGCAATTCAAAGTTTTTTGCTTGGCGGTAGAATCTCTAGCTTGTACACGGCCCTGTCATCAAATTAATATATTAAACAAATACAAAGCATTGACTCGAATTCAGCCTGGTCAATCTATTTAAATGTTGAAACAAAGTAAGTCTTTCGGTTTTCTATTAACCCTTTTGGATGTCTCGTTGGTCTAGTGACTAGATATGAGGTCGTATATTCCTGCTGCTGAAACATTTTATTAGTAGCCCGCAGTCTGGAAGTTGGAAGTATGTACTCCCGGGTCTCGGAATGCACGTACGTAAACTATGTTCGAAGATATGTATGATACATACATAACGTATTCTATTCTAACAAGACAATATTGATATTCGATAATTGAAAAATGGCGTGTTCAGAACGAATTACCGCCGACGAAAATTGCCATTTCGTTGCGATTTACTATCCATGAGCTTGTTATTCGAAATAAGTTGGCGAATGTTACATCACCGCATTGCATGATGCTACGTTCCAGCCGTAGAAATTAAAAAAAGGGTCGAGTAATTTATCATGAAAATAATAAAGACGTTAGACACGCTATAAGAGATATGGCTAGTCTAAAAGTAAAAGTAAAAGTAAAAAATATTTTACAAAGAAATTTCGAAAGAAAAGCTTCGATTTTTTTATAATATATATAGTTACCATATATAGACAAACATTCCAATATACGTGTGTTCATGGTAACCTCGTATTTAGACAAGTCTTAATCAAAGCCTTATTACTTGAAAAGTGTTAGTATTTTGTGAAATAATGTATAAGTGCTTTTACAACAGGATTCCAGAAATTGTTCAAAAGTTTTCAAAGTAAAATTAACTAACGACTGTATATATGACAGTACATCTTGGGAATGGTACGCTCATCTCCAGAACATATAATAATTATTATAAACATATATTTTTAATAAAAATAAGAAATACACTTAATAAAAATGAGAAGACCCGCTCAGATGTCTACGCTGGTTCTTCTCATTTCTGAGGTATTTCTTTACAAACTTGCACTTGATGTTTGACAACGAATAAGAAAGTGTAATTTCTATATTTAATTAAGCATTGAAATTTTCTTAACATTTAACGCAAAAAAAGTTACAAACGATAATTCCAATAATTGTTGGTATAAATCGTTCAAAATACGCAAAGGTAGCGAAATCAAAAATTCAGGTTCTACCTAATTTATAGCGGTCGCAATACCACGCACCCTATCCATTACCGACCTCTGATTTGTCAAGGTGACTGATTCATTAGACATTAATCCACGAAGGTGAGCGCGAACAGAAAAAGGAACTAACTGAGATAAGGCAATACAATTTATTTACTTAGCTGAATGGCTAGACGAACGCAGTGCTGAAATAGCTCTTGTGTAGACAAAATCAATTCGACCCGTCCTTGAACAACTCACATTGAATATTAACATTAAATAGTTTATATAATACATTCAAATAATTTTTATATGATAATATTTAAGAACCATCTTATCCATATATTTTTTTATGGAATAGATAGGCGGACGAGTAAACCACTGGTCACCACCGCTCATAGACACTGCCAATGCACCACCAACCTTGGGAACTAAGATGATATGTCCCTTGTGCCTGCGGAACACAACAATACCAAGTACTGCTGTTTTGCATTATAATATCTGATGAGTGGGTGGTACCTACCCAGACGAGCTTGCTTATAACCACCAGTAAAATTATTCATTTGAATTGGAATTATTGCCATTATAGATAAATATATAACATAGTGTTCAATTAAGCTTTTCTTACCTTTTACAACGATCAATAATGCAATATTCATTCGGGTCAAAAATCGAGTTTTAAAGCAACTTATTAAATAGCCAAGCAGATCAATGCTGATTAAGAGTATTATTATATAATCGCACAACAATATTCTCGAGGTATTGTACAACGAGACTATACTATGACAAGGTATTAATAATTCAATGTAATCTCAAGAGAAATCCTGTTTCCAATTTAATCTGAATCCTGTATTACTAATGCAAATGTCAAATGCAATCATCTCACTGTGTTTTTTATTTCGGCTTTATTAGGCAGTCTAACCGCGTTTTCCTTTTTTTCCATTTAACAAGTATCGCTCGTGATATCGTGGACAAATTTGTTTGGAACGAAAATCAATAATCGCTTTTAGTGTACATTGCTGTAACGCTTAACTGATAAAAGTTTTATAAAGCTACTTTAAAAATAATTGCTACAATTATGTATGAAAATTTTCGATATTCATGTACTAGGTACAAACTTGTTTGTAGGGCTAGCTCGTCTTGCTGGTAGCAATATTTATTGTTGTGATCCGGTTTGAGGGGTAATTGAGCCAGTGTAACTACAGATAAAGGACATAACCTCTTCGTTTTCAAGATTGGGCTGCATTGGCTAAGTAAGAAGTACTTAATCAATGTCTATGAACAGTGGTGACCACTTACCACATTCCTAGGTGAACGGTGGTCACTGGTGGAATAATATAGGAAATAAAAAAATACAACTATACCATAATTTAGTAATATATACATAATTTAGTAATATATATACATGTATTTGTTTACCGTATGTATGTATATACGGTAAACAAATGTAAAAGAATTTAAAATAATTCCACATTTTTGTTATTTAATATGTTTGTAAGCAAACATGTAGCGTAGTTTTATAATATAAATATTCACATGCTATTGAATTAATGAAATAAAACAAAAAACTGTTTTCAAATAATGAAAAAACCGATAAATATTTTATATAGGTAGGTTGATGAACTTAATTCGTAAATAATTTACAAGTTTTCGGTTTATCTTCATGATCTAAAAGGCAAGTTTGAATGTTTCGAACACATAAACCATCTACGTACAAATTCGCTTACGCTGAGTAAGGCTTAGACGATCTATCAATATCAGACCACGTGAACAGAGCTAATATCTTAAAGTCATTGCTCCTACGCCGGAATATGCCAATACCATTATATCACGTTGTAATATATCTTTGAACTTGAATACGATCGACACATAAAGGAATTCGGTAAATTGATATATCAATACTGATGAATAATAGTGACGAAATTGTAGTTTATACTAAAACTGTTTCATACAACAATATTGTATTGTATGACTTATGTTATTACATTCTTGAGTTCATACTTTTTTTTATTGTAAATACATTGGTAGACTGACAATAGTAAAATTCTGGTAACATATTGGCTCTGTGAGAAATATTACTCATAACTTTTATCGTCATTACACCAGCAACCTTTGAAACTAAGATGCTGTGCCTGTAGTTACACTTACCCCTCTAACAGGAACAATACAATACGGAGTCATACTGTTTGGAGGCAGAATGGCTGTATGGAGTGGGTGTTACATACCCATACGGGTTGGTACAAGCCCTACCACCAAGTAAACACGTATTTGATACTATGCTTATCGTATAAACGTTTATGCAGTATGAACTTGCCCTTAAAGACGTCCCACGACTTTATTTGCGTGATTTATTCACTTCTTTTTTCACGTGACCTGGGAGTACTCTTGCCCTTGAGCCATCATTGAACGCATCAATATGTAAATCAGTCTACCACGTGACAGATTAATACAAACGCAAATATACTACTATATAAGAAAAAAAGTGTATTAGTTATCGACAAAATGGAATATATAAGTTACAAGTCACGTTAAAAGACACCTCCTTTGTCTTTTTAACTTAATATTACATTTTAAATATATATACATCACATTTTAGTATTTAAATACAAAAGTTATATCATTAAAATTGAAAAAAGAATGTACTTCATTAAAACACGACGTAGATACGTACTGTCGTTATTTCATATGTAATTTACGAATCTAAAAAAGTTAGTATGAAATTATGAAGTTATTTTGTTCATATATAGAAGACGATACTGAGTTCAAGCATCGTTCCATTTAAAGTAGTTGAGTTGAAACTTTACTGAAGGCACTTGTGTGAATTAAATCGATATATAAATAGATGGCATTTGAGTCGTATCGGTTTAACGTAAAAACATTCTAAATTCAAAATCCCCTTGTTGTGTGGTTTTGGGGATAAATATGTCAATGTTTGCGAGAAACGAAACCAGATAACATAGATATCTACATCGGTTACAATGATACTACAGATGTCGCATTTTAGTTTTTGAATTATTCAACAGTTTTGTATCGACTTTACCTCAGTATCTAACGTGAAGTAAATGTATTGATGTCAAAATAAATGTACAAGATTTTATTTTTCGTATAATATTTATTACTTATTTTTGATAAGCAATTGTTTTTCTGTTTCATAATTATATAAGACTACTTTAATTGTCTTTGTTGATTTTAATTAAAGTTCATTTTAGTTACTTAGGTAGCTAGTTATTACATTCTATTATGTTTTGTTCTATTTATATCAAGATAAACAAAAGGAAAAGCATTTTCCTCAAGGAGTGTTTGAGTGAGACATAGGTACTACCGGGCTTAAAAGTAAATTCCTATCCTTGGTACGCAAATGAATATAAGGTTAATCAAATTATAATATTTGATACTTTAGATTCCATTTATAAAATCAATACGTATAAATTTAATAATTTCCCATGTTATTAAGAAAGTTCAACCATATTTAATAAATGATTTTCAATTTCGAATTCTTAGTTATACTATTGATTAAAAATTTCCGTCCACCACATGAGTGTAGAAAACCATCTTATAGTGAAACGCTATTTTGAAGCGTTTAAATGTTATCATTATCATATCAAATGTTGTAAAGTAAAAGTACCTGTCTATAAAAGGGCTCCCACTGTTGGGCTAAGGCCTCCTATCCTTTTTAGGGAGAATTTTTGGAGCTTACTCCACATTGCTGTTGGTTGGTTACAGTTTTTATCCATCACGAGATAAATTATAAACACAAATTAAGCACATTAAAGTTCAGAAATGTTTAAAACTCGGAATCATCGGTTAAGATCGTCCTCTAACAACTGGGTGTTCTGCATTGAGTTTGTTATAACAGAATAGCTACACCGAAATGTAGCTGAATAGAAAACGCTGCCCAATTCCATCGTACATTTAACTTTGAATAGTATATAATAAATCGAGCTACTTTCTTAACTTCCGACTGATAAAATAATTTTATTGCTACTTCGGAAACACGTCTAAAATCTAAGTCAATTAAATTTACTTCCATTTAGAGAATATTAATTTACTGCGAATAAAATTATAGTATTTTTTAGACTATAACAATTGTTGTAATAATTATTGTTCATGTAATGGTTTTGCAAAGTTCATGTTAGTAGTAAAATGAAATGCTTTTGACTCATTGATGAGCGATGGTCTTCTCTCTCGATTGGTGACGATGATCCTGTACCAAGTACGAAGTGAATTTTAAACACAAAGTCAATACGTTATAACTAATTGTTTTAAACAGGGATTTAAGTTCAACCTTCGAACTAATTAATCTTTGGTTAAGATTTATGTATCCTAACCACTGATCTCGGCTTAATTTGTGTCATGTCTTCTAAAATTTAGGGTTACGACATACACTGGTACTTATACATTGTGAACTAGAATTAAATATGTTTTCAATAGATTGTAATAATAAGTAATCTTAAAGTAATTTAAATAAGTAACTAAAAATATATCGGTGCCCATAATTAAGTTGAGATGGTAGCCCTATGGAAATATTTTGTGAATCTTAATCGAAGCAAAGATCACGAATTCAAGCGTACCAAGCATTACTGACTTTTCATCAGTCAATTGATTTTGGTTACACCAGCCATTTGCTATAAAGAAAAAGCAAACTGCGTGGATATATTATAGGGCTTAAGTTCTCATAATCAATGGGAATCTGGCACGACCGAACAGAGTTCAAGAGAAATCAATTTTGGAGAGCCTTTATGTTCTTTCCAACTTTTCCCGGTTAATACTTGGAATTTCTCGACAGAAAAACCTAATAACATTTTAATGGTTTGACTTGGAGCTTGAATCCATGATTGACATGAATGACCTCGGTGAATTCAAAAGCTGGTCATAAAGCTAGCAACTAAGCCAACGAGGCAGGCAAGAAAGGACGGTATGGTCCTCAACACTTACTTTACACTTCAAGACACACATATGCATACGTAGACGCACGATCACATATTGTTATGCCAAAAACTTCATATTTTCGTATTATTGTAGCCAATAGGTTACGTTCTAAATATAAAAAGAATGTTAAAAATATTTATAAATTTACTCACGATAATTATCATAAAAAATAATACTACATTTTACGTTGAACAAAAAGAACATATTAAGTTATAAATAGTAAATACGTTCCCAAAAGCGAGGGTCGAGTATTGATTATCTTTCAAGGATGAATAGTACATTAAATCATACACATTACTTTATGACCATATTATCTATTGAAACATATCGAATAGTGATAGTAAAATAAGTAGAATCATAAATTATTCAGTCCTTAATGCCGAAGGTTTCATTAGAGTGAAACAAAATGGTTTTGTATTAATCAGACGGTATATTATTCGACAATATTTTTACCTAAATTTCTATAATGTTTATTTATGTTTTAATAATGTTATAACTAAAAGCAGGGATGGCCCAGTTGTTAGAACACGTGAATCTTAACCAGTTCAAAACATATTATCACAAAATGTTAATTCGTGCAGTAAAGGAAACTCTCGCGATATTTCTGCGTGATTGTGTCAGATAAAAGTCTGACACAATTGTATCGAAGAAACCGCTCCTCAAAATAATTGGAGGTCTTAGCCCCGCATTATACCCTTATTAATGCCTAATAAAAATTCATATCATATTTTTTTATATTTAAATGTAATCTTGCTTCGTTTGAAGGCTTAATAAAGGTTACTGTAAATAGGTAAGGTCGCGAGCTACGGTTTTAATCCAGGTTATGAATCTTTTTCAAGTGCTTAATTTGTGGTTGAAATAATTGCGTTCTGTGATAAAATAAAACTTGCAGCTACCAAATGTTTTTGGATTATTATTTAGTTTTTGAATTCGGTAATAAACAATTAGCCTATTAACCAAGCAGGCTTCAATTAGTTATAAAAAATTGTTATTAGTAAAACCTATTAATATATCAAAAATTCCTGGTTTGAGTGTATATAATTTAGTCCTATCCTAAGTTAAATAGAGGCAGTTATGTTGAAATCACAGACAGATTTCAATTTTATTTATTTGAATAGATTTTGAACTGAACGACAGCAAAACCAAATATATATGTACATATATGTAACTATATAATTACTAAGTTTTGCTAAATACACAGGCGAAGGTTAAAGCTATAAAGTAGGTTAAGCAGTTTCTATAATAAATATTTAATGCTACCTTAAAACTTTTGAAAGTGAATTTTCTCATTTAGAATTTAGCTCACATTTTATACAACCGATATGAGCCAGAGGGTGGAACACTAAGCGCCTTATAGAAGGTTAAAGGTTTTGTTTACAATTCATCTTGAGCTGAAAGTGTCGTTGTCGAGACAATTAATTCGAAATAATAATTACGTCATTATCTACTGGGTGGTAGTGTTAGCTAGAGACTATTTGTTCTTAAAGGCATAGCAATGATTTTGAAGAGGTTATCGCTTACTATCGAAGTAACAAAACGTCTAAACAAACGTTTGAGATTAGAAATTTATTAAATTGGAATGAATTTAAAGTGTAGCTATACATTAATTATCAATAAATAAAACAATAGAAAAATAGCTATTGAGTTAAACAAAGGAAGTTAACGTGCGGATATTCAATAGAAATATATATAAAAAAAGAAAACAAGCCTTCAGATAGCATTGGGATATTTTCTGTCTATTACATATAAATTATCTGATTTACGACTATATTAAGTAAGTACCTGATGATATTAAATTCGAAAATAGGCAATCAAATAGAAAGTTGTTTTATCGTTCCCAATAGAAACACTAAGCCGATAAGGAACGTGAACAAACTTCGACCAAACGTTGCGTAATGTAACAATGTAATTAGCCCACAAGATTTCTTCAGTATCTTGTTAGGAAATTTCTATACAAAGTTTTCTCCACACTTCTAGAAAGTATTTTCTATAGCAAGTTTTTTCTTTTATATTTCCCGGGAGGGCAAATGACTCTACTCCACCTGATGTTAAGTGGTAGTAGAGTCCAAACGCGACGACGGGCAGTACAGACGGGAAGAAGATTCTGCACTAGCCACCCTCGCCTTGCCGGCCCGCAAGAGGCCTCTTCACGCCTCGTTTGAAGGAACCCGGGTCGTAAGAGGAACACGTGAGCTGGTAGGAATTCCATTTTTTGGAAGTGCGACAAAGAAAGGAGTTGCCAAATTTCTTTGTGCGCGATGGAATTGATGTCACAGTCGGTGACATCGAGATCCAGCACGCGTAGACTTGTGAAGGAAGGGGGAAGCAGGAATTAGGGAGAATAATTCCTCGGAGCACTCGCCGTGATATAGTCGATAGAAAGCGCTCAGCGCTGCTATCTCTCGACGCAATTGTAAAGGTTCGAGGGTGTTTGTGACCTTTACGTCGCCAATAATGCGGACTGCGCGTCACTGCAACCAATCCAAGGCCTCGAGTAGGTACTTAGCAGAGCCATGCCAAAGGTGCGAGCAATATTCAACGCAGGACCGTACCTGTGTTTTGTACAACAGGCACAGTTGTTGTGGCGTGAAAAAACGCCGCACCCTGTTCAGAACTCCGAGTTTCCGTGAAACTGTTTTTATAACAGCCTCGATGTAATCCCTTGGACTAAGGTCGCAGCATACGTCCATCCCAAGCATGGCGATTTTGCTTTGTATCACGAGCGGAGTGCCACAGAGGGAGATAGCACAGATCCCTGGGGTACCCCAGCATTCACTACATAGAATTGTGAAGCGCAACCATCAACTAAAACACAAAGGCTGCGCTTGTGTAGGAAGCTGGCAATCCAGGTGCAAAGCTGCGCAGGCATACCGTATGCCGGCAGCTTGGAGAGAAGACTTCTGTGCCAGACCCTATCGAAAGCCTTGGAGATATCAACGCTGACAGCCAACGATTCCCCATGCTTGTCGATAGCTGCACCCCAGAGGTGTGTTACGTACGCTAGAAAATCACGTGTAGACCGTTTTGGTCGAAATCCGTACTGACAGTCATTAATTAAACAGTGATCTTCTAGGTAATGGATCAGTTGGTTGCTTAGAATCCGTTCCATCACCTTACAAAGTACTGAGGTGATAGCTATTGGCCGATAATTTACCAGGTCAGACCGATCCCCTTTTTTGGGAACCGCTTGCACATTAGCTCTTCTCCAAGCCTCCGGCACACATCCCGAAGAAAGAGAAAGTTGGAACAGGCGCGTTAACACGGGAGACAGCTCCGCCGCGCACTTCTTCAGCCCTATGGCTGGTATTCCATCGGGACCGCTAGCTTTTCGTACATCAAGTGATTGCAGCTACGCACGCACATCACGCTGCCTGATTTTGATGTCAGGCATCGTGTGGCCACATCGTGTGGAAGGTATTACTGGTGGCAGCGCACTACAATCATCGATGACGGAGTTATCGGCAAAGAGTTTAGCCAGGAGATCAGCTTTCTCTTGCGGACTGTGAGCTAGCGATCCGTCCGGATTTCTGAGCGGTGGCAGCGAAGGTTGGCAGAAATTGTTTCGCACAGACTTGGTCAGACGATAGAAGCTACAGGAGCCCCGTAGGATGTGAAATATGGTCATGACCAATCTGTACAATGCGCTGTGCATCCGCTCTTGTGTAAGCCTTCCTACAGGATTTGGAGTTTTTATTGTAGTTTGCTTTCAGTGAGTCAATGTTAGATGCCCCGCTAATGCAGCCATTGATCCACTCGCGATATGCCGCCTGCTTAGATGATACAGCGTCGGCACATTTGCGAGTGAACCAACGGTTACTCGCACCCCTACTGACGAGATCTGAGCAGGAATGTAGTATTCCATTCCCAACATGATCTCGCCAGCAACAGCAGTGGCACTAGATGTCGGGTCATTCCCACTAAAGCAACGTTCCTTCCAAGGGACTGACGCATAGTAATCGCGCATACCGTCCCAATCTGCCGGCTTGTAGTGCCAAACGTGACGTTTGCATACCGCTGGTGGCGGCAGCTTGGCTTGTGGCACTTTGGTAGATATGAGGCTGTGATTCGAAGAACCAAGTTGAGCTTGAACCACAACCTGATATTCCACCGGGTGAGAAGTCAGCAGAAGGTCCAGTAGAGAAGGCGCTTGCCCATCAAGGTCTGGGATCCTGGTGGGCTGATCAACCAGTTGGGTCAAGCCATGTGTGAGAGCAAAAGCATGAGCAGTCCTTCCAGCATGGTCAGTTTTGGGGGATTTTAACCATGATTCATGGTGAGCATTAAAATCCCCCAAAAACACCAATTCCGCGTTAGGAAACTGCTCTTGCGCAGCATCTGCCACCCGACTAAGATGGTCAAATAATCGGCTTGTCTCCAAGTCAACATTGTGGGATCTGTAGAGGCACACGTAGACCCGACTCTGACGAACCAGATCCACACGTACCACCAACATGGAGAAGGAGGGGTCCTCCAAGCAGCGCAGTCGGTGACAGCAAACATCCGTCCTGACGAACAAGCATACTCCGGCTTTCGCTTTAAAGGATTCTTCAAGCATGTAGCCGGGATAATTAAGGTAGCTGGTATCGTAGGACGGAGTGTTTGTGTCTCCGTGAGAAACAACATTGCTGGCTGTGCTGTCTCGAGATGGTGGTGGACAGCGTTGAGGTTAGCGTGGAGTCCACGGATGTTAATGAACTCGACCTCAAACAGCGTAGGTATGGTGGGGGTGTGCACCGCTGTACGACCGTTATTCCTGCTTTGATGCGCTACCATATGGGAAAAAAGAATGGAAAAGAGACGTAAAGCGAGCGACGTATTGCCACGATAGGGATGGGCAAAGTGTGGAGGCGTGTTTTCCCAAGTGATTGCCAAAAGGGAAACTACACTGACCCGCCGGACGGAAGGGCCCCCGAACCCCCCCGGAAGTGGCCGCCGGGATCCCACCTTCCGGTCACCAACCGGCACGACGGTCCACCCCGAGATTATGCGTGGCCTGGTGGGGCAGCCTCGCGTGCGGGTTAGGCACGCTCGGGCCCCTGTACTATGCCACGGGCGGCCAGCGGAATAGCCGTTTCTTCAGGTCTCCCTGTTCGGCAGGGCAATACAGTTTCCCCCGGCATTGGCCATCTCCACTAGACCAACACCCATCGCGGCAATGCTCGCTCGGGCTCTTCTTTTAATGATGTTGAAGTTCTTTTTTTAATGATGGTGATGGCCATAGACATTGCGATTAGAAATATTTACTATCCAATGCACAATCTATTTTGGTAACTAAGATGGGACATTCCCTTACGCCTGTAGTTAGACTGGCTCACTCACCTTATAAACCGGAATACAACAATACTAAGAAGTACCGCTTAGCGGTAGATATGTGATGAGTGAATGGTAACTAAATACCCAGGCGGACTTGCACAAAACCCTCAATCAATCAATCAATCAACAGCCAATCATTGTACATTGCTGAACATAGGTCTCTCCCAAGGTGCGCCAAAGCTCCCAGTCCTCCACCTTCCGCATCCAGTTGGTGCCCGCCACCTTCTTAAGGTCATCAGTCCACCTGGCTGGAGGGCGCCCTACGCTGCGTTTGCCGATCCGCGGTCTCCACTCTAAGACTCGTCTGCTCCAACGGCCATCCGTCCTACGACATACGTGACCAGCCCACTGCCACTTCAGCCTACTAATTTTGCAAGCTATGTCGGTGACTCCGGTTCTTTTCCGGAAATTCAAAGATATTCCGAGCATAGCTCGCTCCATAGCAAGCTGAGCGACTTTGAATTTGTGGACTAGTTCTGCAGTTAGTGTCCACGTGTCGGCACCGTATGTCATGGCAGGTAAGACGCATTGGTTGAAGACTTTTGTCTTCAAACATTGTGGTATGGATGACGTGAAGACTTGACGAAGGTTGCGAAATGCTGCCCATCCCAAGCGAATTCTTCGATCGGCTTCCTTCTCGAAGTTGTTCCTACCGACGATATTCCCAAACAACTTCGAGAGGTTTCCCTTCGACGTATATCGGTCCCGGCACAACATGCCTATTGAACATGACCTTGGTCTTGTCCAAGTTCATACCGAGACCGACACGCCGGGTAGATTCACTAAGGCTACGCAGCATTTTGGTTAGTTGTTCCAGCGACTCTGCTATGATGACGATATCATCGGCAAATCGAAGGTCTGAGATGTACTCGCCGTGTACATTGACTCCACATCCAGTCCAATCCAGCGTCTTGAAAACATCTTCCAACGCGTTGGTGAACAGTTTCGGGGATATTACATCCCCCTGTCTCACCCCCCTGTGCCTTTTGAGTTGGATCACCTTCGTCTTCGTCTTCCTTCGCACAAAGCCCTACCACCAAGTAAAATAGCGCAGTAGGATATTTTAAGTATATTTTTTACAGTAATCATGATAATGCTAATGGTTTTCTCGTGAGTTTCTCATTTTGTCCTTGTATGTTTTTGTGCCAGTTTTTCATGAGCAACACGAATATTTTTTTAATGATAAACTGTTGTAATCTATAGTTTTTATGTGAAGATTCTGTTATTTAAAACATTAAACAAAATCATTTGTATTTATGATACTATCTACATACATATTTTTTTTAATTTAATATAAGTCTATTTTAATATATTGTAAAGTAAAAAGTAACAGCCTATATGTGCCAGTAAACCCGTCTGGAAAGGTAGGCATTTCGACCATCTGCTCCAGTGGTGGATGGTGGCTGGTGGATACAAAACAGATTTTTGAACAATACGTGCAGTTTTCTTAGCAATGTTTTCCTTCACCACAATCGGAATTAACGGGAAGATTATTGACCGATATCTAATTACCTAGTTAAGATCATTTTTTTAAACTGTGAATTTTTTTATTCCCTTTTATTCATCCATTAAAGATAATGTTAATTAATTTCTCTCAATTGATTATAAATCTCATAATCAGACGTTTATTTGGAAACTTTCCAAACCATCCCCAAAGCCCAAATAATGATTATGAAATGGAGTAACTTTTCCCCAATCAACGCGACTCAATAATCAAACTGAGTTCAACCATATGAGCTGATTTATGCTTTAAAACAAATGAATAAATATTCGTTATAAAAATGAATAAGTCTATTATATTACGTGACGTTAGCAAAATTTCTAGTGCTCAATTAGCCACACGCCAAAAATATAAGAAGAGATAGTATAAATAAATATTATAATAGCAACTGCCTTCTGGTATGAGATTTCTAAGTTAAATGAAAATGAAGAAATGAGTGAAGTTTACTCATAACGAATAATTGTAACATTAAACAAGAGAATTTCAAAAATTTTAATTAAAATTTATTTGAGAGAAAGCACAAAATTTTGTATTACACTTTTACGAGTTACATTCTTCGACTCATTTATATAAAACATCTAAATTCCAACCGAAACCGCTACGAAAATACGACGATTTCTTAGAGAAATACTTCAGCAAAATTGTAAAGAAAATTTTGAATAATATTCATTTCAATCAAAACGAATGATTGGTTTTATATTTTACTTTACATTAGTGACCTACTTAAATTGTTATTAGCAGTTAATTTATTATTTCCAGTGTATATATGTCATGATACAAAAAATAACCTTGAACGATTCTATCCAATTGATAGTCTAGTTATATTAAATGAACAACCAGTAATAGTTTCAATGCTAGGTAAAGGCCCTCTTGATGAAAAGAATTACTGCTTATACCGTTGGTACCGGGAACGAGATGAAATATACACACAAATTAAGCACAATAAAGTTAAGTGGTGTTGGTCCGGTTCGAACTTGCAATTTTCTCTTAAGACGCACGTGTTCTAGCCATAGCATAAGTTATAAGAATATTTAGTAATACTTGCAAAAATATTACCCATTACTAAGTTGCACTCGTGATATTTCATATATAAGAACGTGTGAGCGATTATTATTTATTCGACGATATTAAGATATTTTATTCAATATAGCAAAGATCGAACTACCAGTAAGTAAAAATTTAATTTTTAATAAGTAGGTACTTTATGATGAGTCCGTTACAAATAAATAATAACCTTTCACAGATTAAAAGAAATAAAACTGGACTACGAATAAGACATAATAATATACAAATTATACCTTTTTATTGCTTATAAATATAAGCAACCATTATCTTTTTAGTTTAACTAACTTTTTTTTTTATATTAACATAGCATATGATGATATCATTTAAAGCGATGGCGGCCACAGTGGCCCATCTCAAGAGAGATTAACCAACTGCGCAGGACGTATTATAACGCACAAGTGTGAGCACAAACACTGACATTCCTAACTTTCAGATTCCGGGCTGTTACTGACATTCTTCGACAGAAGGCCCGACCTGGGGTTTGAACCCTCGGATTCAGCGCACTTATATCTATCCACAAAACAAACGAGACAGCCTACGTTACGCTGAACGCGAAGACAACGATACCCCAAATTGTAATATGCTACACAAAAACAGAAAAACATATTAACATAAATACATATTTTATATGAAGACAACTAAATTCATAAAAATAAAATCGCCTAAGTCAGTTTAAAGTTAGTACTTATAAAGTTCAAATTCATTTGTAATTAATCGTATATAACGTTGAAGTGTTGCAAGTTCCCAGACTTGCTCAAACTCAGCATACACTCTCTAAAGTAAATCTTGTGTGGGATTTATCTCTAGTTAGGTAATCTTACGCGGTTAAACTTGCTAGTTACTTATGCTATTAGTAATACTAACTGGACAGTCAACAGTATTAGATTCAGTTTAATTTAAGCTTGCCATTCCATGTTACTTTGAGTTAATTTAGGTAAATATTTAATTGAGATAATAATCTCAAGCCTTCGCTGGCTTATTCACCCTTTAAACCGGAACATAAAAATTCTATGTATTGCTGTCTGGTGGTAGAATGGGATAAGTACGTACCCAGATGTGCTAGCGTAAGGCCCTACCACCAAGTAAATATTTAAATTTATTTAGATTAGTTACTGTATATAAATGTTTTCAAATAATCTAGTTAATCTATTAAAGTAAGCAAGTCGTGTAATTAAACTTTGTTTCTAACAAGAAACAGCATTATGTTGCTAGAGGCGATAAATGTGAAGATAGATAATATTACGTTTCTGCGGAACTGCTGTCTGAACTTAGACATAGTTTCCACAGTGTCTGGGCCTTAGGCCATTTAACCCTTGTTTCTCATTTGTTCATTATTTCAGCTTTGATGAAATGAATAACATATATTTTTAAACATAAATCCATTAAATCTTAAGACTTTATACAATGCTCTAAAGTCATGCAGATCAGAAGTAAATGTCACATGATCAAATTTATTCAATCATTGCTGTATTTTCAGAGGAGTTCGATATCCAAAAGTGGACAATAATTCTATTTATCAGTTGCTGCCTGGCATTGCAATTACGACCATTGGTTTTTAATATCCATATCCACTTTATTCGTACGTTTTTGAAACACAAAACATATATACAATATAGAAGATTGCCACATTTTTTGCATTTGATTTTATAGAAGCGATCCATTGGTCTAACTGAGTGGGATTCTAACACTTAATATTGTAACTAGTAAGATTTTGTGTAATGAAGCTTTAAAATTTTAATTTAATTTCAACCTTTGATGATGAACGATTCAGTGGTGCGAGGATTTTTTTCATTTATTAATTTTCGAACTGATTATTAAAGAGGGTCATTAAATACCTATCTAACGCAACAGTAATTCATCTAACCATCATCAAGGGCATCCAAAGGACTCTTGCAACGTCATCTACTGTTCGTCGAGTATATCATTAGAATGTTACGACGATTATTTTTCGACAACCGGATTTCTGAAAATGACATTGTTGTTCAAATTTATTTATAGACCGTGACGGCTCGAACACAGGTATAAATATAATAATTAGTGCTTAAATAAGCATATTTTAACTGAACGAATTAAAATGAATATACCAAGCTTTATTATTGGCTCAGGCATATATTAAAAACTACAATGATTGAAAATAGCTGCTAGGTAAATGTTAGATAATTATTTCCAAACCAAATAACTATTTGGTTAACCAGATTATTATGTGGTTGGTAGTTTTAATATTTGTTTAATGATATTGTTTGTTTTCTTTTAAATAATATGAATAATATATGCCTTTTATAGTTATTATTTACATTGTTTCTTGAAATCGTTTCTTTGAAATATAATAATATAAGTGCTCATATAATCAAGCTTCACGATGGTCTGGATCTGTACCACCCACTCATCAGATATTCTACCGCAAAACAGCAGTACTTAGTATTATTGTGTTCCGGTTTGAAGGGTGCGTTAGCCCGTGTAATTACAGGCACAAGAGGCATAACAGCTTAATTCGCAAGGTTGGTGGCGCATTGGCGATGTAAGCGATGGTTAACATTTCTAACAATGCCAATGTTTATGGGCGTTGGTGATCACTTACCATCGGGTGTCCCATATGCTTGTCCACCCACCTATATTATAAAAAATAAGAAAAAAGTGATTTAATCCGCCCTTTTAACTTAAAATGAATTTAAAATTCATCCTACTCATTTGATTAATCCTAGTCATTAGATTGAAGAAGACAAAACATAACAGTGTATAATTATATATATATGCTATGCAAAGTTTATTAGTAAGGAAAATAATATGTGTATACACAATTTAGTTTCAGTTATTTTTTAATAAATAAATGTATTATAATTATTATAATATAATGTGTGAGAGTACAGTTTTTGTAAATGGTTATTATTTATAAACCACAAATATAAATATAAAAACATCTTGCAAATATTTAATGTAACATATATTTATCTTTTATTTTTAGACATGAGATGTTCTAAATCGTTTTTCAGTGAAAACTGTCTAAACATAACTTCACCTTCGCTAGAGCTTATACATTTATATATATATATATATATATAACAGTGTATAATTATATATATATGCTATATGTAAAAAATCTCGAATTTAGAGATGCGAATTAAGTGATAGTCACTAGTCGCTATCTTTTGAAATTAAAAATACATATATCTATACCTTACATAAAAAGAGTCTTATATCAAGCTTTTAAGTTACTTTGAAAGAATTTTCACTTGATCAACAAGTTTACAAGCAATTTAATTAACCAAGAAGTTTGCTAACTCCTAACTTGTGAGATCTTTACTTAAAAGATCTGTGATGTGTTCAAAGAACTTAATTAGAATGAAAAGCAAACATTAAGAAGATTATTAGATTTTGGAATTTTTTTTAGTATATAATATATATATATATATATATATATAGATTTATCTTGTATAAAATATTTGATAAAGATAACAAATGCTTTATTGGTCTAGAAGTTAGATTATAAGGCTTCAAATACTAGATTTAAACCCCGCGGTTAAGTCAATAAAAAATATTGGGTTTATCTGGTAAAAAGTACGTGAAGCCTATGGTCTTGCGCCTTTCGTGTCGGATTACTGTCCCAGCGGAATATGAGAGTGCAGTTGTGCTTGCATTCATACATAAACACTATAATATAGAAGCAAATGTTCTAAAAATGTTATAAAAAATCCTGTATTGATAGTCACTAGTCATATATCTATACCTTACATAAAAAGAGTCTTATATCAAGCTTTTAAGTTACTTTGAAAGAATTTTCACTTGATCAACAAGTTTACAAACAATTTAATTAACCAAGAAGTTTGCTAACTCCTAACTTGTGAGATCTTTACTTAAAAGATCTGTGATGTGTTCAAAGAACTTAATTAGAATGAAAAGCAAATATTAAGAAGATTATTAGATTTTGGAATTTTTTTTAGTATATAAATGAACTAAGTTTTCTCTTATAACTATTTAATTTAAATTTTATTTAGAAGATTAGTTAAATACGAGTTTCATCACATTAAACAAAACATTAAAATTACTTAATAAAAATCTAGTCGATACGAGACAAAAAGCAGAGGTGAAGCATCGAAATTGATTGATGTTAAAAAAAATTTAAAGAATTCGATAATTAAGTAAATATTTTTTTATAGCAATGAAGTATTTAGTATATTCGTATGCGAAACATACAACTTGAGAAGTGAACGGCTGGGAAGACATGACATGCTAGTACAAGACGGTCTTGCCGTTTCCCGTCACGGCATACGAGTTGGTCCCAAGGAGTGCCAGAGATAAATATCTAAGTTTCAATTTACAAGTATCGTATTCCTCAAAGTAGATCAAGTAAACTAAAGCGTTGTATGAGTAACAAGGAGCTCGTTTCACACCGAAACCGTATTGAGACTTTAACTGCCTGCAGCCATGAAGTTGCCTCAAATTGCTACTAACTTCACAATGTCAACATTCGTTATTGATAGTATTTTTCTCTAAAGCTGCTCTCTCTTGTGAACAAGAAAGAAATTTGTATCGTTTATATATATTGTAGATAGACGTTCGTTTCTGTATCTCACGTTATCAACAAAAATTATGTAATATCGTATAAATTAACACGTATATTGTTTACTATATTATATGAAACATATATTATCCTTATATATATGTATAATAGAATAAATTCAGCTTTTAGTAAATGTATATATATTTTAACTATAGTATTTGTACTTACTTCATTTAAACTTTGTTAAAAGAGTGTGAGATCCTCTAAACTGATTACAATTGTGTGATGATAGATTTGATTGAATTTTTTTTTTTTTATAGAATAGGAAGGCGGACGAGCATATGGGCCACCTGATGGTAAGTTGTCACTAACGTCCATAGACTTAAATCGCCAATGCACTACCAATCTTGGAACTAAGATATTATGTCCCTTGTGCCTGTAATTACACTGGCTCACTCACCCTGCAAATCGGAATACAACAATACTAAGTACTGCTGTTTTGCGGTAGAATATCCGATGAGTAAGTGGTACCTACCCAGAGCTGTCACAAAGCTCTATTACCAGGAAAATATTAATATTAAAAATATTCAGCAGCATATAATTCAAACAAAAGTAAGTTATAATTATAAATTTTTAAGGTTCATAATATGAACTACTTTTGTAGGTAACTTATAAAGTAGTTGATAAGTTATTTTCGTAAAATAACGAAGTTATACGATCAATAACACTTTTTTAGCTCAAATATCGTTTGAATATATTCAATATCATGCGACACGTAATTACTCGCCTTTACTTTCTTTGGGTAAAGGTAGAGCCGCCTCGTTGATTTAGTTTCACTTTTAAGGCTACAAATCCCGAAGCACGGGGCTTGAATTCTGATTCAATTACTATTCTAAAGTTTCAATATATATTATCATATATTTTCAGCCAATCATAAAATGTTTTCTCTCTTAATTCATACATTACAGCTTTACCACTTTTTTTAAATAATAATAATATCCTGGGACATTATTCACACACTGCCATCTGATCCCAAACTAAGCAGAGCTTGTACTATGGTAACCAGACAACTGATATACTACATAAACCACTTTTATTTTGTAAATACATGCTTATATAGTTAAGTTAGCACTTGCGTTCATGACTAAAGAGTCCAATGCGAGAGAGGATCCTTCGGCCGCACTCCCGACAAGTGTATGCGCCCCCAGGTGGGCGGGGGTTTGAAGCTCGCTCATGACGCCTGACGCGTTTTTCCTTTAGTACTTTAAACCAGGCATCGTCATGCTTTGATTGACCTTCGTGAATAAGGCGTCGCCACTTGGCACGGTCCTCGGCCAGTTCCTCCCATCGGCTGCTAGGGATGTTAAACGCAACCATATCACGCTTAGCGCAATCTTTGTAACGGAGCATAGGCCGCCCAACAGACCTTTTCGCATCCGCAACCTGTCCCAGCAGTATTTGCCTTGGCAGACGAGTCTGCTCCATTCGATGCACGTGTCCCAGCCACCGTAACCGTTTTTTTTTTAGAATGGCCGTGATGCTAGGCAGTTGTGCCTCGCCTAGAACAGACTCGTTTGTCACTCGATCCTTCCACGTGATGCCCAGAATGTTTCGAAGACAGCGCAAGTGAAATGTGTTCAGTCGGCGTTCTTGTTTTGCGTACGTTATCCACGTTTCTGCTCCATACAAGAGTGTGCTTAGGACACATGATTGGTAAACAAGCACTTTCGTTTTTACCGTAGGGTGTCTGTTGTCCCAAGCCCTTGAACGGAGCCTCCCGAACGTGGAGGCTGCTTTGCCGATACGGGAGTCGATCTCTGCATCAAGCGAGAAATTGCTCGACAATTGCGACCCAAGGTAGCAAAATTTGTTAACCACCTGCAAAGGTTCGCCGTTAAGCAAGATGACTGGTTGTTCTAAACATCCTTGCGCTAAAATATCGGTCTTCTTGCAATTTATAGACATTGAAAAAAGGTGGCAAGCTCTGGCAAATTTGTCTATTAGATTCTGGAGTTGAGCCTGGTCATGAGCAACAAAGGCAGCGTCGTCAGCGAAGAGAAGACTATCTACAAAAAGGTCCTCCCTGTAGCGTTTGGACTTGAGCATTGAGATGTTGTACAGCTTACCATCAGTTCGCGTGTGTAAGTGGACGCCCTGCTGTTCATCCCCAAAAGCAACCTTCAGAAGCACCGAGAAGAATATTCCGAACAAGGTAGGGGCCAGTACACAACCTTGACGAACACCACGGCGTACGTCAAATGGCGTAGATGTGTTGCCATTGTGCAGGACTGTGACTTCCATACCTTCGTGGAACGATTGCACTATCCTTAGGAGTTTCGGGGGGCATCCAATTCTGACAAGAACCGAGTATAACCCCTCTCAGCTCACGGAGTCAAAAGCCTTATTTAGGTCTACAAATGCAACGACTAGGGGGGAATGTTGCTCCCTACACTTTTCTTGTAGCTGTCTGAGTGAAAATATCATGTCGACAGTTGACCGTTGGTACCTAAAACCACATTGTGCCTCAGGGTATACGCGATCGGCGAGCCTTTGTAGTTTGCCTAAAATGGCCCTAGCAAAGGCCTTACCGACGATGCTAAGAAGAGATATTCCGCGGTAACAGTTGCAGTCGCAGCGGTCGCCTTTGCCTTTATAAAGAGTGACTATGTTAGCATCTCGCATATCCTGAGGGACGTAGTTTTCTTCCCAACACTTAGCCAGGTGGTTGTGGAGGATGGGCAAGAGGCACTCAAGCTTGACGACTTCGGTGACAACATCGTCTTTACCAGGACTCTTTCCGCATTTGAGCTGCTTGACGGCCAGATAAAGTTCCTCTACGGTGGGTGCGGCGTCTAGCTCGTGCCAAGTTGCCAGTTTCGGGACAAGCTCCACTGCATCTGACTTAATATCCACTGGGCACGAGTAGAGCCCCTTGTAGTGTTCTACCCATCTTGCCATCTGACGGGTGCTGTCTGTACAGAACCGTCGATTTCTTTGAGAGGTGCCGTCTTTTTTAGAGTAGGTCCAAGAGCTCTTTTGATGCCTGCGTAAACCCCGCCAATATCCCCCGCGCTTGCGCACGCTTGGATGCTTTGGCAAAGCTCCGTCCAATACGCATTTGCAAAAAAGCGCGTACTGCTGGAGTGAGGCTTTTGCCTTCGTGAGATCTTCACGCGTCGCATCGCAAGGGTTGAGGCGAAAATTTAAAGCGGCTTGACGTTTTGAGTCAATCAAGGGTAGTAAGTGCTCTTCGTTTTCTAGAAACCAGTCGTAAGATTTTACCTTTTGATACCCAAACACTTTTCCTGCAGTGTCAGTCAGAAGAGACTTCACTTTTTCCCATTCGACTTGCGCTGATGCCGTACTGTCCCAAGTTGCAACTTCTTCACGGACAAGTTCCTCAAAAGACTCCACTACCTCCATGTCACGAGTCTTAAAAAGATTTATCTTTTGGCTTGGAAGAATGGACTCTCCTGGGGACAAGTCGAACTTTAGTAGCAACGAGACTGTGATCGGTGTCGCAATCGGCACTGTGAAGCGCCCGCGTGTGGAGCGTTTCCCGCAGGTCCCTCCTTCTTGCCAGAGCAAGGTCTAATTGGTGCCAGTGTTTAGATCGGGTATGCATCCACGAGACTTTCCGCATCATTTTGCCTTTAAAAAAGGTGTTGGTATCACTTTGGTGGTGGTAACACTTTGGTGGTCCGCTGGTGCTTTGAGCAAAACTCCAACAATCGTTGCCCGTTGTGGTTTAGCTTACCTATGCCGTGTGCACCGAGGCATTCAGGCCAGGCTGATGTGTCCTGACCGACGCGAGCATTAAAATCACCAAAAATGTGCAGTCTGACAGTTGGATTTACCCTACGTACTGTCTCTTCGAGCTGGTCATAGAATTGGTCCTTGGTCTCTGGTTTTGAATTAAGCGTTGGTGCGTAAGCGGAAATTAAAGTGACAAAGCCGCTTTTTGTGTTTAGACGCAAGAACATAATCCGCTCGGAAACGCCTACAGGTGTCTCTATGGCGTTGATGAGTTGGTTTCGAACCGCGAAACCTACACCATGCTCTCGTGTTTCTAAGGAACTCTTGCCTTTCCAGTAGAAAGTGTAGTTAGCTTCACGCAAAGACCCTTCGTCTTCGGTTCTGGTCTCTTGTAAGGCTACAATATCAATATTGAGCCTTTTGAGCTCCACGTCGATACTGTAAGTTTTGCGCAGTTCTTGGGCGCAATCGGAGCTTCCGTATGTGTTCAGGAAGCCTGTCCTCATAGTTCGGACATTCCATGTCACAAAGCGCATGTAAGCAGCGTTGGTATGGGCTTTGGGATTTTTCCTTTGAGTGGGTGGTTAATGTCACAGCGTCAACGTCCAGCTGTAAGGCTTGTGTTCCGTTCACCCAGGCGGAACGAGTTAACGCTGAGGCGGATCAGTACCTTATTGATCGGGGGCTGCCCGACTTAGAGCAGGCGGTAGCTGATCAATGAATCTACGATGGATCCTCCTACTGTCAAGAGTGGCCCCTGGCGCCCGCACTTACGCCTATTCGTGCCGACTTATAACCGGTGACTCTCCGTGTTGTTTTTCACCTGCAAGACAGGTGAGCGAAGTGTCCTCTTCGCGGATGCTGCTACGCCTGGATCAGGCGACTTTATGGCAGCACGGGCTTACCCAGAACCCATGCCACCCTCTCCTCCTCCCCAGCAGGATCCACAGGAATGACGGGTCAATACGTGTGGTGCTGGTTTGACCGCAGGCACCTGGCTTACGCCTAAACCGTGGCACCACTCCGGGTTTAATGTTAGTTTTCCTTCTTTTTTGACAAGGTGTGGGGTCACAGCCCTCCCCTCATCAGGTTTTACTTCACGAGCCGACGTGAGGAAGAAGAACGTAGCCACTGCGATGTTATTACAGCTTCTTATAGCTACTGATGAGAGTTTGTAGAGAACAACGATTTTAAAGACAATCTGTTACTTTCAAAATAGAAAGTCGGCTAGCAGAGAGCGACGCTGTTACTCTACTACGTCCAATATGCCGGAAGGCAAGGAAACAAAGGAAGGGAATGACATGGGAACAAGGGCGTGACGCAGCGATAATTTTTGGAGACAGAGAATCCAGGAGAGGGGTAAGGATATTGTGATCACGGAGGATACTGGAATGTGACACTAGTAGCTAGAGCAGTCCGGGGTCGCGTACCAGTAGTGATTCCAACCAACTATCGGACAGATACCTGGTAGATCCACCCTCTGAACATAATTTTATATAATATTTTTTTGTATAAACATAAAATAATTGAAAAAAAGTTTTGAGTAGAATTATTAAAAAAGCAATCAAGTTTTTATTGGAACCATAAAAACACAAACAAAACGTGATGGGTATCCCTCATATTATGTTACATGTTGAACATCGATAAAATTAGGAATAATTTTATTTATAGTCCCTGAAGACGTTATATTTTTTTACTATCTAATCTATTTTAAAGGGTGTATTACTTGAATAATCATATTTTGTATACAAACATTATTTGCATATATAATTTGACATGTGGACGAATACCTAATATCAAAAAATGTCAAATGAAATAGAAGAATATTGAAGAATAAACTCAAAACTCACCGCAAACAATGATTGTTAAGTGTCAAAAAGTGATAACCGACATCTACCATAATAATTATAACATTTAAAGAATGCACGCAACAAATAGCTATATATCGCCTTTAGTCGGTTGTCAACATTCCACGGGTGAGTAATGAAGTGAGATCCTACAGATACACTATTGGTCATAGCCGACATTAAGCTAGGTTTGAAAATTTTAGTTATTTTATATTTATTTCATAATGTTTTTTATTTTATTCTTTTTCACATGAGTAGACAAACTGTCAAATTTTATCAACCGGTTCCAGTGGCTTAGTCGTGTAAGCGTGACCGACAGACAGAGTAATTTTCGCATTTATAAAATTAGTATCGATTATTCTTTAGGGCGTTTAATAAATTATCATTTTTTTTAATACTGATGAAATGTAATAATAGATCTCGTTTAACTTATTAAGTTTTTCATTTTGAACAACATTGAAACAGAAACAGTTTATAACATAAAACGGAAATTAAAAAGCATAAGCAGAGAATAAAACAGTAAATAATAAAGACATTGCTTACAATATTTTCCTCTAAAACTACGTCCATTTCCAGTATCATATAAAACCTATTTTTTATTTTATGTTATAATTTTTCAAAGTATTATATGTATCATTCAAATGACTCAAAACAGTATCACCGTAATAAAAAATAGAGCGTATGCAAATAAGAAAACGTAACAAAAGATTAAGCGATTGGCATTCAAAATTCGACCTTGAAAATTTACTTTCATCTCGCCCGAAGACGTTTCACTTCCAAGCAATCTGAACACTATCCAAACTTTGATTAGTTTATCTCTATACACTCATAATAGAAGCTTGTCTGTATCACTTGGAGCAATAAATGTCAAGATAACTTTAAGTAGTTACGTGAAATCTGTTATCTCAAATTAGATGTTGCTTCCGTGAACCGCTAAGCCTCCGGCAATTGAACCCTCATTCAGGGTTATTTCTGCTTTTGAAGGGTACGTATTATCACACTAGTTTCGGCTTCTGGTACTATCTCCGAAGATCTTTAGATAACCCTGTATGCAAACATCAATGTGTATATTGAAGCGACTAATTAAAAGTTACCAAATAGATTCAATATATAGTATTAATTTTATTAATATTGCCAATGTTAGTTTGATAATTTTATACGTCAATTATAATAAATAGATAAAATTTAAACAAAGATAAGATGAACCAGTAATAAGTTCACGTGAATCGTAACCGTATCGCAAGATTGCTGGTTGTTCATGTGTTTAATGCGTAATAGTAATTAATCTCGTGTTTGACGGTGAAGGAAAACATCAAGAGAAAACGCATAATTTTAAGTAATTTTAAAACATAAATTACGCTCACAAAAACAAAGAAATTTTTGTTCCAATTGCAATTCGCGAACTTCGCAAAATTTCCACTTATTCTGTTAATTGCATTATCTTATGTAGGTTGAACCCTGATTTTGCCATGGTAATCTAATATATTACGAAAAAAATCGATTATAATTAGTAACAAAAACATTACAAGATAAATCCATATAATAAAGATCGTTAAAATGCGAAACACGTGATTGCGAAATTATCCGTCTAATTGGCAAAAAAGCCGTAAAACATGTAACAATGTAATTAATTTCTGTAAAAAAAATCCATAGCATTCGCAAAATTGGTCTGGCCAAATGCTTTCGAGTCCTAAGATGCTGCACATAAAAAGAATGACGCTTGACCCAAATGCACACACATTTTAACGCACACTAACAAATGAGGATCGTTCGTCACTGACAAGATAAAGTACCCTCCAGGTAGGATCGCAGAATATGGAGCATTGTTTCATTGCGAAGCACGTATTGATAAACTCATCGGCAAGCTCTTTTGTTGCAAATGTTCAATAGATGAAATGGCAATCAATTTTATATAACCATGCTTTTATGCGTCTTACTTATTTTTTGTCCTTTAATAAGAATAATTTGAAATACAGTAGGTTAATTAAAATGTATTCGTATTGCATAGGTTTAATTTAAGTTTATATTGAGATTCAAGAAAATAGAATGCAGTGTACATACAAAACTTTATTTTTAACTTTGAACAGGATTAACCCGTACAAAAAAATAAGATTAGCAAACTTTCTATATATTTCCCATTGAATTTTAGGTTAGGCATTCATTTAGATAAGTAAAATGAAAACACTTATATTGTACTAGCCGCCGACTTCGTCTACGCAGGATTAGTATTTGGAGTAGCTTATATTAGCATGGCGTAGAAAAGAACTAACATTATGACATAAATATTTTTTGAGTCGCATTTGAAAAATATAACTGCTTGACAATATTTTAACATAAGAAAATTGGCAATATAATAAATATACGGTAATTAGGCACTGCAGAGCCCTGATCATAGGCCTATAGTTATCTAGCTACTGCAGTATGCTCTTATAAACTATATTTAACGATTTTTTTCCTTCAGCATAAACATGCAGATTTTTTGCTTTGGAAACACGTGAGCAAGCCACATAGAGCTGACCGTGAGAAAAACATGGCGTGCCTAAATGTATGCCTGCTACCTTTAAGGTTTGACCCTGCGATTTGTTGATCGTCATTGAAAATGCGACTTTTAACGGGAACTGCAGGCGTTTAAAATTGAATGGCAAGTTATTGGGTATGATTGGGATGCGCGGTATAAGAACATTGTCTCCCTTGGCTTCTCCAGTTAAAATTGTGGCCTTCACAATGTGCCTTCCTAGTTCGGTAACTCGCAACCGAGTACCGTTGCATAATCTTGGCGCGTCCAGGTTACGCATCAACAAAACAGGTACACCTACCTTTAATTCCAATTTGTGTGATGGTACTCCGGACAACTCTAAAGAGTTATAGAATTCTACGGGATAACTTGTTGTATCATCAGATGACATAACTGTGTCAATAGAATTGTACACTGAAGTTTCGGTGTTTATTTCGGCCAAGATTTTTTTATTTATTTTCGTAACAGTCTCATTTTTCGGTGCTAGTATGGTTCTTTCCCACAACCAATTTTCGTCAACAATGTTTTGTTGCATATTCGGAAAAACTTGTTCAATAAGTTCGTCTTCTGACTCCACAGCATGACAAAATAGGTTTTTTCCTAGTTACTTGACATTTAATGTCATATTTTGGACAGCTCACACAATATCTTTATAAATTGTAGCCTATGTGTTATTCTGATGTATAAGCTATATTATTGGAAAGTTTAATTGAAATCCATTCAGTAGTTTTTGCGTGAAAGAGTAACAAACATCCATCCACACATACAAACTTTCACGTTTATAATATTAGTAGGATAGTAGGATAGGATAAATTGAATAAATGAAATTGCTTTATTATTAGTTTATCATCACAAATGTTTAACTAGCCTTTAATGAAGAATATTTTTGTAGATACACATAAATTAAATAATCGGAAAATACCTACTCTTTATAAAAGAAATATCTTTATAGGATCCGATTGATATAAAACTGACATTGGCAAACATGTCAATCTTTACGAGTCATTTTTAGACGAATTCTGTTAAAATAAGATGTTTATATTATTATCATACCTTTTGAAAAACAAGTTGTAAGTATTTATTTGATCTTTCTTTGATATCTATCTTTAATAGGAAGGTGACAAGATTAATTATACTTTACAAATAACATCACATACTGAATGTCAGACTGCTTAGCCTTACACTGGTATTATTACTTTATTAAAAAAATATTTTTGGTAATAAGCCTGTTAGGTTTTTATACAACTATTGTTATTTAACAATTTAACAACAACGTGACCATGGAGTTCAGTGCATTTTCTATATTTAAAAACTTATGTCACCTTATTAGTTACATTTAAAATAGCACTTTTCTGAATCATTTATTATATTTCGCCACCAGAAGTCAAAAAATTGCTTTCATAATATGTGTTCTTTTAAAAAGACATGAATATCACTTTACAGTAATCTTGATGAGTCGAAGAACGTCAAAGCTCGTAAGCCAACGTATATTGGATTGCCGTGAAAACAATTTTGATCAATAATTATATCCGATACGATGGAAAATCAGACAACAGATTAAATATTAATTTGAAAAGATGCGCAGCAAGAAGTACAAACCGCTTATAAGACTTATACTGCACCTCGAACTTAGATCTTATGATCTAAGATGTCACTTGTTCCTATAATTAATAGCTCACTCATCTTTCAAACTAGAACACAGCAAAGCAGTAAATAACTGATGAATAGGGGAAGGTTTGTTACGCACACAATCAGACATGCACCATTCCTTAATATATATATAGTCCTTTTATTTTTTTTGTTACATTTGTTTGGACTCTATTCCAAAACCTATCCTCTCCATAATTATATTTAAATATGCAAATCACGAATGTACACTTCGTTATGCTAACGGCAATTAAGTAACAGGAATCGAATTTAATAAAGTCGGACGAGAGATGTGAACTAAATTAAGCATCCATTTGCTGAAGTTACAAGTCCTATAACTTTTAATTGGACTTACCTTGCAATGGTTTCATCTATTTCCAACTTGATATTATTCAACGTCAACAAGTAGGTTATATAAAAATTTATATTAATTTTAATAATAGATAGACATACGCCTTGTGCCCGTCTGGTTAGCTACCACCCACTCATCAATCATTCTAGTGCCAAACAACAATAAGTAATAATTATTGTGTTCAGTTTTGAATGGTGAGTGAGCCAGTGTAAATACAGACTCAAGGGACATAACATCTTAGTTCTCAAGATTCTCAAGTTCATTGGCGATGTAAGGAGTAGCTAATATTTCTTACATCGCCAATATCTATGGTGGTGACCTTCAGGTCGCACAATTGCGCGTCCGCCTTTCTTTATTAAAAAAAATAGTTTCTTGATAATCTCCGATATTTTATCATCTATTACAAAGAGCGTCAGCTTCTAGAATGATGATCAAAATAAGATTAATTTGGGACAATGTTGAATGATCTTTGGTCGCTTATTACACCATCAGCTGCCACTAACCAATACCCATTGAGATCAAAATCAGATCAATTAATCTGACTTAGCTTCAGAAACTGAAGCTTAACTGCCAAATTGCTTTGAGAACATCGATATTATATTCTGCCCATTTGCTTATTCAATTTTTGACAGAACTAGTGAGTCTGGCAACGTAACATTTTGATTATCGGTTCGATTATTCAAACTTTAATTAGTATGTAGTATCGATTATCAATTTTTGCTGTTGAATTACAATTTTCTCTTTTGATGAGTTTTTCGTTGTTCTATGCCTTATTATTATTATTATTATTTTTAAATGGACACAAAATAATATCAATTAGTTGTATCTAATATCTATATAATAACTTGAAATTAATGTTGTAAAATAAGAAAACGTTTGGGTATGAATATTTATTAGACGCACACATTTTTCGTTTATAACGTTACGTTCTAAGATAGATGTCAAAAAGTAAATAAATAAATGGTCGAAGCGTTATGAAAATGTCTGTTTGTTTTTTGGTTAAAAGCATTTTTACAGGCAAACAGATTTCCACCAATATTTAATAATGACAGATAGACATAAAGAAATAAACTGAGACGATAAAAAGACCTTCAACGAACGAAAAACATGTCATAAGAGAAAAAATAATACATTTTTGATGTTAAGTAACAGTTAACAACTAAGAAATAATCAAGTATTATTTTCCATATTTATTCATTATTTATTCATTTACAAGGAAAGTTGTTTTTTTTTTTTTAAATATTATCTCATTTTTTTAAGTACTCTAAGTATACGTACAATCCGATCCACTCCTTTTATGCATTCTTTGAAACTTTCACTACATTCGAAACCGCAACAAAAGTGATTATAGGAGTTCTGGAATAAAGAACATTTTATGGAAACAGTACTGCGATTTCAGACTATTTTAAAATATTTTTTAATTTCAAAGTAATTTTATTCAAGTAGGTCATTAGAATGTTGAATCGCCGTTTTATAATATTAAATATAAATTTATCATTGGTTCGGAATGTCTATATACCAAGAATAAACGACAAACAAATAACACTCGCAATTACATTTAATAAGAATAAGAAATATTATATTAAATAAAAACAATGAAATGATTATTTACATACTCAACGAAAAAAAAACCTACGAGTATTTAAATTTTTTTTTAGTCTTGTTTTTAAAGTTGATTTTTTCCATGACCTAGATACATCGCCATAAATATCAGCGGAATCTTATTGTTAAGCGTATACAATGCCCAAAAAAAAGGATTTTGAGACGGACAGTTGGTGTTACTCTTTACGTTTAGTCTTATACTATAACAGAACTGTCGATATTATGTTCGTAGTGTAACCAGAGGGAATTGTAATATAATCTTACTAGCAATCAGGCTTAATTGCGAAATATAAGAAAAATGATATGTATTTGAAACCTCAGAGCGCGTCCTGGCACAGCTGTGAACCATTGTTTCGACAAAACAAATTCATTATGTAATTATGAACTCAATGGTCTTTGTATGTTACACTATCAATAACAGACGGAGCAGTGATTATATCTATATATAACTTATAAAAAATATAAAAATAGTAATATAGTAAAAGTCACCATTTTCCCCTCTTCCCTCCCTCTGTGGCACTCCGCTAGTGATACAGAGCAAAATTGCCATGCTGGGGATGGACGTTCGCTGTGACCTTAGTCCAAGGGATTACATTGAGGCTGTTATAAAAACAGCTTCACGGAAACTCGGAGTTCTGAACAAGGTGCGGCGTTTTTTCACGCCACAACAACTGTGCCTGTTGTACAAAACACAGGTACGGTCCTGCGTTGAATATTGCTCGCACCTTTGGGGGGCTCCGCTAAGTTCCTACTTGAGGCCTTGGATCGGTTGCAGCGACGCGCGGTCATTTTGGCGGCGCATTATTGGCGACGTAAAGGTCACAAACACCCTCGAGGCTTTACAATTGCGTCGAGAGATAGCAGCGCTGAGCGCTTTCTATCGACTGTATCACGGCGAGTGCTCCGAGGAATTATTCTCCCTAATTCCTGCTTCCCCCTTCCTTCACAAGTCTACGCGTGCTATCAATTCCATCGCGCACAAAGAAATTTGGCAACTCTTTTCTTTGTCGCACTTCCAAAAAATGGAATTCCTTACCAGCTCACGTGTTGTAACCCGGGTCGTAAGAGGAGGCGTTAAGAAGCATCTTGCGGGCCGGCAAGGCGAGGGCGGCTAGTGCAGAATCTTCTTCCTGTCTGTACTGGCCGTCGTTGCGTTTGGACTCTACTACCACTTAACATCAGGTGGAGTAGTAGAGAGTAGTGTAGTAGTGGAATATAAAAAGTATATATATATATATATATATATATATATATATATATATATATTTATATATTTTATAGCTGCATTCCACTTTACGTTATTTCAATATATATAAATTTAATTATTAAAATTAATATAACACTGTACATATACAATATACAAAGCAACATATCATAGCAGCTATTGTAAGTATTTTAATTACTTAAACCAAACATTTTACGGGTAAACTTTTAGTCGTGAAACAAAATACGAATAGAGTTGTATGTAAACTATAAAAGCGGTTAAAAGTTTTGTTATCACGTAGAGTTGGCACTCTCGCCTCGCGGGACAATCGACTAGTCTCACTTGAGTACACGACATTGGCTCGATGCAAGCAAGCATGAGATTCATACAGAATATTTTCCTTACAAAGCGAAAAGTTTACATCTGACTGAATGCATGTTGATATCGCGCCTGTATTTTTTGACTTTAGCTTTAAAGCACTTTAAGAGCATTGAATTGCATACCGGGAATATAAAAAAGTAAAGACACACATACTTATTATTTACAAGCATAATGCACGCTTATGAACAATAGCGCAAAGGTCTATGTTGAATACTACGAGTATGGAGTGCATCAACTCGTTTTTATTATTCAGAAGGTGAATTTCTACGAAGAAAGATTGTGCTTTAAGGTAGCTCACATGGTACATCCTGCTGATCAAAGAAGTACAAAGATTAACCTGCTAAGTTCAGGAAATACTCCAAAGAGAAATTAATTATCTTACCCAGGATGCACTACGAGGAGGTGAAAAATTATTACATTGTATCATGTATACACCCTAAATAGTACAACGGTTTTTTATATATATTATAAATAGGCCGACAAGCAGGTGGAACACCTGGTAATAAGTGATCATCACCACGCATAGAAATTGGCGCCGTAATAAATATTAACCACGCCGTAATAAATATTAACCATTTCTTACATCAATGTATTAAAACGTGTTCCAACTAATCGTGGGAATAAGATGTGTATGCTTGAAGTGACACTGGCTCACTTACCCTTCCAATCGGAACACAAATATACTAAGTATTGCTGTTTATCGGTAGAATATGAGATGTCCTTACGGAAGATTGTCGATTCAATCTCGGTCCACTGAAACAGGACACAGTCATTTTGTGTTGCGTTTTAATTCATAACGTAGACGCCAATGCCAGTCGCCAGTGAAGTAAAACATCGTGAGGTGAGCTTCATGTGTCATGAAAAAGAATTTTTGTGTTAAATATTACAATAAAGCACATTCCCTGTTAGCAGACGTAGTTAATATTACTTGCAGTACTAATATCTATGAATGAAACTGACCATTTACCATCACAAAACGCTTGTCTGCGATAAAAACTAATTTAAAAATATATGACCTTAATAATAGTACGCGTTTACAGTTATAGTAAGTAACTAGTATGATATAAGATTGCAAGCAATATATTATATTCAAGCATTAACGAAAAGGAAGCTGTAGAGATGATATCCACTATGAAGAATTGCACGTTTCACCAACAATAAATAGCGTATTATCTCACAACAGACAGGTGTCGCTTGCGTCGGCCGCCGAAATTCATCATGTCAGCCAGATGGTGAACGAAACATATGTATGGCTACATGCATGTTTTTGTATGAAACAACGAACTATTGATGATATTTATTTTCTTAAAAACAAGATTTAAATATTGCTAGATCTCAAAGTTTATAGCAGTAATGTTTTAATTATGAGTATGGTAATTAAATTGTAATAATAATTAAGTTTATTCAAAAACTAACTTTATTAAATTACGTCCTGTACGCAAGTTTTGATACAAAATTTCGAAAAATAAAATATTATCAATCCCGCTGGAGCTGCATACTTTAATGACCAAACCTTAAGCGGATATATGCTTTTTGCCCAGCCGTGGGCAAAATGTATCTGGGCTAGTACTACTTATTCGGTAATAATTTATTGTATCAGTTGATGTATCTATAATTGGCCACTTGTTATTTGATTTTGAGTTAACATATTGTAATTAGGACTCGTTTTTAACTAAAGTTAAGGTCTAAAACGGCCTTACGTATAAACTTTAGAGTCGTTATTTCTCTCTTTCTGACATTATTGATTTGACATTCGAAAGAAGAAGACAAGACATTGTTTAACTAATCACTAGCTAAATAAAGTTTATTTGACAGCTGTATTTAACAGCTGAAAATGTTCCATGGCTGCGTAACTTTTGTAATAATCTGTATAAATTAAATAGGTATATATTCATATTACACGATACTACTGTAGGGTTAAATAAATCGACTCCCTCTGACAGGAAATATTACTAAAATCCGTAAGACCCTGTAAATGTTCCACTGCTGGGCTAAAGGCCTCCTTTCCCTTTTCCTTTTTGAGGAGAAGGTTTGGAGCTTATTCCACCACGCTACTCCAGTGCGGGTTGGTGGAATACACATATGGCAGAATTTCAGTGAAATTAGACACATGCAGGTTTCCTCACGATGTTTTCCTTCACCGTGAAGCACGAGATGAATTATTGTCCCAAACTAAGCACTTGAAAATTCAGTGGTGCTTGCCCGGGTTTGAACCCACAATCATCGGTTAAGATTCACGCGTTCTTACCACTGGGCCATCTCGGCTTCAACTTAAACTTACTACTAACTTAAAATATATAAATAAATGTCTATTCTTTTCCTTTTGTTGTATTACATTAAATTGAATGAAATATTGTTAATTTCAGTTATATGAACATATTACTTTGTTCGTAATATTTATTAAATCTGCGAAACAATATTACGTTTTATATATAATTTTATTAAAGCTTTGATGTGATACATAATACTAGAATGAACTAATAAAACCGTCCTATGAATAGCCTTTTTGTTATATATGTACAATAAGATTTAATTGGTAGGCGTTTAATCTTGTCTAGTAAAGATTGGGAGTATTTAGAAGTAATTGTGTTATTTATACAACAGACTTGCTTCTCAATACATATTCTGTGTGTGCGGAAAAATATTAAAGATTTTGTGAGGAAATTTAATGCTCATAATATAGTTTGTCTGTCGATAAGTAAGTATAATGCGTCTACAATAAATAAATGAATTAAGGTGGAGTTTCAGTACAATATATTTATTTATTTAAAACCAACAAAGCTCACATCAATGTCAAAATATTATGGTATATTATTCCAATAAAAAATTAATCAAAACAAGAAAACTAAAAATCTAATAAGATTTTTCATTGCGTAACTGTCCGATTTAATATAAGATAAGGATTACTTAAGGATATTCTTACTATAAAAGTATTCGTAATACCGTGTTTTGTTGTCTTATCGGATTTATTCAAAAAGACGAATGTCATTTACGAAATGATAATCTTTTCCGCCAAGTCGAAAGAAATAAATGTATGTAAGTGCTCTAAGATGAAAAAGAAAAACCCTAAAAGGGATTGTTTTGATCTGTGCAAGTTGTAAATATATTATATACAAATACTTTACAGCCTATTTATAAACTTATCTGGTGAATATTAAAACAATGCCGTATCCTATTCTTTCAATGTCAAATGTCAAATCAATAATGACAGCGAGTAATCAGTGTTGAACTAACCAGTCGCTAAGCAACGTTTACAAGTGAGGTGAATTTTATTGTACCGCTAGTCATACTTGTAAGACTAAGTCAGATTGTAATATATAATAATATATGTGCTACGAATTAATATTCAATATTACTGGAGACTATCTGTCATTTTTTATATTAATCAATAATAATCTATATTTTAATCTGGCAACAAGAACATTGACAGATACTCTTTATGGCGGGAAACTGATAGACTTGAATTATATTTACGAGCATTGCGGATTGCGAGTTGAGATCTAGTTTTTACATACTAGACAAAGTATAAAGTAACTTTTTGGACATAACGTTAATATTTTATTTTGGAAATTAAAAAGGTTAATTCTAAGCCAATTTTACTTGTTGGTAGGGCTTTGTGTAAGCTTATCTGATGGTGGTAGCAGATATTTTACCGCTAAACAGCAATGCTGAACCGTACCGTAACGCAAAAATATACCGTAAAACCGTAACACAAAAATATAACTAATATTTTTGTGTTACGGTTTAAACGATGCGCGGTGATTGATGTCAAACTTGGTTAATATTTCTAACAGCGCCAATGTTTATGGTCGGTGATGATTACTTGCCATTAGTCGGCTTGTTTGTCCTTCCGCTTATATATTTCATTAAATATATTAAAATAAAACTAAGCCTTCGTCCTTTTTTTCATTTCATAAATTCACTCAATTTTAATGACATTACAATTTCAAGCCAGTAGTTACTTTCCAAATGAAATCATTGTTTCATTTACAGTTCAAGCACTAGAACTAGGGAGGATTTGTGAAAAAATTTGCCCAATCTACGGAATCTAATTAGTGCCGTTGTGTTTAGGCTCAATTATCTATAGTACGTAACACATTAGGTGTTATAAATATAAATACTATAAAAAATAAAATATGTTACAATTTAAACAGATTTAATTATGTTCAAATAAAAACCTAATACATTTAAATTAGTTTTATCCTACAAAAACAAAATTAGCATTCATGTTTTCAATAAAATTTAAAACCACAGTTAATTGGTTAGCGACCGCCGATTGGATTAAAATATTTATTGTCACGAAATGCAATTTACGGAGTTTACCGCAACAATGCGTCAGGAACAGCTTGCATGTGCATTATTTGAGATAATTTTCGGACTTGATACGTCACAAGGACTTCGCACCAATCGTAAATAAAAGGAAAATTACTGAGGAAATACATGTTACGCTATTAAAATATGGTAAAGACTGAAGTGATCACATGAGATAGAAAGGGAGAGAAGAGAAGACTTGATGGACACTTTGTGGCATGACTTTGTGACTATGGATAGGTAGGTTGTGTTCCGGTTTCAAGAGTGAGTAAAACAGTGCTACTGCAGGCACAAGGAATATTATATCGTAGTCCACAATCTTTGTGGCGCATTGACAATGTAAGGAGTGGTTAATATTGCTTACATCACCAATATCTATGAGTGGTGCTCACCACGCACTATCAGGTGGCCCATTTAAAAAAAAAAACACTGTTTCTTGGTTACATCCGATATTTTTTATCAAATATTACAAAACGCGATGTTTCTAAAATGATGACCAAAGTAAGATTAATCTGGCTCAATACTGAACGCACATTGGTCGATATAAGGGATGGCTAATATTTCCTACAGTGAATAAGGAAAACACACACAATAATTCATTTGATTATATTATACAATATTAAGGCAAGACACACATTCATATCTATTACTGGAATAGTAAGTGAAAGGTTTTCGAGTAGTCTATTATGGAATTCAATTCCAATTAATATCGACGACGTAGTTTCATATTAGTTAAGAGTATAATTATAGTAATAGTAATATTAGAAAAAGGGGTGTAAGGGGAGTCGACAACAACCTAGGCTCCCTACCGTCAACCTCACCTGCTCGTGGTGCATCCTGCTAATCAACGAACGAGGCTCTGGCGACCGAAATCGTGGCGGTATAACCACACAAATGCTGGAATCCGAAAATGCTAATCCTGATAGCGGGCAGCAGCGCTATTAGTGAAAGATTCCAGCCACTGCGGTCACCAACCCGCCTGCCAAGCGCGGTGACTAAGGCAAAAACCCCCCTATGAGCGACGACTCAAATTCACGGCCCCCAATTCCCGGTAATCGCACTATTCCTGGCCACGGTACCGGCCATGGTAACGGTGCGATGGGGGGTGCTAAGAATCCCCGGGCTACGGCAGGGTACCACAAACGGCGACTGTTTCTGGCCACGTATAATGGACGCTCTCTACGGCTGGACGAACACCTGACAGAATTGGAAGTAGAGTTAAGTCGTATTAACTGGGATATAGTAGGTCTATCAGAAATCCGAAGACAGGGCGAGGACACGATGACACTAGATTCCGGTCACTTACTCTACTTCCGAGAAGGACACCAACCATCCCAAGGTGGCGTCGGCTTTTTGATCCACAAGTCACTCAGAAGCAATGTCGTGGAGGTTGGCAGTGTGTCGGCAAGGGTGGCATACCTTGTCTTAAAGATAACCGAGAGGTATGCCTTGAAGGTAATACAAGTGTATGCCCCAACGTCTACATACACTGACGAAGAGGTCGAAGCCATGTACGAAGACATAGTGAAAGCTATGTCTCGTACCAGTACCTTCTACACAATTGTTATGGGTGACTTCAATGCCAAAGTGGGAGTACAAGAAGATGGTGAATCGAGGGTAAGAAAATTCGGCTATGGGCACAGGAATCATCGGGGGCAAATGCTGGTAAACTTCCTTGAGGCTCAGGGATTATTTCTGATGAATTCATTTTTCCAGAAAAAGCCCCAAAGGAAGTGGACCTGGCGAAGCCCCGATAACACAGCGATGAATGAGATCGACTTCATTTTATCCAATAAGCGCCAAATATTCAGGGATGTCTCCGTGATCAACAGGGTAAACACTGGAAGTGATCACCGCCTGGTAAGAGGCACCCTGAATATTAACACTAAAATAGAACGATCGCGGTTAATGAAGTCGACTCTTAGACCAACTCAGCCCCAAGTCGAAGCTGGTTGCGAAAGCTTCCAGTTGGAACTACAGAACCGATTTGCCATGTTGGAAACCAGGCAGGACATTGACGACGCCACCAATAGTCTGGTGCGTGTCATCCGCGAAGTGGGCCAAAATTACTTTCGACAAAAGAGCAATGGACGTAAGTCGAAGCTCTCAGGCGAGACTCTGAACGAGATGACGAGAAGACGAGAACATCAGAATATGACGCCATCTGAGTGTCAGGCACTTAACAGGAAGGTTAAAAAACTAATAAGGCGTGACACAAGACGAGCTAATACCCGGAATATTGAAGATGCCATAGCACTCAATAGGGGCTCAAAGGTTCTTGCAAAGTCACATACCTCCTGTTGTCACCTGACAAAACTCAGAACCACACAAGGCACAACCGTCACCTCAAAACCAGAGATTCTCGCTGAAGTCGAAAAGTATTATGGCGATTTATACTCATCACGAGTACCTCCACCTGAGTCCCACAGTGTGGATGACCCACGAGCCAGACTGACACGCCACCTATCAGACGATCTTCCCGACATCGATTTGGGCGAGATTAGGATTGCTCTCGGACAACTTGGAAACAACAAGGCTCCAGGAGATGACGGAATTACCTCAGAGCTTCTTAAAGCAGGAGGCACACCAGTTCTGAGAGAGCTGGCTAACATCTTCAATTCCGTCCTCCATAATGGTACTACACCGAAGACATGGAGCAGAAGTGTGGTGGTTCTGTTTTTCAAGAAGGGTGATAAAGCTCTTCTGAAGAACTACCGCCCCATTTCACTTTTAAGCCATGTTTACAAGTTGTTTTCGAGGGTAATCACGAATCGTCTTGCCCGGAAATTCGATGACTTCCAACCCGTTGAGCAGGCTGGGTTTCGAAAAGGCTTCAGTACCGTAGACCACATACACACACTTAGGTAAATAATACAGAAGACCGAGGAATATAATCAGCCTCTATGCCTAGCGTTTGTGGACTACGAAAAAGCCTTCGATACCATTGAGACCTGGGCTGTTCTGGAATCAATGCAGAGGTGCCTAATTGACTATCGGTATATCCAGGTGTTGAAGTGTTTGTACGAAGCCGCAACTATGACCGTCCAAGTACAAGATCAGAGCACAAGACCAATCCAATTGCATCGCGGGGTAAGACAGGGGGATGTAATCTCCCCGAAACTTTTTACCAATGCATTGGAGGACGTCTTCAAGACGCTCGATTGGAACGGACGCGGCATTAATATCAATGGCCAACACATTACACATCTGCGATTTGCCGACGACATTGTCATCATGGCGGAGACTCTGCAGGATTTGGAAGAGATGCTAAACAGCCTGAGCGATTCTTCAAGACGAGTAGGTCTCGGGATGAACATTGAAAAGACCAAAATTATGGCAAACAATCATGTATCCCCGGGACCAGTGGTCGTAAATGGCTCTCCACTTGAAGTTGTGCAGGAATATATCTACCTGGGCCAAACTATACAACTTGGCCGGCACAACTTTGAGAAGGAGGCTAAAAGAAGAATACGTTTGGGCTGGGCGGCATTCGGGAAGTTGCGTCATATTTTTGAATCGTCGATCCCACAGTCGCTTAAGACCAGGGTCTTTAATCAGTGCGTCCTACCTGTGATGACTTACGGTGCCGAAACGTGGACACTCACCGTAGGACTGGTCCACAAATTTAAGGTCGCTCAGCGAGCGATGGAACGCGCGATGCTTGGGGTTTCTCTGGGCGATAGAATCCGAAATGAGGACATTCGCCAGAGAACTAAAGTCACCGACATCGCGCGGAGAATTAGCTCGCTGAAGTGGAAGTGGGCTGGTCATGTCTCCAGACGCATTGATGGCCGATGGAGCCGACACGTGTTAGAGAGGAGACCGCGCTTAGGCAAACGTAGTGTAGGGCGCCCTGTGACAAGATGGACCGACGATTTGAAGAAGGTGGCAGGCACGGGATGGATGCGGACTGCCCAAGATCGGGATGGTTGGCGTTCTATGGGGGAGGCTTTCGTCCAGCAGTGGACGGCAAAAGGCTGAATTCAATATTAGAAAGGGAGTTATGTTTGTGTATGTTTATAATTTTGCTTGAACCAAATTAAATCAAAATACTTTATTCAAACACACACTTTTACACAACACACAGAAGCATTACACTAACTTATTGATAATCAAATTAGAAACTTTCATTTTTTTTTTTGCTTTAGTGTTGTACTGTTGGATATATTATAAGATAAGATAAAAAATGCTTGTGTATGAATAAAAAATTCGTTTGACTTATAACTCAGTGATATTACGGTTTTGTTTATTCTTATTCATTATATTAAGTTTAATTTTACGCTAAACAGTTTGCAATTATTTGTATATTATGTATTATGTATATGGTTTTGGAATCGGCAAGAGATTAGAGAAAAAAATATTTTTTTTATTATTTACTATCACAAGTAAATTAAAAAAAACCTTTTTATTCAGAATGATAAATCAACTGAAATGGTGGCCGTGATAATATATATATATATATATATATATATATATATATATATATATTATCAATATATATATATATATATATTATCAATATATATATATATATATATATATATTATATATATATATATATATATACATATATATATATTATTACATTCGAATATGATCTCATAAGGAAATTATACATATATATGATATTAAAAAAAATCACAATAAAAATAATAATCGTGTCCTGATCATAATTATGTCTCTGGATCCTTTCTATTGTAATAACGTCCTAATATTTTTTGGTTTTTTTTTTGCCTTGCCTCCACTGACGTGTACTCCGTTTTAAAGGGTATCTTTCTATCAGTTTAAAGTTTGATGTGAAATTAAATATATTTAAATTCACTAAAAATAAATCTTCATTTGTAAATCTAATTTTAATTTAACGCTAAACTGAAGGTAGCATGATTTATGTACTAACCCTACTAACTTTCAGTATACGTTTAGTATAAGTAAGTTTATCAAAAGCCTTTCCTTTCGGTAATAAAATAACAAGATCCTGGCTACACTACACTGAGCTCTAAATATGTACTTAGGCAGACCGAGTATGTAATACAAACATAAAACGTCCCATTTGCATTCAAAGTAAAACACGCTAAGCATCTGATCCTGATTAATGTATACTTGAAAATACGACTATATACACCGGGGCGACGAGTTTGTGAAAATTTAAGAAACTAAAAAGGTTGTATATAATTTCATGTTATATTATGCCAGATTATTTCTTATAAATTTGATTAATTCATATCTATCCATCCACAACATTGGAGATACTTTAATAAAAGGGCTTAGTAGCTTAACTTATAGTGTAACTGAGAACCTGTTTGTAATATCAAAATAACACACATCCACAAATTACACACGCACACTCGCACATAATATATTTTACAATAACGTTTTTTTTCTAATTATCTTGTTTTGAAGTGATGTATTTCTTTTTTTTAAATACTGTCTTATATTTTAGTTTATGGCATCTTTTCAGATGGAAAACTCTTTGGACTTTTATATAGTTTGCTTTCAGGATTTACATAAAGGCGGCTTTTATCTCCAAAGAAGTTTTCGAAGTAAAGACATGGGTATTATTCGCAGGAGATTACTTCAAGTTTGGAGAACTCATTAGAATAATGCGCATCTAATATGTTTCAATTAACATATATGTATATGTTTGTAGGTATCGCATACATTTCATATAACTATGTATAATCACCATTTATTGAGACATGAACTGCCGGCCATTGTTCACATCGAACAATATTTTTATTAAAAAAAGCTTGAATTAAAATTATCCGATTATTATTGTAACTATTCGAATAATCATCTCTAATATTAAATTCTTAAAATTTAATATTGTAAGTGATTGTAAACGCCACCTTTTTTCGTAAAGTATATCCTATACTTTTCGCAGATTTTTGGGAAAGAATATAAAGGATATTCGTGTTCGATCTAGAAGACAAGTATGGTCACAAATACAAGTGCACTCTTATAGTTCGATAGGCAAATCTGACGATAGGTCAGCTTTTCGAACTTTCCGAGGCAGTAGAATGCACAGCCAACTTCAAACTCCAAAACTCCTTAGATTTTCTTTTCATAGAAAAACCCGATATATTTTTATTATCTGACTTAAGTGTTGAACTCGCTTCCTCTAGATGTTCAGCATGTTAAACTACTCGCTAATTCAACGAGACATATAATTAGGTACACAAACGTTTCCTAACATTAATTATGCTTTAGAGAAGTTATTGGAAACTTTTCTATTTATAACATTAGTATGACAAATGAGCTTGAAATCTATTTACGGCCATCGACTTGCTGGCTTTTATGAGAGCTTCCGTGGACCCGTTAATCACATACGGTTGACTCGACGCAGGTAATCCCGACTGATAAAGATGAATGACCTGTCACAGGACGAACTCATAACCTTATGACTTTTAACTTTTAAAGCCATTATAGCTTAATAAAAATATAATTCTAGCACATACTTGATATATTGATCTATGGCATAAAGTAACTGAATTTTTAATTTAATTTTAATAAAATTTTATCATAATCAAAATATATTCGTAATTTATTTAAGCTTACTCTTATTATACAATCATTATGGAATCGTCATTTTACAAAATGAAATGAATTACAAAGGTACCCAATACACCACAAATTAAAATTCAATTTTAATTTTAAAATATTTATTCAATTACAAAGTTACTACCGGTTCAGAATAAAGATTATATCGTGAGGAATCAGCAAGTTAAATTGAAACATTCTTAAGTTACTAGACCGATTTTGATAATATTTTTTGATAAAAAATAGATTGTGAATGTGCCTGGGTCCTGGTTTTTAATAAATTAAATTCTTATTTTATTCGAACGTCTCAAGACCCAAGTCGGAATTATCAGCTAGTAGAGATATAATATATTAGATATTTTAATTTTACAAATAATATTAATAGGTTATAAAATTAAAAACAACTCAAAAATCCAATTCAGCAAAATTTTTAAGTATCACATAGGAAATACAGATATCGAAACCTTTTCTTTTCGAAACAAATTTATCAACCGCTCCAGGTGAGCTCCTATATTCGAGAACAGAATTTTACGCTTTTCAAGTGGAATTCTTTAGTCAAAAGTAACACGCTGCATTCAATGAAAGGGGTAAAAGTTCGAAGCGTTGCAAAAATAAAAAAAAACAATCATTCGTCAAGCAAAATAAATGACCAGCGACCAAATTCACTAACGAGCTTTGTGAAACCTTTAGCATAACGGCTAAAACACTAAGAGCATAGAATTATAAAGTAATTAAAATTATTTTGGCTTGTACTACCGAAAATATATTTTTTAATTATAAAACGCCTTGTGGAAATCCCTTATGTCTGGGATATTATTTTAAGTAATTATCTCATCTCAAGTTAAAGAGGATAATATTAAAGAAATATTTTAATTTGGTTTGGCTTAATAAGGAACGCAAAGACTTTTTTTGGAAATAACTTAATTTAGGCCGGTGATGGCTACTTACAATCAGGCCCATCTGTCAGTTGTCTATCTATTCTCAATATACATATCTGAAACAGCCTGTAAATGTCCCACTGCTGGGCTAAAGGCCTCCTCTCCCTTTTTGAGGAGAAGGTTTGGAGCTTATTCCACCACGCTGCTCCAATGCAGGTTGGTGGAATACACATGTGGCAGAATTTCAGTGAAATTAGACACATGCAGGTTTCCTCACGGTGTTTTCCTTCACCGTAAAGCACGAAATGAATTATAGTCACAAATTAAGCACATGAAAATTTAGTGGTGCTTGCCCGGGTTTGAACCCACGATCATCGGTTAAGATTCACGCGTTCTTACCACTGGGCTATCTCGGCTCAATATAATTTAATATATATATGATATAGTTATATATATATAACTATATCATTAAAGTTAAAAGTCGACGTATAAGTTCCAGGTATGATAATAAAACAAAAAATAGTCCTAGTACTAGCAATGAAGTTCCGTCTATATTTTTTATTCCCCTAAAGATGTCATAAAGTTTCGATGAAGGATAAGAAAGTTATATGCTCCTCGGGTCCTATCCCGATGGGTACCATCGTCCCACTTCACTATCCATCTCAAGCAATTGAGTCGTTTCTTTCAAAGTTCACAAGGACATAGTACATTGAGGACATTATGCCGACGATAGTTTTCTTCACATTTTTATTTTAAATAAAAGAATAAGTTCGCCTGCATATCGATTGGAATAAATATTTTTAATAGATATTGGAAAAAGCTAAGTTATATGACGTAGCTATAAATATATCCTAATTATATATTAAATACATAGGACCTTACTTATAAACGTTGCTTACGGGCTGATTAGTTAACCACTGACTATAGATTTGACATTCGAAAGACGAAGACACGATATTGTTTAGCAAATCACTCGCTTAACAAAGTTTATAAGTAAGGTCAATAGTTTCTATGTATCGATATTTTTGGTAAATCAAAATATAAATCATTAATGTCTTACTTATAAAAATATTCCAAAACGCTGAAATGGTCCATCGGTTACAGACGGGATATTAAGCGAAGACCGCTGGTTCAAGACCGGGCAAGGAGAACTAAGATTTCATTCGCTTAATTTGTGTTTCATCTGAAACATCGTTAGGAAACTTGTTAGTGTCGAACTGATTTTCACCTCTAACCTTCTCATTTCCATCTTCTCGATTTGACGCTTTTACTTCACAAATGCCAATTAAATATTCGAACAAATATGTTACTTATAGACTAGTAGACTAGATTGTCGTTATAATCTTACCTTAATTTTATTTATAAAAAAAATGATGTAATAAAAATACTTTAAGAAGCGCCTAGAAGTGAAATTAATTGTCCTTTTTTTTCTCTAAGAAGGCATGTGCCTGACTGAAGCACACGATGATAAGTGTTCACCAACGCCCGTATATATTGGCAGTGCCAAAATCGTTAACCATTACGTTCTCCACCAATACGTCTTCAAGTCGTATTATCATAGTATATCCCTAGTGCATGTAATACCCAGTCTCATTCACGCAAACTCTTTGGCAATAGAATCAGGGATAGGATAATCACGGATATCTTATCAAAAACTATAATAACTATTTTTATTTCCGTCTTTCCATTTTAAGTTTATTTATAAAACTCGTCTAGGTTGATAGGAATAATGTGGACAGGCAATTGGACCACCCGAGGGTGAATGGTCACCACTGTCCAATGCACACATTGGTGCCATAAGGAATATTAACCATTCCTTATATCGCCAGTCATCGCCAACCTTGGGAACAAAGATATTATGTCTCTTGTGCCTGGCGTTCATTAGGTCCCCCACGCTTCGAACCGGAACACGACAATACTAAGTATTGCTTGCTGGCTGAATAATATTTTATGTGTGTGATACCAAGTTAATCTTACCTCAATAACACGGTAAATGCAAAACGTTAATATTCATGAATAGTAGAATATAACTTTGGTATTAATCTTCAATAACCCATGGTTCATTGACCAATGAAAAAATAAATCAGTCTAATTTAATCCTACACTATCCAAATGATGTTTATCTAATTTTGATTTTCTCGAACTTGATAAAAACTTAATTAGGTGTTCATTACATGCAGTTATAATAACACTTAACAATAGAAATGAATAAGTAATAATCAAATAACTGCGATGGCCGCTCCAAGAACTCTGGCAATTACGGGTGATGGATCGTTGAACTTGTCTGGATGAAATTACCCGCCGCTTAATAACGTCTTGTTTCTTTCCGAAGGATTCTTCTTAATTTGTCACGAAAGAAACTCAGAAAAGTGTGCAAAATGTATAATTCAATCTCGAGATTCATTTGGAGTAATGGTTATAGTAGCGAAATTAAACGATTCCCATCTTTTAATATCATATTTTAAAATTTTCTAATGAATAATTAACTTACTTTTTTAAATATGAATTAAACTGACGTTTGAATCATGCATTAAATATGAGAATATTTATAAGAATGTAAAAAATACAAATGTATTTTTGACAACATCATAGAAAAAGCCGAGATGCTAGATATCGAAACCACAACCAAAGACTTTGTTATATAAACTCCAAAACATTCTCCTCAAAATGTGTGGAAGACTTGGCCCATCAGAGGCAGTTGCAGGTTGTTACTTTACTTTTATTACATAATAAATAATTATCATAGAATTATATATGTATCATAGTATAATCTAAGAAGTAGAAATTTTATTAAAAAGTTATAAAAACAATTTGAATTACACATAAAACAAAACACAATCCTTATCATTTCATTACCGTTGAACGAAAAATTCTATAAACGGGAAATCAGCAAGAAGTGACAAGCCGGCGTTAATTTTACGACTTAGTGAAAAACTGTAGAAGCATGGTAATTAAGTATGATGGATACCCAGAGTTTATCGCGGGCAGCAGAGACGCGAAGTCTTTTCGACTTCCCCTACATTTGATTCTTCATGCGATTAAAATTTGTATAAATCTGAGTTAAACATTCGATCTTATTTAATGTAATCTAAGAGTCAATGACTGTATCACAATGACGAAGATGTAAATTATAAATGATTGAATTAATACATATTAATTTATATTCACTTTGTATAATTAATTATCACTTTACTGGATAAGACAAAATACAAGTACAAAAGGTAATGCTAAAATAATTATTAACCAGCTAACCTTAGACGTGTAAGAAAAAACATTTATAGGCTTGCAAAAGAAATATGAATGAATTAAGAAATTACTCCTAACTATAATATAAGCATGTATGAATAAATAAACACGAAAATATGTACTTATAAACACATAATAATATATCTGTAATAAAAACATATAATAATATATCTGTGCAAAAAATGTAATACATATCTGTGTAAAAAAACCGAATTAAAAGAAACGAATCCATAAAAAATATCATTCCTATTTTTTCACCCTTAGGAGTGGTATATTTCCTTCAAATTGAAATGGGATCAAACGGAAAATATAACCCTATAAATAATTTTCCAAAACGATTTATATATTATGACGAAATTCTCAAGTAAAAAACATTTAATAAAATACAACCTAGATGTCTCAGAACCCAGGACCTAGAACCTGATAACCTCGCCTTGAAATCACGTGATGTCATATAAAATTAAACACTAGACAATAAACATAGCAAAACAATTATAGGCTTGTTTAAATTAATTTAGAGTACAAGTGAAACATCAATCAAATAGAAGAAAAAGGAGCGGAAAGTTTCCGCTTCTGTTTCTGCTCAGTCTGTCTGGGTAGATACCACACACTCATATATTTAAGATATTATTAGATAGATATTTAAACGCCTAACAGTAATGCTATTAGTTTTGTTGCGTTTTAGTTTGAAGGATCAGTGTAACTACAGGCAAAAGGGACATAACATCTTAGCTCCCACAATTGGTGGCGCTTTGGTTATTTAAGGAATGGTCAACATTTCTTTCATCGCCAATATCATAGATATGCGGTGATGACTACTTACCATTAGGTGGCCTATTTGCCTGTCAACCTACCTATATCGTAAGGAAAACGAATCGTTTCTTGAATATAATACCCGGACATAAGAATTATTGCAGGGTTTAATAGAATTGCGGCTGCGTGGATGTGATCCGTATACCGGATACTAATCGCCAAACAATAATGATTCAACTTGATTTGTTCCAGTATAAAGGCGAATGGCACGCACGAACAGCAATTATAGGTGCTACAAAAATAATAACTTATTTCACAAAAGCTATTAAGCTATTACAAGTTATTTGGCGTTTCAAAAACCATGAGCATAATTGGCCATTTAACATCAACTGGTATTTTTTCTAACCTATTCATGCAAAAATACTTTCCAAAACTTATAAATATTTATCCGCAAATATTATGTATTTTGTTCTACTGAAATTTAAGGTACCCCCTGGGTACTGGGGTGCTTAGAGAGATAAAAGCTGCCTTTATGGAAATCTGGGACGTAAAATGACAGTACTGTAATGGTAAAGCCTCCCTTTTAGCAATAATATCGTAGTTTAAGGAAGAATAATAACATTTAAATATATCGTAAAATAAACTTAATATTTTGATAACAAAAAGGGTATTTGTTTTTCATTACGGACGAATATTACAATTACATTGTACCTACTGATAATCAAAATAAGTCGAATTTAAGAAAAGTGCTCCTAAGATTTTTAAGACGCCATTTTTTTAACAGTTAAAATATTTAAATCTATTTTAAATTAAACCTAACTTCATTTCGACATTTACTCTAAAGTTTAATTAGTGCAATTTATCAATTATCTACTTGCTCCGACATAAATACATTACGAGATTCGAAGCCATTTTGAAATGACAAAATGGTTTCGAATCTGAAAATAGCAAAATCTTTTTTATTTAATACTAATAATTATTATGATATGTAAATACAAAGCGAAGAACAAGAACCAAACGTTGGTGGCTGTTAGCGTAACTAAAAGTCGTTTTTGTGTTTACGTTCTGGTGTCGAATTGCATAGAGCTAATTCATTTTGTTATTAAAAAAAATAAGTATATTCGTCCATTCTATTTTTCATACCTACAATGACATACTCGTAAATGTATGAATAACTTATAAGTCTGGATCACATATACAAGCATCTGAGATAGTAAACTTACTTGATATTATTTTTTTGCGAGATTATTTAAAACAACTTAGGAAACATCATTATTGTTTTACGAGTCCTTACTTCCTCCGCCGCCCCACTTTCAAGAAGTTTCTTCAAGATGGCGCGAAACCATTGTCGTCGTTGATTAGTCAAACCACATCCCAAATAATAATAAGGGAAGAAGATAAATATATATATATTGTTATAAGTTAGAAAGAGTTAACGTGTATTCCTTGTTATTAGTGTTGCAAGATATAAATTAAACAACCACATAAGTGTTTGTATATTTAAGAAAAATTTCAGAATCATATTTTTCTTCTTCTAATTTGAATAGGAAATTTCATATTTGTATTAATGACGTCACTAAGTAATGTTTTAAGCTATAAAAAATTTTAGAACGTTGCTTATCTTTGGTAGCATAAACTTTAGTACTATTTGTATTCCTTCCTATTACTTCCGCGATATAATATCTTATGACATTCTATTTAAAAGTAATATAGACAACGAAATAACAACCGTACAGAAGAGGGTTATTCGCGCAATTTATAACGTTTACTTTATTAACGTTTGCTTTACTAAGAAATAAATTTATGGATATAATATTAACTTTTCAATTAAAATTTAACTAATAACTATTCAATTTCAATGTTTAACATCTTAAGAGCTAATCGCGATTGTCACTTTTTTTGAGTGAAACAGCAACATTATTAAAACAAAATCTTATATATATGGTCTTTGGCGCTATAACGGTGTAAATAATGATTTATATTCAGAGGCTTTACAATACTAACTATATTGTAATTTTTAAGTCACTTAAGCATAAAGCAGTCATCCATTATCATTACTATTATTGTATGCGTTTTAACTAAAATTTAACAAAATATCTTGCATATATGTTACAAATCTTTAACGAAATAACAATTTAATATCAACAATATATCAATACTTATAATAAAATTGTAACTGGCCGGTGTCTGTACATTATAGATATTATCAAATCAAATAGAATAGAATAGAAGGACACACAAAGTTAAACAACAGAAATTATAATTGATGAGAACAATGTACAAAAATGCGAACCTATTGTTAGATTGCTTTTTCTAAACAATAATATCAATTTTTTTTTCATAAAGGTAACATTCGCATTATAACGCCGCGTCACGATCTGTAGAGCGTGGCGTACAACGATAAATTGAAGACAACGAAGTACAACGATAGATTGAGCGTAGACAACTCAGTCGCCACGCTGAAGTACGAATTGTGGAAACTCGGGAAGAACCTGAGATTCGATTAAACTCTGATCGTAGATGCCACGTGATTTCCCGATCTGTAGAGAAGAATTCCGAATGCGTTGAAATCTTAATTTTTTTTATTAATTCATACATGTTGTAGACTGAGAAACAAATATAATAAATACAACGAACGCAACAACTGTCAAGTTTGTTTTGCTACTTAAGTAGCGAAAAGTAGTGGTACATGGTCTTAGTAGTGTCTAACAGCTTTAATTGGTTTGTTAGCTGTCAATATTATGTTGTTCTCCCAACGACCAATCTCCCTGTATTATAGTGCAAATGTCAGCTATCAATATTATAACGTCATGACAACCAGTCTGTCAATATTACAGTGCAAATGTCAGCTGTCAATATTATGACATCATAACGACTAGTCTACCTGTATTACAGTGCAAATGTCAGCTGTCAATATTATGATGTCATGACAATCAGTCTGCCTATATTACAGTGCAAATGTCAGCTGTCAATATTATGACGTCATGACGACTAGTCTACCTGTATTACAGTGCAAATGTCAGCTGTCAATATTATGATGTCATGACAATCAGTCTGCCTGTATTACAGTGCAAATGTCAGCTGTCAATATTATGACGTCATGACGACTAGTCTACCTGTATTACAGTGCAAATGTCAGCTGTCAATATTATGATGTCATGACAATCAGTCTTATATTATAGTGCAAATATCAGCTGTTAATATTATGACGTCCTGTCGACCAGTCTGTCAATATTACAGTTCAAATGTCAGCTGTCAACATAATGATGTCTTGACGGCCATTCTGCCTGTATTATAGTCTTAGAGGAAAATCCCTCTCAACCTAATACATCGGCGCGATGACGTCAGGTGGAAGGGATAGCAACACCAGAACGGGGCAATACCGTGCGGCGCTTCACTTTCGTCGGCGCTGGGGCGAGACGGTTGTGTGGTTGTGCTCTCAAGTGCTATTCGTAATATTGGTGATCGCTAATTCTGATTTCATTTATTTGTGCTAATTTTGTTTTTTTAGTTCCTATTTAGTTTATTTTGTGATTTGCTCATGTTAAGATTATTTGAATAAATAGAGGTTAGGATTGTTATTGTGTTTCTTTTTAAAAACTTAATTTGATCTTACCTTTATAAGATCAGAAGTGGGATAGTTCACGCGACTTTGATCATTCTCTATCCTCTTATTTTAAAACCACGAGGTCGATTAATCTTTTTCTGGTAGCTTAGTACTTTTTTTTTTTTGTAAATAGTTGCGGGTAGTTATTATGTCGAGTAGTGATTATTCTGGTGGTGAAACGCCGTCGAAGTAGGAGTCGTGATAATCGAAAACGTAGGCATGGTTCACATAAACGTCGCGACCGTCGTTCAAAACGACGCGATCCGTTAGATCAGATTTTGCAAAGACTGAATGCACTTGAGGACCGCCTGCCGGTAACGGCGACTAATTTGACCGCTCCGTCTCGTCCTTGCGTTAGAGGCAGCCCCCCATCTGTGGTCTTGGACGTTACCGAGACTGCTGCTGAGGTTGGCGTGGCAACGCCCTCTACGAGCCGGCCTGTAGAAACGCCGCGTGATACCAGCAGCACGGCAGATGGGATTGTCGGTGCACTCTCTTCATTGTTACAAGTAAGATCTAAGCATTACTACGTTTCAAATTTTGACCCAAGCATGCATGATTTTGATGTGTGGTGTGCGGAGGTAGACCGTGGCCGAAACCTGAACGGTTGGGATGATTATGAGTGTCTTGGGCGTATTGGTGGCTGCCTACGCGGTGACGCCAAAACGTGGTTGAACCATTGGGTGACAGGCGATCGCTCGTGGTCGAATTTTAAAGCCGAGTTTCGGTCGTTGTGTCCACGTGAAGTCGATATAGTGACTGTGCTGTATGACGTTATGAGTACAACGTCTAACAAGTTCACCACGTATGCAGAGTACGCTCGAATGTCCCTACTGCGGTTAAATATCGTACGAGGGCTTTCGGATGAGCTCAAAACCGCTATAGTAGTTCGTGGCATCTCCGATCCTCAGGTGAAAGCCGCGGCTACCAACGCCAAACTGCAGCCGAAAGATTTGGTCGAATTTTTGTCCGCGTATGTGAAACCTAAGAACACGCAGAGTGCTACCGGTAATCCCATACGCTCGTCAGCTGCTGAAACGTCCAATCCTCGTAAACGCGAAGCGTTTAGGAGGGGACAGGTGACGCGTTTCTCGTGTGGCAAACACGGTCACAAACAAGCTGATTGTTCAAAAAAGTTAAAAGTTGATTCAGCCACTTCTAATTCTAAATCTACCTCCTCTGAGACTGAATGTAAAAGACACAAAGTCTAATTCAAAACCAGTCAAAGTGATTTGCACCTATTGTAAGAGAACCGGTCATCTCGTTGATTCATGCTATTTAAAGCAACGTATGGATTCTAAGTCCAATGATAAAAGTGGTAGTGACGTAAATTTTTGCTCCGCGTCGATTCCGGACGAAAGAACGTGATGACGACGATTATTCAAAAACTACCCGTAGATGTTTTAATTGATTCTGGGTCTGATATTTCACTTATTTCTAGATCGGTTTTATTTCTAGGTTGGTGGCCGACCAAGTGAGGACACCCTTAGTTGGTGATGACAAGAAACGTTTATTATCTTTGATTGAGTTTTCTGAAACGTTCACCACTGGCACAGCGACCTCCACAGTAAAAACTGGGAGCATGGAGATTAGGCTTAACAGTGACAGTCCAATAAATTATCGACCGTACAAGCTTTCGGCAGACGAGAAGTTACGCGTTCGCGGCATAATTAGTGAGCTTTTGAGTAAGGGCATACGAGAATCCCAATCAGACTATGCGAGTCCTATCATCCTCGTAAAGAAAAAGAGCGGGGAAGATAGGATGTGCGTAGACTATAGGGCCTTAAACGCTGTCACTGTTAAAGAGAGATTTCCATTGCCACTAATCGATGACCATTTCGATAAATTAGGCAACTTCAAGTATTTTACCAGTCTTGATATGGCTACTGGCTTTCATCAAGTACCAATGAAAGACGATGCCTCTATTAGTAAAACTGCCTTTGTGACGCCTGAAGGGCATTATGAGTATTTGAAAATGCCCTACGGGCTGGCTAACGCCCCTGTCGTGTATCAGCGCATTATCACAAAGACACTCAAACATCTTATAGACACTGGCCACGTATTGACCTATATTGACGACGTACTGATCATGTCCAATTCGATCGAGGAAGGCGTAAAGGTATTGCGAGAGGTTTTAAAAACCCTGTCAGCGGCAGGTTTCTCGGTCAATCTGAAGAAATGTACGTTTTTAGATACTGAGGTTGAATACTTAGGACGGCTGATTGGACATGGTCAGGTACGGCCGAGTCCGAGTAAAACTGATGCTCTAGTTAAGTCCCCGAAACCCACAAATGTAAAAGAGGTGCGTCAGTTCTTGGGGCTTGCAGGTTATTTCCGCAGGTACATTGCTAAATACGCCTCAAAGACTGCTTGTATTGCCAAGCTACTGAGAAAAGGTGTGCCTTTTGTTTGGGGACCGGAGCAAGATGTTGCTCGCGATTATATCATTAAGTGCTTAACTGAGGAGCCAGTTTTAGCAATTTTCAATCCCAGTCTGCCCACAGAACTACATACCGATGCTAGTTCGATAGGATTCGGGGCTATTTTGCTTCAGGAACACGAAGGAAGACGTAAGCGAGTTGTAGGGTATTACAGTAAGTCCACCCAGGGAGCGGAATCAAAATATCACAGTTACGAACTGGAGACCTTAGCTGTGGTACGTGCTTTGCAACACTTTCGGCATTATTTGATCGGTATAAAATTCAAAATTGTCACTGATTGCAATTCTTTAAAATTAACTGAACGCAAAAAGGATTTACTACCTCGTGTAGCTCGCTGGTGGGTTTACATGCAAGATTTTCAGTTTTCTTTAGAGTACCGAAAGGGTTGCAACATGCAGCATGCTGACTTTCTCAGCAGACAGCCTGCTCACGTGTTCCAAATCCAAAATCGAAAATTGCTCAAACTGCCGACTTGGAGACTCAGGATCTAATGCAGAAGGTTCGAGAGGGCCAGTTAGATAGCAGTCGATTTTTTATTAAAAATGACTTGCTGTACTATAAGTACACCTACTGGTGAAGACTCGCGCCTTCTGTGTTTCATACCGAAGGGACATAGGCTTAGTCTTTTAAGAGTCTTTCATGACGATCACGATCACATAGGCGTCGATAAGACTGTCGACTTGATACTGCGACACTTTTGGTTTCCTGGCCTTAGACATTTTGTTAAGAAGTATGTTGGACATTGTATCGTTTGCTTAGCACACAAGAAAGTGCCCCGAGCACCTCACCAACCAATCGAGTCTTGGACAAAACCGGACATTCCCTTTTCCGTGTTACATGCCGATGTTCTTGGGCCGTTAACAGAGTCCAACGGTTATAAATACATCCTCATAGCTGTAGACTCATTTTCAAAATTTTGCTTATTATACGCGTTATACCGACAAGACGCGGATGAATTGAAAAGGGTGTTTTCCAATGCCGTCTCATTGTTTGGCACTCCGTCAACTATAGTCTGTGACAGAGCTAGGATGTTCGAAAGTGCTGCGTTTCAAGAGTGGGTAACTGAGCTTGGGTCCTCTATGCACCTTATCACACCTGGGATGCATCGCGAGAACGGCCAAGTTGAACGGTACTGCCGCACAGTCCTCAACATGCTGCGCATAGAGGTTAACAACAAGGGTGCTTCTTGGTCCAACGTCTTATGGAAGGTGCAGCTAACCCTTAATATCACGAAGCAGGCAACAACTCGCACTTCTGCCCTGTAACTGCTGACCGGTGTTGAAGGAACCACTCCGGTTCTACGATCGCTGGTCCGAGACATTGCGCTGAGCGACTCTCATCCGAACCGAGAAGCCCTGCAGACTCTGAGAAGACAGAGGGTCTCTGAACTGCTCGCTGCCAACCAGCAACGCCAGGACGCCTACGTTAATGAAGGTCGTCGACAGCCCCGTGTTTTTTCTGTTGGCAGTTTCGTGTTCGTCAGCAAAGGTTCACAAAGTACCGGCAAACTAGATTCCGGGATGCGAGGTCCATACAAAGTTGTCCGGGCATTGCCTCACCACCGTTACGAGCTTGAGTTGTTGGCAGGCTCATATGGAAAGAAGACTCAGAGTGCCGCAGAACATATGGTTCAGTGGCGGGGTGAGTGGACCCCGGATACATGCGAGGCATTCTTCGGGACTGGTGAGTAAGCTGTGTTGTCCTGGTGTCCGTGAGTGGCAGCCAGAGTGTCACGCGGGTGACTTTTGTGTTGTTTACCTGATACCCTTGAGGGGTAGTCAGAACGTCGCCTAGGTGACCATGTGTGTGTTTACCTGGTACCCTTGCGGGGCAGCCAGAACGTCACGGAGGTGACCTTGTGTGTGTTGTCCTGATACTCCTCAATGCGGAGGTTTATCAGAGGGCCTCGGAAGTGGCTTCTTGATTTGTTGTTACTTATGTGTTGTCCTGGCGAAAGCCAGAGGGCCACTTTCGAGAGCTTCTTGTTTTACTGTTGCTCATACTATGTTTGCTGACATCGTTCATGAGTAGAGCTCCTCATTGACGATGCCTTCTTGCTTTGGTTACCTTTGTAAGGGGATTGCTTGAGTGCACGCTTGCGGTCCGTTTGCATTGAGTATCCAAAGCCAAAATAATACATCTCTACAATGATGTTTTAACATTTCAGAAGAGAATGATGTTGATGAGGAACCATCAAGTGAGGATGGACTACAAAGAGACCCTGCTGCAGAAATCCAAGCTGACGAGGCCGTTCAGCTGTCAGGAAAGGCCGTCTTAGAGGAAAATCCCTCTCAACCTAGTACATCGGCGCGATGACGTCAGGTGGAAGGGATAGCAACACCAGAACGGGGCAATACCATGCGGCGCTTCACTTTCGTCGGCGCTGGGGCGAGACGGTTGTGTGGTTGTGCTCTCAAGTATATATATATAAATGAGGAACAACTTCATACAACCAACATACACGATAACAAGAAATAGGTTTAATTAATTTATATTAAAATATATTTTTATTTCGTGTCAGCGCTATAGCTCTATAAATAAAACAATTTTTAGCGCCGTAACACGGGATTAATTTAAAACACTGAATACGCAGCGCTTTAAAGCTACTTTCTCTACTTTCTTTATTACTGGTCTCCTTCTCGTCTACAAGCCTATTTTAATTTTTACATTTTATTTGATATTACAATTTGACATAATTTATTCCTAATTAATTATCCTTTCTTAAATGCCTTGATTAACTTTTCTACAAAATTATTTTTATTTAAAAGTAAGTAAAATGCAAAACTTATGTATACATAATGAAATTATTTCACAGTTCATATAAATTATAGTAAGTATAAAAGTATTTATTTCTTTAATTCAAAATTTTTGTTATTCGTATATTATTAAAGTTAAAAATAATGAAAGAACATTTCTTCTTGATAATAAAAATTGACTATATACGAACAGCTTACACAAAAACTAATTTAAATACAATAAAAAATGTATTGTAAACGGATATATTTAGCCGTCGATACAGACAAAGTAAGAATAGTTGTTATTTCCTCCGCATTTCCAGATGAAGATTATGTGATGAAAATAACTATATTTTCCAGTTAAAAACCAACGCAATTTCTCCATTATAATATACATATTATTATATTATAACATATACTAAGCTGCTAAGCTCCGACTTAACGGCTCAGGATATCCAACAAAAGCAAGTATCCTGTTGTTTACCCCTTTACCACTAATATGTGTTTAATAAATAATAACATTCCACTAACACGGAATTTCTTTTATATATTAGAATATATGCACTAGGAAATATAGGTTCTTGTACTCTGGGGGAACTTTTAGCTTTTTCAACTATAAAGGACGTGAGGTGACTCCTCAGTTGTGGAGCTAAAGACAGCAATATCCGGAGAAATCTTTGCTACGCATGTTACGTCTTCACAAAAGGTTTGACCTGACTAAAAATCACGTTTGCCAGCCTCGCACAGATTCTTAGAAGTGTCCTAAGCATATATGTTTTTGGTACAAATAAACTATATAAAATAATTTAATTTGTACAATCTTCAATTCTAAGGCTTTACTTATGATAATCATAAATGTTTATATCGTTCTTACAACATTACAATCAGGTTATTTATTTTAAATTAATTTGACTGTAGAGAATATTATATACACATTGCTTAAGAGCGATAAAGCGAGAAGAAATAATAAATGATAAAACAAAGTTATTTCTTCAAATTATTTAGGGAATAATATAGCATTGTAGTTAAGCGAGAAATATTCATTACCTTTTTGAAAGATTTAATTTTGTATCCTTTTATTATTAGGGAAGTTATTATTTTTGTTGGATAGAATAATATATTAATAAAGAAAAACATACGAAACTAACAAACAATCGCAGAATAAATAATAATTCATTAAAAATAGTCACAGAAAACATTCATTAAAAATAGTCTTCTTGAACTTATTATAGTACGGATTTTATTCCATCAAAACTTCCTTTAACCGACCATTTAAAATCAGTAAAAATAAATTTATAAGAGCATGCGATTTGATTTATTAAGTGTAATTTGCTACAAAACGATCTATACAGTCTCCACGATAGCACTTAGAAAAATATAACTAATCTAATTTAAACTTTTAACTTTAAGACGTACACTAAAAGGTCAAAAGTAAATCGCTAGAAAAACGCATTTAAGCGTTTCCCCCTCATGAAAAGGGGGTTTGCGGGTCCGGTGCCAAGAGCACCAAAATACTCACTAAAATGCCAGCGGTACCCACTCCGTTTATTTGATGATGCCAATTAATTCATGCAAGTTTACGAAATAATATGTATTGAGGTAAACATTTAGTTAAATTAGACAATGTTCGTGCTTGTACATGAAAATATTCCCAAAAGACGAACATATTGTGCGTAGAAACTGGAGTATATCGTTATTTATGTAACGAAAAACGATTCCTTTTCAACATTTTCGTTTGATAGCACTCACGTTTATTTGTTATTTATTTAACCCAACTTCATGGTTGGGTTCACATTGATAAAAAGAAAGATCTTCATTACCTAAGTGAAGTTTGTCATTCAGAAAATCTGAGAATAAATAGATGAAGCGGTGGATGAAAAAACATAAGCTAGGATTATACAAGGTCTTGCAAATGTGCAAAATAAGTCTTATTCTTATCAATTGACTTAATCAACCTCTATTAAGATGAATTGCATTTGTTTCATTCTTCTAGCTTGGGAGCTATTAAACTTTCATCAGATAATTAATATTATATTGTTGATTTTCAAGTCAACATTACAATATTATATATATTGCACATCTCAAACACAAAGGAATATATATTATTATAGCCACAAAATAAAAATGTTGTTATGGGCAAATGGGCCACCTGATAATAGCACCACTCACAGATATTGACGCAAAAGAAATATTAACTATTCCTTACATTACCTATGCGCCACCAACTATGAGAACTAAGATGGTATGTCCCTCGTACCTGTAGTTACACTAGCTCAATCGCCCTTCAAACCGGAATTCAACAATACTAAGTATGCTTTTAAGATGTAGAATATCTGATGAGCGGGTGGTGCCTACTCAGACGAACTTGCGCAATATCACCTAGTAATTCGTGATTCAATCAACTTCAAATATTTCAAACCAATTTAACTTCACTTGTATACTTAGATACATATTTTATTTGGACTAATAAAAAAATCTCATATTTCTCTTTAAAAAGTAATGTTCACGAATTCTCCGTTTTTATTCATCCTTTGCTAGAACTAAAAAACAAAATAATACATTCTTCACTCATATCATATAACATAAGAGTTACTCTTTGCTTGCTTGATTATATAAATTAACATAATTCTTGCTTGGCTATGTGAATAAATATGTATGTATTTATGTAATGAGTCTACTCTGCGTCTCGGAGGAATGATTACATTATTCTTAATTTTCTTGTAGACGGAGCTTGCGAAGTAATTTGGCTGCAGAGTTATCATATTATAAAGCGGGAAGTTTATTTAATTTCCAAATTCCCATATTTGAAAAATGGAGATCGTAGTAAGCAAGCATTAAAAAGCAATTTCATGTTTAAAATAACTAGTTTTTGGCACGTCTTTAAATATTAACTTCCTTTTATTTTCACAGATATTTTACTGGTGGTAATTTAGAACTAGCCAAGTCAGACCTTTAAGTTATAAGAAGAAATAATATTTTAATTTGTTATAAAATATTTTATGTTGCTATAAATACATTTCAGGACTGACCATTGAACTTATCACCCATTTAGGACTCACTTATTTTGTCGTTAAAGTCAACAACCAAGGCATGTATGGCATATCATAATATTGAACTTGGCTCTCATTTCACATTTATGTTTTTGATGTTATAAGGTTATGCCATGACCGAAATCGGTCATGAAGAAATCATCATCATAATCACTTTTGACATACTACGTTGTATATTGTAAATCATATAAATCTGTATCGGCATTTTTTTTTGATAGAATAATGATGAAGAATAAAGATGAAACAAACAGAAAGCTTAAAAAGATACTAATGATGCTCGCCTTCTTTGTAGCAGACAAAAATAAGAGATACTTGTAAATAGAAAATCGCTACTTAATTTGGACTAGACTTTCGTTAATATTATATTTTAAAGCTAGCATTTGGGTAAATAGGAATACGTGTGGGTCGTTGGTTAGAATCTGTTAGCTTAGGGTTGGCTGGATATGGTTAGAGAGATCGCTCGCGATAATCAAATTAATTCTATCATATTATTATATTATAGAATTGTAGTGTTCTAATTTAAATTTGAAAAAAATAGCACCCAAACGTGAAATAAGAAAACTATTTATTATTATTTATTTTGACAATAAATATCTATATATCTTATATGTATATGGAATTATAATAAAAGATATCTCTTTCATCATATACACAGCCATCTTTTACTTTTATGGATAAGAAAATAAAACACTTACATCTATATTAAACATAATTGAAGCATTTTTTCACCGCAACCCATAAAACATGTCACGGATACTAAAGGTTTTTTATTCCCTTCTTTTATTGCTCACAATTTATGTAAGGCGCGCTGAACAAATTCCTTTGTTATTATTAAGAATTTAATTTTGTTGACAGGTGATAAAGATCACTCTTTAATAATATCAAATCTACAAATCTATCTATCAAACTTATTATATCTATAGTAATTTCCGCTATTTGGGCGAATTTTTTTCATTAGAAAAATTGAGAAAAAAATATTTAATTGCACGTTTTCATTGTACTCTTATGTCCATTTTTTCTATTGATAACAGTTACTGTTGCTATTTATGAAGCAACCAATTAACAAAGAAAAAGAACTGTTTTGACTTTGTAATTAGAATTAAGAAAACAAATTATGTAAAAAAAACTTTAATGTTCGATTATCTCAAAGACGGTCTTAGTTGTGTTCCGAATTCAAATTCAAATTTATAGAAATGTAAATTAAATTGCCTAAATCAATTTCGGACAAAGGAGTGCGCTTTGTACTGTACCGAGTTGGCCACAGCTAGCCACGGTGATTATAAATTCTCTGCTCCGTTATTCACAATTGGTCGGACGGCTCTGACAGGCGAGATAATTCGTTAAGTCCTAAGCTACGATCACTGCGTTTGTCCGATAACAGTTCAATAGGATTTCAGCGTAAACCATTCTATACGAACCGATATTCGCGCCACGTATATGTACGATTTGCTTTTTTACAGCTTGTTTGCATATTTAGAGGCAATGGATCATTGAAACTTCTGCGTCGGAGATAAATTATTGGTCTTTTGAATTTATGTGCATGAAAGCGTTGAAAGTAGAAAATTGTATTTTCATTCATCATAAAATCAATGGAACCGTTTTGATTATGAACTGTGAAAAGGGTTTTATGTAAATGTTTGATTTTTATCAAAGCACGATTATTGAATATACTAACATTTTAAGTGGTTCGTGGAGGCTGAATTGGCCATACAAATGAAATACCGAAATCATTTATATTTCGAACACATTTCCAACCAATTGAGCTATTATTCAGATCTGGATATGGTTTGTCTAGGCTCATGTATAAATTTTATTTGTCATTATTTGTCATTTTTATTTTTATTATGTTAAACGAAGTTTAAGCAAATTTGTCTCAATAAAACATATTTAATGATTTTTTTTCAATTATGTTATAATATAGTATATATTACAACTTTCCAACATTTCGTGACTGTAATCTTCGATGAATCTCGACTTTTTTCTCACAAAATAGTATGAAGAGTATATATATATATATATATATATATATAAGTAAAATTGTTAATCTTTTTAAACCATATAATTTTCTCGTCAAACAAAAATCAGGACACGTCCGCTATTTTTTTCATTTTTCTGGTTTATCGTAATGCTACAGATAATTAAGACAAAAATGGTCTAGTTCATTATATATATAGACTAAGAAATTTTAAAAAATATTTATTGACAAATACTAAATAAAATGAATGAATTCTTTAAAATGTAAATAAATATTTTGTATCTGGCAATGATAGAAAAATGGCGCGTGTAAGCGCAGGCAAATGTCCAACAGATAGTGGACTTTGATTGACGTCTACTCCACAAACTGGAGCCTTTTTTGTTATTGATATGGTTGCCACGAAGCTGGAGAGCTTTTTGGCATATTATTTGCATATTTCATATCGATAGAGATTACAATTCAAATAATATATACAACTTGATTGAGCCGAGATGGTCCAGTGTTTAGAACGCGTGAGTCTTAACCGATAATCGCGGGTTCAAACCCAGGCAAGCACCGCAGAACTTCTCATGTACTTAATTTGTGTTCATAATTCATCTCGTGCTTGGTGGCAAGGAAAACAGCGTGATGAAACCTGTATGTGCTTAATTTCACTGATAACTACCACATGTGAATTTCAACAACCCGCATTGGAGAACCGTGGTGGGACATTCACAGGATGTTACTGTATACAACTTTATTTGATGCAGTAATATTATATCCGTTGTCGCAACGTTCTTACACCAGCATCGTAAATAAATAAATGAAACAAAAATGCTTAATAATTTTCTCAGAGACGTGGTCGCTTACTATGGGCTTCATAAGAAGGCTCAAGGTCACTCAAAGGGCAATGGAGAGGGCTACGCTCGGACTTCCTCTGCGTGATCGAATCAGAAATGATTAAATCCGCAGGCGAACCAAAGTAACCGTGGCAGTGGGCGGGGCATATAGCTCGGAGAACCGACGGCCGCTAGGGGCAGAGAAGTTCTCGAGTGGCGACCACGAACTGGAAATCGCAGCGTGGGAAGCCCCCCTACAAGGTGGACCAACGACTTAGAACGAGTCGCAGGATGCCGTTGGATGCAGGCAGCGCAAGACCGGCCATCCTTGGCTGATATGATGGTGATGATGATAATAATTTGCTCATATCTGCCCTTGGAACTGATGGACAACTGATGGAAAACTATTTGAATAACAAAAAAAAAAGGTAGCTAGTTCTCATCACGAAATAATATAGTACACCATATTTAATTAATGCAAAGCGCTCATAATCGACAAAGCAGCGCTACCATGGCAGCAGACGCGGCCTTTAGCGTTTCTTATTGTATAATTATCGCTATTAATAATAATCCGTCTCGATAATGATGAGGGAATCATACAGAAATTTCACAGATAAGCTATAACCATAATATATATAATGTTTCATATTCACTGTGTGTGATAAAATGTTTAATTAAATATAAAATTTAATACTAAGTTCTGTAGAAAATGTATTTGACCGCGTTTTATGGCAATTAGAATATCATTTATTTAAGTAGTTTACAAAACAAAAATACTTTATTAATTTCAAATGTTATTTTAATTGTAAAGGTCTATAGAAACCAATAATATGTTTATTTTTTTATTTTTAGGGCATGCATTTATATTCTTATTATATTCTTATTAAGGCAACAGTTGTTATTTTTTACAAAACATAATTATTATTATATAATTAAAACATAAAATTTGAACAAGTTTTATGAGATAATTTTAAAGAACTAATTAATAATATATTTTCAGTAACGTTCTTAGGCTGATCCCTTCTAAAGAATTTACGGTAACTGCCACAAATCCCTTTAAATAAACGTTAATAATGGTAAAAGTGCAAAAGTCAGTTTGGTCATGGGATGGACGTATGACGTCACATAAGCGATCTATCTTTATCAGCCGGGATTACGTGTTTTAAACCAAACGAACGTGATTAGCGCATTCATTCGTGCCCTTATAAAGTACTTGATCAATTGGGTTGGCATACAAATCCGGGAGCAGGACTTTGATTTATAAAACATGTACAATAGAAAGAATAATCGCCGTGACAAATAACTTATTTTTTTGAGTGCGACAAGATGCAAGATTTTGCCGTTTTAGCTATTTCATATGTTTGCTTTAGTTATATATAGATTTCTGTTACGTATTGGACCAATGAAATATTGTGGAACGTACACAACGGAGCTCCCTACTCATTGTGAGTTAGTTGAGTTGAGTCCTAGTTATTGTGAGTATATAAATTAAAGTTGGTATGATTAGATATTTCTAAGTTAGATAAGAAGCATTCAATTATATTGTATTGAATATTATTCTATATAGATACAGCTGTTTTACATTATTTCTAGTCATATTATCCATAAGAACAAAATTTGGAATTCAACATTCGGAGAATATTTTATAGGCAAACAGCGTAGTTACGCATTGATAGAAATATAAGTGTACAGCTGAATAAACAAGACATACGTATATAAAAATAAACAAAACAAGGCAACATACGGCATATAATGATAATATATAAACTATATTAAAATAAAAACTCTTTTTTTGTATAGTTGGTACTTATTAACAGTAAAAATTACAAAAAGTCAATAAAGGTGTGTGTTTGTGTGCTTATAATTGACTGATGCCTAAGTGTTATTGTATTGATAAATAAAAACATATATATAATAACCCTAATAATATATAATAACTAATAATTAAAGTATATAAAAGTGCACCTAAAAGGAAAAACAAGAGAAATCTTAACTGGTATAGTGAGTTGCGAAATATCAAATGTGATTGAAAAGTGAGTGTAAGAATATTAATAAGCAGTAAACAATTACCTAAAGTATATCTTATGTACAACGAAATGATAAACAAATCGGAATAAACAACAATAACTTTTTGTCTCGGTAACAGCTAAATAAAAATAGTGACTGAGATTGAGATTGAAGTATTAACCTACCTTCAGTTAATTTTATACGTCATAACAATGGTACATATAAATTTAACATTTTTAACTCTCTGACAAGTGCGAGATTGGTGTAGCAAACAAAAATCTACCACAAAGTATGCATCAACAGTATCGATGATATTGATAGTAATGAGACCTGGGTTTGCCACGAGTGTAAAGCTAATAGCCGACGGCGAGTAAATAATACAATAACACCAACGGTTAAGAATGTAACTAAGATTTTTGAAAACAATAAAGCCAAAACTACTGACTTTAAATCTAATTCTTCTTCGCCTAAAGACATACAAATAACAAAACAAGACATTAGAGATATAATTAAAAATACTAAGAGATTTGATTCAGGAAGAATTAAAATCAGTTAGAGAAGAAATAAACAATATAGAACAGTCGATGATTTTTTTGAATGAAACCTATGAATCTGCAAAAAATAATATAGCAAAATACCAAACTAAGTTAGATAACCTTGAAAAAGAAACCAAAAATCAACAATCAGTTATACAAAATTAACAAAATAGACTAGAGAACATGGACCAGCAAAACAGATGTAATAATATAGAAATACAAAATTTACCAGAACACAGGAATGAAAATTTGATAACAACTATAATGCAAATAGCCAAAACAGTGTCTTGTAACATCTTGGAAGACGACATAGTTCAATGCACTAGGGTTGCAAAAATTAATAACAACGACAAAAGACCGCGTTCTATAGTAATAAAATTCGCAACACTAAGGCTAAAAGACACTATGTTAGCTCACGTAATTAAGTTCAACAAAATAAACCAGCAAGATAAAATCAACACTATTCACATCGGGCTGGCAGGAGACAAGAAACCTATTTACATTATGGAACACCTGTCACCTGCAAATAAAGCACTACATGCGGCGACTAGGTTAAAAACTAAGGAAAAACGCTACCGTTTTGTTTGTACCGGTAAGGTAAGGAAAAATATTCGTGAGGAAATCGGAAACGACGGAATGCATATGGATAAAAAACCAATCAACTTTAGATAAGTTAGAATAAGATAGGAGATGTTCAATGCATGATAGGCAAGAGATAACTCAGTAAATTCTTTCCATTATCTATATATTACCAAAACGTGCTTCCTATAAAAACACATGAGTTTCTATGTAACCTTCTGAGCTGTAACCATGATATTATAATACTCACAGAGACTTGGCTAAACAACCAAATCAACGACTCCGAATTGTTTGACAATCGGTATATTGTCTACAGAAAAGATAGACAAAATTCAATTTTTCATAAAAATAAAGAAGGATGTGGTGTATAAGTGACAGTTTTGAAAAAAATTAACTAGTACAGACTAAAAACATATGAAAGCAATTGTGAGGAATTATGGGTGAGAGTTAAAACAGCGAATAGTAGCTGCTATGGAATTAACATATGTGCGATTTACCTTCCTCCTCCTGTAAAAAATGAGGTTCTTACTCATTTCATAGAAAATTACAACAGGATCTCCGAAATCATTAAAAATCTTGTTGTCGTCGGTGATTTTAATTTAGGCTGCATGTAAAGGTCTCCAAACGAAACGGACGTCACCTACATTAATAAAAATAACGTAAATGTAGCGAAGGAATTTAGGCAGGAGGTGTTTTAGGCAGGAGGTGTTTGTATCTTTGTACCTGTCCGGTATAAGTGATATAAACATACGGGCACGCGACCCCGCCTTCTCCGAGCTACTTATGCTACACCCTGTATCTTCCGTGGCATAAGTATCTTTATACCTTGAATTCCCACCAAATTCCCCCAACATCCCTGTATCCTGAACTGGTTCCCTACTCTAGGTTGGGGAGGTCAGACGGCAGTCGCTCCTTATAAAACCAGTACCCGCCATTTACCATGGAAAAGGAAAAGAATAGAATTTTAGGTACAATGGCTAGGGCGTCGCCGCAAAACGACGCGCAGGCACATCGCCCTAAACCTGTGACAAGTGGGAAAGGGCTACCGTGTCAAGTACGGGCACGGCTAAAGAAGCAAGTACCTAGAAAGAAGCTCCGCTTTGCCACCTGGAACATCGGCTCTCTCACAGGTCGCTCCCTTGAACTGGCTGACGTACTGACGAAGCGCAGGGTTCACGTTGCATTCTTGCAAGAAACTCGTTGGAAGGGCAACAAGTCCCGTGATATTAGACTGGGTTACAAGTTGATCTACTCCGGCTCCCCCTCAGGGAAGAACGGTGTGGCCGTAGTACTATCTGAGGAACTCCAGAACGGTATTCTAGAAGTCGATAGACTGAGCGACCGACTTCTCCGGGTGAAGCTACTGATAGAAGGAGTAATTACTCATCTTATCAGCGCCTACACTCCACAGTCGGCTGCTCTGAATCGGCGAAAGAAGCCTTCTGGAATGACTTGGAAGACGTGCTCCGCTGCATTCCGAACACCGAGAGCATCGTGATTGGTGGAGATTTGAACGGCCATGTTGGTGAGGAGTCACGTGAATATGGACGTGTACATGGCGGCTTCGGCTATGGTCGTGAGAATGCAGAGGGGGAGTCAATTCTCAGCACCTGCTTATTATCAGACCTTGCCATTGTTAACACTTTCTTCCAAAAGAAACCCGAGCACCTCATCACCTATAAAAGTGGGCCGCACTCCACCCAGATCGACTACTTGCTCATAAGAAGAAACCAAATTGGTAGAGTGACTAACTGTAAAGTAATTCCCGGGGAATGCCTCACAACACAACACCGCATCCTTGTCATGGACATGCTGGTAGTACCAAGTAAAAAAGTGCCTGAACGAAGCAGACCTAAAACTAAATGGTGGCTGTTGAATGGACCAAAACAGCATGAATTCTGTAAAGTCGTAGCTAGCTCCAAGTTAAGCACAGACACAGAGGAATCAGTCGATAGTCAATGGTCTAGGATCCAGTCAGCAGTGAACACCATTGGAAAACAGGTGCTTGGCACTTCGAAGGGAGGCCGCGTCATCGACAAGGAGACGTGGTGGTGGAACGACTCAGTACAGGAGGCAGTTCGAGAGAAAAAGACACAGTTTAAGAAGTGGCAAGAGACCAAATCTCCTGAAGACCGGGACGCGTATAAAGCAGCTAAATGTGCCACCAAACGAGCAGTTGCCAAAGCCCGTTACCAGACGCTGTCACCTCTGTATGACACGCTCGAGACAAATGAGGGCCAAAAGACTATCTTCCGTTTGGCAAAGGCTCGGGACAAAGCGACACAAGACATAACAAAATGTCTTTGTGTCAAAGACTCTAATGGCACTTTGGTTTGTGATGCAATTAAGGTGAAGGAGAGGTGGCGCGGCTACTTTAACGTGTTGCTTAACACACAACACGCTAATGTGTCTCCTCCAGAACTGCCTCCTAATCTCGGACTTGTTGCACCGGTAACACCTGACGAGGTACTCAAATGTCTTCGTACAATGAAGAACCGAAAAGCCGTAGGCCCTGACGACTTGCCGATTGAAGCGTGGAAAGCGATGGGTTCTCATGGTGTGAACCTACTTACTGACCTTTTTAACCGAATACTTACTAGCCGGAAGATGCCCAACTCTTGGAGATTGAGTATCATTACTCCAGTATATAAAGGCAAAGGTAGTGTACAGGACTGCGGAAGCTACCGCGGTATTAAGGTTATGTGCCACACCATGAAACTCTTCGAACGCGTAATCGACTCAAGGCTTCGGCAAGAATGTACCGTCTCGGAATGTCAGTATGGGTTTCGCCCAGGCTGTGGAACCATAGACCCCATCTTCGCCCTAAGAATACTAACCGAGGCCCACAGAGAAAAGAAGAAGCCGCTGTACATGGCGTTTCTAGACCTGCAGAAGGCATTTGACTGCGTCCCACGCCAAATAATCTGGCGGGCTTTGAAGATGAAGAATGTGCCACAAAATTATATTGACATTATCCGAGACATGTACCATCATTCGGAATCAATAGTGAGGACCGCCGTTGGCGACACACACCCTTTCCCGATCACAGTTGGTGTCCACCAAGGCTCGGCCCTGAGTCCTTTTCTGTTCAGTGTAGTGCTTGACGTTGTCACAGCGAAAGCCCATGAACCGTCTCCCTGGCTCATGATGTATGCTGATGACATTGCACTGGTAGATGAGGACAAGCAGGTATTGGAGCAAAAGGTGAACCAGTGGAAGAGTGTGCTAGCGAGGGGTGGTCTGATGCTAAATGTTGCGAAGACCGAGTATATGGCCTGTGGCAGTACGGACCCCGAACCCATAAAGATAGGCGGAGAATCCATTATCAAGACGGAAAAGTTTAAATACCTCGGGTCCGTACTGCACGAGTCTGGTACGATCGACCACGACGTCAGAGCTCGAATAAACGCAGCTTGGGCCAAATGGCGGGAAGTCACCGGGGTAATCTGTGATCGCAGGATACCGGTGAAATTAAAGGGCCTTGTGTACAAGTGCATCATCCGACCAGTCTTATTGTACGGCAGCGAGACGTGGCCAGCTCTCGCGAGACATGTTCAGCAACTTCACGTCGTGGAAATGAAGATGCTGCGGTGGATGTGTGGCGTTACGCGACTAGATCGTATTCGTAACGAGCACATCCGCGGAAGCCTTGGCGTGTGCGATGTAGCGGACAAGTTGCAGGAAAGCCGTCTCCGTTGGTTTGGCCACATTAGCCGCAGACCGCCAGACTATGTTGGGAACCGATGCCTGGACTTTGTTGTCGAAGGCCCCAGATCCCGCGGCAGGCCCAAGAAGCGCTGGCTCGATGTTGTGAGGGACGATTTGAGAGAGCACGATCTCACTCAAGACGACGCTTTAGATCGGGCAAAGTGGAGGCAAAGATGTAGGAAAGCGGACCCTGGCAGCACTAGGCCGAGAAAACGCTAGGAAGAAGAAGAAGAAGAAGTAGCGAAGGAATTTGTAAATTATGTATGTCTTAATAATTTTACTCAACACAACAATGTTAGCAACTGCAATGATAGAATACTAGATCTAGTTTTGAGTGATAACAATAACATTAAAGTGTCGCAGAATTTCATACCTCTGGTACCAGCTGATCAATTTCATCCACGGCTAGAGATATTTGTTCATAATAACACGTCATCCAAGAGAATTTATAATAACACCGAAAATATAAGAATGAATTTTTTCAAGGCAAATTATGATAAAATAAACAGTGCACTGGGTGAAATTGACTGGTTGCATGAATTCAAAAATTGCAGTAAAGTTAACGAAATGGTCGATATCTTTTACCAGAGATTGTATGAAATAATAAATAAATATGTACCTAAATGTAAATCCAAGGGCAACAAGCACCCACCGTGGTTTACAAGATGCCTTATCAAAATGATAGAAGAAAAACATAAGCTACTAAAAAAATTCAGATTATACGGGAACCCATTAGATGAAATATCATTGCAAATATTAAGTGAACGTTGTAGGGTGCAATCAAAGGAATGCTATAATAATTACATTAAAAATATTGAAGATTGTATAGGAATCCGGAATACTTTCGGATTTACTTAAAAAATAAAAATAAAAAATATAATAGTTATCCTAATAATATGTACATGCAGAGTAAGAATGTAGAGGGAGAAATCAAAATCTGTAACGCGTTTGTGTCGCATTTTTCAGCAGTATATAACCCACTATCACAAACCACCATCAAAGAACAGGGGACTGACTTGATGGGCACATCTCATCTGAACCATTTGCATATTGAAAGAAAATCAGTAAAGCTTCATTTAAATAGTCTTAAAGTAAACAAAAGCACAGAAGGCTCAGATGACATCCCACCTATATTCCTGAAGAGATGTGCTAATCAATTAAGCCGCCCGTTATGCTTGATATTTAACAAGAGTCAGCAAACAGGAACATTTCCTTTGAAATGGAAAGTTGCGAAGGTTGTCTCAATCCACAAAACAGGTGATGTAGATATAATTGAAAATTATAGGCCAATATCTATTTTACCAGTAATTGCCAAAACTTTCGAAGCTTTGGTTCTCCCGCACCTTACTTTTTATTTTAAGCAACACCAAAACAATAATCAACATGGTCAAAAGCAGATCGACAAACATTAATCTGGTGGCTTATGTAGACCGTATTATGATGTTAATGGACGATCAAATACAAGTCGATGCTATCTACACAGACTTTTCGAAAGCCTTCGACAGAGTATGTCATGATACACTATTAAAAAAACTATACAGTTATGGAATAGTTGGTTCCCCAAGGGTCACATCTAGGTCCATGGCTTTTCAATGTTTTTATAAGGGATGTATCCAATACAATCAAGCATAGTAAAGTTTTCCTTTTTGCAGATGATTTGAAACTTATTAAACCAATTAAAAGTAATTTAGAGTGTACACCTTCAAGAAGATTTAAATGTTTTACATAAATGGTGTGAAATGAACAAAATGATAATGAATCCCGAAAAATGTTTTCATATAAAGTTCACCCGCAATAAAAAAAACCTCCCATCAGATTATTACATTCAGGGACGCATTTTAAAAGAAGTTACACAAATTCGGGATCTGAGCATCATTTTAGATTCAAAGCTAACTTTTTTGCCGCATTTAGATAATTTCACTGCAAAAGCGTCAAGAAATTTGGGTTTTGTAATAAGAAATGCCAAAATATTTAAAAACGCGTCAACAAAAATAATGTTATACAATATACATGTACAGTATGGTCGCCACATTATAACGTGAATCAACTTAAAATTGAGAGAGTACAAAAGAGATTTTTGCGTCATTCAACTTTTTCAAATGAAGGTTTAAAACAAAATTATAACTACAAAGATCAATTATGATTTTATAACATGTACAGCCTTTCAATTCGTAAAATTCTCATGGATCTTTTGTTCTTGTTCAAAATAGTCAGAAATAAAATCGACTGCCCTCAAATTCTCAGGGGAATAAATTTCAATGTGCCTAGGAAAGTATGTCCACGTTATCCAATAAGTGTATTTTACATTAGACCATCTAAAACTAAACTAGGACAAAATGCACCTCTTGTAAGATAAGGTAAAACATATAATAAATACTCAATGTCACTTGACATATTTGAGGACTATTAATAAATACAAAAAAAATATTCTGGTGTTATTATTAGATTCTTAACTACAAAAAAACATATGTTGTAAGCATGTTGATTTAAGAAATTAATGAAAAAATGTATTCAATGTTATTATTCATTTTTTATTTTTATACTTAAATTTCGAATTTTTTTAATTAATTGTTGTAATCTAATAATTTATTGTTTTCTTATTTAAATTATTTTGTTATATGTTATTAATGAGATAAATGATATGAGTGTACTAGTTTATAATATTTTTAGCTTTATTTTCAGTTATTAATTATTATTATATATTTATTTTTAAATCTTTTAATTTTCTATACAAATGTGGTTAGCAATTGTTAGTATTTCAGTATCATAAAAAAAATTACTTATGTTGTAATCTGTCATAAGTAATACAAAAAAAATGTATATTGTACCTTAGAATACATGTTGTGACCGTCTTAAAGGGTCGCACATTTTATATAAGTTTGAATGTGTTTTTATTATTACATGTGTAAGTGTTGTGACTGCTGATGGTCCTTAATAAAATAAAATTTAATTTAAAAAACAAACAACACATTAAATACAATACACAAAAAAAAAACAATTTGCCAAATCAAATACCTACGAGTTGATTTCGTCTGGTGGGATATTTTCACTGCCTATTGTATAACATTAAAAAGTTATTTGTTTTTCTTTGTTGGGCTTATGTTTGTTAGGCTTCCAAGCCTATTCTTATAAATAAATATTTTATGAATTTTAATAATTATTTTGAAATATAATATCCTGCAAGCATCTGGAATAAATTTCGTGGAAGTTACAAAAAAGGAATATTATATTTTGAAACTAGTTTTGGTGCCTTCAGCGCTGGTTTGCTCGTCGAAAGGACCATGCAATGTATGTGAGTGTAGCCGTACGTATGAGTACTGTTGCTTTGTTATCAAATGGTATAAAATTTTTCAACTTTCATAACGAGAAAACTAAAACTGCTAGGTATACTTATGTCGAAAAACTTTTCAAACATTGTAGCCCGTTGGCTATAGTTCTTTGTGTTGTTAAAACTTTAATATTTTCCATGTTATATTTAGCTGTTAGTTGAATTATTTTAAATATTAAGCCGAGACACAGTGGATTAAAAAATATAAATTTAGACGTCTGATTCAAATTCTTGCCAATGGATCTTTTCGAGAGTTAAATATTACCATTATGTTACTGTTTACATACATGTTTATGACTATGAAGTCAAAGTCAAATTTATTGACTTTTTCTTTAAAATATTACAATTTAATTTTTATACATGTACTTTGTGATTCTACTGTACTGTGTACGATTGAAAAGCGAAGTCAATTTTTTTAATTTATTCAAATGTACTTATTTATAATTGAAAAAATAAATGCAAGTAAACTTGATAACCATTTTATAAAAAGGTATTATAATAAATTGACATAATATGTAACTTCGAACATAATACCGAACACTGTTTAAATGATTAAGCATGCACATAATGATCACGTGTGTACTCAAATGTGTTTCGTGTCAATTTCTATTTCTTAATAATAATCAATTGAGATATTCTGCAGATTTTCGAATAAATGTTTAACCCGCAGTAAAACAGCTTAATTTCTTAAAGAAGGAGAAGAGACTCGCGGCCGCATGGGAACATTTAAGTGATACATTTTCCTCAACCATAAAATTATTACTACTACTACAAAATGATTCATTGGATGTGTTTTTTTGCTTCGGTTGAAACTATTTTCTTTTTAATTTTAGTAAATAGACGATAAAAATGAATGCCCAGCATTTATTTCATAATTATTAAAAACTAAATTCTCTCTGAATATGTTTAGTTATCTAACTAAAATGAAATCTTTGAGATTATTAAGCTAAAACGACTTATAATTAATCATGCTGAATTTATCTTAATCTCCGTCTCGGTCTAAGGATTATCGTTGTTGAGACAAATACTTTACTATATATTTAATTTTTTACCAAATATTAGTTTAGATTTCTATATTTTTTTGAATGTATAAAAATAATTATTATAATCAAGCCATTTTATTTTATTCTCATCGACGTTCTCGTCGTTTTTCCACTTGATAATTCTCAAATAATTTACGATCACAAATATAGACCAAACGCCATCAGGATTGCCTACCTTCCAGCCTATCCAGGCTAATCAGGCAATACTAATGGCGAGATCTGCCAATTAAATGTAATTCACTTTTGACATTTCCGAAACAGAAAAACAGTACACACATAGTAGTTAAGCGAACGATGACGACGATTGTTCCGTCAAATACTGACTTTTCAATAACAATTTTAAAATACCTGACGTTTTTTGTTTGCGTGAAAAAATACCGCTAAAATAATTTAGCAGTCGCCTCGCCTCAGATATTGTATATGCAAGCTGTTCCTGACGCATGCTGTGGTCAACTCCGTAAATTGCTTTTCGTGACGGTAAATATTTTAATACGATCAGCGGACGCTAACCAATTAATTGTGGCTTAAAATTTTATTTGAAACAAAAAACCATTTTGTGTTTAGAACAAAAATGGGACGACGTAAATATCAATACAGGATGAAAGCAACACATGTTTTTCGCAAATTTTAATAAAACGGCTATAAAATAGAATCAATCACGGAACAATGAATAAATTACAAATAAAAAACAAATATATAAAAAAGAAAGACTTTAAAAAAATAATTTGGGCATCAAGGGACGCCCGTAACAGCCTGTGAATATCCCACTGCTGGGCTTAAGGCCTCTTCTCCCTTTTGAGGAGAAGGTTTGGAGCTTATTCCACCACGCTGCTCCAGTGCGGGTTGGTGGAATACACATGTGGCAGAATTTCAGTGAAATTAGAAACATGCAGGTTTTCTCACGATGTTTTCCTTCACCGAAAAGCACGAGACGAATTATTATCCCAAATTAAGCACATGAAAAGTCAGTGAAGCTTGCCCGGGTTTGAACCCACGATCATCGGTTAAGATTCACGCGTTCTTACCACTGGGCCATCTCGGCTTGGCCCGACAGATGTATAACATTGAAATTGATGGTTATTAAAAGAATATATAAATAAACCAACAACAATAACATATATGAAGTAAAAACAATGTTATAGGGTTAACAAAACCAAGAAAGATATTTTGTGATACATTAAAGCTAGACCATACTTCGTTTCTGCGTAAATATTGATTGCGCATATCCTGGAAAACTTAATGATAAATAAATAAGGGTTATACTTATATTTCCTTAGCATAATCTTGAATTAACTAAACAGGGCTCTTCTAACTCTAAAAAACTTGAATTATATAATTATGTATTATACGCCGCCGCTCTCTTCTGACAGCGTTTGCTGTCACGGCATACGAATTGGTATTACCCCTAAAGCGCGCCAATAGATGTTTCAAATTCAGAATTGGTGCGTCATTTAGTAATTAAGAAAATGAAAACACGAATTGGTACCATTATTGCGAAATACCTTATATTCTAATAGAAGGAAAGATTCGGAACTTATTCCTGTAATGCGGGTTAGTGTCAAAATGTCAGACAAATTATTCTAAATACGATTTCGTGTATATGAAGAATTCATTTTCAGAGATATTTATTCGATAAGGAATTTTATCTCTAAAAATTCAATTTCAGTCTGCTTTATTTCTTAGAAATATTAAAAATTAAATATTAAATAATTTTATATATCACTTTATAAAATTAGGATAAAAAATATTTGTCTCATAAATCAAGATCTTACAATCTTACTTGAGTACGAATTTATGCGATAAAAGTTATAAAAATGGGTTTATTATCGATCGAAAATCTAATTATAACATTATAAGATTATATAACTAATGATATTTTATAAAAGAAATTAAGAATATTTTTAGACTCCATTTCATATATTTTTTTTTGCTTTTCAAAGTTAATTTTGTCGCCCATTTATATTTACATACCAAAGTGTATTACCTAAAACTGTATAGAAATTAAGATATTTCGAATTACTTCATAAAGAAAAGAAAATCGAATTTCAAAATTGCTCTGCATGTTCACTTGTACCTCTTTAAATTCAAGCTTCATAATAATCTACGGAGTTACTGAATATGTCATTTTATCGACATTTCGTATAGCAAAAGGCGTAACGGCCATTTGCTAAAATTACTTTTTAATGGAGTAATCTATTTTTTACGATCTTTCGATCATCCTTATCTTCGTCGCAAGAAATGGCGTAAGTTTTATGTGTTTTCTATTAAAAAAGTATATTGAAATTGAACATAAAAATCATTGTTAAAGCATTTAAACTGACATGGCAGTAATATACTCATGTAGACATCGTTTTCAAAAAAATACAACACAAAATAAAATAAGCCAACACTAAAATAATTTATTATATCTATTATAAGTTAACTCATATTAAAAATAAACGTTACAGGATTTTTATTAAAAGGTTTTGTATGTACTTCAAAGCTGTCCGTGTGTTTTTTTTTCACGCTTGGAAACTCTTTGAAAGATACCCGACTCAGTGACCAACATCGACATGAATCGGAGAAGCTACGGGTGTCATCGTCCTTGGCACCCTCCCATGCTGTGTACCGCTCGTTGCGGTTAGGATTGCACCACATTGGTCGAGCTATGCAGTTCTCCCGACGCTTTCGCCATTCTGATGGAGGACGCGAGTCTGCTCATAGATTCTTGCGTCCATATCCGCCAGAATGTCCATGGGCGCGACACCTTTCGATACTGTATCACAGCAGCGCGTCCATATTTAATACAAAAACTACAAATATTTATTTATGCTATCAATTAAATATAGGTACGTGCAAAAACATTATTATAGTAACTTTTAATATTTTTATTAGAATTATTTTTATAGTATTATAAGTAAAATATTAAACTTTATGCCAAATTAACTTATGAACCCATTTTAATTAATGGAATACATTATGCTATTCTCTTGACCCAAATTTGTGTATTCGCATTTTAAATTTAGAATTACATTTAAATAATAATTAAAACCTTTTTTCATAAATTATAAAAACCGAATAATCTACGCTGTTTATTACGGTTAAATAGAAAATTATATTAAGTTACGCTGCTAAAAAATAAATAATATTCCTTTACAGGTAACATAAACTCGAATAAGCCACGCAAATACGAAGAATCTTTCGGATCGTGTAATAGCTGAAAAGAGTTTCCGTTTATTGAGTCGTTAGGATATAATTTCATCTCGTGTTTATGGCGCTGTAAAAAGTTTGCAGCGCTTATACAGCCGCTGTCAATTACCAGCCTTCATCTCTTCGGTTCGCTCACATCAAATTTCATCCACGATTTGAGATTAAATTTTGAAATATCATCATTCATTTATTCCACCAATGTTACATGATTAATTTTTTTCGGAAAAAAATATGATTAAGTCCCTATAGAGCTTTTACAAATGAAAGATTCCCGACTTCTTAAGGATCTAGTATATTAAAGAAATACGTCTGTCAATTTCAAATTACTTCAATATTAAAGTAATATAAAAAATGTTTTAGATATTTGCAAAGCTTTGAAGAAGAAACAAAGGCATGTAATTCTTGATGTTAAACGAAAATGATATTAGAATCTTTTATTAGATATATAAAAGTCAAATTCAATTACTTTTTAGCTTTCATGTTCACATATGTGTTTTACTAGTGTTCGTTTTTTTTAGTTAGGAGGAAGGGGCGTGTGTTTTGTTTGAAAAATAAGCTTATGTTTTTCCTTGGATTTTAAGCTTTCTTCATACCACATAACATTTTAAAATCGTATTCTGCAATGGCACTTTTATAGACGTTTAATTTCAAGCTATAATCTTAAATACATAAGAAAGCTGCAGTTTGTATGATTAAACAAGTTGATTGCAAGCACAACGAGTAATAAAATTTATAATTTTTGAGTTAAATTACCGTTTATGAACAATCAACCCATAAAGATTGATCTGAATGCACACTACTGTGATACACGTCTTCAAATCAAATTTCATCCATTTGTTTTATATATGCGTACAAATATTCGTGGGTAGACAATGTTTTTAGCAGTAAGCATGTAATTGTAGTTACACTGGCTCACTCGCCCTATAAACCAGAAAACAACAATACAATACAGCAATACTTATGCTGTTTGGTGGCTTAACTAGCGACTGGAGCGAATATGAAATAGAAAAATATACAAAATGCTACAATAATATATTAAGTAATATATAACAATAGCGTCACTCGCAATATAATGTTCGTGTTGGCAGATGTCGTTAGTAAATTGTGTTTATCCGACAGGTGGCAGCTGTGGTCCGGAGGTAGTTAATCCTTCACGGTGACGGTGTGTGAACTAAGAACATTTCAAAGCTAATATGAATAATGACTGGCTCGGCGTATTTCATAAGCTGACATTGGGGTGAAGCTGAAACAATATTAATATATATTTCATAAACAACTATAATTAAGGTGTTTTATACTTAAATATCAATTTCAAGATATACAAAAATTTTACCTCTTATTGTAAAATTATTTTCGACCGTAGCTTCGAATGTGAGGGGCCAGATTTTAGGTACCAAAACAACAATCTCATTTAAGCGTTTATAGTATAAGTTAGAGTAATAATGCCTTAAAATCGAATAAAATGTAACTAAACGAATGAATGGTATTTATATAACAATTCATAAAAATAGTTACTATTATAATTAGCTATAAGCCAGCTTTGCTATTTCCAAAATGTACAGGCCTCGATTATGACTAAACGGTATAGGGACCGCCTAGCAATGTGAAAATTGCGATCCTGACCCCTTGAGCTATTTTGTTACATTGAAACAAGATCAGCGCTTAATTAGGGGAGAAAATATGAATATCAGCAATTAGCTAACAACAGAGTAGTGTGTGTAGTGTGTGTGTGTGTAGTGTATTAGTAATGACACACTGCCTAATTTCGGTAACGGCCATTCGCAAGTTGATCTAGCCAAAAAATTTAAGAAAAATTTAACACAATCAAAAAGTATTCATACGTAAGTTAATGGCTTTACATGCTTGCCACAGAGAGTACACGTCCAACTTCCAAACTGAGAATTTCTCGCAAGAAAAACGTTATAACTTATTATTGACTCCACTGGCAAGACCATGATCTCGACCTTGAAATATGAGACCAAAGAGGTATTATTGTATTAGGCTTCTCCTACTTATATCGAGATGACGAAGAAAAGTCGCATTAATTGCTCCATACCTTAACCAAGCATAAAAGGAATATTTTTTAACTTACCTGGTAGCGATATTCACGCTGTTGCTGATATTTCAATTGCTGATATTAAATTGGACGGGTATTTTGCCCCAATACAAACCGGGGTATGCGAAAACTAATTTTGCGCTTAATGAAAAGGGCAGAAAATGAAAAGTTTTATAATAAAAGTAATAAATGAATTTGAAAAATATAGATTTAAGGGATAAATAAATGTTGTTCTGCGCAGTTAAAGATGTTTCGAGTTAGGGTGTTGCCGCGATTACTATTTTTCCACTGTTTCGTTCTATTTGTATATATATGTTCTTTTATTATTTCATTCTACGTCAAAAGATTATTGTAGTACTAATTAGTCATATTGATTGCGGCATAATATTTATTAGTGCAATGACTTTTATTTTCTTAATTTTGAATAAAATATCTTGAATTAAAACCTAATCGATTTTAGAAAAATTAAATAGTTACTAATAATACATTTTAATAATTATTATTAGAATTTATAAGCACTCGTATGATCTGTAATTTACTTACGTAGTAATCAATAATTAATTTAAATTAAATAGAGTAAAAACAGTAAGGACAGAAATAAAATCACTTAGAGGCCTATTGAGGACTCAGCGGGAATTTTCTTTATTTTTCTTAGCAGACGCTGTTTACAATGTGTATATCGAACTGGAAGCAATCATTTCATTCTCAAAATAATAGCGTTGTCATGATATTGGAGATTGTTGCCGTAAGAACCCCACACTTTAAGCATCACAGCAAACAAGCACAAGTGATTTAGTAAGACATATACAGAATATACCTTTTTTATACTGATAGTTTAAGTTCTTCTGCATATAGATACGCTTCATTAACGATTACAGGCGTTCTGTCTCCCTCAGCTTTACCGGGCATTCTGTGTATATATATATGTAATCTGATGCACGGTAACTGTACATTTTCCTGATAAAAATTGTGTCTTATTCAAAAATCTAAAATATCTTCGTGTGAAATTTTGTCGAAGTCCCGTCAGCCGTTGTCGTGTGAAGTGAAAATTATCGAACAAAGTCACAGACCTCTATATAACACAGGAACCGTGCATTTTTGCGGAATAAATTCACGCTTACGATCATGTTGACCTGTTGCTGCGTAAATGAAGGACATATTAACTTACATACTTTAGTATTTAAGCTGAGTTTCGTTAATAAACACTCGTTCTCACGCACACACACAAGTTTGTGGACTAAGGCGGCACAGATTGAACATTTAACAGCATTAGAGAGACATTTCGTTTCTCTTCAGGGCATATACATATGTATGAGTCGGTTAAAACACGACAATGGATTTTTTAACATAAACAACAGATTTGTTATTTATAATTATTTGCTAGAACAGATTAACCAGTAAAAAATCATCTTTAACACTTTGAGTTAATTATTTCGGACGGTACTTACATAGTATGTTCGTTAAAATTATCTAATATCATGCGATACTATCATTAACTAGTTCCATCCAATTCCATCTTGAGCGATGAAGACGAAACAATATTGACATTGTATAATGGAAAAATGGCGTGCCTGAAACGAATTACTAAAGAAAATTGCCATTTTCTTACTAGAATCAGTTATACGAATCGGCTCAATACGGTAAACAGCGTTACATTAATGGTTACTTAGTTTGAATTACATATGTACGTACCATGTGTTCGGATCCAATTTATGTTTTTAACAATAATAATATTATGGTAAAATCTTTAAGCAGCCGGTGCTTCACTGCTGGGCCTTATCTCCTTTTTTAAAAGGTTATTCAACTTGTTGTTTGTTTGACTCTTAATAGTAAAATAAGAACCACTTCAAGCATCAATTTATTATATTAGAAATACTTGTACGCTGAGGATTGGCTCCAGACGAAGGAACTCCTCAACGGTAAACAATAAATAAATATATTTTAGATATTAATAAAAAATCAATGCTAAATAATAATAAAAATTGTAGTTTTAAATCTTAAAAACATACAAAAAATATATACCTTTTATAGAAAATTGATATTTCATAGATTACATTGTATGTACACAACGTGGCGAGTATGATTACATGTCAACACCAAACATGGTTTTGTGAAATACGTTAAATTTCACCATAAATTTCTATAATCAAATATACATGATTGGAAATCTGTCTTGTTTTCACTTAAAATATTAACCCCGAGTAGTAATTATTACATTTTTAATATGCAAATAGGTATTATATTTCATAAATATATGATTAAGAAAGTAATCCGTTACAATATTTTAGTCAAAGTCGATTAATTCTTAAGCATTTAATACATCTGATTCACAATTATTTTTTATTTTGGGTATGATCTTTTCAATTCTAAGATACATTATGATATATAAAGCGGTTAGTTTTATTATAAGTTTTGGTAATGTTAACAATTTTATTTTTAGGTCACTTAAACCTGACACATAAGCCATTAGTATTTTTTAAAGTCTTTTGGCCACGGCTTTTCACTTTTCAAAGGCTACTGTGCAGAAAATTTACTACCGAACACGATATGCGCAATGTTGTGTGTGCAAACACAATTTCTCTCTTCATTCCCTTTCTCTCACTATCCTTAACATATCCTCATAACTCAATATAAGTATCATATTGCGAAGTAAGTCAACAGTATTTTGTATACTTATCCTTACTAATAATAATAAAATTCCTTCAGACCGATTTCGGTCACGGCAGCCAGTCTAAGAAAAGATTAGTTAACTGCGCTAGACATATTATAGTGCAAGTGTGTGCATAAACACAGGTGCACTCTCTATTCCCTAACTCTCATAATCCGATCGGACGGCAATTCGACATGACCGGAATGAGTTCAGGCGCAGGATCAACGGCATTACGTGCTTTCCGAGGCACGGGAGTGTACACACTTCCAACTTCCAAACACCGGACTGCTGTTGAGAATTTCGATAGAAAAACTCAATATTTTTTTATTGGTCCGAAGTGTGATTTGAACCCAGGACCTCCAGGTTTGCGGCCTTATATTTAGCCACTAGATCAAAGAGGCAGTCAACTACTTGCTAATATTATAAATGTGAAAGTTCGTTTATTTGTTTCTTACGCTTTCACGTCTTAATTGGTCAAGTGATCAGTGTGAAAATTGGGTACTCCTCCTCCTCTCTTACGTTACTCTTACTTACAGTTTACTACTTGAACTATATTATAATTATAATAAATAATCACCGTAACGAGTATTTTTCTGAACGGTTAATGCGTCATTAATTTCAATTCGCTGATCAATTTGTTTCGCGACCGTTAATGAACGCTAAAAGGTTTTTGACTGCGTTGCTTTTATACATTAAACGTAGAGTTTTAAGCTGAGAGTATGTTATAATGTAATTAATAATTAAATTATTTATCAACATTTTTCATTGAAATTGTTATTTAATTAAACTCTAAATGTTAAGAACAGTCTGTAAATTTCCGACTGTGCTGTAAATGTAGAGTCATAATCAGACATATACAATTATTGTATATTATATGTTCGGTTTAATCTAATATATCGTTTATGACTTGCTACTAATGATATTACGCTGGCAGAAGTAATACATGAATATAGGTTTCTGTTGTCTTAGGTAAATTAGGTTAATCCAACAGGTGACGTCTTTGTTTCTCGTCTCTTGATTATTGCCTTTACATGAAGATGTTTCGCCCTGGTTTGACGGCAAACGTCATGATGCTGTCTCATACAGTCATGACCAGTGTGTGTGTGTATGTCTCTGTTCCTATATGTGTGCATGTTCTATATATTTCATTGCTATATATTTTATTATAAAAATAAATTTAAAAAATACCCGACAAAATCGATGTTTCATATCTGTTGGGCATCCCGCGACGGCAACATTTTACTTAATATAAAATTGTTCAAACAATTTTTAATAAACATACCTGTGTTACTTTTGTTACATATAAGAACAAAACACGTCGAAAAAATAATATAATTAAAAAAATTAAGGAAATTGTTATTGAGGACGTAAAATTTTATTTTACTGTTCGAAAGCTGAAAACGCCAGCTGAAACGAACGATTTTTTATTAAGTGAAGGGATTGCGACTAATATTGTACAGGTAAAAATCGTAAAGCGATTTTTTTTATAATTAAAATATATTTTCCTCGGATAAAACGAATTCATTCATCCACTTTAATATTCAATATTAGATAAACGAGAGTAAAGATCCAATATCAACTGATGGTTTTAATTAGTTTTTTAAATTTGAAATTGGGAACTTTTTTTTACATAAATGAAAGCTAATATTAAATGTAATGGATGAATAACTTATGACTTTTAATCAAAAATAAACGAAGATATTCAAGATATCAAATTAAGCCACTATGATAAAATGAGTTATATTCAGTTTCTCTACTAATGTTGGTATTTTAAAGACTAGAAAATGATGCGATTTTGTATAACATATCGTCAATTGTTTTACACTGTATTGAAAAAACCAACATTTAAACTACACAATGAAAAATGTACTTTAAATTAAGTAAAATTACAGCCTGTAAATGTCCCATGGCTGGGCTAATGCCTACTTTCCCCGTAAGGTAAATATTCCACCACTCTGCTCCAAGGCAAGCAGACACATAACACAGATTTTCATCCGACACGTGTTGGTATCCTTATGATTTTACTTCATCACCAAACTCGAGAATAATCAGAAACTAAGCATATAAAAGCAAGCATTCGTAGATGCTTGCAAGGGGTTTGAACTAATCTTCGATTACGATTCACGTGTTGGCTTCAATTTACATAATCATAATTACATACTATGTAACGCACCTTGGGGAAAGCTATGTCAAACAGTGAATGTGCTTGACTTGTGATGACGATGAATTATTTTATTTACCTTTAAATAACTATTGATAAAATGTCTAGAAATTATTGTTGTAATTTGATTAACGGTTTGTTAGTTTAAATGAAATAGAATATGAAATCACTTTGAGATATTAAAAGTAATAAATAATTTTAACTGTTAAATAATAAAACACGTCTTCAATCTGTCTTCGAAGTTTTTCAGGGCTTTAAACTGTGGAAATATTTATATATTCCCCGCTTATTAGAAGTTCTCACAAATATTAATAGCATTAAAATGAGGCCAGTCTCAAGGGAAATTTATGTATATTGCTGAATTTTAATTTGACTGAAATTACTTGGAACTTTAGTGGTAATTATATTATTATGTTTACCTGGTTATTGTATTATCATACTAATTCTAATATTGTTGGACAAAGCCAAACGTTTTGTTTTGTTTTTTTAATTATAGATTAACGCACACGCTTACCTTTATAGGTAGGCGCTTATCTCTAACTATTAGTAATTACAAATGTAGGCAACCATTAGATATTTATGTACAAGAAAATATATGAATGAAATATTTCATTATGACAATTTTTTACGTTAGTCTAGCGGCTACCTTACAAGACTACTACATATATCGAGGTTATTCGTTCAAAATTTTGAGGCATAAAAAGTTATGGTTTTTTTTCTTACACACGACCAAATCTAGACACTAATACTTGCCAATAAATTTATTTTAATGGAACAATACATTTACAAATGTGATTGTTAATAGCTTTTTTTACATTTTATATATATGTAGGCGGACCGCCACATAAGCCATCTGATGGTTAGTTACCAACGCCCTTCACCAAGTTACCAACGTCAAATATATTGACACCGTAAGAAATATTAATAATGCTTCCATCACCAATGCGCCACAAACCTTGAGAACTAAGATGTTATGTTCTTGTGTCTGTAGTTACACTGGCTTACTAACCCTTCCAATCAAAATACAACATTACTAAGTATTGCTGTTTGGCGGTAGAGTACATGATGAATGGGTGGTACCTACCCAGAGAAGTTGCACAAAGCCCAACCACCAAGTGTACCATAGTCATAGACTATGTCTCAGCCATTAACGCCCACCACCAGGAAGGTGACAGCGTTCCAACATTCATTAAATAGGTTTTTCACTTATCACCTATAATCTCTTACTTACTATTATTTATATAAAACTTATATGTTACGTCGTATGTGTAATTCTACTTTTTTAAAATGCTCACGATCAATTACAACACGCTTACAGTTTTATTTCAATCCAACGTCGACTAACACGAAACATTCAGCATTTCAAAATAAAACCTCAGCAATTGTCACCAGATCAAAACAAAACCGCAACGATGTTATCGTATACTATAACATGGTACATTTTGTGATAAGAAATTTTAATTAAAATTGAGATTTTTAATGTTGAACTTATAAATTAAATTGTTATTATATTTTTAGGGTTTTTAAAAATATTTATGAAGTTTAGGCAAAATAAATGACCATTCTCCAAAGCTATGTAACGGTAACGAGGCAGCTTAGATTCAACTCCGGATATAAGTAGAATATCGTTTTCGCCAACGTTCAACAGTAAGTAATACACAAAAAATTAAAATTAGTCCGTAAAATTTTAGTTCGGTTATGTTAGCCAAAAATATAGCTATGTTACCTTATTATTATTGCTATAATTCACATGAATTATAAACGAAATATCAAAAATCTATACCAATTCCACGACTCCTAAAAATACCATAATATTCAAGGTCAAAGGTATCGGTTTGTTGCGGTTTTCTCGTAATCGGTGCTTGTTATCATTAAAATACATTAAACAAAAATTATTCATATACTTTTCTCCGTAGAACCACAATTCTTCAGATACATTCTTTTGTAACTTCGAAAATAATAATATGCACACTTACGTCCAATGACGTGTAATAGGAGGCCGTATATACAAGATGTCCGGTTTGTAGTAAATAGCTTGGCACGTACCTACTTGCAGGGGTGAGCGCCTAGCTGCTAAGTGAAAAAATAAAAAAATATTATAAACTACTCTCGGAAATAATTTACACTGATTAAAATAAAATATAAAAGGTGTTTTTAACATTTAAATTTTCAGTAACGAAGTTTTTCATAATATAACGATTCTTTCAAAGAAGACACTATGCTGCAAATAATAAAAACAATGTTCATTGTAAATAGTTTCCGCTTCAGGGAACGAAGCATCAAAGAGTCTAATACAAAAGCCGCAATCTTGATGCCATTTACTTTCATGTAAAGCGCTATACAGATTAAGAGCTTTGAATTTAAACACAATAAGGTGTGGATAAAAGATACGCGACACGTATTTCTATGCATATTATATATACTATACTTCAAATTAAAATATTAATTTTATAATTACACATGTACATTGTGACGGTAAACATATTTCCGCTAACAAGCTGAGACTTAGTGAACTAGAGAACTTGAGACTTAGTGTCGAATGTGGGGAACCCCCGTGCCTCGGACGTACGCTTGAACGCTTTCGACAGTTCTAATAGTAAAATAATATAGACCACTTTTGTTTGCGCGCACACTTTGTGCGCTATAATTTTCTACACAGTTAACTAGCTAGCTAGTCTTTAGATAATGGTAGACACGACAAAAATTGTTCAACTAAAAAACCGCATAAAAAATATGAATCTTAAATCTTTTTTTCGTCATTTAAACATCAATAAATCTTAATAAAGGATTATATTTTACGGGCATCTATTATCAAGATCATATAAAAGAAACTTCCTTTAAAATAATTAAAACATTTCACTAGAATAATAATAATAATAAATTTATTTAGTCTCTCCCACAGACAATAATGTTTACATTTTTTTTATAATATATATATAGTTATATGTGGGAGACCGGAGCCCAAACTAGGTTGCCCTGTGCTAAGGGTTTCCTGGCATACTAGAAGAAATTTATGTGTAAATAAAATGTAAACGCGATTCATCGAACAAAAGCTCAGTGTATAAATTGAGAGTGAATGAATGAAAAATAATCAATTAGATAATTTATAACTGCTGCAATATCGTGGAAATCGTATCTGTTACCGATTCCTGATTTGTCACGGTAGCTGATTCATTAGGGAACTATTAATCTTCGATTAAGGAATAGGGAACGCTTTAATGAGTTGAAAGTGAAGCGGTTCCGAACTTATTGTCGGTTCGAAAAGCCGTGAAAATCTCTTAGGCCATGTAAGATTTTAATTAACCAAATTTGTCTCGACGGCTTCGTGGTTTGTCCTTTCTAAACTGTTCGTTAATTTCTAGCTTGAAGACGGACGATTTGAGGAGCTTTGAATATTAATGTAACTTAAATAATTAATACTTCTTAGTGAAAATTGCGTATAACGTAATATTTGGTGAGCATTTAATTTGAAGACATAATTTCATTATTTTATTATCTATGTATGGATGCAATTAATATAACATTGGTTTACATCGATTTGATGATTAATCAATATTTCGTTTTACCTTTTATTAAACAAAACAACGTATTCGTTTCAAACATAGATATTTTTATCTTTACCTATTAACAAATTTAATACCATTAAATAACAAAATTAATATTCTGTTAAAAATGTATATAATTAGGTACATATTGTGTTTTAAATACCAAACAAGCCATGGGTTTTCTTTATTACATAAATCTGTCATTATATTAACATTATTTAAATAATAATATAATAAAAATATTATATAGGATGCGAGAAATATTAGTAAATAAAACGGTTCAGTGTTTCTACTTCTAAATAATAAATATTAAAACTAAGTACAGCCATTTCTTTTACTAATGGAAGTAAGGGACTTATTTGTTTTTTATTAATACACAGGCCAATTTCGTAAATATTTATGATTGACGAAGAATTATTATTCTTCTTTCAATATATTTTAGCCCGGTAAAAGCTTTTCCTATTTTCATTCTATTATACTTATAATTCATTTATAAAACAAATATTTACGTAAGTCTATTAAAATAATATTTTTTATTTATAAAAATACAAGATTTTATTCTACACAAGTAAGTTCGTTTCAACGACCTTAAAGAGAAAAATGTGTTAAGAATTCGACTGTTCAACATTGTTGTTGTTGGTATTTACGGCAGACTAAAACACCTTGAATTGAAAAGGCCTTGATTATTCAGTCATAATCATTTTTGTAGTAGGAGAGCCTTTTTAATATTTTTTCAAGCCCCATTTTCAAAAATATCTGTATTTTTTAATTTTATCCTTTATCTAAAAATCACATGGAAAATTCTTTCACTTAAAAAACAGCAATAAAAATATATGATTTAACTTTACGGATAAATTGAAAGGAAAATAAATTACTGTAATTTATATAATTCCAAATCTTAAACATTTTTTAACTTTAATAAGTGACTTCGCAGTGTCAAAGGAAAAGTTAAAATCTTTATTCAACATAGAAGCATTACACAAGCTGATTGAATATCAAAAACCTACCACCGATTTGTAGATAAATACCAAAGATCTGAGAAAAACCCATGACAAAAATATGTAAAAAGTCACTCATAAAAATATAACGACACAAACAAAATCGCGAATATACCAAATGGTATTTCTATCCTCATTTTTGTGAATATATATCAGTTCACATCGTACATTTTCCATTGCCTGGTAAACAACAAATCCAAAGGCAAACATTACAAATAAACAAAGTTATTTACTCATTTCTATTTGTTAAACATAACTTCTTTTTACAACAAAAAATTTTTATCCAGAGTAGCCTTTGAGTAATTTAGTTATTTACATTTCGAAAAAGCTTAAATATTACCAATATTGATATTACATAATTTTACTGGCACACTTGATAAGTACTTTCTCTAAAAAATATAATACAAAAACTTTTTATAATGCTATAAAACTGAAAATAGTTTTGTATACTAAAAGATCCCCTTTGGATAACAATTTGGTGATTATCCAAAAAATACAGCGCACATAACAGTACTCATATTAGTAATAACACTAGTATATTATATTGACGTTGGATTTTTCAACCAAATTTTATATTTCACATAATGTAACATCAATCAATCTTTTATAAAGCTACTCATTGTTCAGAATAATATGAAATATAAAAATGTACTGAAAAACTTCGATGAAAACACAAACCTCAATAATTAAATAAACTCCAAACGAATTCCACCGTTAATACAATAAATGTATTTTTTATTTTTTTATTATAACAATCTGTAGTTACTTTAAGTTGCTGCCGGGTATATTGATTAGAATTATTTTAGACTTTTGCTAGGAATTAACGTTGAATTCCCCAAGATTGCAGGAATGACAAATATTATTCGTCTGAATGCGAAGTATATTGATAGACATTGTCAGTATAGTAATCTATAAATAAATATCAGTTTACAATCATTTTTGCAAGTGTTTTGTTTTTTTAACTCCAATAATTGAATTGAAGGATTGTTTGCTAAAGCAATTAAATGAAATAATTATTTCACTAACACTATCAAATTAATACGTAAATTATATAATAGAAAGTACATAGGCTTAGCTTTTGTAAGTACATCAAGTTACAAGGGGAGATATTCGTATACATAAAGCGAGGTGTCGTTTTCGTTACGAAACCGCCCCGAGATTAATGCTCGCCTAATGAATCAGCTCCAGTGACAAATCAGTTCACGATAATGGATAATCCTTTGTACGTTCAATCTCCATAGTTCTGATTTTACATCTTAGCTTTGCGTACTTGCTATTGGTATATTAAACGTTATATCAAATGAAATTATTGATGGTTGTTTAATTGTCTGATAGAATTTTGTAATTTAAATACTTTTACTGTTTGAGGCAAAACCTAGACAAAACCTCTCGATTTTGACGATGATGTTATCCCGACTAATTTCAGACACGACGGCAATTCTAAATGGAAAACAACTAGCTGAACAGCAGTGCTATTGTGTATAGTGTAAGAACTCATTTCATTATTCTCCCGTGAATTGTTAACAAGCGACTTATTGTGATATACTATTTTGATTCATAACCCCACAGATACTATAGTGCTCAAGTGTGTGCGTAAAGGTGCAACATCTATTTCAACATCATAATCCGATGACACTTATTGCTGTGCCAAAGCGTAGAGCCAATGGCTTTACGAGTCAGAGGAAAGCCTAGACTTCCTATGGCACGGCATCCAAATTTCGGACTTCTACTGAGTAATTCTTACCTGAAAAACCCAATAACTTTGTAATTCCAGGGAGGGGCCCTGGAATGCCCTCAGGATCTACAACATTATATTCTAGTCACAATACCAACAATTCAGTCAGTTACTAATCATGATCTCTTAATAAAAAAATTATTATCATATTTCATCAAAAGTTCTCACAATTTTTACATTACTGAGGAAGCTATTTAGTATGTAATTGCTGGTGTGGTGGCGTGTTTCAACAAGACTTCCCCTTCTAAATAAGCAAGTGTAGTAATCATATTTTTTATTGTGAATTACGGGTTAATTACGGAGTAAAGTAATTGTTATAAGCCATTTCTTAATATTGAACTATTCCAGAATGCGTCGCGTTTTAGTAGTTGTTGTTTACATATTGTACTGAAATTGATAGATTGTTAAAACGTGACGCAGCGAAATCGAACTTTGTAAATATTAGAATCATGTTTACAAGTATGGGGTTACTAGCTAAAAGCTTTAATTTATTTTAAGACAACTGACAAATAAAATAATTAATCTCAAGAGTCGTCACAAACCGTCTCGCCAGACGACTTGACGAGTTCCAGCCCCCAGAGCAGGCCGGCTTTCGATCAGGCTACAGCATCGTGGATCATAGCCATACTTTTCGGCAGATTGTGCAGAAGACCGAAGAGTATAATCAGCCGTTGTGTATGGCATTTGTGGACTACGAGAAAGCCTTCGACTCCATCGAAACCTGGGCAGTTCTCGACTCATTGCAGAGATGTCATATCAACTGGAGATATATCGAGGTGCATGTAAACGGCGAGTACATCTCACACCTTCGATTTGCCGATGATATCGTCATCATAGCAGAGTCGCTGGAACAACTCACCCACCCATCACGTTTTCCCAGCGTGTCGGTCTTGGTATGAACTTGGACAATACCAAGGTCATGTTCAATAGGCATGTCGTGCCGGAACCGATATACGTCTAAGGGTTGTTAGGGAATATACCTACCAAGGACAGGTTATACAAGTCGGTAGGAACAACATCGAGAAGGAAGCCGATTGAAGGAAGCTTGGGATGGGCAGCATTTGGCAACCTTCGTCAAGTCCTCACGTCGTCTATACCGCAATGTTTAAAGACGGAAGTCTTCAACCAATGCGTCTTACCTGCCATGACATCCGGTGCCGAAACGTTGACACTAACTGCGGGACAAGTCCACAAATTCAAAGTCGCTCAGCATGCTATGGAGCGAGCTACGCTCGGAGTATCTTTGAAGGATAAGATCAGAAATGAGATTATCCGGAAAATAACCGGAGTCACCGACATAGCTTGCAAAATTAGCAGGCTGGCAGTGGGCTGGTCACGTATGTCGTAGGACCGATGGCCGTTGGAGCAGACGAGTCCTAGAGTGGAAACCGCGGATCGGCAAACGCAGCGTAGGGCGCCCTCCAGCCAGGTGAACCGATGACCTTAAGGTAGCGGGTACCGACTGGATGCGGAAGGCAGAGGACCGGGAGCTTTGGCGCACTTTGGGAGAGGCCTATGTTCAACAGTAGACTACGAAAGGCTGTTGATAATGATGATGTAAAAGAAATCACGAAATGTGCTCCTATTTTTTATTATTTATTTACATACGATATTAAGACAAAATTGAATAATTAATGATATTTATAACTATATTACTAATCTAGGGCTGATTTTTCTTGTAAATCTCTTTCGTTTTATTTTTATACCATCGCATGTTACCCATATTTAAAACATATTTGTTTTTTAAATCAGTCTGCTGAGGAGAGTATTATAGAAAACAAATTGACAGTTTATAATTTAAAGTAAAAGTAAAATAGAGAAGTTAGTTTTTTCAAAAACAATTCTATGCTACGATGTACGAGTAAAGTACGAGTGTATACGTACATAATATAGACTACGCATCAAAATTTTCTTACTAATGGGGAAACACCAAGTTGGTACGAAGACTGTTCATTAGCGGTCCAAGTCGAAAACAATGGGAACTTTAACTAAGCACTTTCGAATTGCTTTGTACAACTTTTGTGTACTGTAACTAATGCCCGACTCATGATGGCTTTCGTTTTCTCACGCCACAGGTACGCAGATAATTAGACTCATGACTGTTATTGATTAGAAAATAAATTTGTTTTGATAATGAAATAATTCTTAGGTCTTGTTTTGTTTTATTTCGAATGATTAAACTAATTATGTCGGCTACAGTAAATCTCTTTTGAAAAAGAGGAAAGTTTGGGGCTTTTTTATGTTGCTCAAGTGTGGAATGTTGACAATGGTAATGATAAAAAATTGTAAGACCATTTTTTCGTAACTAATTGTTCCATGTGAGATTTTAATATTATTAGTATATGTAATATTTCATTAAAATTAATTACGCATTTTGTAAAATAAATTAAGTAAGCTACAAGGCAAAATGTATGTTTGTTCCGTCTCCAAGATTTAGATGATATTACATATCTTGTTCAATCGTTTTCATCTTATATCAACATAATACACAAATAATAAATAATATTTGTATGTCATATTTATGTGCACTTTTTAACATTAGAAGTAAGCTTTGTGACTATCACGGGAAAGACCGTGATTTCTATGCTTTTATACACTTTTAGCTTAAGTTTTATAATGTTTTTAAAAATATTTATTATTTAATTGTAAAAGATGGAGCATTAAACATTTCACGTTTAACGCATTTATTTATTTGGAGAAAATTTCCATCTTAATAAAATAACATAATGAGAAGTATAAAAAAGACAATACTGATAAAAATAGGTATATTAATACTAACATACATGACTTGTAATATTTTATACGTTATTTGAAAAAACGAAAAATTAAAAAGATCCTTTTATTTAAAAATGTTCTTGAATTAATTATTATTAAATATTAAACATTGATATAATTTCATATTTAAAACTTACGTGAGTAAGTTATAAGTTATTTAAACCGGTCGGGTTTTTACCTTTCGCGCCAGACTATATTCACTTTGATCTTTTTAAAACAGCCGCTCCTACACGGCCTTGCTAAATCAAAGACTCGGTAGTAATAGAAACGCTAGGGGCTAAATACTTTCTCACCATTCAAGCTGCATCATATTCAACGTATGGTTTTGTTTAAAAATATATAACAACTGAAATTATGACGATCATAAATATTATACGTCTAGTTCTCGCAAGTTACAAATGCTTATCTTCTTTGGATAGAGTAATTAGTAAGAAACATTAATTACGTCAAATATTATACAGTAAATATTTAGTAGAAGATATTAAAAAAAACCTAAAATCAAACTAAACTAAACTAAAAAAATCCTTAAAGTATTTGAATGTAAAATTTACAAACCACATTTAAATAATGTATGATTGATCACGAGCATCGTTGACTATTCATTTTAATATTGCATGATTCCATAATAAAAAATTATCCTGAACTTTTACCGGTACGGTAAATTTAAATACAATTTTACCTTTATATTCTCTGTAGCGCAGCGAAATAATCCAGTAGCACAAAAAGCGGTAAAAAATCTCGTGAAGAGCTCACACCTGCTCTCGACTGCCGTAGCCACTAACGTGAGACGCCACGAACAAAAAACCTGGTCATTAATAACATTTTTTAATTGTGTGCTTTGCGGGGTTTTATACTGAATCGAAATAACATGGAATTCATTTTTAATTTAAATATAGAATTCGCTTCGTTTGTATTATTTAAACGCTACCGTTCGTATTATAATATTCCGTTGATAAATTAATATGATCCAAATTCAGTTCGAATTTTAAATTGTACCTTTAAATTATTTTATTATTATATACTTTTGATATTTAATGAAATCACACTTGTTAATAGTTTTTCGAACAACATATTATAAAATAGGTCCCGATATTGTGTACCGATTTTCTCGTACTCGCATTACTATATTGATAATAAAAGAAAAGAAACAGTCGGTCGTTGTTCTTGGAGATAAAATTACCTGCAATTTGTTATTTGCTCGAAAAAAAAACCTGAAGCAAGCACTTGTCCTTTTTCATTTCATTGAAGATTTGTTCCGGACAATGAACTAATTCGCTGACAATGCAATAGGGATTTGAAAGGGCACCTGCTTCCCGGCAAATAGAAACAGTCATTCTTACGATACTTTATATGAGACGTTCAGTCTTGCGATTTATTAAAAGTATTATAGTTAATAGATAGTTATTGATTTGCAATTTTATTTCAAAATACATGAACATATTTTATAAGCAATGGTTTTTTTTGTTTTCTTTCAACGTCCGAAACGTCAATGATGTCATAGATATAGTGACTTTTCATTGTTAAACATAAGCCTTTACAGTCTGTAAACCTCCCACTCGAGCAAAACCTCCCCGCTTGAGGAAAATTTACACCGAGACATGCAGGATTCCTTACTATGGTTTCTATTTCCGCTGAGCACGAGATTAAATGTCTATCTTATTGTTCTATCCACTGATCCATCTCAGCTCTCAATGCTACACATATATAGGTTATTAAATATTATTAATTACTTATTTATTTTACAAAACATTATATTTATATAAGCAGTATAATTTGATTAAATATAGTAAATAAGATTAAATTAAATTTAGCAATAAATAAATTATCTCTCCAAGATTGGTTGAGTTATTTTTAAGATATTGTTTGAGGCATTTGGAAAGATGATAAAAATAATTACAAAAATAATTTAAGTTAGTAATTCTGAATGTTCTCAACTAAATATTAAGCTCACAAAATATTCACTCGATTCAACTCATTTGTATGCCTGAAGTAAATGCAAGACCCTTCCTAAATACCATAGACGATATACATATTCAATTCAAATGAATCCACTGTTGGACATAGACCTTCTCTCTCTCTCTCTCTCTCTCTGATGCACCAATTTTCACAGCCCTATGCTAAACGCCTTTACATCTGAATATTTTCTATTTTCCTCTGACAGTGATTGGTCTCCCTCTATTGCCGTCCTAGTTGACAATGAATAGAACCAGAATGATGTTCAGTTTGTGTTTTAAATACAATGTACTGTATTATATATTAAATAGAAAGAAGTTATATAAGTGTATTCGATTTGATCAACCAATAACCGTGGTGGAAATTATTATAAACTTTTATCGAACTTCCTTAATAGCATGTTTGAGTCAAAACTTGCAAATTAATTGTAAATCATTCCATCTTATGGAGCTGAAATTTTGCTCACAGCTTAGATGTCGGTGATAATTGAAACTGGTATATTAAATTTTATTCGTTTTGGTGATGATCCCCGTGATCGATTTCGGTCATGGCAGCCATTTTTAAGAAAGTCTAGTCAACTATGCAAATACAATTGTACTTTTTATTCCCTAACTATCATATTGTATACTTAATATGAAAAATGATTGTTTAATATCAACCTTAATTAAATTCACCTTAAAAACAAATAAAATTAATTAAATTTCGTTCACAATTATTAATTGCAAACACATTGCTTGCTAAACATACATACAAAAATAAAACTGGATCAATATCTTACTACCCTATAACACAAGTACTACCATTTGTAGCTCAACTTAATTTCCGGTAGAAGCACAGACAAAAATTTCAAAATACGACTAACGAAGTATCGCTTTCATAACTGTCACAAGTCTGTGTATTAAAATTACTTTTAAATCAACTATAACTACTACATTGCGAGTGTTAACTTCCTCTTTTGTCTAGACAAAGTATCGAGATTATACGGCTGCTAATTCCGGGAACGAAGCCTGGATCGGGCATGGCATCAACACGGACTTCATGTTGTTAATCGTAAAACCATGACATTAATTGTTTTACCGACAAACATTATGTGCCAGTGTGAATTGATCATAAGACAAAGAATAACACAATTCAAAAATACAAAAAAATATCCGTTATTGAAATGCTTCATTTTTTAAAATGCTTTACAAATAAAACATATATATGCAACTTATCATGTACAAGATTAGAAAAATATTTCTTTTAATATGCGACTGTAGTAATTGATATTGTCGTTCCTCGCTGAATTTAAACTATTGTAACCTTCCAATTCATATTATAGTGATTAGGTAACTATAACATAACTATACTATATAAGTACCAAATTTTTCTAAATTTCCCTAAAAGAAACAAATATAAAAAACGCGTTACGACACATCGGCATGTGTAGGATTCTCATTTCTTATTCAGCCTTTAGTTTGCTAGTTTGGTTAACGTTTACGGCTTCACTACTTAAGATTTAAGTGTGAAATTAAGATTTAAGTGTGAAGAAGTCTTTAATATTCCCAATGAATAGGCTAACAAACTGTTTACGCCGAACTAATATCGGGGGATCAAACGGTAAATGAAACTAAGGAAGAGCTTTCCACTGTTCACGCCATAATTTATTTTGGTCTGATCAATTTAACAAAATCACTTTTACATTATGTATATTCAGTAGCGAATCTAGACAGCGCGATTCAGGACACTGACAGATTTTATTACTGCCATCTTTCGCTACCGAGTAGTAACACATGCCATTATAAAAAACGTTTTTTTTTTTTTCAAATAAATCTTGTAGTTTTCGAATATGGAGCGTTCAAAAACAAACTACTACATCTTTATAATATTATAAAGGTTAATTGGCTCAGCCGAGAAAGCTGAAAAGACGGACATTTATTAGAGTTACTTTCACAGTTTATAATAATAGTATACATTCTACATTTATGTAATTGGATCAATGTACTGATCAATACCGTATTGATATTAAACGGTAGAACAATAATGTGAGAAAATCCCGAATGGAAACCAATATCTAAATCAGAATGAGTAGCATATTATTGATATGCATGACAAAATTGAACACGTTAATCCTTTATTTAGAAACGTTCGAATAATAACCGCGCCAAATCATTTAAGTCTAAACATATATTTACTGAAATATAATTGTTTTAAATATTATCGTTAAATAGAATCAGATTGACAGGGTTGAAAACGAAACCATTATTAAACTCGTATATTGTGGAATGACATGACGTGCTGAGACGTTTCTGGATTAATATTGCTTGAAAATAATATCATTTCGATTTTAATGCTATTTAAAACGTAAAAGAGAAGGCATTTGTTGGCATATCTGAGATATAAATTGCTTAAATAAATATAACTTTATGTGTTTTGTAATAATATATTTTGACGGGTCCGCTCCATTATTAAAGGTTACCGTAGCTGCCCGACAAATGTTGATAAATAAGGTTAGTGAACCCGAAATAGCCAATAATAGTAAAATGATGAATATTTTATTTATGCTAATCGAATTTACAAGTCAACTGAACGATATTTTAGTACGCAAGTGTGTGTGAAAACTCATATGTGCTCTTTTCTCTGAAATAAATCCGATGGGAAGGTAATCCGACACGATTGGAAGGAGATCAGGCGCAAAACCATTGGCTTTAGAAGTACAAAAGTGTAGCAAACAATTTCCTAACATTCAAAATAAAAATACATTACACTTACTTATTGAACAACAAAAATCTACCATCAGTTTGGAAAAAGATGAATGATGAATTGACTGGTGGTAGAGCTTTGTGCAAGCTCGTCTGGGTAGGTACCACCCACTCATCAGATATTCTACCGCAAAACAGCAGTACTTGGTAGTGTTGTGTTCCGGTTTGAAGGATGAGTGAGCCAGTGTAATTACAGGCACAAGGGACATAAAATCTTAGGTCCCAAGGTTGGTGGCGCATTGGCGATGTAAGCGATGGTTAACATTTCTCACAGTGCCAATGTCTTGACCACTTACCATCAGGTGGCCCATATGCTCGCCCACCTTCATGTTCCATAAAAAAAAAAGAAAGAAAAGAAAATAGACCAGAGAAAAAGGAGCAAAATACACGTAGGATTATGTGTTCTTTTTTTCTGCTATATTTGTTGACTATTTTTTAATGTTAAAGATTCTGTTGGCGATCGTTTCATTTTCACGGCTTATCGTTATTTTTATTTCCGTTGGCAAACGAAAACGAAGGCTTAAAACTTTTTTTGAACTTTACAATTATACTATTTTTAATTTTTACTGAAACTTATTTTTAATTTATCCTACAACGAATTTTTATTTTCGAGGGAAACAGATTTAGAAGTTTACGTTTATTCCTTGTATTAATAATTATCGTCACAATTCTTAGAAACATCTTTTGTGTTTTACGCACATTCGTGACATTATCATATATGTATTAAGAAGTATATTAAATTAAATATAACATATCGTTAATATGCACTGTAAATACATTGAAATTTAACACCGAAAACACAAAGCCAATGCACCAATAAAACAATCAAAAAATATAAATTCAATCAACAATCATACTGACTGCCTCGTTGGTCTAGTGGCTTGATGTGAGGGCGCAGACACGGAGATCCTGGGTTCAGTTCCCAGGTCGGGCCAATAAAACGTTATTGGGTTTTTCTGTCAGAAAATTCTCAGTAGCAGCCCGGAGTCTGGAAGTTGGAAGTGTGTACACTCCCGTGCCTCGGAAAGCACGTAAAGACGTTGGTCCTGCGCCTGAACTCTTTCCGGTCGTGTTGGATTGCCGTCCCATCGGATTATCATAGTTAAGGAATAAAAGTGTACCTGTGTTTGCGCACACACTTGTGCACTATAATATCTTCTGCGTAGTTGTCTAATCTCTCTTGAGATTGGCCGCCGTGGCCAAAATCGGTCTGGAGGACATTATTATTATTACTTTTTTTTAATTATACAGGGTGACTGGTGAATTAGGATCAATATTTTAGGAGCATAATCGGTACATGATTCTCATTCGAATTATGTAAAAAAAATAGGTACTTAATTTTTGACCAAATTTACAAAAATTTTACTTTAAATAAATAAAGTGTGGACATATTTCCGCGGCGCGTGCGGCGTGGTGTTTGCCCCCCGCAACCCCTGCCCCGCGGCTTATTAGTATTAGTAGGTTAGTAGGTTAGTCGGGCAAGCGCCGCCGTAAGGTTCGTCCATCTTCCCGCGCGCGCGCCCCTAGCGATCGATCTTACGCATATACCTAATGTTTCGTGTGTGAGTGTGACCCGTAATTAGTAATTAGGTATGGCTTATCAATACACAAATGCAGAATAATGTGAGTACTGTGAGTAGTAAAGTGACCCATTCGTGTTAAAGCGTGTGAAAGACAATATGCGTAAACGTGCCGAACTGTGTATCACACGAGCAGGAGCTCACTTTGAACATTTGTTAAGGTTAGTGTAGTTATGTAGGTAAATAGGTAGTTAAATGATTGACAATCGTTGTAAATAAGTATGATTCAATTTTTAAATACGCCGGAAATACCAAGATAGGTAAACAGTTAATTTTTGTCCCAAGTTCATATCATTTACCTAGTCAACAAATTTGTTGCTTAAACGAGTGAAATATTTTGGTATTTTTGCCTGTTCTAAGCCAGGTTTAAAGTATGAAGGGAGATTGGATCATGCTTGTTTATCAAAGGTAGCCTGCTACCCTGTTAACACGCGGCGGCGTTTGGACGTAGGGAAAGTACCGCGCGATAACTAAATGTACATAACGGTGTTGTGTCGTCAGCGCAGCTAGGGCGTCCACATGACGCGTAATTAATTACATAACTTTTGGTTAACTTTACTTAGAAGTTTATTAATATTTATGTTGTATGTATTTTTTTTTGGTCATATATGGTCGTCAAATATCACGTCCTTAAGTATTGATACTAATTCACCAGTCATCCTGTATATATGGAGTATTTAAATAATCATACATTATTCATAGTCGTATATGCAACAATTTGTTTCAACATACATTGGGTCAGCAGTTATAATGAATATCGCGTAATCATAAGTTAGTAACCCGCAGGATTCCCGTGTAAAGAGCCGCGGCTAAAATTAATAAATTCGAATATTTCCGCAGCAGTTAAAACGAACTTTGCGAGTGCTCTGAATATTAATACGCAGGTCAGGGCGAAATTAATTTATACGAACCAACCAACCTCTACTTTATAGGAATTTTCTCGTTAAAAATTCTATTTTCGTTCAATCCAGAATCACGATCACTGGATTTGATTCAGCAAGAGTTGACGGTTACAGAATTATTAAAGAGCGAAATATGAACTTATATTATAATGTGAATTCGTTCATCGTTACAAGCTTGATATTGTTTCAGATATAAATATAATTATCTATCCTCGCCGTTAAACACACTTGTTGCAAGCTTAAACACATTCTAATAACTAAAAAAGTAATTTATATCCTATTCCGTGAAATAATACTCTTTTATATAAAATTTAATTCGTATTTGTTCAGCCGTACGAGCGTAATTAAAACATTAAAATAAAAACAAACAGTCTTTAGTTTGTTTAGTAATTTAGACTGCATCTATACTTATGGGCCGGCTGCAGCGGCTACGTAGAAGCCTATAACATTAGTAATATAGTATACCAAATACATAAAATAAAGACAAAAATATTAATTGTAAATTAAATTACAAACAAAATATGGTTTAAATTATATAGCAGATAAAAGTTAAAAGATATTTTCCTTATTTATCATCATCACCCCAATTTCAGTTTTAATCCACTTTTGAGCACTTTTGAGCTTCCTCTTTGATGTGCTAAATCTCATGGTCCAGAGCAAAGCCGAGTTGTAAAGCGATTTGAGCACGTGAAATATTCCTATGTTCTGACTTTGGGGTTGGCAGATACTTTGGGCTCCTCGCTTATCATCAACTCGCATTATTTTTAACCTTTAATATTAAAAAAGGAAAGAAAATAACAGACGTAAAGAGACAGCTGATATAATTAAGAACATGTTTTATAATCGTATTTTACAACACCATAAACAGTAGATGAAATTATAAACGAACGACGCAATAAATATAAACTTCTCTGATACTCCATAATATTGCGTCAACGCGGAGGATCAGCCTCATGACGTGGACGTTAACGTCGTCGTAATCTTGAAGGAAAATAACTTAAGTTAATAAGTTATCTTTAGTAAGTATGAACTAAAACAACGATAAACAAGTCTATTTTTAAGTATAGTAGCAATCCTCATTAAGGAAACTACTAATATTCCTACTTGCCCCTACAATTAAGCGTATATCTTGTGTTAGCCCAAGCCTAAGGGGTCAGGATTGAACTTGCGACTAAAACATTGCGCTGTCGACATTTCAAATGCTTAAGATATCCGTAATATATATTTTTAGCACATAAATGCCCCACATGTGTATGAGCGCGGTAAAGGTCACCTCCGCTCATACACATTGGAATATTAATTACATGTATGTATGCCATACCTTACACCTTCATCGCGCTGATAGGCATTGGGAGTTCGAAGATGTAATTTATCTTATCCATACAATTACACTGGATCACTTGCTATTCTATCTATATAACATTTTCATTTCATCTGCTCTTGTTAGTAACTAGATAATCCACCCAAAGTGGGTGGAAGTAAATTATAACTTAAGTAGCTATCTTGCCCGTTTCACTGGAAGTAAAATACATAATAGTTATCGGGTGCATTTTACAGGAATAATCTCCTAGATCTCAAAGAGTCACTCAATCTCTTTTAAACACCATTTATGACCTTGAACGTACATACATGTATTACTTTAAAGACTTATATTTACATCGCTCTTTCGTACCAGATGAATAAATAAAACAGAAAATATTTATCTTTAAATTTTACATTTTAGTCTTCAGTTGGAAAACTTTTATTATTTTTAACTTTTAACGCCTTAGCAACACCCCATTCTATGTTTTCTATTGTAGGTGAAATTCAATAATTTTTTTGAATATATAAAAACATTGAATTTTTATAATGCTAGAATTTTTTTTGTAAGCTTTAACTAATACTTGATGTCTACAAAAATATTTCTACTGTTACTTGTTGTTCCTAACTGTATGTCGTACAGGATTGAAACGTACATAGTAGTTTTTATACGAAGACGTAAAATTTACTGGTCAGAATTTAAAACCAGTGTTTTTAACTGCGTATCGTTCAAACTTCAAATTTAATATGTACGAGTGTTTCGTATACTTAGTCTAAAGTAAAAATATACAAAATTCCAACACATTTATAAGTTTGATATTATTTTATTATCTAGACATCGACATTAATGGGTTTTAAAAATAATAATTCCCTTTGGTCAAAATCTTAACAAGGTAGTAGAAATTATTTCGAAAAAGAAGAATGTTTCAATCTATGAGATTGAGGATTTAATTCCTACAAAATATATTCAATAATTATTTAGTTGAATTGTAATTATACAAATTATATTAAAACTTGTAATAATATTTTTAATACTCTGCAGATAAATATTAGGAGAATTAATGATAATAATGAATTAATAATTAATTCCAATGCTGATTTTTTAAATTATCTCATCTTTTCATATTTTTACAAAATATTTTATTTTTATTCATCGAGTCTCAATTCTCTAAAGTACCAAGAATTTAAGAGCCCTAACATACTTAAGAGATAAATATGTAAGGGCTTTCTTAGCTCCATCGTTATCCGTCTCACGTAATTGTCTTATATTTGAGTGCGTAGTACAAAAACAAGCTCAATACATCAACAGCAAAATTTATTTATATTTATATTCTATATCCATATTTTTATATAAAATTATCTTGTAAGACCCATTTTTAAAAGTGTTCATAATCAAAGGAGATAGTCCTAAAAGTCTTACATATGAAACGGTATATTTCCATATAATTTATAATATAATTACTTCAAGTATTACATATGCTTCTAAATTATATATGCGTTCAAAAAATATATGAAAAGGAACTATTTTGAATTAGTCATTCCTTCATAGAAACCATTATTCTATTACCGGATTTCCGCTCTTCTTTACGTTCGCACGTATTTAATCTGACACACTTTTTCCTTCTTTTGAAAACACGCTATTCACAGTTATATCCAAAGGCCGCACAATGCGTCTAGGAAACTGAAACAAGCTATTTAAATACAAAACAGTCTAACTTTACATTTTTTTTCAACCGTGAAATAATTAAGAAAGCATAATAGTTTGAAAAGAAATTAATTAACTTTAATACTTATAAATAGGTTATTTTAGTAATTTATCACAGTGATAGGGGGGTATCATACCTATTATTCAGAAAATGTTTTATTTTCAAATGTCTTGACCAATATTCAGACGAGACATTAGTGCTGGCATCGGTGGAGAAAACTTCGAAAAGACCAAAGAGTTCGCCGAGCTTAGTGAACATTGTCATCGCAAAGATCTGAGAATTGAGCCTGGGATTGTTTGACAAACCACCACCATCACTGAAATACTTATATTATATTCTCACCTTGGTCATTGAAGCTTCAAATGCCACTTTGAGCATCTAGTCTATCTGATACAGAACGTAGCCGGTGCCATACAAGGACAGTTGCCTAATCTCGGGGGACCGAGGCAGGAAGTTCGCTGATAGCCCTATATCATGCGATCGATGGCCAATGGCGGCAATCAGTCGTCGTATTCCATCCTTGGAGTTTCTGGCGGATATGGACGCGAGGATCTAAAAACAAAACTGCGTCCTGAATCATAAAGTCGAAAGCGCGTCTTGAAGTGAATACATCATAGCCAATAAATCATATTTTTATAAGTGGCATCTTTATTTCTTCTTTCGAAATAATTATTTAATTGAATGTAAAATTGCATTTTGTTAAATAAAAAAAATGTAATTAGCACTTGCTTACGTAATGACAACAGAAGTTCCATGTGATATAAAATGGTGAAGATTCATCTAAGTTTTTCATTCGAATAATTGAACGCATTGCACCAACTTTCAAATGGAATATTGAAAACTACTAACAATAACGTTTAATATTTATTAAATCATTTTATATCAATAATTTTGAGTCATAATATATTCATTAATTTCATTAGTTGTGTGAGTGTGATTGTGTGAGATTTAATGAAAATATATGAAAAGTAATGATAAGAATGATATCGATTTAATTACAAGAATTCAATGATCCCTTACGAAAGTTGTAAGTTTGACAAAAGTTTTATGATGTTCTCGATGATAAAAATGTCGAATATATTGCAATTACGTGACATGGGTAACGAATAAGGACGAGGGTCGACGCATTCAATGGTCTTATAATACTTATCTTCGCAATAACCTTTTATGTTCACATATTTAAAACTCTTGAACAATATAAAAAATATATTGGGAGCGAAAATAGCCCAGTGGATTGAACACTTGATTTCTAGCCGAAGTTCGCAAGATAAAATGAAAGCAACACTGACTTGTTCTTCATTATTTTTTATTAGTATTCTATAAGTTTGTTTTGCTTATAATACGAAAATTATTTTCTTTTCATCCCGTTTAAATGGATTTTTGATTAAGACGTAGGTGAACTCGCGGGCCAAGCGCTAGAGTGCTTTTATAAAATAAACACTATATTTAATGCGTTGGTTTTAATAATATAATATTTTTTTATTCTATATTTCGACACCACATCGTGATAGGTTGATTGATTAATATATTCCCTAGTTAGCGCTGACAACATATTATGTGACCAAAATTTCATTAAAGCTAGAACAAAACCAAACAAACATTAAAATAATAATAAAAAACCATTAAACATTAAATTTAATTTACTATTTCAAATATTAATCATCCGAACTCTTGTAATATAAAATGTGCTTACAATCATTTCAAGGTATTTTTGACACATTTTAAATTTGAAATGTAAACTCTAAATTGTATAATCTGTAACTAACACTAATAGAATTAAAACAGTTACAGAGTTTCACAGGATGGAGTCCATATCGTTAATTTGCGGCGCTTAAAACACGCCTAAGTTGGCCTTTGTGGTAACTAGTAGTTGAACTCCAAAGCCCTCAAAATATCTCTAAGGTTGCAGGTAAAAGTTACATAGCGCTCAATTTAAATGTGCTTAGTCTAACTACCTTTTGTCTCCAAGTTGACAAAGCGGACCCATAATGAATAGACTGTTCAAAATTTCGTTGTTTCTCAGGCTTCTTATTGTCATAAGGAGTTACTCGGGCTTGCGCTTTTTCACATAAAAATTACCTTACATAACAAAGCAATTTCTGCCGTTAAATTAAAAGCTTCAATTTATTTCCGCAAAACAAAAAAATAGCCCAACGATTGCAAATAAAACATTTATAAAGAAAATCATAAATATTTAAACAACGGTCTCGTTTCTCCCTAGCGTGTTATAAAATTTTCATTAATCATATTTTTACCTTTTAAAACAAATAAACAAATCAAACAGCTTTTTTGTTTACTGTGTTTGATTTCCTTCCGAATTTTTACAATAACTACAAAACTATAAAATTGCTACTATGTTAAAAATCCTACATTGAAAAATAAGCCTGGCATATTATTTACAAAAAAATTCAATGAACAATGGAACTGTCAACTGATATTGCGGTATGTTCATCGCTTATTACAAATGGTGGTAGGGCTTTGTGCAAGCCCGTCTGGAGAGAAACCACCAGAAATTATCTGTTCTGTAATATTTTGCTTGCCGGTTTGAAAAGCAATGGATCAGTGTAACTACATACACAGAGGAAATAATATCTTAGTTATCATGGTTAGTGGTGCAATAGCGATGTAAGGAATTTTTGTTACCGTGCCGATGTCCGCTTGCTTTTAGAATTTCATAATTATAATATCACGAAATTATAAATTCAGTGACTGCGATACATCGCCGGCGTTAATCAATTCAGGATTGATTTGACAAACTTTGACTAATTGGCATGTAATTTGAATTGAAATGTTCTAACATTTGATAATATTTTACCAACTAAAATAGCGTGTATGGTTTAACAATTATTTATTTGATTGTTTATCAATTACACGGATTGTTGATTGTGTGTGATTGAGTTATTTAGTTAACTTCAAATTGTATTAATGGTTCAAATTATTTTATAAAATTTAAGCCACTTCATCCAATCACAAAGACTGTACATCTAAGCAGAAGATGTGCACACAGTGCGCAATTATGTGTGTAAATTCATGAAAAAAAGTGTACAGATGCCTCTGTGCCGAAGCTTGTTTTCTTTTTTTAAAGAGAAGTTTTTTACATCACGCTGCTCACGAAATGCATTATAAACACATGAAAACTCAGTGGTGTTGCCTGAGTTTCAACTCGGAATTTTTAGTTTAGATATACTCGTTCTAGCTGGGCTATGTCGGCTTTTGGTAAACACATGAGTACTCTGTATTTTCTTACATTTACACAAAGTTCGAGGGGATGGCAATCGGACAGCAGCGGAGAGGTATGGTACAGGATCAACGGCTTATTAACGATGACGCATCAATCTGTTGATTGCTTCTTGCAAACTTCTGTCTATTGATGTGAATTTCTTAACAAAAAAAACCAATAACTTTTAACGGGTCCGTTCTCTGTGCCCCAAGGCCTCAAGACTTATAACCTAGCCACGAGCTTATTAACTATTATTATGTTTGTCAGCTACATATATCAAATCAAATTTGCTTTTATATTTCAGTAGTCAATATACTTATGTCAATAGTAGCAGTTCACCCATATCGTTTTGTTTATTTTTTTATTGTGATTGGTGGTAGGGCTTTGTGCCAGCTCGTCTGGGTAGGTACAACCCACTCATCAGATATTCTACCGCAAAACAGCTGTACTTGGTATTGTTGTATTCCGATTTGAAGGGTGGGTAAGCCAGTGTAATTACAGGCATAAGGGACATAACATCTTAGTTCCCAGGGATGTTAGCGCATTGGTGATGTAAGCAATAGTTAAAATTTCTTACAATGCCAATGTCTATGGGCGTTGGTGACCACTTACCATCAGGTGGCCCATATGTTCGTCATCATCATCATCATCATCAACAGCCAATCATTTTGTCCACTGCTGAACATAGGCCTCTCCCAAGGTGCGCCAAAGCTCCCTGTCCTCCGCCTTCCGCATCCAGTCGGTGCCCGCCACCTTCTTAGGTCATCGGTCCACCTGGCTGGAGGGCGCCGTACGCTGCGTTTGTCGATCCGCGGTCTCCACTCTAAGACTCGTCTGCTCCAACGGACATCGGTCCTACGACATACGTGACCAGCCCACTGCCACTTCAGCCTACTAATTTTGCAAGCTATGTCGGTGACTCCGGTTCTTTTCCGGATAATCTCATTTCTGATCTTATCCTTCAAAGATACTCCGAGCATAGCTCGCTCCATAGCACGCTGAGCGACTTTGAATTTGTGGACTAGTCCCGCAGTTAGTGTCCACGTTTCGGCACCGTATGTCATGGCAGGTAAGACGCATTGATTGAAGACTTTCGTCTTCAAACATTGCGGTATGGACGACGTGAGGACTTGACGAAGGTTGCCAAATATAAAATATAAATTGATTTGATAAAATATAAAATATAAATTGGTTCGTCCATCAACCTATATTATAAAAAAAAAACATTGTTTCGTAAATTAGTCGGTTCTGTAAATATTACAAATAACCAACCCTTATACTATAAATGTGAGAACAAACTGCTTAAACAGCAACACCAATTTCCTATAACGCGTTAATCAAGCTCATTTTTAAAAATTAGGATTAAACCCAAAAATCAAATCGATTGTGAAAAAATAGACTAGTCTTAAAATTACTTATAGTTTGTTATGTCTGTTCCAACATTCACAATTTATCTTGCAACTCTGGCGAGTAGAATAATTATTGAAGTCCTAAACTAATATCGCTGCGTTTGTCTGATAACGGAAGAAAAGTATTTTAGTAGATTTTTCAATCCCAGTTTTGATGGCCCGGCTTAAATACTTAGCGAAACTTTTTAAACTACCAAGAAGGTTCATCAACGAAAGATACTTCATATCAATATAATGCTGACATTCATGAGCATATTCGTATATGTAAAAGAATATTAACTTCCTAATTTAAATTCAAGCTTATCATTTAAAATGCTATATTTTTTTATACTGTCAACATATCATTGCGTATGTTTATTATCTAGACTTTGATTTCAAAGTTTTTTATTAAATATTGGAACTTGTCTTACGAGAAAAGAATTCCACTTAAAATAAAAATGTGAAAGTATACATGGATACAGTTGTTTTCAAATAAAAAATTGATTACATTACTATATCGTATATTTTAACGGTAAAAAATATTCTAAATAAAAATAAAAAATCTAAATAAAAAATTTATTTATTGCCGTAAACCAATACAAAATAATATATTGTGGCAATATCTCCACATTATTCTAAGAGAAACGAATAACCTACCTAAGTTCAATTATAAAGGTAATTTATAAATGTAAAAAAACTATGTGAATTGAATAGCAAATCGTTAAGAAACGATTTTTTTTTGATGGTAGAATGTTTATGAAGATTAATTGAAAAGCGTCCCTATATAAAACTTTTTAAAGTCACTTGTATGTTACGGAAAAAATATATAAAAACGAATTTAAAGACTCATTACTCGTAACCCAAAAACTTCTAATGCCCAATAACGATTCATTCATAATTGGACGCGAACGAGCATTAATTTATTGAATAGCCTACAATATAATTTATCATTTTACAGTAAACTCACCCTTGGGCCCATCACGGTCTTTCAGTTTGGGGAGTGTCCATGGTCAGGAGATAAGTACTAGTTTCACAGCGAAGGATGTAGACCAAGTTATAAAATCGATGTCGCGAGGAAAGTCTCCCGGTCATGACAGCCTCAGTATTGAGCATCTTAAGCATGCTGGCGTCCACCTGCCTAGAGTTTTGGCGATGTTCTATAACCTGTGTATAGGACATTCGTACTTGCCGTCTGATATGATGAAGGTCGTGGTGGTCCCAATTGTGAAAAGCAAAACGGGTGACGTGAGCGACAAAAATAATTATAGACCAATTTCATTGGCTACTATATTGGCAAAAGTTCTTGATAGTCTGTTGAATGCGCAACTTGATAAATATCTAAAAATCCATTACAATCAGTTTGGTTTTAAATCGGGTCTATCTACCGAATCTGCTATTTTGAGCTTGAAACAGACTGTCAAGTACTATACCAATCGAAATACACCAATTTATGCTTGTTTCCTCGACCTCTCGAGGGCGTTTGACCTAGTTAGTTATGATATTCTATGGCAAAAACTTAGTAACATTTCCATGCCTGAAGAACTAGTACACATCTTCAAATACTGGTTGGTATCTTAATCAGGTCAACGTCGTCAGGTCGTTGTAATGTCAGAACCATACAAGTTGGAGTGCGGGGTAAGGCAGGGTGGGCTGACTTCTCCAAAGCTCTTCAACTTGTATGTTAATGAATTGATTGAGGAGCTTAGTGGCACACGTGTCGGATGTCATATTGATGGAGTGTGTGTTAATAATATCAGCTATGCGGATCACATGGTGCTGCTAAGTGCATCTGCTTGTGGTTTGTATAAGCTTCTGGGGATATGCGAAAAATACTCGCTTAGACACGGCTTACAATATAATACGAAGAAAAGCTAATACATGATCTTTCGGGCCAAGGGACGGGGTTGTCCGGACTCTGTTCCACCCATTCGATTAAACAATGTTGTATTAAGTAGGGGTCATCGATTCAAATATCTCGGACATATCGTGACCTCTGATTTGAAAGACGACACGGATATAGAGAGGGAACGGAGGGCTTTGTCTGTCAGAGCCAATATGATTGCCCGTAGGTTTGCACGTTGCTCCGCTTCTGTCAAAATCACCTTATTTAAAGCATTTTGTACAAACTTTTACACGTGCAGCCTGTGGGTAACATATACGCAGAAACAGTTCAGAGCACTTCGCGTCCAGTATAATAATGCGTTTAGGGTGCTGATGGGGCTGCCGCGGTACTGTAGTGCATCAGGGATGTTCGCAGATTCGCGAATCGATTGTTTTTATGCAACCATGCGTAAGCGATGTACATCTCTTTTGCGCAGGGTTCGGGACAGCTCCAACACCATCCTAAAAATGTTCGCATGCAGATTTGACTGTCAGTACTTGAATCATTGCAATATGATTCATGTACTGACTAATAATGAATATTAATATGTGAATTGAATTTATACTTATATATTTTTTTTCTCAAAACAAAACATTTTTTATTATTATTTTTTCTTTAAACCAATCTATATCCGAATTTTAAATTTTTCACGTATTTTTTTATATAATTCGATTCGATGGGAGAAATGGAGGTTTTAGTTGTATTACTATTATAGTCCAAATGAATCTCTGCTGTTTTCATTTGATTCGATGATAATATTAAGGAAATTCCAAACATTAACGCAGCATTCTATAATACTACGCGTTAAATTTTTTTAAAGATATATTACATTATAATTATATTTTGTTAATCATTTGTATATAGATAGATAACGCATGTTGAAAATCTTAAGTTTAATTTATCTATTATTTTAATGACTGTATTTTCCTCTAAATGAAAAAAATAATACAATATATTAGATTAAAAAAAAATAAAAATTCTTGAATTTCCCAGAGAAATTCTATTAACAAGACAAGAAAAGTAATACTTATAAGGTTACCTTTATGTAAATCTGGAAAGGAAATTGCAGCAAAGTGTTGCCATCTCACTTTACATTTTATAAGATGTTGCCATTATCTATTGATGAAAGAAAGTACACATGCAAGTTTCATACATTTATCAATTAATAGGTACATCTTACATTATAATTGGATACATTTATAAATAATAACACTATAAAATATATTTGTAAAGAACATAATAATAAAGTATTATACACCAGGCACCAGTAGAAGCATTAAGACCTCGTCTTAATGCTTCTACTGGTGTCTTGGCTAGTTCAAAGTTTTTTGGTAAATGCTGCTAGCATTTTTGCCAACATTCCACGTGATTTGTTCAATTGTGATTTGTTCAATAACTATTTTTTATTTTGTTTGTAAATACGTATGGCTCTAATGTAAATAAAGCTTATGTAAATAAATTTGATATAAGCAATGAAAAAAGTTAGTACTTGAGTATTTTATTTTAATTATGTTTATATATTTCTTCGATAATTTAAGCACAAATGGCTCAGTGGATAAAACGTGACTCTTAATTGAAGAACGCGAAATTTGATTAGGGCGAGCACTAGTGAGTTTTCAGATGCATAATTCGTATTTATAATTTATCTGGTGATCGTTGTTGACGGTACACTTCTTGAGGAAACCGGCATGAAATTCCACCTCGTGTACTGGATGATAACTTCATACCTGGCCGCCCACTACTGGTCAAGGCACTCCTCTGTTTTCTACAGCGAAGCAACGTCCATGATTGTCTGACTAAAATGAGTTCATTAAATTTATATAAAACCTACATACACAAAAATACAATAATACAATTCTAAATGATACCTATAGTTTTGTACTTATTTAAAGTGATTTATTTTTTGAAATTATAATAGCAAGTAATGTTTTTATTTATTTATTATGAAAATTAGTATATATTCAGTTAACTAAACTAAGTACGCTATTACAATTAGTTCGCTCAGACCTTCTATAGTATCGATTACATAAACACACTGAGAATATGGTAATAGTGTAGTATATTATACTAGTATAGTAAACATTAACTGAACAGTTTCTAAGATTACTGTTAAGGCAGAGTTTGCTAGAAATTTTACTGGTGGTAGGGCTTTCATTGGGCTTAACATTTCTTACAATGCCAATGTCTGTGGGCTTTGGTGGCCACTTAATATCAGGTAGCCCATATGCTATTCCATCTACCTATACTATAAAAAAAAAGAAACGTATTCGCTCGACCGTTTTTTATCGCCGAATTACTTACCAAATTAATTTATTAGCCTCCACGAAAATATTTACAATTCAACGAGACAATATACAGCTTATCTTCATTCTTAAAGTAAATTCTAAACATTGGTGAAATATTTTTTTGAAATACGAAGAGAAGTTACAGAGATAATTTGCTACATCCAAACAAACAAGCTTTACATTTTTATATTATAGGTATGTTTAGTCAATACACTATGATAATCTACTTTATTAGTGTACATTAATAAACATATTTGTAGAATTTACTTTCTTCACTTACATAAAATCCACGTTCCACAAATCCACTAAAGCGTTGGCATTCTGCCTTACTTTGCAGTGCTCTCCAGCCACCGAGCTTTGTGCAAATACACACATTAATGTTTAGATGCTAAGTAAACTACGATAAGTCATTCAATGTTTTTTTTTACATACATTTTGTTTGATTTTTTAAATAACTCGTTTATGTCTTTATATAAATGTGTAGAACTATAACATCTATTTAACAAAAATTGGACACGAATATTAACCCAGGACTATGCTGAAAATTTAGTTCAAAGTATGCCTCGAATGCCAGGCCATTATAGACAATGGCCCCGTTCATAGTCTCAAATGGCCCAGCATGAAATTGGACACGATTAATAATAAAGCATACAAGTATATATAATGAACTCCTTCTTAATTTTTTCAAACGTCATAACTTCATTTCGAATAAATTACACTGGTTTCGTTCGTGTTATATATAGTGTATATACATATACTTAAGCGAAATACCACTCATCACGAGATCTACTAAACTATCCGCCTGATTCACTTGAAATTTGTCACAGTTACTCCTTCCCCGACGTAGACACTCACTACGGATTTTACGTAAATCATATCCAAAATACATTTATCTTTTTATCTACCCGTGCCAAGCCAGGACGATTAGCTAGTTGTTTAATATAATTATGCGAAAAGAGTAACACATAATTATATTGCATAATATTATTTCCTACCTGGAAATCAACGAATACAAAATCCACGCTATTTATCCTAACAATTCCCGGTTACTAGAGCTGAATTAACATTTAACTAAATTCTAACTTCGGCAAAGAGAGCTGTTTGTACCTGCGTCTTGCTTACTTATTATAGACAAGTTATATCTGGACTCTTCATTCATTTTTTTCCTTATGTATTTTTTGAGGTTACAATAAATTTTCTTTAAACATTTTTATTTAGGTAATATACCACCAGCGCGGAAAATAACCTGAACTGAAAAGAAGTGCACTTTTATATTTTTTTACTGTTTACATTTTTAATATAATAAACAGTCACGAATCATTTTATTCCCAGTCTATGAACTCAATAATTGCATAATAACGGTATGCACAAAAACGTTCCTTTACATATATTTTTTTATTTAGTAACATTGGTATCTCTGATCCTGCTGTAAAGCCGTATAAATTGCCCCACAAAGTAATATGTGGAGTATTGTGTTTGTTCCTGGTATTAATGCTATGAGTGAATGAGCGAGACATTTTTTCCAACATACATAACATTGAAGAATATATACAGATATATTTTTCTTACCATTGAGTCTAATAAAACAACAAGTACTATTTAATTGACAACAAAACCCTCTTAAATAAAAATAAATTCATATAATTAAAAGAATAAAACTTGTTGAAAATTTTAATTGGACGTGAGTTATGCAATGTTGACACATCGTTTCTACCAGCTCATGTTTTTTAGCACATGCTAGGCCAAGGTAAACACACTACATCTGTCAAGCCTGTAGTTAACGTATAAAATATAAAGCTCGATTCACATCTTCAGACAAGATCAGCTCCTTTATCCAAAAGTTATCTGGAAGAGCTATTTTCCTTAACGATAAGAACGCCTATTGTACCTATCATACTTTTTTTAATAATTGTAATTTGTTTTATATTCTTTATATACAACAAAACATTTTATTTCTATTTCATGTAATTCAAATATTATTAAATACATTTTTATCTAGTAACGATTTCATATAAAGATCACATTAACGTGGATTTTATGAAGACTCATTCGGTACTCGGTGTTGGTACGTACATGTCAATGGTGTCTTAAGATCTATACGGTTAAAGTGGTCTTATATGCAATCGTAGATATGGCGCATATGAGTGCTTGTCAGGTGGTTGGCGGTAGATTAAAAATAGTAGTATTTTTGTCGTCTAGGTCACGCCTCTTGCTCATATATATGAATCGACCTTAATTCAATCGTTCTATTACATAATAGAATGTTATGTAGAAACAAACATGTCATAATAGTAAAACAAAGTTAACGATTATGTATTAACTCTATTTGTATATACTAATTATATTAAAAGAAAATCAAACAAAATTCATTTATTCAAAATACAAGCATGACAACACTCACTTAATGATAATCAATTTAGAAACTACCGCCGGGAAGAGAAATTTCCTGCCCTGAGAAGAACCAGCCCCATTTCCCCGATATGAGATCGGGCTAATGAATCAACATAACCCGTATACTAGGCACCAATACCGTTTCTACCAGTGTCAGCCCATCAGGTATTTTGTCATCATTACGTCTCATTCCAAAGGGCCCAATAGAAGCAGAATATCGACGGTGGTGGAAATAATTTGTAATAGTTATTAAAGTTTTGTATAGCTGGTAAAGCAATGGATAGCCTTAATAGAGTTATAACCCTCGTCACACACAAGCCGGTTCTTTTTTGGTAAGTTGAGTATTTGACAAACGGTCACACAAATAGTACGCTGTAGGTATGAGCGCTTTCGCTTTGTTTGCGAATCATACGGAGTTTGCAACTTTAATAACGATAGAAGGTAACGCTTTTGTTTGAGTTCCTCACGACTGCAATTGTTATAATTTTCTGGTAAAAATATATCTTTTTGAAACTTTTAATTGGTTATTTATTACGTACCCATCAATTCCCTCGCTTTTTATTTATTATATTTCTATTTATTTATTTATTTCCATGTTTTAAATCGTATTCATTGTATTATACGTTTATCTTATTTAACCTGTAAAATAATGACGTATTCTAATGGTCCAATTAGAATTCCACATAACATGATTCTGATATAAGCACAAATATATATTTATTGATGGATGAAAAACAGCAATGGGTTCTTCCTGTCTGGCCTAAGTCACAGAGTGTGTAAGGTCCAGGCCTCTAGGCCTTAAGTAATCTTCTTGGCATAGTTTATCTTCACTGGTGGTAGGGCTTTGTGCAAGATCGTCTGACCAAAGGTACCACCCACTCATCAGATATTTTACCGCAAAACAACAGTACTTATTATTAGAAGTAGTAGTAGTAGAAGGCTGAGTGAGCCAGTGTAATTACAGGCACAAGGGACTTAAAATCTTAGCTCCCGAGGTTGATGGCGCAATGTCGTTGTAAGCGATGGTTAACATTTCTTACAATGCCAATGTGTGGTGACCACTTACCATCACGTGGCCCATATGCTCGTCCGCCTAGCTATTCCATATAAATAAAAAAACCTTTTGTTTGTCTCGTCCGTAGGTTTTCAAGTCCTATGGTTATCATATCTGTTAGTTACTTCGTTCTATAGTCCTTCCAAAACGTCGTTGTCCATGCCTGCGTCGGGGCAGGTTGGTTCCAGCAGGAAGCTCACGACGTTAAGGATCTAGTGGTCTTGCGTGCAGAGGTACAATATCGTGGGTGTAAAGGCACACACTTATGTCCATGGTGGGCGTCCTGGTGTCCCGATGTAGAACATAAATCCAGACATATCTCGGAGTTCATTCATTCTGGTTTACTGGAATTCTGTTGGAATTCTGCTGGATCTGGATTCTTCGCTTCTAGTACGCTGAATAGAGTGCGTTCCAGGCTGGGGCATTCTAGGTCTCATGGACTATCCACTTTGTCGTAAATCACCCCTAGATGGCGGTGTAACACACAAAAACTTATCGTTGTATACGTTTAAATGCATGCAATAATATATTCCTTTTAAGACCTTACAAAGTCGTATTCATATATGTTACTCGATGTACATTTAGATAAAATACATAATTTTATATCACCAAAATAACGATATTAACGGTATAGATGCACTCATCGCGCGTCCAAGCCTTTTCTCACGGATTGTGATTGACTACGTAAATTGATTTCCGTGATATATATTTTAATCCGATTGGTGGTCGCTTATAAATTAATTGTATTTTAAAATGTTATTGGAAATTTAAGCCGACATTGTTTTAAACTTAAAAGCCATCTGATGTCATCATGTATTGAATGTACTTAATTAATTATTATTGGCTAAGGTAATTCTTTAAGCTAATATTATAAATGTAAGAGGAAGTTTGGAATGTTCTGGGTTATATTTTAACACAACGCTTAATTTGATTGTTGCGGAACACGGATAGTCACGGCAACGTGAATACACCGCTTTTTATAGTTTTTATGATTTATTTAACCACCGTACGTATTACACGAATTCCAGGCACACAAAGTTGCTAATTATAATAAAAAATAATAACAATGTGTTTTTTTACATAAAAATATTGAAAGTTAATATATATTATAATTAAGAATCGTTACGATAAGTACCATTAATGCTGGCAGTATATCTCTGCGATTCGGATTCCCGGGGAGTCAATTGAACCCTCTTGTCACCAGTAGAGGCAATAAGATTAGGTATTATATTTCAACTTTGTTTTTAATTTTTACCAATTTTTTAAATACAAATGGCTTAAATATATAATTTGGAATTACGGACGAATTTGCTTCATTTACACGCTTGTTTTTTGAGTACAGTAATAAACATAAGTTTAAGCAATAACAAGGTATAAATGATAGGATTTCTTAAGAAAAACTTTTCAGTAGAAAAATTATAACAAGTTTATTCAAACAAAAATAAAATGTTAATTTGCATAGATACATATAAAATTGTTGTACTTAAGAATATTCTAATCCCAAAGAAATTTCACTTCATAAACATTTCATTACTAAATATACTCTTAATAGATCCTTTTTATAAATACCATCTCACAGGAATCAAAGTGAATCTTAAGTTTACGTCGAAACATTTATTCCTCTAAAAAACATTTTGGGGCCCTTCGAAGAATTCGAGCTTTGATTTCCCGAGATCAAACATTCAATGAACTGAATCAGCACGCGTGGAAAACGTTTGGCCGGATATTACTTGTTTCACCTACGCTATTGACGTTATATGCCTTATATATCTAGCTAGCAAGATGTAGTACTTTACCAAGAGAAAAGGTTCAATCGTCAATTTTACATGCCTTATTTGTTGAGTGGTTAACTTATACGGATGCCTATCATAAGAGCCTGAGTAACAATCCAGGGTCGTTAGAATAAAAGTTAATTTATTGAGTTTTTTCCTGGACCTATACTCTCAGGGCCTGTCGGATGGTAAGGTCGTAAATAACTAACCTAACCTAACGGACTATGTGAGTGAGAGAATAAACAGGCACGTATGCTTGTCTAGAACTTGTGCAGTATAATATAACCTGCGCAGTGGTTTAGTCTTTTAGATAAAACATGAGTACCGTGATATTGGTACACAGTCAGGAGGGCAACACTGTGATTAAATTATTGCGATTTTAAGCACCGCTTCCAATCTCCGAGGATAAAAAGATTATATAATAGCGCCTTCGTATTCACATTGAAAATTTACTATTCACCCATATTATTCGATAAGTAAATAATCCAATGAAAAAGTTACCAAAATCATAGAAAATATAACTTTTGTGTGCAACAGGATAAATTTATCAATATACGATAAATAATAGAAATATTTTGAAAATTGGTAACATTGATCGAAAATTCGTTACCTAATTGGTGGACTAGATACAAAATTTATTTGTCTATGAAATTAATTATCCCTATGTACGCGTATTAGTAGGGGAGTCCATGATGCTAAATTACATATACAAATTATATAGTGTATAACGTACAATTACATCACATGCTTAAATCATGTTTGATTGTGGTTTATAGCAACAGCTTGTAATTGACTCGCTGCTAGATTGCTTTCCTTTGGAGGAATTCATTCTACCATGCTCTATGCTGATTGGTGGATATCATGTGGATACACATTTGGCAGATGTTAGGTTACGTTAGGTTCAGATTTCTACCACGAATTAAGCACATGTAAACACGATGCTGCTTGCCCTTATTAATTATCTAATAATGATTGTGGTCAAACCTTAGTATTAGTCATGACATCTCCAAATAAGATATCAACGCTCGTCAATCAAACAGACGACAAAGCTGTTATCTACATAAATTACTCACTCAGCTTGAGGTATGAAACTCCTCATACAGTCAAGGCTGCTAATAATTGCCAGATCCGGATAATTTGAAATCCTATACATCAAACATTTATCCACAGATTTCGGTATTACGATTATCGATTATAAGCAATCTATTTTGCACATCATAATAATATGGTATTTAGACAACTAACGGGATAAGACAGTATCAAAAAACCTAGCGATTGTATTCTGTTTCTATCAAACAAGGCAAAGGTAACGAGAAATAAGGTTCGTTGGAAAGTAAAAAAAAATACTTTAAATTAAATACAGTATTTTAAAATAATTAAATAATATTTGGTTGGTTTATATACTTAGTCACTCCTGATTTATATTTCAAGATCTTAGAGTAAATGAAGATAGCAAGGGTTTTACTCTTCCATTGTAGACAAAAGATATATTTATAAGTGCCCATTTTTGACCGAAACCGAAGCCTAAGCTGATTAATCGACTATCGCACTAACCTTCAGCAAAACCGATGGCTTAATAACTTAAAGAATTTCAGTTCAAGAGTGAGCATAAGTGAATAATATTGATTTTTCAGTTTATGGTGACTGTATACAAGAATCTTAAAGAGATGATTAAAATTAACTAGCAACTTATAAAAATATTACGAAATAATAACAAATATAATATTTATTTAAAATGAATTTAACAATCACAATAAGTTTGAGTTTTTTTCAAGTAGTATGAAACTTGACTAGCAAATAAAATCGTCCAAATTCTCTTTTCAAATTAATGCAAACTTTAAAAATAATAATTACATAAATAAAATCAGTGTTTCACCAACAACAAAATAAATTATAAACACAAATTAAGCACATGAAACAAGTAGTGCTTGCTTAGGTTGGAACCCGCAATGTTTGGCTTAGGTTGACGTATTACAACCACTGTGTTATATCACTATTATTTTATGTTATATACCTATTTTAATTTTATGTAGATTTCGTTTAAGTAAAGCTTTTAATATAGCAAAATATAACCATCACATATGCAGGCCTAGCATGGTATAAATTAAATTAAGCGCGAAAACTCGGTAGTGCTTGACTGGCTTCGAACATAAAGCTATATTCGGCTACAAATTAAGATGCAGATTTTCTATTCACTGATTACATGATTAGACATGAGATACATAAAACCTTAGATAGCTTATCTTTATTTTTTAACCGCTGGAAAATCGCGTTACACGTTTCTCCTACGGGAACAGTGCGTATGTAGGACACGCCGGTGTCTAAGGCGCCGAGTGCGCCTCAAACATTGAATACCCACTAAAAATCAGTGTTACCCTTTCCATCTTAACAAGGAGCACCACAGGTTTGCATGCTATCATGAATAATTAAATTTTATTGCTCATGTCGGCTTACCTAGGACAATTATTATTAGCCTGTAATTCATATTATATATAGGTACAATACAATTGCTTAACTTTAAAATTTATACCTGGAACATCAACATGATTTACTTAGCATAGTTCAATTAGTACCTAAGAATGTATGTACATAATATATGAACAGTCAGTACGACTGTACCCAAGATTAATATTTTCTTTGTCTTAAAATACAATTTATAAATGAATTATTATATTGTAGAAGTTAATTACTCAATATTTAGTCTCTATGATTTTTATATGATTTACCAATAATACTTAAATGATGAGAATAAATTAAGTCAAGTAAGTTAATTAATAATTGGTTGTAATATTCCATTAATAAAAAATACTAAATGCCACTTTTGAGGTATTGACACTCTAATTCTTGTTAACAGATAAAACTCATAAAAAACAAGTAGAATATAAGCTGTTTCTATTTTATCTGTTATATTAAAATTGAAAAAAAAAGAAACTGTAATAGACTAATTTTTAAGAGTGATATACAATTTCAGCCTGCATATAGCCTAATCATATTTTTTCTTTTTGAACAAATGAAATTGGTAGTAAATTAAAACTAAAACTTAATTTCTATACAATCAAACTTATTAATCAAGTATTTAAACACATTATAACTATTAAAAACTGCTTTATTATGTACAATAAATTAAACTAAACAATACATTACTTAACATAGTTATTAACTGGAGATTGTGTACTTTTAAACCATTTTATCTGATGAGCCTTCTGCTAAAAGTTCTTGTTCTGCAGATGCCTTCGCTGCTTGTATTTGAGGTCGAACGTATTTAAAATACTTATAAACATGGTCCCCAAGGATTAAAGATCCATATAAAGTTAAGCCCACGCAACACAGCACAGCTCCTCGGTGCATTTTATCGTATATAACATTACGTGCATATTTTTTCATTTTTTTCTGTAAAGATTTAAAGGTTCAATGAATGTCACCAAAAGAAAGATCTTGATCACTTCGAAAACATTGCAAACTTAAATAATATTATGCTAGTACCTGAATAATTTAGTATATTTTTTGAAAAAAATATAACCTCAACAGATAAATGTCAACTGAAATTGAAAGTTGAGAGTTTGCGACAATGACAACCAAAGTCAAAACAATGTTACCAGTTACAAAAATATTTTCATCGAAATATTAATGACTGCAAATGAAACATGAATACAAATACTATAGAATAGAATGTATAAATATAATTACGATTATAGATTAACGTTGATTGAACATAAAGAGGATGCGCGAGGATGCTCTAGGGCACTTATTTTACTCACTCACTTAAATTTTTTAGTTACTTTCGCTATACTGTAATCGTGATTGATGATTACATATTACAATTATAATCGTTCATCATAAATATGATTACGTTTTATCCGTCTGCTTTTATATAATACTGAAATATCGACACATTGTCGATAATATTTGTTCCCGATACTAAATGTCAGTTGCAGCACTAATATAAATATTCTATTTTTTGTTATTATGTATCTATCAATTTTTTGAGGTTATGATAATAATTTTTGTCGTCCGGAAAAAAGTGAACTGTTTTAATTAAATATATATATCATTACTATTTGGTTTACTTATATAATTATGCAGAACAAGTATTTTATTTCATGTTTTAATAAAACAAAACACATTTTCCAGCTTAGTCGATTTTCAACGAAAGTCCCTTCAGTGCCTGTTAAAACATTAGAAAATAATGAAACAAAAATTACTAAAGTTGATGCGAACACAATATCATTAATAGAAAGACTTTCATTGGTGAAATGTGATACAGATGAAGGTGTAAAAGTTCTGGAAGATTCTATTGCTTTTGCTGATAAAATCTTACATATAAATACTGAAAATATAGAACCCCTATACACTGTATTAGAAAACCAGTAAGTTGGTATTTCGTATGCAATAATCATTCATGAAATCAAACAAACACATTACATAATTTAGTTATTATATCTATAGTATATTATTCTAGGTCTATAATATAAATTATTATAGACATAATTTTATCAAAATTTTAATTCGCATATTTCGGTTGTATTATTTCTGGTTTTATTTTATAATATTTCAGAAACTTAAATTTACGTGAGGACAAAATAACACAGGGTAACTGTCAAAAAAATATATTAAAAAATGCAGTATTAAAGGAAGAAGAATATTTCGTTGCACCACCAGGCAACATACCTTTACATGAAGTACAAGTAGAAACAAACACACAAATTAAAAATGAAAACTGAAATTCAGAAGCTTCTAACATTACAGAAGTTCTTTAGAAATGTAAAAAAATTTGAAAATAGAACAACAGTAGATTTAGAAAAACCAAGTAAAATTTTATTAAAAAATATTCACCATAGTTGGCTGAGATCGATTCACGGGAAAACTATTCAACATTTTCCTGTATATTTAGACAAGAATATTGCTAACAAGTATGCTAAAACTTATTACGGTGTGATTTATCAAGGCTTATGTGATACAAACCAAATAGTTTATGAAGAACGAGGTGATGAATATGATGTACAGAATAAAGTTCAACTTAAACTTGAGCTCATGGTCCCACAGTCTGATGTTATGCAATATTTCATACAGTGGCAAAGATATAGAAAATATTGGTGGAGTTCGGTAAGTTTTCATTAGTTTTAAACTTTACTTAATGAAGAGTGTGTGAGTAAGTAAATATAGTAAACACTATATAATTAATCGGAACTAATATTTTAAAGTATATACTATGTTCGGTATTGTCCTTTGCTTAACCGTGGTATACCTTCTACTTTAACTGTTTTTCTTTTTGCTTATTTTAGTATACTGTGTAATAATAAATAAAAATAATAAAAAACAAAAGTAAATAAAAGAGCCAAAATCACTGGGCCAGTGACAGCCAAGAATGATGAAGACTGATTAGAATGTGTAAATCTTAATGATTGATTAAAAAGTTTGAAGCCATGCGAGCACCACTGAACTAATTTCTGTTTATAATTCATCTTGTACTTGGTGGTGAAGGAAAACTCATCATACTGAGATGAGGCCCAACAGTGGGATGGCTACGGTATGCAGAACTTTATCATATAAACTGCAACCTGTTATATTACTACATGTTTTAAAATTTGTGTGGTATTTACAAAGAGTGCAATGCATTGTCATTCCTTTGAAAATATAAGTTTCTTGCATTTTTTAATCTGTAAAATGAATATGTCAGATTTTAACGAAAGTAAAAACATGCAGATATAAATGTGATAAAATTAAAATGATTTTGCTTATAAAAATTTTGCTCTGGGTTTTATTGTAGCAAGCATTTTATTCTAGTAAGCATTGTTCCAGGTGACAACTACGCCAAGCCTGTTTTCCATAAATGACATGAAGCACGGTGTTGGAAGATCGGATGTGAATATTATAGCCAACTTTAAATGGGGTCAACAAGTGGTTGAATCTATTAGTGTCAATTCTAATGTTTCAGATACATCACCCGAAAATGTATGTTTGGCAAGTTTGTTTCATTGAAATATTCTTAAATATAACATAATCTCGATACAAGCTGAATTAAGGTAGTCCAATGTAACTTTGAATAAGCAATAATGCTCTTTGTTAATCAATACTAATATTATAAAAGTTATCTATCTGCTTATTAAGATTTCACGGCTAAACCACAAAAACATAAACATATTTATTATGCAAATATTACCAAAGATAAAATATTAAATAATTATAACAATTATAAACAAAACACAAACTACAAAATATTGAACATACTACTAGTGGTAGAGCTTTCTGCAAGCTTGTCTGGGTAGGTTCTGGGTTGACTGGGTAGGTACCACCTACGGTAGCATGCGAAAGCGATCCCGTGGCGCTCCTCGTTAAGACGGAAAGGGTACGGGGAGGTTTTAGTGGGTGAGTCCCACATAACCGTTCCGGTCGTGGACCGGGCGGTAGGCGTAAATGCCTTTACTCCTCGACAACAAAAAAAAATAGGGTAGGTACCACCCACTCATCAGATATTCTACCGCAAAACAGCAGTACTTGGTATTGTTGTGTTCCGGTTTGAAGGGTGAGTGAGCCAGTGTAATTACAGGCACAAGGGACATAACATCTCAGTTCCCAAGGTTGGTGGCGCATTGGCGATGTAAGCGATGGTTAACATTTCTTACAGTGCCAATGTCTAATGGCGTTTGGTGATCACTTACCATCAGGTGGCCCATATGCTCGTCCGCCTTCCTATTCTATATAAAAAAAAACTTCAGTCAAGGGGTGAATTAAGTAAGGGAAGAAATTGTGTACACAGAATTTTGAACATACAATACTACATATGGAAAAATATTTTAAGCTTGTACTTACAGGGGTGATTTCATGCATCATATATGTTTTTAGACAATCAAAAAGACATCCTGTCTCACTTGTTCCATGGGATTGGAAACGGCATTTGTAACTCTCCTCTTAGATGGACTTTCAAATGCAACTAAAGAAGAATATCTGAGACTTCACAACAAAATGGCACCTTATAAAATATCCTTTGCATTGGACAGCGATGGTATGAAAGAAGGTATTAAGTAAATATATATTATGAAGCTGAATATTATGAATGTTGTGCTTAAAATATTTTTATTCCAGAACCTAAAGTATTAAGTACACTAAAAGATTTGGCTCTCCTCCTCTTTCATAAACTAAAATCCAAGGAAATATCGGCCTGGCTGCCAAGTTTTACACTACCGATGCAATCACAGGTAAAATTGATTTATATAAAGATCTATAACAATAAGATATGAATTAACGTGGCAAAAAGAGAAGCTTTCATTTTATTATGAAATATTAGTACTGGCAAATGGGCTACCTGATGGTAAATGGTCACCACCGCCCATAAACATTGGCGCTTTAATCCAATGCACCACTAAACTTGGGAATTGTGGTATTATGTCTCTTGAGTACATATAACACAACAGTACTAGATATTGCTGTTTGTTAATAGAATATGTGGAAGAGTGGATGGTACCTATCCAGATGGGCTTGCTCAAAGTCCTACCACCAAGTAAACCTAACTTCAATTAGTCCGAGTACGCGCTTCCAGATTTTCCTTATTAACCGGGCAAACCATCACCATTCTTTTATTATATTGGGTCACAGTCTTTGACGGAGTTGATGTTATTTGGTGTGTGTTCATATGAACCCACTGAAAAGGCCCTAACATTCTATATCAGTATAAGGTCAGCCCCGGATATATTAAGTCATTAAAGTTTGCCCCGGATATATTAAGTCATTAAAGTTTGCCCCGGATATATTAAGTCATTAAAGATTTTTGTTACATTACTTTTTAAGAATTAATAAAATTCCCCTTTTTATAATCAGGTAAAAGAAAATCTACATTTGGGTGTAACATATACAGCAATTTTAAATGAAAATACGCTATCGGATGGCATCTTTCACTTATTAAATAGCAGTACAATGCTAAAAGTAAGTTTTTTTTAGTTTAATATTATGTATTATATATTAGAACAAATTGACAGCCTCCTTGGTCTAGTGGCTAGATGTAAGGCCGCAGACCCGGAGGTCCTGGGTTAAAATTCCAGGTCGGGCCAATAAAAAGTTATTGGGGTTTTCTGTCAAAAATTCTCAGTAGCAGCCTGGAGTGTGGTAGTTGGAAGTGTGTACACTCCCGTATCTCGGAAAGCACGTAAAGCCATTGGTCCTGCGCCTGAACTTTTTCCGGTCGTGTTGGATTGCCGTCCCATCGGATAATGAGAGTTAGGGAATACAAAGTGCACTTGTGTTTGCGGACAAACTTGTGCACTATAATATGTACTGCGCAGTTGGCTAATCTCTTTTAAGATTGGCCGTGGCCTAAATCGGTCCGCACGACATTATATTATAACAGTAACTGTTAGCACCTAAAAAAAAATGCCAAGTGGACGAATTTAATGGACACGAATACAAGAGAATAAATTTTGAAAACAATCTGATTACTAGAAATTTACATTTTAGTCGAACAACTAAAACGACACATACATAAGGTTAATCTAAACATATTTTTATTATTATATCTATAATAAATAAAAGTACAATCACAAACTTTTTTATACAAAAGGTCAAATATTACACAATTATTTATATAAGTTGCTATATAGGTATCGCATACATACTTGCGTACGAGACACAAGACAATGAATAGCGAGGCGGACACTTAGGTCGTCGATCAAGACGCGATTAAGCAAGTCAAAGGAACGAGTGGTTGGGTGAACTTTGTTAGTTTTGACGTTCGAATAGGAAATTTAAAAAAAATGAAATAAAACAATATATATCCCTCTACTGCCTAATGTATTCTCCTTTGAGGAGAAATTTAGGAGTTTATTCCACCACGTTGCTCCAATGCGGATCAGCGCAGCGTGGTGAAAGTTTTTTATCCAGACATGCAGATTTCCACAGGATTATTCAGCAGTGCATGCACAGGCTTGAACCCAAAATCTTCTCAGGTTTTCTATTCACTGGGCAATCAATTTGAGAAAAATGTAATGAAATCATGTATGAGCAGAAATGTATACAAGGCGAATATGTTAACGGTTACTTGTACGTTGAATCCGAGAAAATGAAGCTGAGATGGCCCAGTAAGAATCACGCCAGAAAGAAAATCGTGCCAGGAAGAAACCAGCGTGAATCTTAATCGATGATCGTGGGTTCAAACCGTTCAAACACCACTGAATTTTCATGTGCTTAATTTGTGATAATAATTCATCTCGTGCTTTACGATAAAGGAAAACATCGTGAGGAAACCTGCGTGTCTCTAATTTCACTGAAATTCTGCCACATGTGTATTCCCCCAACCCGCATTGGAGCAGCGTGGTGGAATAAGCTCCAAACCTTCTCCTCAAACAGGAGAGGAGGCCTTTAGCCCAGCAGTGGGACATTCACAGGCTGTTACGGTACTTGTACGTTGAAATCTTGAGAACGCGCTCAATGATATTCAAGGTCAAACATTGCAAAGTTTACTCTAAATGGTGTTAAGAGTATGTCAAAATTATAAAAAGTACTAAAAATTGACCATGAACTCATCTGGATATCTTTCATAAGATAGTATTGACAGTCCACCTCAAGACTGCGTGTGAGCAAGGTCTATATCAGTTAACTTGGTGACGATTAACACGTTTTAGTATATAGTTGTATAAACAAAGACCAAATAGTATACATAAGTATAACGATAATACAAATGGCATTTGGTAATATTAGTTATTACCGATGTAGAGCGTAAAGCTTTGCATATATTTGTTCAGCAATATTTTATGTAACTTTTTTTAAAGAATAATGACAAAAACGAGCATTTTTAAAGGAATTACTAATATTCCTATTTACCCACACAATTAAGCGTAAAGCTCGTGTTAAGAGTGGGGACGATAATAACCCAATCGGGCAGGATAAGATATCTCGTGTTTATAACCTATTTGAATATGTAACATATATCTAATATGTTGTTTTTAAAAATGCTCTCTCGCTCAATTGTAATTAAAGCATAACACTCGTATTGCGTTAAAATGTAATTAGTGAAGGTTATAAATGCCATTCAAATCGTACTTGTTTCATTTACTATTAACAAAAATGACGACACGGTATGTAATGATTGAATATTTATGTTCGAATTTTATACATGCTTATATCAGTCGATTGTGAAATTATATGTTTTTTTTAATAGTAATTAGTTAACCGAAATTTACCGATGAGAAAAATATATAATTTGTTAAAACTATAAAATTAAGCCCTTGTCAGTGTAATGTATCAATTTTATTGTAATCGAAAAAACATACGAAATGAACAAAAACTCTGAGGGGTAGGTAGATAGGTAGTAGCCGTGATGAATCCACTGCTCACTTAACAGTGCGTCATCAGACCAGCGATATGGTATTAAATGAATAAATACAGTTTTACAGGTCAAAAGAAATCATTTTTTATCGACAGTTTAATGATCTGTACCGACTAGTTAATTGGGTCAACTCTGGTTTTAGACTTTGGCATCTAACAAGCGTCATTCTTTATTCCGATATAATCATGCGTTGTTTTACTTATAATTGAACGGTTTTATACATTAAAAACAACCATAGATAATTTTACCTTGATGTTTAAATATACTGTCAATATATATTTTAATAGACTTATTTATGTTTTTTTTAACCAAATTCCCGGGTTTTTGTGTCCAGAAATAAAGTTTTTAAATGTATTATTTTGTAAATCATTGCCATGAAACAATTTCGTTTATAACCGTAGTTTCTTGCATAGACAATACCTACACTTATGTATTGGTCTATGGTTAGGTAATCCTTTCCTGACCTCTATCAGGTTGTGTTGGAATACCGTCCCACCAGACTTGGTTAAAAATTTGTGTTCAAAGATTAAGGAAATATAATGTTATTGCATTCAGTTATAATTTTATTGTTTGTTTCAGGAACAAGTACATGTGGCAGATTTCGACAGTTATGCGACATTATTGTGTAAAAAATAAAATATCAATTTTCATATAATTTGTATTAAGTAAAACATCCATTTTTTTTAAAGTAAACATTTGACGGTCAAGATGAAAACAACTGATTAGTTCACTTTCAAATTTTAATTCTTATTGCAAGAAATTACATTAAAATCTTATATGCTATGTTTAAAGGAAATTAAATTTTTGATCTACATTAGAATATTATATAATCAATTAAAATGTAGATATAAAAAAAACTCATAATTCATATGAAAAAATCTAACCATATATTATAATATTTACGGTTTTACCAGTTTGTAATAAATAAAGCTAAAGTTATAAGTTTATGGTCTTTTATTCACTAAGAGATTTATTTAACAATTTTCTGAACTTTACCAACTATTTTTGTTTCTAATTCTAGCATTTAAGTTGCGTAACATTTTATCAGATAGGTTAATAGGCACTTCTGAAATTATTCAATTATGTATCTGAGCTACCATCAAATTAAAATGGTTTAAAATATTTTGTAGTTCAAATAATAAAATGAGGAATACTGACACGTAAAGGATCCACTTTTTTTTTAAAGCAAACTCATAACTTTTAATCGATTTGTTTTAGGATACTATTTTTATGTTTAAATTAGATGTCCATTATTTTAAGGAGACAGAGAAGATTGTTTACTTATTGCAATATTTGTTTATATTATTTTTAATAAACCACGATAATAGCAACAGTTTAAAATCCTTATTATATCTCTTATAAAAGTTGTGCAATGTTTGCCTCTTAGTGTACAGTATTATATTGTATTGTCATTAATATATAAAATTTCTTTATACTGTAAGGAAATATATTAATATATACTCTAACCTATTTAACTTTCACACTATTAACCCACATCAATGCTTGCAAGTAAATATGGCACGTCCACAATGTATCGTGGCCATGCCAAACATAAACGTCATTATTACGTAATACTAACTTGGTTTTAGTACAAATTTTAATAAAACATGCACATACGAACTATGAAATTATGCAAATAATAGCAGTATTTTTTGGTTTTAGGATAAATTCACTAAATCATGAATTTCATAATTTTATCTGATTATTTTTAAGATAATGAAATGCCAATAAACAGATCGTATAATTCTCAAAAATTATGTCAGTTAATGTAACAATGGAGTGCATACATGTCCTAAATAAAAAATGTTTTCACAGCTGTAAAACGTCACTTGTTAAACTAGATCTTAGGTAATATTATTGACTTATATAAAATAACTCGACAAACTTTTGTGTCACTTGATATTGCACCCAAATATATTGTGGCATTTAAGCTGGCAACTGCAGTTTCTTTCCCTTAAGAACTGTAACAAAAATTGCATTATTTAGAAGATATTCTATGAAATTATGAGACAAAATTTGTTGTCAAAATATTTGTCCTCCACTTGACATTTAAAGACTCCTTAATAGAAATTATATTTTTATACTGAGTATATCAATGATTAAATGAGCAATTTGAAATATATATATATAATACATTACTGAGTTAAGTTTTTAGAGATTTTTTATGTTTCTTATAATTTATCTTTGCGACAAGTGTCATAACTTCTGCCCATAGACACAATACTTCTTATAATGTCTCCTTATTTTGCCTGTGTCAACCATAGTATCATAGATTTTATACTCCTAATTTTAACACTAGTTCAGAAACCCTTCAAATCCCAAATACGTTAATATCAAATATTACCATTTTTGCAACAGAATACCTAATTAACAGTAAGAGTGTAAGTAAGTAATTTTTTAGTTAATCATTTCTAATTATTGACTATTTACCTTTAGTAATGTAGAGATAGAAGAAATCACAATACAGTACGGTCTGTACAACACCAGCAACAATTGCTATAAGTTCGTAATGATCTTCAACAAAGTAGCGGTATATCTGTAATAACAATCAAGATATGAGTTAATCACTTTACATATAGATTAACTACAATTGAAAGCATGTTTTAGTAATTATTGGAACCGTTGATTCATATCATGTTTTTTTTATAAGTCAACTCACCCAGTTCAAGAGATACAATCCTCTATAGGATCCCAGTGCAAACAAGTAATGAGATGTAATGCTTTCTGCCTCTCCAGTCTTGGATACCAAAAATAGTTGTGGCAGGATCGCAACAGACTCCAAGTAAATAGAAAATGTCCATAACACCTTAAATTAAATAAACAATGGATTTATGTACATTATAAATATTGCTACAAATTGATAATTTATTTAAAGATTAAAGAAATATTTAAAACAAATACGTAAAAAAACAGAGCTTATAGATTAACTTTATGTATCAAACACAATCTGGAGCAATGAACTATACTAACCTCCATAAAAGTGAATTCACGATTAATAAGTAGTGCAAGAATAAGAGAGGGAATTAAAAGGAATTCAATCCTAAACGTGTCGTGGTTGTGGTCGTAGGTGGCTTTAAATTTGACATACATCAAATAAACTGTAGCATAGGATGCTGCGATGAACACTATTTTCATTATAGTGTTATATGGCGACACGAATGTTGTAATTAAGTCCAAATACCGCGTCGTGTATACTATTGAAAATAGTATTTGCGATTTTCCCGATATCCCTGAAAAGATAAGCAAAACATTAAAACATTTGCACTACTTAAGCACCTGAAAATAATCGCAGCATGCCGGTCGTTTTAATCACCTGCACATGATCTAGTTTTCCAAATTTTTAGTAATAATATTATTATAGCTAGAAGATGGGACAAGTCCGCGAGTAAGCGAAATATATTCATGATTTATTATTTTACAATGAAGCCTAAATTAGACGCCGCGTAAACTAACTCAACAATCTTCTCATTCGTGCAAAAATGACGTGGCTAACTGACAAAGTGTCAAGTGTTTACAGCCTAAAAAAAAAGGTATACTCGGATGGTTGTACCAGAACAGAATATTTTATTTAATTTTCTGTACTATCTTTTCTCAGCTGATTTTGACAATTGACAGTCAGCGTATCGCTGATCTTATTAGTTATGGACTACGATATTCTTTAAGTTTTTACTATTTATTTTAATATGACAACAGATTGTGAATAGATTAATAGAAATAACAATAATGGTTAGAATTATTAACAGAGTAGGTGCTTTAAATTCGTTTGCGTCAAGAATTAGAATTTATAAAAGGTATTTTAATTTATTAGGTTACCTGAGGTAAACAAATACTAGTTTGTTTTTAATAATTCGGTGTGTTTTAATAATTATTTTTTAATATTTCAGATTCAATAAAAGGTTGTATAGTTCTGAGACTGATTCAAATACAATAGATGTTACTAAGATTAGAAATTTCAGTATAGTAGCACATGTTGATCATGGTAAAAGTACTTTAGCTGATCGTTTACTTGAACTAACTGGTGTTATTAAACCGGGAAATGAAAATAGCCAAGTCCTAGATCAATTACCTGTAAGTTTTTATTTTTTATATATTAAGTATAAATTATAAGTTAATAAGTAAGTAATAGAATAGTAGTATTGTTAGTTAAGTTTGTATATGAGTTATAAATTAGATATGAATATCAAATCAAGAGAATATATTTTTATGTGTTAATTGTTTGTTTTTTCTTAATTCATGCAAAAGCTATTAGTGTAATTTATGTTGAAACCTTGCACATTATATTAGTTCATTTATATACAAAAACTTTAAATCTAATCCAAAATATTGAAAAGTCAGCAAGAGAACATTTCTTTTATATATTAACCACAATAAACAGAACTGCTGGTAGGGCTTTGTGCAAGCTCGTCTGGGTAGGTACCACCCACTCATCAGATATGTAGTGAGCAAGTGTAATGACAGGCACAAGGGACATAAAATCTTAGGTCCCAAGGTTGGTGGTGTGATATAAGTGATGGTTAACATTTCTTACAGTGCCAATGTCTAAGGGTGTTTGGTGACCACTTACCATCAGGTGGTCCATATGCTAGTCCACCTACCTAAACTATAAAAAAAACTTAGTTAAATTAATTAGTTTGACAGAATATTAAAAATAAACAATTTGTTATTTTAAAAAAGTATCTTTACATTAAACTTAATTTTCACTACGGCCAATTTAAGTATAAAAAAATTAACCACCACAAATATACCATTGCTTAGCTTAAAACATATTGTATTATAATTTGTTTTTTTTTTCTTAATTTTATATACACTTTTGTTGTATATATACTGTGGAATAAAATATTTTTAATACCACTGGTGCAAAATATTTTTGTTGCCACTGTATACTTCTATTTACTATTATTATTATTATATTTCATGGAATAAATTTAATATGTGCTTTTTTTTTAATTTAAGGTGGAGAGAGAAAGAGGGATTACAGTGAAAGCTGTAACAGCATCTCTAAATTACACATTTGATAATGAACAATATCTATTAAATCTTATAGATACTCCAGGTCATGTTGATTTTTCTAATGAGGTATCTAAGGTTTATTTTATTGAAATAAATAAGTCCTAAAAATTGTATAACCTATCCTTATTAATGCAATTCTTGATAATTACTACATTTTAGGTTGTCCGCAGTGTTAAAGCTTGTCAAGGAGTTATACTATTAGTTGATGCTAATGAAGGTGTTCAAGCTCAAACAGTCGCTGTCCACTCGCTAGCAAAAAGAAACAATTTAAACATTATACCAACTCTTAATAAAGTTGACTTACCCCGTGCAGACCCCGAAAATGTTAAAGCACAGCTAAAATCACTATTCAATATAAATCCTGAGGATGTTATGAGTATATCTGCAAAAAAAGGTTGGGGAGTCCAAGAGTTATTACAAGCAGTTATAACTAAAATACCTCCACCCCCTGCAGATTTTACCAAACACTTTAAAGCCAATATCATAGATACATGGCATGATAAATATAGGGGTATAATGTGCTTGGCATATATTGAATCGGGGACCATACAAGTTGGTCAGACAGTTAAGTGGAGATCTGATTTGAAGCAACACACACTTAAATACTTGGCACTTTTACGACCAACTGAAGAACCCATTGATAAGGCAGTTGCAGGACAAGTAGTAATGGTGGGTAAGTAAAGTAACTAAGAAATATGTAATGCTAAGAAATTCAAGTTTTGTAAGATGTGGTATCCATTCTTTTTCCTCATTACAGGCTGTGGTCCGAAAGGTGGCGGATGTGTGGGAGATCAGCTGTTATCGTTAGAATCAGCAGAAAATATAAAAGTAGCAACAGCACCAATTGTGAAACATATGGTTTATGCTGGAATATTTCCAGCTGACCAGTCTCAACACACACAGCTTAGTGATGCTATAAAAAAACTTGCTCTAAATGACTCGGCAGTTAGTGTCAATATAGATTCTAGGTAAGCTTGAATTTTTTTTTAATAGTATTAGTGTATATAAGTATGTATTATTTCACATACAGTCGTCTGTTTGTTGTATGTTTTACTGGATCCGAGATTAGATATTTTAATTAATTGTATTACTTAATAATTGGCACTCACTTCATTGAATAAACACTCTTCGTGCTCTGTTTCAGTCCAGCTTTAGGACAAGGATGGAGAATTGGTTTTCTAGGTCTTTTGCATTTGGACGTTTTCACACAACGACTTTTACAAGAACACAAAGCTGAAGCCATATTAACAGCACCATCTGTACCATATAAGATCAAGTAAGAATGTGTAAAATAAAAAAAAAACATTGTTAGCTTTTTTATAATAAATTATATAGGCTTGAATGAAATATTTATAGATTTGAAAATGGATACTTCATAGTAACTTTTGGGCTTGAAATGAGGTAACAAATTCTCTCATCTCTGAAGGGTTTCAAGTCCTTGATCCAATGTTTGTTGGTTATGTACTCACACATATACACATATATATATTTCGAGTTAACAAGTTTACAAGCACAACATGATTTATAATACAAAAAACATTCAAGACAAAATTCTTTTAAAATTTTAATCTCAATATTTTTTTTTGGATTACTTGCTTAATCTGTATCAAGATGACGATTTTTTTTTAATATGAATCTCAGTTTTTATGTATAATCATAATTATTGTGTACTAATAGTAAATTAAATGAACTATGAATGTTTAATTATTAATTACAATATTGGTTGAATTCATATAATTTGTATATTATTACATAATTATATTAATTTAAAGAATGCCTTATGTAATTTTATATGCTTTCAGGGTTAAAGGTTCTAAACTTATCAAGCAATACAAAGGAGATGAAGTGTTGATAACAAATCCTTTACAACTACCGGACTCAAGTAATATAGTGGAGTATTACGAACCATTAGTGATAGGTGGGTAGGTTTTATTTATTACCATTAATGGGTAAACCCATTTTTGAAAAGTATATTTTAAACATTTTTGGCGATTATCAAAAATGTTCACATTTTGATTTGATAATTTATTGCTACCCATAAGACAGACTTGCCTAGTTACCGCTGAATGTTTTGTGAAATTGTTAATGATTTGTGTTAATACTTTTTTTTTTTAATTTATGATTTTTGTTTAGATCTTAAATTAAAGTAGGCCAACTGACAAGTGGGTCGCCTGATGGTATATAGTCACCACTGCCTATACACATTAGCACTGTAAGAAATTAACCATGCCTTATATGTACCAATGCAACAAACCACGGGAACTAAAATGTTATGTCGCTTGAGCTTGTTTGTCATTTTTGGGTGTTCCATGGGTTGGTAAAGTTAACAATTTTTTTATAGGGTTTCACACTTTATTTGAGATTATTTAATTATATTTGCTGATAATTTACAATAGTTAAAGTTGTTTATGAATAAAAATATGTATTTAGTTAATAGTATAATTGCTACCAGGAGCCACCCTTTTGTATAGATTACACAAAATCACTGGAATTATTAATAATTTCTTTATATCTGTAATAGGAGTTTGTGAAGAGGCCATCTGGATGCCCACTCTTTACTTATTATGCATTTTAACTACAAAATATTTAAGAGAAATGCACATAACATCTTGCGTGTAGGCTCTCTAGTTCGTCTAAATTAAATAAAAAGTTTAATATTCAAATAACGATTCGATATTCAAAAATGGATTAATTTTATATGAAATTAAAGTATTTTATTTTTCATTCTAAGGAACAATAATAACACCGGTGGAATACATCGGAGCAGTGACAACCCTATGCGTCGATCGGCGAGGCTCGCCCCTACCATCGAGCGCGGTTGATGACAAGATGACAATGATGCAATTCATACTGCCATTATCAGAAGTTGTCATTGATTTCCACGATACCTTGAAAAGTTTGACGTCCGGGTTCGCGAGTTTTGACTACCAGGATTATGGATTCCATCCAAGTGCATTAGTTCGGGTTAGTACCTATTATTCATTATGTGATGCTTACCACCTCACAATCTTTTTGTTATTTTTAAGTAAAAGTCCGTAAATGACCTACTAGGCAAAGGTTTTTTGGAGCTTATTGCACCACGATGTTTAAAACCGGTTTGGTGGATACATGCATCAGAAATCATCCAACACATGCAGGTTGGACATACATATAACATATCTGCCTCCTCACGATTTTTCCCGCCGTTGTTTCGCCGCTGAGCAATTAATAATAATGAACACAATTTTACTGGTGGTAGGGCTTCTCAGCACTCATCAGATATTCTACCTCAAAACAGCAGTACTTGGTATTGTTGTGTTCCGGTTTGAAGGGTGAGTGAGCCAGTGAATTACAGGCACAAGGGACATCAAATCTTAGGTCCCAAGGTTGGTGGCGCATTGGCGATGTAAGTGATGGTTAACATTTCTTACAGTGCCAATGTCTAAGGGCGTTTGGTGACCACTTACCATCAGGTGGCCCGTATGCTCGTCCGCCTTCCTTTTCTATAAAAAAACAAAAACAAATTAAGCACATGGAAACTCAGTTTGTCCTACCCAGATTTGAATTGGCTATATTCGGTTAAAATTTACGCGTTCCGTCACCTTGGTTTGTGTGTATTCACATCTAAATAATTTGGCTTGTATGTATAAACAAGTGACCTTTGTCAGTGTCCAGAAAAGATCTTGTCAGTATAACATTGTATGTCACAACCATAACGTAGATGATGTATTTCATATATTTAAAACCCATTTTTTTATAAACTATCGTTATGTAATAGCTGTCGTTATATAAATGTTTCGTAAAAATTAGATTACACAAACAAAACAGACTTATTTCTTTAAAATAATTAAAAATATGATATTATTTTCAGATGGACATTATGTTAAATGGAGTTGTAGTAGACGAATTGTGTACAATAGTGCACACAAGTCGTTTAGAGTATACAGCCAAGAAATTAACTGCGAAATTAAAGGAAATGATACCGCGTCAAATGGTGCAGGTGAATATTTATAATTAATTTAAAGTACAGTCGCGACGAATTTTCTAGTATTTGAATATTGCCAAAGTGAATATCGTGGTACACTGAGGAAGACAATATCATATCCCTATAATATAAAATGTTTATTCTTATTGAGTAGATAAATAAAAACTTATTTAGGTTGAATAAATAATAATTTCATAACATTAACTACATTACAAGGTAATTGTAAATAAGTCAACTTAATAAATTAAATGGATAATGCAATAAAAAGCTCTCCACCAATCATTAGTTCATGAAACAAATGAAATTTTATCAATTTTGTCAGGACTGTCATTTTTATAAACATTTAGTACAGTTTAAGTACCATGCAATCAACATGGGGCCAATTTTACTAACAAAATCTCACTATCGCAATCGAATTGAATCGTTAGCGTCGCCGCTTAACCGTTTTCATATGTTAAAGGATATTATAAAACTGTCATTTTTTCAGATCGCCATACAAGCTGTTGTATCAGGGAAGGTTTACTCTCGTGAAACAATCAAGGCGTACAGAAAAGATGTGACTGCTAAATTGGTACGTACTTATAATGAATGATATACCTTTTTTTTTGTAGAACAGGAAGGCGGACGAGCATATGGATCACCTGATAGTAAGTGGTCACCAAACGTCCTTAACATTGGCACTGAAAGAAATGTTAACCATCGCTTACATTGCCAATGCGCCACCAACCTTGGGACCTAAGATTTTATGTCCCTTGTGCCTGTGATAACACTGGCTCACTCATCCTTCAAACCGGAACACAACAATACCAAGTACTGCTGTTTTGCGGTAGAATATCTGATGCGTGGGTGGTACCTACCCAGACGAGCTTGCACAAAGCTCTACCACCAGTGACAAAGCTCTACCACCAGTAAAAAAGCTTACTTAATCTTGGTTTTAATTAAATAATCATTGATTTAAACAATGCCGATTATTCGACTTTGACTTGAACGACGCGGATACTGTGACAAATATTTACACTTAAAACATTGGATAAGATTTTTAATGCTGTAGTCAAAAGATCTTGATTATGCAGTGAATATGTAGTTTGGTAGAGTCAGTTATTCATTTCGACGATCGCTCTTGTAGACAAATAAAATTATTAATACTTGTTTTATTATTCCACATTTCATATCCCGTGTGCTTGTAATTACACTCATCTTTCAAACGGGAACACTGCAATACAAATCTATTTGCTACAATATTTTTTTCTAAGTTCCTAACAAAAATTTGTTTCTAAACTATTAAGACCATGGAATCTCCTTATTGAAGTATTGTTCAGTAACAAGATAATAAACCAAATGAAATAAATAAATATTTAAGTGCTATACATATTTCATAAGTAACTTATTGGCACTATTTAGTTACAACTCTCAACATTTAAATTATGACATGAAATCGGACTACAAAACAAAGTTACTCGAATTAAAATAATATAAATGGAATAAATTATACTATTTCAGTATGGAGGTGATATAACACGCAGGAAGAAATTGTTGAAACAGCAATCTGAAGGTAAAAAGAAAATGCGAAGTGTTGCCAACATAAAAATACCAAGAAATACCTTCATAGATGTATTAAAACGATAATAGTTCATAGAGATAAATAAAATTTGTATAATTATTTATTGTTTTATTTATTAAGGTTTTCATACAATAAAGAATGCATTCAAGATATGTTAGATTCATTTCATTGAGCGCTTATTAACATCTACATTCTACGTCCTTAATGAGTTTTCTTCTTATATAAATATAATTAAGTAAAAGTTTTATTAAAGCGGAAACCTTTTGAACTTTTATTATAAGTAATAATATTCTTTAATAAAATGTAACATCAAGGACAAAAGAAGAAAATTCATTTCATTCATTCGTGATACGATTCTGTGGACAACAGTAATTTAAATATGAAATAAAAAGACAAAAATACGGTTGTTAGAAAAGTCATACTTTTTGTCTCAAGACTGCTTGTTGCTTGGCCGTATTGTCCATTGATATTCATAGGTGCGTACGTAGCTTGAATAAGGTGTTTTGTCGTTCCTCGTCGGAATTTCCTTGTGGGTACGTGACGTGAAGGTAACAACAAGTTCATAGACATCGATATTAGTACAAAGTTAAAACGTCGAATTTTGTGTTGCCTTGAAATCTGCTGAAATGGATGATGGATCTGGTAAAAATATAGAGTATTATAAAAACAAAACTATATCACTTTAAAACATTGACGCTTAATAAATCGAATTTTTATTTTATTATGTGAAATTTGCTAAATTGCTCTTTAAGTGAACTGTATGTTCTTTGAGTGATAATAAAGATCTTTAAACTGAATTGTGAAACGAAATTCATGGATTTATTCAAGTTTCTATATAACATAATCTTTTACCGCCAATTAATCTTAAATAAATGTCAAACAGTAATACTAAACTTATAAGACGAATGTCGTGACTCCTGTTATGATGCCCTAGTAGTTGATCATTCTCTTATTACCGAACACCCTGCTAAGGCGTTCTAGATTTATATGATTTTACTATGCTGGACATAGGCCTCTCCAATGGCACGCCACTGAACGCGATCCTCAGCTCTCAATTTCCATCCGCTGCCAGCCACTTTGCGAATATCGTCACTCAAGGGCTCATCTAGCCGGAGGGCGTCCTACGCTACGTTTGCCAAGGCGTGGTCTCCATTCCAGAACACGTGTACTCCAACGGTTGTCGGTTCTGCGACATATGTGTTCAGCCCACTGCCACTTCAACTTACTATTCCTTTGGGCTATGTCGATAACTTTGGTTCACTTGCGGATCACCACATTTGGGGTTCGATCCTTCAGAGAAACTTCGGGCATAGCCCTCTCCATAGCTCGCTGAGCGACCTTAAACGCACTGTCATTGTCCACGCACGGGTAAGACGCACTCGTTGAAGACTTTAGTCTTCAAACATTGCGGTATTCGTGACGAAAAGACCCGACCAAGTTTCCTATACGCTGTCCAGCCCAGTCATATTCTTCTACAAGCTTCCTTCTCAAAGTTGTTTCGACCCAAGTGCAAAACTTGCCCAAGGTATATATATTCCTGAACAACTTCGAGAGGAACTCCGTTAAGAGTTTTCGGTTCCGGGTTGACGTGTTCATTGAACATTTTCTTGGTTTTGTCCAAGTTCATCCGGAGACTAATTCGAGCAGAAGAATCAGCACATACTGCAAGTCCTGCACGGCTTCTGCCACGATGACAATATTGCAGTCGGCAAATCTCAAGTGTGAAAGTTACTCGCCGTTTACGTTTAAGCCCCGCCCTTCCCAGTGCAGCATCTTGAACATATCCTTGAATGCATTAGTGATCAATTTTGGGGAAATGACATCCCCTTGTCTCACTCTGCATGAGTATCTGCTGATTTAGTATATTGACGGTCATAACAGCAGCGTCATGCAAACCTTCGGCACTTGGATGTATCGCCAATCGATTTGGCACCGTTGTAGGAGCTCCAATGTGAATGTGATGTCTATGGTTCCGTAACCTTTTTGAAAGTTCCGGGGGCTGAAACTCGTCAAGTCTACGCGCGAGACGATTTGTGAGGGAAATAGCCGACCTATTTCCCTCACAAATTCTTCAATATGGTTTTGTTTCATTTTTTGAAGAACATTACGACAACACTCTTGCTCCGTGCCTTTAGAGTTCTCCCCAAAAAGATGACAGAATTAAATATGCGTTGGAGCTGCGCTAGTAAAGGCTTTCCAGCTACCTTTAATAGCTCGTCGTCGTCGTCGTCGTAATTCCATCTTCCCCAGGGGCTTTTCCTTTTTTAAACTGCCCCAAGGCCATCACGATTTCGTCTTGCCTGACTTCTGGCAGCTCTTCTGTAAAGTGGGTTAAAGTGACTCTAAGATCTTTAGGGTCAGGTTGGGGACGAGGGGCTTCTGATGTATACAGTTTACTGTAGAAGTCTTGTTCTTCTTTAAAAATCTCGAGCTTAGAAGCAACGACTTTTCCCTTTGAAGTGGTCAACTTGGTCAGATGGCTTCGACCTAGCTGTTGTACAAAGACTTTTGACCACCGATTTCGCTCAATCGCTTCTTTTATAATTGGAGTTTCGGAGGTCAGGTCTTACCAGCTTAGATATTATCTTATTCAGATCAGATGAAGTGACTGTAGGGTTTTCACGTCGTTTCCGCATTAGCTCTAGAGACTCTTCCGAAAGCTTGGACCTCATAACGGTGTTTTGAGCTTGATAGAATTTCGACCCCTCTTCCCTAAGAAAACCACAACTTGGTCGAGTTTCTGGTCGATGTCAATGTCGATGTTGGTTTCCAAGGCAGCGAACCGGTTCTACAGTTTTCACTGAAATGTATTAGACTGAACCACGGCTTGGAGCAGTTTAGCCGGAGCGTAGACCTCATTAGACGAACGCGTTCGAGCTTGTAGTCAATGTTTAGTGTGCCTCGTACTAGTCGGTGATTACTACCTATTATTACTACTACCGAGTATTGAACCTCGTGATCACGGAGACATCTCTAAATATTCGCCTCTTGTCCGTCATCATGAAGTCAATCTCGTTTTTAATCATAGCGTCTGGCTTTGCCACGTCCACTTCCGTTGAGGCTGTTTCTTAAAGAAAGAGTTAATCAAAAACAGTCCCTCTTTCTCCAGAAAATTGACGAGCATTTGCCCCTTATGATTCCTGCTTCCAAATCCGTGTTGTCCTACTACCGATTCGCTGCTAGTATGTACTCCCACTTTAGCGTTGAAGTCCCCCATGACAACATTAAAGTGGGCCTTTTGGGTTGTGTGTAGTACCTTAGAAATGTCTTCTTCGAGCTGTGCCAGGTGGTCGTCGAGCTGTAGCGTGCGTCCTTTATACGTAGCCAGAGTCAGTCGGTGTTGGCGGCCTACCGTAACCCCGGGATTCTTAGCACCCCCTGCCTTACCATGACCTCCGCCTTGTCCAGGAACAGCGGGTCGACCGGGAACTAGGGGGCGTTGCGTAAAGGTGTGTGCCATCGAGGTTTTTGCCCATAATCACCACGGTGAGCAGTCGGGTTGGTGACCGCAGAACGTAGCTCGTTGTACAGGAGATGCTAGCTGGGAGCAGTCAGATTTAGTTGTTCTTCCTTACATCCCTTTATTTATATAATAGTGAAGTTGAATACACAATAGTCAAACATTTCAAATTTAAATGTTGGGCGAATACATATATATATATAAGTGAAGTCTGTTTATTTGAACGGTCAGGATAAATCCAGCATCGATCAGTATTGTGTCTTAGGATTAAGTTATATGTAAGATCTAGAAATTAATTAAAGTGTTTGACTGTGGCTGACTGACTGTTTGACAATGACTTTGGTTTTTCTCAATTATTTGGTTTTTTGATTATTTTATTTTGTATTTTGATTATTTCTCAATTATTTGGTTCTTCGGCTATCGTAAACGTAATTGGCGTAAAAGAAACTCAGGATCCACCAGTTTGATTTAAAAAAAATCAATACTAATATGTATATTAATGGAAAAGTATATCTATTACGCTTTCGCAGCTAAACCACTGAACCGATTTTGACGAAATTTGGTGTAAAGCAAGCGTGAACCCCAAGAATATACCTAACAACCCCTCCAACCACTCGCGCGAAAACTAGTAGACCACAAAACGCCACATTACGACAGAGTACCGTTAACTCGTGAAACAGCGCTAAGTAGCAACTAAACATAATAGGTATGAATATTGTTTACGATTTATGTGTTTGTTATCAATGTGAATTGTGGCATTGAATCGTATTTGTATGTAACAACTATTTTTACGGTGCAAATAATCTGTTTCACACAAAATAAAACACAGTTATCTAATATAAAATGCTTACTGCTATTTATTACAAGGTCGCGATTACAACAAGGTCATTTAGGGCATAATGAAAAAAAAATTATAACAATATTATGTAAAATATCAATAATTGTATGTTTATCTGAAAATAAAATGAAATAATATATTAAATAATTCAAAATAATATTATACAATTAAATATAAAACGACAAAGAGAATTTGGTACATATTTTGTGATCACATTATTAAGTTACAAAAATTGTTTTTTCCTAATTTAAATAAAATAATATATCTAGTTAGTTTTAAAGTAATATAAACGATTCGCAGATGAAGCATTAACTCTGTAGGTTGCCTCCAGAGCCAACTCTAAGGCACTAAATTATAATAAATCCCGAATTAAGCTTTTAGTTTACAAATAACCGATAATACATAATCTTTTCATTCTCTAATTAATCTACAACATGTTAAATCTCTTAAAATTTCCAATTTAATTTAACGAAATATATTTTTGAGATCCTTAAAGATTAAAAAAAAAAATGATATAATATAGGTAGGAATTAGATACGAAATGATATTTGATAGTGATAATTTTTTTTTCTAATTTATATAAAATTTCCTTAGTTAAATACATCAATAACAATTTATAAATATACAAATGTGTATCAAAATCAAGCATGAGCGTGTTATAAAGCATTCTCTTTTATTAGCAGTAATAAACATATGACTCCGGTATTAGGTTGCACGCACATCCTTGATTCCTAGGGTACTGTGTTGAGAAAATAATAAAACTATATATATCAACTATCAGCCTCTAAGCAATATTTACAAATAAGGGTTACAGTATTTGATTGGACACATTTTATAATTTAGAATTTACATCACTAAAGATTTCTATGCAATTTATAATATATACATTGTTGTTTGTTAATTTTAAAAAAAATGATATGTGTAACTTATTCCAATGGTAAGAGGAATTAAGATAAATAAACAACTTTGACCTTGAATGAATATCGAATATTCCTTAAAATCAATACTCGAGATCTAAAATATTCTATAGTATTAATTATGGATAAAAATTGCAAAATTATTGATAATAATTCCTATTATACCTGTGTTAAGTTTTAATAGAAATTTGCATGTAAAATTAAAGTGGATATAAGCAATTAAGTGGAATAGTCTTGCATTATAAATAAAAATATATTCATCAAGATCTGTTTGTAATGCTTAATATAGCAGAGCTATGAGCAAATTGCATGGAATATGTAAATCTTTAAATCTTTCAGTCATTGGAATAGGTTATTGTAAGTAGGTTGTTGTAATTAGAGCTACATAATTTCATGCTGTGATATTTTATGAATATATTATAAATTATACAAATATACACACTACAGATAGAAAAATAAAATCAATTGGAGCATTTATTGATTAAGTCTTTTACAGCATGATTTTGTCACAACTTAAAATCACCACATTAATTAATGATCTTCAAGGACATATATCACATTTAAAGAGAAAAGCTCATTCGATTTATGAAAAGAAAAAAATTAGTATTCCAACACAGTATCGACATTGAAAAGAGATTAGGTAACACCTAACTTGATACTACTTTCATTAATCACATTCCAATTATATCTCTCATATCACATTTATCTATCTTCCGACGTCTCCAAGAATTGAGCATACACATCTCTGGTACATTCACCTTTTTCATTAAACTTATATTTGTAGTAGGAGCCATCTGCACATATCACTGCAATGGAAATACAGTTCTTTGTCATTTCCTGATATTGTATTCAAAAACAATTAGTGCCCCCAAAATATGAAAGTAATTAATATGTAATATTAAAAAAATCCACTTGATATATTTACAATTTCGAACAATAAAATCTACCATGCTCTTAACAGTGAGAAATTTAAGGGCTTACTTCAGTTTTTAAATGCAATTGTTTTGTTGATACTTAAGTACATATTCTTTTTTTAAATTCTATTAACATAACTGCCTGGCAAATTAAGCATTAAATAATTCTCTAAATAGAAGGTAGAAGGATGTTTTGTATATAGAAATAATATTTTTTACAAATATATTTTTAACAATTTAAGCAAAGCAAATATTGCTCTGAAAAATAATATAATCTGTTTTATTAATTAAATCAATTCAACTATGTAATAATGAAATTACTCACCAATTATAGAGCTCTTATCCACACCGAAAGCACAAATACAGGGTGGACCATTAGGTATGGTGAATTTACAGAAGCTCCAATTACTTGAAAAATATTTTGGCAAAAAATTAACAGTCGCCAAACTAGATTGTTTATTTAATTTTTCGTCCTCTAGACTGAAGATATGAACTGTGCCATGGTCTGATGTTACACAGAGGTTAGTACTTGTGTGGTTGAAGTTTATACAATATATTGTTGCCTGTGGAAAAAAAATTGTATGTTTTTTTTACTGAACAAAGTCAAAGTTTATATTAAATATAGAAGCATATTATAAATGTATAAGTTTGTATGTTTGGATGTTCATTACTTCATCACACAAAAATGGCTATTATTTTACCTCGTTCAATGTTAACACAAGCTACCTATCACCCAACCCACTCACTAGGGCGAAGCCAAATGCGAAAGCTAGTTAAGTATTGAGTAATTATAATGGTTATAATGGTAATATTATATACTAGTTACTTTGAAAATGTTTGACCAAATATGAACAACGGCAAAATTTCTATAAAAAAAGAGCCTGGGGGAGTCTTGATGATTTCATATCTAATATAATACAAATTTTCATTATATAATATGTTTTTATATTATGAATACCTGATTTGCTCCTCGTCTTAATTCTGCTAACTTTTGTCCAGTACTAGTATCAAAGACTCTGATGAGAGTGCCTTTCGTAGAAGCTGTGGCCAACCTTGTACCCCCCACATTAAGGGCTAAGCAACTGAGAGGAGCCTCGTGTGCAGCGATAAGATGACCTTCTGGTGCAGTACTAGTTCCTGCATGACTACTTAATTCCACCAACTGTTATTTTATAAAGAAAACATATACATTAATTTATTCAACTAGCACATGAACTATCTTATAGTCAAAAGTGGCAAAGGCACATAAAACTGCCAGAAATTTAAACTTATTTTTTTATAGAATAGGAAGGTGGACGAGCATATGGGCCACCTGATGGTAAGTGGTCACCAAACGCCCTTAGACATTGGCACTGTAAGAAATGTTAATCATCGCTTACATCGCCAATGCGCCACCAACCTTGGGACCCAAGATTTTGTCCCTTGTGCCTGTAATTACACTGGCTCACTCTCCCTTTAAACCGGAACACAACAATAACAAGTACTGCTATTTTGCAGTCGAATAGCTGATGAGCGGGTGGTACCTACCTAGAGGAGCTTGCACAAAGCCCTACCACCAGTTGTGTGTGTTGTGTTGTTGTGTACTAATGAATCTCTCAATGTGGTGGCTGCCACATGACATTATATTTCTAATAATGATATTTATTAGCAATAATAAAATAATTCCACAAAGTATTATAATAATGTGTTTTTTGAGTCTGTAATAATTACACAAACTCCGTTTTTTGCAGTAGAATAACTGATAATAGTGACCCAGAAGAACACCATAATTATTTAAATGTATGAATTACAAAACAGATTATTCTAGAGAGAATAAATGAAAAGAGTTATATTACTTGTGAAGTTCAATAAGAATTGTGAGATACAAATGTTACTTCTTTATAAAAATCACACATGTCACTTGTATTTACAAATACCAAACTAGGTAATGACCAAACAAGCTACAGTATTAAGGAGAAGTTTTAAACAGATAAGTGAGCGTTTTAATATTTAACTTAAAGAGAGTAAATATAAAATATTGTTAAATAACCACTAAGTTTTAGTCAAAATATTTGTTAGATTCATTTCAAACTTATTTGATATTTAGTTCAGAAACAATTCACGTATCTAAGTTAGAATTGTCTATGTAGCATAATTCAAAAGCCACCATTGGATTGCTACTAATAAATCGTTAGGTTAAGAATAACGGATAGTAGAGTAAATGTATGAAATCAAAAGATTGTATTAGTTTTTTTTAATACGGTAACCCAGCATTCATTAATTTACTAATACATTATTAGAGTATAGAGTAACTATTTTGTTTTATTTATAATACAAATAATATTTGTTTTACTCTGACCAAGATTTCACAATAACAAGTAAATATCTGATAGTGAGTATTTATTATTTGCATTAATATATCTACCATTTTACTAAAAGAGCTCAATGTGATAATACTTCATAAATGAAATGTTTATTATTACATTTTACCTGATATTTAACCACTAAGAGATAATTCAAAGATTTAATTTCAAAAGTTACATTTTTTTAGAACACATGATTTAAATTTATTTTGGATACTTATAAACACAGCTGTTTAGTTAAACACTGATTTCTCTCTTCCTTTCATTATTCATTTGATATTTGAAAGAAGACACTTAGGAATGTTTATAAATAAGGCAGGTAATGTTTAAACCTGGTCCTCTAGTAAACTATTTTATTACCTGTACATGTCCAGTTTTCCGACTAGGATATGCTACAAGGGCATTGTTGCTGTTCGGACATACAACACAGAGCCCTCTAGTGTTTTGGCATGTCTCAAATACATGTAATAATTGGGGTTGTGCAGTAAATGTATAAACTTTAATCAAATTTTCTGCAAAATAAAATAATCAAAATTATTCTTTGTCTAACGATATAAAAGATATGGTTTTTAATATACAATATTTACCCAAAACAACGACTATTCGATCTCTTCTCAATTTCACAGCTTTAACGGGGCTATTGAAATCTAAGGAAATTGCAGAATCTTTTTTTAGATCATCCCATATGATTACTCTGTTCGGAGGATACACAGGAGTCTTGCCGCCACCTACTAACGCCATGTAATTACACCTAAACAACATTTCGACGTAAGATAAACCTCCTTCTGCGAAATTTTGACGTTCCTTTTCTTTAAGCGGGTCACTATTAAACACTCTAAATCCATTTTCCGTTCCACAAGCAAAGCAGCCTGTAATAATTTCGAAACAAAAAATTTACGAAATAACTGTAAAGAATATCATCATCAGAGAACAAAAAGTGGGTATGCAATTACTTTCAACGTCTCACAATGTAATCAACTATTACCTTGGTCCTGATTAAAGCCTACATATAAAAGGCCATTTGAAAAATTATTTTCTTCTGACAAATTCATGGTCAAATGGTAAAATCTTAAATTACACTTTAAAAAACAAGTAAAATCTTAAATAATCATAGTTCGACTTTGCGGCAATTTGACAGAATGGATAATAGACAAACATGTTGACGTTAAGTTAATAATAAACAAATCTTTTTCTAGCACAGATTATGCCTTATTTTATTTTCTAGCACAGATTATATTTTTTTAATTTTATGAATTATTATATTACTTTACCTATTTAGGTAGTAAATCCGTTAGGTAGTAAATCAATGTGTCTTTTTTCATCGTAATGTGTATATTGTTTTCTAAAATTTTATTTCTATTTAATAGATATCTAAATATTATATAGAAGAATATTTAGACTATATTTTAAAAATGAATTAATTAGGTACTTTAAATAATAAGCCTCAAATACTAGAGTCGGTTTTCTACATATTTACTACATGGCACTTACACTGTTACCCTCTTATATATTATACAGTAACTACCTATACTATATTATAGTTAAACCAGCAAAACCCGCGGCTTTGCTAAAGTAGAATTCAGTTTGTTACGAAAATAATTTAAAAAGTGTTATTTAAAATATTATTTAAAGAATTATTTTGAGATCTAATTGGAACCCAATTGAAATTGAAAAGATATTAAGCTAAAAGGATTTCAGTAAAATATTTACGAGTAAATTGAAGAAATAGTCGACTTCACAAGATAACAAAACTAAAATAGGTATCTATAGTACCTAACAATATGTAATACCTACATAATTCCCTATTAGTTTGGCATTCACGTGAATTTACTTCTTGTTATTCAAGATTGAAATGTACACAAAAGTTATTTCTTTTTAGAATTTATCATACTTTGCAAAGTTTTGAGTGTTATTAACGTTAGCAACATGTACGAGATGGAAATACTTAATATACCTTATTTTTCCATAGAAGCTACTTAGATATAAAATTGATCACCCCAGCCTAATAATAAGTTTATTATGAAAAATGTACATTAACATATAATATTACTATAGATTATATTACGACTGTCTCAGATTAATTTTAGTAATTAGTTTGGTGATTGTAGTTTTATTATTATATATATATTTTTAATTCATTTGTAATTTTGTACTTTGAAATAATTATAATTGTATTGGTCTGTATGTAATGGTACAATACCATACTTATTTTATTACATTTAAAATTATTCTTTATCAAAACCATCTTTGTATACTGGACTTGTTCATTTTTAGTTCAGAGGATCGGAATTGCGATTCAAAGGAAAAATGCAGCTAACATTCTAGCCATCATTCCACGCGGTCACGATTTTTATTTATTTTTATTTGTATAGGTATATATTTATACATATAAAACTTTAACGTTTTAATATAAATTATTCATATAGTTAAATATACACAAGAGTAATGAATAAGAAGTAAAATCTAAAAGGTATCAAAACGTAGTAACATTCAGTAAAACAGCGTCGAAACAACGCTGTAATTTCATTTAAGCCCCGCTGTTAGAAATCTTTGTAAAGCTTTTGAAATGATTGAATTTTTACGCAAGCATTTCCATTCTCATTACTTTTATGTACCGGTATGTATTTTCATTGTAATGTTTTCTTGGAATTGTGTTTTGTGAAGAGCAATGTAATTATATTTGTGGACAGTTTATAAACATACCTAATAGAATTTTATGTGAAACACAACAAAAGAGTACCTATACAAACGTCTTACGGAATATAACACAAATGTAATAAAAGAAAAAACATTTGACTTTTGTTTGTGGCGCGAAGTGGTTCTAACTTCTAATAGCCAAGCTCTAACTTCTAAGTAAAAAAAATGTAATCATTGTTTTCTTTTCAATTGATCAAAAGCAATTGCAAGGTACAAACAGCGGTCTTACTCCAAATTAGGCATTCTGTCCCAATAACTTTTCTTTTCATTGTATTCAATCTTTTTTTTTTCTTAAAATATGAATTTGTATAAATTTTTGATTCATGAATCGTCATGAATGAAATCGTTTTATTTTCACTTTTGAACCATATAGCTTGTAACCGAGGCTCACTTGACTGCGTCTCATATCTATATAGAGTAGGTATATGCGATAGTATATAGTCTTTATATATATAGACTAATATAGTCTTTCTCCAAAGATTTGTGAGTGTGTCTTTTTAAGTTTATTTTTTATTCTAGCTCCGTTATATTGGTTTTGATTAAAATTATTGTATATAATATGAATTAATATAATTTTATGAATGCAATAGATACCATTTAGCTGTCTTAATTGATAGTACACGTTTGCATATTTCTAAATTCTAATGCAACCCAGAAACCGCCGACGATGCTTGAAGTAAACTAGATCCTAAATAAACATTTTATCTAAATGTTTTTCTTACTTATTCAAATAGTTAACTTGAACTAATATAAAAGACATAAAATATACTTTGAAATGTTGCATTCAACATTTCAACAGGAAACGTTATTAAGACTTTTCAGCACTAAATCGAAGAGGCAATTTTCCTGCAGCCGCAGGGTAGATTAAGTAATTATTAATCGTCGCCGGTCCCTGTTGCAATCTCGTCTTCACCGACCAGACGATAAAAAACCATACCTAGTACTAATTAATACTGCGGCTCGGGTGCACTTTAATTTTGCACGTCCAAAAGCTTTTGTTCATAGCTATCCGTTCACGAGGATTATTTTGCCTCTCTTTAGAGAAATTTTAATGTATTGGAAAGATATTCAGTTTCCAGTTATTGTTCTTGATGCGGTCTATGCTATGGTTTTGAGTTACTTATTATGCCACTTTACTTTAAGTCTTAAAGGTGATTTCTTATAAAATAATCTGGATATAATTTCATTATGAATTTTGTGTATAATGTAAAATATATTATGCAATTCGATTCATAAATGTTTTATTGAAATTATAATCATTATTTTATTGAATTAATAATGATCAGGACATAATTTGTCATTAAACTCAATTATTATAAGAGTGTTTTTAATATTATCAAGTGAAAGACATAAATGAGTCTAGTAGTTTCTGAGAAATAGCCTATAAATACATGAAAAACCGACCTTTTTTGAAAAAAATTAATTGATTAATATATTTAACTTTATTCTTTATATTGCATTTGCACCTTTTTATTAACGAATTGAATTAAAATCGGATTTAATTACCTACTAATTCGACTAATGTTACAGCTGTTGTAAAATAAATAAATAATAAAAATGATAATCTGCCATTTCAATCAAACTCACACACACACAGTTACTAAATTTGTAGTTATGTGTATGTATGTGTGATACATACCTTTGGTCATTATATACAGCGATTTCACATGTAAGAAATTATTAATTAATTTAAATGTTGAGCTTTTATATATAGATGGCAGACTCAGAGAGAATGAACACCAATGCTGTCTTGCTGAATAGTGCATCGTTAGGGATAATCCGATTCGGGAATTGGAGCATTCGAGTATCCGAGCATTCGGGCATTAGGGCATTCGGCATTCAGTCGTTCGTCCCGCGCAGTTCAGCAATGCGAGTCCAGGAATTTGAATGCAAATTGAAAATGCCATTAGATCAGCAAACATCTGCCTCCCGATCAAACGATGCAATTGTGCGCTCGTGACCGAGAAAATCGTTATAATTTGTGAATACGATGGCTGCGTGGACAATTTGACCACTAATAGATCAATTATAATTTAACATTTTAATGGCTAGCAATCAATTGCCTTGTTTGAATAAATTAATTTGCAGCAAACACAGTTTATAAATTCATATGAAGACAACTTAACGACTTCTCGTAGCTTAAGCTGACTTTTTATATTTGACTTGAGTTTTTTTTAATTTTCTCACAACTTTCAGAGAAATACAAAGAATGCTGTTCATGGTTTGATTTTTATTTTTAATACCTATATCACTAGTAATATCTAGATGACAATGTTATATTTATTTTTTACCAATTGTGAAATGAATAATTGATTGTCAATAATTAAAAAAAAAACGATAGAATTTGTCTGTAAGATAGCCTTTGTTGATGCATATATACGTACAATAAATACACGATACATTATATATTAAACATTAAAAAAATGTCTCAATATAAATATTATATAATAATGTTCATGAAAAATCTAGAAGATGCCGAAAAACATTTCACATTTCTTATCCTTAATAAATACTTTAAGAAAAGAAGTCGTAATATTCGTTCTTACTCTAGAGACATCATTTACACGTTAAAAGTAATAAATGGCTATTTTACCACTGTTTTATATTTTATTTTAATGTTTTTTTTATCCTGAAAACACGAACTGGACTCCATTTTAACTACAGAGCCATTCCCAAGCAGTTTATTCTCGTCTAATTACCTTTCTGTCTCGTTAATAACTGGAAAAATAAAAAAATACATTGACTGCGGAATAATATTCACAGTATTTTAAGTTTTTAAATTTAAAGTTTTATTTAAAAAATCTGCTATGTTGAAGATATAGCTTTTTTTTTAAACGAATTATACTTATTACTAATAGCTGTGATAGCTTTTTCATCAATATAAATAGCATCACTGGTGGTAGAGCTTTGTGCAAGCTCGTCTGGGTAGGTACCACCCACTCATCAGATATTCTACCGCAAAACAGCAGTACTTGATATTGTTGTGTTCCGGTTTGAAGGGTGAGCGAGCCAGTGTAATTACAGGCACAAGGGACATAAAATCTTAGGTTCCAAGGTTGGTGGCGCATTGGCTATGTAAGCGATGGTTAACATTTCTTACAGTACCAATGTCCAAGTGCGTTTGGTTACCATTTACCATCAGGTGGCCAATATGCTCGTCCGCCTTCCTGTTCTATAAAAAAAAATATATAGTTTTGCTAGTTACAATTCTACGATGATGATAATTTGCACATAAATGACAACATTAAGAACTCAAAAAGGGTAAATATTTGCGTTGAAAGTCCACTCATACACGCACACAATGTCACTGAGCGAAGAAACAGCTTCTTAGTATTGATGTGTAAGTTATTATTACACGCATTTATGCGTCGATATCTAAAATATTGGTAAATACACTAGGTCATTAATTTTCTTCATTTGCTACGTCAAATAAAGTGCCGTCTTTAAGTAGGAGACAATTAAAATTGATATCATAATATTATAATATATTCATATAAAAGGATATACCGATAGTTTATACATGCTTGGAATATTGGTGAACCAAGTCAAATGTTTGGTCCAACAAGCTCTACGCGATATCGCTATGCCAAGTACACGTTTGCATATAGGAGATATGTATTTAAAATGGGCTTATTATTAAAAAATACTTAATTCAACTTAATAACTTTCATCTTTTATATGGAAATAGTTTCTTTCTCTTATTCTCAATACTTCCTCGACTCTGTTTATAATACGCATCACTATAATATATTATATGCAAGACAGTTCTGCCCTAGGGCGTTCAGGTAGCAAGTGAGCTTGAATTAAGGCTCTATATTATATTTACATACGCGTTGGCCTCACAATTACAATGAACAAGGCACGAGGATCTAGAAGAATATATATAACGAACAGTATATTCAAACATATTTTTGTTACATATTAAATTTATACAAAATGTTGTTACTTATAATTACCAACAAGTAATAGGTATTACTATTACCTATTACTACTACTACTATTTTATATATATAATATTATTATAGTACTTAACTTACTGATTCTTATAAAATAAAAAATAAAACATAATAGTATTCATCAAATACATAGGTTTCTAAATTATAATTATAATTCTAAAAATGAATCATAACTTATGCCAAAAGATCGTAAAAAACTAAACGTGGATTTACGAACGTTTTTCGTTATTACTGCACTGGTTAAGCCAGAAAGCGTGGAAGGATGCTAGATCAATTTCAATGAAAAGAATATTAGAGGGAACTATGATCTTATATTTTAATGAGCATTTACTGGTATTAGGCGCTGCGCAAACGTAGACACGTTTGTGTCTTGTGCCTGATGCAAGCTACCTTTGATTATTTTATTTTCATACAATATGAAATCAACCATATCTGCACAGACGTAGAAACTTTTTGTGTCCTGTTGCTTTCACTTGATACAACTCGATAGTTAATCAAAAATTATTCGGTGTAGGTCACAAAAACTAAAATTATAAACAACATAAGCAAAAGTAGTGTTTCTTCATCGACATCCATCGTGTAACTGACGATAAAGTAGTAACAAATTAATATGATGTGTGTCAGAAGTGGCAACCGGCCACAGTGTCCGATTGCCGCAACCGAACACAACAACTACGGTTTCCAGTGACGGTGTCTCGTGTCGGGAACAAAAAGTGTTTTCATTTGCGCAGCGCTTAAGGGTTAAAGTACACTCAAAAGAGTACATACATTTTAGAGTGCAATATAAATTATGATAAGGAACTTCCGTTATGTAATATACAGTACAATGTATGTAATATAAGAGGCTCAGAGATAAGCTATGGTTGAGCGCCTGAGCATGACCTTAAGGCAGTGTCCGCTTGGGGCGATGCCAACTTGGTCATGTTCAATGCAACCAAGACGCAGGCGTGTCTATTTTCCGCCAAAAAGAGGGAATTCCAGCTACTTCCCTCTTTCCGAGATGTGTCCGTACCTATAACTGACCACCTTGACCTTCTTGGCGTTACTCTCACGTCGACTCTAAATTTCGGCTCTTTTATTGAGTCCAAAGCCCAAATAGCCGCCCGAAAGCTTGGTATCCTCGCCAAGGTGAGACGTTACTTTACTTCAGAACAATTGCTCAGCTTATACAAAGCACAAATGAGGTCTTGTATGGAGTACTGCTCTCACCTTTGGGACGGCTCTGCTAATCACCACCTTCGGGCTCTAGAGTTGATTGAGAAACGTGCTAGGAGGCTGATAGGAGACGACACATTCGTCGAGTCAAGACTCCAAAGTCTTGAACATCGACGTGTGGTTGCTTCGCTTTCTATCTTCTATCGGATACATTTCGGAGAATGTGCGCAGGAATTACATAATCTAATTCCTTCCACCCCCTTCTACTATGGGACGGCCAGGCAAACGCGACCAAAGCGCCATAGGTACACAGTGGAACTTCCCCGCCTACGTACGAAGCGCTTTGAATCCACATTTATTATTCGCACTGCGAAACTGTGGAATGCTTTGCCTGAGTCCACATTTCCAGATAACTACAATGTAGGTGTGTTCAAATCCAGAGTAAACGGGTTCCTTCTGGGCAGGCGCGCTCCATCCTAGACCGTGATATTGCTTAAGATCAGGCAAGTCAACGGTCAAGCGCTTGCCTATTAACGGTAAAAAAAAAACTTATTATTGTATGAAATTAAAATTTATATATTTTTATTCATTCCCCCAACGTAATATAACGTTACCAATCACTACATATCATAATTTAGCGTCTGTCTTTTTAAACGCGATAAACTTAAAAACAATGTTTTTCACTAATGGAAGGAAATATACGGAATTGAAAATCTCGTATAAAATTATGTCGATTGGGAGATTAATAAACGTGAACAGCAGGTTGGCTTTATTATCCGGTACCAGCGTTTGGAGCAAACAAATATAGTATATAGTAGAGGCTTGGTTCTTGATTAAATAAGTAAATAATAAAAAAGTATTTATTATATTCTATTAATGTGGAAACATGTTGAATACATCGTAAAATCGCTATAAGAGCAGGAAAAGTAACATATTTTATTTAAGCTCGACAAGGATGCAATATTCAAAATTGCTTGTCATATGTCAAAACTGTTAAAAAATGAGTCAAATGACAATTTTAAGAATGTGTAGCGTAAATGTGTGCATCACTCAAACACAATGAGTTTGTGTGATATAAATGTTTTGAACTGAAGAAGTATATGAATTTAATAAAACTTGCCTGAGTTTTATTAAATTCATATTCTAGCATGCCTGTGCTTTGGTCCTCAAGGAGATGGGACTGCACTTCCCGCAGCGCTGGAGGCAGTTGCATTTCGAAATTGTTGGTAAAACCTAATTTAGTTATTTTTTTATATTTACCCAACTATAACATACTGTGGTGTCTGGCGGGGGTTTGCCACGATACTAAATGTCTGGCAACGGATGACGTGTTTTATATTATCCCGAAGAAAATAAAAAAATAGACGTATTATTTTTTTATTTTCTTCGGGTCTTCATTAATTAATATTCTTAAACGATTTTGGGTAGCAATTTTATACATATTTGTTACCCGTTACAAGCCAAATCCACAATGATCCAAGCTTCATAGTAGCCTACCTCTATTGAGTGTCTCCAATATCTTTTACAGATAAACTTTTAGCTTTTATACTATGACGTAGGTTTGACTACATAGCATACTAAAACGATATGCATACATACATAACGTTATCAGCCAGTAAAGATCCCACTGCCCTAAGACTATCTTCTTCTCCTTTGGTGACTAGTCGACCACCTTGCTCCGATGCGGTTTATTAGAAATTCTATATTCAATTACCCATGCAGGCTATCTCACGAATTTCCTTCATTTCCTTTCCTTCACCGCCGAGCACGATATCCATGATTAACACAAATCAAATAAAGCTTGTCGGTTAAGATTCATGTTAACTACACTCGAAAAAAGAAACCCGGAATAGCCAATAGGGAATAGGAATAGGAATATCAATTATAGATAGACGGGCAACAGAGGTGACGCACTTAACATTTTTTATTTTGCTTCTTAGTTACGGAATCCTAATAATAAAAACATACTTCAAAGTTGATTTTATTTATATAACCTATAAAAAATGTAATGAAAAGTTTGTTCAGTAACAATATTTTATTTAACATAAACTTTATTGCAATTTAAGTGCTTCATATTCATTCAAATTCTTATAACATGCGTTTTCTATGCGTTTTAATACCGTTGTTATGTAAAATTGTAAACGGTAATGATTCATCAGAAATAACATTGACAACTGCGAAATTGCTTAAGACTATTTCACCGAAGCCTACAACATTGTATAAAAGAATAAACGTTGAGAGAAATTATTATGAAGGGGCTGCCACATTGTTGGACTTGGTTCGTCTTGTGGATGCAAGGCGAAAAAAACATAACAAAAGTAAGTGATAAATAGACGTCATAATATAACATTTATAAAATTGTTAGATTTGAACGAAGGCTATGTGATGGTCCTTGTAATCGGTCCTTTCGGCCACGGCGGCCATTCTCAAGGCTAACTAAGCGGGACGTATTATAGTGCACAAGTGTGTGACAAAGACAGACTCTATAACTCTCACATTCAGTCGGGTGGAATGGCAATCCGACACGTCAGCGCAGTACCAACGACTTTACATGCTTTCCGAGTTATGGGAGTGTAAGCAAGGCCAAGCGGGCTGTGATTGAAAAATTCTTAACAAATAAACAAATAAATTAGAATGTATAACTTAATTTGTTTATGCATTGTTTATTGCATACGGGTATAGGAATCAAGACGGGCAAACGGGCCACTGGATGGTAATTGGTCACTACCGCCCAAAGGAACTATATTAAGAAATATTAATCATTCTTTATATCACCAATACGTTAAGTCATTTGTGCCTATTGTTACACTGGCTCACTCACTCTTCAAACCGGATAATACTAAGTAAATTTACTTTTTAATAGATAACAATTTTAGGAAATTCGTACATATGGAATTGGGATCACTGGTGTCATCTCCAACCGATAAGAGGAAATTGCAAAAAAACGTTAAATAGGTACGTATCGTTTTTTATCAAATTACAAGTCATTATATTTTAATAAATCCTCTTTTAGTTTATCTGTATTTTTGGTTATGCGTTCGTCATACCTACTTGCATTGTTTTTTTTTTTTAATTATTATATTACATGAAAGTCTCAATATAAGGCTTACTAAAAAATATGATCTGGAATATTAATTCAGAGAATTGTATATGTATATTATTATAAATATGTTATTATTTTTATGTCTATTTTTAGATTTTATTACGATACACAGCTAGACCAATGTTTGCCTTTTATATACACTGGATGTGATGGAAATAAAAATAATTTTGAGACAACCTTGGAATGTGAAAAGCATTGTAAAGGTGGGTTCACAAAATCTTCTCAATTTTTAATTAATTTATAATAAACGCTTTTGATAGATTAAAATTGCAGTCTTTTATCCCTAAACTTTTAGAAAGTGAACATACTCTTTATTAATTGGCTTAAATGTTTACATCATTTTAATTATAACATTAAATTGTAAACATTTCGATAATCTTTTATTATTGTTCATTATAGTTATAATATGTATTTTAGGTATTAATTATGTTAATGCTAAACATCCTACGCAACCAACGGCTTGTTTTTTACAACCTGACACCGGTTTCTGTTTGGCTCTTATAACCAAGTAAGTAACAAATTATTTAAAGTTACTGGAATGGTTCGACTGCTCGAATATTAACCATAGATTGTGGGTTCATCCCCGTACAAACACACCTGAATTTTTATGTGTTTAATTTGTGTTCTCGGCGGTGAAGAAAAACATCATGCGAAAACCTGAATGTTTCAGATGAAAATCTGCCACATGTGTATCCACCAATCTACATTCCAGCGTGTAAGAATATGCTCCAAACCTTCTACTCAAAGGGAGAGGAGGCTTTAGTCCAGCTGTGGGATATTAACAGACTGTTACTGTAATTTTTACTTTAAGCAATACATATTATTCAGAAGTAACAAAAGAAACTTGTCATGCTTTAGTTGCACTAATTAAGCGCAAAATATTCTGCCAGTTCTACATTTTTTTCTATATGGATTTTAGTTTTATACAATGTGCACAGATTATATCGCTTATGTTACTTAGACTCTATACAAGCTAGTCTATGGCGCTAAGACCATGTGAGAATCCCCAACATAGACAACTAGAGTAGGGTGTGACGTAATGATCGTGAGTTTGGTGATGGTTATACCCTGTACTAGTTAGCTTGATCTTTTTGACAGATTTAAATTTTTCTGATCGACATAACTTTGCAATGACGAACATATTATTTTCTTAATTTAATGATTTTAAAAATTGAAAAAATATTTAAAAAAAAACATATAACACAAAAGTCCCTAAAGATTCAAGCGTTATCCGAAAATTTCAAGACTTTTTATTGCTTCAAAGTAAAATTTAAATAGGAACACTGAAAATAATAGACGCTTGTACAATGTTGCATCGGTAGGACGGATGGGACACGAATAACAGGCAGTAACTGTTACAAATATCGATTACAAAAAATCATTATTAAAGATCATTGTTAAGTTATTGTTACGAACGGGGGTCCTTTTGGTTGGGGTCTCTTTAGCTGGTATAACTCTTTTTAGAAAAATAAGGTATTAAATTCTAATTTGAATTATGAAAAGTGAAAAAAAAACTTCGAACCGTGTTTCTTTGGGAAAGTTGTTTACTTTTATGGTCTGAACCACCTATTAAAATTTGGCAGGAGGTCCAAAAATTATCTCTGTAATATTAAATAGGTACTTATTATGAATATTGACCCACCGTCGCTTATCTACCGAATGATTTATATGTCTAGTGCAATAAAGAATTTCACACATAATACACCCACACCATCTCGTCACAGTTACAAGTAATTTAAAACGTTATTTTTTGATACACCCACACCATCTCGTCACAGTTACAAGTAATTTAAAACGTTATTTTTTGGACTACTATTTATAGAAATTCTCTGTTTCCCATCACTAGCCCGTCTGTCAAAAAGATCAAGCTAACTTGAACAGCGTATAATGGTTATATTTTTATAATAATATTGATTTGCTAAATTTCCATCGATAAGAGAATGCGTTCATGACGTCACTCAGTTGGTCATAAGTAGTAAATGCACTACAAACATGAACAGTCGACATAGTTTTATTATTTATTAAAATAAGTAAAACATTTTTTTTTTACTATATTATAGGTAATTAGTGCAAATTAACGCTAACAATATTTTTATCATTAATTCTTGTTTCTATCGTTACTTCGTCCATTCGATCACGTACCTGTCACGAACTTATTATCTCACAATTTCTCTTATTACAGCAATATTATATATTTTTCAATTTTAATATAATGTATTTAATACAAATATCAAATTTCAGATATTACTACGAAATCAATGAAAAAGCTTGTAAAAAATTTATGTATGGAGGCTGCGGCGGGAATCAAAATAGATTCGACACTATGTTCTCATGTATGAAAGCATGTTCTGTTATACTTTAATAATATATGACAATTATATTAAAAAACTTGTTAAATATACTTTTTGTATACTTATCTTAATTTGTTCACTACTTCAAGCAAAGGTGTACTATATACTAGGTTTCTAGCTTGTAGTTTTTATTTAAATTATTTTTATTAGTATCAATACGAAATTAATTGTTCGAGCATATCAAAAAAGGTTCACACTTTTCTATTTTAATTAATAGTTAACGAACAAATGTGGCGAAGAATGTATTAATCAAAGTAATCTATCAAGATTTGGCTCGTTAGATGGTTAGCCCATTTTAGTTAATGTGAAAAGCGACCTAGAAGCGATGAAAATAAATAATAGATTTTAATTATGTACGTACCTGATTTGTTCTAGTATAGCATGTAGTTGAGATGCTTCAATTTTCGTAGACGACATTCGGTTTATTTTTTGTGTCAACAATATATACAATATTTTTTCCAGGTTCATTTATTAATATGTACTTATTATGTCAAATATTGAACGAGTTTTCATCCAACCCAAAATTAAAAGGTTAATTAATAATTTGTAGCGAATTAAAAATATCTTTGTAATGCGTGCAAAGTTAAAATTTTGGTCCGCAAAAATCTTCTACAATATTTTTTGTTTCAAGTTGAAATAAAAATATTTAAGCTCGGTTGGCGGGCTAGCAATTACTGGGAGACCGGGCCTTAATCCACGTTGTGACGAAGAAAAACTTCCCTAATTAATAGTCGAGCTGGATTAATTAGCGAAGACATGCTGGGCTCTTACCATTTAGATTGTTTTTTTAGTTTTTGATAAAAGAAATTAGTTCTATTATACAATCTAATTGGAAAAGCATAGCTATCATATACTTATTACTCATTAAAATTTAAAGTACACGCCTTTTTATACAAATTGTAAAATTCAAAAGAGTAGTAATACGTATTAGATACACAATTATATGTATAAAAGTTTTTAACTGAGTATTTTGTAAAATGTTTAAGCCGGGTATTAGTCTTTATCAGATTGGCTTTAGCCATCAACATGGAGATTGGAGGTTTTACGGCGTCGTTGCTGCTCTCAGATTTTTTAGTGTCGCCCGGAGCGAGCATTTTGCAGCGTCAGTAATTGGAGACTAATTTATCGCGTGTTCCCGCGAGATTTATTGGCAAAGGATAAAACTGTTTTTTAAAATAAATATCCACACCAATTGTAGATCTACGATAACAGTTTTTATTGCTGTTAAAACTAGAGATACGTTATTTGCGGTATATTGTAAATACATATAAATAGAGAAAAAGTGGGGCCATTTAATTACAAAACAATATACAGTAAAACTGTAGCAAATAATTTTATTAATAATCGTACATAAATAATAATTACAAGAATATACAAAGTAATATAACAAGATCAATCAGCCGGATAATTTACATCAATCGCCATCGGCACTTTCGAAATAAAGGGAATCAAATTTACTGTTTTATTATCTCGTTTGCTCCATAATTCTTATCTTCCTTTAAATTTAGAGCCAGCTATGGCCTGTAAAGTGAAGAACTGTTTTAAAGCGCTAAAAATCTTCGCGTAATACTTGGCCGAAGTTACTGACGTATCGGACCTAAATTTTCTGCATTTTATTTTTCTGCCGCCTGAAATACCCAACATTTCTTTGTTTTTACAAAACAAAATAAAAATAAAAAACTATCGGAACACTAGAATGGATATTTACATGTTCTTACCATCTCGTATCGCATTTCTTCAGTGATTCGTTCGCAAAGATCATTCGGTATGTCGTTCTGTGTGACGTCTTGTAAGACGTATTTTAACTGTGATGTTCTGAGAAGAAAATTATTTATATAAGTAAAACTCTGTTATAGTCCCATTTGAGAAGTTTTGAAGCTTTTTCCGCCACGTTCCTTGAAGGTGGATTAGATTATAACACATGTTTTAGACTTTTATCAGACACATGCAGTCTACTAATGATGTTTTTCTTCACGGCCGAGCACAATATGAATTATAAACATAAATTAAGTATATAAAAAACATTGGTGTCTGCCCGAGTTTGATCCCGCAATTACTAGTTGAGATTAACGTGTAAAATTGGTATAGCAAATATCCAATGTTCCAAAATAGGTACCAAATTACCAAAAGTCACAAAATAGTATCAGTGAAATGTTGGGACGTGAAAAACACAAAAAAATATTACATTGCACTATAAATATAGGAGTATAATATACGACACATGATTTGCGGCTCATTTAAAAAATGTTTGCTATTTTAAAAGAATTACTTATATTCATTTTAAAATCTACATTAAAAAGGACTTGAAGTTGCAAGATTGATGGAGCAGTACAACTTGGAGGAACGGTGCAAGATAATGGCAGATAGATGACCGAAGAGAAACATTTTCTCTCAAAACAAATTTATGTATAATATTTTAAACATCGAAAATCGATATCTTATGAAGCTGGTCTATTTCTGTAACAATTCATGGGCCGATATTTGAATTGATGACCTGCCCGGCTTCAACATGTTTATAATGAACATGTCGCAAACAGGTTGTTAGGTCAACTATAGCACAAGCAATTATTGATCAAATAGCTACTTTCCATCAACTCTCTTTTGTTTTCGAACTATAATTACTAAAGTGCTTTATTTATAATAATGTACGTTATAATTTCACTAATGAAATATAATTCTTTATAAAATAAAACTATTTGATAAGTTTAAAAAATATAACTAACTGTATATAAATAAGCATATAGGCACTCGTGGCACGTCGAGCGAGGTACGGCGCGTCCTCTTTACCTCCGAAGTTGTATTCGATCGCTTCTTGTTTGCTGCAGCGCGAAACCACGTCATCATCGAACTTAAACCACTGAAAAGAAAAATTTGTACCATTTGTACAATAATCACCTGGTGGCAGGGCTTTGTGTAGGCCTGTCTGGGTGAGAAGCAATACTTAGTATTGTTGGTTCGAAGGGCGAGTGAGCCAGTGTAACTACAGGCACTAGAGGCATAACATCTCAGTTCCCATGGTTGGTGGCGCATTGGCAAGGTAAGGAATGGAACACTTATCATCAGGTGGCATATAATAATGGCCTAAAATATAAAAATATTTCAAGACGACAAATTTTCTAAATATATTAAAATACAATACGATCCGTTTTATTATCTAGTTATTAAATAAATGTTACATTATCTACAATTATTATCAATGTAATTATAATTAAAATTATTTGCTTATCACTCGGAAACATCATACACATTTTTTAAAGGAGTGCATTCAAAAATTGCTTTCCAGTGTCACTAATTTATTTTTATTATTATATTATATTTTATGACCTCAATATTATAATAAAGATGATATTTTATTTCCAAAATTCACCCTTTATATTTATAAGACATATGGTTCTTCTCAACAACAGTTTTAAATCTATTTGTGGTTTAATGATAATAATTATATATAACATTAGTAACTCTTATCGAAACGTTACCTAACTACTTATTTTTTACTTATTGTATGTATTGCTCAAGTAAAGATTACCTTTCCATCGCCTTTAGGATTAATGAACACAACGTAGTGTCCGCCGTGATTGTCTCCCGAGTGTACCAGCACCGCGTGCAACGTATAATGTGCGGGAATTTTAGGCGTCTCCTGGAGATACTGATCGAGATTTACCTCCTCGTAAAATTCAAATCTGATCAATTTAAAACAGAAGATAAATGCATAATTTTTGATTAGACAATTCGATAATTCTTTTAAGGGAAATTGCTTACAGAATTTGTAAGAAATTTTGGTTAAAAATTTGGGCTTGTTTAATCATCATCAAAAATATGTTATCTAAATTGAAATCTATTATTCTTTACCTATCGTTAAATTTAACAGAGGTGTCACTTTGTGGATCGTATTGAAATCGCATTAGGTGTAGATGTAGAATAGGCGGAAATACATCAAACCGAACACCTTTTTCAGCTTCTTGAAGACCATGTTCTCCTGCATCATATTTGTTTTCGCCATCCAACAATTCCGTACTAATGTAGTCTTTAAATGATTCATAAACTAAAAGTATTTTTCGTAGTTTTTACATGTGAACCAGTTAAAATATATTTTCTTATATTATACAATATATATTTTTCTATTACATAAAGAAACTTTAATTATTCGTTAACAAATGGATTTGGCAAAATGCAAACTTGAATACAACAAGCATATCTTCACACACTTTATCTACATAGCATATAAACATAGGAAACGCAAAGCAGAATGTCTTTGTTGGTTTACAAAAACTAGAACATGTATCAATGTATGAATAAATATCAATTACGTATTCACAAATACTTAATTTTATACATTGTATCTAGCGTAACGTAAAAATAAAGAAGAGAACTGACTATTATTTTTTCCCTTAACGCTAAGTTGGATATCGTAAAACGTTTCAACGCGAGTACTTGTGCAATTTACATTCTTGCATTTTATAAATGAAGTCATTTTTCCTTCAAACAATTTAGGCACCGTTCCTTCGACTACCGTACCTTTCATTTTATTTTCTAATTTGTCTAGTAGAACCTTAAACAACATACGAGATTGTTAGAATGAATAAATAAAATCCTTTGAATTTGACTTTTATATTGTTTTGTGCGAATCTATCGCTAAAATAAAACAATTTCTTTACCCTAAGAAATTCTTGAACGTCATGTTGCATAAAAGAGTCTAACGTTTCCCAGCCGAAACTTTTCGTAAGTTTTTTTGTTGCAACTGTCTTATCAGAAAATTGTAGGTCGTAGAAAACTCGTTGAAGTGCGAAAGCAACAGATCTAGAACTATCATCACCAACAGTGGGTATCTTATAAACTGCTTTCCGTAAAACATTTGTAAAGAAAAGTGTTTGCAGAAGAGAATTCATATAACAAGTTGCACCTTGGTTTTTGAGCCCTGTAATTATTAAATCTAATTTATTCGAGATCTTACAATGTTTTAATTTATTAAGTTAGGTTTCTGACCTATATATCCTGTATGCTTCTTGGAGTCCCACGAAACTCCGTGCGGAGCTTCCGCAACAACATGAGCCTCGATTGTTATTGAATCATCTTTTACAAATCCGTTATCAGGATCTATTAAATTTTTCCATGATATAAAATGAGCAAACCCCCAATCGTCTTCTTTGCTAGTGAATAAAAACAGGTATTATTATAATGTAAATAAAGTTAATTAAAATATACTCTTATGTTATCATACCAGTGATACATATGATGCAGCTTCCTACAAAGATGTTCACCATCTGGTTTGTGTGATAAAAGTTTTAATTCTCCTAGCCCATAGCATGACCAGCCTGGAGAATCGCAATCTCCGTTACATTGCAAAAAAATCCCCAGCGCTTTTTGTTGCTGTCGGTCCGGAGTCGTTGTATTTCGAATAAGAACTAGAATTTTCCACGGCAAACATCTCACATAGCACGGCGGAGATAAAACTTGTTCTCTAAGTTGACTAATATTTTGGACTGTGTAACGAAAGGTCGCTTCGGAGCGGGCGTTATCTTCATCGTCTTTTGTAATTTCCTAGAGATTTGAATATTTTATGGAATAAAGTTAAGCTTTGTATTTATTATTTTAAAATTCGAGCCAGTTGCCAGTTTTTAACTATGTACTTGTCATAAATATTAAAAATAAAATCTCACTGCATTGGCTTGTAGTGTATCGGCTGTTATATTTTCCGCGCTGCCGGTTTCAAGCATTTTTCAGCAATGTGGTTAAACTATGAGAATTAAACGTTTTTTAAAAATCTACACTTTTTGGAAATAAAATATATTTTATCTTAAATTATCTGTAATTGCCTAATTTGTTAAACAAAAATTAAATTAAAAAAGTTACCTCACTTTAAATTGTAATACATAATGACTGTTATCAAAAAATATAAATTAATTTTGTAAATTTTAAGCCGATGACAGATGTCATGAAAGAATTAAGTATTATTTTTTTAAACCCATTCCAACGGTCCAGTTATTTTAATGACTATTAAATTTGACACAAATAGGTTAAATAATAAATATTTAATTAAAAGGTGCAGAACTATTAAATAACCAAAATTTTAATACGACTACCTGTACTAAAATTTATATAAGTGATATGAATAAAGTATATTCACTAAGCTATCAATTAAGTAGTGATCAGAACTTATTTCGTTTCGGATGATGGGATACATCATTTGTCACAGACCTAAAATAATGTTACCAGACATGTTTGACAACCTCCTTTTAAGAATATTTAATAGAGGCAATGTGCTCTATTAAAGTACAATTTGGTCACATTCGGAAACTCTATTCATCCACTCAAAATCGATAGTGTGTAAAGGCACAAAGCGGCCGTTTCCCGTTTACCAGATATTAATTAAATCCCGCGTCATCTTGCGAAGACATTATTCAGTATTTGGAGATTGACAGACAGATGCTGGGGACCCTTAATTAAAATTTGTAAATAGCCTCCTATTAAAGACAAATTATGCAAACATATTAATTATAAAGAATGTCATTGTAATCAGACTTTCTAATGAGACAAAGGGAAGAATATTGAAATAGGAATTTATATTACGTAAATGTAATTGAAATGTTAATCTTTTGAAATTTTAACAATAGTTAATTATGTCTCATTCATTATTTTATGAATTGCTTTGTTAGTTTATCATTATTGTAATGAACTTTCAATAAAACTCATTTCACAGATAAACAAACAAAAAAAAAACAAAACTTTATAAAGTATTAAATAAAATGTAATCAAATAAACAGAGTCAGTCATTGTTCAGACGTCTATATGTTTAAAAATTATCTGAACGTAATAATAATCAAGGCTTACAGAACAAAGGACATATTCACACAAAGTAGTCAAAAGGCCTTACCCGCGTACCGAGGCACGTGTACATGTATGCAAAGTGAAAATAATAGGGAAAAAATATAGAGGGAACTAATTAGCGAGCCTTGTTACTGTCTCTCGAGTTTCCTTTTATATTCTTTTTATATATAGTTAAGTGGCGTTCGCAGGAAATGTCTCTCTCGTTTATTTGTGCGTACGTTTTAATGCATTATATTTTATTTCAGGCCTTATTATAACAATGTGGATTTGTTTGAGAATGAATGATATTTTATAAGTAAATAATAACGCATGTATTTATGCGACAACTGTGAATATATTACGTGGCTATTTAAGCCACGAGTATATCTTTATATGTATTATTATATATATTTTATACAGTGATTTGAATATCGTTTAACAATGTACAGATTTTTCTAATGTGTGTCCGGCATTATCCAATTTTTGACACGACGATAAATCTCAAGGAGTTGTCAAACAGAACAGGATATTATAGTCCATAAGGGTATTATATGAGCAAACATATATAAGTGCACTATCGTTTTTCTCATTAACGCCTCATTAACCTTATCGCTTGGCCCATACTTGGCATAAAAGACAATACTTTTCACTGAATTGCCATTAAACTTCCATTTGGGTTTGTAAAACCTTAATATAAAATATTTAACAATATTATATCATAATCAAACCACCAACTCATCCAACCGCCAAACAGCAGTAGTTAGTATTGTTGTGTTGCGGTTTGAAGGGTGAGTGAGCCAGTGTGCTCACTCAAGTGTTACACTTAACTACAGGTACAAGGGACACATCATCTTAGCTCCCAAGGTTGGTGGTGCATTGGTGTTTTACGGAATAGGTTATATTCCATACAAGCCCAATTACCACATACTCGTACCATCAAATGGCCCACGTATACCTTACTACTGTATAAAAATAAATACTGACAGAACTTGTTAAAAACATGTTAAAAATCTTTAAATTACCTAAAACAAATAATAATTCGCCCAAAAAGGCGATAAGTATTTAAGAGAATCAAGGCAGTAATCCCTTAATAAAATGTATCCGACCGAATAAAGGACAAATCGGAATAGTAGGGAATTCGATCCTCCATTAGAGATACAAACCATTATATACATTAACGTTAATGGGACATGCGTATTCCAACGGATTATTCTAACGTTATTAAACGACAGCCCGTAATTGAATGTCATTCGGAGTTATTAATAAATACAGATAAATCTCGTTTGCGTTTATTCTTTTTATAAATGTCCAGGTTATATAAAATCCTGGCTGTATAAACCGAGGCTCTATTTTCATAAAAAACAAAAGCTAACAATGTCAGTATCTATTTTAGAAATTCAATTATGATTTTAAACTTTTTACTATTACTAATTAATAACCTTAATGTACATTCAATACCTAGTGTAAAAATAAAATCGCCAGCCTGTCGTAAAACACTACATCGTGATACTAAAGCATTATAAGTAAAAAGTTTATTAAAAAAAACAAACCTGAAATATTACTTAAGCTAAAATTACATTATAAGTACTTCATACATTATTGTAACATATTCTCTTCTATCTTTAATACTAAGCTTACACTCACACACAAATTAAGTGACTTATAAATAGAAGGTAGGTAGGTTTATTTTGTCTAAAATGTTTGTCAAAAACCAATTGCCAATATTGAAATGTTATGTAAGAGCGCTTCCACTCTTACATAACATTTCTAGCACATTTATTAGAAGGTCTTAACAACAAATATAGTAGTGATAAGATTTTTTCCTAAACAATTCGAATGACTTAATAATGTGGCAACATCGACCTGTTACGTTGAAGAAGCCAGCATTGAAATTGGAACTCTTCAATTACTATATAATAGTAAGCTATTCAAATTTGAGTTGGTTTGGTGTGATGAGATGCAATAAATAAACTGCCAATTTTTTAAATTATGATTTATTTTATCAAATTAACAATTTATAAGTAAGTCAAAATAAGAATATAAATGTTTATTAACGTTGATGAAGATAACCTATATACCAAGATTTCTGTTTGAAACAATTTCTATTGAATCGTCAGAGGGGATTAAATCTTGACTTCGTAGTAATTGAAACAAGGACCCTGTCGAAATCCGATTAACTGTAAATGATGCTGACGCGACCCTATTATTGGAAAGATATTTTCGATAGATATCCCTAGATACAGTTGTAAAAATATTTGATTGGAACAGTTGGACGATTTCTATATATTAAACGCGTATTAACTTTAAAAATCTATGATTATGAGTTATATTTTTGATTTATATTTGACAAATGTTATTTGTCAAATATAAATCAAAAATATAACTCCCTTTGAGTTCCCTATAGTTTTGAGTTCCCTATAGTTTTGTTATGGTGTGTTGTACACACAATAAATATTATGATTTTGAAAGATTTCGTCTTATATATGTAACTATTCGTAAACACAACGAGTGTTGATCGATTCTCAAATTAATTCGTTTCACGCAATTTTGTAAATAATTGACACTGATTAAGTTTTAATTGAATTTGATTCAGCAGTTACATTAAATTACTACCTAACATGAATAGTCAATAATCAATTTAATCATACATTGTCGATTAATACTGTAGTTGAAATAAATCCTGCTAATATTATATGATTACAATCAACTCAAAATTTAATTTACTCAAGAAGGCGCTTACGAACTTTTGAACAGTAATTTTACAGGTTTAATGCCACAAACGGTTTCGGAATGGTAATGTAGAACCAGCAAAAATTCAGTAGTACAATTTTTCACAAATGATTCAAATAATTAATAATTAAATGTACGTATAGTGTTTTGAACTTATCTATATTTTAAATTGTTATTTATTATCTTCAAATAGTTTAAAACCAATTTATCCAATGATTAACCTATAGAGTTTATTAAAATTAATTTGAATATCTCGTCTAAGTAGGTAACATCCTGTTATCACACATTCTACCACCAACCAGTAAACGTTATATTGCTGTGTTCTGGTTGGAAAGTTGAGTACAACTGTAGTTAAATGGTTAATACTTGCGGCGCCAATGTCTACGGGCGGTGGTGACCGATTATTATCAGGTGGTCCATTTGCCCGTCTCTATAATATAAAGAAAAAAAAAAGGTTTTTATAATATCCGACTGTACAGTTAAAATTGCAGGTAATAAATACGCTTTATGTAAATAGTATCTTAATTGTAGGTTGTAACGTAAAGAAAACTCTGCAAATGGTTGAACTTACGACAAAAAAGCTTAGTCTTAAATACTTTAAGCCAGCAGGAACTGGATATGTACTCGTTGCCAATCAACGGAGTTCATTCATGGCTTCTTTGAAAGTTCCATTTCCAATTTAAAACAAATTTTATAGTTTTTATGGCAATTAGGTAGGTTTTTTTTATTTTTTATTAAATGAACTAAGATTTTTAAAGAACGACGTTTAGTATAAAAATAAAAATGTTAGTAAATTACTTCAAAAAAGATAAAGGTCATTGATTCGGCATTTTATAGTTTTTGTTTTCCTCCTTAACAAAAAAGATGCGCCTAATGGTAATTTTTTTTTAATTTAGCTGAGCCTTCTTATCTCTAAGCTAACGAGCGTTTGCGAGATAGTCGAAATACTCGAACGTATTCATACATTATTAATTTATTTATTTAAGGAAAACAACAGCATGATACAAAATATGTTGTCATTAAAAATACAATATACAGACAATAGAGCCAATTACTGTTTTCCATTGAATTATGCAAACCTAATAATAGTTAACAGAAGTAGCAACACACATTTTTGAAAAATAAAATGTAAATGTAACAAAATAATAATGAGTTAAAACAAAACATTACAATTCGTTTAGGCGACACAGACTATGTTATGGGTGAGTGTGGCTATGCATTTACACTGTAATTTGTGTGTGTATGAGTGATTGTTTGTGTGTAAGTATTTGAGTGTTCGTGAGTTTGTGTGAGTGTGATTGGTTGAATTGAATTTTGAGCCCTAAGAATATCTTTTTTAAATGATATAATTGACCGAATTATGAACACATCATCGTCATATCGTTACCAAGACAAACAGTATGGCAGTGAGCGGCATATTTATTACTATTAACGGATATTTTCCTGTCTATTGTAAACAAATTAATAATAATTATAATTGGTGATCGTCATCGATATATCTTAGTTTCAAATGATTTTAGTATTGTGTGTGTATAGTTATTTCTCTCTACATTAATTGTATTTGTAATGTACAAGCTTTATATTAATTTTATATGTGACATGCAAATAAATAATCATCATACCTATCATATATTTCAACGAAAATGCACATGTATTGGGAATTCTATGTTCGCTAAGCGAAGAGCGGTAAAGAGCCTAAATGTCCAGTGTATGTGTAGATAGCTTGAATATTAACCAATAAATCGTGGGTTAAGTTAAGTAGCTTATTATTCTCCCTAATTCCTGTTTCCCCCTTCCTTCACAAGTCTACGCGTGCTGGCTCTCGATGTCACCGACTAACTGTGACATCAATTCCATCGCGCACAAAGAAATTTGGCAACTCCTTTCTTTGTCGCACTTCCAAAAAATGGAATTCCTTACCAGCTCACGTATTTCCCTCCTCTTACGACCCGGGTTCCTTCAAACGAGGCGTGAAGAGGCATCTTGCGGGCCGGCAAGGCGAGGGCGGCTAGTGCAGAACCTTCTTCCCGACTGTACTGGCTGTCCTCGCGTTTGGACTCTACTACCACTTAACATCAGGTGGAGTAGAGTCATTTGCCCTCCCGGCAAATATTTAAAAAAAAGCGCAGTTTTCATATCCTCTATTGTGTTAATATTGGAACGGAAACCTGCGAGTGCTGGATGAACCTTTATGATGTCTATTCAACAACGCCATTGGTTTCACAACGCTACATGCAGTCTTCAAGTCATCTTCTTAATACCGGTTAATCTATTTCCTAATACTAATGCGTAGTTTTCGATTGATTGATCTTATCTATTGCGAAAGGTTAGTGAACCCTGACAGGAACAAAAGATGTAATACAATTATTATCTAACCAATTATCTGTGTATTAACCAGCGGTTAACGCGCTGCCAGACATTCATTGTAAAGGTTACGTATGTGCAAATGTATGTATAAGTGTAACATATATACTAATATATGGAATAAATACAATACATGAAATTCGTATACATTTATCGCATTTACCTTTCTGTTATGACAGATAATTTGAAATTACAGTAATCATTTCAATGATCAACAAATAGAAAAAAGAAGCAAAAACTGTAGTTCGTTCTGTCACACATATTAATTCACATTAAAAATAAAACAATATACCTCATTAAAAAAATGTTAAAAAAAACTTGAAACAAAAGCGGTCGTTTTTCCATTAAATAAATCGGAAGTGTTTAATGTTTACAATGTTAGTACTCTCTTCATGAAATACAAAGAACAATTTCGTTTTCGCTGCAGTTATTATGCGTTACAAATGCTGTAAGGAAAATAGGGTAGGACCTTTTTGAACGGACTGCCGTATGACCACTGACTCCTGTAGGCATTGCTATCGAAGTAATTTGTTCTTGCATTAATAGTCATTTGAATAGTTAATGGTATTTTTTGACTAGAATGAGTACTAAAAGACAAGATTTGCTAAGTAATTATTAAGAGATAAAATTAGTGAATCATAAAAAAGAAAGATAACTACGTATGCTATGAGTTGATTAAAAGAAACTTGATATACATTATGATAAATTTCTATTATCAATATCAAATAAATATAATATATTATAACAAAATACTGCAATATTATAATTAACGAAGTATATCATATGTATTATCCTGCTGACTGATGCAGATCCCTCTTAATTTGTGTCACGAACCGCTTACCGCGCCACAATATGCTTCAGTTGTTAATTATAATTATATATTATAATTACATTTCTCTTGAAAGTGAGTGACCAGTATTTAATGGAACAAGAAAAGAACAATAGAGATTTCTCGGCTTACAACGCATTGATAATATTCTTAAACTTTTTATCAATGCGTTGTGACGTTACACACATCTATTGGCGCGCCTTGGACCGACTTGTACGCCGTGACGGTAAACGGTATAAAGTTATCTTATGCCGTCATGCATCATCCTTTCCGCCAACACTCTCTACTTGTCATAGGCGTGACGCGTATACATTATATATTTCTTATCTCTACATTATTGTTATAAAAAGATACATAAATTAATCTTAATAAGGAAACCGTGTTTATTTTTTTTTAAATTGTATATTTATTTATTCGTTTTCTTTAGTTATATATGTACGCGTATGCATAGTTGTAACCTTATCTGTAGGCGTTTCGTTGCCTTATTATTATAAAATTCGGGATCCAGTCTTTTATGTCTTGCAAAAATACATAACTCCGTTGTGATTCAAACTTAGCTGTAATTTATAACGCCTGAACGAATTTTAATCAAACTTCGAGTTGGATGTATATGTGTGTATACCGTAACCGAAACAGCCCGTGAATATCCCACTGCTGGGCTATAGGCCTCCTCTCGCTATTTGAGGAGAAGGTTTGGAGCTTATTCCACCACGCTGCTCCAATGCGGGTTGGTGGAATACAAATGTGGCAGAATTTCAGTGAAATTAGACACATGCAGGTTTTCTCACGATGTTTCACCGTAAAGCACGAGATGAATTATAATCACAAATTAAGCACATGAAAATTCAGTGGTGCTTGCCCGGGTTAGAACCCACGATCATTGGTTAAGATTCACGCGTTTTTACCACTGGGCCATCTCGGCTTTTTATATATGTGTATACGGTGCACTAAATCTAAAGGTAAAAGTATTATAGACATTAAGTAGTACTTAGTATAAGTTGCGTTGCAGTTGTGGGATTTGGACGAAAATTTTGTAAACCTAACTTAGATTTAACATATAACTAACATGAACCCTATTTCTATTCTATTAACATACATTTCCATTTTTATTATTTTCACTTTAAGCACTTATTCGAAGTAATGGTTTAAAGTGATATTAAGTATTTGTTCACTTATAATAACATAATACCGAAGCGTCGCTGACTTTAAAAATTGACAATAAATATCAAATAATTTAAATAAAGTATTTAGGATCACTCAATTTTCGTTTATTTTAGTTTAGCATGCAAATGCAAATCTCTGCAGCACGTGAGAGCCGAATGTGGTAAAACCAAAGTGAATATAACGGCTTGCAAATTCAGTTTGTAAGTGTTCCGAATTACTACTAAATATATAGGGTCTATTCTAGTTCACTTATATACGCTGATGACTAACGAAATTTTACTAATACATACGTTTATTAGATTATCAGGTGTATCTTTTTTTTTTTAAACCCGTAATTCCTCATAGAGCACGACCTTAAAACGTCAGAAAATGATATACGACATTGACTTATTAGTTATAACGTTAAAATGATACACGCATCAAAATAGCCAATAAACGTAAGTCAATATTTTATGAGTGAGATATGAAATGAGCTCGTACAGAATAGAAGAATATAAATAATAGAAGAATAGAATCTTATAAACTGATACCACGGGACTTGATTAAGTACATATATTATCAAATAGATTTAGGTTAAAAACAAATGTATATCACATTAATTTGTGATTATAATTCATCTCGTGCTTGACGATGAAGGAAATCGTGAGGAAACCTGCATGTGTCTTATTTCATTGAAATTACGCCACATGTGTATTCAACCAATCCGCATTGGAGCAGCGTGGTGGAATATGCTCTAAACCTTCTCCTCAAAAAGGGAGAGGAGGCCTTAGCCCAGCAGTGGGACATTAACAGGCTGTTATTGTATATCAAAGCTTGTGTAATCAATATTCTATCTAATATCTGAACGTCAGTTTTAATATCCTTAGAGAATTGTATAAGATAGAATTACTTGTTGAGATCCGCAGCTTATCCGTTAGATATAAAAGTTAATAAGAAAGATAATTAAATTGCTAACAACTTCAACAAAAGCTAACTTTACTTTGTAATTATTTTTTTTAATTTAATTTAGGGAGAAACGGTCAAAAGGGACAACTATGGTAAGTATCACATTCGTATATATTGTCACTATAAAGAAAAGAAATAACAATCATTACTCGCACCGTCATTGTGCCGCTAACCATGGGTAATTCGATATAATTTCACTTGTGTCTGTAATAACAAGGATTCAATAAGACTTTAAACCAGAACACAATAATACAAGTAAGTTAATAAATGATGGGTAGATTGGTACTTATCTTGATGAGTATATAGCCTACCGGTAAGTATTTATTGTATGTATTTACATATTTAATTGATGTTTAAATAATATAATTAAAATCATTATGACATGACTATTATTGGCATTTAATAGTACTTAAATATTTGCTTTAAATACATACAAAACCGATTATAATGTTATGAAATATAAATGAAATGTATCATTATATGAGTTCGGGGATTAAGATTAAGTTTTTTCGTAGTTTATGTACAAATTCAAGATATTTATAACACAGTTTATTTACATTTGATTAACAAGTATGTAAAACAAACAAAATACGAAAAAACTTTTTTCCACGAACTATTATATAAACTTCGTTTTCGAACAAACATATCAAAAGCAAACACTCGAATTTTCCACCAAAATTGCAAACAATAATATCAGTCCTCGTATCAGAGTTGTATTGGGTGGCACTTACATGACGGTCGCTATCGAAAACCTTGTTCATTTCTTCTGAATGAGTGTCGCTGGTGTGTCACTCTCAGAAGTTTCCTTGATATAAATTAACTGGAAGTTTCAAATTTATTATTATGATAAAAAGGTAATCAATATGAGTAATAGTTTTTTCAAATTTACGATAAGCCACTTCTCACTTTTTGATTACGTATGTGTACGATTAACATATAAATGTTTATAAAAACCTCTACAACTCAATTAAGTAAGTAAAACCAACAAACAAAAAGGAACAATATCAAAAAATACAAATAAGTACACAAGTTACTGGCAACATCATATATTTTATTGTGACGATGGCTTTTCCACTATTAGGTAGTTCTGCAATACGTATCTAGTAACTCAATCCCCTGCAAATGGGTACTCGGCAGCCACGGTATTGCGTTACAGAGGCGACATCGGACATCCATTTCCCCAGGCTGAGGCGTTAACTCAATCACCGCTACAGTTTTTCCTCTCCGATTCTCGCTGGGAACGTGACTTGCGAACTTCAGGTTATAAAGCTGCGGACATATGAGCTTAATAAGTCTTAAACACATCATAATTATAAAGTTTATGTTTATTATCTGTGATCAATCATCGATATTGTAACGATGGATAGGCTATAGGTATTAGCTGTATGTATATATTTTATTTCTTTTATTCCCAAGAGGGCTGGATTAAGAAGCAATTTATTAGCATATAGCAACACGAGTCTCTTTATTCGAGATCGCCGTTGATGGAAAGCATATGATTATGAGTTCAAAAATAAACAAGAACCACTGAGTTTTCATAGGCTGAAGACTATTCGGTAGAAATATTCATCTTATCCAAAAATAACCTTTTAAATAATCTTTTTAAAATTAAAGGTCAGCATTCAATAAAAAACGTAATAAAATTATATTACATTTTTATAAAATAAAACGAAAACTTCAATAGCTAAAATTATAAGTTATAAGGTATTTGACTACCAGTCTTGTCGATTTTCTTACTTTTTTAATGATTACAGTCAAATCGAAGCCATATATACAATATACCTTTCTTAAAACTATTGATCTTACGGTTACATATTCAGAAACATGATAAATGTATACCAGTAACGTGTGCCGCAGGATTTATGCGGCGGTCTTTTACTTGATATACAATAGCGAGGTTAAGGTTACCAACAATGTTTACATGCTTCGAGTATTTACATTATTGCGGCGTATATGCGAGCTATTGTAAAGGTGTTTGTCAAAGGAAACTGGTTCGATAATAATAGAATTTATTATACGATTGAATATACTATGAAATCTTAATTTGATTTTCTGTAAAGTGTAGGAGAAAGCTGTGGTGCTGGGTTTAGGCATCATCTTCTTAGTGAACTGCCATTTCCCGCGTTTATTTTTTCGTTTGACTCCACTATCATACTTGGTAGACTAATCGTCTGGGTAGGTATGGTACTTAGATGACTGAACCAGCACGAGAAAACATCTAAATTCCCTAAGTTGGTGGCGCATTGAGGATGTACGAGTGTATGTGGGCGGTGGTGACGACTTGCTATCAGGCCTATAAGCCCATCCATCTACATATTTTAGAAAAACAAAAAATCATACTTATCTATATATTATATAATTTCATCTAATATTCATTGTATATAATGTATTATTATATTGCGTTATTGTACTGATAGCCGGCATCAAGGCAGCTTCTCGAAAATGATACGGTTTTGGAGTTTATTCAATTCATTGTTATAGAGATTGGTGGATAAATAATTATGTGGCAGAATTTCATCCAACACATATATGTAGTTGTTCTTAATATTTTCATTATTAATTTGCAGCCGAATACGAGATTAATTAAAAAATAAATAAACCCATTTTTATATATATATTTTGTATACCTATGTAAAACGAATTATTTATTGTATTGTACTATCTGATTATTTATAAATTCATATTGTATATATTATAATCATATAATAATCGAAATTAAAATTTACAACTTCTACCGGTTCGGAATACATATTTAAGAACCGCCAAGAAAGTTTTTTTGTGGCTACAAAAAGTCATAGCTGACTGCTTTCTTTTTGTTAATAAAATGAATTAATAATTGTTATTCATTATCATACAGTTACCTTCTCCTCAAAAAGGAGCAGAGGCTGTTACTGTATCATACAGTTTAAATAATTATAAATTTCCTAAATACTTTTGTAATTTGTTAGAAGAGTTTTAAGATCAGTAAAAAACAAGCTCGAAGCTCACCGCAGAAAACGATTGTGAAATGTTAGAAAAGTGATATGCGACATTTACCATAATAATCAACACACATTTCAATAATACACGCATCAAAATAGTATATCACCATATGTCGGTTGTCAACATTTTACGGGTGAGTGACGAAGTGAGTTCTTACAGAATAGCTTAAGAACTAATTTTCTTTAGCATTATAATCTTCGAAATGAATGTGAAATTCATAGATGGAAAAAGCTGCTTTATATGTCTAGACGCGGCTAAATTTACTTAATGATGTCATTGTGTGAAGGGAGACGCACTTTTTCGCCATATCATCTGTCGGCTCGTTAGCTTAGCGGTTAGAGCGCCCATTTATACCATAATTAGTGGAGGTCGAGGGTTCAAATCCCTCACGAGCCGTTTTTACATATCTTTTTATTTTGACATGAAACAATATTATTATTTGTATGAAATATATATTTAACATTGAATTAAAATTTTACAAGATAAGCTATCACCAATTCAGAATAATAAGAGTAAAAATACATTAGATATTATTTTAAACGCATATTGAACCATCGCAAAAGGTTATTCCCTAAGTGTTTCGTTGTCTGCCTAATTTTTTAAATACCATAATGGAATTAATTGTTTTTTTTTTTATTCGGAAATAACGTACTAAAGTCATGATGGCCTAGTGGTTGGAATGCGTTAATCTTAAGCGATGATTCCGATCGAACTTGGGGAAGAACCACTGAATTATCACAACTTAATTTGTGTTTATAAATCAGTAAAGGAATCAGTTACGTGTATCCATTAGATCTACGTTGGCGCAGCGTAGAGTAAGAAATTTACATCTGTTACTTTACTTCAAATAACATATAAACTTACAAAAATAACGTCTCTATTATAGTATGATATTACCGATTATATATTTATACACAATAAAGTGCCCCATACTGTAATAATAGATTTCTGATTATCCTTTTGTGAAGCGCATCGATAGCAATTTCGCTATTATTGAAACCGTGTGAATACGAGTTACAATCGTTATCCGAAATTGGAAAATATATTTCTATTTTGAAGTAATAAAAACACCGACACATTCTTTGTATTAATACAACGAACCGAACATATTATATTAACACGTAAACTAGACATTACGAAGATTTTTATGTAAATAAATAAATAGTATTTTATTGAAAAGCAAAATCGGCTAATTATTTAACTTAATATGTATTAAAATTCTTTAAATTTTCTTTAATATTATATAAAGCCAAATTGAAAAATGAGCCACCTGATGGTTAGTAGTTACCACTGATTATCGATATTGGCACTGAGAAATATTAACCATACCTTATTGCCAATGAGCGGAACACAACATTACTAGGTATTGGCTGTTTGGCAGTAGAATATAATACGTTAACCTACCCCGACGGAATTCCATAAAGTCCTACCACCAAATATCAGATTATTATCTATTTGAGAAATATTAAGAAAAAAAATTAGTTCGCTTATTTTCGGGTTTTATTTCATTTCTTACTGTCACTATAATTTTTGTTTTCGTAGTGAGGCAAAAAAACGTTCCAGTGTCATTGCCCCTAAATTCTTATTGACAACCTTCATAAAAAAATCATTCTTAACAGGAAAGAATTAAGTTTATTTAGTAGTGGACTATATTTACAATTAATTATATAAAAACGATTTTTCTTTAACATTATTATTTTTTATTAACTTGATCACATGTCGTTTGCTCTGGAAACCTCGAACTACTAATTAAAAGCAGAGTGTTCAAAGCACTACCTTTGGAACTGAGCTTTCTGCAAGAGCAGCTCCGCAGTGCAACGTTTTACACTTTTGTTTTTATCAGTTACCTATATCTTACCTACGGCTTGGAAGTTCGATGAACTTAGTCATAGACGATAACACGCCTTGGAAATAAAACGATCGTGTCCAGGCCGTTTAAGATAGAAATGTGAATAGTTGGATTATAAATACAATATGAAACAAAAGATTTAAAAAATGTCGCCGACTTTCTTTCACCGGTTTTTCTCAGGTCAGGTGTTTCTCTCCGATCCGGTAGTAGATTTTTGTCTATCAATAAGGAAGTATATCAGCTATTTATTACGTGGGTTTATTCGAATTATAATAATATAATATATTATATAGCGTAGCTTTAAACTTAAGACTTTATATGTAGATTTTTAATTTCAATGGTGAATTATAAGTAACAATTAATTTTATAAAATAAACATAAATTAATTTTTCAATTTGAAAAGGGTTATTGAAAATTCTTATTCTATTCAGAGTAATATTTCAATTATTTTTGTTATTATTATGAAAGCTAAATTCTAAACAGTTTGAAAAGTAAACATTTTTCAAATTGAATATTCAGAATTTTTATTAAATTGAAACCGGTTTCATGAGCGGGGCAACCTTGTTACACGAACCTAAACTTTTTCACAGAGCCTTTGAAATTTTCAATACCTTTGACAATGTGTTTCCATTAACTCACATTCCTCAGTCCGTGTTACATGGCTTTATTTGAAAACTCCGAACAGTGACAAATTTATTTTAATCTTTTAAATTCTCCGTTTCATAAGAAACGGTTTAAAATTAAAAAGAAAGTTTTCATTCGTTTCCAGGGCGGATCGCTTGCAATAAGTGTCCCCATCGTCCAGGGAAACGTACGGTAACCACGTATCGCCCTCACCGCTATGATCATTACCACAGCAGGAGGCTGTCGCGACCCTGATCTGTCGCAAATGTGGACGCACTATTAGTTTCGACAAACAAAAGATGCTTGAGAAAAAGTTGATTGGTGAGCATTATTTATTAGCACTTCGTAACAGAAGAGATATTTTTTACAGCATAACTGATTTTATTACAATAGTATAAACTAGAAATAAAATATTGTCTTTATTAAAATTTAACATGGAAGAGGTTTGAAAGCACATGACCGATGTTTTTTTATCTAATACTGTCAATAAAAAACAAAATACAAGTTGGCGTACATAGTAATTTATAAAATAAATAAGAGCATATATTGAACTTATCTTCAGCAAGAATTGGCCTTAGTGCCACCGGTTTAAAGTAATAAATCGTATGGCTATCAACTTAAAAGGGTCTGAGCTCAAACAAAAAGGCTGTTACATTACAAACCACCACAACCTATGTAATACTACAGCTGACTTATTATGTGCTATACCCAGTTATATGTTAAACTAAAGTAAACGTACAAATTACTTAATCTATACAATCTTATAAATAAATATAAATGAATGTATGTTTGTTGTCTATGCTTTCCTAAACCATTCATCCGATTGAGACTAATGTCTCACTAATGTGCGTTATTCTGCGTAAGCCCGGGATGATTCCTGATTCACAAAAATAAAGATATTTTCTTTGCTTTTTTTATGGCTAAATATAGGTTGGCGGACGAGCAAATGGGCCACCTAATGGTAAGTGGTTACCAACGCCCATAGACATTGGCATTTAAGAGATGTTAACCATCGCTTACATCGCCAATGCGCCACAAACCTTGGGAACTAAGATGTTATGTCACTTGTGCCTGTAACTACACTGGCTCATTTACCCTTCAAACCGGATATGAACGGATTGAACGCAATAATAATAAGTACTGCCGTTTATCTGATAAGTGGGTGGTACCCAGACGATCCTTATTATGATTTATGAAGCCAGGCAGGCTTAGCTACTAAGTATTTTATAAAAAGTCTATTTACCCTCTTTAAAAAAAATTAAGATCCTTACGGCCACTTGATGGTTAGCGGTCATCTCTGCCCACATTCACTGGCACTTTCTAAAAGAAAAGTATGCTAGATAATTAGTTCCTTGTGTCAGTAACTACTCAGGTAAATATTATAGTATCATATTGCGTTACCCAGCTTTCAAATCTGAAGAAAAATAAAAGATTATTAATTATGCTTAAAAAAAGAAATAACAAAACCGGAGTCATACCTACTGAGCTTGGCTATGTCTGCAATCATACATTAGACGTGACCAATGAGTGATAAGGCTGTTTCCCAGTATCACAGCACATGATATACCAATGGAAAGTATTTTCATAAAACCTCGTCGAGTTCACTCCGTTCTCTGATCTTTTAATCTCTTAATTACATGAGTACGATGCGGGGATTCCACCAAAATGTATACGGAAAATGGAAGGCTACCGTTCTACCTTCAATTTGAATTATTATTTCCGTTGCCAGGTATGCATAATAATATTTTGGATTAAATTTTGATACCGACGTTGTTTGACCTACAAACATGAGATTAATCATTCGAGTAAAAACATACTGCGAATATTTTATTTGTAAATATTTTCGATAATACTTCGTTGCCTTGTTCGTTGTATTTTTGTTTTGCTTCGAACTTAAGTATAGTAATAAGTACTGTTTTTTAATACATAGTACTAGGTGGTAGAGGTTTGTGCAAGCCACTTGGGTAGGTACCACCCATTCATCAGATATACCGCTAAACAGCAATACTTAGTATTGTTGCGTTCCGGTTTGAAGGATGAATGGGCCAGTGTAACTACAGGCACACGGGACAAAACATCTTCGTTCCCAAGGTTCATGGCTTATTGGTGATGTAAGGAATGGTCAATTTTTATTACATCGCCAATGTTTGTGGACGGTGGTTTCCACTTAACATCAGATGGCCCATTTGCCCGTCCGCCTACCTATAACATAAAAAGGGTTACATTTGTTGACATAAATGATAATCAATTTGTCTGAATTATATTATTGTTATTCATGTATTCTCGTCTGTGTAAGTACAACCAAACAAAGTATTTTTGTTTCAGTTTGAAGGGTTAGTTAGAATATTTTAAATCCTGTGGTTGGCGCATTGGTAATGTTAGAAGTGGTTTATAGTTCTACTATACTGGTTACTGGTCTATTAGAGAAGGTCATCATTTATCGTCAGATGCTCCTATAGTTTTTTTGCTTTATAAAATATAGTAAAAACTTCTCTCTTCGCGTGGTTTATATTTAATAATATCGATCTATATTAATTACATTATTTTTTTTAATTAAATTAAATTGAATAGATGATGAATAGAAATTAATAAAAAGGCCTTAAGTCCACCATTTAATGTTGTCCAACTGGCTGGTTGTTATTGAGTATGGTAATTCAAGACCCCATTTATATAATACTTATTGGAAACTAAACTTGTACTTAAAAAATCGTCAGTAAACTGACTAATTAATATTTAAACGCATATCTAATTATTGTTTTAAAGCGCTATAAATCCTATCCTATGAATGTTATCTCCAAATAAACGTTAATATTTATCCCTCATAATCTAACCAACACCAAAAATACTTTTAAGTTTCGCCCAATCTAAAAGTTAATTTAATATGCAATTAGTGTGTTTCGTATGAAGTCATTATTTTTGATGTGAAAATGTTTGTAAATCCAGACTGGATTAACGAACATCTGGGCAAAAAACAAATTACGACCGGATTTCATGTTTTCTTTTTTGTTGATTGCTCAAGTTTTGATAGTAAATGGAGTTACTTAAAATCTCATCAAAATATAAAATAAAACTCGTTTTCATCAAACATATTATAATATGTATAAATATAATACAAAATTGAATATATGTATTTTGTATGAAAATCAATATATAATAACTCCAAGGTCTTTTATCATCTATATAATCTTGAAAACATTCTAGAGTTGTTAGCGAATGTAGCGCTTAACATTATTTTGCTCATAAACACTTCATTTCCGATAATAACTTTGCTGACATTCGAATCGCTATTTTTTCTATAATCCATATAATTAATATCTCAACCAATATCACGTCAATTCAATGTTATAGTTGTTTATTTGTCTTCTCATCCTCCAATGAAATCGGATAAAGTTGTATAATATAGCAACATATTATACAACTTTATCCGACCCGATATGACCCAATATGAATTGTTAATTAAAGTAGCAGCAGGGATATATAGCCTACTACCCACTTAATTAACCAATCAGATGAGAGCAAATGTGTTAATATTCTTATTAAATAAACAAGTAGAAATATAATTAATCCAACGTATTAATAATAATCTAATAACAATCAGTGAATAAATGCCACCGGTACTAACAAATTACAAGAAAATTCAAGCATTTAAGCTTTGATTATACACTTTTTTGTTACTGTTCTCTTAAAACAGAAAGAAAACGGGCCATTGGTACTATCTGCGTCCGAGCTCTTATTGAGCTCCGGAGTTGGTCGTATCTGAAGTGATGTTGATTTCCAATGAATGGCGACGCACTTTAACACATTGACCCGTCTGGTTTCAAGGACATGACGATAGCGGGTTACTGCGGCGGGAAATATTAAAGCGGGTATACATTCCTCTTTAAATTCAAAATGATATCTATGCCGCATGTTCAACTATAGTGTTGGTATTAATTACAAATTAATCTAGTATATATCATATCTCGTTTTATTGCCTTCTCTAAAAATAGAAGAGTTGGCTCCATTACCGCCTAGAGAATCGTAATTGCTATTCAACAAAATCAAATCAAACAATTGTTAACAACTGCTCAATTGTTATTGAAGTGAAAACTTCTTTAGACCCGTTGCGCTAGTTTATCGTAGGGGGTAGAATCGTGGCTTGTTATTATGTTAAAATAATGAAATCGTTAAATGTACAAATAAATTAAGTATTGTGGGAATTAATGAGGATAATAATGATTGAAATTTATGTAAATACTAACTGTATATGCAAATATTATTATTATATACAAATAATATTAGTATTAATATTTTGTACCGAGTTTGCGACATACTGTGTTTTGATGAAGAAAATGCTATTTAATAAAAAGGGAAAGGATTATTACTTGGAGTGCAATTAGATAAAATTGCACAAATATATATCGGCAGTCCCTATGACTGTTTTTTGTTTTTATTTGCGGTTGTTGTCATTGCATCAACTAATGCTTATAAATAATGTTTCATATTTATGTTTGCGCAAGTTAAGTTTATTTTTTGCTAATTAAGCATAGCGCTGGCAGCAATTGTGTAGGTGAGGATTTTAACCCAGCTAAACCCGAGTCCACGACCTTTTCACGGGTATTTATGATGTTTTTATTTTTTTTATGTTTACCGAATTTTAGTACTGAGATGTTTTGTACTTTTTATGTCATTGTTTTTTTTTTGCTTGCTAAATAAAAATGGCAATAATCTTAATATGGGTCTCATATTTTTTTTAATTTCTATTCTACTCAAATGTTTATTTGGATTTCTTGAATTAAGTCAAATACAAAATTGCATGTTACTATGTATTGCAATGAATAGGAATCAAGACCAAATCATATGCAGCTTAAAATTAATTTTATCAAATGGATAATATCGCTTTAATTCATTAAGTTTTATTAAGTGACATTAAATCATAATTAGTAGCTCATTAATTCATCTATATCAATGAACCACATAAATTACTGTATTTTCACATTTTCTATACTTAATTATTGTTATGTATCTGTGAAGTCAACGGATTTTCATCAATAGTTATACTTTTATAATTTTTTTTTTATAAATCATACTTAAAAAACAACAAACAAAAAATAAACATTTGTGGATCTAACACTCATGGTAGAAAATTGCAAGTTTTTGTTTTAAAACAAATACCTATGACATTTTGAATAAATTATCTTTATACACAAATAACTGAATCAAAGTAACTCCTTATATATACATAAGCAGTCTGAATAGTCAATTGTACATCTGTCTAACCGTAAGCGAACATTAGTTGGATCCGCTTCCATTCATAAACATTTCATACCCAAATATTTGTCGTATTCACACAAAAGTTCCCGCACTAAGTGGCTGCAACGTCAGTACTCTACCCGCTTAGAATTTTCACAAAATCATCCCTCGACGATTTCTCTCTGTTCGAAAGTTTTCCTTTTTGAAACGAACCACTCCGTCGTACATTCGAGGTGCTGAAACTATCGTTACGAAAATGTAGAGAAAAAAAATATTTCAAGTTTCAATTTTATTGAAACTTTTTTTTAAATGAAAAAAAAAATTATTTTGTGTCATACAATCTTTATAAATATCTAAGTGTAACCTTATACACATTAGGACTTTTTTAACAAAATATACTAATAAAGGAAGAGACTATTTTATGATATTGTAATGCTTAACTGAAAAAAATAAGTCAATATTCATAAAACTAATGCCAGAAGATGCATCGCATTTCGGAGAGGGTTTCAGTATATAATAATATTATTTCTTACTCGTAAGTTGCAGTCAGCTGTGCTTTTTATTTTCACCTGCTTTAAATGTAGACTCATGACATGACAAGCGTGAATTTTATGTTCAAGTGCAATAATATATTATAGTTCCGTAGAAAATATATTTTCTTGACGTTTATCGTCTAGAATTATGTATTTGCCTTTAGAAAATTTTACAAGCTAAAGTTAAAATAGTTAACCTCCATACACGTGAACCTCCTTTTAATTTTTATTAAAAAAATGACTAAGTGCCAAATGTGCTTTAATCGTCATAACAATACAATGAAAGGGATTTACAAAGATTAGATTTGTGTAAATATAAATAATTATTTATTCTTGGCAGAATAAGTATTACGAGTATAAGTTAAAAAAAAAACAACTGTAGAAAATTTCGTATTTTTTTCTAGCCCAAATATTTTATCCTTAACGTTTTTGATCAAAGTCAAACCTTAAAATTAATAATTACATATTTGATGTTAAACTCCTGTGTTTCAAATAGTGTATACATTATTTCATCATAATTTTTATTTTTAAATAAATAATTATAATTATAATTGTAGTAATTAAAAACCACTTTTCTGTACTGACTTTTAAGTTACCAACTGGCATAGTTATCGATACGTAATAGAAGTCGATCTAAACGGAAAATTCCACAAAACTATTTTACAAAGCCTTTGTTAAATAGTTGAAGATAGCTTGATCTACAAAACAGGAAGTTCGCTTGTGTTCTTCTTGTTTTTAAACGTTGTGACATTCTTTGTTCGGCGTGTTTTTTTAAATATATACGTTTGAAGATTATGTCATAAATTATTATCTACCTACATATTGTACATGTATTTAAAGGGTCATAAAAGTAATCTAATTAATTTGAATGGCAATCATCAACACCATCAGCCTAATTTGTACCTGCACAGAGGCCTCTAATAAGGCGTCCCTACGCTTCTAGTTCTCAGCCTTGTATGTTCAGTTGGATTCCACCCACTTTTTCAAATTAGTGGTCCATAAGGCCAAAGGTCATCCTACCATACGTTCGCGGTTTTGACTCTGGGATCAATTTGGCCATTTGATGGCCATTTTTCCTTCGATATACGTGACCAGTGGAATTATAATTTATATTGCAAGATATGTCAGTAACTCCAACTCTTCTTAGGATAGACTGATTTCTGACTTTATCCATAACCATAATTCAAGGTCACTCAGCATAGGTGACCATTAATTTGTAAAGTAGTGTAAGTAGTATCTAGTGTATACGTTTGGGCACCGTGGTAATATAATTTTTTTTTTCTAAAACTAAGTCTATATTTTGGCAACAGTTTCGAAAATAAACAACGATTTTTAATATATTAAAATGTTTTGTCACTTGCATCACAACGGTGTATAATAACTGAGTTCAAACGTTGGAGCAAGTTAATAATTTAATTACCGGATTTCACCCACTCATACCACATTAATAGGAAGTTAAACCAAAGCCTGCAAAAAGGATAGCGGTGGTTTAGTTTCCTGTATTAGAAACCCCATATCGAAATTAAAATATGGCAAAACGCACATTTTAATATTAATATTGCTTTTCAAATGCAGAACGTGGGATTTATTTTTTAAAAAGGATAACTATATAGAGCCATTGCTGAAGTTAATGTACGGTTAAGTAATTAAAAATAAAAAAGCTTCATTGGGATGAAATTTTTGTACCTTTGCCTCGGTCTTTAATTACGTTAATCTGAATTAAAAAGTAAAGCAATGGCAATGAATAATCTTTATACATGTAATACTTATATAGTGTGATTAAATTTGTAATATGTAAGTCTAAAATGGATGTCGGCTAGTTACTGGTATTATATATATAATTAATTGTTATCTGTTGTCATATTGTTGTTATTGAATTTTCATTGTAATGAATCATGAAAGAAGTTTTAATATGAGAACAGTTTTTATGGTCGTCACTGTCTTATAAATAAGCTGCAGTTAGCGTGCATAGAAGTGTTGCGCGAAAACGATAATTTGCTTGCTTGAAAGCTTTTGGCGCTTACTACATTTTAGTTCCTCAGGAAATACATCTCCTGTCGTATGTCACCCATGACTCAAACATCTATTTGTTTGTTAAATCTTGACTACGGAAATGTTGAAAGTGTTTTGTATTCACTATCAAATTAAAGTTAGAACAACTATACCTGATTCTTTAGAAAAAAATGTAAAATATGTGATCCACTTAAAATAAATAAAATTACAATAATTCCGGTCGTTAAAGACAGAAAAAGCATAAAAATAAGATCGTCTCGCGAGGGTAAGGTACAAAATTTCGCTAGTTATAGGCGCGCTCTTAATACAGCATACAAGTTAAAACAATTCAATTAATCATTTTGTAATAATATAAAGTTAGTTTAATTATTTATAATAATATAAAGTTAGTTTAATTATTTATAATTATGTCTGTACGTTATGAAAATATGAAAAAAATCGATAGAAAAAAAATCACACTTACCTCGAAATTAAAAAAAAATACCTATACCTGGATTTAATGAATACTTTTTATACACCAATGAAAATTTTATATAAATTAAATTTATAAGCCATTTAAATTTTAAAAGGCTTTTAATTAGTTGCTAGTAATTATAATCTAAAATAATACGTGTATGCTCAATTCGCGTAGTTCGCGCTTCAGACGTGAGCTTGGTTTGCGCACACGCATATTTTATATTTACTATGTGTAATTTATAAGTAATGTCATTCCTATTGTATGAATGGGATGTGACAATAAAAAAATATGGAATTGGAGAAAAGAAAGCGTTCTTTTATTAATTAAATAAAGTTTTATAAATTATTACCTAACCTGCCACCTGTAAATAAGTCAAGTTGCTTGCACGGTGCAAGTGCGATGCGTGTTGTGCGGCTGTGAGGCGGGGATAACATTTTAATTTGAGATGAGATAATATAGACTCTTACGATTAATCCGTAAAATTAAAACATTACTGGATAGTGATACACATTATCGTTTTTATTATTATTCTAATTTCAAAATAACAACCGCGTCAAAACAAGCTTATCTAAGGAAATAACAAGGTATAACATTATAATTCCAGCTTTAAATATTGTTAAGAAAAACGAAGCAATTTGATATTCAACGAGCAATTTAAACATTTCGTTGTTACGTGACAAGATATTATTAATGTTGTCATTTGTTACGGCTTTTGTGGTTTCACAATCCACAAACAGGAACCGTAATTCAAAATTTTCTTCGAATAAATTAATTTAATAAGCAGTCTTCTTTCTAATCTATAAAAAATACGTTACTTAAACAAATTAATTTAATTTATATAAATATATGATATATATATATATATATATATATATATATATATATATATATATATATATATATATATATATATATATATAAGTTGGCTTTTTATGGCTAGACCAGATGGTCTCAGTCTGGAATCTGAATCTATTGATTATATTTAGATCCATTTTGTTTTATTAAATCTTAACAAAAAATATTAAAGCAAACAAACTCTCATTCACATAAAGTAATAATGTACACGACAAAAGCACAAAGCAGTAGTTTCATATATTTTTAAACAAGTAGCCGACCTTTTTTAGGGCCGGTTACTTATTTTTTAATGTATTATTTCATCTCCTTTATCTCTCGTGCGTAACGCCTGAGCCATTTTTAATATCCGTTCTAAGATGAATACGAGCTTATATATAAATTATATTGCAAAATATTATACGGATTTCCCTTATATAACATGAATATAATTCCTCTTTTCTGTATCTAATCTATATAGAATAATGAGAATGAAAATTTTGTCGATGAGTGACGTAAAAAATTACAATATAATCAATGGCTTATTAGAATTTTATTACTAGAGACGATTCAATAAAACTTTAAAAAAAAATTTCCGTCTTTTTATATACTGGCGAATGAGTATCATTGAAGATGCAACATGGTTTTTAAGGAACTTGAACTATTGTGGTAATTAAATGAGTTTAGATTGCTTATTGAATAGCATCGAAAGTTACAGATATATTTAAAAAAAAAACATAAGGACGAAATAGCACAGTGAATAAACCATACTTCCCACCAAAGTCCTTAGGTTCAAGCCCGGACGTAAATGTTTACTGAAAATCGCCGTATAATAGGGGTTAATACCACACCGGTTAGCAGTGCGCTAAATTTGATCTTGAAGAACATTTACATATAAATATTAATATTATAGAAATGTTTCCATTTTGGTTTTATAGATTAATTAGAAAATTTTAGTTTAATTGATATTAAAATGTAAAATAATCTCTGAAAATTAAAAAAATATGTGGGACGAAAAAGTAGTGACAAATAAAAAAATCGTTTTACGGGACGGACGGTGTCTTGAACTAGACTTGTACAGTACCCAATAAATTCGTTGGTTTGGTATTGGTATAGATACCTACACCGTTTAAAGATAAAAAAAAATCTTCGTTTGTTGCAGCACTCACAAAAAAACTGAGTTAATAAAAAAAAATGCAAAATAGCAACCAGATGATACGAGATGATTCGAGAGCGGGCACGGTCACATAAAGGAGCGGCATGCCGTGTGCCGCCACAGCATATAAGTCGCTCTTACCCCCAATACCACTATACTACCGCTTTACCTATGTTTAAGTAATCATCATCATCATCTGAGGCGTTACAGCCGCGGGTGGGCCTTAGCCTGGTCCAGTAAATCTCTCCAGTCCGATCTATTTGTGGCTTTCGTTCTCCAACTTGGCACCCCTAAGATCTTGGTAGTATGTTTAAGTAAGCAAACAAAAAAAATCGATATAATTAGTGATACAGTTTATATTTATATATAGCGCGTATAAAACGCTTTATTCATTTTTTGGGCCAAGTTTTCGGAAGTTGAACTCCATTATTATAGACTTTCTTGTTTCTCTGTAGAGGGTCCTCCAGGCGTTGTTTAGCGAAGTAGGACGCCCTTTCATCTCAGTCATTACGCAGCATCTTTATGAGATGTATTTTCTTAAAGAGCACATTGTCGTAATGCGGGGACATTTACAGACGTGTGCATTACGCAAACACTTCCCCTTAGCCATCTGAATTTAACATTGCACTGAATCTCAGTTTGCTTTGTGCTTATTAACTATTATATTTTTTTATAATTGCACAAAATATAATATAATACTTATTATATACGCTTATATTACTGTTATGTACACCGTTATATTATTTATGTCTTAAATTAATATTATTAATAAATTATAAGTTACATCTTAAGCTTTTTAATTATATTACAAACTAACATATGGTGTATTCTCCTATATAAGAACGTTTCGGAAATGTAACCTTACTGTAATCTTACATGTATGTAAATATAATGTATAATGTCATGTCTATGTATATAATTAGATATAGAAAAAGTTGGTGATGAAAATAACAAATTACGCTTTCATTATATCGATCTGTGTTTGTATTTAGCAGTGTAATAGCACTTACATTTAAATTATAGCACATTATTTCTGATCAGAACAATAATAAATTAAAGTCGAAATATAAAATGGTATTATTAGCGATGAGTAACAAGACTGAGTCGTAAATTGCTTAACGAGCAAAGAATCTTTCCGTTGACAATTTCATCCAAGTTACTGAAAACTTTTCCGATGTTTCTTAACATTGTTATTATTTTTGTTCAAGTTGTAATTATTTCAGAGTCAACGTTAAGGAAAAAGATAAGTAATATTTTTTCTCAATAATAAGAGATTGAATCTTTTTTTAAGACATTTTAACGGTATCAACTTTATTTTATTTTATATATGGGGGAATTACAAGCTTAAGGTAGATGGGAAAATGAAACACGGAGCCACTGAACGTGATCTGAAGATGATCAGCATCATCATACAATACAGTGTACAAAAACTAGTCATTATTCACCACTAAAGTGCACCAATCAATGGGAACTAACATGTTATGTTACCATTGGCTCACTCACTATTTAATCCTTAACACAGTTTCTCGTCAAGGGAAGAGGAGTAGGAACATTTAAAGCTTATTTTTTTCAAATGTAAAAAAAAATAAACCAAACGTCAGGACGATGGAGACGAGAAAGGCAACAATTTAACTGCGGAAACTGTTACGTTCGGTGATTGTTCAGCAAAATGATGTTAACGATGGAATTTTATCGAGAAATCGTTTGAGGCTGTCTCGCGTTGTTCAAATATTGAATCGAGTGTCCCTGAGATTATAATTTAGCAATCAGTAGAGTTCGATTTAATCACATTAAGGATAAAGAATTATGTTTCGATAACGAGAACGATTGTATAGTTGCTATGCTATGTTAATTTAATGTAAGATTTAAGTTAATTAGCACGCTCGTACCAACGATACTTACTCCAACTTCGTCTATAATTTCTGCTATATTTTTAAATCTAATATTATAACTATACTCAACAAATGTTCTATGTTCACCAGACAGAACAACAAAAAACAGTCGCGTGAACTCAAAAACAAACTCATTACAATAATAACTGAGTATTTCGAAACCAACGATTTATTAAACGTATTATTAACATAAAAAACAGTATTATTATAACGTTACACGACCCAAAAATATTTTCCGTAGCACAGCCGCGGGCGATGAGACAATATTTTTATTCGGAGCGGTCCTAACATATAGTCTGGCGCAATAAAAAATCTAATTTTCTATATATTGAGGTGGGTACCCAAATGGAGGCAATATCGAAGTGCTGATTTGTCGGCCCACTGAATATTGGTCTGGCGTTGATTCAAATCTGTGGGAATGCTACGTTAGGAAATTGACGATGCTTACCTTTCAACAACGTAGGTAACTTTTGCTATATGACATACAATATTTTTTGTTCATATATAATATTTACAGATGAAAATTAAATTTTTATTTTGTTATTTCATATTGCTCAAGACAATTTTAAATTCATATATTATAATTGTAAATATATAATTCATTTCTTTTTAAATTTTAAATCATAACAACAATTGTTAGTTAAAAATGAAATACTAAATAAATATACGTAATACTAAAAGCCTAATAATAAAACAATGCCAAAATATATTGCCATTGGGTATATTGAAAAAAAAAAATTATAATTATTAGTATACGTTATTTATCGTGTTTTTTGCTAGGTCATTATGAAATAATTCACTCTCGTATAGTCTTATTGTCCAATCATCGATGTAAACAAGTACGATGTAAGAAAAGCTTTGGTCTTTCTGCATTCTCACCTGTTGAGTTATCTTTTTTGTTAACACTACTCGTGTTTCTGATACCTACAAGTGTAAAATAGGATTTTTTTACAAAAAAAAAATAGCACAAATATACTCATAAATTATAAAATTTTGTTATTATTTTTAATTTCATTTTTTTATAATTGTAATAATTTTAAGCTCCAATATGCCGTAATCAGTAATCTTGTTCGTAAGCACCAAAGCGACCACAGTGTGTGGTTGACACGTTCGTTTCAGACACGTTCATAACAGCTCTGGAATTTGTAGTCTATGCTCAAAATACAAAGCCTTTGGTCTATTTAAGGCTCTATTATATTCTTCATATACATATTTATTACAGTTGGTATGAATTTATTTGTTCAAGGAAGTTCATTTTCAAGAGCAATCTAAAGTAACAATTAAAAGTAAATTTTAGCAAGAGGTAAGATATCTGTTTAAGTTTTCTGATTTCAGAAACGTGTCTCGTATATGAGTAGTGATTCATTGAGGAAGATTATTAAAGGAGACGCAAATACAATTATAAGAGTAACTTATTACAGGAATCCTGTGAAATTTTTTACACTAATAATTTTACAAATTTTCGTAATAATATATGTTTCATTCAAATAATCAAAAGGATTGAAAAAAGTAAACGTACTTTTATAATTAGAAGAACTATAATTAAATCCATCCATTCATCTGCTTGATGTGCGAGTCTGAGTAGGCATCGTCCATCATCCTTTATTCTTCCACTAAACAGCTGCACTACTTAGTATTGTTGTATTTCAGATTGTACGATGAGTGACCCAGTGTAATTCCCGGCACAAGGGACATGACTTCTTTATTTTTAAGGTGGCGGTTTGACGAGTGCTTAATATTTCCTACAGTACCAATGTCTACTGATCATTTACCAACAGGTGGGCAATTTGCCATTAGTTACTTTAATAAACACCGTTTTCTTTTTTTTTTGTGTATATATTTATATTAGTATACATAGGCCACTGATAGTGAAGCTAATAATACGGCTATTGACAAAGGCAATCCGCGTCGAGCTGTGACTGGAACAAAGTGCGGTCCAGCCATTACCGAGCATCCCCCTAATGGAAGCAAAGTGGCCGATTACAATTACCACCGAGTGGAAAGTTGAGCTTTCACCATAATAGTACCTTTACAACTTACTTGCTAATCCCTGTGATTGTTATATCTTAAGTTTTGACTAAAGTTTTGTACGATACACTCGAAAACGCAATTAGTAGTTTGTAGCATAAATTGTTGTGCTAACAATAGTTATTATGAAAGCTTATTTATCAAATATAAATTATACACTAACATATAAGCTACTCATACATTATAAATAGTAAAATTAATAAACATATAAATACAAACAACGCGCGCTTCAAATAACATAATTATGATCAAAAAATGAATATTAATCAAATCGTCATTTGATAACATTTTATTATTTGTTATCTGTTGCTTGCGCTTCACGTTTTTAGTGTTAAACAAAAATATATTCATAGCTTATTAACTTTTTAATCACAAATTTTCAGGATCATCTGAATACGGCTAGAAGAAATTGTGTTATATTTTAGTCCGTTTAAAAGACGCGATACTTTTTTATTATATAATTATTGTGAATAAAAACTGCGTAAACCTATATAGTATTTTTGAAGCTGTTATAATAATACAAGTTAATAATTATATTTCGACACATTTAATATTGTAGCCAAGCTCAGCATAATTGTGGTTGAAATCCCTTTAAGTATTAGGACAAATATAATTGCGTTGACAATTTCTTTTAGAGGACGACGACAATTTTCCATTCGAGAGATTTACAAATGACTTAGGAAAATTCGACATTATTCCTTTCTGTTTTATTAAAGAAATATGATAAAAGATAGAATACGTTCACACGACACTTTTTTTTGTCATTTATTAAAATTATTTAGTTTTCATTATTTTCAAGATTTCAGGTTTGAACCCCGACAACAACTGAGTGTGCTTAATTTGTTTATAATTAATTTCGTGCTCGGTGCCATAGGAAGACCTGCAAGGGTTGGGTGAAGTTTTTCAAATATGAACCAACCCAAATTGTAGCGTGGTGAACTAAGAAAAAAACTAAGAAGGATCCTTAGCTTCTCTGTGAGACATTCTCAGGTTGTTGCTTCACTTTATTCACTTTACAATATTTTAAAATATTGATTAATGTTATAATATTATAGTTATCTTTGTGATTTGATTAAAACCAATTTAAAGTGTCAAGTTATATTATAATTTGGCCATAATAAAATGTTAAGTTTGCTTTATATTTACGTTGTTATAATTTGTCTTAGATTGTGATAAATTCCACAATATTATATAATATATAGATGAATGTTTCGTTTTATTCATGTTCGGGCATTTGCTCATCGATCATCTTATTAAGTTGAAAGTTTTTACAGGTGTTGTTGGCACTCACATGAAGTTTTCGAAGGAAGTTTCGGAGGTTTTGCGTTCGAAAGCTTAGTATTATACATCTTATGTACATCGTACGTCAATATTGCACGAATTAGTAGGAAATAAATTCGAAAAAATAAAACGAACGACAATATCCATTCACGGTTAAACAAAGCTGTGTCTTTTTCTTTCGAATGTAATTCAATGATGACAGAAAGGTTTATAAGTAAGACAGTAAATTAATAATAAATGTTTGAATAAAAAGGTTTATATACCACGTTTTAGGTTCAATAGTAAAACCATTACAATTACATATAGTTTTAAAGTGAAACATCAAACGGTATTTTAGACGTACCCTTATCCAAGAGAACCATTTGGTCGGAAAATTGCTAATGGAACTGACTCGCGTACAAAGAGGACACTCCTGATCTAATACACATTTTTTGTGAAAGTATACTCTACCTATCGGAAAAGATTAAAGGGATTTTTATATGAGACGTGGTTTGCTTAATTTAAGCACTTTCATTTGGTTAATGTAAGAATGTGAAACTTTTTATTTTTAATTGCGATTATTAATAATGAATGTGTGCGGTGTAATTTAAAATAAATAAATTACAAAATAAAATACAAGCTGATCAAAATAAATAATCCTTTTCCCAATAAAAGGATTAAAAAAAACATCAAATCGTACTGGTAAATACTATATTTAGGACTCAAACAATATCTTCAGGTTTATAATATTAGTAAAGATGATAATATTAGTAAATGAAATTACGAATTGACGCAATGAAGTTGAAATATTTAATCAAGATGAAAACTGATCAGTGAAAAATTCACACTAATTAAGACTTACCTTACATTATACATGTTTATATTTTTTAAATCAAACATATATCCACTTTTTCTTTATATTATTTTTATTGAACACATTGGCGTATTTTAAAATACGCCACACAATATTTAAAATACGCCAATATATTGTATACTATTATAAATATAATACAATACTTCTTATACTAATTTAATAGTATAGCTGAAACTAAAACACCAGCAGCAGTGTTTCTGCTATTCGGAGTTCTTTGTCTTTGGAGAACGTGTTCCGTACTGACTTTTTGGTTACACTTATCATTATTATTTTGTTGAACTAATTTTGCAAATCTCGTTATACACCGTATTATTACTATTTTTTTCCATATATATTTTAATATTAGCTATATTTATATTAAATATAATCATCCCTTACAATGTCAATGTGCCACAAACCTTGGTAACTACTACACTCACAATTCAAACTGAAACACAACAGTATTGCTGTATGGCGGTTAAATATCTAATAAGTGGTTGGTATCTGCCTATCACTAAGACTTATTTTATTTATAATATTTTATTAATTCGTCTGTCCACTATTGTTAGAAGATTAATTCCCTGATCCTTTATTAAGGGATCCTTATTTTACTTCAGTAACATGATACTTTGAAACTTACGATTTTTATTGGAAAGCCTTTGAATTGCCTTAAGTAGACAATTCTGACATCCGTAAGCTAAACTAATCTTTTCTTGAAAATAAAAAAAAAATCCTTTTTATGGATATTTAAAACTATTAAATAATATAAAAGTAACTCAAGTAACGTCAAAAGAAAAATATTTATTATTACGTTTTACCCACCTTTGTCGTTTTTCAATTGTTCGTTCTATCTATTTAGAAATGAAACTTATTGAAAAATTACAATGAAATATCTCATCTTAATTAAATAAGATGAAGCTGAGAATATTTAATTTTTTTTTAATTTCGTCCATAGTCACGAATTATTAAAAAAGTTAGACAATGGATTAATGTTCCCTTCACTTTTTCTTGATAAGTAATTCCTCGGCGCGGAAAATCGCAAAAGGGTTTTTAAAGTGCTACGTAAAAACGGGGAGATGGCGGGGATTAAGGGGGTGCTCGTGGGCGGACCACAAGCTCGTTAGCGACAATTTTTCTCAAAGCTGTCTCGGGAGAATTGTCACAATTCCGATTGTGACGAATTATACTAGTAACTGTGTGGGGCATCATTCTTGTTCAATTAAATATGGAAATTTCAAACTAAAAAATATATATTTAAAAGAATAACACCTGACACCCATCATCATCATCATCACCCCTTTCTCGTCCACTGCTTAACATAGGTTTCTCCAATGGCACGCCACTGAGCTCGATCCTCAGCTCTCAATCTCCAACCGCTGCTAGCCACCTTGCGTATATCGTCACTGTGGCACGTGACACCCACGTAGGTGCTAAACATCTAAAACGACGCTTATTGAGATAATTTATAACAAAAAGAGAAAACCAGTAAATAAATATAGAGTAAAACATAAATAAAACATAGATTTTCGTTACTAAAATAAATATATCTTATATACATCTCATTTCATATTTTATGTCATCATCACATTTTATATCTGAAATATTTCACATGTAAATATCAAAAAGGAATATTTTAATATAAGAAAATAATATTATAATTTATTTCATGAATTGATTAAGCGTAAGTTCTGAAAAACATTTCTAATTCCCGATTTAATAAATGTCGTTGCCACCCTACCAATAACATCGCTTAAATATAAATCAAGATTAATTGTAATAATAACAAATATTTAATTCAATAATAACGATTGATCAATGGATTTAAGTTATACCTCAAACTAGACTAGATACATATTTCTTAATAGAAATCATATACAGTTGCCTTTTATTTTGAAATATTGCCCAGCTCTATTACTTAGGAGGCTCGGTACTGGTTGCGATTTAATCAAAGTCCGCAGCGTGATTGTATTAAAAAGTAATTTATTTTAGTTGGCGCGGAAGCATGGCATGCGCTGTTAATTACGAAACTAATTAAAAACGTCGATTCTGTAATTAATCTCTTTTGCTGTAGCAACACGGCGCGTCCTTTTAAAATCTCTCGTTTATTTTAATCAACCACAATTTTACCAATTTTTGAAGCGACAGTCAGGATTTAGGCAAATGAACGAAATGTTCGCAGCTGTTGCAAAAGATTTTGTATAAAATAGATTAACTTTTCGTCGAAGAGACAAATAAGTATCAATTTATCTATTATGTATTAATAATAGATAGATTTAAGATTACTTAATTAGGAAAATCATAAATGAATTAGTACTCTATACCATAGTAGTATATATAATAGTATGTATTTGAACTTTTTTTAAATATGGCAGACACTCTTGTCTGCCTTACTTTTCTTATTAAAATTTAACTAGTCTTATGATAATGATGATAACGTACTGAACAATTTCGGCTATGGCGATAAATCTGAAGAGAGATTAGCCTACAGCAAGGACATATGTCCTTAGTATATGAATAGTGAATAAGTGTGTTCGCAAACACAGTGGCACTCTGTATTCCCTTATTTTCATAATCTGGTGGTACATCCGAAAATATGACACAACCGGAAATAATTCAGTCGCAGGAGGAACGGCTTTACGTGCTTTCCGAGGCACGAGACTGTACACGCTTCTAACTTGCAGACTCCGGGCTGCTACTGAGAATTTTCAACAGAAAATCTCAATTTCTTTTTATTGGCCTAGTTGAGAACCTCTAAATTTGCGGTATATTTAGTCACTAGAGCAATGAAGCAGGTTGCAGGTTTAATATATTTTATGAATTTTAAAGAGTTTGTTTCTTAAACTACTTACACTTCCTGACTAATAAACTCCGCTATTAGATATTATTAAAACTTTTCGTGTAATCTTAACACAAATCGTCAGACAATCGAAAAATGTAGGGTTGTTTTCTTGACCGGTTTCGTGGATACACGTGTGACAGATTTCAGTGAAACTTTGAACATTTAGCACGATATTAATTTTATACAATAATTAATGTACATGAAAATTCAGTGTTTTTTGTCTGGGTTTAAACACGCGAACGCGATCATTCGAAAGTTTTTCTTCCATTTTTAAATCAATCTTAGAATCGAACTTCAGGATTATGAGTAGATCGGACATTTCTTTTTTGGTAGAATACAACACAATTCTAGTTGGTGTACAAAAACATCTTAATCAGAACAGTCAAGTGGATACAAATCCTCGCCGCAGTATTCCCATCAAATATGAAAAGCTTGTGCCGAAAACCATTTCGGGGCAAGTTTAATAACGTAGCTAGGAAAATGTTTATTACTTTCGTATTTTAAAATTTAAACTTCTCGACCCTGCTGGCAGCACTGTGTCAAAGCAATAAAACAATTTTTCCTTTTTATTACGTCATATTTACATAATATATTCGTGTAAATCTGCTACAAAATACTCATGTGTTTTCAACTCATTTCGGCTGTGAATTAAAACACGATCTAAGTTGCATGAGACCGGGAAATTTTAATGAAAACATACATAAAAATTTATTTGTCAACTGACAAATTGAACCCTCAATTTGTTCTCTAAAAAGGTTTTCATTCATAGTTTTTCACTTTCACGCACGTAATGATAGTATTACAATATTTCTAAGTTCAGTCCATACCATTGGCAAACCGAATGGATTTTTTATGAATCCTCTTTTCTACCTATGTTTGAGGTTCGTATAACACACTAAACATCACAATTTACAAACCCACGCCTGATCTTACAGATGACGTTGTTGAAAATGGCTGTTTTTTTCTATTTTGGATCAAACTCGCTACAAATATAACAAAATAAATTAGGGCACTTGTCACACATGTGACATTTAAAATTAGGTTTTGTGTGTGTGTGTGTGTTGTGATTTTTTTTTTCATATTAACGTCATTTTAAAAATTGCACTTTTAGATGTGATGTCCAAATAATGATCGACATAAATTTATGACAAGACAGGCTTATTGTAAAACGATATGGGCTGATTCATTTAAATATTTGGTTTTGATTATATCCGTAATGTATATCTATGAGATCTTAAATATTAACTGATATTATTTGCAGACAGTACATGATGATGATACAATTAGAAATTATAATTTCTATATCATCACGTTAAATACTAAAAGTCGTTAGATTCTTAGAAATTTTCTAAATATTTCATATAATATATTTAATGCACATTAACCGTAGCGTACCGTAACAGCCTGTGAATGTCCCACTGCTGGGCTAATAATTACCGGAGGTGTCGTTTAGAATGTTTTAATAGAAATACAATACTATGTAATTTTATATAATGACAACGCTAGTTCAATATTCTTAAAAGCTTTATCTATATTTATATTTTATTTATTTGATACAATAATTGAGTAATATTATAGTAAATACTTTTTCGCTTTATAAAATTGAGTTTTTAAAAGTGGCAAGAATATTTTGCTAAAAATTCGTAAAAAGTTGTTGGTGAGTCTATATATTTTGGTATTTGGTTCACATTAACCGTAGCGTACCGTAACAGCCTGTGAATGTCCCACTGCTGGGCTAAAGGCCTCCTCTCCCTTTTTTGAGGAGAATTAAGGTTTGAGCTTATTCCACCACGCTGCTCCAGTGCGGGTTGGTGGATTACACATGTGGCAGAATTTCAGAGAAATTAGACACATGCAGGTTTCCTCACGATGTTTTCCTTCACCGTAAAGCACGAGATGTATTATTATCCCAAATTAAGCACATGTAAATTCAGTGGTGCTTGCCCGGGTTTGAATCTACGATCATCGGTTAAGATTCACGCGTTCTTAACACTGGGCCATCTCGGCTTCTCACATGCTCAATGCACATTAACGGTGACTAAAGTGACTTACACGAGAATTTCTTACAGCGCCTGGGTGTATGGGCAATGGTGTCTACTTAAAGGGGCCTATTTTTTCATCTTTATTGCATCACTATATTATAAAACAAAGATTTTTCATTATGATATAGAAAGGGGGTACTTTGTTTTATAGTATGTAGTAATTACGATGTAAACTTTTTGTGCAGACCTTTATTGTACCTTTGTGAAGCTGTGACGGGTAACTAGTAATCTTATAAATGTTTGAGCAATTATATTATATAAGAAATTATTGGACATTTCAAATTACACAATAAAACGTAATTATTTTGTCGAAGAACGCGGAACATAATATTAGGGAAAGACTACGGTACCCATCGTTGTGAAGCAGACGCTTCGAAATGGCGTTGTCGATACTTAATTGATTTATATTAATTTCATATCACATAATATATTTTTTTCTCGTCCCACTAACGACGTAACCAAAGGTATTTTAATATAGCTTTCATTATTTATAATCCCTATCATTTTTATAATTTGAAGTATCAATATGTAATAAAATATTTATTGAAATTGTTAATCAATTAATTTTGTAAATTGCAGCAATTTATTCAATTAATAATTCGTACTAGCGTACAATTCTAAGTGTTCAAATGCGTCGTGAAAATAATTTAATACCAAAAGTGGGTTAAACCTTGGATGCAGTTCTAAAGTTCTTAATAGAATTTACAGAAGAACGTGGTTTAGTTTCGAATTATTTCTCGTGCGGACTGTCGTATCCTGCCATTGAAATAATTACCGGAGGTGTCGTTTAGAATGTTTTAATAGAAATACAATACTATGTAATTTTATATAATGACAACACTAGTTCAATATTCTTAAAAGCTTTATCTATATTTATTTGATACAATAATTGAGTAATATTATAGTAAATACTTTTTCGCTTTATAAAATTGAGTTTTTAAAAGTGGCAAGAATATTTTGCTAAAAATTCGTAAACGGTTGTTGGTGAGTCTATATATTTTTATTTTGCAATCAAATTGTTTAAATATAGAAAACATGTATATTTTTCAAATCCTTACAATTATAATATATTTCTTCATATTTACTTTTAATGAAAAAGTACATCGCATACTAATTTTTTTAATGTCATTTTACATTCTATAATAAGCGAACTCAACCACACGCTACGTATGCACATTCTCGTTTTCGAAATAGCCTTTTACAACGCATTTTAGAGCAGCGGTGGGAACTTGAATAATAAATAATAGCGTGTAATGGTTGCACATGAAAACCCATTATACAAAATTGCTATCGCTATGTGAAATTAAAAAGCCGACAATGAAAGAGTTGGTTAGGTGTTTAAGCTTCTACTCAAACGTATCCAGTTATCATTTTATCTGCTTTGATTATTTGACGTTGTAACCGTTTCTTTAATATTATAGTATTAATTATGCTACTGCAATAACGTGAGGGCGGAATTTCGCCTGCACACCCTTCTTCCTTCTCCACTCCCCGCATTAGTGGACTTTAGCTTTTCTTTAGTTAACTTCAATACTACGGATTAGAGGAAATACTAGTGATGATGCGAGGGAAGGCACGATACTCTAGAACAATATATCTTTATTCAATAAATAAAAGCGTTACAGTTGCTTATTAATTGTCAAAAAAATTTACTACGATTTGGCTTTAAGCACTTAAGGCCTGAGAAGAACCAGCGAAAGTCTCAGCGATTTTTATTTCTATTGACTTTTGACGTTTTTTTTTCATATTTGCCGGGAGGTGAAATGACTCTACTCCACCTGATGGTAAATGGTAGTAGAGTCCAAACGCGACGATGGCCAGTACAGTCGGGGAGAAGGTTTTGTACTAGCCGCCTTTGCTTTGCCGGCCCGCAAGATGCCTCTTCACGCCTCGTTTGAAGGAACCCGGGTAGTAAGAGGAGGGGAACACGCTCTTGTGCAGCATCTACCACCCAACTAAGATGGCTTGTCTCCAAGTCACCATTGTGGGATCTGTAGAGGCACACGTAGACCCGACTCTGACGAACCAGATCAACACGTACCACCAACATGGAGAAGGAGGAGTCCTCCAAGCAGCGCAGTCGGTGACAGCAAACATCTGTCCTGACGAACAAGCATACTCCGGCTTCCAGCTCCGAAAAATACACTGACCCGCTGGACGTAAGGGCCCCCGAACCCCCCTGGATTATCCAGAGGGTCCGTTTTCATACTCTTGAACCGGGAGACTGAGAGCACGTGTGTGTATGCAGAGCAAGTCAGTGGTAGATCTCATTCACGCAAGCATTCTGCTCACCACCCAAGCTGTTCAAATAACGTCGTCACTGAGAAGGTGGCAAGCTGCATGGATGTTTTCTTAAGCAGTTAAATCGAGACATTCTTGAAGCGGCTGCTATCGTCGCAGTATGGTCGGTCGTCATCGCATGGCGTTGGGCGATCACCACCCAGCATATGCTGGAAATGTGCTCATCTGTGATAATGATAACGCAATCTCTCTAATTTTAGTAAATAAAAATTACACAATTACTTTCAATTTTATCCTGTAAAAAATGGCTTGCTAATTATTATCATGTCTATTGATTTATAATAAAAGTTTGACATTTTTGAAAGTGTATGATTAATAAATAACATCCTTAATTGCTTTGACTGTTGACACGTTGGTTCATTTTACACCCAGGTATTCGCATTTACGATGCCATACGAAATTTTACAAGCAGCTAGTTTTCCAAATCCTACATCTTTATAGATTATACTTTACTAGGCATAAATAGTGGTTCACCCGGTGACGATAATGAATAATGACATATCCATATAATGACCTATAAATAATTAAATATAAGTCTACATCGAGTCTAGCTTACTAACGCGTACTATTATCCCTTATCTCTGAAATCCCAATATCTTTATTCATGCTTTTATTCAAATACCTTGAAGACAGACCAAAAAATAGCGAACAAACAGTCAGACGAGAAAAAAGCTTTGCTTGAATACTATATAAAGTACGTATATACCGGTAATAAGGTTTGATATAAACTATATAGAAATAAATATTCTATTATTATTGGACATAATATTTACACTAATAGTTGATTATTAGTATTAATTTTATACCAATAAGCTTTCAATTTTAACATAATATTATTAATTAACAGGAATAAATTCCAGACACGTAACACTGACGCCCCCTACTTATCGTTGCTATAATATATTATGTAATATTTTGTTGCACACAACGCTCCTAATTTATTTTTAATTGAATAACAAAATCACATTTCACGTATTCCGATAAAGCGTTATATGAGCGTTCATTTTAAACTAAAATAACGAATGTGTTTTTTGTTTATTTATTGCTGCATTATAAATTGCATTAATATGTAAATTTACCACCGGCTCAGAATGCAGTTTCTATCGAGAAGAACAGGCAAGAAAGTCAGTAGCAAGTAGAAGAACAGTAATTTCGTTAATTTAAAAAATTGACATAAAATAATTTTAATCAATATTATATTGATGTGTCGTGTATTAATAATAAAACGTACGAACTCTATGTTCTTTTACCTTTTCTATAATCATGCATAATATGCATAATAAGTTTCATTTCCCATGTAATAATATCTCATGTACAATGTTGTTGTTCCGAGTTGTTGTCAAAGTTTGTGAATATATTCGAGTATTCGTAATATCTCGTAACGGCTCGTTAGCTTAGTGGTTAGAGCGCCCAGCTAATTTCATTAAAGTGGAGGTCGGGGGTTCGAATCCCTCACGAGCCGGGACATATTTTGGATTTTATTTTCTTTCTAATACTTTTTTATGTTATTGACTTTTTAAGTCGATTGAAATGTGATTATTGGACGTTTGTCATAAAACATATATATTTACAAATTGTTTTATGACGAGTTTACCATCCAATAAAAGTAAGGTTTGATATGGTAAGGTAAGGAAGGCATATGAGTGAATAAGCCTTATATGTCAATTTCATCCACTGTGGGTAAAGTTCACCATTAGGGATAAACTAAGCACAAGCAAGTATTCAAATGTCAAAGATGATTCTTTAATCAGTTTTTTAATGGACCGACCGGACCTACGAAAACGGTTCTCTTTGATTTATGCATCACTAAGCTAAGTAAGCTTTTACTTTTACAGAAATAACTTTTGTTAAGTGTGTACACAAAAAAATGAGTCTCAATTTGATAGAAGAGGATGGGGAAAATAATTTTATCAGTTATAAAATAATTGAAATCTCTTACCAATTGAGCCTTGTTAGCAAGTCGATGCGTTCTTGAGGTATATAATTCTGATCCAAATTTTGCTGTCTGTTGAGTGAGTCCTATCTCTATTTAGCATCAAACTGGGCACTCAGAAAGAGATAAGTTATCGGAATGTAATTGTAAAACCTCGCGTAATCTACTTTTTAACATTTCACCTTCCAATTAAAAAAAATACTTCATTTTTATCATATAGTAATACACACAAATAGTATTGCTCGGCTAATCATTTTAAGCCATATACAAAACTGACATAAATAATGATAATATTTGAAATTGATGTTTCCTTACGTGTTAAATCTATATTTATTTGAACAAAAAATCTCTATTCATCCGTTGTAGTATAAGACGCGTCTATATACATATATATTTGAGCCTTAGTATTTGTCAGGCCTAAATAAATATAGAGAAAGGTATAAAGAGTTTCGTATACTAATTTCACAGAATAAACATTTTTTTCTCTCAAAAATCTTTTATTTAAGGATATAGTAAGCTAGGTGGCAAAGGGTTGTCAGGCTAATTAATTATCTGAAGCTGCAAATTCTTTAGTATTTATTTATTTGTAGTTGTAGTTTATTTGCGCGTTATTTTTTAGCTTTAATCTAAATATTTTAAAGAAATACAACTTCTAGAATGTTATTTGTATTTTTAAACTTTATTTTATAAGGAATAACAAAAAAAAAACAATTTTTAGGCATATCTATATATTATGCGATCACTGGTATGTTTTATAATTGAAACGTAAATAATATTCAATGTCAAAATAAAATATTATTCGAATTGATTTCATTATGATTTATTTAATTTTATTCTAACTTTTTGCGTTTTTGAAAATTAAGACAATTAATCAATTAATTCTTTATTTAAGTTGTCTTATAAAGGTTTTTTTTATTGTAATATTATTGAATTAAATGTAAGGCAATCACCGGTGCAGAATGAAAATTCTACAATTCTAAGCAACACAGTACTTAATCACAGATATCAATAAAATACAGTTAAATTTATGCATACTGCTTGGAAAACAAAAAAATCTAACTTCCTGCTTTTTTATCATTTACATAACCTTTGATGAGTACCTTTTTTATCAAGGTTTTTTTGAAATCAAATTAAAATTATTATATATTATTATTAATAGACAAGGTTAATATTGTGATTGAAGCGCTACATTATTTATAAGTTAACAATATCCAAAGGAATATATTTATTAACTTACATTATTATATAATTCACTCCGTCTTCTTTTGCTTGCCTTGACACCTAGTCCAAAAGTAACTAATCGGGGTGTATAGTAAATATTAAAATATGAACAATTTTATTACTATATATGGTTCGTTTAAAAGTTTCTTTATCATAGTAAAATAATATTTGACAGATGATAGTTGCTTTCATTGCATGTAAGTTTTAACACTAAAGGTTTCCAGTAATCGCATGGCATTCGATTTAAAAAAGTAAATTACATAAAAAAGCATTAGAAAGAAAATAAAATCCAAAACATATCCGGCTCGTGAGGGATTCGAACCCCCGACCTCCACCTTAATGACCTTAGCTGGGCGCTCTAACCACTAAGCTAACGAGCCGTTGCATCACATTGCGAATACTCGAACATATTCATGCACTTTGACCAAAAAACCCCTCATATAATGCAGTTATTTATATATAAGTTACATGGTAAATGAAGCTTATTATGCTGTACAGGATTACAAAAGCGATAAAAGAGCTTAGAGCCGATGATGATGATGTTTTATTATAAGACAGGATACATTAATATGACATTGAAAACAATTATTAAATGTAAATTTTCAGATTAACGAAATTAGTGTTAACGACACTTCTTATAAAATGACGATTCAAAAGTGTTTGTAAGAGTCTTGAATTATATTTTTTTATTTGTTACTATCGTAAATTTGTATCGATTTCTAAGTTTGATATGACGTGTTTTGTCACTGGTAGTACGTAGTAAACTATGGATTGTTTTATATTATTTAATATAAAAAAAAGTTAATGAATGTGTAATACCTATTATGTGTACATTTTAGCATTCTGCACTCCTTTTCTATATAAACTTTAACTATGCCCAATCTCACGTCCATCCATGAGTACAATGTTTTCTCGTCGGATTAATATATATTTAAATCGCATAAAGATATGCCTGCCTAAGAAACATCAAATTAAAAGCTTTCATTAAGACACCTGCTTCAAAGTAATCCAGTACATTACAACATTCATTAAAATTTATCGTAAGCGTAAAACACTAATAATGTCTTATTAGAATTCTCCACCGCAATTTGCAGAGGGCTCTAATGATTGTAATGAATCAGTTGAATGCGCCTTGATTTAATTTTAAGAGCACGAACGCTGTAAGAGAGCAATAACGCTTGAATAAGGCTTAGTTCAGACCACAATAGACAGTGAGTAATTCTTATATTCAAAACCAGAGATTCTAGCTGAAGTCGAAAAGTACTATGGCGATTTATACTCATCACGAGTACCTCCACCAGAGTCCCACAGTGCGGATGACCCACGAGCCAGACTGACACGCCACCTATCAGACGATCTTCCCGACATCGATTTGGGCGAGATTAGGATTGCTCTCGGACAACTTGGAAACAATAAGGCTCCAGGAGATGACGGAATTACCTCAGAGCTTCTTAAAGCAGGAGACACACCAGTCCTGAAAGAGCTGGCTAACATCTTCAATTCCGTCCTCCATAATGGTATTACACCGAAGACATGGAGCAGAAGTGTGGTGGTTCTGTTTTTCAAGAAGGGTGATAAAGCTCTTCTGAAGAACTACCGCCCCATTTCACTTTTAAGCCATGTTTACAAGTTGTTTTCGAGGGTAATCACGAATCGTCTTGCCCGGAAATTCGATGACTTCCAACCCGTTGAGCAGGCTGGGTTTCGAAAAGGCTTCAGTACCGTAGACCACATACACACACTTAGGCAAATAATACAGAAGACCGAGGAATATAATCAGCCTCTATGCCTAGCGTTTGTGGACTACGAAAAAGCCTTCGATACCATTGAGACCTGGGCTGTTCTGGAATCCATGCAGAGGTGCCAAATTGACTATCGGTATATCCAGGTGTTGAAGTGTTTGTACGAAGCCTCAACCATGACCGTCCAAGTATAAGATCAGAGCACAAGACCAATCCAATTGCATCGCGGGGTAAGACAGGGGGATGTAATCTCCCCGAAACTTTTTACCAATGCATTGGAGGACGTCTTCAAAACGCTCGATTGGAACGGACGCGGCATTAATATCAATGGCCAACACATTACACATCTGCGATTTGCCGACGACATTGTCATCATGGCGGAGACTCTGCAGGATTTGGAAGAGATGCTAAACAACCTGAGCGATTCTTCGAGACGAGTAGGTCTCGGGATGAACATTGAAAAGACCAAAATTATGGCAAACAATCATGTATCCCCGGGACCAGTGGTCGTAAATGGCTCTCCACTTGAAGTTGTGCAGGAATATATCTACCTGGGCCAAACTATACAACTTGGCCGGCACAACTTTGAGAAGGAGGCTAAAAGAAGAATACGTTTGGGCTGGGCGGCATTCGGGAAGTTGCGTCATATTTTTGAATCGTCGATCCCACAGTCGCTTAAGACCAGGGTCTTTAATCAGTGCGTCCTACCTGTAATGACTTACGGTGCCGAAACGTGGACACTCACCGTAGGACTGGTCCACAAATTTAAGGTCGCTCAGCGAGCGATGGAACGCGCGATGCTTGGGGTTTCTCTGGGCGATAGAATCCGAAATGAGGACATTCGCCAGAGAACTAAAGTCACCGACATCGCGCGGAGAATTAGCTCGCTGAAGTGGAAGTGGGCTGGTCATGTCTCCAGACGCATTGATGGCCGATGGAGCCGACACGTGTTAGAGTGGAGACCGCGCTTAGGCAAACGTAGTGTAGGGCGCCCTGTGACAAGATGGACCGACGATTTAAAAAAGGTGGCAGGCACGGGATGGATGCGGACTGCCCAAGATCGGGATGGTTGGCGTTCTATGGGGGAGGCTTTCGTCCAGCAGAGGACGGCAAAAGGCTGAAAAAAAAAAAATCTTATATTACTAACACGACAAAATTGTGCCTGTATCCTTTCAAAATATAATAAAAATGTGTCCTCAAAAGTGACACAGTTGCGGGGAATTGAAGTAAACCTTCCGTCTTTCTATCTTCAAGGTCGCTTCGTTTCTATTAATGGTCGAGTTGGTGTTCGAAAGGAACGCCGCACTATACCAGTTGATTCTTTGGTACATTTTTAAATGGTTGTTACGATATACTTTATTATTTTATGGTATTATTATAATGGTAAAAATTATACAGTATATATTTACTATTTTTCTTTATTATAAATTATTGTAATAATCATCAATTTTGTGCTTTCACATCTGCCGGACGTAACGTAACGACCACGTTTTATTTATTTGTCTATTTTATGGTATAGTTTTATTAACTTTTATTTGATGTTTACTGTACAATTTCTCATAACAAAATTCGCTTGTGAATCGCTAGAATCCTTACGAAAGCTGCATATATAACCACATATAACTCTTCTTAGAATATTCTTGGTATTTTGTCAATATATCTTTATTAAATACTAAGTTGGTATTGCATGCGATATATTTCTGTTTGTCGTGTTTCTGCAATTACATTAACTGTGTTGTGTCAACGTCAAAGTTTTTTTTTCCTTTTCTGGCGTGTATCTACGCTATTTGCGAACAATTTTTCGAGAAAATATTCTGCCAATGTCACGTATAAAAGAGGTGTCACATATGATACGAAAAAGTTTAGTTGCCTATTATAGTTTATGACAAATTTCAAAGTCACAAGTTCTTTTAACAATTAATATCTATTCAGAATGATATCGCTTAACACAATCAGCTAGAATTACTTCAGACAATAGGCCTTAGTTTAATCAAATCAGCTTGCAGTGTAAAGGACAATGACACTTGATATTCAATGCGTAGTCTAAGCCTAGGATCTCGGATGTCTGTACCTGTCTTTAACATTTCCGCAACACCCTCTATCCTGACATGGCCCACGGACAGATTAATCTGTCACATGACTCAATGTCATCTGCCGTTGCAAATGATGCAAAAAAAAAGATAAATACAGGGTTGTATTTATAGTGCTGGGAAAAAAACCCATCATAACGAACTCCTTTTTTATATCGTATCCGCAACCTTTTTAATGAGGACATTTGTTAAAATATTTTGAACTTCACTCTACCTTTTGTTTAAAATGACGAAGCAAACGTTACAATTGTTTATCTACAACTATTATACGTTTGCGTAGGTACAAGTTTATTGACAAAAAACCTATATGTGTAGATTTTTTTTTTGTAAAAATTTGGCAAAAATAAGTTAATTTTACTTAGTCTGTTTGTGCATCACTCAAGTCATTTGATATTTCAAGTGACAATTTCATGAACTATAATAGATTATACCTATACACGCCAGAATAAGAGAAAAGGAAATAAATTATAAAATTGATACTTCGAGAGACTTTCGAAAGGCTAAGTATTTTTGTTCAGAGGATGAAAGTGATTTTTGAATAGATTTTTGAGTCAGTAAACTGTAAATTAAATCAAACGTTCTCCCGAATAAAACGGCAAACATACTCATTACTAATGGAAAACAATATTTTCTTTCAACTGTTTATACAAATGCATAACTATATCAGAGAGCACATTAATTTAGTTAAGATAGTATAATTAAAAATACAGCTAACTAAGGTATCTTCAATATCCATTACTGCATGACAAGCAGCGTTGCAGTGCTGTGCAAACAGCACCGGTAGCGCGTAGTCAGCGATATCGTGTGGCACAAATCATAAACTTATTACACCAATTAATATTAAAACTAATAAAATAATATCGGAGACCCAATGTTGGTAAAATGGAGTGCCATGTTATAATTCTTCTTAAACTAAAATATAGACAAATATATAAATATATAATACATGTTATGTTATGTTAACGTTTACAAGATTACATAGAAATAAACTATTGTCATTTGTTTAGAATATAATTATTATTTTTCTCTTTTAGTGTATTTTCAATAATTGCTGCTGTATGCTTAAAAAGCTTTTTACCGATTATTCACATCGACTATTGAGATAAAAAGCTATCTCAAGAAATGCACATCCTATATAGCCTATTTACGGTCTAATTCGTCAACCTAACTTAATATGATAGTTCCGTATGGATGAGTATTTTTTTGGGTTTTGGGTCATTTTAAAAACTAAAGAAAAAAATCCAATTTTTCTCTTTATAATAAATATAAGTCTCCGTCTGATCGCAATAAGTTCTGTGTTATCAAGCACAAATATATGCTTACAATAACTTACACCAAGCCCGATATTTTGATGAGCTCTTCACTAGAGCTTTACTAAAATGAATTAATATGTCTGGACTTTAGTGTTTTTTTTTTGTATTTCACAATTATAAATTGTAAACAAAACCATGGTGAAAAAATCGAGCGCAATCATTATTCCGTTCTGATAAAACGTAGGCATTTTAATAGTAACACTATGTCGAATTCCTGTGCTGAAATATGGTATGGACATGGGTATCCTGCTGATTCCAGATGATGCTGCAGCATCAGGCAAGGCTTACTATGTTATCGTTCATATCATTGAAGTCACTGATCAGATAGAAGCTGCTCATATCTCTTCGACGATTAGAAAAGAGGTGATGATTTTCAAAAAGTTTTACTTCCTTCAATTTTTCTTCAATCATAGCTAAAATACTTTCAGTCAACTCATCTTTTAATAAAAAAAAAAACTAAATCAACATCGGTTCATCCGCTTAGGACCTGAAGCCACAGATAGAGAATACTTTTGCATAATTGCATAAATTATTATTATTCGTATGTTTAAAGCTATTAGATTAGCATTTTGTTGCTATTTAATACTGCGAATTTGAAGTCCATAGACGTGGGCCAGGCGTCGGGGCGTCGCAGTAGTATGCGCAAGCAATCACTTGACGCCTCCCGAAGACGGTGTGGGAACCGCATTTATCTAGATTCCGCATATATATATATACACAATATGTCAGCCTATGTCAATCTGGGAAGTACCCTTCATATGGAGAACGAATTTTTCAAATAAGTAGTAGTTCTGGAGATTACTTTACTTATATACACAAACTCACAAAAATTCGCTCTCTTTTTATAATATTATTAATAGATAGTAAACGAAATTTTGTTACAGTCAAATAAACTAATTTGTCACATTGCATAATTACAATAACAAATTATAAAACATTTTTTTATTAATGAAAGCCAGCAAGAGGCTTGAAGTGTTTCTTATATTTTACTAGCTAACTCTTTAAGCCGGAACAGAAGGATACAGAGTGGAAGGTTACTGGGTAGATGGACTTGCACGTATTGCATTTCACTAACATTGCTTGAGCTACTCGTGTGTTAAAAAGAGACACAAATACTAAATGAAACTGACATAAACTTTTGTGATACCAAAGTTTATTATATTTAAAATAACTTTAATATTCTGAAAATCGTAATTGCATTTCTTTATTGTGTCATATTTTTAAAATAAGAATCGGTCTCAAGAAAAAATGTAAATAGAGGTGGGTGCTTCGATAAAATGAAAATGAGGGTGGGGGGTTCGTTAGTGCAGGAGCTTCTCAGCGCCCTCTACCGATCGTCACAACTTTAATATATATAGAAATATTTAAGAATTACTAAAAAGTGTACTTTATTTTTATGATAGCACAGTACAAATTCCAATAGCGTTTATCATTTTAAAAATGCTCTAGGAACAAAGAATGCATAAAATTCTGCAATACAAAGGATTTTCAGAACTGTAACAGACATAATGTCTAATTAGATGATTTTGTGCTTTGAGAATCGAAGATAAAGTCTTTGTATAATAATTGCTGAGAAAAAGTTTGCTCAATCGTGATTCAATACTGTTTTTAATTTGATTTAAATTTGTAATGTAAATTTTGTCTTATTATTTAGACAATTAGGTCTATGTACAAAACAGAAATTGCTGGTGCACTTGGTGGCCTTGCATTTTAGCCGCTGGTGGTATCACCACTTATCGCATATTCTATCAAGCAGTAATATTTAGTATTCTAGTTCAAATTTGCACATCACAATCTTAAATATATTTAAAAAATGCAGTTGCAAATTTCTATTGATAATCAAACTCATGAAAATTAAAAAAAAAATCAATCATCTTTCTCATTTTACTCTCATTGCCTTTTCTAGTAAGATAAATCATTTCGCTAGGAGTCTTGGACTAACGATTCAAACGGAGCTACTCAAATATCTAATTTAGCTTTTACCAAAAGTAATTATTTGAACGATACTAAAATTGTTCTTCAAAAATAGGATAACATAATATTTTAAGACGAGACGCCCCATTAGTTACAAAATGTTAATCTAAGCCGATGATTCAAATACAAGCTAGCATTGAATTTTCGAAATTTGAATATTGTGTGAAAACCGTGTATCCACCACCAATCCACTGCTGCGTGATGGAATAAGTTGTAAAATTTCTCTACATAAGAAGTGGGAGCCTCAGCCTAGTAACGAGTAATTTATAGACTTTTACATAATATATCTCATATTAAATAAATAATAATAATACTTTTTATTGTCAGTTTCGCACATTATGTGCACATGACTTTTATACAAAATTAATTTTAAAGCATTCCAATTAATAAAGTTATCCAAACTGATAAATGTGAGCGTGAGTTTTTTTGCTACGTTTTAACGTCTTAACAGCTCAACTAATGATCATGAAATGTTACATACAAGTAAGGGATACGGAGAAGGACATCAAGGATACCACACCTTCCACACAAACACGCGGCAGAAGCTGAGGGCGGAAACAAACGGAGTTTTACAATTTACTAGCTGACAAAGATGTGTGCCGTGTGTGTGTCCGCGTAAGCGTATGTTTATTATTACGTGTATCTTTATGAGGCGAGTATACTTATTTGTAAATAATTACTTAGAATTATAAATTATAAATAAGTAGAGGGCAAACGACGCGCTGGAAGAAGAAAAAAGTCCTGGTTGCGCAACATCCGCGAATGGACGAAGATCGCCAGCGTGGAAGAACTATTTCGCTTGGCGCGAGACCGCGAAAAATTCGCTGAGCTGACGGCCAACCTCCAGTAGTGGAGAGGCACATAAAGAAGATAAATTAGGTAAGCAATTATATTTTATCTTGCATTGTCTTAATGTAAATCGATATATGTTTATTTATTTATATGTCATGTTAGGAATTCCATTAATGATGCAAGCAAATAGATTTGACATTACGAAGTCAGTAAATATGATACTAAGTAATCAATTATAAAGTTTCACGTTAAAATATTTATTTAGTGACAGTAGTACTCTCGAGTCCATTAATGCAATAGGTTTTACTTAATTGCTTACTTTACATAAACCGACTGAGAGAGCATTCAATTTAAAAAGGGGATCCTGTTAAGACGTTCATTTAAATATGTGTGTAAAAATTTTTCAACTAGTGACACGTATTGAAAACATAATAGGTGTACATAGAAGCTATTATTGCCTACCAAAGTTCGGGAAGTTATTGATATGGCTCAGAATATTTGTTGAAATCGCCTTATTAACTTGCATAGCTGCTGTTTTTTCTCACCGCGAATTGGTGACACATAAAATGGAAATAATGAACTATGTTTTGGTTCTTGGAAGTTCTTGTTCGATAGTTATATTATCTATATACCATTCGGAGAATTTTAAGAATTTGACGTATTCGATTGAAAAAAGTCATGCATATTTCGTAAATGATTCGGTTTATCTAAAGCGATTGGATAGAAGATTTAAATATTTGACATATATTACTACAGTTTTGTTCATAATAAAAATTGGAATATTAATTTATACTCATATTGTCGATGAAGAGGCCATCGTTATATTAAGTATGTTAGTATTTCATATTTTTCTTTTCATTTGCAACATGCGCTATACTATTCAATATATCCTTCTTTATACTGTTTTGTTTTTAATATCCGAACATGTAAAATGTATAACGAGGAGAATTTCCAAAGAAAGGAAATTCAATTCTATTGAAAATGAAGAAAATGAAGACACTCAAAGCGTAAATGAAGATGTTATTCAACATAGAACTAGCTTCGATGAATGGACCACAGTCTATACCAACATCAAGAAATGTTCGAATTTAATCAATTCTATATTTGGTGTTCAGGTTGGTTTAAATATTTTAAGTTTAATTAAACATGAAATTTAAATTTAATTAGGTGGGCAATGAAATTATACCTGATAGTGAATGGTCGCTACTGCATATAGACATTGGCGCTTGGTAAGAAATATTACACATCGTGATGATTATAGGTTAGATGGTTGGTTGGTTCAAAGCCTTACCAGGTAAAATATTATATATTTCTACAACAATGGCGAATTAGTCGCTGGAAAAGGTATCTTAATTGATGTTTGCAGGTTTTAATCCCAGCTAACAGTTTTTTTTTATTAATACAGCTCACCAACGCGCAGTGGAGTAGCGTAGTGGAATAAGATCTAACTCCTTGAGAGAAGAGGATACTTTGCTGGACATCTTACTTGTTTATATTTCAAATGATTTTAAGCAAAACAAATGCTTGTAATCGCAACTACTTGGAAGTAATAGTACCTCCAATAAATTTCTAAAAGATTTAATACCCCATCTTATTGTCTCCACAGCTGATAAACCAACCTACCCTCGGTTTGTTTTGTTGCCCAGATAATAGGAATTACGACACAACGGGGAATGCTGCAAGCATTCTAACTATGCATTCTAATGTTATTTTTACAGAATTTACTTTAAATTGTGATCTGTATATATTTAAATGCTTAGTTAGTAACTACGTAATAAATATTTTATTGTACTAATGTGTGCACCAATAAAAGTAAAGACATTCCGACTCAAGCGCAAGACCAGCGGTTTTATATTGTTTTCGAAGCACAGGGGTGTAATCGACCTGATGGTAAGTGGTCACCATCGCCCATAGAAATTGGCGTTGTAAGAAATATTAACCATTTCTTTCTGGCTCTATCACCTTTCCAACTAGAACACAACAATTATATTTTGTTGCGAAACAAATGTATTGCTGTTTGATGACAGAATAGGTGATGAATGGGTGGAACCAGACAGACGTGCAAGAAGACCTTCCACCAAGTAAAAAAAAAACGGTTAATTTACAAATTTCGAGCTGCTTCTGAGTATTTATCGACAATACTCTCTGAACCTAGGACATCTATGGTTAGGCTGTCTTAAAATCTAAAGTAAAATCAAACGAAATGAAATGAAAAATTTGAAAGTTTTTATTTCAATATTTAATGGATTTGTAATTTTGTTTCAGATTACTCTCATGTTAATTACTTTAACATTTTTCTTCATAATGTATTTGTACGCGTTTACATTTTTGAGCGTTAATGTAAGTAAACACATATATTTCATATCAAAGCTTAGGCCTAATTGAGTGATTTCACCGATTAGGCTCTATATTAGTATATAACGGGCAAGAGGGATATAGCATCTTAGATCTTAGATTAGAGCTAAGTTTTTCTTGTTTTAAGTAAACAAAAGCAGTTGGTAACAATATGGTATCCGCTTATATATTTATTTAATTTAAGGGCAAATTAAAACCAGTGGAATGGATGGTGTATAATTATAAAATTACGGTTTTCCTGCTTCTTCTTTTTGCGATCTCCTGGAGTGCACAGAGTGTTCAGAACAGTTCTCAACTACTGCAACGTCGCCTTGGAAAACTATTGATTATTTCACTATCGGGTAATAGTAATTTCTACTAATTATACATTATATAAGCTAAGATGGCCTAGTGGTTAGAACGCGTGAATCTTAACCGATGATCGTGGGTTCAAACCTGGGCAAGCACTGAATTGTCATGTGCTTAATTTATAATTCATCTAGTGCTTAACGGTGAAGGAAAACATCGTGAGGAAACCTGCATGTGTCTAATTTCATTGAAATTCTGCCACATGTGTATTCTAACAACCCGCATTGGAGCAGCGTGGTGGAATAAGCTCCATCGGTTTGGAAGCTCCGAAGCTCCTCTCTATTTTGTGACTTCTTCTCAGGCCTTAGCCCAGCAGTGGGACATTAACAGGCTGTTACTGTTACTATATACATTATATTATTATGTTCCCATTAATGAACATGCTTAAATGAAACAAATCACGCCAGATCACGCCCGGTTAAATAATTATCAGTATTGATCCGTTTTTTTAATAAAAGTAAATTAACACTATTCAAATATCCTCACTGATGTACAAAAACCTTTTATCCTCTTTAGAACAAAATTTTAGGCTTGTTCTGCCAACTGCTCTACTGAGGGTTGGTTCTTTTTAATGGCTAACCATTTTTAAATAAAAGTCAAAAACAGTTCTTTGAATATGCAATGCAAAATATACTATGCAATGCAAATGAGAAAGTTTGCATATTGATAAACCCCCTTACTGGAAGTATTCGAGTTATATTTAGTTTAATAGTTGATTATTTTATGCAACATAATATATAATATTATATTGTTTTCTTTTTTTATAGAATATGTATACAAATGGGCCACCTGATGGTAAATGGTAACCAACGCCCATGAGACATTGGCATTGGAAGAAATGTTAACCATCGCTTACATCGCCAATGTGCCACCAACCTTGGGCACTAAGATGATATTATATCCCATGTGCTTATAATTACAACGGCTCACTCACGCTTCAAACCGGAACACAACAATACTGCTGTTTTGCGGTTGAATATTTGATGAGTGGGTGGTACCTACCCAGACGAGCTTGCACAAAGCTCTACCACTCTACCAGTATATATATATATATACGCTAACAATAAGTCACATATTTAGTACTTCTATGTAAACTGGAAACCGTGACCATTAATTAGCTATATCATTATGTAATTTTTTGTTTTCGTTTGCTTTTTGCTTGCTTTTGTTTTTTATTCTTAAATTTTAATTTTTACTAAACGCATTAATGTGGTAAGGAAACTCGTTAATGTGGTATTTCTAACAGTTTGTATATCTATGGGCGACGAGCCCTTAACATCAGATGGCAGATTTACACATACCTTCTGATTATAAATTAAATAATATATCCACTGTACATTTATAAGTGTGTATATATAAAGCTATACATAAATATTATAGAACTAAAAAAAGTAAATATTGATTTATTTTCAGAAACGGACACATTTAAAGCGACTAAGGACTTTCTGCGATTGGTATCAAATCGTCCGATCAAGACACAAGGGTTCGGATCAATCAATGTGGACATGACTCTCGTGCCTAAATTCGTTATGTTTTTCACTTCTTACACTGTTATAGCTCTTCAATTCAATAATGTAGTTTGAAATAATGTTTTTATTGCACTTAAAATTATATTATCTTATAAGATGCTTAAATTAATTAAGTTTCTTTGTGTAATTCAGTAATAAATCGTTTTATTTCTATAATATTGATACTTATTTATTTTACTTAAATTTCATAAAATAGAGACTGGCACTGTCTATTAAATAAACTGTCTCACTTTAAAAAAAAAAACATTTTTAACGATACCCGAACAACGATATAAAGTGATGAATTAATCTTGGTTGTATTCATTAAGTGGTTTGTTGTATCAATTACTTTAAAATATTGAATAAAATCTTATTAACACACAATTATTAACTTGGTGGTAGGCAACACCTATTCGTCACGTATCCTACCTACTTCTTATCTTTTTTAGTTCGAAGCGTGATACAGCCTTACAATCCATCCGAAGTATTTTTTTTAAGTTTAATTACTAGTAAATAATACGCATTTTTTGGTTACTCATATTTCAGCACTATAATTCTTCTTATTAGAAAATATAAGATTATATTAATTTATAATATTTGTTCTAACAAAATATTGTTTTTAATTGAAAGTAATGTAAGTAGAGATACAAGAGGTATAATGGAAGTAGATGTTTCTTTTAAAAAGAAAATCAAACTATCGAAACCAATTCCAAAATATAGAAATAGAAAATAAAAACAAATTAAAGTAACATCTTTTAGATAAATTTTATTAAACAATAAATGAATTTATAAATCCATGACTTAATTAATATCAGTGACTACATTTTATTTAATGTATTTTAGAATGAATTAATTTTATACTGTTAAATTTAAAATATAATAATTATAACACATTGTACGCCTGATATGGCAAACTGTAAGAGCGAATTAACTAATAATATCTTAAAAGTGTATTTACAGAGTTTATGCAAGAAATAATATTCTGATTCTGAAAATAATAATAACTAATAACAGTATATGAATTACAGATAATAAATCCAGTGTGATTATTTTAGTTGTTAAGGGGATCGTATAGGAAATATATTCTTTAGAAGAATTTAATCTCAAGCTAAATTCCGGAGCTATCTGTATGCGATCTGCGGTGAATGGGCAAAGTGTACAAACAACCTGAGATATCTTTGCTCAGGTGTCGCGAGACGTGCACACACGGCTCACGGAGTGGGGGCGACGTACAATGATCCCTGAAATCTGTGCAGACAATGGATGGTGTATGTAATAATTTACTAATTAGTTAGTGAGAGTCGAAACTGGGCGAGACTTCTCAATAACACACGGAATACTTTTTAATAATAAAAAAATAGTTCACGTAGATATTAAGCGATAATTGCATTTTCAAATTCGTGTGAGCACTAATTTCTTGTGAGCTTAAATCGGCTTTATAATTTATTTAATTTATCGTCGATGCAACAAAGCATCGGAATTGTGTCAGCATGAATTGAATGAAATTCTGTCAAATGTGTACCACGCCGCTCTGAAATAGTTTAATGGAAGCTTACTAACATTTTATAAATAGGGGAAAGTGACAAGTGGTAATTTTCAGATCAATTTAAGGGTTCATGAGAACGGCTTTTGTGTGTCTTTGATTTAATTATCAAAAATATATTTACATATAAACATACATATTTACCCAATAATTGGTCGGAATGTATTATTTTATATATATTGAGTTGGTAGACTGCCAAGAGCACCACCTGATGTTAAGTGCTCACCACAGTCCACCACCCACGTAATTGTAATAAAAATTAACCATCCATTATGTCTCCAATGCGCTACCCACTTTGGTAAATAAAATAACCTACCACACCCTTCAAACCGGACCACAACAAAATTAATATTTAATTAATATTATTATTTTTTTGCCAGAGGGCACGATGTATATAAGTAAATATATAGTTAAATATAATTCAGTATACTAGGTCAAAAAACTTCATCTATATTATTTACATTATTTATTCTCATACAGAATTTAAGTTAAAGTGCCAGCTAATACCCCGTCCGTAGTTTATGGATCCGTGTCTAAAGTACTCATATTACACATACACTCTCGGCCCGATGAAAGAGCTCTCTGGGGGCAGACGTCGGACCTTTTAATGGTAACTGCTCGCTCTCGTGTCTCAATGAAAAATAAGAATGGCAGTTTCATTGCGAAACAAAGGTAGCACGTAACAGAATATTGGAAAACTTGAGTAAAAACTTTTTTATACCCAAGAGATATAATAATTAATTCTAACCGTAAGTATAAAAAATACAGCTTGGATTATTACTTACAATATTATAACTTTAAAGTATTTTTTTTTAAATTCATATTCTAACATATTTTAAATTATTCAAATAATATATTATTCTCAACCGAAAAGTGCCGAGAGACCGTTTTAAAATTATAGGAATTTAGTATTCCTTGTAAGTTTAAAATGAATAAATCAGCACAACCAATTAATCAAAATAACATTTACATTTTATAGGATCGTTTAACTATCGTAAAATTAATGAGAACAAAACTATAAATTATAAACTTATAAGATTTAGTAATTAAGTTCTTACTTATAAATTAGCAGATGACGTCATCGACTATTATACATCTATTTTATTTCCAATTCAATTAATTTAATTTAAACATAAATGTATAATTTCTCTCTTTCTGTCATCATTGACATTTGAAAGAATATCCTACTAAACAACTTTAAGATAAATTTAATAAAAAAATAGTTTATAAATCGCCCACTCCTGGTATAGACCTTGCTGCTCCAATATAGAATACAAATTTGACGCAAGCAAGTTACCTCACGATGTTTTCATTCATCACCGAGCAAGAAATGAATTGTACAGCACATAAAAAGGCAATAGAGCTTGATTGGGTTGGAATCCGCACTAATCTGTAAGATTCATATAACCACTGGACTCTCTCGACTGAAAATTTACTCTTTATATTTAAATGCTAAGTATTAAATGATAAGGGTAAAAATTTCAGTGATACTAGTGTCTTTAAAAGTCAACATCGGCCAGTGTTTCGGGCGCGTTAACCCGTCAGCTGAAATTAGGTTATCCGGCGATGTGAACGAGTTATGCAAATTGAATCATCAGTTTTCCAACGTCCGGTTAATACAGTTCTTTCTCCTGTACGTGGCTGCGGGGAAATTGTGCTGTTTTGCATTTTGATGAAATATTTCGCTCGTTCTTTCGCCAATACTGTTACATTTCTAAAGTTAAATTGCATATTTCGAGTCTACTCTGTGAAATTGCTATTTAGATGCGGTAAAGTATTTACATTCGATTTGAACGTATTTTCTATTATTTAATTTCAATCAGAATAAAATAAATTGTCAATATATATAGTTTTAGTAATAATCACGTGTGACATGTGTAGATTGAAAGATAGTCGCTAATCAACAATCAACAATATTTATACTACATTCAGCAGATATTATTGTTATTTTATAAAAACCTCAATTTGTCTTTATAAAAATATAACATCAAATAATACAAATGATGTATGTATGCTGTCACTAAATTGCTACTAGGGATTCAAAAAAACATAATTGAACACATCCAACAAGTTACAGGTCCCGTCAATAATGAATTAACGATTTCACCTTTCTGTTCGTTAAGCCGAGATGGTCCAGTGGTAAGAACGCGTGAATCTTAACCGATGAGCGTGGGTCAAACCCAGGCATGCACCACTGAAGTTTTTCCACCAATTCGCATTAGAGCAGCGTGGTGGAATAAGCTCCAAAGCTTTCTCCTCAAAAAGGGAGAAGAGGCCTTAGCCCAGCAGTGGGACATTTACAGGCTGTTACCGTACGTTAACAAAACGGCGATTTTAAATTTGCGCGCATCTTTTTTTTTACAACGCTGTTGTAATATCCTTTATAATTATTATAAATTAATAATTTACGTCAACGATACTATCTTGGTAACTTTTCAGGTTGTATTTGCACTTTGAACTTAGTATCTAGAACAGTGATTCTCGACCTTTTTTTGTTGGCACACAAAGAAAAATATATGTTTAAAATTTATTAACTTAAATATACACACTGCGTAAAATACATTACGAACCCAATCAAATTTTATGGACGTAAATATCTATTTTTTTTAACTTTTTCTTTCTGGATTTTTCTTTTTAAATCATATTATTTAATAATATTAACATAATTATGTCTAAAATTTGGCGGCACACTTTTTGAATTTCGCGACATACAAAAGTGCCGCGGCACAGTGGTTGAGAATCACTGATCTAGAACATTTACAATGAGCACTCATTTTATTATCATTGAGATATTTTTATGAACTAATTCCTTTATTATTCAATAATTTAGGTACGCAGACCCAAGCCGCAAGTGAGCCTAGCCACTTGTAGGAGTGTTGGTGGGAAAATGTTATGTCCCTTGTGCCTGCAGCTACCCTGGCTCAGTCACTCTTCAAGTTAGAATACATCAATAATAATTATGTACTGCTGCTTGGCGTAGAATATGGAGAATATGATGAGTGGGTGGGCTCTACCCAGACGGGCTTTCACAAAGCCCTACCACCAAGTAAAATCATCTATGTACTGATCAACTATATTTTCGATATTATTGGATACATTATTAAAATGTTGTAACGAATAACCAAACATAATAACTTCGGCATTTATATAAAATAGAAAAAAAAAACATATGAAAAACTTAACATAAAACACTTAAATTAATTGCGTAACAGAAACGTCAAAGAGTATCGAGCAGTTAAACCACAAAAAAAATTAACCATATTTTAGTTAATAAACTGTAAGAGAGTAGAAAGTCGAACTAATGATTCGTACTGCGTTCTCGTACCAATTTAAATTCTATAAGAAACTCCTTTGTAGTTGATATTTAATTTGCCTTTTAGTGTAATATGTTATGAAATTACATCACAATGTAAGTGATTCGACATATAAATTCGACGTGCTCGGTAGTCTCGTGATCGTGAGGAAATTTGCATGTGTCGGATGAAAATCTGCGACACGTGTGTTGACTAACCCGCATTCGCGTGTTGGAATGAGCTCCAACCCTACTTAAAATGGGGAGAAGACTCAAGCGATGGGACAGTTACAGGTTGTTACTTTATGATATCTAAAACTGCTGATGATGATCCAAGCAGGTGTGAGATAAATTCATGTACCCAGACACTTCACTTGAGGCGTATTCTAGTTCCATTGTAGAGCGAATGTGATGTATATTGTTGTTGTGTACACAAGTACATTTAAAAAAAAAAATTATAAAATATTATCAAGAATAAAAGAAAAAAAATCATTATTAATTGCTTGCAGGTGTGTTGCCAGTGTTTTAAGATCGTATTTATTGGCAGCCTGGTTCCTCCGGTAATATCATAAAAATCACGCTGTTGTGGATATCCAGACAACGTGGCAGTGTGGCTGCAATTTCAAATCAGTGGCCTGTAAATCAGTGGCCCGAATCAATCCAATCTATCGCCGTGAAAGATGCAGTGATCCAAAATCTCTGCGCAGAGCTTTGTCGTCAACAATTTGAGTCTGTTTTTTTGTGATGTTTTGAATTAAAAGCTATTTTTTGTTTATAATTCATCTTTTGATCTTTTTTATTTTTATAGCTTCGTCAGTAATATAAACATTAATTATAGGTGTGTGCTTAATGATTTATGTGTTTTCACGGCTTACATCACAACCCCTAAGCCATCATAACTCCATTATTCTAATGAGGTTTTTTACTTATATTGAACGTTGTCAATTCTGAAGTGACAGTCGTTGACAGGAAACAACTGTTCACTTTTAAAACTTTGTCAGTAAATATGACTATTAAATTTTTAAAATTTCTGCAAACTTTTGAAAACCTTCAATGTGTGTATAGAAATTTTAATTCACTTTCTAAAAGATGGCGTTTATTTATGTGTTTGAGAATATTTGCAGATGCCGTCTTAGTTTCATTTTCAATTCAATTGCATTATAATTATTATCCTATAATTTTACAGAAACGTGACCTATTGTTTTTCACCCTAAATGTATCAACATCCGTTGTAATAATCGCATTAGCGTTATATCATTCAAAAAAATTCACAAACCTCGTTATTTATATTGAAAAAAACCACGCTCATTTTTCGAAAGACAAAATATATATGAAAAATTTGGAGCATAAGTATAAAACTACGATATTATTTAATATTATTTTTATTACGCTGTCTCTTTTAGCACAAGCTACATACACATTTATTAAACAAGTCAATCTTAGTTATTTTTCTTCAATTCACATTTATAATATGACAATGTGTGTTATGCGATATTTAAGTGTATACTCTATGCTATATTCCTACTTGTACATATTATCTGAACACATAAAGTGTATAACTCGAAAGATATCTGAGGAGAGAGAAATTCCAATTTCGACGGTATATGAAGAATTAGCGACAATTCAAAAGGAATTCACCAGTTTTGACGAGTGGACAGTAATTTATATGAATATAAAAAAATGCTCGAATCTAATTAATTCTATATTTGGTTTACAGGTTAGTTTTATGTTAATTTATTTAAAAACGAAATAAACAAAGCTCAGAAATAAATGTTCTTTTGTTTCAGAACACAATATCACTAATTACAACAACGATCTATTTTATCACTAATCTGTACTCATTGGTGTATATCAGTGTCAATGTAAGTGTCTGTGCCTACTTATTTATTTAAAATTAGGTTTTTAATGACTGCCGTGTTCGTTTTATGACTTACTTGTAAGATCAAGAGGTACTGGTTTCAAACCCAAGGTCGGGCCAATGAAAAGTTATTAGGTTGTTCTGTCGAGAAAGTTTTAGTTGTAGCCCGAAGTCTGCTATAAGTGTATACACTTCCGTACCTCAGATAGCACATGAAGCCACAGGTCATGCATGCGCTTGATTATATATTAAAATAATATAAAAAGTAATTAGTAATTAATTCAGATTGATGTTTCGTCGAAGTAGCTCTCTACTGCCTATATTTGTGTCTATATATTTATGTGTGCTTGGCACGTATACTATTTGTTTCCTCTCCGTCTGAGTGTGTACACACTCAAACTTTCTGTTTTTATTGGCTCCATATTTTTTATTAGTTTTTCTTTAATTTTACATTATAATATTGATGATCAATTTCGATGTTTTACATCTGGCAGGCGTCACGTGACAGCCATGTTTTTAACTAATTATTTCCGTTTGGACAGGCAACCTGATAATATATCGTACTGTATCAACATCAATAAGCAAAGGCACCATATTAACTATTTATTATTTTTTATTACAGGATAATTTCATGTCAATGGTATCACTTTTTTATTTCATGAAAATCGTAATGTATCAAGCAGGTATTTACTATATATGTAGGAGTGCCCAAACGGCACAGAACAGTGTCGAGGAGCTGCGTCAATGCTTGGCGAGTTTACTTATTCTTTCGTTATCTGCAAGTATGTTTTTCCTATCATATTTTATTACTTATGCATACAATTTTAAAATCAACTTTACTAATACAATGGAGATGTATTTGTGCAAAACGTACCCTATACTCACAATACCTTATTATGCTGTGTTCTGGTTCGAAGGAAGAAACCAGTTTGAGTAAAGGCACAAGGGATATAATATCATAGGTCTCATGGTTGATGGCATATTATTGGTACTTACCACATTCCGATATCATCACTTGCTCGTATATCTTCCTAAATTTAATTTTGGTATGATAATGAGGATTAGGTTATTACGTTTTCATTGGAAAGATATACGTTTAAAATGGCCTTCGTAGCCGAAATCGTTAAATAAGTCTTTACTATAATTCAGATATTAATATTCAGAACGGTATGTTACAAAATAAATTAGTTGAGAAGTAACTTTTAGAAAACAAATTAAAGTTTTGTACGTATTATTGTCATTGGTGATGTTGGCAGTATAGGTATGATCATAAATTTTTTTCCGATTGATAGAAAGACCACCTAAATAGTTTTATTGCCCGTTCTTCGGAGTAGAATCTATATTCACTGCTGCCACTGCTGGGCTAAGGCCTCATCTCCCTTTTTGAGGAGAAGATTTGGAGCTTATTCCACCACGCTGCTCCAATGCCGGTTGGTGGAATACATATGTGGCAGACTTTCAGTGAAATTAGATGCATGCAGGTTTCCTCACGATGTATTCCTTCATCGTCAAACACGAGATGGATTATGATCACTAATTAAGCACATGAAAATTCAGTGGTGTTTGCCCGGGTTTGAACCCATGATCATCGGTTAAGATCCACTCGTTCTTACCACTAGGCCATCTCACTTTCGACAGTAGCTTCATATTAAAATAATTGTACAAATACAATTTAAAAGTTTGTTATATATTTTTCAGATAACGAAGATCATAAGGTGATTAAAACTTTCTTGCGTCTAGTAACCAACTGTCCAATAAAGACGCAAGCGTTTGGATCTATAAGCATCGACATGTCACTCATACCTAAATTCCTTATGGTACTTTCATCGTACACTGTTATGGCGCTTCAAATTAATAATGTATTCTAACATTCCCTTATACACAACAATGATTATGTGACAAAATTTTATAATTAATTACAAATATATAAATAAGTCATCGCAAAATCAATTCCTTATTTAACGAAGTTGTCAGAAAAATTCCGATTAATATCCAATGATATCAAAAGATCCAATGCAATCATGTAAAGTCTTATTTAAAAATTATTAACGTTGCCATGTATATATATATATATATATATATATATATATATATATATATACGAAGCAGCATGTTTCGTAAAGAAATTCAAAAACAATTACTTTGAGACTAATCAGAATATTGTATCATTTAATAAGCGATATCCAAACAAATTGTATATGCCACCGTGTAAAATTAATTTTCCGCTCAAAGAGTTTTGACCGTATGATAGTGAATATTTATAAAAGGTTGCCTTCCGATATTAAGGATATGCCTTATTTAAGATTTAAGAAAAAAAATCATGAATATATGACATTTATTTATCAATTTTATAAGTATTGTTTAAATGAAGAATTATAATTATGTCTGTAAAAAATGTATAATGTGACTTGTACCCTTACAATGAAATGAAATGAAATGAAATTTAATGTAATGCCTTGTAATTAAGTTAAAATATTTTTAATTTATAATTTAAGTAAAAATATTTGCATGTCATATATATAATGACTAATCGTGTATATTATGTTTAAAGCAAATAAATTGAATTGACTTGAATTATTTTTTTGTAATTACTTATATTAGTAGGGGGCGCTGCACGCAAGCATAATAAAACGTAAACGCTCCAGATAGAATATAATTTTAAAAATATATAAGTGCGTATTGGTAATTACTGTTATGCTAGAAATACATATATATACGTAATTCTTTTGTGATCACGTTTTCCAAACGGATTACCCAGAGATATCGACAAAAAAGGAAGTTTAAATATACACGAACGACGAAGACTTTACAAAATCAAAAATATTTAATTAAATCGCTAGACCTGTGACATGAAATGAAAACGAACAATTGAACCACGTGTGAATGAGTGAAGTGAAATGAAGTGAAGTGAGGCGAAAGAATTAAACTAATAGATAAAATTGGAGTTGTAACAAAGGAGTGATAATAAATGTGAGGGTGGCCTGAAAGAAACTTTGAATAAACTACCCGACAAATGATCAAGAACCAGAAGATACATTTGATAAATTTCACTTTACTACTTAGCGATCTGTTGGTCTAGGGGTCTTAAGTACTGCGTTTATTCAACGAGAAAGAGTTCGATCCCGACCAGAACACATACAATTTTCAATTCATGACTAATTGACATTTTAATAATTTCTTATATCTTTATTTTTATTTTATTTATTTATTTTTATTTATGTTTTTAAATTTTATATATTTATTGACATTTTAAAACTATTATAGTAGTATATAAGTCACTATTTATATTTACTGACATTCAGATAAGATAAGATAAATATACTTTATTGTACACCGAAACAAAAAAAAATACAAGAAGTAACACAACAAAATAGAAAACACGGTACAAAAGGCGGTCTTATCGCTAAGAGCGATCTCTTCCAGACAACCTTTGGATAGAGGACATTGAATACTCTAAGAAAGGGGTTCGGAGGTGTACACCTTTTAGGTAAATCATATATACACAAACATAACATATCTACATAACATACATACATACGATTAATACATGTTATATATAACATATAAATACGTGTATAAACAAAATATTACATATGTTTTATAAATAAATTCAAATACATAAAAATACATACTTATATATAAAGTATTATTATATTTCATAAATAAAATTACAACGATTTACAATGACAAATAATAGTGTTTTAGAAGCCTCTTAAAAGCAGCAACGGATTGTGCACGTCTTATATTTATGGGCAAGGAGTTCCACAAGCGTACTGCTTGGACAGAGAAGGATTTAGTAAAAAAGGAAGAAGTATGGGAAGGAGTTTTAAGAGTAAGGTTTTGTTCGGAGCGAAGACTGCGGAAATGGGAATCACTAAGGAATTGGAAGGACTGTTTTAGATAAATAGGGGCATTGGGGTTGAATAGTATACAGTAGAGAAGAGAGAGAATGTGTGTATTCCTGCGAAGGCGGATCGGGAGCCACTCGAGCTTTTTGCGAAAATTGGAAATGTGATCATACTTGCGAAGCCCAAATATGAACCTGATGCAAAGATTTTGAATGCGCTCAAGTTTGTTCAATTGATCTTCTCTAAGATCAAGATAACAGCAATCTGCATAATCAAGAATTGGTAAAAGGATAGATTGTGCTAACGCAATTTTGGTGGGAATCGGTAAAAGGTTACGTAATCTACGTAGGGAACCAACGGCAACAAACATTTTTCTGCTTACCTCACTCATTTGTGGATTCCAAGAAAGGGTTTTATCGAATATTATACCCAGATTTTTAATTTTATCAGTGTAGGGGATTATGGCATTGTCAAATAAAATAGGGGATAAAAGAGAAAAATCTATTCGTGAGATTAATATTGGACTGCCAATAATAATAGATTGACACTTAAGTGGATTTATTTTGAGACCGAATGAATTGCTCCAACTTAAGATCTTTTTTAAATCTGAGTTAATTGTCTGTATTGTCAGTGGTAAATCTATTAACTTAGAGTGACAGTAAATCTGAAAATCGTCGGCATACAGGTGGTAGAGAGAAGATATATTGTGAGTTATGGAATTAATAAAAATCGAAAATAGCAAAGGTGAAAGCACTCCGCCTTGAGGCACACCGGCACTTAAAATTGACCAATCAGAATAAGAGTCCTGAACTCGGATTCTTTGTCTGCGGCCATATAGATAACAACGAAACCAGTCAATTACAGTAGGAGATATATTAAGAGAACTTAAAATAGCCAGTAATATGTCGAAATCAACAGTATTGAAGGCATTACTGAAATCCAGTAATGTCAAAACTGTAACTTCCTGGTTATCCATAGCTAATCTGATGTCATCGGTGATCTTAACTAAAGCAGTAGCCGTACTATGACAAGTTCGGAATCCCGACTGAAGTGGGTTAAATAGGTTATTTTTGGTTAGGAATAAATTAAGTTGTTGGTAAACAAGGCGCTCCAGGACTTTTGAGAGAAAAGGAAGTATGGATATAGGGCGGAAATCACTATAGGACGATGGATTAACTTTTTTTGGTAATGGGACAATTTGAGCGTCTTTCCAGGAGGAAGGATAATTACCAGTATTAATGGAATTATTAAGGATACATGTGATGACAGGAATAAGGTAATCAATGATAGGAATTATCATTTTACGGCTAATGCAGTCAGAGCCGACAGCATCAGAATTTATAGCTAAAATATTCTTCTTAATATCACTTTCCGTTAATTGACTAAAACTAAAAGATGGGAATGCTGGAGTGGATGAAGCAGAAAGATTATTTATTGTTTTTGATTTGACAGTGCCATCGATAGCAACTGCTGACGCGAAATGATTATTGAGCTGATTAAGATCGACATTATTAAAGTTTGTATCCGACTGAGCTTTCCCAACTCCAAGAGATTTCAGAAATTTCCAAACTTTAGAAGTATCGCCCTCCTCAACTACAGCTCTGTGAATATGCCGTCGATGTGTGTCTCTACACAGCCTGTTGCAACGATTTCGATACTTTATATATTTTTCTTTATTTGTGTCAGACGGATTAGATTTATATTTGGCTTTAGCTAAATTTTTCTTTTCTTGGAGACGTTTTATATCTGAGGTAAGCCATGGTGCCGGTAAATGTTTTATACGAATACGCCGAACAGGTGCATGTGTATCATAAAGTTTAGTTAAAAGCGAATTGAAAACACCAACCTGTTCATTAACAGTATTTCCATTTAACGCCACTGACCAATCAATCTCAGCAGCATCAGCTTGCAGACGCTCTAAATCCATCCCAGCAAAATTGCGTTGTAGAAGAATTCTTGATTTTGCCTTCGGGGGTTTGATTTTATAGGATAGATATAAAAGATCATGGTAGGAAAAGGCATGCGCATCACATTGACCATGTTTTTCAACATGGTCAATAGATGACACAATGATTAAATCAAGAAGAGAAGGAACAGAATGAGGAAAACAGTGCGTAGCAGAAAGTGGCAAGATTGTCATATTCACCCCGTTGACAAGCGATGCCAGACGAGATGACCGACAATCATTTTTAAGCAGACATGTATTGAAGTCACCCATGACCACCGTATGACTGTACGAGGGTACGAATGACTCCAACAGATTTTCAAAACTTAAAAAATAATCCACATTCTGCGACGGACTATAATAAACACCTAAAAGAAGTTTAGTGTGTGATAGTGTAACATCAATGAAAAGGTGTTCTGCCTCTCCATTGGTGTGAGACTGAGAGTAGCTAATGATCGAGTATGCAATATGAGATCTGAGATATATGGCAACACCCCCGCCCGTTCGCCCTAAACGATCATTTCGGATCAGATGGAAACCAGGGAGTGAATACGTTGTAGACGGCAAACAGGGTTTAAGCCATGACTCAGATATCAATATTGCATGAAGATTTTTATTCTGGAAAGAGGATAGTAAGTCTGGATAATGTGCAGGAATACTTTGTTCATTAATATGAACTATATTAAAATTTTTTTCAACATCAGAGAAATAAGTATCAAGGGACTCGTTGACGGAATGTATACTATGGAAACTACTGTCACTGTTCGAACCATTTGAGGATAAGGAAAAAAAAGATTCACTATCAGGGCTGTCATTAAAAGCCATTGTAACTACAACTTTAAGTAAAGTATAAATAATAATAAATATGTATATAAATTATTTTAAATATATAATTATATATATTTCAATATTATAAAAAGTCTATAACTGCTAAAAATATATAATAAATTTAGTATAATGTCCATTTATCCGCCAGCTGTAAGGAAAACAAAGCACATTTATTACACTCAAAAACAAAAATCAATATAAAATTAACAAAGCAGGATTCATGCATCATACATGTAACCCAAAACAAAAAAATAATAATAATAAAAAAGCAAATAATAATAATAAAAGAAAATCCAAAATAACTAAAAAAATAAAAGAACAATAACAACACTGACAATAAAATAAAAAATAAAAGAAACATCCATAACACCAAGATCCCAATGCCAAGTCCATATTTAAATATCTATGTACATAATATGTGACTGCCTCGTTGGTCTAGTGGCTTGATATAAGGCCGCAGACTCGGAGGTCCTGGGTTCAATTCCCAGGTCGGGCCAATAAAACGTTATTGGGTTTTACTGTCAGAAAATTCTCAGTAGCAGCCCGGAGTCTGGAAGTTGGAAGTGTGTTCACTCCCGTGCCTCGGAAAGCACGTAAAGCCGTTGGTCCTGCGCCTGAACTCTTTCCGGTCGTGTCGAATTGCCGTCCCATCGGATTATGAGAGTTAGGGAATAGAGAGTGCACCTGTGTTTGCGCAAACACTTGTGCACTATAATATCTCCTGCGCAGATGGCTAATCTCTCTTGAGATTGGCCGCCATGGCCGAAATCGGTCTGGAGGACATTATTATTATTATTATTATTACATAATATGTAAATTAATCCTGCATTCTGTGACAGAATATTTTAGTCTGTGACATTGACACTTCGGACATTTGACAGTTTGACATACACAATGATAAAATAATTAGAGTAGGTAACCGTAAGAAAAATTATTAGATATAAATAAAATTAACAAGTGGGTACTAAGATAGTAAAGTCGAGAAAGTAAACATTAGAAATTACTTTTTTATCAGTCTCTTAGTACGTGTAACAATTACCTTGTCAACACCTTTGGAGTCACAGGACTTTGTTTGAACCGGCGACTTTGTTTGAACCGGCGACTTTGTTTGAACCGGCGACTTCGTAGTAGACGCAGTGGGTATGCTGTTGAGGTCCGACAGGCTTTCAACTCGATGACGAGCACCATCCGACGCTATTACGTATATGAAACCGTCCCGTGTCCAGCACTTATTTATGCCAAAGCGTTTTCTGGCTTCGAGGAAAACATCGTGCCTGCTTTTCGTCAAGAACTCCGACTGTGTTAATCCCGTGCCTTTAAATTTGGTTTTTGCGAACCAAACTTTATCGCGGATGCTAACTCCAGTGAATTTTACCACAATAGGCCTGGGTTTCTTATCTGACCGTTGGCCTAAGCGGTATGAGTGCTTAATGCTGGCACTTGAGAAGTTTGGAAGCAAGAGATGATCCGCTACAAGACCCGTGACGCGAGCCGACGTGTCTTCCGTCTTCTCCTCTGGGACACCATGAAGAAGAAGCATCTTCCGTCTATGCCGCATCTCCTGACGGTCAAGCTCTCTCCCAAGAAATTCTACTTGGCACTGAAGAGTGTTTAAAGCAGATATTACAAAGGATTTAAATGTAATAAAATCTGATGCCAAAGAAGTTGTAGATCCGGGAGAGGAGGTTTTATTTAGATCGTGCTGGAACTCTTGCATCCTGTTATTAAACAACTCTGTCATGGCTGCCAGTGATTGCTTGATAGAATCCATATTGAGTGTTTAAGTTGGTGGTAATTGTTTAGAGTGAACTTTATTAAAGGAAAACACTTGCTGACGGTAAACGTAAGCTACATATATTAATTTTTCATAACACTGTATACAAAATATGTATATGTGTATTTAATTTAAATAAACAGTTCAAGAGCAAAATTTTGTGCTGTGCATTAATTCACTCCTACCCGCCAAAAAAAAAAAAAAAAAGAATTTCAATTCAGAATTGCATTAGATAAATGATTTATATAAAATGGCTTAAAGTTTCATAACTTCTTGATTGACATTACGAAAAATCCATTATATTTCTTATTACTTTTCTTATTAAATTTATTATATTTATTTATTGACATATTAAAACCCCTAAACCCTTGGCTAAAATGGATGAAATTTTAACAACATTAAAACTAATTCAAGAAGAAATGACAAGCCAAAAGGTGGAAATCAAAGATATGAAGGAAAGTATAATCAAAACTATTAATAACAGCATGAATGAAAGGTTTTTTAAAATTGAATCAAAATATCACGAGCTAACTCAAAAAATCGAAAAACAAGAAATAAAAATACACAACTTCGAAAAAGAAGCAAGAAAAAGAAATATCATATTTTTTGGTATAGAAGAAACTGAAAAAAGTTATAATAACCTAGAATCAATTATATTAGACATTATAAACAATAAAATGAAAATAAACTGCGAAAATAGGGACATAGAATATTGTAGGAGATTAGGCAGAAAAGGTACAAAAATACGACCCGTAGCAGTAACTTTATCAACAATGGGGAAAAAAATCGAACTTTTAAAAAACAAAAAACTTCTAACTAATTCGAAATTTTATATTAAAGAAGACTATCCACCCGAAGTGCTGATAAAACGTAAAGAACTGCAAGAACAATTACAAGAAGAAATAAGTAAAGGAAATAAGGCGTTTATAAAATATGATAAAATAATAATACTATCAGAAAATATCAAAGAAAACAGAAAGAGTCATATACCGAACCGGAAAAGAAGCCTATCAAAATCTCCACAGAATTCATCAATAGAAGATAAGGCAGAAGAACAACATTCAAACACTTCAAAACAGCCCCAAAAACGAAATAGATATGACATTAAACGCTTTTTAAACAATTCGACACAGTCAAATATAAATGAATAGCAAGTAATGGCCCCTCCATCTCTCCCAATACGGGTTGCCGCGGGAGATAAAGACCAAAACCCTCCATGTCAACAATGTACAAGCAAAAGCAAAAACATAAGTGAAATTGCTCAAAATTATAATAATACGGCCACACCATTAAAATCTAAGCTAAACGTTTGTACATATTTCGTTAGGTCGCTGAAATCAACCTCCCGTCTAGCAGAATTTGATCTCTCTTTAGAAAAACTAAACTTGGACAAAAACGGGATCTCGGAGGTGAAATTAGAGGAAAAGCATATCATACGAAACGACATTAAGAATACGACATTTAACAAGCCGTCTGGTCCACGTGGGAAATTAGACCACCACCCTCTTTCCAATAATAACAAATCTACTAAACCGAAGAAACACAAAGAGAATATTTTAAAGATTTGTACATACAATGTAAGGTCACTGTCATCTACAGAAAAATATCTAGAACTATCATATGCATTGGAAAATATACATTACGATGTAATAGGACTCTCAGAAGTAAGAAGAATGGGATGCAACATCGAAGAATATAACGATTGCATTTTATGCTACATTGGACAAACAAAAGGATTACATGGAGTAGGTTTCCTGATAAAAAGGGCACTAAAAAACAACATAACTAATTTCACTGGCATCTCAGAAAGGGTGGCATTACTACAATTAAAATTTGAAAACCTTAACTTATCGATTATACAAGTGTATGCACCTACAAAATGCTCAAGTGACGAAGAAATTAAAAAACTGTACAATGATCTTGCAATAGCACATGATTTAGCCGATGAGAAAGTTTTAGTAATTGGCGACTTCAATGCCAAAATAGGACAACCTAAAACTGGAGAACACCCTGTAATGGGCAAATACGGTTATGGATTAAGGAACGCAAGAGGCACGAAACTAGTAGAATATGCCTTTGAGTACAAACTGTCTATAATGAATACATACTTTAAAAAGAAGCCAAATAAAAAATGGACTTGGGAATCCCCAGATCATAAACACAGAAGCGAAATCGACTTCATAATGACAAATACTCCTAAATTGGTGACCAACTTCGAAATACTAAATAACATAAATTTCTCTTCTGATCATAGATTTCTAAGAGCTACAGTTAGGTTACGTGTCCCGAAAAAGAGCAGAATGAACTTCAAATCATACCCAAATACCCTACTTACAGAAAACGATATTAACTCATTTACAAACAACCTAAAATCTTACAAATTCGAAAAAAAGTCAGAAGAGCTAATAGATGTCCAAGATTATTATGACACTATAGAACAAGCACTAACTTCAAGCTCGACTCTGAATTACACAGGAAGGAAACTGAAAAAGCAAAACATATTTAGCGTCAGTACAGTATCATTAATAAAAAGACGCACCGAACTTATATCTACAAAAAACAAAACAAAGGAGATGAAAAGAGAACTTGGGCAAATATTTAAACAAACCAACAAAGAGATAAAGAAAGACTATAAAATGCATAGACAAGCTATTATAACTCAAAACATAGCCAAGTTAAGAAGCACTAAAAGAGCATTTAAGGAATTAACCTTACATAAAAAGTGGATACAAAAACTAGAAACTAAGACAAATGAGACAAAATCTAGAAAGGACATAATAGACCAGGCAACTAACTTCTACAAAGAACTTTACAAAAAAAGACACCAAGAGAAAAACATTGTAGATAAAGCAAACTATATTCCTAACACAGAAAGTATTCCTCCAATAGAAGCACGCGAAGTATACGAACATATCAAACTATTAAAAAGTGGAAAAAGCCCAGGACCTGATAGGATAAGCAATGAAATGCTTAAACATGCTACACCTATTCTACTTAACCACTTCACACAACTGTTTAACCTCATATTGGAAACAGAAACTGTGCCAAAACAATGGTGTTCATCTGACATTATACTCTTGTATAAAAAAGGCAATCCTCTGGATGTTGGCAACTACAGACCGATAAGTCTAATGTCTTCTTTATACAAGCTTTTTGCATCGATAATCTTAAAAAGAATATCATCAGATATTAACGAAGCGCAACCAATAGAACAGGCAGGATTTCGACCAGGTTATAGTACGACAGACCATCTGCAATCGCTGGAACAAGTGATAGAAAAATACAAGGAGTTTAGAAGACCTCTATATATAGCGTTTATAGATTACAGTAAGGCCTTCGATAGTATAAGCCACAATTCTATCTGGAACGCATTATCATCATTGAACACGAACATAAAGTATATAAATATCCTAAAATATATCTATACCAACGCTACAAGTAGAGTGAAACTCGAAACCAGAGGAGAAAAAATAAGAATTGAAAGGGGAGTAAGGCAGGGCGACCCCCTGTCACCAAAACTATTTATCGCGGTTCTAGAGAGTGTATTTAAAAAACTAGATTGGAAAAACAAGGGGTTAAATATAGGTGGCGTTTATCTCAGCCATTTGAGATTTGCGGATGATATCGTGGTACTTGCCGAAACACCTAGGGAACTCGAAATAATGATACATTCGCTTGACGAAGAAAGTGCTAGGGTTGGACTAGAAATGAATGCCTCCAAAACAAAAATAATCACGAATAGCCAACGTCTTCCTATCAGTTCAAATGGTAACTTCATAGAATATGTGGACAAATACATATACTTGGGAAAACAGGTATCCTTCAATAAATCTAATAATGAAGAGGAAGTAGAAAGGAGATGTAAAATAACTTGGAACAAATTCTGGTCCCTAAGGGAAATTCTAAAAGGAGATTATACATCAACCATTAAAAAAACTGTAATTGATACCTGTCTTCTGCCTAGCTTATTGTATGGCTGTCAAACATGGGTTTACACACGTAAAGTAAAAGAAAAAATAAGATCAACACAGAGATCAATGGAGAGAAGTACACTAAACATTAGAAAAATACATAAAATAAGGTCAGAAATCATCAGGCAAAAAACTAAAGTAACGGATGCTTTAACACAAGCTTTAAGATTAAAATGGCAATGGGCTGGTCATATCTCAAGGCTTAAAGACAATAGATGGACAACAAAAGTGACATGCTGGAAGGGGCCATTAGGGAAAAGAAGCATCGGCAAACCAACAAAACGGTGGGCTGATGATATCGTTAAGAAAGCAGGGCAAGACTGGATGATTCTGGCCAGAGATAGAGGATTCTGGAAGGAGAAAGAGGAGGCCTTCACCCAATCGGGATCCACATTACAAGATAATAACTAACCACACTAATACTAGATTAATAAGTTAAAATATATACTAACACGACTAAGAAACATTCGAATTATAAACATTTTAATGTGGAATAAAAGGCTTACTATACTATATACTATACTATATTAGTACTCCCATACATAAAAATACTGTTAAGGGATATGCTGCAAGCAATTTTGCCACCATTCCACGCGGTGAAGTTTTGTACAATAGCTATTTTTATTTTTTATTTGTAAATATTTATGGTTTTAATATTAATAATTCTTATGTTAATAAAATTGCGACTTACATAATGAAATCAAATTAAAATAATGTTAAGATACTGTTATTTGTTTATTTTAGCTTCTAGTTATTATATTTTAATAAAATGTAACACATTCTGCGTTTTATTTTTTCAAGCACTCAAACTAATGTTTTATGTTAAAATGTAAAATATGTACTTATGTAATATGTTATTACAACAAATTCATTACATTACACTACATTAGTTATATTATATGTAGTATAATAAGCGTTGTGTTATATAAATTATAATATAATGTTTTATATATTTTTTTAATAAGAAATGCATTTTTTTATAGAATAGGAAGGCAGACGAAAATGTGGGCCACCTGTTTATAAGTAGTTAACAATGCCATTAGACATTGGCATTGTAAGAAATGTTAACCATCGCTTACATGGCCAATGCGCCACCAACCTTGGGAACTAAGATCTTATGTCCCTTGTGCCTGTAATTACACTGGCTCACTCACCCTTCAAACCGGAACACAACAATAGCAAGTACTGCTGTTTTACGGTAGAATATCTGATGAGTGGGTGGTACCTACCGAGACGAGCTTGCACAGAGCTCTACCACCAGAAAATGGACATGGGACAAAATCCTTATTTTACCTGTATGAAGTTGGGGCCGGCAGCTAGTTTAAGCATGAAAGAGAACACCTTGCTTGCCCATTAAAGGATGACTTAACTTTGTGGAGATGGAAACTTCGTGTTATTATGTGTCGTCAAATATAAATATTCATATAGTTTTATATTAATTTTATAATAAATATTCATTTTTATCAGTTATAAAATACATTGAAATGGTCTCTTCTATAGGAAAAAACAACTTTTACCAAATTTGGGAAGGGGTGTACTAACGTGTCAGCAAAAAAGACCTTATCTGGCGATGTGAAAGAGTTATGCAAATCGAATCATCCGTTTTCCAACGTCCGTTTAATACAGTTCTTTCTCCTGTACGTGGCTACGGGTATACTGGGCTATTTTTAACAGGACAAAAGCAGAAGAATGTTATATGTCACCAATTATAGTTTAATATTAGTTGGCTAACAATAGAACCTCGGAGTTAAATTGCTGACACGCTTTCATTTATATTGTTTTCATAAATATATATAATATCATATTATAAAGCATAGTAATGTCAAATTAAAAGTTAGTATTGTAATAGCATAAATAGTCATACGTTTGTTCATTGTTCTTTTATTTATTATTAGTCTTTAACCGGTCACATTTTCTGTTTTATATGTTCAACGATTACTAGGAAACGCTTTAAGTCACTGGCACCAAGTGCACCGGAATACCCATTAAAGAGGTACAAATTTCGTCTTTTTAAGGGCCTCTAATATCTCATCATCTGTTGGCACCTATTAGAACGGCTTTTATACTGTCACGGCAGACGGTGCGACGCTCATTTTTTGTCCATCTACATATCTCAACCCCACTCGCTACTCTCTTATGTAGCTTTATATATATTATTTTAAACACATCCATTCGAATATTCCACAACAGATTGTCACATTTTTTTTATTTGCTCGAACCATGATTTATCAAAATGGATTAATTGACCCAACTGATTACTTCTAAGAGAAAACTCGGGTGTTACCGTCACTATAAAACGGATCTCATAAAGCTTTCGCAGGCTGGCGGGACCATTACTTTGCAGATGTTATCACAGCATAAAACACCTAAATTAAAACCTATAAAATATCGAGGACATGATTTATGTCACACGTTAATGTGGACGTGAAATTGTGAGCCCTGTTATGGGGAGGTCGTAAAATTTTCTTTTATTGTAATCGTTGTGTTCCCGACTAATTGACTCTTGTGAAAGAAAAAGAAGAAAGGTGTGTTTTTTTTTTCATCTCGGTGAGCTTATAGGTTTATATGTAGTGTTTCTATTGTTGAAAGATTTATTAAAACAATCCCTAAATTCGACGTGAAAATTTTACTTTAACAACGATGTAATAGGAAGTGCTGATTAATTATATTTAAATAAATAAATTATAATGATCATAAATGGGAAAAAAAAATTAAGCCCAACGGTCGCACCTGTAGAGGGTCCTTTTTTCCTCCTGTTTGCTAGGCGTATTTAGTTCACCTGACAAAAATATGTATGATACATTATATATTTGTCAGGTGCCAGTAAGGTCTGAGCTTATAGCTTCGGAGTTTTTCCCATTCGTCACACACGTACACTTTTGGTGATCAAATTGCTTTAAGCCGAACTTGATACCCCGAATAGAAATTCCGCATGATTATGACTATAACGCATACACAACGCTAAACTGTCTGTAATTAATTGGTACAAGTCCTAGAAATATAGTGGGTGAATCGTATTAAGCATTAAGAAATGCATAGTCGGAAGATATAAACTACTTTGAGGTGATAATAGAGGTTCTGATGGCTTTCTAATTCTATTAGAGGGACATGATTAATAGAAACGGATTGTAATTCAGGTTTTTTTAGCTCTTACAATACAAAATTTCGATGTATTTTTTTAATGCTGATAGCACTTCAGCTTTTTATATAAATTCCTTTTATCTGTTGCCCCATCTAGCGATGGCTGCTATCAGCTTGTAATTTTTTCTTATATTGTACAACATACGTTCACTATCAATTACATTATATAGCAACATGAGCACCTTCGATATATACGTACTTAAAACTCAACACAAGATTATATAGTTGATAAAAAGCATTGATTTATTATTCGTTGATTTTCATACAGGATAAATAAAAATAATCGTTTAGAGTTATTTCATGTAAATTTGATTGATGAAATAGAGTAGATAACTGCTGGGTTTCTTGCTGGTTCTTCTCCATAGAAACTAAATTCAGAACCGGTGTCGGTGGTTACTTTATAAATATAAAGTTTTAAATCCTTTAAAGTAACGATCCAAAAGTGCTTATAAAATTCTACTTGAATAAAGTAAGATTTTGATGGTCATCAAGTGATCGTGAGATATGTGAATCGTTTAATTATATAAAACACATATACAATAATTAAAGCAATATTTTATAATTAATTTCATGTGAAAGAAAATAGCACTGCATTAAATAAAATGAAGTACCTAGTTACCTAAAATTTTGTTAAAATAAAAACAATAAAATACAATACTTGGAAAGGATAATTTCCCGCAAACAATGTAGTCAAGAGTAATCGTTAATTGAAATTAAATCAATACAATAGCAAAAGCTTACGTAGCACGACATCTACATATATTATAAAACGAAATATGATCGAAACTTGTTGTGTCGTGTATCGTGAGAAATAAAAATGAAGAAAATTCTCAAATTCATCAGCACCGTTGAAAATTGTTTATTTATTTATAGAAATTATTCCACATTTTCAAATCCATGGAAATTTTTGAGCTACATCGGACTTATTTATGAAATTGCATGGGCTACTTTTAAAATAACAACTCGTATGCTCGATTTTACAAGTATGATATATAAAGATGTTATCCCAAACATTTTTTATACGGTGAACATTGGATATTCTATATTTGCTATACTGTTAGCTATGTATCATTCTAAAACATTTCAAACTCTTGTCATATATCTCTCGCAAACCCATGCTTGCTTAACTATGAACGTTTTATATTTAGAGAATCTGAATAGGAAATATAAAACTGTAATATATATATATGCGCTCAATAGTGTTGCCATAGCAACTATACAATTTCATTCTTATATCGTCAGTGATTTTTTCTCTAGTGGCTTTACTGTATTACTTATCAATACTCTTGATAGTATTCATTTATTTGTGCACAAAGCACGTGTCGTAACACAATGGATATTAATATATTCCCTATTGCATATATTGTCTGAGCAACTGGAAGCTTTAACTAGTGAAATATCGGACGAGAACACAACGATTATTTCAACAGTTAGTGAGGTTGTTTTAAACGATCAGAAAGTCAGCTTTAAGAAGTGGACAGAAATTTACACGAATATCAAAATTAGTTCAGATTTAATGAATACAATATTTGGTTTGCAGGTGAGGCATGAAAATAAAAAAATAACTATTACCATAAAGAATAATATATTTTATTATAACATATATTATATTGAATTTTTCCGATAATATTTTAGCAACTAAAATTCTCGTGACGTTCTCGAATAAGGCCATCCAGAATAAAAATCTTTTACTATTACAAACCTTCCCAACTTTCCTTCCTCCCTGCAGACTCCGTAACGCCTCTAAATATTTCAGAAGATACCATAAAGGTCAGAATTTTTTTTCTCTTGTATGGTTCTGATGTGGTCAGACATTTGGTCGGTCTTACCCCACATAACCTGAAAAGTTTGTTTAGTCTGCTTCTCTAAATGAAGACGAGGAAAAATCTATTTGATAATAAACAAATTTAACTTTAAATTTCTGAATTTGTGATTGAAAATTCAATCACACCAGTCCGTTATGTAATGTTTTAAAGTTTTTATTAAATTAATTAAACGTTTTTAATTATTTAAATTAAAACCTTAAATTTAAAAACAGTACTATACAAATAGTGACCGCGTGGAATGTTATTTACAGATAACAGTTTACCTCGTGTCGACATCAGTTTTCCTTATTCTCATTATTTATTCCGCAATATTTGCCAGCGTTCATGTAAGTATGTACATTAATAAGAATGTGTTTGTTTACCATATTATATGATTTTATCTACCCTTATAAGTATCATGTTGATATTTATTGAAATTTTGCAGAGTTCATTGACACCAGTTGAAGCATGTCTTTCGATTTTTAAAATATTATTGTTAAATTTTATCATAGTTAGCTTATGTCGCAGCGCTCAGCGAGTTCGCAACTGTATTGATGAACTACGACGTCGCTTAGGAAGACTGTTAATACAATCGGTTTCTACGAGTATGTTTGTTACCATATTTATTATAATTTAATAAATTATATATAATTATTGCTGTCATTACTATCAGTATTTTATGCACATTTATTTTTTACAATAATATTAAAATCCGCTTAAAAAAAATTTGAAATATCCAAATTCCGAATATTCGTAATTATATATCTTTTTCGTAAATATATATCAAATTGTATGATAACTATCCATAAATAAGTTATATAATAAAGGAAAATATTTTAAGTACAATTTATATATATATATATATATATATATATATAACAACTATAACAATTTATATATATATAACTCAATTACTAATAATTTGCTTTTGTATTTATATATTTGTATACGCCTCACTTCATATTACTAAAGTTTTATAACAAATAATTTCTACGTTTAGACATAAATTAACCGAGGGTTCATTAAACAAGCCATTAAACGTCCTTATTTCTCAGATAAACTTTGAAATAACAATCATAAAAAACCTTTCAAGAAATAATTTTCTCGTATATTCAATTTTTAAAACTCCATGGAATCCTTTTATAATATAATGGCAAAATAAAACTTGCTTATTATTATTAGCGATAAACGGTCAAGTGTATTTTAAATGTATATTTTATTTTATTTAAAAAATATCTTTAATAAAAGAGCACTAATTACATTTAACAATACAGAGAAAAAAAGAATGTGAATAGAGTTTATAAAGTAAGTTATTTTACGTTTAATTATTTTCATTTCAGACATGCAAAACTACAAAGAAATCAAAAATTTTTTGCGCTTAACATCAAATCGACCGATTAGAATACAGGCATTCGCTTCTATCGACGTGGACATGACGCTTCTGCCTAAATATATAATGTTCTTCACTTCTTACACTATTCTAGCTTTACAGATAAATGAGGTTGTATAGTTGTATAAATAAAATTAACCAAACAGTATTAATATAGTTCATTAATTAAGAGTATTATTGTTGTATGTACATAACTGTATTTGCTTTATAAGCTTTTAGATTTTCAAGTATAAAATTATGTATTTAAAAAAATAATAATATTGTAATAAGTTCACTATTGTATTGTATTGTTTAAAGTTAAGTACTTAAGTATATGTTCAACGTTTTATTAATATTAAAACTTTTTAATCGCAGCCAATATTACTGTATGATAAATAACAATATTGCAGCGAAAATTTCGAATATAAATATGTGTGTGTGACTTTTGACTTTAGCTTTTTCGATTAGGTATATATCTATAGTTGTAACCTTAGTGCAACGATTGATGGTGTTGTTAGCGTCCTGTGTTAAATAAATTTAATAAAACCGCTACGAAACGAAGGTTTTATTTAATTATCTATGAGTTAATACATTTACATTCGATTTAATTTTAGCACAGGTCCAAAATTCCATATTTTGATTAATATGAGTCAACAATTTTGACACAAATCTTTATATCAGTGTTTAACATTAAACCACGCAGTCGAATGTATAATGTATATATTATTTATATGGACTTGTTATTTTGTGCATGTAAATCTTCGCTTAATATATATAGCATGAAAAGATTCATTAAAGATTCAGATCATAATTGTGACTCATAAGAACTTACTCATTACTTTCAAAAATATCACGGCTGAATGGATTATTAATCCTTCGTATGCCGGAGCGTAGATATGCGCTCGAACGTTATCTCATAGTTCATTTTTTTTTGTTTTACACTACACTAGAGAAACATATACCTAGCTCTTTTTTTTAAATGGTGTTGTTAATTACGAAACAAAGATATTATTATTATTGTTTAGATGGAATTGAAACGGATCGATCTAGGATAATATTTTAAACATTGCCTTTGGCCTTTGCGAAGATCTGAACCCGATAGCCTACAGGCTTAAGTATTTTTTTGATCCTAACAACAAAATCAGACTAGATTTGTCCTAGAGACTCTATTGTAAGTATTGATAGTAGGTACTTGAATTTGTAGATATAATAATCTTATTCATATTAGTTAGAAATTTATAACACCTTTTTAGAGTAGGCCTTATATGAATGAAAAAAATAAAACTCATATAAACAAATTCAATTGAATTAAGGTTTTCGTTAATAAATAAGGGAGGAAGCGGTGATATAAATGATGAAAAGGCGTAAAGACGATCTGTGGACCTTATCGGACTGAGAAAACCTTATATGAGCAGATACATTTAAACATTTTATAGTAAAAAGAAAACTTATTTACCCAATTCCTTTAGTAGAGACATTTGTAATATTTTTTGCAATGCGGGATAAAAGTAAAATAAAAGCACAAAAGAAAAGATTTTCATCATACCAATGATTTTGGTTAGCAAGTAAAGGATTCCTCTCGAATGTCGTCTTCAGGATTGCTATGAAGTTACGGTAGCGAAACAGTATAAATTTTAATTTGGAGAGTGTTGTCGCAATGATGAATATTGGAATATGAAAAGAAAATGTAAAGCGCCAAAACCTTTTTTAATAATATATGTAACAAAACTACTCTAATGTCAGCCCAGTCATTATGAGTAAATTCAATCAATCTTCCAGTTTTGGTCTTAATAAACTAAAGCATTTAATAAATATCAGGGGCAGACACAGCATTTCTCATGGTGTGTGATGCGGCATACGAAGGGTTAAGATTTTTGATTGATATAGTTATAAATATTATTTGTTTTCTTTGTCTCATATACATATATGATAAATATAATACCTGTGAACCTTTAAACCGCTTGTACTAACACACGGTTCACAGGTTCCCTTAAGGCCGGCAATGTGTCAGCAATTCCCCAAATGTTGCATTTGTAATAAATTCAATTTTTTTCTTTGTAAAATATATTTTATTAATCAAAGTATGCACCGTTGTTATCTATGCACTTTTGCAATCTCATAGGTAGTTCATTGATCCCTCTACTAAAAAAACTATGGGGCGAGAATCAATAAACTCTATGAAGGTGGTTGGGACTGCTGCATCGGAGTTAAAATTTTTTCCTTGTAAGAAGTTGTCCAAATTCCGGAAAAAAATGGTATTCTGTTGGAGCAAGGGCCGAGGAGTACGGTGGATGTCGCAGACATTCCAATTGTAGCTCATCTAACTCAGTAGTTGTTTGTTGTGCAATGTGTGGTCTTGCGTTGTCGCGAAGCACCACTGGCCTAGAGCGATTGACCAATCTCGGTTGTTTAGCAGCTAGTTCTTCCTTCATGGTTTGCAGTTGCTGACAAAAGATATCTGCTGTAATCGTTTGGCTAGATTTTAGAACGGTGTAGTGAACACCGGCGCTAGTCTACCAAACACTTACAAGTAACTTTTTTTGAATCAATTTTCGTTTAGGGCAGGATTTGGCTGGGTCTCCAGGGTTCAGCCATTGCGACGAGCGCTTCCGATTATCGTACAGTATCCACTTTTCATGACAAGTAAAAGATATAAATATATATATATAAAAAAAAAAGATATTAAAAAATGATTTTTAAAATGTCCTTTTTCGTATTATTTTTTGTCTATTCGAATATACATAAACATCCTAACTAATGTTATAAATACATATGTAAGTTTGTTTCTTTGTTACGATTTCAAGCCAAAACCACTAAAACGATTTTAAAAATTCCTTTACCAAAGTAATCATATTAAATAAAAAGAGGCAGTTATTTTGGAATCGCTGAAAGACATTTAGTACAACAGAAATTTAATTGCTCTCTTTACCTCGTGTCGGAATGAGCAAAGACTTCGAAATATATGTACGACGAAGTCGCTTAGGAAAACTGTTAAGCCACACACGATATCTACAAGCTTTTCCTATTGTTTTTTCACAACTCACTGTTCATTATATAGATATATAAGTATATATTACAATAAAATATAAGAGGTTTCGATTAAAGTTGTAATTTAGTTAGTCGTAATTTTTTATTATTCTTAAATGATTAGCTATGAATAAATCAAAGATCTCTTTAATATCGAGTCGCCCAATGGCTTCTGGCTATGTAGATATGATGCTGATCCCTATATATACTAATTCATAATACTGTTGTTCTAATAAATGTATTATTGAATTTCAATTAATTATAGTCACCTAAAATCGTTTTTTTTTTAAATTACATTTTAGCTACATTCTATTATTATTTAAATTTAGACTTTTGATGTGACAAGTGTAATTTCATGGAAATTTAATAAGGCGGAAACTAAAAGTATCGTAACTTCAAAATTACTCGCTCGTTTTAAATGAAACAAAAACAGGTGTATTCCAAAAGAAATAATTTCATTTACCGCTTGTACAAGTTCACATTACTAAATAGGTTTTCAAATGAGGATATTTTGTTTTGCTGTACTGTTGTAATCCGATAAAAAGCATTTGAGTTAGTAGATTAACAAATACAAGGAGCATATCATCGAATGATCAACGACTCAATGCTTCCTATAAAGCCAATCTTTATGATGACCACTTACTTTCAGGTGGATTATTTGTTTATTGGTATTTCCATTGTTAATATAAAAACCCATTGTTAACGAAACGGTATGTTTACGCTAGTAATACTATAAAAATAGTTGTAATTACATGTTCCGACATAATTTCCACGGCATTTCGTTTAAATTATCATTTCAGTGAAATATCAATCAAATATATTCTTAATATTAAAGCAAACTTTGTAATATCTCGTGAATTGATTTATCGATTTTATTATACAAATTTCCTTCAACATATCGGATGTAGTTTTTCTGGGCATTTCATTATTTTGTATGCTACAATTTAAAAATAAAAGAATATACGACTAACTAAATTTACAACTTTAATACATCTATATAATAAACAGTGAGTTGAGAAGTTAAATATAACTGGTAAAATGTATAGATTAATATGTCATCTATAACAGTGGTATAATTTCTGTTTCGTTAAGTTTTGCTTATGTTAGTTTGGCTTCACTAATAAAAAGGATCAATCAAATTTTCAAATTAATTTATTTACTTTCAGGTCTTTTTTTAGTTTGCGCAGACAATGTCAAGTGTATTAAGTTAACTGAAATTAAATCAATACGTCACGTTGGTCAGTCTCGATTATATAAAACTTAATGTGAGTGAAGTCGCTTTGTCGTGTGTTGAGCGTTGGAAATAAAAATGAAGAAAATCCTAACATTTCTCACCGCTATTGAAATTAGTGTGTCTGTTTGTAGAAGTTATTCCTCATTATCAAATGTATGGAAATTTTTGAGCTCTATTGGACCAATCTGCGAAATTTCATGGGCTACTTTTAACATAATAACTCGTATTCGTAATTATGAAAGTAAACTTGATAATAATACAATCGCAGACATGTTTTACGCTGTCAATCTGGGATATTCTATATCCATTATATTTTTGGCATTATACAATTCAAAAAAAAATCAAATACTTTTTGCAAATCTCTCGCAAACCCATGCTTACTTAAATATGAACCCTTTATATCTAGAAAATTTGAATCGGAAGTATAAAACTATAACACGTAATTATGTCATTGCATGTATCGTCTTAGTAGTTATACAATTATACCACTACATCAACGATTATAGCTCTAGTCGCTTAACTGAAATATTAATCAATATTATTGACAATATTAATTTATTTATGCACCAAATCCGTATGATAACACAATGGCTAATAATATATTCACTATTGCATATATTGTCTGAGCAACTAGTAGCTTTAACTAGTGAGATATCGGACGAGAACACAACGATTATTTCAACGGTTCGCGAGGAAGTTGAAATCAAATATAACAAGTGGACAGCCATTTATAAGAATATCAAAATTTGTTCAGATTTAATTAATACAATATTCGGCTTGCAGGTGAGAATTACAAAGAAATTATTGCTTTTACAATAACGTTTAATTATAACTTGTTTAATGTCCGATTAATATATTTGTATATATATTTTTTTCTAATTTTGAAATTGTAAATAAACATGAATGTTCTTTACAGATAACAATTTATCTCGTGTCGAGTTCACTCTTTTATATTTTAATTTTGTACACTACAATTAATGCCAGCATTCAAGTAAGTATTTCTATGAACATATATGTAAGTAAATGTTATCAATTAATCAATATCACGCGTAACTGTAATATTATTAAAATTAAGTCATTCTTATCAATTTATTTGCATCTTTCTAGCTGTAACTATGCGAAGGTTAGAAGGTGCTGGGTTAGTGCATACACCATTTGCCAGAATAGTAACACAATATGATATTATTCTTTTGATATCTAGTAAATTTCTTATTCCACAGGGTTCAATGACACCATTTAGAGCATTTATTACGATTTTTAAAACATTATTGTTAAATGTAATGATAGTAAGCATATGTCGGAGCGCTCAGCGAGTCCGCAACTGTGTCGATGAGCTACAACGTCGCTTAGGAAGTCTCCTAATACAATCGGTTTCTACAAGTATGTTTTTCTACTATAAGCTTAGTATTGCCATCGTAATTAATATACAGCATATATCACACTAGTTATCGGTAAATTTTTTTTGTTATCTATTATATTATAATTTGATGATTAATTATTCTTTAATAAACCAAGAGAAAGCGGTATGGTCATAATATTCGTTTTCGGAAGTATAGCGCTATAACTACGAATATATATTCTGTAAGAACAAACAGTGTGTGACTGTGTAATGTCAGAAAGTGATAAACGTCATTGATCGTAATAATTTTAATATATAAAAATACACATATCAAAATAGTACATCACTAATAAGTCAGTTGTCAACATTTCACGAGTGAGTAATGAAGTGAGTTCGAGTTCAAAGAGCACCGTAAAAGACGCGACGGTAGTGCTATTAACTGTAAAATAATAATAAAAATCAACCGATGATGATTTATTTTCATTTTCTTTTCAGATATGCAAAACTACAAAGATACTAAAGACTTCTTGCGTTTAATATCAAATCGACTGATTAGAACACAGGCAGTCGCTTCTATCGATGTGGACATGACGCTTCTGCCTAAATATATTATGTTCTTCACATCTTACACTATTCTAGCTTTACAGATAAATGAGGTTGTATAGTTATATTGTTGTAATAATCAAAACTGTATTGAACGCTTCACGTTGTCTGTTGTCTGTACACAGCTTTAAACCGTTCCGTTATTGTTTTAAAAATAAAAGATTGTGTCTAGATGTTTCATTAAAATTTTATGCAATTTATTTTAACACATGGCCGAGATGGTCCGCTTGTTTAAGGAATCATAATAAATTTATATATACACACCATGTGTTGGAGAAGCGTGGTGGAATAAACGCCTAATCTTCTCAGCAAGAGAAAAAAAGGCCCACGGTAGAACATTTAGAGGTTACTTTTACTTTATTTTGCTTTTACATTAATATAATTTAATAATTGAGAGTTTGTTAACTATAAGAGTAATAAGCTATAGCCACAATGGGAGTTCAGTATGTCAGGTGCATTTTAATATAATTCCTATAAACTTTTTAATTATGGCAATTTGGATGTATTTTAACTACAATCACCTTGGTTTTACCTTTATTTTATTTACATAATCATATAGTAACAATTTATACTGTAGTTAGCGTTCTGTGTAACAAAGTTACTAAAACTATATATGTGAAATCTCATTTCATATAAAAAGGTGTTGTTATAATTTAATTCGCCAGGATTTTTGCTATTCGCTGCTACTGTGGTTAATATTTCTCCCGATTTATGTAGAATTTATTTCACCGGTGAGTAAATTGACATTTCTATATAAAAAACAAATTGACGCACGCTCGAATTTGCTTAAGATTTATTTTATACTTTAAAGTACATATTCTACAAATAAGTAAAATTATTAAGTAGTTTTTTTGTCAAAATGAGGTCTTTATTAATGTGCTCATCCAAGCCTGCGAGCCAGCCAAGTCATGTTGGGGCGTTTGTCGGAGCAAAGTATTGTCAGTTACTTCCGCCACAGATAGCTTGTCGCGTAACATAGCGTATTGCAAGCGTTGCCGCCCTTTCTGTGTTCGATAGTGTGAATTGTGGTAGGGTACATTACATACATTCTTGTGATTGTCGCATTTTATTTATTTATTTGAACGCATGATTTGTCAAAATGGATTAATTGACCCAACTGATTACTTCTAAGAGAAAACTCGGGTGTTACCGTCACTATAAAACGGATCTCATAAAGCTTTCGCAGGCTGGCGGGACCATTACTTTGCAGATGTTATCACAGCATAAAACACCTAAATTAAAACCTATAAAATATCGAGGACATGATTTATGTCACACGTTAATGTGGACGTGAAATTGTGAGCCCTGTTATGGGGAGGTCGTAAAATTTTCTTTTATTGTAATCGTTGTGTTCCCGACTAATTGACTCTTGTGAAAGAAGAAAGAAGAAAGTTGTGTTTTGTTTTTCATCTCGTTGAGCTTATAGGTTTATATGTAGTGTTTCTATTGTTGAAAGATTTGTTAAAACACTCCCTAAATTCGACGTGAAAATTTTACTTTAACAACGATGTAAATGCTGATTAATTATATTTAAATAGATAAACTATAATGATCATAAATGGGAAAAAAAAATTAAGCCCGACGGTCGAACCTGAAGAGGGTCCTTTTTTCCTCCTGTTTGCTTGCCGTATTTAGTTCACCTGACAAAAATATGTATAATACATTATGTATTTGTCAGGTGCCAGTAAGGTCTGAGCTTATAGCTTCGGAGTTTTTCCCATTCTCGTACACTTTTGGTGATCAAATTGCTTTAAGCCGAACTTGATACCCCGAATAGAAATTCCGCATAATCATGACTATAACGCATACACCACAATAAACTGTCAAATTAATTTGTACAAGTCCTAGAAATATAGTGGGTGAATCGTATTAAGCATTAAGAAATGCATAGTCGGAAGATATAAACTACTTTGAGGCGAAAATAGAGGTTATAATGGCTTTCTACGTACATTAGAGGGACATTATTAATAGAAACGGATTGTAATTCAGGTTTTTTTTTGGCTCTTACAATACAAAATTCGATGTATTTTTTTAATGCTGATAGCACTTCAGCTTTTTATATAAATTCCTTTTATCATTTGCCCCATCTAGCGATGGCTGCTATCAGCTTGTAATTTTTTCTTATGTTGCGCCGATTCACTATCACACATTATATAGCAATATGCACCTTCGATATATACGTACTTATTACTCAACACAAGATTATATAGTTGATAAAAAGCATAGATTTATTCGTTGATTTTCATACAGGATAAATAAAAATAATTGTTTAGAATTTTTTCATGTATATTTTTTGATTGATGAAATAGAGTAGATAACTGCTGGGTTTCTTGCTGGTTCTTCTCCATAGAAACTAAATTCAGAACCGATGTCGGTGGTTACTTTATAAATATAAAGTTATAAATCCTTTAAAGTTACGATCCAAAAGTGCTTATAAAAAAAAGTCTACTTGTATAAAGTAAGATTTTGATGGTCATCAAGTGATCGTGAGATATGTGAATCGTTTAATTATATAAAACACATATACAATAATTAAAGCAATATTTTATAATTAATTTCATGTAAAAGAAAATAACACTGCATTAAATAAAATGAAGTACCTAGTTACCTAAAATTTTGTTAAAATAAAAACAATAAAATACAATACTTGGAAAGGATAATTTCCCGCAAACAATGTAGTCAAGAGTTATCGTTAATTGAAATTAAATCAATACAATAGCAAAAGCTTACGTAGCACGACATCTACATATAATATAAAACGAAATATGATTGAAACTTGTTGTGTCGTGTATTGAACGTGAGAAATAAAAATGAAGAAAATTCTCAAATTCATCAGCACCATTGAAAATTGTTTATTTATTTATAGAAATTATTCCACATTTTCGAATCCATGGAAATTTTTGAGCTACATCGGACTTATTTATGAAATTGCATGGGCTACTTTTAAAATAACAACTCGTATGCTCGATTTTACAAGTATGATATATAAAGATGTTATCCCAAACATTTTTTATACGGTGAACATTGGATATTCTATATTTGCTATACTGTTTGCTATGTATCATTCTAAAACATTTCAAACTCTTGTCATATATCTCTCGCAAACCCATGCTTGCTTAACTATGAACGTTTTATATTTAGAGAATCTGAATAGGAAATATAAAACTGTAATATATATATATGCCGTTAATAGTATTGCCATAGCAACTATACAATTTCATTCTTATATCGTCAGTGATTTTTTCTCTAGTGGCTTTACTGTATTACTTATCAATACTCTTGATAGTATTCATTTATTTGTGCACAAAGCACGTGTCGTAACACAATGGATATTAATATATTCCCTATTGCATATATTATCTGAGCAATTGGTAGCTTTGACTAGTGAAATATCGGACGAGAACACAACGATTATTTCAACAGTTAGTGAGGTCGTTTTAAACGATCAGAAAGTCAGCTTTAACAAGTGGGCAGAAATTTACAGGAATATCAAAATTAGTTCAGATTTAATGAATACAATATTTGGTTTGCAGGTGAGGCATAAAAAAAAAATAACTATTAACATAAAGAATAATATCATAGAAACAATATAATTGAATAATATATTTTATTATAACATATATTATATTGAATTTTTCCGATAATATTTTAGCAACTAAAATTCTCGTGGCGTTCTCGAATAAGGCCATCTAGAATAATAATCTTTTACTATTACAAACCTTCCCAACTTTCCTTCCTCCCTGCAGACTCCGTAACGCCTCTAAATATTTCAGAAGATGCCATAAAGGCCAGATTTTTTTTCTCTTGTATGGTTCTGATGTGGTCAGACATTTGGTCGGTCTTACATAACCTGAAAAGTTTGTTTGGTCTGCTTCTCTTAATGAAGACGAGGAAAAATCTATTTGATAATAAACAAATTTAACTTTAAATTTCTGAATTTGTGATTGAAAATTCAATCACACCAGTCCGTTATGTAATGTTTTAAAGTTATTATTAAATAATTTAAACGTTTTTAATTATTTAAATTAAAACCTTAAATATAAAAACAGTACTATACAAATAGTGACCGCGTGACATGTTATTTACAGATAACAGTTTACCTCGTGTCGACATCAGTTTTCCTTATTCTCATTATTTATTCCGCAATATTTGCCAGCGTTCATGTAAGTATGTACATTAATAAGAATGTGTTTATTTACCATATTATATGATTTTATCTATCCTTATAAGTATCATGTTGATATATATTGAAATTTTGCAGAGTTCATTGACACCAGTGGAAGCATGTCTTTCGATTTTTAAAATATTATTGTTAAATTTTATCATAGTAAGCTTATGTCGCAGCGCTCAGCGAGTTCGCAACTGTGTTGATGAACTACGACGTCGTTTAGGAAGACTGTTAATACAATCGGTTTCTACGAGTATGTTTGTTACCATATTTATTATAATTTAATAAATTATATATAATTATTGCTGTCATTACTATCAGTATTTTATGCACATTTATTTTTTACAATAATATTAAAATCCGCTTAAAATAAATATCCAAATTCCGAATATTCGTAATTATATATCTTTTTCGTAAATATATATCAAATTGTATGATAACTATCCATAAATAAGTTATATAATAAAGGAAAATATTTTAAGTACAATTTATATATATATATAACTCAATTACTAATAATTTGCTTTTGTATTTATATATTTGTATACGCCTCATTTCATATTACTAAAGTTTTATAACAAATAATTTCTACGTTTAGACATAAATTAACCGAGGGTTCATTAAACAAGCCATTAAACGTCCTTATTTCTCAGATAAACTTTGAAATAACAATCATAAAAAACCTTTCAAGAAATAATTTTCTCGTATATGCAATTTTTAAAACTCCATGGAATCCTTTTATAATATAATGGCAAAATAAAACTTGCTTAATCAGATGTTACTAGCGATAAACGGTCAAGTGTATTTTAAATGTATATTTTATTTTATTTAAAATATATATATAATAAAAGAGCACTAATTACATTTACTACATTTAACAATATAGAGAAAAAAAGAATGTGGAATTGAGTTTATAAAGTAAGTTATTTTACGTTTAATTAATTTCATTTCAGACATGCAAAACTACAAAGAAATCAAAGATTTTTTGCGCTTAACATCAAATCGACCGATTAGAATACAGGCATTCGCTTCTATCGACGTGGACATGACGCTTTTGCCTAAATATGTAATGTTATTTACTTCTTACACTATTCTAGCTTTACAGATAAATGAGGTTGTATAGTTGTATAAATAAAATTAACCAAACAGTATTAATATAGTTCATTAATTAAGAGTATTATTGTTGTATGTACATAACTGTATTTGCTTTATAAGCTTTTAGATTTTCAAGTATAAAATTATGTATTTAAAAAAATAATAATATTGTAATAAGTTCACTATTGTATTGTATTGTTTAAAGTTAAGTACTTAAGTATATGTTCAACGTTTTATATTATATTAAAACTTTTTAATCGCATCCAATATTACTGTATGAAAAATAACAATATTGCAGCGAAAATTTCGTATATAAAGATGTGTGTGCGACTTTTGACTTTAGCTTTTCCGATTAGGTATAGTTGGTTTCCTAATCTATAGTTGTAACCTTAGAGCAACGATTGATGGTGTTGTTTGCGTTCTGTGTTAAATAAATTTAATAAAACCACTACGAAACGAAGGTTTATTTAATTATCTATGAGTTAATATATTTACATTCGATTTAATTGTAGCACAGGTCCAAAATTCCATATTTTGATTAATATGAATCAACAATTTTGACACAAATCTTTATATCAGTGTTCGACATTAAACCACGCAGTCGAATGTATAATGTATATATTATTTATATGGACTTATTATTTTGTGCATGTAAATCTTCGCTTAATATATATAGCATGAAAAGATCCATTAAAGATTCAGATCATAATTGTGACTCATAAGAACTTACTCATTACTTTCAAAAATATCACGGCTGAATGGATTATTAATCCTTCGTATGCCTATCTACGCTCCAGCATACTACGGATACAAAATTGGGAGCTCATATATGCGCTCGAACGTTTTCTAATAGTTCAATTTTTTTTGTTTCACACTACACTAGAGAAACATATACCTAGCTCTTTTTTTAAAATTGTGTTGTTAATTACAAAACAAAGATATTATAATTGTTTAGATGGAATTGAAACGGATCGATCTAGGATAATATTTTAGACATTGCCTTTTCCGGAATCACCTACAGGCTTAAGTATTTTTTTGATCCTAACAACAAAATCAGACTAGATTTTTCCTAGAGACTATTGTAAGTATTGATAGTAGGTACTTGAATTTGTAGATATAATAAATCTTATTCATATTAGTTAGAAATTTATAACACCTTTTTAGAGTTAACTTTTTATGAATAAAAAAAAATAAAACTCATATAAACAAATTCAATTGAATAAGGTTTTAGTTAATAAATAAGGGAGGAAGGGGTGATATAAATGATGAAAAGGCGTAAAGACGATCCGTGGACCTTATCGGACTGAGAAAACGTTATATGAACAGATACATTTTAACATTTTATAGTAAAAAGAAAACCCAATTCCTTTAGTAGAGACATTTGTAATATTTTTTGCAATGTGGGATAAAAGTAAAATAAAAGCACAAAAGAAAAGATTTTCATCATACCAATGATTTTGGTTAGCAAGTAAAGGATTCCTCTCGAATGTCGTCTTCAGGATTGCTATGAAGTTACGGTAGCGAAACAGTATAAATTTTAATTTGGAGAGTGCAGTCGCAATGATGAATATTGGAATATGAAAAGACAATGTAAAGCGCCAAAACCTGTTTTATAATATATGTAACAAAACTACTCTAATGTCAGCCCAGTCATTATGAGTAAATTCAATCAATCTTTCAGTTTTGGTCTTAATAAACTAAAGCATTTAATAAATATCAGGGGCACAGGACACAGCATTTCTCATGGTGTGTGATACGGCATACGAAGGATTAAGATTTTTGATTGATATAGTTATAAATATGATTTGTTTTCTTTGTCACATATACATATATGATAAATGTAATACCTGTGAACCTGTAAACCGCTTGTACTAACACACGGTTCACAGGTTCCCTTAAGACCGGCAATGTGTCAGCAATTCCCCGAATGTTGCATTTGTAATAAAGTCAATTTTTTTCTTTATAAAATATATTTAATTAATCAAAGTATGCACCGTTGTTATCTATGCACTTTTGCAATCTCATAGGTAGTTCATTGATCCCTCTACTAAAAAAACTATGGGGCGAGAATCAGAAAAACTCTATGAAGGTAGTTTGGACTGCTGCATCGGAGTTAAATTTTTTTCCTTGTAAGAGTTGTCCAAATTCCGGAAAAAATGGTAATCTGTTGGAGCAAGGTCCCCGGACCTTGGAGTATGTTGGATGTCGCAGAAATTCCAATTGTAGCTCATCTAACTCAGTAGTTGTTTGTTGTGCAATGTGTGGTCTTGCGTTGTCGCGAAGCACCACTGGCCTAGAGCGATTGACCAATCTCGGTTGTTTAGCAGCTAGTTCTTCCTTCATGGTAAATATATATATATATATATAAATTAAATTCAATAATAAGTATAAATATAAAAAATATATATATATATAAATTAAATTCAATAATAAGTATAAATTCAATAATAAGTATAAATATATATAAATTAAATTCAATAATAAGTAAATGTTTAATATTGTTTATTTATATAATAAGAGTGTTGATGATAACATCAATTAAACTTTTGATACGCCCGTTGTATCTTCTAGTTTCAAAGTACGTATTTTATGCAAATTTTTAATAATAAATTATGAGACGATTGTAATAGAAAGATATTAAAAAATGATTTTTAAAATGTACTTTTTCTTATTATTATTTTGTCTATTCGAATATACATAAACATCCTAACTAATGTTATAAATGCGTATGTGAGTTTGTTTCTTTGTTACGATTTCAATCCAAAACCACTGAAACGATTTTAAAAATTCCTTTACATAAGTAATCATATTAACTAAAAAGAGGCAGTTATTTTGGAATCGCTGAAAGACATTTAGTTCAACAGAAATTTAATTGCTCTCTTTACCTTGTGTCGGAATGAGCAAAGACTTCGAAATATATGTACGACGAAGTCGCTTCGGACAACTGTTAACACACACACGATATTTACAAGTATATATAGCTTTTCCTATTGTTTTTTGACAACTCACTGTTCATTATATAGATATATAAGTATATATTACAATAAAATATAAGAGGTTTCGATTAAAGTTGTAATTTAGTTAGTCGTAATTTTTTATTATTCTTAAATGATTAGCTATGAATATATCAAAGATCTCTTTAATATCGAGTCGCCCAATGGCTTCTGGCTATGTAGATATGATGCTGATCCCTATATATACTAATTCATAATACTGTCGTTCTAATAAATGTATTGAATTTCAATTAATTATAGTTAATATCTAAAATCGTTTTTTTTTTTAAATTAAACTTTAGCTATATTCTATTATTATTTAAATTTAGACTTTTGACGTGACAAGTGTAAATTCATGAAAATTTAATAAGGCGGAAACTAAAAGTATCGTAACTTCAAAATTACTCGCTCGTTTTAAATGAAACAAAAACGGGTGTATTCCAAAAGAAATAATTTCATTTACCGCTTGTACAAGTTCACATTACTAAATAGGTTTTCAAATGAGGATATTTTGTTTTGCTGTACTGTTGTAATCCGGTAAAAAGCATTTGAGTTAGTAGAATAACAAATACAAGGAGCATATCATCGAATGATCAACAACTCAATGCTTCGTATAAAGCCAATCTTTATGATGACCACTTACTTTCAGGTGGATTATTTGTTTATTGGTATTTCCATTGTTAATATAAAAACCCATTGTTAACGAAACGGTATGTTTACGCTAGTAATACTATAAAAATAGTTGTAATTACATGTTCCGACATAATTTCCACGGCGTTTCGTTTAAATTATCATTTCAGTGAAATATCAATCAAATATATTCTTAATATTAAAGCAAACTTTGTAATATCTCGTAAATTGATTTATCGATTTTATTATACGAATTGCCTTCAACATATCGAATGTAGTTTTTCTGGGCATTTCATTATTTTGTATGCTACAATTTAAAAATAAAAGAATATACGACTAACTAAATTTACAACTTTAATACATCTATATAATAAACAGTGAGTTGAGAAGTGTAATATAACTGGTAAAATGTATAGATTAATATGTCATCTATAACAGTGGTGTAATTTCTGTTTCGTTAAGTTTTGTTTTTTTGTTAGTTTGGTATCACTAATAAAAAGGATCAATCAAATTTTCAAATTAATTTATTTACATTCAGGTCTTTTTTTAGTTTGCGCAGACAATGTCAAGTGTAATAAGTTAACTGAAATTAAATCAATACGTCACGTTGGTCAGTCTCGATTATATAAAACTTAATATGAGTGAAGTCGCTTTGTCGTGTGTTGGGCGTTGGAAATAAAAATGAAGAAAATCCTTACATTTCTCACCGCTATTGAAATTAGTGTGTCTGTTTGTAGATGTTATTCCTCATTATCAAATGTATGGAAATTTTTGTGCTCTATTGGACCAATCTGTGAAATTTCATGGGCTACTTTTAACATAATAACTCGTATTCGTAATTATGAAAGTAAACTTGATAATAATACAACTGCAGACATGTTTTACGCTGTTAATCTGGGATATTCTATATCCATTATATTTTTGGCTTTATACAATTAAAAAAAAAAACAAATACTTTTTGCAAATCTCTCGCAAACTCATGTTTACTTAAATATGAACCCTTTATATCTAGAAAATTTGAATCGGAAGTATAAAACTATAATACGTAATTATATCATTGCATGTATCGTCTTAGTATTTATACAATTATACCACTACATCAACGATTTTTTCTCTAGTGGATTAACTGTAATACTAATCAATATTATTGACAATATTCATTTATTTATGCACCAATTACGTATGATAACACAATGGCTAATAATATATTCATTATTGCATATATTGTCTGAGCAACTGGTCGCTTTAGCTAGTGAGGTATCTGACGAGACTACAACGGTTATTTCAACGGTTCGCGAGGAAATTTTAAATGATCATGAAATGAAATATAACAAGTGGACAGCAATTTATAAGAATATCAAAATTTGTTCAGATTTAATTAATACAATATTTGGCTTGCAGGTGAGAATTACAAAGAAATTGTTGCTATTATAATAATGTTTAATTGCTTGTAACTTGTTTATATTTTTTCTAATTTTGAAATTATAAATATGAATGTTCTTTACAGATAACAATTTATCTCGTGTCGAGTTCACTCTTATATATTTTAATTTTGTATGCTACAATTATTGCCAGCATTCAAGTAAGTATTTATATTATTATTATTATTTTTTTAAATATATAAGCTAGCGCTTGACTGTTATCACACCTGATGGAAAGTGATACAGTCTAAGATGGAGCGCGCTTGCCTCGAAGTTGCCTATACGTCAGCTACGTAATATGTACTTGCTATCAATTCATCAATTTCATGCGTAACCGTACCGTAAAAGTAAAAATTATTAATATTCAGTAAAAATCAATGGCTGTTGACTGTGAAGAGAAAACTAAAATAAAAAACATGAAATATCTGTACTTGGTGATAGGATTTGTGCAAGCCTGTCTGGGTAGTTTACCGACATATCCTACCGCCAAACAGCTAATACTTAGTATCGCTGTGTTCCGAGTGAACCAGTGTAACCAAAGCTACGAGAGAAATAACATCTTAGTTTCCAATATTGGTAGCGCATTTGCTATTTATGAGATGGTTATAATTAAATTTACTTTGTCGTGTAGGATGCTAATATCGCTTCCTTCGTATAAATAAAGATTGAATTATTTTGGGATGTCAGATTCGTCGCAATTACATGATATGTCATGCCCTTAAAAAATATTAAGAAATATAATCGATTGCCCTCAACTCTCAACAATCCATTTATTTGCATGTTTCTAGCTGTTACTATGCGAAGGTTAGAAGGTGCTGGGTTAGTGCACACACCATTTGCCAGAATAGTAACACAATATGCCATTATTCTTTTGATACCTATTAAATTCCTTATTTCACAGGGTTCAATGACACCAGTTAGAGTACTTATTACGATTTTTAAAACATTATTGTTAAATGTAATGATAGTAAGCATATGTCGGAGCGCTCAGCGAGTCCGCAACTGTGTCGATGAGCTACAACGTCGCTTAGGAAGTCTCCTAATACAATCGGTTTCTACAAGTATGTTTTTCTACTATAAGTTTAGTATTGCCATTGTAATTAATATACAGCGTATATCACACTAGTTATCGGTAAATTATTTTCTTTTTGTTATCTTTTATATTATAATTTGATATAAAAGATGGTCATAATATTCGTTTTCGGAATTTGACAAAAGTATAGCGCTATAACTACGAATATATATTCTGTAAGAACAAACAGTGAGTTTTGATTCGCCGCAATGTGTGACGCCACTTGTGAAATGTCAGAAAATAAATGATATACGATATTGACCATAATAATTTTAACATTTTAAGAATACACATATCAAAATAGTACATCACTAATAAGTCGGTTGTCAACATTTCACGAGTGAGTAATGAAGTGAGTTCTTACAGAGCACTATAAAAGACGCGACGGTAGTGCTATTAACTGTAAAATAATAATAAAAATCAACCGATGATGATTTATTTTCATTTTCTTTTCAGATATGCAAAACTACAAAGATACTAAAGACTTCTTGCGTTTAATATCAAATCGACCGATTAGAACACAGGCAGTCGCTTCTATCGATGTGGACATGACGCTTCTGCCTAAATATATAATGTTCTTCACATCTTACACTATTCTAGCATTACAGATAAATGAGGTTGTGTAGTTATATTGTTGTAATAATCAAATCTGTATTGAACGCATCACGTTGTTTGTTGTCTGTACACAGCTTAAAACCGTTCCGTTTTTGTTTTAAAAATAAAAGATTGTGTCTAGATGCTTCATTAAATTTTTATGCAATTTATTTGAACACATGGCCGAGATGGTCCGCTTGTTTAAGGCATCATAGGAAACCTACATATACACGCCATGTGTTGGAGCAGCGTGGCGGAATAAACGCCTAACCTTGTTCTCAAGAGGAAAGAAGGCCCACGTGTGGAACATTTAGAGCTTACCTTTACTTCATTGTGCTTTTACATTAATATAATTTAATAATTGTTTTTTAACTATAAGAGTAATAAGCTATAGCCACAATGGGAGTTCAGTATGTCAGGTACATTTTAATATAATTCCTATAAACTTTTTAATTATAGACAGTTTGGATGTATTTTAACTACAATCACCATAGTTTTACCTCTATTTTATATTCATAATCATATAGTAACAATTAATAATGTATACGTTCTGTGAAACAAAGTTACTAAAACTATATATGTAAAATCTCATTTAATATAAAAAAAAGTGTTGTTATAATTTAATTCGCCAGGGTTTTTTGCTATTCGCTGCTACTGTGGTTAATATTTTTTCCCGATTTATGTATGTATTTCAATGGTGAGTAAATTGACTTTTGTATATCTAAAAAACATTGACGTACCCTCGAATTTCCTTAAGATTTATTTTATACTTTAAAGTACTTATTCTACAAATAAGTAAAATTATTAAGTAGTTTTTTGTCAAAATGAGGTCTTTATTAATGTGCTCATCCAAGCCTGCGAGCCAGCCAAGTCATAATGGGGCGTTTGTCGGAGCAAAGTATTGTCAGTTACTTCCGTCACAGATAGCTTGTCGCGTAACATAGCGTATTGCAAGCGTTGCCGCCCTTTCTGTGTTTGATAGTGTGAATCGTGGTAGAGTAGAACACTTAAATAGTTCGCAAGTACATTCTTGTGATTATACGATATCATTAGATAGGATTAATTAAAGCTTCTTAAATGAAAAGTGTAATTATTAAATATTGAAATATACTTATTATTTCTTATCCCTGTCACAACATACATAAATATCGGTTACAGCTTGTCCTTGTAGTTAAAGTAATATTAAAATATTAAGTATTCTATTGCTTCGTTCATTTCAAATACAGAGTCAGACTAAATTAAAAAATAAAATAAAATATTGTAACCTTTATTACATCTAGAAACATACAGCGAATTCGCAAGTATGAAAATACTGTCATTACGATATTCCAAGCAGCAATTTGAATAAATATGATTAACTTAGCATATTATAGTCGGTTAGTTCATTAAAAATTCATAGCTTTACGCTTATACCGAATCTGAAGAGAGGTGTTATTAATGTCGTAATTAAGCGAAAATGTGAGATGTTTTTGACTTTATAGTCAAAAGATACTCATGCATAGTCATTATGATTAAAATTAGAACACATTGCAAAAAGTACTTTAAACTAAACAACTTAACAGATATATTAAATAAATCTTCACAAGTGATAACTGCATTTAATGATGATAATTTACCAGCCATTGCTATCATTGTAGCAGGCCAAAAAATTGAGAGAGTGCGCAAGTACAAATATCTGGAGACATGGCTTAATAACACCTGGAGCTGTGAACAGGAGGTAAAGACTCGCATCGAAATAGCTCGAAGTGCCTTCTGCACGTTAAAAAAAGTACTCTGCAGACTTAAGATCCCTGTGCGCATACGACTCCTACATTGTTACATCTGGCCTATACTTCTTTACGGATGCGAGGCGTGGACAATTAAAGAAGACCTCAAAAATCGTATAGAAGCTTTCGAGATGTGGGCATATAGACGTATGTTGGCCATAAGTTGGACTCAAAAGGTCTCGAACGTGGAAGTTCTGCGACGCGTCAACCAAAAACGGCAACTTTTGGAGACTGTCAAGAAGAGAAAAATTGCATATCTCGGACACGTGCTTCGGCATGAAAGATATGAACTTTTGCAACTCATTATGACGGGAAAAGTTGCCGGAAGGAGAACTGTTGGGCGCAGAAAAAAGTCTTGGCTGTGCAACATCCGAGCATGGACGGGAATTGCGATTGCTGGCGATCTCTTTCACCTCGCAAAGAAAGTTCAAAGCTGACTGCCAACCTTCACTGGTCGGAGTGGCACTCGAAGAAGAATTTACCAGCCAGCAGTACATACCACACTTCATTCACCCATACGTATGAAAACCAACACGCTGTTTTAATGGCTTCATGTGATCCACTTCGATGTCGCACGGGCATTCGAAATAAGCTTACTGCTATAATAAGCTGCCCATTCTGACTTCCCACGGAAAAAATAAGTGTCTACATAAACCGCTCATATCCCAATATATAAACATACATATGTTACTATATTGTCTTATGCAGCGCAGTAAAGCCCCCAATCAGCATCGATTTCCGAAATCTACAATAATCATTGTCACATTTCAGCTTATTTACATAAAACCTTTCTCATGGATTAATCCGTCGATTGGTGATAACCGTATGAAATTCATTCAGTAGTTTTTGAGTTTATCGCGAATATATCAGACAGTTAAATAGCACCGGGAAACATTAAGAACTGAATGCCCAGATATGCAGGCCAATCGTCGAGGTGCCACGGTAGCGTTTGCAAGCGATCCCGTGACGACCCCAAATAGAAGGAGTGGATACCATTGGTTTTAAATTAATATATCGGCCGGCTCAGCGTCGGTGAAGCTCACAAATCCTGTGGGGGAAAACAAAAAAAGAGGAAATATCAAATTATATAATGGCGGGCTCATTATGTGTCTTATAATAATAATAAATATTTATTTACGGATAAATATCCATAGTGTTAGTCGATACATTAAGTTGCCCCCAATTTTTAACAAGTGAGCTATAAATTTTCAGCATCATTTTATGTTGTTTTTTTCACTCAATATTTGGTCGCAAATCGCCAGTGTGAAATAACCTTATATATTCAATTAATTATATTTATTTTGTTACGATGTTTCCAAATATATTGAATCCATTATTTTGATGATATTACATTTCTAATTTCCATAAGTCCTAAACTTTCATAAAATAATTAAACTAATTGATTATTGAAAGCTGACGAAAAGACAAAATGTTAGAATACAAGCTAAAATGTTAGAATACAATCATTTGTTTTTACGTCGTGTTAAACGAAGTATCTAATTTCCGAAATGAATATCAATCTTCTGAAATTCCAGATCACTACCGAGAATTTGCTTGGTATTTTTAGAAGATATTCTTCATTTTCTAAAGTATCGCGAATGATCGGGTGGTCAAGACTTGTCGTAGAACTTACTTTGAATATTATTTGGTTCTATGTTCATTGGTATCATCCACTTGAGAACAAGCGTGACAATTTACATTACATTTTAATCACTTTGTATTCCATTTCTGTGATTATATTGGCAATATATCATTCAAGCAAATTTAACAAATTTCTGACATATATTTCAAAGAGTCATGCTTACTTTCTTACGGATTCTATATATTTACGTAATTTGAATCGGTTGTTTAAAATGGTATTTATTTTTTATTTTGTTAACTTAGTGTTAATAATTAGTTCACACGTTTATGAGAATATTTTTCGTAATCATTACTTGCTCTATAATTTTATTTGTTTCTCATGCAATCTTCGTTTCGTTGTTGAATACGTCCTCATGTGGTTACTTTTATATATGTTATCTGAACAAGTAAACTGTATAACAAGAAAGACATCGAAGTCGAAAGATACCCTCACTGTAACAGGGAATGAGATCTTGAGTGAAGCGGCTTCAAATCACCAGGAAGACGTCGGCATTGAAAATTTGACAGATATTTATATAAATATCAAAGTATGCTCAGATTTATATAATACCATATTTGGATTGCAGGTTGGATATATTATTTATTACGATTAATTAAGGTTTTTTATTGATTGTTTTTATAAACTTTTAATTATTATTATTGATGAATCTGGCTACTTAACATGTTAACTGAACTGTTGTCAAGATGTGTATATAAAGATGAATGAAATATTGGGTAAAACAAATGGTCTTTACGATACATAAGCTTACTTTTACGTATAGCTTACATTTTAGAGATATCAGAGTATATTTGAAATTCGGTAAATTAAAAAAAAAAAAAACTTCAGAGAACTTCGAAATACATATTTAAAAACATGTAATTTAAATTAGGAACTCGAAACTCAAACCCAATATTTTATGGGATATTTGACGAAAATAGGTTTTCGGATATTTGGAAAAAAAAATTGGGAAATCAATAAATTACTTATTTTTATTTTTTTATACACACTACTGCGAAACTGTTTATGTTGCATTATTTTTTATTATTTGATTACTAATTATGTAATCATTTTAGTTTCGGAATCAGGAAACCCATTATATTTTATTCAAATAATTTATACTTACTTTAAAACAACCAAATTTAATTTTATTATAAAAAATAATAATATTTTGAATTTTATTACAGATTACAATATATTTGATGTTGTCAACAGTTTTCTTTATCATATGTCTGTATGATTTCGTATCTATAAGTATCCATGTGAGTATGAAATTAAGCTAATATAATTAAGCGAATAGAATACATAAACAGTTTTTGGGGGTCAAAGTTGCTCACGTCCGTAGGTCTCACCAAAGACAGGTTTCTACCCTCATTACCCTACACGTGGCCCCTGGGTGGTGCTAATTGAGCAACATATTCTAGGTGGGAGGCTCCGGCCGTAGCTAGCATTACCACCCTGCGAACAAAGCGGCACCGCCATAGCGATTTCTCAAGTGGCTAGATTCACATTGTCGCGCAGCATTTCGTGTTCCGGTGCGAAGGAGGATTGTGTCTGTATAGTTGTGCTCTGCATTTGGTGACAGGTTCTGACCGTAGTCACAGTGACGCCGGGCGGTATGTCAATATGGAGGGCAGCGGGATCCGAAGCACGGTGCACCGCTGGCCGACCGCAGTCAGTAGGGGGCCCAATTAGTAGGTTCGCTATCTACGAAATTCTGCCCCGCCAACTTGCGAAAAATCCTGGGATGGTTTCCACCGTGCTGGTTGGCGACCAGAGAGAGGTCCCGGTGGCGATTCCCAGGGGGGTTCGGGCGTCCCCGCGGTCTCCAGTTGAGTCTACCATCTCCATCTCTGCGGTAAAAGTCACGGTGACCAAAATGCGGCACCTCGTACAATTTCCATTTCCCCATACCTATTCACGCCCACAATCAATGAGTTATAAAAAAAGCAAGAAGAATGTTTCACAGCGGCCGCACCACCTCTCATTTTCAGTGCATCTCTCTAATATACGAGGTTTGCACTCCAATCTCTTTGCGGTCCACCACCACCTTGAGACCGCCATGCCGCACTTGCTCTTTCTCACGGAGACACAAATCACCAGTCCAGCGGATGTAGCGTACTTACAGTATCCCGGATATTCTCTCGAGCACAACTTCAAACCTCGTGCTGGGGTCTGTATGTACGCTCGTAATGACGTCTGCTACCGGCGTCTCCGAAACTTGAAGGTACCCGATTTTTCTGTAATGTGGTGCGTATCGGATACAGGTTTGGAGCAGATTGTATACGCCTGCGTCTATAGGTCGCAAAAAGGTGACGAGGAGACAACTCGGATGTTTGAGTATCTCAGCGTGACGGCTGATGCCGTCCAACGTCGTTACCCGACTGCTCAAATGGTATTTCTGGGGGACTTCAACGCTCACCACCAAGATTGGCTGTTCCCATACCAGAACACCGACCACGCCGGGAGAGAGGCGCTCAAATTCGCAGTATCCCTAAACCTCTCTCAGCTGGTACATGAAGCAACTCGGGCACCGGACGTGGACGGTCATACACCTAATTGTCTGGACCTTCTGCTGACTACCGACCCTGACCGGTTTTCAGTGTCAGTTGCAGCTCCCTTGGGCACTTCTGATCATTTTGTGATCAGGTCGGTCTTCAACTTCCACCCTCTGGACTCCGGTCCTACTGGAACCAAACGGGTGTGGCGATACAAGTCGGCAGACTAGGACGAGATGCGACACTTTTTTGCATCCTACCCTTGGCGGCAGATATGCTTCTCTTCCACTGATCCGTCGAGCTGCGAACAAGCCATATCTGAAGTGATATGTCAGGCTATGGAGTTCTTTATTCCATATGCTGACGTATCACTGGATGGCAAGATCCCTAGGTGGTACAACGCTGAGTGCGCCGCAGCTCAGGCCCGAAAAAACTCAGCGTTTGTAGCGTGGGCAGCAGCCAGCACCACCAAAGCTCCGGACATTGCGACTAAGAAGAGAACCTTTAACTCTGCTGCCAAGTCCTACAAGAAGGTTCTCAAGAAGGCTCGTTTCAACCTAACTAGACGCCTTGGAGCCAAATTAGCTTCCTACCCCCGTGGTAGTAAAGCATTCTGGTCTCTGTTCAAGTCGGTTAAGACAACCTTCTGTCGTCCATCGCTGCCTCCACTGCTGAAGCCTGACGGATCCTTGGCCTTTACGGCAACAGAAAAGGCTAACTAATTAGCGGCCCTGTTTGCCGAAAATTCGCTTCTCGATGCAGGAAGTGCCTCACCGCCAAATATACCACCTTGCGACTCAATGATGCCAGAGATACGAATTCGCCAAAGAGAGGTCCTAAAAATTCTGCGCACCTTGAACGTGAATAAGGCCAGTGGCCCTGATGGGATTCCAGCAATAGTCCTGAGGAATTGTGCACCTGAGTTGTCCCCTGTTTTAACACGCTTGTACCGCCTCTCTCTTAAATCCGCTCAAGCCCCTAAAGCCTGGAAGATTGCCAACGTACAACCTAGTACCTAAGAAGAATAGCCGTACCGACCCGGCCAACTACCGACCCATAGCAATCACCTCCATACTTTGCAAAGGTTTAGAGCGTGTATTGAATAACAAACTCCAGGCGTACCTCGAAGAAAACGATCTCCTATCGGACCAGCAGTACGGCTTTCGTCGGAATCGATCAACAGGAGATCTCTTAGTGTACGCTACTCACATCTGGGGTGAGGCCATGGACAAGTATGGTGAAGCGTTAGCCGTTTCACTTGCCGTGTCCAAGGCTTTCGACCGGGTCTGGCATGTGGGCCTTCTTAGCAAGCTTCATAGCTACGGGATACCTGTTGGCCTTTGCAACTGGATATCAGATTTCCTGAGTGGACGATCGTTTCGAGTTGTCCTAGATGGCTTCTCGTCTGATCTATTGGCGATTAATGCCGGTGTTCCTCAGGGTTCAATTCTCTCCGCCACACTCTTCCTGCTGCATATAAACGATCTGCTGAAACCCGGTATCTTTGGGTACGCAGACGACAGCACTGTCACGGAGAGATATATATCCGGTCCCCGAGCTAGTGCAACAGAAACTCGAGAGCACAGGGAGGCCTTGGTAGAACGCATCAATTTGAGATTGGAAGAGGTTTCGAATTGGGGCGATGATAACAAAGTCAAATTTAATCCTGCCAAGACTCAAGCGTGTTTGTTTACTGCCAAGAGGAGTCCATTCCACCTGACTCCGAGTTTCCGGAATGTATTTGTACCCATCACCGACAGTATTACATTAACATCCAAACTCAACTTTGGACAATACATTGAATCCAAAGCTAAAACTGCTGGTAAAAAACTTAGCATCCTCAATAAGGTCAAACAGTACTTCACACCAGAACAGCTTCTGACTCTATATCAAGCCCAAGTCAGATCGTGCATGGAGTACTGCAGCCATTTATGGGACAGCTCTGCTAAGTACCAGCTTGATAATTTGGATTCAGTGGATCGTCGTGCTAGAAGACTCATTGGCGACCAGACACTGGTTACAAAACTCCAGACCTTAGAACATCGTCGTAAGGTTGCCTATCTGTCGGTATTCTACAAGATATATTTCGGCGAGTGTGCTCAGGAACTATTTGATTTGGTTCCCCCGTCACCTTTTTACCAAAGAACTGCGAGGCATCGAAAGGATCTGCATCCGTACGTGGTTGACTTTGACGTATTTAAGACACGTACGAAACGATTTGCTTCCTCGTTTCTGATACGCACCGCCAAGGTCTGGAATACCCTCCCGACCTCCGTTTTCCCCACCACCTACAATATGGGTACCTTCAAGTCCCGAGTGAATAGGCACCTTCTAGGCAAGCGCGCTCCACCTTAGACTGTATCTCACTTTCCATCAGGTGTGATAACAGTCAAGCGCTAGCCTATACATTCAAAAAAAAAAGTTAGTTTTTAAAAATAATATGTTGTTAAATGTAAGACAATTAATAACAATATAAGTTTGTTTGTGCGAACGCATGAAAGCATATTTATAGTCTTCTAATGTCGTTTATAAATTTTTACAGAATTTTTTTTTTTTTTTTTTATTATAAACCTTGATGATACGGTACGGTACGGGTAAATTTTTTTGACAATTAAAACGAAGACTACTTTATTTTGCATTTTTCAACGTCCGGTGTCAATATGAATTTGTTTAAAAAATAACAGCATATTAAAAAATGTACACAGATAATGTTGTTTTTTATATTCCGGCTTATGTTCGGAAATGAAACGCTTAAATTACGTTGTATATCAATAGTCACTTTTTTTTTCAGGGTTTGTTAACATCATCCACTTTATTTATATTCTTTGTCAGGATATCAATACTACTAATCGCTCTTTGTACCTTGTGTTGGGGGGCGCAAAGAGTTCGGAATAATTTGAATGTACTACGACGTAGCCTAGGAAAGCTTCTTCTAAAAACAGTATCTGCAGGTATAGTTAACGTTACTGTTCTTTCGTACTAAAAAAATAATTAAAGTAGCAATTCCTAATTTTTTTTTTTTATATTTGCCGGGAGGGCAAATGACTCTACTCCACCTGATGTTAAGTGTTAGTAAATATCCCTTTGCTTGACAAAAGTATCCTCTCTATTTGAGGAGAATCATTTGTGCCTATTGTATTACGCTGCTTCAGTGTGGCTGTGCATTGCTGGGTTTGTAGACTTACAATATAAAATTACAATAATGTAAAATGTGTGTAGATTTGTCAGCTTTGTATTAGATATAGTTTCGGATACTTGAAGTTTACACAAATTAAATAAATTTTTTTTTTCAGACATGAAAAGTTACAAGGAAATAAAAGATTTCATGCATTTAATATCGAGTCGTCCGCTGGCAACACAGGCTTTTGGCTTCATCGATGTTGATATGACGCTGATACCGAAATTCGTTTTATTCTTTACTTCCTACACCGTTACAGTTTTGCAGTTGAATAATGTGGTCTAGTTTTTAATAGATTTTATAATTTGCAATTTTATATTCATTTTTTTTTATTTAAGTAGTTAGCGGACGGGCAAATTGGCCACCTGATGGTAAGTGACACTCAGAAATATTAACCGTTTCTTACATCGCCAATGCTCCACCAACCTTGAGAACTAAGGTGGTATGTCCCTTGTGGTGTAGTTACACTAGCTTAGTCATCCTACAAACTGGAATAAGCTATTAGTAATCTGTTTGGTGGTAGAATAGTTTGGAGGGACACATTGGAGTAGATCATCAAACGACTTAAATAAAACTTACACTATCCTCAATACTAAACTCATTATTAGAAAATCTTCATATAATATCATTATTATATATAATATCATTATCATTATCATATAATATCATTATATTATATGAAGTTTTTCTAATAATGAGTTTAGTATTGAGGATAGTGTACGTTTTATTTAAGTCGTTTGATGATTTAATTTATTTTGTATTTTTAAGCATTTATTATTAATAATCAATTTAATGTCTGTCCTTTTTAAATTATTTTATCTGAATTTATTAGTAATTATATTTTATATTATTATTTATTCATAATAATTTGATTAACAATTAATTATATTGTAAAAAATGCATGCCGTGACTCCTTGTCTGTTATAATTCAATTAACTTAATAATAGAAATGTATTCACTTTCTATTAAATCCAGTAATAGCCTGTGAACCACCTTCATTAATTAACTTCTTCAATTATTAAGAAACTTATTTAGTTAAATATGAATAAGTATATAAACGCTTTAGCTTAATCTAAAAACGGTATTGAAATTAATACAAAAAATATCACATAACGCAATATTTTATATATTGTATACGCGAGTATTAAGTGTATCATCAACTTACTCGTGGACTGCACAGATTCAGTAACCCCTAACTGTCTGCATGTGATGCTGCGTTTAACCGCTTCCACTACGGGAAATTTTACTTGACAATCACTTTCATAATTTAGAAGTGAGAAAGTTTATTATATAAGTAAAACATTAGTTATGTTATGTATTTAACATAATCTGAGCTGTATCTCGATACATAATAAATTAAAATGATCAACATGTTATATAGATATTTCACTAAAACATCGGTCAATTTTCATTCCTCTTATAGAATGTTTTTATTATATGTAGAATAAGCAATGAAAGATGGTACTAAGTTTTGTTTAATGCGCTTTCACAATAAAACACCTATTCTAAGTTATACATACACATGCACATACACACACACGTAATATATCTGATTAAAAACCCATTATGTGTTTATAAGATATAGATTTTTTGAATTAAATATTTTCTATATTTAAAATAAGAACACTATTATAAATTATTTTTTATAGATATTACTTTGACCAGTTTACAACTAGAACGTTTATAAGGCGACTTCCTGTCGTGAGCTCGAGTGCACTATTCGCTTTGAGTTAGAAACTTCAGATCTGATGGGAAAAGACCACTAAGTCGATCTCAGCTCGCTTTAACTACTGATGAGCGGCCTCTCTATCTGCTCTGGGCCGATAACTTTCTATATCAACCTCAACGTTATGAAAACATTATCATGAGTTCCTTCGGATAATATACATATAATTATTAAATTAAAATTATTAAACATGATAATATTGATAAACCTCTACAATTAAGATTCATTTAACATTACTACATATTATAATAAATATATATATTATAAAAATAAATAAATTTAGTTCTTTTGTTTTATATCAACTTACTCTTAGAAATAATATTTCCTAATTAATTATATAAGTAAGTGTTTTATTTGATTAATATTTCTGTTACCTGTTTGCATTTAAACATATTAAACAATTATTTATGTATGTATAAATAATTCCGGCAATGTTATTGTTATCAACTTAATAAAGAGATACGTTTCGCTCGCACTTGCTTAATGCGAAAACTCAACACGATCGACGTTTAAGATTCACGCGTTCTTGCCACTAGACCATCTCGGCTCTAATAAATTATATTATCAATACATACTAAAATTACAATGATAAAATATAAAAACGATAGTAAATAAAATCCCTCAAATAAAAGGAGTACTAAGAAAACAAAAAAAAAAAATTAAGATTTAATAAAATCCAAATTCATTCATGAATAGAAGTATAATATTAGCTTGAGATCCAATTTTATATTTTACAAAGCAACACGGCAATGACACATTTCGTCAGACCCAAGCAAATATGAGAAGGAAAAGTACGCAACAGGGCTAAGGTACATAATCCTCTACCGGCGGCGAAATTAGCTTTTTCGTGTAATAAAGTAAATACAATATTTGGCTCAGGGTATATTTTGTTTTTTGTTATTTAGCCTTAGTAACTGTAATTGACACAGTGAATGTTATAATTAAGAAACAATACTAGATGATTTATATATTTCGAATTAAAAAATATATAATGTAACGTCAATCTAGTTCTACTGCCTTACTATAAATGAAATAACAGTTAACTTTGGGTCTTCTAAATTATTGAAATAAGTTTAACTAGAATGCAACACGTTCGTTCCCAATGGGCTCTGACGACGTAATGCCAAAAGTGGGCGCAACGCAGCGATGGATTGCATAAAAATATTTTTAATTGATTGACTTTCCTCGGATAGAAAGAATGTATATTTGTTCGAATCTTGTACAGTAAAAGGCACTAATTATAGTAGTAGCTAGAAGATCGTCAAGTAGATGACACGTGGAGCAAGCAACTGTCATTTTAACGAGCCTAATTCATGTTAATAATTCATGTCATACTGCGCGGTGAAAAAAAAACCAAGATTAGGGAACCTGTATCTATCGGATGTTATTCTGATCCGTTCAACAATGAAACCGAATGGTGTAATTAACTCCAAAAGTTCTTCTTTAAGAAGCCATCAATAGGAAATTTACAGGTTGGCGTGCTTCCTTCTGTATGGCCAAAGGCTGGCGTCACCGAAGGCACGCTTACGACTTGAGTATCACTCACACACTCACCTACCCACACAGTGTCGCTGATAAGTTAAACAAGCTATAATCAGTTCAATCTATAAACATATATATATATATTTATAGTTAAAATTGTATCTAGTATAAATAGTCTTATGATATAGTCGTAAAAATTACACTCCAAGCTGACAGTTTCACCTCAAATATAAAGTGGAAATAAGCTTAACTAGAATGAAACACGTGTGGAGTAACGTGACACTCGGTTTTAAAGCTCATATCATTGAGTTTGCGGCGCTTTTCAGCACTTTTATAGCGAAAAATTTGTACATTTAATAAATTCCGCTATGAATGGTAGTGATTTAAGAATATACATACATATGTTATAATCTAATTAACACATAATAGTAGAATACACACACAACCAACTAATAAAATTGAGATTGAAGATAAAAAAAACGGTAAATTAATTTCTAGAGTTAGGAAAGTTAAACTACTTGTACCAGGATTTTATAAGTAAAACTAGATTAGGCTTCTGTCAGGAACCTTAGAATAGAACAAACTATAACTAAAATTACAGAAATCGCTTAATAAGTCGCTCAAAAAATATTAATATTTTAATGTGAACAACATCATCAACAGTTAAATTAAAAAAACAACGGGCCGAGGAAGGAGGAGCCCTGAGATATATATATATGCCGTATAAATTTAAAATAATAATCCTTAATTAATGAAATTACTAATTTCTTCGATTAAGTAGATAAGATTTTTTTCTCTTTCTATCTTCATTTGTTTGATATTCTCAAGGACTGTCCGTATCTTTGTTATTTAATTATTCGTAAGTCAATACAGATAGATTTTTAATATTAAATCTGGATAAATAAAAATAAAATACTGTTCGTTGGTAAGTGCACCACTTGAGAACAGCTGAACCCTTTCGTATAATTGTGTTTTTTTAAATATTCGTAATAGTCCGAATTCTTTTTTAGGCAAAGAAAAATTCGGAAAATTCTCCGTAAAATTTGGGAATTCGGTAAAAACAGTGAGTACTTTTTCGTTTTTGTTTTAAGTGAAAATTTAATAGGACAACGTCTATCAGGCTGGTCAGCTAATTTACGAATAGTTTTAAGCGGATATTTTTATTTTTATTAAAAAACTGAGTCATATATTGACATTGAAATAAACTAATTCTATTAAATTTTATTTTGCTAATATTTCATAAAATAATTTCGTCTCCCCGAAACCGTTCGCCTACTGCCATCAATACATATTATACAAAAGGTCTTTCTAATCATCCGTTATTCTACCATCAAACAGTTCGTTTGATTTACTGTACATAAAACTTATGCTACATGAATAACCGTGGGCCCGTGCCCGTTAGGCACACGGGACATAATATTATATAACACGCCGTTGGCGGTGCATTAACGGTTACATTGTGCATTGAAAAGTAGTCTACATTTCTTACAGAGCAAGTACTCATAGTGGCGTAAGTGGCCATCATTAGATTCTATATATTTACTTCCCTCTTCTTTGTGATTTGAGTGATTGTGAGTGATGACGGTTTTCAGGGTAATAGGCCCATTCTGCTGTCGTTGTAACGTCCGAGAATGCTTATAAGTTGTGACGAGCGACGTTTGTGTGCATGAACATTTCTGTTTTTCCTGAGTCTGGGTGTAATTATCTATATAAGTTTGTATTTACTAAAGAAAAGTATGTTATGTAGTATATCAGTTGTCTGGTTTCCATTGTACAACTGGTGGTAGAGCTTTGTGTAAGCTCGTCTGTGTAGGTACCACCCACTCATCAGATATTCTACCGCAAAACAGCAGTACTTGGTATTATTGTGATCTGGTTTGAAGGGTGAGTGGGCCAGTGTAACTACAGGCACAAGGGACCTAACATGTTAGTTACCAAGGTTGGTGGCGAATTGGTGTTGTAAGCGATGGTTAACATTTCTTACAATGCCAATGTCTATGGGCGTTGGTGACCACTTACCATCAGGTGGCCCATATGCTCGTCCGCACCTACCTTTTCTATAAAAAGCTTACAACATCTGCTTCTGCTACAAGATCTGCTTAGTTTGGGGATCAGATGGCCATATGTGAATAATGTCCCAGGATATTCTTATTATTATTATTAAAAGAGACTACTTGAATAATTTTCATTGTAAAAACAGCCCAGTAATTTAGGGCAGCTCTTACTAAATAATTCGACATTTCGATTGAATCGACATAGGTGGTTGTATAATTAATCCGCGGTCAATTGCATCGTAGATGAAAGCTTAATAGGACAATAATTGAATCGGTAGCATTTCACCATTCAACGCGATTTCCATTGTATCGAAGTTATGTTAAGCGGATTACCAGCTGTTCCACTTAAAATGGCAGCTAACAATACTAAGGCATTAATTTTATTGTTATTAATACAACTTGGAGCATAGATTATTCATCACCAGCTTATCGTGTTATTTGGATCTCTGTGATGCTGTTAAGATAAAGATTAGATAGATAAGATAAGATGAGAAGAAGAAGAAGATTTTACGTGAGCGAGAACTATGTATTTTGGTTAGGAATGTTGCATTTCATAATTTTTGTAAGCAATAATGCTTCTGCACACTTTTAACGTCGTACGTATATTCGGTGATAGGGATTCTTGTCTGGTTGGGTGCAATCCACCAAATAGCAATACTTTGTTCTGTTCCGGCTTGAAGAGTGAACGATCCATTCGAGCCAGTGTCATTTCATCCACAAGGGACATAGTATCTTAGCCTCTATTAGCCAATTTAGTGGTATAAGGAATGGTTAAATTTTCTTAAAGTTTCATAATTCTTATAGTATTTTTATTGATAGCACTAAATCTACCCATAGCTACCGAACAATAAAAAAGAAAATCATATGACAAATAGAAGATATAAAAGTACCAAATTGTAATGTGTTTGCCTATTCATATATAGAGAATATAGTATTTTTAGTTTTTTCATTACTTACCAAAAGGGATATGAATTATCACTATGTTTTGGGGCTCTGTTGTAAGCAATATTTATTGTTTTTTGTAATATTTGACAAATCGCATCTCCATTTTATTTTGTGAATAAATTAATATAAAAACTATAATTAAGCAATTCCTCTTGATAATTTTATTATTTAGAATTATTTCTTTGGTATATGTTTTAAAATAAATCAATGATAATTTATTTTAAATATAATAAGAATAAAAAACAAAATAGTATCAGTCTTGTAAAAATATATTTACTTATTTTTCTTCCGCATTATTACCTTCATTATATTTTCGTGAACAGAATATCGGTTCTTTGTGAAATAATTATTTCTGCATCCGGAAAGTAAGGCAAGATGTCGTTCCAGGAATCCAGACTCAAGCTAAGAATACTCACCTAAAAGAAATTAGCTTAATAAACTGAATGTAATATTATCGTTTATATTAAATTTGGCGATACCATATTATAACTAATATTGAACAAAGCATTTTTAAATTATATGTATTATTTATATGTATAATACAAAATATCACGTGACTTTAAAACTGGCCCAGTGGTAAAGCCGAGATGGCCCAGTGGTAAGACCGCGTGAATCTTAACCGATGATCGTGGGTTCAAACCCGGGCAAGCACCAATGAATTTTCATGTGCTTAATTTGTGATTATAATTTATCTCGTACTTTACGGTGAAGGAAAACATCGTGAGGAAACCTGCATGTGTCTAATTTCACTGAAATTCGGCCACATGTGTATTCCACCAACCCGCATTGGAGCAGCGTGGTGGAATAAGCTCCGAACCTTCTCCTCAAAAAGAGGAGAGGAGGCCTTTAGCCCAGCAGTGGGACATTTACAGGCTGTTACGGTACTTTAAAACTGCTATATTTGTGACGTCATAATGTTAACGTGCTTGTAATAATGAGAACTATGGTTTTTTTTTCAAAACTAAAATTACTAATGCGATTTATTGAACTTGAAATTTAATATGTAATAGGTTGCTTTATCTTATTCGAAGGCGCTGTAGTATGTTTTATGTTCGTTTTTTATTATAAACTATTTCTTCTGCTGCTTATTTGTTAGAAAATTATCAGACCTTTTTTGAACGAATGCTGCCAACACAAGAAAGAGATAAAATTAGTTTGTAGATAAAAAATACATACAACATACTTACACTTAACTGTTATCAATCAATTAGAATTAAAGTTCTGACAAAAGAAAACTCCTATTTAAATTCCAACAAATTTATTATGATTTCATATTTTTTATTTTACATTTAATTTTACAAGACTAGTCTACGCTTCTGTTGGCCAAAAAAAAAAACAAAGCTGACCTAGCTTAAAGCTCGAAACTCAACACTCAACACAGGAAAAGCGCTTGGGTACAATGCTGTTATTCTATTGGACGGAACGATCTCTTTTTATTTTAAATTTATTGAATATAACGGACCGGTTGGCGTGGTTGTGAGATACTTGCCTTTCACGCCGAAGATTGTGGGTTCGGTTCTGGAGTCTGGGTTTAATTATCTATATAAGTATGTATTTACAAAAGAAAAATAGTATATTATTATTAATATATATATATTGAGCATATAATTTCTGATTTCGGTGCCTCAATTTTTTATTATTAACAACACAAACATTAAACAATGAGACAACGTACTTTATTTATTTGAAATAATTTATGACAATATTGATAATAAACATATTAACTTATCTTGTGCATAATGCATGAAAGTCATTAATTTTTCAAGAAATTGGTACTTAACAATTCTAAATTGTGTCATAAGTGAAGCCGCGAGCAAATCGCTAGTGTATGTATAACATAAGAAAAGTGTATAGTTGAAGCATTGTGAATTACCTTAGTTTCAGCTCTGTAGCAGAAACAATGTGGCAACCCATAGTTTAGGCCTTGTAGTATGCCAAACACATCTCCAGGCCCGAGGTACTCATGTGTGGTTTCAGTGAGATCTTCTCGCACAGATACTACTGATACGGTTCCTGAAGCCACCCAGTGCATGCGAGCCTCGCTGTCTCCGGCCACTACTATATAATTGCCTGGAAAAAAAACAATAAAATCAAAGGCGCTTGTTTAAAAATAGAGAACAGAGAGAGAGAGAGAGAGCAAAAACAGAGAATACTCAAAAATAAATTGCCATTTTCTTTTTAAGTTTATTAAAGATATGGTTTCGATTTTTATTGAATAGAATTTCTATGTGCTTAATTTGTTGATAAAATTCATTTCATGTTGATACATGTGTATCTATTAGTTTTCAATTAGTGGCCCAAGCCATTAACCTACATTATAGCAGCGTGGTAGGATAAGTCTTTAAAAGGAAAGCTAAATAAGCAAAAATATAATATAATTGTAGGTCATATAGGTAATAAATAGTTACATAACTAACGACATATAGCCTCAAAAAATTTAGGAGCCAAAATAAAACAAACTTACAACAACATCACAATGCACTTAATTTTAATAACAATTTAAGATATATTATTATTTTGAAAAATAAAATAAAAACATATTTATAAAAAGTAACTGTATAGCTATAAGAATTAAAACTACGACACTTAAATTGATTTATAAACAAGTAAAATTTTAGAATATATTCTCGTAAAAAACTAAAATTATATATATTGTATGTTTGTCCTCTTTGCGTTCATAAACCATTCATCTGATTGTGATGAAACTTTGGTGAGTCGTTCTTTGTACGCTCGAGTTATCCGTGCAGTGACGGAGAAAGAATACATTTCACTGCCCCTTTCCCATGGGTGTCGTAAGAGGCGACTAAGGGACATCTGAGCGACCATCTGCTCATCTGGTGGTAGGATGATAAACATCCGCCTGGCTTGTTACCACCGTACGCATGGTGTAAATCTCGTGAAGTGGCTTGCAGCCGCGTTTCGAGGTCAGCCAGCGTACAGCCAGTGCCCGAGCGAACATTGCCGCGATGGGTGTTGGTCCAGTGGAGACGGCTACTGAACCAATGCCAGGGGAAACTGTATTGCCCTGCCGGACAGGGAGACCCGAAGAAACGGCTATTCCGCTGGCCGCCCGTGGCATAGTACAGGGGCCCGAGCGTGCCTAACCAGCACGCGAGGCTGCCCCACCAGGCCACGCATAATCTCGGGGTGGACCGTCGTGCCGGTTGGTGACCGGAAGGTGGGGTCCCGGCGGCCACTTCCGGGGGGGTTCGGGGGCCCTTCCGTCCGGCGGGTCAGTGTAGTTTCCCTTTTGGCAACCACTTGGGGTAACACGTCTCCAAACTTTGCCCATCCCTATCGTGGCAATACGTCGCTCGCTTCACGTCTCTTTTCCATTCTTTTTTTTTTCCCCATATGGTAGCGCATCAAAACAGAAATAACGGTCGTACAGCGGTGCACACCCCCACCATACCCACGCTGTTTGAGGTCGAGTTCACTAACATCCGCGGACTCCACGCTAACCTCAACGCTGTCCACCACCATCTCGAGACAGCACGGCCAGCAATGTTGTTTCTAACGGAGACACAAATACTCCGTCCTGCCGACACCAGCTACCTTAATTATCCCGCCTACATGCTTGAAGAATCCTTCAAAGCGAAAGCCGGAGTATGCTTGTTCGTCAGGACGGATGTTTGCTGTCACCGACTGCGCTGCTTGGAGGACCCCTCCTTCTCCATGTTGGTGGTACGTGTGGATCTGGTTCGTCAGAGTCGGGTCTACGTGTGCCTCTACAGATCCCATAATGGTGACTTGGAGACAAGCCGACTCTTTGACCATCTTAGTCGGGTGGCAGATGCTGCGCAAGAGCAGTTTCCTAACGCGGAATTGGTGTTTTTGGGGGATTTTAATGCTCACCATGAATCATGGTTGAAATCCCTCAAAACTGACCATGCTGGAAGGACTGCTCATGCTTTTGCTCTCACACATGACTTGACCCAACTGGTTGATCAGCCCACCAGGATCCCAGACATTGATGGGCAAGCGCCTTCTCTTCTGGACCTTCTGCTGACTTCTCACCCGGTGGAATATCAGGTTGTGGTTCAAGCTCCACTTGGTTCTTCGGATCACAGCCTCATATCTACCAAAGTGCCACAGGCCAAGCTGCCGCCACCAGCGGTATGCAAACGTCGCGTTTGGCACTACAAGTCGGCAGATTGGGACGGTATGCGCGATTACTATGCGTCAGTCCCTTGGAAGGAACGTTGCTTCAGTGGGAATGACCCGTCAGCTAGTGCCGCTGCTGTTGCTGGCGAGATCATGTTGGGAATGGAATACTACATTCCTAGCTCAGATCTCGACAGTAGGGGTGCGCGTAACCGTTGGTTCACTCGCGAATGTGCCGACGCTGTATCATCTAAGCAGGCGGCATATCGCGAGTGGATCAATGGCTGCATTAGCGGGGCATCTAACATTAACTCACTGAAAGCAATCTACAATAAAAACTCCAAGTCCTGTAGGAAGGCTTACACGAGAGCGGATGCACAGCGCATTGTACAGATTGGTCATGACCTTATTTCACATCCTAGGGGCTCCCGTAGCTTCTGGCGTCTGACCAAGTCTGTGCAAAACAATTTCTGCCAACCTTCGCTGCCACCGCTCAGAAGTCCGGACGGATCGCTAGCTCACAGTCCGCAAGAGAAAGCTGATCTCCTGGCTAAACTCTTTGCCGACAACTCCGTCATCGATGATTGTAGTGCTCTGCCACCAATAATACCTTCTTGTGGCCACACGATGCCTGACATCAAAATCAGGCAGCGTGATGTGCGTGCGGAGCTGCAATCACTTGATGTACGGAAAGCTAGCGGTCCCGATGGAATACCAGCCATAGTGCTGAAGAAGTGCGCGGCGGAGCTGTCTCCCGTGTTAACGCGCCTGTTCCAACTGTCTCTTTCTTCGGGATGTGTGCCGGAGGCTTGGAGAAGAGCTAATGTGCAAGCGGTTCCCAAAAAAGGGGATCGGTCTGACCCGGCAAATTATCGGCCAATAGCTATCACCTCAGTACTTTGTAAGGTGATGGAACGGATTCTTAACAACCGACTGATACATTACCTAGAAGATCACTGTTTAATTAATGATCGTCAGTACGGATTTCGACCAAAACGGTCTACAGGTGATCTTCTAGCGTACGTAACACACCTCTGGGGTGAAGCTATCGACAAGCATGGGGAATCGTTGGCTGTCAGCCTCGATATCTCCAAGGCTTTCGACAGGGTCTGGCACAGAAGTCTTCTCTCCAAGCTGCCGGCATATGGTCTGCCTGCTCAGCTTTGCACCTGGATTGCCAGCTTCCTACACAAGCGCAGCCTTCGTGTTTTAGTTGATGGTTGCGCTTCACAATTCTATGTAGTGAATGCTGGGGTCCCCCAGGGATCTGTGCTATCTCCCACTCTGTTTCTTTTGCATATCAATGATATGCTCTCTCTCGGGAACATTCATTGCTATGCAGACGATAGTACAGTGCATGGTGGATACCACGGACGCGCAGTGGCTGGGCGAGCGGAAATTAGGGAGAGGCGGGAGGATCTTGTCATTGAACTCAATAGGACGTTAGAGCTTATCGCCAAATGGGGCTCAGATAATCTTGTTGAGTTTAATGCCAAGAAAACACAGGTATGCGCTCTCACAGCAAAAAAGTCACCATTTTCCCCTTTTCCCTCCCTCTGTGGCACTCCGCTGGTGATACAAAGCAAAATCGCCATGCTGGGGATGGACGTTCGCTGCGACCTTAGTCCAAGGGATTACATCGAGGCTGTAATAAAAACAGCTTCACGGAAACTCGGAGTTCTGAACAAGGTGCGGCGTTTTTTCACGCCTCAACAACTGTGCCTGCTTTACAAAACACAGGTACGGTCTTGCGTTGAATATTGCTCGCACCTTTGGGATGGCTCCGCTAAATACCTACTTCAGGCCTTGGATCGGTTGCAGCGACGTGCGGTCCGCATAATTGGCGACGTAAAGGTCACTAACACCCTCGAGCCTTTACAATTGCGTCGAGAGATAGCAGCGCTGAGCGCTTTCTATCGACTGTATCACGGCGAGTGTTCCGAGGAATTATTCTCCATAATTCCAGCTTCCCCCTTCCTTCACAAGTCTACGCGTGCTGGCTCTCGATGTCACCGACTAACTGTGACATCAATTCCATCGCGCACAAAGAAATTTGGCAACTCCTTTCTTTGTCGCACTTCCAAGAAATGGAATTCCTTACCAGCACACGTATTCCCCTCCTCTTACGACCCGGGTTCCTTCAAACGAGGCGTGAAGAGGCATCTTGCGGGCCGGCAAGGCGAGGGCGGCTAGTGCAGAACCTTCTTCCCGACTGTACTGGCCGTCCTCGCGTTTGGACTCTACTACCACTTAACATCAGGTGGAGTAGAGTCATTTGCCCTCCCGGGTAATATAAAAAAAAAAAAAAAAAAAAAAAGAAGCCCTAGCCCAAGAAACAAGATTTTATTCTGTGTGTGTTTGTCTTTCTATAAACGATCTAGTTGGTTATAATATACATGCGAAGTAGGGTGGTTAGCTAGACTAAAAAAATCTAGAAATGTTTGAGTTTCCTGCCTACATTAAATATATTTTTTCATATTACGATTTATACAGCTTATATCAAGAGTCTCTTCACAGTGATGTATGACTCAATTAACTAACTAATTTTGCTCTATTTATCAACTTCATCGGGCTAACTTCTTATTAACATCACACGCATTTTGTTTATGATGTTTCTGTTTATATATTATCTGTTTTAGAACTTTTTGGGGATATAATTTATGAATACATTGTAATTACTCTGATTATTTAATATACCTCCTTATTAAGACCTCCTTATTAAATCTTTTGTTCGAAATAAAAAATAATATGATTACAATATCGTCTACAAAGGCTATAAATGAAATATAAATACAATTCTTAAATTAAATTTATGATGTTTTAATTAATTTTATACAGAGTAAACATGGATAAAAAATAATATATCGAACTATAGGTTAAAATATAAATTGCACTCTAAGTTTAAATTTTTGATGTCATCATTAAGTACTCGGATTGTTATAAATACTGATTAATAAACAGATTAAAATTTTAGTTTAAATATTTTTTTTAAATCATGTTTTTTTAATTAAAGTATATATTATTTATTTTATGATTTTGATTAATCTGTTCGTATTTTAGTAGCTAAACTATTATATCAATCAAACATACAGTACACCATCAGTACAGTATACACCATTAATTTTATTCACATACTTAAATATAATTAATGTATTAATATAATAGGAAGTATGAGGCGAGTTGACCCAGTGAATAAAACTCGAATCCCATATAACCCAGTCCCCTATGCGAGCCGTGTACATTTCTGAAGCTTTTCACTGCGTCGAAAAAAGTGGTTAGAAGTCGTGAATGCAAAACGATGCTCACGCGTTCAAGCCCGGCAAGCACCAATGAATTTTCATGTGCTTAGTTTGCGTTTATATATCATCTTGTGCTCGGCGGTGAAGGAAAACATCGTGAGAAAAACTTGCATGTGTCTAACTTCACTGAAATTCTGCCACATGTGTATCCACCAACCCGCATTAGAGCAGCGTGGTGGAAGAAGCCCCAAACCTTCTCCTCAAAAAGAGAGGTCTTAGCCCAGCAGTGGGATATTAACAGACTATTACATTATAAAGTATTTAAGCAATATTTATTACATACATTGTTTTTATATTTAAATAAAAATATAGTAGAATATATTATATTCATATGTGTAATATAATTACTGGTGGTAGAGCTTTGTGCAAGCTCGTCTGGGTAGGTACAACCACTCATCAGATATTCTACCGCAAAACAGCAGTACTTGGTATTGTTGTGTTCCAGTTTGAAGGATGAGTGAGCCAGTGTAGTTACAGGCACAAGGGACATAAAATCTTAGGTCTCAAGGTTGGTGGCGCATTGGCGATATAAGCGATGGTAAACATTTCTTACAGTGCCAATGTCTAACGGCGTTTGGTGACCACTTACCATCAGGTGGCCCATATGCTCGTCCGCCTTCCTGTTCTATAAAAAAAAAGATGGATATTAAATAGATTATTTTAGATTCAAAATAAAAAAAAAACTATTTCACTGTCAACTCAAAATAATATACAGTTTACAACAAATATAGATTTTATTTTCATTGATACAATAAGTCTTATCAAATAAAGGAAATTCTTACCTGGAAAATATATAGAGTAATCTAACAACACAGTGAGCTGACGAAGGAAAGGTTCGCCAGTGTCAGCAAAAATGTAACAGCTCCGCAAATGTTGGCCGAACATCGCAGACATCAGGTCGCAACGAAGCACGTATGGAGTTTCCGCTACCAACACTGGTAACTGCGAAATACGTTTTGATCAAATTACACGGAAAGACTCGATGCACAAGTAGACGAAACATTTTCCTTTAAACGAAGATTACGGGTCCAAATCATTGCAAACGTCATTGAATTTTTATGTGATTAATTTTTCTTTGTAATTCTTATAGTGATTAACGTTAGTGAAACCTGCGTATGTCGAATGAAGTTTGACTTCAATATACCCTCAAATAAACTTAAAAACTTTTTCTACTTATAGTCTACCTACTTTTTATTTTAATAATAAAGAATATGATTTAATCTGAAACTATTTTCAATAAGGAAATGTCTCTATTTTCTAAATAGAAATATTAGCGTTCAGCGCGTTCACCACGATTGTATTAGCAATATTTGACCGCGTTCTATGTTAATCGGATTACTACTCTATCCCTCTTATTAATAAAAGTTGTATTGTGATTGAAAACACAATGCTTTGTCTTTTTCTGTCAAATGTTAAATTACTGATGACAAAAAGTGAAAAAAACAATACAGCTTTTTTATGTGTTTATACTAATGCTAATATTTTTTTATGTACCACGTTTATAACTAGGTCCGTATGATTAAATTTACCAATTATTATATTATTAGAATTGACTAATCTAATTGAATTTGTCAATATATACAAAAAAAAATAGTAAATTTCGTTCAAATACAATCGGCTAATTACAATAATTACCTGTCTACCTCTTTCCGTTACCCAAAGCTGTTGGACATATTTCCAAAACTTCTTTAATTGGTAACCTTTAGATATAACAGAATAGTATGTATGTACATAAAAATTGTAGAAATTTGAATAATTCTGTATTACGAGAAAAGAGGTTATATAAATATATTCGATTTATTAAAATAAAAAACTTTAAGTGAATTGTACATACTTGACAGACCCTGGTTCTTCAGGACATCGATCAGTTCTTTCGTTGATTTCTCATAACTGTTCAAGGCATATTTAGTGGAATACGCAATTTGCATGCTAGTTGCGATTACAGTTGCTGCCAACATTTTACCGCTTATGAGGCATATTGCTAGGATTATCATAGGAAATATATCTTCTACTATAAATTCGTCACCTCCTGTACAAGTAAGCTCCGCAACAATTACGTATAAAGAAGTCGTGTAGTCCCATTGGCGTTGCGGATTATCGCTATAATAGCATTTATGAAATAGTGAGGATAATCAAAAGGAATAAGAAATATTTACTTTTGTATAAAAAAAAATGTATTATATTAATTTAAATAAATTGTTAATATTGTTACCCCAACTACTACTAATTGTTAATATTGACTTAAAATGTACGAATAAAGACTAAGAATTATTTAAATATGTAAATTTAACCCGTTTGAAGATTATTCCAGATAAAAAGATAGAGAAAAAATGGTTATATTGGTTTTTCTAGATTTCAAATATTTTTTATTTTATTTATTTATTTTGAACAATTTATACATATCATACTACATATACAGGGTGACTGGTGAATTAGTATCAATATTTTAGGAGCATAATCGGTACATGATTCTCATTCGAATTATGTAAAAAAAATAGGTACTTAATTTTTGACCAAATTTACATAAATTTTACTTTAAATAAATAAAGTGTGGACATATTTCCGCGGCGCGTGCGGCGTCGTGTTTGCCACCCGCAACCCCTGCCCCGCGGCTAATTAGTATTAGTAGGTTAGTAGGTTAGTCGGGCGAGCGCCGCCGTAAGGTTCGTCCATCTTCTCGCGCGCGCGCCCCTAGCGATCGATCTTACGCGTATACCTAATCTTTCGTGTGTGAGTGTGACCCGTTATTAGTAATTAGGTATGGCTTATCAATACACAAATGCAGAATACTGTGAGTACTGTGAGTAGTAAAGTGACCCATTCGTGTTAAAGCGTGTGAAAGACAATATGCGTAAACGTGCCGAACTGTGTATCACACGAGCAGGAGCTCACTTTGAACATTTGTTAAGGTTAGTGTAGTTATGTAGGTAAATAGGTAGTTAAATGATTGACAATCGTTGTAAATAAGTATGATTCCATTTTTAAATACGCCGGAAATACCAAGATAGGTAAACAGTTAATTTTTGTCCCAAGTTCATATCATATACCTAGTCAACAAATTTGTTGCTTAAACGAGTTAAATATTTTGGTATTTTTGCCTGTTCTAAGCCAGGTTTAAAGTATGAAGGGGGATTGGATCATGCTTGTTTATCAAAGGTAGCCTGCTACCCTGTTAACACGCGGCGGCGTTTGGACGTAGGTAAAGTACCGCGCGGACGTAGGTAAAGTACCGCGCGGACGTAGGTAAAGTCCCGCGCGATAACTTAATGTACCTAACTGTGTTGTGTCGTCAGCGCAGCTAGGGTGTCCACATGACGCGTAATTAATTACATAACTTTTGGTTAACTTTACTTAGAAGTTTATTAATATTTATGTTATATGTATTTATTTTTGGTCATATATGGTCGTCAAATATCACGTCCTTAAGTATTGATACTAATTCACCAGTCACCCTGTATAGTAGTACTACATAGATAGTAACTACCAATAAGTAAGTAAATAGCAATATTAAATTTGAAAAATAAAACAGTTGTCTTGAAAATATAGACATAACTTCAATTTTATTTATTTATGTATAGATAAAAATACTTACTCATCAATCAGATGGAGTTTTAGTGTTCGGATGATATTGAAAGGTGCGGTAGCAATCAGAGTTAGTAGCCAGACGCATGTTAACGTGTGTAACAGCAAAATTACTATAAAAAAAGTCATTGCAGACTGCAAACGATAAACATACTTATTATTAGGTAAAAAAAAATAGTAAATTTAGTAAAAAGCAAAGTAACAGCTTGTAAATATCCCACTGCTAGACTAAGGAATTTTAGGAAACGGTTTTGAAGCATATTCTACCATGCAGCTCCAATCGGGTTTGGTGAATACACATGTGGCAAATTTTCATTTAATAATTTCTGCTTATAATTTATCTCGCGCTCGATTAAGGAAAACATCATAATACAATTTCAGCCACGGCGGCAATTCTTCATATCCATCTTCGCAAGATATATTAATACTCTGTGTATTACTTGTGCCTCAGCGCAGCTAAGTGCAATCTCTATTCAGTCACTCTAAAATTCTGATGGAACGATATCCGACACGAGCGTAAAAAATAAAGGCGTAAACCCAATACCTGTAGGTGCTTTCATAGGCACGGCAGTGTAAATATTCAAAGACTGCTACTGAGAATTGATTGACAAAAAAATAACTCAACTCAGGGTTTGAAGTCTTACACCTCAGGTTCCGCAATCTTAAAGCAAGCCACTAAGCAAGCCAGCGTAGTTTGATACATATAATATTATAGTTTATCACTGTGAGAAACCGCAAAGCTGTTTCGGTTGACCTCCGCTCCCACGGAAATATTTGCACTATTCTAAGAGCGCTTACACATTAACCTATACAAGCTCTTAATTTATCAAAAAATATATAATTATAATTAAATAGAAAGCCATACTGACCGAAAAAGAAACAAAAGAATGTGCGACTTCATTTGTTTTATCCTTTATCTATATCAATTACAATTATTGTACAAAAAAGGTTACTCTGTAAATGAACAACTGATAAAATCTCTTAAAAAAAAAAGCTTGATTGCACAAGCCCGCTCCAATACAGTAAATATTTAAAAATGATTACAATTGTATCTTATAATAATGAAATAATGTATAAAGTGATTTTCATAATATTATCATTACTTGTTTATATAACGTTTCGTTTTGTCATAGCTGAGTCAGGCCAATGGATAGAACCCCTGGATCTTTACCACAAAATCCATTTGGACCGCAAATCTGGGCACTTCTTAATTTTCATGTGTTTGATTGGTATTAGCGTGTACAATTTATCTCGCCTTTAGAGATTAAATAAATCTAGAGATGTTAAAATTTTCCACTTGTATATTCAATACTTCACAGTTATAATCAATCCGTAGGCATTAATCGCCAACGGAGTGACGTCATGGAATAATGTCCAAACCTTCTCATTGAGATAAAACGAGGCCCTGTGCCTAGCAGTGAGACATTTACCGTTATTACTTTGATTAATCCTCATGATATGTACTGTTTTCAATTTGGTTTATATATCAAATACAGAAGTTGAATACCTAATATTTTCAAATAAAATGTTATATAATTAAATATTGTTGATAAGAAAGTAAAAATTGTATGTATACTGTGTGTATTTTTTTTGTTATTGGTACGAGATGAACAAAAAATAGATGAATGTGATATCGTATATTGTGAAAACATTCTTTATCTAGCTAATAACTGTAAATATCTAGTTTACAATATCGATAAAATACCTGCAATGTAGTGAGATTATTTGTAAGTTCAGCTGAAGTTTTCCGATAAAACTCGACCAGATACTTTAGTCTAAGCAATTTATTTATCCTCAAATAATGCATAGCAGTAATAGGAATACTGAAATATTTAATAACGATAAAACAATTATTAACAAAAGTAAGTCTAGGTGCAATTATGAATGCTTATTATATTATCTATTTTCTATTTTATTTATTAATGAAAACCGTTTGATTCATTTTATGAAATTACATCGGTTTCTGTAATAAAGAGCAAAGTATGCGAACTACATGTGTACTTTCTAATATAAGGTATAATACTATCTTAATTTCGTTATTAGATGACATGACCGGAGAGAGTCTAGAGACAATACCGATGGTGTAGCATACTTTCCAAGGCACGAATTCTTAAACCACTTCCTAAATCCGGGCTGCTACTGAGTAATTCTTGGCAAAAACACTTAAATACTTTTGTATTGGTTCTATCCTATGTTTAAGCCTAAGACTTATGGATCAGCCTTACACGCTATCTTATGGACAACAGTTAGTTCTCACGATATATTTAGTGTACGAAACCTTCAGTTATATGTAATATATGTATTTATATACACGTTTACTCACGAGAAGCAGAAACCAAATAGTTCAAGTGGTAAATTAGTAAATACATCTGACCAAACCCACAACTTGTGCCTGTAATACCGGGCGCGACATTTCGTTGCATCTGTTATTAGATCACCGTGTCGGTTAAGATAACCCTGTTAAGGTGACAAATGAAGTTAATCATTACCTTTAAACATTTACGATATAAATTTGAATTAATAAATAATGCTTCTGTGGTATCTGCTGTGATAGATTTTATTTGATTGGTTTTGTGATTTGCTAATTTTTTAAGGGGTTTCCGAATAATTTTAACAGTAAAATCCCATCGTACTAAATTAATCTTATTAAACCTTGTATTGCAAATATACATATCCTTACAAGCTTTATGTCTCTTTTTATCAAAACTAAGCTAACATTGGAAAGAAGACAACAAAGCATTGTGAAAGAACGCCATCAAATTTTTCATTGTTAATTAATGGCTTGATTGTTATTCTCTAAGTTTTTTTTATTTAAAAAATCGTGATGGTAAATTTTTATCTACTATTGGCTTTCCCTTGACCAGAAGATATCTCATCATATCAGATGGTAAGTATTGAAGAAATCTTAGATGGAGCACGCTTGCCTAGAAGATACATATTCACTCTTTTTTTTTTAAGGTACCCAGATTATAATAGCTATAAGAACAAATACGTCAGAATATTCCACGGTTATCGCATAACAAATAAGGGAACAAAACGTCGATTCAATGGGTGGAATGACAATGAAGTAATAGTGGTTCTTACGACCTTTAGAAAATATAAGCTATTCCGTTAGCTTTCGATGTTCCATAAGATCGAAAATGTTATATCCTGGCTCAGCCATCTATCAAACCATAGTAAACAACCATACTAGCATTTATGTTTGGAGGAATAATTTTATTGATGACTAGGTACTAGTACCTGACCACACGACACACCCTATGTACTAAAATTATTTGTTAAAAATGAGACAGCACTTACCTGATGCATTGATAAATAAACTTTGAGGTAGAAATAAATGTCGAAAATTGATTGTAACCAAAATATAATGTAGCAGTTGTTTAAAGTTACAAGTTCGTACAATGTCAGAACATAATTTGCTGTTACCATTACGCTGGTTAAGTAACCGAAGCCCTTGAACGAAAAACATGATAATAATTTACAAAAGATATAAGCGTCTATATGGGTAACAAACGTTGCATTAAAATTTTGATTCGAAATTTGAATCTCAACGAAAAAAAACTTATTTTTAATTATCAATAGTAATTTAAATGGAATAAGGTCCTTTTAAGTATGCTATGTATCTAAATATCTATCTTTTTTATTTATTTTGACAACATTATGGAAACACATATCGCTGGTACCAGCCCTGGCGCAATGCCTCTTCTAAAATTACACACACATTTTATATCTCAACTTGCCAAATAATTAATTTCAATAAAATTATTTTTATAAGGAAATGAGTAAGTCAAAATTTCATAAATCACTAAATTACTGAACGTAAATTGTACACAAAATTTGAGACATTGACTACAGGAACGTTGCACATATTAAAAAAAATCAATCGGTCAGTGTGGGTTTGGCTTTTATATAAGTTATAAATATTAAAATCTACGTCTAACAAAAGGATACTCCAAAAGTTGTAAACGAACCTACAACATAAGTCATAGCTAGGTATGAGCTATTGAAAGTAAAGCTTTATTATTGTTAAAGAATACCTGAAACATTTTGGACCCCGGTTTCAGAAGATTGTTAACATCTAAATAACTCTGATACGTCAAAACGCTGACTGATGACTTTGACTGGCTCACGTTGCTTGTTGATTGAGAACGTGCCAGTGAATATTGACCGCCTTTAAAAAAAAAGATGATGATCAGGAGAATCCTGACCGATTGATGGAGATGGCAACTATTGTCAAGTTGTACAAGTGTGTGTGCAAACACAAGTGCATTCTCTATTCTAACCAACGGCTTTACGTGATATATGTCTTTCTGTCTTAATAAGGGAAGGTAACGTTGCGAAGCAGAAGAATATTTACAGTGTGGGACTGGTTCAGACTCCTCTTTAACACAAAATGCAAAGCATAGTTGCTCGGAGTTTATATGATACCTGGTATAAATTGCACCTAAATGGAACTTGATTCATTTTAAATATAACTATATTTTTCATATAGCTTTAAGAATATTAGAATTAAAATATTGGTATATTTTACAACCTGATCAATTCAAAAAAAATATTACAGAAGTAGTATAACTTAGAATAATAACCTGAAGTATCAAATTTACTGGAACCGCTTCGTGAATCAACTGCAGAATCTTGCGACATCAGATCGAAATCAGAATCGGCTATAAAAATAAATCTTGGTATAATTATAAATTTAAGATCTATTAAAAAAATCTCAATTTCTTTTTTCGGCAATGCTCCACTAACCTTGGGACCTAAAATGTTATGTCTCTTGTGCCTGGAGCTTGACGGGTTCATTCAACCCGTCAAACTGGAACGCAACAATACTAAGTACTGCTGTTTTGCGGTGAAATATATGGTTAGTGGGTGGTACCTACCCAGACGGGCTTGTACAAAGCCCTGTAGTAGTACTATTGGATATGAAAAGGGGAAAATAATACAATTGTCTTTTCTAAGGATATCTAAATATATACATATGAGTTCACATCAAATTAATTGAAGTAAAAAAATAACTTTGTCGTGCACAAAACAAAAGAAAAACAATATTATAAAATGCGCTAGATTAAAGGCCTGTAATAACAAGTTGGTCTTCCTAATTAAATGTCTACCAGACAACCTACCGGTAGACGAGAAATATTGCTACAAAAACAAAAAAGGCAGGTAGCATAACTATCTATAACATATATAAAAAATATATACAAATACCTAAATATTACTACATATAAATATGGAATAAGTAAATATATACATATATTTAACGTGCCACATAGTCAAACCTTTTTAAAGTAAAGCGTTGATATGGTATTAAACCGGTTATGGCTGGTATTGAGTGGCTTATATACAATGAAATCAGTTAAAGTGTGGTTTTACAGTTTTCTGGTCGTAAAATGTTATTTTTTAAAAATAACGACCCTATTAAACTTTGGTTCCATGTTCAGATATAGGACACACATTTTAAAAATAATTTTAAAGTTGTAAATTGAAACAGCGTTGTATAGGGCACGTAGCTGTCCCAGAAAACTTTTAATAATTTCAAGATGGAACAAACAAAGTTTGTTTCCAATTTCTCACCTGAGGAGTCGTCGTCGATGTTATCCATAGATATAGGTAGGATGTAATCTTTCGATACCTCGAATGCCTTGTACAACGGTTCTTGTATTCTTGGATAATACTTGACCAAATTAAAGAATGTTTGCGATGGTAGTACCAACAAATCTAAGTTTCTGCTAGCATAGATTGAAACTTCGGAACTTGAAATTGTTTGCTAAAAAGTTGTATGCGTTATACAAATACAAAATATATTATATATTTTTGACATAAATATATATGTAATGTAAGCTGTTACTTTCTAGTTTTAACCGACTTTGTTAATAAAAAATGGTATTTATTTAAATAAATAATTTCTCTTAAATATATTTCATAAAATTATATGAGTATGTCAAATGTCATTAAAATTCGCGTCCAGATTTTTGTTTTTTAGAAACGTCTTTTGGAAATATATTAAAGGGAGGGGACTCGGTGTTCACTAACTCTGTAGGAACTTTAACTTAAAATTACCATACAAAATTTTAATTCTATTTCCTCTTTTTATTTAAACAAAATCAAATACACTTACACCCGTAAAATTACCGAACATTCCACCAGGACCCATACAAGTAATCATTTCGTTGTATGAACTTAAAACGTCTACCTGCATTTTGAATTAAAAAGTGATAATATGTTAATATTATTTTTATATCTTTGTGATAACTGTACTTTTATTAGCACTAAAAATGCTCTCTTAATCATTATTTATATATTGTTTTAAACACATAAATATGATGATTTTTTATAACTTTTATTTAGCGTAGTGCTAAATAAAAGTTATAAAAAATCATCATATTTATGTGTTTAAAACAATATATAAATAATGATTAAGAGAGCATTTTAAAAGTGTATTTCTATACTTCAATTTATCATAGTTTAAGGTTGCTGTTGATTATTAATTAGTACATCAAGATACTGCCTTTTATATACATACTAGCGGCTCCATGTGGTATCGTTTACTTTAAACAATAGTACTCCGCCCCCGCGGGTCATAGCATGTCATATTATGTAAGTAGTTATAATCATAACGCAAATGTTTTTTTCAAATCGTGTGTTCAGCTTTATATAATAGTTTAGATACGTTATTTACATACCTTTCCTCTATAAATAATGTAAATTTTAGTCTGCATGTCCTTGCACTGAACCACAGTATCTCCTTTAAGGAAGTACATCTCATGCAAGTGCTGCGTGATAACTCTGATGAAGGAGCGGTCGACTTTCCCGAACAGAGGAACTTCGCGCAGCGCCCTCTCGTACATGAACACGAGCGTGTCTTCCATTAGCGCGGAGTTTAGACCACGACATATTTTCTAAAGTTATGATAAATTACTATAAATTGTATTATACTAGTTAAAGAGGTATCACTACGTATTATAAAACAAACTGCCCTCGCCGCGTTTATATAACTGTCTCGGTGCGTTAAACGTAAAAATATCCGATCGGGTTTTCATGAGGAAAATTTAAGTGTATAATTCATTAATGTTTATTAATTTACCCGTAGACTATTGTGTATTTGTGTAGTGTGTTTAATATACATTTATTTTGATGTAAAACAAAATCGTAAGAAAAAAAAGGACAAATATGTACGTATTGAGGTCTCCGGAACTTAATTCTGATGTTTTTGAAGCATGTCTGAATGTATGTATGCAATTTATATGTTACTCATTTAAAAAATTGAAAATCTTTTATGGCACATAACTGCATAAGTAATTATAATTTGAATAAAATATATGAAACGTATCATCATCATCATCTTATAATGAAAATATAGTTGCATTCAAACATTTCATATATCCGTGTAGCAAAATATCTTGCGATACATGAGCATGACATGACTTGTAATAATAATAACAGACTGTAAATGTTCCACTGCTGGGCTAAGGCCTCCTCTTCTTTTGAAGAGACGGTTTGGAGCCAAACAGCTCCTATACGAGTTGGTGGATATACATGTGGTCGGTTTTCATTAGATGCAAGGTTTCACGATATTTTGCTACACCGCCAAACACGAGATGAATTATACAAAAAAATTAAGTACATGAAAGCTCAGCGGCGAATATTTGCAATATTGGACCCAAAATGGTATCTATGCCAATCGGTTGGCTATATGAGACCGTATAAAAAAAAACGCATTCGTGCTATACAATTTTTAATTAAAAACGGCCCAATAAAACAGCGTTGAAATTTGTAGTAAAATACATTGATTAATTTTGAAATAGAGAAATCTAACTCTCGTCCAAAGCGGACGACCGTTTTTGTTCACATTCAATGTTAAAAAAGTTTCATTAAAAGATTTCAAAGTAACGAAGGTAATGAAAAATTCACGCACCTGTGGATCGCTGCCGTGAGTTCTTTTCCAGACGTATTCAAAATATTTCAAAGTTTTCACAGTCAACATTGGATCAACGTTCTGACGATTCAAAAAATCAACCAAATCTCTTGTTTTTTCCTGAAAGTTCGCACACTGAATTAATTCAAAATAATATTTTTGTTTACCTTTTAAATGAGTAATTTATTTATTTTTATTTAAAATAGGTAGATAGACCTCGCGTTGATAAGTAGTCACAACTGCCTACAAAAATTGGCTCTGTAAAAAATATTACCCATCCTGTACATCGCTAATGCGCCACCAATCTCGCGATTTACGATGTTATGTCTCATGTGTCTGTAGTTACACTGGCTCACTCGTCCTTTAAACCGGCTACTATTACTACTATTTAGCCGTAGTATATCTGACGAGTCAACAAGAGTTAATTCGTCGTCCACTTTCCGCGTACCCTAATCCTCATAGTTGAATATTAGAACGTTATTATATATTAAAAAATCCTTGTAAATGCGTTCTCGTTACGACATAAATTTTTGCTCAGTGACTTCAGAACATGCCGACAAATTACTTTTAGCCTAAACTAATAAAATCAGTTGTATAAAAATATTAATTTTTAATATTTTCACGTGAAAAACCTTTTATTAAACTCTGCGTAGTATTTATTAACCATAATTTTTTGTATATTTTTTTCTACGTAAAATACAATAACGTTTAATATCAAGTTATAATAAATTTATTTCGAAAGAGTGAAATTAATTCGCAGTATCATATTCTTAGAAGGTTTTTATGATGTTAATAATGTTTTAAATTTACTGTGCTGTAATATTATATTCAACTCAACGTTCATCGTTTTCGTTTTTTAAATATTCTTATTTTCCTCAACATTTTTAGGATCCATCTTCGTATTAACTTGAATATTTATGACTGTCTGTACCTCTAAATAAACTAGCTAGATCTATGCAATTTCCGCTACCACTGTTATTTTATGGAACACATTATTGTTAAGATGTTTTTACAGCATTAATTTACATGAATATAATGTAATCAGATATTCTACCGCAAAACAGCAGTACTTGGTATTGTTGTGTTCCGGTTTAAAGGACGAGTGAGCCAGTGTAATTACAGGCACAAGGGACATAAAATCTTAGGTCCCAAGGTTGGTGGCGCATTGGCGATGTAAGCGATGGTTAACATTTCTTACAATGCCAATGTCTAAGAGCGTTTGGTGACCACTTACCATCAGGTGGCCCATATGCTCGTCCACCTTCCTGTTCTATAAAAAAAAAAGTATCAATATCCGGAATCCATCTTTAATAAGCGACCAGTCTTTCTGCCTCAAATCCTATCCTGTGTCCTCTCCGTTAGTTGTGCTCATTTTTTTTTGCTTGGAACTACACTACACACTGTGACGTATAACCATCGAATTGTTATTATAACTACACCTTACTTTTTGTACTCTCATTGCTTATATGGTCGTTTTCCCAATCCGTCAAATGTCGGCTTTTACAAAAGTTTAGTATCATTTTCTACATTAAATTACGTCCTTAACGTTAGAGGCTTATACCTCTCACTTGTAATGGAAAACGAAAATTTAAATCACCAAAACCGAATGTTTATTAAAATTATAATAAAAGTAAATCTTACCGTATGAGAAAGTAAAGCGTGTGAGGCTGCGGAACGTGTTGATGCGATGTAACCGTACATGCACCCGAAGTACATCAAACCAACTATTTGCAAAGCCATTGCCAACCAAACATCAAACTTATTAGAAAGGGCTACTGGAGTACATCCGCAACCTAGTTAATTCAACATATATTACGTTAGAATTTAATTATATATTTGTTTAAACAGAATTCGATCTGGTTAATAAATAATTACATTAAAAGGAGCTACATAATACTTTTTATATAAAATAGATAGGTAAACTGGTCTGGTGGTTACTGTCACCCATAGATATTGGCGCTGTAAGAAATATTGAGCATTCTTTACATCGCCATTACGCCATCGAGCTTGAAAATTAAGATGTTATATCCCTTGTGCCTATAGTTACACTGGCTTACTCGATCCGGAACACAACGCTAACATTGTGCCATCGCTGATTAGCAGTAGAAAAATTAGTAATGAATGGTAGTAGGTAGCCAAAGGGGCTTGCAGAAAGCACAATCTAAATTGTATCATGCTTCTCCAATTTCAGGTCTATATTTTGATATTTTATTGCACAGAATTTTACCAATTTTAATCCAAGGGAGCATCGCGCGAAATGGAGATGCTCTCAGAAAAGTTACATTATGGAAAAGTAATTACAAAACTCATATCGTATCGCGGACACAGGATAGCCACCAGTGTTCAAAGTACTTATTTTTAAAAACAAGTATCGTAATTGTGTCATTTTCAATGTATGAAGTGCTCATTATTTTTTATCTCCTTAAGTTTAAAGACATTTATTCTTAATAAGACATATTGTAGTCACTTACTTGAGAAGAGAGGTTACACAAAGTGTACAATTAAATTCCTTCTTAAGTTTTAGGTAATCATGTTTTAGATAATTATTGTTAATAATTTTAATAAGTGGGTATTTTTAAGTTAAATTTGAACATATACTTACGAAATTTACACAGTTAAACATTTAATTACAAATAGAATAATAAATAAAATAAATAAAAATAACACAAAAACAAATCCTGAAAATACAATAAAATAAAAAATAGGCTAAATAATTAAGGTTAAGTAAAAATAATACTAAAAAAAGTTTCCACTGTTTGTTCATGTACATATGTATATCCTTACATTAGGAAAAAATTTTCGTTCGTAATAGTTTTTAATTATGTGACTTATGAATGTGTGAATTATGAATACTCTATACGCTGACATAACGATTGAGAATCATTCGTATCTAAAATTGACAAGATTAATGAAATAATATAAGAAAAAAATTGGAAAATACACGCTCCTCCCAACACGTGATCTTATTTCTATACTTTTTTTATCTAAAACGTCTATTGTAAAGTAATAGGTTTCAGGTTTCAATAGCGCCGCATTGAATCGATTTGAATTGACTGATTTCAGAATCAAATAAAAGTTTGAAGTATGTCACATGTCAACAGATAAGGTTTTCGCGCAAAGAAAATGTAGTAAGCGCCAAAAGCATTTTATTGTTATAAAAATAAAATGGAAGGGTTTTACAAAAAAATCCGAGAGGTAGCTCTCTATTATTTTTAAATATAATTTTAATATCCAGTTTTGTCTCAATAACCTATAGGATTACGTCTAAATCACTAATTATAAATCAAAATGCACAGTTTAGAGGAGAGGATAGACATTTCATGATTTTTTTCAATCAAGAAAATGTTATTAATTTATGTTTCTGATCTGACACAACCCTATAAAATATAATGTAGGAATACAAAAAATATTTCATTAACTTTAAACTGGATTTACCAATGCAATATTAAAAAAGGAAGGAACTTTATACCCCCTTTTAATAAACTTTTAATTGGTAAGTTTCTGAAGCGTCGTAACGCCATTATAATCTCAGCGTATTCATACTTAAAATATGTACAATGTACATTATAATTTATACAAATAAAATATAATTTAATATTAACAAGCATCTCACTTGAATACTTCTAAATTTAAATTTAATTACCAACAAATATCTCAAACACCCAGTAGAAGGTCTGAGTATATTCTGCCACGGCATCTAAAAAAGGTATATATTTATTATGAAAACGAATGCAACAAAAATTTAAGAAATTAAAATGACATATTTCAATAAGTCTCTTTACATTTAAGCCTATACTTCTTTCCAGAAAGCAGCAAAACTCTTGAACAATTCGTCATAATAAAACTTGAAGTGGGTACTGTGAAGGGCTTGCAGGAATTCATAAATATGAAGGCGGTTACGAAGTTGACTAGTGCTATGGCAATCGGGAGGAATTTGAGCAAAACGACTGCTTGATTCACTTGCATAATATCGCTCTCCCAGTACGAAAAGGCTCCAGTTATTCGGAATACCTACAACAATTTACCTTTATATACTAACTGCTCTTGCATATTATAATCATCTTTTGTAGAATGGGAATTTTATATACCGGAAAATAGCAATAGTTTGTATAGCTGTGTTTTGGGTTAAAAGAGGAAAAACAAGAAATATCTTTTTGAAGTGTTTAAAACCGACTTAGGGTGATATAGTATTTTTATGCGTGTATTCTTGTAATGTTATGATTATTATGGTCAATGTCGCATATCACTTTCGTTCTTTCAGAATAGCCCTCCTGTTTTTATGTGTATTTGTAATACTTGAAATTCTAAAACGTTTTAAGTATACTATACTATACTATACTATGGAAACTTCTGTGTGAGTTTCCCTATTTGTACAAGTTTCATTATCTGTAACTCCATTGTTTCTATGTTTCTTTTAAGGGATTGTTTCTGGTATGTGTGTTAAGAATCATATTAAGAATTCAATTACCAATAAAATACGATTAATCCTGCAGAGATCAGTATCAGCGTGTTCATTGACAATTTTAAACTGGAAAATAAGGTATTATTAATACAACATAATCGTTTTATATATTTGTAAGTTTCAGCTAGCTAATGTAAAATGAATGCTAATAAGTAAGCGTCTTTCAGCATTTTCCCGTTGAATTGCCATTCCGATTCTCTGCACGAAAAATAAACTAAAGATACCAAAAACCAAACAACACAAAAACAAAAAACAAACACCAACCAAATCATCGTCTCATTCTCTCATAAACTGAGAGAAAGAGATGGTAAATAAAACTAAATTATCAAATAATAAAAGTTATGTTAGTTCTCACCAGTTCTTCGAAAGGGAAAACGCTTATGAAATCCAAAAGGAAAGCGTGCTTCATATATCTCGTAGTGGTTAACAATGGATGTGTTATAAGCAATGATCTGTCGTCGTAGTACGCCACATACGCCATTATTACAATGTCAATATATAACGTTATATCAGCCCAATTGTATAGACCGATATTTTTATTCTGTTTCGTCTGTAAAGATATAATTTAATTAATCTATATTTTATTTTTAAATTAATAGCTTTTTATGATTTATCTCGTATTACACGGTGAAGGATAATAAAGTAAGAAAATCGATAATGTCCCGCCACACGAGTATCCACTGAGCCAACATGGCGCAGTGATTAGAACTCTTCACGTCTTAACCGATGATTGCGGATTCAGACCAAGAATCAAGCAATCTTCATGTGCTTAATTTGTGTTTATAACTCGAACAAAAACATAGGTAGCCTGCATGAGTCAGATGTACATCTGTAACTTGTCTATCCACCAACCCGCATTGGAGTAGCCTCAAACCTTTTAAATTTAACAAAAGCTTGAGGGCAAAAAGTTTCATTTTTACATTAATTAAAATATATTAATAAATTAAAAACGTCTGTTAAAATATTCCTAATTATGTTTTCACTGAAATAATTTGTTAACAAAATTATAATTATTCTTATGTATTTCGAAATATTTAAAATTTTATAACAATGCTTAATTACGTTACATGTAATATTAATAATTTATACTCTTTCAAATTTAAATTTAAATATTTAATTAAAATTGGTTCCTATAAATTACATATAAAATTTTAGTATCATTATATAGTATTAAAGCTTACAGCAATATTATAGGGCACGGTCAGCACATAATATATGGCCATTATAAATCTCACTGTGCACCAGAATTTTAAAAATAATCCATGCGGAGTTATACATCCAGGAAGGAAGAAATATCTTAAGTATCTAGAATAAAAATAGCTTTATAAAATATATTATTATCGGAATTGTATATAGTAGACAATATCTTAATTAAATAATATGCCTCATAACACGCCTCAAGGATTTGCTATCCTTGTTAACTGCGTAGGATCAAAACAAGATAGAGCTATATGTTTAGTTCCGTCAATTTGGCACAAACTGAAGATTTTATATCAGAGAATGGAAAATATTATTTATAGTTAACACGTTAATTTGCCATTTGTTATAAGAGCGAATATTTCTTTAACTTTATTATTGCGTTGTATATTATTCTATGTATGAAATGAAAAAAAAATAATATAAAATTAAAATAGAACTGAAATGGTATAAAAACTGTTTTTTTACATTATCAACAATTCAATGGTTTGAAAAAATATATTTTGGGAAAACAATAAATTCCTAATTTATTTTAACGAAAATATATATACAACTATTTTTTCAATTATATTAATGATACCTCATTACGCCTAGCCTATCAAAAGCCAGTATATATTGATCTCTCTGTCGCCGCCCACTCACTACAACGAAACTCTCTTTAATTTCTTGCTAAAATTAAAACAAATTTTTATTAGCAGCGTTAAAATTTATCTTATTTATCTAACAGCTATAATTATAATTCGATTGAAAAACTTCAGTCTATGTTCATTAGGCTCTTCAATCTTAAAAAATAAACAATAAGAAGGCCATAATATACATTAGAATTATGAAAAGAAAATGAGGTTTTATATCAATAACTCTTGAGGAGTTGTAAAGTTATTCCGTGTTTTATAGATATGCTTAATCTAAGGTTCACAAAACATACCTACTTGTATTTGTTCACACTATTTGATTGATATCATATTTTCTTAGTTATAATTCAAATTGTTCTATTTTAATGTAAAACACATAATCCCGCACTTATTATAACATTCAAAATATTATTTGGTGTTGTATTCTCTTTGTTGATATACTGTAATAGGTTTCCGAACCGATAAAGTGAATAATGTCATACGTTTTGGTACATAACCAATAATTCTATAAATTTAACCCTCCAATTAAGGGTAAAGCTAGTGTAAGGAGGTCGACGACAGGCGACCCGAAAACCATCGAGCTATTACCGCTTCATATTTTAATGTGTTTCATTTAACTATTTAATTATAAATAATGTAAGGCCCTCTTACTGTTATTCTGTTTGTTTTTGTGTCTATTTTACCGATTAGTGGCTTACTCTCTTCGAATTGTGACGCCAGATTACGTATACCAGGGTCTTTGATTACCTAGAAAGTAGAGATATATTAAAAATGGGAAACAATTCATTATTTATTTATAGAAAAACCATCGCGAACGTGCGCAGAAAACTCACCAAAGTTTTATCAAAATCAGATTAATGATTTAGGAACGCGTATGCAGAAAACATACAAATATACATTTATTTAAATTTATTAAGAAGATAAAACCAATTTTGATGCATTTAACATTTTGCTATATATACATCTTTGTGAATAGAGAATTGGATTTTTTACAATCAAAAACAGTGCAAATCCTGATATCCGAGTGAGGATTAATTTGAGTTTGTCTAAATAGGTCATTGGAGCTAAGAGACCTTATAAACTAAATGAAATAATTCTTATTAAACTAATCGGTATGCAAATTGCACAATATATTCACTGCCAGATAGTATTAAACACATGTATCATACGTTCATAATAGGCTGACTGATGTCAGGGAATGTGCTCAAGCTTAACACGAGCGCGGTGTATTCAACATGCAGCAATATGCAGTTTGTCGTTGTCAACACTGTGTGCACCTGGATATGTTGGATAATATATAATTCACAATAACTCGACGTATAAAATGTCAGGGCTACATAATAAGGGTGAAGATACCAAGAAATTGGACTCAAATTCCGGGTCATGATATTAAAAAGTAGGTATTTTAATTGCTCTTTTTGCTGGTAAAATCTTTGTGGCAAGAGCGCGTAAAGCCTCTTTCTGGTTGTGTTGGATTTGCTATAACATTTGTTTATGAGAGTGCATTTGTTTTTGCACACTTGTATGTCCGGCGCATTGGCTTTTTCTCCTTTAGACGAGCTGCTATGGCGAAATCGATCTTCTAAACATCAATTCATATTATTAGATTGCTTATAAATATTTTATTCATTTATTATTTGTATGGGCAAATCCTTCAGGGCTCTCGTCAATAATTCTAACAGTTTATTCGCCAAATTGGCACAGGGAGCATAAAATCTGAATTCCCATTGGTAGTGTATGAAATAATTAATTTAGTTAGTTTATTTAGTCTTAACATTAGCAATATATGTGGATAGCGATGATCACTTACCATCACATGGCCCATTTAACCTGACTAGGAACGCATTATTATTTAATAATAAAAAAGAAAATTGCACAATTTTCATATTTAACAAGGAAACTAATGTTTTTTTTCTAACAATAAAATATATCTTGCCTTTGGAAGTCCATATAACATTTCCACCATTCCAATATTACTGATTGGTCCGATTGAACATTCAATTTTTCCATTATGATTTAGCTTATTGCAATGACCCTATAAATAAAAGAGTAGTTATTTATTACACAGTATCATTACATTTTATATCTAATGATAAATCTGCCAAAAATTATAATGATTTTTAATGCCACGGATCGGTAATCATTTTATATTAAAATAATTAATTATTTATTGGAACATAAAAACACAGAAAAGATTATAATGTTACATGATTAATTCTTACGTAATATTTTTGTTTTATACATACATTTACGTATTATATACACGGCCAAAGTAGTAACATAATGTATTAATGATTGCTTAACAACAACATATTGTATTATTTTAATGTTAGGCTATCATTTCCAACAAATTACATTATTAATATACAATATTATATTAAGAACACAAGTGTGCGCAAAACCATGAGATCAATCTTTTGGGTGGTACTTGTTCAAAATTAAATTGCAAAATTTGTCCAACGTATACTAATACAGGTGAAGTAAAAAGATTGAAAAGGCAGTTGCAAGTACATACGAGTATCTACATATATGACTTATCGCTGAAAGTGCAGTAATTAATAATATCATAGAAACATTAATATCCGATTTATATCATCGTATATAAGCTAAATAAGCAATACATAACCTAAATAGGCTTCAATGTAATTTATTAAGATTAATGTATTTGCATAACATAATTGTGTTATATATATTTATAATCAAAGTATTAATTATTAAGGGTTTTTATAATAAACAATGATGATTGGTAATATAATAGCGTAATTATCTTAACCTTTATCAAAATGTACATATCTCGTCCGATGTCGCCCGCATGTTGGACGATTTCATTGTCGGGTAAAACTATTGTCTTTGCATTAGACGCAACCGTCTGAAGGAAATCTCGACTGCAATTCTGTTTAAACGTTATATTACGATAACCAATCATTTGCTTAGAAAATTTTCATTTACTGAATACAATAAAAACATGTTAATTTATTCTTAAGTAGTTTCTTATCCAACTTATTGTGTTCAGCTACCGATAGCTGGACGTTTTTAAAGGCCGGCAACGCCCGGTGTTGCAGATGCATCCATGGGCGGTGGTCACTTTCCATCAGGTGTCTCCTGCCCCCCTCTATCATAAAAAAACGTATTCTGTGCAGTTTTAGAAAAAATATCATCAAATATAAATAGCGACTTCAACCACTTAAAAAATATAGAGTGAGTTTCATGAATTGAGCATTCACATCCTATATGAAAAAAATTAAAGTTAATAGCGAGGCTGATGATAGAGAAACAATAGCTTTTTAAATTAATTTAAGCGATACAGGTGGAACTAGAATTAACTATTGGACTATTTAAAATAAAATAAAAATCATTATTGAATATTTGTTTGTAAATAGTGCGTAAGTTAAAAGTTAATCTGAGAAAACATACTTGAAACAACGGACAGCACAAAAGTTTTTCAATCGTCTCTAATGACAAGATTTCCTGTTGAATGTTACTGGACATATCTTTAAATATTTCATCATTAAGGACTGCGCTGTTGTAGTACCTTATAAAAAATATATTTTTTTTATTTTGTTAAATAGTATAACCGTACTCTTGATTTTTCAATAACTCCAAAATTATTCAATATTTTTATACATTTAACAGATTTAACTGTAAACTATATATTTATATCTTGTGTTTTACATACTTACCATTGCACGCAAAAGAATTTTTTCACTCGCGCTTTGATTTTACTGCTAACATAGTTTACTGAAAGGAAATAAAATAGCTCTCTCATTGATTCCTGCAACAAAAGCTTATCTCAGAATATATATATATATATACAGGGTGACTGGTGAATTAGGATCAATATTTTAGGAGCATAATCGGTACATGATTCTCATTCGAATTATGTAAAAAAAATAGGTACTTAATTTTTGACCAAATTTACAAAAATTTTACTTTAAATAAATAAAGTGTGGACATATTTCCGCGGCGCGTGCGGCGTAGTGTTTGCCCCCCGCAACCCCTGCCCCGCGGCTTATTAGTATTAGTAGGTTAGTAGGTTAGTCGGGCGAGCGCCGCCGTAAGGTTCGTCCATCTTCCCGCGCGCGCGCCCCTAGCGATCGATCTTACGCGTATACCTAATGTTTCGTGTGTGAGTGTGACCCGTAATTAGTAATTAGGTATGGCATCAATACACAAATGCAGAATAATGTGAGTACTGTGAGTAGTAAAGTGACCCATTCGTGTTAAAGCGTGTGAAAGACAATATGCGTAAACGTGCCGAACTGTGTATCACACGAGCAGGAGCTCACTTTGAACATTTGTTAAGGTTAGTGTAGTTATGTAGGTAAATAGGTAGTTAAATGATTGACAATCGTTGTAAATAAGTATGATTCAATTTTTAAATACGCCGGAAATACCAAGATAGGTAAACAGTTAATTTTTGTCCCAAGTTCATATCATTTACCTAGTCAACAAATTTGTTGCTTAAACGAGTGAAATATTTTGGTATTTTTGCCTGTTCTAAGCCAGGTTTAAAGTATGAAGGGGGATTGGATCATGCTTGTTTATCAAAGGTAGCCTGCTACCCTGTTAACACGCGGCGGCGTTTGGACGTAGGGAAAGTACCGCGCGATAACTAAATGTACATAACGGTGTTGTGTCGTCAGCGCAGCTAGGGCGTCCACATGACGCGTAATTAATTACATAACTTTTGGTTAACTTTACTTAGAAGTTTATTATTATTTATGTTATATGTATTTTTTATTGGTCATATATGGTCGTCAAATATCACGTCCTTAAGTATTGATACTAATTCACCAGTCACCCTGTATATATATAATTTGTCATTTTTTTTGTATATGTTTCTCAGAATATCTCAGAATTTATATTACATAGAATATTCGTAAATATTCGAAATATTATTATTTATTATTAATATTCGAAATTATAATATATTAGTAATATTCGAAAATATATTCTGAGAAACATATACAAAAAAATGACAAATTATTAAATGTAAACCTATTTGTTAATATTTACATTCTAGAATTTTCATACTTTCATCTGGTCAATTATATTAGTAAATTATTCTACGCTCCAATAGGTATATTTTCATTGCATATATAGTGGTTAAAAGAATATTGAAGGTCGAATATTCACAGTTACTAGTAACATAGCACCTTAGACTACTGCAAACCTCACTGCCAATATATTTAGTTCTTGTAATATCTATATACCGATCAGATTATTTGATGCGTAAGATATAATTGGATGTTTAAACTACTAGAAGGGGACACCCTTCTAGTAGTAACAAAAGGTATATAATATCATATATAAACTTTCTATATAATTGTATATAATACAAGTAACTCTGCGCTGTTTCACTTTAAACGTAACAAAGCGTGATAATTTACCTTACTTAATAAATAGACTATTACGCAAAAATATTTTTTTCAAAGAAAAATTCGCGCTTTCTAACAATGTATTTTGCTTTATATTACGACTATACACTACTCTATACAGATAAAAATCGCTGAATTAAAATTATCAAATGGTTTTCGTGAATATGCTCTCAGGTAGATACTGTTCTTAGAAATTATAAAATTTATTAAAAGATACCAAGTAAAAATGTATATATTTTTAAAAAACAATATTACTTAAAAGCGTCTGTAAAGATGAATTTAAATTACCTTGAATTTTAATTTCCTTTTTGTTGATAAAACGTAGATGGAACATATTTTTGCTATATAGAAACACGACAAATACGTTCCAAGCAGTATTAAAATTATAACCTACACACAGAAACAAGACAAATTAATTGTATGAAGTGTATTATTAAGAAGGGACATTAGAAAAAAGCTATTGGTTTAAAAACTAAAATCAGAGATGCTTTGTTGTAATTAAAATGAAGGATTTTACGATAGTTTTTTAAATACTTTATACCAAGCCTAAGTCCTCCACCCCCGGGGAAATATCTGATGCACCACTGCCAGTAAAAATAGATGTTCCAAATGAAAGAGCTGAAGATATAGGTGTTTCATGTTTCGCGTTGTTTCTGACAAAAATCTTTGTCTCCCAATAAATGAGTAAACCCATCCACGTATTCTGCAATTGTGGTACAATAAGAGAATCAAAGTTCTATTCTGGAACGAGTTTATGTTGATAATACATTTTTTTTTTTATTGGAAGTGTGGCTTTCCAAAAGCGAATCGTATATGTCCCAATGCTGAGTAAAGGTTTAATAAGGATAATATTTGGAGTAAATGTATATTTGGAGCAATCCAGCGTCTTCACTATGTTTTCCTAAACCAGCAGCACCAATTTTTAAAATTTAGTGGTACTTGCCTGGGTGATTTGTCTTGGCAGCTATGCCTCTACAAAACGTATGACTGCGCTCCAGTTTAAGGGCTATGTATCTTTTGGCAACAAAACGAAAATCAAAAATTACCTCTCTGCAAATATTTTTTGGACAGGCGAAAAGGAACAAAAGACATCCTGACCAGTAACAGAATATGATAAACAATAAAAAATACTTCGTCAGACATAAGAACTGAAAAGATAGAAATAAAATAATAATATAATCATGATTATTATATAAAGAATAAATCTTTCTCTTTTTGTTTAATTTATTCATTCAATAAGTGATCTTATTTTTACCTTAGCGTTGGTATTAAAGTTTTTCTGCCATTTCTCTAAGTAGTCCCATATGTGCCAGACTTGTAAAATCGGAAACACGACGGCTATTTGCGAAGCAATCGATTCCCCGCTTGGGTCTAATGTATCAGTAAATATATACATTGGAAAGACTGAAAGAACGTCAAGATAAAAACCAACAGTGGACATTTTCTCCTCGGCTATCTCTCTTACTGTTTCCTTTCTCACATTCTGCAATTTAAATTACCTCACTATATCATGACTATAATGGAGATTAATTTGCATGTTGAAAATGAGATATGATTTGGTTTAAATGCTTGAAAAACTTTGTGATAAATATTAAATCGAATGGGTCTCACTAATAAAACTTTATTATTTAAATAACAATTGAGTTTGGAAATAAAATTAGATCTTATTTATTAAAAAAATATCATTATTAGTTAAAATATTATTGGAATGTATATTATCTAAACTTATTTTCCTAAAATATATATTTTTTTTATCAAATTTTTAAATTTTATTACATTTTTAAAGTAAATATTATTGGTGTATTCAAAGAAAAAAATACCCATTATAATCGGTTGGTTTTTTATGAAGTTTCTCAATCGATTCAAATGAAAATCCATTACGATTTTTATAATTCATTATTATTTAACGGATATTTAAGATTTAAGATTTCAAGTAGTCGTATATAAATTAGAAATAAATGTCGACTCTTAAGACCCACTTGTCTAACACATTAGCTCTTGTTATATTTATAAAAATACCGACTAATATTTATATAACAATAAATTATATAAAAATATATCCTCTTTTTCTTTCTATTATTTCATTTCATTATTATTCCATTCCAAATATTTCGTTTATTTAATTTGCATAAAAAATAGTAGCTATAAACGTTTTATTAACATAAAAAATATATATATTTATTATTATTAAAAAAATTGTTACTCGCAAATAAGGAATACCTTGAGAAAAAATTCTAATTTGTTACTAAAATATCTATTGGTTACTAAAATACCATTTTTCCATTTCCTTAAAACTATTTCCAACATTTCAAAAGCTTGGAAATCACAGTATCACACCTTTTCAACGACGGCGGTAGTGAGTTGAATATAAATATTGAGCAACAAGCCGGCAATCACGATTGTGTTCATGACTCGCTCCCAGTCGGACTGCAAGGAATCGGTCCATTGGGGGCATATTATACACACAAACAGTACCAACAGAAAGTGAGCTACATCGAACATATTCGTCTGGAAATAAAAAACATATCGTGAAATATTTCACCTTAGCTTTTGGAGCTTATTCCACCACGCTGCTCCAATGCGGTTTGGTGGAATACACATGTGGCAGAATTTCAGTGAAATTAGATATACAGGTTTCCTCACGATGTTTTCCTTCACCGTCAACAAAGAGATGAATTATAAACAAAAATTAAACACATGAAATTCAGTGGGTTTGAACACACGATCATCGGTTAAAATTCACGAGTTCTAACCACTAGGCCAACTCGGCTTTCATTCAATAAAAAAATGTATTATTAAATGTATTTTTTCTGTTTCATAAAAGTACACATAGTTAATTTCTTTCAAATTAGTATTATTATATATAATGTAATATAAGTACGAGTGGTATTATTAGTTATTAGACGGGCTCAGATATATTTTCTTTCGAGAAATTAATTTGGCAATAAAATATTTTAACGTACAAAATCAGTATTCGGTTCCAAAATCCAGGGAAAGTTCGAGCGAAGACATATTCGTGGCTTATCAACGGTTGTTACATGATTAGACATGTGATATAATTCTAAGTAGTCGGTTGTAAACTTCCGCTGTTTCTCATTATTTTCATCTATAAAAGATTTATATTAAGTTTGAAATGAGAGTTATTAAAATGTCGTTGATCTCCGATTTTAAATAATAACTACAATAAATTAAATAGTACATAACATAAATTGTTTAAAGTGACTACTAATTTTAACTGTTTAATTTTATTTTGTCACTTCGCCGATTATGAATCGATTTTGATAATTATATTTTTACAGATTCAACTTTATTTAGTGTGTAGTACGTTTATAGTTAAAGTAACTATATCTAAAGATGGGATTGTAGGTTTTCAATTGTTTATCAAATCGTTAGCTCTTATTTCAAAATCGCTTTTAGGAAGACTTACATACTCATCTTTGATACAATTATTGCACTGATTAACCATCTATTAAGAGATAAAAAAATTATTTAAAAATACTGATTAAGTTTTTGTATTACAATACAAAATGTTATTCTTACTTATCTTTAAATAATTCAGAAATATTTATCTTTAGTTTCAATTGGAAAGTGAGTAGTAAATTTTGTAACATCTGAAGCTAATTTCGTTTAAATATTAGTCGTCTATTTGGTCATAATACTGTGACAAATACGTAACTTTTCACATTTATATTAATATCTTAGATATACATATATACTACCTATACAAATACATATATACAGATACCGTCCTCAAATATTATAATATATATATATATATTGATGTGAACCCAGTACCTTTGTAGTACATGTGCGAATCGTCGACAAAAGTGGGGTCTTCTTCTTCGACTCCACTTAAATGATCTTTAAGTAACTTCATCGGCCTGTAGCGTATTCTAATCAATCTCGAATCGTTACTATCATACTTAGTGATCGCATTCTGAAAATAAAATCATTCTAAACAGAGATAAATGTAGTAAAAATAATATCTTTTTTTTATAGAATAGGAAAGTTGACGAGCATATGGGCACCTGATGTAAGTGGTCACCAACGCCCTTAGACATTAGCATTGTAAGAAATGTTAACCATCGCCTACATCACCAATGGGCCACCAAACCTGTCTCTAATTACACTGGCTTACTCACCCATGTTCAAACCGGAATACAACAATACCAGGTACTGGTGTTTTTCGGTAGAACATCTGATGAGGGGGTGGTACCTACCCAGACGAGCTTGCGCAAAGCCCTACCACTAGTCTTCCAGTGGTAAATCTTATAGAATACCTGTGCAATATATGTTGCGTTCACAAATGTGTGTAACGCAAGCTGTCTTTCGATAGTATATTTCTATATGTATCCGATACGAAGGAAAACCGGTATGACAGGAGAGAAATCAGGCACAAACAACAACTAAAGTATGGTGGAATAAATAAACCCACATGTATGTACATACATACATACATACATACATACAAAATGAACATGAACTATGAAAACATTGCAATTACATTGGGCAGTCAGCCCATGATAAATTCAATAGCATTTTTTCAAATTGAACCCGTAACCATTGCTGAAGATCTCGTAGTCTATCTACTGGGCCATCGAGACTCAATTTCATAAGCGTAACTTCTATATTGTTTTCAGACGTCTCAAGAGCGGACTGGAGACTTACGTCAGCCTTACGTCTACTCGAGCTGATATTAAACAAAGCTAAAATTTCATATTACGCTTTGGTATTGTGTAATATTATTTTTATATAATTTTAATTCAAAATATGTAATTTTGTTTCTTTTTTTATTTCTACATCGAATTAGGCTACCTGTTACTGATCAATATAAACTGATTTTGTATCAATGAATTTACTTATAATGTTTAAGCCGAGATGGCCCAGTGGTAAGACCGCGTGAATCTTAACCGATGATCGTGGGTTTAAACCCGGGCAAGCACCAGTGAATTTTCATGTGCTTAATTTGTGATTATAATTCATCTCGTGCTTTACGGTGAAGGAAAACATCGTGAGGAAACCTGCATGTGTCTAATTTCACTGAAATTCAGCCACATGTGTATTCCACCAACCCGCATTGGAGCATTGTGGTGGAATAAGTTCCAAACCAACTCCTCAAAAAGAGGAGAGGAGGCCTTTAGCCCAGCAGTGGGACATTCACAGGCTGTTACGGTTACGGTTTACGGTTTAGGTAACTTTTATGTATATTTTGTAGAATAACTATCATAAAAATTGGAGAATTATATTGCAGTAAAAATGTATATTTGTATATTTTTATAAATAATAGCCTATTTTTATTAGTTGTTGTTTGTATGAAAAGACATAAATAGTATGTTAAAAGCTCATTTCATTTCTCTTTACAAAGTTAATACATCCTTCCTGGGGCGATTCTATAATAAAATTTCGCAGATCATTTTACCAATAACTAAATTTAAAACTTGTGTTATTATTTTTTTAAATACATAAGGCTTACAATACTGTACAGGATTATATATAAACACGAGTATATGATTATTACATTTAATTTTTTATTTTATAAAAAGAGTAACTACTGACTTTTTACCGGTTCTTCTCGATATAATCTACATTCCGAACAGGTGGTAGCTATATATTAAAGTTTTAAAATGACGATTCAAAAGTGCTTGTGATAAAGTATGTTTTGAATTTAACTGTCTTCGCGTGGCTGAGAGTCATTGGGTTCTTAATTTAAATATTTCATATGTGTTGTAGGCTTATTGACGATGTTTAATAGAGTTTATACGAGTATTTCTTATAGTGACAAGATCTATGGGCAAAGATATATATCTAAATGGGCTTATTTGTTCATCTTTATTGTATAACTACATATTATAAAACAAAGTCTTTCTTTTAGATAGACAAAGCCGGCGGGGTAAGTTTGTTTTATATCGTTGTGTTAAATCGAATGTAACATTAAATTGCTCTATAAGATTCCCATTCGCTACTGAGAACTAGACAAAAACGTTTTGAATAAGATCGATTACACAAGTTACACACGAATTCAACAGACATACTCGTAAGGCACCACGGCAGTTTCCCGCTTGCATTACAAAGATGCAAACGTGTAATAATTATTCAAATATATATTAAATTATACTGAAGTCCGTAACTGTATAAATTAATGTATATTATGTAATGTATATTATGTATATAACTTGGCAGATAAGATGGAATCCGAATGAATATGAATGGGCTTAGGTGTGAGGCATGATATTTGTAAGAAAGTAGGCGAAATGCATCCTCTCTTTATAAAGATAAGGTGTTATTTTTGGAGCTTATTCCACCAAGCTGCTTGAGTGTGGGTTAGTGAGTAGACATAGCAAAATATCACAAAATGCAGGTTTCCTCGAAATGTTTTTCTTCACCGCCGAGCTCGAGATGAATTATAAACACAAATTGAGCATATGGAAGCTCAGTGACGCTTCCCGGGTTAGAACTCGCAATTTTCGATTAAGATTACGGAGTTATGTAGTATATTTTATTAAATACCTGCTTAGCTTTCGATATTTTAATTCTAGTTTCAACTTTTTCCCGAATTTTTCGAAACGTGGAAGGATTTTCTGTTAGTGCCCGAATAAAGTCTGTCCTCTTTAATACCTGCAAATATAATCAATCAATACTTAAAACATATTTTATTACTTCATAACGTTATGCCATTTGATTTTTATATACACAGATGGGTGCATTCATTTTAATGTTATTTATTTGTTTTAAACCTTCAAAGCCTTTGAAGGAAGCTTAGCTGCGTTCATTTAAATAAAATATATGGGTTCTTAGTGAGATATATTAAATGCCTTAAGCGCATTACCGTCAAGTAAATGTCATTAGCCTTTACCTTACAAATACATAATTATATACACATAGAGCATAAGCTATCATGTGCTATAATTACTATATAGGAAGACCGTATCCAAGCAATGGAACTTAGAGCTATTATGTAGGAAAACCGCTTAACTCACCGCAGTTTTTTATGGTATAGGTTATATATATGCGGATATAGGGCAAATATGTTCTAGATAGTTAGTGGTTACCAGCGCCCATATAATTTGGCGATGTAAAAAATATTAACCTTACTTTACATTGTCAATGCGCCACTAACTTTGGGAACTAAAATGTTATGTCCCTTGTGCCTGTAGTTACACTGGCTCATTCACTCATCAAACCGGAACGTTACGATACTATGTACTACTGTTAAGCGTTAGAAAATTGTGAAATGTCAAAATATACGAAATTGTCTATAAGTCAGTCAAGAATACAAGCATCGAATCAACAGTGCTGTTCTTTAAGTACTCATCCGTGAAATGGTGACAACCCACTTACGGTTATATACTATTTTGATGTGAATATTCTTAAAATGGTTAAGTTTATTATGGTCAACGTCGCATGCCACTCTCTGGCATTTACAGTGTGTTTCTAGTTTATTCTGAATGTCCCTACAGAATGCAACAAAAATGACTTCTGTAAATTCCTCTACAAATTGATATTTAAATATGTCTACATTACAGGTAGGAATAAGCTCCAAACCTTCTCCTCAAAAAGGGAGAGAAGGCCTTTAGCCGAGCAGTGGGACATTTACAGGCTGTTAAAAAAAACTGAGCGTGTGTTATCCCCTTTATGAGGACGTTATGAGTTAAGTTTATTGACCTTACTCGCCTTATAAATTATATGAGGTTTTCAAGGGATATCAGGTTTAGTTCAAGATTATTTTTGATTAAATAAACATAGGGCTATTTATGACTAATTATAATTGTATGATGAGGCTAGATGATTAAACATTACTAGTGTTAACTTAATAATCGATCTCAAAAACAATCATTATTCATATACAAATTTACATGTTTGATAAATGTAATTTATTTATTTCAAAACTCGTTTTATTGATATCACTCAAGTTCGTCAATAGCTACCGAGTAAAAAGAAGAGTGAATCGGAATAAAAACCACAGACCGAAAATCTACTGCTTTGCCTATTTAATTTCATATAAAAGATACCTGTAGTTCAACATACGTCGCCGCCTTTACAGTCACCTTCGATGGTATTGAATAAAATAAACTTATTTCTCCTAATACCTGAAACGACAACCAAATTTTTATATTATTTATTACAATCTGCCTTAAATTAATCTTCTTTTTATTTCGCTTAGCTATTATAAATTAAGCAGGAATGCAAATTTGTGACAAAAAAAATTTAAATCGTTTTAAAAATATTTTAATTTTTCTAGAATATTTAGTAGCCACGTCATGAAATAATATAGTATAAAGTTATAAGACTACATAACTATATCAGTACCTTTTTTAGGTTATAATATAGTATTAGCAATTGAAAAATACTAATTTATAAACAACTCTAATTAATTAATATATCACTTAAAAACATATTTACATTATATAATGTATAAGTTTCGTATGAACTTCATTAGTTTAATTAATTTGTCCTTATTCGTTCGAAATTTCATCGAAGGAACTCAAATTTTTTATAAAGTTTTAAGCGGTTTCATTATAAGCGAACTTCCTACGATACAAAACCATTAATACGCTGACCAAAATGATGTAAACGTAATAAATAAACTCACTGTTCCCTCTTTGAACGCAATCATCGGGCTTTCATCATCTTCATCAGACAACATCTCCAGCACGCCGCATTTGACAAATATGATACCATTCTTCACCACGTCCTGGTTCCACACACACTGACCCGCGAGGTATAATTTGTGTTTCATCAACAACGATACGTGTCGCATAAAGGATTCGTCTGTTAGTTAAGATTATTTAATCGGTTGGAAAGCAGATAAAGCTTGTGCCTCATTTTTCTCTGATCGTATTGATATAAAAAGCCAAACGGTTAAAAAAATTGTGAAGGGTAAAAACACATGAAAAAATCATGTATGCACAAACACGCAAAGGGGCAACAAAGTGGAAATAGCTCCATAACATGGAAGACGATTTCTGCCCAGCAATGGAAAATTTACGGGCTGCGCTTTACTATTTTAAAACGATAAACACTCATATAACATAATTGGTGATAGGAAGGAAATGATTACCCATATCTCTTAATAGCAAGGAATCATGAAAGTGTCCGACGTTTATATCAAAAATAAGTTCCATCCTCAATGGCACTGGAAGTTTTTGTAGATGATGCGTGGTGAGAATGCCATCTTTCATCTTCCAAAGTTGCTGCTTATACAGCATTGCTTGTTCCACCAGCCATGACGGCGCTCCACGGAATTTAAGGAAATCAATCACATGATGATACTGAATCAAAAAATCAGTTTACTATACATTGATCCATTTTAACAAATAAAATTATATTTTAAATATCTCTATAAGAAGTTAGCGTATGTTTTTATTCAATTTAAATACAACTGAATAAGATATTTAATTATTTTCTTTAAAAAAACAGCGAGAAGAAAATCTTTTCGCCGGCGCACACCGGGCGTTGTACGAAGTTTGCCCGTTTTGATTATATAAAAGTTATTTAAATAAAAAAAACGAGTTTATTAATGTAAATTACAAAAAAGCATTAAAATGTGGTAAATAACTCAAAATACTAGTTTAAGTAGATGGCGAGTCCAAGTAATGCAATGCTGCCATAATTCACTAAACAATATTTAAGCTACATACATGTAATATACAATTATATTTATATATCTTGTATGTAAAGTATATATTTTAGTCAAAGGTATCTCAACACTTCTTATCATCTATATATTTTCGTCTTTAATAATTGTATTAATTTATTAAACATATGTCACATGCCGAAAACTGTTTACTGGTGGTAGGGCTTTGTGCAAGCTCGTCTGGGTAGGTACCACCCACTGATCAGATTTTCTACCTCAAAACAGCAGTACTTGGTATTATTGTGTTCCGATTTGAAGGGTGAGTGAGCCAGTGTAATTACAGGCACAAGGGACATAAAATCTTAGGTCCCAAGGTTGGTGGCGCATTGGCGGTATAAGCGATGGTTAACATTTCTTACAGTGCCAATGTCTAATGGCGTTTGGTGACCACTTACCATCGGGTAGCCCATTTGCTCGTCCGCCTTCCTATTCTATAAAAAAAAGAAAAGCAAGCTTAGAATGCGTTTTTCATTATATATCATACAGTGACGTCTACCGTCTTACTTTCGTCGATACTTTCTTTTAACTTTAATCACTTGACATATTAAGTACATATGTCAATTCTATACATTTGGCATTTATCACAAACGACATCGTCAAATAATATGTTACTTGTCTGGACCCGTAGCTTAGCGAAACGCTTTGTCAAACGATACTTTTATAAACTATATTGTATTTGTGTATTTCATTTCTTTTAGATAGTAAGTGTAGTTCTTAATTGTACTTCAATTTCTCATGGAACACTTAAAGTTTTATGAATTACCATAAAAATGGTAACGCAAACGGGCTCGCACCAATTTCTACCAATAACAGATAACGAATATACAAATTTAAAACAAAATTCAGACCTATTCACAATTCATATCTGTGACCAATTTGTTACAATAATAGTTAAATTTATAATCCAGAAGCTTTTAATATATAAACATTCAACAACCAATAAATAAAAATTAAATTAATGAGAAATAAAATAATTTAACGATCTTACCTGTTCAACGAAAGTAGACCATCGACTATTTTCCAGAACAAGTTCCCAAGTGAGACCTCCAATAAAACGGTAGCGCATGAAAACGTATCCAAATAACATCAAAAGTGACGTCAACCATTTTTCATGACAATGCTGAAAGGGTAGACAATATAGCTAAATAACGCATACCAGTAAATACGATAAGTTGAACTCAAACGAAGGTCATATCTTGAAATCCAGATGAGCACACAGAGTATTTTTAATTCATGAGTGTGAATAACGACACCTGAAGTCATGATTAAAATATATTTTACATATCCGCCCACTGATTGTGGGATAATCTTAGTATCTTGATAAAATAAATAATAAAATATACAATTTCACGTATGTCATGTTTAGTTTAGTTTATCTTCCTAGCAAGATTTCTCTATTAACTCCATTGTATGGGACAGATATTAACCAATTATTTTTTCACTAGTAGTGTGCAAGAAAGTAATAAGTAAGAACGTAAGTATATACTTTTTCTCGTATGTACGTATACCTTTGTCTCGTATATACTCGTATGTATGTTTGGTGAGTGAGAATGAAAACTCAGATGATTATTAGACATATAATAAAAAAACAGCAATTCAACGTAAATCTATTGTTTTTTTTTATTATACTAAAATTTATTTTAATATTTAATTACAAGTGGAAAGCTATCACCAAATATGCAGTTGAAGAAACGACCCGAGCTGTAGTACCAACATGAGATATAACTGAAAAACGGATAGATTTATTTAAGATTAAACTATAAATATACAAGAATTTAAAACAAATTAGCCGTAGCCGACTTGACCGTGTCTACTTGAATCTTAACTTAAGATCGTAGGTTCAAAGCCGCATAAAAACCGCTGCCCTTTCAAGTGCTTAGTGGTCGCGATGAAGGAAAAATCGTGATAAGCCGGGTGTGTCGGAAGCGTATCTGCCACATGTATATTCCCCAACCAGCATTGGAACAGCGTGGTGGAATGAGCTCCTAACTTTCTTCTCAAAAAGGAGAAAAGGCTTTAGCCCAATAGTAGGAAATTTACTTTACTCTTTACTTACTTTTTAATTGAATTCTTCAATTTCAATTGAATTTCTATTTTAACTGTTATTTATATAAATATTTTTTGAGTAGGTTATAATCAAAGCAAGGCAAAGCCAATCTTTATAGATTTGAACATAAAAATAACTGATTAGATAATGTATTTTTTTTTAAGATTTTATAGTAATCAGGCAAATTTTAATAATATGTTTTAATTCGTATTCGTAAAAATTAATTATGTTTTTACTTATAAATACTACTATATAAAGAAAATCAATTCAAAAGCATGGCAATATTCAAAGATTTAATATATAAAATATTCAAAATTGAACTTACCTGTCGAATTCTATCTTTTTGCTTGTCATCTCGTATCCTAATGAATACCAGTCCTTTATAGAATCTGTTTTACGCAAATAGAACCAAAGACATGTTCCACAGTGCAATACCAAAATTACAAATATAATGTGCTCCATGACGTATAGTTTTTTACGAGAAGTCCGCATCTAAAAATATTTTAATTTAAAATAGGAAGGCAGTCTGGCTTTGTATAAGGTCAAACCACCTGATGCTATCTTAAATTACATCATTTACTTTAGAGCATTATATACCGAAGAAGAGATAAATATTAATAATTTTATAAAATATTAGCGTAGCAACGTCTAAATGATACCAGAAAAATATATATAATTCAATTTTTTTTAATAATTTATTTTTCTTCATATATAAGTCAAACAAAATTGGAAATCAAAAGATTAATATTTGGTTCACATTCGTCATGAGTTCATAACGTCTACGTGCAAAGACTGTCCTAATAAGAAACGTGTAAACGACCCAAAAGATCAAAATCCGGCCTTATTTGAATGAGTCTACACTTCAAATATATTTTTATATTTTATCGAGAAATTGTTTTATAGGTCTGTAATACCTATTTAAAAAATATATGGATGAATAATAAAACATTATTGATTTGTAGGTCGTAAACCAACTAGTAGTTTACTAGTACTATTAGTAGTACTTGTAGTAGTAATTCTACTGGTGGTAGGGCTGTGTGTAAGCTCGTCTGGGTAGGCACCACCCACTCATCAGATATTCTACCGTAAAACAGCAGTACTTGGTATTGTTGTGTTCCGGTTTGAAGGTTGAGTGAACCAGTGTAATTACAGGCACAAGGGACATAACATCTTAGCTCCCAAGGTTGGTGGCGCATTGGCGATGTAAGCGATAGTTAAAATTTCTTACAATACCAATGACTATGGATGTTTGTGACCACTTACCATCAGGAGACCTATATGCTCGTCCGCCTACCTATTGTATAAAAAAACCTAACGAATAAGTGGACAACATGAATACGTCACACTTCGATTTATGTCTTTCTGTCATTATGAATTTAATACTTGACAGAAGAACAAAAAATTTCATAAAATATTTATAAAATGGATTAATTTATTTACCTTTTCATTTACATTTTGGAAGAAACCGATCAGCCTGTAAATGCGTCCGATACTCAACCATCTTCCAAGTAGTAATATCTCATCGGATCCATGTTTGTGTTTGACTATTTTTTTACAAAAACATTACATTAGTATGTTGAAACAAATTTTATGCATGTATAAAAAAATTAAATATGGATTGCCACAAACAATAAATATTTACTTACATATAATAAATAACGGCACCAGGCTGATAACGTCGTAGGCTAATAAAATATAATTCCTCGTGTACACTCTAACGTGTAGTCGTAATATAGGCCAGAACATGTGTAATAAATGTATGAAGACATCGATGAGGAACAACATCTCGCCAACAACGATGCTCTCATACAATAAAACGATGGGCTTTTTCAAATAATAAGCCACAAGAAGATGTACTATATACTTGTATATTACTAAGAATAATATCAAAACCTGAAATATAACAATCTGTTTTAATTAATTCTAATTCAGTAGAGCTATTCTGTAAATGCTTATTCGAAACACCGCAAAACACGATCGTGAAATTTCAAAAAGTGATATGCGACATTGATTATAATTACAACATTTAAAATTACAAGCATCAAAAAAGCACATCCACGTATGTTGGCTTCCATTATGTAACGAGTGATATACAGTAGTGTTTTTTTTTACAGAATAGTAAAATTTAAGCGTTTATAGCGAAATGGTTTACGGGACGCCTATCGAAGTAACGTTGCAGGTTCGATTCTGACCACTTAGGCTATTTTCGTCACTCCTAACACAAGCTGTACGCTTAATTGGAGGGGTAAATAGGAATATTAGTAATTATAATAATAGGAAAGCCCATTCCGAAGAATGTATGTTTAAATCCGAGAATGTATCACTTATTGTTCGTCTGACTAATTTGTGCTTACAGTTTATATATGTGATAGCTGATGAAGGACATCATTGTGACCCGCATAGGCGGGCCGAGCGTCAGAGCGTCACGGTAGCATGTGCAAGCGATCCCGTGGCGCTCCTCGTAAAGTCGGAAAGGGTACCGCTGGTTTTTTAGTGAGTATCGATGTTCGAGGCGCACTCGGTGCCTTGGACACCGGCCAGCCCCATATATCCCCTCACGGGAACTGTGGGAAACGCGTAATGCGTTTTTCAAGCGTTAAAAAATTAATAAAAAAGAACACGACAACAAAAGAAAAATGGCAAGTGACGGGTAATATTTCACCACATTTAAACATTACCGTAAAAAAGCCTTCTACACAAGACTTTTCCCAGCAGTGGAATTTTGACGGACTAATACTATATATTCATATCATAAAATTATATTTAACCTGCCACCACATATTCCATGGTGCCATTACCAACATCCGAGTCACAACACCGAATCGCCCTTCCCAAAGGCATTTTCCTCTATAATTATTAATTATGTTTTTTGCTGGAATATTTATATGGCTCGCTCGCCCAGTCGCAGCTGTGGCTATTGTGCTGAAATTTATTAAAAGCCTTAATATCGCAAGGACAAGCTTTAACATTATTCAAGCTGATTTAAATTTAAGTGAGACATTTGGAAATTCAGAACACATAATTTTTATGTTAGATTAAAATAAAAAAAATTGGAATGTTTTCTTTTATTAAAATAGGCAGACAGACTGGCAAATGGTAAGAGGTTACCACCGCCAATAGACAGTAAACGCTCAACCAACCTTTACAAATCAGTTGTTATGTCCCTTGTGCTTGTAGTTAAACTGGCTCACTCACCCTTGAAACTGGAACAACAATATCGAATATTGCTGTCTGGTAGCGGAATACGTGATGAGTGAATGGTTTCTACGAGACGGGCTTTCATGAAGTTCTACCAACAAATATACATTTTATTTTAAATAAGTTACTAGATATTTATTATATTGAGTAAGTAATCGCTATAATTTTATCTCTATTAACATTGCATTGGTTGGAGAGTTTTATTCTTTTAGTAGCCGTTCCGTGGAATTTCACATTACTGCTCCTTTCCAGTGTATCGTATAGTATCCTTAAATAAACGGGATATCTAATGGTAAAGGATTTTTCAAATGTTAAGGTATTTCTCGAAATATATTTTATTGAACATATTCAACAACAACGCAACTATTCTGGAACTATTTCCAAACCGATGTGACATAGAAACCTTTGCTAAAAGAGCCTACTTATTCCTTAATGGCCGGTAACGCACCTGCAAGCCCTTCGGTGTAGGTGTCCATGGGTGGCGGTAGTCACATTCCATCAGGTGAAGGACCTGCTCATTTGTCCCCATAAATCGTTTGTCTTACATAAAAAAAAACTTACCCAGTAAAAGTTCCTAGAGACGGTTCGCTGACACTTCTTAACATCATGTTAGCTTAGTATAATCAACTTAAAGAAAATCCTCAAGAAATGTAATATTAGACAAATCTATTGAGCATGGCTTAATAGATCTTGATAATTGTATTTTTATTTTATTTTTACTTCAATGTATGTTCGACTTTTTTTGTTCTTTAAAGTACCATAGACAAAGTGAAAAGATAAAAATTATAAATAAAATGTGTTCCCATATATTTTTTCCTGATGATATTATCAATTATTTTGGTTATAAATAGTTATGATAATTTTTTAATTTGGAATTGTATATAGTTATTTAATCCTCAATGTAAATAATTCGATTGTTTTTGTATATTTCAAATTTAGTACTGCAAATAGCTTAGCTAAAACATTTTAATTATTGTCTCCATCCATGGCCTAAGAGTAAGGTCTCCTCTTTTTTTCAGTTTCTTTTTTCTCTTTTAGTTCATACAATTGAAATTGGTGAATACACATGTGACAGATTTTTATTTAAAATTATAAACTTCTAAGATTGCCTATTTCAAACATACATAATACGTATTAACAAAGCAGGTACACCTGTTAATATGTTTATAAAATAATAAGATAAATTCATTTTAATTTGAAATTCTATTTGATGACAAGAAACAGTTATTTAACACTTATACAACGGAGCTGCGGTTGATAATTTGCATGTGAATACTAAAATATATCATACATAGTAGGCAGAGGCTGAGGTGTTAGTTCTAAACCGTTGATTAATAGGTCACAGGAGACAGACTAATCTGTGCAGCTTGGCAATTTGTCACTAAACTTGTAGCATTAACTAAGTTAACTATTTTCAACTGAAGCCTCAATTTCACTTACTAATTATTGGGTTTGAAATAAAATATAAAAATGTTACGAAGTGGGGGCCCTACCTTTCTTAATATAATATGTACCATATTATTAGAATGTTAGGAGCTTCTGAATACGTATCTTTTATTGATTATTAAGGTATGAGTTATATATATTAATTTAAAAAATAAATAAAAGCCTTCCATTCGTGAAATTAATCAGTTATTTATGACTTAAAAAAATTAAGTATAATTGATGATTGAAACCAATAAAACTAAACGTTTTAAGGAGTCAACGCAAATAATAAAGAAGTATTTATAAAATAGCATACACCTTATCTATATAAATATAATTTACTTTAGAATTCTTTCGCTGGCACCGATTTCAAATATAGCTGATTGGGTATAGTAAATATTTTACAATAATTATATATTTCTTATTTTTTTAGTCTTATTTTTTTAATTGTGTATGTTTAACTGTTGATTAAAATTGCAGAATAAACTGTAAAATAACGATCCATAAGTACTCGAAACACATAATTAAATTAAGTAAATTTATTATAGAATATTTGAAGTGTAGTCTTAAATTTATTTTAGTGAAGTAACGGATTCGAAGCGCCACTAAGAGTTTTATGTAAACGACTGGATTTCCGTTCTTTAAAATCCACTCCATCTGATTGTTTTCGTTTCTATCTAAATCCAACCGAAGACAGATAAAATCCAGACAATCGTGAAACGTTTATTCGATTTAAATCGAAGAAAAATCGATATTCAAATTCGGTTTACTCATATATGATAAGCTAATCGATAAATGTACTTCGGCTACTTATACGTGTTATCAACTCGACCCAAAACTTCCTTCGGGTAGGCCTGATAATACTTGGAGGGACCGTTTTCCATCAAGCTGGATTTCGGGAATAAAATTTGCATACAAACGTGTTATATACGGTAATATACTTACAGAAACTCGTTTTAGAACTAACATCTGGTTTCGGTAAACTTTTAGGTACGATTGTGTACGATAATAAGTATGTTATGATAATTTTTAATATTTCCATATTTAACTTTCAGTAATATTATTAAAATAACTTTAAATAAATAATTATAATAACATAGCAAATTAATTTATGTTCAATCTTTTTAAAAAGATTTAGAGCTTCATTCAACACGATCCTCTAGTGCTACTTGGTACTTAATATTTGACCCGACACATGCAAGTTGCCTCACGATGTTTTTCTTCACCAGCATAAGATAAACAGTAAATTCAAATAAAGCACATTAAAATCTTTAGTGCTTGACCGGATATGTGCATGCCCATACAACCATGGCGCCACATATATATACATACATATATATAGTGGCAATGCCTTCGGGACCTATGATTTTATTTTTAACAAAAAAAAACTTATTTGATCCAGTGTTAATATTTCCAGTCGAAAATCGCAGCTGATATCATAATAACATAAAATAGTAATGTTTTCTAGTATATAGAATGACTGCACCCGACGGCGCATTAAATGTCTGATCTACGCGCATCTACGAAAAGATTTAATCAAAGTGCTTTTGAAGACCACATCCAACTGTGTATTTATACCGAAGCAGCACTGATACAACCCTAAAGTGAACATCGTTGGTCGAGAGCACTGCAGTGCGCAATTTATATAACACTTTTACTACCCAGCCACATGTTGCAGCGATTTAATGCGCGCGGTCTAATGGCCACGAAAATCCTTTAGAATTAAAGAGAATTATCTAGAACTACTCTGCAACTGTTTCTATACTATTATGAATACTACGTTGTTATTATGAAGGGTTAAAGTAGAATTTAATATAGTATTCGTGGTATTATATTGGAATTGGTATTGCGTTGAGATTTAATGTATAATTTATTTCTATAAGTTTTATTATTGCTTCTAGTAACACCAACTACGTGGCATATTGTATGAAATTTATTTATTATTACTTTTTTATTTATTTATTTACAACTAACTGCGCGCCTCGCCTTTATACAAGTAACATTAGGGTTTATTATATATATTGATTAAAAGCCGAGATGGCCTAGTGGTTAGAACGCGTGAATCTTAACCGACGATTGTGGGTTCAAACCCGGGCAAGCACCATTGAATATTCATGTGCTTAATTTATGTTATAAATTCATCTCGTGCTTGACGGTGAAGGAAAACATCGTGAGGAAACCTGCATGTGTCAAATTTCATTGAAATTCTGCCACATGTGTATTCTACCAACCCGCATTGAAGCAGCAATGGTAAAATAAGCTCCAAACCTTTTCCTCAAAAGGGAGAGGAGGCCTTAGCCCAACAGTGGGACATTAACAGGCTGTTACTATACTGTATTGAATAAATAAATCAATATTAAACACAAACAATCAGTATCATAATTAAAATATACTTATATAATTGTATTGTGTAAAAGCCTTAAATTTATTAAATATTTTGTACAGAATAATATAACTTATTTCTTTATAATTTTTAAACGACTACAATATATAAAAGAAAGCCTGGCCTATTGATTTTCCACTCAAGTTCTATTAATGCGATAATCCTGTTACCGTCTAATTGCTCTGTCAGCTTTTAGACTGGATTACTGAATGAAGCACGTTCATAATAACATTGTCCTTCTTCAGTCTACTTGACTATTCTCGATACATTAATGCAATTTATATTAAACAAATCCCATTATGATTATATTTTCTTTTGTAATGAAAAATATATTCAATATTTACTGGATATAACTATGTATGTAAAGGTCAATGAACTCTTATTGAGTTTTTATTATTAATAGATTTTCAAGTTAAGTATACAAATACAATGCATAATGCTAATAATATAGACGATTAGCGTGCCCTATTTCGTGAAATATTTTAAATATTTTATATGGATGTTAGCGTACGGATTATTTTTAAATTTTAATTGAATTTTAAAGAAATTGCCCGTATAATAACAACAAAATGACAATTAACGCTATTAAAATGCTAAAGGTGCTTCCCCAACTGGTTGATCAGCCTCAGTCATATTTATTCATCTTGTCATATGTTGTTTTTGTGGGAAATCGATCGGATTGTTTGATGTAAGACAAAATACGTATCAAGTGATTCTTTTTTAACAAATTGAACCATCACCAGTCGATTAGATGAAGAAGCACCTTCATGAAACATGATATAACGTCAACGATTACTCCATTATCTTTAATTCTTTAAGGAAAGTGAAGTAATGATGAATTATATTTTAATTTATTTAACGAATTTGCGAGTTATAATGGAAGTCACTCTTTGTTATTGTGCATTGGAATAACGTTTCGCATAAGATTGAGTCTCAAAAGATAATTAGATCAAATAAGTTTTTGTTCCGTCAAATTCGAACAATAAAAAATTGGATTTTCTGAAAATGCTAACTATAACATAAATGTACTTATATACTTCTTCTTCGTTCTAGCGTTTTCCCGGCCTAGAAATGCCAGGGTCCGCTTTCCTACATCTTTGCCTCCACTTTGCCCGATCGAAAGCGTCATCTTTAGTGAGATCGTGCTCTCTCATATCGTCCCTCACAACATCGAGCCAGCGCTTCTTGGGCCTGCCGCGGGATCTAGGGCCTTCGACAACAAAGTCCAGGCATCGGTTCCCAACATAGTCTGGCGGTCTGCGGCTAATGTGACCAAACCAATGGAGACGGCTTTCCTGCAACTTACCCGCTACATCGCAAACGCCAAGGCTACCACGGATGTGCTCGTTACGAATAAGATCTAGTCGCGTAACGCCACACATCCACCGCAGCATCTTCATTTCCGCGACGTGAAGTTACTGAATATGTCTCGCGAGAGCTGGCCAAGTCTCGCTACCGTACAATAAGACTGGTCAGATGATGCACTTGTACACAAGGCCCTTTAATTTCACCGGTATCCTGCGATCACAGATTACCCCGGTGACTTTCCGCCATTTGGCCCAAGCTGCGTTTATTCGAGCTCTGGCGTCGTGGTCGATCGTACCAGACTCGTGCAGTACGGACCCGAGGTATTTAAATTTTTCCGTCTTGATAACGGATAAATGTACTTATATTCTAATAAAGTAATATTGATGAATGTCGCTTGTAAAAATGGGTCAGCCTTCGATAAGTTTGGAATAAATTGTATTAATTAAAAAAAAAAAAAACAAACGAATAAATAATTTGAAAATAAATCATTGTATATTGAACATCGATTTTTATTTAACTTTGTCACGGTGTGACTCTTAGCTTTGGCTCGTTATATAGCTCAGCGTAATAGATCTTTTCTATATAATAGGATATTATGACGTCACTTCACTTGTCGTAGCATGCTTATGTAATTATTATTATTAGTCTGAAAAAAATAATGTATTAGACTAGTATGTAATCTCTTTGATTATATTATGACGGACCGGTTGGCGTGGTTGGTAGATACTTGCCTTTCACGCCAAAGGTTGTGGGTTCGATTCCCATCCAGGACATACATTTGTGTGCATGAACATGTCTGTCTGTCCTGAGTCTGGGTGTAATTATCTATATAAGTATGTATTTACAAAAAAAAAGTAGTATATGCATGTTGTATATATATGAGTTGTCTGGTGTCCATAGTACAAGCTCTGCTTAGTTTAGGATCAGATGGCCGTGTGTGAATAATGTCTTATATTTATTATATTTGCTTGATTTGCACAATATATGTCAACCCAAATAGCAAATACATGTTGTTGCTATTTAGGATGTCATGTATAACGTATTACCGTGTTTTCAGTTAACATTAACCGCGTTAAATTATGCAAATCTTGGCGGTGACTACACTTAGTTCGCTCAGTACCATCGCACCGCTCATGCATTTATTGTTTCGTAAATAACCAACTGTATAATTTTTTAATAATGAAATGTCGATTTTTCATACTGGCTAGTGTAATCGCTATATTTCGACTAAGAAATACAAATTAAAATTAATTTTATTATATGGCGATGAGGATTTTTTTTAAAATCAGATTTTCATTTGTTTTCCCGTCGTTCGATTATTCTTTGATATCGCAGTTCCTGCGACCATTCGCTTCAATGTGGCTTTGTATAATCAAACAAAGCGATATCAAAGCGACGGAAAATGCTTTTAATAAAATTAATGGTTTTAGATATGTTATCACTTCAATATAATTAAATACTAAATATATATAATTGATTTACAGAATCATCGACTTGCTATTCTTTTTAAACATCAATACTTATATTATAAATGCAAAAGTAACTCATATAGAGTTACGCTAACCTCTGAACTGAATTTAGTATGAAGCATGCTTGAATTCTAAGTATTAAGGCTACTTTTTTTAAACCTAACGGTAATCGCAGTTGGTGTTAGGACGCGAGTGAAGCTGTGGGCAAAACTTGTAATTTATATTTGTCTTTTTTCGATTAAGTGTTTTCGAGGATTCTTGTGTTTGGGTAAGGAATAAAAGAAAAACATGGTAATATAAATAGATAATATTATTGTAAAAATTTTTGTATACATATTAACATGTATAACGGAATTTTCTAATTAAGTTGACTAGATATTTTTCACTAAATGTTTTGGCAGTGTACTTCAACTTCCCGAGTCTTGTGAACAACCTGTGAACAAACAACGGAACCCTTTTAAAAATGTATTTACAAAATATATTTTTTGTTTAATATTAAATGAGAATATATATTATTAAATAAGGTAAGAACACAGGTGACCAAAGTACCATCCGACTTTTAGTGGTCGCGTGGACCAGAAATTGGCACGGCAAGAAATATACTTAAACTGTCAATACACTACCACCAGACACCAATTAACCAACTAATTGGCAATTGGTGCTGGTTCTGTGCAAGCCCGTCTTGTCCACTCATCACATATTCTTCCGCCAAACCAACCAAACCAACTTAGTATTGTTGTGTTCTGGTTGAAAAGGTTAATGAGCCAATGTTCCTACAAACACAAGGAACATAACATCTTAGTTGCCAAGGTTGGTGCATTGGCAATGTAAGCAATGGTTAATATTTCTTACGGCGTCAATGTATATGGACTTACCATGAGGTGATCTATTTATCTACCTACCTATTTATATAAAAATACCAATCAATAGCTAAAATTAGCATAAAACGATATTAAAAAAAAAAAATTCACATAACATCGGTATTATATTTAACAGATTTCACAGATTAAATTCATTACATTGAAACAGATTTATGCTAGAAATTGTATAGAATGTTTGATGAAATAAGATTCCTGTAATAGATATATTAATTAACGATCCAATACTAATTAAACCGATGCAAGGATATGGATTCTATTTGATTAGAATAATTAGTCTTCGAATGAGTTTCATTGAAATATCAGAATTATTTTTAGAGTTGCATTTATAATATGACAATAAACAGATATATAAAAGTCGTGTTTATGTAGTGAAAAAAAAGTTACATCGTACTTTTAAAACCATATACCCGTAAGTGGATACCGTAGTTACATTATCTAATAAAACACTTCGAATTTCACTAATGTTGAAAACAAACTTACAGTGATAAGCTAATTTGATCCTTGTAACCTTCGAACCTTATAGTTTGAATAGTCAATGTCGAATATCACTTTAGAACATTTCACAATCGTGTTATGTGGTTTCGTGTTCGTTCTTAGAGAATAGCCTGACAGTTTATTGCGTGATATTTGTTTAGCTTTTTTCAGTTAACTAAATTTTAATTCAATTTAGGACGGTTTATTCTAAATTGTATGCTAAGCTTTTAAAACTAAATTTACTTATTTAGTAATGATCTTTTACATTATTTCATTCGTTTTTAGTAATTTTTACCTATTAAGACTTACCGTGATCAGGGCAGTAATGTCGTCGGCGTCGGCGTCGTCGTTGTGCCTCGCATGCGTCAACGCATGTTTCTTCTATACATAAATAGAAATATTATACATCAAATGAGTGAAACAAAAATACAATTATAAAAAAAAATAAACATTAATATTTGATTAAAATTAAAGTAGTTCAATATTTAGATGACAAAGCATTTTCAAAATATATTTATTTCGTGTACGTTCTTTAAATTTAAAAAAAAATATTAAATAAAAAATAAAATGTCAATCCTAATTTTTTTTTAGAGGTTAAAATCGATATGCGATGATTGGTTGCGTTGAATACACTTTTAGCACTATTAAGAAGTAAATTGACACGTGAAATTGACCAATTAGTGGCCGAGACTTATCGCTGTTGGAACAAACAATTAAATTGTTTTGTTTCAGCTTGTAAATAACGGCAGCTATAAATCAACATTTTTTAAAATAAAACTAACCTAACAACGTTATTTTCCCCTCCAATTAAGAGTGAAATTTTAGCTATAGTCATTATTACTTTGTTGCGGCACATAGTAGGGATACTTTGGTATAATATATGTATATAAAGATATTTTTGTCCAAACTATTGAGTTTCATATAATTAACTCTCAACGTAATAAATTAAATATATTTTTCAATCTATAAGAAACACACAGTAATATACTAAGAAAATAAAGAAAAAGGTATCTACTAATATTGTATTTTTATACGTTGGCATTTATTATAGTCTCTGGAGTATTAAATAGCTTAGTCACCGTCACAACAGGGTGGATGTGCAGGCGGCGCGGCGTCATCTTCATGGCGGGCCAGCGCGCGCAGTTGGAGCGTATAAGCGCGCGAGCCCCCGCCCGGCAGCGCATCGCCACCCGCGAACGTTGCGTACGGACTTATTTCATACACGTCTACGAAAAAGTGCACAGACATAAATAAGATTAAGGCTACGTATCCACCAAAGTGTTGACAGGTGGTCACACACTTACACTTTGATAGTTACCGGATCTTAAATAGTACAATGACACGAACTGATGCTCAACATATTTTCATTTAGTAAGAACTGAAATGACCGATGTATTTATTGATTATATTTATTTAAGTCTTTATTGCAAACAATTTACAATTTATAAGAGAACAATTAGATCATAAAGTATGCAAAATGTAAATTTTATATGCAATTCGTCCCGTATTCACTCAACTCGTGTTCATTGTATTTATGTGACTTACTTCCAGTTTCCCAAACGCTGATAAAAATAAAAATTTTCAGATGCTATATATTTCCTATTATGTTTGAATACAAAATGCAACTTATTTTGTTGGCTTATAATTGAGTTTTTTTAGCTTAATAAAACAGTTTACTAATAGGGTAATAAAACTTCCAACAAATATCTTTGAAAATTTAGTGTTATTGTTAAAACCTGGCGGGTCCGGAGGTAGTTTGGGTGTAGGGTGCGGGGGCGGCCGGTACGTGCCGCAGCCCGGCTTGTCGCCGCTAGTGATTACACGAGCCACTGCCCCGTCGCTTCTGTATAAAAGACGGGTTACCTTTATAAAAATCTTTAAAAATATTAAGTTATCATTGACCTTTCATAAATAAATGTAGTGTCCGCGAAATCGTTTGGGTGAATTTATTAATTTAATCTATTTGGTGACATTTTGTAATAAGATATGTTGCCTGACCTCAATAATAGATGGTAATGTATTGTCATTATTATGTATTCAAAAGTTTTGAACCAAAGCACAGATAGATAGACTAGTAGACTAGTAGTAGTAGACTAGTAGACTAGTAGTAGTAGACTAGTAGACTAGTAGTAGTAGACTAGTAGACTAGTAGTAGTAGACTAGTACACTAGTGTATGGTTTGCCCCAATCAAATCAAAATATACTTCATTCGAATAGGCTTTTACATGCAATTATTAATCATCATTTTAAATCATTAAAATGTTAAGCTACCACATCTTTGTAACCAAAAAAACTCGGCAAGAAACTAAGTAATGACTATTTCAATCAATTAAATAACATAGGTATGTTAATAAAACGATACCTATTAAATTCACCGTCTGAAAATCAACAAACACTATTGTTACACATTTTCATCAACTATATAATATTGTTTTGAGAAATATGTATTATTTATTAATAATTTTGTTGCCGAGTATTTACTGAATTACAAGAAAATAATGTCCTTTTGCAAATGTAAATATTATCATGATTGTTTTTTACGAATTTATATCTGAATGCCACCGACTAAAAATATGACATCTATTGGTGTAGTTTCAAAATGTTTTTCTACTGCAATAAAGGATATTGTTTTTTTATTGTTAGAATACATTATCTGTATTTGTGTTTGCAGGTGCAATGTGTGAAATATTGCCTTCGATTAGAAATTTTTGCGAGTTTAAAAAACAAGTCTCCAGAACTAAGTTTTTCTGATATCACATTTGTGTTTTGATTATCATAAGCTGTCACCATGACCAATATCATGGTTCTGAATACACGATATAACAGACTTTGAAATAAAAAATTGTATGTGAATAGATTTCAAACTAAACTAACAGCCCGAGTTGATGGCCTCCTTTTAGGGAGGCTTGGACTTTATTTTAACATACTACACTGCGAATTAGTGACAGAATTCCATTCGACATACGAAGGATTCTTCAAGATGTTTCCATCGATCACGAGATGAATTATAAACAAATTATGCATAACATTTGAGCCTGCGATCTTCGCTAAAGATAAATGTATCACAAGCGATTATATATAAACGTTACCAGGTAAATAGCAAACATTCCATCTACATTAACGTGAACAAAATACACGTCTCCGTGTTAAGCTCGATGCGCAACAAACATCCATCACACGTGTTTATACTCCGAACACCGCACTAACGAAACTATAATGCATCCATTTTACGACATCATATTGTAATAAAACATTTATAGCCTTGTTTGTTGAAATACGATTTTGTCGCGTAATATTTCTTTATGTGTAATAAAACCTGCGTTTATTGTAATAGAAGGTTCGTCGGTACTTCGTAGGCATAGTTTTAAATGGGATGTGTAATGCAAAATATCGATTTTGAACTTTACAAACCATGACGAGCTACTAGTTTTTTTTTCATATCCAATATCTTTCACAACCATATTAAGAGATACATATATTTAATTACTTTAATTTATTTTTTTCTCTACATAATAAATAATATTAACGCATTTTATACGGGAAAAGAAATTATGTTTGAATTAAATTGTCAATAAAAATTTTACGTCAGCTCGTTGTCACTTGGAGCAAAAATATGATATTTTCTTGCGTACAAAGAAACTTCTTGTGTCAGCAACGTTCATTCAAATTGTTCTTTTATCACTTTTCGGGTAGTTCGTATTGATTTTGACTCAAATACTCAAAATAGTTCTTTTTTATATATACTCTTTTTTATTAAAACAATATAATCTTCTATTGGTTATAGCTTAGTCAGCCTGAAAGCCCTTGGAAAAGTCTCATTTTCTTTTTCAAATATATATCATTATGTCAAAATAATTTAGGTGTAACAACTTTATTTAAACGACTACACAATTCATTTAAGTTATAAATCAAGCCTATTTTACTGAGAGCCATTTTAGAAATTAGCTAAATTTTGACTATCTACATCATATTCTCATAAATCTTAGCTTAGAAAATTAAATATGGACTTCAACGTGTTATACACTGGTTACGAGAAGTTAACGCATGAAATCGTAAATTCAAGTGTCGAAAACATGTTTATAAATAATCAGTAAGTCTATTGCCACAACGACTACAAAAAATATTATATTTTAAGGCCCTTATTATACAGTTTGTTAAAAACGACAATAATGGCACGGTGACTGTCACGAGAAATGTAACACGATGTAGCAATTTATATGCGACATCGGTTGCAATAGTTATGACATTTAAATGATTAACGCATCAAAATAGCATATCACCGTACGTCGGTTTCAAATTCAAACATTTCAGATACGAAGTGAGAACTTACAGAGTTGTAATGCGGGCGGAATTGCACAAGCCCTTCTAATGGTTATAGCTGTATCGATTAAATTCCGTTTAATCACTTTTAAGTGTTCAATTGATTACAATTCAACCGAGCTTAGCTTAAATGGAATGTATTGTTAAGAATAATCTATCTATTGGAAGAAATTGTTAGGCAAAATAAGCTTCGAATGCTTTACAATACGGGCGGAATGAAAGCAACATAGAAGGCTTCGATACACTTTAAAGTAATATTAAATAATGCTGTGTAATGGAATTTAATACTTCAGCAAAATGTTACATCTACCGTAACCGTAACAGCCTGTGAATGTCCCACTGCTGGGCTAAAGGCTTTTCCTCTCCTCTTTTTGAGAAGAAGGTTTGGAGCTTATTCCACCACGCTGCTCCAATGCGGGTTGGTGGAATACACATGTGGCAGAATTTCAGTGGAATTAGACACATGCAGGTTTCCTCACGATGTTTTCCTTCACCGTAATGCACGAGATGAATTATAATCACAAATTAAGCACACGAAAATTCAGTGGTGCTTGCCCGGGTTTGAACCCACGATCATCGGTTAAGATTCACGCGGTCTTACCACTGGGCCATCTCGGCTCAAATGTTACATCTGGAGACATATAATTAGATGTTTAAAACTTCTTCTAGCTTTGTAACAAGCATGATTTTTGCAAATAAGCGTCTGATGCAAACTTATAAGTATAAAATAAAATGTATGTTATATGTATTTGTTTTATTTTTAATAATTTTTATAATAAAGTATTAAAAGTAACCATAGTGTCAGTCATATATTTTCATAGAAATTTGTCTATTTACACAGATACAAAATTTACTTCTACGTATTTTAATTTAAAAAAATATATATTTTAGAATTGGCTTCTCATTGCATGAAACTATCGCACACCGCAGGTTGCGTATGTGTAAATAGAGATCAATAAAGAAATACCGCAAGTATGCTACATGTATTTATCTTATAAAAACTTTGAAATTAGTGCACTTTAACTTCAAGTAATTTTTTTCGTTTTCTCATTAATCCACAAAAAAAAATGTTATATTTAAATTTTCAAATCTTATAAAAGCTTATAGTATATGTGTCGCACAAAAATGCAATTTTGTTAATTGGCACAGCTTTATCTTAACATTAGCAAATCAATTAATGCCAAAATAAATATGCTTATTTATACATCTATATATCGCAGATACGCTTACCATATTCAAACATCGTCTTTAAATCTGAATCAGGTGTAAAAGTATTACAGAGATAAAACACATAAATAAATCTGCATCCTTACCTTTTCCGCCTCAAAAGTATAGCTAATATAGTCAATGCAGCAAGAGATAGCGCTGCACACAAAGCCAATAACAGTGCTAGTTCCCCAGCAGTTGCAGGAAAGGGAGCGTCAACTTCCTCTGCGTAACTTCCCTCAGCCGGCGTCGTTGTAAACTCGTACACCTCACGAGTCCAGCCAGCTTCGTTCGACGCACGTGCCGCTACACGATATCTTGAGCCTGGATTTAATCCTGTTTAAAAACAAATACATAAGAAGTCGAAGGATACATACAATGATACTGTTTTTAATTGCGGTACAACTAATCAATCCAGAAATGAAGAAAGCGTGCAATTATGAGACATTTTATTTAATTTTTATTATTTTTTTTTACTTAGTAGCATGAATGTGATTGCGTTGTTAGTGATAAAACATATTATTTCGAGTATGACCTTACAACTGAAATCATTTCATCTGATTTTCTTAGCGTACTTCCAGATAACACGCTGCCATTTAATACCGTAAAGTACAAAAGTCCTTGTTAAGATTAAATTATATATTATATAAATTTATTATTCTATCCAATAGATAAACGTAGTGAATGCACTTGACTTATAAGGCATTGAAAGCATTATTACTTTCATAAATGCTCAGTTTAATATCAACTATTACAGGCTCTTATTAATTAAATGTACTAATATCTTAAGTATAATTATAAAAAAGTACAATAAATAAGAGTTTTGGTTTCAGAATTGAATAATTTAGTTAAAATAATATAAAATCACTCACCACCTAAAATAACTTCTCCTCCAACCGGCACATCTCTTGCTCCAGCGACCCCAGAACCAGCCCATTCTAATTTTAAAGCCACTGGCCCACAACCACCATCAGACCACATGCTTGTATCAAATCTTGCATGTGTGGCGTTTGCTCTTATCCATCTTGTATCCGGCGGTGCCGTGGGAGGACCCCCAGAAGTTCGAATAGATATTTCAGCGCCTGGAGCTCCACCAGCTGAGCCATAAGCTCGATACGCTGAACCACAACGGAGACCTGTTAGAGTTACTGGTCCTGGGCTTGCTGATTGTATACGCCATTCACCCTTAAAATATTTCTTGCATTATTGCTTCTTACAATAATCCTATTTTTCCTTAAAACTAATCGTAGCAATATATTTGATCCAAAATGTTGCAAATACTCACCTCTGGTGCAGCAAGCCTCCAATGTAAAGTATATGCCTTTGGTAACGCATGACCTTGAGCTCTAGGAGCAGGTCTAAGTTCTAATTCCAGTTCTCTCGATCTCGCTTCCAATAAAGCTAATCCTGGAGGTGTTGGTGGTCTCAGTACATAAACTCGCCATGTTACAGAATCTGAACCATGTGGATTTTCGGCCACACAAGTGTAATTGTCAGCATGTGACAATTCTAAGTCTACGGACAAAATAATGTAGTCAAAACGTATTTCAAATATATTTGATAAGAAATAGACTTAAATGAAAACATTTAAAATCTCACTTCGTATTAAAAGGGCATCTCCATCTAAATGGAAAGGTGCTCGAGGATGTAAGGGACTTCCACCTCGAAGCCAACGTTTAGCTGGTGGAGGAACTCCGCCGACGACACAACGGAGTGATAATGAACCACCAGCGGCTCCTACTGCGACACCGCCGAATGAGGAAATACGAGCCGGTGCTGGTAAAGATTAAATTAAATAAATATAAAGTAAAAAAAATTTACAGCCTATTAAATTACATACAAGTGACGATATATGTCTTTATCATAGTTATGTGTTGTTACAAGGTTTGCTTGAACTTCAGTTAGTAACAATTCAATCTAGTATCGTACTACTAAGACCTACTTATAAATATAGTAATTTCAAAAACTGACCTTAATTACAATAATTTTATAATATTTTTTTTTATATTTACAATTTTTTGCATATATTAGTCATAAAAGACTTTTACTTTATGACCAACTAATGGCATTTCAAAAATCAAACACGATATTAATATAACAGAATAAAAAAATCAAAATAGGTTACTTAAAAATAGTATTCATCATCCGCATACCCAGTGCACTAGTCTGACAAGCTATAACCGAGGACGGTGGACCCTCTCCAATAACAGTAGCAGCTCGAACCCATGCTTCATAAGTTCTTCCTGCTCGAAGACCACGTAATGGCTTCATGCATTCAACTGAACCTTCGCCATCAGTGCACGCGTTGACTCGAGTGACATTTGCTTCTTGAGACCTAGAAATAATTTTACTTACATTTCCTGATTTGGATTTTCCTAATATATCAATTAACGTAGTAAATTTTCTACGTAAAGTAAGAAAAAGCTTATCAGATTTTTGTTTAAGTAATTATTACCATGTGAGTAAAGATTCAATACTAAGAAATATATGATAAAGAAATTCACAGTATGAATTCTTCTAACATTTATTTCATTCAAAGATTATGATACAACAAAATGACGGTTCTAATGAATAAGGTTTTTGTTTGAACTGGAAGCGCATTGTAAACAAGCGTAGTTGATTTTAATTAATTCCTTTTACTGAAGCTTTAAATAGGTCACTTTAATAATGTTATGGTAATGAATACTGAATATAAATTTAAAAAAAATCTCTACCCGTAATTAAAATATTACAACAGACTAAAAAATTACCCAATATATAAATTTATTATTTATAATATAATAAGACTTGCAAAAATAGGATAACGTAATTAGGCATAAAGGTAAAATCACGTTATTAAATATACGTATAATATGTAATAACACTTTTTAATTAATTCACATTATGAGTCGTGAAAGGCTGATTCCTGAATGGCTATTAAAAATGTTTCGACTTCGTGCAATGTTCCTCTTTGCAAAGTCAAATGTCCATACAAAACCTTATCATTTAAGTAAAAATAAACAGAAGAAACCGAAACATAAATTTAAAATAAGAAAAAAATTTAAACAAATACACTACATAAAAAAGTTCCACAATATCAAAAGGTTCTTATTGCAGTAAAGCTATGTAAATAATAATAAATGTAATTAATCTGCAACCAAATATTTTTCTTTCAATTTATTTTAAATTAATACCCGTAATAATTCTTGTTCAATCTTTTTACAGCCGTTTTATTCCAAGCCACTCACTAAATTGTAGACCAAGAAAAATGGACATACCCAGATAAATCTTTAACGTAAAGTGAATAATGAGTCAGCCTCCCATTAGGCTCAAGAGGCGGCAGCCAGGACGCTCTCAGCGAGCGCTCACTGAGAGCGATCAGTTTCATGCCACCCGGAGAGCTCGGAACTACAACATCATTCGTATCAATTACCGTCTTAGTAATAAATTCAAACGAATTCTTAACCAAAAATAATTAGATGTAGTAAGGGTTTACATAAGAACATTCCTTTTTTTAAGTTGTAATAGATAATTATTCGCTTAGTTAAGAATAAGCTAAAAGTTTTAATTTAATGAAAGATACGAACCGTCTTCGTCTGTTTTGCAAACTTGGGGTGCAGATAATGGACCATCTCCGGCAGCGTTGTGAGCTCTTACTCTAATTTCATACTCAGCATAAGACGTTAAACGCGATACTGTTGCTTCTTCACCCTATCATGAAAGACCATAAACATTTTGTTTAAAAGTATTTAATAATTTTATAAAAGTTTAAATGTTTTAGAGTCAATATCAGAAAGCGCTTTATACATTTTCTTAAAACTTTTAGAAGTTATTTGAATATTTCCTTAAACCGCTTGTTTGACATCTATTGTTGAAAATGACACTTACTTGTACTCTTAAATGTGCATCTTGAGTCGGTTGTAAAGGATCGGAATCTCGTTTCGTATATTGTAATGTGTAGTGGGTTATTTGTCCCCCCCTTGCGTCTGGGTTTGGGGGCCGCCATGAAACACGAAGTGAAGTCGAACTACTTGCGGTGCAAGAAAGGTCTTCTGGACCTCCAGTTGGTGCTAGTAAGAAGAATGATGATCTAAATAATTCTTGCCAAATTACCCAATGTAAAGAAAATACAAATAATATATATATATATGAAATCAAATCTAAGACAGTGGCAAAATAGCTTACAAGGGAAAATCCCAAGATACGAGGTCTTGGCTTCAATTGAGGTCAACACTAGGTTTTAATGGTAGCCATTAAAAACTTCCCAAAAATCAGTGAAATATAGCCATACAAATAACATATCGTCTCATTTATCAGATTGCTATTTTAACATTAAACAAAGAATTACAAAAACGAACACCGCAATACATACGATATTTGTGGATAATAATTTGGTAGCCGTTGTTTTTTGAAAATGCTCCTGCGAGTAAAAATAAATAAAACAGATGAATAAAAACTCTTATAGCAACTTTCTAATTTAGAACGCATTATTTTGGACGATATTAATATGAAAAATTTATAGCGTCTTTTATTCCAAAAGAGCTATGAAAGTCAGTGCTTAGTAACCTTGCTTGATTACTTACTGCTTTAGTGCAGGAGAGAATTCTACATTACAAAATAATTAAATGGAACATTTCGTAAGCTTCGTTTAAATTTAGACTACTGAAGCTCCAACCTCCTTTAAGCACGAAGGTTGAATATTTTATAAAAGGTAATTATTATAATGGGTATATGTTCAGCTTTTCAAAACCTGTATAATATTATTATTCACCTTTCACCAATAAAAGTTAACTGAAAGACATTTTCGTTGCAGTTTTTAAATCGATTTACTTACTCCAAAATACATTGGAATTAATTTATTATATGAAATTATGTTTTTGTGTGATTGTGGTTCCATTTTTGAATGCTTATTTTAGTCAGTAGTTTAAATAACCATAAAGGACATAACATATAAATTAAATAAACGTTTTATCCAATTATTTAAAAATATATTTCGATGTTTGAGCTAAAAACAACGATTAAGGTGTAAGTGAACAAACAGCTTAGACTTAAGAAATTAGGGAACAATTATTTTTTATGTTTCGTGAATATCTATAATATAACTGTTTAAAGTTTTTTAATATGACGTCAAACATTTTTTTATTTTAACACAAAGACACGGAAAGGTAACATTAGGATGAATTCATTAAATTTTCAACATACAATGAGATCGTATGAGAAATTCGAATACGAATTAAACAGCAAGCCTTGGAAGTGTAGCAGCGGTAATTGTCATGAAATATTTTTAGAAAACTAGTTACCAAATAAAATAGCAATAAAAAGTCAGATAAAATCGCATAAAAGTGCTATCAATTTGTTCCGATCCGTTTGACCTGGATCGGAAAGGCCACGGTTCAATTAAGCCATTTTGCATTTTGATGGGAAAATTTACGATGGCCGCTTTGGTGTGGCAGCGTGAATATATTCATGTAGCTACGACAAAACTTATGAGTGCCTGTACAACTTCGCCTTTATTGGACTTCTAAAGTACATACTCGTTCTTCATATTTACATATTCAAATGAGTCTTGTTTTCTAGGGTCGTTTTTTCCCATTCCCGTTAAAAGTTTTTTGTAACTTTTTTGGGACAAAACTCGGAATGCTTCACTTATGTCTTAACATCTTTCTGGTGAATTATAAAATAGGTATATCACATCGTCTTTCACATACTCTTTAATGATACTTCTTAGAGCGTAACGTGGTTATATTTTTAGTCGGATTTGAGTACAACTTTTTGGTACGTACGATATTAAAATGATATAACGCAAAAGGGTAGAATAATATATTTAACTTTTCACTGTCTCATTTTCTTTCTCTTTCACTCTTTCATTCATCAGATGTTACGATATCACAGAAATTGAAAATATACGATATAAAAACTCACGTGATTCTAACGTATGTCGATAATGGGGTGGTGACAACGGTCCTGTGCCAGCTGCGTTATACGTTCTCACGGTAACACCATATCTAGTAGCCGCTTTCAAGCCTCGAAGTGTCGTAGTAGTGGCATCCGCACTTGCACCGCTTTCTGATCCCGTATCAATTGTACTCTTCCCCTCTTCAGATGCTTCCCACCACCGGATTGTGTAACCTAGGAGAGTTCCATGCCAAGTTTCCCGTGGAGGCGCCTAAGTGCAAAAACAATATAACACTATGATATCTGTGAATGTTACCTTTAAACGTTTATACAATATACAATATATAATTATACGTTTAAATATAATTGCATTGAAAAAAATATTAAGTAATATATTAAATATTAATAATAAATAAGTAAATTATAACTATAACTTCCAAGAAAATTGGTGAAAATAAAAACTTAAAAACAAAATTCGTAAACTCTGTAATAAATGAAGAGAAAAACTATCGCATTCAAAAGTAAATCCGCGTAGCCACTTTAAAAACTTAGAGCCAACACCGCTATATCTCGATAAAAACTGTATTTTTTTAAACAAACTTGCAAAAACTATTTTAATTAAAACTGAAAACTCTTCAACGAAAGTTGAAAAATAAGGAATTTAAAAAAATTATGCTACATTTATATTCAGTTCGCAAATAGTAAAGGATTCAATTCTTTTAATATGTATATTGTACACAGTATTTCCCGCGAATATCCTCATTTAGATATAAAGAATTATAGAATAACGCAAGTGTTGCAACATAGTAAATAAACATATAAAATATTGAATTATTTTGCTGTTTTAAAAAACCTAAGAATTGCCAACACGTTTAATAATTCATTAAATATATAATTATGATACTAATTATTTTAGATTTATAATTGTTTTTGTTTTTGGTACGGCTTATGGTAACAATTTACAAAAACATTCGCATTCCTGATAACACTATAAAAACTTTCGATATTAAAAATAATCGTAATCTAAAACTTATTTGATCGATAATAAAAGGAAACAATTTAATCAATATATGTTACATCATAATAATACCTTAGTGAAGCTCTAACGTGAAATCGACACCACTTTAAAATTCTCTTCAAAAACGAGGTTAATGTAAATACGCTCGCTTTTCTTAAACTACTTATTTTAAAAGTAATTCTACAAAACTAACCACAATAACATAATGTTATATTATTAAACTTCAGCAGATTACTTCTGAAATTAACGTATAATAAATTATTTAACTTCTATTTTGAAATATTCTCAGTCCATTTAAAGGGATATAAAAGATAATTAAATTACACTTATATAAACCTGTTTGTCTTATCAACGCAGTCAAAACTACTGAGTCTAGAAAGATGAATTTTGAAACAAAGGGTTATTTTGAAACATAGACATTAGCTTAGAAAGGATTTTTGGAAATTTTAACTTTAAGGAAGAAATACATACAATGAGATGACTTTGTATGAATTTTAGTTAAGAAGTCAGGGCGGGCAGCTGGGTATTTTAAACATAATACGGCTTCATTATGTGGACTTACCTGCCAAGTAACTTGAAGCTCCCGAGCTCTGAGTGCTCGTACCGTGATGTCACGTGGAACACCTCCGGGCGCTTGAGTGTGTAAAATTAATTTAAACCTAGTATTTACAATTAATTAATCCAAAAAATAACTTATTCATTTACCAATGTATGAGTCTATATAGTATATTTGATTTGGGTAGACAGAAAATAAGCTGATAATGGTTTTGGTATTATAATATACTGATTTTATTGTTGTTTAAGGTGCTGATATGAAAATAAATCACTACAAATATGTATAACATAATTAATCAACGGTTGTTTTTTTGGGCACTTATATTGGATATATGATGAAGATATGAATCTTCAGCTATAAATTTTATTATGATTTTCACAATATTAACTATTATATCTCTTATTTATTTGTCTAAATCAATCTTGAGTGTACAAGAAGAAATGCCTTTAAAGGAATAAAAAGACTGGTACCTTTTTATTATGTACGTGTAATAAAAAAAACGAAAAATCTAACCATTAACGCTTACATTAAATTAAGTATCGAAATCTTTGCGATGACATGACTCTAGGCTTACCTTCTTCCCGCGTTGTGAAATGCAAAGGCGACGTGTAGGCTGACGCCCCAACGTCATTGAATGCCGCTAATCTGAGCACGTATCGGGTATCTGGAGACAGGCCCGCCACTGACGCGCCAGCTCTACTTGGTCCTTCAGTGCTACGAGGATATTTCAATTGTAAGTGTCACAAAAAAAAGTTCTTTATTTAAGTAAGTTGTATAAGAATTTTTGTCGTCAACGGATTAAATTGAATTTCAAGCTCCGAAGAATCAATTAGAAACTCACTACAAAAAAAACGATTATATGAACTGTGTTTATTCCGTTTTCTTTGAATATCACGACTCTTAGAATCTGAATTTGTGTGTTTTTTATGTATAGTACAATATTTCGCTAAATTTTGTCTTAATAGTGCTGGAATGTTACCTAATAAAAACGAGTCACATTTCATTTTCATTGTATCGTGTAACTACAAAGATTAATTAAAATATTAAACAATAATAATGTCCCTTCAACGACCTTTCAATCTCTTCTCAAAAATGTTACAACGCTATTTCAGTTTGGATCGTGGCAAAAGTGACAGAATTTCAAACTTCTAAAAGTCTTGCTGGATTTGAACCCACGATTTTCGTTACGTTTATTTCAGCTCTGCTTAAATAAGAGCTTATTTTCATAACACGGTATGTGTTAACCTTCATTATGTATACAGTTGGCAGTGAGACGAAATTAAAAGAGCACTCCACATTCATGAGACTCTAAAAACTTACGCGATATGGAGCAGTTCGGAATTAGCAAGAGTGGAGTACTTTGAACGAGTTCAACCAAATGCCGAGTAAATCTGCTAATTTTTGAGGTGAGAAATTTTAGCACAGTTCAATATATATACTCATTCTATATGAAACATTTTAATTTTCATATAGTTTCATATAGTTTTTAATAACTTTTGCCGATATACAATTAAAGATAAAAATCGAGATTGCACTTATGTATGTTATATATCTTTATAGAAAACTTGAATTTAAAATACCTTGACAGTAACGTGAATCACACTGAATTACGTTGTCAAAAAATGCGGGTTTTTTTACATATTGTCGCGACTGTGCTGTTTTCATTCCATATAAATCGCAGTTAACGTCAACGCTATCAAAAAGGCGAAAAAACTCGCACAAGGCACACAGTATTCTGTTAAAGTATTACGCCATTTGATTTATATTAGGATTGCTAATTTAGCTTAAATTTACTCGCATGCAATTTGTAAACAAAATTAAATTTTATTTTTATATCATTATACAAATTAGAGAATTATGAAAATTTCATTTTAAACTTTAATTTATTAATAAATTTACTACATAAAAATAGAATTTATCACGGAATTGTATAATTAATGTCATACTAGTTTAAATTTACAAAATCACGAATTTTGTTTATATGTGACGCAGTGCCGTCATTTGGATAAATATTTCATTAAGCTCTGCATTAATAATATAATTAATTAATTAGTCATCAGCTATGTATATTGATATCAACCCACGCTAAAATCACGGAACATAATTGTATATCGTTGAAGTTACAGTAGATTGGTATTATAACATGTATTATAAATGACTGATAGACAGAAGTAATTACTGACTTTCTTACTCTCTTCTGGGTATCTAAAGAAGATACCAGTTGTAAAGAATATATATATATGTACGTAAAATATCGATTCGTTAATGTTTGTGAAACACCTATATCAATAAAATTTATTTAGATTTAAGTTTTGATATAATTAATACACTTATAAATAGCTCTATTGAATATATCACCCACTAATATTTCACATAACGCTTCGCTATGCGTCACTAAATTACTGACTTCAAATCGATCTTGATATGTTTCAAGAATATTGATTGATTTAGAATAGGCCTCAAGTTTTCGAACATAGTATGAATAATTAATATTGAAACAATACTTGATATACACAGCGAACAACATTGTATAAACGATATAGGATAAACATACCATTAAGTATAAATGTTCTCTATAATAAATTACTTAAAATATTTATAATCAACTAAAATAAAGCATAAGAATACTTACGCGACGTGAAGCAAATCCGAATTGGCCAATGTTATGTTAAGCACGTCAGGCGATTCCCACGTGTCGAGCAGAGCGGGCAGCGGCGCGTTAAGCGGAGCGTTTGTTAAATCGCGAGTGAGAGGGCGGTACTGCAATGAGTAGTGGGACACAAACGCGCCGCGAGCTACGCGCCACGTAACGCGCGCTTTACGCGACCACACTTCTGATATTCGAACTTCCTCGGGTGTGTTCGGGCGTTCTGTATCGAGAAATTGCAATTTTTACACAAACACGTCACATTGTGTTTTGATTTAAAAGTAACATAACGTAAACCTTTTCTCAATAAGGAAATAGTTTCAGGTAAAAATACTGTATAGAATGGGATTCAATTCATTTAGTATTTTTGTTGTACTTAACCACTTAGTATGAGATTGTAAATGCAAATTAAATTCAAGAAATTCCTTTGTTTCGGTACGCAATCGTCTTTTAAGATCCATTTATTCTATCCTGTGAGCCTTTAACTTTGTATATTGAACTTACAATCGTGATAGTAAAATTATTGTAACTTTCCGACAAAATCAGTTAACTAGTACATACACCGAATTTATTGTGGTTATTTACACTTGCAGAAACATGAGACCTGTTAAACGTCAAATTCCAAAGAGCAATGGTCTACACATAAAACCTTCTTACCTTTAACAAAGAGTCGAAATAGTAACTCATCGCTCCCGTATAAGTTTCTGGCCATACACCGATAATCGCCCGCGTGTTCCGGACCCGCATGCGATATCGTTATTTCTGACGTCATTCCCCCGTTGCCTAAATCCCTCATTTCGACGCCACCTGAGCCACTGTGATAAAATACGCAGATGTTATCCAAGTTAACGATTATAGTTTTACAAGACTATATTTTGTCCTATGTAATGTACAAGCAGTATGATTTTTTTTCGAACGATGTTACCACGCGTGACAATCCAGATATATGGCGAACGAGGGCTACATCGAAATAATTGCAAGCATTTGACCGTTACGACACTATTGTTCTAGTACATGTATCTTTGAGTGTGAAGAAATACGGTGTGCTTGTCAGCCGTATTCGTTTCGCCTACATTTGTTTTATTTTCGGAACTTAAAAAAAATAAACATTCTTTACAAATTTATTATATTTCATTCATTTAACTAATTTCTTATAAAGAACGTTTAACAAATAAGGATAGAATATTTCTAGTAAATATATATACGAGTAATTTATTGACAATTCTATTTACTTTTAGAGATAAAAAATAATAACTAACCCTGACTTTTTCAAGATGTAAATAATCCTTACCAGCTGGGGCTACACATTTATAACTCAAACTATTTGTAGTTTCGAGTTTAGTTTCTGAGATATGAAAATATGTTTGAATGAGGTTTGATAGGATGACTTATATTATTTAATTTAAAACATCAATAAGTAAGTGTAATTCTATATTGTACAATGGATTTCGAGTGAGTTTGATATTTGGTACAATCGTACATGAAGGCACAATACATCGCTAGGCATAATACCTATTGTATTGCATATTATACATTTATATTTTTTTAATATTTAAAAGAGGAATACTAGCAGTGCCAGATTTTTAAGTAAAAAAATATTCCTATTTATACCCCCAATTAAGAAACAAAAACCCAAGGAGTCTACAACAAATCCATTCACAAAAACTAATCAAAACTACAGCAACACAAACCGTCGCGCTATTGACGCTTGAATATGTATTATTATTAAAAAAAAAAAACATATCGCTTTAAATCTTAATAACTGATTACGAATTTATTACGGAAAAAAAAACATTTAAAACTGTCACAATTATTTGGTCTTCTAGAATCCCCCAACTACAATTATTATACTTATATTTAATTAGAATAGGTTTTTAAAATATAAATAATATCTCACATTGTGTAGTGGCGAAATCTCCAATAAATAACACATAAAGCAGAAAGCTTAGTGGCGCTTGATGAGTTAAACCAACCGAAATATGGCTCGACAAATTTACACTATACATAAACCAGAATTCATCAGATTACTAGCGAATTAGTTCATTCCCACTCGCCTGACAGCCACGACATATTGAGCCTCGGACTAGCGTGGACTTTAATAAATAGTCCCTAATAAATTAGCCGTGTTTATGTTATTACATATATTTATATATACTTACACTTACATATTATATTACATATTGGTAATTATATGTTTATTTCTTTTTAAACTTGTTCGTTATTTTATATAGTTTAATATTTTTCTACTGGGTACTTGTTATAAGACTTAATATAATTTAGCTATGTTTATATACCGATTGTATTGTTTTATTTTCGTACATCACATCGCATTTTTTTTTTGTAAATGTTTTTTTTAAAGTTTATAAAAATAAATCGTCAATTTTAAAATAAGATGTTGAAAATTAAACCAGAAGATACTTACTGCAATGCTAGGGGTCTGGAGTCATGAGTCCAATGTATGTGTATTTCTGGTTCTCCTCGGACAGTACAAGTGAGTCGTGCCGTGGATCCTCTGACCACCCATCGAGTCTCACCTGCACCACCTCCACGAGAGAGCTTTGGAGGTTCTACAGGAAGGAGTAAATAAACATAACAAATCTCACAAATACATTTTTCGAATAAATATATAGAGGGTAACTGATTACATTTTCTGAATACACTATTGCTACTAATGTCTAAATCAGATAACATTTTTACCCACTAACATATTTAGAAAAGAAAATTGGAACATAACTTACCTCTTATATCTAGGTAAAAAGAATGATGCAAGAAAGAATGCTGAACACGCGCCGTACATCGGTACCAACCCTCATGCTCTGGTGTTGCGACCCGCAACCAAACCGTACCGTCAGAGAGTATCGAGCCTTCACTAGCATCACTTGATTCTGATTGACCCCAAAGGATGTGTCGCCAGTTTTCTCCCTCTGTTGGGAATGCCACCGTTATTATACGAGACTACGGGAACACAATAAAGAAAAAGAAAGATATACTAAAGAAGGATACTTATTCTGTATAAACCCATGATTTACAATTTTACATGTTTACTCATCGTTTTTTATAAGTTAAAAAATAAATCATGGCTAAAAAAATATAAAAACCAATAAGACAGATGACAAATAATAATAATTACCAGAAGAAAATTCCCAAGATATTCTCGGCATCGGTTGTCCTTTAGCCGAACACGGCAGCAAAACAGCGGCACCAGCTGACACCGACGTATTTTGAGGGCGCCACACCCATGTTGGTAGTTCTATGCGGAAAAACTGCTTTATTTATTATGCCATTCATCATAATCAGATAAAACGTCTTCTTAGTCATGTAACGATATGACAATTAATGTAAAGTTGTATTCTTAAAATAAATACCTTTAACTATAAGCGATGCGCTGTGAATCACGGTTCCAAAATCATTACTTGCTTTACACGAATACTCTCCACTATGCATGGAATTCAAATCTTGAATTACCAATATTGTAAAGAAGTCCATATTCTTCTGTTCCACCTGATAATTTAATTATATGAATTTTATCTTTACGAAACATCAAACGAAAATGAGTATTTTGTTATTATTACCTTTAAAGTTGATGGAATTGGTAAATTATCTTTGAGCCATGAAAACTGAATGGGTTTATCTCCAGAAATCAAACTACATGTAGCTTGTGTACTTCCACCCACTTCTAGTTCTTCAGGGAACTGAAATGGTGCTATTTTTGGTGGTTCTGTCAATAAAAGAAATAATATGTTTCACAATTATGGATCTTAATCCTTCAAATATTAAAAGCTTGTAGTTAATGTACATTTATGAAAAAAATCTTTCTTACTATGAACATCTATTCTAACAGTTCTTCGCGCCAGTTCTCCACTTTCTGCTCTCACTTCACAAGTATAACTTCCAGCTATAGAACTTCTGACGGTAGTTAATCGTAATATGCCTCGTTCTTCATTCGTTTCTATAGATGGTTCAACTAAAGAACCATCTTCTCTTCGCCAGATAACTTCTCTAACAATTAAAAAAAATATGTCTATAACTTTAAAAATATTAAACCGTACCGATGAAACCCGAAAAATGACTTACTTAATAGGATACCCAGAATATGGACAATATAAGGAGACATCTGTATCTGTCTTCACGTGTATTGGAGGCAAATATCTTATATTGGGGGCACCTGAAACGATTATTATTAGTCATATGTAAAATCTATAAGGAACGTACATAATACAGGGTGACTGGTGAATTAGGATCAATATTTTAGGAGCATAATCGGTACATGATTCTCATTCGAATTATGTAAAAAAAATAGGTACTTAATTTTTGACCAAATTTACAAAAATTTTACTTTAAATAAATAAAGTGTGGACATATTTCCGCGGCGCGTGCGGCGTTGTGTTTGCCACCCGCAACCCCTGCCCCGCGGCTTATTAGTATTAGTAGGTTAGTAGGTTAGTCGGGCGAGCGCCGCCGTAAGGTTCGTCCATCTTCCCGCGCGCGCGCCCCTAGCGATCGATCTTACGCGTATATCTAATGTTTCGTGTGTGAGTGTGACCCGTAATTAGTAATTAGGTATGGCTTATCAATACACAAATGCAGAATAATGTGAGTACTGTGAGTAGTAAAGTGACCCATTCGTGTTAAAGCGTGTGAAAGACAATATGCGTAAACGTGCCGAACTGTGTATCACACGAGCAGGAGCTCACTTTGAACATTTGTTAAGGTTAGTGTAGTTATGTAGGTAAATAGGTAGTTAAATGATTGACAATCGTTGTAAATAAGTATGATTCAATTTTTAAATACGCCGGAAATACCAAGATAGGTAAACAGTTAATTTTTGTCCCAAGTTCATATCATTTACCTAGTCAACAAATTTGTTGCTTAAACGAGTGAAATATTTTGGTATTTTTGCCTGTTCTAAGCCAGGTTTAAAGTATGAAGGGGGATTGGATCATGCTTGTTTATCAAAGGTAGCCTGCTACCCTGTTAACACGCGGCGGCGGTTGGACGTAGGGAAAGTACCGCGCGATAACTAAATGTACCTAACGGTGTTGTGTCGTCAGCGCAGCTAGGGCGTCCACATGACGCGTAATTAATTACATAACTTTTGGTTAACTTTACTTAGAAGTTTATTAATATTTATGTTATATGTATTTTTTTTTGGTCGTATATGGTCGTCAAATATCACGTCCTTAAGTATTGATACTAATTCACCAGTCACCCTGTATAAAACTAAATTATTTTTTACCAAAAACATTTAATCTTGCGTGATGTGCCTGAGAGCCGCCTGAATTAGTTGCGTTACATCCATATCTTCCCCCTTCATCAGCGCTTCTTATTGTGATACTTAAAGTTGATACAATCGTCCCTTCTTCTCCTCCATTTAGCGTTTCCGCTCTAGTATTCACACTATATCTTGGGACAAAAGATACGTTACAATAAAGTTTTTTAAAATAATCCGCTAAAAAGCAATATCTAACTTACTTTTCAGGAGCGGATGGCAAAGGTCTATCGTCTAAAGTCCATAAAATTCTCGGCGATGGTATTCCAGTAGCCGCACATCTAAACGCAATAGTTTGTCCGATTCTCGTTATTGCTTCACTGAACGTCGATACCAGTCTAGGCGGTCTGTCTAAAACGCAGGTTCAGGATTCTCATTGTGTAAAAGTAATTAACCGTGTTTTATCCGATTGTATTGTTTTACTTGTATTTATTTTGTTGTATTTAAAAATAGCTTTGAATTTAGTAAATTAATATTACTCAACAAAAAATACTACTAATTTATTTATATTTACACGTGTAATATTGTTACATAATTTCAAGGTATTAATTCAACATTTGGAAACCATACAATATTTCAAAAATATTACCAGCTATTACAAGTTCAGCACCAGCTACTGCAGAGTCAGAATGGTCGTAAGCCGTACATTGATAAAGACCAATGTGGTGTGGTCGAACCGGACCAAGGGCCAACCTTGGTTGAGGAGAATGTAACGGTCGGCCCTCATGCTGCCAGCTTATCGTGACCCCTCCCCCTCGACCTCCTTGAATTGAGCAGTTGAAATGACCGGTTGCTCCAGTGCCTAACATCTAAAATAGTAACTTACTATTGAACGATCTCAATTTGTTAAAATTGTTTTATTAATATTTCAATAGTTTCAGACACAAAAACAATTTTTTATAACGATATAAGATTTATAGTTTACACATGCATTAATAAAAATCGTTCTTAAGCACACTTTATCACTTACCAGAGGATTTGGTGTAACTATAACCGTCATGGGTTCAAACACCACAAGTCGTACAATCACGCGCGGGGACGTCTCCGTCCCCTGTGAACAAGCGTACCGCACCGCATGGTGCGTACGTACGCTCGGCAATACGAGTGTACCACCGCGCACAACCCCTTCACCCGCGGACACCCATACACCATTCGCTTCCTGTCGCTGCCAACTGAAGATTATTTCCGTGAGATATTTCAATGTACATATATAATATGTTTCTTTATTATAATAGTACCAAAAAACCGTAATAATTAAATAGATATAAGATTTTTAAAGCACTTACGTAATCGTATGTTTGTTGATATGTCTTAATATACATGGTAGTAAAACTGTGTCCCCTGTACGAGCTTCGATTGAATTCACTTCTATGTTTTCTAACCAACTGCTATCTGTACAGACACGAATGATTATAAGTCATCATAGTGAGTCAAAAATATAGAGAATATTTAATGAGCATAAAACATTTTGTTGCTGAAAGTGTTGACTATTTTCATGAAACTGAATATCAAAATGTTAAGTATGCAAATCATGAAATTAATAGTAGGGAAATTATTCCGGTTGACAGCTTTAGCGCGCGTTAAAAATTTAATATTATTAAACGACGCATCGAAATGGATCGATATCAAGTTGGACTAAATACATTTAAAGGATATTAAATGATTACATTCAGAGTCATTTACAAAAAAGCAAACGCAATAAAATTAACATTAACGATATATTTTTCACTACAAAACCAGACATCAATTTATTATTGAATTAACATGTAAGCCCGGCTTCACCCGCGTTAGTGTTTATTTGTGACAAAAAGTTACGCGCTTTCATTAGATAGAACGTGATTTAAAAACTTTAAAATCAATTCTAATTTTAGACAACTTTTATGAAATTTCTAGTCCATAGGACTATTAAGTAACACAAAAAAGTTTAAACCATGACAAAATCGACTAAAATATTGTATGTATAAAATTAAAGGTGTACATAAAATTAAAAATTAATCCCGTAAAATTTAAAATAAACGTGTATGTGTAGGTCACAAAAATTGGTACATATTTATTCTTTTTTTAAATATTTGAAGTTTTAATTATATAAATCCTTTCTGTTTTCTCTTGAAACTTCTCCATTTTATTTATAATATATTGAACTACGTCTTAAGCCAAACAGAATGTAGTAAACTATTGGAGTTACCATCTGTTGTTAACTTCAACGGTGGGCTGGGCGTGTCGAGCGCCAAACACGAATATTCCGCTTGTATATCGGCCTGCGTCAAATCTGAGCCAAGTAACAAGCCGCCGGCTCCCGACACCCAACGTGTTTCTAAAACAATTGCCGACAGCTCGCACTTGATGTTGTCATAAACTAACTGTAGTTGCTATGGAACTAAACAAGCATGTAAGTTGTAAATTAATATTGTTTAATTTTCTAGATCTACATCACAGCATTATTGTGATAGATTACATGTGATGATTAGGGATATGACAAAATTTGTATTTCTCTAAAGTACTTTGAAATAACGACTATGAAAATATCGTGGTCTATAAAGGCAAACATTTAATACAACACATTAAAATTTAATGGCCAATGAATGCCATAACACATATCATTTGTACCATGAAAAAAATTCACGATAGACAAATATAAACACGGAAACTTCATGTAAATATGGGCCTTATTGAGTTACCTGCTCCCATATACCCTGAGGATAAGGGCAGTCCATCCTGTAACCACGTGATGTCAGCCAAACCAAACTGTGGTGATACTTCACATCGAAGCACCACGGATCCTCCAACCTTTGCGGGAGTAAGCTGGCGCACCAAGTGTGAGAGCACGCTGTCTTCGACTGAGACAAAATGATATTTTTTTATGAAATAGAACAGTCCACGTAAGACGGGCAAATGGGCCATTTAATGTTACGTGGTCACTGTCTATTAACCATTGGCTCTATGAGAAATATTAACCATTCTTTAAATCGCCCATGCGCCAATAACCTTGAGAGTAAAGATGTTATGTCTCCTATGTATGTAGCACCACTTGCGCACTCACCCTTCAAACCGCAACACAAGAATACAAAGTATTGCTGTTTGGCGCTAAAATATCTGATGAGTGAATGACACCTACCCAAATAAGCTTACACTAAGCCCTAACACCAAGTAAATTATATTCTAAATCTATGAAAATAAATAAATTATAATTATAAAACGAATTTTAAGAATATTGGAATTATGAAATATCTCTTAGGTTTTTTGTTGTTCTTCAAATCACTTATAAAAATAACAAGCAATTGAATAAAATTAAATATCAGAGTTGCAGAAACAATTGCGGTAGAGGTCGCTTCGTTTGTCTGGCGTTCTCGTTATTAGCTTTATTATGCGCAGAGAAATGATATTGTTACTTTTTATTATTTTCTATACTTATAAATGAGACTTATTTTTGTAATGCCTGAATAAAAAAAACTACCAAACAACTGCAGTGCTATTCTTTAAGAACTCAATATTTTTGATCAAGGTGGGACACTAAACTTGGAAACTAAGATTTTATGCGTCTGTATTTACACTATCTCACTCACCCTCCATATCACTTTTGTTCCGGCAAAAGAATACTAAGTATTACTTTTTGGTATATAAGGTTGCGATAAATTTGGGGGTAATATATGATGAGTACCCACTCATACGGTACCTACCCAGACGGGCTTACAGAAAGCCTCATCGCCAAGTACATTAAAACTTAACATCACATAAAGAATATGTCGCCTTATAATATTTTATCAAAATAAATTTTCATATCATTTCCATTTAAATGAATAAAAAAAAAACATTAAACAGCCATCCATTAAAAGCTCATTAAAACTTTACGTAATAAAAACCTAAAGTAATATCAAGTAATTGCTTAAAAGCCTACTAACATTTGAGTTGGTATAAAAAAATTGTACTTACGAAAAGGACTTTATTAGAAAATTGTTTTCATTTTCAATAAAGAGACCAACCCTTACTTACAAGAAGGTTACATTTCGTTACCGAGACAAAGTCTTATAATCTTTAATCAAAATTTTCCAATTACATCAGAGACAGGTAATTGTAACAAAAACGGTTTTTCATAATATCCTTAATTTCTCATCGTAATAATGTAATTGATATTTTATTAATTTTCATCTCATATCATACATCTGTATTATTTATTAAATCTGGTAGACGTTCTTTTTTTAAATTCATTACCATAGTCAGTGTTATTCGTCAATACTGTGTGCATGACAATTCAAAAGTGTCCTTATAAGCCTACTGAATAAAGAATCGTTTGGTTTGCGTTGATTTGATTTGAATAATTGATATAATCTTCTTCGTAATGAATAACAAGGGATGTTTATATATTCTTCCTAATTGGGTCCTTAAACTATTGCGATTGTGGTGAAAGCTTGGTAGGGTGTTTTGTGAACGCGAGTGAAGAGTCTAAGTCAAAAAAACCAATTGAATTTTTTGTCCTTATACGTTAAGCAAAATTTGAGACTTCACCCGCGCGAATATATATAAATATTCAGAATAATTTATATATATTTATATATATAAATTATATATAAATATATATATATATATATAAATTATTCTGAAGAATATGGTATAGTTCTTTTATTAACAGAAAGCGCTGTCAAATTTCTCTTGTCTTGTCTTGTCTTGTCTTTCTTGTCTACTTGTCTAGTGACTGATTTAAGAAACAAATATGTGTTAGAAGTATTGGGTGACATGCGACTGAAAATTAGTTTTTTCGTGAAAAGAAAATGTAGTAAGCGCTAAAGCTTTTTATCGTTATCAAAATGAAACCAAAGGGGTTTACAAAATCGCTAGTGACAGTCTGATTATTTATATATATAATTAATGATTCAATTGTCTCAATAATCTTTAGCATTACGAGTATAAATCAGAAAAATGTAAAGATGAGATGATATCCGTTTTACCACAGAACTGTGAGGCATCGTTATGAGCTGCACCCGTACGTAGTTGACGTATCTAAGACATGTACGAAACGATTTGCTTCCTCGTTTCTGACACGCACCGCTAAGGTCTGGAAACCTCCCGACCTCCGTTTTCCCCACTACCTACGGGTACCTTCAAGTCAAGAGTGAATAGGCATCTTCTAGGCAAGCGTGCTCTACCTTAGACTGTATCTTCACTTTCCATCAGGTGTGATATGGTATGTATGCGCTAGCCTATTTATTTAAAAAAAATCGTGTTTTTTTCTAACGACAAAATATTATAATTTTTTTTTTTATGATCATACACAGCTTTTGAAAATATAATGTAGTTTACATACAATATTTTATTTTTAACCTAGAACTGAGTTTACCCAGATCAAATAAACGATTAGCAATTATCCTTTATACTTCTTAGGATTAGCATATTCTATGGACCATCTCGGTTCACTCATCAATTTATCAATCAATTTATATACTCGTATATATATAAGTATACAAAGCCACATTTACTTTATACTTTATATAATTTTCTTTCTATCATTATATACAGTATATAATTTGCTACATATATCAGTATAGGAATGTGAACAAGACAATATTATTTACATTTATTTATCTTGTTATTAATATTCCCTCTATTGTGATGTTTTAATCAAATCTAAGAATTTTTCTGTCTTCTCTGAGAATTGTTATTTCATCTTAATGCATTGCCTTCGAATTAGAAGTATGTTAATATAATTTTTATTTAATTTTACAACGAATATTACAACGTCACAATATATAAATAAATGATGTGTTTCATTTGTAATGCCTAACTGAAAAATTTACCAAATCAATATAAACTAAACTTATACCAGAAGTTGCAGCGCGTTTCGGGGAGGTTTTTAGTATGTAATATTATTACATAAGTAACTAGAACTTCGTAGTTCCTTACATTTAAAATTTTTACTATTGACGTGACAAGCGTGAATTCTATATTATTTTTACATATCAATAGACTTGCCAGTAACAAGTTGATTGATGTATTTGTTTTTTTTCAAAAACATTTATTTTTCTTGAACGTGTGCCGCAACATGTCGCCAATGGAATGTTAATGACGTCTTGTCTTCTCCCAGTTCAATAATCGCATAAATTGTTTGCAGCTTCATTGTTTTATTAGCTCTTTTGTATATATATATCCGTGTCTTATATCTTTTGTATATATTTAAAAGTCATCTAAAACTTGATTTCTTCTATACCCTATTCGTAAGAAGAAGAAGCTTTACTTATTCTATACAATTTGCTAATAGTATGCACAACAAACAATTATTGATTAATATATCTTAATTTATAATACAACAATATTCCACTTCACTACTTATATCCACTTTAATTTTACTTCCGATATTGTAATAGCACGTTCGCTAACATTGAATTCGCTATTTTTGCGAATTCGTAATGAATATAATCGTGTGATATAAAGATTATTCTAAATTCAAACAATGATACAGCATCAATGCGATATCAAAGTTGTTTAATTTTCTTAATACTTCTTGTGGTTAGAAAAGGCTATACTAACTATACTATGTATTGTCACCAACACCGATATAGTACAGTACAATACATTAACAGCTTGTGAATATCATACTCCTGAGCTAAGGCCTCCTCTCCCTTTTTTTGAGAAAAAGGTTTTGGAGCTTATTCCACCACGCTGCTCCAATGCGGGTTGGTGGAATACACATGCGGCAGAATTTCTGTGAAATTAGACACATGCAGGTTTCCTTCACCGTCAAGCATGAGATTAATTATAATTACAAATTAAGCACATGAAAATACAGTGGTGCTTACCCGGGTTTGAACCTACGATCATCGGTTAAGATTCACGCGTTCTTATCACGAGGCCAACTCGGCTCCAAAACACCGATTAATGTGTCTGCAATATGATATTCAAACCATTACAACATTTGACCCACACATCATAACAGTTGCAGTAAAATAAAGTTAGAATAGCCCCTGGTCGAACGAAATTGGGTATGTAGTAGTAAATTATAATATCTGATTTACGTGTAATAGTTTTCGGAGAGGCAAGTTTTAATAAGATAAACTGGAAATGGAGCCTCGGAGCTCAACGTTTAAGTAATATTGTTACCGCCGAAGAATTTTTCTTGAAAACATCCGACGAACAAAAGGAAACTTACCGTGTTCCAAACTCGCTCTAATGTCATTTTTAATCCCTTAATTAAAAGTTTTCCCGTGTAAAAAACTCGGACGGCCGTGGGCTGTTTTTCATTTTATTTCATATTTTCCCCGCTGTAACGGAAAGTTAATTGGTTCAACTCGACTCAAAGTTGTAATTTGTTTTGCCCTCTTCCCAGTACATCTGTTTATTATGCAATCTGTTGTTTATGGTTCGGTTATTATCATTGCATTTCGAGCTTAAAACTAAACACTTACATACACCCAATCTACGATGGATCTTCATAAAGTCATCTATTTTTAATATTAAACTAACATCATTGTCCAATTGAAATAATTCTTACTTTCATTATTTAAAAATGAAACATCTATTGGCACGCCTTGGGTAAGAGCGACTTGTATACCGTGCCGACAAACGACATGAACCTCTCTTATACCGTCATCTCGCTCTCCACCACCGCTCTCTATTCGCTGTGTGTGTAGTGCGTAAACTATACACTTCCTTACTTTAGATAATTATAATAATAAGAAATATATATATTATTAGCAGTTTTATTTTTTAGTTTTCCTTAAATATTAATTTGTTTTAATAACCATCAATATATTACTACTAAGAATATATTACTCGTAATGAAATATTTATTTTAAAAAATCGTTTGACTCGATAGTCTAGTGGCTAATTTATAAAGCTTCAGATTTCGAGATCGTTGGTTCATCGAAAAGTTATTGGCTTTTATGAGAATTTCGCAATAGCAGCTCGGACTATGGAAGTTCGCCATCCCATTCAGAAAAGCTCTTGTATTGCGCACACACTTTTGCATTATATAATACCGATATTCAATGCTAATATGTTTTGTGGATGGGCATCATAATTAAAAATTCTTCTTACTTTAAGTGATTATTGCAATTTTATTATTAAAGTTACGTCTAAACCTTTTATAAAAGATAAAACCATCTACATTAATAAAGTTACTAAAAAGCACCTAAAAACGAAAATTTATTGATAATTTTTAACTGCAACGTAGAAGATAATTAATTTACAGCTCAATGTGGAACATTCCAGAAATAAGATAGTCTTTTAACATGATTACTCCGGGCGGGCCGGTCTAGATAATAGGATGACAGAAACTAGATTTACAACTCGAATGTAGTTAACTTGTTAATACTTGTTTAATTTCTAACTATAGAAAAGTATAATGATTAAATAATTTAAGTAGCTTTAGAATTAATTAGAAATATAATTTGGCATATGGCTTATTTAAAAACATAAGAGCCGAGATAGCTCAGTGGTAACACGTGAATCTTAACCAAAAATTGTGAGTTCAACGACGTGACGTGAACGATAATTGCTTAATTTTCACGTGTGTGTGCGTGTGCGTGTGACTTGTGTTTGTTTAGAATACATGTCATCATCGGCGATCAAGGAAAATACCTAACCTATAAAAATTCACTTAAGAAGAAAAAGATAACAGCATCACCTAGCTGGTTAAATTAGAATTAAGAACTGTCCAGGTGACCGCAGAAGTACAAAAAGAAACCTTCAAAACTGATGAAGGTCGAAGAGAAAAATTACAAACACACGCACACCTAAATTTGTTTGTATATAAACATGTTATAACCGACCAAAGTTTAAGAACACGACATATCATCTTGTATATTAAATATTACTAACCACTCTTAAAGTACATAAAGACTTGGTCAAATTTGAAGTAGTTTTTCAAAAATTCCTTCCCAATCATCCACTTATTTTTTTCTACTAGCAGTTTTTATTGCTTTGTTCCTGTTTGACGGTTGAGTGAGCCAGTGTTGTTACATATATATTGGACGAAATATATTAGATCCTGTTGTTTGCTTTGTGATATAAGAACTGTTTTATACAATGTCAGTGTCTATGCACTAGGGTGGCATTCAAGTGTCGCTATTGCTCGTATATTTCATAAAATACACAAAAGTCACAATGTATGTTTAAAATCGCTTTGTTATATCCATAAATTGAAACAATTCAGCATAAATACCTGGTTGAAGGAGCATCGGTCTTGATAATGTAACTCCTGCACGATTTGATGCTTTGCAGCGGAGTACTGCGCTGTTACCTCCTCCCCCCGCGTCGACCAGCGACCGCCGCGCTCCTACCACCAACCGACCATCGCTAAGTACATGTCTGTGGAAAAAAATATAATGTTAAAATGATGTACAAATAGAAACTTTAATAATAGTCTCCGACATTTTATATACGTTTATTATAGTCACGATTTTTTTAATATCATTATTAAAAAAAAAACATAATGAAGTATTATTTCTGTTATTATTTCTGTTATTTCAAACCCATGCCTTTCACAACATTGTATAACGTTGTTGTGAATGTAAATCTTATGTAATAAGCAAATAAATCGTATTTTTTCCATTCAAACAATAAAATATATTATTTACATCATCATCATCATCTCAGCCGAAAGACGTCCACTGCTGGACAAAGGCCTCCCCCAAGGATTTCCATTTTCGCCGGTCTTGCGCTGCCCGCATCCAACGGCTTACCGTTTATTATTTAATTATTTACATACATCACTTTAATTAAATCGCAAGCCAATGATATAGAGTATGAACATCAATATTTTAATTCAAACATTCAAGATAGTAGTCCTTTGACCAGTAACGACTGTTCTCGTTAGAATGGTATTGATTTCAAAGTTACCAAACTGTCGTTAAGTCTTGAAACGATGTTTAAATGGTACTTCTTAATTAGTCTTTCCTTTATATTAAATAGTAAAATAAAGAATTATCTCAATCAAATCAAATTTCTACCCAATATGTTTACCAGATGCCTGCATTTGTGTGTGCAACTTATTGAAAAATAGGATATAATAGAGGCGACTATTTCAGTTACTACTATTAAATGGTCAAATCCTCGTCGATCCTCTGGTTGTAAAAAGCTTAGTCTTTCTAAAACTTGTCGAGCACATCTCGATAACGTAAGAGAAATATAAATATTAAATAATAAAAATTTGAAACTTACATATTATTGAGTAATAAATTTGTTTATTTTTTTTAGTTTATTTTGAGATAGTTCAACCTAACCCTATGTTGTTAGTCAACTCCAACCTTGGGTATGGTCGTTTAATATTCTTTGGAGTGCTAGCAGGCGGTGACGTGCGACTGATGTGACGGTGAAACCAAAGTGTCACTATTGGTATATCTTTCTATGGCACTCAATGACACTCTATGGCATATCTTTTTTCAAGCAATAGGCCTTACCTCCTTTCAATTATGAGACTATTGTATTCTAGTATGAGGCGATAGAGCGATATTACTGAAGAAAAAAGTAAGTCAAATTTGTTTTTTTTTTTTAAACGTTCTTCGGTTCATTTCTTATTTTATCTCTCGTCACACGATACAGTATTTGTTGTCATTAACGTGACATCTAAAACTTATCTAAATAACATTATCCATCCATTATCTTAATACTCGTATCTCTAGACGCATAAATCTTTGACCTGATAGGGGTTTGCCAAGATAAGGATCAACGCGATCAAACAATATATGTAATACTAATTTTGTATTAAAAAAAATATATATTTCCTTACTATTATTATTATAATATATATTACTACCGGTGACAAGAGGGCTGGTTCATTTTTCGCCCAGAAAATCGGAATTACGATTCAAACAGGAAATGCTGCTAGCATTATTGCCACCATTCCACCACCACCACCACCACCATGGGCTAAAGGCCTCTTCTCCTCTTTTTGAGGAGACGGTTTGGAGCTTATTCCACCACGCTGCTCCAATGCGTGTTGGTAGAATACATATGAGGCAGAATTTCAGTGAAATTACATGCAGGTTTCCTCACAATGTTTTCCTTCCCCGTAAAGCACGATATGTATTCTAATCACAAATTAAGCATATGAAAATTCAGTGGTGCTTGCCCGGGTTTGAACCCACGATCATCAGTTAAGATTCACGCGTTCTTACCACTGGGCCATCTCGGCTTTAATATATGGCTAATATACGTTATATATATATATATATAAAATATATAAAAATGGCGATATGAATTGATGATAATTTTTAAAAAAAAATCTGATGTTTTGTAAATTTGTTATGTTGTATCTTAAAGCTTACTCTATCCTATAATACAAGCATTCTGACAAAAATATAATAATTATTATAAATGAAAGTATATTAACTCATATATAAATATTTCAAACGTATTCATATGTAATACTCTCGAGGTATGTTTATAGGTACATATGTGAGGGTTTATCAATTGTCGCAGACTCGTCTTTCATATGAAATAAATTTTGTGGATGTGTAAATGTTTGTCTACGAATTTATTATTTTTACTTGATTTATGTAGTACGACTAAAGTTCTGACGGCATAGTCTGGGAGTAAAATCTCAAGAGAAAAGTTAAGTCAGTACTTGTCCTGGTGTATGTTTAGTGGCGAGGTGTCCAAAGTTTACTTCAACTTGGAGAGTCAACAACGCCGTGCTAAAGCATGCGTCAGTCTCGAAGTAATTCTAACTAACAAGTTCACGCGAAAATGACACGTATTGTGAAGGGCTGTAGTCCTATTTTTCCTTTTATAATCTGTATGCAGTTGTTTGTACTGTTTTGTATCCCTTTGTTATAATGATAATATGGTGCTATTGCTGATAGACTACAAAACCAACAACAACTTAGTGTACAATTAATTAATTATAAATAAATATATACCTAAGCATATAAATAATATAAAAAAATATCGTTAAAAAAATATTAAACATACATTACATACATAATTGTTATAAAAACATCGTTATTAACGTCACTAAATGTAACGTGCATCAAAAAAAAAAGTCTCCAAAGATAAAGTCTTATTTTAATTAAATAGTTAATAAAAAGTATTCAGACAGGTCTATTCACTGTTTTTTTCCAGCAAGTGGTGACAGGGACACATTTTCAATTCCATAAACTGTCAGGTGAAGAAAAACGTTGAACACGTGCCTCGGTCATTTGTCTTGGAACACGTGCCGTAAGTCAACTGTCACTATAATCGTTTATTTCATACCCACTCTGCAGTTTTATTACAAAGTAAGCTGTTCCATTTGATAAAGCATTGTCAAGAAAATGTAAAATTATTATTCCCGACTTTCAGAGTTTTAAGATAAATCGGCTACAGTGAATGTAGTTTCGTTAACTTAACCATGATAATACTAAAATTAAAAGGTAACATAACAGTCTGCAAATGTCCTAAATGAAACTATGCTGCGCTTCAAGACTTTCTTGTACTGGAAGATTTTGGAGATTATCCTACCTGTTCTCTTGCAACTAATGGGATATATTTCATACATTCCCCCAAATGCCGGTTTCCACACAATATTTTCCTACACCACGATACACGATTATAAATGCAAATTAGGCAAATGTGGTACTTAGGATTTTAACTTGCGTTTCATCGTTAATTTTTCCAACCAGCCTATAAATGTTCCACTGGTAGGTTAAGGTCTTCTCTTCTTTTTGAGGAGAAGTCTTGGAGCTTACTTCACCATGCTGCTCCAATGCAAGTTAGTGTAAAAACATACATTTTATTTCAATCCATTCATTAATGGTTCCTTATAAATCATATTTCTACCGTAATACATAATATTCTATAGAAGTTATGCTTAAAATATATATATTCTTATGATCTTATTAATAATATTGTATTATGATCTTATAGTTTGTACTTTTTCGTATATATACATATAAAAAATAATTCTATTACCGTTCGCATTATATGCGCTCATGTTCATCCGATTGAGTTGTAAAATTCAATAAATGATTTCGCGATTCGTATCTATCCTCTTAGTGTGCCTCTAAGCTGTTGGTAGCAATTACTAGCAATATTGATTAATATTTCTTTGTTGTTTATATGTTAGATGATGATATGTATAATTTTAAATAATAAAATATGTGGTAATATAAATAAATATCTTAGCTCTTAATTTTTTCCAATAGTATAATAAAAAAAAGTGTAATAAAAAAAATTGAGTGCATTGTTTCGTAAAACATTAATATATATTTTTAAGCAAACACACGCGGCTGGGTATATCGCTATTTAGGTATAATTCTTTACTAAAATAACGTACGTCAACTTTCGTATACTATGGGAACACATCGTCGAGAACCCGATCGGAAACCCAGCCAATTTATTAGCGGCGACCGGGAAAGTCGAATTAGTTATGCCACATATCATTCGGGACTGGGAATAGTTTGCTCGAAGTTTGCGATGAGATGTCCCATATCTCTAGCATCGAGCGAAAGTATTTAATTGACTCGGATTTACTTTGGAAAAATTATAAATTAAATTTTCTTAAACTTTTGAGTTACGGAGTGAATTTACTGATATCACTTTTTAATTGATGATTATTATTATTAAAACCTTTGTTTAATATCATAAAAGATTACAGTCTTTGAAAGCTTGGAATGATTACTTTATATTTAATTCTACTGACTATAATGTACTCCTGACCAAATTTTAGCTACTTCCCTAAATCACATAGCCATCTACGCAAAACAAATTTTAGCGTACAAATACAGGTGCGCTGTATTTTCTCTCATGGTCCAATGGGAAAATTTGACAGATTTTTTTAACAAATATTATTTTTGCTACTATTCTATTATTATGTATTTTTTAAATTTGCTTATTAATCGTATAGACATTTAACATTTTTACGTCTGTATTATTATATTTTATTATAAAAATTAAACAATCTCTATTGTATTGAAGGAATTATTTTATTATATACTTTCAAAGAGGTACCTGAAATGGTAATTCGTTTGGTTTTTTTTTTTACTTAAAATGTTTTATCGTAATTTCTATTATATAAAGTAAAAAATAAGAGTGTTACAAACGCAAACATTCTAATATAAAATGTATAATTGTTCAACCGATGAAAATAATGTAAAAAGTTTATTCACGTATTGTAATTTATAATCAATATTCAGAATGTTCTCCTAACTCTGAAATGTACGTAAAGTAACTTTAAAATTCTCTATAGGTACGAATACCAACAACTACGGCCACAACAAAGCAAAACTTAAATATGAAACGATAAGCAACAAAACCTTGTCCATTTTGTATTGGAACTTCAAATAAAAGTTTCTGAAAGCAAATCGTCCATGTAAATATAGTCTGGATCTAGAAAATTCTGAAAAGAAATAATCGCAAAATGAATTTATCATGAGCTTCAATATCGTCGTTCTATCGGCAAAATATTATAAAAAAATAGGTGGTCGTATTTTTTTTTTGTTTACAGTATATAATCATTCACTACTGAGCTATCAAACACAAAAATATATTATTTATATTTGATTTATCAGTGAAATCATATATTTTTATTAAATATATTTGAATGTTCAAACATACAAAAAATATGTATAGCTTTTTTTATATAAATATATCTATATTAATTGGCAGTCCTTTATATGTTATATGATGTATGTTATATATGTATTACATTAATGTACGTATTACATTCTTGAGCTATTTGATTCCAATTTATTCTATTTACTTATTTTATTAATTCGAAAAATTAGACAAATTATTTATTTTTTAATTCCACATAACATGTAATAATTTTCGTTACTTCAAACTGGTATCATTATTGTATCTTAATTAAACATTATTTTTTCTTTTAATCATTCTTCACAATTTATTATACAATTATATTATTAAAACTTGATTTCATTTTATAATATTTATATTTATTTATATTCATTTATAAAAATGTACAATTTTTATTTTAATATAAAACTGTTGTTTTAATTAACACAGTGATAACATTTCGAATTAATATAACATTAGCTATTGGTTTATATGATTAACTTAAAAATGTTTATATTGTTAACTGTTTTTATATAAATATAATTGACTGAAGTATTTAAAAAAATATATTTAAGAGGCAAATGTACCCCCCGATAGTAAGTGGTCACCAACACCCATAGACATTGGTGCTATAATATTATAACAAATTCCTTACATCACCAATGCGCCACCAACCTTTTTATATATATATATATATTCCGGGAAAGCAAATGACTCCACTCCCCCTGATAATAAGTGGTAGTGGAGTCCAAACGCGACGACGGCTAGTACAGTCGGGAAAAATGTTCACTAGCCGCCCCCGCCTTGCCGGCCCGCAAGAAGCCTCTTCACGCCTCGTTTGAAGGAACCCGGGTTGTAAGAGTAGGGGAACACGTGAGATAACATAAATTTTACATAAAATATGTAAAAAGTTAAAACACCTATTTAATAAATCCTTCAATGGTTTCTAATCAACTGTACTGAAGTAATCTAAAGATCAGTCAATCGTTTACGTACATAATAGTTGCGGATAAACTTATTCAAAGATCGATTTGTACATAACGATCCTAACTTACTAAGTTGAAAACAAATTACCATACATTATATTTGGGTTCGCTAAAATAACGTATAACGGAATTTAGTTTCGTAGCTGTGTGTCGAATATTTAAATAAATGACTTTAGTACATGGGACATTAACCGTAGAACTACTACGGAAATGCTACAAACTTCTACGAAATTACTACGATATTATTATAAACGAATCAAATTGATATCCATAAAATACTTTTCATGTAAGTAGCATTAAAATTGTTTCGTTAATTAAAAATATTCACTGCAGATATTTAAAAAAAATCAATTAAATACTTCGTTTCAATTAAAAGTTAAATGTTATTCTCGAATATTACAAGTAGTCTGAGTAAAATATTTTTTTATGAATAAATTAAGCACGTAACCAATCGTTTTGATTTATAATATTGTTAAAATATCGGAAATATTTTAACAATATTATAAATCACCTCGAAAATTGCCTACAACTAGAGCGAGAAACTACGAAAGCGCCGTGATTTACTATCCTGCATTAAAATTAGGGCGCTTATAATTCGAGGTAAAATGTTTGTATGTTAGAAAAGTTCCTATATTTAATTAATAAGTACCTCAATCCAGGTATAGTCGTGATCACTTGGCCCTCAGCAGTGACCCAGTGGACGTCAGGTGTCGGGTGGCCAGTAGCGCGACAAGCCGCGTATGCACCGCGTGTCGCCGGCCATAGTACTCGTGACGGCGGCTCTACTACGAACTGGGGACGCTTATCCCCCGAACTAGCCGCCAGGCCAACTGCTAATGTGATGCCGATGACCCATTGTATCTCGTAACCTGTGTATCAAAATAAATCACTCAGTTAAATTTTCGATATTATCCAATGTATTTTTTTTTTAATTGAAAACATATTATTGTCGTATTATCCCTTACATCGCAAATGCAAAACGAAACTTGCTTACTAAGATATTATGTCCCTTAAGCCTGCCGTTACACTGACTCATCCTTCAAACCGAACCACAAAAATTTCTGCTTGGCGGTAGAATATATGATTAGTGGGTGGTACTTATCCAGACAGGCTTGCACAAACCTACTACCAAGTAAATTTTGTTATGCAATTGTATTGCGCTATTCCTAATATGTCATAATAGGTGAAGGTGTTAGGTCTTGCTTCGCATCCGAAAAAATAAATAAAAAAACTTGCGTCTTATTCTATGACGTCATTCAAACATAATTAAACAACAAACATCTAAACACACAAACAGCTAGAGATCAGACATTGGCTAATATCAGAATCGAACCTACGACTTCACATCGTACACTTACCCACATATATTGAGCTCATCGTGGAAGAAACTTCGACATTGAAGCTAATTTTTAATTACAGTTATTTTAAGCACCTACTTAATTTGAATAAAAAGACAGTACACTAGACAAATTAGCTAAGTATTTCTTAAGACGTTTATCGCCATGAACTGTCAATAAAAGTGTGAAGTAGTTAAAATTCAACATATATCACACTCAGCGTATATGTTTTAATTCAATACTATGATTATAATGCACATTACGAGTATTTCAAAAATTGCTTTTAAAATTGGAATACAGTTTTGTAGATTCACGATTTTTATGGATCCAATTAATCTATATTTTCACGATTTATTATAAAGCATAAAATGGACCGTAACATAAATCAGAGAACGCGTATATCGTACAAGCACTCGTTATTTAGCACGATACGAATGCAAGGCCGATTATACAAGATGAGATTTCAAAAAAATATCGTATAACGCTATATATTTTAAATTCGCCAATTTACACCCTCATACAAAAGTTGTCCTACATAGTTAATTTACAAGAGAATATTTCGTTTCATAACAAGGCTCGCGACATGAATACTAATTGTGTACACAAAAGGTCATTTAATAAAATCATTGTTTAAAATATCATGATTTACATTTACATACTAATATCTATTTTATAATGTGATTTTATTTATGAAATATTTATGTTGTGTATATAACATTAAATGAAAATTTAAATAAAATAAAACTAATAGTACTTATTAAACGTTTTATGCTCTGAATGTCTGTTCCGACAATAAAAAAAATATTTATTAACATAACAAAATTTACACAAATGTGTAAATTTCTTTCAACCAAATAATTTAGCAATCGGTAATTCCATAGTTTTTATTAAGTTGATACAGATTGTATGAATTTTATTATTTGTAAATTTTTATTTCAAATATATTTTAGTTACCTTTGAAAGTTGATATCTTGGAATGATTACTTAATATTTAACTATATGTATTTAATGTACTCCTGACCAAATTTTAGCTACTGCCCTAAATCACAAAGACTAGACATCTGCGCTAAGGAAATTTTAGTGTACAAATCCATGTGCCTTTTCTCTATGATCCACAATCTCGGAATCTAGAGATATTACACCAACGGGATAAATTATTTTCGTATCAAATTTGTGGACACATATATTAACAAATACTTTCAGAATATGTCGTTTTTTCCCATACATTTTTCAAACAACCACAATAATTGTCATTTTTTAAAACATATGCCAAAAACAATTTATTTTTATCGTTGTACTATTGTTTTCATACGACATAATAATATTATTTAATCTTATTCTTTATAAAACTGATATAATATAATAACATAAATATTATGGGTACAATATATAAAAACTGGTGGTAGAGCTTTGTGCAAGCTCGTCTGGGTAGGTACCCACTCATCAGATATTCTACCGCAAAACAGCAGTACTTGGTATTGTTGTATTCCGGTTTGAAGAGTGAGTGAGCCAGTGTAATTACTCAACATACACATATCATATTGGGACATAACATCTTAGTTCCCAAGATTGGTGGCGCATTGGTGATGTAACGGTTAACATTTCTTTCAATACCAATGTCTAAGGGCGTTGTTGCGTTGTTCCACTTACCATCAGGTGGCCCAAAGGTTCGACCGCCTTGCTTTTCTATAAAAAAACAAAAAACAAAAAGCCATCTATCAGTCATGGTACGTCGTTCTTTGTACTCAAGTGTTAGAAGCAGCCAATTTAATACATACTAGTTATTACTTTATATGTATGTATTTAAAATACCTTTAAATAATATGACAAAAAAAAGACGTTATTACCGGTTTTGAACACCCCCCCCCCCCCCTCCCCATCTTTTTGTCATCACTCGAAACTTTTAAAGATTAAATGCCACTGGTTTTGTTGGTTTCAGTAACGCAACATTATGTATTTTAAATGTTATTATTATAACTGTATATAATTATATATGTCATTATAACAATGTTTGCTTTTTTTAAATATTAACTCATTGCTTTGCTCTTTGCTTGCATTTATTCTTTGCTTTGTGTGTCGATTCTTACAACTGTATTTGAAACCAGTCAACTGATTGATCTGACACTTAGCAGATCATTTTATTGCTGATTACGATACAATTTACGGTATTTAAAATATTACAATACGCATATTGTGTGCATGATATCAAATTACATTGCCTCTTTGGGGAGTAAAAATTTAATACATTACCTCATTAACTCATCATCTTAATTTACCACTGACAGTAACAAAATTCTAAGAAATTTCAAATTTTCTAGAACACAAACGAATGATTGACGTAAAATGACATTAAGCAATCATTTGATGCAAACATGCCTCGTTACCTTTTACGTTAGGCAATTTAAGCGATTGTCAATATTACTGTGACTAGAAATAATCTATGGCAAAAAGTGGCGTATTTCACGGCAAATGGTGCAACTCGTGCGGGTTGCAATATCATCCAGCACATGCAAGTTTCCTAACGATGTTTTCTTTCACCGCCGAGCAAGAGATGAATTATAAGCACAAGTTAAGCCCCACGCTCCTATGGAATAATCCAGTATTACAAAGTCAAATTTTACAGGAAAAAATATTTTGTGTTTTTCGGTCAGTTTACAGTATTAGCATAAAACTATATACACAGACCTCATATATATGTGTGTGTGTATATATTCATTAAAGTATACATTTGATAAAATTTATTCACAACCTTTTAACTGAAACTGTGTAAGATACAGTTTCTTTAGGAAACTATTAATATAAATTTAGTTAACTCACGAGGTTATTGCTGTAAAATTGACAAACTTAATACCTTAATAATATTTATTCAAAGTGCTAATTAACGAAAATTTTCAGTGTAAATTTTCTATTACTGTTCAAGAATTTTAACAAATCAAATATTGCTATTTATACATCGTTTCGGTCAAATATATATTTTACCTGATCTTTAATTTGCTCGATTAGTATTAGTATATTTTTTCAAAATTCACTGCAATAAACATGTAATCGCTAAAACCGATAAGACTTAAGATCTATTTTCCAGTAATAATATTAAATACGAACATAAACGAAATTTGATGTAACAGCCTTATTTATACCGCAAATATGTTCCGTATAATATAAATGATAAAATGTCTTTTTTTTTTCAAATAGGAAAATTCTGAAAAAATCTTACATAATATCCCAACTCACAGATGCTAAATTGAATATAAAATAATTTCCGGTTATAGTAGACTACTGTCGGACGTCAATTTGTGTTATGTTCGCAAAAGTATCGAAATTCGATCATAATCGTTATTAAAAAATTGAGGAAAACAATACATGAATTTGCCTTTGATTTTTTTCCACTCTTCTTCCAATTTTTAATTTATTGATAAAGCTAAGGCTCGTCATTAATTACTAAACATAAAAAGACGAAAATTGATTTATAAACACATGAGAAAAATATACTGAGCTGTCTGTATATTTTTTAATATTAAGTTGTTTAGTATTAGTACCTATTTATATATAGATTTGCTTTTAGATACATTATAACAACAATGTTTAATGTTCATAAATTATTTTAAATATTTGTACATATATTATAATTAATTATTTCAATCTAAGCACAAAGTTATACTCTAGCTATACAACTTAATACTTAATGACTAGCAAAAACATTCCAATCTTGGTAAGCAGCAAAGTTATTCGAATCGTGAGTTAACGATAACAACAATGTCGCGGATAACAGGAAAAGTGTTTTCAATTAATCGAAACCGAAAATTTTCCACGAGAGAAATCAATCGGAAAAGTTTTGGCTTTTAAAATGGAAATCAAATTACAAATTAGAACTTATAAAATGGAAATTAAATTACAAATATTTCTTTTCTTTCTTATCACTTTCAAATGTAAAGAATTTTTATTTATGAAAAGTCCTAAAGATGCAATTAATCGTTTCAAATAAGATGCAACGAGTATTTTTTTTATTAAATAAAATTTAGCCATGAATATTACCGGAAACTAAATATAATAACGTCGTTTAATAAATAATTAAATAATAACAAAATAAAACTAAAATAAATAAATAAAAAATCGTAACACTGATTGTACTATTTGACTTAAATAATTGTTTTTTTGAACTTTTTTTCTTCTATTTACTTTAAAAGAAGCATTTTGAAGAATACTAATAAAGTAATTCAGTCATCTTTTAATATATAATGTTACTATTCAATTTCCTTTAGCAACGCATATATTATAATAAAGTAAATTAATTTGCTTTAAAAAAAATCAAAAGAACAACGTAAAATTCTGTTTTTCAACAAAATAAACACTGACAAAACGACAAAAGTTTCCTAATTATAAACAAACCTTTCATTCCGCAATCACTGCACACCGAGTTTAGAAACCATTGTCAGAATCACAACACAATCAAAATATGCTATTATCAGTCACAACATTTCACATCTTACTAAGACTATGCTATATTTAATTCAGAAAGAAAATCATTTATGTGGCGCTACGCGTCGCTTAACGCAAAAGTTTTTCAGTAAATCGAATACCGCATTATACACATGCGTTTAGTTTGAAGTTCGCGCGCGGACTGAACCGGCAGCGAACTGGGGACAGCCACCCTCTCTTCGGATGATAATAGCTATACTGTTACGGGGTGGCTCAATTAGATACTATAGTCTATGTTATATCCACATTTCGTAGACACATTATAGACAAAACTTACATTACTCTGAACTATGATGCTTACTTTGTTGGCGCTGGTATTATTTGAATAGTACATTCGAATGTGGTAATATTATATCCTACGTAGCATATCACCATTAACATATTACAATGTATTAATTGTCAAAATATTAATGCTATAAAAATATATATCGATTTAATAAAAATGACAACACTTTTTTTTAGCAAGTTTTTTTTTTTATTTGTATGAATAAACGCAAGAACTATGGTTACTTAGATATTGTAATTCTTGTCATTGAATTCGAAATATCCTTAAGGTTTTAACTTAACAATACCATTTTCTCTTATCGTTTGAATTTAAAGCAGTAGACGATAAAATCTATTTCCATCAGAAGACAAAGGACCTTACCCACAAAAAGAATGGAAGTAAGTCTTATTTCAAAGTGCCATTGAGCTGGCAACATTTAATTGCTTTGCAAAATAGCCAGCCAGCGATGCATTTAAATCGCCGTATAACCATTACACTTGAATAGCTACTCTCACGCTTAAAAATGCATAAAAGTTATGAAAGAGCTTTAGTTCGTAAAATAACTTCAGTTTATTATTTTAGGCCTCAATTCTTTTCAAATTACCGCGTTTCGTTAAATGTTTAAATTTTCAATATGAAATATGAACTAGAAATATATTTATATAAACATTATGAAATCTACACATATAAATAAAATTGAAATGTCTGTTTGTGACCTGTAATTTAAAAATAACTGTCATCTTTAAGTTGATATTGCAATTTACAAGTTATCAAATCAATTATTATTTTTATTTTTTCTGGCAGATGGCCCTCTTTTTTTGAGTTGTCTTCAAAACGGGTAAAAATTACAAATATAAATAAGGGATTACTATAAGTTGGACCATCAGTTAGTCCCACTTACTAGTATCACAATGTGTAAGATATATCCACAATTATATAGTTTCATAATATTAAATATATATGTCACGTAAAGCTTATGGAAATCATAAAAATGTTTCAACAAACATTCCAAACGTACTCAGTTATACCGCTTAACTTCTCTTAGATTTTACTTTTGGATAACTGCCAGACATCCATTATATAAAAATTATACTTTCCTCATAAAATTTACACATACATACATTTCAATGGTCAGATATTTCGAAGCAAAAAAATGTTGAACATTTAAATAATCGAAAGAATTTATAAAGCTAACAGTAATTTTACGATATGAACGAAGTACTTTATCTTCTTTAAAAGGTTGCTGTAAGTTAAGCACTTTAAAAGCACCTTTGAGTATGTATTATGAATATTAATGTTTATTGCACGAAATAACTTGAAAAGTTTCGCTCAACCAACACGGTTTGATAAACAAAGGAATATCTTCTAATTAAAGTTGCCTATAAAAATGAAAGTATTTCGTTGAACTATTGGCTTATAGTGAATTTATAATCAAATATTAATTTGGTTTCACCCAATTTTTATTTTGTAATAGAGATTACATCTTATATCGAAAATTCAATTTAATTAAATATAATTGTTAATGAGGCCCTCAATTTCAACTCTGCAAGTTATCAGACATTGATAAAGTTGTAAACGCCTACGAATGTTATGCAAATATTTAAGTACAATAATCTTGAATATATTATATATTTCCTATTACGAAAAAGCTACAATTTAACGCCAACGTATTTCATGCAGTGGTTGCAATAACACGTCACACAAAACACTGGTGAATAGGGCACGAAATAGAAACAACAAAGGAAATTTTGCACTATAACCTTAAAATGCTGATTCATAAATGAAACGACCCCATAATGGACAGGCTGGCTGAAAACCATCCAGACTAGCCTAAGAATCCAGAATCTTAATAAGATAAAAAAAAATCTAAAATTTATTATTGTGATGCTACCCGGAGACGAAAATATGCAGGAACATAAAATATCGAACTATAAACTAATAGAACGATACAACAAAGAATATAGTGACTTCAAAACAACATAAAATGCCTAAAAACGATCATAAACAATAATTTTGAATACTATTTTCAAATTTAAAATACGAATGTTGTGAATACAACATTATTAAATGAATAATTTCTTGTAAGAATAATCATAAAGTTATTATAAACGCGGTAACCAAGGCGTCCAGTGGAATAAGTGTCATGATTTAACTATATTTATTAAATATAGTAAGAAAATCAACAACACGGGTAGTCAAATAAGTTATAATTTTAAGTGGTGTTAACTGAAAATATCTTTGTGAATTCATTTGAGATCAATAAAAAATGAGTGTTGAACTAGTATAATAATTAAAGAAGTATTTGTCAATTTTATATTTTTATTAAATTATATTTTATTTTATTTTGTGTTTACATTGAACAAATGATAAATAAATGTGATATCGAATTGGAGGGCGTAAGTAGCGAACTTTACAGCTTAATTCCATTGTAGTTAATATAGTATATATATATTTTGTTTATCATGTGTTTTAATTGTTCAACATAAAATAATATTTACTGTATTGATGTAGTACATTGATAGTTATTCTTTTAATGATGATGATCTAAACAATGGTATAATGTTCTTTGTAAAACTAGATAAACTGATGTATATGTAATGTTTCATTTTAACAGCACAGTAGAAGTTTATATGTATATGAGTTCTAACCGGACATTACAGGTTTAAACTCGGGCAAGCACCAATGAGTTTTATAGGGCTGAATTTGTGCTTACAATAATAATATTTGTTCTTGTCTCGTGTCATGAGGAAAATTTCGTATGTCGGATAAAATTCACAATGTAGATCCGCCAACGTACATTGGAGTAGCGTAGTGGTATAAGCTCTAACTCTTCTCAAGGTTGAGGAAACCTTCGTTGATTTTGTTGCTCGATATTTGTATATGAGTAAATATTGAAGTAATTATATAAATGATATCTGAATTTGTAGTTGTTCTACAACAAGTTTCGTTAAGTAAAGACAATTTGAATAAAGTATATTTTGTATTATATTTCACTAAAACACATTATGACGTAATGAATCATCAATTTCGATATTTCATCAACTAAATCAAGTCTATATGATGGTTTGAACGTGATCGTATTTATAATAAAATATCGTCCCGGTATATTCAACAGAACTTATTGAAACAATTTATAATTAAAAGAAAAATAATTAATAATTATACTGTAACATAAATAAAAACATAATTTAATTGATAATATAAATACGAAGTGTATTTTTTACGCACTACGCACACAAGGAAGTAGAGAGCATGACGGCTTGAAAAAGCGTCATGCCGTGCACCGTCACGGCATACAAGTCGGTATTCTTCCCAAGGCGCCATGAAGTTTCAAATCAACATACTTCGTTTATCGTAACAAAGCATCAGACAAGTCGTAATTAATCTTCACAAGTTATTTACTTCTTATATTTCTTGTAGATCGAAGCTTCCAGAGATTCTATATGTTGATTAAGACCTTTTCCGAATAACACACAATCAGGTCCCTATTCAGGAACGAGATTTTGTAACATCAATTACGTAGCCTATCCTTTCATCCTAATAAGATGGATAATGTCTTCATCGGAGTTATCGAATTCATTCAATCTATTGGGAGCCCTGATTTGCCTCCGCCTCGGATTCAAAGCGTAAAACATTTATCGCAAAGTCGTTATTCGAGAAATAATGTTCATTTCAGTTTAGTTACAGATTTATTATTCTTCAATAATAGTATAAGACTGTTACTGTCAAACCGCTGCTATTATTATTTTTACTGATATAATAGAACTATGTATTTAATGCAATTTTAAGTATTCTAACCTAAATTACGTTAACCGACTTTGATAGGTGATGATAATGTGTTGATCGTGCGTTCACACGAGTTAATTTAAGTCAAGCAGCAAATAAAGTTAAACAAATAAGTTATTACTATATTTATATTAAATAGTATCGATTAAATACATACTTACATTTAATTAAAGTAATTATATCAAGACCTTTGTTAACGACTAATATCTAAGGTTTTCGTCAAGAAAAGCAAAAAATAAGGAAAAAATACAACGTAACAGAATGGCGGTAATCAATTGTCTCATTAGAGCTCGGCGTCAGCGGGCTAACGATATTAAATTAAGACTTGTACACACAATATTATAATATTTTAACAGTGGCCCGTAATATTGCTATATTTTATATTGCTACATTTAAACGAAGTGTTGCCACGTTTCTCTGTCAGTCTGTACTTAAAACTATCAAACGGAATATCCGGAATATACGGTTTTCACCAATGGATAAAATGATTTATGGTAGGTTAAATGATTTAGGGTAGGTTTACATGAATGAATTATACTCGTTAATGTTTTGTGTTAATTGACTGAAATTTGATGATTATTATTGATGATGTGAAATCTTGGCGACTTGGGAGCCTCGATGGCGTGCGCCATGTAATACGTAAGATAAACGGTATATATTGATCTTTTTTCTACCCGAGCGAAGCCAGGATGGACAGCTAGTGTAGATTGTAATTAATTCATAGCTTTCATTTAAAATATTACTAAACAAATCAATATTAAGTGTGTCTTAACCTTAGGTCGATATTGAATTAGCATTCGTAGATAATAGAATATAACTGAAATCAAATATTATGACTGTAATTCAGCTCGAATGCCTTTATCAGAATTTGTACCTAATTTGATTGTGACCTTTTTCTTTATAATAATTTTCTTTACTTTATTTAATATCTAACGTAATTTGCATGTAATACGAATGTTCTTTCGAATATAAATGTAAATAAATATCAACAGATACTTGTATTTGAAAAGAATTGTGTATTTTTTTATTAAAAAGGTTCTTATATGTATACTATCCATTGTTTTTAACTCCCCGATAACATTCCTGCACTTCAACTTCGATACAGCTTAACGCTTGCCAGGATTTGCTAGAGTCGAAAAACAAAGTTGCACTTTCAGTTGTTTTTAATGATCAGAAGCCGAAGAGAAATTGATATGCCGGTTCAGTATATCATCCACTAAGTGTTTTACTATGACGCGTACAAAGATAGGATAACACCTGCAAGGCTATATATATATATGTATATATTCAGCTTTTGCCGCCCACTGCTGGACGAAAGCCTCCCCAATAAAACGATAACCATCCCGATCTTGGGCAACCCACATCCATCCCGTACCTGCCACTTTTTTTAAATCGTCAATATATATGTATATTATATAATAGTATTTTAATTTTTAAACGTAATAATCGTAATAACGTGTCATTATTATAAAGTATAAAAAAATTTAATCACACATATATAATTTTTCATCCTTATGAATAGTTACAATATGTTTTTCAAAATCATTAATAATAATAAAAAAGGTTTTATATTAAAAACCGATACGGTGTCTGGAATTGATCAGCACTAGGCTGTAAGTTCACATTTTACACTAAAGTTTCAAAGGCAACTTTCGTATCGTTACTTACTTGAACAGCTGTGACTCAGTTACGCGGTGTAGTCGTAAATCGTTAGGAGGTAAAAAGTGGACAAAGTTAGCGCTCATACCAGCGGCTTTTAAAAACAAAGTGAAAACATATGACTCTTTTAAGGTTATATAACTTTTTAAAAGATATAAAAAAGTTTAATAAAAATTTGTCTTACGAAGTATTTTAAACTTCTAAAGTTATATTTATATATATTTTTATGATAATAGGAAAATGGAGCATATCTTAACATATATGATCATTTTTTATAATGTCTCGAAGTAATATAATACTTTACCGGTGATTTGTGCAAGCATATTTGTATCACGTGATCAAAAAAGTTATTATTAATATTTTATATGTAATTTTATATAAAAACATACATAATTTAAGAATTAAAATGCGTTAATTCGATTATAATTCTTATACGTAATTATCGGAATACACCAAAACAAAGATAAAAAAACCTAAGTATCAGTGCTTAGTATTGATTTGTTCCGATTTAAAAATCGAATGCGTCAATATAATTACAGGCCAAGGCATTACATGGTAAATCCAATGGCACGTTTACAGTGTGCAAAATAGTTTTTATTTCTTGCAGTACTATTGCAGGTCATAGGCATTTGCCTGCCTTAAAATATTAAAAATAGAAAAATGTTTCTTATAATAGTGTAACAAGTGGTATATTGTAACAAATAATTCTTGTTAAACTAGTCCAGTGGTCGAAATTTGACCGTAATAACTTCCATCAACTGCTCTAAACGCTAACGTGAATATAAAATAATAAATAACGTTCGATTTCCAATTTTTTTATTAATAATTCTAAAGCTTATCAATAGCTAGCACCCAAAATTGATTAACAAACAGAGGAGAAATAAATACTTAACTAATTTCAGACACAGGTTACACTTACTTTAATAAAGACAAGATAAAAGTTTCAATTAAATATACACGTAAAGTATTATAGAACGTTTTAGTCTTTTAAAACATTTCACAAACCTTGAATGTGAAAATAGGCAAGTTTTGTCACTAGAATGCAAAGTAAAGTCTTGCTTCTTTCAATGCAACAGCAGTTTACGAACTCGTCTGCAACTCGCAAGTTACATGTAAATTCAAATTTTAGTTGCAACTTTAACGGTTCGCAGGTAATTTTGAACATGGAATGTGCATTTGTGTAACGTTTTAATACAAGACTGTAGGATTTAGCAGGAACTTTTATTCTTATATATTTTTTTTATAAATATGCATATATATATATATATATATATATATAATATATATGTCAAATTTTTAAAACGATTTTTGTTTGTCTGACTGAATTGATATACTTTTTTCAGATAAATGCATATTCATTTTTTTTCGTTCGTTCATTTAACTTTTATTTTAAATTAAGAATTGAGTTTGTAAATGAACTATTATTCTTATACGGTGTAAATTAAAATTTATTTAACCTACAATATATAACGAAAAATAGGATTAAAGATGTAATTACACGAAGACTCGAATAATTAATATATTATTTGAACAAGATTGTAATGTGAAAAAATTAACAATCCGTAAAGACCAAGATTGAAGACCAGATTTGTAAAAAATCGTACGTACACTCTTTTTCAAAGTTTAAATTTAAACATATTTTTTAAGACCTATACAGTAAATATATGTGTACATGTATTTGAAATAAGCAGTGCCATACGTGGATGTTTAGCGAGGACTGCGAGTTCAAGTCCGGGCAAGCTACAACAGTTCACGATTGAATTACGTACTATTACAGAATAGCATTTCTGGTATGAATCTAAATAAGTTATATAACATTATCAAATATATCAAAAAGGCTCTGCGAACTCGCGAGTACGTACTCGTAGTGTGAGCGTTCTACCGCAGTCAAATGTCGGAGACTGGTGAACTATGATTCTTGAAACTTTGCCGTACGCTTTCTGATAGGAAAGTTAGTAATTAATTTATAGAGTACATTTTAATGTGACAATTTTTTTATAATATAATTATATATTTCTACGAATCATTAATATAATTTGAATTTATTTAAATTTAATATTCTTTCATATTAGTGTTTTTTTTTTTTTTTTATAGATTAATTACTTTTTAAATATAGAATGTAATTATTTGAAAATAATCTTATAATGGCCCGTGGTCGCAATTCGAAATTCGAAATTTTGACGTGTACAAATTATAGGAAACGTCCGAAAAGCTGATTTACCGGTTTCTTAGAAATATTTTCTTACATAGTTGATTAATAAGCAACTGAATACAAATTATATTTTATTATAAAAAGATATATATTATATTCTAATAAGAAAATTAAAGATGTGTACGTGGGACATAAATATTTTGTTTTTGAACGTATTATATATTTAATTTGACTAGTAGTAGGGCTTTGTGTAAGCCCGTCTGGGTCTATTTGATGAATAGGGAGGTACGTAACGTAAATGTATATTATAAAAAAAAACTAAAAGCTAATTATATTTTTTTTAAATAAATACTTATTTTACAAGGTACTCTGTAATTTCATCGTACGAACGTTAACAAAGTTTCGACGCGCGATTTTACAGTCAAGATGCGGAGCGATGTCTGTAAATTGTTTCTGTCGACTTGCTACGATTAACCCACAATGAATTAATAATGTTGAATGACAACCTGCATCTTATTCTCAGCTAGTTGCTGAAACTGTGACGAAGTTATAAAACTAACCAACATCGTGACATTAAATTTACACTTTAGTTACGTTAACGTAATACATTTTACAACTAATTTCAAATATGGTGCTAATTCATGCACCTCTGAATCGCGCTGGTAAGATCTTTTGTGGGAGGTAATATTTCAGATGTATACAATGATTATATTTTTTTTTTATGAACAGTGATGAATGAACTCTAAGTAGCTACCCTTATCCCTTTTCGTAAAAAAAAAACAAAACAATATTTTAATTTATAGCTAGACAATATATAGATTTTAATTATTAGCATAAATACTTAACTACTAGAAAACGATAGAATTTCGTGCGTCAGAATCTAAAAATCAGAAGAATCAGTTCTAGAATAATTTTGTTTGAATGGTAACGCAAGCTACAAGTGCATTTAATATAACTATCAGGAATATCTATTTCAATACATAATATCCATCAATATAAAGTAACACACCAAAAGCAGTTTTCACTTAAAGGATTCGTAGGTAAAAATTATGGGACGATTATTTCTGAATGATTTACATTGCGGGTATCGTTTTACACAAAAATCTGGTATGAATATAAATTTTGCCGTGGTTAGCGATACGGAACTTCGGTCAATGACCACATAGTATCGCAATCTACGAAGTTCCCGACGGAGGCTTACATCCGGAATAGATAAGCCGCCCTTGTATCCGTTTCAGTCCAGGCCACTTGACTTGTTATGCTCCATTTAGTATTGAGTAGAATTTCATCCTACTAATGATCGTGTTGATTTGCCTCTTGAATATAAAATATTCCATAAAGCTTCGTTAAATGTTTCTATTATAAGCATTAACAAGAATGTGAAGTAACTTTTTTATAAATGAAATATTATTATTAAATATAATGATAACCGCTTCATGACGCAGTTCTCTTCTCCTATATCTTTCCTAGATATTATTAGTTTCAATTGTATTGTGTTTTATTAATTTCCATGTGTTTTTTAAGGTCTCACGACATTTTAAATCACCGCCGAACATGAGATGAATTATAAAAACAAATCAAACACGTTTCTACCGAAAATTCTACCACAAAGTAGCAGTACTTGGTATTGTTGTGTTCCGATTTGAAAAGTGAATGGTAAAAGGGTGGCCAGTGTAATTACAGGCACAAGGGACATAACATCTTAGTTGCCAAGATTGGTGGCGCACGGGTGATGTGAGCGATGGTTAACATCTCTTACAATACCAATGTCTATTGGTGACCACTTACCATCTGATGGCCCCTTTGCTCGTCCGCCAACATATTCTATAAAAAAATCATGAAAATTTGGAAGTCTGGATTCGAAGAAGCAATCTTAGATTACGATACACACGTTCTAGACACTGGGATATCTCTATCTATTGAACACATTTGGATACTGTTACTCTTGACTGGACTTACTGGACTGAAAAAAATATTACATTATGAAAAAACTAAACGAAATCAGACACAAAGAGTGTTGAAACAAAGCGTCGGGCACAATGGAAGCGCGTGGCAGTGACTTGCAGATGGCAGCATCGCTAATAGCTGCATTGTTTATAAAAAGTACGCACTACCGGAGTACTACCACTTTTTTATTAAACGGACCTTACACGCCGGTGACTTGTAACGCGTATTAACAGAATTATCTTCTCTTCAAATCTACTTATCGAGTATCTATCGACATATTTCAGCTGTGATATTTGTTTGCACGTGTTTTATTAACTAAGCCTTATTTTATTTATTGACTAAAGTTTTCATTTTTGATGTTGAATTTGAATTATGTACATACGTACTGTACGTGCATCTTTATTTCGTGTTATAAATGTATTATTATATAGAATGGTATTAATGTATTGTATATTTAAATATAACATACATAATAGTTTAAGATATTAAATGTAAATATAAATAAAATATATCACAAAATAGCCAGACAAAAGGCAGTCCACAACAGCGACGCGACAAGGAAAAAGCTCGCTGATGGCAGTGCTGCTAATAGACGCGCTGTTTAGCAAGTGCGAGCTTCCGGACCGGTCGAGTCGGAAATGGCGCCTCCCTGTAGACAACCTTCATTTCCTCAGCAGTCCTTTGCGTTTGCTCCTTGGGGCGGTAATCTGGTTTTGCTTAGAATGCGACAAGTCGGTATATATTACTTTAGTATTGTGTGCCGATGACAAGGAAATGTTCTATGAATTATTTTGTATCTTCGCTATAGATTGTTTCTATCGACGTACAAAATAAATTATCATTTGATATTTTATCAATTTATTTTATTAATAAAAACATATTTTATAGAAGGACTTTAAAATATAGTAAATGAACGTTATCATAACTTTCAACATTCATCATAAATATGCAGAGCAACTTCCTCTAATTAGAGTGAAAGCGCCGAGAAAAAAAATAATAAAAACAATTTTTTCTCTTTATAAACGTCGAGCGCTATTCGTGTATCAGAATAATTTATCTAGGCACCGTAATTTATGCAAGAAGTACGTTCGCCCCTCGAATAACATTTTTTTTTTGCAGGCATTAAATCCTTTTTGTTTCGAATGCGCTAAAGGAACAATAAAGCGGACTGTCGGTGAGAATGGAAGACAACGGGATCGCGACGGGTGTTGTCACACGTTTTCTCACAAATGAACATCGAGCAACGAGTATCTAGCGAACAATCCGTGTCAGAGATGACTTTTTGTTCATTTAACAATGAATATCGACTCCGAGCATTGTTTAACAGTCTTGCATTGCTGTTAACGAAAGTCTGTCATTTATATATACTTATTAAGTACTCATACAGAAGCCAATTAACTTAAGTGTAAATCTCTTTAATTTATTTATAAAAAAAATATATACAATTGCGACGATGTTAATTTTCGTACTTTAATTTGTTTTTAATTTATGTTTAATCAGAACATTCGAAATGTATTGCAATCAAAAGCCAGAACTGCATTGGCCGGAGTAGTACGGTTCACGGAATTTTAATTTCCAAGAACGAGACGTAAGTACATAACGAATTCATTAATTTCAACCAAGTTTTCAAAGGGTTTTGAATTACACTAATTTTATTTTTAAGTTGCAAATAAAATATAAGTACAAAGATTCTTATTATACTGGATCCAAAAAATTAATACATAATAATTTAACTTAAAATAAGCATTCATTTCAACCAATACAGATCATCATTTACAAACACACGTATACAATTGATAACGTAAATTCTAATAAATTAATAACATCATTATATGTCAAAAATAATAAATTAATTGAATTTTATAAAAAAATAATTACAAATTCTTTATTTAAGTAGAAACTATAGGTCATGAGGATTGACTAAAGTTGCATTGGGTACAAAAGATTGCAATATTACATAGCCGTTGTATATGTTATCATTTAAAAAAAGAAAATTCATAAAAACACATTGGAATATAAATAATAAACATATTCATTTAATTCAAAAAAAAACCAAAAACAAAGATAACATTTGGTAAAGCGAGAAACGTATTTTTTCTAAATTAAATGCAATTTTTACTATAGGTTTTGCGATTACACAGTAATTATTTATTTATTAAAAAATATATTATTCTATTACTGTAAAACAGTATTTTTTTATTTACGTGATTGATACGAACCGGGAAGGTAACGTATTTGTTTGTATATTTGTTACACCATTAGGCGTGAGTAATCGTCGGTATCATAGAAGCGCCTGAAGTGACATAGTATACGAAATGGATATATATTATGATGCTTGCAGAAATGTATTATTTTTCAACTTTTGAAGGTAACATAACAGTTCCAGTTTTTATATTAAGTAAGGATAGTAGATGTTTTCAAGCTATTTAAATGAGACAGCGCCATAGGCTACAATAATAAGTTAGTATTGTGTGTGTTTGTGTGTTTATACTAGCTTGGGATAGTTACACTAGCTCAATTACCTTTCAGCCCCGATGCCCGAAGCTTAAAAGAAATGGCATAACCCGTGGATGCGTGAGGTGGCCTCGCGTGTCCTATTTTAGGCGACCCTGAGGAGGACGGCACCCGGGATGGCCTCGCGCTGTCATATGCACGAGCGAGGAGTACGGGGCGATTACCGTCACCCCCCGAGGAGAGCTCCACCGAGGCACGAGCAGATCACAGCACGGGAGAGGCCGCGTATACGTTATATCAACACGATCCCACAGTCTCTCCTTGCCGAAAACGGCCATCGCAGTGGTTTTAGTGGGTAAGAATCCCACATAACCCACGAGAGCCGGGTATCTTTCAGAAGGGTTTTCCACTGCGGGGAAAAAAAACTCAATCACCTTTAAAACCGCAACACAATACATAAAATATTAGCTCTTAAGGTTGCTGGCGTATTTGGGATGTATTAGATGGTTACTATTTCTTACAGTGCCAATGTCCATTGGTAGTGGTGATTACTTGCCATCAGGTGGTCCATTTGGTGGTCCATCCATCCTATATCAAATTAAAAAATAACCATCAAAATCATTGAGTAACATACAACAAGTGATAAATCCATTAGTGTTCTTACCTTATTCCAATTTTAATGTCAGAAAGAAAAAAATCATCAGAAAACTTTTACTTTAAAATATAAGACATCACGAAATTAAAAATAAAATAAAGCATGTTTTGATCCGTTTATTGAAAAAAGCATGAAAAACACGATTTAAATATTCCTATGTCAAAAATATACTCTACTATTAAATTTTTTTTAGAGCTTAAAGTATTACCGAATAACCGGAATATGTACTCAGGTGGACATTGCAGCTAAAAGCGATATCGTGTCACCGTGCCGCGTCGTGGCTCTTTCATCATTGAGCTTACACGTGACATTAGGGTTAAAAAGCATTTAAGCTATTTAGTAAATACAACAGATTTTTACACGTTTTTTTTTAACCTCATTTATGCTTGGCGAATAATGTGCTTCAGTTTATTTCGAAGCTACAAACATGTGGTAACGTAATTGAAACCATTTATAAAAAACACGACCATCGAAACGATCAATTAAAACATACAGTTTTGTTAATAAATTTAATATATTTTTCTTCTTATAATAATAATACAATAGCATAACATTATACGTAATAGAGAGCGATGCGGAGAGGGGGAGATAAGAGAGCCGTTGGCTGTTACGGCATACAAGTCGATCCTACCTTCAAGGCGCGTCTATCGGTGTTTCACATAAAAAACTCCACCGTAGAGTAATAAAACAACACCCAAAATAAATACCCAGGTGGACGGCAGCTAAAAGCGGTTTCATGTTGGTGCGTAGCGTCACTCAGACCTCGTTTATCACCCAGTTTACATGACCTTACGTTACGGATGCCTCTTTTTATTACCGTAAACAATGTCTGTTTTTGAAAATATAATTAAAACACTAATACAATGATTTTTTTATTTCCGTTTACGTGGAATGGTACCTGGTTTTACTTTTAAAGATAAAGAATTTCATTTTAACTATTTATTCTTCTTTGTGTCTAAATTAAACGACACAATAGCTGTTTTATTTAACTTTCCTTTCGTATATATATAATAATAATAATAATGTAATCCAGACAGATTTCGGCAACGGCGGCCAATCTCAAGAGATATTAGCCAACTACGCAGGAGATATTATAGTGCACAAGTGTGTGCGCAAACACAGGTGCACTCCCTATTCCCTAACTCTCATAATCCGATGGGACGGCAATCCGACACGACCGGAAAGAGTTCAGGCGCAGGACCAACGGCTTTAAGTGCTTTCCGGGGCAACTTCCAGACTTCGAGCTGCTACTGAGAATTGTCTGACAGAAAAAATTAATAACATTTCATTGGCCCAACCTGGGAATTTAACCCAGGACCTCCGGGTCTCCGGCCTTATATCAAGCCACTAGACCAACGAGGCAGGCAGTCATATATACATATATATGACTGCCTATAATAATATTAGATAAGCCGAGATGGCCCAGTGGTAAGACCACGTGAATCTTAACCGATGATCGTGGGTTCAAACCCGGGCAAGCACCACTGAATTTTCATGTGCTTAATTTGTCATTATAATTCATCTCGTGCTTTACGGTGAAGGAAAACATCGTGAGGAAACCTGCATGTGTCTAATTTCATTGAAATTCGGCCACATGTGTAATTCCACCAACCCGCATTGGAGCAGCGTGGTGGAATAAGCTCCAAACCTTCTCCTCAAAAAGAGGACAGGAGGCCTTTAGCCCAGCAGTGGGACATTCACAGGCTGTTACGGTATATATGTATATTAATAAAAAGTTCCACAAATGTCACCTTTGAATATACATATAAAAGTGACAATTTAATAATAGATAAAAGCTATGACACAAAATCCCTAAAATGTAAGTACCACTCATTATAAATACTAAAACTCAATCTTTTTAAAGACCCTCAGAAATTCAGTTCTTTGTTCAAAAAATTTTCACTAACGTCAGAATGGACGATTCCGGTTAAAATATCTACATTTTTTACGGGCTTACTTGAAACGGCGACGTAAATCCGTGCTCTGAAAGCCCGCCCTCACCATTTTCCTCTCGTGTGTACAGTCTACTATTGAAAGAGTTATTCCAGCACCATGAAGGTTCACACAAAGAGGCTTTTATCGCTGGGGCGGACGCGCGAAAGTGCCGCTAGCCGAACAAAATCCGGCACTACATGAATACTGCTAAGTAGGTTAGCGTATTATACAGTAATTTACTCAGGAAAAATATATTTAAAAAACATGAATATATTTACTTATTTTATATGTGAGCTGTCTTTTTAGATATTAATAATAAAATAATAAAGTTACTTGTATATAAATTAATAAAATATTCATCTAGAATGTTCTTAAACTTACTTAGGTAGGTGTTAGAACATTTTAAGAACACTTTATATTAATGACAATATGAATCAAAAATTCGAAATAAATGTAACACAACTGTACCCTAATTTATTTGTCCGAGCTGGCTTAGTGGATACGAAAAGATATTTTGAATATCAAATGTAAACCTGATTACAAACTATTCTGTGCTTAATAAGAGCTTATAATTAATCTTCATGTGTAAACAGCGTGAAGTGGCGTAGTGTGAAAAACTCCTAATTTTTTCAAGTGAGAGGAGGGATATAACCACTATGTGAACATGCTAGAATGTGTGTGTGTGTGTGTTTGTGTGTGTGTGTTGATAGTGATTGTCGTATAACATTTAATTAATTTCACCGTACAGTCAGTATGAGAAGCTAGTTACATAATTATCAAGTACATTCATATTTTAAACAATATACTTACCTTAACAATGGAATAATGAGCATACATTTTACATTTTGCTTAACTTTTATAATGAAATTCACAAACATTTTTCCTAGATGTAAAAAAATGTGACTGAGATGGAGTAATTGAAGTGGTGACTAGAAAAATAATTAATGCTTTTAACATAGATAAGCTTTAGGTAATTTTTATACTAATAATAAATCTTTATTTAAATATTAATTGTGAATGTATGTAAAGATGACTTCCTGGCAACCTTAACTAGGAATAAAACCTTTTTTTAATTATTTCTATATTTTAATACAATTATCTTTATTAAACATTATGAGTCAATTCACATAAAACTTATACTAGAAGATGCAGCGCGTTTCGGAGAAGGTTTAAGTATATTAATCATGTAATATTTAAATTATTGATGTAACAGAAGTGAATTTCATGTTGCTTGTTATATATCAAGCACTTACCAAAGTAGGTGCTCTAAAAGAGGATTTAGTGTGTTTTATTTTTTAATTTAAGTTGTCGATTGTCCAAAATCTATATAATATATGTAAGTATGTGTTCGTATATATATGTTAGTTCAACATATTTTTTTTGTATGTATCAATATATTAATATAATTACACAAATGTTACGAGAACAAGAAGAACAAAAGTGCCGTTGTTGCATACGACATAGGGTAGTTATATAGGATATATAAAAAAGATTGACCAACTGACTATCAAAGTGAACTTTAATTAGAATCTACATATCACATAAAGTCCTGCATGTGTGGAGACTTATTCGTTTTAAGCGTGTAAGTGCAGATTGGTAAATTTTAATTTTATATCGGAAACTGCCGAAATTTTAACATCGTCAAATCGACCTGCTCAAAGTGTATGTTTTAATGTCCCAAAACAAATAAATACGATCGTATGCAATTTAGGGATCAGAAGAACAAGTCTCGCTGAAATGTACAATTTTTAACTTTCGAATGCGATGCGATAGTTAGCGCCTGTTTTGATTTATTATATAACGGTCTTCTGTATGTTAAACAACAAGGACACGTCTCATTTTAAGCACAGAATATCTCAACTACTTTGCTTTAAGTGCCAGTTAGATAAGCTGAAGCCCCGAAATACTCAGATAGGCTAATGAGAATCATTTACTTAGCGCCGCTTGCATACTGATGGCTGGGTTTCATTTTTATGGTGAGTGTCGTAAAATTTCGTATGTATAAAAGGTTAACATTTAACAACAGCGCAACGGGTTATAAGCTGAGTAGTGAAGTAAAAGTCGTAAGTTTGGTCCTGACCTCTTAAACTCTTGTTATCTGTACTCCTTTTCAGAACTCCTCAGCAGAACTTTTCTATGTAAACTTCCGAACCAAGGAGTAGAAAGGTGCTGAAAGGAAGGGTTCAGTGTATCAGCAGGCTAATAATTGAGTTATTTATTAAACAAACTACGTAAATGTAAACAAGATATTATGTAAAAACTAATTCCTTAATCAATTTAATTACATTTTATATAAGTTAAATATAAGTTTCCTTTTATTTTTAGATAGCTTAACGGTAATTTCCCGAAAATCCCGACTTACAAAAAGTATCTTTACTTAAAATATTAAATATTACAACTCATTTGGATTCCTTTTTCCTCGGGACACAAAGGGAATTTATTTGTCTATACCATTAATGGCCACGTTACCTTTTATTTTGTATTATCATTCATATAAAATATTCTTATTTTATGTCTATGATAAAATAAACAGTCCTGTTATTTTCCTAAATGGAGAGCTAAATATGTATTCTTGTATAAAGTATCTGTGTTTATATTAATTCAATGAAACTTTTGTTTGTATTATTATGTAATAGTAATTTATAAAATAGGCCTAGGCAAAGGCGTCTTCTCCTTTAATATAGAGCTTTTTTTTTTATAGAACAGGAAGGCGGACGAGCATATGGGCCACCTGATGGTAAGTGGTCACCAAACGCCGTTAGATATTGGCACAGTAAGAAATGTTAACCATCGCTTACAACGCCAATGCGCCACCAAACTTGGGACCTAAGATTATATGTCCCTTGTGCCTGTAATTACACTGGCTCACTCATCCTTCAAACCGGAACACAACAATACCAAGTACTGCTGTTTTGCAGTAGAATATCTGATGAGTGGGTGGTACCTACCCAGATCTTGCACAAAGCTCTACCACCAGTCAAAGGCGTAGTCTCTACGCTGTTCTATTGGGGGTAGGTGGACACATAAGTAAAAGATTTTCATCCAACACATGCAGGCAACCTCTTTTATCCCTTTACTACCAAGTACGTATTATATATAAAGTACAAAAAAATGTTAAATCCTAAAATAATATATTTATCTTAAGCTTGCCCATTTGCAGACATATTACGCCAACATGAATGCCAACTGACCGCAAGTTCAAGAGAACCATAATCCATTCGTTTAAAATAGTTATCCATACCAAAATTTCAATCGGCTTAACGTTAAATCATGATAGAAAAACCAATAAGAACAAATTTCAGATCAAACAATATTTGAGTGACCACATCAAATATCTCCGCACCACTACAAGCAACCCCACAACCGCATTAAATGCTTAACTTAATTTAAATTGAAATGGTATTTAAAATCCTATATTACGGAGATTGTTTAACGATAACAAAAACTGCGCCATTATTCAGATAAAGTGCCTAATAGAGCATTTACGGTGTCGAGAAAATACTTCTACTGAAGTTTTATGGCTTTTTATTGTTTACTGCGCCGACCCATTTTAAATGTGAGCTATTGGCCAACATACAACACATGTCTTCATCTCTCTGAATCAGCGTAATACAATATTCTACGCAAGATTTATAAAATATAATGTAACAGCCTGTGAAAGTCCCACTGCTGGGCTATAGGCCTCCTCTCCTCTTTTTGAGGAGAAGGTTTGGAGCTTATTCCACCACGCTGCTCCAATGCGGGTTGGTGGAATTCACATGTGGCAGAATTTCAGTGAAATTAGACACATGCAGGTTTCCTCACGATGTTTTCCTTCACCGTAAAGCACGAGATGAATTATAATCACAAATTAAGCACATGAAAAACTTCAGTGGTGCTTGCCCGGGTTTGAACCCACGATCATCGGTTAAGATTCACGCGTTCTTACCACTGAGCCATCTCGGCTTTTTATGTTGTTGTGAACATAAAAACAAACGGTCTTAATTATAAACTTTGGTTAACACTGATTTTTTTCTTCATCAATTTGACAGTTGAATGAATAAGATACAGCATTGTTCAAGTAATCATTTCTTAATCAATATTTATATGTGAAGCCGTAATAGTTCTAATGGTTTTTTTTTTGTTACGATAAACGCTATGTGATCATTGTGGAGGAGAATTTGTTGTTGATTTGCAAATCCTGAAAAATCTCTATGGATAATATTAATAATAATATCGCAGAGATTTTCTTATGCGACAACCATTCTATTATGATATTAGTATGAAACTTTATTTGTATTTCTGTTTTTTTTTTTATAAAACCTTATCTAGCCTTACTTTTATACAAAGTATGGGTCAAAATAAAACATAAATATTCTGGGCATACGCAATTCGTCTCAATAAGATGAATGATTAAGGAACGCATAGAGGACCCATACTCATTCATTTTTATTTATTCAGAAAGCAATAAATCGCATAGCTTCCTAGAAATAAAAAGGAATCAAGAAACAATAAAGCAATTATTAATTGTTGCTACGCAAAGATAATACGTGCGTAGGAACGAAGACGAAAGTAAAATTGAGGACATTATTAACGAAAAATCGGGAGACGAAATTCGAAACTTTATAACATTTCTAGCTGCCTGTTTCGATTTCGCACGAGTGAAATTCTTACAAATAAAATCTTTAATTTTTTAAATGAATGGAGAATTTAAATTCTAAATTACAGATGATAAAAAATTACCACTTTTAATTTATGATGTAACTATGGCATAATTTCGCAAATAGAACCATTCGTTTCATGCTTTGACATATCGGTACAGTAAACATTTTAGTGTCATAAGGGGTACCGGGGTTTTGAGTAACGCATTGAATGCGATTCCAGTTGCCACCTACATGAAGAACATTTTTTTTCGAATTTAGTCAGCAAATTTAATAAAAACTCGCCATCACAAATTAATTAAGCGAAATAATTTTAAATTAAACTTATGCAATAAATTATGTATTTAATTATTCTTACATAATAATCAATTAGAATTCTAGATATCGCGCGTTATAGATGCTATATCAAAATAATTATTTTAACAGCTCTGAATTTGTTGATCTATAAACATAAACAAATACGTATTTTTTTAGTATGGCGTGGAATTACTCTAGTGCTTTCATTATTGCTTTTATCTTATAACAATGTATGTATTTACAACGAAACTTTCTAGGGATGGCCCAGTGGGTATACATGTAATCTTAAACGAAAATTGCTGATTCAAACCCGGACTAACACCTGAATATTCATGTAGTTAATTTGTGGTTTTAATGCACCACGTGCTTGAAGCTGAAAGAGCATCATTAAAAAATAAGCAGGTAAACTTTCATCCAATATATGCAATATTGGATCCGAATTGGAACATCGTGGTAGAATATACTCTAATCCTTCTCTTAAAAAAAGACGCCTTAGCCCAGCAGACATTTAAGAAAAGATTCATTTAATTATTGATAAATTTAATTTAATCCTTATAGATATATACTATTTGTATAAATAATATTATATTTTGTTATCTACGCATAAATTGTTAATAACTCGTAGCCTTCTCGTAGCTAAATAAACAAAACCCAATTCATACAACAGAGTATGTACTTTTCAGCATAAGTAGAGAGATTACAAATAAATCCCTTCCAAAGGATATTCAGGACAGCTGACGTCACAAGGGAAAGTGATTTTCCAATATGTCGAGAGGGCTTAAGCACACGTCTCCAGAATTCCTGTCAGGAGTAATTCTGATAAATGTCATTGGTCTTTTCATAGGAGCTACTTTACGAATGGTAATACTTGTATAATATTTAGTCTACAGGTTTATATACGTTTTAATCATACAAAAATGTATGTTTGTATTTTTGTGTGTGCTTATGCATGTGTGTGTAGAGATCGATAGAATATGCTTCAAAGTCAAATATTTTAGAATGAATATGTTCTACATATACGAGTATTTCGGTAGTTTCTATAAATACCGTTATTCGTACACTCAGTTTTCATTTATTATATATTTGTTTGTAATTAATCTCATAATCAATTGTATCTTAATTTTAATGGTTAATTTCCATGTGTATCCACCAATCCGAATTATAGCAGCGTGGCGAAAAAAGTCCCAAACTCTCCGCGACTGGAGATGTCTTTACTCAAAAGCAAGATTAAATATCTTGCTTGACTATTATGACTATTACGTTACTGTTACTTTATTAAATAATAACTGTACTGAATTTATGTTAATGCGTGGGTTCGAACGCCATTTCTTGTCCATGATTAGATTTTGACGTACGGCATACTTCCATTAACGAGTCGGCCGCGGCGACTAATAATGTGAGCGCAGTGTTTAAAAGTTAACTAATGTTACGAACAATTATTTTTCACCCATCCCGTAATACTATCACCCATCCCTTGGCCTGTGTTCTTCATGAAGATCAAATTAGCACTCTCAAGAATAGTTTTCACGAGTAAGAGCACGGATTTCGTGGAACCTATACCTATAACTATACACCTAAATTCAGTCCACTTATTCACTAAACTAGTACAATAACAATATGTGTTATAATATTAATCAAGTTATAAACAATAAAGTATATTATGTATTTATATATATAGCTTTCACATAACAAATAAATACATGAACAAAACATTATATTGTAATTAACAATAGAATTAATGATTATTCCGTCACATTAGACAGCTCGTTACAATTCGAACTTGTTATATTAATTACTAGTTACGAAATGCAATTCGGGTTTTAGTTATTCGAACGTAAAGAGACACATTTATGTAAATACCAATTATTGACTTAGCCTTTGTCCCGTTTTACTATTTGAATTTAGTTGAATTCAATTGCGCCGATATAAATTTGTTTTTATGGATTCGGTTCATTGTCAAAAATAATTTAAATTTTCTTAATTACACCAGATTTATTTATTGTAATGAAGACATTTACAGTTAAATAAATAAACAGAGATGGCCTAGTGATCAGAAAATAGATTTGAAGTTCAGTCCCAAGGTCATCATCCAAAATTTCATGGGCCTATTTATGCTTATCATTTATCACGTACTCCTAGATGAAGTAAAACGCGAGGAAATTGAAAGTGCACATAAAAGGGACAAAATGACACCACCAGTAAAAATTTAGACGGAGGGCCAAAGACTTTACGTGCATTCCAAAGCACGAGAACAGAATCACTGTCAATTTCAAAACTATCATTTATTTATGAAAATAATTTAATATAATAATATAAACAAATTATGAAAAGAGAATAGAGAAAACTTTTTACTAGCTCGATACGAGTTTAGAACTAAAGATATCGGGATCAACAAGTTTATAAGCTAGCCACTAGACCAAAGAGACAGCCTAATAAAATACAAATCAATAAAAAAATATAACAAAAAACACACGAAATACTTCTTAACATGGATTAATAAATAGCTTATATATGTATCAATGTCAAATATTATAACACAAAAACTTCATTGAATAAACGGATAAATAATAAAATATGACCCAAAAAATAAAATATGTTTGTAAAATTTTATTAAAACAATTCATAGTAATTTGTAAAAACGTGTAAAAAAATACGAAAGCGTAATGAAAGAGTTATAATTTTCGGGTCGGTGTTACGGAACACGTGCATTTTGTAACCGCAGAGCACATATTATACAACGAAATGACGGACTGTGAAACGAATGAGCAATGTACACATTGAAGATAAACAACTATAGGATTAAACGAACTATATTTGTTTTAATAAAACGTAAAATATTAATTAAGAACCGCTAATTAAATGCAACAATGAAATAAGAGAGTTGGTTAATATAAATATAAGTTATTGTAAAATCATTTATTATCTAATTCAGAATGGCAGCATTGTCCACCAAGTAGTATCTTTGCCCAAAGACACTGAGCCTGCCAGAAATTTAAGCTACTTCTAAAACCATAATGCGGCGCTGAAAAGATGTTATGTATCTGTTGCTCTGAGTTACCATAAACGTCCCACAGCTGGGCTAAGGCTTCTCTTCTTTTTGAGAAGATTTGGAGTTTACTCCTCCACTCTGTTATCGTTTGGAATGCTTTTGACGCCTTAAGTCGTCAATATCTCACCTTGAGCTTAAGTATCTGAGTTCTTATTTCACTCAACTGCAAGCTGGAGCGAGCTAAAAGCTGGTTGACGGTGTTAGCTAGAAACGATATAAATAACGAAAAATAAAGTTTATATTTAATAACCTTCTTTTATTAGTATACTATACGTTGGAAAAAAGCATTTAAATGTGGAGGAACCACATGATGTGGTGGGGTTTCTCACAAACCCCACCACATCATGTGGTGGGGTTTGTTCCAACCTATCACCTCGCCAGAACCAAGAACGCCGGAATAGTCCTGGCAACGCTTACGGCTTGGGAAGAACGTGCATATAGCGCCAACGTTTTCTCACTGGTCTTTTTTAGGTGTAGTCGGTCAGTGAAGGATTCTACTCGCGACCTTTGTGCAAGCTCGTCTGGGTGGGTACCACCCACTCATCAGATATTCTACCGCAAAACAGCAGTACTTGGTATTGTTGTGTTTCGGTTTGAAGGGTGAGTGAGCCAGTATAATTACAGGCACAAGGGACATAAAATCTTAGGTCCCAAGGTTGGTGGCGCATTGGCGATGTAAGCGATGGTTAACATTTTTTACAGTGCCAATGTCTAAGGGCGTTTGGTGACCACTTACCATCAGGTGGGCCATATGCTCGTCCACCTTCCTTTTCTATAAAAAAAAGACTTCTTCAGTGATATGACACTCTCGCAGTAAGAGACCATCTTCATCCACACCTCTCGCTGCTAAACATGGCGCTAATCATGCTCGGAAGCGGTACTTCTAAATTATCCTATCTCCTGTATCTGTTTGAAGGGCGCGTGAGCCAGAGTTTTTTTATTAGGGAGTATTTAATATTTCTTACATTGCTAATGACTATCAAAATAATATAAAGAGGAGATATATCTACGTATGATAAAAACTTAATCAACAGAATTATTATTACAAAGAAAAAATTGAGACAAAAGGAAAATATAATAAAAATCTAATATAACCTTAAAAGTATAATAACCTCGTAGGAAGCTGGTAGCAATATTATATATATTAATAAACTGATATGAACTCTGCTTTATGTGAAAACTGAATCACGTTTAAATATATAATGTAAATGAAACCTTACATTTGCTAGTACATAGCATGTATATAAATTTAATACATATGTACGATGCATTGTGGTAAATCTTGTTATGGGATACTGTGTGTTAACAGGGGCGTAATTATGTACATATCTATGTATTTAAATATATACAAATAAAATTACGTGGAATGCTGGCAAGAATGCTAACAGCATTTCCCCTTTGAATCGTAATTCCGATCCTCTGGCCAAAAAATTAACCTGCTCTCCTGTCACAAGTAGAACCAATAAGATAATGGAAGATATATACAAGTATACTTATTTTGAATATAATTAAGAATAAAAAATTATCGACGAGGATGGGATTCGAACCCACGCGTGCAGAGCACATTGGATTAGCAGTCCAACGCCTTAACCACTCGGCCACCTCGTCGCTTTAAAAACTGAAATATTTTTAAATCTTGTTAAAAAACAAAAGGCTTTATATTCGTTTACTTCTACAAAGGAACTAAAAACATAATTGTTTATAGTTGACTATTTATTTCATTCCAGAAAAAGAGTAACTACTAAGTTCCTTGTCGTTTCTTCGCGATAGAATCTACATTTTGTTCCGGTCAATTTAATTCTGTAACATAAAAATCCAAAGGTGCTTACAAGAACTCATATGAGAATATATTGGTTTGATTTAATTTATTTAATAATAATTGGGACGTTCCCAGTTAATCTTAGTGACCAGGAGCCTAAAAGAAATTGAACTATAGTTAGAATAATTATAAAAGTCATTGAGGGTACAATCATTTTTTACTAGGACAGTAAAAGATGATTATAATATACTAATTAATTATTTTTAAATTCTAGACGAGTAGGATATATATTTAGCTTTATTACAGGAACTAGTGGAAAATATTTTTTTAAATATAGGTAAAAACCTTTCATCTTACAAAATGGTTGAGCGAGCTCAAATAAAAATAGATAAGTACCTTAATGAATGAAATGCAGATTATATTTTTTACTCTTTTACTGATATCCGGTTCATTTTTCTGGGAAACGCGGCGCTCTCATTATAACGGTCCATAATTCCCGTTCCATACATCTAATTCGATGAAAAATATATTACAATAGTTTTCGCCCGCGGCGAAAGCTAAGGGGTTAATATGTCCAATTTTTATTTTTAATACCGTTGTCATATTTCAAGCAGATATCTCATGTAAAAATCAACTACGTCTACATTTATAATTTGAAATTTGATAGCAATGTATTTATATCTGTATTTTGGGTAAAACGCGCATTGCGTTTACAATAAAAAAAAAATTGATTTTGAAATTACGTTTGATATTTTAAATCAACATAAATATAAGTATTAAATTTGTAATAATCTTCCAAGGTAAATAGGAAATTCTCTAGCTATGTGCTTACAAAGCCCCGCACTTAAAGTAACTGGTGCACTGGTACCGCACTCTAAAATGTAGATCACCAACGAAAAACAAGATCTCGAAACAGGAACTCCTTCAAGAATTACAAATGCAAATACGAACGTTAGAAAATTCGTCTGTTTCACTCAATTTAATTGTTTTCAGCAGTGATATATTTACCGTTTTGTTAATATTATAATTACTTATATAATTTTATATTAAATTCGTTAGGGCACTGTAGGAAACATTAATTAATACTTGCATCGCCAATGCACCAGCAACGATGAGAATTAAGATGTTATGTCACTCGTATGTGCAGTAACACTGGTTTGCTCACCTTTCAAAGTTAAATAAGCGTTTATTGTGAAATACTAATATATCTCTAATACAATTGATAAAGAGACTAATGTAACAACAATAGTACATACAAAACGAAATTCTATTTTTAATTTAAAAGTTTAAAATTGAAATTCACTTCATTTTCGAACAGGGAATCGACAAAGCCGTATCGAAAGCTTCAGTTCGGCCGGTAATCCGCCTACCGTTATCGGTTCCAGCGCGTGACCTGCTCCGATTTCAGATAGTCCCTGGACTACCTTCGGTAAATATCACTTAAATACGTGACACAATTAATCTTGACACTAAGTTAAAGAAAATTTACACAAATTAAAATAAAGTGTTTATGTTACATATAATTTAATATATAAGTAATTAAACTAATTGCTTAAATTGATTAATAGCTTAAAATTATAACGAGTATTCATTAAAATTGTAATATAATATTTATTAATCTTTTACTGAAACAATACCGATAAAATTTCACTGCTGAACTGAATTGAATATATACATATATACTGTTAAATACATTTTAATTACCCATTGAAATAGCCTCGAGCTATTTCAATACAACACGGATACTATAAAATTTAGCTCACATATATTTGCTTAAAATATTTGCACGTAACTAACAATATAACTTCGCATCCGAAAATTCTGAATATAAACAACGGAAGTGGAAAGCCGGTAAAAAATGAAATGGCATTAAAAATAGCAATGTCAATAAAACAGAATTTACCGTGTGAGCAGTCGTTGATGAACGCAAACATTCCGAAGCGTGTGGCTTAATCCGATTTTCAATTATTATTATACAAACGACCGCCTCCTGTCCCATACTGGGAAGGTGCATATATGCAAATATACCAACATGATACTGTACTGTTCGACCGGCCTAAAATACCAGCTTATAATAAAATTTAATTTACTTTATCAATCTCCGGGAATTTCATCCTAAATAATATTACCAAGGCTTAATTAAAATTGGAATTCCATAAATCTATCGACAGTTTCTAACAAATTAAAATTTTTAACGTAACATATTAAATATTATTTAGTGTACTAATAACTTTAACTTTACAAAGTAAAGTAGAGTTATAAATAAGTATTTATTAATTAGTAAGTTAACTTACTTGAGCAACTTTTAATAAAAGATTTGCTTCGTTTTGGCGGTTTAGTCAAACAAGATATTAAAACAATCAATGTAGATACTTTAAACACTGACTGCCTCGTTCGTCTAGTGGCTCAATATTAGGCTGCAGATCCCCAGGTCCTAGGTTCAAACCCCAGGTCGGGCTAATAAAAAGTTATTGAGGTCTTTGTTATTATAAGTAACAGCCCGGAGTCTGAAAGTTGTGTACGCTCTCGTACCAAGCACGTGAAGCTGTTGATCCTGCGTGTGAACTCCTTCCGGTCGTGTCGGATTACTGTTCCAACGGATTATGAGAGTAAGGTAATAAAGAGTGTCATCTGTGTTTGCGCACATACGACACTGAGTGCATTAATAAAATTGTTATATTATTATTTTATAAATATTGATATAAAAGCGAAAACACTTCTTTCATGTATTTGATTCAAAGAGTTCAGTGGTAAAAATGAGAATCCAAGCCGAAAATATATATGTAATGTAATATATAAATTTTCAAACCCGTTTAAGCACCACTGAATTTATGTGCTGTATCTACCTTATTCTTAATTCATCTCGTGAGAAAACCTGCATGTGTTAGATGAATATCTGCCACAATTAAATTTGGAACTGCGGTATTAATTTCTTACAGTATTGGGGTGTCAAAAAATCTTATACTTAAGGGTTGATTTTCGATATCTACACAATGTCATGTTTTCGTTTTTATATTATTAATAGGAAAAAAACAGATACCCGGATTCTATAATAATCAAAAAAATTAAAGTACAAAACTATATGACCAATAAAGATCGGAGTCCTTAAATATTTCTCACTTATAAAAAATCAATATAATTTTTTTTAAAAATCGCTAAGAGGCGCAGTGATCGGCCAATTAAGGCAAGTACTCACGCGCTACGCTATGTGAAATAAAGTTCCACCCTCATATTATCCTACACCATCCTCTATAATCTTTTACTCTGTGTACAATTTTCCAGCTTTAATCAATATGAATTACAATGCAGGGCCATCAATACATTTTTATTTATGAGCTATTTTTATAGATGTCGAGTGTTCATTGGGAGGGAATCGGTTCAGTGTCCACTCATTGGTTTGATGCGCCCAATGGCTCGGAACACGATACGTATTGTTCCATTTACACATACGAATGTCTGTCCGATGCATTGCTTTTATTGATTTCACATTTTAAAAGAACCATATATGGGTGGGTGGGTTCGGAATGGTGTATAAAATTTAACATACGGTGACATTTCAAAAGTGAAACAATAGTCTACAACTCTTACACTGTAGGACAAAAGAGTTCTCGAAAAAACAGCAAGAAATGGCACTTACTTTAGCGATCATCACACGCATCCAAATTACTTCCAATGCATCCCGGTTTCATCGTGTTATTTGTTTTGTCGAGGGTGGAATGAAAAATAAACAATAACTTACCACGATACGGTCTAAACCCAGTGGTATTTACGTGAATTTGTTTCTTAATCCTATAGTTGTGATCTATACATTTTTTCCACTGAGCTAATAGCGTTGACTGTTAGCCAAATAATATATTACTAATTATTGTACTTACTCATACTTATCACCGTTCAAAGAATTATGATTTCTATCCAACTTTATTATTTTCCCAAACAATATATATAAAAATAATTTTATTAATATGACATTTAATATCTGGTGATCTTTTGTGTGAACAAAGGACATTACATATCAGTAGAAGCGTCCAAGCAATGTAATTTAGATATAGATTTTTAATAACATACACAATAGCTATGTAAATTAATAAATGTATTTTAAACAATGTTCAATATAAAATTAATATTCTATAAAATATATTTACATAAGGATTATCTTTATTGAAACTACAAATTATTTCAATATTGTTAAAAACCAGACACAACGTCATTCTTTAAATGAAGTTTCGACATTAGTAAGATTAAAGCCGACTCAAACGTTAGGTACGAGTGAAGAAAATCCTCAGACTTTCAATTTAAACTAAGTGCAGTGTCTACTTTGACGCCTAAAAGAAATTCACAAAGCAGATACCAATACGGTGCACACTTTAAAACAAACACGAATGCACCAACTATTTTCAATCAAACGCGATTTTAACACTACAAACGTAATTGTACACACACGTACGTAATTTATCATATATCCGTATATAATTCCGCGGACAATTTCGGGATAATCGAACAATGTGTTGTAATGCAAATCGTCATTATGCACATCAAAGAGTGAGCGACACAAGACCACTACAAAAGCGTCAACGAACAGAGTTCCAACATTATCCTGCAATTATCTAAATGCGAGTCTCGCCAATGGATCGTCAGAGATTATGTTATATATAACAGATGTGGTGGTGATATTGTTTTAATTAATCAAACCAATCACTTACGTCTCTTGTGTTTTGTTATTCGGTATATGATGACTCATATTCGGAATTGAATGAACGCCAATAACGGCTACAGTCAACTGATGAAACAATAATATTAATAACATTAATAGAGTATCTTTACAAGTGTTTATATTAATATTGAAATACATTTCAACAATAATTCGACTAATGAATATTCATATCATTATGTTTTCCTCAAATTAATTATGATTATGGTCGAATTTCAACCGCTGGACTAAACCTAGTAAATATTAATAACTAATAAATATAACATCTATTAACTTAGTGCAATTCCGTCTCGGTAGGTACTACCCACTCCTAAGATATTCTAGCGCCAAACAGCAATACTGAGTATTGTTGCGTTCCGGTTTAAAGGGTAAGTGAGCCAGTGTAATTACAGGCAAAAGAGATCTTAATTCCCAAAGTTGGTTGCGCATTGGCGATGTGTTAATATTTCTTGCATTGCCAATTTCAATGGGCGGTAACCAAGTACCATCAGGTGGCCCATTTGCCCATCTGTCTAACTATTCTATAAGTCCACCCATATAGAAAAGGTCAGAGTGATCAGATATCTAAGACGGCGCAGCCATTGCTAACGTTACATACATATATTACATACATGAATAGAATTACTTTCTTTATAATAATATATAACGATAAATAAATTTAGGGAAATTCAATAAAACTAAATGTAAAAAAAAATTAAATTTATTAACTCCTTACAAAGACACTAAGTGATACAAACGTAAAACTTAATTCCGAAAATGTCGTTAAAATTACTTAGACGACCTTTCAGGTCGACCTTTTATCTATCTACCGTAACGACCGTTTGCGCAAATTGTAATGGCCATGAATACGGATTGGTAAATTTTATACCTTTAGTGGAATAATAATAATTCAATTGATACACTTTATTTTCTGCGACACATTTAATAGATGTTTTGATTAAATCACCAAGTACCTGAGCGATCGAGTCTCACATGGATTTAATAATTATTTTTTTAGAATAAAAAAATAAAATCTCATTTAAATAAATATATTTAAGCCACATCGTTATAATCGTTTCCGAGATACACGAAATATTCCGTAACCGTAACAACCTGTAAATGTCCCACTGCTGGGCTAAAGGCCTCCTCTCCCTTTTTGAGGAGAAGGTTTGGAGCTTATTCCACCACGCTGCTCCAATGCGGGTTGGTAGAATACAGATGTGGCAAAATTTCAGTGAAATTAGACACATGCAACCTGCATGGTGTTTTCCTTCACCGTAAAGCACAAGATGAATTATAATCACAAATTAAGCACATGAAAATTCAGTGGTGCTTACCCGGGTTTGAACCTACGATCATCGGTTAAGAGTCACGCGTTCTTAACACTGGGCCATCTCGGCTCACGATACGAAATATATAACACTTATATACAACAATAATTTTAATTTAACATTATAAATCTACTAGTATTTAATGTACTAGATATACAGTCACTGTGTGCAACATTTATCTAAAACTAGCCGATGTAATTGTAAAGTGATTCGATATGCGTATACTTCACTTATATTTCTGGGTTTGAAATGGGGGGCAAGAATAGATTATTAAGAAGGGCGGTAGCACCAACCATCTTATTGCGCACTGGCTCATATGAATTATGTAAAATTCGTTCAGGTGATTTTATTAAGGGTTTACTTTTATTCTCAGAAACATAAAATATTAAGGATTTAGGTTGTAAGAATATTTATTTCCATAAAGACTAACGTCACTTACATGAGAACATTATTAAACTTAAAATTAATTATTACATTCGTCGTTCGTTGTTACATTGGTCGACACTTTATCAATTCATAATCATATAACACATTGTGACTATTTGCTTAAAAGTGAATGATCTTTTGATACGCGGCTAGTCGTTATCTTAAATGTGTTAAGCAAGTTAACATTTCTTATATTTGAGAGTATTTTGTTTAAAAAATTAAATTTGTTTGTACTAGATATCCCAGACTAAAAAGTATTGTAAATGATAACTTAACTGATAAGCTACCTAGGTACCTCCAACCCATCACCTATATATATACTACCACCAACCAGCTCTACTTCATATTGCTGTGTTCCGGTTTAACCTAACGTATACATAGACAAAAATCTTAGTAGGATAAAATAAAAATTTATATACAGAAAAATATATAGGCAACTTATTTGAAATAATTGTTTTATTTTATTTATGTTTTTTAAAATATATAAGATTGATATCGTAAGGTAGTTAAATCCAAAGAGGTCACGACTCAGATTGTATTGTATAAAAGATATAAGATAAAAATATTAATTACTTTTAAAAGAAAATACTTAGAAGCTAAAGTCAAGTCGCTCGAAGCTCAATACGGATTATTCTCGAAAAGGCCTTTTATCTTCATTATTGTTATTCTGTATTTTTCCATGAATTTGAATTTGGCTCAAAGCGCGATTTATGTCGGTGCAACTGAAATCCTTGATCGAAACATTGAAGCACCTTGGTTTTGTGAAAATGAGTATTTTATGCTGATGGTCTGTTGGATAAAGCCTTAAGTGATATTAAATGCGTAACAAAGATATAGAAAGGAATATTCTACATTATATAAAACAAGAACATGAGATTCACACAAACACAAACACACTTTTCACATCAATAGTATAAAAAAGCGAGTGAAACTGCAAAGCACAGCCACGTATATATTAAAAACCTTCTCCGAAACGCGATGCATCTTCTGGTAAGGTAAGTTACATGTATTTTTTTGTAAAATATTACAAAAAAAACTCTCATTTATTAGTAGAGAGATTGAACCTGACTTTAATTATTTTTAATGCACGTAAGATTTTTTTACATTGGAGACAAATATATTTTTTTTTATTGAATATATAGACGGAGTGGTAAATGAGCCACCTGGTGGTAATTGATCACCACCGCCGATAAACAATGGCGATGTAAGAAATATCAAGCATTCCTTACATAGCCAATGCACCACTAACCTTGGATACTGAGATGTTATGTCTTTTGTGTCTGTAGTTACACTGGCTCACTCACCCACCAAACAGGAACCCAAAAATACTGAATATAACTGTTTGGCGGTATAATATCTGATGAGTCGGTGATATCTACCCAAACGGGCTTGCACAAAGCCCTACCACATATTTAAGAATAAAATCAAAATGTTTACTGTACTTACCATGATTCCATGGATGGTAAGCTTGATTTATATTATAGGACATTTATTAAAAACGAGTTATATTATGTCTAAAATATTTCAATGAAAGATAAGACTACGAAAAAAATCGATATAATTATAACTGATTCCAAAAGCAGACACACTCAGAATTAGGTATAAAGACATACAATAACAAATTCAACTATTTTTATTTTCTTAAAAATTAATTAATATGTACCACGGACTTACTACACCGATACTTACACCGAACCTAATACATTGTTGTTACGTCATAATTGGTGGTAGATATTTGTGCCAGTCCTTCCGTGACAGCCATCCGGCTACCACAGACATCAATTATTCTACAACTAAACATCATTAGTTAATATTGATATATCCGGGAAATATATATATATATATATATATATATATTTTCATTTATTTATCCATTTAAAATAACAGTACAATATTTAACATAATGATAGCAGCTAAAAAACCACTAAGGTTGTACGTGTGCCATCAATAGTCTACACTACAAATTTACACTAATTAAGCGTTAGCAGATTTTACATACACAAGGAACATAATCTATAAGATTCTAATAGTTTTCATAGAATGTTTAATCATTTATTAACTTCTTACAGTGACAAGAAACATACACCTTAAAATAATTATATTATCAGTGTGTAACTTAGATTCACTGCAAGTAAATTAAATTAAATGATATTCGATATCCACTTAAATTAGATCAATCCATCCAAACAAACATGTGATAATAGCGGTGTACTGCATGCATAGCAAATACGAACGGTATAGCCTTATAGGACTTGCTCATGCGTGCCTGCAGCGTCGCCGTCGTTTGAACACGTCCGCAGATTAATGCACTCAATCGTCTGAGTGATTCGTATACGCCTTGGGCTACGACACTATTTAGGGTTGATCACCATTTTGTATCATACGCAATTATTATTATTGTATTATTTAATTAGTACTTTGTAATTTGTTTATATAATGAACCAGTTGTATCTGTAAATTAATTTAAGGAAAAAAAACTATTACGACAAATAAATAATTACTGGTGGTACTGGTTTGCGCAAGCTCGTCTAGGTAGGTGCCAGCCACTAATCAGATATTCTACCACAAAACAGTACTTGGTATTGGTGTGTTCCGGTTTGTAGGGTGAGTTAGCCAGTGTAATTACAGGCACAAGGGACATAACATCTTAGTTCCTAAGGTTGGTGGCGCATTGGTGATGTAAGCGATGGTTAACATTTCTTACAGTGCCAATGTGTATGGGCGTAGGTGACCACTTACCATCAGGTGGCCCATACGCTCGTCCTATTCTATAAAAAAAAATACCGTCAAAAACAGTCCTCGTTATTGGCGTTATATAATAGAGTTTCGATCTATACATTTAAGAGATAATATAATTAAAACGAGAAAAAAATATATATAATATCCTTATTTCGGAAAATGATTAGGGTTATATGGTACAGTAAAGGAAAACTTACATATATGTATATATCCTGAATATTGTAAACAAAACCATTACGTCATCAGGTTATCAGAGCAGTTCTTTTCGAATAATTAAAAATACAAAAACCAAAACGATAGAATTTATAAAAAGGAGACACGTCGTAACTGGACTTGGTAGTGACATTCAATCTTAATTTTTATCTATATATTTATCTATAATATATATATATATATATATATATATATATATATATACATTTATTTATATAATAGAATATCATTACGTTATTAATTTGATGTAAAATGTAATATAATTTTATATCAATTGAAGTCCAAACCCTGTTTCCTATTCACATTGAAATAGAACGAGACACTATATAACTGCGTGATAGTAGATTGTCTGGTCAGCTGAACCTATTCAAACGTGCTTTTAAAAGGACGACCACTATTAATGTCATTACATGTAACTTAATAATAATTACAAATAAAAAAACAGATTTTGTCATTCATAACTTAATTATTATTTCATTTAATAAATGTAAGAAATTTTGGCTATTGTAACAAAAAATCTGGTTTTATTAAATATAGTGTCTTAAATCTATTTCTTCAAGTTATGCGATACTTGTTTTCTAAACAGATGTATTTATTCTGTACTTTAGTATTTTTATGTTACAAAATATTAAGTATTTTTTCCTTTTTTTTTAATCTGTAGCAGAAATCTTAACGTAGCAGTCAAATTATTCGGTACAAGTATAAGTTAAGCACTTAAGATTCCGCAGTCGAGTTGCCTTGTAATTTACATAATAATACCAATTACGTCTTAGAAGTGTTCATTTTGAAGTCCGGATGCGTGACAAGATTTCATCGGAATCTATTAAGAGTGAAAAACTTTGTGATTTACACAGACTTGAATTGTTTAATTTGATATCAGTCGCATAACATTCAAAAACATAAATACGTATTTAAAGTGACTCGTTGAGAATAGTGTTACAGTACTTTTTAAACCATAGAATATAGGTCAAAACACTTTCGTGAAACACACGTGCAATGTGCGACACGGTAAAAAAAAGTGTGGTACACGGTGAAAAGGATCACTTTTGCTTTTTTATGGACATTATGTTTGAACGCGGCATATTTTCCAGAAGCCGTATTAAATCTCTAAGGATTTATAGAAATGCTTATAAAATAGGATTTTCTCCGTGTTAGGGGGAAACGTTTAATGCCCGCGGCACCTAGGACATTGTAAGGGCTCTCGTGAAATACTGCCTTTGTTGCGGACCTACAACGGTGCTACAGAGCCGCAATTTTGTACACACTTTACCATTGAAAAGGAAGATGGAACATTTCTCAATGGGCTAATTTTACACTTCACCGCCTCCATCGGAAAGTAAGGAAAAATCCCGACTAAGAGGGTTCTCTCTTAAAGCGTCACTTATCTCTTTATCCAATTTTTTTGACATATTTATTATTAAATAAATCTGCTATTTACATTATAAACTATATTGTTTTTAGTAAATACTTCATTAATAAACAAATGCATATAACATATTGGCATTGCTTCAGAAATAATGACGTATTGTTTCTAATGTAAATAAAAGTAAAAAAGATAGATAAAAAAAATGATTGAAATATATAAAGATAAGATAACTCAAAGGTACAAAGTCTTCACATGGCGTCAGGGTTAAATAGAGTAGGCTTGAATGCTGACATTCCTTGCTGTGCAATTTTCATAAGCACGGTTCGAGCATGTCGTAATTAGTATTCGCAAAGAAGTCCTTTTACAAAGTCTCACGGCTGCCGTACTTCAAAAAGAGGTCCCCGCTCTAAGAGCCCTTCAGCAAAACGGAGCGTGAACTTCATACATGAATTTTAATGATATGACACTGCAAGAAACGGGTCGGTAATGAATTAAATTGCCCTTTAAGCTAATGCGGAGTTCGTATGTAAGAATTTTTGATTCTCGAAAGGATAAAATAAACGAATAGGCGATAATAAAAACCTAGTATATTTTAAACCTACTTATGTAAATAAAACTAAAGACAATTTATATTACGCACCTAGTTAAGCATACATACATAATATACTTTTATAAAATCAATAATGTTATCAGTGCTGGTGACGAAAAATGATTATTAAATGACACACGTACACAAAACTTTTTAATATCTTCGTCATATAACCCCCTACTGAGTCGTAAAGGTAAGGTAAATGGAGAACGTCGTAATAAGGGTAAGGGAACCCTTTTGTTCCCTTGACACACTCGGAAAACTAATTATGAAAATTTGAGAAACAAAGTCCGTTTACATTTCCAAATGCTAAAATTGAACGACACTATTCTACTTTATAAAAAAAAAAAACATCAACACTTGAATGAACGAAGACGTGGCACATAATCTGTAATGGCCGTAAAAAGAAGCGTAGGATGCTTGTTATCATTATCTAAAATCTTTTAACGTTAGCTATTCGTAGTCATCAAAATATAAGTGGGTAGCACGACACGACGACGACGACGACTTTTCTACTGAATTTTGTACATTTAAAGGCTTACTTCAATAAGTAAGCCTTTAAACCAATGTTTATAAGCAACATTTTATATTAAAAAATATATATAATTTTTCTATAGGAATTAACAAGTGGTACGACTGAAGGACCTAGTTTAAGGTCCTAAATAAACAACGTTTCACGTGAAAATTATTAAAATCGTTGCCAAAAAAGTTCCGACATATGGGTTAAGTTAATATAAAGCGTATAAAAAAAAAAACAAATTAAAAAGTTAATAATGTTAAAAACCAAAAACTTTAACATGAAATTTTGTGATTTAATAATTTTATTATGAACGGTACGTTTCAATTTATATTTATTGCCTACAAAATGTACGTATTTGAAAAATTGAAATTGGAAAAAGACTTAAAACAATAAATCGTTACAGCAGTTTTGAAACAATAGTGCTCTCTGATTGATATCCAGTCCAATAGAGTTGAAACAACGTCAAGAGGGTTTTAATATCAGTATTTAAGTGGAAATAATATAGACTACATTTTTAAAAACCCATTCACCTATACAGTACATTTTTTACAAATAAGTATTGGATTTTTCGGACGTTATTACGCTTTGTTATTTCAATCAACTTCAAAAAGGGTTACAATATGTTCGATGCCTATATTTTTTATGTATATGCCTATTCATCGATTACTCGTACCTATGAACCGATGTGGTTGAATTAAATTTATTTCTATGAAGTAGGTGATCAGGTATTATCTATTTTTTGACATATAACATATGGATCGAAATAAATCAATCATTGATACATTTTCAAAAATATATTCTACGTGGCGTTTGTGTGATTTTTTATCGAAATTGGTAATTCTTTTATTTTATTTAATATCGTTTAATTTGAACACGCTTTTAATAAGATAATAATAGCACATATCAATAAACATTATTGAAATGTGAAGAAATTAAAATATGTAGCCTTAATTATACGAATAAGTTTCCGTGAATTCGAAGTTATATATATATATTCGAATTTTGTAAAAACATAACTGAGGATTAGACAGTCAATCATATTTCGCTTAGAATTCACTCGGTTCAGTGTTAAATAAATTATAGACTAAGATGATATATTTTTACACACTTTTTAAATAAGTGTATATATCACTTATCTTATAAGTACCAGCAATGCGTTCCATAACGCAACAGCTTGCACGCCGAAGGAAGAGTTGTAAAAAGTTTTATTGAGAATAGACACTCGCAGTGTAAGATTTTTAGGAATACTTAGAAATTTAGTATGAGTAAAAATAAATTCAAATTTTAGTGTCCGACCAAAACATTCGGCTTCGGCTTCAGCCGAAAAAACACCTTCGGTTAAACCTTCGGCTTCGATCAAAATGGGCTGAAGTTTTGATCGTGTTTGACATAACTAAAACAATGTTCAAATATATTTTGCTCGCTGCCCTGCTCTTGCTAACATTTTATCAAACAATTAACCAATCCAATAAAATCCAAGTCTTGTTTTAATTTTAGGCAAACGAAATAGTTTTTACTGTTAACTATTGCAGTAGTATTTTTAAAAATTTAGTAAAATAAAATGAAAAGTACTTCAGCAACTTGTCGAAATCAAAATATAAAAATATACACTTTAAAGTAAAAATTTAAAAAAACATTTACGTGAATATGAGAACATTTAAATTTGAATAACTTAAATAATATAATAACTCCACCAAAATTATTTAACGTATATGGGTAATTTTTTTAACTTATTTGAATGAAATTCCAGGAACCAAAAATATTTATTTTTCCTATTTTCAAGTAGCTGCGGCTGCACTAGGCCTTTTAAAGTTCACCGTGCCGTATCTACATCGAAAGCTCTTACTCTGCCCGGTTTCCATCGATACTAATTAATAACGCTCCTTCACAAATGTTTTATATGCTTTCTATATAAACTAAACGCATAATGAATCTGAAGTATGATCATTGAATGTTACAATCATGTGACATTTTATAAATGTTAATTTTATTGCTAGCTTAATTGTTGCTATTTATTTTTGGACACGTAATGATGAAAAAATTCAAATGTATTATATTCTGATTGTATGAAAAGTCACGCGTTTAAGGGTTAAGAGAAACAGATTCTAAGTTGAAAATTAAGTGCCCTCTTACAATGCACAATAATTTATGATATAATGGAACTACTAAATGGTCAAGGCAAAAGTGCATATATATTTGTTTTAGGTTATAGACAGACGGACGAGCAAATTGACCACCTGATGGTAAGTGGTCATCACCACACATAGACATTGGTGAGGTAAGAAATAAAAACCATTCCTTACCTCGCTAATGTCCCTTGGGCCTGTGGTTACATTGGCTCACTCACCCTTCAAACCAAACGCGACAATACTAAGTATTGCTGTTTGGCGGTAGAATATTACATGACGAGTGGGTGGTACCCACCCAGATGGGCATAAAGCCCTCGAAGTAAGTATATAATATATTAAAATTCAATTCTCAATTACAGAAGTGAAACAAAACGAAAAATTTTGTCATCTTAAGTACTTATACTAATATTAAGTGAGTATTACTCAATATTTATAAATATAACAGCAAAAGTGAATTAGTTTCGCTTTCCAAACCACTGAACCGATACTGGTGAAATTTTTCATACATGTTGTCATACCTGCCTCCTCCCCCTTCAGGCAAAGCCGCGAGCTCAAAATATTACCGAACTAAAAAACAGTGTGTATACGTATCAGAAATTGCGTCGGAAAACTTTTTAAAAGATTTTGCCTAATTCAACACTCACCACGCTTCAAGAAAATTTACCAAAAATTACCTCAGTAGTAATTTATTAGTGAAGAAAATTTAGGTTCGTAAAATTAACGCACACGTAGACGACAAGGGCATGAATAACGATATGCTTTAAGTGGATGCTGTAAACTTTATAAATATTTATAAGAGCGTATCTATGTGATATGCGTGAATTAACTTGTATGAGCACTGAAAAGGGCCTTATTACAATTTCCACTTTTCCTAATAGCTCTCGCATGTGCGCCCGAGCTGCATATTATACGTAATTCGCATATTTTGCGGTTAAGCACACTTGCAAAGTAATTTATGTGCATAGGTTATACGTTTGAAAGAGTCGTAAAAGCATCTATGAAATGTTTTTATAAATAAAAAGTTAATATAGAGCAAACTCTATACGTATCACTCAGTTAATGAGATGCACTCAATTAGCATTCTTCAAGATATTGATTATTATTTGTATTTTATATTGTACCAAATATATTAACTTTAAATTCAATGCAAAAGTTTCAATGAGCTAAAATGTTCGTATGGATAGAACATTGAAATCTTAACCGAATATCGCGAATAGTACTGAGTATATGCTCAACTTGAGGTTATAATTAAAAATTCTGCCACATGTGTATACACCAACCGGAACAGAAGTAGCTAGTGAAATAAACTACATTGGCTTCTTAAGAGGAGAGAAGGCCGTGGATCATTTGTAGGATATTTTCGGACTGTTAGTTAGTTTTATAAAAATGCTAAAAAATATATAAAGAAAAAAAAATTACGGCATAAACCATTTTTATAAATTGATATCCTATGGCGGCGTTTCTCAACGGAGGATATAGCCAATTGCGCATTTGTAGTGTTAACCATCAATGTTTACTCTCAACTCGGGACCTTATGATTGGTAGCCTTACATACTAGCCATAAGATCAACGATCTATTCAATAACTCAAATAAATAAATAGTTCCAACCAAAACCATGTTAAGTTAAATAAAACGTGTCATATCATTGAATCATACTCAAAGCGAACTCCCCATTTTATTTTGTAACACACCTCGTGTGGTAAGAGTAAGTTCTTCATCAGAGAGGACTCAACTATTGAGGCAAGTCAACTTGAATGTCTTACTAATAGGTGCTCGAAACATCAACCGATCCCGTTCTCGGTTCCCGCGTCTTTGGATTTCTTTTATAAAATATTCTACTACAATCAGGCCCAGGTCGTTCTGTGATTGAACCAAAGACAAATTCAATTTAAGTTTTAAAGTATCCATTAGTTCCTATTTAGTTCTGTTATTTCTTGAAATAGTAAGAATATATGGTTGTTGTTTGTGTCGTATTCCATTTATCCGAATGAGTTTTATTTATTGTTATTGATTAGTCAAGCGTAGTATCATCATCGTACAATGAGTGTAAAAAAAATTTATAAAACATCATAAGAAGAACGTATACGACAAAGTACCAAAATATATTGAAATATATAACAAGCAATAAATATCACAACTTTGACACAAGCAGCGATAATAATTTAATATTAAAAGTAGTTTTTACTTCGAAGATTTAAATTATAAAAACTGAATTGTAAATCGAGATTAGTCACAGAATCAGAAGTCTCACTAGTTGTCATAAATCTGCCTGATCAAGTTACAGCTCGTAACGTTTCCTACTGTCAAGGATCAACAACATACTATGTCCTACTTTGAGAACTTAGTAATAATAAGGTCGAGTCAAAAAAGTTGCACGCGCGAGACTATGCTGGCATACATCAGTGTTGTTTTACTCGCTGAGACTTAAAGCTGGCGGATTTATCGTCAGAAAAAGTACATGAGTCACTTAATTTATTATAGTTACAAAACTTTAGTACTGTGACAAATCGACGCCACCATGCAATAATTTGCAAATATGCAAAATTCAAATTTTACTGGAAACACATTATTGTTTTTATGGGTAATTCTCAACAAAACATAATTATGGCATTGATGTGTGAAGTTAAAGCTATTTTATTGTGGAATTAGTATCAGCATTAAATTATATAACTGGCAGACTTTATATGTGTGTAATAATTTATAGGAGACTGTATCTTACTTTAGTGAACCATTAAAATAAATTAAATAATATTATATTACGAATTTATTGTATTGTATTGAATATATATTTATATTCATATCTTAACGTTATTCTAGAATCAAACCTAACAAAACTTTAAAAATAGAAAAATGAATTAACTAACGTTCTCTATGGCAGATCCAATTCACAATATCGAAAGCTGAATTTTTATATTGTGTTGAAACTGTGCCGAACGGAAAAACTGCTACGTATCTGAAAGTTTTAAACACCTGCAATGCGAACAGAGAAAAAAAATCTACCTGAATTCGCACCCGATAATACTCTTTGAATAAAACGGATGTAGAATAAAAGATTTTATTTCAGCTTAAAGAGCAATTTAATTAAGTTATATCAAGCTTTGTCTCTTACTTATATACATGGAAAACTATGCTATGTATAATTTATTTAAAGAAAGAGCCTATAAATGTCCCACCGATCAATATTTTAATGTATTCTCTTGATAAAAATAATAAAAAAGATTAAAATAATAAATGTGTTTCAACAAAGAGAAGTTTTACTCACAAATTTCGGTATTCGATATTCACACTTATATCGATATTTTTATTTGTGAAATCCACAAATAAAAATATCGATATAAGTAATACACCCGGATTCTAACTAAGGATTTTCGCTTTAAGTTTTTTTTTTGGTTGCCGTTTAACCCTCCTAGCAACCGGGTTGTATCTGATCAGCTTAGGTCATTGACTAGTAGACTAGTTCAATAAAACTAAGAAGTACAAACCTTCTTTAACAAACCTAAAAACTTCTTACAAAGATAGTTCTTAAGCCGTCGTTGCACCGCCAAGCACAGAATCTAAGGCTAAGTGTATTGAGTTGTATTACATTGACACACTCACTATTATATACATACATATAATGTTCAATAGCCGAAATGGCCCAGTGGTAAGAACACGTGAATTAACCGATGATCGTGGGTTCAAACCATGCACCATTGAATTTTCATGTGCTTAATTTGTGGTTTTAATTCATCACGTGCTTTACGGTGAAGGAAAACATCGTGAGGAAGCCTGCATGTGTCTAATTTCCTTTTGAAAACCCACATTTAAGCAGCGTGGTGGAATAAGCTCCAAACCACCTCCTCAAAAAGAGGAGAGGAGTGGGACATTCGCAGGCTGTTACGGTATATAATGTTCTATATACTATAACCAAAATTATATAAATTTAATGTAATCATGCGTAATCTGTCACATCTACAAAACATATGACAGATAAAATGTATGACAGTGTTAAAACACAATCTTGAATATATTAAGAACACTCTTTACAAATTCAAATATATAAATATATATTATCAATCGCTTTATCTTTACGCAATAAAGAGCACCTACTAACTCTGCTTTTTTTCTTTAAAATGATAAGTAATTAAAACATCAATTTTGAATTAAAACAAAAGAATACGAAAAAAAAATGTATAAGTTTACTAAACACTTAAATATTATTTTAGTATAGAAAGTAATGAATGGGAAACACTAAGTTGGCACGTGGATGCACACTGTACAAAGCCCTTGAACAATGCTTTGATCCGGCAATCGCAGAAATGAGTTTCGTCTTTTAAATACATTTCTATTAATGGACAGGAACAACAGTTGTTTAATATTAAAGGGCGCGCTGAACTGCGAATTCAAACACCATGTGAAATTATAAATAGAGTGTATTTATGTACATACTCCCTAATTTTTAACGAACTAAAAAGAGGGTAAAAGTTAAAATAGATTTTAAAGTATATAAAGAAACTATACGATCGATTTGTATGATTCTATAACTGGAGCAATAAAGGGAAGACTTAATACATAAAGTATTAAGATATAATTCAATAGCGCACTGTGAATAAAAAATATTTACATATATATATAAAATAAATTAAGATAATTGATTTAAAAATTTACATATAAATATAATATATTTTAGAAAAGACTATTTTAGTTAATTACTAACAGTTTTAATTATAAATGTAGCTTAGGGTGCCGGTTAGTAAAGGTTAAAGAAAATGTTTACATGTGTCACAAACAAGACTATATATGTATGTACTTCTCGCGATCCGCCCTGGGAACTCCAGGCGGAGGTGCTCGCGGAAGTGTACTGCTTCCTGCCACGAGTGTGGTGCGCCTTTGGACACGGCGTGCCACACTCTGATGGAGTGTGCCTTCATTTAAATAGATGAATCTGCCCATATTATTACAGGTGATATTTGCAGGCTTTATAAATAAGGAGATATTCACATATCTCAGTACACAAAAACTGTAACAATAGCTTCAAAACACGTAGAATGATTGATTACTTAATTAAAGTCCATTTTCAAAAGCACCGGAAGCGGCCGGGCTCTACCGGATGCTTTGCAGTGTAAGCTAACCGGAAACGTTCCGGGGTGTAATCCGCGAAGCACTTCCGTTAGGCTATCCACCTATGCCTTTCAAAAGACTTACAATCGTCGTATAAAACATATATTACCTATTTTTAAATGTTATACCGATATCGCGTCTGGATAATTAAATATTATCACTACATACAATAACACAAAGTTACCCGCTATGTCTGTCTCTCTGTCTGAACTGTACCAAACAGACTTCCGTAGGGTTTTGATCAATAGACAGAGTGATTTAAGAGGAAGGTTTTGGTGTATAATTCATTAAAGTTTTGTGTAAAGTGGCTGAAATATGACGATTACTGTTGAAGAAAAATCTTGATGACCGGGAGATTTATTGGCATGCACTGCGTAAACTAATAGTTATATTATGTATTACGATATATTAATGTTTTATTTAGATGCTTATTTTACCCGTGCGAAGTTCGAGTCGGGTAGTTAGTGTCACTTAAAACAACTAATAAAATATTTCGACATAGCAAGGTAATCACGACTGAATTCAATGTGAATTAACTACATAAATTCGTATTATTATTTAATAAATAATAAAACAAAATCTTTTACCAAAGATAATCAGATAAAATATTAAATACTGCACAATAACTATAAGTTAAAATTGACATTATTATTTCCAGGCAATATTGGCGTACTTCCAAATTCTCTGGAGCTATTCTGTGAGCATGTCTCTCGAAACTCGACATAAAACTCGATCATGAAGTAGCTGAAACTGATATACAACATTTACTACAATAATTATACATAAAAAATGCATAAAAATTTCAATATCACCATAACACGACAAGTTTAAAAATCTTCAAAAGTTCACCGACTTACCGCTTTCTACGTACGAGTATATAAAAACCATGAAAAAAAAAATTTAATCCTTCTGCGTCATTTTTCACTTTTTAGAGAAGTTTGGTTCGGAGTTGGTCAGCATATTTTTTATATTTCTTACAGAATAGATTTGCTGTAAAACTGTTTGTTCGCGATGCGAATCAACGGAAGAAGAGGTGCAGCGCAAACTGATCGGGCCAGTTCCGGTACGTTACGTGAAAATATTTTCTTGTCATATATTATTAACAATTCTAAGATATGACTACTAAGTACTATATATATTTATATACATTATTGGATAACAAAATTAAATTACACAAAAGGTGGGCTTAACACATAAAATATATAGATACGTATGTATAATCATACAAATATTACAAAATACAAAAACAACATTACTCAATGTATGGGTGCTAAATATGGTATTTTATAGCTAAAATAAAATTATTTTTAGTTAGTAACTAAACAACAACTATGTGTAGAGATAAAGGTAAATTTTAAAAGTCGTTTTTATTAAGTCGATTTTAGCCACGGTGTCTAATCTAAAGAGAGATTAGCCAATTGCGCAGGACATATTATAGTTCACAAGTATGTGCGCAAAAACAGGTGCATTCTTTATTCTCTTACTCTCATAATCCGAAAATAGTTCAGGCGTAGGATAAACAGTTTTACGTTCTTTCTGTGGCACGGGAGTGTACACACTTCCAACTATCAGACTCTGTATCAGACTCTGTATCAGACTCTGTATCAGACTCTGTATCAGACTCTGTATCAGACTCTGTATTTATCGAAAATTCTCAGTCGCAGCCGCGACTGAGAATTTTCGATAAATAAAGCCAAAAACTTTTAACTAGCCCAATCTGGGATTTGAACGCAGGACGTCGGGGTCTGCGGCCTTCCGTCTAGCCACTAGGCCAACGATGCAGTGTGCAAATTCTATTTTATTCTATGAAATTAGATTACTAATACTAACATTAGTATCGGATTTACTACGGTATAGGGATACAAATACACGAATGTATTTGCAATGTTGATTGGAGTTCCGTAGTCAGGTTGTGCTGGAGATACGCCGGATGTGGGAATGCATTGCGGACGGATCGCACCCGTTCCGGACCGTTATGTGTGCGCGCCACCGGTCCCTTATCATTTGTTATTATTTATTCAGATTTATAATCGGAAATAAAATATGACAGATGAATTTGTATTGTTATGAAATTTTATTTAATTAACTGTTAGTTTTGTTTTTTCGAACTGAACGCATTTAAATAAGGAATTATAAAATATTTTTGGTATCATTTATTTTTTTTATAAAAATATTTTGTAATTAATTCAATTAATAAGAATAACAAAATACTTTTAACAATAAATGGCTTGTTTTCATTGTGTCAGTTATAAAAATATCAATATGGAATTTTACATATATATGAAATATGCATCATTTTTAAAAAAAGATCGAAGTATATATAGCCATAATCACTGGAGCACTGTCTATTTTATAGTCGGGAATTAAAATTCATACACTGTAACGCCCTACATTCGGGGATAACGCTTCACGGTGTAGCGCGCTGGGTGCTGTAAGCACTAAGTTTTTTATTCAGGATAAATACTAGCTGCTTATAGCAAGGGGTTGCATTGCATGTATTATCATATAGAAATAATAATAAGTACAATATTTTTTTCAAGATATACTTACATTTCTCAGTTAATATTGTAGCGAATCGCTTTACAACTTTTTACAATGTTTGAGTTAAAATCACATTTATATAAAAATAATAATACAAAACCCAGTAACAAAAACTTAAAAGCAAACTCAATGTATATAAAAAATACCTCATTATACTTTCAAATAAAATTCAAATATTAAGTAAGATTGGAACGAACTCACAGCGGCAATAATCAAGTCAAAATTTAAACATAAAATATTTCATGAAAAACATTTGAATGACCTATTTACTCGTACGTAAGTTATCTGTTGTTCTTTTAAAACTCGTTGGGATGCGGCAGTAATTAACGAACCGCAACGCATTACATACGGAATACCGCGGTAAAATATGGTATAATATAATGGTCATGCATTTACACGTTTGTGTAGAACATTTACAAAATTAACCATGCGCTTTCTAAAATTTAGTTACACATATTAAATCTGGTTTTAACTGGTTTAGTCTAGAACTCTGGTGACTGCCTGCTCTGAATCCAGCTAAGCTCTTTGTTCGATGATAAAAACTCATACAGTTAGACGAAGATAAATGATGCATTACCAGACCGAACGAGAATTCAAATTAGGACGCAATGTGCTACTCATTTTGATCAGTAATCATTTTTTCATTTGCATAAACCGGGAAATTTAGAAAAATAAAATTGTTAGTAACATCTTAATTGAACATAAATATATTAATTCAAAATTATTTTCTTTGTTGTAACATATAATACCTGCTATAGTAAATATATATTACACTTATTAAAGGATACAATTATTATTTACAATCTAGTCATAACAAAGTGTAAAGGAAACGATAACCTAAATCTTATGTTATTATTGATGATGATGATGATGTTCTCCTGACCGACTTCGGCCAACTGTGTGTGGCCAACTTCACAAGTGTGTGCGCAAACGCAGGTACTCTATTCCCTCACTTTCATAATCCAATGTAATGGCAAATCCGACACGACCGGAAATAATTCAGGTGCAGGACAGTTTGTAAATAAAAGTGGACCAATAGCTGTTGAACCACCGTTGGTTGGCGTATCACATCAGATTCAATTTATCAAAGGAAAAAATAATATAAACAACCAGGTACAAGAAATAGGTGCCCAAAATTAGTAAAATTAACTCAATCTTAATAGCCTTAAGAGGTAAGTAACTTTAAAAATTACTGCGTATTATAAAACTCGACTGATGAAAAGTCCATATAAATTCATCACTAAAAATAAATTTTCAATGCCTTATTTATTGCAAGCATAAGATTTACTAATTTAATAATTGAAAATTAATATTCGAAACATTTTAAGCTTAAAAGGTTTTCGTTTAGAACTCCCAAAATCTTCATTTGTCACGTAAGCATTGCCAAATCGACTAAAGCAATCGTTAGTCAGGCGATTTCTTCGCAATTTCATCGACCGGTTGCGACGGGATGCGCCAACAATTTGGTAGTCACGGTTGCTTGGGTTCTAACATCGAGTGTCACACATTTTACAACCATTTGCCTTTAAATGCATACAATTTGTTCAGGACTTGGCTACAACCAACAAGAGATAAATAAACACAGGCGATAATATATTTTAAATTTCGTCATATAATAAAAACTTTCTCTTCCTATTTCTTTCTTCGTTTCTCTTACTGACCCAGTGCATAGAAAACGTGTATCTCTTTCCAAAAGTCTTTGGCTTAAATCCGTGAAAGCACTATTGACTTTTTTCATGTGCTCGTTCCGTATTATAATTTATCTCGTGCTCGGCCGTGAAAGAAACGTGCATGCCAGATGAAATTTTTCCATATCTAAATTTAGCAAATCATATTAAAGTAGTGCGGTGGAATAAGTTCCAACGAGAAAATATTTTCTCAGCCATCGGACATAAAAGATCTGTTACCTTTTACTTTTTTATATTCTGGATTAAGTTTCAATGTATGACCATAGATTCATTTGACATAATAACATCATTATTTATACCACAAATACATTAAGTTAACAATATAAAGATTACAAAACTGCTAACGCGCATTAAGGCGGTGTTTGTGGAATAAACATTAAATCATCTACTTTGACAGAAGATTTATTGTGAGAGTTATATTTGCTTATTTCTGTATGTCAATTATCTTTTTTAATTTATTGTTTCTCTGTTTCTCTTAAGCCTGTAAATGTCCCACTGCTGGGCTAAGCCGCCTTACCGCAGCCATCTTGGCTCTGTCTATTCTGATACTCATATTATATTTTAAATTTTCATTTGTGATAAATATGAATAAAAGTTGAAGACTAAAAATGGCCACAAAATATTGATGTCCTCAAAACAACTTTACAAATAGCATCGAATATTATATAGTGAATTAATGGTGTCCACACATCAGACGCATTTCACGCCAGACAGGACAGAGATAGGGAATCGGAAGGGACACCGAACCACCGCTGCTTTCCGCTGACGATATCAACTGTCCCCTACACCTTCCAGATAAAATAAATATATATATTAATACGTGAACAACGAAAATATTTGTATATATTTTTTGTATTTATTATAAAAAAGGAAAATGAAACACTAACGGAGATTCACAAGATACCGTGTCATATTAATAAAATTGGTTAAAATTAGTTTAAATAAAAGTAATGAATTTCTACCACACGTTATCTAAAATATCTTCACTAGCCTTGAAGTGAACCTATAAATATCATAAATACATGAAAAAAGCCCGAACTTTGGACATTAACTAAAAGACTCGGTTTCATTACGTAGACGTGACGTTACGTTATTTATATTCAGATGAGTCAGATTTACTGCAAATATTAGTTATACAAATATGTATGTATTTGCTATGGACAGGTTCATATGTTTTTTCCCTTTCATGATTTGCAGAACACAAGGCTAAATGGACAACACTTAATTTGCTTTGCACAAATAATATTTAACTTAGTACTTAGTAAATTAAAATTGATAATAAAAAAACAAAGTTATTGTTCCAAATTGTCCGATAATATAAATGGTAAAAATATTAATCATATTATTTTTACCAAAAATTCGAAGAATGAAACTTATAATTTCTTATTGTCACGGTATTAAAGCAAAAGATATATCTCATGGCTCCCGTTCCCTGGCTGCAGACACCGCAATACAACCGGGAGCGCGGCGTGAACAACTTTACAGGGACACGAATACGCTTTTAAGGAGTCAGCGACGCGTTGCTTTGTATGCTGGTTGCTCGCACGAAATAAATATGTGGAACTAACTATTTACTTTAAAGCTTAAACAATACGGAGCTCACTTATCCGCAAATGCATTTTACGAGCCCCGAGCGACCAATTATATACTTGAAGAGGAGAAACCAAGTTATTCCGTGAGTATAAGAAGTTACAAGCCAAGTCCATAAAGAAATCACAGCTAAACTAAACTTACGGCATTATCTTCTGTGCTCCGGTAAGGCGTTTTTTTTATTTTAATTTGAAAGAAATCACGTCTCTTACAAACACAATTGTCTTCGGTTTGCTTTTGCTGTTTATTTTGCCATTTAGCAGTTCATAACTCTTTTTATATTTACATTTCTTTTGGAGACTAAAAACATATTTTAAATAATATTATAAATGTGAAAGTGAATTTGTTTGTTACATCTTAACTACTCAACCGATCATTGTGAAGTTTTGCATACACGTTTTCAGAGGTACAGAAAAGCACACAGGGTGCCTTCCACTTGCGTTTCCCCCTTACCAACGGGCAAAGACTTGGGTGGAGACTAATTTTAAAATAAAAGTACGATGCTGTTAATCCTTACAATATTTCACAAAGGATATCACACAAAAGCCATGCAGTTAAACCAGCCGTAGCTTAAAATTCAAGTTAAAAGGCGGAGTATTTTTCATCTTGTTCTATGTCTGCCGCAGACGTAGCAAAGATGTTGCTTTGTCACAAAGAACGCATTCTGAATAAAGAATAAGGAACAGCCGCCGCAGATTTTAAGAATCACAAACAGTGTTAAAATAACACCATTGAAGTAAGCCTTTGAAATAAATTACATAGATTACACACGTAGTCAGTTTAATTAAAAATTTTGCTTAACAAGTGCTATGGTAACGTTTTGCCCGTGTACCCCGTAAAAAAGCATACAAAATTTTAACTCTATTTCAAGTTCGTTATTTTACGTAATTAAGACAAGAAAAAATCGGGGCGTCATACGAAAATATGACAAACAAAATTTTTTGTTTTTTGAAAGAATTATTTTTCTTTATAAATATTCAATTCCATTTTCTTTGTAACGGTAGCTACAATTGCGGGCCGCTGTTTATAATGGGGTCTATTCAACGTTGAGTGACACTTGAGGAAATGGTACATTGTTGCAACGGGTGTGATGACATGGCAGGCAAATCTTCACAAACAATAGTGAGTAATGTCACGAGGACTCTTCAAAGGTGTTTGTGATATTTTTGAAGCGGTTATTTTGTTCGCAAACAACGCGTCGATTTAAGTGCGAATGGGTGTTATATAACCCTAGCTTATAATTCGTGATTGAGAATTAACAGCTTAAAAATATTTCTAATAATGTAGTTTAGAAACTATAATTGTGAAATAATATTTTTTACTAATTTTAATTATTAAATGGTAGGATTATTAATTTAATTTAATTTTAATTTATTCAATACTATTCTTTGACTTACGTCTACTACATTCATTACATCTTTGAATTTCTGCTGTAGTACTAATACAGATTCATTTTTTTATTTATTGTACGAAGTGTAATCAAATAACCAAATGAAAATTATTTTAGAAGCGTTGTTTTAATAATAATAACTTAGTTTAAAGAAATAACCACTTGCTAATTATATATATATATATATATAATAAAGTGTCTTAACAAATGTACAATCATTCTGTTAAATCTTTTTTATGTAGAAATTGATATATTTTTTAAATAATTATATGGTTAATTAAATTAACATTTTGTTTCATGATATAATCGACTTCTTTACAACATTTGATTTAAAATAAGAAAAGAATCGTTCGAGCGAAACTAAGTGTCGCATTAATAATATTAGTAAAATAATAGCTTGTAAGATATGTGTATTTTTAATACACTAAAATCATAGGTCCATATAAATACGTACATATGTAAAAGAATAAGATAGAATATTCCAGAAATAGTTGCCCACGAACATGTATGACATGTAAAATCGTTGAATTTCATACAGGAAAACGTCACTACGTTAATAAAAATTACCCTATTTCTCATGGCATTCAGACATCACCCGTATAAAACAGTCCACTTATGCATTCTGAGAGGAAGTGAGCAAAAAGTGAATATAAAAAGTGGCACATCCGGAACGCCCGGGCCGGTCGGGAACAGTCCGGGAGGCGTTCGAGATGGAATTCAAATTAACCACTTCATATTCCGGCTCGCGCTCAGTGAAACATTTATGTGAACCACCGAATTATAAAATGAAACACTGCTACGTATTATGATAGGTCGTTACGTTATTTGAAAATTACGTTTTTATATTTTTTTAACCATTATGATAATTTTAATAGGGATCAGAAAGAATAGCCTTTTTTTATTATACTTATATATTACATTTTACATTTCAACAAGCTTCTTTGCCTGTACGGTCTGGGGGTCTTGGTGTGCGACGAGTGAGGGATATGTGTTTGCCTGCCTTTCTCCCTGCCTTGCCTGAGTAGTGGAGTGGGAGACGCTCTTCCCGAATGCACCCCTTCCTGGATTTCTAGAAAGGCAGCATGCTTGAGACGATGTGGGGTACAAGTCTGAACTCGACCGACTTGTCAGTGCGGCTAGGGAAGTGGATCTGGTCAGACTCAGAGCGGTGTCGAGGGCGGAGTCTGGAGCTTGGTTGCAGGTTTTGCCTTCCCTACTTTGGGACTCTTCTCGACAGTGACTCTTTGCGTGTAGCTGTGGCTCTCCGCCTGGGCTGCGATGTTTGTCAACCACACCGATGCATCTGCGGGTCCATGGTGAGTGCCAACGGTCATCACGCATTGAGTTGCGGACGATGCTCGGGGAGATTACCCCGATACCACGCTCTTAACGACGGCCTTGGTTTCGGCGAATGTCCCATGCGTCCTGGAACCGCCAGGTCTCAGTCGCTCCGATAGCAAGAGACCAGGTAGTTTGACACTGGTCCCATGGCAAAGGCGGAGGAGTTTGTTGTGGGATGCACCTGTGTCAATACCTTCGCGGTCTCTCACCTCACACAACACGGACGGCTGGGGCGGCTGCTGAGAGTGCAGCAGCGAGAAAGCGGGAGAAATATGCCCCCTTGTGTAAATTTTTTTTATTTGTGCACTAGCGTTCGAGACGTCGGGATGTTGAGGGTCGGATACCCTTACTTTATTCAGGAAGATTGGCTATCGCCTTAGAGAGAGGGGATTTGACAGTCGCTCCGGGTCCTACTTGGCGCAGAGGTTGTCCATTGCCGTACAGCGTGGAAATGGATGCATTATGCGCAGCTTTGCGTCGGATGGGATAGGGAGGTACTATTTTAACTTTATTTGAAAAAAAAATTGACATTGAAATTGAGTTATATTTCTGTTTTGTAAATTACATATTTTAAATGATGTGCTTGTATTATGTCAAAAATATATTTTTAGTGATTACCTATTAAAAACAATATATTTCAACATTTTTTTTTAAATAGAAGAAAATCAATTCTGTCACAAATCCACAATTGAAATCTTTTTATGGCTGTTTTTTAAATAAGATCAGTTTTATGTAAAATCCTTAGTCTTAGAACAAAGTAGAGAACTCTAAAAATGTTTGACGTTTATCCTGCATGCTGAATCAATGCAAGATGTTTATCTTCAGCGACTGCAAGATGAATTATAAAAACAAATTAAACACATCAGAACTCAGACGTGCTTGTTTAAACTTAAGCTCGTTAACTTGGTAAGATATACGTATGGTACCTACTGGATCATGAACTCAAAATACTTTTAATTTTTTATTTATTTAAAAAGCAATGGAAGGGCAACTAGGCTACCTGTTGGGTAATTGATGATCACCATTGCCCATAGACATTGGCACAATAAATATTAATCTTCCGTTACATCGCCATGTACCGAATACCTGAGGAACTAAGATATCTCTTGTGCCTGGAGTTACACTGGTTTACTCTACCTTTAAACCAACACAACAATACTATTTCTGCTCGGTGGGTGGTACCAACCTCGGTGGGTTTGCACTACCAAGATTAAATTTAATGTTTATATGAACAAACTTTTTTTTATGTTATACCTTTGTCTATGATTTCATCTAGACTCGAAAATAAACATTATAAAAATATTTGAAAAAATTTGAATTGCAAAAAGCGAGCATAATTTTTATATTTGTACGAGTGTGTATTTACCAAAAATATATATGTAAATGTAGATATACACGAGTGTGTATCTACATTTACATATATATTTAAGGTGCAATATCTCAAACAATACAAGCGGAAATCGAAACAATCGATTGTGTAATCTGTATCGGATCATTTATCAAGCATATTGTAGTGTTGTACATGTTAAATGCTACGGTGAAAATTCTGACCATTTAAAGAACAAAGGCATTGAGGCTAAATAGGAAATAAAACAGCAATCTTAAGTATATTTACCGAAATATTTCAAGTATATGATATGTGTTCGTGACCAATTTCCTACTACATCACTGTATATATCACTTTTTTATGTTAAGTTAATACACAATGTTAAGTGGTCACAACCGCCCATAGATTTTGGCGATTTAGTATAAATATTAACCATTCCTTACATCGCCAATGCGCCACTAACATTAGGAACGAAGATGTTATGTCTCTTGTGTCTGCAGTTACGCTTGCTCACACACCCTTCAAACAGGAACGTTGCTGTAGTAAGTATTGCTGTTTGGCGGTAGAATATCTGATGAGTGGGTGGTACCTACCCAGACGGGTTTGGACAAAGCCCAAAGGACAAACACACAAAAAACCCTAGTAAGCCTCGATCTTAATAGTCGTGTTCGAATACAAAAAGATTATAACACATATACATCAATTGACTCGAAAAACCAGCTTTAAATTACTTATGAACTGCGATGACACAGGGTAAAACCGGTTAATCTTAACCGAAGATCGCGAATTCAATTCCGAGCTAGCACCTTAGCTAAGCTAAGTTCCATGTGCTTGATTTGTGTTTATATTTCATCCCGTAATTGACTTTAATAATAATAATAACAATTATTTATTTGTTTAATCTCAATCTATATTATGTACTTACAAAGCGAATATGTTTTATAATATAAGATCATTTATTATGTGTTCATTAATATAATCTTTACTACCATCTAAAGCAAATAGTTTGCTCCGACCCTTGGAGGCGGAACAGTAAGGTTTAACGGCGGTTAAACCGCTCGGAGCAGCTAATATAATGTACTTAATAATAATAAAAAATATGTTATTTAATTATATATGTATACTATATACGTACGTTATCATTAGTATATTTTAATAAATACGAATTAACACACAACTTTTAATCTGAATGCTTTTCGTTCGTAACGAAATATAAACATATTTGTGAAATGTATGTAGAGGAGTTAATAAACGCACGAAAACTCTTGAACAGTTCAACGTTTCTCTTTAGAACGAAGTTTATGACTTTAGAGTCATAAACTTAAATAGCACTTATGCACATCATAGAAATGCACTCGCGAAGCTGAAAGTTCGTCGCAAGGAATGGACGAACAAAAGGCTGGCTTTAAAAGCTGCTGCTCTTTCCTTCGCGCGCCCTCATTTTCAAATAAAACACCTTTAGTTCAACTATATAAAAGACCTTTTACCATTAGGTACATATCAATAGAACATTGCGAGTCTATAGCGCGCAAAATTAGGTACCCTTTGAAATTGCTTACAAACAAAATCGTTGACCTTAAAATTAAAGTAAATATGTAAACACTTAATTTTTTTAAAAAGAACATTCGTGTTTTTATAACACTGTAAATATAGCAAGGAATAATTTTATTTTACACCGCCTATTAAACCATTTAACACAATTTACCATTTGTTGACATTCAGCGAAGCGGTCATGTGTGACTTTTTTATAAAATAACGTGAAAAGTTCGCAAGCAAAATATTCCGTAAAAACATGACGTAGGTACCCGATTGCCATATGTTCATCAAGACTTTTCTTACAATGTAAAACACATTATGAGAACATTAAATTCACGCTTGTCACAATTATACCCTATATTGAATCGAATCGTGTGAAACTATAAATATTATATAATATTATATAGTAAAATTATAATATATACTAAAACCTTCCCCAATACGCGCTGCATCTTCGGTAGGTTATTATTATTTTTGTGTGTTTTTTATGTGTTTACTTGGTGCACATTTGAGAACTTAACAAATAAGAAACTAGCGATTTATCATTGAAAAGGACAATACCTCGATTGGGAAAATCTTTATGATGCATATCAATTAGCAAGTCGCTCCGCGAAACCATAAATATTTATATAAATAGAGCATTTATAAAATTGAATCATTCAGTTGTAAGATATACTGAAAAACATACGAATATGGGTACCACTGTAAGTTTTTTTAATTGAATAAAACTAATGCAATCTCAAACCAAGCAACGTCTTAATATAAGATATATTTATTTATTAAATTAATTTACTAACAATATTATTGTTAAGCATAATTGCAATAAAAAAATAAAATAGTAAATATTAAAAATTAATATTAATAGTGGCGACCCTCTAACCTAACTCCCCAAAAATGGGAGGAGGTGGAACATTTACTTTTACATTTAAGGTTTTTTTATTATCTATCACTGATGAATATTTGTTAAAACATTTATTTTCTGTAAAAATATCTAAAAACTGTATAAAATATTTAATTCCAACTTATGATTATTATTTCAGATTACTAATCTCTTGCTTACGTGTTTAATTATAATCCAAGGGATTACTTTAACGAGAAGTGAGGATAAAATGCAATTAAATGAAAAAAATAATCCGTTAGAAAGCCTTATATTACATGATAGTACACAGGAAAGTACAAACCAAGATACAGATCAAGATAATGTTAGGGCGAAAAGGCAGTTCGGCTATTATCCCTATGGTCAGTATTATTTCTTGTCTATCCTTTTTTTAAATTTAATCAGCTGCTTTTATTTAAAAAATATGCAGTAACTCCGTTACGAATAAACCTTAAAACTGTATTAATTTAATTAGAGTTTAGTGTACAATATTGTTAAATATTTTAATTTCATTTTTAATTTTTATTAAAAATTTTAGGTTATTATCCACGCCCGTATCCACTACCAATAATTATAGGAGGGGTCGGAATCGGAATTGGCAGACCAGGATTTGGTTTCGGTAGACCGAGTTTTGGTGGACGAGGATTTGGATTTGGAAGGCCTGGTTTTGGCGGCAGGGGATTTGGTGGCCGAGGCTTTGGCGGCCGGGGTTTTGGTGGGTTTGGTGGACGTGGATTTGGTGGCCGAGGCTTTGGCGGGTTTGGTGGACGTGGATTTGGTGGAAGAGGTGGGCGTGGATAAGATCATTACTGTGATATAAATTACATGGACTTACTTTATAAATATGTTATGTTTAACAATAATAAAGTACGAGTAATAAATTAAGTATATTGATTTTTTACTCCACTTTTATTTATTTTAATATCTAATATTAGCAGTTAGAACTATGGCACTATTTAATATTATAATAATCTATCTATAATAAAGAATATTATAAATCATGCTCACATTTAGCCAATTTTCGAAAATTATAAATATCGGTATTATATTATAAATATGCTTGCTTGTTTGCACAAAAAATGCATTCTGATTTTGAATTTTTCGGTGTAAATATAATAAAACGCTAGAATATCTTGTTGAAATTACAAAGAGTGGTTAAAATTCAGATTAATACTGTTTCGCTTCAATTTTGTAAGAAAACAAGAGCAAAAAATTTTTTGCTTTCGTCCGCCCCAAAAGCTGATGAAAATCGTAATAGTCCTAAAAACGAAAACCCACTAAGTAGATGTTAGAAAAATGTCAAAACTATAAAAGGTACCAAAAATTGTCTACGATCTCATCTCGATATCTTTTATAAGACTTTGTGTGTATGTGAGCAACGTCTATCTCAGTAAACTCTAAGACGTGAATACGTGAATAGGATAAAGTGTATATACAGACTAAAGACCAATAATACAATAGACATAGAGATAGAGAGCCTCTTAGATTTTCTTTGTTTTTTTTAGCAAAAATCATAGCCTTTAGGATGTTTCTACAGTGCTTGTATACTATGTCCTGGGTGTTAAGGGCATTATTAAAACAAGTATGTAGTATAATTTCTTAAAATTGTACTCATATGAATTTGGCACAAGTTTCTGCTCTGGTTTTACAATAACATTAATAATTATTTGTTCTCTCACACTGATGGCATTATCAAGCCTATCATACTGCGAACATAGCGTGCGTTAAATAGAGTCGGAACGATGGCAAGGTAAAGCTATTCTAACTCTAAGCTTCCGTGCAATTAAAAATACAAAATGTATGAGTTTTCACATTCACAGTTTAAATAAGAACAGTTTTTAAACTTATAATAACTCTGTTGAGAAATAACAAATTGGCTTAAGTAAAATTCATTTTTAATATTATTTACTGAATAGTAAATGTTGGTATTCCAAATAAATAAATAACGTTTGTTTACTTGTCGTCGTGACATTCATGACATTTGTGATCTGACACTACGTGTATTTGGCATTCGTATTTCGTATCAAACATGTGTTTTTTGTATACTACTATACTGTAACTATAGATTTAACGCTTTTTATATAAAACTAATAGTTAATCTCGTATTATAAATAGAAAATCCGGTTTCAAAATTAAATTAACATTATTTACTTTGAATGTTAGATTAAGAAAAAGTTCAAGGAGATACATTTGCATTAATGTACCTAATGGCCTTAGCATTCATTGGTAAATAGCGATTAAACAGTCAAATCATTTTCTGTTGCTATGGAAGGTGCCTACGATGAAATTATTTCGGACAATCCATTTTTCATAGAGTTCAAAAATGAATATTCAAATTTATTTCAACATTGTATATCCCAATCGTGGATAATATGTGTGCCTCGTATTGGAAGCTTAAATACACGAGTTTTTGCCGTTGAAGATTTCTGTGCTCATGTGTTGGTGCCTAGTGACGAATTACCTGAAACACATTACAGCACCCTCACCGAAAAACAAGTCACAGTTGCCAATAAAGTGATCACACTTGAAGTTACCAAAGGCTTGCCACTACAGAGCCACGTATTGTTTGAAGAAACATTTTATACAGAAGATTATATCAAATATAAAGTATGGTGTGTAGAAAGTCCTTTAGAGCCAAATACCAATGTTGGTGACAATGCTGTGACTAAAGATTGTCTATTATCTATAAATGACTGTATTGACTTACTCTGGACTCAAGCAGCAGGTCGTCAAGTACTAGATCAAATAGAACTCAATGTCCAACAATTTCTTAAAAAACATTCAAGTTTGCCGATAGCTCTTGCTCCTTTGAGAGATGCAGTAAGTGAATTGTACACTCAATGTCTTCAAAGTACTTTGCAAAACCGTAGGCTTCGCGAGAAATGTAAAATATCTAAACATTTACTTGAAAATATAAAATTATCTGTAGAGTGTTATATGCAACATTTGTTATTTGACTCGCTGTTCAAGCCAATCTGTACAATATGTGCTTATGAAGATTCCCATTTAAATAAAAAGATTAGAAACATGTGTGACATTCAACTCCGAGATCTTGACATTAAAAAGGAGTTATATCATGCAGTACCAAAAGCAAAGCAAATCCTTTCAAAAATTGTTACATATAATACTGTTCTAGAAAAAGTTCTGTGTTTAAAACAAGCTTTAAATGCTATTAATAAAACAGATAACAGTAATAATATTGTGCTGTTAACTGCTGATGACTTATTACCTGTGTTTGTGTTCTTACTTATCAAATCCGGTTTACCAAATTGGTACAGCCAACTTAAATATATGAAGGAATTCCGATTTAGTGGTGTTGGTAATGGTGATGGGGATGAAAGTGCATTTTTGATAACAACCTTAGAAGCTGTTATAGAACATATTCAATCGGGAGCTCTTGCAGGCCCACCTAATCCAGAATCTTATTATTATGAAAGTAACCTCACAGAAGATAATTTAAATGATATTAATCAGAGGAAAAATAGTTTGACAGAATCAATATCAACATGTGATACAAATGGCAGGGAAGAAACTCTGGAATATGTGTTTGATCTTATTAAAGCAAACAATTCTGAACAAGTACAAATATTATTAGAAAAAAATCAAAAACATTTAGAAAGTCTACAGCAGAATGAAAAAAGTGCCATAAAGTTAGCTGAAAATCAGGACTATGATGATGAAGATGACAATGATGAAGAAGAATATGAAATGGAGATATACCAAAAACTCTGTCATCCTTTATGTAGTTGTAAGAAATGCTGCTCCAAAATATCAAAGAATCTCTTGAAAACTTCACCAACTGTATCATCAAGAGACAGTCATGGTTTGACTCCATTACATGTTGCATCTATTCATGGTAGAGCAAATATAGTGGAAACCGTTATTGATATGGGAGCAAAAGTAAATGCAACTGACCTCAATGAGTGCACACCTTTGCATTACGCTGCAGCTCGGGGACATCAGAATGCTTTGCTATTACTTTTACATTCTGGAGCATCTATTAATCAAGCAAATATTGACAAGAATACTCCATTACACTTGGCAGTTAATAATGGGCACATGAATTGTATAAAAGCTCTTATATATTTTGCAGAACATGGTAGAAAAAGACTTCAAATAAATTGTAAAAATGAACATGGAAATACTCCTTTGCATTTAGCTTCCAAGTGGGGATATGAAGGAATAGCCAAATTACTAATAGAAAATGGTGCAGAACCATCATTACAAAATCGTAATAACAAAACTGCATTTGATTATGCTCATAATTTAAAAATATTACAAGTGCTTAAATCAAGCACGCCTAATTTATATGAATATATTCACATAACAAGTACAGATGTAAAGACATTGAATTGTAAAACTGATAATCCTGTAACATTAAAATTGCAGAATCTTAAACTAAAAAATAATGAATTAAATAATGTCTCAAAAACTGTAGAAAATTTAAAGAGAATAGAAAGAATTTTTCAAGCGATATCTTATGGTGATGTTAAGCTTGCTTGTTTTTACATGAACATTAAGTATGAAAATTATATTAATACAAATAATATAACAAATAGGTCATCTTGCCATCCTCTCTGCGAATGTCAACTCTGTAAAAAAACCCACCAGACAGTCTCTGACTATGACATCAACTTTTCCGATACTAACGGGTTTACAGCCCTGCATTATGCTGCAAGATATGGCTTAGATGAACTATGCAAAATTCTTATACTTAACAAAGCCAATATAAATATCTGTAATAAGAAAGGCCAAACACCCTTACACTTGGCTGCTTTAAATAATAAAACTGTTGTGATTCGTTTCTTACTTGACAATGGAGCCAATATAAATGCAATTGACTATTCTGGCAACACACCATTACATGACGCAAGTGAAGTCGGCAACATTGGTGCTTCTAAAATTTTATTAAATTATAATCCGAATTTAAATATGTTAAATGGATCTGATAAATCTGCGATTGAAGTAGCTAAAGAAAAACTTCATTTAACAATAATAGATTTAATTGAAAAACATACAAATAAAATTAAGTAAGTATAATACTTAAGTGTTTAAAGGTTTAGACATATACATAAGCCAAATAACAAATCAATATGTATATTCTACATAATATATTATCTTATAAAATAACATTGTTATTTTCAGTTTGTTACATTACTAACATATAGATTGCTGTCAAAATGAATTCCAGTTTAAGTCTATTATACACACTTTTAAAAAGCAATCTCTTTTTACAATGTTTTAACTTTTTATACGATTCTATGAAATAATAGCCTTTTTTATTTTTAATAACAATTGTTTTATTTATTAAAAATGGGTTTAGACAATGTGGTCGAGTATGATATGTACAATTTGCATTCCATATCTCTGTATATCGTGCACAAATATTTTAATAGTATTGTGCATTTTTTTGTGCCATAAGTGGGATAAGGTATTTTCATTATTTTATGTTATTAAAGACTTTTTTTTTAAATCATATAAATTACTTATAATTAAACTAATAATATTATATTGTATTTATTACTTTGTGTTAATCTACAATTAGTAAGATAATATTTAAACTCAAAATTATATCCAAAATTGCGATCATATTCAAATAAAAATGAATCTATTGAACTTATAGGATAAAATATAATAAGACTGACTAAATGTTACTATTCGTTTTTTATTTTATAAAATGTTTACTTTATCATGACTATATTATTCTGTTTGAAATTTGTTCACTATTCAAAATTGTGTAAAATAGCAAAATTATTATTTCAATTGTGTAAAATAGCAAAATTATTATTTCATTACTATGTCAATTATATAATATAAAAAACTACATGTAAATATATATCACAAGATTCCTCTTCATTGACTTACCCTTATTTACATTTTATTATTAAGTTCAAATAAATATATACATTTGTAATAATATTTAACAAGTGACAATGAGTTTAAAAATAAATACATTCAAAAAGTTACTTACTTTTATTTTTCATTAAAATAATGTATACTTTTAGTAATTGAAATTATGTTTTCCTGTCATATGTACTGTTTTAGTCCACATAATGTGCAATCGATATTAAAATTACAAAATTTATGCACCATATTCGCATTAAGTTTTAAGGTTAAATGTATAAAACCATCTATATTTTGTCATCATGTGTTTAAATTATAATTAATACGACCTTCTAAAATATAATAAAAAATAATCATTAAAATAAATATTTTAAATAAATATATGTAACTACTGTAACAAACTTAAACAAATATTTCTCTTTTAATATCATAAAACCAGTCTAGCTTTCATTCTAATCAAAAAACACTACATCTAAAATCTCCATGTCATAACATTTTTGACAATTTTACCATTTACTAAATGCTATAAGTGTCTTATAGTCTTTCTTCAAAATTTGTAGAAAATATAAACAAATAAAAAATATTAAATTCTTACAATCATTTCTTTAATATATTAAACTCTATGATTATTTTGTAGTTGTTTATATTTTATGCAAATGAATTGAAAATGAAATATATGTATTGTAGAGTTAAGGAGGACTCTAATCTTAAGGGATATCGATTGCACAACAACCTAGAAGCGTAGAATAATATTTAATTAAGTACCCAGAATGGCGCTACTGAGCAATCAAAACAAAACCTAAAGTTTACATTAACCATTTAAGTGATACTTCCATACCTACCAACACAATTCACATACCTGGCAACGGGATTTCCCCTTTTCAACAGATTATATAGTTTTAATAAAACTGTTAACGTAGACGTAAACTTACCAATGGGCCTGCTGCCTATTGTTGATTTCGCTTGTATAGACAGAGGTCTAGCTATCAAAAGACAAGGCGGTGCAGTATACCAATAAGGTGCCCCCTTCACCAGGAGCAACATATGAAATAGATAATCTTTCTGTACTATTATTCATTGTTAGACCAGCTTTATCATTATAATATTTTATATTACAAAAAAGGTCATCACATTTCTATACATCTTCCGCTTAGCTACGCTACTGCGGCCAAAATGTATCGATTATTACATCTCAACAATTAATGGAATAATTTAGATGAAAGTTTCAAAACGATTCGACAATTATTATCGTATAAGCAATTATTATTATCATATAAGCAAATAAAAAGCTTGCGACTTGACTTGGTTAATGTTATATTATATAATTCAGATGTCAAATCCATCTTAAATATTATTTTGGACGCTTGCTAAATATTACCTCTATCCCTCATTACCTCAAGACTCCATATCAGACAAATACAAACTTATATACAATTTTGAAGTACAAAAAGTTATCATATTCTATTTATATATATCATTATTTTTAATAAAACTAAAGCTGATTAATAATAATAAATAACACAAAACTAAAACATGATTAGCATCTTATGTAATCCTTGCCTTGTTTTGGTCCCTACTTTCAATTTGTTATAAAAAATGATAAAAAAATTTTCATCATCATATACAATAAAATCATTGGGCATAGTACAAACATTATGTAATAACACTCAATAAACCCCCACTCACTGAAAATCTCATCTAGTACCTAAATTTACCTACCGTCCGGTAAGTCTATTGAGACCATTTTCACGACTTAATTATACGAATTACACTTACTTAAAAATTCAATAAATAAAACTTAATTAACTATTGTGGAGGTAAACTCCAGACGGGAATCTCTTCCCTTTTCTTCTCCTTTTTCTTATAATAATGTCTATCTCTCATTCTCACGTCATCTTGCCTGAGTATCCTATAGTCTGCACTTTGTTGCGCTTCACTGCGCCAGTTCACCATGTCTCCACGTTTACGAGGGGACCCTTCATTTCTATAAAACTTTTTCTCTTTGTCGTTTTCATCAAAGTAAACTTTACTTTTTAAAAACAGTTCATTCTTCTCCATATCACTTGGAAGTAATTCTTCAATATCCGTATCGTTACCGAATTCTATCACGTCGTCTCTGTTGAAGGTGAAGGAATGTGGGTAGTAAGCCTGTAATATGTCTTCCTGTCTGTACTGCTGCATTTGTATCCATACGTGAGGCAGCAACAGCGGGAACCTCTTGAGCCAGTAACAAACGAATCCATCGGGCAACTTCCCGAGGCTTTCACGAATTTCCACATCCAACTCCCTGTAGTGATGTTTCTAAAAAATCAAAATTGGTAATTGAATACATGATCAATATTTAAATTTTACTATCTACGTTAAAAAAAATAGGATAGGAGGAGACCACTGCCCAGTACAATAAAAGGCCAACAGATAAAGGCTTAAATATGAAACTGGTCCAGTCCAACTACCACCGAGTCGCTGACCTTGTTCCGAATGGCGCGCAGCAGGTGCGCGACGCGCTCCCCGCGGTAGGTGCGGCGCGCGCGCAGGTCGGCGGCCACGGCGCCGCACACGTGCGCGCGCCAGTCGCCGCGCAGCACGCGCCGCGCGCCGCGCTCCAGCGCCGCGCCGCCCTCCGCGCCGCCGCTCTCCACCTGGTCGCTCACGTCCTGAGGCGCAACGCATATTCTATTTATATATATATGTCGCTGAATCAATGAGAAGACGCCATAGTTTGAGTACAGCGCCATCTATAAGCGGTTCTAGGAAACGTCAAGTAGTACGCTTGAGTAAGGTCGATACAGGAATTCAGAGTGCCCACTTGACAGTAATGAGTTGTTAATGATTTGACATCGGACTCTTGAAGTTTGCTGAACGCTCTCGTGCAGGGGACTTTGAAAAGGGACTCGGGGGCGAACGGTCGTCTTCTTGTTTCAAACTTGCTGCGTTTCCAACCACTTTAATGGGCGTGGTTAATTGTTATTTTGTGATTATCGATTGTAAGCGAACAAATAAACAACAGTTGTACGAGACCGAACTTTTACTTTGTGCCTACAACATAGACATGATAACGGCTCTGACAACGAATTGCCCCACGTGATCGACCCAACGCCGTTATAAATCACAAAAATATTTGTTCAATTAAGTATTATCAAATATTCATACAAAGTAATATATTTTCTCCTTTAAAAAAAATTAGACCTACTAACAAAACCCAGGTTTCGTCACTTTTTCTCACCATTCTATACTATTTGTGCAGCACAGCGCAACTACGGCCGACTATATTTGTACACGTCAGACTTTTTTATTAACATTTGAATCGTCTGATGTTATCTAACCTGCAAGAAATTCAATATGCTCTGCTTTCCCCAGAACATGGGGTACTTGAGCACGGCGGAGCAGGCCGGCCGCGCGTGAGCGCGCGCGCCGATCATCGCTCTGATCAAGATCTTCGCAATCAGCACTTCTTCTTCGGGCAACACTTTTCTATAAGCAATTAAAAATATTGAACATTAATAAAAATAAATACTTTTCGACACAGAAATGAAATTTAGGCTGCAATTCTTAGTAACAATTTTGAAAAAAGAATATATACTCACTCCAGTTGATCCAAATTGTATTCCCCGGTAAGTATGTTAGCTTGCCTCCTCAGCACGTCACCAAAGGGATGATATCCCTTAGACAGCACGTAGTAAAACACACAGCCCAAGGAAAACATGTCAACTGACGTTGTCTGTAAAATATTTCGAAATTATTTCCTCTGACAGATAAATCTTTTTTTGTGAACATATAGAGCTAACGGCAAAGATAGCATTAATCATGCTGAAAACAATTTTTTTCTATTTCTATTTTACTTACTAATTGTGTTTTAATTAACTATATATATAGTTTACCATGCTTTTTATGTATATCTTGTCTATTAATGATTTATTAACATAAGACTTTATTTTATTGTATTGATTAATTCTAAATTGTGGAATTTTATCATAGAAAGTCATACTTTGGTCCGGGAAGGATTTTTAAACTATTTTTTAATATTATTGAAGGTTTTCACCACTCACCGTTCTTTCACCGTTAATCATTTCGGGGGCGATCCAGCCGTCAGTACCGGTGACTCCGGAACGCCTCGAGAAACTGACCCGTCCTATATTCAATTTCTTCGACAGACCAAAGTCTGATATCATCGCGCGAACCTCGCCGGTCCCGGACGGCATGGACAGCAGAACATTATGCGGTTTGATATCTCTGTGAACTGGCAACTTTAAATAAATCACAAGTTCTATATTTGAATAGAATTTCACAGATTAAAATATATTTTTTATTATCTTGCACAAAGCGATACAACCGCGGTAGTGTTATTGTGAATTAACTCAATAGCTTTCGAACACCCAAAAAAAACTACAAAATAGTAAGTACAGTAGTAGTAACAATGTATTCCAACTTTTTTTCTCTTTAGTCTATTATAAAATGTATCGAGATGATTTGAGGTCCTTGAAATAGCTGTCTTGAATCCTATGTAAAACTCACTGAACGTTTTTGCATTTGAGGTGTGCAATGTACGTACAAAAAAGTTTTTATGAAAAAAAATTACCAATATCCATGGAATGTAAATGCGAGAGACCCAACGTCGCCTGTCGTAACACCTCAACCTCATCGATTTTGCATTCGAAATTCAATTTCTTCTCGACATAATCCTGTAACGTCGCTGAACACAGCTCTAACGCAATGTATCTAAAAAAACAACCAAGATTTATTACAAATCTCGTCTAAATCAAGTGCGCACACATTTTATATACAATATCAATATCTTATAGGCAATACAAAGGATGATCCGCTTTTGTAATGCACACATCGGAGAGTTCAAATATTATGTAAAAAGGGTACATAAATATCTGCGGTCTAGAATTTCTTTTACTTTTCGTTGATAAGCTTATCAGCGCTTTATATACAGGGTGACTGGTGAATTAGTATCAATACTTAAGGACGTGATATTTGACGACCATATATGACCAAAAAAAAATACATATAACATAAATATTAATAAACTTCTAAGTAAAGTTAACCAAAAGTTATGTTATTAATTACGCGTCATGTGGACACCCTAGCTGCGCTGACGACACAACACAGTTAGGTACATTTAGTTATCGCGCGGTACTTTACCTACGTCCAAACGCCGCCGCGTGTTAACAGGGTAGCAGGCTACCTTTGATAAACAAGCATGATCCAATCCCCCTTCATAACTGTTGACTAGGTAAATGATATGAACTTGGGACAAAAATTAACTGTTTACCTATCTTGGTATTTCCGGCGTATTTAAAAATGGAATCATACTTATTTACAACGATTGTCAATCATTTAACTACCTATTTACCTACATAACTACACTAACCTTAACAAATGTTCAAAGTGAGCTCCTGCTCGTGTGATACACAGTTCGGCACGTTTACGCATATTGTCTTTCACACGCTTTAACACGAATGGGTCACTTTACTACTCACAGTACTCACAGTATTCTGCATTTGTGTATTGATAAGCCATACCTAATTACTAATGACGGGTCACACTCACACACGAAACATTAGGTATACGCGTAAGATCGATCGCTAGGGGCGCGCGCGCGGGAAGATGGACGAACCTTACGGCGGCGCTCGCCCGACTAATGCCGCGGGGCAGGGGTTGCGGGTGGCAAGCGACACAGTACAACACCACGCCGCACGTGCCGCGGAAATATGTCCACACTTTATTTATTTAAAGTAAATTTTTTGTAAATTTGGTCAAAAATTAAGTACCTATTTTTTTTACATAATTCGAATGAGAATCATGTACCGATTATGCTCCTAAAATATTGATACTAATTCACCAGTCACCCTGTATATATATTAAATTTACAATCTATTAATATTGCAAATATATGTCTATATGTTACGCTTTCACGGCTACGCCACGGAAACGATTTCGATGACATTTAGTATGAAGCAAGTAGTAGAACATCAACGAAATAACGAACTTTTTTACAACTAGGCAGGTGTACTGCCTCACCAACCATAACATGCGAACGAAAACTAGTAAAGAAGAAAAATATTATAAAATATAAATCAAATCTATTTTTTAGATGTCTACAATAATAAGGAAAATCCTTGGCAATATTTGAACGCACCCTAAGTAAATATCAGTGGGTCCAATAACTACTACACGTCTAACCTGAACTGTTTATCTCGCTCCGTGCAGTAGTAGCGCACGACGTGAGCGTGCGCGTCCGACTCGCGCAGCAGCGTCACCTCGCGGTCCGCGAACGTGAAGCACTCGGGCAGCAGGCGCTTCACGGCCACCGCTCGCTTGTCGAATGTCCCCCTAAAAATATCGTATTCCTTTTAAGCAATTTAATAAAAGCTATATAATTTATTTAATAAAACCTTTAATTTAAACCAAATCTAAAAATGTATATGTATATATGAGAGTGACTTGTAACTAGATCCAAGAGCGTGCGTAAATTTCAGCTCAATAGATCGATTAAAACAGTTTTAAACTTGACCTCACCTCGACAATATTATGTAGTCTGATTCCACTCACCTGTAGACAAATGTTCCTTCACATCCTTTCCCTAACACTTGATCCGTGTAGAAGCTGATCTTGCCGATACGCACCTCCCCCTCCCCGAGCTCAACCAGCTGACCTGTCACTTCTCCTTGAGAAGAAGTCGATGAGTTCGAACTTCGTGAACCGCCTTGAGATAGTTGTTGGAACTCTCGAGCCTGAGGATGTATCGGTTCATTATTCTAGAGATTTAAGCAAGCTCGTATACTAGCAAGGGTCGGACCTCCTTTTCTTTGGGTGTTCTATTACCTGACAGCATAACTTTATATGTTTCAAAAATAACTACAATCAGGGGTTTCGATAATTGCCAACGTGTTAACAATATAAGGAATGTATAACATTTCTCAGTCGGACTATGAATGGACGAAGTGGATCATTTACAATAATAGGATACCTATTTAGTCGTCCGCCTTTATATCAAAACAGAATGGGACAGTTGGCAACATTTTAGTGCATACGTAGTTTAGAACTACTTTAATTAAAATCTCATCTCATCTCGAGCACACCTCAAAGCTTTCGTTTTGCTTTTCATTCCACGCGATATCCATTAATTTGTATGTTGTCATTTAAGGCAACTAAAAGCCAATAAGCGAATATTTAAATTATAGAAAACGAATTACGCTAAACTATACAAGTATAATAATAATTATTATTATTATTTATTTATTGAAGTAACAAGACATATACAAAATTACAAAAAAATAAAATAAACACTACTATCTACTACTTATATAATTTACTGGTAACATAATATACATAGCTAAAGAGGTTGTTTGAACGCGCTGATCTCGGATGAGATCTGAAAAAAATGCATTGGATAGCCCATTTATTGAGAAAAGTTATAAACTATATAACAAGCGCGCACCCAAGAGACTATTTAAAGTAAATAAGACTGTTTTAAGTTGCTGCTCCGCCCCCGTGTTGGTAGCACCCACCCAGGTGGTAGAGGGTTTAACGCGTTTGAAACCGCGTAGAGCAGCTAGGGATTAAATAAAATATAAAAATACCGATAGCATCTTAACTTCCTTTAGGATTTAGATAACGATAAGACAAATGTACTGGTGACCTAATACCGCGTCATCGTTGTCCATTGATAAAAACATTAGAACGAATTTATCGAACAAAGTTCTCTATAACATTATTTGTTATAATATGTATATAAAAATACAATTGTATACATATATATCAGTTGCAATATTTATGTATAAATTGTTGCACTTTCGCCCACTTTACGTCATAAGTCAATATTCTTAATATAGACAAGCGTGAATTTCGTAAGGATATCCCTGACGTTACTCGCTGATAATGTAGCTTGCTTATAGGTGTTTGTTTTTTAAATCGGTTTATGAGTTTATCCATTACACTCAAACATACAAAAAAAAAAACAAATGTTACCTCTTTATAATATTAGTATAGACTGTAGATATTGATTTAATTATTTTCTATTAGTATTTTAATTAAGCTGTCTTCCACAAATTTTAATTCGTTTCACTTTTTTTTTTTTTTTTTTTTATATTTGCCGGGTGGGCAAATGACTCTACTCCACCTGATGTTAAGTGGTAGTAGAGTCCAAACGCGAGGACGGCCAGTACAGTCTGGAAGAAGATTCTGCACTAGCCGCCCTCGCCTTGCCGGCCCGCAAGATGCCTCTTCACGCCTCGTAAAGAGACGTGAAGCGAGCGACGTATTGCCACGATAGGGATGGGCAAAGTGTGGAGCGTGTTTCCCCCGGCATTGGTTCAGCAGCCGTCGCCACTGGACCAACACCCATCGCGGCAATGCTCGCCCGGGCACTGGCTGTACGCTGGCTGACCTCGAAACGCGGCTGCAAGCCACTTCACGAGATTTTCACCATGCGTACGGTGGTAACAAGCCAGGCGGATGTTTATCATCCTACCACCAGATGATATCCCTTAGTCGCCTCTTACGACACCCATGGGAAAGGGGCAGTGAAATGTATTCTTTCTCCGTCACTGCACGGATAAAACTGCGATCGGTATTGAGAAAAAAAAGTAATTACTGTTTTTTTTTTTAATTCAATAATTAAAAGTACATACATCCAATTCCACAAAACAATGTTTTATTCTAATGTAATTTGTTTTAAAACAATCTGGCCACACCGACGTTATGAGACAAACAAACATTACTTATAAATAATCGCTATTAAAAGCCGTTAAAACTTAAGAAATAACTATATTGAAGTTTTCGTCAATATTATTTATACTATTCTAAAGCCGAGATGGCTCAGTGGTAAGAACGCGTGAATCTTAACCGATGATCGTGGGTTCAAACCGGGCAAGCACCACTGAATTTTCATGTGCTTAATTTGGGATAATAATTCATCTGCTGCTGCTGCTTGCTGTGAAGGAAAACATCGTGAGGAAACCTGTATGTGTCTAATTTCACTGAAATTCTGCCATATGTGTATTCCACCAACCCGCACTGGAGCAGCGTGGTGGAATAAGCTCCAAACCTTCTCCTCAAAAAGGAAGAGGAGGCCTTTAGCCCAGCAGTGGGACATTCACAGGCTGTTACGGTATTCTAAAAATTGTTTACAATCAAGCCCAAAAAATGTTCGTCCAAAAATTCCTCCACTTTCGAAGACTACAACTCTTTTATACACCAAGTTTCATATTTGTGTAAAGATAGAATAAATGACCTAAATACATTTGTATATACTTGCAGCTGGTATCAAGCTATCGATCGTTTTTCAAGGACCAACTCATTTCAATATTACCTATACCTAAACATCAAATGCATGTAGAGATACTGCGGGGTTTAAGGTGATATAATAATTGGTATCGATTTTACATGGTTTAATCGTAAGCCGCGTTGAATCAAAGTCTGTGTTATCACATGCCTTAAACAAATACATATTAAAAAAAAGAATATAACTCCGACCATGGCTGCAATTTTCAACGGAGACTAGCGAATAGCTATATTACAGTAAATAAATACAGGTCTTTGTTCCTTGAGAATCCGACACGACCGTAGTGTATAAAAAAAACTTAACGTACTTCCCGAGGGTATTCGGAACACTGCCAACTTCCAAAAAGCTATTAAAGTACTTGAAAGAAAAACTTCAATATGGGGTCAAATTAATTCGAAACATAGATAAGAATGGATCCAGATTAAAAATAAATAATAATCACGCAAAGGCAACACGATAACGGTTTCACTAGGATTTTGTCAATGATAAATAAATTTCATGACAGAACCGATAAATCAATGCTGAAAGCATTATTTCACATTAAAAATGATTGTTTGGATTATATTGGTATAACTAGCTATACGATCCGTACTCATGGGGATTGGTATACCAATATATTATTTTTCCCGCTGTTTTATTCATAATTGCTTCTTTTATATAGCAAAACAAATATATATTTTAAAATCAGTCTTAATCAAATATGTCTACGCTAATGATGATAACCTGACAGATTTAGATTACGGCGGCCATTCGCAAGCGAGACTAGCCAACTGCGCGGCGTATTACAGTGCACAAGCGTGTGCGCAATTACAAGTGCACTGTCTATTCCCTTACGTTCATAATACGTGTGAACGGCAAATTCAATACGACTAGAATTTATGCGCACGATTAACGGTTTTTCGTGTTTTCCGAGGAACGGTAGTTTAAACACTGCCAACTTCCTAACTCTTCATGCTGAGAATATCCCGACCAAAAAGACGAGTAACTTTGTAATAGCCGGATGAGGTTACACCCCAGCATCTCGAGATCTATAACATTAAAAACTAAGACAACTAACAAGGAAGTCAACTGGCACACATTTCCAGTCAATGAAGAAGTCATCTAGCAGACTGGCTGGTCTATGACGTCAAATGCAAACCATTATTTATATAACAAATGAACCATATCTCGATTAATTATTTAATCCTGAAACGTAGATTGTGTTGCTGCCTGGTAATAAACATGAAGGCACGTTAAAATAACAATAAATTAAATTAAAGATAAGATATACCAAAGGCTAATTCAACGCGTCTGTGGATATACAAAAACAATAAAAATTAGCCACTTAGACCAACTAGGCCATATACAGCCATAATAAAACAACCATCGCATGGCAAACAGTTCGTTACCGATATGTTAATGATTTATAGTAATTGAATTATTCGTGTATACAAAATTTAGTGATAATTATCATTTAAAAAGCAATACTCAAGTACCCAACTGTTCAAATATTATTAACTTCAAACCCATACGGCCTTATAAATGTTGTTTAGCAAGCGAATTGTTAAACAATGCTGGCGGTTTTTTTTTCTTTATTTAAAGAGGGTATTCGTTAAAATAAATATTTGCCACTTTGTAAAATTAACAAAGGTAATTAAGTTATTAAAATTGCTATGTACTCATAATACTCCTTAAACTTTTCTATTGTTAAGGCCTACTTTAACTAATTTTAATAATTGAGAAACTGTCAAATCAACGATGACAGATAAAACTCAATGTTTAACTAAACACCCGTTTAAAAACGTTTATAAGTTTTTTTTTTTTAATTTTAATATTGTTTACCGAAAAAAACTTTATAATGACTAGGAAGTTAATTCACTTGTTTAAAATATTTATTATAAAAAAAACATAACCACCAACTTACCTGATAACGCAGATACCAAAACATGGTGACGACCAATCCCATCAAGATAATAAGCAACACTTTCAACGCCTTGTTCTCTTGCTGATGGAGCCAGATATACGCTTGCTTGTACCACAGGTCCGGCCTAAAGTGGAACTCCTGGAAATCCTCAGTCTGAACGGAAACTGATACGGAACTGGACTTCAAATTCGTCTCGTTTTCACCGTCTTTCTCGGAGTCGGTATGAACTTCTCCATTTATCAATTTCACGGCATTGGTCTGCGTTAAATGCGCGTTGAGGAAGTTCATGTTCGGCAGCTGGGGCGTCCATGATGTGGTCAGCTCCGGTACCTTATAATGTCCGAGGAGTAAGTACGGTGGGGCTACGTGTAAGTTCAAATCGTTCAGTTGGTAATGAACGTTTTTAAATGGCTCGTACGTGACCCGTTCCGCTTTCGCTTGGTTTTCTGTTACGGGACCTTCTAGGAGTAGCGGCCTCGTGTGCCCTGTGGATATCGTCACTGTATTTTTGTCCACCAGCGAGGACAGTGCGTACAGACCGTGATTGTGCTCGCCTATGTATAAAGTAGGACTGCAATCAAATAATGAACAAAACACTTTAACTATGCAAGTATAATACGACATAGCATCGGAATTATTACGGGATAATCTAATGATAACTTACTACAATTCAATATTGGAATTCTTAATTCCCTGACCGTTTCTTAAAGTGGAAGCATCTTCCATGATATGGTCTAACGTGTCATCCCCTATAGAGTTGAAAGGGACAGATATAAGTCCTTCTCTGTCTAGCAAATAAGCAGCAACGACCGGCGTTTCGAAGTTATGTGACCACACGAGGTCACCAGTTTTTCGATCGAATGACATTATCCGGCCATTCGATGTTGATGTAAAATGTATTATGCCTAAAATAAAGGTATTAAATTACATACGATAAGCTTTGAGTAATGAGTATTAACCCAATGAGATATTATGAAATGGCAGGTCAATAGATAAGGGATAAATAATGATTACTCTGTTAACGCATCATTTATCAACCTGGTAACATAATATACACATACATATATTAGAGTGTAAAAAAAAACATTAAAAAAAGACATGAAAACTTTTTTAATTGAAAAATTATTTGTAATTGTATGTGTCTAATTTCGTTGAAATTCTGCCACATGTGTATTCTAACAACCCGCATTGGAGCAGCGTGGTGGAATAAGCTCCAAACCTTCTCCTTAAAAGGGAGAGGAGGCCTTAGCCCAGCAGTGGGACAGGCTGTTACTGTTATATAGATTAAAAAAGGCAGAATATTTGTTGATAAAATAATATAAACGAGGGTTTTATAAGTTTTATTTTAACAAAGAGACATTAAAAAAAAAATTGCATTAATGTATATAGAAATTACGATATATCGGTGTTATTTAACACGCCGGGTAACAATGTTGCGATTATTTCGACAGTTATCACTCAGTGTTTTCTTGATAAAGCGTAAATAATCAAAATTCGCATATTCAGTAAAAAAAAACCCTCTATAAATAAAAATGATTGATTACAATTATGAATTCTGTTAATCTTTGATATATTTAGTAGTATATAAATGCGATAATATGTTTGTTGGTTTTAATTTTTTTCCCACATTATCGAAGCAATCGGACTATAAAAAAAATTAAAGATATGGGCTTTGTATTACTTTTTTTTTAACGTAACTTAAACTTAATATTAACGTAATTTGAAATTAAAATCTAACACTATAATTCTAATCAATTACTTTCTTAATTTAATTCGGGTGTCATTTACCTTTTTAGAATTCTATCATTTAACTAATGCTAATAAATTTTAAATAACCTATAAATAGATTACAATGACTTGCTAAACTACATTGTCAATAAACGTAAGATCATTGTACTAAGGACGTGCGTCGTGTATTAAAAGATATGAAACGCAAAAACGGGAATTCCTCAAACTATTTTAGCAAGACTAAAATGACATGTTAGCTAGGAAATACTCATATGAATATTAAAAATATATATAACGAGGACTTACAAAATTAAACTTGTGCCTAAATGAAAAAAAACTAATGTTAGGTTAGTTTAAGATTTAACTTATTTCGTACCATAATCATTCAGCATTTCTTTGCCCATCGCATGCGAGGTGTAGTCATAGAATGTGACGTTCCAATTATGATTTTCATTGTTAGCGTCGTGCATCAGTATGTTGTATTCTGTGCGAGCGATGTAAACACCGCGCTTTTTACCCTCGCACGTGTGATCATTGTCACCGTTAAATATCTTCGATGTGTCGAAGCCTGAGGAAATTATTGTTTGTAAATAATTATGCAAACAAATAATCAATGCCCGTATATGTGGTAATAGCGCTTAAAGAGAACACTCCGCTTTCAGCAACTTTAAAAGCAAATCAAATCAAAATCATTATGCATAAATAAAATCAAATAATCAATAATATTAAATGTTTTTAGCTTAATATATAAAACGTGAGACTTAGTAGAATTTTAACCAAATAATTAAGCTATATTATTTATAACCCATACTTTTTAATGTCAATAGTTTGACGTATATGTGTTGCCTCGCGATGTAATAATCGCAGATTCGATCGTGAGCCCCTCGGGCTATTTTTGGCCCTACTTCTAATATATATGCATTGCACTTAAAAAGAGGGGGGAAATATTAGTACTTCCGTAAAAAAAGGATTGCTAAAATTAAAAAATATAAGTCCTAAACTAATATACTATACCTGAAACATGTTCCCGCGTCCCAGTTAGAGGATCGAGCATGAACCACGTGTCACTCTTCTTCCCTGTATAAAGAATACCCTCGGTAGACCGACAGGGCGCATTCGCTACCAGTTCCGGTATCGTGAATGGTAACTTCTTGAGCATCTGCTTGTCTCCTCTCGGACCATACATGTAGAGGAAACCGTGGCGAGGATCCGGCAGAAATTGAGGCATGAGATTTGCATGTTGATTCGGGACTTTTACTACTGGTTCTACAATAAAAAAAAAGCTATATCCCATTGACAGTTACTGGCACACAATACTACTGTATACTGTAATTAAGGTGTTATTTTAAATAATGAATTTATAACAACGTCGTTATCGCGCCAAGATCGTTCCGCTTGCATTCAGCCAGCATACCAACTGTTCTGAACGTAATCGTGTGTTACCGAATACTTAACGTTTTTTTTCGTTTATATAACTTTATCGAGCATATTTTCAAATCTGAATTTAAGTCCTTTAAGTCTAAAATTAAACGGATTTTATGCGTAAACATAAATATTGACTACGCAATTTTTATCAACAGAAAATTCAAATCATATGAATTTCTTTATTTGCATAGATTGAGTTACATTAGATATTATATAATTGATATAAGATATGTACCTTGCAATCTGCAATGATTTGGAATGCAAAGATAATAGGATTCTTAATCAATTTTATGCTTCAAAATATTGTAATTAATATTGTATGGCGAATAAATCAAACAAAAGATACCGTTTGTTACTTTAACTTCTCTTTATAAGCTTTTATCTAGGACTTGTCTCTAAATCATACTAATATTATAGAGAAGTCAGATTTTTCATCGGTTTCACGCAATTTCCGATTGGAATGGAACTCATTTAGTTACATAGCAAATATAAACCATATATTATGTTTAATACGGAATGAAAATTGTCGGTCCAAACTAAAGAAGTTTTCGAAGCGAACGTTGCCAGAAGTTTGTATGTAGAGATACACAATAACTTTGCATGAGATATTTCTTTATTAAGTAACATAATATTTTTAAGCGTCTTATCTGGTCAGTTTTAGAAATATTACGAGATATTTAAATAAACGCGTGAAAAAACACGCCAAGCGTGTAATTTCGTGGGATCCGTTAGCATAATACTGATACTGCGCATAGATTTGTATCGCCATCAGTATCTTTACATGTCATTGGTTAAAAAAACAACAAATTAGTAACAATACACATATTCAACCCAATCGAATTTAGTTATGTCTGTGACACGCCATCCCAAGGCCTAAAAGTTTAAAAGGAAAGAACTAAAACATATTTTTATGCACATACGATTCAAAGATATCAAAATCTAGTAAAAACAAAATTTTAAATATCCTTACCAATATTATAAATGCGAAAATCAGTTTGTCTATTTTGTATGTTGGTTTGTTACGCTTTCACGTCTTACCTTCATCATGCTTTTGCGTACGTTTTCAAGGGTACAGAAAAGGACCTAGGGTACCTAATACCTATTTATTATATAATCTAATGTATAAGGGTTACAAGTCAAAAGGAACTGCATATTGGAATATAATAAGTGGAATATAACAGTAACTAATAGTAAAATTGAGAAAGTGAGTTTGTTTATTCATTTGTTACGTTTTCACGTCTTAACTTCTCAACAGGTCATCATTAAATTTGGCAAACACTTTGTTATCGGTACAGAAAAGCTCATAAGGTACCTAAAACCACCCCACCTAGGGGGCGAAGCCGTTGGTGGAAACTATTAAATAATAGTTACTACTAGTACAAGTACTATAAAGTAATAGTTTTTACATTCAACAATTGAATACAAAAAAATATATAAATAGCCCACATATTATACAAATTTCATTACATGTGACTAGGCAATGTGGAATTAATTACACATGGCCGGCGCTCGATGCGCGTATGATAAAATATAAACGCATTAATATTGATAACAAACTCCAGGTACGTACATTCCGACAGACAGATATCTTTATCAAATAGTAATTGGAGAGTGATTTTTACTAAAAATATTATCAAATATACTATTTATTATTTTGACATAGTGATAATAAAACGAATATAATGAAAAATTTACTCTGTTATACACAACGATGGAACATGTTTCTAGAATTTACGCATGAGATTTTAAATAATTTCGTTGCTATTGTATTATTTGCGGGGCAAATTAGGATGTAATGTCCTATTGTGAAAAAGTTTTGATATTACCGGATAATTATAAGGGTCTATAGTTTATGATAAATCTAGCCAGTTCATAAACTGTAGATAAAATTATGAATGGTGTTCATTTTTAATTTTAAGGGCATATCCATTTTAATTATATAAACACTAACCTAACCTAGAGATTATAAACTTTTATATGTTTTAGATTGTTACACCATATTTTATCTGTATAATCTGTGTAATAAAACATTATAAAATATCTGTATACAATAATTCAACAGTTTACTCTGTCTAGATTTATTATTAAAAACTTATGGGTAACCGTCAACTAACCGTCCATACAATTTTATGTTTTATTAGTGATATATACACTAATTAAAATTGTCACAGGGCTTTGTGCATACCTGTCTATATACACATTTAATTGTATTTTTTTTATTTGCGAGCATCAATGTTTTGCAATGTCCGAATATTTTTTCTAGAGTACATAAATCTGTGCAATTACATACACAAGTTATATAACATGAGACCTTATTTCTTTATAAATCTTGCATTGTAGTGTCTGTCTACACACTTAAAAATAGATTAACTCAATACACATAATGGTTAAGACTTTAAATAGAACTTTGTAATCACATTAGCCTTATAAAATCATTTACCTAGCATATGACCTAAAGAAAATTGACATAATAAAATGGGAAATACCAATAAAAAAAAAAGATTATAGCTGTCAACTTAAGCTACATAGAATTATTAATATATAAAATTTAAAGATATTATTTTCGATATTATTAATTTTTGTGGATAATTATTTATCACTATCAATTAATCCCCTAATTAGGTTAAAGAATAGCGTAATCTATGTATCTTGTTTTGTTTCATGTTTTATAATATACTACATTAATCATTGTAAATAACTTTAAGGATAAATTTATTGCCTGTTAAATAACATAGGACACTGCTATAAATGTTTAAAGAATTAAAATGTATATTCATTGTTTTTTTTTTTTAATAATTTATATTCTAAATGGATAATCAGTTTTATTCAATTAAACTTTCAAATAATACAAGCAATAAACAGAAAATTATAATTGAAAACTATTTTAATTTATATTTTGAATAACAAAGATTGATGAATATCTTTTACAGATTTTATATTTTATTTATTATAAGAAAATAAGTCATAACTTATTTAAGTTATTAATTTATAGCAAAACTTAAAATATTACATTTACCCAAAGTTGCATCAGATGTTATGGTCTTGTTAGTTTATTAAACATTCACAGTAATACTTGTGAAGGACTTTAAAAATCGATAATAAGATCTTATTAAAGTTATATTATAATTAATTTCGTAATTTCTGTTACCGTCTTTAAGTTTCCAGATAATATTTCCCGATTGTGGTTCCACAGCCACCATGCCGCCCCCTAACGTGGCGAACAGCAAAGGCCGGTCATCTAAAGCTCTGGATAATTCTGTATTTTCCTGTAAAATAAGCACTATTCACGTCACATTCATTTCACCTTGCACTTTAAATATTTAATGTGGGCATAACAAAGCACTTCACCTTTCTATCTTTATCCACAACAGATCCGACACCGAAGGATTCTACCACGAACAATATAATAAATAAAAACTTCATTTTTATTTCAGTCTCATTAATGAGTATATTGTAATAAACCCATTCTTGTTAATAGATATATCTACTTAAAGTATAACCAAAAAACACAAAAATGAAACAATACGTAGTCGCGAAATAATAATCACAAATGATGAGAGAATTGTCGTAGGTACTTGTCAGTTGTCATATTTTGTACTATCTACTACAGATGACAGATCTACTACAGACTATAAAATTTATATAAGTCAAAACAAACCTAATGTCAATAATTAATGTTTATTTCGTTCAAAAACGATTGTTATTTATTTAATGAAAAATAATAAGGTAGAGAAAAAAAGGTGATTAATTATGTTTTAAATCAATTAATACATTATACTCGTGAAATAGCAATTTTTTTTTGAAAAAAAAAGTATTTGTCATATCTATGATATAATTCAATTTGAAAGGAATTGACAATGACACGAGACAAACAAAACGTCAAATATTATAAATTTCAATGCGAACTGTTTTCCATGTACATACATTGAACACAGTTGTGTAAAGCATAGGGAAAAATAAATAGCATACAATAACATATTTGATATTGTAATTTTTATAATACTAAGAAGACTGTAAAGGTGAATGTAAAAGTGATGTGGAATAAGAGATAAGATATAAATATGGAGGTTTCAGGCGCAGGTACAAATAATTCACATTTTAAAAAATTTATAAATATTTATTATATTTTATTGAAATACTGTTATACTAATTATATAATCAAATACTTGTTAATATTCAAATGTCTGTTTTTTTCTTCATTTAATAATATCTTAAGTTATTTTTTTGTTTCTTTGACAACAAAAGATGATAACATTAAAATCATTTTGAAGTTTGTATCAATTCTTAGTGTATTATTTAATGTCTTTGTTCTTATCTTATAACAGATATTCATTCTATTATAACACTTATTTCTAAATGTTAAATTAATGTTACATAGTGTTAAAAAATATTATTGTTCATGCACCCATCTTGATTTATTAAGATTAAAATAGAATTATGTTTTAGGAAAATCACCAAACACATCACTTTCGTTCAGATACAATGCAAATAATGAAGAATTAGAGGAATTGTTCCATGCATTTGATGATGATCCTCCAACTCCTCAGCCTGACCCCCCAGTCAGGTCTGAAAGTGCTAGTCCAAAGAAAACAGAGAAGTCACCTTCCATAATAGATAAATATTTTAAATCGATTAGAACAGAAAAACTCCCAGAGAAAGTTGAAGATATAAAACAGGATCCAAAACCTGAAGAGAATCGTACTCCTATAGCACCTAAAGAGGTCACATCGTCCCCAATGAAAGATTACTTAAATCGTCTCGGGAAACGAAGTAACTCAGAAGTAGTTCCAGAAAGTAATGAGACTTGGAAAATATTTCATGATTTCAAATTTAAAATTGCACAAGCTGTTGAAGATATGAAAACTCGCTCCGGTGATGGTTAGTGTAACTTCTACGGTCATATTTAAAATTGTCATTTGTAGGTGTGAGGGTTTGTGTGTGTGTATTAAAATCGAAATTATTTTTATTAGAAACAAAAGATAAGGCATTGCCAAGAGAAAATTCAACATCAGATTCTGAAGAATCGTGTGCTATGAAAGATGTAGATCAACAAAGTATAGGAGACACTGACAACCAGGTATGTTGACTTTTTTTTCATATAAACATATATATATACATATATAAGTTCTAGACTAGTTCTATAGAGGTTCTTTATTCAGGATTAAAGCAACATACAAGAATAAATACATAAAAAAGCGAGGACTTTGTCTATTACTCTTTTATTACTGTAGTGTATCATCGTTACTACTATAAAGTGAAGTAAGAATAAATGATTTGTATAAATGAGAATTATAAATAATGGGAATTAATTAATATAAAACTTTTTTTTAGCTTACAGTAACATATTGTGATTAAAATGTGACAATTTTTTCATTGAGTAATATTTAATACATACATATAAATAATAGTATTGAAATGCTTATATGAATTTAAAATAATTTTAATCGCTTTAAAAATAATTAAATCATATCCCGAAATCATAATCATAATAAAAGATAAGACAAATTGTTTTTTTTACAATGTCACGTGATAAAGGCCTTGTCGATAGGTATCATCATTAGATAGCAGTATACAGAATTTATCTGATGTGACTCAGCCCTTAACAGCCAAGCCTACTGAGTATGAATTGTGTAAGGAACTAAATACAACCAAAACCCATTCGGAATCCAGTGATGACACACATAAGAATTTAGGTAAGTGTAAAAATAGATATAATTTTCAAACACTAATTACTGTACATATATAGTTTTTTTTTTTTATTAGATTGACTCGGGATTAGTCATTTTATTGCAAAAATATTTCATGTTTGATAATATGTAATATCAATTTAAGTCTGTTTTATAGATGTAAAATAATTTTTAATGTAATAAAATAGCGTTTTTTTTTTTTTTAATTTTTCTAACGTAATGCGAAAGTGAGTTTGAAACTACTCAATCGATTGTTATGAAAGTTTGTATACACGTTGTTAGAGGTACATAAAGGGATATTGGGTATCTAATACCTGCACCCCGCTCCCCTTCCTCCGGACACTCCGGCGGAAACTAGTTATTAATAAAATCAAATACATTGTTTGCTTCGAATGGATAAGAGCTACTCGTTTTACGTATACAGCAATCTTTTTTAGCTTTTATCTTATCTATACTAATTACAGAGAAAAATTTGGGTTTCTGTTTGTATTTTTAAAAGCCGTAATCTTTTTATATTAGATGTATTGAAATGAGACAAGTTATACATAATGTATTTTCACGCTATCGTCTTATCGTATATCACGTATCTTCGACCCATGGAGACGAAGCACTGACGTTTGTCGAGGGTGAAACCGCCCGGAGCATATAGTTTATATTATAGAGCTAAGGAGTTTTAACTTTAAACGGTTGAATGCGTTAATATTGCGACCAGCCAGTTTGATTTGAAAAATTCAATATTACGTTAGCTTGTTTAAAGAACCTGAAGGCTGTGTGGACTACTGCCCTGATAGCAGTACCTAATCAGTCTGGCTAAGTAATATATATTCATTTATATGTCTTTCTATAACCCTGACATATATCATGATGATCGGTTGAGTATCGGTTAAGATATTAAAACGTAACTAACAAACTCATTTTGCATTTTTATAATATTAGTAAGAATTATATGTATTAAAAATGCATTATAGAGGCCAATATAATGAGTGATACACTGTGGCTTATATGTTCATATATACGTATGTATGTATACGTACTGCAATATATTACCATTTTAACTTTATCTGTTACTATGAGAAATTAGCTCATTATGACGTTTGTATATTTACATTTACCACCTAGTCTTGTAGAATGTTTCACGTCCAAATTATGAAATTGTTATAGCTAACAGCGAATCTGATTTAACAAAAGAATTACAAGACAGCCTCGAAGTTGAATCGGGCGTCGAAGCTCTCGAAGATACGATAGACGCTTTCGGTGACCTGAATCAAATAGACACCGATGTTCAGAATCAAAAGCGTGACTCAGCTCATATACAACCGATTCCCGCGTGTGCGCCATCAAACTTCGGTCTTCCGCCTAGCAAGAGTAACTTACACAAAGAGGAGCCGACGAAGAAGCCTAAAACTTACTTTTTAAAATTTTCGATGTATCTCCTGACAATATTTCTTTTAATTAACTATATCCTGTTTCCAAATTGTCATATTTGGAACGGATTCCTGCTCGGCATCTGGTTCTTCTGTCTCGCGAGCAGCTTTAAGGAATGGTTGCTGGATAACTACTTCAGCGACGAGCCACGAAGAAGTTTCTTTCAGTTGAATCGTACAGTTTCGGCGCCTTATATGTACACGATACCGTCGGTTAAGGAACATAGGCCACTCAAAAAATATGAGGTATGTCTTTTTTGACTATATTAAATATAACCTTTTTCAATCAAAGTCGGATTGAAGACAAGCAAACCTTATATTTACGTAAACTATTTTAATTACTAATAGCACTACAAACAGTTCTTGATTGATTAATATATTTTTAATAATACACTATTCCAGTTGACAGCTTATATTCATTTTAATTTCACTTTCAAAATTCCGGTAACAACTTCGCGGACATTTAAGTCACCATTTTTTCACAAAACCGTAATGAATACTATAGATTATTTAAGATATCACGTCAATTCAATTCCAAAATTGTTTATTTGTCTTTACTCCACCTGTAATCGGAATAGGCCATAATAAAGCAATTTAATTTAACATTTTGATTATACTAAAAAAAAACATTTGTAGTTTTACATCATTCATACTTTTCAAGTATACTTTGGTAATAGCGAACGAGGTCGTAATTATCTCGCAACGTTTTTTTGTTTTTCATTGCATTCTTTTTACGTCAATATTTTGAATAGAGAACGAAGAAATTTGTTTTTTACTTATTTCAAAGTATTTTTTTAATATAAACTTGTTGACATTGTTGTCGTCGATTTTATACTACATAATCGCAAACGTGTAGTAAACAATTTTTGAAGAAAATACAAATGATGGCAACGCTGTCGAAACACTTCTTAAAAATACTAGCTTCCATACATCCGTGTGTGTGTGTGTCAAAGTGTTTTTTTTTTTTAGAAATAATTTAAATATCGAAGTCGTAATTATATAACGTTGACTCACACTTATGCAATGTACTTAAAAAAATTACAGTAAGTGTCCTATTTTTGGGTAGTCTCCCTCTTAAGGAGCTTATTCCACCATGCTGCCCTACTGGTCGGATATACATGTAGTAAATGTAATCCGACACATGTAAATGTCCTCACGATATTTTCCTTCATCGCCTATCACGAGATCTGTTATAAAAATATATTAAATACATTTGAACCTTCGATTTTCGCATCATATTAACGTATTCTATCTAACAGCGTTGTTTCTGCTTAAATGTAAAATAAAATAAAATGTAATTTAGCGTTCAATAATTTTTCTATGGACTGTAATATATTAGACGCATTGAACCCTCTTTATTAAAGTCACGCAATTTGATCACGAATATATTAATATAAACGAGTACGAATTCAACGAGGTCTCTTATATACGTACATTGTATTAAATATAATAAGCCTTTGTAACTCAATGGTACACCTGTACGATGTACGATGGTCGTTTACCGATGTAAAAAGTCGCAAATATAAGGCAGGCCTAGCGCCCGTAGGCTTCTCGTTTCGTTGTTCTCTCACTTTAGCAAAATGTAGCGAAACACTAATTAATATTTATTTAACTAATTTTCCGAATACATCTATCTTTACTGTTATTATAAAGCTGAAGAAAAAAATATTTAAAATTATAATTCGTATAAATAGATTTGAGACCAAAGTATTTATAAGAGAATTAAAACACGTTTATAATTTTCATTCATAGATGTTGCATGATTTAATTTATATAAATACAAAAAAAATTCAATACCGTACAACGGAAGTCAGTGGTATTCGCTTGTACTTATATTTTAATATCCTGCAGGGTTGGATGAATCACTACCGGTATCCAGACTACGACCCCTACACATACCACATAAATAAGACAACCACCGCCTTTATGAAACTCGAAGGTATGTTTAACATATACTTATATATATAACTTTATTGTTTTAAATTATTTTCACTTTAAAGTATTTGTGCGAGTATATATAACATTTTTACATTGAACATTTTTAATAGTAATTGTAGCTACATGATTACGTCACTACCGCTGCCTCTGAATGTAGATTCGAAAGAAACCATCACGAAACTCAGTTGATACTCTTTATTATATATAGAAAAAACTTATTATTACGTGTATTAAATATTTTCAATTTAACTTTGTATGAAAAGCGAACTCGAATTCCACAGATTTTTTTTTATTACCAACAATTTTTTTAACGATTACCATGCCTATTAATGTTTCTTTTATTAGAATAGTCTAGAAACTATAAAGGTTAATTATAAATAGTATACGACTTAAGCTTATTGACTGGCAAAGGCTACGTTTAGTACAAAAAGGTCCGTTAATATTAAATTCCAATGTAAAACAGCTGAAGTCGTGTTACATGTTACTCTAGTCTTTATTTATTTATTCCATGCCTTGTAAATTACACATTTCTTGACATAGAAAGAGCGTAAGCAAGATATATAAATATATACTAATAAAACATAAAATTCAACATGTTTTTTAACTCTGCTATAAAGTACAGCATTCACTTACGACCTTATGCACTGAGAGCAACGTAATGTATAAAGAAGAATGCATTTGTTTTGTGAATGTATTTTATAAGTCCTAACTAAGATATCAAAATTGAACGTAAGTAATTCAGCCATTAATACTTATATATGTATATTTATTTATTATCTACTCTCGATATTGAGTTACCGAAAAATGTGTGTTTGAGATAAAATATTAAAGTCTTAAATCCCTTGGACATGAAAACATACAGACGAATGAAATTACTAACACAATCTAAATAATATAAAAATACACAAAGCCACGGACAAGACGTCTATGGAGATTTGAATTATGGTATAAAAAAAATTATCCTCAACGGTTTCTAAGAATTAAAATGTTATATTATATAACACAGCAAAAATAGGTATACACCTATAATAAACGGTAAAAGATGGCAGATGTAGGCACCGTATTTTAATCGTATTATACATATTTGATGTACAACAATGTACTTAAGTAGGTATGTATTAGTTATACTATTCCTAAATGTGATAATGACGATGTTTCGAATTTTTTTAATTAGATATTAATATTGGTGACGATGATAAGATAAATAAAGTGCGTGTTCACGTTATTTATTATATATAGGTATATATAATTACTTGAATAACACAATACGCTTCATTGACTTATTGTCCAACAAAATAATATAAAATAAAGTTCTATTTTCAAAAAATATTTATAATTAAAAAAAAAACTCAATATTAAAAAAATATAATTAATTATTATATAACAACATAGTAAGGAAGTTCAATGAGCTAATGTTATTTTCATCAGCAATCATTACTTTTCTTATTATAAGAAATATTCTTTGAGTTAATTCCACGACGCTACTCAAATGTTGGTTAGTGGATACGCAGTACAATACAGCCTGATTTACATTCAACACAGGTATGCTAATTATTTATGTAGTTTATACAAAAATAAATTGATTCGCTTGTATATAACTACAAAACTAATGTCTGGTCTAGTAAATTAAAAACATACGATGTTAAAATGATTCCTCTAAATACACAAATGTAATTACTTAAACAACGGACAATACTTGTAGGTCATTTGTTGCATGCGAACTAGTTGCCTATATCATAAACAACATTTTTTTTTACTAATTGTTTTTGTTCATGTATAAGAAATATAATTTTCGAATCAAGCGATCTAATAGTGCTATACAAAAACATAACTAGACGAGCTGGTTGGCGTGATTGGTTTCACGTCGAAGGTTGTGGGTTCGATTCCCATGTCCGTTTGTCCTGAGTCTGGGTGTAATTATCTATATAAGTATGTATTTACAAAAGAAAATTAGTGTATGTAGTATATCAATTGTCTGGTTTCCATAGTACAAGCTCTGCTTAATTTCGGATCAGATGGCCGTGTGTGAATAATGTCCTAGTATATATAATTTTAACTATTATACAAAGCTTTTATAAAAGTATTTATTTATAAATATTTTTTATTACAAACCTGATAATATATTGAGTTTTTTAAAATAATTTCATATTTATACGCCAAAACATAATGTTTATTCAAGGCATATAAAGACTATATTAATATTCAACAAGCTGTTCCCGAGCTTATCTCTCAAGCGTTTAAACGTCTATTATGTAAAGTAGACACACTTGACCTTAAGGCGGATTTTCTCGGGTATTTATAATATTAGTTCAAATATTTATCTAAAATGATGATCTACTCCTTCAGAGACGAGACAACGAAGGAGATATTAGGCAGTAGTATATGCCCACATACGTGTCTTCGCTATTATTTTATCCTCCAAATCTGATGGAACGGCGAACCGATACGATTTAGGACGGCTTAAAGGAAATAACGACTTTATGGAAGTTAAATCACTACCAACTTTCAAACTCCAAGCTTTGAACTTAACTCACTTTGAACTAACTTTGAACAAGTTACTTAGAACTTATTGATAGTAAAATCCAATTATTTTTTTATAGGCTAAACTTGGGATTTTATCCCAAGATCTCGGGATCTGTAGGTTTATAAGATCAACGAATCAGAAGAAAGTTACCTCTTTTAAAATTAAAAACGTTGGAGTTTTTTAAGATTCGGCACCACGAGCACCCAAAAAATTCGGCCTCTAAATTTAAGCAAAATGACGTATTGTATGATTAATTAAGACTAGATAGGTAACTAATAAGTAGTTGTTTTATGGTGATTAGGTAGGTTCTTCTAGTTCCTTTGAAAAGTCAATTAAAAAAAAAGACACAAAATAAGTAACGATTGTGAACGGCGCCCAAGTTGCCGCCTCTTTAAGACATGCCGCCCCGAGCACGTGTCCCCTTGGCCATAGGGTAAATACACCACTGATTATAAATATACAAATAGTAAACCTTGAAGGTACGTTGTCCCCATACATATATACATTTTTACCAGTGGTAGGTAGATAGGCTTTGTGGGTACCATCGAATCAGTAGTCATTCAACCACAAATCGATGACATGACATCTCAGATCCCAAGGTTGGTGGCATATTGACATTGTAAGCAATTGTTTATTCTTGAAGAGCCTATGTCTATGAAAGACGATGTATAAATATGTAATAATAATAAAATAACAATATACCTATAATAATGTCCTCCAGACCGATTTCGGTCACGGCGGCCAATCTCAAGAGAGATTAGCCAACTGCGCAGGAGAGATTATAGTGCAAACACAGGTGCACTCTCTATTCCCTGGGTAACTCTCATAATCCGATGGGACGGCAATCCGACACGACCGGAAAGAGTTCAGGTGCAGGACAAACGGCTTTACGTGCTTTCCGAGGCACGGGTGTGTACACACTTCCAACTTCAAGATTCCGGGCTGCTACTGAGAATTTTCTGACAGAAAAACCCAATAACTTTTTTATCGGCTCGACCTGCGAATTGAACCCAGGACCTGTGCGATCTGCGGCCTTACATCAAGCCACTAGACCAACGGCATATACCAAAATACCTATACCAAACAATTGAAACAACATTAAAACTTATCGATATGTTATATGTATATTGAAACCGTCAATAAGATCATGCAAAACTGTTTTGTATTACGTTCCGCGTGAAGGCTGATCGAGCAAGCAAGGGCAATTGACATGTAATATCCTCGGTTAGACATAGTTATCTTCGTAACTATATATTATGTATTAATTATAACTTTGCTTGCATACAAATGCAATATAAGACAAATAATCTTGCGTTATATATAATACTATGTAATTGATTAAACCTTTTTTTGTATTTCCATGGAGATTTTAACGCCCTTTTTCTTATAGTTAGCATTCGTTGATCTTCATACGGGACACATAAATATAATTGTATATGATTATAATATATATATATATATTTCGATTAGTAAAAAAGAGCAATTACTGGACTACTTACTGGGTCTTCTCGGTAGAATCTACATTTCGAACTGGCGGTAGCTTCACATTAAATTTATGTAATATATTTAATCTTGATACTTGATTGGAGCTTTGTGCAAGCTGATCTAGGAAGATACCACCTAGATGGTTTGAAGGGTGAGTGAGTCAGTGTAAATACAGGCACAATTAGTGATTAATAATTCGTACAGCACTAATTTATAGTACACTACATAGCATTACTATTATAGTCGGTGGCCCACTTGCCAGTCTGCCTGATAATTATAATAAAAAAAGGACAATTTACAGTGCTTGTCTATTTGAATCTAGTAAATTTTTATTGTTTAAAATATGTTTTATTAAAAATGTACCTATTTATTGTTTGCGTAAAAAATACTTGGTAGACAAGATGCTTGACAATGACTGTTTAAAACAAAATAGTTATCCTTAGGATGCAATCTGCGCATATCATATACAAAAACGAAAATCGCAAAACGGGCGCTATGGGACGAGAAGATTGAGAAGGTCACATTCTACCAACACCGACTGTACAACCTAACCGGGGCCAAGGTCATTTTGCTCCCCAAGGGACTTGTTAAGCGACGGTAAGTTATTACTTTATATATACTACTTAAAGTAATAGTCACAAATAAAAATATTGCACATACATAGGTAGCTCTTATAAATATCAAAATAGTAATTTTATATTATGAATATTTTTGTAATTAGTATGAAAATTATAGTTTCTTATTTAATGTAACACAAACTTTTGTCGACAACAGAAAAATTGTTGTTAGAAACATTCGGTTCAATAATAATGCTTAGGCGTCATTTTTTTCTCGTAAATCCTTTATTTTATATAATCCAGGCCCCATGCTACCACTATGTCAAAAGTTACAATCAGTGTACTTTAGGTAAGGTTTAGTCGTGATGAGGTAACATAATGACAAGCAGACATTTAGCATTATTATATATTCGTTTAAAAATAAAGTTGTCGATAGAACTCTTAAAATATGAGCTTTGTTCCATTAATAAATTTAATATTGCGACTATCAGGTTTGCCGTGTATAAAAATTAGTTTCCAATTTTAAATTGTATTTTTTTATATTAATTAATTAAATGCTGTTACGTCACAGTTCAGTTACGTCATTTATTGTCACAATGACATAAGTAGAGGAATTAAATATTAACATTGTATTAATTACGCAGGGAAACAAAACAAATTATGCACATCTAGTTAGTTACTTATTTATTTTTACTTAGGACCTTTTGCTTTCTGTTAGCCAAATATGTTATTTGACTGATATTATAACATGTCTATGTAAAACAGACCTGAAACTCTTATTACCAATGTCATATACATTAATTAGTCAATTGTAGTAATTATAACGCACTAAAAAAGGTTTATAATTATATCTACCATTCGGTTTCACTTACGTCATTTTACTTCCGATATGTTTCGAGAAGACTATGTTACTAAATCGGAACAGTTATTAATCATTTAATTATTTTAGTAAATTATAACAATTAACACAAACTTTAACAGAATAAAATAAAAAAACAAAAAAGTTTTGTGCATTCTTACTTAATGTTATAAATATAAAAGTAATTTAGTTTTTTACGATTTTGTGTTTTAACTACTCAACTGATCGTGAAATTTTGCATACGTCGTTAGGGATACAGAAAAGGACATAGGGTAGCTAACACCTGCCCTCGCCAGGGGGCCGTTAGTTACATGAATAAAACAGGTCAATTAATGTTAATAAAACAGGTTAATTATGGTCGATTAAGTTAAATATTTACCTATTGCTGAAATAAGATAACCTATCGTAAGAGCGTTTATAATTAACACTACTTCTCGTTTTGTATGGATATATTTGTGGCAGACTTTAAAAAGCAAAATGAAGTTTTGTCACTCATTTTTATCGTCTTCTCTCGTGATACGCTTGATACATTTTTCGCCGGAACAATCGAATTAGTGATTCAACGCCGATAAAATGCCGCTAGTATTCTAAGCTGAAGTACAAGGACACTAAGGACGTGTGTATGATCATCACTTAATTTAAATTTATTAGTCTTAAGTATTCGCACACCCAATCGTGCGAGGCTATCAAAACTAAAGGGGTGTTAGTAAGAACGAACTTGAAACTCGCGGCAGTAATTGGTAGTGTACTGTAAGTGATATGCGACATTGACCATAATGAAGATCACATTTCAAGAATGCACGAATCAAAATAGTATATCACCATAAGTCGGTTGTCAAGATATCACGGATGGGTTTCACGGATTGAATTGAGTTCTTACTGAGTAGTACTGCTGTATTTAAAATATATATCTTCCCACCATGCATCAATAATACATTGATATGCTATTTTTTTATATTTACTGTAATATTTTTATATGATTTATATTATGCGTTTGTTATATTATGTATTTCAATATCCTATAATTAACGTTGAAGGTAATTACGTTATCTTGACCTGAATGTTCGAGTGAATGACGAAACGTGAATACGTCTGTATAATATACATTTCAGCTTAACCACATTATTATATTTATGTCTAGCCGAACCCGCGGCTTCGTAAATCGAAAATCTTTCAATATCTGCCATTTTAACGTATATAATGCCTATTTGAATTATACATGACACAATATATTTCGATTATTACGAAGCAGCGGTAAACTTACATCTTCTTCTTCCTGCCCATATCCCACTACGTGGGGTCGGTCAACATGTATTTTCCTTCCACTTCTCTCTGTCACTCGTCATCTCAGCACTTGTCCTTTTCATACACATATCCTTTCTAACGCAATCCATTTACATTTTCCTCGGCCTCCTCCGTACCCTATATCCATCAAAATTAAGTATGTAAGTAAACTTACATACATATTACCTTAAAAACAGGCAGTTTGAAATCATAACTAGACACTTAAATTTTCATCATCATCATCGTTTGTATAAATCTAAAATTGTGGACAACAAAGATAGATACTTGAACTTTAAGATGTTATAACTTTTGATGTTTTTTATTTTAATTTTGAATTTTTAGTCGTTTTAAAGATTACTACCAGGACAAGCAGAAAGACAAGAAACAATTGATTGTTTTGCTTTTACTATCTCACAAATAGCCATATAAAAAGAGGCAGTTACTTTGGAATAACAGACGTACACTTTAATTTTATTCATTTGTATCGATTCTCGTGACGAAATTCAGACGAGTTCCTAGCGTTTTCGATAGAAACCAGCCAAAAAGCATGAGATAATAAATGAAGTGTAAGTTAAAATATAGATAGGCTCTCTATTCCCATATATACTGTTACAAGTTTCCGCCTGCGGCTTTGAACAGCTAAAGGTTTTAGGTTACTTATGTACTTTTCTGTATCCCTGATATCGTATATGCAAAATTTCATAACGATCGTTTGAGTAAGAATAGAAAGATATAAAAATGTAAAAAATTAACCAACAACCTAACCCACGTATTTATAATATTACTAGCAATATCCTCAACTCTCGCGACGCCATCTCCTGTACTTCCGGCTGGTACTGAGATCTATTGTACCGATAGATATTATTACTTCCGGAGTTTGAATCCCTGGTCCTTATAATCCGCAACCGTATAAAGCAGCTAGTGTAACTAATACCTAAGTACCAGTATGATGTAGTTCGTAATCAACATATTATTTATTTACAAAATTTTCGTTAAAAAATTGCTTCTAAATATAATAAGAAAAAATATTCAAACGCAAAATGTCTTGACCTTGAAATTAGCTTATTAAATAACCGGTTCAATATCAGACTATTCTTACATAATCTGTATAGACTAATAATCGTATTAGTTATTCTATATATTTTAATATTTTTAGTTACAGAATTCGACTGTTACTTTTTGAAATATATTCAATGTTTATAATAAAAGGTCATCATTGGCCGGAATTATAAATGAACCACTATGATCGTTTTTACGATCGAAAGCTATGCATATATTTGAAGAAATATCTAAATTAATTTGCATTTAAAATGCCTCTATTTAAAATACTCTTCTTAATTAATTAATTAATACATTCAAATCACCGATACTATAATATAAAAAAAAATGATCTATCGTAAATATAATTATAGGTAGTATAGTTTCTGTATTTAAGGAAGTTCTGCATCGATTTTAAAAGTAACAGCCTTATCGGTTCCCGTCAACCAAAAATACTATTGTCGCACCATAACATAGCGCTCGACAAGAAATGGTCATTGACCTTTGTTCACTATTCCGTAACTAGCGCCCGTGAAATGAGGTTGAAGCACTTGAGTGACTGCAAGAGCTCTCGTAAACATTATCAGCGATTATTCATTATCAACCAATTTTTTATATGAATTGAGATCAATTCGATAACTACTTTCATATAAATGACAAAATGACGAATTAAAAAATATATTAAGATTCGTTCTTTAAAACATTAAACTTTAACATTGATTAAACTCACAGATCGAAATTATGTTTAAAAAGAATTTATATCAATTCAATTGACATAGAAGTTACCAGACGTGATTGAAATTGAAACGACGGATTGGCGTTTAACTACATAGAATAAAGCTACACCAATATGAGTGCGAAAGTAACTCTTGTCGGTGTTTATTACCATATAACTATTAAACCACTAAACCGATCGTTTAAATTTTTAAATATCCTGAGACCTGAGTATTGACATAGTCATATAAATTACCGTATGTGAACTTCTTGTAGTAGAATTATATATTTTTCGTATTGTATGTGAGAGAACATTTTTCATATCGTCGGATAAAAACCGTTGGTTCGGTCGTTTCGGTACATAATGTACTTCTGTTATTAGAGTTAGAATATGAAATAAATTTACCTGGATAGTTATGCGTCAACCCTCGACGAGTTCGACGGATGATATAAAATTTGGAATCATTTTTGTTTATCTCATGAAATAGAACAAAGAAAAGTAATGCAAATGCTCATATTTAAACTAAAATAAAGTACGAAGAAGAAAAATATGGAAAAAATAATTTAGTAGCTAATAATTTCACATACAAAACATTAAAAATATTTAGGTTATATGTTATCAATGAAATATATAAAAACTCATACAAAATTACCCGTATCGTATATAGGTTTTAATGTACTCATAATAGGCAAACTATATTTAACAATTTAAGTGTCTTGTGTAACATTTTATGATTTTAACCTTTTGTGACAATGAAATACGTTTAATATTTTACAAAAAGGCAATGGAGCAAAAAGTACCCGATTTGCATAATTTTGAACGAGAAAGAGAAGATTCAAGTGCTGGAGAAAGAAAATACACCAGCGGAGAGGAAGCTGTCGGAATCGTTAGAGAAAAAGAGTAAGGAGTTGCCGCTCGAGACGGAGAGCACGGAGACTAACACTAGTCCGGAGAAGAAAAGGAAATTTATATGGAGAAGGAAAGAAAAAAGGTATTGTTTTAATACTTTGATCGTTTGTTTTTAATGCGTTAAGTGTCTTCATCAGCTGTCCCTGAGTGCACCGTTAAGTGAGCTGTCTCGCATTAACGAGACTTGTTTAAATTATCTCGTGCACGGATGTTAAAGAGTATTGCGTATGACGGATGAAATTTTGCCAGCCAAGGTTTTAGGTGATATAATAGGGGAGTAGACTTTGTATATTACAATAGTAAATATTTAATAATTTTCTTTTTTTTTTAGCGTTTCACACAATGACGGAGAACCCGGTAAAGAAGGTCTGCGACACAGATTAGTTAGAAAAATGCATAGAGGTAAGTTTTTTATTATTTATTTTATATTGTAACATCTTTATCGTTAGCTATACAAAAATGTGCTATAAAAGTTTTTATTTCATATGAATGTAGTGGCCTACATTGTTTTTTTTTTTATATTGATCTATCTACTGGTCATTTGACATTAAAATGCATTAACAAGAATGACCTTGGTCTTAAATATTTTTTAAACATGTCTACGACTGTTTATCCGAAACAAGTATTGTAATCTATCAATATTATATAAATGTCACTCAAAACCAGTTTCATTGTGATGTTATTTTGAAACATTAATATAATTTATTCCTTTTGTTGAGACATTTTATAATAGCCAAGAACAATAAGCTAAAATAGTTTTTATTATGTACATCTTCTTCGATCTAAAGTTCGATTGTCTACTGTCTTTTACTTAGTGATAGGGTTTTGTGCCGCCTGGGTAGGTAGCACCCCGTAATCATATACCGCCAAACAGCAATACTTATTATTGTTGTGTTCCGGTTGAATTGTGAGTGAGCCAAACAAGGGGCAAACAATCTTAGTTTCCATGGTTTTAATTAAGGTTTTCATTTCTTACGGCGCCAATTTCTATGAAAGGTTGTGTCCACTTACCGTCAAGTGATTTGCACTTTTGCACCAACAAATGGCAGATTCGCTACAACCGCACACCTGATAGTTTCAATCAGTTTAATAAAAACATTAATTCATTTTACATTACACGATATCCGTCTGTTTTTCTTACTAGATAAGAAAGTAGACAGCACGTCGACGAGCACTGAACAGGAAAACCAAGGTCAAGCCGATAAAAATACTCAACCGGAAGACAATGTTGAGACTGAAATTGAATTCACCACAAAATCTATCACCAGCACCAAAGACGATGACGAATATTTAGATGAAAGTGAGCTGTCTCGCATTAAGGAATTTTTAGAAGAAACCGTGAGTATATATATCGTGTACACATATATATGTTACTTATAATATATAAGTATCATCATTCACATAGATTTTCTTCTATTCTCTCTAACTATATCCCCAACTTAATGCACACGTCGTCCTAAACACATCACCAAGCCAGTGCGGCGTTTCTACATGTTTAATATCGCCGCTTTTTCCAATGATACGAAAACTAAAAAATAGTGTTTGACGGTTGCCATAGCAACAAACTAAAACATTACCACGTTAACAAATTGCTCCATTGTTGCAGGAAATCGAGACGGGCGTGGAGGGCGCGGCGGAGGGGGAGTGGAGCGTGCACGTGAAGCAGTCCAAGGACAAGCACTCGCACCTGTATCTGTTCGCACGCACGGGGCGGGATAAACACGAATGGTAAAACTCGAACATCCTTCTGAAATTCTATATATGAACACTAACCCTAAAATCGAATCCCCAAAATTATGCGCAAAGTCAGTTAATTAACCTGACTGTATACGGAACGCTGATTGGTCGTCCATAGCGTTATTGTTTGTCTTTGACCAATGACCGTTCTGGATTTGAAAAGTGTTTCGAAAACTTTGTTGTGATGTATGCCGAAAAGAACGGAGTAATTAATACAGTTTTAAAAATATTTTTTAAACAATTTTAATAAATAATTTTGTTTTTTTTTCGTATATGTTTCACATATCATATTTATGTGACATAATATGTCCGATATCATCGCTGTTTGTGAACTGTTATTGTAGTTGAGTATAGAAAAAATACCAACAACTTTAATATTATATGATATAGAGCCGAGATGGCCCAGTGGTAAGAACGCATGAATCTTAACCGATGATCGTGGGTTCAAACCCGGGCAAGCACCACTGAATTTTCACGTGCTTAATTTGTGAATATAATTCATCTCGTGCTTTACGGCGAAGGAAAACATCGTGAGGAGACCTGCGTGTGTCTAATTTCACTGAAATTGTGCCACATGTGTATTCCACCAACCCGCATTGGAGCAGCGTGGTGGAATAAGCTCCAAACCTTCTCCTCGAAAAGGAGGCCTTTAGCCCAACAATGGGACATTCACAGGCTGTTACGGTACGGTAATATTATATGTATGTATAAACCAGGTACCGTCGCTTCATGATAGCGATATCAGAAGCAAACGCGTCCGTAGACAATTCCGGCTCCGAGGAAAAGTCAACTAGCGACAACGCACAAGAGACGAAAGACGGAATCGAACTAGCCGTGTACAAACTATCGGAGAAGGACACCGTCGCGTTCGCTAAGGTAATTATTTCATTATGGATACTTCAACAATTTAATGTCAATTTTTTTTTTTTAATAAAGTTGAATTTAATATAGTCCCTCTCGGTTCCCACCCGACGCAAAGCTGGCCATAATGCAGCAATGCCGCATTTCCACAATTTAATTAAATTTATCTATACAAAGGAATTAAATTGAAATGTCTGTTTGTGATTTAAACTAACTGCCTCTATTTAAGTTAATATGGCTATTATAGTTACCAAAACTACAAATTGACTGCCTCGTTGATCTAGTGGCTTGATGTAAGGCCGCAGATCGCAGATGTCCTGGGTTCAGTTCGAAAGTCGAGCCAATAAAAAAGTTATTGGGTTTTTCTGTCAGAAAATTCTCAGTAGCAGCCCGTAGTTCGGAAGTTGGAAGTGTGTTCACTCCCGTGCCTCGGAAAGCAAGTAAAGCCGTTGGTCCTGCGGCTAAACTCTTTCCGTTCGTGTTGGATTGCCGTCCCATCGGATAATATCGGGAGCTAGAGAAAAGAGAGTGCACCTGTGTTTGCGCAAACACATGTGCACTATAATATCTCCTGCGCAGTTGGCTAATCTCTCTTGAGATTGGCCGCCGTAGCCGAAATCGGTCTAGAGGACATTATTAGTATAGTTACCAAAACCAAAACAACCATATTTTTTCAATTGAAATCAAATCACCAAAACTATTTGCGAATTTTATTAAAAATAGTTAAATATTGTGAATGATAACGTCTTTGTTTTTAGAGTAAAACAAATGACACCGTAACGGAGGGGGTCACGATATCTCCGTCGCACCCCGCGCCCTCCATCTTCGAGTCCTACGAGAAAACCTTCTGGCCGTATTTGCAGAAAATTATACAGGTAAGTTTTTTTTTTAATCTATGTAATCAATTTATGAGAACTTGAAATTTTGTTGTTAATTATTTCATTACGGCTTTCAATTTGATATAGACAAGAGATATAGGTACGAGGAATGAAAAAATATATTCTAGAGATATTAGAGCTATAGAGATAGGAATTTAATTTTTATTACAAGCTTTTATATTACGTCGTCTGTTAGTTAGTATGTAGGGGACAAAACTTGTAACTAATTCCACAACTGACGCTGATGAAATTATGCGTCAATTTTTTTTTTTTAGTTTTTTTTTTGACTTATGGCAATAAAATTTAGTACTTTTTTTTATTTTGTTGCATGTATTATATTAAAGCTTATTTTAAAACGTCACAGATTTCTTAATAAATTTGTGTAATGGTTAAAAGACTTAACATCGTCATATCAATACGTTTTTATAGTTCCTCGTTTTCACAGCACGTTGGCTTTTATCTATAGGTTTTGTCACGCGTTGTCTAAGACCAGTTTATACATATGGATACAGTAATACTTTAGGTGATTTAATAATATATACACTTTACTGGTGGTAGAGCTTTGTGCAAGCTCGTCTGGGTAGGTACCACCCACTCATCAGATATTCTACCGCAAAACAGCAGTACTTGGTATTGTTGTGTTCCGGTTTGAAGAGTGAGTGAGCCAGTGTAATTACAAACACAAGGGACATAACATCTTAGTTCCCAAGGTTGATGGCGCATTAGCGATGTAAGCGGCAGTTAACATTTCTTACAATGCCAATGTCTAAGGGCGTTGGTGACCACTTACCATCAGGTGGCCCATGTGCTCGTCCGCCTTCCTATTCTATAAAAAAAAAAGAAATACAATTTTTTTAATAATGAAATATAATAACAGACACATGAAGCTCCGACGAAACAAAAAGCTGATATAGGCGTTATGTGCCAGTTAGAGCCGACTCCTCATGAGCGCTCCAAGCACAAGAAGAAGAAGAAAGGCGATGTTCGATATTTCGTGTTTTCTTGTGTATTAAAGTAGACCACATACTAATTACTATCAGCCTTACTAATAAACGTTTTATAGCGAGCGAATTAAATTGTTTGTATAACTAGTGGCTTCATACGGTTTCACCCGTGTTTAGCGATACTGCTCTGCCCCCGTGGGTAGTAGCGTGGTGTCTCAATAAATAGGCTATCTAAACCAAAAAGTTTTTTTATTAAATCGAACTGGTAAATTCTAAAATAATAATAATTTGATATTCGAATAAAAAACCGTTTTAGGGAAGGGTAAAAAACTGTGGTAGTAGCCAGAGGAGTCCTCGGTTGACGTGATGACCGTCCAAAGCGCTTCCACCATTCCGATACTCTTAGGACATTCCTCTCACTGAGCCCTCAAGTGCATTTTTCTCAGCTGAGTCTTTTGCCTCGAACCGGTGACGCTGTTAAAGTCAGTAGGAACACCAAAATAAAAATAATTTACAGAATTTTATGTAACTAATACAGTTGCTATAGAACGTTTATGAGTGCGGACTATGAAGTATTAATACTAGTAATTAGTAAACCATTGTCCACGTAACTCAAGAACATCTAACAACTAACGATATCTTAAAATGCATTCATTTTTAATGTTTTTTACAAATCGATAGAGTAATTAGTTAATAGTATATGTTTAGTTTGAGAATATGTAAATTTTAAAACTACGTACGACTGATATCGTTATATTTTATAACTTATATCCTTATATTATAACAATAGATATAAATTAGTAATTGTATATAATATATTTCACATTTACTATCTACTTAATAATGTCGTTCCAAGATTTGATAAATAATAAGCTGTTTCTAATACATAATTATGGATCTTCCTTAAACTCATTTCTTGATGAATCCGTTTTAAATATGAAAAACATTACAGATTAAAAATAATAGTAGATTATTATTTTTTAAATAATTTTTAATATGTGGTGTCCGGTGATTCCTGTTCGTTATAATACGTTAATAGTCTTTGCGTTCGTCCGTCGCGCAGACTCAGAGCTCGTCCCCGGATTGCGAGTGCCGCTCGCTGCCGGCCGAGCTGACGTGGATGAACACGCTGCTGGCGCGCCTCATGTACGACGTGACGCGCGACCCGCACACCGCCGCGCGCCTGCAGAACCGCATACAGCGGAAACTCAACACGCTCAAGGTCAGGCCGCGCTGCGTGCCCAAACGCATAATTATTACCTTTCCTATTTGATGTGATGATATGATATGTGAATTGAAGCGTAATGTATCCCGGAGTTCCCATTTGGCGATTAGCTTGCTAGTCTGCCTTCGCCAACCTACACGAGTGTGCCTCGCCCGCAGCTGCCGTCGTTCATGTCGCCGCTGCTGGTGACGGAGCTGCGGCTGGCGGGCGCGTGCCCACTGCTGGCCGGCGTGGGCGCGCCCACGTGCGACGCGCGCGGCGTGTGGCTGCACGCGCAGCTGCGCTACGACGGCGGCGCCACCATCACCATCCTCACGCAGATCAACCTCATGAAGCTCAAGGAGAAGAGTTAGTGCCCTGCTGATATCGAATTTATTATTAATTTATAACACAAAATCCGTTATCGCTTCCCACACGAATTTAAATTAATTATTTATATTATTTTTAATTATAATTAATTTTCAGATGTAGCGTTAGAGGATCAGTTACTCGGTTCGACTGATAACATTATAGAAAGTGAAGTCAATTTTGACTCACAAACGGGCTGCGTTTCTCCGGAACTAAAGGTAAAGATTTCAATTTTTTTTTCTTGTCCATTACTCAGCCTTGACTTTTATAATTATATTCGGAATTAAGAAAATGTAAAAATAAATTATCTTTTTTTTATAAATAATTAAGAACAATATAATATGCGTTTTAAAAATTAAGTGCTCAATAAAAATCAGTTTTATATAATATCATAATTAAAGTTGATTTTACTGTTTTCATCACGTAAATTGCTTATGTAATATATAAATTCAATGACATACGAATAAATAGTATGAGTGCATTATAAAAAACTTTTCAAATGATATACGTTTTTGAATCAGAGGAAAAAGCCAGCGATTTACGATTCCGACGTCGAAGACTCTGCGGAGTCGAGCAGCGACGACGAGAGCCCGCCTGTGCAGCCCGTCGACAGCGCAGAGAACATCGTCCTCTCGGAGTCCACGTAGGAACTTTACACTACTATTTTTTTTTAATTATTAATTTGTGCATCATATTTATGCGTTATTTGCAACAGGAGCAGTGTGGTTTTCTCTTTCATTTATCTGTCTCTCTCTCTCACACTTACTTTCAATATATATGCATATCTCTTTCTCTCGCCATTTTCTTAGTTAATCTCTTTTTGCATATGTCATCCCTCACACAATTGCATAAAAATAAATTTATTAATTAAAGATTTTGTTTAAAATGTTTATTATAAGATCTCTTTGACTAAAACTATATTTGTTTACAGAACGTCAACAAACGAAGGTGGCTCTTCAAAGAAGAAATTCCTTCGAATGGTCGACAAGATAGCAACGAATAAGTACTTTCAACAGGTACAAAAACTCTCATCTAAGTACCAAGTTATATATAGTTATATAGTTAAGAGATAATCTTATAGCATGACTAGCTAATGCCCGTATAATGTCGCAAGTTTTGTGACACTATTTTTGGAAACAATTAATCGAAACGACTCGCACGCCACCTATTGCTTATTGTAGGTACTATTTTAAAATCTTCACGCAAGTATCAATAGCTACTCTGCAAAGTTTTAATTCAAACAAATAAAAGAAATGCTAATAATACGAACTAAAATGTGCATTTAATTTTATACGAGTCTATTAAAAGACTGGTTGGTGGACGAGCATATGGGCCACCTGATGGTGAGTGGTCACCAACGCCCATAGATATTGGCATTCTAAGAAGTCTTAACCATCCTTGAGACATAACCTTGGGAACTAAGATGTTATGTCCCTTGTGCCTGTAATTACACTGGCTCACTCACCCTACAAACCGGAACACAACAATTCTAAGTACTGCGGTTTTGTGGTAGAATATCTGATGAGTGGGTGGTACCAAGACGGGCTTGTACAAAGCCCTACCACCAGTATATCTAATATTTTTAATTCATCGCAGGTAACGGACTATAAGTACGTGAAGCGTGCAATGGAAGGTTTGTCTAATACGGACATTAAACTACAATTGGAAGTGAACGGGTTAGAAGGAAGGCTAGCAATCAACCTCCCCCCACCCCCTCACGACAGGCTGTGGATCGGGTGAGACATAACTGATAATTTTAACACAACACTTATGACTGTTTTATTATAATATTAAGGTTTAAATTAGCTTGCATTCATACACGATCTTACTACCTTTCTTGGTTATTTCTTAGTATATCAAAAGTTAGATAGGCAATTGTAATACGTCCACCTCTTATAATATTATTCTATGATATTATTACATAGGTATTTAGTTCATATTATATATATATTATATATTTAGAAAACGCGTCTTCATTCAACGCGTTTTCTAAATATTTATATTGTTTTAACGTCTAATACTGTATCTTATGAATAATGTAAAATTAGTTTATAAGTTAGAATTTAATATTGAAGTATAATTATGAGATGAAATAGCGTTATAGTATTGTATTTTAATTTACAAAAACAAACTCATTATTATTCTGCATATCGTTAAGGGAGTAATAACCGCTAGAATATAATATTCATATATTTTTATACGTGTTATAATTATTGTATTGTGTTGCAGATTTTCAACCAACCCGCAACTAGTTCTGAAGGCCCGGCCGGCGGTGGGGGCGCGCACGCTCCGCTTCGCGCACATCTCCAACTGGATCGAGCAGAAACTCACCAAGGAGTTCGAGAAGGTTCTCGTGCTGCCCAACATGGAGGACATCATCATCGACGTGCTCACACCCACGCCCGTGGAGTTTGAGTAGTTTTGAGTTCGTTCCATATGTCAAGAGTCTTCTACAAAAAAACGGTATCGTATATTAAAATACTATGGGAAAAAAAATATATGTGAATTGTAAGAAAGAGACAAATGTAATGTCGCTCGTTAGCTTTCTCACTCTGCGTATACTGTACCTGTTAGACCAAGCTCAAGCTGCTAAACTATAAAATATATCTCTCATAAGCGTTTTCTATGTGACCTTGAGCTAGTATTGACATGTGTCCCCTATAAATATTTCTATATTGTTTATATAATATGTGTCAAATGCTATTAATGTCTTATCCAGTATAGAAACAGCGTAACATCTTGTTATTATGCACACTGAATTAGCTCTACGTGCTACGTAATATAAATTGAGGAGAATTTACCAGTATTATAAATGGTGATCGTTACGACAAGCGCGAGACAATTTGGTGTTTATATTCTAAACACCTCGAAAATCATTGAAGTCACCGCATACCTCGTCTATCCTTATGAGTATAATTTACACAAAATATAAGCGTGTTTGTTACATGAAATTTATCTAAGTAGGAATTATTTATATATTTGATTTTTATTTTTTAAATATTATATTTATTTGACAAGCCGAGATGGCCCAGTGGTAAGAACGCGTGAATCTTAACCGATGATCGTAGATTCAAACCCGGGCAAGCACCACTGAATTTTCATGTGCTTAATTTGGGATAATAATTCATCTCGTGCTTTACGGTGAAGGAAAACATCGTGAGGAAACCTGCATGTCGAATTTCACTGAAATTCTGCCACATGTGTAATCCACCAACCCGCACTGGAGCAGCGTGGTGGAATAAGCTCCAAACCTCCTCCTCAAAAAAGGGAGAGGAGGCCTTTAGCCCAGCAGTGGGACATTCACAGGCTGTTACGGTTACGGTTACGGTATATTTATTTGATTGTACAATTTTATTTTTATGTCGATATATTGTAATGTTAAAATTCATAGTCGTTCGTGCGAATTAATATAGTTTCGTGTACAAGATAGTATAGTCTTTGCATTTGGCATTTACTTGTAAAGTTACTATTGTCGTTTAATAGTTGTGTTTTTTTTATAATTATTATTAAAAATTTAAATCTGTAGTTAGATATAAAAGAAATAAAAAAACCAAATATATACAGGGTGACTGGTGAATTAGTATCAATACTTAAGGACGTGATATTTGACGACCATATATGACCAAAAAAAAATACATATAACATAAATATTAATAAACTTCTAAGTAAAGTTAACCAAAAGTTATGTAATTAATTACGCGTCATGTGGACGCCCTAGCTGCGCTGACGACACAACACAGTTAGGTACATTTAGTTATCGCGCGGTACTTTCCCTACGTCCAAACGCCGCCGCGTGTTAACAGGGTAGCAGGCTACCTTTGATAAACAAGCATGATCCAATCCCCCTTCATACTTTAAACCTGGCTTAGAACAGGCAAAAATACCAAAATATTTCACTCGTTTAAGCAACAAATTTGTTGACTAGGTAAATGATATGAACTTGGGACAAAAATTAACTGTTTACCTATCTTGGTATTTCCGGCGTATTTAAAAATTGAATCATACTTATTTACAACGATTGTCAATCATTTAACTACCTATTTACCTACATAACTACACTAACCTTAACAAATGTTCAAAGTGAGCTCCTGCTCGTGTGGTACACAGGTCGGCACGTTTACGCATATTGTCTTTCACACGCTTTAACACGAATGGGTCACTTTACTACTCACAGTACTCACATTATTCTGCATTTGTGTATTGATAAGCCATACCTAATTACTAATTACGGGTCACACTCACACACGAAACATTAGGTATACGCGTAAGATCGATCGCTAGGGGCGCGCGCGCGGGAAGATGGACGAACCTTACGGCGGCGCTCGCCCGACTAACCTACTAACCTACTAATACTAATAAGCCGCGGGGCAGGGGTTGCGGGGGGCAAACACCACGCCGCACGCGCCGCGGAAATATGTCCACACTTTATTTATTTAAAGTAAATTTTTTGTAAATTTGGTCAAAAATTAAGTACCTATTTTTTTTACATAATTCGAATGAGAATCATGTACCGATTATGCTCCTAAAATATTGATCCTAATTCACCAGTCACCCTGTATACAGTCCTTTGAAAGGAGTGAGTTCGAATAATTAAAATCATCAAGCATTTATAATATTTGTTATGACGACGCTCAAAAGTTTTAATAAAAAATGAAAAAAAAACATTAAAAGACATTGTAAATATTTGTAAAATATGAAGTTATATTGAATAAAATGTTCAAATATGGTCTAAAATTTATAAAATCGTTCTCTATTAAAATTATTTACAAATATCTAGTGAATGGATATAGAAATATATGTAGTATCATAGCGAAAAATAGAATTAATTTTTAATAATTATTTCATATAGTATTGTATCATATACTTTGCTTATATAATTATTATTAAGCAAGTTTTCTTATATTTAGCTATTTTTTATTAAGTGTTAGTTAATTTGTGTGCTTTGCAATGACACACATAGAAAAGCTATTAATTTACTCACTAATAGAAATATTCAATTTTCGAATAGTCTAAAATCTGGCAAATACTACACTAAGGCGGTATACTTTGATTTTCTTTTAAAATATTTAATATTTTATTTCAATTTCATATATCAAGTTTTTATATACACAAATAAATTTATCCGAGCTTCCTAGAAATAAAAGTTTTGACAATAAATCCAAATTAAATACATATGTAAAGTTTATCTTGTAGTATAATCAAAACAATTTAGAAAAAAATCGTTTAATTTATTACATCATTTATTAATTCACTGTCCTATACCGAAATCTGTAAGCTAAGAGCCAAATTAATGTTTTGTTTCTGTCCCTTACTGCCAACTAATTAACTGATAAACAAAAAATAAAATAAGTTTAAATTTTAACTATTCCAATGGCAGGGTCGATTTGCTAATAACATCTATATCATGCACTATACACACTTATCCATTAATAAAACTAATTAATTAGTTAATTTATACCTTTAATTTAGCTTCTTAATTTCCGATAACAATTCTGCCAACATTTAAAACGCAATTTTTTCACGAATCCATAATCAGTACCATAGATTATGTACCTGCATATCGACCAATGACGTCATCGCAATACAAGGCCAAATTTTGTTCATTTTTAGTCCTGCCATTAGAATCGGCTGTAGGTAAATTTTTTCCTCTTTTCATTATCCTTTAGACTTTTATTTAGGGCACTTAGGGACTCTGAACAAAACCGACTTGGTATTTAAACATTAATGTACGTGGCTAGAGAACATTATTCCTTGCTTCTTCATCAAACGAAAGGCCAACAAAGCTTTCGGTTTCTTAAAATCTTTCTAATAGATTTTTATAAACTTCAACTGCCTTTTTCTAATACAATATTTGTCTATGGACTGTAACCGCTCTACTCTTATCTAGCATAGACATCTAAAGTTGTTGTTAGTGTTTTGTAGTGAACATTTGTATATGTAGTGGTTTTTTTTTAATTTTTTATATTACAGTCTTGGCAATGGAAGGAAAAAATCGGTCTTTTAAAAATCTTAATCTACATAAATATGTATAAATTATAGGAAGGTACGTACATTCGTACTTACCAATTAAATATAGTATATTATATTTAAATAGAATGATTTTTGAAAACGTTCTCTACTCTAGATTTATTTTATTTAAAAAAAAAGAAAATAGTGTCTGAAATTTTCGCCATTATTAAATTTAAAAAAAAATGCGCGTATTACATCATATTGGTATGTTATAAATAACGGTGTTTATCGTAATGTTAAAGTTTTTTAATCGTTTTAAATAATTGCTTATTAATTAATATTGATAAAGAAATGCGTATTGGCGATTAAATGTAAATCAAAATGCAAAATTAAAGGCTGAAAGTTTTTGCTCATGGCTTCATAACAATTTGTTAATTTATTACATTAACACTGGTTTGATGAATAAAAGCGCAGTCGCTTTGCTACGTGCCTAAATTTATATATTAGAAAATTTGCATAAAATTATTAAAAAGAAAGCAAATTTTTTCGTCAAATTATATTATTATCGATGGAATTGTGCTTGCTAAGCCGTTATATTTTATCTGTTATTTCTTAGTTCGGATGTGTATTTACTTTTTTATTCGTATTTAAAAAGAAGTTTTTAATGTTTGCTAACAATTTTATTTATTTTCAATATTAAAATATAATAATATGGATTTTTATAACAACATTTAAAATTGTCGTTTAAGAAAGTCTAACTTAAATCTTGTTAAATTTTTCATATGTATTCTACATATCACAAAATAAATTTAATGTACCTGTTCGAAATAAATCTATTTTGGTATGTACAATGTAAGTTATTTTGTGACTAATAATAATAATCATTATTATTGTCTATTTGATTATTAAATAATTAAATATTTTGTGGTAAAATAATTTCGCATTGCGTTTGTAAAACACACAGCCTATTTTCGATATCACGTGATTCCTATACGTGGCTGTTATTGATAATCAATTAAATATGTTTTAAAATGTACATCAATATAAGCCGAGGTATTTGAGAAGGTAGCCAAATATTACCTAAAGTAATACTTTTGCGGAGTTTTTTTTTTCGTGTTACGTGTGAAATATAAAAATGTAATCTATTTAGTATAATATTGTTTATTTTATATAATATATAGTCCTGGGAAAGGTAAATCCATGGACATACTTTGTTTTACGAATTTTGATGTATAAATATCTTGAGTAGGTCATGTTTTTATTTCCTTGATTTATTTAAAAACAATAGACACTGTGTTATAGTATCTTACGGGTACGCATAGAAGTATTAATTATGTATTTATGTTTTGTTTTTAATAATTATTATATCAACATTGAAAATTTTTGGAAAAATAAATTCGGTTAGTACCTAAGCTTATTTATTATGGTACATGTAAAATAAAATGCATCTTTATAACTTTGTCTTGCAAAGTTAATATTTTTAATTTTTAAGTTGACAACACCGAAGTTCACTTGAAACACGTATGTACTGAAATGAAATTAATGTACTCAAATACGATATAACACACATAAATGTGAGTTAAGATTTTCATTCGTGAAAAGATGTAAAAAAAATAATTGAAATATTATTTTTCTACAAAATTTAAGAAATTATAACTTTTTCTCTAATAGGTATGATTACAGTTAAACTTACTTTCATAATATTCGTACCAAAAACGACGACTATATTTCTCTATGTATATAGTTTATCAAATTATAAAGTGTTTATGTGATATTATATATAGTTAAGAGTTAAACCGTGCCGAGTAGTTTTTCTATGTGGTATCAGTTGTGATTTTGTCAATAAATAAATTGCTATATTTAATTTTGTTTGTTTATTTAATCCAAATATACATATTTATTTACATAGCTTAGCTCTTACATATCAATTATTACCTAATGATATCTGATTTATTTTATGACTAGCTGTGTTCGCGATTTCACCCGCGTATACCTTAAAGATATAATGTTTCAGTATATTATTACATACATTTTTAGTTTTATTTTCGTGGGATATTCGTATTTATTAGTTTTCGCCGCACACGGATCTAGATAGGGCAACATATGTTGGCTATGAGTAAAACAGCATTAACCCTTAAATCTATTCCGACATACTTGAATGTCTTTCCCTGTGCTTTATTTATTGTGACTGCAAACGATACCTTCACAGAAAATTGTGGCCTTTTAAAACTAATAGGAAAATCTGTATATTTAAAAAATAAGTACTTTTTATCAACTAACCGAATAAGTATAAATTTAACAAAACTGAAAAATATATGCAGCGACGAGTACCTATCTAACCTATTAACGTTAAGTTATTTACAAACCGAAAATAAATACTACTTGAGTATTTTCAAACAACCTACTCAATTACCTGTTGAAATATGTAAAAACTACTAAAAACTGTACGTATTTTACCTCGATATCATTCATAAGAATTAATGCCATGTTTATAAAAATGACTTCGCAAATAATGCATTATTTTAAAACAAATTTGATTACCATACAAAGGGTTATAGTGCATCAACCTTAAAAGATAGACGTAATTTATTGCGGACTTTTTCAGAATTTTTAAAGAAGAACAATTCCGTTAAATATGATTATTGTGTAACTTTAACAGTTTACGGATCGCACGCAATGGAAGCTCTGTAATATATGTAAACGCAGACTCGGAGGTCCTGGGTCAATTCCCAGGTCGGGCAAGTAAAGTTTTTTGTCAGAAAATTCTCAGTAGCAACCCGGAGTCTGGAAGTTGGAAGTTTGTACACTCCTGTGCCGCGGAATGGACGTAAAGCCGTTGGTGCTGGCGCCTGAACTCTTTCCGGTAGTGTTGGATTGCCTTCTCATCGGATCATGAGAGTTAGAGAATAGAGAGAGCACCATGTTCGCATTTTTATTTATAAAACGATTGAAATAAAACAAACACTAAATTTTAAGTGATGTTTACTACAATAAATTAGTGAAAACCGCACCTAAAACGGTTAAGATTAGCGCACACAAACGCAATTCTTACAATCATTGTTTTGAGTTCTATTGCGGTGATAAAGCGGGGGGATATATATGTATATATATACAATAGTATTACTCATAAATCTTCGATGTAGACAGCTATCAGTTACATTTTTATTATTTGTATAGATGATGCACAAATTACATAAATATCATTATATTGATTTAGAAGGATAAGGGATAGTTTGTATTGAAAACAAAGTATTTTATTTTAAACTATTTTATTTCATTCAACAGCGTTTAATATCAAACTTTACACCATATATACTCACATTATAAACATTTTACACTCATATGTACACCGGAGGCACACAACATTCCGTCATATAACTATATCACATATCGACACCTATCTTATAACATATTTATATATTGTTGACAATATTTGTACATAACTATATATTATCTGTTAATAATTCTTCTATTTTTAAATATATGTAAATGTATATGAGAATATGTTTAATACAAGTATCTCCCTTGGAAGCACTAATAGGAAACTAGATCCGCGTAAGCGGTAATATATTTCACAATATATTAACTTTTAATAATATAATTATTTTATATTACAATATATTTGCGGGTTTTTAATTAATATTATTATGAGAAAATTGATACAGGAAGACTAATAATTGTTATATATTTATAATAGAATAGTATCTTTGACTTTTTATATAAATAAGTCATTATAATACATAATATAAAAGTTCTTTTCGTAACATTATACCTAACTAACGTATGTACACAGTTGAGATCAACCTTACACTCTAAATATAACAGATTTTGGCACTCTGGACCACATTTTCCTTAATAATTATAAATATGTATTGCGGTATACCTTTTATGATAATTATAAAATAAATGCTATACTTTACAATATTCCTTGTGTACATAGCTTTATGGCAAGTAAAGACTTAAACTTAAATTATACATATGAATGATTGTGAAGGAATTAATTGGAATGGGTTACCAATACGCATAATTGAATTATATTTTTGGCACACTTCGTGTAAATGGTTTCTCCAGTTAAATAACTCAATTATGTTTGTGGTTATTGATCATTGTAGGATGATTTTTTTATTGAATATGTACAATTGAACATTCATACTAGATATTAGTGTAATCGTATAATTGAAGCGACTCCGTTGACAGTGTCTGCTGTTGGTTTTATGTTTACTGGTAACCCTATATATAATTTAGCTGTTCGCTCTCGATATAAACGTTATTTATAACTACACACTATATGTACAGTATTTTCCCTTATGTTGCATTGGTGGTATTTATATATGATTCGAATTCAAAATATAAAGAACAAAACTGCTGGACTTTTCTACAAGTGTCACAGGGCTCAATATTTTGGAAACATTTATGTACATTTTAGCGTTACAATTTTGTTCAATGAGGTGTATCACATACTCTCCTTCGTATTCACACGTTGCATACGAGAGGGTCCCCGCGGGCCGGCTCGGGTCAGTGCTGCAGCGCGCAGTGCGCGGTGCCGTCGGCGGCGCGGCGCTCGACCAGCGCGCGCCAGTCGTGCAGGCGCGGCGCGCACACGAGCGCGTAGCGGCCGAGGCGGCGCCGCGCCATCAGCAGGAACTCGCCCGCGCCCGCCGCCGCGCCGCACGCCGCCGACACCTGCACGTGCGCCAGCAGCGAGCGTCGGCGCCGCCGGTCCGTCGCGTACCTACGAAATATTCATAATTATCGACACATTCTAACGTTTATTTCAGGCCGAACGATTTGGCAGAGAAGTAATCGTTCTCGAATAATTAAAACATGATAAAAACGACTTTTGCCTCGAGCGATTATTTATTAATAAAAACTTTCCTATTTCGCCAATCGATATGTAATCGTCTATCGCTCAGTACGAGATAGCGGATATTTTATAACTATCAAGGTCATAAAATTTATAAATGTTTCAATTCCAACTTTAAAAAAATTAGTAAATAAAACCAAGGCTGAAATATAATGTTTTATAAATATTCACCTATAGTAGCGGTCGTCGTCCAGACTATTGCCGATGTCACCGATTTCCCCGGCGTCGTCGACGCCGTCAGCGCTGTTTGCGCTGTCGGCGGACGCGGTGGCGCGCAGCAGCTTGGTGAGGCGCCACGTGAGCTGTGTAGCGTCCAGCTCCTCCCGCTGTTCGCTACCGACGATCACGCCACGGGACACTGTTGAATTGTAATATATTTGTTAGCAAATACCTTTTTAAAGCTCATTTTTAATACCAATATATTATACCATAATATTATAAAGAGGATTGACCAAAAGCTTTAATGGGTTCTGCATGATAGCTGGTAATCCTATGTTTATATACAAATCTAAATATTAGAAAAATCAATATACAAATTGACATATATAACAACTATAGATGTGAGGTAACTTTGGTCAGTCTTTGTCGTAATAGTTGATAAACTCCGACCATGATAAATGTTTACACTGACAATAATTGTTATAAGCAACAATTGAACTTGCAGCGACCTATAGGAACAACATCGCCCCACTCAAGATACGTCTATTTAGTACTTATTACTGTATTGATTGTTAAAAGCTTACGATGATATTTGTAAAAATTATGTTTGTTTCTAAATTAAAAGGTAAATTTAATTATATAGTTTAAAATCGTTAAATTTTATATTCATTTAATTATATTTTTTTCTCATTTTTCGTATTATAAAATTGTAATCCTATGTGGCCTTACTTTTATATTATAAGTAATAACTGTACAACCATTTCTGTAACGCTGTTGATTACAAGTAAAAATAAATAAATAAATAATCAACTGGCACTCAATTCTAACCAAAGAAAAAATGTTAATTTTATATGCAAAATTTTTGCATTGTCCTCGAGCAAAAACTAAACTACTGACCATAACAGATTTGTTATCTCCAAAGATACTGTAGCTATTGTCCCGTGTCCGTAGCTTTTTGCTTATCTATCAGTAAGCGAATGTGGACTTGCTTTTTATAAGTCGCTTTTGTTTGCGAGAGATAAGTGAATAGTTGTAAAAGTAAACGGTCATCAACCCCGCCTCGAGGAGTAATTACTGACAAGGCTTTTAACTAACGAGCCTCATATGTCTCTTTCCTCAACCTCGACACAACACTAGCGAGTATATATAATACAAAAGTAATATTCGTTTATTTTTTAAATATTCTCATGAATTATTTATTCTTACGCTATAATTTAGTTTGATTGGTTTTAGAATAAAAAAAAATCAATTACCGATTAACTCAAAATAACACAAAACTTAAGAGAACCTATGATTAATAACTTAAAAATGTAATAATAAAAATTATATATAAATGTAAACATCCACCAAACGACCGCGGTTGAGCTCTCGCTTGACCGATGTCACGCAGTCAGAGAATATCAATAATTATTATGTAGGATGACACACAGAAATTTCAATGATACGTGCTAGAGGCGGCTAATAACGGCCGCCCACCGCTCCGGCATCGGCCGAGCCATGACATAACTCCACCATTATAATCTATCAAGCGATTAGAAAAAATATCCACGCTCGCTCCCCGCGGCGTCGCGTGCCTCCAGACTCGTTTATCCTGTACTTGTCACTTTGCTTATTATGGACGTAAATTGAATCTAAGTAGTCATCCCATCCTACTCCTACTGCATATATAAGAGCTTCCGTAAACCGAGACCGGTACGGGCTGCATTTTAATCTGTGTCCGCAACGACTGAGCGGTACTTACATGTTACAACAAAACTCCATAATTACATATTTTTTAATTATTTCGACAAACAGTTTTTACTCTAATATCCAGTCTTTACTGTTGCACAAATTAACAAAGTAATTTGTATAATAAAGTTGATTTATGGCTCTAGAAATGAAAATTGCAGTGCGGTTGAAACTGTATTAGGTTTAATAACATTCAGTAGGGCGCGACAGCAGTTCTGGTTTCGAGCTGGCTCATAACCGCGGTGGTGTAATATCTACCATAAACACCGGTTAAGCTTACCTATAGAAAAGTCAATTACTATTCGAATTAAGGACGATATTTTGCTCATATTAGCACTGCATATTATGAAATTAAGGTCTTATCAAAAGAAACTCATATTAATTAACTTGTTTTCTATATTTGCACGGAGTAATATCAATTGTATATTAAATGCTCACCGAGATCACTTGTGCAGAATGCCAACTCCAATTCGGATTCAGAGCAAGGCCTGCAGTCAGCTGTGGCAGGGTCGTAGTGTCGTCTCACAAGTGGCCTGGCCTCATATTTAAACGTTGCTACTCGTCTCTTAGTTCCCTCTTCTGGTTCGGCTTCGACATACAAAGCGGCTTGTCCATGTCGGCTGTGAAAGCATCGCAGCTCGCGGACATCGCCGTCGTCGGGCGCGTACAGAGGTACCAGTCTTCGGACGCCTTCCACAAAGATACGTGCTGGAAAGCGATCTGCGGCATCTGTTAAACATAAATTAGTTGAAACAAAGCCATTGTAAATTTCAAAATTTATCCTTCCTGTCGCCGTGTAATCATTACGTTAATCGTCGAAACCACAGGCTTACCTGTCTTATTTTGCCGCAATGTATGGAAAAGATCAGGCGGGTCAGGCCGTCTTATGACCCGAACGCAAACAGTAAAGTCGCGCTCATCGGCCGGCAGCGGCGGTTTGAAAAGTAGCCGGAGTGCGCCCCGGGGGTAGAGCCACGACACGCTGCCCTCCCGGCAACGGAGGTAAACCGGTGTCACGCCACGCTCCGCAGTCGACGTCAACCCACTGCAATAGAAGAAAAAACCTTAATGTCAAATAATTATATGAAACATATTACAATTTATTAAAATAAAAGCAAACCGGTTTGTTTAAGTTGTCATTTCAATTCTTGTTGTTTTTTATCATACAAGATTTTTGTCATAATGGTAAAAGAAAGTACATTTGTAATAACAGAGGCACGAGTACTGTATCTTAACAATGGAACAGACTCTTATAAATATCAACTAGGCCGTTGCTGGACTATTTTAAGGTTTGTTATAACTCATTTTTAAACATTCAATCTCATAATTACACATTCTTAAAAGATTTAAATATTTATCATGATATATTGAATGTGTTATTGTTAGTTAAATGCTTGACGTCGAGATGTGATCACTGGTACATATCACGAAATGTTTCTATAAAGCTGCCTCGAGCCAATTGTCCGTTCAAATCTTACATCTGCCACGTGGGCAGAATTTCTGGAGTAGCGCCCACGCCCTGCCCACGGCACTAACATAACATAAAACTGAAATATACGAAAGGGCACGCTATAAAAGATAACACGCATAGTTCTACATGCCTTGCGACAGTCATAAAAAACGACTAGGCTTTTATGTAAAATGCATTGTATGTGTGGCCTGTCCGACGCCTCTTTATTAGTCATGTTGAAGTGCCTTTGAGTCAGTAACGATTTATATGGCATTGTAAATGCGCATGCTGCGGGGAGTATTCAACGTATAAAAAGCGAGCATTGCAGGAAGTTGTTCTTAGCCTCGGTTAAGGTATCGACGGCGACATTACTTGATCATCATATTTTTAAATATTAAATTCGAATTAATAATAAAAATCTAACCTAAGATTTTTTCTCAATGAATTAATAAAAATGGACCCTAATATTTTAAGTGTATTACTTTTTCGTTTTGTACGAGTTATTTATAGAATGTGCTTCGTCGAGTCACATCCTTAATACTTTCACGTCATCGCAGGGCTTCCTTAATCCTCCCTAATGGGCTGAATCTTGAGATATGTGCGAGTATTATGGTCTGACATAAAAACTGGTCGTCGGTAAAGATAGGGCTTTCCATACCGCACTTCTTATGACTTCCATTATATGGACGAAATTTTAATAATCCATATAATATAAATTTTAATAGTACCAATAAATTTAAAACGTTTATTTGTAGGTTAGAACCATCATTAAACTAAAACAGTTTTACGAAAATGATATTAAACGAAACTTTAAAATGTTATTATGCTGCAAGATTGCTAAGGCTGCGCCACTAGGATGCAAGGGTTGTCAAGGGTTAACAACCTTGTATAAAGTATATAGACTAGAAGTATGCCGAGAAATGTAGCACTATCCTTATACATTTGCAGATTACGCCGCATTACGATTACCGAGATGTGATTTGCAAACATTTATAGCTAGATTGATTGCAAATTGGCAATTGAATTAAAACGCAGTTTGAATATTAATTATATGTTACATAATGGCAACTTTTATCACTAGTGTATAACCGCTCTAGTTTTAATGCTAATCATTCGATTCACAATTACTTATAATTGACATTAAGATATTTTTTTTGTTGTAGTCATTGTCAATCCCTGACGCCATTACGTTATCAACGCGCTAATGCAAACACGAACAAAAAAACTATGTTACGTAAAAACCACATCGAAGTTTTTGTTTCTCAACGTAAACAAAAAATAATACGTGGAGGGGTGTTAACTGCCATGGGTTGTTCCGCGTCTTTAGTGGTCACATTTTTTTGTTAGTTCTACGCAAACATACACGGAATTTTAAATCTTTCACCCAGTTAAACATACCAGAATTGTAGTTTTGAATTAATGTGTTTTCGCGATAAAGTCTAAGCTTTTGTGTAAGATACTTGATATCAAAACTGGTATTACGAGGTCGTTGAACAATATAATATTTGTGCTAGATAGAAACAGGGTAATAATAGACTTGCAAACAAAACTTATGCTAATTTTGAGAAAGAAGAAAAAACGAACGCGTACACAACATACCTACACAAAAGATCAAAATTATTTGTCTTACGACGATAAGCCTCTACAACATATTACTCACGGGTGACGTTATATAAAGCTACTAAGCTAAGCTACAGTTTCTAATTTGCTTTTTATAAATCGTGTTAGAAAAAGAAAAGCTTAAATACAAGGCAATCTTCGGTCATTATTGACGAATCACGGCGACGATAACGGACTAAAAGCTTCAATGCGTAGTAAAGGTTACGAAAATAAAGAAAAACATGAACAAAAAACGATCTAATTATATATTATTATAAAATATATGTACCCCTGGCAAAGTGTATGCAAACTTTCATTCATACATATATATCATAACAAATAAACAAACTCACTCTCGCATTTTATAATATTACTTAGAATAAACATATTTGTGACGCTATCACACTTAAATTATAAGGTGTTTAATGCGGGTGCATAAATTACACGTAATACTACTTAACCGTATAATATCGAAATTTATATGTGAAAAAATTTCAAGCTTTATTAAAATGATCTTTACAATGTTCTTAGAGCATGCTCTTTACAGCCTTTTGGAAGATATTTTATTATCTTTATAACGCCTTTGTTATTTTACGATGAAATAGAGCCGTTGTTACAATCAATAAATTGAATTTTTTAACATATGGGTGATAAAAGATAAAATATCGAAACGCTTGGTTGAATACAAAGTTTTTTTCTATCGTCATAAATGTTGGGGGAAATCTAACCAATTAATATATCAATTAAATAAAGATGATTCTATTATGTTTTAATTATGTATCGTAGAGACGTATAATTTTTTAAATGGTCAATTAATTCTAAAATTGAATTTTGATTTGGCAATGTTGGCGTTTAATTTATAATAATAAAAATTTAACAAACCACTTTTAAAGTTTTATGTAACGCAAATCTATATAGTTTATTTATGTAATGGACTTTTTAATATTCTCTCTTTTATAACGATACTACTTTGTAGTACATAGTATAATAAATTGTAACATATGCAGTCGAATGAAATGTCAAGTTGAAATAAGTTTTTCTTATCTGTGATAAAAAACTAAATGTTGTATGAAAGCATATTTTTCATATCTCCTTATGGAGAGTTGTAAAGAAAGTTCGTTAGTGCAGTACAAAAAGTCCCATAAAGCTTTATCACAGTTACAACAGTCGCGCTAGAATAATAAAATAAATGTGTATCTTTTCTACGAAGACTTTTATTTATTCTCGCCCAAACCTGACGCGAGATAACAATGAGTCGTACGTTCAACCTTCATCTACGATAGGGTTGTATATCTCATATTCACATAGAAGAATTAATTTTGTTCAATAAATTGGGAATTTTTTTACAAATCCCTTTTATAGAATAAAAACTACTAGCTATTTATTAGAAATGGAAAAATAACTACAACGTCGATAATTTAGAATTTTATAACAATTTAAAAAAGAAAAGTTTTATCATAATGAGTTTGTTGTTAAGATTTGTTTTCTATTTCTGGTTAAATGGCAGCCCTAAAGAAGACACGAGCTGCGCCCGCGCTCTGCCCACGCGCCAAGCCGGTACTCCGGTAGCGTATTACCATACTCGATATCATCATACCATACTATTATTGTAATGCCTTAGATACGTCGCGTCTTGCCTTCGTAAGTTAACACAATAGTCTGCGTTAATTCGCATTATTTACTTGCTCTAGTTGAAAAATATGGCGCAAATTCAATAATTTACTTAAAAGTTTCCAATGCGGAAAATCAAAATATAAAAAATTACATTTACTTACAAAGCATATGTAAACACTTATATAGACCCCGTCTTAACTGTAGTGTATTTGCATAATTTTATCATGTTATCTACAGAGTCATAAATAATGTATATGAAACAATAAATATATACTTCTAATACCTAGGTGCGGTATAAACGAGAGCGAGATAAAATCTAGCGAAGTCGAGGCGGATATGGTTATACATATTGTGGCCGATACAATTTCAAGTCTCTTGTCCCCGCCATCGCCACGAGCCTTGCTGCGTCGAGATTTATAGGCTTTCAAACTCACCCACACAATGGCACAGCGCACAAACGATATTTTTTAGGTCAACTCCAATGCTGAAGCAAGCACGATTTTGTTACGATACTGCACTGTAATGACCGTTTTTTGTCTTTATAATCTATGCTTCGATACTGGTAAGAAATACACTATAAACTCTTTGCTATAACGACAAAAGGAAAGAAGATATATTTGGATTGTACTTACATAAATGATTACTCACAGTTTCAGATCAATTTTGTATTAAATAGTTTAACTCAAAATTGGATCATAATTTTATCGTTATAAAAAATACTATATATGAATATTGTACAAAGAGAATAATTAAATCGTAACTACGACGTATTCTGAGTCACGTATAAAAAAGTCCGTCAAGTGCTCGAGCAATAATGGCTCCCCATAAAAACAATACACATGTGTCCAATTTATTGTAAGTGTCAAAGCATGTATGGATTTCCGTGAAACAATGGTGTTGTTATAGCTTCAGTATAGTATACATCTCGGTGGTATAAGACAATGGTCGCGGCCGAAAGGCGCACGTGCATCTTCATTGTATTGTATTCATATGTTGATATAACCTGAGCCTCCATACTCAGACAAGATCGAAACAACCCCCTACCTACTTATAAAACCGAATACGTGGTAATAATCAAAGATAAAACTATTTGTCTTATTTAAATGGATAAAAAAAAGTCTATGGCTATACTCTATGAAAATTTTGTTATTATCTGTTTCAATTTCGAAATGAAAATTTGTAATATTGAAATGGACATAATGTATCAACAGAAACAACTACCATTTTGGTAATATCTTCAGATCAAATTCTATAAATTTGTCATTTAGATCGAGCTACATTCGAGATAGGCCATTACGTCGAATGAGCGGTTTTAGATTATTTTAGAAGCGAACGTGCATACGCTGCAAGTGTATTAGATCTTGATAGCACTGTAATAGTATAAAATGGTAGTGATGATTCGTCCTGATTGTATAATGGGAGCAACTCGTGCGGGGCGGCGGCGTGTGGGCGTCCCTCCGTCACCGATCAACTTATACGTGATTATTATTTTCTGCACCTCACAAATCACGTCTATACATTTATTCCGCCTTTGCAATTCAAGACTTTGCTATCAATTGCAAGAAAAATGATTTATAATTTATATATTTTTTGTATTTATATATTGAAGCGACTATGAATAGACAAAAGATCCTCAACTATCTCAGTAGGATCTTTAGGGAATGCATCACTGTTATGACGTGTTATTTGTTTATAATTCGATTAATGCTCGCGGTGAAGGAAAACTTAGTGGGGAATCTGCATGCGTCGGATTATGCCACATGTATTGTACACGCTACATCAGCGTGGTGGGATGCTCTAAGCCTTCTCCTCAAAAGGAAGAGACCTTAGCCCAGCAGTGGGACATTTTCAGCGGTTATTTTACTTTTTCGTCTTCATCAAAGGAGAGGCGGACTTTGTTTAGCAGTGGCAAATAGTTACCGGCTGTTATATAAAAATTATGTTTCATTATGTATGATTCTTGCTTAGTGTTGCTATTATAACTCCAGTATCACCTGTATAAACATGCTACGAAGACTAGTCATACTGTCGCGATGGTATGTACGTGACTAATTTATTTATACTACTTATAGCGGAAAGGAAATTGATTCAGCGTTAACAATGTCTTATAATTTATCTCTATGTAGAGATATACAAATATTATTGATTGTTAATAAAATAAAAATGTAAAGAATTTTTAGATAATGAATTTGGTATTTATCCTGTTAATCAATGCTTGCTTTTATATTGTATAAATTATTTCCAATGGAATAAGACGCCTTAAAAAAATAACACTAAATTAGTACCACTTAACTCGCCTAACTTTTAAATGTAATTTATTTTGCATTCCATTGTCATCATAAATTAATGTTTTTGTAACACGAACAATCATAAAGAACTTTTTTATTAGTTATTTAAATGAAACACGAATTTGGCTGAGTGCGCATGTGCGACGAGGACGTCACCGGCGCGGCGCCAGCGCAGCACATGTATCGCGTAGTTGACAGACGTTGTAAATAAATCGTTTTAAAACAAACTGCTTACCTACTGCTGACCTAGCGATACTTATAAAAATAAACTTTTTGATAAGGAACGTGAGATTTTAAATTAGAAAATATTATAAGATAATCATTATAATATTAATATTAAAAACGTAGTTTTCATATTATCTATTAAAATAATTAAAACAAATAGATAAATCAGTAAATAAAAAGTTAAACCTGTACAGTATTTAATTAAATTATACCAAGTATGATAAAAAAGAGGTAAATTAAAAAAAAAAACTTCAAGGAAACTTAAAATGTAAACTACCGTAAACAAAACCCTTTGCGGCACAATTACACGCAATTTGAAGAACATCTAATTAGAGCGTAGTGAGGGCACTCAACATAGCACATGCTTTGATGATTACAGTTTATCTTAAAAAAATTCCTCGGCTATAGAAGTGAATTCTTTTGCATGGAATGAAAAGTTTTACGAAAATTATGCTTCGTAACTAATGAACGTAGTACGACAAAAACCCTTTCAAGAACAATTTAAATCGCAACTACAACAAGGTCCTAAATGCCTTAACACACATAAAAGTACACAGATTTAATTTAATAAAATTATTTCAAATATTATCAAGTTCTCAGCAAATAAATTTTTTGTTGAATATGCAAATAAACGAAAATTGAGACGAAGAATGAATCGCATGGGAATGTTTATTGATAAGGTGATAGCAATCATTTTGGGCGATCACATGCTTTCGCGTGATCACGCCAATCGTGGGAATGATTACAAATGATCCACATCATTTTACGATCCCACCGCTATAAATTTATGATAACAATATTTCACAGTCAATAAAAGAGACGAACGTGGCTACATAAGTAAAAAAAAATCGTCATTATTTAAATAAATAATGAAAAGTACAATTGAAATATGTTTGCAACTAAAAAATACTTTACTTATAAAGTTATAAGCATTTTAAGCTTAAATGTATGAGTATGTAAGGTAAACGTGTCTGAAACCTAGAGCAAACATCTCATCACTATGTCTCCGTCAGTACCTCGATAAAAATTGGTCACACGTTCTAAATGACAAGTGTCAGAGCTGTCAGTCTACCAATCCGACCTGTTTGTCAATATGTTGGTTTGACCAGTGTCAATTGTGACGCCCCGAGTATCTTGTTTGATAAAATATTACATTTCGTAATAACGATGAAATAAAAAGGCACGTTCCAAATTATTTTAATTTCACAATTCACAATGTATTTACTGTCAGCTAATTTTGTTTTATAAAATCTCTGTACAAGACATATTGATGTACTAGGGCCTGAAAAGCTCAACATATATATGTACGACGTGGTAGGTATACACATTTTGTTAAATAAATTCTTTAATTTTATTAATAATGTATACAAAATAATAACAATTCATAAAGACCACAATTATAAATACAAGTACTAATAACATACACTACACACACACGCACACACACTACATACATACACAACGTTATAGTTATAGGCTAATCAAAACCTAGCTAGTAGGAATAAAACAGGAAAAAATATATGTATATATATCATAACTTTTTTTTAATATTTTTAACATTGAAATTACAGAGGTCGCAGTCCTTATCTCGGCTTGCCAGTTTTGTATTTTAAAAAATATTTTTTTAAACCTCGATTGTCATCTCTTTTTTTCATAAATTTATCTATAATAAGATAAATTAAAACCTGATATGAATTATTTTTTTTAATTATGACTTTATTTTTTATATAAGTTATTGCATTCATACGCGATTTCGAAAAGTATTTTTTATCTGTAATTGTTTTAGCTCGCTTTTGTAATTTCGAAAGCAAAATTTTCAAATACTTAACAGTTTTAAAGGATATTTACCAAAGAAGATAGTATGTGGCTCTCTATCTATTAGATAGCCATCGTCCCCATGCCCGCATATGAATGTAGTTCACACGAGCGATCACAGACGGAATACGAAAAGATGCGTGAGAAAGAGCCGTGTCGTTTGCGAATTGAATACTAAGACTTCACTTACATTTTCATTTACTTTACTTGCATTTATTTTATTACTTATTTTATTATTTTTCTGGAGATATCTATAACGCTGTTTGAGAACAAAATATTCTACCAATGTCGCGTATATTAAAGACTAGCTAATCGTTACGGCTTCCCACGGGTAGATAATAGGAAAAATGTATTTTGGATAGGTTTTGCGTAAAATCCGTTCTTAGTGAGCGTCTACGCCAACTGTGACAAATATCAAGTCAAACGGACGGATGGTTTAGGACATCTCGTTTATATATATACAGATGACACATATGAGATCAATTGGTTACAAAATTTGAATTGTTTAATGATGATAAGTATAAACTATATAACTGGAATAACTTTTTATTTAAGATATCAAATTTAAAAAATAACGTTTATCAAAATTTAAAAACGACTTAAAATATTTTGTATTTAAAATGTATAGGTCGCAGTAATTCACCTGATATATTACTGTTATACAATTTGTTATATACTGTAATAATTGTCCTAACGTATAAACAGGCGGCACAATAAACACCGTAAATCTTATCCGTACACGAAAATGACAGCGGCGAGTGCGCATCGTGATAAATCTCACGAAGCGGTGAAACTGCGATTTTTAATCGAGATATAGGCTGGTTGTGCTTTCCTAATTAAATTCGAATTCATGCCGCTATATCAAAGAAAATACCAATAATTCACCGTAACTGTCAATTTGTATTAAAAAATGATTATTATGATTGTGGTGGCATAGTCGTTTACGTAGCATAAAATAAATAAGAAACTAAACTCACTTCAAAAATAAAAAACATAAGTCAATGTCAACATCAATTTACTACAAACATTTTTTAGTAAATAGTATTTTCAGAAATTGCAGCTTTATAATGTTATTATTTTCTGTTTTCGTGATACTCTTTAGTACTTAACTATCTATACCCCACAAAGTTAATAAATTGTTTTAATGTGGCGTAAACGGATCACGACCGCGACAATGCAGAGGAATGTTGCAGTGGACCGCCAGGAAGTTGAAACAAGCTAGTAAGTAAAATTTCGAGCCTCGATAAATCGACTGCACGAAAACGATCCTAAATAAAAAGTTTAAGATGTGAGAGATTTACCGAAACGTATTATCGAAGCGAGAAGAAATTTATTACATTTGCTTCAATGCAAATTTTAATTCGAATTATACGCTTTTACTCAGTAGATGCATTAATTTAAATGATATCGGATCGAATCGAAAGCGGTTTTAGATACTTAGTAGTAAAAGGCGGCTAGTACAACAATGCCTGGTCCAGTCGCCAGAGGTTGTAAACTCGATCTAGCTGTGCGGACTGGCCTCTATATTTTCCGCATTGAGATTGCGTGCCGCGTGCCCGGCGGCTGCGGACAATTTATAGCTCGGTGGAACCACATGTACATGCTTGTTATTATTTAACGGACCTCTACGCCCTGGACAGACTTCGCCCCCGGCCAAATCCAACGCAAACTCGCTAAATATGTACAGGCTTGCAATCCTACAATATGACTAACCCAACATTTTTACATATTAATTATGCGTTTTGCATGTTTTGAATCGATTACGAAATTAGAACGGATTCGTGTAATTAGCAGGTAAATTACCCAAGCCATATTCAATTCCTGGGACCGTATTTGTACAAAGTTATGGCTAACAGACTTGAGATTTTATGGTAACCAAATTCATTTAAATGCGCTTCTCTGTATTTGGTAGTGGACAGTTTTTGTTGCATCCGATTTAAATATTATTATAGAGGGTTCCAGTTGTCGAATCGAATGCAATACCTTACAAAGCACGTGCTTAAGTATCGAATAACGACATCGATGCAATGACGAAAAGAGCTTGGCAAACGGGTTAGACGTTAGAACATTGAGGCATAATGCCCGCGCCCGACTCCTTATACAGCGGGTATCCACTCGGGTGCGAGTGAGAAGTAGCGCCAAGGATTGGTATCGCCTCAGTTGACCGACCTTGTGGCACGCGCCGACCGCACTCTAGTCTATTTGATTTACCGACCTCATTAAATCTAATTCTACAGCTCTACACCCACGATAAATTATAATTGCAGTACTATATATCTTACGTCAGTGCAGTTACTTTAATATAAATGACCGCCATACAACCTAGGCGATTTAGAAGGGAACAATGTCGCAATTTGAATGGATTTAAGGAGAATATTTATAGAGATCGAATGCGAATAAACTGGTATGTTTTCAGCAATACTAAACATAATATTTTAATTAAAATCTTGTTATGTCTCGATTATAGATAATAATAGCCTGTAATTAGGAACATACTTACCCGAGCTTGAATTTCGTAGAATGATTTGGCTACACATTACGTTAAATTAAAAATATAAATATTTTAATGATGGTCAAATCTAAATTTGGTCGGAACCCAATACCCAATTATAGTGTCGCGAATACCGAAGCCATTAAATCAGGCGAGATGACGGCCAAACCATCCAATAAGGATTTCGCAAAACTGACCAGCACAGCGCCGACACATTCCGATTCCTTATATTGTTATGCCTAACAATATCTCATTAGAGTGTTATTTTTCTTTTGAATAAAAAAATGAGAATTGATTTCGATTGATAATTACAGTTAATGACGATCATAATCAATCGTAAAATTTCAGCGCGTCGTAAATGAGACAAAGCTAAATTATGATGTTTAAAAATTGTTTTTACTAAACATTCTAAACGTAATGCTTTTAATGCGTGTTAATTCTTCCTGTCTGTTACTTGAATAAATAATAAATATGAAATTAAAAAATATAAAAAGTTTTTAAACTAAAATAAGTAATACGAAAAAACACTGTAATCGTTAATTATGTATATCATGTTTTTAAACATAAATAACAATAACCAGACTGATTTATGTATAAATCCATTGTAAAAATCCGCATATTCTATGATGAAAATACAATTCCATTGCTGACTAAAAACTGGTTTTATTTAAAGGAAAGAATTTACTAATATTTTTTCCGCGCATTTAAATAACAAATTTGACATTAATTGCATTAATCAAAAAAGGTTTTATATCTTTCAATTAAACTTTTACATTTTTATAATTGTAAGTCATAAAATATTTTTGCTACATGTCTAATCGATGCTATACACTATTCTTCTTACATTGTAGAAGAGATTAACGAAAGAAATAAATAAGAGGATAATGGCACTCGATAGCACATCAACTGAAGTGTTCGGCCAACAAGATCCTATTTCATATCAGTGAAGCGACAATAATGACCGCATTGATGTATACCTGTTTTAATAAATATTCCTTACAGTTTTGCTTTTTAATTAATCTTTTTACTTCTTATGAATACATTCTCAACCAACAATTATATAAAACGAAGAATATATCAACAATAATACAGTCCCGAAGACCCAAAACTCTTTGGAGACACGATTTGGATTTTCCAAGTTACCAAAAAAAGGAGAATAATATATTACCATAATATTTAAATACTTGAAAGCTTTATCCATGAATAATATTTGTTATTGCAACATTATTTATCTTACGAGACTTGTGCCAAATATGAATATCGAATTTTCGCAATAGGCTCAATGATTTGAATATTAATGGATTTAGAAACCACTAGAATCAACAATGGCGACCACAAAGAGCCCTTTGTGTCGAGATTCTATAAAAAAAACAAAACCTCGCGCCCACGTCGATCCTATTTAAACATGTTTAGTTTTTATAAGCATCGATATAATTTTCATATTCCATACTTTATGTAACATAATTCTATGATAAAATAAAACTTGGAGCATACTTTTATATCAATCAGAAAATATCATGTTAAAGCACTTTGTTGCATATAAATATGTATATATATTGTAATAAAGTGCTAATTTGTTCTAATTAATTACAATACTTTATTTGATATACAGAAGTACAACTTGCGATTACTTTTGACACCTAAATTCGCTACTATTTATAATTTACTAGCTTCTGCCCGCGGCTTCGTCCTGTGTTTTTTTGGTCATTTTTAGGTATAATAAGTAGCCTATGCCCTTTCTTGTGGTTGAAGGTTGCAAGCAGACGTACAGAGGTTAACAGTTCTATTGTTTATAATTTATAATCATATTTTCCGTAACACTATATCAAACATTATACAATCCATTATTAGATATTTTTTATATAAAAAAAAACATAGGATATTATCAATTAAGTAACATTGTTACAATATTTATGTGATTCTAAAAACTAGCACCATTGATTTTAAATCTCACAGCCTGTGACAGTATTTATCGTCTCCTTTTATTTTAATGGAGTGAAATTTATGTTCAGTAAAAATTTATGACTCTGTTATTCTTTTTTCATAGCCGCGGCTGTTAATAAAAGCTACATTAACAGTCGCATCCATATAACCCCGGTTTTATAGATATATTGTAGAAATCATATGCTTCCCAACCAACCAAACAGTGTAAATATGAAACACCGTCTTGATTTAAGTGGACTTTTCGAACTACTAGGAATGTTTATTGTGTATTTAAAGCGGGCTGCGCGTCAAGCATATACTTGTGTCAGTAGTGGCCAGTGTATGTTTACAGAGCTCGTTAGACACCAAGCGCCATTCGAACCCGCCTACACCTCAACCTACCCGGCCATTGGACGCGTCAGCTTACCATTACCAGGGAACACTCAGCTCTGACGTAAATTATCGTCTCGGCATATTTCATGAACCGAACAAATATTGATTTTCGAAGTGCAATTCTGATTTAACGTCCGACGGCTATAAATAATCCTTTCAAACTTAAGCTTCTCATCAATCATAAAAGCACGTATGTATGTATGGTGTGTTATTGCTACTTTTTTTCTCGCATCGCTCCGCGCCTCAATCCGTGACGAAATGAACGTACGAGTAATGCAATTTTGATTAACTCCAACGCGAAGAAGCGATGCTGATAATGAAGACATTATTTTATGACGTGAATCGCATTTCAATGTCGCTATCGAGCTTACATGCTCTAATGAAGTTTTATCTGTCGAATTGTTCTAAATCAAATTTAATAACTCTTTTTGCAGGTATCACATCGATCACGAACATCATAAATAATGATGCAATACAAGCAGTCTGATGTTTCTTGCGATTGCATTATCGATTATATTCCGTATACTATTGTATCTTGTTTCTCATGATTAGAAAGAACAAAAAGTGTTGTCGTCCTCGATTGTTAATAGTGTTTTCGTAACACGCAAAACGGTCATAACGCTGACTTTCACTACAACAATCGTACTCCCTGACAAGCCAACCTCGAGATCAAGTCACGAAGGACAGACAAAACCACAATAGATCAATCTTTATAAAACTGCGATTGCGTGTATGAATACACCTTTACGTAATAATATTTTAGATACTAGTTAAAATGAATAATATTAGTAATTATGAATTGACTAAATATTAACATCCATTAGCGTTTCCACACTATACGTAATATTAAATATTTTTAGAAGGCTGCGGACCTTTACAAATATATAAACAGGGAATGCTTTTACATAGTGAGCACACGCTATGTGTCGAGGTGCGAACTTTAGGGGTAGATATACACGAGGCGTGAACGCTAAATCGTCGCTCAAATACGGAGGTGTGAAAAGCATGATCGTGGCTTTCTTATTGTGAGGTAAGCCGACCGGTCTAATAAATCCGAATGACCGCTACCCGTTCGCTACGTGATCTATGCTCAACACCAGTGCTTATAGCTTAATTCGTTATGTTTAAGTCTCTTAAAACTTAACTCCTAATTCTATTCAACGATTTTTACATCGTATACAAGCATTATTTTAAATTGAAAATAGTATGTTTATATCAGATTTATTTTATTAAATTTTCTTAACTGTAATATAGAATATTATAATTTAGCAAATATGTTACCGAAACATTAAAGGATACTTTTCAACGGCTAATTAAATTATTGTCTCAAAAATATAAATAATTATGTCCGATAATTTGATTTTTAAAAGTATAATTAGATCCAATTTTTTATAACGCTAACGCGAGCTATTACGCGGCTTGAATGAAAATCTATTAGAAAAATGGATCCGTTTATGTAACGCATGCATTCGGTGTATTTTTTAATTTTTAAAAATTTCGATTACACATCTGAGTGCCATTCGACTCAAGTGGCTTCCTTTCTTCTATATTCTGCACTGTACCTTCAACATAACTCTTTCTCCTCCTTTATAGATCGATTTACTTCGTTAAACTCATCTTTCTCATCATCTCACCATTCGTTCTCAATCCGATAAAACTTATGTGCAATGAAGCTTTTCTTTTTTCTTTTTTATCTATTCTTTTAGTAGAAATTAAGTTAACAAAAAACAAATACAGATACTATTGTCATCCAATTAACACGAAGCGATTTCTTAATTTTCAATTCAGTAAAACCTTTTTTATAATATTTAGTAAAAATATTTTAAACGTTCGTTCTTTCTGCGTATCGAATGTCACTTGCGTGTTATATCAAGTTACAAAAGCAAAGCTGTGTATTCGAGTGGAATTAAGCAATTTAACACGAAAACCAATTATTTACGTTAAAAGGGGAAGTCAAAATTATAAAAGTGTAAAGCGACAGGAAATAATTCAAGTGGAGAGATTTTAAATAAAATTATATTAAAAGTTTTTTTATGTCAGTTTTCGCTTTTCTACCATTATCATTTATATAAACTAATGTGTATAATATACTGAAATTTTATTATGAATATTTATATTATTCTATTTTAAAATTAAAAATAAACAATTTACTAAACATTTTTTCATTGTACTTTAAAATCGATACACTATGAGATGTCTCACTGAATTTACACTATCGTGTTGACTCGACTTATACTATGGGCAGATGTGGGGCAAACATAAACGTTTTCTAACACGGAAAATTAAAGAGACTACATACACCGTCCAGAATTTGTATCGGATTACTCCACCAGCCAAAAGTCCAGGTCCAAAAACCTGCCCAGGCAAAAATACCATAAATTTACTCTAACCGTTTCGGGATGGGAGGACCTCAAATGTCAAAGTATCTGTTATATATATTTCTTATCCAAAATTCTCAGGAAATTGTGAAATTTACGTGTAAATGACAATTATTAATCCATTACACGTAACATTCCAACCTTTCATTCCGAACACTGTCAATGGTGTCATTTATTTAGTTTATAATCTATGACGCATGGTAACAAATCTTCCATCCATATTGTCACATTAACATTTTTTATTGATAAACCTAAGTGCAAGATTTTAAAGTTTTTTTTTGTTTTTATTCTATTTCCGAATAGTCGTAGTTTTTAGAATACAATCATAATTAACATACAAACGCTTATCAATCTATATATATACCTAATATCTACCTTAACATACAATGTTGAAAAAACAAAGAAAGTCAATTTAATAGGGAGCTCTGTCACTGATTATATAAACAAAATAAAAACGATCCTACGTTACGCGTAGGTATTTCAAAAGAGAGCCGCGGCTCGCAGCCATTTTTTGTCATACTAATTTAAGTATCCCTAACAGTCGTATCCTTTAAGCTTACACGACCATCGCAAAGGATAGCTAGACATCAAATCGTTGAAGAAATCAGTTCATGCTTATTTTTTAGCGGTCGAGATTGCAAAGGGCTATAAATGGTGGACTGGAGCCTCAGGCGGGTGCCATTTGCAATCGGTTATGGAACGACCGCGAAGCTGTTTTTACATTATAATCGGTCGTCCCAGCTCACATCTTTTTTTATAGTGTCCAGATAAGCGAAGATTGTAAATGGCAATGGATGCAAAGAGGTTTTATATTCCATTTACGGCTTTGGATATTTTTCGTAATTGAACAATTCTGGGTGGTTATAAATGTGGTAAAAAATATGATTACTCTTTTGATGTCGATTCCTATGGTCCAATGTAACACGGAAAATTATTGTGTTAATTTACTCGGAAGAGATAACGGGCATCAATCCATTATAAATCTTGTCCACAAGAATTATCAAGTCTGCTAACCAGGAGGGACGCCATGACAAGAATCAAGTTACACGTCAGCCCGTGCCGCCTCATTAGCGACGCGCCACGTTATAAAGTAAATAATAACTTGATGCTGTATACGAAGACCGGCTCGAGTCATTTACATAAACAAGAAATATTATCATATTCAAAAGTCTTAACAATCGAATTGTAGTCGAGGAAAAAAGTTGGTGGGCACCATGACTTGAAACAATAATAGTAATTTCTCCTATGGGTTAACAAATATTGTAGGCACTATTATCATTTATTCTCAGCATGGTTCCTGATAGGCAATGGTAGAAGAACAACATATAAATATTGATTTGAATCTTTCAAAAATGAACTATTATAATCGTCGTTGTGTCGAGGAGATTGAGACACATTAAAATGCAGCTCGTGCGACGGAGGCCCGCGCCCGCGCATCCTCTATAATAACCGCTCTAGACACCACTAATGCATTATTCAACGAATCCTGCTGATCTCGCATACCGAATTTTTTGGACTAAATTCTCTCTTTTGAAAAGCGATAAAATATCTATATATTATAGTCTATTTTCTTTTCAATTTAGTGACGCTTGTGTTTTTTTAAGTTTTTTTATTCACAATCAAGTAAGTATAAAATACTTATTAACGCTCCCAGAAAATCGTTTCTATTACTACATAAAGCATATAGATAAATTTTCGACATCGATGGTTCGGCTTGTGTTTTGTAAATCGATTGTTGTAAGATCTTTAATTAGCACCGTAAAGCAACAGCAACCGTCTCCGCGAACAAATTGAAAAAATAAACAACATCACAAAGAACAGCTTCATCTGACCTGTTGATACAACGCCGACCTACATACGCGAGTAATTAGTTAAGTTCATTCAAAGGATTCCATGTCCGATGTCTGTATTCCTATCAATTTAATTTTTCGTTTTCAACATCAACTACATAAAAAATTAAACATGTCTCATGTTTTATTTTAATGGGATGCATTAGGTATAATGTATTTCTATTCTATTCTTCACTTAGCTAGCTAGACTGCTTGTTATTCTTACTATATATTAGTTTTTTATAATTACCTACATCATCGTTTTCTTATTCGAAATAAACGTGAAATCGATCTTTAAATAGAGCATATTATAATGGATGAAATATCACCTCAATTAAAGTATGTCTTGTCAGGGTTGGACAATTAATTTTAAATGACTTGGCATTTTATTTGCTAACCTTCAGATATATTCCGTTCACAATTAATATAACTTTTGAATAATACGTTCGGATTAAATTGTTGTTTGGTTTAAAAGTATAAGCATCGAATAGAAAGACAAAGCTATTAATTCAAATAAAACACGACAGCGCTGTTGTAACTTCTTTCTTAAACTAGGCCAAAATCATTATTCTTAATCAACAATAAAACGTGAGGTTTTATTTTCGATTATAACTTAATCATAACTTCATTAATTAATTATACTTATCATTTTAAATTATATAAAACGTTATTTGTAAACAAATAATATAGACATAAAATAAGTAAGAAATCACTATAAATAATTCCTGCATCATTCCTCGGTGGACATGTGGCGTACTGTATTGTATTACCACGCCCGTAACACCAGACATGTTATCTCTGTGATTGAACTTCAAGCACATCATAAAATATTTCTACGTATGCCTGCAGCGTGAGCCGAAAGATGATCGTAATAGTCGCCACTATCAAGTGCCTTGGGAACTCGCGTTAAAACCCTATACGAATACGTGTAGTAATAAAATTGTTAAGTAAGCACGTTTGTTGTAATTCATTTAGAAATTTTACTATAGGCAATTTAGTACATCTTATACAGGTATATACAACCAATATATAAAGATATTCTAGTCAATAAATTGTTTGATTCCACGGCAGTTTCAACGAGCTCAATAGACTCGCCTAAGGCGAGCGTCTCGAACGGAACACGTGTCGCTGATTGCCCCCAATTGGCGAGCGAATAAAAACAATCGTCGCTTAAAAATAACAGTGATTTCATCCAGCAACATGTGATGGATGTTTTCTCTTAGTGGAACGAAGCGCGGAGTTCCCAGGCTTATCCCATGTGAAATGTCCTTATGTCGCGATCCCATGAACCGCCGAATCATTTTAGAATCGCTAATGACTCGGACAAATATATATAATTATACATATATAAGACAAGTACACGTAAGGACAGTGAACTGAGGAAACTTCCCGGAACCCAGAGCGACGACATAATGCTCTATTTAATACAGAATCTGCCATATGGGGAGCGGTCCTGAACTGACTACACGCTACAAGGCCATGACGTGCGCTACGCACCATCTGATGTTTTATCATTCAATACGTAAACAGATAGCCACATCCGTGCTTCGTGGTCATACTAAATATGGGTCAAATTCAGGAAGTAAAACCGCAAAAAATCACAAACACATTTTATAATTGTTTTTATCTGCAAAAGATCGTTCAGTACATGGTAGGCGTTTATAACTTCCGCCGTTGGTTTTGTTAAGATCGACTTGATTAATTGCTTGCTCTCATAGACACTGTCATTTGCGTCGATATCTTGTTTTTACAGCATCAAGAAAACACATTAATGTATTATGTAAAATGAATTTTCACCATGTACACTGCTATTCGAATGAAGCGATATATTACCTCATTTGTTTTAAATATAAAATCTTTTTCACTATTTTCAAATGTTTTTTTTTTCTTTAGCACAATAACATTGGTATCAGATAAAACGTCTCTGTAACAACTTCTTATGTATAAAATGCAACAAAACGTGGCACGAGACCAGGATGTAGACACATTTAGTCAAGCAACAAAAACTGGTATTTGTCATGATGTCAGCAGGGTCGCTTTTGTCGTGGCTTATCGTCTATTATCTATTATGTAGAAACCGCCATTGTTAAAAGCCGAGAATCATTTGTAGGCTGGCGCCAGGATTGAACATTTAAATAATCTTTTGCTTCCATTAAGCTGATTAACTTTCAAGTTATTTTTTATATGCATGACGCACACATAATGATATTACGCACATCCGCTGCATCTTGGGATACAATGTAAGTGCATGGGGCAAATTAATAAGACATTTAACTTGGTAGAAATATGTCGACGTGTATGTCTTAATTGACGAATGTAATCATTTTGCCGAATGTAATGATATTTTTAAGGCTCATGTGGTATTTCAAGCACTTTGAGCACGCAGATATACCATTAAGAAACATTTTAAAAAAAATCAAATTAAATAATACATCTTTGTTTCAGTATCAGCTTATATTATTACTTATACAGACGAGAAGGCCCAACGGTTAGAGGATGTGAATCTTAACCGATGAACGTGGCTTCAAGCCCAGTCAGGCACCACTGAATTTTCATGTGCTTAATTTGTGTTTAATATTCATCTCGTGCGTATACGGTGAAGGAAATAATCGTAAGGAAGTCTGTGGTGATGACGATGATGCCTTCGGATAAAAATTTTCTACATATGTATCCTCCACCCCGTATTGGAGCTACGTGGAATAAGCTCAAACCTTGTTCTTAATAAGGAGAGGAATCACCCAACAGTGAGACAGTCACAGGCTCTTACTTCTGATTTTACAGTTTATACCTACCAATAACGCATATACAGATAACATTACGTACAGCGTAGTAAAATTGTCAATTTAGCGTAGCTACTTATCAATCAGTGCAGCGCATCGTGCGAACGCGTCATAATAGAGGATATTATAATAAACAGCCCGGACCCCTCCGTCCTCCCTAATAAATATTAATGTATGAACTTGAGCCCCACTGTACAGGCCAATGCTGGTCCATTGACACTCAATTTACTCGTACTTTTTGCTCAATACACTGATATACTCTCGCGTTAACGTTCTTCTTGCATTCTTCGAGCACTTTATGATTAGCGCCGCTTTGTTTTATATCTCGTCTCGTCTTTTCGATTAATTGTTCTTTTAATTATTTGATGATGCACGTGTTATTTATCTTAGTATAATATGCAAGATCAAAGCTTGAGACTCGAGGCTGTAAAAAGTTTAATAAAAAAAACATATTTTATGTAACAAAACCTATGTAACAATTTTTATTTAAGTAAAGATAAGTAAACTTATTTTTTAATTTTAATAGGAAAGTGGGCTGGCAAACGGGTCTTCTGATAGTAGAAGAATAAATCGAGCGCCCACGTATACATTTGCGCTGTAACCAATTCTTTCACCGCCAATGCACCCACAATTTTGGAAACTAAGAAGTCCCTTGTGTCTGTTATATTACTGGCTCACGTGCCTTTCTCTCATTTTTGTACCAAACATTTATATAATAATAAAGAAGGATAGAGATATGTTCATACACAAACTTAATAACTGAGATATAAAGACTAAACAAATAGGTTTAGGTTTAAAGACATTTATTCTCAATAAGACACATTACAGTCACTTACTTGAGAACAGAGGCTACATAATGTTTACAACTAAATTCGCGATTCCAACTTAAGTAAATAAAATCACTTGAATAGAAGTCGAGTTTCAGTTAACAATATCAACTTTTTATTTAATTCATTGTAGACAATAGCCACACCCTCGCTTAAGTCCGGAAGGGTCACGTGTCCTCAAATAGGGAGGGTGGACGAGAACAGTTTTCCCATAGCTTTCCCACGCTACCCCAATGAAATGGGAATAACATGGGAAACCATACTTGTTGATTTTGTTCCGTAATCACCCTTCACTAGCATCATTTCCGGGGCGCGATAGCAATTAAATTAATTTCTTCTAATGTTCCGGATGTGTTGACATATGCTTAAGTCTTGCTAAACTCATTAACATTAGACGTTTTATAGATGACATTGTAGACGAGAATGACTCTTTTATATCGATCACGATTTATATGAAAATTTCTATTAATTTCATTTATTGAAAGTTTTAAAATGACAATAATTACCTCATTTATATTAAATTATTAAATGACTTTTAGAATTTTAACGAATCGTTTGAATGTTATTGATTCGAAAATATGTTCGTAATCTTTGAATTACTAAATACTTAGCAACAATTTTAGGTCAATTTTCAGCATGCAACAATATATATAATGAATACGAAATAGGTTGGTATTAAGCAAATTGCCAATTCAACTCCGCCGCAGGCTATGATACCCATACGAAGAATTCTTATAAAGAATTTATATCCTATTTACGAAACATTTGATTTATTTGCCGAAACACGAAATATAATCTAAGATTTGCATAATGTATATTTTATAATCCTATGTATAATAAAATATCAAATGGCGAAAAAAACCTTGACATATGTAATTTTGTCATATTATACCTTTTATCTGTATTTTTTGCGTTTATAATTGTAATCATAAATTTTAGCTGAATAAGTATTCGACTTGTTGCAGCACGATGTTTAAAAACAGCAAAACTGTCATTTACGTTGAATTCAATAACGTTTGAGCTCGTTTAACAATAACATATGAGTAACAAGTTCTGTTCATTTCAACATTTGAGATAAAAAAATGATAAACAATTATATTTAGTTGTCTTTTACTTATAAGGAATTCCAAATTTGAATTTGATGAAATTCAAATTTTTAAATCTACGTCTGTTTAAAGTTAATCATCAGTCATTGCACATTCTGCTTCTTTTTTATCTGTTTTATCCAATATATTGGTAACAAATATATCTAAAAGTTCTGATTGAAAAGTAATAAACAATCAAACAACATTATACTAATTAGTATGACTCATCATATTTTAATACAATGAATACAATACAACATATAAACTATGATAATCAAATACAAGGAGCCGTGATGGCTTAGTGGACAACAGTCGAATTTCGAACGTGGATCACGCGGTCAAATCGAAGCAAAAAAAATGAATTAATATTATGCCACATGTGTATTCTACCAACACGCATTGGAGCAGCGTGGAATAAGCTCCAAACCTTCTGCTCAAAAGGGAGAGGAGGCCTTAGCCCAGCAGTGGGACATTAACAGGCTGTTACTTTACTTTACTTTTATATCCAACAACCCGAAGTAGAGCAACGTAATGAAAAAACTCTTAACCTTTTCCTTATAGGAGAAGTCTTTTACCTAGCAGTGAGACATACCGGCTGTTACTTCTTATTTACATTTAACCTTGATAAAGCTGAGGATAATATATAAAAATATATTCAGTCGTTGTAATAAAGCCACCATTTTAAATATCTTATTAGAGCAATAAATTATAATTAATTTTCATAATCGATTTTATATGATCGTATATATGAGCAATGATATTAAGACTAAAATATTGTAATATTGTACGGTTAACATTATTGTAAGCTTACTACAATACACTCATATATTGTATTCTTAAATACGTTTTAGGCATTTCCATAAACAAAACCAGTATTGAATATAAAAACGGTGATGATTTAATACAAAATGACACCTTATTGTAATGGACATAAGATCTATTTTAATAATATTTTTAATAAGAAAAATAAAAGTCCAGTTGGATATGGATATGGATTTGAATTTTACACATTATTAGATTTTTAAAAGACCAGTGCCATTTAACTTTAAATAGGAATTGTTCAAAAATAATTCCAATACGTTAAATATGTATTTAGATATCAAATATTTAAAATCAAACGCCGCAAAAAGTGAATACTTAAATGATGTACATAATACATAAACAAAAATGTATTGTTACGATACCTTCAGCTCTGTATACATTATTTATTTAATAAAATACAATTTATCATTAACATACAATATATTTTTTAATAATGTTACTGAAATATAGAAAGAAATAAAATAAAATAAATTTATAAATAGAACAATGTCTTCGAATAAAGTACATACCTGCCAGTCCAGTCGCACTGATCACCAATCGTTCCCGCCTCCGCAATGCAGATCAGACCCAAAACAACAGTCCAAAACACTGTCTCTGGACCCATTTTTAATTTCAATAAAGTCAAGTAAAATTACACGAGAACTAATATCACAACACCATCGCTTCAAATGTTCTCTCTATCAAACTCATAATTCGTCCGTTTAATTTGTTTTGACACAAATAAACAAAACGTAATGATAAGCACGCAAACGGCAACCCTCCTCTAGTTCTCAAATTGTACTAACTTTTAACTTTCGTTTCAAGGTATGATAGAGATGGTAACGCCACTTTACTACAGCTTCCCTATTACTTCGTGAAAGACAGACAAGGATAGCAATAATAATATCGCAAGACGAAACGGGTATATATTGTCGTCTCAACACTTATCGTATTTAGTAAAATATACCTTAAATCCTGGTGTGGAGAGTTGATAAATAAAAAAGCGTTTAAAATTATTTATCGAAGCTTTTCGTAATGGCGGGAAAGACCGTGGACTTCTACAATCAACAATCTTTTAAGCTTAAGGCGGTTGAGGTACCGTTTTACGTATAACAATAATTATAAACATGTTTTATTATGACAGCTTATTGTTTTGTGGTATTTATTTAAGTGCTTGTTTTTCGAAAAATACATATATACATAATACAAAATTCTTAAAATACTGTACACTCCATACCTCATATTAAGCTTTCGAATTTTATAATCCATATTGCGTAGATTAATTTAATGAAATATCTAAAACATTAGACATAAGTTTAATTACAAATTTAAGACTATCATTAAAAATAAAATAAATTTAAAACAAATGGAATACTTAAATTATATATAATTTGCGTTGATATATTGTGCTAAAACAGAACACAAAAAATGTTCAATTCTTGCTAAACCAAATCGTAAAAACCGATTATGCCATTTTGAGCTTACTTGCAGTTGCGATTAAAAGCTTTATTTGGTTGCACTTATTTCATTTTAAGACTACCTACCCTAAATCTATTTTTTCTACTATGATCCAGCATTTTTTTTATAACATTTTGAGATAATGCCTACACTAAATTATGGGTTAAAAATTTTAAAATGCCGATTTTGTTGCAAAGTAATGGTTCGATTAGTGAGATATGATTTTCGGTACGCTTTTGCAATTTAATCTTTTTTACTCGCATTCCCTGTTCCCTACTTGAGTTTGGAACAATATATTTTCATGCTTTTTATCAATTCCATTCTTTGGAAACAAAATAGTTTGATGGCGATAGGGCTTGTCACGCGTTAGCCTACGTTTGCACTCAGATAAACTAAATCAATAGCCCGTGTTTGCTCGACGAAAGATAGCCGCTTTGTCGCCATTCAGTCTTGCTTACTTTAGGTCTGATTCGCCTTCTTATCTTACTAACCAAATATGATTTACTGTCCATTTGTTTCAAGCGTTATTTTCTAATTTATGTAGCTATTGTTAAATTTAATATTCATTAACATGTTTCAAAAATTATTTAAGTTGTTTTATTTTTTGGGTAAAATAACATTTAGAAAGTAGCTGCATTTTAAATATACAAACCGGAAACATTTCCAGATTCATGTAAAAACGAATTTGATTAATTGAACTTTCACATTATAATCTATTGTAAATTCAAGACGGACATGGAATTAATAATTTGTTTATAAGTGTTTCGTATTTTTGAGTCGTATCGATTTAACCGTCGTATCGATTTAAATGATGTCGGTTTGCGCGCTTTTCAGATGAACATTGACAAAACTGTAGAGATTACTACGTAGTACTTATTGTCGATTGTGTGACCTTTGAAAAAAAACACTACAAAGAAAATGTACAGATAATCTTTGACAGCGTATTTCTTCCTTATACATTATGCTAAATTTCAGTAACAGCCTATTAATGTCCCACGGTTGGGCCAAGGCCTCCTTTCCTTTTTGAGGAGAAAGTTTGGAGCTTATTCCACTACGCTGCTCCAATGCAGGTTGGAAGAATACACCTGTGGCAGAATTTCAATGAAATAAGACACAAGCATGTTTTCTCACGATGTTTTCCTTCACCGTCAAGCACGAGATAAATTATAAACACAAATTAAGCATATGAAAGTTCAATGGTGCTTGCCCGGGTTTGAACCCACGATCATCGGTTAAGATTCACGCGTTCTAACCACTAGGCCATCTCGGTTTTTTGCTAAATTTACCAACAATTTTTTAATTATTTGTTTATTTTATTAGTTATTATTTTACAAAATTTTAGACTGAAAAGTTCAAACTCGGGCAAGCATCACTGAATTTTCATTTGCTCAATTTGAGTTGATAATGCATCTTGCGCTCGACTTAGTTTTTTACCTATTTACATTTTGTGTACACATGGATAAACGAAATAATACAAAATTGTACACCTCAACTCAATGTTGAAATTTTATTAGCGTACAGTGGTAGTGTTCTATTAGCGGTAGGTAACGCTAAAATTAAAATCATGACTCACTCGGCTTTCATTTTTGCACTCTAGGCGAAAATATTTTGGCTGCCTGTACACGATATCAAAAATAATACTACAACTTAACGTACCTGTAACAATTTTAGAACCTGCAGTCGCATTCCTATGCCCTATTTTCTAATCACGTCACGTGCATTGTATAGGTATCTATTGTTTATGAAACTAATGCATAAGAATTACCAAATGTAAATAAACATTATTTTTCTTTAAATAAAACGTTTAGTTTTATAACTTTTTCATTTTCAACCCGTAGTAGCTTAATGTGTGTGAATGTTTATATTAGAAGCTGTAAAGATTTTAAAACAAAAGCCCTCACGTGTTTATATGGCAGCTATTAAAAATATGGATAATTCCTACAAATATTAAAATACTCAAGAATAGCCTATAAGAATATTGCCAATATTTTTATAGCATTAAAATGTGAATATCAAAAAGATTTTTTATGTATAATTTTCGTTGGCTGTCTATTTGTTTTAAAACTAAATTCGATATAAGCCTTTTATTTAACTACCGTAACCGTAACAGCCTGTGAATGTCCCACTGCTGGGCTAAAGGCCTCCTCTCCTCTTTTTGAGGAGAAGGCTTTGGAGCTTATTCCACCACGCTGCTCCAATGCGGGTTGGTGGAATACACATGTGGCAGAATTTCAGTGAAATTAGACACATGCCGGTTTCCTCACGATGTTTTCCTTCATTATTATTTAACTGTTATACTTAAACGTATAAAACTGTCGAATATAAACATCCGTCGTGGCATGAAACAATGAATGATACAAAACATAAATGTCATTCATTTATACTTTTGTTGCATAAACAAAAGAGTTAAAATATTAAATTTCATTTTTTAACGACTGAGCATTATCTATAAACGTTGTTTAGCGGATGATTAGTTAAACAATGCTGTGTATTCTTCTTTCGTATGTCAAATCAATAATAAACAATGTAACTGAAATCAGTATTTAACTAAACGTTGCTTAGCGATTGGCTAAGCAGCGTTAAAAGGTAATGCCAAATATTAGTAATTAATTGTTCTATTCCTTTATTATTATTTTTATTTTTTTTATTTATTTATACGTTCTATTCCAAAATAGCACCAATACAGGTTAAATGAGATTTTACAAGCAATTGCGATTTCCTAGTGACCAAGTTCTACGGGATTCTAATTGCTAGGTAATTTCTTGACTTAATTACTTTTATTGTGCGGCCCGGGATAAGACCTCATGACATTCTCTGATCTGCAGGCGTACAAGCTGACCATTGGATAAACATAAAATAAAAAAATAAAAAAAAAACTATGTAAGTAGATTCTTATGTGGCATTATTAAGTTATTTAAGATTTATTTTTAATGAGTTACTTCTTGTTTATTTTTTTTAGATTCTACTTAAAATTGAATTCTGAAATTAAAGCAGTTAGATATATTTTGGCAGATTTTATTTACACAACGAAAACCAAGACTAGAAATAACACAATTATTCATATACCTTAACGTATATTTATAAGATTTTATGAAATGAGTACAATATACATAATAATTATTTTCATAAATTATTGCTTTGTAACTGTGTTTGTACGTAATTTTTTATCTTAAATTTCTACTTGACCGTCCATGATGGTTGACATGATAAGACAGTTGACACTTGACACTCACACAAATGTCAGACACGATCATGAGTTAGAAAATAATGAAAAATATTCTTCTAGAAGTACATTTATAACTTAAAATGATTCGTATTTGCCAAAGATTCGCGTCATTACACATAAAAGGTCTAATTAAACCTGCAATATTAGAAGACTCTTCGTTAAAATCCACAATTTTAAGTGTACATCGAATAAATTCCAGTAGGAATTTTGCTACCAAAGTAAACCAAGAAAATGAGCTAGAACGGATTTATTATGGCCCGCTTACGCCGCAAATAAAAGCTGTTAAGATATTTTCAGTTAGTTCGAGTGCGGCAGGTTTAGCAGCCCAACCTATTATAATACGTGAAGCAACAACTATCGGCAGCACGTCTCTGCTAGTAGCATTATGTTCAGTTGTTGGGTTTTTCACATTTGTTACACCCTTATTATTGCATCTTATAACGAAAAAATATGTGACCGAAATTCACTATGATCCTAAAACTTTAACCTACAAGGCTACTACTATCAATTTCTTCTTAGCATCTGTGCAAGTAAGTTTGAAAGGTTTTTGTTTTTTTTTTTGGCCTTTGTGTAGTATATATGTAGTATAGTATAGTTTAGTAACAACATAAAAAGATTTTATTGGAAGGGAGTACATTTGTTTTAATTAATGAAATTGTTGTTTTTAAACCTTCTTTCTCAAATAAGTTTTGCAAATATAACAATTATGAAAGAAATGGCTCTCAACATATTTTTTGTTTTATACTAAAAAGTCTCCGATATCATAACATTGATTAGTATATTTTGTGGACAAAGTCAAAAAATCTTTATTCAATATAGAAGCATTACACTTACTTATTGATTGTAATAAATCTCCCATCGGTTCGCAAATAAACACTTCAGACCTGAGAAGAACTGGCAAAAGAAACTCACCGGAATTTTTCTTTTTTTTTATATCTCATCCTTTACAATTACAATTTAATATACAACAATAGCAGATTAATGTATATTTTTTTCAATTTGAAATAACATTAACGTTTTATAACTTCTGTATTTAAAAAAAGGCCAGAAATGGTAATTTCAGAAATATTTTAATTGTTTCAGTTGGATTTTAAAGCGGAAGATGTGGTTGTACCCGATATTCCGGGAATGTTTACAACCATGGTAGCCAAGGGCAAACCCCTTTTCATTGAGGCCAGACACTTCACAGATCCGCTTTATTACGCAAAAATAATGGGGTATGATAAACCCTTAGATTTCAAACTTGGTGTAAACAAGGACAATGAGGATGATAAAGCTAGTTAGATTTCATATTGTTATTGAGTTAGTTAAAAGAGAAATAAAAATGATAAATTATTGATTATAATTTTGTTTCATTTGCTTTAATCTTTCGTTAAATAATATTATTAGGCTATATTTATAAGCTAACAAACAAAAAACAGAATGGTCTTCACCTGAGCTGAAAGAAGAATAAAATCTGTAGCAGTAGTACCAGTAACAGCCTTTGAATGACCCACAGTTGAGCCATGGCCTGCTCTCCCTTTTTGAAAAGAAGATTTGGAGCTTATTTTACCATGCTGCTCCAATACAGATTAGCGGAATACACATGTGGCAGAACTTCAGTGAAATTAGACACATGCGGGATTCCACATGTTTTTCCTTCACCATCAGGCATGAGATGAATTATAACAACAAATTAAGCACATAAAAAATTCAGTGGTGCTCGCCCAGGTTTGAACCCATGATCATCATTTAAGATTCATGCATTCTTACCACTGGGCCATCTCGGCTCTGTAGAATTCATTCTGTTTAATTCAAATTCTGTAGATTTCATTTATTTCACCCAACGAGTTATGATTCAAGCTAAAAGAGGTGCAATAAAATAAACTAAATTTAAAAATAGAACCTTTATTAATAAAATATATATATTTTTTTGATAATTATTTTATGGAAAACAATTTTCAACCAGAGATGTTTACAATGTTTGAATGTTTAAAAATGCTTTTAACAGTTCAGTAAAAAAACAGAATAGATGACTAGACAATATTGCTAAAACTTTTTTTCGACGATTCACTGCAAAATATAATAAACATAACAATACATTTTATAACATAACAAATTCCTATATAATGAAATATTTACAAATTAATTTATACAAAATATTTATTTTATTTGTTGGCTGGAATGTTTCCGATTTTTATCTCTATAAAATTTAAAAATATATATTTTATACAAGTTAAAAATAGCTATATTTAGTGTTAAAAAATGAATTAACCAATTTATTCCTATGTCAGTTGAATTACTTTTAATAAACTTTTTTAAAATAGGCCATTATAATATCTGAATTAACATAAAACTTTAATTTCCAAAAAAGTTTTTATTTTAACATTTACTAGTATGGTGCTTTATAAAAATAATTGTGGAATGATCACTATATAATTGAAAAGCTTATTTTATTCCACTTATATATGTATATTAAACCAATGAATATCATTTCATCAACATTGTGGCACCACCTGTATTCAGTCAATCATTTATAATGTAAAGTAAAAGTAAAGTAACAGCCTGTTAATGTCCCACTGCTAAGGCCTCTTCTCCCTTTTTGAGGAGAAGGTTTGGAGCTTATTCCATACTCATCTATAATACTAACAAATTCGAATGTTTAACTATGATAAACCTTTCCATTAACAGTCTGAGGCTTCTACTATATATTTATGAAATTTTATTGATACTTATATATACACTTTGTTTAGAAAGATGACATTTTAATTGTATTTTAATGATAGTATTAAAAATTTATTAGAAGTTTTTGAGATCTTTGATGATATTATTAAAAAAACAATACTTAAAGAACAAATGCCGTATGAGTAGAATGTTTTTTCTTATATTTATATGAAATTGTTAAAGCCAAATATCAAATATTATGTCGACATATTAAGATAATTAAATCAAAATTAGGCAACTCGGGCAATAACTTTTATAGTCTCAATTTCTTTTCTACAATAAAAATTCATCTTCGTGATAAAATATGTGAGTAGTTAAATTAAAATAAGTCATTTAGATTATTTTTTAAATGTATTTACAGTTTGTAGTATTTAGTAGAAGTTGTTTATTTTTAACTGATTCACTCTTAAGCCAGTCGTCTTTCTAGCACATCAAGAAGACGTCACTGAATTCTCTCATCCTAGTTATAAGAATAATTACTAAAAATAGCCCTAATGTAATATATACTATAATGTTAATATTCAAGATTTTAATACCTTAAAAGTTTTATTTCTTAAAAGAAAGAAATAAATAAAATTAACAATTAGCTAATATTCAAATAAAATTATAGTATGTGTTTTTGTCGTTATGTTCGTGTCAATAGTGTTTCTTAATTATTTTCAAGTAGTTTGTTTATTTAATTCATTACACTTATTAATTTGGAAATTGTACCGCTCTTACGATTAACGAAAATCATAATTTGTTTTTCCGCAACATGGAAAACACCATATTATCCAAATACATGAAATGAAAACCGAGAGAAAAATGCAAATTTATCGTAAATTCAGATTCGGCTAGTTCAGAAATGGGTAGTGATGTAGTAGTTTTCGAGGTCTGTCATGACTACTCCGAATGATGAGTCCACTTGTGGAATATAATTATATGAAATCTCAAGCACACAGCGTGGTAACGTAAACTCTGAAGTGATTAATAATTAAATCATAGTAAAGCGAAAAACTTCTATAAAAAAATAACGTTTTAAGAATATGGAATGTCATCGCGGCTAGAATAAGTGAAGCCGTAAATCGCTACATAATCGAAATCACACGTCGGCGTCGGCGGTCGGCGGTCGGCGGGCGGCGGCCGCTCAGTCGTAGTGCAGCGTGTTGTCGGCGAGCGAGTGCGCGGCGGGCGCCAGCTTGTCGTCGGCGGGCTCGAGCGCGGCGGCGCGCGCGCGGGCGCGGCCGCGCCACTCCACGCGGCAGAAGGCGGCCGTGCCCGCCGACGCCAGCACGGCCAGCACGCCCAGCTGCACCGACAGCGGCGCGCGCGACGAGTAGAAGAAGCACGACGCGGCGGCGAGCGACTGTGATCACGGACCGATTGGGACCGTTAGTTCAGATAGACTATACTGCGTAGTTTTGTTTTATATGACACGTGTGTAAACGTGATCTCCAACATCTCGCTGATATGTTGCTACGTTATATTATATATAATGCTTCTATACTGAATAGAGATTTTTGACTTTGACTTTTTTTTCTTTTGTAGAATGAAAATAGAAGACTAGAAAAAATAGTACTGACCTGAGTGAACTTGAACAGAGCGAAGGCGGACGTGCTGTTGTCCGCGTACTTTCCGCCCAGCATCGAGTAAATCTGAGTATTGTAACAGGCGTCCCCGAACCCTAGGAGGAAGCTGCAGAACATGGCCAAGTAGGGGGAGGGCGTGATGTAGGAGGTGTCCATGGTGTCGCCGAAGGGCGCTGCGTTGGGCAGATTGATGAAAATCAGGAAGAAGCTGGTCATATGGATGAGGTAGCCCATGATGACCACAGGATCTCGACCCCATCTCGTTGTTTTGTTACCGAGGATACCGAAAAGAGCTCCACCTAGAATCAAAATAATTAAGCTTATAAATTGTAGCTTGTTTGTTAAAAAATATTTAAATTTATCTAATATTAGCGTCTAATAACGCATAACAATTTAAGATAAAAAAATACAACAAGAATTTTATCATGTAAAGTAAAGTAAAAGAGTAGCTTTTACTTTTAAAAATAAACAATCATCAGAAGTACATAAATAATATAAAAATCAAATACAATTTTACGAGTACCTACTTTTGTATCGACGCATTTACCAGGTAAACAAAGATTATATAAAAAAAAGTATCTACTTTAGAGAACAATGCGTTTTCTGTTAAATAGATAACATTTAAGTACCTCTCCGATACATAACACGAACTAAGGACAAATATCTTCTTGACGTAAATTATGACATCGAAATAACATTATTACAATGACAACACTCGACTAGTGAAGATGACGCCAGGAGGTCACGCAATGTGTGCGATAAATCAAAATAGTAGCCGCAATGCGGGTTTAGACAATACGTATTCAACAAATGTCGAAACTATTTCTACTCCTTATTTTTGTCAAACTGACTGAATTTTATTCGAACCGAAAGAGTAAAATAAAAAATGATAGCGTCACTGCGCGGGCGAAAACGCATACGCAACGAGCATTGAGAATATTATTATACGTGTAAAGCTTTCGAACGACAAAAAAGACGAAACTAGCGAATATCTAGATCCAAAGGTTAATTCATTTATGTTTTAAGACGAAAACACAAAAAAGCAATCTATATAAATACAAAAATATTTAATGTCTGTTTGGGATTTATAGAGCAATCGGGAATTCGGCACGTATACGAAATTTTTATGAAGAAGTTTTTTACACCTCACTTCGTTGTATCTGACACGTAGATATTGCTGCAGCATAACAACTTTTATACCGTCCAACCGATCACCATAACAAATACATAAGCAGGAAAAGTCTGTTATGCTAATATTGTTCCCGACCTCCGTCTTCCCCACCAACTAATGATACTTCATGTTAACCTTCAAATCAAGAGGCAACTTCTACTTTAGACTGTATCATCACTTTCCATCAAGTGTGATAACAGTCAAGCCTTTACATTAAAAAAAAAAAAAAAACAATATATTATACACACAAATGCACCACGATCTGTTCCATATATTTACCTAAAAATTAATAAAGTTTTGCAGTTTTTTTACTTATAATATTAAGTTTGATCGATATACTTACCAAGAACTTCTCCCATACCGATGAACACGCCAGAGAGGCCCACAAGTTGTTTCGCATTTTCGCCCATTGCAAGAGTGAATCCAATACTGGGACTGTACACTCCACTGAAGAATGATAATTCTACACCTGTAAATATTTAACACATCTATTTGTAGCAAAACAAATTTTTATAAACCCAATTATTATTTTATAATCTTTTGATTGTATTTTAAGGTTTTTTATCTAAAGCCGAGATGGCCCAGTGGTAAGAACGCGTGAATCTTAACCGATGATCGTGGGTTCAAACCTGGGCAAGCACCACTGAATTTTCATGTGCTTAATTTGTGATAATAATTCATCTCGTGCTTTACGGTAAAGGAAAACATCGTGTGGAAACTTGCATGTGTCTAATTTCACTGAAATTCTGCCACATGTGTATTCCACCAACCCGCATTGGAGCAGCGTGGTGGAATAAGCTCCAAACCTTCTCCTCAAAAAGAGGAGAGGAGGCCTTTAGCCCAGCAGTGGGACATTCAAAGGCTGTTACTGTACTATTAAGGTTTTTTGTAATTATTAAAAATCCTTCAATTTCAATTCTTTTACAAAATAATCATAATCATCATTTTAATTTAATGAGTTGTTTCCAATAGTAGGGTCAAATTTTATTACTTGAAAAACTACTATCTTCGATATTTAAAAAAAGTTTTTTTATTTATGTTTTTTTTTTACTATTTTTAATAAACGTTTTTAAAAATGAAAGGCAATCAGTACAAGCGACATGTGTAAATTATTCTTTAATCTCATCAGGATAACGGTATACATTACCGTGTGTATAGAATGCTTGCTAAATATTACTTATACAACCTAAGATGTTAGGATATCTAGTAATATAATGCCCTGGAACTGATAGCACGGTCCGAATGAATCCATGAGCCCCTCTTAACTTTGATCCTACCCATCTCAAAATAAGTAGGCAGAAAAGTATCAAATGAAAATTACTTTGACTCCAGGACAACTAATATCAGTAAATATACATCATGTTAAAATAATAACCTGTATAAACAAAAGCAGCACTCAGCAGTATCATGTCGCTGGTGCAGAACAGCCTAAGCGCTCCTCGGAACGCCTCCATTGGACCTTCGGAATCTGATACAGCCATCTCGCTCTAGATAACAAAAATATCTTATAATAGATAAATAATTAAAATTCTGCTCTTACAAGAATACTTCTTGATCTCAAGCAAATACCAAAAGTTTTGGCTAAAATTTAATATTTAGCGAATTATTTACATTTTAGACATTTATTGGGAGATTTTAAAGTAATTAAATTAGGATATACGTAAAAAAAAATACATAAACCGCATTTTTTTTTAATCGATTGACAAAAAAACTTCGAACCTTAAGTAGTTCTTTTAAGAATCTTTTGAGTTTTAGAAATTAAAATATCATTATGGTTGTACGTGAGCGTTAAATTTTCAATTTAAGTCAATGTGTCGAATGTTAAGAATAAGTATGCTCTAGTACATAATCTTGATCGACACGAAAAGAACTGGATCTTTAAACACTTATTATTTATTCAATCATAACGCAATTTCATCCATTATGTAGTATGTCAAGAACTATTGCTCTGTAAAGTCAAATTTACGATCGCCCGAACCGCAAATGTTTCCAGTCAATACATAAGCATCCAGATTCCCTTGACCGAACCGTAAAAAGCCTTTATGGGCATCGAAGATATGTTTATTATGAGTGTACTTTGTTTTTATCGTTTGACCCTTGGCTTGAAATTTTGGAGTCTTAAATTAAAAACCCGAGATGGCCTAGTGGTTAGAACGCGTGAATCTTAACCGATGATCGTGAGTTCAAACCAGGACAAGCACCACTGAATTTTCATGTGCTTAACTTGTGTTAATTATTCATCTGTGGTTGACGGTGAAGTAAAACCTCGCGAGGAAACTTGCATGTGTCTAATTTCACTGAAATTCTGCCACATGTGTATTCCATTGGACCAGCGTGGTGGTACAAGCTCTAAACCTTCTACTCAAAATAGGAGAGGAGGTCTTAGGCCAGCTGTGTGATATTCACAGGCTATTACTTATTTAACTTGTACCGACTAAATAAGTACAACAAAATTATGTGATTATTTTAAAAATATGATATAAAAGGATTCCTCCTTTGCATTCCTTGATCTTTTCGAAAACATATATATGTGATAAATAATCGATAAACTACGTTATGTATCCGTGTCAGGGTCAGGTTTATCTGGTCCGCAGAAAACGAGATCCGCTCGTGAATTACATTTATTCCTAATATTAATGTGACAATATAAGGTCAATTTTGTATTCTTGTTATGCAAAAAATTATTAAGAAAAATATTTCAACGGAGACTCCGTATATTTATATAACACGATGAATTTAAAAAAAGGAATGACGCGAATTATCTGAGATCACGATTAATTAAGTATATATTTTACGAAGTGTGTAATTCAATTGCGTTTCGACGCTTCGCTGTCATTATAAGAAAATAGTTTTCTAAGATACTAACAAGGCGTTCATTGATTTCTCTTTAAGTCATTAATGGTTAGAGCTGAAATGGACTAGTGAATCGAATATGTCCTAGAAAACTAGTAACTATAATAATAAATTATCGACGCAACTTTGTTATCATCTATAATATCCGGACGCCAGATATCTATGAATTTACGTAAACTTTAAATTAGTTTAGTTTAAAAAAAAACCTAATAATAATGTCTCTGTTCAGATTTTTGTTCAAATGTTGGCTGAAGTAATAAATATAGGTACTTATATTTAATAATCTTACTAAAAAATTAATAATTTCAAATGGAGGAAAGGTGGCAACACCGCAAAGCTTTTATATTGTAATACAACGTGAAAGGTCAAAACAGTGATATAAATAAGAGACCTTTACATCATCAATGGTCGGTGCTCGTCTGGTCGGCCTCAACAGCAGTATGAAGACGATGCCCACGGCGCACACCGCGGTCAGCGCGCCGAACACTACATTACGAGTCTCGAGGTCTATGTGCGTCTTGCCTTGGAACTTTATAAAGACGAACAGGTTGCCGAAGAATAAGCTGCAATCATATATATATATATGGATTTATTATAAACATTTAGTAATTAATATGGTCTTAAACATGTACCGGGGAAAATGTCCTATTCATTTTGTAAAGCAATCCTACAGGTAGCTGAAATTCATTAAACTTTTAATTGCTTTCCAATAAACAGACACAACGAAGAATAATTAAAAGAACTCTGTTATTAGCCTTAGTATACATAACTTTGAAGGCGAAATTAATATTCTGAATAATATTTCAAATGCATTTTTATTTTAATGTCAGGTCAGGCCACCTGATGTTAAGTGGTCACCACCGGCCATAGACATTGGTGATATAAGAAAAACTAACCATTCCCCACATCGCCAATGCGCCGCCAACCTTGGGAACGAAGATGTTATGTCCCTTGTGCCTGTAGTTCCACTGGCTCACTCGTCCTTCAAACCGGAACGATAAAATACTAAGTATTGCTGTTTAGCGGTATAATATCTGATGAGTGGGTGGTACCTACCCAGACGGGCTTGCCCAAAGCCGTACCACCAATTACATATAATAAGGTTACAGATATGCACATTTCGATTGTATATTCAAGATATCATCTAAGTTGAAAAAAGGTTTGAACATCCTATTAAGTATTAGTATACTGCGATGACGTAAATACTAGCAATGTTTCTATAAATTACAACAATAGCACATGAGTAAGTTGTTAATAAATTGCAATAAATTGCAATAACTTATTGTAAATTGTAATATATTTGCAAAGAATCTCTTTGTCTTATACTTGTGGAAATTCCCTATTTACGAAATGCGCATAATATATGAAGATATCCACGACAAAGGTAAGAAAAGATAGCGTAACTATTTATTGTATTGTCTATTTTTTGTTTGTAAGAAATTCGTCGATTTTTTATTTTCATATCGGGACTGTAGCCGCTTTTATAATGATCTAAGTTAAATGTTATATTAAGTACTAAAAAAAAAAAACAATGATCTTCTGTTGTTTATGTGTACATATATCTTTCATATCTCTAGGAGGATTTACGTAGTATATGTATATTAAATGTATTGTAAGGACATTTTTACCTGCATTGTAACATCGCCCAGAAGATTCCGGAGTTTCTAGATATAGTCTCAGAATCACTGTTGAGCGTTAGGTAGTTCCCTTGTCCCGTCCATATCGCCGCCGCCCCAGCGCCTATCAGCACGCTCGCCACGTACAGGAGCCATGTCCGCGGGAACAGGAATGTTATTATGAAGAATCTGAAATTAAAACGTAATTTAATACAAGTGACTACACATGCTAATGTATATGGAATATGGTAAAATAATGTACATCGTACACAAATTACGCGACGTTAGATTTGGTTGGTATAGCGTATTTTAATTAACTAAGTGTATGCTCAGTGTTCGAGCTGCTCACTCGTTTACTATCAAGTAGCCAATTTGCTCGACAATCTCCATAAAGAGGTTATATATTATTACATTTTACTGTCATTATATTTGTGATTAAGTATATATTATTTAGATCCAGTAATACATTTGAGAAAATACAAGGAAATATTTCGCAACAGTAATAATAAATCAGAAAAAATGTTACATGCAATTGTTATAATTCCATACAAGGTTAAACGCAATTTTCATTAATGTTTCCTACAATCGTTAATAGATAATTAAATGAAAATAATAATTGAAATAAATATAATTTAATCACGACCTTATCTATTAAAAAAAAATAGCTTGTTACATTATAAATCCATACGATCCGCATTGTGTGCCGTTTTAACTTTTAGTTCTGATAGCAACTGTTACGAAATAGGATTTATTTCATTCGAGTTAAGCAGATAACGAAATGATTGAAATAAACATTATTTAAACCCATTGCTCATCCAACAGATCAATGGTCTAATTACGTTATGCCACATCAATCGATTTGTTCAATTTATGTGATACGAATATTATAAAGATTCATGTATTGATGATGTATTGATTTTTGTGTTGTTTTTTTATTTAACCTGAATCCGATCTACATGTACGAGATTATTTGAACAGGCAATATTGTCAGAAAGAAATCTTCAGACTGGCTTATTTTTTTTGGTCCACCTTGTAAGGCGAAAGTTAAAAATGTAGTTTATCTATTCTTTGTAAAATAATTATATTTGATAATAAAACTAAAACCGATTTGGTAATAAATTAGCCCAGACCTGAGCTGACCGTATGCTGTAATCTGGATGACATGGTTTAAGAAATTCTTTCATTAGGCAGAGGCCAACTTTGGCAAAGTTTGGCATATGGTAACAAATTATTACAAATAATAAATCGAAAACATAGTTAATATATAAAGAAATCAGAATCGATTAAAACTCATTATCTTGCATACCATACTTGCCGGGTTCAATGTTTTGGTCTGAAAACTGTTTCCGTACTAGTAATTTATAACCAAGGTCACATACTTACACAGATCGCATGTATAGTAAAGGCGTTCATCGTGACGTAGACGAATAACAAAATGGGCGTGTCAACTCACTGGCCTTGGCTGGATCGTTTGGTTCTAGTGAAGGTACTAACTAGATCGAATAACTACTATGTCCATACATTCTATTTATTGCTTTGACCCAATGCCGCAATTAATGTATAACAATTATTTGTAAATTTGTAAGGTCAGCAAAAAAATTTCAAACGAGCCTCTAGAATTCTTCAGTTTGACGGGCCGGTTGGCGTGGTTGGTAGATACTTGGCTTTCACGTCGAAGTTTATGGGTTCGATTCCCAACCATGACAGGCATTTGTTTGCATGAACATGTCTGTATGTCCTGAGTCTGGGTGTAATTATTTTTATAAGTATGTATTTACAAAAGAAAAATAGTATATGCAGTATATCAGTTGTCTGGTTTCCATAGTACAAGCTCTGCTTATTTTGGGATCAGATGGCCGTGTGTGAATAATGTCTCAGGATATTATTACTTGTTAGGTTTTTGCTGTTATGTAATTTTAATATATATAAAACACGTGATGTTTTATTTTAACGGAAAACATTATTATTAATCGGCACCTTAAGTGCCCTACTTGATATGTACTAATATAACAAGATACACAATATCAAGCTATCAATTGAACATATGTTTACAGACAATGTTTTTTTTATTATTAATTTATTACAATGCAAGTATTTACTATATCCTACTAATAACATAATATTATTAATATTTATTATCAGTGTTAAGTCATTAAAAAATTATTCATCTTAATAATATTCAAATGAGAAAATTGATTAAATACCAAGATATAGCTATAACTCTCATTGATAACATGCTAAATGAATAAATATCGTGATTGCAATAAAGAGTACAGCAGGAAAAAAGTAGACAAAACACATCGGAAAGTAGCAAAGGTCGCTAAACATTAGTCGTTTAAAAAAACGACATTCAATATGCTTAAAATGCAAGCAGCGATGTCAGAATAACGGATCCCGTATCGCCCGTGATGTGCGCTGACTTAACAATCTGTTGGATTTGTTTTTTTTTTCTACCATAAACTCGAATAGATTCTTATTTTAAAAATGTTAGTTGTGTATAGATACGAGTCTTGCGGTTTTACCTATGAGCCTTTAAAAAAACTGAGACGGCTGTTTAGTGAAACACTGATTTCTCCCTTTCTAACATTATAGATTAGACATTCGAAAGAAAAAGACACAGCATTAACGGCCGTTCTTAAAACAATGTACCTTTAAACCAGGCAGCATCTATAAATAACATTTCATTATGATTTACATTCAAACATCGAAAGGCGATTGACACGAGATATCTCATATCATTACATTCGACATTTTTTTTCTCACTCTTCTATGATTACATAATATTAAGATTAAGATAACAAATTATAACAAATTTTAAGTAACGTTGTAGGAGAAATTACTGTAAGCTACGCGGCACCATAACAAATGGCTATAACGAACACACACATTCATACAAAATGGTTCTCGCTTATTTAAACAAATCTGGACCTTATTTACTTAAATTTAGAGTGGATACTTCAGTAAATAGTTAGGTAGTTAAAATGATTACGTGATAAATTCAACGAAACTACCGATTGCAAATGTGATGCTATGGATCTAAGTATGACTATACACTTTCCACAATTTCAAATTTAAATTTAAATAATTATTAAATGTTTATTATTAGACAATGGAACGAAAGAACGAATTATTGTAATACAAAAGAGATCATTCTCTTCATTTAATTATCATATAAAACACGATACATAATAAAGATACCGTAACCGTAACAGCCTGTGAATGTCCCACTGCTGGGCTAAGGCCTCCTCTCCCTTTTTGAGGAGAAGGTTTGGAGCTTATTCCACCACGCTGCTCCAATTCGGGTTGGAGCAGCGTGGTGGAATACACATGTGACAGAATTTAGTAGACACATGATGTTTTCCTTCACCGTAAAGCACGAGATGAATTATAATCACAAATTAAGCACATGAAAATTCAGTGTTGCTTGCCTGGGTTTGAACCCACGTTCATCGGTTAAGATTCACGCGTTCTTACCACCGGGCCATCTCGGCTCTAATAAAGATAAGGTAACAATAACAACATAAAAAATAAAGGTATCGCTTGAAATAATAAATAACCTCTGTGGTGACTTTGAACATGTCAAACAAACACATAAGGTAAATAATAAGAAAAATGCAATTTAATTACTCTTTGATGAAATTACATCCTTATTGCGATAAAGGAAAAATTTCATATCGTTTATAATCCAAGATCGTTATCACTAAACCTACGCCTGCAATAGGAGTTAGAACATTACACAATATAGCCGTTATTAGAGCGTAGGTACTCGACTACTTGCATAGTTATAGTTATCCGGTTCACTAACAGATAAATACTATTTATAAATACATTTATATCACGCAATTAATAACATACAAATAAACAAACTAAAGTAACGACCCTTAATTATCTAACTGTAACATAAAGGTCTATTGATAAGAAAAAGAATTAAGGCATTACTACGGTGAGGCTATTCTGTAAAAACAAAATCGATATTGACCGTACCGATAGTTTTCATGTGCATAAAATATAAGGATATGCGACATGACATTCAGACATCAAAACACATCCCATCCGGAGTGAGAAAAACTCTGCTGGTTTAGTAATAAAGTTGATAAAAAGAAATTCAGCATCCATTAAAATAAACTAAATAAAATAAAATCAGTCTCATCCGCAAACGATTTTTGCGTTGTTTACTTTAAAATTCAATTATCACAATGTATGACTTTGGCACGCATATGAATGAAGTTTTGGTCAATGTTCTGCTATGGGTCTAAGACTAGATTACGAAGGTCAACTGGCTGATTCTCACAACACATCCAGCAAAATGTCAATCCAGTTCATAAACATTATCTTCGACTCTTCAAGAGTATGTTAGTAGGTATACAATTTGATATCTGCCAAACTTGTTATAGATTAATTAATCATTATTTTTAATAAATTAAAAAACACCAAAAAGGAAACTAAGAATTTGTGCCAATGAAATAGCTACGAAGTAAGATGTATCAATAACAACTAATGGAACAATCGTTCGAGTTTAGAAAATATTTAATGTTCTTTTTGTATGTATATTTTTTTTTTATTTGCATAATTATGCCGAATACCAAATACGTGTTTTCATCAAGTTACGCGTTTTTAGTTAGGTTAGGTTACACATATTTTGATGACTCCTTTGAGTGACTTATGGCAAACATTTGCGTCGTCCGTCTATAATAATTGGTTCGCTCTCAGTAAGTTTAGTTTTAAGTTGTTTATGGGTTCAGTATTGATGACGTATTTGTAATATTTGCAAAGTAAAGTGCGTCTTATAAATTAAAATTATCTTTTATAATAAATTGTAAATTGTTCTTCATTGCATTTAATTCCGAGACCAAATAGGCAAGCATACGTACAAATAAGTTAGTGCTCCGATAAGCATGGCGCCTCTCGGCCCCGTGATGCTTATGATAGATGGAGCCATCCAGTTGCAAATAGCCAGCGTTGCGTAGATAATAGCGAGCGAAGTGTACCCATCGCCTGTGAAGCCTGGGTCATCCTGTGTTATACTGTCCAATATGGTTTTCTGGGAACAAACACATAAATTAATGATATTTCGGGTCTATTACATACAACGTAATATTATAATTATATACAACATTATTTACTAATATTTATAATTTATACAGCCTTAAAAAACCCCTAGTAGTATAGTAATTGATTCCTGATACAAAGTAATCCGAGGACATAACCGAAGAATACAAATATTTAATACGAAAAGCAAATAAGAGCAAGCCTCACTGAGTTATCATGTGCTTAGTTTATTAGTAATTAAAAACACATTAATTCATTTCCAGTTTGCCGCTGAAAGCAAAAATCGTACAGCAACCAACATGTGATAATATAATTCTGCCCTATAGATGTGTGTATCAACCAACCCGCCAGCATAGTGAAATTTAGTCTAAGCTCTCTCATTCGAGGAGAGAAGGACTTTGCCCGGCATTCAATCATTTACGAGCTGTTATTTACTTTAGTAATCTTGCTTAACTAATATATTATTTGGCCCTCAAATATTGCGATGTCAAGAGGTCTTCGTTCAAAGGAATTCGTTATCGTGTATTAAAACATTAAATAAGATAAACTAAGTTTTGCCTTGATGACAAGTTAAGAAAAAAAATTGTCCTTAAAACATACATAAATATTCGTTAGCTACGAATTATATGAAGTATATAATTTCCACAAACCAAAAATTATGATAGCAGCAGTGGTGAAAATTTTATTCTCTTTATGTCTGATTAATGATTATGCCAAGATTACGTACGTAATTAGCATTAGGTAATAGTGTTGGGTCAGTGGTTGGTTGGGTTGAATCCAGAACAAGGTGCTCAAGTAAGCAAGGACATTATTTATATTTAAACCTACACAAAATTGAAATACAAAATCGATAAAGTTGCAACATAGTTACAGTTCATAAGTGCCATCCATTTCGAAACAATGATGCAATACCTTAAGGATATACCCATATCGGAGTTGGATAAGCCAAAAACAGTAATAAACAGGCATTAATATCGCAATTTATTGATTTAAGACAAGGCGAGGTTATACCACCTTTGTAGTTGCGATAAAATTTATTTAACGACTAACGACATATTTTTTATTTCGAAAATGTCAACTTAGTGTATTCAGTGTATTGTCAATTCCAAAATTGACTTTCAAGTTACACAAAAAATGGAATGATGTTACTTCAAAATGTGCGAACTGGGCTAGGATAAACATTTTAGCAAAATACACCATTTCAGAGGTCTGCATAATAATTTTCCTTTATTTTAAAGTGGATTTTAAACGAGCTTAAACTTATAAAATTTTATAAATGATATGTAACTCTTTGAATGTTCCATAACTTGTCTAAGGCCTTTTTTATTTTGAGGACATGGTTAGGAACTTATTCTACCACGCTGCTCCAATACGGATTGGTGGATTTGGCAGATTTTCTTCAAACACGTGCAAGATTGCAACGTCGCTACTATATTGGTTTTAATAAGCATAATACATGGTATATATGGTGTATATATGGTAGTTATTGTCATCGTAGTGGTGTATTAGATGATGTTTCACACTTGTTATTGGCATGTGTTCGTAACCAAAATTTGAGAGAAACGCTAAAATATGAACTATATTAAAATTTTATGAATATTGGTGTTTTTCATTATATTCTTAGTAAACCTTTCGAGTATTTCGGCAATTAAAGTATATGAATTTGTTAGTGATTCTCTCAAACTGAATTAGTCTTAGTTTTTGAGCCTTTAATTTAGCGTGTAACGATGGGGCCGACATATAGGCTGCCTATAAAGGCCCATTAAAACTAAAACATTGTTATTTGATCTTATTTAAGTGGTTTCTATAGGCAAGCAAAATATTTAAATATTATTAGACTAATACTCATATTACATAAATCATCAAAATGAAAATGTTGTTACAGCTATTTGCCGCATAACGGTCACTCACACATATTCGAAGTTCGCGTTGTAAGAGAATGTCATGCACTAACGTTATAGCTAAATATTTAAGAAAAAACTATTAAATGACCAATTAATAATACGTAATAGGTATGTTATAAATATTAATACGCCTTTAAAATACCAAAACCTCTATATTGCAACAAGCCATTAGGTAAAATCGTTTATTTTTAAGTAGATGTAATTATTTCTACATAATTTATTTTCTCGAACTCATTATGCTTATTAAGTTTCAAACAGGAGTCAGGACTCAATATAACGTTTTTTCATAATGTTTTAAAATATTTAAAAGAAGAAAACAAATAAAATGCATTAATACATTGAGGTTTAAAGTCCCATTACAAAATCGAGTTATTATCAAAAAAGCATTCCTATAAAATTAGAAGAATTAAATGCAATTGAAATTGTGTACATCTTAAATGAAAATGAGACGTCGAAAGCATAAAATTGCAATGGATCAATTTTATCAATTTCAAACACCGCAATGTCACAAGTCAAAAGCATTGGCAAATTCATAAATTTATATACTATCGAAGAATATCATATTTGACAGATAGTAATGTCAACATTACATGACATGTTATTGAAAATATACCCTTGAAATTTCGTATCACACCAATAAATCGGTCTGACCTAAATTGCATGATCCTTGAGTTTATCGACTATAGACGAGCAAAGATAATATCAACAATTGTGGATAATGGCAATATTTTGAAATTCATTACGTTAAATGAACGTTACCCAATTGGCATTAATATGAATACATAATACCACAAGAAGTACCAAATGCAAATAATAAAAGGATTCGTGTTAAACCTTAACTTACCTATTACTATTATTACTATTATTATTATTAATATAGTTACCTACCTTAATAGAAAACTATCGCCTCGATTAGTACCTAATTGACTAATTGATAGAAACCAATGTTTAATATTTGCATAAAACCTTTTTATTAATAATTTAAATAAAATCATTTTTTAATATAATGTAATGCAGTCATAATGAATTTTATTTTATTACATTCCATCAAAACATATTATTTCTTTGTGTACATTCGAAATATCTGGTATACACCCCACTCATCGCTGACTAATATAAACAATGTTTAGTAATTGAAAAAAAAAAATAAGACATAACAGTTACGCCAGTAAAAAAGTGTTACACAAGAACCATCGCGATTTCGGACAATGATCTTAAATTCTCAATTCGAATTACATAATTGAAAAAAACATGGTCACGTCAATAACTTGTTAGTACTGCCGGGGAAGATATTATTGCAGTAATAAATTATGCTTTCTCGACCTACATTAAGTAAAAAATAATTCCGATTGACATGCCGTAAACAGGATATCTTATAGGGTCAACTAATAAAGTTGAACAAAAACACACGATCTTTATATCTCTATAACAAATATTATGCGTTTGTCTAACTCTTTGAAATTAACTCAATCTTTTGTACTTTCTTAGAATACTATATTAAATTAAAAACAGTACATAAAGCTTTAACTTCAGAATGATATAAATAAATGTTAATTGATATACACTATTCATATAGATAAATAAGTTACGCAATCGGGGTTACCGAACGATATGAATTTCCTGGACATAAATCACGAGACTGTTGAAGAGCGCTTTATTATTTTAGTTTAGAAACAAACAAAATAGTTTATTATTTGCAACAAAACTAGATAACACATCTATATACTCGCATAATAATAATTACTATTAAGCCTGTAATTGTCTCCTCAAAAGGCCTCCTGTCTTAGCCCAGCAGTGAGGACATTTAAAGAGAAGGTTTGGAGCTTATTCTACCACGCTGCTCCAATAGAGGTTGGTGGAAGTACGTGTGACAAAATTATAGAGAAATTAGACGCATGTATGATTTGTTTCACCGCCGAGCACGGGATGAATTATAAAAACAAATACCGTATTTGTTTTACAATGCGATCTAATCACTGGGCCATCTCGGCTCTTAAATAATATACATATATATATAAAACTTATACAACATTTATATATATATATATATATATATATATAAGTTTTCGCTGTATAGATCAATATTGAAATCTGTCTTATGGGTAAACATTGCAAGATGCAGAGACGAAATGGTCCTACGGTTTATGCTAGATGCTAATTTATCATTTTTTTGACACAAAATAATTATTCATATCCTGTTTTTAAAATTTACTTCCTGATAACTCACGTGTTAACATAAATATATTTTACACGTTATTCGATTTCGAATATACCATATATCTATATTTATATACGGTATTTATGTAACTATCTTACCAAATTAGCACCTAGCTGAAAAAGTATTATTTAACATATTTTTTTTGCACCAAGAATAAACAAAACATAATACATTATATAAACAAACAGTATGCTATATTGATGATGGCTTTCTTTCTCTTCCTGGAATAGTTTCTTAGTTATGTAAGATTTGCTATGCTATCAACTTGAATCAAATTGAATTCTTGATCGAACAGAATCAATATCAACAAGTTATCGCGTCTGACTTATTCTGATCTGAGCGTCATCTGATAAATGTGTTAGTTATGATAAATGAAGTTTTCCCTATGGTTTCCAATACAAAGATATTTTAAATGCTGTAGGGATCGGTCCCTTAACAATAGTATTTACTCAATATTAGTTCATAGGTATAGTAAAAACTAAGAAAATGTTTTATTGTTATTTAGAATGAAAATATTAGGTGTAAATTTTAAATGTAATTTTTTTGTTTACTTTGAAAAATTATGTATATAGTTTCAAACCAAATGAGATTTCCATGTGCTTAATTTGTATTTATAATTCATCTCGTGTTTGACGGTGAAGGAAAACATCGTAAGGAAACTTGCATGTGTCAAATTACAACGCGCATTGGAGCAGCGTGGTGGAATAAGCTCCAAACCTTCTCAAAAAAAGAGAGGTCTTAGCCTAGCAGTGGGACATTCACAGGCTGTAAACAAAACAATAAGATAAAATCTTTTTTGTCGTAAACGAAACCCAATAGATCCTAATTTTAATAAACTTGTTTAATTAATGAAAACTTTTTGAAATCTAAATTATGAAGGTATTAGGTATACATACAAAAGTAATAAAAAAGTACCAGAGACCTGTTTGTTTAATACACTCTGTATTACAATATTGTCGGTAGATTTTAAGTAAAGATATCTCGAAAATGAAGAGATTCCCATTAAGTAATAAAAAAAAATATATATATATGTAAGCGAAAGTAGCTAGCACACAGCTCTTTGCATGTATTTGTCTTTAATGTTTTGCAGATCGTTACGTATTTTAGATTTAGCTCGGATTAACTAGTTTTGATAAATCGTACATAGTATGAAGGAAATATAAACCAAGATTAACCAATACCGATAGGGCTTTCTGTATCTGGTAGGGTACCACTTACTTGCTAGCTGTTCTATCTAATATTTGGATAATTGGCAGATTGATTTGCAATTAAGTCAGTGGCATAAAGGAACAAGATCTTAGATCCCGTGGTAGGCAGTAAATATTTTATTACTTAATCACACAGATGCGAGTACGCGTTCGATCGCGAGTAAATGTCAACTCGTTATGGCCTTTATGGAATGTTCACCTTTTTGTTTAATGTACACTTGGGAATCCTTTTATCTATCACAATATTACCTACTATGATTAATTTGTAAGAATAATAATATTATAACTAAAATGTATTATACATATATATTTTAGTGAATAATAGTACGCAGCAAGCTTGAGCAATAGGGCAAACATACGACACTTTTTTTTTTTATAAATTTTGTGTTTTGCTTTAAATTGTTTGTTTCACTTTCACGTTCTAAATACTCGACCGATATATAAAATATTAATAAATAAGGTGTATTACTCAGAACATGATTATACTTACTATAAATAATTCTTCTCATTCGAATATATTTCAATCTAAGCCAATGGTAGAATAATAAATAATTTTAAAGAGTAAAATGATAAAATCTCATAAGCCTACTTCTAAGTGAACTTATTTACAAATTATTTACACATCAACAATAAATTCTATACTTTTATTATATAATATTATTTCAAACTAATAATATTTATTAAGGGAAATTTAATTGGTTGGCTTTGGCTTTGCTTTTTTTTTGTAATTTTGTATAATATGAGTCTCGTTACTTGAATAAATAAATTATTATTGTTATTTGGAAGCCAGTGTTATTAAGTAATGCAAACTCATCACATATACTACTGGCCATCAGCAACATTATTACTGTGTTCTGGTTTAATGGGTTAGTGAGCTAGAGTATTTACTAGATCCTAAGGTTTGTGATTGATATTGACAATATAAGGGGTGATTAATATGTCTTACAGTGCCAATGTCTATGGGCAGCCGTGAACACTTTTCATCAGATGACCCAATTGCCTATCTTTTAAAAATAATAATAATAAATTAACATTAAATACAAGCTAATAGATTAAAAACTAAGAGTATTATCATCATTGCTATTTGCTACCGATTATTTCTTTTTTGTTGGGATAAAAGCAATGCAGTTACTATATCTATATGTATAACAATATAATTATATGTAAATGTAATTTTTTAATTTTCCTGATTTAAATATCAATGGGTTATACATATATGTTAGAAATAGAAAATAGAATAAGAACTATAAACATTAAAATTGTATAAAAAATTGTATAATAATTTAATAAAAAAATATTATTTGAGAACACCATAACAAAATTAATCATATTTAGAATTTTTAAAGTTCTAAATTTGAAATTATATTTCAAGGGATATAAAAATATTACAATAAAATACTGGTATAATAGCAATGACTAAAATGTTTCATTAGCTTTAATCTCCATCAACTAGTTGTGAAGGCTGAGTGTGAAAGTAATACATTTTCATTGCTATATTGCAATTGTTTTCATTATATATTTTGTATAATTATTACTTATAGTCGACCACACAAGAAATTGCAATAATTAAATTTCTCTTTTGTGGATGAATGCATATTTTTACTGATAATATAAAAAAAACAATCATTTTACTGTTTTCAAATACGAAATGTTACAATAATTTATTATTAAATAATTTCAACAAAATAATATTTAATTTCACATTTTCCTAAGAAAACACTTACCTCAATATTTCCCATAGTTTGGAAAGCAGTAAACACGAACATAAATCCGAAACCAAGCAGAATAACATTTAAAAATTTACGCTCCATGATTATTTCTTATAATATATAGGCAAGAATTAAACTTATGTACAATTTAAAAATAAAACTAACTCTTGATTCAAATGCGCAACTAGTACTAAAATGTTATTACTATACTTGTTAACAAACGATCGCACTATATCGGTAAGAGTTTGCTTTTGTAGTGTTAATAACGAATTCTACGACCATTCTCCAAATATTCAAACTCCCTCCACTGTTTGTAATCGTCGTGAAACTCTTTGCAACCGCCTTTAATTAACTAATTTTAGTTCTTATACTATTATAAATAATAACCATATTACAAAGACAAAGAAAATTAATAACGCAATGAATGACGTAAGTTAAGAGTGGCAAGTAAATAAATAAATATGTCAATGTCAAAAATAATAAAAATTGTCAACTGACATTAATGAAATAATTGTCTATAGTTGTCATAGCGATTCTAGTGACCGTAGACAAAGGAACTAATCTGTCTACGCTAGGGACATTGCAAATATGTACACCGTGCTGATACAATTAAATAAAAATAGAGTCCAGACACCAGTGGGTAGCTGGGCTAACTATAATAGGAAAAACGTAGTGATTATGTACTATATGACAGTTCGATTGAATTACGCGGATTTATACAGGCCCGATTTACATGGTCTTGCCGTTGATGGCAGGTGCTGATCGATCTACAGAATAGGCGAATATTTGCGTTATTCCTTTCGTAGTTTCATGTCAACAACCAACACAGAAGTTTAGATTAAGTATTTGAATTATTGTTTTTATTTGTATTAGGTGGGCAGACTGGCAAATGGGCCACCTTTTGTTGACTGGTCACCACCACGGCCATACACAGTGGTTATGTAAAAAAATATAAACCACTTCTTACGTTACATGGATAATGTGGCACTAAGTTGATATGTCCTTTGTGACCGTAGTTATACTGGCTCACTCAATTGGAACACAACAACACTAAGCACTGCTGCTTAGTTATGATGAGTGGTTGGTACCAACCTAGACGGGCTTGCACATACCCTACCACTAAGTGCTAAAGCTTTAAATTCAAATTTGAATAATGATTGTAGTCTTGAAAGACGCTTAGCCTTCACTGACACTTGATCATAATAGACGTATGGTTTGGTTTTCACTGACGTTGCTATGATGGACGTGTGGTCTTTTCAAATAATTGAGATGACTTCTGTCTGCTGTTCTATTCACAGGTTTCACAAGAAAGGGTCTGGGCTATCTTCGGAGGAATCGCCGAAAAGTGCGTTTTTTAGTCTCATAATTAAATTTAATTTTTTTAAATGAGTAAATTCCTATCTAAGAATATATATTTTTTATTAATATGTGATATGAATGTGTAAAAGTGTATTAACACTTAAAAGTAATATTGTTTTGCTACGTAGACAGAGAAACTAATAGACGCAATGATGCTTTCCTTCTCACTTACACAAGAAAGAGAACGGAAATTACGTTACAAGTGGTTTAGACAGAGATAGAATTATCAAATCTTTTGTTCGCTACTCAAGTAGCGAAACAAACTTGACAGTTGGTACGTTTATTGTGTTTATTGTTAAAATTTTGCTTATATTTATCTTAGAAAACGATTCTAATCCAGTGAAAAGACTGAGAAACAATCCTTATATCATATCGAAGGTTATACAATGGCGCATTGTCGTATTATTTCATATAAAAGCGAAGTAAGAAGAAAATAGCTGGCGTGTGTTTTAACGCGTAAGTACGACGGTTTTGTCCCTAAATTTAGTTTCTCAGTGATATTTATTTATGCCACAGCATGACGGAACCTTATATCGCATTAAAATCCTGAAGATAATAAGATTTTCCAGTTTTTATAATTCATAACCTATAATTATTCATCATGCAAGTGCTGCCAGCGTCAGCTAAAAAAATGTCCCGATTTAAAATAAAAAATATCGACATTGTAAACAAATAAATACGGAGTTTAATAATAGCCTAAAGTGCTTCGTTATATATAAATATGTTATTTTAATTTATTAATTCTCCTCTTTTTTATTTGCTAATGACAACATTATTTAACATTCTTCTTGAATTTATAATATTATTAGATTCCGAGTCAAGGGCTTAACATAGAAATATATGTGGCAACCATTCATTATTCATTATTTAATTAAGTTTTTTAGATTTAAACACGAGGAAAATGGTAAGCCATATAAAGATGCTGAAGTACTATTGATAACGAAAACAAAAACAAACAAAGCAATGGTTTTTGGGTGTAGTTGGAAAGCAAAAATATTTCAATAAAAAAAAATGTTTAATAAACATTAAAAAAAATTAAAATACCTCTTTTTGTTTTAAATTAAATCGTGAAAATTATTTATCTCCCAAAACAGGGAATGAAGTTACTATGGCAACATTATATGCACACATTTACAAAATATCTCTGTCTCAATCGCAGTTTCACGGCCCCTTGGTCTATTTGTTTCTCTGTCTACGTTTTGCTACTTGGTCAAAAATTTTTTAACTAGCAACATTTGTTTACTATTTATCTGGGATTTCCCGTGTCCCTCAACTAGTGTTGTTCCTCTGTATAAAATCAATACTATTAATGCATATGGAAAAAGCATTCCTATGCTATTGGTTGAAACTAAAAAGACGATATAATTATACGTAACAGGATTTAAAATATATACTAATTCTTAAGTGATCTGCGCTTGGTAGTAGAACTTCTGTTCTACCCAAGTATAAGTGTTCTGTGCTTCTGAATCTGTGTGCATAGTAGGTACTTATTACGTTACTATTTCAGATTATAAACCTTTTGTTTTACAATCTGAGTTTATTACCTACTAAAACTATAGTAGATAAGAGTCACAGCGTTCTGAACATATTTGATACGAGTACATGAATTATCTATAATATATATATTGTGATTGTGCCTTGATTAAGTTGATTCCTCATAATCAATATCAAACTCAATAATATTTCTGCAACTGAGCATCAAGTGTGTTGACGTATCAACTATATATAGGTACTTTTTTTTGTTTTACGATGTAGAAGGTCGCAATCACGGATATCGAGTCTCAATTATTAAGTTAAAATAAAACTAAAACTTACTATTTTTAGTTGTAATTAAGATCAAAATAAAAACTAATCTGTATTTGACTACTAAAATTGGAGTACATTAATTTTAATATAATTTAAGTGTTTGCTAAGTGATAATTGTATTTACAGAATCATATCGTCTAGTTGGTGTCATCAATTATTAAAATGGCGAAAGCAAAAGTGAACAAAATGTGAGTACACTAAAAGTAAACTGTACTATATTTATTATCTTTCACCTAATCGAAATGCATTTAACTCCTCTTTTAATATTTTATGTTTTTCTTTAAAATATTAATTAACCAATTAATTTGTAGGATGGGTGCTGTAACAGTTGAGCTTCCTGAGTGCCCGGTTTGCATGGATATCATGTCAGCACCCATATTTCAATGCCAATCTGGTCACAGTATCTGCAACTCCTGCACTAGGATCCTACTGCCACCAATTTGTCCAATCTGCCGTCAACCAATGACTCAAATGAGAAACTGGCAGTTGGAGGAATTAATTTTTAAGGTTTTTATTATGACATTAAAAAGTATTAGAAATAATGGTATCATTTAACATATTGTCTTTCTACCTAGAATAGTGATCGATGAGATAGTCAGCTCCTATTTAAACTCATTTGACTTAAGATTCAAAAATAATGATTGGTATTATTTGTCATGTTTTATTTTTATTAGCGTTGATGCAAGCCCAAACCAGTTATAACAAAATGTATATTTATAAAATGTTAAAACATAGTAGTTATGCTAAACTTTACTTACACTTTATTCTTAGTGATATTAAGAATATACTTATTATGAAATCATTATTATAAAGTTCAAAATAAAGTTGAGATAGTTTTACCTAATATGAGTTTTGAATACATGTAACAAATTTGCAACTTTTAGGCTACTGTACCCTGTCCTAATAGATCATCTGGCTGTGTGTTTACCATGGTCTCTATGGACATGGAAGATCATCTCAAGGAGTGTATATTCCGTGAAATGACTTGTCCCATTGGGAGCGTTTTTGGACGATGCTCTTGGTCAGGTAAATTATAATACTTCTTTTATAACTGATCAATATATTATTTATTGCATTTACATTTGAATTTTATTGTTATCTTATGACATTATTTTATAAATTGGTTAATAGACAAACAAGTTATAAAAATGTATGTTTATTGTCTAGTAATGCATTATATTGCTTACAGGAAAGTTAAAAGATATATTGGACCATTTTAAGGAACGTCATTCTAACAATTGTTATTTGAATACTGATTCTGACATTAACATAAATAATGTCTCAATTTCTGTTGATGAAAGATACATGTATCTGATGCCTCTAGGCAAATTTTTGTTTATGTTAACCTTTAAGATTGATACTTGTCAGAAAATGGCATATTGGGCTGTGCAGCACATCGGAAGCAAGAAAGCTGCCCAGCAGCATGTCTATGAAGTACATATTATAAGCAAGCAAGATGATAAACGGCAAGTAGTATTCTCAGATAAATGCTTTAATGATGCATTTGATGTGCATGAAGTATTCCGCCAAGCAAGATGTGCTGTTATGCCACTTACAATGCTTTCTCATTTTATAAAGGATGGAAAATTATCATTCCGTTTTAATGTTAAAAGGAATCAACCAACCTTTAAAAACAAAGAGAAGGGATATGTTAAAGAAAATAAACCAACAAATAAAGGACCAAATGGTCCTAGGCCCCAAAGTGCCTGTAATCAGTCAAGAGGTAAAAGTCCGGGACCAATGCACTATCATCAACAAAAAGGCTCAAAAGGTGGTCCTCATGTTTTTAAAAATAATAAAAAGTAGAATGTTTATAAAGCAAGAAATGTAAGCAATTACTTTGAATATCTATAATATTAATATATACATATAATAATCACTTCATAACCTAAAGTTATTAATAATATTTCATTCAATTTATGCAAAGATAATAAATACATTATCTACCTATTGTTTTTTCCATTATTCATATTTTCCCCAATTAATTAGTATATATATATGTATAGTAAATATTAGTTATTTATATTATTATCGTGTTTGTACTTTGTATAATATCAGATCAGCTACCACTTCTAGATAAATTAACATTTTTAATTCAAAATGTTTTTGAAAGTAAGAGATTGCTTAGCAAGTGAATGTTTAAGTATGACAAGTTATGAATAATATTTTTAGATATGTTTCTTTTTTTTCTTTTATTTTCTAAAACTTGTTTTGCAGTTTAAAAAAAATATGCTACATCTTATAGTTTCGTTTATATCGTTTAATTTGTAGCTAGCTTAAACATTTGGATATAGTAATTCTTTGTTATGTGGTAACTATAACTTTTATATTCAAACGTTTTATTTGTCTACAAAATAAATTAAAACTAGTAAATTCTTGATTAATTTTTACTTATCATAATCAATACCTATCATACATTTTTCTAAAATGTATACGTGACGAATAAATGACAATATATTGATGTGAAAAGATAATCGATAAAAATAATTCAATATATTAATTAACTGTATTATTATCGCTATTTACCGTAGACAGAGAAACAAATAGACCAAGGGGCCGTGAAGCCGCGATTGAGACAGAGATAGTTTGTCAATGGGTGCGTATAATGTTGTCATAGTAATTGCATTCCCTGTTTTGGGAGATAAATAATTTTCAGGATTTAATTAAAACAAAATGAGGTTATCCAATTTTACTTTTTAATACTTATTATATATTTTTTTAATTAAAATAATTTTTGTTTTCCAACTACACCCAAAAACCGTTGCGTTGTTTGTTATTGTTTACGTTATCAATAGTTCTTCAGTATCTTTATATGGTACTGGATTAGCATTCTCCTCAGATGTTGAAATCTAAAACAATCAATTAAATTATTAATAAAGAATGGTTGCCACATATATTTCATTATTCTATGTTAACCTCTTGACTCGGAATCTAATAATATTATAAAGTCATGTTAAATAATGTTGTCGTTAGGAAATTATAAATAGTAGAACGATTAAATTATGTCATTTTAATTTAAATATAACGAAGCACTTTAGGTTATTATTGGACTCCGTATTTATTTGTTTACATTTTCGACGAGTCAATATTTTTTATCGAAAATCGGGACATTTTTTTAGCTGATGCTGGCAGCACTTCCATGATAAATAATTATAGGTTATGAATGATAAAAACTGGAAAATCCCATTATCTTCAGGATTTTAATGCAATATAAGGTTCCGTCATGCTATGGCATAAATCAACATCACTGAGAAACTATATTTAGAGACAAAATAGTCGTACTTACGCGTGAAAACACACGCCGCCAATTTTCTTCTTACTATCACTTTAACATGAAATAATACGACAATGCACCATTGTATAACCTTCGATTTGATATAAGGATTGTTTCTCGGCCTTTTCACTGGATTTGAATCGTTTTCTAACATAAAAATAAGCAAAAATTGAACAATAAACACAATTAACGCACCAACTGTCAAGTTTGTTTCGCTACTAAGTAACAAACACGAAAACTGGTTACGCGATAAGGGACAAAAGATTTAATAATTCTATTTCTGTCTAAACCATTTGTAGCGTAATTTTCGTTCTCTTTCTTGTGTAAGTGAAAAGGAAAACGTCATTGCGTCTATTTGTTTCTCCGTCTACACTATTTACGTATTAATAATGACAGGTAACCGACACAGTAAGACGGTAGATCTCAATCGTAGACAGAGAAACGAAGTTGGTTTCTCTGTCTACGATCGCAATACTTAAGATGAAACCATAGACAATTTACTACTTTTTACTGATGTCACGAATTCCTAACATTTTGCCACTTTTTCAACACAATATTATATCCAGCATCGGATCAAATTTCTTATAGCCAGTGGGAGCCATATTAAAAGAAACATACACCTAACATATACACAGTGCTGGTGTTAGTACTGCCAGCGGCATGATGATTGCTAAGGTGCCCTCTACATACTATCCAAACCCATGAGAAATAAAGCCAATAAAAATCAAAGAGAAATAATAATAAAAGCTACGGGCCGGTAGGTAGATACTTGCCTTTCACGCTGAAGGTTGTTTCTCGATTTTCACCCAGGACAGACATTTGTGTGCACGAACATGTCTGTTTATCCTGAGTCTAGGTGTAATTATCTATGTAAGTATGTATTTACAAAAGAAAAGTAGTGTAGATAGTATGTCAGTTGTCTGGTTTCCATAGTTTAAGCGCTGCCTAATTTGGGATCAGATGACCGTGTGTGAATAATGTACCAGGATATTAATATTATTTCAATAGCAGAGTCAATTCTTTCCGTAGACAGAGAAACTATTTCTCTGTCTACGATTCTTGCAGAACGACTAAACTACACAACAGTATGTAACAATATATTTATATAATATACCATTTTTATATATCAACTTGGATAAATCTTTAGAAGAGGTTCCTCTACTATCGACCACCTTCATATGTGTAGTGATATTAAACCTCATTTAGTGTTTATTCTTTTATAATGTCATATGTCACTCATTTTACTTATTATGTGGAATAAAACCTTAAAGTCAAGGTTTTGTCTTATTACAATTTATTCCACATAATTATTCAATGTAGTTACAAAATGGATAAATACTTAAGACCTGATCGTTTAGATGTCGATCCCTCCGATAGTTCCGCAGCGAAACATTGGGAACATTGGAAAAGAACATTTGAAAGCTTTCTATCGCCTTCTGAGTTACTTCACACGACTGAAAAGGTACTCACTTCTCATAAAAAATTGGATTTACTAATTAACCATGTTTCATCAAATATATTTACCTATATAAGCGAATGTTCTACATATGAAGCGGCACTGGCCATATTGGATAAACTATTTATAAAACCAAAAAATATAATTTTTGCCAGACACGCTCTAGCTACGAGAAAACAGCAAATTGAAGAGTCGATAGACAACTATTTACAAGCTTTAAAACAATTAGCGAAAGAATGTGATTTTAAAAATGTTGATGCAGAAACAAATAAAAATGATTATATACGTGACGCATTTATTTCCGGAATTCAGTCCAATAAAATAAGGCAACGTTTACTTGAAAATTTAGACTTATCACTCGATGACGCTTACAATCAAGCATTATCTCTAGAAGTAGCTGAAGTTAGTTCGCAAAAGTATAATATCGGCGTAAATGCTATTCAAAATAGTAATCCTAAAGCTACTACTCTTGTACGACCAGAAACATCTGAATATGACAGTACAAATAGTAATAAAAGAGTAATTAATTTTAACCGGAAGTGCTTTTTCTGTGGCGATCGCGTTCATCTTCGTAAAAATTGTCCAGCACTTGATGTAATTTGCCAAATTTGTGGAAAAAAAGGCCATTTAGCAAATGTTTGTCGCAGTAAAAAATATAGTAATGCGGCAACAACTGAGCAACGTAAATCGTCCGCATCCATAATAGCTGCTTCTCCAAGCTCATTAAGAAAAGCAACTCTGACTGCCTATATAAAAGGAATAAGAGCACAAGCTCTAATCGATACGGGGAGCTCAGTTAGTTTTATTGATGAGAATTTCTTTAAACGTTGCGGTTTGAAAAGTCGGCCTTGTAATAAAAGTATTTCAATGGCATCAACTGATTTCACATCAGTAGTTGAGGGAGAAATTAATGTACCAGGTAGAATAGGAGATCACGATTATGAAGATTTAAATTTACTTATTGTAAAAAACCTATGTGCTGATTTAATAATAGGTCACGATATACTGGAAAAACATTCTTTTCTAGAGTTTTCATTTGGTGGATCCAAAGAACCGATAAAAGTTTGTAATGTAGCACAAGCATCAATCCCTGCAGTTCCTTTATTTGCAAATATATCTCCCGAATGCAGGCCAATAGCAATTAAATCTCGCCGATTTAGTCAAGATGATAAAAATTTTATTGCTCAAGAAATTCGAAAGCTTTTAGCTGATGGTATAATTGAAGAGAGTACTTCGCCTTGGCGAGCTCAGGTCTTAATAACAAAAAATGAAAATCATAAAAAACGTCTTGTTATAGACTATTCACAAACAATAAATAAATATACACAATTGGATGCATACCCGCTTCCAAATATAGGAGAAATGATTTCTCAAATATCGAAGTATTTTGTCTTTAGCACAATAGACTTGCAAAGTGCCTATCACCAAGTACCGATACTAGCTAAAGAAAGACCATACACAGCATTCGAAGCAGATGGAAATCTGTATCAATTCCGACGTATTCCCTTTGGAGTTACTAATGGTGTCTCCAGCTTCCAAAGAACCATTGACTGGGTAATAAAAGAAGAAAAACTCAAAGATACATTTGCCTATTTAGATGACATTACTATTTGCGGTAAAACACAAAATGAACACGATAAGAATTTAAAAAAATTTTTAGCTGCAGCTAGAAAGTATGGCCTCACTATTAACAAAGATAAAAGTAAGTTCTCTCAAACTACAATCAATATTTTAGGCTATAATATTAAAGACCAAGTAATAAGACCCGATGCAGATCGTCTTCGACCTCTGACGTCCTTAACGCCACCAAAAGACTTATCGTCTCTACGTAGAATCGTTGGTATGTTTGCACACTACAGTCGATGGATACCTAATTTCTCTGAAAGAATTCACGCTATAGCACACAATAAAATATTTCCATTCTCTGAAGATTTAATAAAAAGATTTCAATCACTTAAATCAGACATCATGAAATCAGCTTTGTATGCAATTGATTATAGTCGTCCTTTAACTGTCGAGACCGACGCCTCTGATCATTCTATTGCTGCTGTTTTATCACAAGATGGGCGACCTGTCGCTTTCTTTTCTAAAACACTAAATGTAACAGAACAAAATCATTCAGCCATTGAAAAAGAAGCTTATGCGATCGTAGAAGCTTTAAAAAAATGGAGACATTATCTAATTGGGAAACCTTTTCGATTAATAACTGATCAAAGATCTGTATCATTTATGTTTAATAATAAATTGACGAACAAAATTAAAAACGAGAAAATACAGAGATGGCGTTTAGAATTAGCACCATTTAAGTACGACATAATTTACAGACCTGGTAAAGAAAATGATGTTGCAGATGCATTATCACGCATATGTTCCTCAACTGAAGTACATACGAAATTAATTTCATTACATGAAGCTTTATGTCATCCTGGAATTACAAGAATGGCTCACTGGATTAAAACAAAGAATTTACCATACTCTATTGAGGACATTAGAAACATGACAAGATCTTGTCGTGTTTGTTCAGAAATAAAGCCTAATTATGCACGAAATTCTATTCCCAGTCCTAATTTAATTAAAGCAACAGCTCCATTTGAAAGATTAAGTGTAGACTTTAAAGGACCAATTCCCAGTAATACGAAAAACAACTATATACTGACGGTAATTGATGAATATTCGCGTTTCCCGTTTGCTTTTCCTTGTGCCGATATTTCTGCAAAAACTGTTATTAAACATCTAAATGAAATTTTTCTCATTTTTGGTATGCCATGTTTTATACATTCTGATCGTGGTAAAGCATTCATGTCTTCCGATTTAAAAGAATTCCTATATAATCGTGGTATTGCCACGAGTCGAACTACACCATACAACCCTCAAGGGAATGGTCAAGTAGAACGCCTAAACGCTACTGTATGGAAAGCGGTACAACTAGCATTACGCTCGAAAAACATGTCTATTCAGAATTGGGAATTAGCCCTGCCTCAAGCATTACATTCAATCCGCTCTCTTCTATGTACTGCTACAAATTGCACGCCGCATGAAAGAATGTTTATGCACACTAGAAGATCAGCAAATGGTGTATCTGTGCCGAGCTGGTTAATTCATTCAGATCATGCTCTTATGCGAAGATTCAACCGCGCCAGTAAATATCAACCGCTAGTCGAAGAGGTGGAACTGCTTCACGTAAATCCTGATTATTCTCACGTTCGTTTGTCAGATGGTAGAGAAACTACCGTGTCAAATCGCAATTTAGCACCTTTAGGTCAAAATAATGGAGAAATTGATATATTCACTCAAGATAATTTATCTTCCAATGAAATATCGAGTGATGTAGAAAATCATTCAGCAAGCGAAGATAATACATACAATTCTATTGATTCTTCTTCACCTGAAAGTGAAGCTTATGAATCTACAGAAGAGCAACCAACTACAGTAGGTCACTCTCGTTCAACAGAGGAGGAATCAAATTTACGTAGATCAAATAGAGAGCGCAGACCTCCTATTCGTTTCCAAGACTATGTTTTAAATTAAAGTGTGGGTGAATGTAGTGATATTAAACCTCATTTAGTGTTTATTCTTTTATAATGTCATATGTCACTCATTTTACTTATTATGTGGAATAAAACCTTAAAGTCAAGGTTTTGTCTTATTACAATATGATAAAGCAGTTGCCAGAGAAGACTTGACTCTTTTCATTCTTCTAATTCTTTAATTTAACAAACTTATGTGCATGACCTTCATCATTCACAATAAAGTCTTCAACAGTGTAGAACAATAAGCCGCGTTCAAGTCTCTCTATCGCTTCCCCTGCTCTAACAACGCTCTATATGTGGGTGTGCTCCGAGAACTGTATACGTCGATAACCATGCAGGTGCAGCTGCATGACTTAACTAGAGCTATTCCAATCAACACAATATTAATTCAAGCTGAGATGGCCCAGTGGTAAGAACCGCGTGAATCTTAACCGATGATCGTGGGTTCAAACCCGGGCAAGCACCACTGAAGTTTTTCATGTGCTTAATTTGTGATTATAATTCATCTCGTGCTTTTCGGTGAAGGAAAATATCGTGAGGAAACCTGCATGTGTCTAATTTCACTGAAATTCTGCCACATGTGTATTCCACCAATCCGCATTGGAGCAGCGTGGTGGAATAAGCTCCAAACCCTTCTCCTCAAAAAGGGAGAAGAGGCCTTAGCCCAGCAGTGGGATATTTACAGGCTGTTACCGTGATTCCAATCAAGAGGCAGAGAATGTGAGTTGCAATTTTACCCAAGCGTCTTACGGATGTTCTAGTAAACGTCTTTAAAACGCTAGCATGGGACTAATCTAGAATTAGGTAGTTATAAGTTAACATCAAGTCAAAAGTCAACTGTCAAAACTACTTGTCTCAGATTTTTTATCAGAAGTCTCAAAATTTCTACAGTAGTGGGATTATGTCACTACCTCAAAATGGCATTAAGTTATCGAACAAAATGGCACATATATTATAATCAAATGGAAATAAAGTACGATAAAATATATCTTGAGATTGATTATAAAATACGAAAAATGTTTTCCGCGACCTTATAATTTGAAGGAAACTATTCATACAGGTGGCCCATTTGTCATTCTGCCTACCTAATTACTTTAATCGTAATAAAGAAAAATTCAGGCTGAAAAATACACTGCCGTTTATGATATTAGTACCTATAGATAGGGATTACCGCAAAAAAGGCTATATTATCGGGGTTTAGCCAAAACCATCTCCTGTGCGGCCAACTTATTTTAAAAGTTAAAAAAAAGAGCCCATGCACTTTAAGAAATTTTATCAGAAATTTACCCTCTGTGATTTCTGCAGCCCATAATAACATTGTAGTGGACCTTCGAGGCGTTGTTAATGGCTTTTGTGATGTCTCCATATATGTCGCAGAAGTCGAGTAAGTTTTCTGATTCTACGATTATCATATCCTAATCTAGTCTTAACAACTTAATTTTTAGGGGTGCTTAATTTTTCTTAGAATATGTAAAACATTCCTTACATTCTAAGAAATAAAATTATCTATGTTCAAATATATTCTGGCTCTCCTGGAAAATAGCAATATTCATCACCATTTAATTGCACATTTTTTCCAACTGAGGAGTGAGAGCGCGTTGTATTTTTAAAAAAATAATTTCATGATTCATTAATTTATTAACTTATTATGTAAATGGTACACTAAGATTACTTTATTAGTCTGTTTTTTTTCATAAAAAATAAATTGTTTACTGTTTGTATGTTGTCTGTGGCTTACGAAATACAATTCTGACTTCAGTTCTGTTTCTGACTTGTGATTTACATATCTGTGGACTTTATTTTTCTGATTCACAGCGATTTCTGCAAATTATGCTTAAAAAGTAAAATTATATTACATAAAAGTAATAATTTAAGTAAATTTTGAAATGTAGTGCCTTATTAAAAAATAATTATATATAGTGTTTGATGGTGTATTTCTATCGCACAGCAACCGAAGATGATCTCATTGACGTGCTGACATTAGTTACGTTCTTTTCGGCGAGAGATCTTGATCTTTTTATTGTTATTGACTTCACTAAGTCCAATGACCTTGTAACGTTTAAGAAATTAATAGAAAATAGTTAAAATGAAGAAGCAATTCTACAGGGTTAAGCAACTCGCTGACCAAACCTTTTCAAGGTACATGTATTATCAAATATCAGATAAGATTTTGGCCGCTTTGTTGTCGAACATAAGTATATTACACCAATATTGTATTAGACATTACATTTTGTATGATAAATAACAAAAACAATAAATTAGTTAGCACTTGTTCTGTTATATTATATATTAAAGTTAGCAGATAAATTTGAATCAGTATACATTTAAGGAAAATTGTAAGCATTTAAAAGTAAAGTATAATATATCTTAATATTAGTCATTCAGTCCTATAACACAATTTTACTTAAAATAGGGGTGGCAAGGGTGAAGCATTGACTGATGAGTTGCAAACAGCTGATAGAAAAGTGGAGCATCTTCGGAATGCTCTCCAACTCATTAGCAAACGTTTATCTACTGGTGCTGGAAACACACAAGGACAAGATCCTGCAGCCCGTGAGAAGAGACTCAAAAAACTACCTGAGTATCTTTTAGGACTCTCGATGTGTGAAGCTAGCAATTTTGACGATGATGACAGTATTTTAAAATATATTCTCTATGAATGTGGTGAGATTAAAATATTATTTATCAATCTAGAATTTTTAATATTATATAAATATTTTATAAAAGTATTTATTAATTATTTTTTTAGGAAAAACTGAAAAGTTTCTTGCTAATGAAATTGCTGAACATGAGCTCAAAGTAGAACAACTTGTTTGTGCTCCGTTAACAACTATAGGTGATCAAGACCTGCCTGCAATAATGAAAGCGAAAAAACAGCTCAGTAGACTTATGAGTGAAAAAGAATCAGCGGCCAGCCGATATCATGTGAGTACTATCACAGAGCAAATTATCTATTTGATATTGCAACAACATAACAATGGTTTCAACTGAGTCACTATCAATCGATAACACTGCCTGTGATATAAATAACTTAGTGGGACAATTTTGCATTGCTTATCATTTTTAAATACTAGTTTTTTTTTGTTTAAAATATAATTTATAAAATTATAATATTAAAATTAGCATTTAAGTTTGAGATATAGAAATATAAATCTTTTAACTAACCCGTTAAATAAATAGGAAAAGTACTACAGTAGGGATAATGTGGCATATATTAACCTGCTTATAATGCTCATAAAATATATGTCATATAGTTCAATACTGTGCTGTATTCTATATATTCTATAACATATAGAATACAGCACAGTATTGAAGTAACACAAAGACAGACAGACAATTCTGTAATAATACTGAGTATTTCGGCCTTAATTCAGCAATTTATGCCTGAATTCAATTTGACATTGAAGAACCACACCTAATGCAATACATGATAATCCAAATCAATTATATATATTAGAATTCTTAAACATTGTGTTATTTGAAACTGAATAAAATATAATATAGAGAACTCTGTTTCTAAAAAAAAACAAAAATTTTGATATTATAGCTTATTCCATAGTATCACGATTGTGTATGAGTAATACATAAATAAATATATAATTATAAACAATTAGGATAACGACACAAATTACACAGTAATGGATGTATTATTATTATATTTATTTACATTGAATTATTAAGAAATGACTAACTATTAATAATGGTCTGTTAATATAATTATAGTATTGTTTTATTATTCTGATAATAATGGTCTATTAACATTTACTTAAATTGACTGTTTTTTTTTTTAATGATAAACAGCAACCATATATTATTGAATATAATATTGAAATAATAATTTTGACTAAAGGTAAAGGACCTTATCTTTTATCAAACTCACTGATGCTGAGAAAATGTATAGATAAGTACAATGTTTGAAATTAAACCTCAAAACTGTACTATAGGATAAGATAACAACTGTGTAATCAGTAGGGCCATATTATGTTCACTTTTAAATCAGAATTACTCATCCATACGAAAACGTAATATAGTATAATAATTTTATTTATAATAAAATATATTAGTAAAGATAAATTTATTGCCTTAATTTTTTTTTTATAAATTTATTTTATAATAAATAATGGCTGTGTAGATCAAGATCTAGATCTATACAGCCATTAAAAAAATTGTAATGCTTAGAAATCAAACTCTTTTAATCTATGTACAAATAAATAAAAATGATCTGTCTGTCTGTGATTTAAAAGTTCCGCCTTTTTGAAATTAAGTTGACTTTTTGCAAATAACCAATACCACTTCCGGCAAGGGACATTTTTGTATATGATTTGCTCATACTTAATATGGATAATGATTTACGATCCGATCAATACAAATAAATTTATTATTATTATTTATATTAACTGGATGTTAATTAAAGTCTACGTCACTGCGTTTTTGAGTTTATCGCGTAATTTCGAAATCGGAAAAGTTACAAATGTATTTATTTCTAATCATAGGAAGTATTCTTAGTAACAATTTAGGATTTATTTTCTCAATATCACAGTGTGTGATAACAATTTAATATTTCTTCTTCTTCGAGTGCCACTCCGACTAGCGAAGGTTGGCAGTCTCCAAAAGTTGCCGGTTTTAGTTGACGCGTCGCAGAACTTCCACGTTCGAGACTTTTTGAGTCCAACTTATGGCCAACATACGTCTATATGCCCACATCTCGAAAGCTACTATACGTTTTTTGAGGTCTTCTTTAATTGTCCACGCCTCGCATCCGTAAAGAAATATAGGCCAGATGTAACAATGTAGGAGTCGTATGCGCACAGGGATCTTAAGTCTGCGATTGCAGAGTACTTTTTTTAACGTGCAGAAGGCACTTCGAGCTATTTCAATGCGAGTCTTTACCTCCTGTTCACAGCTCCAAGTGTCATTAAGCCATGTCCCTAGATATTTGTACTTGCGCACTTTCTCAATTTTTTGGCCTGCTACAATGATAGCAATGTCATCGAAGCTGTGTTTAGACAATACCATGATCTTCGTTTTTGATATGTTCATCCTCAGACCAGCGTTTTCACTGCACTCATTTACACGGCTCATAATTAATTGCAGCTCTTCAGGAGATGATGCTATTAGGACTGTATCGTCAGTGTATCTGATGTTGTTAATATACCGGCCATTTATTTTCACTCCACATTCTAGGTCTTCAATTGCTTCTGTTATTATTTTTTCCGAGTACAAATTAAATAGCGTGGGTGATAATATACAGCCCTGTCGGACTCCTCTCTTTATTTCTACCTCATCAGTCTCCTCATTGTCAACTCGTACAGTAGCCTTCTGGTTCCAATACAGATTCTGAATAATACGTACATCTTTGTCATCTAAGCCGATATCATGTAATATTGCAATTAGACGGTCGTGCAGTACTCTGTCAAAGGCTTTTTCGTAATCGATGAAACAAAGGAAAACGTCTTGTTGCATGTCTCTGCATTTTTGTACGAGAACCTGCATTGCAAAAAGAGCCTCTCTCGTGCCCACTCCTTTTCGAAAGCCAAACTGATTATCTGCGAGTTGTTCGTCGCATTTAGCTCTTATTCGCTCGTGAATGATATTCAGAAATAGTTTCAATACTTGGCTCATAAGGCTAATCGTTCGAAACTCTTCGCACCTTCTTGCGTTGGCCTTCTTAGGAAGCGTAATAAAAGTTGAGGTTAGCCAGTCTTTGGGTAAGTGGCCAGAGTCGTATACCAAATTAAATAGTTTAACCAGGAAGTCAATATTTTCGTCTTTGATAAGTTTGAGTACCTATGTGAACATTATCCGGTCCGGTTGATTTTCCCGTTTTAGCTTTTTTAAGAGCGTTTGTGACTTCATTTTTCAGGATAGGATATCCCTCATTTGGATAACAATTTACCGCTATGCTTCGAAAATCGTCGACAAACATTGATGAAATGTATTGTTCCCATAGGTGTTTTTTTCCTGATATTCTTAGTATGGGAATATTATTTTCGTCCGTAAGATGGTGAATGGTCTTTTTGTGCCCTACCAAAGATTTTATTTCCTTATGCAGGTTAAATCCATCATGTTTAGCATAAAGGTCCTCCACAAAATCACACTTGCACTGATACCAAGCATCTCTAGCATAACGAACTTCACGCCGAATTTGCTTATCAATCTCAGTATACTTGCTATTGTCAGAATTCTTGTAGATTCTCCTTTCTTCGATAAGATTATATATTTTTTCTGTCATCCAACTCTGCTTAGGAATCCAATCTCTTTTCAAGTGTGTCTTATTGATGTTAATTATTTTGTTCTTCATTGAACACCACTCTTCCTCTACCGTGCGTATTATCCCAGGTTACTCATCTGCTGCCCACTCGTTTATTTCTTTCGCCACTTTATCTTTGATGTTAAGATCTTTAAGTTTCCTCACGTCTATTGCGTGGTACTGTGTTCTCTTCTTGAGTTGTTTGAGTCGACATGATATTGTCGCTACAACTGGATTATGGTCAGATCTTATATCAGCCCCAGGATAGGTCTTAGCACTTTTGACACAATTACGAAAGCGATTATTGATCAGGATGTAATCTATCTGATTTCTTATAATTTGCTGAGGGGTATGCTTAGGTGACGTCCATGTATACAACCTCCTTGGTGGTAATTGAAAATAGGTGTTTATGATAGCAAAATCACTCTCTTGGCAGAATTGTACAAGGGCATCTCCTCTCTCATTCCTTTCCCCAAGTTCGAACTTCCCGGTTACTTTTGGCACTTCTCCTTTTCCTGTTTTAGCATTAAAATCGCCAATCACTAGATTTATTTCGTGATTTTTTGTCATTTGGAGTAGATCTTCTATTTCTTTATAAAAGTTTCGAACTTCTTGATCTGACCCATCTGTAGTGGGAGCATACACTTGAAGAATGTTAATATTTCTTGGCTTGGCTTCTTTTTGAAGTAACATGGTTCGGTTTGATTTTGGTACTAAGTTAACAGGTGTATTAATGCAATTTGTGTCTATGATTACTCCCACTCCATACTTGTTGGAGCTATCCTCAGAACCAGAGTAATACATGGTGTAGTTTTTATCTATTTGATGTTTACCTTTGCCTATCCATCTGATCTCACTTAGTCCCATGATGTTAATCTTCATTCGTTGCATTTCTTTGCAGACATTGTAGACTTTTTCAGGACTCTTCAAACTTCTGACGTTCCACGTTCCTATCTTCAATTGTTGTTTTTTCCACCTGGGGATTCTTAGCACCCCTGTCCCATCTAAGGGACGCCAGGAACTCGGGGCCATTTCTTTCTTAGACTTTTCCATAAAGCTGACGATAACTAGGGAATAATAGTGCAGTGGTTTCCCCTTGCCTTCTGCACCAGACATTTTAGAGGTTACTTGTACCTCAAGGTCGCTGCTTCCCTTTTCCAATCACTGTGTTGGATGCGTATGGTTATACCGCCATTGATCGGTCGCCAGGGCCTCGTCTGTTATCTAGCAGGGAGCACCACGTGCAGGTGAGGTTGGCAATTGGGTCGGATGAGATGGTAGTTCCGTTCCCCCCTTACCCCCCAACTTAATATTTATAAAAATATTTATTGCATGTATTAGGTCCTTACATATGAAATTGGCGTTTTGTACGGGAGGAATATATAGTAATATTTTTTTTTGTAAAATATATTTAATTAATCAAAGTATGCACCGTTGTTATCAATGCACTTTTGCCATCTCACAGGTAGTTCATTGATCCCCTTTACTAAAAAAACCATAGGGGCGAGAATCAATAAAGGCGGTTTGGACCGCCGCATCGGAGTTAAGTTTTTTTCCTTGTTTAGCAGATATTTCTTCCTTAATGGTTTGCAGTTGCTGACAATAGACATCTGCCGTAATCTTTTGACCAAATTTTAGAAAGCTGTAGTGAACGACACCGGCGCTAGTCCACCAAACACTAACAAGTAACTTTTCTGAGTCAATTTTCGTTTAAGGCAGGATTTGGCTGGGTCTCCAGGGTTCAGCCATTGCGACGAGCGCTTCCGATAATCGTACAGTATCCACTTTTCATCATAAGTAATGATTCGATTAAAAAATCCCTGCATTATTGTGTCGGTTGAGCAAAGTAACACAGCAGTCGACGCGTGTTTGCAAGTTCGATTCACTCAATTTATGAGGTACCCATCGTTCAAGTTTTTTTCTTTCCTGATTTGCTTCAAGTGGATTAATACAATTCTATCCCTAACCCCAAAGCCTGCAGCTATCTCTGAAGTGCTTTGTGATGGAATCGCTTCCACAATAGCCTTTAATTCTTCATTTTTCACTTTGGTCTCCGGCCGTCCACGGGGTTAGTTCTGAAGGTCGAAATTTCCAGAACGTTGAAACCAAAAACGTACCGTGCTTTCTTTTGCGACACCAGCGTCGTACACATCATTAATCTTCCGAGCTGTTTCTGCAGCACTGGTGGTACGGTAGAACTCGTACTCGTAAATATACTGATATTTCATGTTTTCCATTGTACGGTAATAAGCGACGCCAAAGAAAAAAATAATGAGGAAAAAAAATTAATGACTGTTTTCAAAACTCAAATGTACCAGCTAAATGAATTTATAAATTTGAATTTGGAATTCTTAACCCAAGAGGAGATCTTTCAGATCAAAGTGGTCAGTACGACAAAACGCTAATTTCATATGTAAGGACCTGATATAATACAAATTAGACGCGGGTAAAATCGCAGGACACTGTTAGTTAGAAATTGTAGGAATTAACATTAAAATTATTAAGGATTTAAAATATTAATATAACGAGTCAGTGTTATATATTTGACAAATTATTATCGATTGCAAAGTTTGCTTTCGCAAAAATCATACAAATATTTTTCGAGTGTGTTAATTACGAAATTGTCATATTCTGTTATTATAAGTGTCGATAAATTTTTTTTTAATAAAAAAATTAAACATCCACCAAACTTAGATTTGTTTAATGTTAGGCGTAGGATTAGTATGAAAGTAATTTATATCACGATAGCAAACATTATTAATTAATTCTAAGTACAATGTGGGACAACGGGGCTATTGACAAATTAACAACGAACGAAACTTGTGTGTGATACACCGAATGATCCTAAAGGCGTCCTTTAAGTCTAGCCTAGAAGCTGAAATGGCCCGGTGGTAAGAACGCGTGAATCTTAAGTCTATAAAAACTCAGCTTAATGTTGAAGTTTGTAAAGGCAATGAGATAAGGTTTTATATCTAAAGATCATATAATGAATATCCCCTATATTCATTAAATTACAAATAAAGTCATTAAATTAACGAACGAAATTTTGTTATAAAGATAATTGACATCATTAAGAGATAGAAGTTAGATGTATGGACGTCATTAAAAAACTGTTGTTATGTCTTTTGGAGTTATCGCAGTGATTAATACAAGAAGATCGTCGTGTGCAATTTGTTACTTACATATATGATATGGAATGCATTTTTATTTCTCTTTTTCCCCTTTCAATATTGGATCTGTTTGTGATCAATATAAAGAGCAGTTTCTCCGAGATGTATCAAAATGTGTTAAGAAAGGTCTCAATTTTGTTTGAACCCGTCGCGCGCGATTTAATACTTCTGCTGCCCTAGATCTACGGAAATTCGCTATTCCCCTATAGTCTCTGAATGATCAGTGTCCATATGGAATTTTGCACTATTTTTGGAGTTTTTAAACCACGTGTGGGTCGCTAAAGAAAGAGAGGGTGCGACTACTAAAAAAACTCACTAATATTTTCCGTGCTAGACCCGAACCTCGGACTGTAGAGAAATCCGCTCCTGAGGCAATTTAACTTAATTTAACTAAATTATATTTAACTAAAGCAGCGAGAAAATCTTTCGTAAACAGATTTGGTATATCAATTATAGTTTTGTTAACATTCGTCCCAAAATCCGTTTCTGTATAGACAATTTTCATGATTCAGTTGTAAGAAAACCCCAGTAAAACAATCCTTAACATTTTATTCTCTCCACGCGTATCTTGTTATATAATTCATTACTAATTAATCTTTTTCAATTCTATTACAATTTTTATTGGAATTACTGCAATCACCGTGGCAACCATCGAACGAGTCCATTTATCCGCTTTGTTTCTTTTTTTATATATATCGCGTTGTTTTTTTTTCGCTCAATAATTTCCAACCAGTGTTAATTTAGTTAAACACATTACTATTATTTTCTAAAAATCTCAAAAATAATTATTAAAAATCAGTAGAACCTTACACAATATATTATCTGTATCTAATAATAATAAAAAAACGCTGAATAATTATTTACGATAAATAAATGTATTTTATTAAGTTCTTTAATTTTGCATTACTCGTTATTAGCATTTAGAACGGCAGAAAGAAGAAAATCCTACCAAATTGAATGCAGCAAAAGAAGAATTAGAGGACGCCGGCAACAAAGTGGAGGCGGCGCGTGACGCGCTCGCCGCGGACATGTTCGCTCTCGTCGCGAAGGAGGCGCAGCTCGCGCACACACTGCTGCAGTATGTGAAGCTGCAACGAGCTTACCACGAATCTGCTCTACACTCCTTGGCGGACACTGTGCCCGAGCTCGAGAGGTTTATAAGTAAGTTTTTTTTTTATATTTGTAGGAATCTAATACGCAAATGCCTGAATTAAGATTTTGTTTTATTAAAAAATTATAAATTCAATAATTATTTTGCCTTTTTTATTACATATAGTAATTAATTTTAAAATACAGAATTTTGTCATATTAACCAAAAAAAAACTTGTTAGAAAAGTATGTAGTTTGTGAAGATTCGAAATAAACGATTTTAGTATTTGATATTTACATTTATTTACACATGTTTATATCTGCCAATTTAGTTTAATGTTTAAACAAAATACCTTTATTGCTTTATTTAAGTCTTACCTTCAAGCATCATCTTAATTATCATAATTTTTTTAATTTAATTAACAGATGTAGAAATAACATACATAAGCACAGAGCAGTAGTAATCTAATACAATGCAATCCTCTTTAACAATCCTACAAGAGCGTTTAATAAAACCGAGGGCCATTAATAGACGCAACTTATTAAACAAATTTTGTTCGTTTTATAGCAATTCGTCACCTCGGTTTTAAACTTGGTGATGACTAACTTCTTTGAATAGACTATAAATGAAATAACATTTTTAAAATTACAAGTGTATAGCAATTTAATTGAAAATCTCGTATTCGAATAATATATGTAAGGGGGAAAGAAAATAAATGCGTCGTGTAAAAATATGTTACCATACATTATTAAAATATATTCATTTCAAAATTCTAAACCATCAAAATAGTATGTCATAAAAATATGTTCTATAATATAAAATGTAAACATGGATTTCTACTTATAAACATATGTGTTATCTTTCCGCTTAGTCCTTATCTGTTATATTTATCCCAACATTATTTCACATATCGATTCTTTAATAATTTAAGCCTGTGTCGAAAAAATAAATACTTTAAGATCTTTGACTTCATATATGAACACAAAACAGCCTCGTTCCATTCGCAAAGTGTGTTTTTTCTAAAAAGTCGTTAATTCTATTTACATATTTAACAACAAATATTATTTTATATTGAAACGATACCTACCAAAGAGTTGCTACAGAGTAATCGGGTAGCAGAGGTTCGTAATTAATGTTTAAATTTAGTATTAAAAGTATCTTTTAAAATTTTTCAAACTCGTGATATATAGCTTTAATGTATTATCAATAAAATACATAACAAGATCATAAGTTACCACATCACATTTCATTATCGCTCTATTTGTGTTTATCATCAATTATATATATTTAATCGTAATACACGACCTCTTCTACGCATCGACAGTGCAATAAAGTCAGAAACGTCGATGATTGATTTTCGTTTCGTTTCTTCGTTACACGGTGACCATAAATCGATTTATAGCATTTCAAATACAGCCGAGCAAAAATAATTTTAAAATTATTGATGTACAAAATGTATTGTAAACAAACTCGTTTTTGACACGACGAAGGAGGGTTATACCCACATCTCCCTCCAGTAAAATTTTGCCTGCAACTATTTCAATATTGTTATAGCTCATTCAATGATCAGCAAAGGTTACAAGACCACATTACACACAGACTTTGTCGATTTAGAAAATTCGCTTATCGACGGAAGTGTAAGTAATTAATTTCCGTGTTTGCAGACGATAGCTCGGTGAAGCCCGTGTTCGGGTACCCGCTGGAGGAGCACTTGCGCGTGACGGCGCGCACCATCGCCTTCCCCGTCGAGCTGTGCGTGTGCACGCTGCACGAGCTGGCGCTCAGCGAGGAGGGGCTGTTCCGGATAGCGGGCGGTCAGTGTTACCATAATGTTAAGGGAACAATAGTAGCAATACTGATTTATTTTTATATATGTATGTATAAGATAATCTTGTTTTATTTGATTAAGAATATAAACATAAATGTGTACGGCCTGTCTCCACGAAAATGTTGAATGAAGTGCTCTTTAATTTACTATTATAATAGCGGTAGACGAAGGAATTATAGCATAATTCTTAATGAACGTAATATTTCACCAGTTTAAAAATAATATTGCAATTAAGTGTAATGTTCTTTCAGGTACTTCGAAGGTGCGAAGAATGAAACTGTCACTAGATGCCGGCCTCTTTAATGTTCCACTGCCTCGAGATTACAGAGATATGCACGTCGTGGCCTCAGTTTTAAAGTCCTACCTTAGAGAACTACCCGAGCCCTTATTGACTTACCGGCTTTATGAAAACTTTATACTCGCTTCACGACAGCCCTCAGAACAGGCCCGACTCAACGCTCTCTGGGAAGCCATACATTTATTGCCCGATGCCAACTTCCAAAATCTCAGATATCTCATCAAATTTTTGTCTGCTTTGACACAAAATCAAAGCACAAACAAAATGACGCCTTCGAACCTGGCCATCGTCATTGCGCCTAACTTGCTCTGGGCCGCCGACGAGAGCACTTTCGACATGAACATAACGACCGCAGTCAACTGCGTCGTCGAGTTACTCATCAAGCACGCCGACTGGTTCTTCAAAGATGACGTTAACTTCTTTATCTCGTTTACCAAAGAAGACCTGCTACCCGATCACTGCGAATACGGTTTCACGCCTACTTTCGTCCAGGGCTACAACCAAACCGTAGCACTCAGCCAGGAGCAGTCAAATGGCGACTACAACAGTATGAGTAAATCTTTGTACGATTACAATCACCAAACTGCTCAGAAAGTGACGGTAGACGGACCCGGGCGTCATTCGAGAAGCAACAGTCATGATACTAGCTTAATATTAATAGATAACGATATGAAGAAAGCTCAATCGAACAGCTCCTTATCTGATCATTCTAGTCCACCCCACGGTAGTCCTAAGCCAATAATGCGGCGGAAAAACAAACCACTCGCACCGGTGCCACCGAACTTTACACCGGATAAGAACAAGAAAGTTGAGGCGCAAACACAAGTTACCGAGTCCACGAAAGATATGAATTCGGTCGTAAAAGAAGCCGAAAAGCCGGCCAAACCCCCGCGGCCGGTTATTTCAGACACCGGTAAAGTAATAACGGGAGTGCAGACGATCAATCGGTCGACGTACCGACAGAACAAAGCGATGAAGGAGGAAGCGGCCAGGAGCGGGAGCCGGGAAAACCTCGCGGACACCCGGAGACAGAGCTTTGAGTTCGAAAAAGATAAGTTTGAAAATTTAAAAACGGCGGAAAATAAAAGTGACAAGGAATCCACACTAGTCGTGAAAAACGTTACCGCCCAGACGGGCGTCGTGACCAGAATGAAGGTCATAGGCGACCCGGCGAGCGGGCCGGCGTCGCTGGGGGCCGAGAGGAGCTCGCTGGAGAAGCCGCTGCGGGCGCCCATCGCGAAGCCCTCGTCGCAGCCGCCGCCGCGCCCCGTGGCCGCGCCGCGCACGCTGCTGCCGGCCGGCGACGCCGACGCCGACGTGCAGCTGCGCCACAAGCCCGCCGTGCCCGAGCGGCCCGCCACGCTGCGCCCGCAGAGCTTCCGCGGCACGCGCGCCTCGCTCTCCGACAACCCGGAGGCGGCGCCCACCGTGCTGGAGCGCACGCACATCTACACGGTCGACAAGCAGCACCCGACCGTCATCCAGGTGGGCGGCGCCGCCGACGAGGACGGCCCGCGGAGCACGGTGCAGCGCACGCACAGCTCCGGCGGGAAGGACGCGGACCTCGAGGAGCCGAAGAGCCTGAGCAGCGCGAGTAGGCAGCTGTCGCAGTCGGAGGGCAACATCACGGAGGGCCCCAAGTCCCCGCGGGCGCAGCCGGCGCGGCCGCCCCGCCCGCTGGTGCCGGCGCCGCCGCCGCCCGTCGCGCAGCACGAGAGCACCGACCTCTAGTCCACGCCGCCGCAGTGTTCCGTCGGCTTTGAGTGTGGCATGGCAATAAACAGAGTATTAGGAAACGTAACGTCTCCCCGACGAGATCGTTTGGATCGTGCGGATTCGGAGCAAGACTGAAGCCCTCTATTTAATCTATGCTAGTAAATAAAAATAGACCGCTTAAGACTTATCGAGGAGTACATTAGTATTGTTGTATTTCTTTGCAGATGCGTTATTTATTTTTTTTAAACTTTAACTTTTTATTATAGATATATTGAGACGCAATCGGAAAATCAAAATAAAATATCGCTTTATCGATTCACAAGTATGTTAATTTTTTTATTCGTTATTCCATATAAACATATCAAAATGAGTCAATTTAGCTTTTTATGCAATCAATTATATTATGTTTCTGAACTTTTTGTACAATTTAGGATATATTTTGCAGTAAATCCTTGTGATATTAGGAGATTCGCTAAATACGCCGAAAGGTCGGCGTGTCCGGCCGAGGGCAGGTGCACAAACGTATAACTAGTAGCCATATTTTTGATATTTATAATAGACAGTGCGTTAGTTGTATCGGCCACGCTGTTTCAGTGAATATTAATATAGGCTAATATATGTTATGTAGTATTTACGACGTTTTATGTGATATGCATTTTATTAATTATATACTGCAAGTATACAAGCTTCTGTTGTAAGTAATAACAATAAAATCTATAAGTCATTTTATATTTTTATTTACAACACAACACATCCTTAATAAAATATTAAAACAACTTAAAAATAACTCATGTGTGCCATTTAACAATATAATAATTTCGTTTGCCCACTCTTATTAATGTGACAAAATTTGGCAGTATGTGTGCAGACTCAGTAATAACTTCATCAATTTTCTTTACTTTCTGGTGGTTTATATAGAAACCTCCCGCTTGAATTATCCTTATAGCATCACCTGAAAAGTTACAACGGATTTGTAATAGCTGAGGTAACACTTATTTTACATAAAATAAAATAAAGAAAAAATATTTACTTTCTGTGGGAAAACACTTTGCTTTCATTCCAAGATCTAATACTGTTATACCCGGGGACAGAAGTAAATGTGTAACTGCAGCTCCTTCGAAGACTTGTTCCATATCAGTCGGTGTTAATGTGACCAGAGACTTTACATCTTTACTGTATATGGCTTCAGTCGCTTGTCTAGCTTTTCTCAGACCTTCTTCTGCAATTTTTAATTTTTTACTTAGTCGTAATCAAATTTTAACACAGAATTTATATAGTTTATTTTTATTAATATTTTATTATTATTATTTAATGTGGCGCTATACCTCCATGAACTAATGTTGTTAACTGGTCGGCAAGACACTGTTGTGGGTACCTCTGATCTGGCTGTTGTTTGTGTTTGAACATGATATCCTTAATTTCTCCTAAACTGTAGAATGTGAACAATTTCAGCAATCTCTCCACATCTGAATCCTTTGTTCTGATAAAGAATTGATATAAGCTGTATGGGCTTGACTTTTGAGAATCTAACCATAAAGCATTTCCAGCTGATTTTCCAAATTTGTCGCCTTCCTCTGTAGTTACTAATGGTAATGTTAAACCTATAATGCAAATGCAATTAATTTAAGACAAAAGAAATATTGCCATTGTAAACAATAACTTAAAAATCATTTTTACAGCTTTACTTATAAATATTGTTTAGTGTGATTACTTAATCAAGGTTGTGTCTTCCTTTCTCGAATGTTAAATCAATGATGAAAGAAAGAGAAAAATCTGTGTTTAAATCACACAGAATATATATAATAGCAAAAAGTTTTAGCATTACCCACCATAAACCGTTTCCTTAACTGTCCTGCTGATAAGTTCATGGCCTGCACTTATGTTTCCCATTTGATCACTTCCACCTATCTAATAAAAAGGCAATGCTATAATTACTCATTATTCATAATTATATAATAATAAAAATTTTACATGGGATACATTTTTTGTGTCTATGTTTTATTAAGTGTTTAAATTCTTTTTTTTATATTTTGCTGTTTTCTTATTCATCAACATTTTTTTTTTAAATATAAGATATTAATAATTTCATGTTATGATAATATGAGGCATGAGCTTAAATAGAAATTATTAACATAATTAACTAGTTTAATATTCTATTTTAAAAAATATATCACACATATTTTATTTTATTTTTTAAAACTTCTAAGTGAATTATAAATTACCTGAAATCTACAGTTATATTCCTTTAATAAATGCAGCCAATCATAAGACTGAAATATTTGGTAAGCGAATTCAGTAAAACTCATGCCTACATCCGTATTAATTCTGTTTTGAACACTTTGTTTCAGCAACATTGTGCCCATTCTAAAATTTCTTCCAATTTCGCTTACAAATTTAATAGAATCAATTTCCCTGTACCATGTCTCATTATTTACTATTCTGTAAAATATTTCTTATATTTAATATAAACACAGTAATACTAAAATAATATTTAGCAATATTTAAACTACATACTTAATAGGTTTTAACATATTTTCATCTTCTGACCAAATATATTTTTTGTGATTTTCAAAGACATTTTCAAGGTTATTTTTGATGCAACTGATATTCTTTGCAATAACATCCTGTGCCAATGCTATTCTATCTGTACTTCTTCCACTAGGGTCACCAATACAACCAGTTGCACCACCTAACTGGAACAATTAATTTAACATGGAAATACTTTAATCTATTGCATTATTATTTTCATTAATTAAAGAAATAAGTGATACAACATATTTTTAAACTTTTTTTAATTTACTATATCAATGAATATTTTACACTGTCACTATACACATCATGTTACCTTGAAATGTTTTGTTTTAAAACTTTAATAGCTATAAACGTAATGGATGAATGTCCTATAAGAGATACAAATAAGAAATCAACTCAAAAAAATAAAACTGACTATAACTTAAAATCAACTTTTTACATAACTCTTTCTTCCACTTATGCCTTCAATTATCCAAAACTATAGCAACTTTTTAACTTCCTTACCAAAGCTATAACATCATGTCCTCCTCTTTGCCAATGGATAAGGTTTATTATAACAAGAAGATTTCCAACATGCAGGCTGTTTGCTGTGGGATCAAATCCTGCATATACACACTGTGGAGACTTATTTAATAAATTCAGTATTTCATTTCTGAAATTTTATTAGAACACATAGAGAATATTGCTAGTATATCATAAAATCATGCATTTGAGTATATATGAAAAGTATCTTACGCTGCAGTATTTGGAAACATATCTTGGTACATTCCTCTTTCACTTAACTTTAATATATTACGACTACTACTAAATCTTTTGGCCGTTTTCCATAAATAAAACTTTGGAAAGGGAATGAAACTTTTTAAAATAGTCATTATTTAAATATGTAAATATTTTTAGTTAGAAAATATTAAAATTTTATGACTAGAGCTAACCTCAAAATTAAACAAATTATTCAGATCAACGCTTATTATTTTTTTCCTTTTCTGGCGTCTATTCAACGATTATTATTTTAGTTTTGTAATAATAATATGTATCATGTAATAACTAATATTTCATTGAGTTACTGGCTTAGTAAAATGTATTTATAACAAATTATATAGTATATTTTAAATTTGACACCAAATTACATGACAGTTGGAGCTGTCACTGCAATAACTTCACTTGTCAAATAAAGACAAATTGTTAATAGACGATGGGCAATAATTAATGTTACTCGTATAAATAATGTTTTGTGTCTTATTTCTGATATTTTATTAATAATATTAATAAAACCTAAAAAAAGGTGCGATTTTATAAAGTAAAAGATACCGTATAACGAAAAAAAAAACCCAAGCTTAACAAAAATTTAAATAAAAGTTCCATTCATAAAGCGTGATTGAATAAAGCTATATTTTGTAATAGGGTAGGAAAAATTGTATTTATTCATGCCACAAAAATATTTAATCAAATAGTATACATATCAATAACAGTACAATATATAATATTCAAGTTATGTACGACTAATCTATACAATAATATTTTAACCTATATAATATTTTTATAAGCTTTGGACTTTATCAAACATATTAACAGTTTTTTTGATTCTCATAATTATAAATACAAAATCACAGTTAAGTTTAATAATTTTCTATGTCACTTGCAGATCAAATTATGATGAACATGAATAAGTCGATCATAATTATTCTCGTATTTTTTTAAATCTTTAAAAGTATAATTAATAATAAGATAGATCAAGTTTGAATTCCTGCTATTTGAAAATGCGTAAAAAAAGCTTGAGAAACTTACAAAATAAACTATTTAGTCTATCTATCCTACATACAATCAAGATGACTTATCAATCTTCAGAAAACCTGATTTATATTTAACTACTATCAAATGACGACAAACTAAATAAACTAAAATATATATTTAGAATTAAGCATTTTAAAACTAACTTCTGTACTGATGCTTAAGTGAAAAATATAATCTTAAACTTTTATCATTATGAATAATACTAAAACAAATACTTAATACTTATATAAAAACTTTTCACATGGTACACCAAAACAATTTTTTTTCTCATATTACTAATCTTCAAGAGTGACATTTTTGAAGAGATATGACATAGATTCTTTATTATGGATGCGTCTGATAGCTTCACTCAGCAGTACAGATATGTCAATGGTTTTGATTTTGTTGCATTGCATCTTCTGCAGCTCATGAGGTACGGTATTTGTTACAACCACCTCATCGATGGGCGAGTCTTCAATAAGTCGAGGTGCGTCTGAAGACAGCAAGCCATGCGTTGCTAATACATATATTTTGTACGCTCCACATTCTTTTAGTACTTCTGCTGCCGCTACAAATGATTGGACGTCGTCAATCATGTCATCCTAAAAGTGTACATAAAATATTTAGTGTTGATATTTAAATTTGACATTAATTTAATAATTTTCATTTTGAACATATAGTTATGACATAAAATGTATGATACATACCACCATAATAGCAATTCTGCCACCTACGTCTCCAACAACATTTATTGGTGGTTTCTCTTTAGCTGGGTGCACTGGAACTCCAACAGATACATCCATAGTACGAGACCTGTCCACACTAAAAGATCCACTAAATTATTATTATTGTTAAATGTTTAAGCGGACTCACAAATAAATAAACTATGATGTTCCTTCTGCATATACACACATTGGCTCACTCACCTTTCAACCCTGAACGCAACAATATTAAGTACTGCAGTTAGGCATGAAAAAGCACAATGTTATATAGCCATTTTATTTGACATTTAGATTACTGACAAATAATATTTATAACTGACATTGTGAGTGGACACTGAATAAAACCATTATGTTATAGGTAGGTGGATAGGCAAATGCGTCACCTGATAAGTGTTAAGAGGTACCACTGCCATAGACATTGGCAATATAAAATATATTAACCATTCCTTACATCATCGCCAATGAGCCACCAACCTTGGGAACGGAAGATGTTTCGTCCCTTGAGCCTGTAGTTACACTGGCTTACTCACCCTTCAAACCGGAATGCAACAATACTAAGTATTGCTGTTTAACGGTAGAATACTTGATGAGTGGGTGGTACCTATCTGATTTATTTTAAATGTTTCAAGTACAGAAAGTTTAACAAAATATTTTATCTACCTAGGCATGCATGGTGGTGAGTATCTTCCATCTACTTCATCACTCTCTGCTTCCTTCTGTTCACCATGAATGACAGCAATGGCAAGCCGCAGTCTCTCGGCATATGATGTTGCTTTCTTTGCAGAGCCTGGATTACGGGCAACTATTACTGAGTTGCGATAATCTGGGATCTGGCAATAGTATTATTCATCGTTAGTAATAATATCATTCTGTTATATAATAAAGATTTGATAGTAGATTAATTAAATAGTTCATTCATATGGTTAGCAATTATCAAACTTTTTGATTTGGTAGCCTTCCCCATTTAAACATATATATATTTTATAAGGAAACAACAAATAGGTACAGCATAAATTTAGCTCCTCATAGTGTCTCATAGTGACGATCAAACAAAGAGTGATCAGGCGCAAGACCAACGGCTTTACGTGCTTTCCGAAGCCTTCAAACTTCCAGACTCTATATATATCTAGCCACAAGACCAAATAGGTAGTCACATTACACTAGTTATTGAGTGACCAACTAATATTGTACATCTATTATAGTAATATAATATGTATGTGACAGTCACTCTGTCTGTCTGTTACCCTTCCAAGGCTAACCACTGCCACTGATACAATTTCAATAAAACTAGTATAAAGATTGAATCCTAAGAAAGAGACATAAGACATACTTTCTTGTACCTAACATGCGGCCACAGCCGCGGGCGAAAATGAATACTTAATAAAACAATTTCAACATAATAAAGATATAGAATGTTCAGTAAATATAACCACTTACACTCTCTTGTATATACTGCAATAAGAATGGTGATGCTCTCAAATTGTCGACTGGACAATCGAAGAAACCTTGAATCTCTTTTTGATGCAAATCCATTGTAATAATATGTGTAAGGCCTGATTTACACATCATTTTAGCCAAAAGTTTTGTGACAATGCATCCACGTTTCCTCATTTTGCACTGCTTGCTGTATGGCAGATATGGAATAACTCCAACAATGGAACGTGCTGACGAAGTTTTGCATGCATAGGCTATAATCAGTAGTTCCATGATATTGTTATTAACATCCCTGGAATAAAAATAATATATTTAAAATGATTTAAATCACTAATTAGCATTTAATATGTATATACAATTAAATGAAAAAATTTATAACACCCTCTTTACAAAAACAAAACCGTAACAAAAATAGTTTACTACAGTGGACTGAAGTCCAAATTTCACCATCATCAGCAAATTTTTTAGATATACTAATGCTGCCTCATATAATAATTATTATTATTTATGCACATCTTGAAATCCATCTATAACATATTTTACTACAGATTCTTGATATATCTAATAACATCAAGCTATGGAGTTTGTATAGTTGAATATACTATTTTCAGTAACTACCAGTCCAATTTGAAAACCTTTTTATTTTTGCATTAGATAGAGGCATTTATGAGGATGGATAATAAACTAGGATCTTAGGATATTAAATGCCTTATTCAATAGCTTCTATGAACTTGCAGATCCTGTTTATGTTAACGAAAAAACATAATGAATAAATATTTACATACTGATTTGTAAATGTAAATAAACAAATCGAAACCCAGGTGATTCCCACCATGATGTCATTTCCTGCTACTGATACAAAACTAATATATCTCTCAAGGCAAAAAATTATAAAAATTGGAAGATCAACAAACTTATATGTTACCAAGTCCAGAGAAATATAAAACAGAATTGCTGTTATCTATTTAAATTTTTTATCACCAAAGCAACAATACTTTTTTTGTATTAACATCTAAATTTATTATTGTTGTTATTGGTGTTTTTTAAACATTTTTCTACTTTGCCAAATCAAGCTCAACTTATTACATGACTAATTCAGTTAATGTTCATCAGATGATTAATTATTGCAATATAAATTGTAAGTATAATCATTGTCATAACTGCAAATCATTCATTCATAATTTGTATTATTATGCAATAAAATAGAATATAGGCTACAGTCATCATTTATTGCTGCATATGTAAGGATAAGTCTTGGAACTTATACCACCTAACTGCAGCAGTGCGTGTTGTATACACATGTAGCAGAATTTTATCTAACAGAAGCAGGTTTTTCATAACATTCAAAGGCAAGCATGAGATGCATTACAGACACAAATTGAGCATAATAATTCAGTTATTTCTGGATTTGAACCTGCTTTTATCATGTGCTATCCAAATGTCCTATCTCGGCTCTCAGAAATGAAAAGTTAATTACTAAATTATTATATTGAAAACATTTTCTAATCCATTCAAACGAACTTACTGATGAATTTTCTTACATATTTAATTTGAAGTCTATGCTAAAAATATCATAGAAAAGGTGGAGGTAACTCCTGTTTATTAACTCACTTTGTTCCAGTTTGTACTATATAGATATTTTTTCCTCGAATAGAATCTGCTATTTCCACCATAGTTTCTCTGTTTGTTTTGTGATAGACCGAACATCCTCCTTTACGTACTCCTAAGCGACTGTAAACAATGTGCATGGTAAATAATTGGACGTATATAATGGACGATGGTATGAATAGAGGTTAAGCGATGTAACCCCTATTAAGAAATGTGTGAAAAAATTACTTAGCAATTAGGTCAGCCAACTCGGGGTGTGAATTACCACTCAAAATAATGATATCTGACGTGGAATTATACTCCATATTGGACTTTCGAGAGCGATTTGTGAATCCCACCAGCCTGCACAACAAAAATGTTTATTATGACCAACACCTATGTTTTGATAGTTATTAAAAAAGTCTTGACGATTAGGTATGGAAGGTCGGTTCAACAAGAAAAACAATAAACCTGGTTTTGTTGAGTAACATAATAACCTGATGGCTTTCCTGATTACTGCTGAACGAAATAAAAATACTAGCAGGTTATCTTTTGTAATTACAGGATAATATATGAAAACGTTTTCTCATATAGACTTGATACTAAAAAAACTTCAATCGGCGATTCCTAAAATTAAAATTATTAATGGTAATATATTGAAAGCCGCACTCTACGATAGTCACAGACTACAGATATTAATTAGTAATTTAGTACGATTAACGATATACGACAAATATTATAACAGACTGAAAACGACCAGACACAGATTAGATTACGCATATTTCATATATTCGCGTATAAACCTGCAACTACAGATAAAAAAAAAAACTATTTGAAAAATAAAAACAAGCCTTTATTAATAATTAATCTACATACTATATGAGCAATAAGTTGAGACTTGAAATGTATTGTCACCAAAACATTCTGTTAAATTTTAGCTTATTTTTTTAGAATAATACTGTTTTAAAAGTTCAGTCTTTACATGATTTAACCACGTAAAAATAAGTATTTTTTGGAACTTTTAAAAGGTACCGTAAAATGTATACAAAATAATGAGTATGAATACTAATTTTAAATATGTATTGTTTTTTTTATATAAAAGATAACTATTTAATTATGTTTTAGTCTTTATGGCCAAATGCTTTTGCCCCACTTTAAATAAAAAACTTTAAAAAGATAAAACTGTCAAGCAAATCGTACAGGCATGCAGTCAAAGTCACAAAAAGTCAAAACAAAACAATGTGATTGTGATAAGCAAGGGATACATTTGTTGGTTATCTTTAAATATAAATAGTACAAAATAAAATATCATTATACGAAAATATCCTTTTAATATGGGTCTTACCAAACAATATTTACGCTATGCACCTAGTGGTACTTTTAATGTAATATCTAGTGCCGATTGTAACAGTGCTCATGTAACTTTGAACGGAGTTAGTGGAAGATATATTGCGGTTGGAGCGTGTGAACATGTAATTATTTGGGATATGAGATTGGGAGAAAAGGTGAGTTTTATTCCTTAATTAAATTGAAATATTTCATGTCCTCGTAATATTAATTACACAGTTGATTCATATGCAATTCTTGAATTTAACTTTCAGGCTCAAGTAATACCTGGAGAAAATGTAGTGGTGTCCCAAATAGCCGCCAGTCCAAACGGTAACCACATGGCCGTGGGTTATGTAGATGGCAATATAAATGTGTTTGAGCTGATCAACAATGAGATTGTGTGTGTATTTGCGGGACACAAGTCTGCAGTAACATGCTTACAGTATGACGAACAGGGCCATAGGATTGTATCCGGCTCAAAAGTAAGTTTTTATGTAAATTGATGGTTTTTTTTATAGAAAATTAATTCATTGTGTTTTTGAAACAAAAACATAAATATGTTTCATAACATATTTCATATATACATTATTTATTTGTAGAAATATACTATAGTGAGCTTCATGTGGAGAGTGGTAATGTTTTTCTATTAACTTTACAATTTATTTTCCATTATTACTTTTAGGATACCGAAGTAATCCTTTGGGATGTGGTCTCAGAGACTGGTGTAGCACGGTTTAGTGGACATAAAGGTGTGATCACTAGCGCTGTTTTTATAAATGGAAGAAACTGCATAATAAGTTCATCAAAGGATACATTTATAAAATTTTGGGACATTGAAACTAAGCATTGTTTTAAAACTCTGGGAGGACATCAGATGGAGGTATTTATTATTCATAATCATTATATATTATGCTAATGTCCTTTTGACCAACTTTGGTGCAATGACTATTGTTTATAAACGAGGATTAGCCAAAAGCAAGCCCTCTTTGATTTGAAACTGAAAATTTATTGTCTGAAAAATTATATCAATTAATTATAACCGGGACTAAAGTTTTTAAAAGATGAACTCAGCATTTAATTAGGCATTTGGCCCTCTGCAGGCACTATACTTGACAGTTTAATATACTTTATAAAATGCTTACAATGTATGAAGTTGTCTAGAAACTAGTTAAGTTTGATGTTTCTTAATAAATATTGAGCTATTCAATTATTTAATCATAATATAAAAAAAAATGTTTTTAGGTGTGGTCTGTGGCTCTTCTTAAGGAGGAAAGGTACTTGGTCACAGGCAGCATGGATCAGGAGCTGCGTGTATGGAAACTTAATTGGAGTGATAAAATCAAAGAAGAAGATAAATTAACAAAGCAACTTGAAATTGTTAAATTAGAAGACACAGACAATACCGAGGATACTTCTGTAAGTTTTACTATATATGAATGGTATCGTGCATAGAACATGTGGATCCTAACTAAATGTTACAGATTCGAATTTGATAAGTGTATTTTTTCCCATTAAAAAATATATATATACAACTTTCATAGTAATTGGTCAAACACTTATACCAATATAAGATATACCAATTTATTTATTTTTATACATAACATTTACATATGTTGTTGCTCGGCAGTTAAGAAAAATATTGTGAGGAAAGAGGGAAGGTCTTTGACCATCAGTAAGATATTTACATAGTGTTACTTTCTTTTTACTTATTTAATAATAGATTTTACAATTACACGGCTCATTTAATGTTTGTCTTTCAGGTCTTACAGTGTCATCAAGTTGGAACACTTATTCGTGGCGGCAGAGGAAGAGTAGTAGGTCTGTCATCAGATCCTGGGCAAAGTGTTCTAGCATGTCACGGGACAGATTCTTTGTTAGAGTTGTTTGCCTTTTGTTCAGACGAGGAGGCCAAAATCAGAATGAATAAAAGAGTCAAAAAACAGAGAAAAAAATTAAGGTAATACGAAGTTTGCAAACACTTTTTCAATAGCCAAGGTAGCCAAGTGATCAAATCATAAAAGTAATCCTTCCTGGGGATGGCGGGTTCAAACCCAAGCAAACATTACTAAATTTTCGTATGCTTAAATTGGGCTTAGAGGAGATTTTGAGTAAACCGAACACATGAACAGATGAATAAATTTACGATTGTTATTGCTTATTGTAGTTCTAGGTAGTCTACTTAGAACTACAATACTATAATATATTTTTATAAAATTTATTCTTTTCTTATTTATTCTGTGGCAGCAAACAAAAAGAGAGTGGTGACATAGATCCAGAGACAATAGACGTGTCAGAAATCCTCACATTATCAGATGAAGTGCGAAGACTGAGTTCTGTAAAACTCTCAGCCAAGATTAAGTCCTCCTGTCTATTGATGGGGACCACGGGCGAGCTGCGTGTGGGGGTGACACTAGCTACTAACACCGTGGAATTGCACAGCTTAAATATGGCTGAAGGGAATGAAGGTAAGGTTTAATGTAATTAAAATTACAATTTACAGGATCTTGACGTTTCTTATCATACGGAAGTCATACTCTTATTTGTAGAATGCTTTCGTTTTCTTATTTCTTTACTGGTGTACACCGGTTATTCTAATACTAAATTGTTATACTTTGTACTGATACATATTAGTAAGAAATTTGAAGGTAAGGAATACAGTGTAATTACGGGTACAGAAAGTTATTGATATTCTTGCAGTGCTCTGGTAGTAGAGCTTTGTGCAAGGTCGTCTGGTAGGTACCATCCACTCATGAGATATTCTACCGCAAAACAGCAGTTACTTGGTATTGTTATGTTCCGGTTTGAAGGCGTTGAGTGAGCCAGTGTAATTATAGACACAAGGATGTCCCTTGTCAATCAACATCTTAGTTCTCAAGGTTGGTGGCGCATTGCTGATGTAAGCGATGGTTAACATTTTTTACAATGCCAATGTCTATGGGGGGTTGGTAAGCACCTACCATCAGGTGGCCCATATGCTCGTCCGCCTTCCTATTCTATAAAAAAAAAGAGCAAGTGACTTTGAGCGATGGTTACCATTTTGATTATCAGCCTTGCAAAAATTATAATTATTTTGCTAAAATAATATTTATTGAAAGTTAATTACTATGCTATCTCGAATATAATACTTAAGTATCTGGAATGTGTTTTAATATTTCAGTTAGATGTTTGAAGCAAATAACTCAACCGGGACACCAAAGGGAGCCCAGGTGCATTGCAATTAGCTCAGATAATCTCGCCTTGTTGTCCGCCTCCGTCGACTCCGTTAAACTTTGGAACAGGTTAAATTTTACTTTTATTTAATTTATGTTTAGCTTTTTAATTTCTGTAGAATGTTTGTTAATTGCAATAACTCAAGATCGTCAAAAATGATCATCTAGTTACAGTATGTTTTAATGGGATATTTGCTAACAGTCGGGATATATATAATGTTCTCAGTTTAGGTATTAATTATGAATGTAACAATAATACTGCATCCAAGGAGTTTTCAATTATACTTTTCAATTATACATTCATTCATTTTCAGTTATACAAGTTTTATCAGCGTAATGTTAAATTGTTAACCTAATTGTAAATGTTCACCTTCGCCGTCGACAGAGGTTCTGTATAGTTGCAGCTGCCTGAGTCTGTATTTCCGGATAGGTACAACGTTGGTGTCTTCAAGTCTGGAGTAAACAGGTTTCTTCTAGGCAAGCGTGCTACATCCTAGAACGTGTCGATGCTTTACTTTATAAGACAACAGTCAAACATGGGATAAAAAGTAGTGATGTCGCAGGTCGAGTCAGACGTGCGTGCGCAGCGTGAGCACGGGCGGCGCGCGGCCGACGAGCGCGTGCTTCGCGCCCGGCGACCGCCACGCGCTGGTGGCGCTGGCGGACGGCGCCGTGCTGCTGCTGGACGCGGCCGCCGCGCGCGTGCTGGAGACCGTGCCCGCGCACGAGCGGGACTGCTGCGTCGTCGCGCTCACGCCGGACATGGTAACCTAGCCGTATACGTTTGTTTTTTTTATAAAATCCGGTAAAGCCAATGATCCACCAATCACAATCTACCTGATGGTAAGTGGTAGTGGAGTCCAAACGTGACGGCTAGTACAGTCGAGAATGTTTTGCACTAGCCGCCCCCGCCTTGCCTACCCGCAGGATGCCTCTTCACACCTTGTTTGAAGGAACCCAGGTTGTAAGAGGAGTGGAACACGTGTGCTGGGGAGGGGAACACGTGTGCTTGTAAAGAGTTCCATTTTCGATATACTATCAAACTCAGTCGCCGTGTGTGTCTCCGCTAACCCCTTAACACTTAATTTTTCAGTTATTTAACATATTTTAATGCAATGTCAAAGTTGTTTATTTATTCGTCCGCTGGCGGGAATAAGCTTCAGTTTACATTTATAACTACCGATAGTGTGACAAAGAAGTAATGAAAGACACAATTTCAAATGAACTTTCTTTTAACTGTCGCTTATTGACAAAAGTATTCATTCAATTTAAAAAAAATCGAAATTTGCTAACGGCGGTAAAATTGTTGTTTTAATTTTAAACAATCTGCTTATAAAAGTAACATACCAGGAAAAGTGTTAATCTAAATTAGTATAGAAAAAAATACTAATGCAATTTTTAAATGCCATCGTTAATTTTAGCGCGGGTGTTACACTGGCGGCGGCGATAAAACAGTCAAGTTGTGGCAGTTTGAACTTATTCCAGATACAACGACCGATTCTAAAGCTAAGGTATGTAAGCTGGTATTATTTTGATCTTTTTTCGAATACATATATAATTGAATTTTGAATAAATGAGTTATTTTATAATGATGAGCTGTTATACTACTGGCTGCTTTACTAATAAAACAATGGACTGTTTTAATATTTTTAAAAGTAAAAAATATTTAATTTTGCATATATTTTGATCAAATTCCAAATATAAATTCAGGTACTGTCGCTTCTCCACACGAGGACATTGGAGTTGGAGGAAGCGGTCACAGCAGTTAGCGTCAGTCCGAACAATAAGTTCATAGCGGTGGCCCTTCTCGACTCCACGGTCAAGATATTCTTCCTCGACACCTTCAAAGTGAGTTGTTTGATACTCTTATAAATCACTTGTTTTAGTAACGTCAGCAGAACATTTCTAAAGCACTAGTTTTTGTAGTTAGTATTTATGATATTATATATAAACTAGTAAGTAAAAATGAATAATATATTCAAATGGTTATTTATTTTAAGTGTTTGTCACATAGCCCAAAAGTCCTTTGAATGCAGTCATGGGTCCAAAGGGCCGGTCCAATATCGTTTTCTCATACACACTCACTCTGCGTTCCAGTTCTACTTGTCCCTGTACGGACACAAGCTGCCGGTGCATTGCGTCGACTTCAGCTACGACTCGTGCTTGGTGGCGACGGGCTCCGCCGACCGCAACGTGAAGGTGTGGGGCGTGGACTTCGGCGACTGCCACAAGTCCATATTCGCCCACAACGACTCCGTCACGGCGCTGCGGTTCGTGCCCTCCACGCACTACTTCTTCACGGGCTCCAAGGACGGCAAGGTTAAGCAGTGGGATGCCGACACTTACGAGAACATCATCACGCTAAACGTTAGTCGTTTATTATAAACCATTTTAATTCCATCGGTTTAGTCATACTATTCACCGACAATTTGTATGTACAAGTATAAAATTATAAAAGTGGCACATCACAGAAACGCTATCAATGAACGGCAAAATAATTATCCCGTGGATGACGAAACGCTTTCGAAGTAAAGAAGTAAGTAGGTATATTAACCCTCGTCGGTCGCGTCGCAGGGCCACGCGGGCGCGTGCGCGGACGTGTGCGTGGGCGCGGGCGGGCTGCACGCGGCGTCGTGCGGCGCGGACGGCGCTCTGCGCCTGTACGCGCGCACCGACGAGCCGCTCGTGCTGGGCGACCGCGACGACGACGAGGAGGGGCTGGCCACCGGCGAGCGCCACGTCAGTGCATTTACACTAGATCGCTGCGGTTTAAACTATACCGGTTTTGATGATCTCCTCTGAGCTTATGTTACTATTCATTGCAGGCGCCGGTTCCCGGTTTGCCCGGCCTCGTTATGCCGACCAAGAAAACCATCGGTGCTGAAAAAGCTGTAAGTAAATCGATTAGTTTTCAACCTCTTCGTTTCTGTATGATTCTTTTTCATCGAAAAACATATTATTTCTGGAGATCGGGAGTCTAGTCTCTGTATATTATGGGCATGTTTGAACACTAGGCGGATTCGCTGGTGGAGTGCCTTTCGCTATGTGCGGAGTATGCGGCGAGCGGGCCAGGAGCGCCGCCGCCCCCACTCATGGCGGCCTACGGCTGCAGCACGGCCGATGACTTCTTACTGGAGACCGTCAAAAGGATACGTTCCAGGTGAAATTTAGTTTATTCCTCTTTATATTTTCAACAATGTAAAGTATGTAAGTTAACCATATAACGGAACACACCATATCATATTTATAAAGTTTTTATATTGTAGCGAGCTCGAAGAGGCGCTGCTGCTACTGCCGTTCAGTGCGGCGTGCGCGGTGGTGCGCGCGCTGCCGGCGCTGCTGGAGCGCGGCGACCAGACCGAGCTGCTGTGCCGCCTGGCGCTGTTCCTGCTGCGCGTGCACCGCGCGCCGCTGTTGGCGAACCGCGCGCTGCGCAAGCACCTCATACAGATACAAGCCAAGGCCACCTTGCGGCTCACCGAACTGCGGGTGAGCACGGAACCGTTTATCGAAACCTGATATTTGTATGAACGGTCTATAATGAAGTAAGAAAATGAATAACGAGACGGATAACGGCATTATAATGATAATGTTTCATAATTTTATTAATTAACTTAAGTTACGGTTCACTTTTTGCAATACCAGAATTTTACCACACAAATTAGGTTATATTTACTTTATACGCACTACTACCGGGAACTGGCCCACTCGTCATTTAATATGAAACAAGAACGAGTGTCGCGCCCTAGTTTCTCTAGCCGGATGTCACTAATCAAAATGATGCATTTGCAAAATAGTAACGTGCGATTGGGCGTGCGCCCGCACCCGCAGGACATGGTCGGGTTCAACGTGCACGCGCTGCAGTGGGCGCGGCGCGAGCAGGAGGCGGCGCGCGGCGAGCAGCTGTTCCGCGACGCCGGCGCCCGCGCGCGCGCGCGCCCCCGCCGCGCCGCCAAGCGCGCGCTCGTGTCCGTCATCTAGCCGCCCGCCGCCAACTCGCTCCACATACATGCATAGACGCTCCTCGCTCGTTTCATTTCACCTCCCGTTTTGACTCGTTACAGTGACGATATGGAGAACTCCATAACTTCATCTATTGATAAATTTTAAAATCTATAAAACTATATTTTTTTAAAATAGGTTCGTGAATGTTTCAAAGGAACAAAAAAAAAACAAGTTTAGCTGCTATATTTTATTTGTAAAAAAATATTCTACTCACTACATAGCCAATATATCAGTTAAAATTTAATAATTTAAGTATCCATCCCTGCGTAAGTCACATTATTTATCATCTATACAACAATAACTAATGTTTCACAATGAGTATTCCAGCGCCGTGTCGGAAACGTCATCGACGGATAATTTATGCTGAAACTTACGTTGAAGTGAGTGTTATTTGACACGATCAACAAATTTAAAGACAATCATCAAATTCGTGGTCCTTTAAGTTTATTGGAAAGTAGACATATTAAGAATACAGTAACAAAACATACAATTCGAAAGGAGAACGTGTACCGTATAGTATAGAACAATTTTATTATAGAGCGAAATGTCACATAAGATCTTATTAATCCTACTCTTTTACATGGAATCGTTGAACACTCGATATGAACTCACAAATGCTGGATTATTGAAAATAATTAATAAAAAAGTAAAGTATATTTTGTATGTCGAGCAATTGTGAGCTCTGCATCGAGCACGCTTATAATTTTAATTGACAATATTCACTTTACATTATGCGGAATAACTTGAGTTCAGTGCATACAATTGCTCATCTCTACGTATCACAATGTTATTGCTTTTCGGAAACACACACACTTAACATATCACATATCGATTTGAATACTATCATCGATAATACAATCTCCACATCGGAGTTAATGATTAAAATGTTACATATAAAATAAAACAGAAGACATTTTTATAGATTGACCGTCAGTCTTATTATCGTAATATTTTTACAATGTGGAATTATTTTTAAAATATATAAGAGCCAATATTTCAGCATAAATTACAATATAACAAAATAGACGTGGCACCCTGTCCGTGTACCGCGTACGGCACAGACGGCACAGACGAGAGTCGAAACAAAATCACAAACACATGCTTGTTAGACATAAGCACACAACACAACCGGTTTGTTAGTAACTCGATATAAATTGTTCACATATCTTAATACCATAGTCCGTAAATTAAAACTAAATCATAAATAAACGAATAGTTATAATATAACGCAACCGCGTCTCATTATCGAAGACTTGAAATTTACGATTGAATACAATCTTGAAAAATATTTCTAATCGTGTGTGTATATAAATACTATATATCGCTATGAGGTGATTTTGTAAGAGATTCAACCAATCGTTAAACCAAATTATTTATTAATGTATTCTAGATAAAACTTAAAATGTAATATAACTAAGAAAATGTACAGAGTAATAATGAACAAAAATAATACTGTATCACTACTGCGAGCAGCAATGTTAGTGGGGGAAGCAGAACGTACGATAACGACGCGACGTGACCAAACCACTTATCGATTATTATAAATATTCACTGAATTCATTCAAACAAAATGGACATATCCTAATCAAACATAATAAAAATCAAATGTTACTTATTTAAATTACTTTCAAACATTTTTAATACTCGTTTCATAATGCCTTAAAACGATAGACATTTTCATATCGTTAAGAGAGAGCAGGAATATAGAGAGCGAAATTTGAGATTACTTGAATATGGTAAATCCGTTATAAGGTATATAAATTTATTGTCAAGGTAAATTGCATTAATATTCGGAAAAAGAGAAAACGATGCCGAGTACAAACGGTACAGCATCTTCATCTACACAGTGATCCCAATTATAAAGGATAAATAATCTCAATTTTTTAAAGCTTATCCAATACAATATTCACGAGTTCGTGACAATATATATAAATATTAGCTGCAACAGAAGTAACGTAGTCGAACGTTCGCACAAAAACGTATAAAAGGTAAGCAAGCTCTAGCTAAAGATATCACAATGTCTCATAGACTGTTTTTATTTTACTGGCCCGTGGGGATTCATACAATAAATAAATTAATGCTAAATTAAGTAGAGACGTTAAGTAAAGGACGGTGATCGAATGAGTTAAGATAGAGGATTGGCGACAATTAAACAGCCCCGTGTTAATTACAATACAAGTAATGTAAATGCCTTACGCTTTCAACACAATTATTTACAAAACACTGACCACAATGAGGTGATTCCGTTAAAAAAATAATATAATGCCACGACGATTTGGTAATGCGTATTATTTCGAATGCTTACCCAGAATGCGTAACATTCAACGTAGTGGAATATTCAATATTGGTTCCTTAATTTCTCAACAACTAAAACTAAACTATAACTAATACAGAAATGTATATTAAGTATAACGGCATCATGCAGATTAAAAATGTGCATTGCTACCTATATATATGTAATATTTATGTATATATAATATATATATATATATAATATAGAGTTAAATATGTGTCATGGGAAGATTACTACGTAATATTATTGCTCATTTATGTAACCTAAGCTTTTGATAATATCTACGTCAATTTCGCTTAAAATATTGTATGGTGAGACTCAATTATTATTGCTCTGAAACAGACCGTATCGTACCTTAGAATTATAAACGAAAAAAAAAATACTCGTCTAAATCGAAAATAAAATACTTACATTTAAATACTGACCGAAATGGGAAATAAATAACTATATATTTTACGAATCGTCATTAAAACTAAGTAAATAATAAAAATTTACAATATCCTTATACTGACCTAATCCTAAATGAATACTTGCTTCCTGCAATAGGTAACCGTAAATATAATTTCATCATTATCAAGAGAGCATTTAAGGCAAGGTTTCGGACTCACTAGCGATCGTTAGCAATCGATTAAAGAGTCATAAACGTAGTACATTCGCGGATGCGAATTTACATGTTCAAGTTAGGAAAACGATTTAGACAAAACGACACATATTCACATATTAGATTCTCGTTTCACAACATACATAATTAATTGTTTATATATCACAATGTAGGGGAAAATATTCGAACATCTGATAAACATTGGTACCATTAAACGTATCCTATAGGCACTATGAATTAATATCGACCGTCATATATTGCTTTAATTGATGCTATTCGCATTTTTAATAACTACAATTTATGTAAATCAGATCCGTGACGAAATACCATTAGTGAGATTAAGAGGAACCTAAATTTAAACGAGTGCTTTAATTGATTGTACTCTATTATGGTTTATAACTATTAATTATACTGTTTTAATACTTATAGAGACAAATATATTTTGAAATATACATTAATGTAGAAAAATATTTATAAATTGTAATATTTATCTATAGTATTATCTATTTCTATTTTGTTTAAGTGAAAATATTTTATAGTTTAAATTTAGATTCCATTAACATTTGTGACTTTTCGTAAAGTTACGAAAATACAATTGAAATTTAACAATAAAAAGGCTTTCGCCTCTAGCTAACTAGTCGAAATTCTTGGATATACTTATTATATTAAAAGATCTTTTATTATTTGTGACTGTTTAACGATTATTTTATATGAGTAAACATTAATCTCAAATCTTTTGACAGTCATTGCTTTGGCGCATTTCGAAATTGTCTATGGTTTGTAACTGGCCGTTTTTATAAACGCGATTTAAAATTAGAACATGTTGAGCTCAGGCAGTGCCCATAGTACTTGTAATGGTCGCATACGAGGCTAGGAGGGGGCGCATACAGTTCTGTAGTACTGGCAAAGTAACGAAGTTCTCGTAGAAGGGAGCGTATCACAGGGCAGTCAATGCGTTTCCTCTGCGGCCACGTGACTCGCCACCAGATTGAGTGGTGCCTCGTCGTACTCGGAAATACTTCGGCCCACCTGAAATCGGGTACGAATAATTAAAAGGCGAAAACGTAGGCTGTACTGCGCAAATAGCTAAACTAACGACAGGATCTAGCAAACAAGTCCCGGCGCTTACCTGCGAGCGGTGCGAGTGCGTCTGCGTGTGCGAGCGCGGCGAGTGCGCGTGCAGCGCGGCCAGCAGGTGCGGCTGCAGCTGTCGCCGCAGCGCCGCCAGCACGGCCTCCTCCGCGCCCTCCCCGCCGCGCGCGCCGCCCTCCGCCACCGCCTCCGTGCCGCCGCCCGCGCCGCCGCCCTCGCTCCCACCGCTGCCGCTGCGACGCGACTCTGAAACGAATTCCGATCATTAGCTGGGCATGATCTATCCGAAGAACGACCGGATCGGTTCCCTGAAGTCGGCCGACTCGATACGTACTGTTTCTGGGGTGCTTGGCGTCGTGGCGGGGTCGCCGGCGGCGCGTGTGTATGGTGTCGCGGCGCATGGCGGTGGGTCGCGGCACGCCGTGCAGCTTGTAGTACAGCCCGCACGCGTTGCACACCATCTCCCCGCGCGCGTCGCGTCTCCAGATGGTGGTGGTGTGCGTGCCGCAGTTTCTGCACGACAGCTCGACGCGTGGCGCCCCGCGCCCCGCTGCCCCCGCGCCCGTCGCTCCCGGTGTACCCGTCGCGCCTCCACCCACCGCACTCTCGGTTAACTCCTGCTGTAATAGAAGATACAACAGTTAAAGCAATTGTAATAAAAATACAAAAATTTGCTAGAACATATTTTTCATCTGATGGGTAGCTTGTTTTGTCCCGCTTTTTTAGGCTAGTTTTAAAGATTAATTATAAATGTCACCTATAAACTCACATTATCGTGCGTTATGGGCCACACGTTGGAGGCCTCGTGCAGGGGCTGCGCGCGCGCTGGACAGCTCTGCTTCCTGCGCGCCGTGCCGCCCGCGCCGCCCGCGCCACCCCCGCCTCCCGCCGCACCGCGACCCGAGTTTGACCACTCACCGTTCTGGAAAAATATGACAAGCGACGATCATTATATATTTCTTAATATATAATGAATGAACTATTCATTATATATTAAGAAATGTAACTTTTAGCCAGTATAAGATTTCATTAGTTTAACAATTGTCTATTACGAGTATATACATTACAACGAAGGCACGGCCTGCGTCTGCGTTTTACATTCTAATTAATTATTATAGACAGTCGTTTCAATATGTTATTATTTCAAGCTAAGTAAAAGCTAGTTGATACAAAAAAAACGGTGACAGTAATTAACAAAAAGGTAAGCAAAAGAGCAATTCGAAGTACGGCAATAGACTTCCTAAGCTTTATATAGAATACAATAAAACAAATTAAATCCATGTACACATCAATGACATATTAACACATGTTTACGGAAATATATTATAATAGATATTGTTTTCCGGAAATGTATAGGATAGGTAGATAGCGTCGTGTCAATGGAGTCACGTTTCGACGACAATGAATAATGAGCGAGGCAAATTCTGAGGTATTCACATTATGAAGAGGATAATGCACTTCAGAAGAGTCGTGTGCATATATATTAGACTTCAAGATTTAAGGAAAATAATGCTTACGTCGCTCACAATATCATAAATATCATAACTTCTTGTAATTGTTTTTTTTTATGGTTTTAATAAACAAAAATGGTTTTAATAAAAAACTTTTATTATCTGGGATCAATTAATTGTGCTTATTGGCTTCTTAATTATTAAAAGATTTTATCAGGACACATAGACATGGAAATTATAAAGAATCAGCAAAACTTATAACGGTAAGGACTAGTGAGTACATTAGTGACAATATTCATACTAACCGGTGAAACTGCACCGTTGGGCAGCATCGGCGCTGGGAGAGGCGACGTCGTGCCTCGCAGCGGTGACACGGTCATGCCAAGGTGTTTGCTGTTGATCAACCGCCTCAGAAGCTGCGTCGCTTCTCCGCCACGACCTTTAAGCACATGCAGCAAGATCAGTGGCGGTGTTGAACTAGTGGCGTAGCTAGGCGAATAAACGCATCAGTGCGGCGATGCATTGTGTTTTTTAATGCTTTTATTTACAAGCGCAAATTATTATAGTAATGAGCATAAAGTATTACTATAATTTCATAACTGCTACCAATATTGTGCTGGTATTACTAGTATGTAAATAAAATCTAGTTTAATGAATGTTTCATTAATTGTGTTTTAAAAAAAACACACATAGGTTGCCTCCTAATATAGGGATCAGCTAAGGAGGTCCTGCTGTAGCGCGCTGTGTTGGACCCTGATGATAGCTATATCTCAGAGACTCCTAGTAGCATATTATTAACTTAACGGTTGTCTAAAGATATGGAATTACAACAAATAACGGCTGATATTACAATTTTTATTCGGTAAAAAAGATAAATAACAAAATCAACTTAGGTACCAATAAATAAAAAATTATAATTATTTTCAGCCTTGTAAATTTCCAAATGCAGGACTGGGACCCTCAGTCCAAGTCTCTTTTTGAGGAGAAGGTATAGAATCTCTTTCCACCACGCTGCTTCAATTCGGATACGCTTATGACAAATTTTCACACCTTTTCGTACAACACCAAGCACGAGATGAATTATGAACACATTTTTATATAATGGGAATTATTTTTATACACATAACACATATTTATATCAAAAATTAAGCAATTTCATAAATACAGATATTAATTTAGTGTATATATATTAATTAATAAAAGCTACTTTATAATTTGTTTTGAACTTACCATTTTGTCTATGAAGGGCTTGCCATAAAGAATCTTTGTCGCCTTCGTTTTCATGCGGAGGTTTCGGGGAGGACTGGGCTGATGGCACCGACTGGGTTTCTTCGGGGTCATCCTTGAATATAGCAAAAAATATTTAAATATTCACAGTCATTAGTTACATTGTATTTAATGTTATAAATTAGTATAATTTCGGTACATATTATAAAACAAAATCCTCATGGCGTCTGTTTGTCTGCCTGTCTGAACGCGATCTTAAAAACATTCAAACGGATTTACATACGGGTTTCAAAAGATTGACATAAACTGAAAAATTTGCAAAATAAAAAGATAACCATTTCAGTAAATTTCAATAAATACTAAGAAACCGGAGTAACCTATTCAATCGACTTACACAAAATATGCTTTTTGTAATATTCGTTCGTATTAAGGAAATCCTTTGAACGAATATTACAAAAAAGTACTTCCTATAACGTATTTTTAAATATCGATACATTTTAAAGACTTCTAGCTAATAGGTAACTATTTACTTATTTCCTTGAATTCGTTAGTTTAGATTTATTAAATATTTTATTTATTTCGTGACTCTGTTAGGTACACATTTAAAATGTATATACAATTGATAGATATAAATAATTACATTGAGAATTGATAAATGTAAAGGGAGATGAAGAACGGAGATTACAATCGAGTCGAAGACATACTCGGCCAATCTTAAAGCCGTATGTATATATATTTATAATATAACGTAACCAACAATATATATTAAATATATAAATCCTAATTAATAAAATATAGATTAGGTAATGATGATAATGCTTTATTTTTAATTATGTTAACTTCCTGTTGTTCTAGTGGCCAGTTTTTATAACTTTTGAGGCTTATTTAAGCCCCTAGGCCTTAGGCCCTCAGGTCAATTACTGCATTCCACTGTTAGGAAGCTAGCAGCGATCACTCTACATCTCAGAAAGTAACGCAGTTGGTGCAGCGACTAAAAAATTTAAAATCTCTATTAAATTACCTTCCCATCTGGAGAGTATGAGAATATTGCACCTGCGTTTGCGCACACATTTGTGCATTACATCGCGCAGTTAGCTAGTCCTTCTTTATTATTATTATCATTTTCTATTTTACATCTTCGTTATGTAGCCGTGGTTTTCGCGCCACCGAGGTGTACGCGAAGTATGTTCAATGTTACTTGTTACTTAATTGAAATGAGTAGGTATTTCGCCCGTATATAATTCATGGTCGTGAAGATCCATATTGATATTTTCATATTTTCAATACTTATTCCTATCGAACTATTTATTTCCAGTTGTTTCTGTGGTCTGTGAAATTGATATCGTAATTCCTATACAAGCTTTCGACGTCTATACCATCTAATTCGTTCATCACTATTAGCAAACATATTTAACTCCATTTCTATAAAAAAAATGATCAAAAGCTGTTCAAAAGCGGTGCAGTTGTTTGGCTCAGAAAATTTAATATATCCAAAAAACCCGTATCCCGTACGAAACAGAATTAGGTAACTCTTGAACGTATATACATATGTATTACGTCTTTACGAATATTGGTATATTATATACCTTTATATATATAGGTATACCTTTACGACAATTATGTGCGTCACACGCGATAATATATGTATATTATATATTACGATTTCTTAAGATTAAAAAGTATTTTCATCATGTATGAAAAGTAACTAAAAATTAATATCACTATAGCCTATTCCAACCATAGCAAGAATCAAATAAACAACTTTGACATTGAATTGACGGTTAGTCATTGGTCGAGACCAAAAATCATCTATGGCATTAATTATGGATTCGTGAAAAAATGGCGTCCTAAACATTGGCGACGATGCTATCGGAACTTTGGAAAAAAAATTCAAAAGGATATGGATTGTTTAATGGAATAGTGTTCGATAAATATATTTTAATCAATAACTGTTTGTAGTGCATAATATACCAGAGCTATTAGCAAATCGCATATGTAAATCTAAGATTTGCTTATCATTACTCCTAAGATTATAATAAACTCTTAATATTATAAAAAATAAATTGCATTACATCGCCTAGAAGCTACTAGAGGAACAGCTGATTTTAAAATAGTAAGTGACCGCTTACCGAGTTTTTCAGTAATTAAGAGTACAGCAAAATATTTATTCTAATGATAATATGTTTAGCACTTCTCCGGCCGTCATGATATTCAACATTTGTGACTGTTTGTTTTTCACGTTAACATTGTGGTTATAACTATACATACATATATGTAACATCGTGTTATTACACGAAATATTTCAAATTTACGTCACTGCCAATTCACGAGTCGGAAGGATTATTTGTCACAAAATCTAAATACAAAAATTATGATACATTAATTTTAGAGATACATGTCGTGTTTTGCATTTTAAGACATAATTATTTGTGATTTATAACTAAGGTTATGTAATGTATGTGTGTTAAATAAGTTTGAGAGAAGTAATGCGCTCACCTGCGACACCTCAGATATGTCCATCTGTAATCGGTCTGGATCAGAACCACTACTGCTTTGACTGCATTCTTCGTATACTGAGTTCTCTTGTGACTGTTTTGTTTTGTTACATGTTCGTCCAAATACGTGTTGTTTGTACTCATCCGCGAAGCTAGATGTTTTATTGCTCGTTAATGTTCTTTGAAGGTACGACCCCGTGACGTCACGTTCTGCCTGATCGCTCGGCTCCACTGATTCATTCTTAATTGAGCTGTATAATGAGAGGTCCATTTCTTTATGGTCATGGTCGTCATTGCTACCAGGACTAGTAGCGCTCTGCGGAGGGTTATAAGCGCTATATTGCTCCTCGGTGTACTCCTGCGCATAGGTAACTTCGCTGGCACTGGGCGCATGTGTCCTGTCAATGACGCTCGTATAGTTAGGCGGGAAATTCTGAGATTCTTCGTTTTCTCGCTGCGCAACCGTAACAGCCTTGCTTATAATATCGATGACGGCATTACAATGCATAACCTCTCTCGCTCTATCGGAAGGCGGTAAACTCGGTCCGCTATTGAACATTATGTGAGGACTTTCCTCAGTCTTGATAGCGTATTTAGTCGGATCGTAGTTTTTTATCTGAAGCAGTGTCACTGCCGCCTGCCGGCTCTCCAAGTTTTTCATTTCCTCCGTCGAGTCAGGGGATCCAATTTCGGAATATTTGTGTTTACTAACATCGTCGTACTCGCTATCGTTCAGTGGCCTGATTATTTCTTCTAATTTGTCCGCCGTTTTGTACAGGTTATCCTATAAATAAAATAGCAATGTTAGAACAAAAGCTGCTCAATATTTACACAGATAATAGAAACAAACATTAACCAATGAGGAGCTCGATCATTTCATGACACTTGCTGATATCGCTTGCTGATAAGATAAGGCATATTTATCGGGAGGTGTTCGAGCAGTGTCCTTTCTAATTTCGAGGAAGATGTACTTTCTACGTGGAGTGAGTAGTACTAAAGTTCATTTCGGGTCATATCGGAGCGGCGCCGGCTATGTGCTCCCATGCTTATATAGTTATGGTGTCTCTGTTCTAGGTGTTAGTGTTATTGTGTGCCCTACTTTCCACGAGTCGAGCTGAGGACGATGTCAAAAGCGGACCTTGTGATATATTCTTTCAAGATGTCAATAATCTCACGTTAAACTGTTCGAGGCGTAACATCGATAGAATTCCCTCTTGGCCGGAGGAAATAAATAAAGTCGCAGACAGAGGTAACGCAGTTACGTAAAAGATGTTAATTTACTTTCATAATAGTTCAATATGCAGGTTGACAAGCGCGTTTATTCTACAAAACGACACTGCAATATATACAATGCTTATTTCTTATCAATTGGTAACTTGTTTTTTTTTTCAATAATAAAATGATATCCGATGTGTTTATTAATATTAATATTCAATACTATGACATGTTCTATGTAATTAATAACTAGAAGCCACACCTATCAAAACATAACTATAATCTAAATTCTTTAAGTGTTATGATTTATTCGTATCTGTCAAATCCCCGTGATAAATTATTCATAACGATTTTACAATTATTACGTTGCAAAGGTATTTTTGCGTATTTTTTTTCAGATGGTCACGTGTTAATAACATTCTTCAACAACAGCATAACAAACGTCACGGAACTGGGCAGGGTGCCGGGGAACAAGATAGCAATTAGTTTCAAATCGAATCGTATCAGGGAAATTGAGGACGACGCTTTCAAAAACATACATCGCTTGGTATACTTGGACCTGAGCAATAACCGTCTATCAGGTACCTTTGTTTTGTGATAGATTGCTGATAAGTTGATAAGATTCTCCGTATATAACATATTTATATAAAACCTCTTTTGTATGACAAATTATACGTGTAAAAAACACTTGATGGTTATGCACTTATGTTTGTGATGTTTAACAATAATTGATAGGATATCGTCGATATAAATAACGATGTTTGCATGTCGAGTTAGTTTGTTTTATCTCAACTAATGCTGATTTTACATAGTGAATATAATATAATTATAATGGTTTATTTGCGGATAATTATCACTAATCGTTTATTTTTCATTGAATCATATTTTTAGGAAACTAAGTAATACTTGATTTCTTATATATGTATGTTTATATTACATCTATTATAATTCAAATGAGTAAATGTTTAGGTTACAATTAATTCTAGAATGTTATCCATATTTGTAGCAAATTACCAAAAATACAATATGTAATTAAAAAATAGTTTTTTCTTTAAATCTAATATTAATTTAATAAAATTGAAATAAATTATAAGAAAATGTTGAGAAATAGATAAGGAACGAACGATTCGGTTAATGGCTCTACGTGCCAAAATTGATCTGCTAATGAGGTTATGTAGAATGAAAAGCAATTAGCATACACGATATGTATATTTTTATCTGTTTGTTAATTGTAAGGCGGCATGTGAGATTTAAGGTGCGACGAGTTTAACGTAATTGGTTTGTTTGCGAGAGTTTATACCTAATCGACTGGTTTTACGTTTATATTTTAGGTGATGTGCTGAGAAGCGAAATTTTCCAAGGACCTTACAATGATGGAGTCTACAGTCAAATCGCTTTAGAAACATTGAATTTGGGCTACAATGAAATACATTCGTTAGACAAATATTTATTCCAGTACACGCCAAATTTAACTCGACTTTATCTGAACAACAATCCTATTGAAATACTTGATCATGTTACGTTACTCGCCGTCTCAAGCGCTACGAAACTAGAGGTAACGACAATTATCAAACTGTCAATAAAAAAAAAATAAGGAGGCTCATAGTTAACTATTAATAATACAAATTTCATAGTGAAACGCAAGCTTAACCAATTTTATTCTCAATGTTCAACAAACAACGATATCTTGCAGGTTCTCGATTTGGCTAAAACGGACATCGACAACATTCCACTGGACGCGTTTAGGGGACTGGTGAATTTGAAACAGATAGATCTCTCTGGGAATCAATTTGTTACCGTGCCAGAGAGCTTGAGTCTCGTCGGAAGCACGCTACAGTACCTGACATTTAACAACAACCCACTAGTGGAGCTCAATGACGATAGCTTTATAGGTAAGATGAACACATTCAAAAGTAATGATGCGATTAGAATCCAGTAGGTTATTTAAATATGGCGCCGAGGAGACAAAGAAAAATGTCCACCCCTAAATTTTAAGGACAAAGACGTATTATATTTTTTATTAATTATAAGTTAATTAGGAGTACGTTCTTAGCTAATAATGGGTTTTAGTGTGATGTTAAAAGCAACACAAAATAGGTAACGTTTACTTGACTTGCCGCACCGGGCGCCATTTTGCCATAGGGAAATACGCGACTGGTACCATACCAACAATTTTAATAAAATGTGCATTTAACATTGGAGAGTTATTTCGTATAATACAGTGAATTATTAATAATTTTATAAAAGAAAATTGCATTTCGTTAATTCAAAAAACACGAAATAGTTTGCTATTTATAGAATTTATAAAAATCATGTATTATTCAAATAATAGATAATGTAACACTTAAACGTTTTAATCGTTAATAAACTTGTGCGCGCAATAAGAGAATCACAATAAAGAGGAATATATACATATGTATTTCATATATACATATGTATTTGCGGTAAAACTCCTCGTTATATTTTAATTAAACTTCATTAGCAAAACGTTAAATATACGTATTATGTTTACGTTTTATAACTTCGATGCCGGTGAAAGTACTAAAAAGCATAGTTTTCTAGTATGAGATAACAGAACGACGTGACTAGAGAATATGTTGTTAAAGATCTTTGATACACATTACATAAGTAGTTATATTATAAATTTCATGTGTATGACGAAAGCTTTCTATTTTCTCGGCGAAAGTCGATATTGATAGTCACATTATTAAGGGTATCAAATTGTTTAAATTTATCATTAACCTGACGCGTTTGTTTATATATATATGAGTAAGTGATAGAAAAAATGTATTTAAATGTATCGATGTACTCCTGACCGATTTCGGCCTCGGCGGACAATCTCAAGATAGACAAACCGACAACAGCGCAGGACGTATTACAGTGAACAACTGTTTGCTAACAAACAAGTGCACTCTTTAATCTGATGAGGGGGCAAATCCAAGATGACCGGAAAGAGTTCAGGTGCAGGACCAGCGGCATTACATGCTCTCCGAGACATGGAAGACATGGAATGCCGTTGGGATATTGCCAATTTCCAAACTCTGAGCGCTTACTGAGAATTTTTCTATGGCAATACTTAAAATTATAATGGGTCGAACCGGGGTTTGAGTCGCGGACCTTAGGATAACTACCCACAGACCAACGAGGCAATCGTATGTATAATCCACCGAAACGGTAGTAGTTTTTACAACATTATATTTTCATATTTTAAACATACCACATTATGTATTGAGGAATCGATATTCGTTATATTTCAAAATAAAGTTTATTCGCGTCTTACGTAAGATAATACGGATGCTGACATTTTCATGCAAATTGAAATATATTTAAATTCCATTAATAAGATGTGACGACAACGAAAGTAAATGCAACGCGACACTTGGTCTATTAGTTACCTATATATTATAATACGTAACAATACTTAATTTTACTTGCTGGTAGGGTTTGTGCAAACCCGATTGGGTAGGTCCCACCCACTCAACCGCCGCAAAATAATTCTATTGTTGTGTTACGGTATGAAGGCTGAGTGAGTACAGGCTGTGTGTTACAGGCATAAGGGAGGTAATGTTTTATTTCCCAAGGTCAGTGGCGCATTGGCTTTGTAAGTAATGATCTATATTTCTTAAAGCGCCGATTTCTATGGGCGGTAGTGACCACTTACCATCACGTGGCCCATTTGCCAGTCAGCCTACCGATTTTATAAACTATCAGATATGCTATAGTATTACACCCGTCCATTAAGGACGCACCAGTCTGCATAGAGCGTCTAATCTAGGAACGAATAATTACATTAAAAAAAAAAACTTTCGATACAATATTAGTTTAGTTTTAAACGATCGAAAAACAAATAGTAAATATTAAATAAACTTTATTACAATCAAATTAGTATTAAGCGTATAAGTGCGGAGCAAATTATAGAGACCGGACGAACAGAACCGAACGGAGAACGCGTGAATCTCAATCGAAGATAAACTATTAAACTTAAACTAATCAAGCGATTAATTTGTCTTTATAAATCATCTTGAGGTCGGGGGTACAATAATACATCGCGAGGTAACGTGCATGCGTCTCCAAGCTGCATTGGAACAGCGTTATGGGAAACGTTAGAAAAACTTTTTCTTAAAAGGAGAGAAGACTAGCCCAGCAGGGGGACATAACCGAATCTTTTTACTTTGATTTTGTCTTACGATACATATATTTCATTTAATGGTAATTGTTTAAATTATCTATGTTGGTACCGCCTGCATGATATAGCATGCATACAAAGTGCGTACTTTAGAGTGCCACACTCTAATAACAAAAAATGTGACATATATATATTATTTATGTAACAAATTATACAAAACGGTCGCCGCACCTATAGAGCCTATTGTAGTACAGTTTCTATTTAAATGATGACAATTTATGAAATACGTAGTAGAGAGTTTTAAATTAAATTCCTTTAAATTTTCTGAAAAAGGAAACATGTAATGCAGTGTGAAATTAAAAAAAAAACACGCTGATGTGTAGACCAAGCAACGCGATTGGAGTAAACCCTTGCAATATAATGTGCCCTACCCACAGGCTGCCTGTATGTTTTTAAAAGAAACTGATCATCTAGGTCCAAATATTATGTTGTTTTGACTTTTCTTGAAATGCTACAGGGATCAAATGACAACCAGTTCGTTTAAAAAGTGACCTTTTATAAATGCACCACTAAAATTTATGCAATACCGAGCTTACACTATCTTTGTATGAATATATAATACATGAGAAAAATATTGCACGTCTCGAACGCGAAGTATCGCGGTAGTGCTTTATAATTGGTAAAAAAATAAAAACGCGATTTTTTATTTTAAACAATTAGTAATTTCTAGTAGTATTATAATATGAATACCATTTATTTACCTATTATATTTCCTAAATTGTTATTGTAAACGACATTAGTAATTAATTTTTTTTTGGATTTTTAAGAAACATTTTCCTAACTCACAACTTTTGGATTAACTTGGTATCTTATCTTTTAGCATAGACTTTCCCTTTAAGCGAGAACACAACGATCTATATAAAGAATTGTTCCTAGGTAGAATAGTTGGTGAATTGATAGCACATTCAGACGGGCAAGCATTCGCCCTACTTTCAAATACCAATCAATATTTCGAATATAAATTATAGAAAATACCAAACACCGTTTCTATTTATGTCTTGCGCGATCTCTAAACTAATCATATCATTCTGTAGAAATATACGTACAAAGTTTGCGTTACACACAGCTAGCTAATTTCTACACAGATATCCAAAAACCGTTAAATCGACTGAACTAATAGACGGCAGCAATGTTTGAATTTAATACAAAAAAAAATTAAAACTACTAAAAGTTTGTGGGCGTGACATTTATTGTCAACTGATTTCTTATCGTGCGTTTGATTACACAGAGTCGAGATTATAAAGATTACAGTTAGTAAAATTTATCAAAACAAATAAACTATGTTACAGAAATGCTTCTATTGAAATTTAATATATCTTAACGAAATTTGGTAACGATGACATCGCTGTCAGGTTCGAGTGTGAGCCAGGTTTAGGATTAGAGACTAGAGACACGAGAATCTTGACGCGTGGTGGACACTGAAACTTCATGTGCTTAATTGTGTTTATAATTTATCTTGTGCTTGACCCGCACTGGAGCAGACTATTTGAATAAGCACCAAGCATTCTCATCTAAAGGAGGTACTTCATACTCCAACAGTGAAACATTTACAAATTGTTACGTTGCATTTTAGGCTTGACGAATCTTCTTGAATTGGAAGTCGGCGAGAACGACTACCTGGAGGAAGTAAAGCGGAGCACATTTACACCACTAAAGAGCCTGCGAGTGCTACACCTATGCCATAATAAAAATTTAAAATACATAAGCCATAATGCCTTCCGAGGTGTAAAGGACAAGTGGACCTTAAAAGAGGTAAATATTTAGATAAATCTATTCTTAAAACAAAACTGTTATCATTTATTTGCATGAAACATTTTAGAAAGAAAATAACGTTTTCGAAATCACTAAAAGGAATATATACATAATGGAATCTAATCATCTCTTTCATATATATTTATAAAGATTTTGAAAACCATAAACTCATATGGGACATCTTAATATAAAAAGTTAGATCTGCGACTGCAAATATTTAACACGATCGAACCTTGTCAAGAAACTCTTAAAATTATATTAAAATCTGCCCTTTACTTCTTATTAGTTATAACAAAAGCGCCGGTAACAAGTGCTATGTCATTAAAATTAATTTAAAAAAAAAACGTTCATTGCTACATTGATTACGTCTTCGTTTTTAATAACATAACAAATCATAGCTAGAAACATCAAAACCTAAATATCTTTATTTACCGTTACGTGATCGAATAAAATCAGAGCAAATTAGATAGTATTTAGGTATCTAATATCCAACAACACGTACCTAGTTCCTACATACATTCACACGTATGATGATATTGATTGATGGATGTAATGAAAAATAAATTAAGTTTTTTAGTGACTTGATCATTACAGTTATTATATCAAGATTAAAGAAGTTATACTAATCATTAGGAGCTTATTTCGCATCGCGTAAATTATTAATGTTACGCGACTCCTTTTGAAATTCTTTCTACTAGATCTTGGCAGCATTTAAATAAAAAAAATTTACAGACTATCTATCATTAGGAGCTAATTTTGCAGTAAGTAAATTATTCTATGGGTTTACTTGAACACGCTATCCACCTTGCTTGATTGATTGAAAAGAAACAGACAAGATAAAATTAAAAAAAAAAACAATTTCCGTCATCTACATCAAGATTTATATCAGAAAATATATAAATAATAAAGGGATATAATTTCGTCAAGAAAGTATTTTATGTAATTTTATTTTAATTTTGGCACAGCCAACAACAAATTTTAGCCATATACGTATCAGATATTTTAAAGTACAAGTGTGTATCCGTAAAGCGGAGATGCACTCTCTATTCTCAAACTATATTAGTATTTTTTGCTAATAAGCTAATTTATTGAAAAATACTACGACCCTATGTAGAGCAGTAGTAGAATATAATAATAAACTGCAAGCAATCTGGTAAACTGTTACGATATATATTTAACAAGACTTGTGCTTGTCGATATTGGACCTTATTCATTTCTGAAAATTAAAGCAAATCATTATACCTTAGTATTAATTTGCGTGATTCGAACATTTTTATTGATAATACTAAAGCCAAATAAGACATCGGTCGACAAACAGAGGAGAAAATGTTACTGGTGACCAATTCTACTAATCTATAACGATTACGACACGTTCTCGATTCAATTCCAATCCAACTTTGACTATTCTATATTTATTTGGATCGGAACCGAACCGATATGACGTTAACATATACCATTATGTTAAAACCAAAACTAATTATTAACTTTTATGACAATAGTCGATTATTAAATTAAAGAATAGCAAAACGTACGGCAAAGAATACGCTTCGATTTTATTGCGATAAAGTGACAATTTGTTAGTAGAATCTGCCCTTGAACTGTTTTGTTTTGCCTATTTATATATTCATAGATGAAAATGATTAAGTACTCATCGTATAAACAACATCTAATCTAAAAACACGGGCGTGACCGCGAGCCACATACTGTATAAGATCATTAATGTTTTCGACACACGTTCGTAACAATATATGAATTAGTTTTCCTTGTTATTAAACGATTAAATAACACAAGACTACGCTCTATAACATTCAGACTAGAAAGGCTATCTGAGATGTTAAATACGCGATCACTAAGTAACTAGTGATATATTACTAAACGTATGTATTATGTTGTGTACTATGGGTTGAGTCTTAATGTAATTTACCTAAACATTAAAAACGATCTCAAACCGTAGGAAGATATAACAGTCTTGTAAATTTTAAGATGAGACCTTTGCCCTTTCTCCATAATCCATTTATAAATAGATTTGTTTTATTTATATTCATTTTACGAGATTATCTTCCCATCTTTGTAACATAAACATAATTTATAAACAGAAAAAAATATAAATGCAAAAGATCGTGCGTTTGAATGTGCGTTATTTAATTAAAAGAGATAGATAGAGAACTATTAGTTATTCATTTAAAAATATTTCTACCATTTAATTCACGGCATAACACATAGCCGTCAACGGCTAGTGAAGAAACAATAAAAAATAAACTTGGACACCATAGACGATGTATTACGCGCGTACGCGTAGTATAAGTAACAGAAATAATTCAAACGTAAACTCGTCCTTGGAATTACCAACATAAATAAATCCTTTCACCAAAAACTCGATATAATTATGCAACGTTAACATAGTATATATTACTTCAATACTTTACACAAATCAAATCTAAATATTTAGTAGTTAGACCCTATTACATAGTCAGGATGTTTGCATAAAAATTTTTACGCTATTATTACAGGAAGTGGTTGTAAAAAATATTTATTAATATATTTATTTATTAATATGATTACTTTAGAAAATTCAACTCTCGCGATTTTAACATAATATTTTTTCATACTATAATGATATGACAATATGATATGATTAAAATAAAAATTGTTTTGTTCAGCGCCATCTTATTTGCACACAAAATAGTATACGAAATATCAATATACAAAATAATACGCATTTCACCCGTCGTCCATAATTTTACACTTATTAAATTTATTATACTCCTTTATGATATTATTACATATTTATATTTCGTTACGTTCCTCAAGTCACGCGTCGGCTTTTTTTTTTATTTATTTATTTAAAAATATTAAGTTATAGAACAACAAATACATCATAAAATTATAGCATTTTGCCTTTTTTCAAAAAGAACGAAAAACTTTTTAATTGATTTTCAAATCTTAATTTGAATATAAGTAGAGCTTATATTATTATTTATACCTACTAATCTACTCAACTCTATTTATTAGAAGATAATCATAAAAGCATTATTCATTGCTAAAAATTCAATACTGTCTTATAATGAACAGTTTTGTATAAAATAAGTAAAATTATATTTTAATTTAGTATGTATTCTAAATAATACAAATGAAAAATGTCTGCATTTTAGTTCGTCCCAGTTATATTTTCCGAGTGGACAAGAATATAACTGGGTCAGCTGATCAATCATTTTATACATATTATACTTATGATAACAGTTTATTGCACAATCTATACTAGCGTTTTTTTGTAATGTTTTTTTTTCGTGTATTCATTTTGTTAAACATATGACGCTAATTTCAATTGTATATGTTTTGATAAAACACAAAAATATTGTTATCATAGTATAATTAAAAATTATCAACAACATTGACACATAATAATTAAGATAACATCAATACTACAATCTAACTGATATCAAGCCTTCTCTATGTTTAAGATACCATACTATTATGTCAACAGGTATACCTAGATGACAATAACCTAAGTGAGCTCTCAATAGATTTACTACCATGGGATAAATTAGAGGTTCTCGGTATGACTGGCAATAGTTGGCTATGTAACTGTGATTTAGCCAATATCGTCACAAAACAGGATGCAGGCAGTAAATTTAAGCCAGGCGAAATACCTTTGTAAGAGAACTTTTTTCTAGTAAAATAATTCTTGTATTTCATATTTTAAAATTGTTATATCTATGTTTCAGCTGTGCCGCTCCTATGAGACTGAGTGGAGCATACATTACAAACATAACAGTATCTTTTTGCCCACAATTTGATACAACATTTGCAGCAAAGAAAGGATTCTCTATTAAAGATTTAAAACCAAAACACATACTTTGGAGTATACTTGGTGTAGCCTCTGTGGTTGGGATTGGAATGATCTGTGGACTCTTAGTCAAATTTGCTAAAGCTTTCTATAAAAAGAATTTGAGGAGCCAACCGATTAGATACAAAAATATTAATGATGATTTGGCTTAAGAAGGAATTTTGTTTTCTTTTGTATTATTATTAATTTTTCATTTTAACAAGTTATTATAGAAAGTAATATGTTAGTGTAGATATTGTTATTTGTATAAAAAAAATGTTATATATTGTACTTATGAAAATAAATATTTTTTTAATAAACCTACCTCTTTTGTACCAGTCAGTGAATTGGCATACTGTACAAATTGTTCCAACAGAAGCTCAGATTTATGTGACAATTCTCTAAATGTATGAAACTCATCAAGCTTGTGTGCACAACTCCCACAAACCACCTGTGGCAGCATGTCTTCCGGTGATACCTAAAATATTATTCAAAGCATCAAGTACATTCACTTCATAATATCTCTGTCATTAAGAGATGATGTGGCCAGTGACCTTTTAGTGGTGTAATCATAGATGATGATTCATCTGTAGGTAATCTGATAACAAATAACAAAAAACTATAAACTTCTTAGAGTCTGGATAAATCAACTGAGATTATTTAAAGATGAATAGAGTTCTCCCTCATACTAACTGCAGTGCTATATTTAGATAATATTAATTCTTAAAATAGCAGAGTTGTTTGATTAAAGATTTCGTTTTATGGGAAAGTTTAGCGAATGCATGTAAATAGATATCGAGTATATCTGTCGAGATGACCGGGCGATTAAGGTGCAGGAGGTTACGGCAGGGATGATCTAGTGCGCTCCTTTGTTATCAGCGCGCGGCTGATACGGCGTGCTTCTACCCGCCTCGCCTATCATTTCCACGAACGACATTAGTCATACGCTCGAGCACTCAACGCGTGGGCCGTAATATGATATCACAATGCGAAAATACCCAACACTCGCGAGAAAGTTAATGGCGCTTATCAGTATCCACAATCTCTTACGCTTAAGCTAAACTTTCACACGAGAAAAAGACAAGGTTTACATCGATAAAGCAAAATATGATCATAAATTAGTTACCATTATTGACAAATATGTCATTATCATCTCGGAAAGTCGTGATTTATCCTTATCACGGTCGAATATTGGAAGTTTAACATCACTGCAATTATCGCCACAGAATGATAAACAAAGGCGACACACTGAATGGAACTTCGGCGGCAAATTACACATATTTAGAAATCAAAACAGAGAAACGTGACCACAACGAAAGAAAACATCTAGAAATAAATGTTGTAACTAATATAAAAATTAAAAAGATTTGTTGAAAATATAACTCAGCATGCGATGATGTAGGATACATCACATCGCGATTGTCAACCAAACGAACGAGCAAGCTACACACACATAGAAATATACCATTGTTTACGGTACGCTGATTATTGCGCGTGTATGCGCTAGATTGTGGCGCTAGTAGCTCAACAGTTGACATACTGATAAAATGATAACGTTGTCAAGTGATTTCTGCTATCATTTTTATCTCAAATGCAAAGATTTAATTAACCAATGCATTTGATTTTATAAAAACATTTAAATTTATATTATTATGACAAAAGTGATATTTATTTGAAATGGTACTTCAAATCATTTAACTTACCTACTTGTTAAGATAGTATTTCAAAAATTTGAATATGCTTCCAATTTTAATAAAATATTATATAATGCTAGATTTAATAACCGTACTAGGTATTTCACATTGAATAATATATAAACTAGGCTTGTAAGTAAAAATATACTTACATCATAGCTTAGTAGTAATTCTAATTTCTAAAGAAGTAAAAAATATAAATTAAACTTTAAGTGTAAATATTATTATTGTTATATTATTTATTTTAGCTTATTTATCGAGAATCCCTCGACAGAATCACGCTAATGCGATGATAAGGGGAAAACGTAATCTCCCTCAAATGTCGACTTTAATAATGCTATAAAAGTACGGAAATTAAAGGAGGATTTATGCAAATATTATAATATATGAGCATCTATAAAATATTTTTTTCGCCGAAGCGAAACAATCGCTTACTATAGTTTTTCAGCGTGTACAAGCAAACACAAATTTTTCAGAAATACATCTCTTTAACGAATATAATGCTCGCAACGATTAATATTAATAATAATGTTTTTTTTTTAACTTATGTATGAGTTAAAGTAATAAAAAATATAAATTATATATATGTTTAGTAGTAGATTGAAATCTAAATCTGCTACTCTATACTATTCTTCATAGCTTAGTGTAGATATTGTAAACTGAAAAATATAGTAAGCGAAACAATCGCTTACTATAGTTATTCAGCATGTACAAGCAAACACATAATACCTTTTCAGAAATACGTCTCTTTAATGAATATCATGTTCGCAACGATTAATATTAATAATAATGTTTTTTTTTAAGTTATGTATGACAAAGTAATAAAAATATAAATTATATATATTTAGTAGAAAATTGAAATGTAAATTACTTTATCGTTTACTCCAAAGCTTTTGTTTATTTGTCTACTCTAAATTATTCATAATCGCTATTGATTTTACTAACGTAAATAATACGAATCAATAATTATCTGTGACGTGTGTTATTTTGACGTTTGCCATTGTACTGATACCTAACTGAAGGCTGAAAGAAACATAATGTTGTTTTCCTATTTGTAATGTAAACAATGTGAAATTAGAATAAAAGTGAAAAGTGTAGTTTTTTAAAAGCTACATGAGAATTTAAGACATATCCTTTTTTTAGTACACTTAAATTCACAATAATAATTTAATGTGTCTATTGACATGCGCATTAAAATTTAGTCAAATTCGTTTTATTAAATACAGTGAAAATGAGTACTTCTTCTTCACCAGTGATCGAAGAGACAATTTCAGTAACAACATCGGATACAGCTCAATTAGTTAACAATGAAGAAGCTACTTCATCGAATTTCACACAACTCAACAAATCTTCAGATCTCCAGGTAGGTGTAAAGATTTAAAAAGTACCTTTACAATATCTAATTTTTATTGATTGCTATTTAAGGAACATAACTTTGTATATATATAATCTAGGAATCAGTGGAAGATGATTTGCATGGAAGTCATGGTGTAAGAAGAAGGCAACCAGTGCAGAAAATCGAACCAGGCTCTTTAAATATTCTTTCGGCTAAGTATGAGGTATGTAATTTTTTCTTTTCATACAAATAATGTTAAACTTTAAAATAAAAATATATTAATTTCTATGTGAAATTCGAATATAATGTAGCTTATATTTTGCAGAGCTTAGATTATGACACATGCGAGAATCATTTACTCTTAGATGAAGAAAGAAAAAGAGGCTATCCTTTTGTTGTATGGAAGGATATAGCTAGATGGGTTATTGTATTGCTCATTGGTGTAATAACTGCCCTTATAGCCTTCATTATTGACATATGTATAGAAGAATTCTCTAAAATTAAATACGAGCAACTAAAAAAATGTATCCTTAACAATATAAAAAGTACATTATAGATATAAGTAGTTTGTGAACTTATATAATTTAATACAGCATGATATGCTAATCAAGCTTTTGCTAAAACCATTAATATAAATTTTTAATAACTAACTTAAGTTTTTACCCAAAATTATGTAGTGATGTATTTTCAATATTTCTTTTCAATTAAAATAAAAACCTTTTTTATTCGCTATAATATTATTACATAATATTTCCTTAACTATTATTTAGCTGTGGACAAATATGTGTTACTGGACAAACTGTACATACCATACCTGCTATGGGTTTTAACAAATATTTGCATAGTGTTCATTGGATCAATGTTAGTGGCCTATATTGAGGTAAGTTGAACGTTTAAATATACATTACAATAACTCAATTTCTTGTACATTATTGTTATTGTTTTTGAAAATTATTTAACAAGGGTAGACTGGCAATTGGGTCACCTGATGGTATGTCTATTCCCGAAGTGGTTAGCTTCAATATATATTGGTACTATAAGATATCTTAACCAACATTTACATTGCCAATGTGGCACAAACCTTGGAAACTAAGATGCTATGTCCCTAAATAATAATGTTTTTTTGCTGTAGCCTGTTGCTGCTGGCAGTGGCATTCCACAAGTAAAGTGTTATTTGAACGGAGTGAAAGTGCCAAGGGTTGTAAGGATCAAGACACTATTCGTTAAGGCTGTTGGTGTCATCACTGCTGTTGTTGGTGGACTGGCTGGTGGAAAAGTAAGTTTATTATTTAATTGTTTTATATCAAAGAGCCAAGATGGCCCAGTGGTAAGAATGCGTGAATCTTAACCGATGATTGTGGGTTCAAACCCGGGCAAGCTCCACTGAATTTTCATGTGCTTAATTTGTGATTACAATTCATCACATGCTTTACGGCGAAGGAAAACATCGTGAGGAAACCGGCATGTGTCTGATTTCATTGAAATTCTGCCATATGTGTATTCTACAAACCCACATTGGAGTAGCATGGTGGAATAAGCTCCAAATCTTCTTCTCAAAAAGGGAGAGGAGGCCTTAGCCCAGCAGTGGTAACATAGCCTGTTATTGTACTGTACTGTTTTATGTAAATATAAATTGTTCAAAAAAAAATCACTAGGTTTAGTGATTTTTAGTGGTTTAAAAAAATCCTAAAAATAATGTTAGAAAAGTAATGTAATTAAGATAAATTCCCAAACATAGGATGGTTTTGGTTAACTAATAAGTTATGTTTCTGTATTGAATAAATATTTTGACTTCAGGTATTACTATTACTCTTCTTTGTTTAGGAAGGTCCTATGATACATAGTGGGGCTGTAGTGGCAGCAGGCATATCCCAGGGGAAAAGCACAACCTTCAACAAAGACTTTAAGATATTCCAGTATTTTCGTGAAGATCATGAAAAACGTGATTTTGTTTCTGGTGGAGCAGCTGCTGGTGTGTCTGCGGCTTTTGGAGCACCTATTGGTAAAACAGGCTAAAAAGCACTCAATAATAAAACTTATGTAAACTCTTTGTCTTATAAACTAGCTTATACCGCGTATCATAGAAATTTATGTATTTAAGGAAATTTATGAAAAAAATATTTTATCACGTCCATATAAGTTATCACTTCCAATACCCTGGATTAAAAATTTTGCGTATTAAAACCTAGCAATACCTGGGATGTGCTGCCATTCCATTGCCTTATTTTTAACTAAATAAATGATCAATTGTATATAATTTTGTAGGTGGCGTTTTATTTTCTTTAGAAGAAGGCACGAGTTTTTGGAATCAAGCTCTAACTTGGCGCACATTTTTTGGAACTGTAGTGTCCACTTTTACGCTCAACTTTGCTTTGTCAGCTTATCACGGTCACCCAGGCGAATTGAGTTACCCAGGTAAAAAATATGTTAAAACGTAAATGTATAGTTTTTTTTCCTTTTTATGATAGGAATGAATTATGGTCATGTTCTATTACAGGTTTACTGAATCTCGGAAAGATGGAACCGTTTCCATTCCAGTTCTACGAATTACCAGTTTTCATGTTCTTTGGAATAGTCGGAGGATGTTTAGGGGCTTTATGGAACCATATCAATTATAAATTATCCGTTTTTCGCATAAGGTAAATGTACTTGTTAACAGCTTGCTGGAGTTACAATCGAAGTAAAAAAATAATGTGTAACTTTTGTATAAATACATTTCGTGGTGGTAGGTACGTGAGCGCGGCGTGGCTGCGCGTGGTAGAGGCGTGCCTGGTGGCGGCCGTCAGCGCCACGTGCGGGTTCCTCATGATGTTCCTGTTGGACGACTGCCGCCCGCTCGGCGAGGACCCCACCAAGGTTCCGCTACAGGTATATTTCATAACTACTTGCGTTTTATGTTTCGTCAGATAACGATATAATTTTTATACTGTTGTTGTTTGGACTACTGACTGATGCGCTTAAGACCATGGGTTGCTACTCATCAATAATAATGTAGCTTTTCCGAATATGCCACATTTAGTTGCAATTGATTTTTTTTTTATTAAATGAGTCACCGTATTCAGAAGCTTTTTTGGCACAACAAATATTCGTCATAATTTTAAAAAGTAACTATCCACAGCTCTTCTGTGCGGACGGCGAGTACAATACGCTGGCGGCGATCTGGTTCCAAACGCCCGAGGCGTCGGTGCGGTCCTTCCTGCACGACCCGATGGGCTCCTACAAGCCACTGTCGTTAATGTTTTTTGTTCTCTGCTACTTTCTTCTGTCGACGTGGACCTTCGGTCTGGCGGTCTCCAGCGGTCTCTTCATACCCAACCTTCTCACCGGCGCCGCCTGGGGACGACTACTTGCTATATTCATACAATTCATGCTGCCTCAGAATGTAAGTTTTGATTTAATGATAAATATATTAATTTTATGATATAATGGAACATAGATAACCGTAACAGCCTGTGAATGTCCCACTGCTGGGAGGATAAAGGCCTCCTCTCCCTTTTTGAGGAGAAGGTTTGGAGCTTATTCCACCACGCTGCACCAATGCGGGTTGGTGGAATACACATGTGGCAGAATTTCATTGAAATTAGACACATGCAGTTTTCCTCTCGATGTTTTCCTTCACCGTAAAGAACGAGATGAATTATAATTACAAATTAAGCATATCAAAATTCAGTGGCGCTTGCTCGGAACATAGGAACATCAAAAATTATTTTAGAAGTATGTTGACTATCCTATATTATTCCGTGCGCAGAGCATCAACCCCGCGAAGTACGCGCTGGTGGGCGCGGCGGCGCAGCTGGGCGGCGTGGTGCGCATGACCATCTCGCTCACCGTCATCATCATCGAGACCACGGGGCAGATCTCCAACGCCCTGCCCATCATCATCACCCTCGTCGTCGCCAAGTGGACCGGAGACTTCTTCAACGAGGTGCCTGACGTCGATATTAAATAAATCGAGCATTGTTATCATAAATTACCAAAACACAAACTGCTGTGCTGTTTCGCCTTCTGCTAAATGTTGTGAGGTGAGGGCTTGTGCAATCCCGTAAAGATTGGTACTATGTACTCCGAACTGTGTATGTGTGATTGGAAAGGTGCTCTTCATAATCCTAGGCTACGATTCCGTAGGGTATCTACGACATCCACATCCAGCTGGCGGGCGTGCCGCTGCTGCCGTGGGAGCCGCCGCCGCTCGCGCACAACATCTACGCGTCCGAAGTGATGTCGCACCCCGTGTTCACTCTGCGCACCGTCGAGAATGTCGGACACATCGTCGAGATCTTGCGGGTCGTGTCCTACAACGGCTTCCCCGTGGTCGACCCGCCGCTGGCTGACGATGTAAGTCCATACGGTACAAATTGGAATAGAAAATGTAACATACCTAATCATTTCACTAATTTCGGGAACTAGATTTGAGTCTTAAAATACCTGCATCGTTATAGGCGGAAGTGACGACATACAAACGATTGCGTGGACTTATTCTGAGATCGCAGCTGATAGTATTGCTGCAAAATAAGATTTACAACGAGAATGCAAACACGACGTGGTCCAACTTCAATGTGGACATGAATATGTTTAGGCGGGAATACCCCAGATATCCATCCATAGATGAGGTGAGTAAAAATGTATAATGTTGCCATAAATTAAGAGCAAGTTAACTGGTTTTAGCTATGACCACACTAAAATTGTAATCTGTTAATTATTATAATAAAATTTCTAAGATACATTAATTTAAATGTGTCTGGTAACATGTGAATTTGGCAATATTTGTTTTCTAGAAAGGTGTAAAAGTAATAATTCAACAAGTGTTTCTTTCATGCCATGGCAACTGACATGATTAAGTGCAAGTTTATGAAGTTTATTTTATTTGTGTAATGTTGCAAAGTCCGCCCCAAGTTGGTACCCCTATTAGAAGCCCCGTAACTGCGACGCTGTTTAATTTAAATTTATACAATTAATATATATGTAAATTACTGGTATAGTAATATTAATTTAAATGATCATAGCTCGAGATATCTGACTGGGAGAAGACGTACACGATAGATCTTCGGCCTTTCATGAACCCGTCGCCCTACACGCTCCCGCATCGAGCCTCACTGCCGCGCCTCTTCCGATTGTTCCGCGCGCTCGGCCTTCGACATTTACCCATTGTCAACGACCATAATGAAGTAATTCGTTTACTAATTATTCTTTTTCCAATTACTACGCGGTACGACCCCCTTGTTGGTTGGCAGTTTACTGGTGGTAGGGCTTTGTGCAAGCTCGTCTGGATAGGTACCACCCACTCATCAGATATTCTACCGCAAAACAGCAGTACTTGATATTGTTGTGTTTCGGTTTGAAGGGTGAGTGAGCCAGTGTTATTACAGGCACAAGGAACATAAAATCTTAGTTCCCAAGGTTGGTGGCGCATTGGCTATGTAAGCGATGGTAGACATTTCACACAATGCCAATGTCCAAGGGCGTGACGTGGTAAGGTGACCACTTACCATCAAGTGGCCCATATGCTCGTCCGCCTTCCTGTTCTATAAAAATGTCAAGAAGTACTCAATAACAGCCAGGAATTAAAATTAAAGGAAAACACAAATTAATTATGTGAAAACTCAAAAGAGTTTGCCAGAATTACAGGAACCTTTGTTAATTGGGTGTGCTCAGTAAAACTGAATCATTTCCACAACTAATTATATTTTATTATTGCCATTGATTTTATGCGGGTCATTGTTTCCGTGCAATTTAAGAATATATATTCTTTAACTGGTCCGATAAGTATTAATCAAATTATAACAATGAACCAAATGTAATTAAATTATATACATAATTTTACATAAAGTTATATAAAATTTAATTACAATATATGCGGGAAGAAATGAATAGAATTGCAGGGAACAGTTCTTATGAGATATCTGACAGAATTTCTTTTTTTTCTCTAGGTTGTAGGAATGGTGACACGTAAAGATATAGCCCGATACAGGGTATGGAGGCATCGCGGACACATGGGCATGGAGGAATTGTTACTTTCTAGTGAAATTTAACATACGCCTATAATTAGATTACAAGACACGGGTACTGTCACGGGTGAGTCTGGATACACCCGTCATATGGAAATGGGGGACATTGCCGTTTAATGTAATTTAATTCTTATATAATATGATATTAGTTCTGATGATATTTGATGATATTATGAGTCAAATATTATTAATTTAACCATTCTGTTATTTAATGTACATATTTTATTTATAGTTGTTTGCCTCGTCAGTCCTTTATGTACAAAAAAAGATAAATTTTTGTGGTAAATTAAAATCGGGCTATGATGAAAGGCTGGTATTAAAATAAAGAAGCTAAAAACTCAATTTTATAGATTAAGAATCAATTAATGTACTTATGTGATCAATGTAAATCAAAATGACATTTACCAAAGCTATGTGTAAATTATGAAATTAATATTTATAAATGTTTTATTAAATTGTCTTTTAAATGTTTTATATATGTAATTTGTTTATGGTAAAGTTTATTAAGGTGTTATTTAATAATAAACGTTTTAACGACATTGAATTTTTATTATGATTTACAATTAAATAAAATGTTTAATGAACACTTTAGTTGTAGTTAACCTTCATAAAAGTTGCTGTATACACACTGTTCTTTACAGTAGCAAGTTGCTTATTCTTTTATTATACTATATGAAGCACTACTAAAGGTACTGACAAGATAAGGTTCTTTCTAGTTTTAATTATTTACAAAAAGCTCCCATCCTATACCGGCCCATAAATTTATAAACAAAATCACTGGCAGTATTACTAATATAAGTAATATGTAATTGACGAATTCATCCATTGATCGATTTTTATCTCCTGTTTTTGTGTTATTAATAATTACAAATTCGTAGAAATGTAGTGTACGTTTTCTTCGAATCTTTTCGATATTTTGTTTAGGCTGTTCAAATGTCAGTTGTCACTTGTCTTGTCAGTTATGATCTATCACATAAGCAAAAAGTATACAATAAAGTGTTGCCAGTCATATTTTTTATTGGTTTAAACAATGTTATTAAGCACTTCCTTTGTCGGACAAAAATTACATCCACTGCGATTGGTATTTAGTTTTGCCAAAAATTTTATGTTCTGAATTATAATTTGGCGTGTAACGGAAATCGCGGGCTATTGATTTGATTGAAAAAAGTGATATTTGATACATTAATTAACACTACTAATACTAAGATAGTAAGATAGGAACCAACCTATCTCCTCTTTATAATATTGATATGATTCACAGAATTTATTGATAAGTCACTAAGGAAACGACCTCGGCTACTGATAATGTAATAATGTTGGACGCGAATAAGTAGGAATAAAATCCACTATAACAATGAACCGGTACATATACTAAGAACCTTAGACAACCGGTCAGATGATTTAAATATTATCTAAGTAATTAACATGGCATCTACTTCTCTATCTTGGGGATGTTACACCAATGAAAATAATGATGATATAAATCATGATCAATAAATTAACTGTATTCGATGCAATAAATACTATCACTTTCTATGTTTATCGATCCTGGCTATACCAAGCGACTCTGATGTCTATTGCAAATGGATTTGTCCGGAATGTATGAATCGAATCCCTAAAGCTGTAAAAAAAGATTTCACCCCTTTACGGAATGTGTCCACAACAAGAATTAAGGAATTAAGAGGCCGGCTTTAAACTCTCCCGAAATAACTGCTATTACTGCTGAAAATGTCCGCTCTATAGTACAAGACGTCATAAAAACTGAGCTTTCGAAAATGCTTCAGCAGATGAATGGCACAATTGTCAACGTCATTAATAGGAAGTTGGAACCAACAAAAAATGATGTTCAAGTTAGAGTGTGAGTTAAAAGCATCGCTGTCCTTCCACACTAAAAAAATTGATGAATTTCAGTCAGAACATGTTTTATCATTAAATGGCATAAAAGATCTATAGGAAGAGAATCTACAATTAAAAAACACTGTCTCAGAATTGAACCAAAGATTTAATTATCTTAAACAGCAGGCTAGGTCTTATCCTTGAAATACAATGCCTACCAGAGTATAAACTGGAAAACTTGTACGCCGTCGTTAAGCAGCTAGGCTTAGTAGTCGGTACCGAAGCGACAGTGACATCCTGCACTGCACACGTATAGCTAAATTTAATAAAAGCAACACCCGCCCCCGGTCTATCGTGGTACAGTTAGCCTCCCCGAGAATACGGGATCAGCTCTTAGCTGCTGTTATTCAATATAATAAAAAGAACCCTGAGAACAAAATTAATAGTGCTAATTTTCGGATTGCAGACAATAAAACGCCGGTCCATGTTGTTGAACATTTATCTCCAGCCAATAAATCTCTTCATGCTGCAGCGAGGGCCAAAGCTAAAGAGAGAAGTTATAAACATGTTTGGGTTAGAAATGGAAGGATATTTGTTAAGAAGAACGATGATACAGATATTATATTAATTAAAAACCTAGACTCTTTTAGTAAGATTATTTGAGTTAGTATTTTATCTTTATTTACAATTTGTTACATGCTCTTTTACTATATTTATTACTTAAATTTCAATAGTTTACAAATTTATTATCGAAATGTCCGTGGTCTACGAACTAAGACCCAAACAGTCAATCAATCAATCAATCGTTGACCACTGCTGAACAAAGGCCTCTCCCAAGGTGCGCCAAAGCCCCCTGTCCTCCGACTTCCGCATCCAGTCGGTGCCCGCCACCTTCTTAAGGTCATCGGTCCACCTGGCTGGAGGGCGCCCTACGCTGCGTTTGCCGATTTGCGGTCTCCACTCTAAGACTCGTCTGCTCCAACGGCCATCGGTCCTACGACATACGTGACCAGCCCACTGCCACTTCAGCCTACTAATTTTGCAAGCTATGTCGGTGACTCCGGTTCTTTTCCGGATAATCTCATTTCTGATCTTATCCTTCAAAGATACTCCGAGCATAGCTCACTCCATAGCACGCTGAGCGACTTTGAATTTGTGGACTAGTCCCGCAGTTAGTGTCCACGTTTCGGCACCGTATGTCATGGCAGGTAAGACGCATTGGTTGAAGACTTTCGTCTTCAAACTTTGCGGTATGGACGACGTGAGGACTTGACGAAGGTTTGCCAAATGCTGCCCATCCCAAGCGAATTCTTCGATCGGCTTCCTTCTCGAAGTTGTTCCTACCGACTTGTATAACCTGTCCTAGGTAGGTATATTCCCTAACAACTTCGAGAGGTTTCCCTTACCTTGGTCGTACCTTGGTCCTGTCCAAGTTCATACCGAGACCGAAACGCCGGGAAGATTCACTAAGGCTACGCAGCATTTTGGTGAGTTGTTCCAGCGACTCTGCTATGATGACGATATCATCGGCAAATCGAAGGTGTGAGATGTACTCGCCGTTTACATTGACTCCACATCCAGTCCAATCCAGCGTCTTGAAAACATCTTCCAACGCGTTGGTGAACAGTTTCGGGGATATTACATCCCCCTGTCTCACCCCCCTGTGCAGTTGGATCGCCTTCGTCTTACAGTCCTGGATGTGGACAGTCATTGTAGCGGCGTTGTATAGACATCTCAGTACCTCGATGTATCTCTAGTCGATATGACAGCTCTGCAATGAGTCGAGCACTGCCCAGGTTTCGATGGAGTCGAAGCCTTTCTCGTAGTCCACAAATGCCATACACAGCGGCTGATTGTACTCTTCGGTCTTCTGCACAATCTGCCGAACAGTATGAATGTGGTCCACGGTGCTGTAGCCTGATCGAAAGCCGGCTTGCTCTGGGGGCTGGAACTCGTCAAGTCGTCTGGCGAGACGGTTCGTGACGACTCTTAAGAACAGCTTATACACGTGACTCAGGAGGGAGATTGGTCTGTAGTTTTTCAAGAGGGTTTTATCACCTTTTTTGAAAAACAGTACCACCTCACTCCCGCTCCACGTTTCCGGGGTCTTGCCATGCTGGATGACGGAATTAAAGAGGCTTGCTAGCTCTTTCAGGACCGGAGTTCCACCTGCCTTAAGCAATTCTGTTGTAATTCCGTCATCTCCCGAAGCTTTGTTGTTTTTAAGCTGTTCTAGAGCCGCCCATATCTCGCCTTGGTCAACGAACGGGAGCTCCTCGGAGTAATGGCGCGTAAGAGGGGCGCGCTGGTCATCAATACTGATTCCCACAGGTTTATCCGATCTTGAAGAGAACAACTACCCATAAAACCTCTCTACTTCTCCGACAATCTCAGGCCTAGAGGTAACGACCCCACCATTTTCAGTTTTAAGTTTTGTCAGACGCGGCCTCCCAAACTTGCGAGCGAACACTCTCGATCCCCGATTTTGCTCAATCGCAGCCTTGATGGCACGGGTATTGGAGCATCAGAGATCGCGTCGCGTCAGCGTTTTTATTTTTCGGTTTAAGGCCTTATCTGACAAAAACGATGGTAGTTCTCGTCGTTTCCTCATGGGCTCGAGTGTCTCAGCAGAGAGTTTTGGTGCTTTGTCTCTTTTCTGTGGCGGAAAACACTTGCGGGATGTGTTTTGCAGTATTTTGACCAGCGTATCGGTTTTCTCATCAATACTGCTTATGGTTTCCAACGCGGTAAAATGATTTTGAAGTTCCATTTGGAACTTTTCGGCGCCTTGAGCAGCTTGGAGCATGATAGTTCGGAGAGTGGACCTCATCATTCGCGATCTTTCGGCTTTAAAGTCGATATCTAGAGTGGCTCGAACCAAGCGGTGATCACTTCCGGTATTAAACCTGTTGATCACTGAGACATCTCTAAATATGTGCCTTTTATTCGAAATGATAAAGTCTATCTCGTTCCTTGTCACATTATCGGGGTGGTCATTATATGGTCGAGGTGTTGTTGAGGGCCTTTGCGATGTCTTCGTACATCGCTTCGACCACATCATCAGAGTATGCCGAAGTTGGCGCATATACCTGTACGACCTTCAGAGAGTACCTGTCGGAGAGTTTTAGGACAAGGTACGCTACCCGGTTCGACACACTACTGATTTCCACAATGCTGCTAATGAGATCCTTTTTGACCAGAAAACCGACACCACCCTGGGAGAGGTTATCACCTTCGCGGAAGTAGAGTAAGTTACCGGACTCTAAGAGTTATCGTGTCCTCCCCCTGTCTTCGGACTTCAGACAACCCCAGTATATGCCAGTTTATATGACTTAGCTCTACTTCTAATTCGGCGAGGTGATGGTCCAGCCTTATCGAGCGTCCATTATACGTTGCCATGTTTAGTCGTTTTTTATGGTAGCCTGCCATGAACCGGTGATTCTTTGCACCCCGTGCCCTGCCGATACCGCGACCACTACCTTGGTCGGGCCTAGCGGGCTTGCCGGTAACTGGGGGCCTTTTTTTTACACATCTACCATTAAGAGGTTTTGCCCATACTCGCTACGCTGGGCAGGCGTGTTGGCGAGCGCAGTAGGGGGTAAGATGCTTATGGGGGGGGGGGACGCTGCTGCCCATCTCCCCCTTTCCCCAGTGTATCGCAATATTTGTTGTAATAAATATGACGTTATAATCCTCACAGTGACCTGGCTCAATAATTCTGTACTCTGCAGTGAACTGTTTGACAACCGTTACTTGGTTTATAGGAGGGACAGAGAGACTTCTAGTTTGCAGTGTAAAGAGGGAGAGGGAGTTTTAATGGCTATTAAGAAATCAATTAAATCAAAACGAGTTAAAGCCAAGTATGGAAATTTGCAAAGGTGGTTCCTGTTTATAAATCAGACCACAAAGAATCTATATCCAACTACAGACCAATCTCACTTTTATCAACATTCGCAAAAATATTCGAATCATTAATTTGTCCTTACACCAATAAACACCTCAAAGTATATTTAAGATCATCAACACGGATTTGTCGATTTTCGATCCACCAATTCAAATCTGGTTCCATTTACAGAATTATTAATTGATGCAATAGACTCGGGCCATCAAGCTGATGTAATATATACCGACTTCAGTAAGCCCTTTGATAAAGTATTTCTGGTTGTTTCCTAAAGTGGTTGAGTTCATATCTACAAGACAGACAATTCTTTGTGGTAGTAATGGTTATCAATCGAATATACAAAAAAATATCATCAGGTGTTCCTCAAGGTTCCCATTTGGGACCAGTGTTGTTCAATTACTTTATTAATGATCTTCCAAACTGTTTTCTTTTCTCTGACGTCTTTATGTTGATTTAAAGTTTGTCAGTGTAATGAAGTCAAATGAAGATTCTATACGTTTACAAAGCGACATCAATAGGCTCATACTATGGTGCAAATACAATGGAATGCACTTAAACTCTAAAAAGTGTCATTATATTAAATTCTATATATACAGGGTGACTGGTGAATTAGTATCAATACTTAAGGACGTGATATTTGACGACCATATATGACCAAAAAAAAATACAATTAACATAAATATTAATAAACTTCTAAGTAAAGTTAACCAAAAGTTATGTAATTAATTACGCGTCATGTGGACACCCTAGCTGCGCTGACGACACAACACAGTTAGGTACATTTAGTTATCGCGCGGTACTTTACCTACGTCCAAACGCCGCCGCGTGTTAACAGGGTAGCAGGCTACCTTTGATAAACAAGCATGATCCAATCCCCCTTCATACTTTAAACCTGGCTTAGAACAGGCAAAAATACCAAAATATTTCACTCGTTTAAGCAACAAATTTGTTGACTAGGTAAATGATATGAACTTGGGACAAAAATTAACTGTTTACCTATCTTGGTATTTCCGTCGTATTTAAAAATGGAATCATACTTATTTACAACGATTGTCAATCATTTAACTACCTATTTACCTACATAACTACACTAACCTTAACAAATGTTCAAAGTGAGCTCCTGCTCGTGTGATACACAGTTCGGCACGTTTACGCATATTGTCTTTCACACGCTTTAACACGAATGGGTCACTTTACTACTCACAGTACTCACAGTATTCTGCATTTGTGTATTGATAAGCCATACCTAATTACTAATGACGGGTCACACTCACACACGAAAGATTAGGTATACGCGTAAGATCGATCGCTAGGGGCGCGCGCGCGGGAAGATGGACGAACCTTACGGCGGCGCTCGCCCGACTAATCAGCCGCGGGGCAGGGGTTGCGGGTGGCAAACACCACGCCGCACGCGCCGCGGAAATATGTCCACACTTTATTTATTTAAAGTAAATTTTTTGTAAATTTGGTCAAAAATTAAGTACCTATTTTTTTTACATAATTCGAATGAGAATCATGTACCGATTATGCTCCTAAAATATTGATACTAATTCACCAGTCACCCTGTATACATAGACTAGCAACTTATTATAGGTAAACACTCTGTCCACCTCTTAGAAAGACTGTGTTATGTGCCAACTCTCCCTGTTCGAGATTATGTAAAGTGATAAATGCTTGCAGTGATCAAATCGATCTACATTAAAGACGAGAGATATATGATTGAGTTTTAGAAAAAAGTTTTAGAGCTTGATAATTCCTACAAAGTCAGCGACAGCATATGTCTAACTTTTATATTTAAGATACAAAATGTAGTTTTTTATATTAAAAAATAATTTAAGTCGTTAGGTCATGTTTGCTGGTCGTATTATTAACAATTAAGAATTATTATCAAAATAGGTAAACTTGTCGTCTCAAGTGTTTAGAACAAACGACTTTTCCCTTTTAGACCAATGGTTAAAGAGATAATACGACATAGGTATGGAACCGCGACCGTGGCGTAATCTATTGAGTGATATTTCTATTAGACGGTTTTTTTCATATACAACACCTATTTAAAAATAAATTCCTTTATTAACAAGGAAATTTTATTTAGATAAAATTCATTCTTTACAGTTTGTTTTTTGGTTGTATAGTTTAAGAGATAATTTAAAATATCAAATACTTGAGACAATTTTATTAATGTTTGGCTAATCGATCACAAGTAAAAATGTTTACCACCCAACGAAGTGGGCACGGGTCAGCTAGTAATTGAATAGAAATAAACAATTATTTTAACATTTTATTGTAAATTATATTAAATTACACTCGCAATAATATACACTATTAGTTAAATATATTAAAAATAAATGTTATTACGTCAACAAAATATTCATGATAAAATAATTTTTCACTAAAATTAAAGTGTGAATATAATTAATTAGATAAAAAATAATTAAATTACAATTCATAAGTTTCAAAGAGGCAACAGATCGCTTGTTGGGGGTCCTGAAAATATCGAGGCTTATCAGCTCTTATGATCCCATAATCCGGTTCAAGAGCCGGTAACAAATAGCCACTATTACAGCAAATGCTATGATTCATATCACGCAACGATTGGTTCATTGTGTGTGAAACATATTTAGACGGCTGGGGGGTACTGAATTTATTTTTCATCACATTACTCTCCATCCTTTTCATTCGCATTACATTTCCTCTAATTGACACGAGCATTTTGTGGTTTTCGGGTTCATGAAGAAATTTAGTTAAATCCTGAAAATAAGATTTTATTTCTAAAAAGTTCTTTGGTAAGTACCAAATTTTTACTCTAAGTTTAATTTTAAACAGTTATATAGTGTAGTAAGTTACAGCTACTTACGCTCTTAACTTCGTCATACTTGGAGAATAGCCAGAGGTAAGTTGACAGTATGCAAAACAATTGTGTTTCGCTGTTACTGAAACGCCACATGAATTTCAGTACTGGAGATATTCTATCCCTCTGCGGAAAAAAACATGAGATAAATATGAAATAAATTTTAAATCAAATAAGTTTTATATTTGTACCTAATTTAAGTACATGCGTAGCTAATGTATATGCATCTTCACTAGATCTCCTTTATCTAAACCAGTTTTGACAAAAAATATTAAACATTTTTAATAAACAAATTCATACTTGTATAAATATACACATATATATACCCGTATTGCCTACGACATACATGCGTCACACACATACGTTAAACAAGATTTACTTATGTTGCGAACGGACGGCGGATATTGTAAATTTTTTTTTTTTTTGAATAAAGATTTTTTCAGTAACTAGTCGCCTGCGGCTTCACACAAGCTGGGGGGGCGGGGTAAAAGGTGCTTGGTACCCGAATTTCTCTACCTGAACCCCGAATCCCTGATAAAGTGTAAGCCAAATTTCATAATGATCAGTTGAGTATTTAAGGTGTGAAAGCGTAAAAAATCAACAAGCAAATTGACTTTCGCTTTTATATTATTAGTAAGGGTATATGTTACTATCTTATCGAACAATTTTTTTTGATCAATTGCAGAACAAGCACGATTATATCAACTTACCGCATAAATTTTAGGTCCTGTTATTTTGTATCTGGTCAAATTAACCAACAGCGATGCCGCTGATTTCAGCACTTCCACACTAGAGATAGACCTGTTCGTTACAGACATGTAGATATACACGCGTCGCACAACTGACGAAGCATTTTCGTTGTACGTTACTGGATATACTTCAGTTAGAAGTTCTGAAAAAGAAATATGTTTTATTGAAAAGTTACTTAATACTATAAATTCTTTATAATATAATGATGCTTCTGTCCGTAGCAAAATTCCATGGCTCAATTTCTTTTAACAATGTCATGTGTTATTCTATTCAAAAAATAAACCGGTTTTTTTTTCGATTTATCGATTTCAGTAGCTACACTACTTACCCACAGATCTAAACGCCCGTATCACAGTTTCGATGTCCGACATCTTTCGCAGTACCTCCATTGCATCCTCGTTTCTCTCCTTTAACGACTCCTGTGATGACTCCAAGCCTCCATTGCGCCATCGCCGACGTAGCTCATAGGCATGCATGCCGCTCGCCATACGAGCTTTGTGTCCGCGAAAGAGTGCCTATTTGTTTAGAATAAAGGATAATTTTAGTCTTTACATTGATATTATTTCCGTATGATTAATACTCAGGATTAACGGGTCAGAGTTTAGAAGAAGTAAGGTGTTCATGGTATGTTTTATATACTGTTGGCCGTAATGGTCTCTACCGCGTCATCGGTAGGGAGACGAGTCTTAAAATAATTAAGCCATATGTTTAGATCCCACTTAAGCATTCAGAAAACGCGCGTCTTAAAGGTGCCTCCTGTAAGGGCGGAATAAGATAATAAAGGGGTACACTTGATCACATTAGAGCGGATTAAAATGTTACGACGCTTTGTTGAAATATCTATTAGGGTAATAGTTTACCTCTTGAATTTAACTTTAAATCGTTATGTAAGTCTAAGTGACATTAATTCTTATTATTATTTTTAACAATTGTATATTGTTTTTTTAATTTTAATTATAAATACCAATAACTGACCTGAATTTTGGTAGCAGCCCAATTCCGCTGTTGTTCTTTTCTTAATTTTAATAGATTTTCCTTCTTATATTCAACTGCTTTACGAATGAGATGACCTCTAATAAAAGCTTGTATTTTTGTGATTACATTTCTCTTTTCCAAAAAGTCATTGCGTAACAGTCTTGTTAAGAGTTTCCCTCTCCATTGTTTCTGAACAAATATCACTTGCTCGCGGTATCGTTTATACCACGACTGAATTAAGTGTCTTCGAACATTCTTTTGGATACACGTAGCTGCTACTTCTCTTTGTTTTTTTAAGAAAACTCGATGTCTTTTTAATCTATACACAGCTTGTATTACTAATACGCTAGCACGCAAACGTATATATCGTTTCCTTTCAATGAAACTTCGGACATGAGCTTGCAGTTTTATTATGGACGTTCTGGATTGTTCGTACTTTTTTCGTTCCATTTTACCTAATATATAAGAGCGATAATGTCTTTGTATAGTAATGGCTGCAGTTCGCATACCAAGATAATATCTGCGAATGATTCGCATACGGACAATTGATTGTATGGTAATTATCTTTTCTCTGATGTTTATAAAATTATTTCTACATTCATTGCGTCTTAGGATCGATATGTACCATATCTCAATTTTTTCGACAGCTAACTTTCGAGCAAGTTTGCGTGCCGCATTTCTGGCTCTTATGCTACGTTGAATGAAAAGAGCTGTACTTCGTAAACGGATATAGTCATTTCTTAATTTTCTACCTTGCATAATTTCTCTAAATCTTGTTTGAATAACTGTCACCGCGGATTTTAACTTAACATAATCGCTTCTTTGTTTTCGGCCAACCAAACGTGCCCTGTAAAACCTTTGTATTGTAATACAAGCTTTTACAGTACTATCGAATTTGGCCTTTGCTTCTAACATCAATTGCCTGGCTCTGTACCTCCGTTGCAAAGTTAAAACAGCGAATTTTATTTTTAAATAAGATTGTCTCTCTTTTCGCATTAAAATAGTTGCCTTGAATCTTTGCTGTAAAATAATTGCTGCTTTTCTTAATTGTAAATACATATTTTTCTGTGAAACACCAATTTTATAAGCCCTATAAAATGCTTGTATTTTTTTAGAGGCTTCCAATTCTTTTAAGAATTTCTTTCTTTCCTCTTTCATGATATTTTGAGCTCTAAATTTATTTTGCAAGTAAACAGCTGCAGAGCGTTTTTTAAGATAGGCTTGTCTCTCTTTCCTCATTGCTAACAGAGCCCTATATCTTCTTTGTACAATGATAGCCGACTGTTTCATACTCAAATATCTAGATCTTTGATACCTCATGTCTATAATACTTCTGTATTTATTTTGTATGTAAATTGTAGCTGATAACAATTGACAATATTTTTGTCTTATTTTTTTAGTTTCTTGATATTGTCTATAATAGGTTTGTATTACTTTTGCCGATTGTTTTATCGTTAAATATGTCTGCCTTTGTCGTTTTGTTTCCAAATATGATCTGTAAAACCTTTGAATAGTTATAGTTGACGTTTTTATTTGAATAAATTTCGCTCTTATTGTTTTCGTTAAGACATAACTTCTAAAATGTCGTTGAATACAAATTGTTGCAGTTTTCATTTTTAGATATTCAACCCTTTGCTTTCTGCCAATAATATAAGCCCTATACATATTTTGTATAATCAAGCAAGCACTTTTAGTCTGTATATATTGTTTCTTTACTTCTTTCGCTTTTTTCGAACATCTAAACCAGTTTTGTATTTTCGATACAGCATTTTTCTGCTGTATATATAATTGGCGCTGATGCTTTCCTAGTAAATATGCTCTATAAGCATTTTGAATCACAATACAAGACGATTTTATTTTTGCATAATTAGATTTATCTTTTCGCATTTGTAATATAGCTTTATATCTTCTCTGTATCACTATGGCTGCATTTCTCAATTCTAAATATCTGTTTCTAATTTCTCTCATTAAAACAATGGCTCTGTATCTTGTCTGTAATGCCACAACAGAATCTTTCAATTTCAAATAATTATTTCTATCACGTCGCATAGCTAATAAACTTCTATATCGTGTTTGTATTTTCACAGCCGATTTTCTTAATAAAATGTATTTATGTCGTTGATCTTTCATTTCTAAGTACGATCGGAAGTATGTCTGAATTTTAATAACAGAATTCCTAATTGTTCTATATTCTTCTCTAGTTTCCTTCATCTTTAAATAAGCTTTGAAACGCCTTTGAAGTACGATAGACGAATTTCGTAATTTTAGATAGTTTGATTTTTCTGTTTTCATTTTCTGATTAGCTTTGTATATTCTTTGTATATAAATAATTAAATTACGTTTTTTAACGTACTCCGCGCGCATTATTTTCATTTTATACAATGATTGCACTTTAATGGCAGCATCTTTCAATTTTAAATAATCAGTCCGAGCATTTCTCATCAAAATACGCGCTTTATAACGGTTTTCTATAATTCGAACAGATTTCATCAATGCTAGGAAATGTCTGCGATATTTCATCATTCTAAAGAAACTCTGTATGAGTATGGCACTTTGTTTTGTCGCTACAAATTTTTGCATATCTTTTCTCATTAATATCTTGCTTCTATACTTTTGTTGAATGAACAAAACAGACCTTTGTAATTTAACATACCATTTACGCGCTAAATATTGCCTGACAATACTCTGGACGAGTACAATATTCGTTTTGATTGCGTTATAACGCCTGAGACATAGCCAACGTTTGACATGTGCTTGTATAACGGTAGCTGATTTTTGTTGTAATTTTTCCCTTTGCAAACGCAATGCCTGCAAAATCTCTTTCGCTTCCAGAATTTTCTTCTTATTCATATACCACGTTGCAATTTTCACAGCACTATACTTTTGTTTCCTTAAGCGACTTCGACAAATCCACATCCGGCAATATTTCTGGATTACAATAGTTGCAGTTGTTACTTGATACATCTTATATTCTACCATACGATTATATTTGATTCGTCTCCACCAATATTGAATGGTACTGGCCGCTGTGTCACGTTGAGCCATAATCTTCTCTTCTTCCTTTCGTTTTTCAACAATGATCTCATATTTCTTTCTCCACCATGTTTGTATGATATTCGCAGCTTTTTCAAAGAGCGGCGCTCTGAATACGTGTATCAGTTGCCATAAGAGCGACAATGTCTTTTCTCTATGCCCGTCTGCGATATCAGATGCAGATATATCACCAACTATAACGAAGTTTGCCTCTTTTAAAGCGTTTAGAGCCACTTGCACGTTATGTATCTTTTGAAGGCGTGATATTGCCGGTGTTCGTAGTTGATTTAGCAAGCCATTTTTCATCAAGATAATTTCCATGACTTTCGTTAATCTAACTCCGTCTCTTATATCCACTGCTATGTTGTGAACAGCATATTTATATTCATCTAAATAAGATTGTTTATGACAAACAACGTAGCCAAGAGGTCTCAGGTGTTTTGTAATATCTCCAATGCCCGCAATCAGTTCTCTTGTGAAACGTAATATAATATCTCTACTCTCTTTACATATTGCATTCCTGCAAAACAAGCAGGGATCGTGAGGTATTATTTTCTTCTGTTTTGCTTGGTCTAAGAAAAATACAAGCATGAAAAACTTTTTGAGAGTAAACTTCTTTATGGCCTCCATGTATGCTGGCAACAACATATTTGGTGCAGACGATTTAGAATGTTTGTTTTTAAGATGAGGATTTTTGAACATTCTATGAATAATAAAGGTGGTAAGTCCTTCAACATCGCTGTTCGATTTAAGAGGCAACACAAGACCGTAAATAGCCTCCAAGCCGATACGAAGCCATAATGGATTGTATGAGAGTAGTAACTCCATTATTATTTTTTGTAAACCAATATCTAAATGTAGATTTCGGTCCGTTCTTATTGCAATTAATTTCTTTTCAATTTGTAGATTTAACTTGATGAACACCTGAGAAATTTCCGGACTTAATAGCAATGCTCTTGCTGTCCGCCGTAAGCTGTCTAGCCTGTGACTATTGTGGTAAGCACTGCACACTTGTTCTCTAGTCGGAGCTGCAGGTATTTCTTTATTTCTATTCTCAATCCATGCTTTTCCTACGTCAATTTTTTGTTCTATATTACTGTCTAGATCGGCAGGCGGAGTCAAAATACAATTGAGCCACCTTTTAAATTCCTTTTCAAACTTGTCTACAGCTTCCTCATCATAGAAGTAAGTTGTTGAAAGAAATGGGTCTACTGTAAATGACTGCGAGTAAACATTACCCATGTGATTAAGAGAAATATTTTGATTAATGCTTTTATTTGTGTCAAATGACTGATTCCCCTTTCCAGTTATTGACTCCCTGCTTTTTAATAGTGTTTGAGAGATTGTTTTAGATTTCAGGGACTTCCTTGGTAATGTAGTAGGCATCTTCCATAGCTCCGGTTCAGCTCTGACTGCTTTTTTTGACCAAGCTAACTGTCGATTAGATAACACTGAAGACTTATCACTTGCTTTGTCGAAAGTTCTATTGATAGTAAATGTTGACATTTGCTTATTTGTTTTGTCAAACAAATGTGTCTCCGAAAAATGTATGCTTTCTTCTGGAATAGATTGTAAAGGTGGTGTCAGAGACCGAGGTGGTGATTTTATTTCGGTTCTCAAATCATTATTCCAAGGATAACTCTCAGGTCTAGCTAATACATTTCTGTCAATGGTATCTCTATAAAAATGTTCCTTGAATAGCGCTTGTCGACATACTTTCGGATTTGACTCCCTCGGAATAGCTTGTTTAGAATCTCCATAGACTTGGTTAGAATTAAAGTACATTGGAGTATTTGGTGATTCTTTTGTATAAGTATCAGAACTTATCCTCGCATTTGAGTCTTCAATTATGTCATGAGTCTCATTATACATTTTCGGTATAATTTTTCTCTCAGTTGAAAATCTTTGTGGAAAGAAAGACAAATCACTTATACGTGAAAATTCTGTGTTTATTGAAAAGTTTGGACTGTTCAACTCTTTAGGTGAAGATGTGTTTGGAATTTTCTTATTTGGTAATGTAGGAGTTTCATTGCATTGATTGTTTTCATATTGTACATGATGATTAACTGTTAACCACTTGTTCGGAGGCTGAGATGAAGTTATGCATAGAATTGAATGAGTCTCATTTTCTTTGTTACTGCTTTGAATATCTAAGCTGTCATCAAAATCACTCTCAGAATTAACGCTTAATATTATTTTTGGACCTTTGACTAATTTATCATTTTTTGTAGGTAGACTTTTGAGGGGTGTAAAGGTAATATTATCAAATACATCAGTCACAGAAGAGTCATTAATTTGTCTATTTGATGGTTTTAAAATATTGTTTTCGTTGGTATAAATTTCATTTACACTATACGATTTATCATAGGTTTCATAAAGCATGTCTTTCTTATTACGTTGCACGTTTGAAAATATTTCAGATGTATTAAAATTTAAGTCTAAATTTGTTGGTGAATCAAAAGGACATTTTTTCAATTTTGGATCCATGGAACAGTCATTGTAAGATACATTTTCTTTATCAATTTGATTGAATACTTTATAATGAGTTGATTGGACAACATTCACTGTTTTCTTCACTTTTGTTGTGTTATAAATAGTTTCAACTTTCTTTTTATATATTGCAGCTGGGGACTTCTTTCCCGACTTCTTTTTAATCTTACCTGGTGATATCTTTAATTTTGTATTATTTTTGCCTTTCACATTCTGAAAGAGATTTATTTACTATAAATTATTATTATTATTTATTAAATTAAAATACATTACAACTATATTATACAGTCACAGTCTATATTATATTACAGTATATCTTTTGGAAGCATTTTGTATATACAAGGAATAAATTATGAAGCAGTATGATTATTGTTTACTATCTCTACTATTGATATGACATAACAATTGTGATTCACTTAGCTTTAAATTTTTTGATTAAATAGTCTTTATTCCTATATTAAAAATAGATTTATTCATAAGTATTACCATAACTGATTTGAGAACAATGATAACATCATATCTCCCTCTATTTTCATTTGTAAATCGTATCGTTTCCCGTAGCGCTGTGGGCTGCGTAGGTGTCCACAGCATAGTTATGCAATAGCATGTTTCCGGTTCAAGTTCCAGATATTCTCCAGGCAATTGTATTATTAATCCAGGTGGTAGAGACTTACCAAGTGTTATCTATAAAATGCAAACAAAAATTTGTATGTTAGGAATAAATAGACAAATTATTAATATATTAATCTAACAAATCATGATTCTAATTTGTTTCAGAACCTTGGTAAAACTACCTTTATGTACCATTAGACTGGTTACTTAACATTACCTATAGGAAGTAAAATTACGATATGACATAATATATCAGTAAAGTTATGTGACAGCCTATTGCATTTTATATTTATTTTGTTCAATTGGGAGACATTAAACACACTGAATTATTTTCACCAAAGAGCAAAGGCTCAGAAAATTATCGACATCGGCATAAAATACAAAATATTGATATTTGATTCTTTGTATTATTATTAACATTAACAGTTGTACCTGTTGGATAGCTTTAGAAGGGTTTAATATTTCTAAATTTTTTTCACACGTTGTCCCGATGACTACATTGTCAAATACCACTTGGGGCGGTCTCGAAAAAGGGGCCAAAATTAGTCTGGGGCACTCTTCTTTAGGAGACGCCGTTTGAACATTTTCCTTTCTTCTAGCCCTTTTCAAATGCTCCGGAGTATTTTCAATCTGATATAAATATTAATTAAATTAAGCAACAATAGTAAACACTGAAAATTCATAAAATTACTATTTTATGGGGACCTACCTCGAAATACATTATTCCGGTTCACTCACTACCATTTAATAATTAATAAGCTACCGACGCCTTTCTATTCGTCACTTATGCAATTATGCATAACTGCATTTTATTTCGAGAAGTAGAACAAAAGTATTTCCTAAAGTTGATTTAAAAGTTCTAAGCTGTTTATAATTCAAAGTACACATTCAAACCTAAAACCGTTAACTGTTATGGCCAAGTTAGGTATGTCAATAAATGAATTCCAAAGAGAATAGAATCACTTGAAACTTGAACCGAGACATAGACCATGTTGTAGGTATTGATAATTATTATTACATTTAACGTTAAATTATAAAATTATAAAAATATATTTGTAATTATTTAAATGACTCATTTTTAGTGAAACGAAAAAAAAACTATATGTATATATATATATATATATATATAGTTATATATGTATATATATATATATATATATATATATATTGATTTCTTTAACCATACTTTTTGTTAGATCTCTGGATTATCGATTTATATTTTTCAAACATAACAGATTAACTTTGATTGATTCTGAAGAGGACACGCGTTAATACCCTAGGGTAATATTTATTAGTAGGGTATTACTTGACTCACTTAATTTACTGTTTGATTAATTTTTTTATACTGTAATCGTGATTGATAATTAGACATTTCAATCGTAATAGTTAATCATTTATCTAATTACATTTTGCCCAAGCCTTCCTATGAGACAGCGCATTATTTATACGGCATTGATTGATAATGCCAACTAATGTAAATACTGTTTCTTACACCGGTTAAAATATAGTTCTACAGCGCGTTATTATATGAGTAACTAAAAATAAGAATCCAAACACAATTGGAATGACATCTTATACTTATTTCGTTATAATGTTTTTCATATTACGATTTCGAAATAAGTTTTATTGTTCTTAATTTCATCTAGATCAGTTTAGCAGTTATAGCATGATAAGCAAGAACTCAAAAATACGCCAAATATGATCAAATTCAAAGAGATAGTAACTGCCAAAACTCCACATCAAATCAAGATCGGTGATTGACAGACTGATTGGTTGCTAAACCAATAAAAAGATATGAGCGGCTCCAATGACAGTAAAAACAATTGTAATTGTTATTGATTACTATAATTATCAAATTTTGCATCATAATGGAAATTATCGTACGACACTAGTGTACCATCGTACGTCGTACCTAATTATGAAATTAACGTACCTGTGCGATAATTATCGTACGGTTGTGAACCCTGCAGTTGAACAGCATGCATGAGCATGAATAACAATGAGTTCCCTGAATGGGCAGTGGGCTATCTACATTTATCTAAAATAGTGTTTGTCTAAAATAGTGAAGAAATATTAGCTTAGACAAAATAATAAAAAAATAAATGGTGTATCTGTTGACAATCCGTAACAGCCTGTGAATGTCCCACTGCTGGGCTAAAGGCCTCCTCTCCCTTTTTGAGGAGAAAGGTTTGGAGCTTATTCCACCACGCTACAATGCGGGTTGGTGGAATACACATGTGACAGAATTTCTGTGAAATTAGACACATGCAGGTTTCCTCACGATGTTTTCCTTCACCGTAAAGCACGAGATAAATTATAATCACAAATTAAGCACATGAAAATTCAGTGGTGCTTGGCCGGGTTTGAACCCACGATCATCAGTTAAGATTCACGCGTTCTTACCACTGGGCCATCTCGGCTCAGTTGTTGACAAAGATGGAATTTATACAATCTACAGTTTTTGTAGACAGTCTTTCACTTATATAGGATATTACCTTTCTTTCACTTACAATTCCATAGATTAAAACGTAGTCTTTAATTTTTATTCTACGTTTGATTGAGTGAGTGACTTTGTGTATTAAAAAAGTCCTTCAAATGTATGAAATTTAAATGGTGTTGCTGGAGCATTAAAGGAACTCTAATAATTGGTAGAGTAAAACGGAATAAGGTAGAGAAATTTTAACTTTCGCATTAAAAAGACGCTATTTTCAAATTATTTTGTTAGTCAAATTTATTAATCCCAATTAAAAACGCACTCATGTTAATTTTAGGTAATATTCTCTAGCTACAGGAGTGCTATTATAACTTATTTATAGAACTCTTGTTTCAAATGTTTTGTTAGACACTTTTTCGAGTGAAGAACCTTGTTTCATATAAGACATTTCTTCTTACCTCTACACTCTATATATTTAGCGATATGATGTCAGTGTCAGATATCTTGAATCTGTCATAAAAGTGTTGTCAGTTGGCACTTCAGCCAGATTTATTGCTTATTCAGTTATTCCTCTTCGCCCGTCCGTTCTTAACATCTGTGACCCAAGAATCTATTTCCTGGTAGGTATTTATCCTTTATCATGTATTCTTGTATTACATAAATTACTATTTTATATGAGTGCCATGTTTTATTTTTATAGAAAATCTACATTGGATATCATGGCCGAATCTCAAGCGAACGACAACACCACTTGCGTAGTGTGTTTTAAAAATGTCGTGTATTTCTCAATTGGCGAATGTGACCATCCTGTGTGTTTTGAATGTTCGACTCGCATGAGAGTTCTTTGCCTGCAAAATGAATGCCCAATATGTCGTCAGGATCTCTCAAGGGTATGTCTATATAATATCTTTATTTAAAATATTATATGCATGTTAATCTATAACACGATTCATCCTAATAGGATTTTTTTAATTCATTCAAAAAAAAATCAGGGTAGAAATATTTCATACTTTATTTTTATCCATTTATTTATTTAGGATCACCAACATGAAACAGTAAAAAAAAAGTAATTAAAGAATATTGTGCAATACTTTTAAATTAAAAATATTTTGCAATATGAAATTTAGTTTTATTATTTTATCATTAAACTTATATCTCTAATATGAGCGCTGATTATATCTTATATCATACTTCTGTTGTCAATATTTTTAACTTTGGAATTTAGTTGAAGCTGGTAATCCATCAAATCAATATGGAATTCAATTAATTATAGCTATTTTATATAAACTTTATTTTCTATTTATTTCTGCTTTGTATTTTCCAATTGCAGGTCATTTTCACAGACACAGTGCATACTTATAAAGAGTTGAGGAATAGACCATTCTCTGATAGACTATTTGAAAGGCAGTTTAAGATAGGATTCTGTACCGAAGAAATAAAACATGCCTATGAGAGTCTACTTGAGAACCATTGCAAAATATGTGAAAAGGCTCAGTTCCGTACATTTAGTATGCTCAGTGAACATATGCGAAAGGTCCATGAGCGCTACTTCTGCGATCTTTGTGTTAAACATTTAAAGGTATCATACTATTGTGAATATAATTTTTAATTAACTTTAATAACAAGGTCAGGGCTGATTTTGTAACAAAAACTTAGTTCTACATGCTATTCTATTTTTTCTCTAATTGTACAGCTTTTACTATCTTTGTTTCTAAAATATAATTGAGTAAATAATGTTGATAATAATTTTAATAGATAACTTTTTAATTTTGTAAATGTGAATTATACTTTTACTAGCCATTAATTGCTAGTCAGTAATTGCTTTATCTATTAAAAAAAAACAAAATTAATATTTCATTATAATTTTCAGATTTTTACCAGTGAAAGGAAATGTTACACCCGGCAAGAACTTGCTCACCACCGACGGAAAGGAGACCTCGATGACACATCTCACAGGTAAAACAAATTAATTCTCTGGTTAATATAATATGTTATGGTTTTGATAACAAGATATAGCAAGTGAATGCTCTTACATATAAAAGTTATCATTTGAATTACTTTCTAATTATGTATTATGTATATATTTATTACATAATGCTAATTGTGTGAATTTTATTTGGGTACAATTTTTTTTTATATATAAATATAATTTTAATTATCAAATCCATTACACATGTAGGGCTCCACAGTTACTATGACTTAGGTATTACTTAATATTCCTTAGGTAGACTATAATGTTGTTTTATTCATTCTAGTCAATTATGAATTAACAATAATAGAATAGTACATAAAATTATTAATTTACTTAAATCGATCATAAAAAATATAAGCCCCTATCTAACTAAATACATATTATAATATGTATTCAATGCTATAACAAAAATCTGAATGATTGATAGCTAGGCTAACAGAGCTAGAGTACATCGTAAGTGTATACCTTATTGTTATTCATTGTTTTCATTGAGAAGACTATTATTTTCTCTATTCTGATGTAGGCTTCAATAATGATACATTACATAAAAGATATATTTATAGTTATTTAGTTCAATAACAATAAAAGTCTTGCATTACTTGCCCAAGTTATTTACGCGACGATTACAGCGCCTGTAATGGAGTGTTGACAAAGATGTTTTTAACGTTGTTATGCTTTTAAACAATTTGATAGTCTACATTGATATAACATTATTATAACCGTTGTAATACATAATAAATAAATTAATATAAATTGTGTAATCATATATTAAATATATAGAGGCCATCCACTCTGCGAATTCTGTGAGGAGCGATTTATGGATGCAGACGAATTATACCGTCACTTGCGAAAGGAGCATCTCTACTGCCATCTATGCGACGCTGACGGTCGAAACCTGTACTACGCGTCGCACTCTGCGCTTGCGCACCATTTTCGCAACGAGCATTACTTGTGCGAGGATGGCGAGTGTGCCGGACAGCATCTCACTGCAGTGTTTAGAAGCGAAATCGATCTTAAAGGTTTGTCACCTAGGAAGGTGGAATGAATTATTTATCATCCTTGTTGCCTCATTACATACAAGCATTAAAATTTCATATAACAATATTTTACTCCGATTAGTAATGTTTATGTTAAATTAAAAGTTTCATCATAAATCTAGTTTTTGTTTCGCAGCGCATAAAGCGACCGTGCACGGGCGCGGCCTGACGCGCGGCGCCGCCAGGCAGGCGCGCACGCTGGAGCTGCAGTTCAACATCACGCCACATTCAGTCGCGCCGAGAGCACCTAGGTGTGTATATATATATATATATATATATATTGATATGCAACTTATATCAATATATTATTTTCAAGTAGTTAAATACGACGCTAAATTACTTCGAAAAATAGTCTAAATTGGATGGGCTTACTTTGTAATAAAATGATAATTCAACTATTTAATAACACGTAACAAATGAGGACTAAAAGATTTTGCGCAGAGAACGTGTGGTAGAGGCTCCGTCGCCGCCGGCCCCCGTGCAGATGGTGACTCCCATCGATCCGGGGAACGTCGAGCAGTTCCCGCGACTGTCGGCCGCGCCCCCCGCCCCCGCACCGCTCCTCGCGCATGCCTCGCGCTTCCCCAGAGGTAACCCCTCCCTCATGCGACACCGCGCTCGCACAAAGGTAACCCTCCTCCGGCATTATTGCACGTCACCCGCGCAATCACGACCAGAGCGATCGCCTCTGATCTCCACCACACATCTACACCTGTCCCCCCGAAGGCCCGAACTTCTTTGCTAACCAAAGTGGAAGTGAAGGAGCCAATAGCTCACGCTCAGTGTCCGCCAGGCGCGGACCGGCTGGCGCGCACGGACCGCAACTTCCCGGCGCTGGACGGCAGCGCGCCCCCCGCGCCCCCCGCGCCGCGCGCCGCGCCCGTCGCCGCCGCCGTGCTGCGCAACCGTGAGTCGCACTCTAGTATTTTATTAAGATAATTATAAAGTCTCTCCACGTTTTTATCATTAACTAGGTTTCTAAATCTTAACAAAATCGGTTCAGCGTAACAGACAGACGTAGGTAATTATACATATATAACATTAGTATATTATATAAGCTATTAACGTAGTACCTTCGATTGCATTTGATTTAAGCTTCGAAGCCAAGTGTCTCCATCCAGTTGCATAGTCAACCGAGTGCCAGCAACTTTCGATTGACACAGACGAGCGGAAATCGCATATCTATCCCGTCGCAGAAGAAGTCGCCGTTGTCCGATGACGACTTCCCGTCACTCGGCATCGCGAGAGACGATCATCCCAGTATTGGAGCTGCAACAATGCAACCGCCGAAGGTAGGACCGAAGACGAAATAATAAAAAAAAAGAAACAATTTGCACTATAAATAGTTTTTTTTATTACATTTATGTATTATTTTTGTTTAAGGTAACCATGATTAATAGTGAAGAGTTAGGAGCAATAAAGAGCAATCAAACTAAGGGTCAAAGAAGTACTGAGTCAAAGAAAGTACATTTAAACGCCGAAGCATTTCCCGCGCTCTCATCGTCATCAGTCCCGAGCGCGCCGCCCCAGTGGATAACCATATCGAAGTCTAAAGAGAAATCGAAACCAAAGTCGGAACCGCCGCCGACGCCGCGAGAAGCTGCCTTTAACCCGGCCGCAGATTTTCCAACTTTACCCATCAACATTAAAACTAAAACCAAAAAAACGCAGCAGCCCGTACAACATCAAATTTCCAATAATAACGCCCCGAGCGAAAGCAATAAAAATAAAAAGGATAAAAAGAAGCCGAACTCGAATCAAAAAGACATATCGCTAGATTCGAATATCATTAATCGAATAAACGACGTTAAAATTAAAAAGGAATACATAAATGCCTGCGTAAATAATAACAACAACAGCGTCGAGCCGGATAAAAAAATTAAAACTACGAGCGAAGCGCCGTCAGCGAACGTCCAGAAGAATACCGGCAACGGGGATTTCGCAATGACCCTAAAGGAATATCCGCCGCTCAATCCGCGTGCTGAAACCAACGGCCCGCAACGAGTCGAAAACACAACGCAGCGGGCCAATAACTTTTCGCAGCGAACTGTTCAAAACGGCAGCGTCCCACCAGGTTTCAAAAAGCGCCCCCCCTGCGACGGAATGACGTTCACAAACTCTGCCGGGCAGACGTTCTCCGCGCCCGTGCACTCCTACATCCCGCCGCCCGACTTCGAGCTCAGGAACCGCGCCCTCGTCAAGAAGTTCGCCGTTGCACTCGGCGGAGCCGCCGCCGTCGAGAACTTCAAGGTCGCCTCGCGAGCCTTCCGCGACAGCAACATTACCGCGGACGAGTTCTATCAGCACTGCCAAACCGCCCTAGGAGACCAGTTGGAGTCCGTGTTTCCCGACCTGGTCGCCCTGTTGCCGGATATCGCGAAGCAGCAGGAGCTGGTAGTCGGCAGGAGCATCGCGTCGCAGCTGGACGTGTGCCCGACGTGTGGCCAGCTGCTGTCGGCGGCGGATCGCATTGCCCACGACGCGGCTCACTGGCCGCCGCTCTCGTCCCGTTAGATCGATGGACGTAACTGTGATAACATTTAAATTAATTCGTGTTCACATATTCAGGTGTATATTGTATTCTATACATTTATAATTATTTAATCAGACCGGTCACGTGTGACGTTAAATGGATACGGATTTCATTTGAAGGTGCTCCTTATTTCTCTTAGTACATTGTGTATACTAAAAAACATTCTATAGACATTATCTATTCCTCAATGTAAATAGACCGAAGTTTATTCATTAAGCAAACCGAAGTTTGGACTGCGAGATTAAAATAGCTTTTAATATATAAATTCTGAAGTGAATCCATTTTGGTTACATGTAAAAATGTATAACTACTAATGAAATGTAATAAGTATGTGGATGTTACTCTAGTATTAGAAGCACGTAGCGTATTGTGGTCATGATAAATTAAAAACTATAATTTCGAGAACATTCTGTTTGTTATGTAGACAAATAATGAAAATAATGTTCGCTCATTATAATTTATTTTGTAACAAGCAATTTAATACAATTTCTAGTATAACTGTGTCAATCATATTAGTGTCAATGTTTTTAAATTTGTCACGGCGTTTTCAACAGCTTGTATACTTATTATATTTCAATTCCACTTGGTGTTAATTGTTGTTTTAAAGAGTTGACGTCATGAAATTGTTAATTTCAAAACATAGCTTAGTATCACATTAATTATCTGTTTCGGACGTCATCTTCAATGATGACCAAAGACAAATTTACTAATTGACTAAATACTGAATCCTAATTGGTCGCCTACTGCGACATCGGCTACCAACGACCAATGACAATTCGTATCAACGTCGAATTAGTTAATATTACTTTAATCAACGTTTCAGAAACTAGAGGTTAGCTTTATAAAAAAAGAGTAGCGTTTTTTTTTTAATTTAATATGTAAATTAATTATTATAGACTTACAATCAAAAGTATGTGGTAATACAAAATGTAAATGTTACACGGTGTAAAATATATTGTTTCAAAGTTATATTTTGTACTTTCAACTAAACATCTTTAGTTTATGTTAAATATTTTTGTTATAAAGAATGCAGTTGTTTTATTAAATTAAACATTTAAATCCTTATATATTCAGAAGCACTGATAAATGAATGTACGAGACATAATGTATGTAAATATAATAAAATTATCGTATAGCATATTCAAAATTGATTCCCTAAAAAAATGCGTTTAGAACATCGGCAATTTAGCTATCAGAATATTGTAATTAAAATTAAAGTAGATAAGTCGAATAGAGTACTGTTTGTAGTGCATAATTTAAAAGAGCTATTAGTGGAAGAGATTTGAATATGTATACCATCCAGTCTACTACCGCTAAACAGCAATAATATTGTTGTGTACTTGGTGAAGGATGATTGGAGTCAGTGTAACTGCAGGCACAATGGACATAACATCTTAGTTCCCAAGGTTGGAGCTTTGATTATGTAAGGTTCTAATATGGTTAATGGTCAATGTCTATAGGCGGTGTTGCCCATTTATCATCAGGTGGCCCATTTTCCAGTCTGCTATATGAGATAATAAAAAAATTAATTTTTCGTTCTTAGATTTGAATAGGCTAGTTTGTTTTGAGCACATTGGGTTTGAAAAAAAACTTTTTTTTTTTGTAAATAATAATGTATTCTAAATATATGTATGAATACATTTAACTATTTGTCGCTTTTACCCCATCCCAAGAAGCCCTTAACAAGTCCCGTGATGCCAGCACCTTGTTTCTTACTATTTGCCGCACCAGTTTTGTCATCTAGGTTAGGAAACTCGATAAAATTGCACGCCAAGTCGAAGAACAGAGGTTTGCAAGGAACCGCTTCCATCGGCGGAGGCATTTTGAATATATTAGGATTCTTCGTGAGCATTTGTGTCTCTTCACGGTAATCGTCTAACCGGTCGGCGAGTGGCTTTTTATCTTTGTACGCCTTCCCGCTCGTATATTTTGTTTCTTCTTCATCATCGTCATCTTCTAGGACGGAGTCGGCGTGCACTTCAAATTTGCAACTTTCGATGTCCTTCTGCAAAACTTTCAATTTCTCCACCAGCCACTTGTCTTGTAGTTTGCTGGCGAGCGATTCGCTGGTATATGTGCCGCAACGTTCCAGCATCGCAAGCGCCTCCCTGAAGCGTCTGAGTCCTGTCAGTACCTGTGCTATATAATAGCAGCGGAAGGCTTTGTAAGCCTTCAATTCCGTCTCGATTTCCTTTTGATAGGCAGCATCGTTCTCAAAGCCTTGAAGCTGCTGTAGTTCGGTATAATTCTGCAGAATGATTTCGTATAGCCTGGTCAAGTCCTGAGGGCGAACCTTTTTCCCATCGATCGGAGTGTTGCTTTTACGCGCTTCTTCCGCTTGCTGAACAAGCAGATTGTTTCGTTCAATAGTGCGAACGAGACGCAAGTACATCAAATACGAGAGCAAGTAATTAATGCTTGACATTTGATTCGACTCTGATGGCGATTTCAGTTTAGGATCGTTTTTGATTTCGTCCTTAATAGCTGATATAGCGTCTTTGCAGTCCATGAGAATGTTCTCGAGGATGTCGATCTTAGCTTGAGTATTTTGTGCATTCGCGACAGATTTTTCCAAGTCTTGTAGAGCGATGAGGAATAGTCGCACTTTCTCCGGACGAACGGTAACGCGACGACCGCGCCATTCCACTTCGTGCATGACTCCGGAGCGAGACTCCCTGTACAGAAATTATTACAACGTGATTTATTACTTCCAAGGGAGTATCTGCATTTCTTATAAATTCTAGAAACATACTTAGCTTGAGCCATGAGTGTATCCAAGTTTTCAATTAGTCCTTGTCCACGCATAGCGACGAGGTCCCCAGCAGCGGACTCGTCGCCGATGTTATACGCACAATAACGTAGACTAGGTTTTAATTCGTCAACCTGGCAAAATGGTAATACTTCGTTAGGAAATCCACTATGAAACATAATGGTTTATTCAATAATCATTTATTAAAATAGACACAAACAACCTGAGCCTAAAACGAGGTTTAGAACAGGATTAGTTTGTCATAAATAATTAATTAAAATAACTTAAATGAGAGAAGTTAGAAAATTATGACCATTGTATTAGACTGTACATGCTCTGCATATGCACATTTGACGGGCTTGAATTCAAATCTTTACATAAACAAAAACTAAACTAAGCTATAGTGCAAGTATTCTGAAGAGGCTTTACAAACATTCAAATCCCATGATATAGTTAAACGTATATATTGAATCATTCCCTTGCTCACTATCTTCAAAAAGGAAACAGTTGTTCTTGTTTGACGAATGGACTGAACGACGATAGATAGTGAGGAACAGACGTGACACAATATAATAGTGTATGTGAGTGGTAAGTATAAGGAGCTCACTTTCTGCTTGTACACGAGCCTCTCGTCCTCGGGCAGCGCGGCGGCGAGTTTCTCGAGCACGAGCTGCGCGCGCTGCAAGCTCTCTGCGGCGGGGCGCCACTGCTGCAGCTCCAGCAGCAGCGCGCCGCTCAGCCACGCCGCGTACGCGCCCGCCTCCAGCTGCGTGCGCGCGTCGCACGACCCGCTTTGCTGCGAGTTACAAATATTTACGAACAATAGAGCATCAAATTAATATTCATTTCATTCATGAATTATAAGTAGTTACTTTTATACAAATTTATAACTATATAAACTATGGTGCAATAGTAAATATTCCACGTATAAGAAAACGATTTTACTATAGTTATATTTCATATATTATTTGTGGTGATATTATAATAATATAAAACTGTTACACTAAAGATACAAATATATCAATACTACCTATTACTTCCCTTGGATATATATTTGTAGTCAAGTTTTATATTATATATATATATATTTATTTCAAAAAGTAAATCCTTATAATAATTATGAGTTTAATTAATTAAAAAGTAACCTCGCAAAGTTGTAAGAGCATATGGGCGTGGGAACACGCTTTTTTCAATCGCGAGACGAGATGGAACTTCTTTCTCGGCTCAGTGTTGGCTTCCTGGCGCAACTGCATGGCATGTGCCCAGGCTCGTTCGGCTTGCAATAACGGCACACATAGCAAGCGATTTTCAGCATTCGCAGCAGTCAGGTGGGTGGCCGTCACATCACGGCGGCGATAATGACGTCTGTCGCCCTGTGATTTTAAAATGATTAATATTATCAAAGTAAGTTCGTTTTTTATTGATTTTTGAATAATAACATACGTACCTGAGGAATTTTGAGCACTTTGCGTAAACGCCGTATACGACGCGAACAGTATCCACGATACCGCTGGTAATCTCCGTGACGGAGTCCGTGTTGTTGTTGGGCATCCTTTATTATCCGAAATACTGTTGCCTTGTTAAGAAATTATTCGTTTAGTTATTTATAATATACTAAAATTAGTAATATTGTGTAATAGGAAACCGTTTACAATTTATCATTATGCTAGCACCAGTAGTTTGATATAATCGGTAAGTCAGTTTTTAAGATAGTATATATAATCAATACATAAAAAAAACATCAGGAATCCAATCAGATTTCAGTCAGATTAATAAAGTATAAGCCAACTCAATAAAGCTTGGTTGAAAGAAATGTATGAATGAATAGTTTATTAATTTTGTTATTTTGTATACACATACAATTGGGTTATTCACATTAACCAATTCTTCTTCTTACTGCCCTTATCCCACTATGAGGGGTCGGCACAACATGTATTTTCCTTCCACTTCTCTCTATCACTCGTCATCTCAGCACTTACCCCTTTCTTACAGATATACTTTCTTACGCAATCCATCCACATTTTCTTCGGCCTCCGCGGTCTCCTTCTAGTAAAATGCTTTTCATCCCTCCTCATCACATGCCCATACCACCTATATACTCATTAACCAATTATGTAATGTAAAAGGTTTCACACAATATTTTATAGTAAGGGATACTATTCAGTACAAGATTATAATTATAAATGATGAAAAAGCTTGGAGTAATAAAGTATCTGTTGATTTTCATACAGAATGTAAATTACACTGTATAAGATTAACGGAAAAGACTAACCAATGAGATTCTTTGCAGAATCTTCTTGGTAGAACATTCTGGACCAATGGCAGCTCTTAATTCAAACTATTTAGTCAAATGACGATTCAAATGTAATTATCAGAGCCTACTTGAATAAAGTATAATTGTCATATGATTAAATTTTGACAAACAGTGAGTTTTGAAGGATAACAAGTCTTATATATTAATTATATTTCTTAACCGTGTATTTATTAATTAATAAACTAAAATAATATAGCACACTACTATCAAACCAAATACTTAGATACTACATGGACTGCCCATAAATTAAGTCCATCACATAGAAACACCATGTACAGAATGGACCCAAATGCTATGTGGTGATTCCTTTATATTAGATTAGGTATGAATATATAAAATATTGTAAAACTTTTCAACATGATTGTTTGAGGTTTTATTCATTTATAATTATTTTTTGTTTTCAATATGTTACATATATTTATCTCTGTCTTTAAAAGTGGGATTCATTACATTTTTATATTTAAATTGTAGCAAATTAATCGTCTAATTCAGTATTAGTTGTACTTAAGAAAAATGTGTTTCCGATATTAAGTACTTAGATATTAAGAAAATGTTTATGTACATTGTTAGTATATCACTTAGTTCAATTGGAATATGAGATTTATCTTTTTCATAAGATTTGTCATTTACATTTAATTATAATAAAGCATTTAAAAAGTACCATAAAATTATCATTGGTAAAAAAACCTTAAAATTTATTTAAAAAGGATACTTTCTAATGATAAGGAATTCGGAATTTTAGCGTCCTGTTTCGTTTCATCGTTCGCAGCTATAGGCTGCGCATCTCCACTTTCTCCTTCCAAAACAACCATAGTTAATGGTTTCTCTTAATAAACGTTTAGTTAAAACTACTTAAATTTGCGATCCAGGGCTGTACAGGAATTAAATACGCACACGTCACGAAATTATCGACAGTCGACACCTGATTATATCACTGTCAAGTGTCACCCTTGTTTTTAATTTGTCTATTTTGACAGTAATCGGTGACTTGTAACTATGGAGTGTAGAGGTAAGGGTAAGTATCTTTGTGTATAAAAAATGACACACAAACCGTAAAAAAAAAAATCGTACGTTTTTTTCTTTCTTCGCGGGCGAGCTGTTTATGTGCCATTCTAAAAAAAGGCTAGCAGTAAAAGCTTTTAAAAAACATGCTCTAATAGATAAAAGTAACAGTTAAATTTAGTAAATTTTTGATTTTTGAGAATAAAAGGATTTATTGATAATTCTTAGGTATGTCATTAGGATCAGAAATATCACTTATTTAAATATATTAAAATATCATGCTATTTAAAAAAACACTTCAAATGGTTATTGTTTGAGTAATTAATTTAGGTTTAATGTCTATGGGCAGTGGTGACCATCAAGTGGCCCATTTGCCCGTCCGCCTACCTATATCATAGAAAAAGCTACTCAACGTTCAACCAGTGCAATATGAGATCCGAAATTTAACTACAATATTTATCTATTTTTATACGTTCATTAATTTAGATTTATAAATTTGATTAAAAGACTATTTGAAAGTGAAGAAACTTTTTTAGATTTCTGACACTCTAATTCCATTTTATTCTAGCGAGTATAATCAAGTTCATTCAAATTTTACTCTTATGCTCCAGCAGTGCTATCTAAGTTTCATACATTTATGAAGATGATGATGATGAAGATTGAAGGACATTTTTATACACAAATATACTTCTCCTTACCTTTACACTTTATTATGGTTTTTGACTAACGTCACTGTCAGATGTCAGGCATACGATTTCCCATCTTTTTCTGTCACAGCGTAAATAAACATTTTGACGTATTACCATCTCTCTCTTTTAAGTTCTCGATATTGTGTAGGACTGTAGGTTAGAAAACTTAATTTATTAATTTCTGAAAATATCAAATCAATCATTGCAAATTATTAATATTGTGCAGTGTTTAGTGAAAGAGATTTATTGTATATATTTAATAAACGTAAAATTTCTTTTCCAGACTTACATTTGAAGTAAAATGGCAAAGTCAAAGAACCATACAAATCATAACCAAAGTGAGTAAATATTCTGAATTTGATATGAATGAAATGAAACAAATAGTAAACAGATTGTATTCGTAGATAATTTGTGAAATTGTGAATTAAGATGGGTTTAATTTCTTACAGATCGCAAAGCTCACAGAAATGGTATTAAAAAGCCCACGAATTTCAGGCACGAATCAACCCTCGGTGTAAGTTATTATTATTTATTGGTTATTAGAGTTAAAAAAGTAATAGATATTAACATGTAGACTTAAGTGAATTCTGTATGAAAAATGAAACAGTAACTTAGTTTTTACCAACTGGGAAATTCAAATAGTGTAAATGTATGGGATTTTCAAATAGTTGAAGGCGATGTTAATAAGTTAATAAAAGTTAAGTAGACATAGATTGTGCTTGTTATTATTAACAATATTTATTGCAACTATTAAAAGTTTATTTTAGAAGTCATGATTGTAAGCCTACTTTTCAATACATATAACATTGTTTTCCTGACCTGTTATCTCTGAGGTTTACATTTAAGCCTTCAAATGTTCTGCTCTTACAGGTAACATTATTTAATTATTTAACCTGTACCTTATTAAAAATGAGCTCCATTGTCAATCAAGCTTCTGCGGTGGGAAGTCTGTTTTGGCATCAACATAATAAATTATAATTAAAATCTATTGTATTTACTCTTGATAATAATACACAATCTTCTCTTTAGATGGACCCCAAATTCTTGAGGAACCAACGGTTTTGCAAAAAGGGTAACCTGAAACCCGCCAAACAACTGGCTCGTGCTGCACACAGAAAAGCTGCAAGAGAAGCTAAGACTAAGAAATGAACATCTAGTTATAAGTCAATAAAGCAGTAAAACAATCTTGTTTTTTATTATCAAATCTCTCATTACAAGACGACAATGTGTATAAACTATACTGTACTATCATCATTACTATCAATCCTTTTTTATTACAGTACAAACTGATTTGCATAATATTACTATTTTTTTATAATGTCTGTTAAATTTTGATTCTAATGATTTCTAAAACTTACAGTGGTTAACAAATTATGCCATCATTGCATTTGCAATAACATGGGGTGGAGACAAATTCTATTGAAATTAGATATATTTTTTACAAACAATTTTGTTCAATATTTACATTTGACTAACACCTTCATTTATTATTTCAATTTTGAAGTTGAACTATATAAATAAAAATTTCGTCTTCACCTAAACTTTTTAAGTGACATACTCAGTGATCATTTTCAAACTTTCCAGACCTTATCGTAACATATCACTTGAAAAACGACCGCACGGTTATACGATAAAGTAGCGAATTTATAGTGGATATTATTTTCGTAAGCACATGCTATTTGTAAGGTATTCATTAGCAGAATACATTCCAAATTAGCTAGCTTATACGTTACACATTGGTTTTATAACTAAAATACTTTTTACAAGTATATTAGTTCAACATGAATTGTTTTAAAGTTTTGGTTCAGTAAAAAGAAAAAAATGCTATGTAGGTAATAAAATTGTTTGTATTGACAATTTTAGTTTTATCGATAATATACAGTTATTAACGAAGATAATGGTATCACTACGTTGTTTTAGTAATATCAGTTTTGGTTTTAGTATTCATAATATAATAAAAATAATTCGACACCATGCATTGTAAAATCGAAGTTGTCACTGTTTTACATCTTAAAAGTTAGTAAAATATTCCTTTTTTACTATTCTTATACACAGTGCCGTTGAGTATAAATATCGATATATCAATAAATTTAATTGTATAAGGTAGTAAAGTACCTACCACATATTACAATTACGCTTCACTTTAAAATCTATTTTCCGATGAAATTTATAAGATTGTGCCTTAACAATCTCTTATTAATTTAGTGCACCCAGCACTGAAGTAAAATTAGTAATCAACCGAAACGTATAAGTGAAGTAAAAGTAATCCAAATATTTTATAGATAAGTCAGTGGTCAGCGTAGACAGAGAAACTAAACTTTGTTTCTCTGTCTACGGTGGTCAGTCAGTCAGAGTTCGATGATCTTTTTCCTTTTAATTTTATATCGATACATCGAAATACATATATCGATACATCGATTGTTTTTCCATTCTTAGTACCGAGGAATTGCTGTCAGCTTTATTTTGCTTGTCAAAAAGTTAAAGTCGGAGAGTTTGAGCGTTATTGTTTTAAATGTTTATAATTATTGCTTGTTTGCGTGTAAATTATAAATAACATACTTCATGGTGATATAATTAATTAATAAAATAACCTTGAATTTCCGTTTGCAATTGTTCTTCCTTCGGCAGATATAATGAATAGCTTTCATATAACTTTGTTTTTAAATCTTCAACCACAATTTTAACGTGTGTACGAACGAATATTCTTTATCTAATATATAACATTAGATGTTATAATTAAACAATGCAAGAAGCCGAATCAAACTTAACCACAAATTATAATGCTCTCAAAGAAAATCCTCAATTCTTAATTACTCTTATAAATAAATATGTAAAAGTAGATCTTATTAAAAACACGACCCTATACGGATATATTCATTCCATAGATCCTATCAAATACAGGTAAACAGATAATAAGCAACTTTAAGTATTATTCCGGAAAGTTATTCTTTATTTTGGTTTTACAATATTTGATTTTAATGTTAGCATTTTTTTATTTCAGCATTATTATATTAGAACATCAAAGTGATAAATTTCAAACAACTGTAATACCAGGTCATGCAATAATGGATGTGACAGAGGTAAATCGAGAATTAAAGGTGGAACTTCCGACGAGCAAAAATTCAATTTCTTTGAATGAAAGCAGTATTTTAGAAAGAAAACAGAAATTAATGTCATGGCTTAAACAGAACTTATTGCCAGTGACAGAATCTGAAGACAATATAGCATTTGGAAATGTACTAATTTTACCACCCTATAATATAAATGATATTTGTACAGATAATGTTATGGTAGCCACGCAAGTGAGAAACATTATTAATAAAATGCCCGAAAACTTTTAAATATGTAATTAATTGTTAAATATATAAGGAATCTTATTATATTGTTTTAATATTAATATAATAAATTAATTTTATCTGCAGTATTTTTTTCAAATATTGTTATCCATGTGGATGTTTATATTTTACGTCTGGTAGTTTAATTACTATAAGACAAATTGAATAGATAATAAACATGAGAAATGTTGTTTTGTATTAACCATTATTTTACTACACTTTGCAAACATAAAATTTGTGCATACTTTTTGTTGAGTCATGAAGGACAATATATTATCAATCAAATATCCACATTGGCGCAAAAGGGGGAAGAAATCTCTGCAGGTGAGGCCCTTACTACTACTACTACTACTATATAAATAATAATTATCAGAATTTCATACTTTTATCTTTATTATTTTAATAAATAAAAATATCAATCAAAACAAAAGTAACCAGTATTTTATCAAAATAATTTTTATTTATAGTTCTGAGATTTAAATTCTAATATTTTTTTTTCTAAATAGTTGTAATCGCAAAATGACATACATATGTACAATAGAAAATTATCTGTAAGTCTTATTTCTTATAAATAGCTGTCACCCATGTGTCCATCCACATTTCATTTTATTTTATTTCGTTAATTGTTATAGCTGTAATGAAGTAACACACAAACAGAGGCACACGCAGGGCACGATCAAAATCCAAAATCGGGGATCGAAAGTATTCACTTTTAAGTTTGGAAGGCCTCGCCTATACTATACCTGAAATTGTTCATTTTTAGAGATTTTTAGGACAGTTAAATTTTTCAAGATCAAAAAAATTCTGTGTGAATCAGGGTCATAACCAGCGCGGCACCTCTCTCGAGCCATTAGTCAAAAAGAAGTCGAGATTATGGATTATTAAGTTGAATCCAAAACTCAATTCCCCGACCGAAAATGCCGAATAGAAATAAAAGGAAAAATGCCGAATAGGAATTTTATAAAATAATAATAATTATTTAAAATAAAAATAAAATATTATAAATCAACAATAAATATTTATAAAACAAAATAGTCGTATTCTAAAACTTTAAAAAGGACGTGCCGTTGCACGTAACTTCAAACTCATATAAATGAACTATGCGTCTCCGCGGGGTGAGGGGGTGTCATTTGAGAGGGGGCAACCATCCCCTATAAAAGACAACCATTACCAACCCCAAATACGAAGAACACCCGGCTCCCTCAAAAGAGCCGCACCCGACGAACCAGTCTGTCAAGACAGAGTCCTGCCGCGGCCGACCGTAAGGAGATCCCTCACGGGACACCTCTTGACTGACCCGACCACGCGCAGGGTTCTTAGACTGCGTCCAACACCCACGACCGCAGGTCGCTCGCTGGACCTCCCAGAACGGGGTTTCATCCGGTGCGCTCGATCGGATCGTGGGAATGTTCGCAGTCACAGGCTGGAACGCCGAACCTCGCCACCACCACCAAACACACATTCAACGCCAAACATCCCTCGAACACCATCGAAATCGTCGAAAACCATCTCCTCAACATCATCTTCCACTTCTTTCATCTTCGCCGCCTTGTCGCTACCATCGTCAGCAACAGCAGGTATACACGCGCGCCCACAATAAAACTTCAGCAGCAGATGCCCCGAAGCTACTCCTTCTGTACCCAGACATCCGTCGGATACAGACATTCGCAGAGCAGGTCGTTCGCTGGACCTCCCCGAACGGGGTCTCATCCGGTGCGCTTGATCGCCCAGCAAATGAACGGAGAAGCATTAGAGACATCTGCTTCACACACTTAGGGATCTTCCCACCCCAACGACCCGTCCGTCGCAACGGACGGCGAAACAAGACACCGCAGTCATAAGGGCACAGCCCTTGGAACTGCCATCACCAGACCCCATCAAAAGAAGGGGACTGAGTTAAGTAACGTGAACGCCCCAAATACGAGATACGAATTTCAAATAATAAGGATTAAGTACTCGGTGTTTTTGAGAAAATTGTTTAAACCAACAATGGTTTGAATAATATAGGTTTTTATTAAAAAAATTAACGTTCTAAAGTAAATAGCAATTGCTATTTACCCATCTTATGACCACCAATACAAATCTTGCCTGGCAACACAAGGTAGAATTGCCTACAAGGCGTAATTTAAAAGCGTCTAAATAAAAAAAACGTTTCGTAAGTTTCTTGTGACGTAAATTTTTTTAGGAACGCCTTAACGGCTCGTTACTCTTAACTTAAAAAATATCGGTTACTGATGTACAATCACAATTCGTTAATAACAGGAACCGGGCATGTTTTACATGTCAGTTAGTTAAAACTAAATGCACTGACGGAACCACCACAATTATCGTATAAGTGACTGGGTCGGACTAGAGTATGCTCAAAATTTGCTTGAATTCCTTCCATAAATAAATTTAAAAATATATTTGGACCATTATTGTACAAGGCAATCATAAATTATTTAATCTATCAAATATTGAACTATACTACATAACTATATTGTTAACTATAACTATATTGTACAAGCATAATAATAATACTATAAATAGATTTTAGTGGATATAAGATGACAAAAAAAAAATAATCGAGGTATTTTGCATCAATTTTTTTCTATCAAATATAATATGTACCAATATTAAATAAAATATTAATAAGCAAATTTATACTTTAAAAATAATAGCAGTATACTTAGTCTCCAAATTAATACCCGCAATTATCGCAATATATTTTTGATACCTTTATGTTTGTCGGTATAGCTTAAAAAATAAATATAAAATGCAAATTATTAAACTAACAATTATTGTTTTCCATTTTTCAGAAAAATTCAAATTATGCGGGGTACTGCCGTGCCCCTAGATATGACAACATTTTGTACTCTCATTACGAATTCATTCGCTTTATTTACTGTGGATTTTATCACATTTGACAATAGTGTCGAGTTTCATACAGTAACCTGTACAGCGTTTGTTATGTAGGGTTGTGTTCAAATATAATCTAAAAAATATAGGCTTAATTTATTTTTATTACATTAAATAGGTAGATATTTTCAATAATAATGATCATTGTGACGTTTAATATTAGATCATACAAGTGAATAGATGACTTACGAGCAGTGAACACAGATAATTATTATATTATTAAATGTATTTATTTACACTGATGATAATAACTATATGGCGTTTGATTTAATAGAATGAATTATTTATGTTTTGTTGTTTTAATTTTGTAATTCGTAAAGAAAATATTATGTATTGATATAAAATCAATCACTTAAAAATGAGTGTACCAAAGAATAGAAAAGTTCAATATTTGGCGGGTATATGTGGTAAGTTTTATTATTATTATTATTTATATAAAATTATAAAATCATCATAATAGCAGAAATTATTTTGGATGGTAGAAATGACTTTAAAGACTGGCATTTATTGAAATTTAGAAGTACAGGGTTTTTTTTTATTGCCAGTTTCCTTCGCATTTACATTTACTGGAGCAGTAATATCATGGCCTTCTCCAGCTATACCGAAGTTTATTTATGGAGATACAGGCGTAGAAATTACAGATGTGAGTGTTATTCTTTTTAAATGTTTGATAAAAATACATGCATTCGAAAATTATTAAATATATTAATAATAATTATCTTAAATAAATATCGTTAACGGCTTTTTCTCACAAAAACTTAAGACGAAATTGTCGACAAAGTTTTCCTATAAGCTTTCCGCCAAAAAAGGGTTTTTTTTTTGTCTAGATTACATACTTACTTTATGATATGATTAGATTATTTTTAACAGCTCTACAATTCAATTCAATTAAGGTAATATGAATTTTAACCGACCTTTAATCGTTGGTAAGATTTTGAACGATAAAGTAAGAAATTAACTGACTGAAATTTGTTTTTGCTGTTCTTTTCTTCCGCATATAAAACAAATGTACAGTTGTTAAAGCTGCTTAAGAATGTGTTATCATGTATAAAATACCCTTTTGTATCACTCGTGGTGGAAGATCTGTTTTTTTTTTCTCGGAGCATTCCAGTACAGTTTCAGTAGTCTTGTAAGTTGGACCGAGCGTAATTGCTTGAAAATCTTTATGAACATGTTTCTTTTTGCATAAAACCTTCGACCAAATATATTTATGCGGCCAAGGAGGAAGCTATCAAGACTCTTTTACCGTTGATTGAGAAAAAACTGCGAGATGTACCATCGTATGTTCTAAACTTTTGTTTTAGTAAGTGTTAATAGTGCGTGCAGAAAAATACGACAATGAACGATGTCGTGCCATCACGTATTCATTTATATGGAGCTGGATAAAATCGGTAATTTATTTTTCGTGTGTACCACTTACTACGTTTCGAGGAGATTAAGAGAAGGCGACCTAACGGCAAAAGGGAGGAAAATGCATTTTTCTAGAAAAAAAAATCGGCGAATGTCAATTTTATAAATGATTTCATGGATCAAATAAAGACTTCGTTTCCGATATCCAATACTAAGTACGGAGACGACATTCTGATTAACGAAATACAAAGACGCGATTGCGTGGCTGTTTTTTTTGGCAAACTGGCATAAGCTACTTTTTCACGAAGCTGCACCGATAATCATCATCCGAAAATATATTAATATAATAAGGTAAATTAGTTTTCCCAGGATGAACTCGTTGAAGATGTCAAAGCCATTGTTCCTGAGCCATTGAAAGTCTTCCTATTTGTAATCATTACGAAAGATAAACATTATTATTGCATCAGAACAGTGAAAGAATAAAATGTACAGCTCTCGTTCTCCGCTCCAGAAAACGGTACTTCTCTATACAAAACCAAATAATTTTATTGGCAATGCGATTGTGTGCACCTTAGAGAATTTTGAGAATATGTTTCGTACGTATTAGCAGGTGCAAACGTTGCTCGGATAAATGATTCCGACGAACAAATCATGCACTGGAACCAGTTTCCAGCTTGGCTGAACCTCCGCCATCTGAGCTTTAAAACTCATGTCGCGCAAGTGCAAAATAAAATGTGGAGCTGGCTCTGTGTGCATAAAAGCAGAAATAAAACGTGCTATGAAAATGTATAGCGATGGCGGTAACAAGTAGTTTTTTCTTCCATTCTTATCAAACGTCCAATGTCAGATAAACACAATTAGGTAAACAATGATCTTATAGTGACGTAGTGCATTTATCCAGCCAAACGAGATGGTTCAACAGATACTTACAGTACGCACACACCAATACAAAACGTCATATTGCCAAGTAAAAAAAAAAAGTCATATCGTATTTTTATAAAAACAACACTTATTGCTACAAGTTGTACGATGTTGTGAGAAATATTTTCCATAGGTACCTATGAAATTTTTAATTAATTACTGTTAATTAAGTTTCATTTTGATGTTAAAGTTTTAATAACGTTTATATAAATAAAAAATTAAATGATAAATACTAAATGGGAATGTAAAATAAAAATTCTGATAATTACTACTGGATGAATTTTGTACCGAAAATTTTGCATGAGTTTCCAATGTATTGTTAGCTGGTATAGAGGCAGTTTTGATGTTTAACAATTTAACAAAATATAGACCATATTTCTATTGTCGCTGTATACATATTTGAACGTTGTTTAGTTATAAAGGTAAAACTATTTTTTTAAGTGTAAATATAAAGAAAAAGCTTACCACAGTGTTTTCCTTTGTATTCCTGTCGTATTAAGTCTTATTCTTCGCCGTTACTTTTTTTATGTCACTTTTAATATCTTGTCTCCAGTATGTCCGTCTCTCTTAATATTAGAATACCATCAGACTTCGAGTTTCAAGTTTACGTCACGTTTCAGAAACTTTATTAGAATATAACCAGCATTTAATTAAAGATAAAACTTGCGAGACTTAAGCAATCCTATTTTCAGATTGTCGTTTAGTCACACACACAACCGTTTGTTTTTTTCGACAGTAATTATTTGAATAAAAAAAATGGTTAATCGGTTTTTTATTAATTAGCAAACTTTTTGTGGAAATCATTATTAAAACGAAAACAAATGAACCTTGGATATAAAAACCACTTAAAACCCTTCTTTTTCAAAGTTATGTAGACCTTACTTACAATTATAGAGGGCCGTTAGGTAATGAGAGCATTTTAAATATTGTTTCTCTTCATATGGACATAAGTTCTTTAATGTGATATACATATAAATAAATAATTTTAAATACATATATATGATATATGGCTAGTCATTGGATATATTTTAAAATGTTATTGTTTACAATTTAAAGAAACAGTGATTGTCTTTGATAATTAGCCAGCAGGTTCGCCAATTGGCAAACCGTAATAGCGTCTGTATTAATTTGTCTAGGAACAAAGTTCCTGGGTTGTATCTTTGGCCGCACTCGGTGCTTTACCAGGATGCTATCTTGGCAAGGAGTTGAGCGACAGAACGGGTCGACGCCTCACTGTTCTAAGTGCGCCTCTTCCTGGATTTTTGGGTGCTGTATGTCCTTAATTTATTTGTTTAACAATTATGTTTTTTACGACGTTATGTTAATTGCCTTTTGTAAAAAAAATGGTGACATGGGTTACATTATTGCTATTTTCGTAGATCTTTTTTTTTAAATACAATATAGTCTATGTTATATGCTGATAATATAGCTTTCTAAAGGTGAATGAATTTTTTAAATGGGCTTTGTAGACTTTTTTTATTCATTAAACAAACGTACATACAAAATATTAAACCTTTTCTACTTATAATATCAGTAGATAGATCAATAACTGGTGGTAGGGCTTTGTGCAAGCTCTGTTGGGTAGGTACCACCCATCAGATATTCTACCGCAGTACTTGGTATTGTTGTGTTCCGGTCTGGAGAGTGAGTGAACCAGTGTAATTACAGGCACTAGGGACATAACATCTTAGTTCCCAAGGTTGCTGGCGCATTGGCGATGTAAGCGATGGTTAAAATTTCTTACAATTCCAATCTATGGGCGTTGGTGAGGACTTACCATCAGGTGGCCTATAAGCTCGTTCGCCACACTATATAAAAAAACGATGCTGATTTTAAGTAGAATAATAGCTAAATTCATTCAATAATAAATTATCGCTACATAAAAGATTTTCAAAGTAATTTCTATTAATTTAAATAACATACATTCTAAATTTAAATATTTAATTGGGTTTTTTATACAACATCAATGTATTGTTTAATATAATTTTAGTCGTATCAGTAAAATGTATTGTCATCTCTTTCTATGTTTTTCATACTTGGCTTTATTTAGTGTAAAGACTCCGTGTAATAATTCTTACGATGTCTTGAGTCAGTAGAGACAGATTTCAGAAAAAATAGTACCAGCCTGTAAAAGTCTCACCGCTGGGCTAAGGCCTTCTCTCCTTTTGAGTTAAAGGGTTTGGTGTTTTTTTTCATCGAGCTGATCCCATGCGGATTGCTCGGTACACATGTAGGTTTCTTCACGATGTGTTCCTTGGTCGTAGATCATCAACTGAATTATAAACACTAAAAATATCACTAGGTCAGATATTGGGCCATCTCCCCACTAGTATTTTAATTATTTCGTTTAATATTTTTTTCTAATTAATAGTTTTTTTTTAGCTTATTATTTTGTATACCAAAAGTCCGATATTGATGTGCTTGGCGCGAGTCCTAATGGGTATAGCGAATGGAATAACAGCTGTGGTAAGTATTATATTATTGTTTGCCACGAGTGTAGCCATATGGGTATAATATAGTATATATAATATAGTAGACATAATGTACACTATTATACACAATACAATACGCTACACATACACAATACACTAATATAATATTGTGCCTATCGACTGCCTCGTTGGTCTAGTGGCTTTATGTAAGGCCGCAGACCCGGAGGTCCTGGGTTCAATTCTCAGGTCGGGCCAATAAAAAGTTATTGGGTTTTTTTGTCAGAAAATTTTCAGTAGCAGCCCGGAGTCTGGAAGTTGGAAGTTTGTTCACTCCCGTGCCTCGGAAAGCACGTAAAGCCGTTGGACATGCTATGTTTCCTACAAATGGCAGATTTGCTTACGAATGAGAAGGCTATGCATGACAGATAGTAGGACAAATGTATGATGACTGATAATTCTCCTATCCATAAGCGAAACGTATAGTTTTTTTATATATTAAACGATATTTATTAATTTTATTTTCCAGGTTACAATGATATACCTTACCGAGATAGCTGATAAAGAGATACGTGGCTCTCTAGGAATGTTGGTGCAAGTAATGAATAACTTGGGTAGTCTCGTTATATACAGTGTGGGGCCGTTCGTTAGTTACACTATTCTGAACCTAATCGTTTTATCCCTTTCACTTTTTTATGGGATAATATGCTTCTGGGTTCCGGAATCCCCGTACTATTACTTGGCTAATGGGAGATTGGCTGAAGCGAAGAAGGAGTTTATGATAATAAAAGGCACTAAGGATGAACTGGTACGTGTATTAGTTGAAAATATAAAAGCATTGCTCGACAACGCATTTGAACCTCCTTCGTGAGCAGAGAATGCCTTTGCCCAACTTTTTTTAAACGCTTACTCTAATGTGCTTACTCTAAACGGAGCACGTATGAACAATGGATGTAAATGGATATAATATTCATTATTTTTATTATTTACTATTACTTTTGTTTATCTACTGCCAAAAATCTATCAACAGTTTGTAATATAATAATAAATAAAGAAATACACAGATATGAAAAAAACCGGTGAAAGAATCTAGCCGAGTTATACTGTTTCAATGTACTTAAAATATTTTGTTTACAATGAATATAATACAATTATTTATTTAAAACGGTCACCGATTTGATTGTTTCACTACCGGAGTGACGGTATTCTACAGTTGAAGGTATTCAAGTGTAAAGTTTAAATGAGGTCAATGCTCCCATAGATAAAATCATCGGTCTTATATAATTAAATACAAACATTATATTATATCACAAGTACCTACAAATATTCGTTAAAAAATAAATATAGATATATAAGAAAAAAAAATAGTTTTAGAGTAATTGTTTTTGATACAGTACATCAATTTCCTATTAAATTATCTAATAATCTAAGAAGAAATATTTTTTTTCTTAGATTATTATTATTCCTCCATTATATAACCTCTTTTTTTTTTAAATACAAATGGTTTACTTGGTATTTCTATAATAGTTGAGCTTATATATAAAAACGAAAATTGAAATACGTTTATTTTCAGTGGGTCAACGAACAGATCGACGTGATGCGCGCGCACGTGCAAGAGAATATGGAAAATAAAACAACGCTTAAGGAACTAACGAAAATGAAATATAGACGGACTATTTATATAATAGCAGGTTAGTAGATTATGTAATACAAACTAGACCCTAGTTAGTGGCAGATAAAATGCTTTCGACAATTGTCTAGGCGATTTTATCTGCATATTTCGCTTAACTAATCTATGGATGCTAACCATAGTTTTAAATGTTATCTGTAAATTTGTAAAGTATAAAATAGCAGTTGTAGGTATATGACTGTCCTGCTGAACTAAGGCCTCTTTTCCTTTTGACGAGAATGTGTGGAGTGCGTGTTGCAGTTTATCCGTTTTCATATTCATTAATTTTAATATTGACTATTGGCATAATAGTTAACAATTATACACTAATACATACTTGTATTTTAATATAGCGAAATATTATCAATAAAATTAACTAGAGTCGTCTAAATTATATAATTATAAAATTGATTGATGACAAACGACTTACCGTGATATAATATTTTGATGTATTCCTGAAATCATTATTATGGTAAATGTTTCTGCACTATGGCTATTTTGCAAGAACAAAGTCGAAACTCACCGCAGAAAACGGTCGTGAAACGTTAGGTGATGTCGGACATTGGCCATAATAGTTAAACCATTTCAAGAACACACAATCAAATAGTATATCAACAAAAGTCGGCTGTCAACATTTTACGCGTGAGTGAGTGAGTTCTGACAGAATCAGGGCCGTCTAACCTACGTCGACCTTGGAGGTCATTGGAAAATTAGGATAATGAGCCCTATCACCGTGACATAGATTTTTTTTTTTTAGAATAATAAATATGGATTTTCGTTTGGTGATTTGGTAGGGACTAGGGTGCCCCTATCGATGAGGGGGCCCTGGGCACGTGCCCAGTGGGATAGAGGGTAGGATACTACAAACATGAACGAGGTGAATAATAAGTTCTAACTAATAAGCTAGGTAAAGGTCAACAAAGCTATCTCTACCTATACTATCTAAGCTATAGGTCTTTCCACTGAGCTCGCGTGGCATTCATGCATTGCGTGATATTTACGACCAGACAATACAAATGTACTGTTTTGTTGCTATCTTATCTTACGCAGTTATAATTAAACATCAGGCGATGAAAATTGTTTATATGCCATATTAGTGTGGTTATGTAGTCAAGTGAAATTCTTTTTAGGTTTTCTCACCGACAAATTTTCATCTTATTTATATACATGGACGACACAGCTTCATTCGGCGGCAATTATTATTATTTTTTTCTGGAAATACACACATATAGGTAAACCAAACCAAATCGTTAGAGCCGTTTCCGAAATAAATTTATATATTACAAGAAGAATGACTTGCTCATTTATTATAAGATAAATATTATATCTAGTTGTCGATATATTTGTTTCGTATAATTAGTGGTATTTTTTTTAGTTTATTTTCTCCCAATGTTATACTTAATACAGTTATTCGATAATAACTACCTATATTAAAATATGTTATAATTGTTTTCGAAATATAATTAGTAGGTGAATGTGAAATGAGGTTTTATGTGTTTGGGTAAATAAAATGAAACGACATAGTACGAAATATAAATTTATAGATAATTTGAATAGAAGTGATCCATTTTAGTATATTACCCATCTACCATACCATACCATACCATTTTAGTATATTATCATTCTGCCTTTTGCATGAATTAATCTGTATCTACCCACGGTGTAGTTTTCACTCTACCGAAAAATATTGTGAACAATAGGCTTAGTCAATCCAGAGTTATACCTAAGCCTACAAGGCACCAACTTAGCGGCATCCAGCCAAAAATAATATAATTTTACTCTAACCGCTTAAGTCCCAAGGATGCCTTGGATTTCAAAGGCCCACCCTGGGCTCAGTTTAATAACATACATGAAAATAATTTAAATTGATTCCAAAAAAAGTTCTCGGCATACGTGGGTCAAATACAAATGATAATATACTTAGAATATATTTAAGTTGTAACAATAAAATGAATAATAATCGTTTTTTTTTGTTTTTAAGTTAATGAAATTTTAATTAATCATTTATTTCTCTTTCATTATTGATTTGACGTTCGAAAGAGGACAGCATTGTTAATCCGCTAAGCAACGTTTATAAGTAAGGCCGTCTATAAAAGAAGTGTATTTTGGTTTTTATTGCTGAAATGTTGTGAATTGTGATTGTAAATGTGTGTGTGTGTTACTGTTGAATTACAACATAATTATATTAAAAACTATTTTGACAGGACTCAAACTTTTACAATACATGACTGGGAGTTTGGCGATACAGTCGTATGTTGAAATCATATTCAGACACAACACTAGCATATCGGGGCCATTAGTCAGCATATTGTATGGATTTGTGCAGCTGGGAGCAGGTGAATATTTTCTATGTATTATAAATGGATTGATTTGCCTTGATATAATAAATATATGTACACGCATATGTAAAAACTGCTCTAGTATTATATGTTGTCTATGATATCTTAATAGAAGCAGCCCATAGACATTTGGTATTACAAGTGTTACCATTTTCAAGTCGTTAATTTATTTTTGCTTTGCTATAAATAAAAATAAAGTGTTTTTATAAAGTGCAATCTCCATGTAGAAGATATACTGTTTTTATATCTAGATTAAATTGTTATAAACCTTTGTTTAAGTGCCTACTAAATATTATTATTATTAAGTATTTTAAATCGTTCGAAGTCCATTAATCTGCGATAAGATTACAATCATTTTTAACGCACGTTTGAAAATCTTTTTAGATGTGATAGCAACTATTTTACGTTTTATCTCTAACATGGTTTAAGATAATTCTTTTTATTGGACTTTGAACACGTCGGAACTTTATAAAGCGGTCAATATTATAACAACAATAAAGTATTGAATTATTATGAGAATTTAATACATTTCGAATTCAACTTCTTGATATACATATATATCAGTATGAATGTTTAACATACAGTTATTTAAGGATCTGTAAAAGTGTTGAAACCAGGCCATAATATTCATTAAATATCCGACAGGAAATGACCCCATAAATATTGCTTATATAATATGTATATGGCTGGTTGACATAATATGGCTTAAGTATTGCTGATGCAACATTAAGTATGTTACTGGTAGGGCTTTGTGCAAGTCCGTCTGGTTAGGAACCACCCACTCCTTAGATATTCTACCGCAAAACAGTAGTACTTGTTATTGTTGTGTTCCAGTTTGAAGGGTGAGTGAGCCAGTGTAATTGTGCAATCCCTTGTGCGTGTAACATCTTAGTTCCCAAGGTTGGTGGCGCATTGGCGAGGTAAGCGATAGGTAACATTGCTTGCCAATGTCTATGGGCGTTGGTAACCACTTACCATCAGGTGGCCCATATGCTCGTGCGCAACCTATACTATAAAAAAAAAAGTATTGCAGCTAGGCAGAATATGTAAAGGGTGGATGGTATCTCCCCAGACGCACCCCACTAAGTAAATAAATAATAATATATTGCTTTTTTGTTACAGGTATATCAGCGACATTTTTGTGCAGATATTTTGGTAGGAGAATTCTTCTATTCATATCGACATTAGGAGTCGCCGTTTCTTTAACGTTAGTCGGCATATATTTCTTCTTACTCACTTCTATCAACGTGAGCGCCGATATTATGTCGTCATTGTGGCTATTGCCAATTATCGGAGTCTTGAGTTTTAATATATTGTACGCTGTAGGTTTAGGTAATATACCGTACATATTGCAAGCCGAGTTATTCCCTATAAATGTGAAAACATTAGCATCGAGTTTAGCAACGATGATGGCTTGTATATTAAATTTTATCGTTACAAAACTATATCAGAGTGTTAAAGATACGTTTGGTATTTACACAGTTTTCTGGTTGTTCGCTAGCATTGCGTATATGGGTGTGTTTTTCACGTATTTCTTTGTACCTGAAACGAAAGGTAAGACTTTGGAGGAGGTTCAAGATAATATACAGAGCGATGAAGTCGAAAGACTCAATAAATTATAATAGTTAACCAATCGGCTTATTTTTATTGGTCGATACCATGTGGTTATCCTAGAATGCAATTAAATGATCGACGTACCAAATATTTTAAGCTATTAAGAATACTTCCGAAGTATTAAGAATACTTCCGAAGTATTAAGAATACTTTCGAAGTCTTAAGAATACTTCCGAAGTATTAAGAATACTTCCGAAGTCTTAAGAATACTTCCGAAGCGTTTGCAATCCATCAAGGGGTTTACCGATATATCGATCCATAAAAATGAGTTAAGATTAAAATTGTTACTAAGTATATTGAAAATGTTGACTATTAAGTAGCTATCTTTACCTGAAGGTTGTGTTCATATAATGTAGAAATAAGCATAATTAATATGTACTATAAATCAATGGGATATGTACTTTTGTACTTATATATCTCGTAGCTGTTGTTTACATTTAATATTAAATGCGTGTTGACACGTTATACATAAGTACGTTTTATTGAAGTCGAAAGTATTTTGTTACGTATGACTTTGTATGACTACGTAACTTGTAGGATATACTCGTTGTACGGTCTAGAGATTAGTGCAAGATACAAAGACTATTTAATACATGGTCACAAACAAACATACACAAATCATTACACACTAAAATATCTAGAGTATCGCATATTGTGTCAACGCATTTACATATTATATAATACTAATATCATACATATATATATTTATACTAATAGTTAAATAAGAATACACAATAAATGCATGATTTTTATTAATGTATTCACTAAAAAAATATTCTTTACCGTAACAATTTTGTGAAGTTTTTGTTGTTAGTTGTTTATAACGTATAATAATCAATATATGTATAGTATAATATCAACCTATTGGTATAAACTATATGCACATTATATAACGTATTGGTTCTATATGATGTCTTACGTTAGTGAGTTGGTTAGGTAGCTTGTTTTAAAGTAAATTATTGTTATAATGGTAGTCTTTTTCTACTCAATATGATAATAATAGTGCAAATCTACCAAATATACTAAATGTATTTGAGTGAATAAGTCACATATTATGCCATTATATTACTAAATGTTGTTATGGCATTTATAAGAAATAATATGATTTATTCTTTTAATATATACATTTTAAAAACATTTTGACCTCATTAAATGATCAAATATACTTTAATATAAATAATTGTGATTTGTACAAATAGTTCTTTAAATATTTTATACAGTTATATTGTTATTTTTATATGTTGAATTTATTAAATAAAACGCATAATTTAACCAAAAGATTGTATTTTTTGAATAAAAATATGTAATACATACTGATTACTTAAATGAAGTGCTACAGAAGATGTAGTTGTACCAATATATTGTACTAAATCCTCTTGTTGTTTCCGTAAGAATACAGCGGCGCGAAGGGCGTGTCCGCAGGTTCATCTCCACTCTCTTCGGAACCGTCTGACTCGAATGTATTGTCCGGAATGTCGTACAGACGAATCAAAGGCTTGTTTGGATCCTTCATGATCAAGTATTTACCTGAAATAATTGTTTACATAAAGATGAAGAGTTAAAATATTAAAAAGTTGGATTTGGTGGAACATACAAATCTCAGTAAGTATCTGTATTGAAAAATATTCATGGAACTCAAAAACATAGAATGCCATATATATATTCCACCAACCCGCACTGGAGCAGCATGGTGGAATAAGCTTCAAGCCTTCTCCTCAAAAAGGAGAGGAGGCCCTAGCCATGCAGTGAGACATTCACATACTAGTCTGTGCGATCAAATGCTTAACTTGTACAAGTAGACATTGTATTTAATATTTTTTATGACTGTCAATGTGTGAATCAACTTGTTGAAATAAAACTTATTATTAAGTTGATCTAGGGCGACAAGCCTTTAAAATATGTTCCGAAAATAACAGCAACACCAACTAGAATATCATATTTTTTTTGTAATTAATGTACTTTATGTAGAGACTGAAATATGAGTATAAATATGTTTTGTTTGCTCACCATCCTTCTGCTTCATGCAGATGTCGATGATACAGCGTAGGATACCCCAGGCGTTATCCATGGAAAGGTTAATTTGAGCCGCGAATTCGTGCGGTTTGAACTGTTGCGTGCCGAGAATTACGTGACGCGAGTTGTCGCGAACCTGCGCACGAGACACGTAACCGAACTTGATCTGGTCGGAGCCAGCTAGCAGAGCCTGAAATGAGATAATTAAGTACTATTATTAAAAGTATATTAATTACATATATAAAATTATAACATTAATTTTTATTGAACTACTAATTGAAGAAATGTTAGTATTAAAATTAATCTTATGCAACTTATATTTTGTCATAAAAAAAAAATCTTTATTCTAAGCATTTTCAAGCACTCAGAAAGTACTGATTTAAAGTAAGCAGTTCTTACTAATAAAGAATTTATACATGTTCATTGTCTGGTCCCAAAGAAAAGTATTAGGATGGTGAAAGCATGAAGCAACTAAATATATGTATAATAATTAAAGTGCAGTAAAAAGTAAATTAAAAGCCTGTGAATGTCCCACTGCTGGGTTAAGATTATTCCATCTCGCTGTTCCCATGGGGTTTGATGGATACACATGAGCCAGAATTTCAATTAAATTAGATAAATGCAACCTGCGTCCTTCACCACTGCACACAAGTTTAATTATAAACACAATTAATTTGTGTTGTACATGAAAATTCATTGGTTTTTGCCAAGGTACGAACCTTCACACATTCTACATTGACACATTCTAATTTCTGCTATTATATGATATTGCGGTAAAAAAAATTATACCTGTACTGTCCACTTGGCTAGTTTGCACGAGTTGTTTCTCAATTCATTAGCGAGCACCGCTCCTCGCTGGGTGTCGAGTTTTTGGCGCCACTCCACTCCATTGGCGAGCTTCGAGTCCCATTCGTTGAGCGCCTTGATACTGAGAAACTGAGTCTCGTTCTGCGGACCTTGCATCACAGCGTCATGCTCGCAGCGCGCGACCAGTACCTAATATTTTGGTAAAAAATACGAATTGTGAATGCTACTTACATATTACAATTATTATAAGTAGGACAAATAAACAAGTCAAACTTTGATTATTATCTCATGCTCATAATATTAAAACAATTTATTTAAACAGTTGCATGTTTTTGTAACAATTACAATATTACTATAAACTTAGTTAACAAAGAATGAATTAGATTTATTTTAATGGCAACCTAAATATTAACTTTTAAGGATAATGGTTAACTTTCTTCTGAGTATTGAGTCTTTAGTTGCACATTCTTATGATATGACCAGATACTGTCAACGGCTCACTCCCTGATTTTTGTTTTGTTAATTATAATAATTATTAATTTTATAACTTCCAACTTTTTTTTTAAATAAAATGGAGCAATATGTTTTGTTTATATCTCTAACCTGTGACAATTTGGCATGATTTTCATAAATTTCAATTAATAATACTTACAACACCATTATTGAGGTTCCACTTGCGATAACGGTATCCAACCGATGCAACCTCTCCCTCTTCCTCCTCAGAAACAAAAGGATTAGCTTCTGGGAACTTAAACTTGGGCTCATTCGGTCCTGACTTCAATACCTTGATAAGGGAAACAAAACATAGTATGATATTTATTTTGCACTACAGTACATTAGTGTAAACTGCTAAGTATTATATTTTATTATTTCTTCCTCGACGATTTTATATTTTGATGTTAATATAATCACCTGCTGGCTGAAGTTATGATTGATGAAGGTTGCTTCCAAAGCAAGGTTGCGCGGAGAGTTGATAGAGTTTCCATCGTCAGCTGGTGGCTCCACTGAAGTCTCATTAACAGTCAGCAAGTCAAACTCGGTGTTGTCACGCTTGTCCAGAAATAGCTTGTCACCTACAATTTTTTATATTGTTATTGTTGCTTAGAACTTTTAATCTTATAAGCCTCATTTTTATTTTAAGCAAACTGAAATTAATGAAATAAAAATATTGCTTAAATGAATTATATTAAATATGCAACTTACCAATTTTTTCAATTACAATATCCCATGAATAATTAGAGCGAGTGCAGCACATGATAGTGGCCAAGATAGTATCCGTCGCATATACAGTGCCAGTAGTCTTACTTAGGCGACGTATTACGGGATCATCGGTGGTTGTGACCTGTCAATAAAATTATGCATTAATGTTAACACTGGCCAGGTCTTATGCATATAAAACCAATTTTTTTAAAAAATAACTTAAAATTTTTGAAACAGAACAATAAAATTTACACTTTTTTATACATTTTTTTTAAATATAAATCTTGACAAGATATTTGGCTAGTAAATGGTTATTCTATCTCTAGGCATTAGTATTTCTAACCTTACCAATATTCACTATACTTTGAGCTTTTATATCTCTTAGATGATGTATCTGAAGAATATTTTTTAATACAGATCAGCTTAAAAACTACTTGTTTATTTGAATTTAATCATTTTGAGCCATTATAGAAAAGACTGTAATTGATATAAAATGTGATGAATTGTCAAGATATGCAGGAATACTTACCGTATGGAAGATACGGTCGATACGCTGCAGAGGCTTCTCGTGCTTAACATTGACACGGTCATAACCCTTATCATAATATTCCAAGGTGCCACTACACACAATATCCTCACCTGAACAAAAGTAACTTTATTAGTACAAATGATTTTATAACACTGTTAATTCTACTTGTTTCTTTTAAACAAGGTCATGTGACCATATGAGAAATGCAGTTAACAATCTAAATTTAGTAAGATACTATAGCATTCACTCATTTTTACAATATAATAGATTTTATTGTGTTCTTTAACATTCTATTTGACTGAAAAACATTACCTTCTTTAATTCCGGGTAGAGAAAGCTTAGCCAAGCGTGGAAAGTCCATGTCTTCAATTGTGACCCAGGTTGGTCTTACAGTAACAGAAGCATCACGAATTTTCATAGGAGCACCTCTTGGACCCCATCTTTTACCGAGTTTACGGTCTCGTTGCTACAATAAAAGGTTTTAATTTAGAATAAACAAAACTAGTTCAAAAGATCTGCTAGGGGTTGTGCTGTACACAAAAATAGTACCTTATTCAGGGTGGTCATGCCACCGGGCGTACGTGCGCCTCTCGCACCACGGCTACGTTGTCCACGAGCACGGCCGCGTTGGTACGGCGGCTTTTGCTCTCTTGTTGAGTCCACCAGATGGAAAGTACTTTCGTCTTCATCGTGGAAGTATGCGTATGATGAACCAGCACCAAACTGAGACGCGTACTTATCTACAATAGATTGTAAATTCATTGATATTCATACATAAAACAAACGGAGCTTGAAAATAAATCTAAGCGTTATTAATGCAAATCATAACCTCAAACAATTTTTACAACATTTTTATCTAAATTATATTATTTATACAAGCATTTAGTTCTTACTCTGATACTTTTTGTCTTGTACGACAGTCCAATCGCTAATCTTTCCCAAACGATCGCCTTTGCTAAAAGGCTGATATGGCATGTCCCTAAACTGGTCGGGCATTTCGCAAGGCCCCCATCCTGTCGGATTATCCTGAATAATTGGAGCAACAAATCGTATCGGCTCTTCGGCCGGTAAAACGTGTTCTGACATCACTTCAATGTACCGCGGTACCTATTTTATATTGAAATACTTAAAACAAAATTTCAGCATGCCACACGACACTTTATGCCGTGTCCTTTCAAGACTCAATTGTCAACTAGGCATAGGTATCTATGGTAAATATTCACTTTTTCCTGTCACTTCAAAGTCAAAGGATCACAGATATTAAATAGTAAAAACTGCTCTTGTAGCGCAGGTAACTATGTATGAAATATCAATGATTTTGAAAGATTAGATATTTTATAACAAAGCTAGCTGAATATTTTTGAATAAATATATAGCTGAATATATACTTAGATTTGAATTCAAATGATTTAAGAAATAAATATTTATTAATTTATCTGTTTGTCTGTCGGTTGTTGAGAATTCAACTATTAAATTTTATACTTTTATGTTATATATATTTTTATAAAACGATAGAACATAGGCAATTAAGTAAAGATATCTACTTCTATACTTAATCATAATATATTATACACAAACAAAAAACATGATAGAATTGTACTAAATTCCTTTTTTTGCCCACAAAGTCGCCTTTAAACCTTATAATTTACGTTTGGATGTGTCACTCGGAAATTATTTATTTTCTGTCTTCAAATAAAAATACACAAATGTTTTTCAGTATTTAAATGTTTTATAAAATGTCTTATATATTATTTATTTTAGCGTCATAATTTCTACAGTTTCTATATTCATGTGACGGAATTATTGCATTTTACTGTGAATAATCACGCACGTGAGCGACTAATAGCACATTTACTACTCCTTATTACAAATAGAAAATAAAATAAATGCTCAACTAATAATTGCTCAATTATAAATATGAATACAAAAGTGTAGCGCCTGTTTTATCTCTTTCCGCTAGTCTCAAGTCTATGGATTCAATGGCAAAGAGTATACATACTTAACTGTCATAAGTCATTCAAGAAAATGACGTGAGTATTAATATTAAATAAAAATAATGAATTATCACAGAAATTGTTTTCGGCTCATTTCCGTAGCAGTAGGCTATGTTACTAGGTGAACGATTGAATTATGATTTGACTTTATCGGCGGATCCAACAAATTAAATTAAACCTCGGTTCTTTTTATTTATATACTATTGAAGCGTCAATAGTGGTTCAGGCCACCTGGCGATGTAAAAGTCGCAAGTTCGATCCTAACCCCTTGGGCTATTGTCATCCCCACTCCTAACTCAAGCTATTGGTGGTGGGGCTTTGTGCAAGCTGGTCTAGGTAGGTACCACCCACTCATCAGATATTCTACCGCAAAACAACAGTACTTGGTATTGTAGTGTTCCGGTTTAAAGGGTGAGTGAGCCGGTGTATGGTTTAACATTTCTTACAATGCCATTGTATATGGGCGTTGGCTCGTCCGCCTACCTATTCAATAAAAAAAAGATTAATGCTTAATTATAGGGATATTTAGAAATGTTAGCAATTTACCTAAAAAACGGGAACTGATAATATATATGTTTTTTAATTACTTATTACAATACTTCAAATCTTAAATCACGTAATAATTATGGTCGTATGACATTTTTAAATGCAACGCTACCTCGGACCAATACAAATCTATCGGCTTACGCGGTACGTCAGTAAAGTTGTCAGTCGGCATGATTTTTTCCGACATATTCAACAGTCGTCGTCATATTTCACATAGTTTTAAACTATGCATCTAAACCTTGCTCGTGAATCATTCCATCCATCGCTGAAAACCGTATGAAAATCCGTTCCGTAGTTTCCGAGTTTATCACCTTCAGACAGGGAGACAGACGCGGCGGATTGACTTTGTTATAAAATTGTAATAATAATGCATATACAATCATTAAAATCCATAATATTTACTTAACCTTCAAACGTTTATCATAAATATTAGGCGTCCATTAAAACCCACGCAGGCGTCAGTTTCATAAGTTGTGAATTACAAATGACTTGACGATTATCGACTTTAGACGCTCATTCAGATCAGTTACATGATAATGTACGCGAGCGGATGTAGTGTACAAAGATGAATTAATTTCGTAGAAGTATGTGTTGTTCAAACAAAGTAATTGCAAGTTTGTATTCAGTTAGGGCCATAATCAGTTATCAATTACAATTTTCTAAGAAATTAAATGTTATCTTCTTACTATACTGTAATTTGATAACTGCTATTTTAAAAATAATCGTTTTGCTATTATAAGCACTATAATATTATGCACTACAAACAGTTCTTGATTAAAATTTCCTTACTTTCTTTCTTTACATATATATATATATATTATTACATATCAGTATTAAATTTTGAGCCGATGACGTCACTTCAATAAAAGCACAAGGTTGTTATATTTACTATTCCTGTCCGAAAAAAAAATCCAAAGAATAAACATAGGTAGATACTTACATACAAAAGCTAGTTTGAATAATATGTAACATTGTAATGCTTTGCTTACACAAGCTATTAAAAAGCATAATCGTTTTTGTGCGTAACAAATGCTAGCGATAAAGCACACCACCACTACTAATGATAAGCCAGAGTATAAACCGCATCGTTTTAACCACATCGAAAATAGTGAGTGTATATTGAATTGAGTTCGAAAACATCGCACGTGTCTGACGTGTTTGTTATTTTAATACTAATTATAAGTTATAGAAATGTTATTGTTAAAAACAAATAAGTAATATTAAGTTATTTACGTTTGTTAACGATTTTCGTACCTCGTTTGATTTATCGCTTTGACCGATAAGATTGCGCAAAATCGTAAGTGTGTTATTTTATTTATGCTAATATTTATATTTGTAAACATAATGATGTTTTAAAATTACTTATGACGATAGTACACATGCTGTAATCAGGATATTCTATTAAAACAATAGAATATTCATTAATTATCATTAAACATAGTTTTTCTTGCTGAAATATTTTTTCAATTGAAGGATTTAGCGATGATTGATATTAAAATGCAGCCAAATCAGCTTGGAGACGTTTCTGTAGTAGTGCACCATCAGCAGATAAATTAAAAAAAAAAACTTTTTTTTTGTTATATTTTTTATTACACTTAATATTTTATCATGAATTTCTGCAATTCCAGCCATTACATAGTCGTTCACATTGTCGTTTTCGGTGGAAAAAATCAATTATATTAATGATAATTAATTCGTTCTACTTCTAAAGCCTCGTCTCTACCCTAAAATTATTTTTTCACTACAACATAACGTGTAAATCGTAGTCAATAATTTATCCATGCCTCTACAGTTTTGTTTAAGCTATTGTTAACATAGCTTAGATTTAGTGTGACATTTTTTTTGCGATTCAACTTCACTTTGCATTTATTTTATTATGAAATAGTTAAAAGAAAATAATAATAAACAAAATGACACTTCTAATGCTATTTAATTCGCGGTACGTGTAATTAACGGCAGTCAGGTAATTTGTTTATTTCGGCTTAGTGTTTAATGACACTGTGTGTCAACTACTACAAACGCAAGAACGTCTCCAAGCTGATTTATCTGTATCCAGTAGAATTCTTAGATCTGCCATTCAAGGACTATTCCAGTGACACTTAGATAAATTAGGAGTAATCACTAGTTTACGAACAAAAATAATTAAAAAAAATAAACACAAGAAATACCTATGATACGCTATTTCTTTAAATTACAATGAAATCTTTAATTAGATTTTTATATTATAAAGCTGGAGAGCTTATGTCAATCAACGCTAAGCTGAACCAGTCTGTTTTGATTATTTATTTTTCAAATATAACTTCACGAGAGCAACTCTACTGGCAAACTGTATTTCGTATAGGAGAAACCCCAAGGCACAATTATTATTATACTCGGTAATATATTTTACTTTTGACATAAGAGCGCCAATGAAGTTTCATAACAATTGACAAGCAACCAAAGTCAGAAAATTTTAATTCTTTATGGAGTCTATTTTTTCTTTACAATAGTGAAACGACGAGCGCTATAGCCGTCTTTATTATACATTATCATTTATTTATTATAATTTTTTTTTATTTATCGTTACTGATATTGGTATTTATTTTGTAACGAATATTATTCAATTTTTTTTTTCATGAAAAAATATAAAATATGCTATATTATTTTATTAACACAAATATATCATTTTATCAATATGATTAAACGTTCCATTAATATTTTTGCCACAAGTATTAGATATCCACCATTACGTCTTTTCAAAATACGAAGACGTAACACAAATTTTCTTGATTGTCTTTTTAGCTCCGTACCGACATTTTGCAAGTAGCTTACGGGGAAGATTGATTAAAACTTGTTATAAAAAGTCGTTTGCTTTAAGAAATCGATTCGCTGATGCATTTCGACAACATTTATTGATTAATAGTCGACCTGTCAAAAGTTAATAAAAGATTGGACGGACTATAGCAAAGGATAAATCTATACCCTATTCCACTTGAAGAAGGAGTATCAAATGTTAGTTTTATATATTCCATGTGATTTGCTAATAGCTCTGCTAAATTCCGCTACAAACAGATTGATTAATATGTCTCCATTTAATATATATAATACAAAATTATTCCGATTAACTACTTATAGGTACTTATTAAAATGACCTTTAAATATTCATGATGAAAACCATGGATTATACGAGATTTCGACCAATGATATCACGTCAATTCAATGTCAAGTTGTTTATTTGTCTTTACTCCTCATGTTGTTGGAATAGACTATAATATAATAAATAGACTATAATATAAACAATAGTTAGGAGACAAATTTGATTTTATATAGTGATATGAGTATGAAGTATGGAGGTCGAGGCCGAGATGGCTCACTAATTCGAACAATTGAAACTTAACCGAAGATTGCGGGTTTACTTCCGGGCAATCGCCACTAAATTTTCGTGTTTTTAATTAATTTCGTGCTCGCTGGCGAAGGCACGAAGCAGCATTGTAGAATGAGCTTTAAACCTTGTCATTAGGTGGACATTAACAGGCTGTTACTTATACAATGTTATCAGTTTATAATTATGGTATCACAGCTTGCAATGTACATATTATTGTTATTATGAAATATTTATTATGTATCTATATATTATGTCGAACTTACGGGCGCCCAGTCCGTGCGATATTTATAAAATAAAAAAACTAATACGACATGAGAAGCACAAATATAACGTAGTTGTTTTTATATAGTAAATATTTAACGACTTTTTTATTTTCAGAACATGGAGAAAGGCAGAAGAGTTCAATATTTTGCGGCATTTGCTTGTGAGTTTTTTTTTAATTTATGAGAAAATATTCATTTATAGTATAAAATAATGCTGATATATGAATAGAAACTAAAATTAAAATCTTTAAAACTTGTAGTTTAAATTTGCAGTACAGTTAACGAAATGGTCGATATCTTTTACCGGAGACTATATGAAATAATAGATAAATATGTAACTAAATGTAAATCCAAGGGCAATTTTATCAAAATGATAAAAGAAAAACATAAGCTACTAAAAAAAATCAGATTATACGGGAATCCATTAGATGAAATATCATTGCAAATAAACGTTGTAGGGTGCAATCAAAGAAATGCTACAATAATTATTTTAAAAATATTGAAGTATGTATAAGAGCGAGGGACTGACTTGATGGGCAAATCTCTTCTGAACCATTTGCTTATTGAAAGAATATTAATAAAACTTCATTTAAATAGTCTTATAGTAAACAAAAACACAGGATGATATCCCACCTATATTCTTGAAGAGATGCTAATCAATTAAGCCGTCCGTTATGCTAGATATTTAACAAGAGTCTGCAAACTGGAACATTTCCCTTGAAATGGAAAGTTGCGAAGGTTTTCCCAATCCATAAATCAGGTGATGTAGATATAGTTGAAAATTATAGGGTAATTTTTATTTTACCAGTAATTGCCAAAACTTTCGAAGCTTTGGTTCTTCCGCACCTTATTTTTTATTTTAAGCAACACAAAAACAATAATCAACATGTTTTTGTAAAAGGTAGATCGACAAACACTAATCTGGTGGCATATATAGACCGTATTATGATGTTAATGGAAAATCAAATACAAGTCGATGCTATCTACACAGTCATTTCGAAGAAGATTTAAACACTTTACATAAGTGGGTCGAAATGAACAAAATGTTAATGAATCCCGAAAAATGTTTTCATATAAAGTTCACCCGCAATTTAAAAAACCTCCCATCAGGTTATTACATTCAGAGATGCATTTTAAAAGAAGTTACACAAATTCGGGATCTGGGCATCATTTTAGATTCAAAGCTAACTTTTTTGCCGCAATTAGATTAGAGTATTCTAGTACAGTATGTTCATCACATTGTAACGTAAATCAACTAAAAATTGAGAGAGTACAAAAAAGATTTTTGCGTCATTTAACTTTTTCAAGTGAAGGTCCAAAACAAAATTATAACTACAATGATCAATTAAAATTTTATAACATGTACAGCCTTTCAAGTCGTAGAATTCTCTTGGATCTTTTGTTCTTGTACAAAATAGTCAGAAATAAAATCGACTGCCCTCAAATTCTCAGTGGAATAAATTTCAATGTGCCTAGGAAAGTATGTCCACGTTATCCTACAGTCGATAGTCTATTTTACATTAGACCATCTAAAACTAAACTAGGAAAAAATGCACCTCTTGTAAGATTAGGTAAAACGTATAATAAATACTCAATGTCACTTGACATATTTAAGGACTCCATTAATAAATACAAAAAAAATTGGAGTTATTATTAGAATCTTAATTACAAAAAACATAAGTTGTAAGCGTGTTAGTTTAATAAATTAAAGAAATGTATTTAATGTATTCAACTTAAATTTCGAAATTTTAAATTAATTACTATTTATTGTTTTCTTATTTAAATTATTTTGTTATATGTTATTAATGTGATAAATGAATGAGTTTATAATATTTATAGCTTTAATTTCAATGTTATTAATTATTATTATTTATTTATTTTTAAATCTTTTTTTTTCTATAGAAATGAGGTTAGTAATTTTTAGTATTTCATTATTATAAAAAATATTGCTTATGTTATAATCATAAGTAATACAAAAAAAAGTATATTGTTCCTTAAAATGCATGTTGTGGCCGTCTTGAAGAGTCGCATATTTTATATAAGTTTGAATGTGTTTTTATTATCACATGTGTAAGTGTTGTGACTGCTGATGGTCCCTATCAAAAAATAAAAAAATAAAAAAAACATTTGCAAAGTCGAGGCGAGTAGTTATTTATTACATAGATTACTATTGATATAAATTTTTTTTAATCAATAGATAGTGATTTGATTAATATATAAATAGATAAAGGAAGAAGGTCGATAGTCGATACCAATTAAAAGATTGTTCTAATTTGAAATAAAAAATATACACCGTTCAGTTGCATTTTAAAATATTTTTATAATCGGTACATTAAATTACCGCCAATTAAAATTAAAATTGTCTTAAGAAATGTTCTAATCTTATACAGTACTTACAAAAGGTGTATACAAAAATAAATCTATGAACCAAAAACATTTGTTTTGTTTAAATATACAACTTGGTAAAGTTAAGAATAATTACAAACAAATGATGGTTCTGGATCGTCGTCCTCCAGGATCTGCGGCCTGTACCTGTACAACGCCGGCACCGCCTTAGTAGTTGCTCTTTTCTACGAATCGGAGTATTAATTTTATATTAATAAAAACTGTTCATTACAATTGTTTACCGAATGTTCTCCCGAATGTTGAAAGTCTTCGCTGCCTAAATTTACTTCATCTAGAATGTGTGGGTCATATCTTGCAAGTGAATACCGGTTCTAATCGACTGCGAGATGCGCCATCAGCCTTGGTAACTAAGATGTTATGTCCCTTGTGTCTGTAATTATTCAAATAATTAATAATTGGTTCACTCAACCTTCAAACCGGGACACAACAATACCAAGAACTGCTGTTTTGCGGTAGAATATTTGATGAGTGGGTGGTACGCAGACGAGCTTGCACAAAGTCCTAGCACCAGTAAAGTAGTTTTCTCACGATATCCTTCTTCGCCGAGTAAGAGATTAAAAAGAAAAATAAAATAAGTCACTGGGTCATCTCGGGTCACAGTACAGACTTACTAAGACATATATTTAAAATTATAATCTTGGAATAACACACGCTTTGTAATGTATTTTTTTTTTCAAAGTTGTGGATTTCTTTTTCTAGTACTCAGCTCCAGGGGACCAATATATGACGAATTGCTTTCATGTAAACAGTAGCGTGGTGTTATATGTTAATCTTTACTCAGATATCTTATTTAGTGATTACGCGAATGGTGTCATATTTTTTGTACGAACAGAATTATTAACATTGTGTATACATATATTTTTAAATAAAAACTATCATTCTATAGTTTACTTAGAACTTAATTAGAAACAAACTATACCTATGACTAATCTAATGTATGAATTGGTGTAATTTGTTAATGTCCCTATCAGAAAATTATATTCAAATTTTCTGTAACAAATATGTAAAATAACAAAGGGATGGATGGTACAATATAACCTGCGGTATCTTTTGTTTGTTATAGAAGTTATTTACTTATTGTTCTTATAGAAGAAAAAGCTCAAATTCTTCATCACAATGGGAGGCCTTAGCCCGGCAGCGAGACATAAACAGTCTGTTACATTAACATTTTCAATAAATTAAACCCGAATCAAAAGTATTAATTCAAGGTTGAATGCCTAGTTGGTCTAGTGGCTCCTGGAGACCTGGGTGGCCCAGGTCGGGCTAATAAAAAATTATTGAATTTTCCTGTCGAAGATTCCCAGTAGCAGTTCGGAGTCTGAAATTTGAAAGTGTGTACACTCTGTTTGCGTATACACTAGTGCACTAATCCTGCGCAGTTGGCTAATCTCTCTTAAGATTGGCTACCGTGGCCGAAATCGATCAGGATAAGCATTTTTTCTAACTTTTAAAAAATAAATATTGAACTTTTCAGTGTCTCTGGCAACCGCTACAATGGGAGTTTTATCTGCGTGGCCAACTCCTGTTTTACCAAAATTTCACAACAATGAAACAAGTTTGAACATAAGTGATGTAAGCAAAACACTTTTACTTATTTAAATTTGCAAATCTCATTCCATGCAAAGGAATCCTAGCAAAATCCTAGTCTTAAGGAGGTCTTATAAATTATAAAGTTGAAAATCGATGTATATAAATAATATTGAATTTAAAATAAAAGTAAAATTATCTTTATTTTTTATTTTTGCCCGTCGGTCTGTTGGTCAGGTTTGATTTTTGACGCCACGGTAGCATGGGAAAGCGATCCCGTGGCGCTCCTCGTTAAGACGGAAAGGGTACGGGGAGGTTTTAGTGGGTAGGACGGTGGCCTTCTGCCCCGTGAGTCCCACATAACCGTCCCGGTTATGGATCGGGTGATAGGCGTAAATGCCTTTTCTCCTCGAAAAAAAAAATACGTATGATCTTGGACGTATTACCGTACGGAATATCCCATGATGCCGTTTAGTTTTTTTTTTTCATCAAAATCTGTTTATTCTATAAAAAATATTGGGCTCATTTATTATATTAAATAATATAAAGAGACTGATAATTATAGTAGTATTTGTTTGTCTAATGAGTAATGTTTCTTAATTGGTTTAGGTTTTAATCATTAAATTATTTATTGTCAAAAAATTATCATTAAGTAATAATGTTTTAATGTTGTCATATTAACTTGTATCGTTACTATATATTAATGTGTTATTGATTTAAATAACGTTGGACGAAAGAAAAAAACAATGCAAAATCTGTCAGATTAATTTTGTTTATAATTTTCATAATAATCCCTTAATACCTTATAAATATCTGTATATATGCAATAAGACATTAGATGACAAAGTTTGGTCTCGTTTTAATTAATCATTGATATTGGTTAAGACACATTATTTATTGTTTAAAAATACTTTTCTTACATATTGATCTTATAAGATTTGGGTCAAGGAAAATAGGTCATATACATATGTATCCAATATATGTAAATACAAAATCTTAAAATCTGGTTTACTTTTAATCAATGCTGACAAAAGCTAAATTTGGAAATAGTCATAAGCAATTAAGCTCTATACGGTTATATAAATGTTTTTAATCGTCATTTTGAGTGCAGGGTCCGGAATCCCCCGGATTCGTTTAAATATAGAATTCTGGTAAGCTCGTATTCCATCAGTTGCACAAGTAATCGTTTTTATATTTCCTTTCGATGTAGTTGATGCTACACACGATCCGGTTACATCCGGTATTATGTAGTATACACGAAACCAAAAACCAATTCACGCGTACATTTCGATTCTCTCTATAGGATTGAATTTTTAAAGCATCTAGAATTTAATTGAATGTTAAAATACCATTGAAAAATAATTTAAATAAACTTAACACTAATATACGTGCTCAAAACAGTCTATACTATAAAATATTTGCTCAGTTTTAACTTAATATACAAAATATAATTACCAATAGGATTGTCCTTACAGAATGAAATAGCGACAATGCTGGCAATGTCTTCCCCGGGCTTCGTATTGGGCAGCTTGGCTACAAGATTTGTTTCTGATATGTTTGGAAGACGAGCAACGGTTCTGACTAGCGCTGCACCGTTTGCTATCGGAATGGTATACAATTCTTTCTCTTTTTTTTGGGCAGGAAATAACAAAGATTGTTTCGAATGTATTCTTTTCAGTTAATCGCAGCAACGGCATACCAAGCTTGGCTACTTTGTGTAATGAAATTGCTCTGGGGATTTGGAACAGGAATGGTTGCAACTGTAAGTATATTTAGTGTATCATATTGTTATTATACATAATAATTAAAATACATTTAAAAATCCAGTGATTAATTACATTTAATGGTGTCTGAAATTCTCAAGTCTCAGTTACATTATTTTATCTTCTGATGCCCGGCTACTGTCTTTAAAAAACAATTCGTTTTGCAAAGGCATGGAAGAATGGTTTAAGAGGCGTAATTCAAAAGCGTCTCAAAAACGTGACATGAATATTAAAGTCAAAAACGAAACGTAACCCTAAAACGATCGGTTGCTGGTGTACTATAACAATTAGTTAAATATACATATTTTTATAGAATAGGTAGGAGGCCCATTTGCCCGTCCGGCTACCTATAAAAAAAGGACATCGGTGCCGTAAAAAACATTAACCATTCGTTAAATCGCCAATGCCTCACCAACCTTGGAAACTAAGATGTTATGTACCTTGTGCTGTTACACTGGCTCACTATTAAGTATTACTATTAAGCGGTAGAATGTCCAATGAATGGGTGGTACCTACCCAGACGAGCTTTTACGAGCTACCAAAGTACAAGCCAATTTAAATATAGAATAAGAACCGGCCATAATTGTATTACTTTTACCTCTAAATTTACTATAACCAAACATTTTTTCAGGTTATTTCAATTTACCTCGCTGAAATATCAGATAAAGACCTGCGCGGTAAACTTTCAGTCGGCACCAGGTTTATGTTCAACTTTGGAAGTCTTCTGATGATATCCATAGGACCTTTCGTGTCCTATGATATTTTAAATTATTCTATATCAGTGTTGCCATTGATTTTCTTTGTGGCGTGTTTATGTATTCCTGAGTCACCTTACTATTATTTAAAGGAGGGCAAAGTTGAACAAGCGAGAAGGGCTTTGTTGAGGTTAAAGAAGAAGGAGGTAAGGGATTTTATTATAGTATTGAAATTTTATTTATTAATTCATCCTTCTTCAAATACTATTTAGTTGTGCCACTTAAAAAAAGCCGAGATGGCCCAGTGGTAATAACGCGTGAATCTTAACCGATGATCGTAGGTTCAAACCGAGCAAGCACCACTGAATTTTCATGTGCTTAATTTGTGATTATAATTCATATCGTGCTTTACGGTGAAGGAACATCGTGAGGAAACCTGCATGTGTTTAATTTCACTGAAATTCTACCACATGTGTATTCCACCAACCCGCATTGGAGCAGTGTGGTGGAATAAGCTCCAAACCTTCTCCTCAAAAAGGTAGTGGAGGCCTTTAGTCCAGCAGTGGGATATTCATAGGATGTTACGGTACATTACGGTGCCACTTAATAAATAAATGACTATAAAAAGTGTAGTAAATATTCGTTGATTTCTATGCAGGATAAATAATAATTCAATTGTATTTAATTATCTGTGCAATTTGACTGTCGGAAAAGAGTAACTACTGAGTTTATTGCCGGCTCTTCTCGGTAGAAGACATTTCGAATCGCTGGTAGCTTTTTTATCTTGTAAAATGACAATTCAAAAGTGCTCGCAAGAGTTTTCTTGAATTAAGTATATTTTGATTTGATTGCCATATTGAATGGCTAAATCAGACTGGCTAGATAAAAAGTGTTACCACTACGAAAATTTATCGTTATATTTAAAAGCTATTACATAACAAAGAACACATAAGCGAGATTGCGTGTGCGAAACAAACTTTTCTATGTATCACCTAATTTACAAAAACCATATACATCCATTGCAGAACGTTGATAATGAATTGGAACTGATGAGACAGGACGTATCAAAGGAGATGAAAAACTCGAGCTCAACTGTGGAACTTTTCACGGGCAAACAGTACAGACGACCAATTATTATTGCTGCAGGTAAATAATATGGGTATAATTTAATAAATTCAATACTTTGCTTGCTTGCGTTGCTTCTGTTGAATCCATTTATTTAGCGCCAGCCAAGTATTATATTACACTTAAAGAAGGATTTCGCAGGCTTTTGAGATCAGCTCCCTTAGGAATGTTTTTGCTTGTGGGTTGTATTCCCGCCACTATATGGCTAGATGTGTTCTTCTGGTATTGACTACACTTAAAGCTCTTATCACTCACATCTCTTAATTGACACCCGAGAGTTGAGATAATGCCGTTCTATTTTACTCTTTTGAAAACCTTCGGGATATATTATTATCCCCTTACTAATTAAATTTAATGCATGATCTGGGATCTTATTTTGCATATGATATATTGTGTGCCGATTTCTCTATTTCAAACAGTTTCGTAATAATACTACTTAATCGAATTTAAATACGATTTAATCAGGTGTTTATTTCAAAGTCGCATGATATGTATACGAGTCGCGTCATATGATATTGAAATTTAAAAGATACGATCATTTGTTCTTTGTGAGTGGATTAGCAATAAAGCGCTTTTTATAATCGTAGAACCGATTTCAAACTTTAATTTACTTTTGTCTAAATGATTCAAATACAATAATTGTTGATGTCGTTATAAATTGAATGCATAGTAATTTCCATACATTTTCGTTTTTGGACAAACGAAATTGAAAATCTCTATGAGGCTTGAACTTATGATATTTATCTATTTTATGATTATTAAGTACCTATAGAAATAAAAATATATAAAAAGTATTTGTTTATTTATTTATCTGCTAACGGTGCATGCAAACGCATAAACATCTATAAACTGATTTTAGATAATTATTTCTATTCAATAACGGTTAGCGGGATTTTGATAAAAAATAAAACGTATATTATACATACATATACAATGACAGATTATAATTTATATCCTGTTACTCATTTGGGAATTTCCTTGATAATAAAACAGTTGACGTCATAATCAACTCATTTTTTTAAATATATATTGCTTCATATATAAATAATGTCTTCTCTCTGGCGTCTTAACCTCTATTTTGGCGGTAGTTTTGGTATTTGTTTTCTGAACTTACAATTAAAGACAGTTTTTCATTTTTCAATCAAAGACAATTTCAATTAAAAACAGTGCGAAAATAATTTCTTGTAAAATATTAGTTAAACATATGTATGTAATAAATAATTTGGTATTTAGGTTTAAAAATAACTCAGATAATGACTGGAGCTGTAACGATCCAACAATACTTGGGAAGGATTATGCAGGAAATTGACTCCGATATGAAACTGTCGACGCTTCTTATTATATTCGGTGCTGTTAAATTTCTTGTTGGTAAGTTTGACAAAATAATAATAAGTGTTTTTTATAAATTATACAAATATAATTACAAGTGTGAAATAGCATTGTACACTTGAATTATTAAAAAAAATCGAAAACTTTATTTCGTAGCCAGATTATGAAACTAAATTGAATTACAATATTTAATAAAAAAGATTATGCCATCAAAATATCCTTTCAGTTAGTAACTTGAAAGAACCTAGTAGTAGTAGTAAGCTAACCTATTATTGTTATTCAAATTTCTTCATTTCAGGTATAATGTCATCATGTTTAGTGGACAGAGTCGGGCGGCGACCACTCCTCATATATTCCTTTTTAGGTACAGGCATCTCTTTAGCGATAGCCAGCTCATATTTTTTCTTACAAGAGGTTGTTCTTGTTGACCATTTGTCACTTCGTACTTTTGGGTACGTCCCTTTTATCGCATTAGTTTTTTCTAATGTTATATCAACCGTTGGATTCAATTCCATTATAGGAATTATTCCAGCGGAAATCTTCCCTTTGAACGTAAAAGCTGTCGCTATGACGTCACTAAATGTTTTCGGAGGTTTCTTAGGTTTTACGGTAGCGAAAAGCTATCAAGCGATCAAGAATATTTCGGGTCTTTGGGGAGTGTTCCTGATATTTGCCTTAGTAGCAATATCGGGTGCTATTTTTTCATATTTCATTGTACCTGAAACTAGAGGCAAGAGTTTACGTGAGATACAAGATATTTTAAATGCTGGTGCTAATGATGTTCCTGAAGTGGAAAGTGGGGATGAGTGTACTGAATTGAAGCAACTACGGGAGGAAAATGATATTAATCATAAGTGTTAGTGCTCGAACAATTGTTATTTTTAATTATTGTGTTAGTTTGGAAATTTATTTTGCTTTTGATTATTGAATTTATACCTATATACTATGGTATGTACATATATGTACTGTGTATGTTTTGGATATATTTTAAATGATAATTAAATATTACGTTAGATTTAAGAATCAAAGTGACAACGCAGACCAATGTTGTGATATTTTTGTACGTTAATTTTAGGATTTTGTATGTATTATTCATTTTTGTATGTATGAATAGTAATAAGTAATGTGTTGCTTGCATTTGTTTATTGCTGGCTCGGTGTACGAGTTCAGGTGGAGTAAGGTAGTGGAAATAGTTCCTCGTCCTACATCATGAGAAAGGAAGCTGTGGAATTTGCTGGTTGTAACTGTGTAAGGTTTTAAGTTTTTGCCAAAGTATTGAGTATTTTTTCGGCATTTGTTTTCAAAACACGACATTCTTAATTTTAACTATCCATATATTGCTATTAGTTTTTTTAACATTAAATTTATATAATAAGTTGCCTTTAGTTCTTTTTTAAAATAAGGTAAGGTAAATAAGCATTTTCAACCACCGTATTTACATATATTAGTTTTTATTTAGTATTTATTGACGAGTTATGTAATGAACATCTTGACTGTGATTTAGTTGAGAATATTGTTTCCAGTTTGTTATTCGGGTAATTTTCATTGTATCAGATATTTGTCAAAGGGCTTTTTAACATTTTTTTTTTATTTCCTTTTGTCACCATCAGTCATCACATATTTTACTGCCAAACAGAAATATTATATCTTAGTTCCTAAGGTGGCGCATTGACGATGTAAGGAAAGGTTGAATATTGTAATAATAATAATTATAAAATAATGTTCATTTCATTTCAGGACGCCCATTTGTTCGTCCGCCTTCCTAATTAATAAAAAAAAAAAAATTGTGTCGCTTTAATATTTGTTCGAAAACCAAATATTTATTAATAAGAAGTATAGCTTTAATTTTGAACTTTTAGTTCAGGGGAATCGCTTTTAAGTAAGACTAATGTGACTGCTGTGTTATGCTGTTAAATAACATAAAATATGAATTTTTTAATTACAATAAACTTGTTGTTGTCTCATACTTTTTACGATTAGTATCTACAGTTTTTTGTAAGAACTCGCTTCATTACTCACCCGAAAAATGTCATTGACACCGACTTATGGTGATGTACCATTTTGGTGCGTGTATTCTTGAAATTTTATTATTATTATAGTCAAAATCGCATTTCATTTTGTGACATTTCACAAACGTTTTATGTGGTGAGTTTTGAGTTTTTTCTTGCAGATTAACCCTATTGGGCGACTGAATTTCGCTTTAAGTTTATCAATATGGGTTTCAGAAAGGAAACCCATATAGATAAACTTAAAAAGCAAAATCTTATCTATACACAAAATTTAAGCCAAACCATTAGAGCCGCGTCTGATAGAGATGAAATAAATTTATATAATTGTTTTATTACGAGAATTGCACCTTTAATATTTTAAGATAAAATATAAGTCTTTTTAATTTTGTAGATTTTGGTTTTATTTTTTTACATTCTCCTATTCCTGAGTAACTATCTGATGAATAAATGATGAAGAGCTTAAAAATTAAAGAAGATCATGGAGGCAGTATTCGTCGATATTAAAATATTAAAAATAATAAAACTACTAGAGAATCCACTTATTATCAGGTGGCCCATCTGTACTTTCGCCTACCTATATTATAAAATAAAAATAATGTTTGTTTTGTAATCAAAATGTCTACCAGTAGTATTAAAAAAAAAAGTTAGGTAGATTAAAAAATTGGTTATTATGAAATTATAAAGACTATATACGACCCACCGGGTCGGCTGAGACGCGCAGTAGCTACTAATGAAATAATGCTGATTATTAATAGATGTTAAGAATTCCATATCATTTTCTGAATTTGTCCTTAAACTCATAAATAGATCGGTTAGTCTGCCAAGCACTGTTACATATTCTACGAAATTCGAAGAACATACGAAACAAATATTTATATTAGAAGCTTTGCCGCCGGGAAGGACCTTCAGTTATGTAATTTCACTCTCATACACCACAAATATTTAATTGATAAGACGTATTCTTTTATTTCCTAAAAAATAAAATTAAAATATTAACCGAAAAATTAATGAGAAGGTAAAAAAGAAATGCTTTTAAATAAGCGATATGTATAGACTTCATTAATTAAATGAATTATATATTGATATAATAATAATTTTTGGGGTTCCATAAATCCGATGAAGTTCTGTGGTAGCCTTATATAATCGCTACAGAATCTGTCGGTCCAGAAACAACTGCCATTTTTTTTACCAAAAATTATACAAATATAGAGTTGTGGGGGTTTCCCCTAAAATAGATCTATAAAGTAATTGAACGAATTCCAATTTTGAAGGCACAATTCTGGGTAGGTAAGATAAAATTTAAATGGCAACACGACGATGTTTAATAAAATATAACTACGAAAAGCTTTAGTTCTAGAGTCAATCATTTACAGGATATCGCAATCGTACGGAACCTACGCACGTGACAGACTCGTACGGTTTATCTTAAGCATATAAGTAGTACACGCAACATTATTTTTTCTTCTTTGCTCATATTTGCTTTGCTTTCACTTTAGACGAGAAGCCGGATATTGTCGCCAAGATTAATATTTTTCTACCAAATAGTCATTCGGAATCCAATTATCGCGACAAGATATTTGCTACGTATACTACGTAACATAACAATTAAGTATATTTGCTTATTTAATTTTCACTTTTCCATAAATTTCCCGCCATTGAATAGGTCAAATTTATTTTAGTTTGTACTTTGACTAGATATTGTCTATTGTTTTATAGCCGGAAACAGCTGTGACTCCATTTTTTAGTGTAAAATTAAGTGACAAACAAATACTGACTAAGCTGTTAATATATAAATATAATAATAAATAATTGCTTACTGAATCTAAAATAGGTTCTTAATCTTTTTTATTGTTTAATAACGCGGCCGAACAGTTGCGGTAAAATTTAAATTTCGCAGTTTTTTCTCCTGGAAACGCTTCATCTAGAAATCGCGAAACGGCTGGAGATGCTGATTTTAAACCTTTCTTGAACTTCGACTAGTCACATACGTCGCATTTGTGTCCAAACTCGTGCTGCTAAATGCGGGCTGTAACAAATTCTAGAGAATTTACCGTATTCGCACATTCAGGCGCACACGTAATAACGCGCGCGTTTATCTCCGCTCTTTCTGGTGGATACCGATGAGTTGGTCTCATTCTCTGCTTCCATTGCAGCCACAGGCATATCAAATAGCGGTGCTTGAGACAGCTTTATGCCGCATGAACCTGCCGCACTCGTAAATTCTGCGCTTGGTTTCAATTATCACGTTCCGCCGAAGTCAAAGCAGGTCATTGTGGGGCAGAATCTCTCGCTCTTGCTTCCCGAGCTCTTACACGTCAGTTTAGAAAGTTACGTATCGCACGCGTAATATATAATTGAGCCGTTGTAAAACTTTATAGAAACTCTACAACATCTCAATGGTAAAAAGTACGAGTTTTATGTATCATACCTACTATATTCTCGTAAGCTTTATCAAATGCGACCAATCTCGCTCGAATCAATCAATGAACTGCTGAGTAATCACTACAGTCGTGCTGCGCAGCTTTACGCCAGCGACATACTATAGAGTAATGGTTTCTATCCTCTAAATAATGCTAATAAGCTCGTCCCGGTAGGTGCTATACAGCCAAAGTAATAACTATTATTCATATCGAAAATGGTTTGTGAAAATGAGAACATTCAAACATGTTAAAATGTCAGCTCTATTTCACGAGTATGTTGTCGTTATGCGTGTCAAAGTTGAAACTGAGGGATTGAAAATCATCAGATCCATCCGTTTTATTCACTTTCGAAATGCCATAATGTTAACGGAAACGCGCGGAATGACGACGCAATGACGATATTCCCGGCAATGTACATACGTTTCTAAGTTAACGTTAGCTGTTGTACTGATCGCATGAAGTTGTCCGTTATGAAACAAGTAAAGAAAATTATATCGCTTTTTAAAAATTAACAAATCCATAGACAAAGGAGTTCACCACTAACGAGATCTATGTAATAAAATAGTCTACTACATACTGAGCCATTATAACCAGAATGTATTAAAAAATATACAGCCAGCAAAAAGTTATAACTGAATGAAAAGTCATGTCCTTTTACCTTTTTTGCGAAAAATATCGTTAGGTTTCTTAATGAAATTCTGTCTACTGCACATTTTAACTAAACTGCATATGCTATGTCATGCCGCTTGGCGTCCCGTGTTAGGTTTTCGCTGAAATAGAATTTTCATCAAAGGCTCGGAAGAAAGAAAACATCGCGTGTATCAAGCAGTACTAGATACCTGAGTACCCGGTACTAGGTCTGGTCTAGGTACTCAGGTAAAAGCCGATTGCGTTAGTGCTCTAGCGCATTATTTGCTAAGTGTGAAAGGATTAAGACGCGGGGTTATCCATGAATCATTATTAGCGACGCGATTAAAATGGATTTAAATAAATAGTGAAGCAAAAAAAGTTATACTATTATTATTTTTAATATTAACTTTTTACTGACTTATTTTTTTTTGTCTCATAGTAAAAATTACTTTCTGTTTAATGGACTATAAGTAAACATAAGTCTCGTTAGTGGTAGACATTCGGACCACATTTGGTCATTATGACATGACAATGTCTGTACTGTGCGTTTGTGCGCGCTAATCTTAGGAATGGCTTAACTGCTCGCGCGTAGAGCTTCCGTTGCGCCGTCGCCGTCCGCGATAACATATCTATCTTTTTTCTATTTTAAAACATTGAATCCAATTTTTACATTCTTTTTTCTGGTTAGGACCTGGTTATATTTTAATAAATTTTGTTCCGTTGTTCCAACTTATTTTTTAAATTAAATTATTTATTTTAATTTTAAATTAAATTATTTAAGAATTTGAAACATTTTAGTTAATATTTTTACTCCCTTACTCACCCCGTCTTCGGGGTTATGAGAGGAAATACATTGTTTTCAGTTGATATTTAAAAATGTGTATTACAGAAGTTAAAAGGTAAATATATCTTACTTTTTAGGTTTTTCTTAAGCTTCGTCGAATCAAAAAATAACATAAATTACCCAAAGCACGGTACTTTTGCTATAAAATCAAAGTTAAAACACATAAAAAACCGATGCTTTTTGGCACTTAACTGTAACTGTGTTTTTTGTCTTAATTTTCGTGGCGCGGATACTCAGTGTTAACGCATAGAAGATAATATAACTAAAATTATAAAAAAAAAAAATTATGCGTGAATACATTGTTACATGTACAACCGTAAATTGTTACTAGTAAGGTTTGAATACAATCTGGTGTGATTTCCCTTGTCACCCTACAATCCCTTAACATCCCATTCTACGTTTATTAAATTTGTTCAAAAATAATGGATTATTTGCGAAGTCGTTTTTATAAATTTGGGATGAATTCTTACGAAAGATATCGAGATAAGATTATAGACAGTTTTTAATACTTTTTATAGTTTTGACAAATTACAACAGGTAGTTGAGTAGGTTGTTTGAAAATAATTATCTTTAAGTATTTATTTTCGATTTGTAAATAACTTTGTAAGTTAAAGTTTATAGGTATTTCGTTTTGTCACCGCATATATTTTTTTCTCTTTATTTTGTTAAATTTACATTTAGGCGGTTTGTTGATAATAAGCGCTTATTTTTTAAATACATAGATTTTCTTATCAGTTTTAAAAGGACACAATTTTCTGTGAAGTTATCCTTTGCAGTCACAACAAATAAAGCACAGGGAAAGACATTCAAGTATGTCGGAATGGCTTTAAGGAAATGTTTTTTTTCTCATGGCGAATTGTGTGTTGCCCCTATTCAGATAGGGGTGCGGCGAAACCAATAAATACGAATAAAAATAAAAATAAAAATATGATATATACTGAAATATTATAAGTCTGCACTTAGTGATTTATTTAAGTTATATGCGGGTGGCCGAGGGCACAGTTAGTTATATAAATGAAAAGTGTGGAGTGAGCGTTGATATACGTGCAGGAAAAATAATAAAAATTGATGTTATTTAATTAAAATACCCATGTAATGTCACTGTTGAAAATGAGAAACTACCGAGTTTTTAGCCAATTCTTTTCGGAATAATCAATCATCTGTAAGTTTAGAATCTATTTAATTGTAAAATGATTCAAAGCTACTTATAATGTCATACTCGAATAATGTATTTGTTGGTTTATAATATTTGTTCTTAAATATAACTTAAAATGGTAATAATTTTTTTTAAGATTTCGTCATAATAGTTTTGTAAGATTTTAGGTTGGTTTTAGTCGAGGCTTAAGCATTAAGAATCCGATCAGTTGGAGCAGCTAATGTTACCCACAGTCGCTACCTAATCCCGGCTCTGAGGGGTTTGGTAAACACTAATCTCAGCCATCGCATCTGGAACACAGATAAGATAATATTAGCCACAGAACCGACAAAATAAATCGCTGAATCTCTTATTATACTCATATGAGATATTTGAGGACATTACATTTATTTTTTGTAATCTACAGTAGTGTATTTCATTTCTTTACTGGTAATTTCAATGTTACAATTGACAATGTTATTGGTCTTGTTTTATTCTCAATCACTGCCGATACTCTTCTTATCGACTACAGTACAGTAATAGCCTGTTAATATCCCACTGCTGGGCTAAGGCCTCCTCTCCCTTTTGAGAAGAAGGTTTGGAGCTTATTCCACCACGCTGCTCCTATGCGGGTTGGTAGAAAACACATGTGACACAATTTCAATGATTGTTGCTGCATGGTTTACCAACCAGCATTGGAGAAGCGTGGTGGAATAATATTCTACCAAATACACATGTGGTTGATGGAATACACATACATCATTTCAATGAAATTAGACACATGCAGGTTTTTCTTTTCACGATGTTTTCCTTCATCGTCAAGCACGAGATGAATTATAAATACAAATTAAGCACATAAAAATTCAGTAGTGCTTGCCCGGGCTTGAACTCACGATCATCGGTTAAGATTCACGCGTTCTAACCACTAGGCCATCTCGGCTTATCGACTGATTAATAGTATTTGTAATTCATTTATAGAAGCATTGATCTGGTTATCATTATATAATGGATTTTATTACCTCATTATTCTTTGACAAGTAAGAAATATGGACTCGTTCGTGACTTATTTCCAGAAGCACCCATTTGGAATGAATAAACATCGTTCCAATATCGATGACATCGATTCGTTAGAAAACGTTACAGTTAAATATTATTTTGTCGATTATTCGTTTGATGCTCAATGTTTATTTTCATGAACGGTAAGAGTACATTTCAATTAATTTTTTTATACTTGTTTGCATATGTGATATAAACACACGAGAAACGTGTTTTATATTTGTTCAATGTAACTGCTTTGTTTATGTAGTGTCTAGATTATGTGGCTGCAAATAAGGAGGTCCTGGGTTCAAAACCCGGGCCAGAGATAAAAAATCTCTCTTTATGCTATTAAATTCTCAGCAGGGTCCCGGAGCTTAGAAGTTGTCATTGCTTACATACCCGGGCCTGTAAACACTTTAAGCGGTGTTGTAAAGTAATAGAGAGTTAGAAGAGATGTAAAAGACAGAGGGACTCTAGCTTCTCCGGCTCTGATATTTAGAGGGGGAGAAATATATCGGGTACCTGGCGCAGGTATGGTGGCAGTAGACAGTCCGTTCCCTTTCTTAGCGGAATGTAGTATTTCATTAATTTTGTATTTAAATTTAGGGGATTGTCATAAGTTCTATCCGTCGTTTTTAAAGTTGAATTTTACGTACGAATACATATGTTGTATGTATAGAAAAACGCATAGTTTTTTAAAATGTGACGTACATTACAGTACTTACGTGTAACGTCCGTACAGTACAGTATTAAAATCGGAAATACATTAAAGCGTCAGCAATTGTGGTCTTATCTTCGACTTGGATTCTGAGCGACTTTAAATAGCCACCATTTTCCCCGGTAGATTCGGCAAACCGCGAAATGTTTCAGGCAAAGCTCTAAAACGAGGGTCATAAAAGACATTACGTTTACAGTCATGTTTGTGTGGTTTGTTATCCTAATATCCCATTAGCCCCGATTAAAGACTACAGTGGAATTACACGGGTACATCAACAGTTCCTTTTATTCGGTTTATTTGGTGACTTTACGAATAAAACAAAATGCGCCTAGGACATCTTTATCTAAATTCAAACGGTTATTAAGTTATACCTGCTTTTTTTAATGATTTCATTTTTTTATAGTATAGGTAGGCGGACGAGCGTATGGTAAGGTGACTGTTAGTGACATTGCCATTGTAAGAAATGTTAACCATCGCTTACATCGCCAATGTGCCACCAAAGTTGCGTACTAAGATTTTATGTCCCTTGTGCCTGTAATTACACTGGCTCACTCAGCCTTCAGAACACGACAATTACAAGCAATGCTGTTTTGCGGTAGAATATATAATGAGTATGTGGTACCTACCCAGACGAGCTTGCACAAAGCCCTACCATCAGTGAATGTATTTATATTGCTTATATTTTACGTGAAACATGGTTTTGAACGATTTGATTCTCATTTTTTTAAACGAATCATAACAATTGTTTTTATTGTTGCTACTTTATTTTGTTTGTTGTTTTATTTATATAGACATTGTTTCACTTGGGTAAGGATCTGTGATAATCTCAAGTGCTTATCAAAGATGGGTGCTGCGGTACCTGCATGAAATAGGCAGACGGGAAGTATCATCCTCCTGCCACAAGCGTGGTGCGCTTTCGGAGACGGCGTGCCACTGATGGAGTTTACTGCTTTTGAGGACCTAGCCTCTCTTCCTGGCGGCATTTTTTTAAGGTAGTATTCGGGTGCACTTGGCGCAAGCGAGTTCCACGTACGTCCCTACTTAATGTGGGGAGAAACGCGTAAATGAGTTAAAAAAGGGAGGGTAGCTTTTTAATATAATTTGATAATAAAAATAATTACTATTATAATTATAATAATGATTCTTGTAAACTATTTGTAACACTTGATGTTAAGCACCCCGTGATTTTTTACAATCAAGTTAATTATTTTGTTGATAACAATCATTATTATAATTGGCTTTAATTATAATTATTATTTTGCATCGAATAGTGAACTTTGCATCACTATAGAACGAACAGCCCATATTTTTAAAATTGTTTTCTACTTTTTATTTCGCCTAGCTATAAATCGTGTTTTTTTTTTTTTTTTTTTTAACTATAATTTATTAACTGTACTGATTTGTTATATGTTAGTTTTGACAGTGTTTACGTACAACATAGCTTTATCAAAGCAGTGTATATGTACAACATATAGCTTTATCAAAGCTGTACGTTGTGATTTTACCACGCCTCCCATTATCCATATAATCAGGTCAACAAAGACAACGTCCTACGCGTATTTGTCAAATTTTGACACCCAATTTAGGAAATGTCAGAGGCATTGAGGATGCCTGTGATAATTATAAATTTGGACATATTATACATATTTTAGTGAATTAACTAAGTTCATTCATACCATTGAAAGATTAGAACGGAACTGACCGTTTAGCTGGTTCGACATTTTTTATCTATTTTTTTTCTACGATACTTTAAACTATAAATTAATCATTATTTTATATTTCTACATATTTACGGTATACGTAAGGAGGAGTTTTGAAGAGTAATAGTACAAAGCCATTTTTAAAAGTTAGTTATGACGACTTGTTCAGTTTTCTATTGCATTGCGATTTCACCGGTGAAATGTTGCTTTTTTTCCAGCAGCTTGCAGCATTCATTGCGGTCATGATCGTATTTGTTTAGTAGCTATTTTTAAAGCTATAGTTGCACAACAGCGTAACACATTCAGTGATTGCATTGATACTACACCGACGACAGTGATAACGTGGCAAGGAAACTAGTACAAATTGCAACTACCAAGGGAATTTTGGGCATTAACCATAGAATGGCGATCCATAATAGATAGATAGATAGATATGATAGACGAACCGATTGGTGTGGTTGGTAGATACTTGACTTTCATGCCGAAGATTGTGGGTTCGATTCCCACCCAGGACAGACATTCGTGTGCATGAACATGTCTGTTTGTCTTGAGTCTGGGTTAATTATCTATATAATTATGTATTTACAAAAGAAAAGTGGTATATGTAGTATATCAGTCTGGTTTCCATAGTACAAGCTCTGCTTAATTGGGGATCAGATGGTCGTGTCTGAATAAGGTCCCAGGATATTATTATTATTCCAAAAATGTTGATAGTGACGCTGCTGTAAACGATAGGTAAATGCAATTCTACATTCCATACCGAATATTTTTCTATTCTAATATTATAAATGTGAAAGTAGTTCCATCTGTATATTACGCTTTCAAGTCTAAACCTCTGAACCGATTTTGATAAAATTTGGTATGAAGTAAGTTTGAACCTCAAAAACGAACATAGGTCACCTTTTTTACCTAATATCACACTCTCTCCCACGGGCGAAGCCACGGATGTATACAATGTCAGTAGTATACCGCACGTATATATTATACAGGTTACCATCACAGATGATATGCTTGTGGTTACACCTCAATGAATATAATGACTTGAGGGTAGCCTCAAGGACAAAGAGCGTGCATGATACATTAATTACTAGGCAGTAGTGTGTATCTTCGCGGTTAATCAGTTTGATGTTGCGATTAATGTATTGACACTCATGTAAGAACTACTTCATCAAATAAGGAGCAAACTCTTCAAATAACCCTTAAAGGAAGCTATACTTAAACAAAAATAATAAAGTTATTGATACTTTTTTGATTTATAAGTAAAAATATTTTTATTTTTAATACTAGTGAAATCACTGTGAGAAAAAAAAACCTGCAAAATCTGCCATTTTAACATACATAAACTCTATTCAATTATGAATGAAATATTTAAATTATTTGGTACGAGCGTTAAACTAAAAAAAATGGTGTTGGTAACTCAGAAATAGTCAAGCCAAGCCGATAACTTAAAAATAGGCAGTTGTTTTCAAATCACTTCAATTTTATTTGTTCGTATAGATATTATAATCAATATAGAGAAAATAAAAAACAAATTTGCTTGAGGAAATAGAATTAAATAAATATAACTTAGAAATATTATAAAACATTAAAAAAATCTCTACACTGTGAGCAAAGGTGATATCTAGGTATGGATTACGTTAAGGATATATTTTGTGAAAAAAAGAACACTCACACAGAAAATAACAGCTGAAAAATTTTACGGGAGTCTGTCAAAGTAATTAGAAAGACAAAAAAAGTATATTATAAATCGAATTAAGAACGCGTTCAAAATTTTTTTTACGTAAGTGGTAGAAAAAAAGAAGGCCGGTGAAAAAGTTAATTAATCGTTCGTTGGTAATGACATTGGATAATTGTTTTAAAATTGTTAAATATTGAGGAAAGAATTCTCTATAACGTATACATTCTAAAGTTAGGAACACCATCTTATTGAGTCTCAAACTTTTTAAGTAATTAGAGTTTTATCTTTGATGCGAAATTTCCGAACCTTTTCTTTATGTTGCTATAATTTTCTCAGTGGATTCGGCAAACCGTGAAACGTTTTAGCATTTCCGAACAAAGCTAAAAGGGCGTTGTGTATGTATGAATGTTCTTGTGGTTGGTTTTTAATACAACAAACGATGTTAAATCATTCGTGGGTGCTTTGATATTTAAATTTACTTTGAATATATATTTTTAAATTCGTAACAATACAAAATTATTCACGCCAATTATTTATGTAATGCGGTAATTAGATATATACTTTTGCTAAGTTTATCTTAGTGATTTTTTTATCAAATCAAATTGAATATAAATTTAAAATTGTATCTAATAAAATTATTTATTGTTATGAGATACACTATTATCACTGTCATAAAGTTATTAAGAATAAACAATAAAATTACAAAAATACTTAAAATTCTAATGCCTAAGAATTCTAATAAGTACCTATTTATAATATAAGATAGTATTACACTCAAACAGATGTTTCATAAGGGACACAAAAAGATTTGCCTAAATCCGCTAAATTTAGGGTGAAATACACTGCTTTTCATATCGGAAAGATGTTGTCAAGCGTGTGTAAATAATGTCCGAGAGACGCCAACGCCATACGTTAGTGGGGACAGAGGAATGTAATCCGAAAGATTGCCATTTATCCTGACCGCCGGCATTCAACCCTTAAACCTCCTTTTCACATATTTTACATGCAAAAGTTGGCGGTATAAAGACTACATCAAGCTAAAAGTACAGAAATAAGAAACTAGACTAGATTGAGCAAAAATATCTCATAATATTTCTAAAGCTCGTAATTACCGCCTGATGTACGGATTTATTACAACTATTTCTTTGTTCTAGTGGCTACGTTGTACGGCTGCAGATTAAAGATTCCTTGATTGAGCCCATAAAAGCTATTTCATTTTTTTTATCAAGAATCTCTCAGCTCAGTAGCAGCACTTTAGCATCGGCAGTTACGCAATACCGTTGAGTAGAAAAGCACACAAGGTGGTTAGGCTTGTGTGTAATCTAAAAGAGTGTGAGAAAAGAGAGTGCACATATGCTCTATAACTTTTCGTTGTTGTATTTAACTAACTTTCGTATTAAACTACTCACGCTCCGGTATAAATGATCGCTTTAGCGGTAATCGGACAGAACGACATATGAATTAATTTAGTACAGAAAAACTGCATTTATTGTCAACAAATAACTACGATAACAAGCAATTGCGATAACGAATGTATCAACAAGACGAGACGAGATTTTACGTTACGTTACGATACGTTTTATTATTTAAAATTTACTAATAACGAAACGCTTCGGACCTTGAAGTAATAGTGCAAAACAATTTCTTATATTTTATAACAGTTCGTCTGCGCGCGGAGTACTGTAATTGCAATTTAAAGGGGAAATGTTGCTAGCACTTTATTGTTTTTTTGAATAGGTTGGCGGACGAGCATATAAGTGGTGGTAAGTGGTCACCAATCGCATTGTAAGAAATGGCATCGCTTACATCACCAATGCGCCACCAACTTTGGCTCACTCACCTTTTACACAACCGGAACACAACAATACAAAGTACTGCTGTTTTGCGGTAGAATATCTGATGAGTGGGTGGAATCTACCCAGACGAGCTTGCACAAAGCCCTACCACTAGTAAAGTTGTTTTTCTAGCCACTATTCCATGCGGTTATAATTTTTATTATTAGCTTTATTTACATATATTATAGACTTTTTAAAATAATAACACCAGTTTTAATACTTAGTTTTCGTATGTGGTGTTCCGGTATTTTTATTAAATATATTTTTCATTGTTTTAAAAACAAAAACTTAATTGAATCGGTATCAACTATGAAACATAAGATGTTATATCGAGCTGTAATTACACTGCTTGCTTCCATTCAAAACTGGAACACAATCATACAAAATATTGCGGTTTGTCGGTAGAATAAATATTAAACGTATGGAGGCCCATACAAAGCTCTACCACCAGGAAAAGTCTTCTGTGAAACACGCTTAATATATTATGGTTTTACTAAAAAGATAATAAAATTATCGTAAAATACATAAACACTTTTTAGCTCCTGTATTCCCGATCAGGTGATGATATTATACAAACATTGAATACTTGATCGTCGTAAGAGGTTTTTTATGGTGTACTCTTACGTGCCACTCAAAATATGAATAAAATTATATATATCTTGAATATTATGCAAACATATATATAACCATTTCTGGTATATAATATTAAATTAAATGATAACAAAATAAATAACACAAAAAAATTATCTCTTTCTTAATTAATAAAAATGTATGTCTATATGTTTATATTCTATGCGTTTTTAAAATACTCAACCGATTTTAATGAAACTTTAGTAAGGTTCAGTATAAACGTTTTAAGTAGAACCCTTATTTTCTACCCATGCGAAGTCGGGACGGGTAGTTAGTATTAAATAATTCAAAATAAGTATCTAATGTCAGATTAACAATACAAATGTTTTTCTTTAATTATTGTGATATATAATAAGCAATTATTTACATTAAAGCTATAATATATATAAAAAATTAAAAATAGCTACTGCACAAATCGTGACCCCGTGGAGTTGTGGCAAAAAATGCTGGCAGCATTTCCCCTTTGATTAGCAATTCCAATCCTCTGAGCGAAAAATTAACCAGCCCTCCTGTCACCAGTAGAGGCAATAAGACGAGGCAATAATGAAACAATGTTACAACTTAAATAAAAACAAATTAGGAAATGTGTTGTGCAAGTTATTTTTTGAGTCCTGTCTTGAATTAAGTTTTATTGATTTCTATCTCAAACACTATCTGAAACACTACTATTATAACTGCTAATTTAAGATTTTTAAATATTTAAAATGTGCTACTTATACTCTCATAATCCACAATTAGTTCATTGACTTTACAGACTTCCAGTCATATCAAGCGTCCTTTTACGCATCGAGGGGTTCGAGAGTCCCTAAAGGCCCTTGATATCTCTGATGTCAGATAGACGCGTGTATTCGTTCTTCAGAGCCAACATTTGAGAACTACTTTATGGCCGCAGCATTGACCGTTTTCACTCCGACGATCGAACAATTTAATGAAATAAATAATAATCTAAAAAATCTTATTTGTTGAATTTTTCAAAATAAAACTAGTGATTTCATAAGATAATCTTTTGAAAAGTTAGGACACCTCTTATAATTAATATTATATAGTTTTAATTATATGAAGAAACTTAATTTGTTATGCGTTTAATAAATTCAGGCTTGTTTCTTCTTAGATCGTCTGCAAAGTTTAGATTCTATTTTGATTATAGCAAATCAAGGAAGAGTAGATTTCATACCGAAAGATCTAAAAGAAAGGCAGATTGGAAAAACATGGTCAAATTCTTAGAATAGATATATACGTATATATTTTTAAAATATATATTGTAATGTATTGCACAAGTGTGTGTGCACGAATACAGTAGCACTCTTTATTTCTAGGCACAACGGCTGATATTCTTTTTAATGCACGGTAGTTTAACATTGTTTCCAAAACATGGGATATATAGCAGTATAATTATTGTCAATGTTCTGTTTTATTTTATTTATTTTTATTTTCATTTATTTATTAACACCAACAAGATATACATTAACAAAAGCGAGTAGAACATAATTAAACAACTAATATTAAAATCTAAATGTTATCTTAATTATAGGTGTTACACAAATTTCAAAGCAAAATAGACACAACATGCAGGTAAAATTACAAATTAAAAGAAACAAAATTTGGAAAGAAAATCATCAACATAAACATTAAAATAATAAATAATAACATATCGTAACAAATTAGATAAAATTGAGCATATTTATAAATTTGTACTTTAATATCATTAATAAATATTAAAATAAAGAATTACAATGTCCAATTAAATTAAATATAAAACAAATCAATTGAAGAATAATTGAGTAACAAGGTTTTCCGATATTAGGCAATAACAAATTAATAAGTTAATGCATCACGACCATCATAAATATTAGATTACTCTAAATTAGAATTATATGATGAATAAAAATTTAATAAATTACATTTAAATTTCACAAGGCTATCACAAAATATGTCAATATCCATCTTTCTATCTAAATTCTTTTTATCTATAGTGGATGACGTAGTAGAAAGAGTACAATTATTTTTTGTTAATTTATAGATGGCATTGTAACTCAACATTAATCTATTAATTGGAGAGTAGCGTCCTTGACGTGAGCGTGTAGGTTTTTCTACAAATGGAGTATAAGACGACGGTCTTAGTGTCCTCACCGGTGCACGAATATTTAATTGTTTACGTTTTGTGCAAAAGCATATTACAATTATAAAAAAAAGTTTACTGATTGTTTTAGGAAGAATGAAATAACCTCTGTAATATAAAAAATATTATTTAGGCGATTAAAAGGGACCCACCCCTTTATAGGGACAGTAAAAAAAGTTATCTCCAAGTCCGGTTTACGGAAACGAAGACACGATCTCTGCCCGTTTGTAATTTATGGCTTTGTTTTGCCTACCTTAATGCTATTTAGATGAGGCTTCACTTAGTTGTTCAGAAACTGAGTATAATATTTTATTAAAACGATATTTTTTTTGTAATCTGGATCTTTGCTTATTATTTCGTATAATGAATACAAGCCAATACCAGTTTACTTAATACGCATTAGATATAGGTTTTAAAGAGAGAACCGTAAGGGCATTATTTTATTACGTATTAATTTAGCTACTACAATAAACGTTAGCATATTCTTGTAATACAATTCTTATTGTGAATAGGTGCTTGATCGTTTCTGTTATCAGGAATCTTTCTGTAAAGATTTTTCTATGCTTTCAGTCCTTAATGACTTAGCCTGGAACAAGTCAAATCTACATATAAACGAATCATGAATAGTATTATGATAAGAGAAAATCAACTTACATTGGCAAAATACTACACTAATACAATTAAATGTTAAATGTGCAAACCGAACCGTATTCATATAATCAGAGAACATTACAAAATTTAATGGTATGGTGTTTTTTTCTCTACAACTCTTACAAAATCACGTTTCAACTAAAAACGGCACAGATAAATGGTACAGAATTTGAAATAGAAGACTAATGTTGCGTCGTTTGCCCGATTCAGCTTTTCCGCTCGCATCTTTAACGTCTGCCGTTTTTCTGACAGGAAACGGGTCTAAAGCGCTAAAGCATGAGGCGTCCAACAAAAGCATCCATCGGTCATTTTCAACTTTAATGCATCAAGTCTATATTATTGTATATTAACAGGGTTAACGTTGATTCGCAAAAGAGAAGATTGTTTAATTAAGCCATGACGAGAAAACCTGTCCAACGTCCTTGAATGAGAAACCTTTTGTAATCTAAAATAATTCTCTACAACGTCACATGAACATTTATGTTTAAAACAAAGCGAGCTCCCAGCGGAATACCTACAGATGGTATCTAATACGAAAACTTTCATTAACCGAATGTGTCCTGAGATTTTTAGATGATATTGCATGAAACCAGAGACGTGACTGTTTAGTTGATAAAACCAGTAGCCAGGTTTTGTCACTTGTTTAAATTTTTACATTAAACCATATTTATTACCTTTAATGTGGTTGTTTGCTGTTTTGCAAATAATAATATAATATGCAGTTATAATTTCTTAAAGAGAGTTACCTCGAAATATGTTTTAACAAACATATAAATCAATTATATCTACGTACCGTACTTCAGGTTAATTCGCCTTTCATAATTTCTTCGTAACCGTGTTGAGATAAAATCATTCATTTCGTCTGCAATTCAAATTTTCTTTAGAAGTTTGTTAAATTGATTAGCGGATTTCCAGTGCCTTACGTAGAATTGTTTATAGGTTATAATTTGCCGACTTGATTTACATATTGTAATTGAAATTGAATTGACGTATTTCGGTGTTATTTTTTAACAGTAAACTGCATCTGTTATTATGCTTATTTCCGATTTATAACTAACAGCTGGATCTGAAACTTGGCTTGAATTAACTTCAGATTTATTAGTTATTTATTCCTTTTTTTCCCTAATATAAACATCAATAACTCATATAAGTGCAATATGAGTTATTGAACATTATTGATATTAGTGATGAAATATCACTTATTCTTATATTGGTAAGTTATACTTGGGAACTAAGATGTTATTTTCCTTGTTCCTGTTAGTTACACTGGCCCACTCAACCTTCCAAAAAACACTTAAGTATTGCTATTTGGTGGTAGAATACCGATGAGTGAGTGAGAGAGAATACCTAAACAGACGGACTTGCTCAAAAGTCTACCACCAAAAAATAAAAGTAAAGTCTTTTGTACAAATTCTATATAATTAAATATACGATTTATTTAAGAAGTATTTGATATGAAGTATTATAAAATAGTTTTATTTAACAAATTACCATACCGTACTGTACCGTACGACTATTATAAAACCATCTTTCCGTGTTCGAAGAGACAGCTTGCCCGACAAGCAATATGATTTCTCAAGCGAGATGTTCAACTTCGTACTGGACAAAGGGAGTTATGCGCTCAACTGAGTGCGAACATTGGACTGTATACTGGACCACATACGGACGCCATATTCTTCAATGCATGATAGTTTTATGTGTGACGTCATCACTTTTTAAAGCGTTAGTTTTAAAGATCATTAATTTTCACAAAATGACACTTAAATGGAATGGAATACATTAAGGTGAAGCTATGTAATCATAAGCTATTACATGTTGTTTATCCATTTAATGTACTTTTAAAGTGGGTTTCTTTTGAATAATATGTTCGGATAGTTTAGTTTTAAATACATTGCCAGAGCCAGTTTAATTACAGGCTCAAGGGACATAAAATTTAAGGTCCCAGGGTTAGTGGGCAATGTAAGCGAAGGTTAACATTTCTTACAGTACCAATATATAATGGCGTTGGTGACCACTTATCATCAGGTGACCCATGTGCTCGTCTACCTTCCTTTTCTATAAAAAAAAAACATTAAATGAGCTCACACGTTTTGAAGAAGATAGCAATTAATTATAAAGCTTGTATAAGTGTTGTATGACGTCAAACCGACGTATGACGTAAAGCCGAGATGGCCCAGTGGTAAGAACGCGTGAATCTTAACCGATGATCGTGGGTTCAAACCCGGGCAAGCACCACTGAATTTTCATGTGCTTAATTTGTGATTATAATTCATCTCGTGCTTTACGGTGAAGGAAAACATCGTGAGGAAACCTGCATGTGTCTAATTTCACTGAAATTCTGCCACATGTGAATTCCACCAACCCGCATTGGAGCAGCGTGGTGGAATAAGCTCCAAACCTTCTCCTCAAAAAGAGGAGAGGAGGCCTATAGCCCAGCAGTGGGACTTTCACAGGCTGTTACAAGTGTTGTATATAAGTGTACCTTCATAGGCAAACATTTTTTTTATAAGAGACTCGGACGTCGAGTACACATTGTTATAATATTTCAGTTATTTTTAGTTTTATTATCGTATAATCGAGTTTATTTATTTCGATTTTAATTCGTATATTCGTCGGATACCGAGGTTTTATTTTCGTGGTATTTATTGGTTTTCGCCACACCCAGATCTAGATAGGGCAACATACAATTGGCCATGAGAAAAACAGCATTCCCTTAAATCTATTCCGAATTACTTGAACGTATTCCCCTGTGTTTTATTTATTGTGACTGCAAACGATACTTTTACAGGAAATTGCGTCCTTTTAAAACTAAAAGGAAAATCTGTTTATTTAAAAAATAAAAACTTATTACCAACTATTAATTTAAGAACACAATGTGAAAAAAACATATGCGACGATGAAACGCAATACCTACCTAACCTGAAAATTTTAACTTACAAAGTTATTTACAAACCGAACATAAATATTTAAGTATGTTGTGAGTGTAAGTTGAAACAACCTACACAACTGCCTGTTGAAAGAAATATTTCAAACTATAAAAAGTCCCAAAAACTGTCTATGATTTTATCTCGATATATTTCATAAGAATTAATACCATGTTTATAAAAATAACTTCGCAAATAATGCATTATTTTTGAACAAATTTGATTACCATACAAAAGGTTATAGTGAGTCAACCTTAAAAGATAACTACACTTACACGCGAGCAAAGCCGCGGGGAGTAGCTAGTTATATATATATACTATCGAAAAACAAAAGAAATGTGTACTACATATATTGTTATACTTCTTTTATTCCGTAATATGGAGAGTTTTTTTAATGAGCTAATGAACAAATGGATACAGACAGGGAGCGCCGTACGTCTCCGACATACATACGTGGGTTTGCTGTAAATAACTTAATGCTATAGGCAACAGCGTGGCAATCGGCGCGCTTTACACGTACACGCGGGTGCATTTAACCGACGTGTACCAGGATAAGCTGAACCCTATTTAATATGATTTATCATATATGTCTGAGCTCAACTTACATTGGAATTGAAATCTAAATATCTATAACTGCCCAATTTTTAACTTTGTTTTGTTCCTATAAACTTTCAATCATCATCATTTTACAGACTATAAATTATAGGTAGCTAAAGTTTCAGCCAATTCAACTGAACAGTTATTTTATAGCATTTTTAACGGATAAATGTTCGACTCGATTCTTTAAATTGCCACAACTTTTTTGTTTATAAACCGATGTTTTTGTTTATAACCGTTGTTTTGGGTTCTATTGCGTTAATAAATACCCCCGATAATAGTTTTACTCCAGTATCTCTCATGTACAGACAGCGATCAGTTACATTTTTATTAAATGTATAGATTATAAACTCATACAGAAGTCATATTATTTACGTCACATGTGTCCATTTTATTGCTCGTAAGGAAATACTATTTTCGTTCCATATTTGAAATCATAAAAATGTTAGCATTCTTGAATTTAAAAATTCTCTCATAAAACGACATATAAAACTTGATTTCCCTACAAGTGGCCGTTTGCCGTTTCAATATTTTTGAATTGAACATCATTTTATTGTTGGGTAATGAGAAAACGGCTTCTACAGCTTCGAAGAAATTATCTACCATTTTTCGTTATTATTTTATTTATTATTATACGGTACCCTCTTGTTCCACATTAGTTTGGTTATATTATATTTAATTATTCTAACTAGAATTCCTGTTACTCACTGCACACATTCAGTAAATATTTAATTAGATAATGTTTACGATTTTACAACAGTATCCCCAGAAAGCGTTTCAACTGTCTTTGATGTTTAATTCAAGAACCTTGTAAAGGAACCTTCGTGTGCAAATTAATTATAAACATTATATTGGTTATTATACACATATAAGTATTTTATAGATGAAAGCATCCCTTGGTAATTATTCTCTGCCTGGCTACATTTAAAAAAAAACAAAAAAAAAAACTTTTTGAATAAAAAAAAAACACGTTAATCTCATGTATTTTTATTAAAAGTATAATCAATATTGAATAGAGAAATAAAAATTATCTTATTTTGTGTTAATTTACACAACAAATGCTCAAAAACCAAACATTACAAATTAATTTTAATTCTTACATATATAAAGATAAATGTCATTATTAAATAGAGGGTTCTTAAATGGTAAATTTTTATAAAACAGTCTGAGAGTATCTATATTGTCATATTATGATTGAGTACTGTCAGTCAGGAGAGCGGAGAGGTCAGAATTTATGACTCATTTTACCGGTTAAAATATTCGTCTATGAATTTATATATAAATACATTTTGTATAAAATTTAATTCGATTATTTGTTGAACATTTGTATTGATATTGCCAGTCTGTTTACATGACTACGTGTTTGATATGTGGAGTATAATTATTTATTTTATTGCGTTTCTGCGAGAACAGAATTATTTTTTGTTGATTACAAATAATCAGTAAATTGCTAGAGAAAAACAGATCATAAATTTTACTAAAGTTAAAGGTATTGGAGTTTATTACACCACTCTGATCGGTTTGTTGATTAATATGTGACTTCATTACCGCAGAAGAAGCACTTGAAAACTAAATATTGCTGGATTTCGAATCCAATATTCGGTATTATTTACATACAACTTAAGTATCATATATTTAGATCTACAAAATAGTCGACTAAAATAATAAATAAAGGTTTTAGATTTTATTTACGCTTCAACTTTAATTGAGCTTGAATATGAACGGTTTTTAAAGTAAGATCGTAATAGCAATAACATCACAATATTCTGTCCAATAATGAAATCAAATTGCGCACAAACTTAGCATCAGACAAAAGCCTTTGCGTCTAGAATGGCGTACCTTTGCATTTAAAATAAGCAGACCAAGTAATGAGCTTGTAGCGCAAAATTACTATATAGAGTTTTATAAGAAATACATATATACTTATGCATATAATAGAATACTCATGTTAATACTAGTTATAAAAAAATAATGTGATGTGTAAGCCGCTCGACATTTCTATATCTAAATTATTTTGTTGTTTCGTAATAAAAAAATTTCGACCGTTGTATTTACTGTGATTTTATTGCTGTTGCGTTATCACAATTTCTACGCATCGATTTATTTATTCTATTTCACTATTAAGACCTAGCAGAATTTATAGCCATTGTCATGAATGGTATAGAGGATAACGTGTTACAAAGCCACCTAGCGTTGAGTTTCACTATATGAATAGTATAAAATCCTTCTCCATGAAAAAATATATGTGCCAACATTTATGGTAATCAGTTATACGGTAACATGAACCATTAATCTCAAACAGAATTGCCAACATCCATTTTTATAGCTGTATAATATTTGATATTCATTCTTCTGTCTTCTCTTTCATTTAAGTGGCTAAGCGCATTTACGTACGTCATAAAAATACGTTTACGGCACAAATGTCCCCGAATCATATTATATACTACCTATTCACCCTTCCAACAGAAAATAAGCTATACAAAGTATTATGTTCAGCAGTTATATTTTTGATACTTCACTTGGACGTGCATATAGAAAGCGGTACCATTGGTGCCATTTAACTTATAACTAATAAATATTCTAGTATGACATAATCGCCTCGTTGGTGCATAAATCCGCAGATGCCGAGGTCTTGGGTTCAAACCCAGGTCACTGGATTTTTCTGTTAAAGAATTCTATGTAGCAGCCCGGAGTCGGGACGCAAGTAGACTTCCGTGACTCTGAGAGCACGTAAAGCCATTGGTCCTGCGTCTGAACTCTTTCCAGCCGTGTTGGGTTGCTGCCCATTCCATCATAATCCGTGATATTAAAAGTGAGGGAAATGAAGGTGCATCTATGTTTACACACACACTTGTGGCCATACACACACATAATAGGCCCGCGCAGTTGACTAATGGCTCTGAAGATTGGATTGGATTCATCATCATCATAATATAATCTGTGATATAATTCTGGTGAGACATACATGTATATTGTTACTATAACATTGGAGGAATAAACGTCTACATTTAACTTGGCGTTCGTCGTTTGGCAGGGTATTAATTACCGAGAATAGGAAAGGCTAGGCTATCGTTGCGAAATGTGTAATTTATATGGCGCTAATGGAAGTGGTGCTTAACTTATACGTACGATAGAGGATAGTCAGTTGTAATTTTGGGTCTTCTAAATTATGAAAGCGATAAGTTTTTCTATTATATTGTAAATATAAAAATGTCGATTTTCATTTTACTTATTTTCGATTGTTATAAGCTAGAAAACCATACAAAATATTACGAGTATAAACTATTTCATTGTTGACATCGATGATTTTTACTTTTGTGAGTGCGTCTGCTTGTTTTTTCATATCTCGGGTATTTTCAAAACATAAAGAAATTGTTGAACATAAAGTAGTGATGATTTTTTTATAATTTAGACCAAACACTGTAATTGCCTTGTGGCACAAAATACATTTTAATTGTTTTACAAACGAGCCTGGTGCGGCTCACAATAAGGGCTTGTTACAAGTTATGGAGGACCTACGGGTATTAACTTAGTACGAAATGCGTAAGCTTTAGTAAGATGTTTTCTAAGTTGAATGAACCTTGCTCTCTTTTACTAGGTACTTTAGTTATATTTAAATAAAATATTACTCTTTTAGGGCTTAATCATGTTAAAAAGAATTAACATTTAAAATGAATAGTTTTTAAAAATACACGTTGTGTCCGCCACAGTGTCTGTGTATCTTCCTATGATTTGGATTTTCGTAATTTTAATGAACCCACGTATTGTTATTTAGTACTAGACAGTATTACAATATAAATTTTCAGATTATTCACGACAACACAGTATTCATAAGTAAATACAAGTTTTAATTAATGTACGACGATAATTTACACTCTTTAGTTGTTGCAACAATCAACAAAACAGTTTAAAGATCGTGCAAATTCAGGAATTGCACAACTTAGCATGGAAACAGAGCTAACAGTATAAACACCAAGTAAATTTAGAAAATCACACCAAGTACTTCGAGATTTAATAATTAACGCATATATACTATTTAAAAAATATATATATATCCTTATTCAACGTTATCACATATTTATATAATGTATTTATGTATTTTTTTATCAAAAGGTTTAATATCAAGTCAAAATCTGTCTGCCGTCGGCGAAACAAAATAAAATATATCCGTTGAGCGCATAATCTTTCTATTTCTATTCTATTTCTATTTTAAACATCAAAGTATAATATTTCATTAAAACATGTGTCTTTTTGCAAGTCTGAATTATATGGTGCTTATAGAAATGTTATAATTATCATTAACGTTCGATGTTAATAATGTTTTCCTTTTAAAATGGGATGAAATATTTTATTGATTATATTAGTTAAACAATATATTACCATCATTACAAGTCGTGCAGTCCTTTTGTGTCTGTAGACACTAGATCTCCCTTCAATTCCAAATTCAAAAACATAAATAGAAGCTTGTTAACTATCTTCTAAACATCGTGGGTAAACTTGAATGTGTCGTTAACAAACTCGCATTGGAACAGCGTGGTGGAGCAAGTTCCAAGTTCTCTTCAAGAGGGAGCAAAGGACCCCTTTGCTCAGCAGTAGAATATTTATAAGATGATAATGATAAATTTGACATAAGTATTTTTTTTTTATACTGGATGGGCCCTTAATTACACTGGCTCACTAACCTTTCTAGATCAAACAAAGCATTACAGAGTATTGCTGTTTGGTGATAGAATAATTGATGAGCAATTGATACTAATTACACAGACAGGCTTGCACTAAGACCTACAACAATCGATGCTTAATTTTTATAATAAGTTAGCAGAGCTCGGTAGACGCCTGTCTATGTATATATCAATAATTATGGTAATCAGTTCAACGGTTTAGAAGTTGATTTGCAGCGCCACCTAGAGGCGAGTTACAACAAAAGCTGTTATTGTATAAAAACTTGCTCCATCAAAACCAAACATACATATATGTGCCAATTTTTATACTGATCGATCCATTCATCTCAAACAGATTTACCGACATATATAAAGATATTATTTAAAGAAGCGACATTGGTGCCGACTTTTATTTGAATACACGTTGTTATAATTTAGACCAAACTCAACACTGTAATTGACTTGTGGCACGAAATACAGTTTAATTGTTTTACAAACCTACAGTAACTATTTTACTGAAAAAACTATAAAACTATGGAATGACTAGCACACTACCGACAGATATTCGGCAGTCGAATTCATTGAGCATTTTTAAATATCGCTTGAAAAGCTCTTTTCTGTATGAAATAGTATGTAGTTTATAATTATCTATATATAATTTTTACTCTATAATTATATTATTGTACGTGTTTTGTAGATGTAGATATGTGTACTTTATTATATTATTTATTATACCCTAATTATTCTCATGTCAAATTTAGTTGACGCTCATTTATGGGGGGTTTATTGCCTTAGTCACCACGCTTGGCGGGCGGGTTGGTGACCGCAGTAGCTGGAAATCTTTCGCTGATAGAGCTGCTATCCGCATTTGCATTTGCATATCAGGATTTGCATTTTCGGATTCCAGCATTTGTGTGGTTATACCGCCATGATTTCGGTCGCCAGAGCCTCCTTCGTTGTTCAGCAGAATGTACCAGGGGCAGGTGAGGTTGACGGTAGGGGCCTAAGGTCGTTGGCAATTCCCCTTACATCCCAAGTATTTGAAACAGGTACAGGATGGATGCGCGCAGCCCAAGATCGGGATGTTTGGGCTTCTATGGGGGAGGCTTTCGTCCAGCAGTGGACGGCGATAAGCTGAAAAAAAAGTTAGTATCTCCTCCTTTTATATGTAATTACCTGTTCGCTTATAAAACTTCTTTCACCATAGGTTGTCTGTGAGAGATCGATATAAGCGATAAGATCTCCATTGCGCATCATTTGTTGTTTGATTGTTCCCTATTACTCTCATCTTATTTGTATGTTGTGCAATAAGTATTAAATAAATAAATAATATTGTTTATTGTCCCATTTATGATATTAAGTTACATATTAAAAACCTCGTTTAAATTAAGCATTCAAATTTTATTCATGATCTTAAGCACCGTATGTAAGATACGTCGCCTACATAATAATACACCTATTGATAAATAGGTCGTAGTGATCTAGCGATATTACTTTTACGACCGTTTTTACATCCAATCTCCGAATATTTACGACGAACTCAGTTACGATCTGAGTAAATGCTAGGGACGGTTAAAAGGGACGTAATCTTGTCCTCGCTAAGCATATTTTGATTCATGCGAGATTTATTTCGACATAATAACTTTCGAATAAAAAATAATTTCTTCGGTGAAAATGTTTTTATAGTAATTCTTAAAATACGTTGTTTTAAAACAGTTATGTATTAAATATATGTGATATAAGTTCGTATATTGTTCATCCCTTTGAGTTGATACTTTGTCCAGTTGGAATGTATGTGAGCGTGAGCAAGGTCGGATGGTAGGCAGGTGGTATATGATGCGTATTCAAATGCGATCCTATGGTCCCTCAGATTCGTAATGAGAAACTCCGTCATAGAACAGGCCCATTATAATTCCTATTTGAATTCATATTTTATTCTAAAATACTTCTCATTATAATATTTTGTTTGTTTTTTGAAAGAGAATATGTTTTATATTGTGTTTCGATTCGTATGAATCAAGTGTATTTTGATATCCACGGTAGATAAATTCACTAGAAAAAATCACATTCCTTAAGGAATATCTCGTGTTCAACCCTATGTATTCGGTCCCTGGGGTTGCCTCCTAGTTTGTTATACAGCACAATAAAACTAATAAACTGTTCCTGAGACTTTACTAAATTATCGTGGTTATTCAAATACATGTACAACTTTTATTATCCTATAAAAATGTTCTATTATAATAACGATGAAATTTTACAAAGTTATTAAAAATATTAATATGATAATCGTGATAGTTGTTCATAACTTTAGGTACCAATTTGAATTATTTTTCCTTTGTACATCAATTATTATGATTGTTATGCAAATATTACACTTCTTATTTAATTATTTCTAATATGTTGTTACAAATTCCAGTAATGAAGAATTTGTCCCATTAGTGAGAGGGGGGCGACCCGTCCCGCTCTGAGTGAGGACCTCTACGTACCGTCCAGGTCTCCTACCCCTGGAGATACGTAATAGGGCTTGCAGACCACAAGCAGGTCGATTCCCCATTCTGCCATGACTGTAGCAGCAGGTCATCATTGATATTCGTCTGAAGAAAGTTGTACTCTGCGCTCATGTCGACATAGCAACTTCTTCCTCGGCCTGGTGCCATCCGACGTTGGAGGTTCGGTCGGACCCTTTGAGTTACCTTTCGTCTTCACTCCTAAAACAAGCTTTACGTTAATTAATTGGAGGGAAAACAGTATTTTCTTAAAAAGGACATTGTTATTATTATTTTTTAAATATAAGTGCTTGAGTTGATATAATGAATAGGTATTGGAGTATGGGTGGATAGGGTAACGGGTTACAAGGTATAAATATAGTATTATTAAGTATATTATAGTTATGATATAATTTAACAGGTGAAACGATAAATCCAAACACTGTGTAATAGCAATATACATGTATAAAATTAATTTAAAGATATATAATGTTTAGATGTTGGTTTTTTATCTGTGCATTTCGTTTAATGTGGATTTGAACGATCAGATGATTGTTAAAACCGTAACAGCCTGTGAATGTCCCACTGCTGGGCTTAAGGCCTCCTCTCCCTTTTTGAGGAGAAGGTTTTGGAGCTTATTCCATCACGCTGCTCAAGTGCGGGTTAGTGGAATACACATGTGGCAGAATTTCAGTGAAATTAGACACATGCAGTTTTCTTCACGATGTTTTCCTTCACCGTGAAGCACGAGATGAATTATTATCCCAAATTAAGCACATGAAAATTCAGTGGTGCTTGCCCGGGTTTGAACCCACGATCATCGGTTAAGATTCACGCGTTCTTACTACTGGACCATCTCGGCTTTTTCGATTGTTAAAACAATCATTTCAAATTAATATAAACAAAAAAAAATCTTGTAATGTACAAAATGTAAACGCAGCAATTAAAAGTAATTTCAGTTATTGATATTGTTATAGATATTAAAAAATATGATGTAAACGAGGGTAAAATTCAATTCAAAAAATAGATTTTAAAAATTGAGTGACGCGACACGGCTGTAACCATTTTTGTAATAATAATTCTATATAGAAGCCGTATAAGTTACCAATGAAATTAATTTACATAAATTGACGTGTGTTTGAGCGAAAAACGTAATTTTTTTTTTTTTAAATTGAACTTATTAAATTATTTTAATATAATTTATAATTAAAAAATAAAGTTAAAATATTATTTGATATAATCACTACACACTTGCTTATTGATTGTTATTAAACTAGCACTAGCCGAAGCCGAAGGTTTTAAGTCCCAACATATCAAGAATTACATACACATATTTAAAAGCAAACTAAAGATTTTTCCAATCATACACTAAATACCCATCCAAATCATATCCAATCCAATCCAATGACGAAGAGTTGACATAAATAATCCTTAGATTTACATATTCCATGCGATTCGCTAATAGCTCTACTGTATGCACAAACAGTTCTTGATTCATTTAGCTTCGTTTATAATTCAAAACTATTCCAATTTTATTTTACTTTCGAAGTTCCGATAAAAACTCCGATATTCAAAAGGCCATTTTTTCACGAACCCGTTATTATTTTGATTATTTTAAATATCGATCAGTTACGTCATATCAATTCAAGATTTAATTTGATTATTTATCTTTACTCGTCCTACGATTGGTCAAATATTTTATTAAAACTGTTTCATAGTGCATCTACTATAATATTTAATCTTTAGAGAACAAGATATCACACAATCTGTGAAACCTAGCTGAAGTGAATAATATATAAATGTTTTGATATCTAATTATATTTATATCTAATTATAATCATAACAATTCGTTGGTTGTAGGCTTTGTGCAAACCCATCTGTATAGATACTAGGTACCTAATCATATCGTCAGATATTCTACCGCTAAACAGCAATAGTTAGTATTGTTGTGTTCCGGTTGGATGGGTAAGTGAGCCAGTGTAACTACAAGCACAAAGGACATGACACCTTATACAGTACCCAAGGTAGGCTTTGGTGATGTAAGGAATGGTTAATATTTCTTACGGCGCCAATGTCTTTGGACTTTGTTACCACTTACCATAAGTTGGCCCATCTGCCCGTCCCCTATCTATATTATAAATAATAATATTATATAAGAAACGGTCGTATATTCTCAAAATATCTTAGATAACCTATGCTATCTCCTATATTATGCTATTTCTAGGAATAATCATATTTGCATTTGTACAGACTAAGTTCTAATCGAATCTTCCTATCATCGAGATCGTCCATACTATCAATAGCTTTAGAGCAAATTATAAGTTTCAAACTGTTTCTAAACGTGATACGTATTAATATTATGTTACATGACGAGCCGGTTGGCGTGGTTGGTAGATACTTGCCTTTCACGCCGAAGATTGTGGGTTCGATTCCCACCCAGGACCGACATTTGTGTGCATGAACATGTATGTCTTTTTGTTTCCTGAGTCTGGGTGTTATTATCTATATAAGTAAGTACTTGCAAAGAAACGTAGTATATGTAGTATAATAGTTATCTGGTTTCCATAGTGCTCTGCTTAGTTTGGGATCAGATGGCCGTGTATGAATAATGTCCCAGGTTATTATTATTATGTATATTTTAAGCATGTGAAAAACAGTTCCTTCTCTAATCAAAAACTTTATATGATGATGATGAATTTGCTTGGTGGTAAGGCAATGTAAGCCAATCAAGTACAACTCGTCTCATTCACTCATTGATTATTCTTCCATCAAACAGCAATCAATTGTTTTGTTGTGATCCAGTTTGATGGGTGAGTGGACCAGTGTGATTATAACCACGAGGGATATAACTTCTTAGGGTCGTCTTTTCAAGGTGAGTGGCGCATTGTCGGTGTAAAGATTGGCTAATAATTTTCACAACGCCAATGTCTGGTGACTCTTATCACCATATGACCAATTTGTCATTCCACTTACGTATTATAAATATAATAAAGGAGGAAATAATATATGATGTCCTCCTGACCGACTGCACATAACTTAGTTTTCGTGGCTGGCAGCGTATTGGCAGAATATGAAATGATTAACATTTCTTACATTAACTTACTTAGTCAGGAAAAGGTTTAAATATTTTATTTTAAGAAAAATTACAAAAATAGCTGTTTTCATAAAATCAGTAAAATATGAATGTCCGTATATTCATATTTTACTGATTTATACCTCGTAACTTTATTACAAACAAATGACATATATTTTATCATTAATATGGGGACTAGGTATGTGGTATCTACCACCTAACTAGTTTCCGCCTGTGGCTTCGCCCGCGTGTGAGAGTGGGGGTGAGTGTTAGGTACCTTTTCTGTATCATGATATGATAACGTGTATGCAGTTTTTTTTAATCGATTAATTAATCCGACTTGAAAGCGACAAACTCACTTTAGCATTTATAATATTATTTAAAATTAGTGTACTGATTGTTTTGATGTTGTTTCCTTATATCGAATTCATGCTGGGGGCAGCAACTAGTTACAGATCTTGGAGGGGAAGTTTAATTTATTGATATTAGCGCTGTCAAAGGAACGCGCTGCGGCGCTTCCTTTGAATTTCATGCCCTATTTCCCTGAGTAACCACAGAGAGGGTTACGCAATGCTGGTGAAGCGATGATCTGCTTATTTTCAATGCTGTTGTAATTTAAAAATTTTATAAGTTCATATTTATGTTTATTTTATTTTATTTAATATATGTAGATAACAAATAAGAAAGCAGTAGAAATCTATGATAATAGAAATATTGGTGCAAAGTTCGTATAGTAAATGTGTACCTTGCAAAAGATTAAAAACTAATTATTGTCTTATTTTATTAGCATTATATTTTATTTTTATTTTTTATGTGTCCATGACAACGTAAGTATTTCATTTCGAAGTATTAAATTTATTCAAGAAAATGAACGTTAATGATTAAATACGACTTTTTTTACGTACATATATTTAATATTTTCATAGCTTTACGTTCAGCTTATGATACTATAATAACATTAGAGGATTACTAAAGGTATGTTTCAAGTGAAAGAGCTTGGTCAAAACATCTGCTGAAATGTTAAGCACTATTTATTTTTAGTGGCAAAGGAAAAAGTTGATGATGCCATTACAAAAAACAAGTAATGGTAAATAGATCCCTCACACAAAAGCACTTTGTTTTAATTAAAGTTCTACTTTTAAAGGGTTTATTCTTTTTATTTCTTAGACTTCATGTCCAAGGTCTTTGTGTCCAATAAGTTGTAACTTGCAGTATTTATTACACGCAAAATATTTCTTGGAACTATTTCTATTTCGTTTAAATCAGTGAATGTTAAATTAATGTCATTCTATGTATCATCTTAATGGGATTCTCATGTCATGATTATAACCTGCTTTACAAAGAGAATTGTTCCTCAGCGAAAGTGTACTATTATGTGTGAACATTTGTTAAACTGCACGCGCGTTAACTCTCGGAAACATTTCTCGACGCTGATTGTATTAGAGCTTCCTTTTGTCACAGAAATCCTCAGTGTTTCTTAACTATATACTTTATGATACTTCTGACTTTGGAATGAGTTTCTTTATTTATTGGATGAAATATGTGGAAGTGGGATTCATGTTGAGAAACACAGAACTAAGATCATATCCCTTGTAATAACGGGTTCAAACAGCCTTCAAACTGGAACATAGGTTACATGAGGCTATTTAGCGGTAGTATAATGGAAACATAAACATCAGCTTCACTCCCATGCAATTTTAAGTGAATATAAAATGTAGACTATAATCACTCTGTAATTCATTCACTCATTAATCACGGTCCGTTCCACTGCTACGTGAATGAACGATAATCCGACAGACCTACAAACACATTTATGAACGAGAGCAGGGATAACATTATTTCGGATTGCTTGTGATACTTTCTAATCTGACGCTCTGTTTTCATTAGACGATGTCAAGGTAGAATGTTTATGAGCCACTGTAATTACTATACTCGTAATTACGCAGGACAGGATATTTCTTTTAACTCGCCTTGTGGGGACGGAAATGAGATCCGGCGTACATTCATCGTACTCGTTCCACAAAGGTTTACGAGATTAAAAGAGAACACTATTATTCTTCGTTGATATTTAAGTTTAAAAATACATTTACGGGTTTAATTTTAGATTTAAATAGTAAATATAAAAGTAAATAAAGTAATAGCATGTAAGTGCCCCACCGCTGGACAATGGGTTTTTTTCGCTTTTTAAACAAATTACTTGGCAAGTATTCCACCACGCATTCCCCCCACTTAGGCAGATTACCTTACGTTTTCATAGCAAAATTGAATATAATTCTTCTCTGGGTTTGAACTCGCAATCTTCGGTTAAGATTCAAATGTTGTTATAAGTGGACCATCTCAAGCTTATATATTAAATAAGAAAAAGCAATAATGCACATGCAGTTAAGATATTTGAGGGTTAAGAGGATTATTTGCAAAGAATGTAAATACATACTAAGCGAGAAAGCGTAGAGCGAAGTGTCAACCGCTTTCAAGAATGAATTCGAAATGTAATCGAACTAATGCAGCAAAAGATTTTGTGACACCCAATCGTTTAAAAGATTTCATTTATAGTCAGACTCGTAAATGACAATCCGAGAAAATAATTCATTAGTAGTTTTAGTTGGGTTAAATTGAAATAAATAAATTGCAAGCTAAGAATTCTAGCCTCATCAGCTGAACGGTATATGGCCTAGCAATCTTAGCAGGTTTTATTCTGATCCAATCTTGGGCAATTGTAGTAACCAAAGCACAAGCATAACTATAGAGATAATACATATGCGTTAATTGTGTGCAGGTTGATTTAGAAATATAGGGTTATAAACCAATTATTCATAACATAGCATTTACTTACTGCTTATCCCATCCGCATTAAATATCTTTTTGCGGTTTACTTCAAATAGGAGAGGAGGCCCTGCAGTAGGACATTTACAGGCTGTTACTACTTACTACATAAGCAGGTATCCTCACGATGTTTTTCTTCATCACCGAACATGAGATAAATTATAAACGCAAATTAAGCATATGAATACGATATTAGTACCACTGGGTGCTTGCCCTAGTTTGAACTCAGAATCATCGGTTAAGATTTACGTCTTCTAACCACTGGGCTATCATGGCTCAGCTCGAATCATCGATCGAGCTTACAAGGTAAAATATTTTGATTTGTAGTTTGATTCGGAAAGTTATTGTAATGGCAATAATAGCCTGTTGTCAATGTAAACAATTATAGATAGTTTATACGAGTTTGTCAAATTGTACTATTATAACATTTTGCTACTAAAATTGGTTTCCAATTTAATTAAATAAAATAGAATTTTCACGAGTGTTTGCAACATAAAATATAAATAATATGATAATAAAGTCTAGACGTCTATATGACTTAAGTTTTTGTAGAATATATCATGATTTGTTAATACATTATTCGAAATTGATGATTTTATTAGAAAAGTTAGAAGGTAGTGCGTACATTTTCTGTTTCTTAGTTTTTTTATGAATGTTTTTTTTTTATATTTTTTTTTTATATTTGCCGGGAGGGCAAATTACTCTACTCCACCTGATGTTAAGTGGTAGTAGAGTCCAAACGCGACGACGGCCAGTACAGACGGGAAGAAGATACTGCACTAGCCGCCCCCGCCTTGCCGGCCCGCAAGATGCCTCTTCACGCCTCGTTTGAAGGAACCTGGGTCGTAAGAGGAGGGCAACACGTGTGCTGGTAAGGAATTCCATTTTTTGGAAGTGCGAAAAAGAAAGGAGTTGCCAAATTTCTTTGTGCGTGATGGAATTGATGTCACAGTTAGTCGGTGACATCGAGAGCCAGCACGCGTAGAATGTGATCATGGTTAATTATTTTCATGTCTAAAACTACGACGTAATTACGTGGCTTTTAGTGTTTCAATGCTAAAAAGGCTGCAACGCGATTTTTGTGTCATTTTCATTTAAAATTCAACGCAATGATATTTTTTTATATTAAAGGCGGACGAGCAATTGGGCTACCTGATGGTAAGTGGTCACCAACGCCCATAGACATTGGCATTGTAAGAAATGTTAACCATCGCTTACATCGCCGATGCGCCACCAACCTGGGGAACTAAGATGTTATGTCCCTTGTGCCTTTAATTACACTGGCTAACTTACCCTTCAAACCGGAACACAACAATACCAAGTACTAGAGTTTTACAACATCAATTTTCAGTGTTAATTTTTTAAAATATAAATAGTAAGTTTTTAAAATTTTTAAGAAAATACTGTAAGAAAAATAAAATAATAATAATGTAATAATCTAAGACTTAAAACGATTGTGGATTTGTAAAGTATATTCTATGTTTTATTTCACTCGACATTTTACATTTTAGTTTTAGTTCGAATCAAACCTCTAAATATATAAAATTTCGTTTTTTGGTTAATGTTTTATATTTTGACATTATAAACATATGTTATAATAGGGAAAATTATAGACAAAGATCTTATACCTAATTTGAAATCAAATTGACGGATGGCAAATAAATTATTTTTAACGAGTTTATTTATAAAAATTGTTTAGACAGCGATTATTTAAACACTGCTACGTCTTTTTCTTTAAAATTTAAGAACGTAAGAATCCACAAATTAATTGTATTTTATATATTGTTTATTTTTCCTTATTTATCCTCATAGGATGATTATTTCACCACAACAATAAGAACACAATTCAACATTGAAATTTTACTCCCGAAAAAGTTAAACTTTAAAAAAAATGTAAAAAGCACATATTCTTTTCTATTTTAAAATGTATTTACCTAAATAGGTAATTCTAATAAGCGGTGATATTGAAAAATTCTTGTATTGTATTTAAATGAAGCAATAATCGAAAATACAATTTGCATATATACGACTTTGTTTGAATAAAACAATTTCCTTAAGATCAAGCTCAGCTGTTTCGAGTTCGCAGTTTTATTAAAAATAGGATAGACTGCAGGTGCTGGCGGCGAGCAATGTCTACGTCGCCACTAACCGACAATTCAATTCCATTCTAACTTCTTAGAGCTGTAGACACATCAAGTCTGGCTTAGATATTTTATAACTTGAGAACGGCGGTTGTAGAATTACTCTTTTGTCTATTTGGCCTTTTTTTGTTTTCTTACGTGGAGTTTTTAAAGTTTTTTAAGACCATTTCAATAATTTCATATTATAAATTTAATTTTTATGTAAAAATTAAAGAGGAAGATTTTAAATCAAGTAATCATTTATCGATTTTATTTCAAATCGATTTCAATGACAAATTCAAACACACAATAGCAAGATTTTCAAGATATAAATATAAATAAAAAAAGCTTAAGTCAGAAGAAATTTTAAACATGTATATCTTAAAATCTAAAGTGCACCAGTTAAGTAGCTAATAAGTTATAATGCCGGATCATTCTTGTTTACAGGAAAAAGAACTTTTTCTTATATTACAAATGATGAAGTGCTACGTAGTATTAAGTTAAATTAAGTTTAAATATTTTATAACGCATATTTGTTAAAATTGAAATATAAAAGTTTTATAATAATTTGTCATAAATCAAAGAATCACATTGGATTGGGTTCAATTGACCTTGAAATCTATTACTTAAGAAAATATTATAATTTTTCGTTAAAAGAAAAAAAATAAACATTTTCTACTTTTTATAAAAATAAAAAACAAAGGGTACTTGATTATACACGGATGTAATCCTGAGTTTTTAGGCAATCATCAATAATGTCTTTGATGCATTCTCTTACTGAGATCAAACGCTATTATGTAAATATCTCCTCGGGTTCCGTCGTTCGTTTGTTCTTTGATTACATGTCGAATCAAATACGTCTGGAGAAAGAAAAAATGCTAAAACCCAGACAATTTTATCGACCTTAAAAATATATGAGTTTTTCAATTTCTGTATGTATATTTTAGTTTATGAAATCAAGTATTTAAATAGTTTTGGAAAAAATCCAACAACAGCTAGTCGAGTGTACTCCGTTCTACACCGTAGTGAAATAAATACATATAACTTTTTAAACCTATTCATAAGATGTTGAACGAAATCAACCAGTCCTTTAGTCATCAGGTCCAGTAGTGTTTTGTGTGATATCCGAACTAAAAGTCAATATGCAGTTTTATATTTTTTTTGCGCATAATTAAAGATATAAAATAAACTTTTCCCAAGTGCTTTGTAGTCCTTCATCTCTTCCTCATCATCTCTCAGGGTTCATACTTCAGGATCTATGAATATAAATGAGATTAAAAAAGTTATTTTATACATCAGCATACACGAGTAAGCAAGTAAGCGTCAACAGCAGTGCCTTAAACGTTAATAATAATTGGGTTTCGTGACAATGTAATCGACTTGTGTATAATAAAAAAGATTTGTTTTTTATCTTGCATTTTTTTCCCGAACGACTTAAAAAACTCTTCAGGACATTAATTGGAGTGTTTTGTTTATCTGATTTATATCTTCACTGATTGAAAGTGATTTTAATGGTTTTTTAAATAAATTCTTTATCTCAAGAGTGGTCCATTTATTTAAAAAAATCTAATTATAATGGAATTAATTAAATGAAGCTAATATTGGTTATATTACGTAATCAATAGATTACATACATTATATACAAATTTTAATTGGTACTGTGCGGTTTTTTTGTTGATACTTGTCAAAAGCGTAGAAGTCCGTAAAAATAAAATGTTAACAATAGTTGTTTGTAATAAGACAGTGAGACGAAGACAATCGTTAAATTTCAGAAAGCGATAATATAATATGCACATCAACTGATGTTTTGTAATTGCATCTTTATTCGTTTGTTACAATAAGGCACAAATACATCCTTTTTGTAATAATTATAATACTTAATTGCTTTTCAGAAACTACAATAATTGTATTAACATTACTTATACTATACCATCGTTTCTAAAGTCTCTTCTCGTCCAAAGAGACAATACGTAGTAGACCTTACGTAGTCACATTATTATTCCGATTTAGTCTCACAACTTATTCTTTCGGGGCTCCTTATAAATTACTTTGGGCTTTCTGCTCACTTTGAGTTGGATGTATTTTTTGCCAATCAAAAACTTTGATTCGTTATGCCCGAAAAAAGTGGAAATATTTAAGGCGTAATAAAGCGAATTGTTCTCACAATTATCTTTTTCATTTCATCAAGATTATAATCAATGTTTTTTTATACATTTCGGTAAATTAAGTATACTATAGTAACAGTAAACAGGTTGTCAATGAGCCACTGCTGTGGTTGGGTCCTCCCCAACCGGGTTAATTATATAAGGAATTATTAACTCAAACATTTTAACTCACACTTTTTGGCTAGGTGAAGGTAAAAGTCAACTGGTAGAGAACTTTTACGATTATGATAAAACAATGGCCCAGGGCCTCACGCCCGGAGCGAAACCAAAATGTTAGGCGCGCGCCATAGGTTAGCCATGCGTTTAGCCGGCAACGCCGTGATGTTAGCCATGTTGTTTGACGTGATGTGCCTTTTTTATGGTAATTATTACCTAGTACATCAATAAAAAAATCTAAATTTTAAAAGACCTGTAAAATAGAATTCAATACTATTCTTCGTTTTGCAGTCGGTTAAAAACAAAGTGTGGTTCTGGTAAAGTAGAATGGAGCCAACCAATTATCACCCCTATGCGTTGGTTAGTTGTTAAGCAATTTGACCCGGCTCCCAGGTGGAGAGCAAAAGCATAAATGTGTGCCAGATTCTTTTTGTCATACAGTTTACACCTTGCTGACCTCAAATTCATGGAATAAAGGTAAGAATATTAAATATATAAGGTAAAACATGTATTTATCATAATATAAACGAATGCTTCTAAAAATATAAAAACTCGACTAAGTTAACATGATAATAATAAATATAAAACGTAAGTTAACATACTAATAAATAGTCTTTCCGAGAAATAAAAAGACTCCCAGAGGATATTAAAAAAACATGCATTTCTTTATTCATTGTCCATGCGAATGAACGCGAGCACAGCATAATAAAAAAAAAACAATATGTTCAAATAGTTTATTTATTAACTGGTTTTCTAATTCCTGGTGTTTTTTTTCACTGGAGTAATTTAATGAATAAATACATATATTAACGATTTTAGAATGTCATGATAATTGATGAAGCCTCCTGACCGTATTACGGCCACGGTAATCTCAAGGGCTTGCGCTGTACTGGTAATAAAATTGTGCTCAAGTGTGTACAATCACATTACACTCTTTACACTCTCTGATAATCCGATGGTTCAGCGGTCCGACGTGACCGTGAAAGATCAAGCGAAGGCTCAGACTATCTGTCAAACTCCGGCTTGCTATTGAGACTTCTTAACAGATTATTTCAATATATATTATAATCGGTGGCATGTCATCCATATTGAATAATTTTTCAAACAATTTGCACTGCATGCGGAGCATCGACTGGTTCTTTTACTAATATAAGTGAGTTTGTTTGCCTGATCATCATGAATTTGCATACTTGTTGTCAGAGGTATAGAAATGGGCATAGCGTACCTAAGACTCGACTTTGATCTCGAGACTGAGACTTTGGTCTCGTTGCAGACGGTGACTAGATATAATATATTAAAGTGTAAGTATCAGCAAGAAGTTTAAACAATATTGCTTTTCTGATTACTGGCATGCCATTAACTTTCAGTAATTCTTCTTATCCTCATGTTAACCAAATTCTGTGGTTTAGTTATAGTGAAGTCATGACGCAGTTTGTCCAATGTTCATGTCGGACGGACTACGCTTGCCAGCTTGTCTTGTCCTAAATACGGTAAGATTTTGGAAATTCTCTAGGCTATAAAATTGCTATTGCTTTCACTTGGGTTATTAACGTACCAAAATGCATAAATAAAATGGAAATATATTTAAGATACACACTGAAATTTGTGGATTAGTAAACACCTTCATATTGTAACAAACCATTTTTTTACGGCGGTATAAAAAAAATGCTAAACAATATTCTTCAATGTTTAATTAAGCTGAATGCAATATTAAATGTGTTATAATATATATAATACAATATGTAGTCTAAGAAAAAGAACTATTAATTGAACGAATCATGAGAAGTCTTAAAAAGGATTAACAAATCATATTGCTACGACTGCTTTTTATACTACAATTTTTACCTGTTAGAGAAATTATACTGATATGCTGGTTTCCTTATTGGATATAAAGTCAGATTTAGTTGGGTCTGCGGTCGATATGCTTGTAACTAACGATCGTACATTGTCGCTCTGGTAATTTAGTTAATGCACTCATAAATTCCCATTACTGGCTAAATAGGGTGAACGAGACGATATTTTAAAGTGTTCGGTTCGTTGAGCTTTGCGCAGTGTTAGCTAATGCGTATTCATCGATACATATCTTAAAATTTTATACCATACCGTAAATCTTACATGCTTATCCCATCCAGGAGGAATTTTGAAAAAAATCTTAAAGATGATCTTTTGTTATGGTTATCCTTTCGAATGCATATATCGAACAAGTTTTTTAGTTACGCTTTCGCGCTTTAACTACACAACCGATCATATTACTAATAGCCATATTAACTTAGTTTTATTTTTTTGTATATTGTATATAGTATGTATGTTTATTTGTAGACAGCATGTGAATGTTTTTATTAAGAACAATTTATATACCTAAGGCTCATATGATTTTTTGTTCAATATTGTCAAAGTGTGTAAAGTATGTAAAGTAACCCGACGTTAATATTACCCTTTGTAAAGAAGTCAAAGGATTTGTAAACTTGGAGCAAAGTGAAGCATGAATCTCAAAACCGAAAGTTGGACAGTGCAAACCTCTAACCTCACCGAAGGGATTAGGATAATAAATGAAGTCAAGACTGGGTTACATCGAAGAGATCTCAGATTCCACGTACACAAGTTTTTTAAAAGTTTTTTATGCAACTGAATAATAAATTAGTCATTTAAATGATACATATATTTGAACAACGCCACATTAATGTTGCTCAAAACTAAAAAAAAAGTCAAAATTCGAAAATAATAAACATTTTTTCGAAATTGAACGAAAACATTCGTTCAAAAATGTAAAAAACTTACATTTTATCTAGCTCTAAAAAACACTAGGCGTTTTAAACAACTTTTCTCTATTCAGTAAAACTATATTTCTAATTTTCGCTATTCAACGCTGCACCCGAATTGTTTGTGGAGAGACGGTTAATGTACCTGTTCATTGCAAGTTCCTGAAGTACAATGCGCGTTATTGAATTACAGACCTTATTTTTTAAGTGGTAAGTTTATATTTTGCATGTTTAGCTTTTGAAACAATGTACGTGTAGTTTAAAGGGATGGCTGAACGCTATTTGTAACACATTTAGGTTACCTTTGGTCTAGTTTAATCATTAATGAAAGTGTTTATTTTAAGGTCAATTCCAATGGTGCTTGTAATTTATTTTATATTTTATTATGAATTATAATAAGTATAATTTCTAAAGGTTTTTACAAAAAAATGGTTCATAAATTCTTAATTAAGTATTTTACAGAAAAGTTAGCATTTTAGCAATTTTTAAAGGTAGTTTAGTTTTGTAAAACGTATTACGTATGAACAAATTCAATATTAAAAATGGAATTGCTTGCCGAATGCACAAAGTCTAATTATTAAGGAACACACTGGTTTCATGGAGAACGTGCTCCGAATTACTTTTCATGTGTGATAATATTTTTCCTGTTTGAGCTTTTACTCTTCCCACTTGTATAATAAGCAGTTTTATAATATTGTCTAAAAAAAGTCAAATATGATGCAAAATAACAAGTTTGCACTTTACATTGCAATCATTTATGACGCAAATTTTGTCCACTTGAATTAGCCCAAATTTTTCTTTATTTATTTTTTGCATTACAATCACCGAGACCTAGTTAATGGCTAGAAAATGTAAATCATATGAGAAGATTGCGGGTTCAAATTCAGACAAGCACTACTGAATTTTCATGTGCTTAATTTTTGCTTATATCTTATCTGGGCCGTGAAGGCAAACAACGTAACCTCATGGGTCCGATGAAAATCTTACAGATGTGTAACAGCAAACCTGTGTTTTAGCACCGTGATTAATTTTAAATTTCTCACCGAAAAAAGATGAAGCGTTCGCCCAACGGAGGGATATTTACAGGCTGCTACTTTTTAGAACAACCGGCCCGTTATTCAGTGACACGATATGAAATATGAAACATCACCATAAGTATTAAGGGATGATACCAAAAAAATTACGCGTCCTGAGTTATTTTTACGGCTGTCGAATAACTGGAACCATCGCATATTCACTTGGCAATTAACTGGGTGTAGTCATAAATTCCCATTATTGGGTAAACAGGGTTACGCGTGAGAGTCAATATTTTACATTGTCCAGCTCGTTGAAATTGCGCCAAGTGGGCTACAGCGTTGAAGCATAGTTTGATCACTGAAAACAACTTAACGGCTTATTCTATAATTAAGATTTTGGACGCTTCCCAAAATCATCGCAGCCATCGATTTATCCAGTAGCATTTATATTTATGGTAATTTAATATCGGGTCTCAAATAATGGTCGTAAATATATGGAAGATGTATTTTAATGTCAATTTTTTTTTCGTAGTCGTTTTTATGTCTATGTATTATATTGCGCCATCGCCCCCTATTCATTGTTTCTACGATAGGCTGAAGAAACTCAAAGATAGATATTGCCAGGAAAATGTCTATTAGCCCTTTAACCATCAACAACAGTTCTCTTGATTATAGTAAGAACTATGGCACGAAAGTTTGCTTCAAATATTTGAAAATATTACCTAATCATATTTATTTAATTATTTATTTGTATTTTATGGAAACAAACAGTACATACTTAATTTCATAAATATCAAATATAAATTAATCATTACCAACAAAAGTTACCAATGATTGACTAACACTTAACAAAGTACAGGCGTGAGGTGCAACGGATAAAATTATAAATATATATTTTTTTTAATTTATTATTTTGTATTTTATATTATTATTATTATTTATTTATAGGAAATAGTTGTAACTTGTAATAAAGCAATGGAAATCCAAATTGAAAATTATTTATGAGTGGCTAAAACATTCAATGCAAAGTTTCTTGCCGGTTTGGTTTCACATTCTCAGAACGAGGAAGTTTCTAAAGTTTATTCGCGTTTATTCGCATGCTGAATTCTAACCCATAGTTCATATTTCTTTGCCGTCAGAGAGTAAGAGCGTTATAGGTGCACTATATTGCATTTTTTAGTGTGGAAAAATTATTTTATCATATTAGTTATCTAAGTTTAACGTCTTCATCTGAAAAACTTCACAATTTTGAAGTGTAGGTTTTTAATCAATACAAGTAAATCATATTGAAATTTAAAAAATGACTGCTTTTTTAAATTTAATATGGCTGTTTGCAGGTTACCAAAAAAAATAAATGAAAAAAAAATCAAAATGATTTATTCAAGTAGAGGACACAGAATTGTTTACTATTTTTTACAAACTAAATAACTTAAAGCCTTATTTTTTTATTTTACAACAGACTTACTTATTATTATTTATTGATTTGATTTAATTATTAATCCTTTCAATAATGATCAAGTTCGACGTTACATGTCTGATCGTCCCGTGACGTTCTATTTTTTATATTTTAGTATTGATGTTGGAAAAAAACTTGCAAATTACGGATATCTTACGAAATTATTCCGCCGACAACAGTATTTTAAACAGTAATTAGAAGGAGTTATTAAGATAACAGACTGGAGTTTTTTCACAGTTGGGTCATATTTTTCCTTTGAAATAAAATACTTCCCTTCTGTCTTTTATCTGCTTGTGCCTGTATAAATTGATGCAATTTTTTTTTAAACAGATATATATATGTCGGATGTCCGAAAATAAATGCCATTTTTGCAGTAAATTGTTTTCAGGCCTGAAAATTGAATAATTGGACAGCTTAGAGTTTACTTAGTAAAAAAATTGTTATACAATACAACAACGTGTTTTCGTTATTGAACAATATTTAAAAAATAACGAAAGTGTGGCAGCTGCAGTGTGTTTGAACGGCTTGTTTTAGGATGACCAGTGTGTTTAGCGTCTCCAACTGATTCTGTTGTCCAAAATTTTCTAACTGCGGCTTACATTTTTAATATTTTATGGTTAGTTTACTTATCACGATAATTCATTCTTATCACTTATACTGGTGGTAGGGCTTTGTGCAAGCTCGTCTGTGTAAGTACCGACCACTAATCAGATATTCTACCGCAAAACAGCAATACTTGGTATTGTTGTGTTCCAGTTTGAAGGGTGAGTGAGCCAGCATAATTACAGACACAAGTGACATAAAATCTTAGGTCCCAAGGTTGGTGGCGCATTGGCGATGTAAGCGATGGTTGACATTTCTTACAGTGCCAATGTCTAAGGGAGTTGATGACCACTTACCGTAAGGTGGCCCATATGCTCGTCCGCCTTCCTATTATATAAGAAAAACCACAATGAATACCTAACATAATTTATAAACATTTTGTATAGATAAATATTGCATTTTACACTTTGTCATTCGAACTAGTAAAAATGATAGTTTAAAAATATTACATTGCACATGAACTAGCACAGTACTAGCGAATGGGTCAGTTGGCTAATTTTCATATCTCATTTGTTCAAAAATATTCCGGGATTACATACTATACTTAAAGAATAATAGCATGCTTGTTAGTGGAGATTTATTAATATTCTTACATAATGTATGTATGTAGCGCAAGTGATTATTGAGGCTTAAATATTATTTATTATATTTTATTCTACGTACTCATTAATGCTTACAGGACTAAAAAGTATTTTCATACTTGTTTATCTTTTTTTTAAGTATTAAATAAACCATTAAAAGTAATGTAAAATTAAAATTAAATTTATTAGATTATATTATTACTTTCATTAGCATCGACTGTGTAAAAGGAATCCGTATACAAATTTTTACGGTGCCTTTACTGGTGGTAGGGCTTTGTGCAAGCTCGTCTGGGTAGGTACCACACACTCATCAGATATTCTACCGCATAACATCAGTACTTGGTATTGTTGTGTTCCGGTTTGAAGGGTGAGAGAACCAGTGTAATTACAGGCACAAGGGACATAAAATCTTAGGTCCCAAGGTTGGTGGCGCATTGGCGATGTAAGTGATGGTTAACATTTCTTACAGTGCCAATGTCTAAGGGCGTTTGGTGACCACTTACCGTAAGGTAGTCCATATGCTCGTCCGCCTTCCTATTCTATGAAAAAAATAGTTTTGTTTATATGTCAGTCAGACAGTTATTCTCTTATACCTATGTACATTATTAGTCGATTAATTATATTATTATAATTTATATTAAGGCCAATTCAACAGAATTACGAATACAAAAGATTAAATCAATCCTAGATTGTTCTAAGGTTTATCTTTAATATTTTGAATACTTTCATGAAAAACGTTATTGAAATTATAATATCATTGAGTTTATACGATACGACCTAAGGTGCTATGTATGCTGTATATATTATAAAAGTAATTTAAACAGAACGAAATATGGAAGCATAAAAATAAATTTATAACTTCCTTATGAACCACGAGCAAGACAAAAAAAAATGAAGCTATAAGTAACCAGTATTTTTAATTTTAATTTTTTTATTTTGAAGCTTTATTTTTATTCGATTCTAATTTTAATTTTTTATTTTTACTCGCATTTGCACAATATAGTCTTAGTTTAACCATTGTTTACCTTTTTTTATAGTTTCTGAGTTTATTTATGGAGTACCACTGTGTAACATTTATTTTTTATATATTTTTTCATTTTAAACCATTATTCCACGATTCAATGTACTCGTAAGTGTGTATCCTTTGTTGGAGATCCTTCATAAATAAATGAATAAATATCATTTAAATTTATATTTAAAATAGTAACTGCCTGTCTGACTTGTTGATCCAGTGGTTAGCTTATAAGGCCGTAAATCCCAATGTCTAAGGTTTAAACCGCCGACCGGTACAACAGAAAGCCGGGTTTTTCTGGCGAAAATTCTCCGTAGCAGTCCCGTTTCCCATGCCTAGAAAATCTCAAATGGCTTCACCATTTGTCCTGCGTCTAAACTTTTTCCGGTCTAGGATTTGTCGTTGGACTATGAGTGTAGTGAATTGAGAGTATACTTATGTTTATGTTTGCGTACATACTTGTGCACTAATAATATGTCCCGCGCAGCTGGTTAGTGTATCTCGAGAATGGGCGCCGTGGGCAAAATTGGCCAGGAGGAAATTATTATATTATTTTAATCACGCAATTTTCTGCTGGTACGATTTTTTTAGAGATCTATATTACTTTCAAAAGTTCCATATCAGTTTACTGGTGGTAGGGCTTTGTGCAAGCTCGTCTGGGTAAGTACCACCAACTCATCAGATATTCTACCGCAAAACAGCAGTACTTGGTATTGTTGTGTTTCAGTTTGAAGGGTGAGTGAGCCAGTGTAATTACAGGCACAAGGGACATAACACCTTAGTCCCCAAGGTTGGTGGCGCATTGGCAATGTAAACGATGGTTTACATTTCTTAAAATGCTAATGTCTATGGGCGTTATTAACCATTTATCATCATACTCATCCGACCTAGACTATAAAAAAATATCAAGATTTGAGACGATAAATATTTATAAAAATATCGATTTTGAAACAACATTTTTACTAGCTTTAGTAACTGTTTACTCAACAGTGTTTGATATACTTACAAACTAATTATTTTATTAATTTATAGTTCATTGAACATCACATTAAATAGAAAAGAATATGTTATATGTAATGTATGAAGGTATATAAAAAATAGTATAGAAAATTGCTTAATTGCGCCCCAAAAAACTCGTGTTATTGTTTAATTTGTCATAAGCCTACGTAATCATAAACCTACAGTCAACTAAAATAACGACTTACTTGAAGATTTTATCTGACTAAAACAAATAATTCTCACTATACGTTTTATTTGTTGGCATTTCCTACACAATATAAGTACATCAAACATACCAGTAACTATTATTTGATAAAATCGTCCAGTTTCTCGGGGCGGTATTTACATAAAAATAATGACTGAACTGGTTTCATATCTCGTACAAGATTCAAGAAGCGTCCGTATCATTAATTTTACGATCTTGGAGACCATTACGACACTTGTTCGTACAAATTTTACAATAGGTACTTTGTAATGTTCTTTAATTTCGCGAACTTTGTAGTCTTCTTTCTCGAGATAATTACGGGTGCGTCTTTCATCCGGTTTTCTTTGAATTTGTCCTATTTCAGAGCGTCCGAGTAAAAAGGTCAGAGGTTTTATTAAAACGTTACAATTGTAAAATTAAAAAGTATATAAAAAAAGGTAAATATTTAAATAACTTTTAGAGATGTTTAAATAAATAGACAACAAAAAATCTCTTTAAAATATATAGTTTTATAAAAATAATAGTTTAAGCATATTTTTATTTTAGAACATTATGAATACTTTAAAAATGCTTTCCACAACTGTGATCAAAGCCAGATTAACTAACTTTCATCTGAATGGCCATTGGCCTTTGGCAAGGTATGACGCCATACGCGACTAATGAGCAATCAGTTTTTAGTTAGGTTACTTTGTTTGACTTCGCTCATAATATATAGAAACTGTTTTTTTTAATTTGAAAAGGTATCCTTTTTCGATCATATTATAATCCTAACAGATTTATACTAAGTTAAAACGGTTTGGGCTTGTTTGACAAGGTAAATTAAATTCAGTTACAAATTTTAATGTCACCTAAAACCTTTTATAGATGACGAGTCCTCAGCAATCCGCTTAAGGGCCGCAGGTGAAAAAATGTCTTATTTCGCAAGACTTCATAAACTCCTGATCAAAGAAAATAGCAACGAATATAAAACGATATTACTTTAAACCTCTGAGACGATGATCTTATATATCATTGGATCAACAAGTGACAATTGTTACCTTTCACCTCCCGTCACTTTTAAGTGCGAATTAAGCATAATAATAAAATAAGCAGAGAAGACGATGACAATCATTATATCTAGACCATATAAGAGAGTTTTCTGGTGTAACATATATTTTAATTTTGCATTATTGTTGTTGAGTTTAAATAAATACAATAATATTTTTGTTTCAATTTAGTAATGTATTTTGATTATAAAAACATATTTTGATGTGAAAATATCTTAGCGCTCGTTACAGGGCTAGGGTAGGGGCTAACTTAAGCGTAAGATTTGTTACTGTGTGTTAATGTGTGCATGAAGTACTTGAGCTCACATGCTTGCACGTCAATTCTCGTGAGTATCTTGGCACTCCCACTATTTTTTTTTTTGTAGACAGACAGCCAAATGGGCCACCTGATGGTAAGTGGTTACCACCGCCCATAATGTTAGCACTGTAAGAAATATTAGCCATCCTCTATACATCGTTAATGTGTTACCATCTTTAAGAACTAAGATCTTATGTCCTTTGTACCTCTAGTTACACTAGCTTACTCATCCTTTCAACGAGAACACACACTTCCACACAAACACAAAGCACCCACTTTCGTTTAGAAAAAATCAAACTAATACTTTTTTAAAATTATGCTTTAATTAATAAAAGTATTCTTTTTTTATTTAAAAGTTTTAATCTACATATTACCATGAGATTTCCGGTCGACATTGGTTGCATGCTGAATAAATAAGATAACAATGTTTTCAGCAAAACACGAAACCGGAAATATGCTTGGCATTTAATTCGAAAATTCAGTAATAATGCAGACTCAACAAATATTAAAACACGCTTCAATGAGAAAATTGTATATTTAAAAGTAGAGCAATGTAAATTATTTTAACTTTAAGCTTAAAAAAATACTTTATGTTATTTTATGACAAAACAGCGAACCGTGATGGTTCAGTGGTTAGAATATATGATATGAAAAAATGTTAATAAAAGTTAAATTACAAGAATACGAAAGAAAAACCTATCATCTCTTAATAATATTAATATTACAAGTTATAGCCAAGTTATAACTCCTGTTTATTTTTTAATTAACACAACTAAATATGAATTTTCCCACAGGTTAACGACTACACGGGTTGTCTTTAAAAATGTACGCATTGCGCGTAAGACATAGTCTCTCATTATTTTCTCGCAGAGAATTCTACTAATGGAAGAACATCATTATCCCGAGGGATATCAAAGTGCTGTCATGAGGTAACCCACTTGGTAATAAAATTAGACTTATTAGTCCTGAATTTTTTTGGTTCCTTTGAAGAATATAATAATTTGAAAAGTTTGATAATTTAATACCAACACTATAAAAATGAGTTTATTCTTTAACATAGTATACATAGCATATTTAAGGTTTGGACGATTTGGTGAGCATAATACTATACTCGTGTCAGATGGGCCCTCAATAAATCTCCATAACATAGTATGATATATATATAATATCAACAATCCTTTATATTTGTTTTGTGTGAATAAAAAAACTTAATATTATTACAATTATAGAAAAGATGATTGTAATTAACGATGAAGTACAATATTGTGTGTGTGTGTGCTGTATGTGTGCGTGTGTATGTGAGGCGTGTACGATTGACGGGCGTGTGGTGCTTTAGTCATACAAAATATTGTTTACCTTTTATGAACCATTATTAGATTGATAGTTTTTTGTATATTAAGCATTCAAACATTATTTCTTTAACCTTATAATATTTAAGGGGATAAATGTAAAGTATAATATTAATGGTATGGTTAAGATAGGCAAATTTTGTTAGAAATTGTTAACTAGCAAAAGAAGTTTTGCTATTTATTGCTAACATTGAATACATTTTTAATGTATATCCCATAACTGGACAAAGATCTATGCACCAGACAAGACTGATACAATGTGCACTGACACATAAACACATTTTCACATATGGGTTTTGGTACGATGTTTGTTTATTGCTATTTATTATCATTATTGTTAAGTCTTTATTGCACGCAATTTACAAACAGTATATATATAAATAGAGCCAGATATACATAAATAGAGCCGAGATGACCCAGTGGTAAGAACGCGTGAATCTAAACCGATGATCGTGGGTTCAAACCCGGGCAAGCACCACTGAAATTTCATGTGTTTAATTTGTGCTTATAATTCATCTCGTGCTTTACGGTGAAGGAAAACATCGTGAGAAAACCTGCATATGTCTAATTTCACTGAAATACTGCCACATGTGTATTCGACCAACCCGCATTGGAGCAGCGTGGTGGTATAAGCTCCAAACCTTCTCCTCAAAAAGGGAGAGGCCTTTAGCCCAGCAGAGGGACATTCACAGGCTGTTACGGTTATGATTATATATATATGAAAGAAGATGTAGTTCATAAAGTATGCAAAGGCTTTATCACTTACAGTGAGGCTATTTTTATTTTTTATACGCATGAACAATAATCTGGTGTAGTGTGAACTTACAATCAACTTATAATATATATAATATACCTAAAAACTTAAAAAATATATATGTAATGGGTGTACCATATATATACAGTTATATATACACACTTATATTTCTATTTTTTATCATAAATAGGCTGGTTATTACTAGAATAACTCTAAATTTGTATTTTTGTTGTTGTAGAATTTGAACCTTCCGGAATTGAACTTTTTACAATCCTTCCAATGTTTTAAATGTGATTGATTAACGGACAAACACACATTCACATTTAGTACATGCGACCAATGAGCAATTATATCAATACAGCACACATCACAAATCGAATAATAAGACGAAGTTACAATTATTACAAAATAACATCAGAAATTCAGAATTATATAGCTCAAAATTAAAAATTTAGTTAAAAAATCGTCACAAGCCAGGCAGCCGAGGCATTTGTTTTTTACGCCTAATATCACATATACAATCGCTGAATATAATATTCTGCGCTTTTGAGTAATTTATTTCCTACAATTACTCTCATTAATAATAAATATTATTTTTAGAAATCTAACAATTATCAAAAGTAACTTAGGAATTTATATGCTCTTACAAGTTTGATTTCTAAGGATTTAATATTATGGCAAACTTTAGTTTACATAAATAACGAAAATCGTTTTAAAGTCAAAAAGTAGGTCGGAATAGAACGAATCTTTAAAAGGGTTGATACCTAGGAATTTTTTAGTGACTCAATTTCGCAGTAATGAAGTCTAATTTCCCTTCGGAATATCCGCGGTCAAGCACATGTAATATTCACTAACTTTTGAAATGCCCTTATTTTTAACCGGCTTCAAAAAGAGGATGTTCGTGTATATATGTATATATTTATTTCTTATACTTACTGTTTTTTTTTTCGTACCGTTTCTTTAAGAAATAGCATTTTTTTTATTATATATTTGCTTAACATGTTGTTTTTTATTTCTCAATAACGACTGATTTTTATGTTTTAATACACACACACTAACATACACACACATACATGCGAACGGCATCGAACACTGGATCGTTTACTTAGTTGAAATATGGTGAAACTATTGATTTTTATATATATTTACTTTTTGTACATATATGTAAAAATACAAAAAGTATATTTATTTAAATTTATGTAAATTTGCTCAAAAATTATGTACCTATTTTTTTACATAATTCGAATGAGAATCATGTACCGAGTATTCTCCTTAAATATTGATAGTAATTCACCAGTCACCTGTATACATACATAGCATACATTAAAGTGTTAAATATTATTCAAAGTCAGCATTTTCAGTTTTATTATAAGATAAACATTTAAGAAGAAAACACGTAGGCTTTAGTAGTTTTCTTGGTCCGACATTATAAATTGCAATGGCGTTTACTGTTTTCAACTACCAAGAGCAACATACACTTGCTTAAAAATAAACGTACTTAATTTGCTGCAATAACACTGTGCTTAGATTATATTACGAATAAACAGCTTTACTAGCCCCACTACTACTCGCTTTTAGTAATAGCATTTACTAAAAATGTATAACAAAATAGAACCGACTATAAAAACAACCGAAAATGTAATGAAAATAGCTCAAAGGGTTTTTTATCAAAGCTTTTATATGTATGTACTACAAGCCTGTTTGTAGTCGTAGGCAAGCCCTTGAAAAGATTTTATTTTTATTTTTGTAGATTTATTCGCTTGCAAACTTTCATCATTATCATTATATTTCAAGATTATAACTTGTAAGTACTCAATTATATTTATATTGTAATTAAATTAATGAAGTTGTTAATTATAATAATAGCTAAATTAATCTTCATTGTTCATAAATACGTATAACTGTTAAAAAACTTATTGAGCTATTTTTCTGTGATGTTTTAGACATCAGTTTATTTTTTTGAATATAAATATTATTTGGTTTGTAAAATATATTATGAAAGGATTTTATTTTGGTTTGTACTAGAATACTGCTACTCAATCCCGCTGGAAGGCGAGACCAATTCAACTTAGTATAGGATAGAATAGAATAAAGGAAAAAAATGCTGATTAGTTTATTTTTAGTAATATTTGTTATTTTTAAAATATAGTATACAAGTTATAAATGAACAACGAACCACAGACATATTCTTTATAAAGTTACTAAATATACAATAATGTATAGCTAAATCTACTTTATTAGCGCAATATAACATATTCCAAGGCAAAAACACGTATTCATCAAAGAGTTCTCCTAAGCACTTTCGGTAATGGAGCGGAGGAATGAAGGCGGTGGAGTGTTTTAAATGCAGTGGCAAACGCAGAAACAGTTACTTTGAGTGAAACGGTAGCAAGATGCTTAAATAGAACCTTCGTTCTGTCTCCTTGGATGCTTTCTACTGAAAGTGTTTGATAAACTCTCCGGGGACGGATTAATACTTTCTTGTTGGTTAAAATATATATTTTTAGTTGCTTAATGACAGTTCATAATCAGGTTAAATCGAGCATTGTATGGACTAATTTAATGTGTTATATCTTGTATTTCATTTGTATTGAAATCGTACTTAAAATTATTTGAAATAGTTTTAGATTTATAAAACATAAAAAGTTGCAAAATTTTTGGCAATATTTATATAAAGAGACTTCGCTCTCAACTTGTTTTTTCATATTGTGGTACGAGTAATTGATTGTACAATATGGCGTGAATTATCTGGTGAGGAGAGGGTATGCCAATAAAATATTAGCACTTTACAATTACTATGCTATAATAAACAACTTTAACACTATTAGAATTACAAAATTACAAAAGATTGATGAAATAATTCCCGTTTTAACTATGACGTCCGTCAAACGCGTGGATGCGTTCACGTGCCCTATCGTTCGATCATTGAATGGCCTCCCTAGCACTCAAACTGGCCGCCACTCCAGCGTTTGACGTTACGTCAGAGTGACAACCCTGCTACCTTCAGGAATTACAAATTATAGAAATTGATTGATTATAATATTTTTCTCGAGACGAATTCCGCTGCGCCGTCAGATGTTTGTTGGTTTTGGTTATGTTTAAATTAGAGAGGTTATCTTATCAATGATAAATTATATTTGATTTCCATACCACAACCGCAATAACGTCGAAAGTTTGTATTATACGAGTATAAATAGAAAGCGCGTACAATGAACGAGTGTGAGCTGCATTCTGATAAAAACTGTTATAGCATAATTTAGCAGTTAATACATTAGCATTTCAGGTGGTAGTAAGCAGCGGCAGGCAACGTTTTATTACAACCAGAGGTTACACACATTGAACGACCGTACAGTGCCACCAAGCTTTAGACCTAAGATTTTACGTCTGTTATGATATCTGGGTCATTCCTTCAAACCGGAACACAACAATGCTAAGTATTGCTGTTTCGCAGAATATTTTTTGTGGGTGGGTGTATTGTGGTGGTGGGTGGGTGATACCTGCCCAAATGGGTTTGCACAAAGCCCTACAACCAAGTAAATGCCTTAGAGCAACGAGGGTGGGCTATTTTTATTTTAAATAAAATAATATCTTGAAAATACTATACATATATGTCACTTATAACATTTTTTATTGCTGAATTTTTATTTTTAGGAATGATATATCAGCTAACGATTAAGTCCAATATGAAGAAAATGCATTGTACCCTGGTCTGCAGTAATCACGAAATTGTAAATGTATAATATAGTTAATCAAACGACGCTCGGTCAAAGGAGAAGTTAAATCACTAATTGAATACTCTACACACACCAGTATACGTTAAAATGTACATTCAGGTCAATGACCTTTAGTTCGATGTAAGGCAAACAATTTAGACTGCAACGAATATTCATTTATAGAAATCATATTTTCATGTTATTAATTTTGACGTTCATATATTATTACTAATACTTAGATTACATACGTAATCAGTATGATTAATTAAATAACCCGCGTTCGTTAAGTGCTCGAAGTTTTACCATAATCTTTAGTGAAAATATGAGGAAAACATGTTTTTTGAATTTTCATGTTTTGGAAATAACAAACAATTTTGAACAATAATCGTTTCCACATAATGATATATCTTTATATACATTAATAATAATTATTGTTGCAATATATTTAAGTAACATTTTGGACAATCACAAATGGATTCTGCAAAAAATATTTTTGTAAGTAACATGTAAAATATTTATTGTGTCATTTTTTTATTATAGGTAGCTTAATCTAGTTTAAAAGATATTCTGTATGTGGTGTTTCGAATTGTCTCACGTTATTATATGTAAATATTAAAGAATGCACTCAGATTTTCAACACCGATCGGAGCATCGGTATTACAGTGACGGCTATCATCATTATCTAGCGGGGTTTTAATGGACCTCGTTTTTTGTGGATAATGGAACGCATCGCGCCAGCTCCGCGATTACAGAGAGATGAACTTTAAACACTTTAAATCGATTCGAATTTTAAAAAAATAAATCGCATACTTTTTTACGTAAATTTTTTAAAGATATTTTGTAGTTAAAATTATTAGTCATAACCATTAAATATTTAAATAGATATTTATTGATGGACTGATTATTTTGGAAATAACAAGATGTTTACATAAATTAGTATTTTAAATTACTGTAAGGACTATATAAATATGCATAATAAATTTAGTAACATATTTTGTTAAGACTATGGTCGTTAATTAAACGGCGCAAACCAAAAACGTGATGGTGCAACGATCCGTGGGATCAAGGATATATTGACCAATGAATGACAGAAATAAGTCAATATTTACAACTACGGAGGTCATCGGTCTTATGATTACAAGTTGTTAAGTTAAAAAAAAATTAACAAGTCAATCAAATCAACATAAAAGCTTTTATGTCCGTAAATCCGTAACAGCCTGTGAATGTCCCACTGCTGGGCTAAAGGCCTCCTCTCCTCTTTTTGAGGAGAAGGCTTTGGAGCTTATTCCACCACGCTGCTCCAATGTGGGTTGGTGGAATACACATGTGGCAGAATTTCAGTGAAATTAGACACATGCAGGTTTCCTCACGATGTTTTCCTTCACCGTAAAGCACGAGATGAATTATAATCACAAATTAAGCACATGAAAATTCAGTGGTGCTTGCCCGGGTTTGAACCCACGATCATCGATTAAGATTCACGCGGTCTTACCACTGGGCTATCTCGGCTTTTATGATTTTAATGAAAATATGTTAAAATAAAATTTTAAGTTTTTAAATTATTTCTTCTAACAGTAACATTGCTTTGGCGGGTCTGTGACTTATTTTTAATTTTAAGCGTTTTTTAATATTATAGGTAGGCGGACGAGCAAATGGGCCACCTGATGGCAAGTGGTCACCAACGTCCAAAGAAATTGGCATTGTAAGAAATATAATCAATCATCGCTTACATCGCCAATGCGCCACCAACCTGTGCCTGTAATTACACTGGCTCACTCGCCATCAAATGTGTATAGCGTTGAAAAATTTATCTGTAGTTGAATTCGTTCAAAGTGAAAAAAAAATTTAATCGGCCCAGCCCGAAACCGAGTTTTTCATTCATACCCGGTCACTTTTTTAATAACTTCCGATTTCATGGTCGAAATCAGACAAGCGGAGCGAATGAATAAACAAAGCAACAACGTTTTTCAGAATACTATGTAAATAAAAATTTCAATATTATGTCAGATAAAACAACAACATCTATCGGAGTAGCAGGTTAAAAAAATATCTGAATTATTTCAATGAAATTGCAGGCAGGGTGAGGCAGCCGAGGCCGGTGCTGCGGATGAACTCTAACATTTAAACCTTTCTGTTCACGAAGCTTTGAGAAAGGAAGAAGCAATAATACTCTGTTAATAATTAATGTATCTATCTTTTAATTGTCATCGTTTGCCATCTTTAGAATAAATAGGTAGAAAATTGATGTTTTCCTCGATTGTGAATCGATTTGAGTAATTCATTTATCTGAATACATTATCGGTCAAAGGAAGGCTTATGTAAAATTAACCGGTATTTTTGAAAAACTTGGGTAGCACATCACATATGTATATATTACTTATAGGTTTAAACTCTCGTGTAGTCCTCTTAGATTCCAAGATGTATGGGAAATGGTGACCACTTACCACGAGGCCTATTTGTTAATTAATAAACAATATATATTTAAGTTCAAAATCCTATAGTTTTAATAATGTAAAGTTTATGTCATCTTTACAATAAATAAAAGTTTCAACTAAATTGGTTAAACGATGCGAACAGAACACAGATAAAAACCATGTATATGAAGATAATAGATACATTTCTTTGACTATATATACAACAGGAATATATTGCCACTAAAGAAATTATTATTATACTAAGGACGGGATATTAGGCATTCGGTTTTAGTAAAGCTTTGAGAACTTTTCCTAAAAATATTTCAACGAAACAAAATGTACAATCGGCGTCTTTTCCGGTGTTACTTTCAAATATCCACATCATCTGAACGGGTTTTCAAAGTTAGTATGCAAGACTAGACTTTCAGTTTTGAATTTCTTTTACGAGATAAAAATGAAAACACAGTCCAATGTCACGCGAAAGCTATCTGCTTATGGATTTTGAAGTTAGTTTTATTTCAAACTGTTTGGAGAAAACAATGACATTTTATATTTAGACACCTTGAAAATAAAGACACAATTTTGTCAGTTGTCTACTTGTTCGCTTATAAAGATCACAGATCACGAACTTTTAGGTTCAAACTCCGGGTCGAATTAATAAAAAAATATAACTAGTGATTGACATTTTCTTTCAAGAATTTTTGAGAACCTGCGAATTCACGAAAATCTATTGGTCTTGCGCCTAAACTCTCTTCGGTTGTGTCAGATTGCCTTTCCATCAAGAATTGATGTCAAATTCGAAACTTGCTTTATAAGGATGCAACTTAATTGTTGAGGAAGAATAAGAGGCGTCATACTAGTCCATCTCGAGTCATGTTCTGACTGCAAAAATATTTGCATATAAGTATAATTTATAGAAGTTTTAGATATTATTATTTCAATACCATGTTTGATGAATAACATATTAGAAAAATGTACGACTAGTTTGCTGTAACACATTATGATAAGAAGTAAAGCTAACTTAGTTTTTTTAAACTGGTATGGCAATACTTAGCTTTAAAAAACACCTTTGCTTAATTCACCGTAAAAAACGAGAGAACTTGTAATATAATGATATTTATAATATCAAATATTTGGTAATTCAATTGTATATAGTGATTATATAACATAATTAATACGCTTTAATATATAAAATGTATCAAAATATACATATTTTACACATAATTCTTAATCGCACATTTTATCAGAAAATGTTAAGTTTTTTTTAATAGAAAATGAAACGACTGATATCTCTTTTCCGTTCAAAAAACTTAGTTTCAAATTTAAGCGATTCTGCATTGCCGTACATTCGTCCACAAATAAAAGGAACAACAGAAAAACCGATGAAGTCGCCATAACTTTGACACATGGTTAACGTCGATAGACGGAATAACTGTTGACTTAAACGAAATCGCTAGTTATATTTCAAAAAGCAAATTCAAATTTAGTATGGAAGTAGCGCGATACGAATAAAACGAGCGTTTCCAAACGTCGTGCATTACGAGCGGTCACTCACATTGACTCTTGTAAAGGTGCCTTTAAAAGGAAAACGCAAGCTAAAACTGCCAATAGCCTGACGGTTCGTTACGGAGTTCAATCGACATCGACACTAGAGCTGAACGTTTGAGCAACGTCAAAAAGGCATCGACCTGTGGCCTAATTACGTTTGCATACGCTGTTGTTTTTCAATATTATCAAAGAAATATGGTGATGAGCTTATAGAGTTAACGATCGTTATCGTTGTGATTATGTAAAACGTAATTGAATCATTTGTGACGTAAATATTAGCGAGCCGTGGGGATAGGACCGACTCGTATGCCGTGACGGGAAACGGTCTAACGCCTCGCCATTTTCCATCGCCGCTCTCTTTTCTCTTATACATTCGAGGCATGTATACTATACTATATACTTGCTATTAATATGACAACGAAGAATTTAACTTTTAAAATGACTGACCGACATACCACGCACAGCTTAACTACTAGGTATACCTACCAATTAGTGTTTTGGTCTTTGTTTAAGGGAATTATATTTAATAAGAAAAATATATTTAATTTTATTCCAAATTTATTCATTGGTTTTCATTAATATATTTCGATAACGATACAATTTGTATCGTTACACACAGTTACCGGCGTCCCGTTACTGACACATTTTATTTAACAATTTAGATTTAAAATACATTTTGGTCATTATCAAACCGAAAATGTACATAAATAAACACTAATGGTTAATTTAAGAACGCTGGAATTCATTTTTCTTATTTTCAATGTACATTTAAGGATAATTTAAGGTCATTTATTTCATTTTATAGAAGTATTGATAATTTAAATTACCCATTCAACATTATGTCAAAAACAGGGAACTTTGGTTTTAATCAAAAAGCGATTTCAAATCCTTGCAAGTATTGGTTTGCTTAATTTGTACTTAAAACTCGCGTGGTTTTCTAAAATTACTTTTTAAAATGGCAAAGTATGAACATTATTTTTTATTTACAGAAAACGTTTTGAATCATTATTACATTTTGTAACAAATATGTTACTCTTTTTTGTGTTAATTTTTTACAATATAGATGTTTACTTATAATATTATAAATTCGAACGTGAGTTCGTCTTTTTGTTAGGCTTTTCATGTCGTCAGGGGGTAAAGAAACATAACATAGGGGACATAGGGTGCCTAGCACCTCCCCTTCACACGTGGTCGAATCCACGGGCCGAAGCTAGTAATATCTATATTATTTTTAGATATATACATGAATGAAATGTGAATGTTGTTTATACCTTTAAAGACGTATTACTTCGAAAGAGTATCAGTTTAAGTTGTTAATTTTAAGTGCTTAGTGATAAGTTAAGTATCTCAATAAATAAATAAACATACATAATACTCTAACTTATACTATTGAATGTTTTTATATATAAATAATGTATATAAAAATAATTCCACAAAACACGAGTTCCTTACCTACGATGGATTACCGGTCTAACAAGATAAGCAATAACGTTGGAACCGCAGTCTATGAGAACGTGTCATAATCGAATTACTAGCTCAAGTTATTTGCTTGTTGACGTATCAGGGTGGGCATTTAAGGGAGGAGATTGATCCCTCACGACCGCGGCATTAGAATAAGATATAAGTTTAACATTACATGTACCTATACCAAGTTTTGGATGACTATACATTTTCCTTGCTTCAATTAATAATAATACACTATAATACGCAAAATATATATAGCATATGAAAACTCAATAGTGCTCGAGTTTGAAATCGTAATATTCGATTTAGGTTCAGGTCTTCAAACCACTGAGCCATCTCGGCTCTGCTTATGCTTTAAACGAAAAGGAATTTTATTCTATGATATAAAATGATTGGTTCAATACGTTCATATACTTACAAAACATATTGTTCTTTCAATATAAGTCATTTAAGTATTCATTCCTTATTGTTGTTGTAGCACATTAAAATATTTAATTTAATTTTGATTTTACACAAAATAATTAATTGTACATAAAGATTTGTCTTGACTAGTGGTGATACAAGTCACTGGGGCTACGCTTTCGACCATTACAATAGGTTTACCACAAAAATGTATGCAATATACGTTATCAACAAATAATATGTAAACCTATGCGTATGAATAAAATTACTAAAACTTAATATAATATTCTGAGAATAATAATAATAATATCCGGACCGATTTCAGCCACGGCGGCCAATCTCAAGAGAGATAAGCCAACTACGCTAAGGAGATATTATAGTGCACAAGTGTGTGCGCAAACACAAGTGCACTCTCTATTCCCTAACTCTCATAATCCGATGGGACGGCAATCCGACACGACCGGAAAGAGTTCAGGCGCAGGACCAACGGCTTTACGTGCTTTCCGAGGCATGGCTTTCAACTTCCAGACTCCGGGATGTTGCTGAGAATTTTCTGACAGAAAACCCCAATAACTTTTTACTCGCCCGACCTGGAAATTGAACCCAGGACCAGGTAATGCGCTACATAGTGGCTTACTAGACCAACGAGGGAGTCCATTTTGAGAATATTGATTGTTCTTTAATAGTGTTGCCAGTTTTTAAGACATTTTGACAAGTCGTATTCACTGTCTCTAACCTTAAAAGTATTTTTACTGATAATTTGTTAACGTAGTATTAAAAACTTATTTAGTCTTTGAAAGTTAGCTCAGTCAGTCAAGCACAATGAATCAAAAATTACATTAATTGGAACAAGGGTGGAAAACTAAGAAATTCATCACGCAAGCGGTGCAATTAAGAGATTGAACTCATTAAAAAGTAATATTTTTTTTTTTTCAAAAATGAATTTCAAATAAATTGAAGAAAATTTTATATAACATATGTTTCTTTTGTTGGTTAAAGTGTTAACTAATTCTTGTATTTTAAAAATATAACATAGTCTACTATTATTATTATATCCATATAAATCAATTACAACGTAAAAGTAAAAGTTTACACAAGTTTTTAAGCAGAGTATATATTATATATATTGTTCGTGGTTATAAATTCTCGTTTTAAAAACGGCTTTATTTTGTGAGTCTTCGATAACGTGCAGTTGGTTCCCTATTGTAAATAGATCTAGTTTCTCGGGTAAAATAATATCAACTGCAAAATTGTAAAAACAAACTTACTATTTTTTTAGGATATATATTCGAAACTTCATTTGCGTTGATTCTGGAAATGAAAGCAAAGTTTTTCGACTATCCCCTGGGACACCTTTCATTTACCGAAATAAAAAGTTTCATATTGACCCGAAATTTAAAGTTAGTAATGTTTTATAATGTTTTTTTTTTTTAAGACGACTTCAATTTTTTATACTTTAATTAATATTATAAAATATTATTTGTACAGCATCGCCGGAGTACTGGCTATCTTGATACAACTGGGTAGCTAGTGATGAAACGAGTAAATGAAATAAAATCTTGGTCTGACAATAAATTCTTAGTGGCAGCATGCAAGTAATGAATTGGGAAGATTACACTTACGTATTACTTACGTACTTATTTATTTTCTCCTGGTTAAAGACATATCTCGACTGCGTTAGATTTGCAATGTTCAGGCAGCTGTGGAAACTTATCATTTTTCTCGATGACCTTGACGAGAAGTCTAGTGCTTGGGGGAACACTGACATAAAATACGTTGGTGGAAAAAATTACAAATATTCAAGTTACTAAAATGGGAAAGTGGGACATTTATTAGTTGCAACAGTTTACGTTTATCAGTAAAGGTTTGAAAGCCTCGTTGGTTTAGTGGCTATATATAAGGTCGCAGATCTTTGATGGGTTCATGCCCAGGTCGGGCCAATAAAAAGTTACTGGGTTTTTCTGTTAAAGATTTTAACAGTAGCCTAGAGTCTGGCTGGAAAATGTACTTTCCCGTACCTTTGACCCCCTCGGTCCTGCGCCTGAACTCTTTTTGGTCGTGTCGGATTGCCGTCCCATCGCATTATTAGAGTGCGGAAATAAAGAGTGCATCTGTGTTTGTGTACATACTTGTGCACTATAATATACCCTGTCCAGTTCCTTAATCACTTCCGAGACTGACCGTCGTGCACGAAATCGATCAGGAGGCCGTTCAACACATCATGTTTCGAATGTTTTTATGAAGAACTCATACTTTTTTGTGATATAAGATTTTTATAATCGTATATTGTACGCAACGCCGGTAAAATTTAAAACAAAAAATATTATTTTTAATTCTTCTTACCTCGCTTTCGCGCCTTCCGCTCATTGTTTATTCATTAGGTAAATAAAATTATACACCATGTTATTTTATTCGAGCATTTCCATAAAGGATGGCTCCATTTTTTAAATGATAAAAAAGAATTTCTGGTTTTCGTTAGCTTATGTACGCGCGAAATCTATTATACGTTGTTTTGACAGAATTAAGAGCTTCATTTATTAAATTTACATAATTCAATTTAGCTCTTAGTAATAAAGTTATTTAATATTAAATATTTATAATAAATAATTTTATTTCAACAGCCGTGACGGCTTAATATATAGTACATATAAACCAAAGATCACGACTTTAAATCTAGAAGCCCACAACATAGGACATCACAACACATCGAGTTTACTGGTGGTGTGGCTTTGTGCAATCTCGTGTGGGTAGGTACCACTCATCAGATATTCTACCGCAAAACAACAGTACTTGGTATTGTTGTGTTCATGTTTGAAGGGTGAATGAGCCAGTGTAATTACAGGTACAAGGGATATAACATCTTAGTTCCTAAGGTTGGTGGCGCATTGGCTATGTAAGCGATGGTTAACATTTCTTATAGTGCCAATATCTATGGTTGGTGACCACTTACCATCAGGTGGCCCATATGCTCGTCCGCCTTCCTATTCTATAAAAAAAGATGCATTATTTGATTAATAAATATTGTGTGGAGGAGGTGAAGGAAAACACCATGAGCAAATCTGTACATGTTGTATACATTTCGACGCATGTGTCTCCACCACACCGTACTGGATTTCAGCGTGTTAGATTTTACTCTTCTGGGGCGGACCTTAACTTTTCCTTTCCTTTATGTATTATAACAAAGATAAATATGCTCATGTAATAAGGTATTAAATTTTAATCCGTTATATTGTTTCTGTAATAATAACTTCTTTATTTCTTATAAAAACAATATAATTTCAAATCTATCAATCAGTAAGCTCTTATAAGCAGTTTGATCGTCGATCGTCAGTATAAAGGATAAATTAAATTTAAAGCTATCTCTAGTTCGGAATGTAGAACTATTGAGAGCGACCTAGTAACAGTATAGTTGTCACTCTTTCTAATTAATATTATATCCGTATTAATCAATTAAAGATTTATTTACATTACGCCTTAAATATAAACAAATGAATATTGCTAACAGCATTTACCCTTTGTATCGCAATTTCTATCCTCTGGGAAAAATGAACCAACCTGTCACCAGTAGATTAATACAATACGAAAAGGTATTATATTTTTAATAACATTTTTTACACTATTACTCCGATCAGAGCACACGAAGGTAAATAAATACAAATGCAATAACATACGCATAGTACAACATGCAAACACGTTGTATTGAAATATTACCTGCATTAAATACATATATTTGTCAGTTCAAAATAATATATTTTTTTGTAATAATAAATAGTGTTCATACTTAATAAACAAGGTGACAGTGCTTGCATTACTTTTGCATTAAAAGAAATAAAAAAATCAAATCATCGCGACGACTTTTACATAAAAGTTTTTCAATTAAGGACGGTTCTTGCGATCGCCATTAATAAGCGTTCGTGGTTCCTTTAAGTTTGTGTACAAAACCTTTTATATGAAACATTTGTGGAGGCGAAAGGCTCATATAAATCGTCGTATCATACTTTATGAATGAACGTAAGCGAATGGAAAAAACAGTGCCCGGAAAATAAGAGGGTTTCTCGAATATTCCCAGATGATAAATTCAGTGATTTCACTGTTTCTCTAATAATAACGTAACCTATCTAGGGCATTTTCTTATTAAATATTTAGTCAAATATTTTTTACATAAAATTTATCTTTAATATTACTATACAAAAGTGGTCGAACGACCCAACTAAATTTAAGTATGTTTTGATTTTGAAATTGATGAAAGTTTTAAAATGATTCTTAAATATATTTCATATCTCCTTAAAAACGATTATCGTATATACAATATCTATTTACTAGTTGAAAGTGGTTTTAAGAAATATATTTTTAACGCAATATGAAAACTTACCTTAAAATATAGCTTTTTCTTAAAATTATAAACAAAATAATTATATCGAACTCCTAGTTAAGTTTTCATATACATTTTGATGTTGCAAAAGAAGAAACAGTGTATGGTGATTGAAAGAGATAGCAATACTTTCTATCATTTTGATTTAGCTTCAATGGTCTTTCAAACTTTCTTAATTTAATAAAAAAATTGTTGTCAAAGTCGATTGATCTGGAGAGTGGAACCAGAAAGTGAGAAATGAAAGGTGAAATTTAAATTGTCAAGATGTCATAAGTTATTTGGTGGAGGGAGAGCTGAATAATACAGCGAAAGTCCTGAATCGTACTTGTTCTGTAATCTGTTTTAAAGTAACAGTGAATGTCCTGCTGGACTGTCACTGCTGGGCCAAGGCCTCCTTTCCTTTTTAGAGAAGGTTTAGGAGCTTATTCCACCACGTCGCTCCAATGCGGGAAATTCATTTTTATTAATTTCACAAACACAATTGATACATAAGTATAATGAAAGTAATTTAAAATGGCCATATTTTAAAAGTGATCAAGCTATGATTAATGAACATCCGATAATATAATTATACAGAAAGGATTTTTCCGACGAGTTGAACTTTAAAAGAATTCCTTTCATTCCCTAATCGTTATCGTCGGCACTGAACAAAGAACGAAGATATTTTTTAATAAGAACTTGTTAAAGAAAACACCGTGATTGGCCGGAAGGGTTGCTTTCGATTATTTTAATGATTGAAGGAAATTTTATATTTCTCAGAAATGTTCTTTAATTTAACTGTAGATACTAATGTTTTATTTGCTTCGTTATTTTCTTTGTAAATAATCCCTAAGATTGTTTTTCTTTTTGATTTAATGGACCAAGTAATTAGAATTTTAGAAAAACTAAGAGCATTTGTAAATAATATTGAATTTATAATCTGTTTAATATTTTAAATAAGGTTTATGTATGTATTAAAGTACTGGTATGTAACGCACACACAGATTACAAAATATAAAATATTTTTAATCGTGTTTATATTTCGAATGGAGATCGCGGGGACAGTATATAGTAAAGGAGAAACGAAATCGCGAAAGGCGGTTTGGTGTGGTGGATTTTTTGGTGATTAAATCCCATGAAAAAGTTGATAAACCAACGAAGAGTTAGTTTAGATTTGTTATTATGTGACCCTGGGGCCGAGGATGCGTGAGGTGGGGGCCTCGCGTGTCTTATTTCAGACGGCCCTGAGGAGGACGGCAGCCGGGGTGGCCTCGCGCTGCCGTACGCACTAGCGAGGAGTGCGGGGGGGGCGAGATAACCTTCGCCCCCTGAGGAGAGCTCCGCCGAGCATCGGGCGGTGCACAGTACGGGAGAGGCCGCGGATGCGTTATATCAACACGATCCCGTAGCCTCTCCGATCCGTGCCGAGGACGGCCATCGCAGTGGTTTTAGTGGGTAAGAATCCCACATAACCGAGTTCCCCCCAATGAGAGCTGGGTACCTTTCTGAAGGTTTCCACTGCGTTAAAAAAAAAAAAAAAGATTTGTTATTATTAGTATATTAAAGTTTATATTTAGACTAATTATATATATATCTTTTGTTTTTTAAAAAGCAGGTAGTTGAACGGGCAAGATATGGGTCACCTGGTGGTATGAGGACACCACACATAGATATAATTGGTGATGTGAGAAATGTTGACCGGTCCTTACATCGTCAATGCGATACCACTCTTAGGAATTACGATTTTATGATCTTCGCGTCTGTAGTTACACTGGTTTACTGACCCTTCAAACCGAAATACAACAATATTTAATATCAGGTAATAACGAATACGTGAAACAAAAACTTCATTTTTAGGTACAGATCACTTTTTGTATTACACTATTTGTTTCAAATGTGTTCAAACCAAGGAACATTTTATTGATTAAATTGATACTTTCAATATTTTATCTATTTAAATTTATACGAAACGTATATATTCATTCATATTACAGTATTCGTATTAGTCTTCGTAGCACGGACATCAATATATAGTTATGTTAGCTCAAAGCATGAAGACAATAGAAGTGAATGCTTAATCAGCAGAATGTAAGTCATTGTGTGATTCCATACTTTGGGATCATATGTCTTGGGAAACGATTTTGTAAAAAGGGAACAACATTCGACTAGAGCATAAACCTCTTCAACCTTCGGTTTTAAACTTGTTTATATTTTCAATATTTTCACATTAAACTTGTCTATATTTTCAATATTTTTACTTTTTTGTATTTATTATATTACATAATAATTATGTTACTGTAAATACGTTCACGAATAATAAATTCTTATCAGTTTTCAAAGAAAAAATAATAATAATGAAAAAGAGACACATTTGCACAATAAGGCCTGATTCCTCACTTTCACAGTCTTTTGAAGTTAACAATCCCAAAATTAATCTCTAAAAGTCATCAAGCAATTCCGTCATAGTTAATCACCAGTCATTATCATCAAGAAATTCCTTAAATGCTTGAGAGAATTCACCAAACCAAAGATCTATAGAGATATAACAACATATTGATGTAATTAGTCTAGAGTTCTTTATAATGCCTAAGTGAAAAAAAACTGTTAAAACCATATATGTACGTAAAACTTATAACAAAAGGTGCAGCGCGTTTTTGAGAAAGTTTTAGTATACAAGTAGTTGTATCTGCAGTTTCACCCGATCAAATTTAGAGTGTTTTAAATATATGAGTAATTTTTATATGAAATGTTAATCTATCAATTACTGGTTAATTGATTAATTGCTTTGTTCGGATAATTTTTTTGAACATGTTATAAGTTATCAATATTAGTTTTTTTTTTCACAAATACATTTTCTTATTAAAAATAATAATTTAACTTAATACATAATTAAAATAAAAAGAACATACAAATTTAAAGAAAAAACACGCCGTCTAAAAGATTGTCCTGTGGCATTGTACCCAAGACGCTGGCACTATTGCCTCTATGCACCGCTAGACTCAGCCTTTGGGCTAAATAAGCGCCAGCTCTTGGGTCACCAGAAGTGTGGACCAGTTTCTGAGAAATATATTTTATGATCCTTTTTGTATCGGACGACCATGGACCCAATGTTTCAAAACCCAGCCCCGCAAATTCATATTCGTTGGATAAAAGTGAATATTTGCGGTGCTTGAGTATTTGAGCAGCTTCAGCGGCTGCACTGGCTTTACGAGACGTATTCTTTATATGAGATACTGCCAGCGTATCTACGCAAGTTGCATCCCACACAAGAACACGTCCCATCGACAATGGCACTAATGTCACTCCATCGGGTCTCTTGCCATCATCTCTGCATAAACCATTCGGTTCCAATGTAGCAGGATGATCGATGCTGTGGCTTAATATCCGATTGACGAAAGTGATAGAACCATTAGCGGAGGCCAAGAAAGCTGGGAGCGCCAAAGATGACGTAGACCGTATACCTAAGCCACCATATTTGACTGGGAGAGTTGCTTGTGTCCAAGAAAGTGTATCAAATTGTAAATTTAGAATTTTGGCTACGGTGTCTTTAAGCAAGGCATCAATAGCGGCTGTAATAGAAGGAAATTTCCAAAAGGGGCTACTGCGTAATAAATACATAAACTTTGGAGCAAATAAACATGTCCGAAGAATGAAAATGGCTATGTGTGGCTGAATGTCTAATAAACGCTTCGAAATGAGGCTAAACTTTTCTAATTTTGAATTTAGTTATCTTATTTCTTTTATTTTTTTTATATTATGAATTTTTCTCCAGCGAGTGTCTTTTCCGAAATAAAAAGTAGGTTATGTCACTCCCTGACCTATAAATTATTTGTATGCAAATATAACATCACTGCGTGAAGGTAGGAAGAAACAACAAACACACGTTAGCATTTACAATATTTATACCTATTATACAAATCTTATACCCATATATTAGTACTCTACTCGTGTAATTTGTCATTCGGTATTTATTTCTTCATCTCGTATCTTGTACGTTTTAAATAAAATGGTACATGTTTTATATATTAATAAAAGTAATAGTATTTAAGGATAAAATAATATTCAAGGTGACTTAATTATATATTGTATTGAAAATTATAAACGAACAGAACAGAAGTAAGTAAAATAATTCGAAAAATGGCACATATACAAACGGTTGATAAACAATTAAGAAATAACCAAAAAAAAAATATCGCTAAATGTCGGTAAAGGTATTATAATAAGCAGCCAAATAAAAAAAAAACCAATACCGATAAATTATTTATTAAAACATTATCTAATTTTAGTAAATTTATAAATATTTTTTATTTCCTTCCAGAGACTATAAGCATAAAATAAGAGTTCTATATCAATTAAATAAACAGGTTTGCATGAATGTCGAATGAACAAACGAATTTTTTAATTACAATATTATATATCTCAAATAATATAAAATTAGTACGGTATTCGCCTAATCGAGAATCGAATGTCGAAATTGACCTGTCAAAGTGCACTTAATTGCCTTAACCCGGACGCAGTTAACCTAAATGAAATTTATCGTGTTGAATAACTTTCATTTCTCGTATTTCTAATTTAATAGTGACTATCAACAGCTTAATACAGCAGTCGAATATTTGCTGACGTCACAAAGGTGGTTTACCAATCACTATAATAATTACTTGAGTCTTTGTGTTGTTTTCGAGAGTTGAAAGGCTCATGTTAATAATATATATATATATAATGAATTTATTATTATTTTCAGCCGGATAGATATTTTTAAACATACTTTAAAACACTTATTTAGTAATTAATATATAAAAAAAAAAAATATCGATGCAAGGATGCGTCAGCAGTTTTAAATAATTAAGAAAACTTGTCAAAATTAAATCTATATTGGCTGTACGTAATATCTTTTTAATTGTAATCTCTTTATTCAAAATTAAATTAATAGAAAAAAAAGAGATTCAAACTACATCGACTTTTTTGAGTACCTAACGCAAGAGATATGGTTGTTTTGAGGTAGTGGTTATATATTTTAATTTACATTTGAATAAATAACCAGTAACACAGTTTTTTAGAGTATTTGTTAGAATATTTGATAGGACTTTGTGGGATTTTATATGTTTGTGTTTGTAATTCCACTGGCTCATTCAAACCGGAACACAATTATACGAAAAACCTCTGTCTGAAGATAGAACATATGATGAGTGGTGAGCGTGGAACCGACCCGAGCCCTCATAGTTAACCATATTTAACAAAAAATAATTGGCATAAATGAAATGTAAAAATTCAATCAATCAAATCAATCAATCAAAACAGCCAATCAATATTTTGTCCACTGCTGAACATAGGCCTCTCCCAAGGTGCGCCAGAGCTCCCTGTCCTCCGCCTTCCGCATCCAGTCGGTGCCCGCCACCTTCTTAAGGTCATCGGTCCACCTGGCTGGAGGGCGCCCTACGCTGCGTTTGCCGATCCGCGGTCTCCACTCTAAGACTCGTCTGCTCCAACGGCCATCGGTCCTACGACATACGTGACCAGCCCACTGCCACTTCAGCCTACTAATTTTGCAAGCTATGTCGGTGACTCCGGTTCTTTTCCGGATAATCTCATTTCTGATCTTATCCTTCAAAGATACTCCGAGCATAGCTCGCTCCATAGCACGCTGAGCGACTTTGAATTTGTGGACTAGTCCCGCAGTTAGTGTCCACGTTTCGGCACCGTATGTCATGGCAGGTAAGACGCATTGATTGAAGACTTTCGTCTTCAAACATTGCGGTATGGACGACGTGAGGACTTGACGAAGGTTGCCAAATGCTGCCCATCCCAAGCGAATTCTTCGATCGGCTTCCTTCTCGAAGTTGATCCTACCGACTTGTATAACCTGTCCTAGGTAGGTATATTCCCTAACAACTTCGAGAGGTTTCCCTTCGACGTATATCGGTCCCGGCACAACATGCCTATTGAACATGACCTTGGTCTTGTCCAAGTTCATACCGAGACCGACACGCCGGGAAGATTCACTAAGGCTACGCAGCATTCTGGTTAGTTGTTCCAGCGACTCCGCTATGATGACGATATCATCGGCAAATCGAAGGTGTGAGATGTACTCGCCGTTTACATTGACTCCACATCCAGTCCAATCCAGCGTCTTGAACACGTCTTCCAACGCGTTGGTGAACAGTTTCGGAGATATTACATCCCCCTGTCTCACCCCTCTGCGCAGTTGGATCGCCTTCGTCTTACAGTTCTGGATGTGGACAGTCATTGTAGCGGCGTTGTATAGACATCTCAGTACCTCGATGTATCTCCAGTCGATATGACATCTCTGCAATGAGTCGAGCACTGCCCAGGTTTCGATGGAGTCGAAGGCTTTCTCGTAGTCCACAAATGCCATACACAGCGGCTGATTGTACTCTTCGGTCTTCTGCACAATCTGCCGAACAGTATGAATGTGGTCCACGGTGCTGTAGCCTGATCGAAAGCCGGCTTGCTCTGGGGGCTGGAACTCGTCAAGTCGTCTGGCGAGACGGTTCGTGACGACTCTTGAGAACAGCTTATACACATGACTCAGGAGAGAGATTGGTCTGTAGTTTTTCAAGAGGGTTTTATCACCTTTCTTGAAAAACAGTACCACCTCACTCCCGCTCCACGTTTCCGAGGTCTTGCCATGTTGGATGACGGAATTAAAGAGGCTTGCTAGCTCTTTCAGGACCGGAGTCCCGCCTGCCTTAAGCAACTCTGTTGTGATTCCGTCATCTCCCGGAGCTTTGTTGTTTTTAAGCTGTTCTAGAGCCGCCCTAATCTCGCCTTGGTCAACGACCAGGAGCTCCTCGGAGTAATGGCGCGTAAGAGGGGCGCGCTGGTCATCAGGACTGATTCCCACAGGTTTATCCGATCTTGAAGAGAACAACTGCCCATAAAACCTCTCTACTTCTCCGACAATCTCAGGCCTAGAGGTAACGACCCCACCATTTTCAGTTTTAAGTTTTGTCAGACGCGGCCTCCTAAACTTGCGAGCGAACACTTTCGATCCCCGACTTTGCTCAATCGCAGCCTTGATGGCACGGGTATTGGAGCATCGGAGATCGCGTCGCGTCAGCGTTTTTATTTTTCGGTTTAAGGCCTTATCTGACAAAAACGATGGTAGTTCTCGTCGTTTCCTCATGAGCTCGAGTGTCTCAGCAGAGAGTTTTGGTGCGTTGTCTCTTTTCTGTGGCGGAAAACACTTGCGGGATGTGTTTTGCAGTATTTTGACCAGCGTGTCGGTTTTCTCATCAATACTGCTTACGGTTTCCAACGCGGTAAATTGATTTTGAAGTTCCATTTGGAACTTTTCGGCACCTTGAGCAGCTTGGAGCATGGTAGGTCGGAGAGTAGACCTCATCATTCGCGATCTTTCAGCTTTAAAGTCGATATCTAGAGTGCCTCGAACCAAGCGGTGATCACTTCCGGTATTAAACCTGTTGATCACTGAGACATCTCTAAATATGTGCCTTTTATTCGAAATGATAAAATCTATCTCGTTCCTTGTCACGTTATCGGGGCTTCGCCAGGTCCACCTCCTCTGGGGCTTCTTTTGAAAGAAAGAATTCATCAAAAAGAGCCCCTGCGCTTCGAGAAAGTTTACCAGCATTTGCCCCCTGTGATTTCTGCAGCCCAAGCCGTAAGGTCCAACTTTCGATTCACCGCTATTATGTACTCCCACTTTAGCATTAAAGTCTCCCATAACAACATTGTAGTGGGCCTTCGAGGTGTTGTTGAGAGCCTTTGCGATGTCCTCGTACATCGCTTCGACCACATCATCAGAGTATGCCGAAGTTGGCGCATATACCTGTACGACCTTCAGAGAGTACCTGTCGGAGAGTTTTAGGACAAGGTACGCTACCCGGTTCGACACACTACTGATTTCCACAATGCTGCTAATGAGATCCTTTTTGACCAGAAAACCGACACCACCCTGGGAGAGGTTATCACCTTCGCGGAAGTAGAGTAAGTTACCGGACTCTAGAGTTATCGTGTCCTCCCCCTGTCTTCGGACTTCAGATAACCCCAGTATATGCCAGTTTATATGACTTAGCTCTACTTCTAATTCGGCGAGGTGATGGTCCTTAACGAGCGTCCATTGTACGTTGCCATATTTAGTCGCCGTTTATGGTAGCCTGCCATGAACCGGTGATTCTTTGCACCCCCTGCCCTGCCGATACCGCGACCGCTACCTTGGTCGGGCCTAGCGGGCTTGCCGGTAACTAGGGGCCTTTTTTTTGGCGCATCTACCATTTAGAGGTTTTGCCCATACTCGCCACGCTGGGCAGGCGTGTTGGCGAGCGCAGTAGGGGGTAAGATGCTTATGGGGGGGACGCTGCTGCCCATCCCCCATTTCCCTTTCCCTCAGTCGCCTCTTACGACACCCACGGGATGAAATTGGGGGAGTACTATTCTAAGCCGGTACTCCACGGCGAAAATTCAATCAAAATTAATTTTAAAGCATTAGTCGACTCGACTGTTATAAAATAAAAGTTTTATAGTGATTTTGTCATTGTCATTTACGGGTAGAGTTTAGAACAAACTTTATCAAACGTGTGCTATTCCCTGTATAGCGTCTGTATAAAGTTTAAATGTGGAATTATTTAAACTATTGCGTTGCTCGCCATTCCGAATTGTTTTAAAATATGTAGTGGTTGACACGTGCTGTACGCTGCGACAGATGACTATGACAATATTTTAAACTTTTGTACAACTACGGCTCCGTTATTTTTATGATATAAATTAATTTCATAACCTAAAAAACCTTTAGTAGTACTAGTAACTGGGTAATATGTGGTCATCTAATTCCATTTTGTTCATTTTGTTGATTTCAATTATTGTTTTTTTTATGTTATAGGTAAAAAAATCTTGATCTAATCATAAATATTTTTTTTTTCAAATGAATTTATGTATTTCATTTTGTGTCATATTATTTTATGTGACAGGTCGACAGATGACTTGCACCAAGTGTGTGCGCAAGCACAGGTGAACTCTGTATTCCCTAACTCTCATAATCCTCTGGGGCGGCAATCTGACACGACCGGTAAGAGTTCAGGCGCAGGACAAACGGCTTAACGTGTTTTTCGAGGCAGTGTGCACACTTCAAAGTTCCAGACTTCGGGACTTCGCCCGACATGGGATTTGAGCCCAGGGTTTTCGGGTTTGTGGCTTACATTTAGCCGCTACACCAACGAGGCAGTCAAGAAAATAATATATAAAAGCTATGAAGGTAAACATTTGTTTTATATTTCTGATATATAAAATATTGTGTAGGTAGTTGTAATATCGAGTTAAAAGTTTGCTTACTCCGCTGTTAACATAGACGCGGTCGCAGGGGATGTAAGGCTGGTGAGCGCAAAGCGCTGTGATATTTAAAAATGAAGCAAAAAATTGCATTTGGTATGTACAGGACGGGTTTGAGCAAAGAATATATGCGGACTGCTTTTTATGAAGCGCGATTTCTTTATTTTCTTTACTACGTCAGCTATATTTTTGCTTCGCACGGGTTAACATAAAACGTTTATACCATAATAAATATAATGTTTTGACTGTTTAACGAAATTAGTCGGCATGATTTTTTTTTACATCTTCAACAATTCATATAATATTTTAGCGAATTTACCCAAAATATTTAATGAACATACACTTAAACCTAGCTCATGAATCACTCCGTCCAATGGTAACGACCGTATAAAAATCCGTACAGTAGTTTTTGAGTTTATCGCGTTCAAACAGACAGACAACGACGACGGCGAGGAGGGGGAGACTTTGTTTTATAAGACGTAGCAATGGTGTGATTATTTTTCATACAATGTTTTTTGCACGGGTTAGTGAATTTTTTAATACATTTTTGCAACTTGCATCGTACGAAGTTAGTTTAATGCTTAGAAAGATTTAATTAATTATACATCATAGAAATGTGTACATGTTTCTTTCAAATTGAAAGAAAAAAATATGTAACTGGTTATAAAGCATAATGTTTCAATATTCGTTATACGGTATCAGCTGATAAGACCCCGACCAGTGAGTCAAAAGCTTGCGGTAATAATTACGACAGTTTTACATAAGTCTCATTGTTCCTGTTTACATATAGGGGAACTAAACAGTTGTTCTTTGGAGTTTGTTAGATTAATATTCTTAGTTTAATTTGCCGAACCAAGTGCCTCCCTCGTCAGCACTTAAACCCGCCATCACGGTACAATCAACCAGCGAGCTTTACCAGCGAGCTACCAAACTACGGTAAGCTTGCTCGTCGATCAGGGTTTTTAGACATTATCGTCAATACTTAAGCCATTGCTTGCAGTCACCAGCTTATACAGTCCAAGTTCCGAAAGCATGTAAAGCCGTTATGTTTTCTGCCCAATTTGTCTCTTTCGAATTGCCGTCACATCTCATTTTGAGAGTGAGGGAAAGGCTAGTTACATCCGCTTAATTTCAATTGCAAGAAAAAACGACGTTAATCGGTAAAGCCGCATGGGACAAAACACCTTGGAGCCCTTAGTCGTTGGCGCATTAAACTGGTAATAAGTTTATATTTCTTGCAGTGTCAGCATGTGTAGGTGAAGATGACCATTTGTTATCATTGGCTTATTCGCTCCTCTACTTTCTTAAATACAAATTTAATAAGCTAATTAGAATATAATAAATCTATTGTTATAACAACATGGTCCAATCGCACGATAGTCACGATTCGAAAGCTATCTGTTTTTTTTTGTGTCAGCCACAACACGTCATAGGCTTTTTTATCAGAGCCATGACATGGATTTCGCGATTTAAATATTCTACAGTGACTACAATGTGTTGTGAGCTCAATAAGCGTTTTGGTCTTTAAGCCCAACCTCGTATAAACCGAAGTAAATGATTTATCTTAAGATACGAAAACGAAAAAAAAATGTTTCACGTTGATTTATTTTAAATACAGTATTATTTCTTTGACAAAATTGTATAATATATTTGTGAATATGAAAAGTGAGTGCAGGAATTCGTTATAATTTAAATTGTTTTCTTTTCGAAAAGTTAGAATGAATTCATTAATTTTGAAAACAAAAATATTGTATTGCATATTGTATACGACAGTTTCAATACATTCAGTAAATTAATTTACATATCATTGAAGTGCTTCTTTACATTAAATTAAACAATTTCCGCTGTCGAGTGACATTTTACAAAGGCACCATTACATTACATTAGTTTCTACAGATTTATCTTTTTTCACTAAAGCTTAGTGTCAGTTAGTGGAACCTTTTCTGAGAAAAAGTTATATTAATATAAGTGTTTGAAGATTATGATTTACATTTTAATAAATTAAATTACTACGACAACATGCAACGTACAACATATACTTTATTATATAGGTAGGTGGACGGGCATACGGGCCTCTTGATGGTAAGTGGTCACCATTGTCATAAATAGTTCTTACAGCAGGAAATGTTAACCGTGTCACGGTAGTATGCGCAAGCGATCCCGTGGCGTCCTCCGAAAAGACGGTGTGGGTACCGCTGGTTTTTTAGCGGGTATTCCGACGCCTTCAGCATCGGCGAGCCCCACATACCCCCCCACTTCATGTAGGGGAAACGCGTCAACGTGCTTTTGCAGCGAAAAAAAAAAGAAAAAAGGAAATGTTAACCGTCACCAACATCACCAATGCCTCATTAACCTTTCGAGCTAAGATGTTGTGTTCCTCGTGCCTGTTGTTATACTGAATATGTTGTAAGCTTAAAGCTTATATTAGAGATATGATATACTAGCTTTCACCCGCGGTTTTGTCATTTAAGGAGGGGAGGCAGGGGGTAGCCTATGTGATAAGGATATAAGCTATCTTTTTAACAAATTTCAAAAAACCGAACTTTTACATTTATAATAATAGCTGGTTATAATATTATTTTATAATAGAAAAATGTATACAAAATAACTACGACCCAGTTAAATCTTAATACCGACTTGCTCCTCTTTGCTATTTTAATAAAACATATCTGTGAGTTCACTAGACTCATATTCCATGCGATCGCGCCTGTGAGAATAAACCGAGCAAACTATAAATCTCGAAACTTTAAAACAGTTTTCTAAGCTATTGTATTCTAGCCTTCTGCTTACTGCATGTCGACCGTCGCTAAAATATGTTTCACAGATAAATCAAAACAATCGCATATAAATAATAAAATATTCATATCATTAATGTTTTAACGAACAACATATAATAACTGAATCTTATTAAACTCTTATTATTACTTATAAAGTTTCGGTTCGTTCGCGAGAGTAAATGCAATGAAACCAATAAAAGGTAATTTATATTCAATAAATATATAAATAATAATTAATAAAAACTTTAATAAATAACACTAATATCTTCCCTTGTAAATTAATGATAATATTTACTGACAGTCTCTGTACCGATAATTGAATTATTTATATGTATTACCTCTACTACTAGTCTAGTACTGTTTGGTTAGTGAATTAAATTGTAATAGTTCTTTATGTTAATGCATAAATTATTACATACATTGTTAATAAGCCTTGAACAATTTGCGTTGCAGTTTGACTGATTTTATTATTTTCATATGAGCTGTTTTGGTTTTGTCAAGCACGACACGAGCCGACTAGCGGTGTAAAGGTCTCATCGTCAGGTTCGATCCCGACTTTGGACTGTTCTTGTCCCCAGTAGCTGGACAATCTCTTCACATAACTATGAGACAAAAATATAATTTCTTAAGAGCAGACATAACCACGATTCCTTTTTTAAAACAAAATCTAGATTGCACAGAAGTTACAATTCGAAGACGTTCTAGGGCGACAGTTTAAACATTTTTTTTCCTTTAATTTCTTTTCTTCTCATTCTTAAGAAAAAAGGCCAAGTGTAAAACGGAGGAGAAATTAAACGCGAATGTCAATTCTAGTGAAGTAACATCGGAAATGTTCATAATTATACCTATATGTATTATTTCAGTAATCTCTATAATTTTATTTATATTGTTTCTTTTATATCGTTACTATAGTAGAAACCAACTTTGTCTTTTCTGTGTATATGTTTTCATAATAATCTTGCTCCTAATGCATCAATTCCTTGTTTCGTTATATATAAAAAAAGAAAAGTGCGGGAACACCCGTCGCAGGAGCTCAGGCCGTCTTTTTGGCGCGTAGTTTATGGTGCTTCGCACATACAATTACTTTGACAAACTAAAACTACGACAAATAGCTTATCTATTTGTCGTTTTATTTTGTTTTTATCTATTACTTATTATTCATTTAAAGTAATTAATGCAATTGTTGATTGATATTTATTTATAAGATATAATGAAGTGTATTTAAAAAAAGTCATTTCAATTGTCATGACGATCGGAACGAGTTACAGCAAAGTAAATAAAGTAAGCACCGTTCCAAAAAATAATACGACAAAAAGTAAAGTAAGGTTAAATGTTGTTGAAGTTTATTAACAACAATTATACATATCAACATCAATTTTTACATAGTAAGTTTAAGTGTAAAAAAATTATTCTTTTCTTATATAATTATAATGTAATTTCACTTACATGCGAATTATTATAATTGTCAATTATTTATCTTATCTTAAAGTAAATGGAAATTAAAAAAAATATATATAAAATTGAAATATATTCGACAGTAGTTAAAACATAAGTTTATAGCGCATCGATCTCATTCAAAGTTTTTTTTAATATTTGTATATCATTATTATAAATATATGTATATAATTTTAAAAGTATATAATGTGTAATATATATATATATATAATGTTCTCGATTCGGCAGTTGTACATTTAAAATAGGTGTTGGCTTGATAAGCTTTCCTTTCCACAATAGACGAGTAAACAATATAAGTTGCGTTATTGTCATCTTGATCCAGAAATACTTTACGAAGGCACGTAATATAACGCGTGTGTTTAACGCAAACAGTGATTGATCAGGGAAATTCAAGATTTTCCTTCTAACAGTGCCAACATGCCGACATTGCTACTGTTCCTAAAAAACAAACCCTAGATTAAACAGATTAATCGACAGCAAATTTGATTCGAACATTAATACGTTGGACTCTCGTATTTTAGTTTGAAATGATCCAGTGTAATTACAGACACGGTAGACATTACAAAACCCGACAATTGTGTCAATTTTCCTTGGAAGTTAATAAAGCATAGTGCACATGTTTCTGAATTTAAATAGTCTTTTATACAACATGGTATCCGTGTATCATTTGCTGATAAATTTTTGGCCTGATAAATCTTGAGATACTGAGGCATATAATATTCAGAGACGGATCCAGGTATGAGGCTAGCCAATACTCAAAGACCGAAGAAATAATATATTTTTATTTACGACACGTCACAGTTGTTTGAGTACCCTGTACTGACTGATTGGTTAATGTATTATAATAATCTAATAATAAATTGTTATGATTTCGTCATGCCAAATATGGAGTACAACTAAAAAGGCGATGTGCTGACGGCACATAGCATCCCCCTTTGAGAAAGAAATTAACAATTTTCTTAAAATAAATAAAAACCAGTAACAAACATTCAATACCTACATGAAAAATTTATATATAACACTATGAACTAGAAACAAAAGCAACCAAGGTACTCAAAAAATCTTAAAAACAATTAAAATTTTTAAACAAAGAAATTATAAAAAAGCAAAAAAAAATGTATATAATATGATCCTTTTTTATGTGCGTATAACATCATTTTTTTTTTATAAATTACAATTAATTATATTTAAAAAAATTACTAAAAATTTCAATCTATCTGTATGCAAATCTCACAACAGGTCTAACTATACGACCAGATCTCGTTGTCATAGGCTTATTGTTTTTATTAGCTTCTACCTTATTTGGAATTCGATCAATGCTATCTTCGCTGGTAATTAGAAACGCCGGCTTAAGGCGATCGATGCTTATTATTTTTTTGATACCATTAATCACTATCTTGAAATGTTTCGCTGATTTGCTTAAAACTTTAAACGGTCCAGAATAGGCTGACGTAAGTGGCTTCGAAACTCTATCACATCGGACAAAAACGTGTGTGCACTCACTTAATTCTGGATGTACAAATATACCGTTTTGTCTTAAATCTCGTTTCGGTAGCGATGCAATTTGTCTGATCCTATAACGCAAGTTTTGCAAAAACGTTTCATTTTCAGTGATTTCCAGCTTTGTCGGTGAAAAGAAATCTCCTGGTAAACGTATGACTTCACCGTAAACCATCTCGGCTGCACTTATTCCAGTGTCATCGCGTAAACTTGCCCTTAAGCCTAATAAAAGTGACGGTAATTCGTTGACCCAATTGTCCGTATTGCCTCTACACACTGTTTTTAATGTTCGATGAGTTCGTTCGACGACACCATTTGATTGTGGGTGATAGCTCGTGGTTCTTATTTTAGTTACGCCCATTCTCTTAGCCAACAATGCGAACAAGTTGGATTCAAATTGACGACCTTGATCCGTCGTAATACGCAATGGACATCCAAATCGTGCTATCCAGCCTGATATAGCACCTTATTTGTAGACACTTCGCAGAAAATAGGTATCTTGCTATTTGGCATAATAAGTTTCTTAAACTTTAAGTTCTTTGAGTCAAGTAACTTATTTAATTCATTATCTTTTTCCTAAGCTTCTGCGAGTTTTTCATAGTCGATCGGTGATGGGGTATCGATGGTGGATATTCTCGATAAAGCATCGGCTACAATGTTGTCGGTTCCGCTGACGTGTTCAATCGATGTGGAAAATTGTAAAATGAAATCTAAATGTCTCAACCTTCTCGGTGTATCGTTTTTTCCGATAGCGTTCTTTTTGAAGGCGTAAACCAATGGTTTGTGATCCGTATAAATAGTCAGAGGACGACCTTCAATTAAATACCTGAAGTGCTTTATGGCCATGTAAATAGCTAAAAGTTCTCTATCATAGGTACTATATCGCTGTTGCGCTTCACTTAGCTTACTTGAAAAAAATGCAAGTGGCTTCCATGAGTTCTCTTCTTTCTGCTGTAAGACGGCTCCAGCACAAGTGGCAGAACAATCAGTCATGAGTGATATATGAGCGTCTTGAGGTGGAAAGGACAATGTAACGGCGCTTTTTAAGCTTTCCTTACATTGTTCAAAAGCATCTACGGAGTCGTCAGTCCAAGAAATAGGTGTCTTGTCTTTCTTCTTGGCGTCGTGCAGGAAACCATTAAGCTTTTCCTGAATGCTTGCTGCCTTGGGGAGGTGACGTCTGTAAAAGTTCAACATCCCTAAGAAGCGTCGTAGCTCGTCAACCGTATGTGGCCTTGGATACTCCGAAATGGTTTTCACTCGATCTTCAAGTGGACATAAACCTTTTTCTGATACGTGGAATCCAAGGAAGTCGAGCTCTTTTTTGCCAAACTCGCATTTCGACAAATTAATCGTAAGTCCGAACTGATTAAGTCATTCAAAAACTTTCTTTAAATGAACTTTATGCAATGACGTTGACTCTGATGCAATAATGACGTCATCGATGTATGAAAATAAAAAATCCATGTCTCTAAACACGTCGTTATTGAGAAAACGTTGAAACGTTTGCGCTGCGTTTTTTAAACCAAACGTCATTCGAGTGAATTCATATAGTCCAAAAGGAGTCGTTATGGCCGTCTTCTCGATGTCTTGTTCTGCAACTGCTATATTATGATAAGCTCGTTGGAGGTCGAGACGGGAGAACACGCATTTTCCTGCTAGCACGTAAGTGCAGTCTTGTATGCGGGGTATGGGATATCTATCAGACTTTGTTATGTTGTTTAGACGGTGATAGTCGCCACATGGTCGTAACTCACCGTTTTTCTTTAAAACTACATGCAACGGACTAGCCCAGCAGCTCTTAGAGGGCCTGCAAATTCCCATATCTATCATACGCTGAAATTCGGCCTTCACTTTGACATATTTATCCGATGGTAAATGTCGCGGACGTTCAAAGACAGGGGATCCTGTCGTCTCAATATAATGGACAACGGAATGGCATGGAATCTCTTTGAAACACATTGGTTTCGTTATATTAGGAAACTCTGCTAATAAGTCACTATATTCATTAGAATAGTCAATAGTTCTCACTGATTGCTGAGTATTTAATGTCACTGAAGCTATCACACACAAATTAGTAACTTTGTTTATTAATTTTCTTTTGTCAATATCCACTAATAACTTATGATAACCTAAAAAATCTGCACCTAATATCGGTTGCTTTACGTCGGCCATCACAAAAGTCCAACGGTAAGGCCTTCGCAAATTGAAATCTAAATCTAGTGTCATACTACCGTACGTTTTTATTACACTACCGTTTTCGGCATATAGTTTATAATTGTCACATTTATTATCATTAAATAGTTTCCTAACATAAGATAACACGGAAATGTTCGTACCAGTGTCCACTAAAAATCTAAGTCCACTCTTACTATCAGTAACACAAAGGCGGTGAGAAGGAGTGATGGTGCATATCTCCGCCGGCGATCGCACCACTTCTAGTTTCCCGAATTCTTGTCTTTTTTCCACGAACACGGCTCTATACTTTTCTTTGCGCGACTATGAAACCTGTGATGATAATAACATAGCCAATCAGCACTTTCGGGCGTACGGCGTATTGTATTACGCTCTCGCGAGACTGAACGGCGTCGTTTTTGCATACTATTGCTTATTTCTCTGCCTTGACCTACTCTCCATTTCACGTATGCGCAAGCTTAATTTAGCGATCTCAGCTAAAATAAATGCGTTATCCCTCGAACCAGGTGTTTGAATCGCGGAAATATTTGCAGGTCTAGAGGTTTCCATCACTTTGTCGGCCAAAGCAGCTAATTTTTCGAGGTAACTTCACTTACAGCTAAGACAGCTCGAACCGAAGCAGGAAGATGACCTTGCCACATGATGAGAAGCGTATGGTCCGGTATTTTTCCACGCGCTAGATCTCTCATTCGACGCAAAAGCTGCGAAGGCTTTTGATCGCCTAGATCCATTCCGCTAATTAATTTTTGTAATTTTCTGGTTTCCGATTACTCATACACTGCCAATAATCTGGCTTTCAAAGTTTCGAATTTCTTTGTCTCCGGTGGAATCAAAAGGATATCACTAACTTGCTGAATGACATCTTTGCTTAATTTAGTGACGATGAGGTTAAACTTCGTGTCGTCACTCAGTTTTTGTGGTCCTAAAATCGCGTCACACTGCACAAACCACAACCTTAGCTGATCGTGCCAGAAATCCGGTATCCTTGACGAGACCGTCACTGAGGCAAGCTCCACAGCGTCGTTCTGAGATGCTGAATGAGCTGCACATCTGCTCTGCTGCGCGGCGGGGTTACTCATTGTTGCTTTCTTGCGAGTCAGTACTTAGAAGCAGCCGAAATCTTTAAAAAATCACGTCGTTCTCTGGATAAAGTCGGCCTTCGGGCTTAGAGTGTAACTTCGACCTTTCTTGCGTCGAGCCTCAGATCAAGTCGGCTACAATCACGTCGGCTACAATCACGTCGGGACTCAGATCACGTCTGGCCTCAGATCACGTCGGGCCTCAGATCACGTCGGGCCTCAGTTCACGTCGGGGTCACCACTTTGGCGTGTAGGGTATCTTGAGATACTGAGGCATATAATATTCAGAGACGGATCCAGGTATGAGGCTAGCCAATACTCAAAGACCGAAGGAATAATATATTTTTATTTACGACACGTCACAGTTGTTTGAGTACCCTGTACTGACTGATTGATTAATGTATTATAATAATCTAATAATAAATTGTTATGATTTCGTCATGCCAAATATGGAGTACAACTAAAAAGGCGATGTGCTGACGGCACAAATTCTTTACATTTTTGCGATACAAGATAATTTGCAGAAAACATAGCCAGAGCAATACATGTGCGGCGTGCGCTCTGCGTGTGTTTCGAATTGGTAATGTACGAATGTACGTGTAGAATTAGGTTGACTGCCTACTGGTATGGCGACGTAAATTCTTTAATTAACTTCATACATTAATTAAGTTAAGTAATATAAAAGAGGACAACAATTTTTGTTATTTGTTACTAGCTGGCAAAAGGGGCATCTGATGGTAAGTGGTCACCGCCGTTCATAGATAATGGCAAAGTAAGAGATATTAACCATTCCGTACATCGCCAATGTGCATAACCTTAGGTATTAATATGTTTGTCTATAAAACGGAACACGAAAGAAAGATTGCTGTTTGGCTGTAGAATTTGATGACTGGGGGGTACGATTTGACCTAATCGGACGGGCTTGCACAAAGCCTTATTATGAAGTAAAATCAAGCAGCTGCCAGATATGTGATACCTCTTTAATATTATATTACAACAATTATAAGCGACTTCCTTAGCACTTATTACATCTATATTATATATTTAAAACGGTTTCTCCGTTCGGCGTATCTAGACGAGTACTCTAGTTGAAGAGTCTTCTCATCTGGGATGTCTGTCGAAACAGTTGATTTTCGACACAGTACACTAAAATTACAAATTAATTTCACTCAAATATTGCAGTGTAAATAGGTAACAAACTCTAACTTACAATTTTGAAACCAATGTAAGGTAAATTGACCACTACCAGACAGTATCAAAGAATATAATAACAATCCTAGAACATTAGACAAAGCCACGTCTACTCATTTAACGAATTAAACCAAGGAATGACTAGAAGAGACAAAGCATTAAGCTTTTGTAACAAACTTGCTAACTAACGACGAAGCCGCATAGTTATAGCAAGGAACGGGCATTCCTCCGCGGAAAATCTAAACACCGCCTATCAGAAAATTATGTCATCTGCACAATGCCTTCTATATATACTTGGTTAAAATGCCCGCAAATCAGGGCGTTTCAGTGAAACTTCGTGTATTACTAATTTTATAATATCTCCGTAACAATGTAACCAAAATAAATAGTGTAGTGCAACTTTTATATTTTTTAAACTAGAAAATATAAATATGGTGTCTTATTTGCTAAAATATTAAACTAAATTAAGTTATAAGTTTTTTTATGAAAGATTTAAAATTTGCAATCATAAGCTTTTCGGAAGTTACAGTTTCAATTGAAATTAATATGAATAAATATCTTGCAAAAATATTTTCACGCTTAATTGTGATTAATATTTTATTTATGTAAAATAAATGATATGTAACTAATATCTAGCATTGCACTCAACGCTGTGTGAAGGTGGCAGGATATAACTTAATATTATAGTTATAAAGCAATGGTCTGCGTTTGGCTGAATTATGACGAAATAAAATGAAGAGATCTAAGTTTTAATATAAGATTTACGAGAACATGATGTGTCTGGGATAAAATGTCACTTCTGTCAACAATGAGGGCCCGCGAACAAAACATTTCATGACGTAGTCGTCGCGTCGCGTCATCGTGTGAAGGATTTTAATTACTCAAATATTAATACAAAAGTCGCTTTACATGATCTTGTTGTATGTATTTTTAACTATTTTTTAGATCTATTAAGCATTAGTAAAGTTAACGTTAAATATTTTTTTATTAAAACATGATTCAAAGTAATTTATAACTTGTAAATAATAAAAACATTCTTATTAATTAATGATACAAATGTAATTTGATGATTATTTTTATTTGGCTCAGTACTTGTCAGCCTTACGTGCTGTGAATGTGTAATTTATTTGAATTAGTCTGAGCGAATCGATGACAATCGTATATCACTGGATTCTCAGCCTGTCTGTATGCGAGCAAATTTTAAAAGTTTTCTTTTCAGTCTAGATATCCAGCTCTACTTAAACGAAGATCCATTTTCACACCGCCCGCATTGGTTTCTTTTTGTTGGAAATATATTTTTCCTCTCGCATTGTGAATTCGCAGCGTGTTCTTTTGTCGGAAGTTCAAACATTTATAATTTTATTTAGATGACGATTGCATTATCACGGTAACCTTTAAGTTATTCAATTATAGTTTTAACTTCGCGTTAGGCGTAATATTGTTATATAGTTTAAAAAAATAATTCATAAGTTAAAGTATTAACATAGGCCTTAATATATTCTCAATTTTAGATATTACCTGTCAATAGAAAAAATAAAATAAAAAAAGCTTTAAGAGTACGGTTTCAAATCTGACACAACTTAACTACCAATGAGCATTTTATATTTTACATTAAAAATAGTAATTGTATTTATTGATAACTAGTTTTCGGCCGCACTTCTCCCGCGTGTTTGATATAGAAAAATAACCTAATACCAAGCTTGCTTTATATCAAATTTCATCAAAATCGATTCAGTGGTTTAACCGTGAAAGCGTAACAGTCGTACAGAGCTACCATTTATAATATTATTGCTCTTTCTGACGTTTTTATGCCTTAGGGAAATTCGATTCGAATTGCGAATTATATTTACTATATTTTCGTAAATCGATTTTATAGAATCGATTCTGATTAGTTTGAATAATGTTTCTAGAATATGGTAAGTTCAGCTATTGTTAGAATTAATTTTAAGCATTTTGAAACGGTTTGTTACATTTATGACTTACACATTGACATTGACATGACATGACATTTATTATGTAAGCAAAACTGACTTTAAGATTTGTGGTATACCCTGTACAAGTTAGCTTTATCTTATTGACAGTTTTTTTTTCTGATCGACATAACTTTGCAATGACGAAGATATTATTTTTTTAATCTAATGATTTTATAAATTGTAAAAATATTAAAAAAATACATACAACACAAAAGTTCCTAAAGAATCAAGCGTTATCCGAAAATTTTAAGACTTTTTATTGCTTCAAAGTTGGTTGGGTCTCTTTAGCTGGTATAACTCTTTTTAGAAAAATAAGTTAAAAAAATTGAATTTGAATTACGAAAAGTGAAAAAAACGAAATTACGAAATTTAAATTTGGCGGGAGGTCCAAAAATAACCCTGTAATATTTAATAGGTACTTATTATGACTATTGACCCACCGTCACTTATCTACCCAATGTTTTATATGTGTAGTGCAATAAAGAATTTCACACATAATACACCCACACCATCTCGTCACAGTTACAAGTATTTGAAAACGTTATTTTTCGGACTACTATTTATAGATATTTTCTGTTTCCCATCACTAGCCCGTCTGTCTATAAGATCAAGCTAACTTGTACAGGGTATAGGAGCGTGGACGACAAAAGCTCAGAGAGGGATTCACCTGTGACGTCACACCGTTAGACGGTCGTTGAATTATTTCCAATATTTTCCAAGTTAAAAACATGTGTTAGGAGTTGTTACACACTCCGTGTTTAATAAAACGGATCAAGGTGATTTTATATAGCACCTCTGATATATTGTTAAATGGACAGATTCAGTTTTCAACAACTTCGTGCAGTCCTGGAAATATTTTATCCCTGATTATCAGATTATGTGCATATGTAGTACTATATAATACCTTTGTTTAAATATATGGTACCAATGTTATTATCAAAGAAAATTAATTTAAAATTAGTCATTCCACAATAGAACTACGTATTGTGCGTTGGTCTTCGTAAAATCGTTTAGTACCTGAACATAAATTTTTACTAGTATAGATCATCACTGGTGGGCTTTGTGCAAGCTCGTCTGGGTAGGTACCACCCGTAAAAGCCTTTGAATGTCCCACTGCTGGGCTAAAGGCCTCCTCTCCTCTTTTTGAGGAGAAGGCTTTGGAGCTTATTCCACCACGCTGCTCCAATGCGGGTTGGTGGAATACACATGTGGCAGAATTTCAGTGAAATTAGACACATGCAGGTTTCCTCACGATGTTTTCCTTCACCGTAAAGCACGAGATGAATTATAATCACAAATTAAGCACATGAAAATTCAGTGGTGCTTGCCCGGGTTTGAACCCACGATCATCGATTAAGATTCACGCGGTCTTACCACTGGGCCATCTCGGCTTCAGGTACCACCCACTCATTAGATATTCTACCGCAAAACAGCAGTACTTGGTATTGTTCCGGTTTGAATGGTGAGTTAGCCAGTGTAAATACAGGCACAAGGGACATAAGATCTAAGTTCCCAAGGTTGGTGGCGCATTGGCGGTGTAGGCGATGTTTAACATTTCTTACAATGCCAATGTCTAAGGGCGTCTGCTCGTCCGCCTTCCAATACTATAAAAAAAAATCAATAAGACAAAAAATAAAGATTTTGTAGCAAAAACAAATGAATAAGAATAACAATATACTTTCACTGCCATCTATCGATCCGAATCCGTACCCATATATGTTTTTATAGTAAGTTATCGTTTTTAATTAATAATAGCTAGTTAATAACCATTAGCTTGTGACTTGCGAAACAGTACGTTATGTTTCACAAAATGTATGTCAAATATGTGAATATATCCATCATTAACGCCATTTTGCGTGCAGAAATGCAAATCGCATTTGCGCTGCGTATTAGCAGTCTATAAATCATAAGCATGCTAATGCCAGCTGAACGTATTCACTTTGACTTTAGTGATTTACACAACGGATTAACGTTTTGTGCGAGAATATATTTAAATATACTGTTTGAAGAGAAACATTAATATTACTTTTTTGCCTTGTTTTATTTTAATAATAGCAAAACCCGTGGCTTTTCCAACGTGAAATTAAATTTGTAACGAAAATTCAAAATCTTCGATTTTAACGTACATGATGCAACAAATTAAAATAAAAAAAAACAATGGTTACTCGCAAATAGCAACATCAAATGCTTATTTTTAGCATTTATTTTGAAATCACAGAAGGACTGCAATTTTATTTATTTCTATAGATTTTATTATATTGGTTCTAGACTATAGCAATAGGACCTCTTGAATTTTTTTATTAACAAGTTAAGTATTAGCAAGTTTGGTAACCCTGTAACTATACGCTTAACTTTTCTTATCTATTTTAGTTAATTATTTTAAGTTATAATTTTTATAATCTGATTCTGTTTGACGTTATTCCTTTGAAACCTAAAGGTATTTCAAAATTCGAGCGTCTTTTTGCGACGTTAATCTCAATCCTAAGCGGCCCCGAAAACTTTAAAGCTCTCGTGAAAGTTTCGTTAATATTGGGAAATGGTATATAAATGGCTAATAAAATCTCGAATATGCTGAAAAAATATTATGAGTCTTATTGTCAATTTTTGTTTTTTTTTTTATCACTCAAACTCGTACACAATATTTTTTAGTTAGTTGGTGCCATAACATGCCGTTTCGTGCTGTATGGTACCCTACCATATAATGCCATTTCATTCCGTACTGTACTTAACTATATAGTATACCATGGTATCAATTGACAAAGTCGTGATGGTCCAGTGGTGAGAAGACGAGAATCGTAATCGATGTTTCCGAGATCAATCCGGGCTGCTATTTTGCGGTAGAATATGTGGGTAGGTAGTACGTACCTATCCTAAATCCTACCACCAAGTAAAGATAATACATTTTATTTTACGCGACATTAAATTTTAATTTCATGAAAGCACAACAACTGAAATCAAGATAAATCCAATCGTGTAAATAAAAAGTTGTACAATGCAGCGCTACAGTGTCACTAGACAAAAGCGTTTTTGTGATTGTTAATACAGACTGTTTAAATTCAGATTTAAAATACAAGCCGCAACTGCTTCTATCCTTTTTGTTAGATATAAAAACTTTTCAAATTCCTTTTTTAATCTGTGAATGTTAAGCTTTTGGGTCGCAGTGAAAATCAAAACTAATCTTTTTTGAACGTGGTAGCTTTATTTTTTAAATAAATATTTTTAGACAAAGATATTCCTTTTTAAGTAAATAATACTTATTATAAATTTAAAAGTAACTTTATTTTTTTAAAATTAATTATTCAGATATAACAAGCTAATTTCGGTACCTATCACTATTACTTATTATAAATATCATTTATGTATTCATATTATTTAAGTCATTGTATTATGTAAATTGCATTTGACATCTTTGGAGATGATATCTACCGAACCTGTGCGAAAAAAGATGAAACTCTTAAAAACACAGTATCAGATAACGCGTTGGACAAAATTTGCTCTAGACATATTCTAGAAATGTCCATAACGAAAGCAATGCTTATACGAATACAGACACACATACAAACACATACACACGAAGCTTGACTATGACTTTTAAAAGTCGTCCCCATATGTAATATGTAACTGTGATATTGCAAATTAATAATTCTCAACGGAGCCTGGTCAAATGCCCGGAGGCTCTATATTGCATAATGTTCGTGTAAATAAAGGTGCAGTCTGTATTCACGCACATAAGCCGTTGGGATGACAATCCGACACGTCCGTGTAAATTTCCGAAGCACGGAACTTAAAGCATTGGCAATTTTAAAACTATAGGCATACACTGAGAATTACTATTTAACCCTTTATGTTTTTATTGACCCGATATGACATTTGAACAGAAGACCTCAGAGTCTACAGTCTCTTGAAATTAATTTGTTGATATAGATTGTAGATGTGTGCCAATATTTATTAAAATACATTTAGTAGTGACGTAGATAGAAATATAAATCTGTGTGTATGTATGTGGCCTTATTTGGCCTCTGTCGATAACAATACCCACAACAATTAATCTTGTCATACAACATTTCACGTACAGATGTGGCAATTTTACATTTTTTATTATATTTATACAAGATAGATATTTTTTTGGTTGCCAACAAGATACTCTTAGTTAGCTAGCCCACGTACTTTATACTTTAGGTTTTATTATATAAGGCATAAAATTCGTTCTCCCAATCACTTTGGAAGACTGAAAATTTATGACGAATAATAATAACATTGGTCAACTTTATAAATAAATGAAACGACAATCTCAGTATAATAAACCGACAATCAAAGAAATTGAGGTCTTATTGACGATAAAACGTTTACTGTGGTCCACTATGGCATCATTTTATTGGATCACAAAGATAAAAAGATCATAACTCTCAGGTGGATTATATTGTTGCCCTACTTTTGTTTATTCAGACCCCGAATTCTACTAATTTATAACGATTACGATACGTTCCCGATTCAATTCCGATCCGATTTTGAATCATCTTGATAATACTTAAACATATACCGTTATGTCAAAATCAAACTTAATTGTTAACTAAATTAATTATAGGAAAATGGAAAAACAGCAACAATCACGCTTCGATTCGATTGCGATAGAGTGACATTTTGTTAGTAGAATTATCCCCACTGATCTCGTTATTAAAAATACGACATTAAATTGATTAGATTGAGCTGCTTCTTCTATATAATATATATTAAGTTATTAAATTTAAGTAGAAAAATCGTATTAAGGATATTTTCGTCACAAGCTACTTGAGAAAATTGTGTTATTTTAATATAAAATGTAACGGTACTGTAGAGAGAAACTTATTAAAGACGGGTTCAATTTCAAGAGAAAAAAGAAATACATTTGCCTCTGCTTAGATTAAATAATCAAGGTTACAATTGTGGTAGTTTCTTAAATTTAAATATAGCGTTTAAATAAAATCTAATATAGATTCGTTAGCTAAAGAAGTAAAAATTTACTTGGTGGTTAGGTTTTGTGCAAGTCAGTCTGGGTAGGTACCACCGACTCATCAGATATTATACCGCAAAACAGCAATACTAAGAATCCGGGTTGAAGGGTGAATGAACCAGTGTAACTTTTTTTTTTACGTCTAATAGGTAAGCGCTTGACCGTTGACTTGCTGATCTTAAGCATGGTCACGGTCTAGGATGTAGCGCGCCTGCCCAGGAGGAACCCGTTTACCCTAAATTTAAAGACACCGACATTTTACCTATTGGGAAATATGGACTCAGGCAAAGCATTCCACAGTTTCGCAGTGCGAATAATAAATGTGGATTCAAAGCGCTTCGTACGTAGGCGGGGAAGTTCCACTGTGTACCTATGGCGCTTTGGTCGCGTTTGCCTGGTCGTCCGATAGTAAAAGGGGGCGGAAGGAATTAGTTCATATAATTCCTGCGCACATTCTCCGAAATGTATCCGATAAAAGACTGAAAAACTACAAGCACAAGGGACACAACTTTATCTTAGTTCCCAAGATTGGTGGCGCATTGAAGATGTAAAATGTTAATATTTATTACAGCGGCAATGTCTATGGGTGATGGTGACCATTTACTATCAGGTGGCCAATTTGCCAGTTCGTCTATTTAGTGTATTTATTTATTTATTATAAAAAAGTATATAGATTGCTTCTTATTGAAAATACAATTGACTCCAGTTTTTAACATAATTGCAACTACCGACATGTTTTATAAACATCGTTCGTTGAATTGACAAGTAAAGTTTAAGAGTTTAAAGCGATTATGTTTTGTCTCTTTCTTTTAACCGTGATACAATATTTGGAAAGAGAGATAAACATATGCAAATATATTTTCGTATTAATTGATATAAATGCGATATAGTATTTTACAGTCTTTTGTTTTACTCCTTAATCAACAGCTTATTCATGGAAAAGTCAATATATTATTAAAATAAGTCGGTAAATCGGATATATGAGACAACGAAGCGTAGCTGTGGCGGATTCAAATAAATGTATTCTGAATACATATTACTGAATAAACATGATACGTGGGAAATGAAAAAATAATATTTTTTTTATTTAATAAATATCATATAATATGTAAAAGTGTGTAGAGAATTGGACGTGTTCCTGAGTTAGATTTCGACAGTAACGAAATCTTATCCAACTTTAGCTTTGCAGCAATTATTTCTCACAGACTTGAGTAATGAGTGTATCAACAGAGAAATTATACACTCCGTCGGACCCAGTTTCTCTAACAACAAAATTCAGGCCACCGAGGCATTCCTATATAGTGAGATTTTAGGTTTCGGTTTCATTGTGAATATAAAATTAATTCTATACTATTATTTATTATTTTTTATAAAAATCAATCAATCAAATAATTAAATATAATCTGAAAAGGTTTTTGATAAATCAATTACACATGGATTAGCTGTACATAGTCTTTATTTCATAGATTGATATTCTGCAGTTCAACGACGTTTGCTTTATTGTTGTATTTATTAACAGTTGAAGGAATATTTTAGAATTGATGGAATATTTTGCTCTCAGCTAGCGTAATTACATGCCAGAAAAAAGATAAGCAATTCTCATTAAAGTAATTAAAACTATAAAATTTGGAAACGGTTAAATATCTTACGTAACTTTTCTATCATATTTTACTTGCAAAATGTTATAGGCATAAATAGAAAAATTAAGTGAAGTGAGTAAGAGTGAAGGTTTGAAAAATAAAATGAGCCATTGTTTTTTTTTATTATAATCACAAGCCATGATACGAATTGTAACACTGCAGTTTGTATACTGCCTAAAACATGAAAATTTATAAATTATTTTTTAATGTACAAAGACAATTGATTTAAAATATTTTGTGTCACTTATTTTATATTTGTCACAACAATAATCTTCATTTATAGTCAAAATTTATAGCGTAATATCGCTTCTAATATTTCGATGGAGGTAAGACTCAATCCTTCGAATAGTTATGTTTGTTAAGCTTCCACACCTGACTTCACTGATAACGACGGGAACCAAGTAAAGATATGTTATATTTTATCAAAGCAAGTGCCTTTCACGGTGCGCTTTGAATTAAAACGAGATCTATGAAGTGACGGAATAATGTAATATTTTCCTTTCGAAGATTTTTATAAAATTCTTCTTCGTTATTGTATAATATAAGTAGTATATATATACCACTTACTAGTGTCTATTTTGGAATTTTAGTTGGTATACTTATTATGATGTCTTCACGACTGATTTAGAGACTAGTCAACTGTCACTAAACATTTATTGGCATACAAAACCAGTAACTTTTTTATCGGCCCGATGATTGAATCCAGGACCTCAAGATTGAGGCAATGATATTGGATTAATATAATTAAGTTGTGGCTAACGCAAATGATTAGACCATGTACACAAACCTAAAAAACAGAACTACAAAACCCTTCTCTTTTCTAAGATTAGAAATTTTGCAACAATAGAACAAAATATGCATAAATATTTTATTTACAATATTGGCTGTTCTCTTTTCCTCCTTTGTCTAGCTGTTTGACATTTACGGGTTCCCACTAAACGATATGTACCGAAGTAAGAAATAACCTTTTAACTTAATTTTAAAACGTGAATTACGCATTCCATATTCAGTCACACACATCCTTCAGTGGTTGCCAAGCCGCAAAACTGAGAACGAGCCAAATTAGCAGCGCGTTACAGTTATGGAATTCGAAAAACGTATGGTTTTGTAAGTTTCCTTTCGTGGCTATTAAAGTAACATCTAATATAGAATAGAATAGAATATGCTTTATTGTACACCAAACACACACACACAAACAATGTACAAAAGACGGTCTTCTCACTAATTATATTTACGTTTTATTCTAACATCATATACATGTGAATGAGCCGAGATCGCCTAGTGGTTAGAACGCGTGAATCTTAACCGATGATCGTGGGTTCAAACCCCAGCAAGAACCACTGAATTTTCATGTGCTTAATTTGTGTTAACAATTCTCGTGCTTGACGGGAAGAAAAACATCGTGAGGAAACCTGCGTGTGTAATTTCATTGAAATTATGCCACACGTGTATTCTACCAACCCGCATTGGAGCAGCGTGGTGGAATAAGCTCCAAGCCTTTTCCTCAAAAGGGAGAGGAGGCCTTAGCCCAGCAGTGGGACATTAACAGACTGTTACTGTTACTGTTATACATGTACATGAAAGAGTTTGCACTCGAATTTAATATTAATTAGATAAGGTGTCACACGAGCACAGCTTTCCTCAACATTATTATTTCAATGTGTTACATTAAAATTTATGTTTAAGTTGTCTATTTATAAGATAATAAAAATTGAATACTTTGAACGTTGTTGAAGAATGTCGGATGAAAATATTTTCTTGCTTCGTACTTTTCAGTGCGTTTTTTTCTGAAGTCGGGTTTTAGTTTTGTTAACTTATAAAATATCGAATATTCAATTAAATTATTTTTAAAAAGTAACCGATATTAATGTTCAATAAATTATATAAACGTTAAAAATTTAGTATAATTATTTGCGAAAGAACAAATCACTTGTATGACAAACCACTACAAATGTCACATATTTATTATGTCACGATAACCAAGGAACTAGTATATCATGTGATCGTGTAACTTAACAGCGATATGTAAGCGTCGTTGGTACTGCACTTGCGAACTCAGCAGAATCGACTCCGTTCTTATTATCAGGAAATATGTCATGTGTCATATATAATAACTATTATTTGTTCAGTGGTCGAAATTCGAACGTAATTACGTACGTAATATAGAAAGTTCTAGAAAAACGTAATAAATTAATTTGCATTTTTTAAACATGTTTCATATTCTTATTTTCATTTTTGTATTAAATAAGAAGCTATAATACCATACAAGATAAAACAAAAATCAGTTGACAATCAGTGTAATGGCCGCTGATGGTTCTTAAAAAATGAATCAATTTTATAGGAGATAAAGTTACCGAGCCTTTCGCCTTTGCCTATTTATATACTAGTATTATTTATCTTGGTACAGCAGTGCTATTCTATTAGATTTGTAACAACATGATACTGTGGATCGCTAGTTTGATTCGCGTATCTTCAAATTCTATAGGTATTTATAGTCAATGTCGAATATCCTATTATTACATTTTACGTTAGGATTCTGCGGTGAATTTTGAATTTGTTTCTCCTCTTATACTTAATTTTAATTTTCATACAATTTTTATTCAATACTTGGACGTGTGGTGAATAATTTATTTACCTATTTTTAATGTAAAAAATATTAAATTGATTTTGTTAAAATCATACAACTTAGAAAAGGAAAGTTATATTTATAGACTTCGAAAAAACCAGAGGGATGTAGAAGTGCTTTGATGAAAGTGGCTATTTATATTATAGTATCGAATAATAAACATAGTTTAGAATATTTAAGTGTTTCCATACAGATAATAAAACTTAATAGATAAAAAATATTTCAACAATCAGTACTATTTATGAAGCCAGTATTGTTTTCTTTTTTATATATAAAAAGAAAAACGTATTAAAATAAACGAATATTTGTGTTTGTGGATTTGGCTAAAAGCCAGAAAATAATATATATGAGTGTCCCATTCAACTATTATTTCCACATAAAAGGTTATTCAATAACCATTTGCTGCGTAGTAAACAAAAATATAACAAACTTTTTGTTTGCCGAACAATATTATGATTTAGTTCAAGTAGGTTATATTGAATGTGTTACCAGTAACTTAAAAAGAAAATATTAAAAAAAATGTAATTAAAAGTCTATATCAACACATTACATTAGATATATGATTTTGTATCATTTCATTACACTTATCGTAGAATACAATAAACAGACAAACTAAACAGTAATACATAGTAAAGTGCCCGTCAACAAATATTGCACACCGACCTTTGAAAAGAGACAATCGACTAATTTCGGCTTGGTAAAGCGTTATCTCTGTCGCACAAAATACGAACAGTCCTGTATCTATTAAGAGTTGAAAGCAATTATGAGTTTCTGTGTAATTGAATCAAATGTTATAAATTATAATAATCTAGGATATAAGTTGCCTTAGCCATTTAATTAAAATAAATTCGGTTATTTCTACATTATTATAGTATATTTTACCTTGAGCGTATCTCTCTATGAATAGTCTTAAAGACTACTTTTCTTCAAGTATTATGGTGCCAGTTTTGTTATTATTCTCTCTTCCGAATAAATATGAGGCGAATTTCTTAGCATATAATTTAAAACAAACACCTGCGCTCCTTTATTAAAAACTGCGAAAAATTTGACGTATTCGTACTTACGTCTTTATTGCTCTGGGTATGCGATGTGACGTCATTCGCCATCGAAATTATATATTTTTTTAAATGGCAAAGGAAATATTACATAATTGGACACTGGTAACATTTCAGGTACTTGATTGTAATAATTCAATTTGATGTAATAATTCAATTCAATTCGAGTCACTCAGTCACTGAAATCCGACATCACTTAAATTAATAGGCAAAGTTTGTTGGTTTAAAATCAGCGGTATCTTATTATAGTGTTCTTGTATATAAATTAATATGTCAATGTAAATAATATTATCGATATTATATCAAAGCAAAATATACTCGTTAATGTTATTTTCAAGCGGGATGTTTGTGGAATCAATTTTCAAGTCTAATTTGTAAGTTTCCCGTTTGGCAAGATCACCGAACTCCAAAAAGGCGTGGTATAAAGTAATTTGGTTGAATCAAATGGGAATACGCTGAAGTAAGAAAGTTGATTTGGCGTGATCGGAATAATAATAATGAGCGTAGCCTGTTTCACCTGGATTGATTTTTTAAGTCATGTTAGTTTGTAAGTCAATCTCAGTCCCATTTGTAGTTTTTTTTATATAATACAACACTTAATATTATTAGTAGCTGAAATGTTAAACGGTTTCCAAATGGTTAGAACGCGTGAATCTTAACCGATGATCATAAATTTAAGCCAGGGCATGCACCACTGAATTTTCATGTGCTTAATTTATGTATATAATTCATTTCGTGCTTGACGGTGAAAGAAAACATCGTGAGGAAACCTCCATGTGTCCAATTTAACTGAAATTCTGCTACTTGTGAATTCCACTAACCCGCATTGGAGCAGCGTGGTAGAATAAGTACCAAACCTTTTCCTCAAAAAAGAATGGAGGCCTTAACTCAGCAGTGGGACATTCACAGGCAAAATTAAAGTAACACTTTAATTTTTATTAACATTTTACATTATAGTTTTATTATTTTTTTACTGTAATTACTGTTTTATTTTAGTGTGTATCTCAATAAAGTGTATTATTATTATGATATAAATTAATAATTCTTGAATAATATTATTATGAATGACAAATATGACCATTTTTTTTATAAAAATGAGAAATAAAGGTATACTTATATGACACCAAGTCTCAAAGGCATCTCAAAGTATGGGGATAGGTATACGTATACTGTGTGTTAAATGAAAGAAAACTCTCCAATAATTTTAAAAGTTACTGTTATGTTTTCTCAGTTCAGACATATATTAAATTCAAAATATACATTTGTATTGTATATACCTCTTCTTTCAAATTTCAAATTTGTGTTGTTGAAAGAGATAAATTGATCTCCCACTATGCAACTTTTATTATTAACGCCGATATAATATTATAATTATTTATACTAATAAATGGGGAGATATTTTATTTGTAATGCTTAACTGAATGAACTACTGATCCAATACATAAATCTTACAATTTCGTTAAAGTTGTGAGTATATAATAATAGTATATTGCTGCGCTTCGTAGTTTTACTTGTTTTAAAATACTATTGACGTGACAACCGTGAATTTCATGTTCTTGTTATTTCGATATAGCCTCGAAAACTAATCGATATTAATTATTTTATCTTCTTTAGCTCGCGTTCAGGATAATATTGATGGTAGACGCCGATAGGATGGATATAAGTTTAAAGTATTGCATGCATATTACATTGTTTATAAAACGATGAGAATTTATGAATACATTAACCTAATTGTAATTGTATGCTCTGCATTTTTACAGCTATTGCCTTTATTTTAATTTAACCATGCCGATGATAAGATCTTGGGAAGTTTAAAATTAATAGACGATGAAAAATATTTATGTTATATTAGCAACTTAATTTGTGCAACTTGTGTTAAGATGCCGACAATCTTCAAAAAAGTCTTGGAGTTTATTCCACCACATTATTTATTTTTTACGACGTTTTTTTCCATTGAACCGGTAATTGAACCCAGAACCTCGGAATCTGCGGCTTCTAGATCTTATAAGCTATCTTCACTAAGTATTAATCTGATAAAGCGGATTGTCGATCAAGAGCTCAGATTAATTAGCTTATCCAGCTAAGTTAGCGTAGATCACGTTCCTGACATTATTTAACATATTAAAACAACGTCTGTAAGCTATTTAAGTTATGTTAACTATATATGCTATGTCAAAATAAGTTAGTTGAGTTATTTATCGATCCGATGACGCTACACTAACCTTTCAACCTACCACTCATCCTTTTACACTTCCTAATTCTCATTAATTTTTTCGCTTAGATTTAAAAGGAATTCAATAAATTCCGGTTTTGCTGAAGGCATTTAGAGCTTAGCTCGTGGCTTTGCGTAGCGAGACTTTTAATTGAGTTATGTCAAAAAATATCGAGTTACGCAATTTTGAGAATAAAGTTATTACATTGTTAGCATATATCTGTGAACAATAGTACTGACTGCATACACATCGTAACTGTCACGGGTTTTTTTTGTTTTCTATTACATTTTAGGCGGGTAATTGTTGTCTGTTAGTGTGAAATATCGATATGATCTGGAAATGATTTTTATCGCATATTAAGCTAATATGACTATATTCGTGATAGCTTTTCGTGTTTTTATAAAATTCGTTAAATTCGTAATTTTGTGATTACTTACTTCTTTTTATTTTTATATTTCACTTCTATTCTAAATATATCGTTACGATTACTTTATGATTATGTAAGTAAGTGTGCTTACTGAGTGTAAAATATATTACTACTAGTTTCCGCCCGTGGCTTTGCTTATGTATTAGGAGGAGAGGTGATAGGTATAGGTATCTTTTTTGCACATTAGTACAGTTTAGTATATTAGTAAAGTTTTATACACAAAAAGGAAACACAGAACATTGTACCATTTACATCGCTTTGGGAGAGTTTCTAAAAAAATGGAAATAAGAGTAGAAAAAAATGTAGTGCTTGTTCGATACATGCGAATTCATATATATATTCCTCAAATTTTCAATAAAGATTATGGTCTTGACTTGACGACTTGGCGGACACTAGTTAATATTGTTGTGTCACGATTTTATAAATATATCTTTTAAATTTAAACTGCTAAGAGCATGGGAAGTTTCATTAGCGATTTAACAAGGACGGTAAAGCTTAAATGTGCTACAAATAGGGGTTCCGTCCAGCCACCTGTTAAAATATACATTGAGGACCAAATGTGTACGCTAATTTCGTCTTTATGTGCAAATGAAACAGGGTGGTGAATTGGTTAAACGTCAACAAAGGGAACTGTGATGAACTGGTCGTACATTAAGCATCAGTATCCACAAACAATAGCAGTGCGAAAATGAGAAATGACTGGTTGAGCAAACGATGAATCTTCTGAATTTAATTTATAATCGAATACAAATGTATTTCAATTCATTTCTTTTGAAGTGTTATGTCGAGAAATATTACTTACATTAATTCATCGGTGTAGTAGATGTAAGGTCCTGGATAAAAATCTTGGACGGGCCCCATAAATAGATATTGAGTTTCGAGTTAATTTCGAGTTACTTTCAGTAGCAGCCCCGGAATTACAATGCTCTCAGGGTTATATAACTTATGTTAATCTTTTATGATGTCAAGGTAACGTACCTTTAATATAAATTAATGAATTTAATTCCGGTCGAAGTTCAACAAATGGACGACCACTGTAGTATTTATTTATTTTTCAAATAAATTTTATTTATGATAAAATAATACTTGTTGTGTTGATTTTCGTTTCTATTACAAATGTATAAAAACGAAAGAGGTAGGGCGCAGGTGGCCTCAACGTCCGCAAGGGAACCGTTCGCCCTGATTGTTCAGATCATCTCAGATTTGGGTTGTGCTGAACAATTACGATAGTCATTTTCTTATAAAGAAATATAGGATATATAATATATTATTTAAATTGGTTACATTATAAAAAACAGAATAACTTTGGTACTAAAGTTATCATACATGAACTTTTCATTATTATTAATTTTTATTAAATTTAGCATGAAAAAGTTTACCAAAGGACTGAATAACTACAAGGTATCTATCGCCAATGTATGAACACACGTAGTGATCAAATTATAAATATTGATAATATTATTGTTGATCTACGATCAAAGATTAGTAACTTTATGTTTTCAAGGGTAAAAGTTATATCAAATTTTAAAATTAATTTAGACATACCGTTGACGTGGAATTCTAACTTTCTAATCACAATGTTAACATTATAATGTATAATATTATTTTTATATTCCTTATGCGCAATAGAAACACATTTATAGTTTTAATTTTCATATCATTAAGAAAAAATATTTTTAATAATTTTCTGTGCTAAATTCTATTGGTTTTGCAACACTTAATTAAATATGTTGTTTACGATGTATAGTATAGATACACTACAAAAATATTACAGAACAGATTACATTTAATAATAAAAGTTAAACAGAAGCGCTTTGCAAACGACATTTTCAATTTATGAAAGATGGAAGACAGACTCGGTATCGTCCTCAACTCTGGCGAGAACTTGGATGAAATTGGATTGTCGCTTAGCGGCGAGACAGACAACGCCACGCCATCACCTGCTGTCAACTTCGCTCTCTTTTCTTCATTCTTCATAAAACAAGAGACAAACGACCTCTGTTAATCGTAAGAATATTATTATATTCGAAGAAAAAGCATGCTATATGCCATGCCATACATAGAAGTATAACTACAGTTTATATGACGAATATATACCTGCGACATATGAATTAAATAAATATCAAAATAATCATGTGTCGACATAAATCAATCAATCAATCTGTATAGATATTAATTAAATAAGTGTTGGTTTGAAATGTACCTACATTATACCGAGATGAATCAGCAAGACTCCGTTATTTGCCAAATATTACCATTTTTATACTTGGTGTTAGGAGTTTGGGGTACCCTTTTTTAAATGTATTATTTGTAAGCAAACAAGCGAATCGTCTGAGGTTAAGTGATTACCACCACATATGGGCATTTGCAGAACAAGGGGAACTGCTAATGTGTTACTTGTGTTAGGAGAATTTGATTAAGCGCTTTTACGAATATACACTTAATGTAATTTTGTGGGAAAAAAAGGTAGAAATTCGTTCCATAGTTTGTATAACGACAGGTGGGAGAAAACCAGTCAACCATGCGGTGGGGATGATGCTGATGAACTAAGGTGCGAAAACAGGGAACTTGGTGTTTATTTAAATATATTTTTCTAAAACTTTCCACTCTAGAATGTTAAACATGCAAAGGGAACTGACATCGTTTTGCTGGCAAACATCGTCCTTGATAGAAAGAATTAAATTGTTCGTATTATGGAATATAATACAAAATTTATTTATATAAAAATGTGTCCCATTCGGGAAAAGTTAGCTGCCATATTTGGTGATGCAGACGAAGTAACGGCTATTACGTAATTATTAATAAAACATATCAACAGTTATTCATCAACGTTACTAATTTTAGTAATAAAGACGTCTAGACTTTCATATCTCAGTGTATGTTTCATGAAAGTATTCGCAGACAGCTTTAAGTTTATGTCATATGAATTAACATCGAAACTATCGAAGATAGTTCAAAGTATGATCACTTTGACATTTTATGATGGTGCCTTTAAAAATCGAATATTACTGACTGATTTATTAATCGAATATTTTATTCATCACAATCGAGAATCATTTTTTTTAATCCGATATATAGGTTTTTGGAACTTTATCAAAAGGAAAAATTTTGAAGCTTTCCACAGCACTTTTTGCTATGGCTTTGTGTACGTGAAAACTTAGTGATACTTGCCCATATTTAAACCCACGATCTCCCTTTAGGATTTACGTATTCTCCGCCATTGGCTATCACGAGACACGACTATTAAGAGCGCGCCTAAAGCTTGATCCCTTAAACACCTTTCTCGATACGCGATCTTATTTCTATGGCTTATTCTATATAGATCGATCAGCAGTGTTGTATTTTTTTATTATTTAATTATAATATGATAGCGTATACAAAGCGCTTCCATTTGCTTCTTTTCCCTTAGCTTTCCCGTCCCAACAGTACCGCAGCGACCGATATAAGAATCATATGTATATTTTTTAAATATGGGTGACATGTGACAGAAGTGGTTTTTTTATGTAATGAAAATGAAGTATTACGTCAAGGCTTTACATTGTTTTAAAAAAATTAAGTATTTTTCATGTTTTTTTCGTCTTTTAAAAATGTAGTGTTAATATAATATTCTATTTGAAATTAGATATTCATTTGAAATAAGATAGAATTAAATAAAATATTCGATTTTGCTTTATCTCCTCTAATAGTCAAACGGAGCTTAGTTAAACAGGCGGCAAATGGATAGCATTAGAACAAATAAATTATGATGAAATAATAATAAATAATCACAAAAAATACCTACCCACCAAATCCTAAGATATATTTAAATTTGAAGGCGCTATCTCATAAGAAAGTTAGTTAAAACCTACTTACCCTTAATTACGTGACCTTTTACCCAGACAGGCTAAGGAGAATTAATAAAAATAGAACAGCATTTCTTAAAGGTTTCAATTTTCCTTTCTATTTATTTATAAAACGACAAAAAAACTTTAAAAAAGAAAGATCTCTTCTTCCTATTTGATTTTCCGATCTTTCTTGAAAACTGTCCATAAAATATTCGAAGGAAGAAAATCTTGAAATATAGAATATTTTACTCTCTCGAATAAATGACATCGTTTATCCATTTCTCGTTTTAAAATCCTATTGACAATCTGTAAGTTAAAGTTTCAGAAATATCGTTCAGCAAATGTAACCGCAACCTTAAAACTAAATAGTGGTCTGTGTATAATTTCTTTTGGCTAAAAAATCAACATTTCTTTTTTTTTTTTAAATACACATGCAGGTTTCTTCACGATAATTGTATATACTGCCAAGCATGAGATAAGCTTATAAATATAAATCAAGTATATAAAATGTTAATATATTTGGCAAGATTTCATCCCACGCAATTATCAGATTTTACATTTTAAAGGTCAATAATATTCAACTTCAACCCACGCGTTGATTACGCAGTTTTCAGATATATTTTTTTGTTTAACGCCAAAAATCAACACTTTTTGTGACTTTTTATTTATCAAGTTTTATTATGTCACAATAGTTTAGATCTCAAATTTTTATTTTCTTTATTTCTAGACTTAATTAATTAACCTTTCGGTTTGAATGCTGAGTAAGATAAAATAAAAAGAAAATTAAAAAATAAACAGTATTTACATAATTATTGACTATTATTCTACTTAAAAATTAATCAAAATATTTAATTAAAGAAGAAATAAATAAGAATATAGTAAATACAAATAAATTTACTTAAAATGAAAATTTTATTAAAAAATTCAATTTATGTAGGTACTTACTACTCGATTTGAAATCATATATCACATGTAATCATTTCCCATTTGGTTTCTTGAAGATTAGGATTCTAAGATTGATAAATAAATAACTCAGGTTCGCTGAATTGAAACTAGAATTGAGAAACTTCAAGGAATCTGTCATACAATTAAACTACAATTAGGAACTCGGTAACACAATTAGTGTTGAGCCTTGAACACGAGAGTTAACGCATACACAGTTCAGCAAATGTGGAGCGCTGCAACTTACTGCGAAACAATTCCCCGCTGAACCTGCTTCGGAATTGCAAGAATTGTATTACGTCGTATTAATAATTTATCGTTCTGAAATATTGTACATTCAAACTTTACTATTTATTATTCTAATTATATGTAATTAATAGCATTTTCTTATATTTTATCAAGGGTATACTTCAAAACTTGATGAGAATAAAATTTGAAGGTGAAAGTGAAAATTTTAATGCGACGTTTGAAAATTTCTCATTTTTAATGTGCACTGCTTTTCTTCAAACGGACAAGTTCTATTTTTTTATTATTGTATCGAAATTGTATCTATAATTGATTTTTTCATAAAAATATTTTACGTTCACTTTATTATCCGACAGTTTTATTGTTGTTAATCAGTCAGGGGTAAAGGCATCTGATCAGGGAGCGAAGCTGCGGGTGGAAACTGGTAAAGACTGGAGACACATAATACATAATATACACTATCTAAGCGACGCCAGCCATGAGTTATGAGGAGTAATATTGATCGATTTTTTAAATTTATTGTAATATAGAAAATTATTGTCATCATAAATTATTATTGTTACATCATTTTAATTAATTAATTTCCATAATTTTGTTATTTATTAAATTTATTGATTATTACATAAAGAGCAACTGGCTGTATCAATATTATTTTAATGAGCATGTATTGTTCATCTATTTAGGAATCTAATCTAGCTTAGAATGCTAATTAAATTATTGTTCTGTTTAAATTTAATCCTGTGACATTCAGCTTTGATTTAACTATACCACGGAGCCGTTTTCCTTTGAAGCTATTGCTAAGTTTATTGTGGACTGTATTTTTGAGTAAAAATGAAACTACTTTTAGCGGTTGCAATTACAATTGCAATTACAGTCGCTATTCTCGAATGACGTAATGATATCAAACACACAGTTAATGCATTGGAGAACGAAACGCTAGTATGGCTCAGCATAATGTTCGCACTTAGTCGAGCGCGTAACTCCCTTTGTTGGGAGCGAAGTTGAACATCTCGCTTGAGAAATCATTTTGCTTGTCCGGCAAACTATCTCTGTATAATCGTCGAGTGAAGATTTTCCATTTAGGTTGATGGATCTATAAGATTATGCCTTAATGAATAAATAAAAGAAAATTTTAATAGATACATAGAGACTTCTGAAAACGTTAAATTCTTACGTATTTTAATTAAAAAATGTTAATTCTACAACACCTTATTTTTTTAAATCACTTAATTTCCAACAAGGCTTAGGCTATAGATGTTTACATACGTATAACCATAGGTTTTGGAACCCAAATTGGAAGCTAAATATTATATCTGTGCGGAATTCATCACATAGTACATTATAAATATTTTGGGATGCAACTGATACTGACTCTTGTCATCCTGTCAGCCGATTTCCACTCCCTTGTGTAGATGTGGCGAATTGGTAGGCGGACGAGCATATGAGCCACCTGATGGTATGTGGTCACCAACGCCTATAGACGCATATATTAGCATTGTAAGAAATGTTAACCATCGCTTACATCGCCATAGCGCCATCTTGGGAACTAAGGTAATGTCCCTTGTAATATTGCTTGTACACTAATTTCAAACCCTTCAAACCGGAACACAACAATACCAAGTACTGCTCTTTTGCGGTAGAATATTATTCTATTTTATTATTCTAATTTTTTTTCAATAATTATATTATATATTTATTTTAGTAACCAGATTAATTATAATTTCGTGTTAACATTATGTATCCTAAATAATCTTTATCATTACGTGTTTTTTTAAATAAACATGGTAAATGGATTATCCTACTTTCTGCAGTCGAATAAAAATCCTTAACGTCAGTGTGACGGCGGCAAAATCGAGTGCCCTCTGAGAGTTTGAATCCTCTCTAACCTCTCCACGCCTTTCGATGTTGAGCGTATGAGGCGAAATTTGTGCAATAAATTAATCGAGTGATAATAGATCGAGATGAGCGTGACATTAAACTGACGTGGGCTTATCTGATTATACGTTGTGAAGAGAGCGATTGCCAAAACCGGAAATATATGATTATTTGAGAATGAATGGATGAATTCCAGGCGGTAATTTGTTCGCTCATTAATATTTTACAGATCCTTGAAAAATTTTGACATTCTTATTTCACTGACGAATGTTAGATAATATAGTCGTTATCGAAATATTATTGCAATTTTTTTTAGGAAAGAATTAAAAAATATGTATTTAAAAATAAATATTAATCTATTTTTTAATACGCATAGGCAGTTAGGCTGCACGCAGTTAGGTTAGTTTACTAGGCGGTAGGGCTATGTGTAAGCCTGTCTGTAATAGGGTAGACTTATATAGACTATCAAGGCAGAAATATATTTTAATATCATTCTGTTGATATTTATTTTTCATTTGTATTTATCTATTCTAGTTTCACCCGCGGTTTCACTCGCTTGTTGTGGTTTGTTGGTCTCTGACTTAAGATATAAAACATACCTAACTTTATCAAAATCGGTTCAGGGGTTTAGCCGTAAAAGCGTAACGGACTGACAGAGTTACTTTCGCATTTTTATACTATTATAGATATCAATACAATTTGTATATTTCTGAATATATTATTTTGTTATATTTAATTTTCTAATGACTGTGTATACATTTTATATTTCACATGTAACTACTTTTTTCATTACATCCTTCATACATATTGAAGTTGAATTAAATTATTTATTAAATAATTGAGCAAAAAAGTATCTAAATTTAATTACAGAAATAATTCTACTAATAACTTTTTTACACTGGAGTGTTAATTTAGTGGTTGTAAATTCTAAAATTTAAATGTACAGATTAAAAAGCCATTCTAACTATAGCAAGTTAGTACCTGATCCCGAGGTAGGGTTCCGTATATTCTGGTTTGGCAAGTAATTTTCCGCTGGTTTTTAATTTTTTTCTAAATTGACTTATCAATAAAAATATCATTTAAGTAATCAATAATATATTATCCCTCTCCTGGTAGATTTTGCCCGATTTCGACTAGAAAAAAACATCCAAGCAAGTTATAAATTCTGGATCATTATTGAAATGGCAGTGGTGCCTAATCAGGAGAGTTCGGTGGGGGCCAGAACTTCTTAGCTCGGTGATTGAATGGGTTCTTTGGTCATATTAGCGATGGCCAATTGAATCCGAGTCTCACCATAAGCACGGCATCGTTTTAAGCTGTTCTTGTATCATAAGTTGGTTACATCACTTTTCATTTAACTCAAAAATGAGTTGCGTTTTATATGTCATATTATCATTCAATGAAGAGAGAATATTTCATTTATGCTATCCTTTCCATACAGAGCATAAATATCGTGAGCAGATTTAACGACCTTAGATCTCTGATTAGAAGCAAAAAAAAACGAAGCGTTAAAAGTGTTCATGGCATTTTAATGGTCTAAATATAAACATAAATAAAATTAAAAAAATTACAAAACATAGATTCCAATGGATACATACATCCAATTTTGAATGATATAATATACTCGTAACATTATGCCCAAAATATTAATTGACGTGTGGAATGTTTAAATAAAAAAAAAAAACAGCCAGACCATAGTTGCTTCATGATCACGATATTTTTGTGTGACAAACGTGAATAACAAGAAAATATAAAGTAATACAGCAAGATTTAAATACAATAAAAATAATTTTAAAAATGTTTTGACAATAACCATCAATATATTCGCATTGAAAATTGAATTTCGTTTAGAAATACTATATTTACCCATTGACAAACCTGTGATGTCATCAGAGAATATGGAGGATATTGTGTGTCCTGTGGTAGTTTGAGAAAGGATCTCTAAAACGACGCCAGTTTTAAAGGCAACGGACCGAAGCCACTTTGTGAATAAGGGGTCTTTAGCACTAGCTTTCTCCTGTAAATGAGGATGTTGGAATAAGGTTTTAACGAAGCGTTTTACTTAAGCGATCGTCTTCACTTTTTTACCTTAAAGAATAAAATTATAATAGTTATTTACATCTCCCTTTTTTCAGCTTTAGAAATGTTTTAAATGCAAAAAAAATAGTTATTATACAAAAAAATAGTTAAAAAGTTAGTTAAAGTCTAAATCTAAAGCGGAAAAACCGCAAAGCGCAGCTACTTATATCATTATACTAATTGTTGTGGGTGGCCACAGCTTCATTCACTGGTAGGGCTTTGTGCAAGCTCGTCTGGGTAGATACTACCCACTCATTAGATATTCTACCACATAACAACAGTATTTGGTATTGTTGTGTTTCGGTTTGAAGGGTGAGTTAGTCGGTATTTACAGGCGTTTATATATAGTAATTACAGGCACAAGGGACATAAAATCCTATGTCCCAAGGTTGGTGGCGCATTGGCGATGTAAGCGATGGTTAATATTTCTTACAGTGCCAATATTTAAGGGCGTTGGTGACCACTTACCATCCGGTGGCCCATATGCTCGTCCGCCTTCCTATTCTATAAAAAAAAATCGCGTGTTAGGTGAAGGGGTCTGGTGTAAGATATGAAACATAGCCTATCTTCTCTTCTTCGTCTAGATGTTCCAGCTTGCTTCATACCAAATGATAACAAAATCGGTTTCGTGTTTTAGCCGTGAAATACAGACACACAGACAGAGTTACTTTCACCTTTATAATTTTGGCATACATTATATGTTAAAATATTCTCCCCATGCATCTTTTTATTTTTATACTTTGGTATAAGTTTTATGTATTTTGGTTCAAAAGTTTTGATACAAAAAAATCCCCTTATTTATTACTATAGATGTTGATGAGAGCGATCTCTTCCAGACAACCTTTGGGTGAAGGACATGAAGTAAATAAATAAAGCGGTAAGGTGTACTGATTATCTCAATTATTATTTTTATGTTTATGTTTAAAATGGTTCTGTAACTCTTTTGGTGTACAATAAAGCATATTCTATTCTATTCTATTATTTTACATTAACAGTACAGAATACATGAAATTTAAAAGGGTAAAAGTAAACAAAACAAAAATCTTTTCATCGAACTCATTGTTCGTAACAACGTTGTACAATACGCGTTGTGTATTCAAGGCTTAATACACTGGTTACAAAGCGATATCGCACAAAGTTGCTCGGTTATAATTAGCGATATAATTACCGATAACCTTGGTATGTATGTAAATATTCAATATATAAGATTTCAATGTTGGTACACTCTTGAGATTTATAGGTAAACTCGATTGTTTTTGATTTGAAACATCTATTGGCGTGAAGCTAGAGGTACGACCGATTAGTATACCGTAACGGTAAAAGGTATGACCGTTCGTGCGTGCGTTTATTATTGTGTTATAAGGAAAAATATCAGTTTTTATTAATTTTACTCTATATTTATTTATTGACTTACTTTAATTATAAATTCTTATGGTTGTCGAATTAATTTCGATTTTTCACATCTGCAGGGCACGTCACGGCCAAATTTTTTTGCATGGCAACAATGTATACGCTTTTACAACAGGATCCCAGAAAACGTTCAAATTATTTAATTGCAACATTCAAAAAAATCGTTAAGGAACGTTTGTGTGTTAAAGTGTATTGCAAAGTTAATACTTCTGACAGACTACTTAGATGATAACACATCCTGGGAATGAAACGATCGCCTCCAAGTCGGTTCATAGAGAAATATGCATGGTACGTTTTCAACCATAGCATGTATGGTTGAAAAAAAAAATATAGCCGCCTTTTTTCAGGTCTTAGGTATTTCTTTTTTTATGACAATCAATCCATAAGTGTATCAATTCTATGTTAAATAAAGATTTTTAACTTTGACTATACAACATAGTTTGATAAATTACGTTTTATCTGTTTTCCCTTAATCACAATCGGTCGTGTAATATCAACAAAACTAAGAAACATATTAGTTAACGACTGGCAAGCAATTTAGAATGTGTCAAGGACAGACGCTGGTAAAGATTGTGCCAGATGCTGATCAATGTATGGTTGTTGTTAGTTATTCATTTTCGGAAGACCACCTTCATTCACAATAAGAGAGAAGTGTAAGAATCTGTACTAATATTATAAATGCGAAAATAACATTGTATGTCTGATGTTTTGATGAAATTTTGTACGAAGCAAGGTTAAATCCCAAGGACATATGCATTTTTAATAGAAAATAATAATACCTAAGCTTCAAAATTGCATGCATTTTGCATTGCATTCACAAACTGAATTCAAAGCTGGCAAAGCCACGAACTAGCTACATATAAACCGCTTCATTCTCAGGGGTCTAAGATGTTACATCCCCTGTACTTGTAAGTTTGGCGGTGGAATGATTAATGAGTGTGTAGTACTCATCCAGACAGAGAAACCCTACCACCGAGTAAACAGGTAGTATTTCATTTGTGTATAGTAAATATGTTACTATATGAATTTTTTACTAGTGTAAATTTTATAGAAAAAAAATACCTAAAAAATATTTTCCATAAATAAATCTCCTTTATTTGGTACCTTGGTAATTTTTGATATTACACGAACATAGATATTTTTTTTATCTCGAATACATATATTAACACTTAGACTACTCAACATTTCTTTACCACGTTTTAAGCGATAAATGAAGATGAGATATCAAACATATTATGATTGAAAAGAACAATATACTTGAATAATAATAAATATATATATATATATATTAATGTATAGTGGTTTTTATGAACTATTAATGTTCATCGTCTCATATGGCTAGTAAATATTTATCTCCTTTTCATATAATGAATAAAAAAATTAACTTATTATATCAAATATTATTTGAGCAAGTTAATAAAATTGTCTTTTCTACCTTCCACGCTATGACTTCGTATTCAGGTTAACTTATAAGAGGGTTAGCATCAATTAACGTTAAAAAACAGGACAGTAAAGTATGAATGATAAAAAAAATATTGAAAATTTCAATGTTTCACTTTATGTGTGAAATTTTATTTTGTGTTTGTAACAAATAAATAAGCCGTTTGGCTTACCCTTTAAAGATGGTTTAACATGGTGTGTGATACTGCGGATTATTTACACACGGCTGACGACTACAGACGGCCATGCACCGCACCAAAATATTCCAACGTTGCATGTCGGTTTGTTTCGGTATTGGAATCCGAAGTCATTTTCCATTCCAAAAGACGAAATACACACCTTCAGGTGTGTATCACGGCGGATCAGTCGCAACAGTACTGTTCCTATTTAGTGTTTATTTCTGTGTAAGTGTGGGCTACACTAGTCTCCTTGAGAATGACGCAAGTTCTGGTATACAAAACGCATCTTTTTGAAATTTAGTTTTAATTGTATTTTAATATCATTTTTCTTGTACTTTTCAATGAAGCGCTACCATTGTTCAAGAATTATTGGTTTTTCCTCGCAGTAAGCGAGCCGGATTACCTATAGGTGCAGAAATATGAATATAATTTACTATGTGAGTTTATATGATGTCATCTATATGTATATATATCTCACTAAACTCATTCCTTTTTGGTATTTGAGCGCAAAATACTAAGGCGCATCTTCGGACCTGTGGTAGAAAATGAGAGATGGCGTACGCGTTATAACCACGAGCTATACCAAATGTTCGATGAGCCTAACGTCATTAAGACCATAAAGATCGGACGCCTACGATGGGCAGGGCACGTAGTACGAATGGACGAGGCCAGAGTACCCAAACGCCTCCTGGAAGGCCGGCTGGAGGGTCGCAGAAGTAGAGGCAGGCCCAAGCTTAGATGGTAAGACGGCGTTGAACGGGACACCAAGATCTTAGGGGTGACAAGTTGGAGGCCACAAATAGATCGGACTGGAGAGATTTACTGGACCAGGCTAAGGCCCACCCGCGGCTCTAACGCCTCAGATGAGGATGATGATGAAACTCACGTAAGACTCACTTACTCACTGTGAGTAAATATATACATACATATGTGACATTTACATATAGAAAGTTTTATTTTTATTTTTATTTGTTTGAGGGTAACATAATAGTTTTTTTAAACTCACTATGAAAAAACATTAAAACATTTGTTATTTATCGAGAAAATTTGTCCTGGGAAAAAAATTGGCTGGTAATCCTAATTTATCTACTATTCTTTATATACATACAGACAGCTCTGACCCTATTTCAGTGTTATATGCTGAGGTTGTGAGAGAGAACAGTAGCCCTTTGTGTTATGGTTAATAACCCCGGCGCCAGATATTCTATAAAGTCTGACGGAGATCAGCTATGTTATATACATACATAAATATCTATTTGCGAAGAGCGTATCTTAAACTTTGGCCGGCTTAGAGACTCTTGCACTGTAGAGTAAGTTGGAAACGAAAGTGTGGCACTAGTATAACTAATGAGTGTTCTATTATCAAAGGTGCATAAAATAAGTATAAAAATATTTTAATCTTATGTATATATATAGAGAATGCCTTTAGGCATTAAGTCCGCCTTTTGTTAAACTACACAATGTGGTGGGCAAAAAAGTTTTTAAATAAAATAAATAATATAGATAAGCGATCCGCCCCGCACCTTGCTTTATTTACAAATTTTTCTATGGTTTTGTTCAAGTATATTGTGATAAATATTCGATATCATAGCGAATTCGCCAAGATTTCGTTTTTTTATTTTTATATAGGTTAGTTTGGTTTATATATTTTTTACGGTAAATGTTGTTTACACATCGTAAGATTATCTGTTTTAGTTGTTAATTTTAATCGTTTACTGATAAGTTAATGGTGTAACTATTTCAATAAATAAATATATGAAATAAATAAAAAAAAACTATTAATCTAAATTAACGTTATCAATGCTTATAATTAAGTATCATTTCTATATGACAAGTAAATTGAAGGAAAGTTATCATTTTTTTTATCTAACTTTATATCACTGGGATTGTTCTATTGATATCTTCAATTCAGTCATATATTGGACGTATATCGTAATCAGCGTAAGCGTAAAGCGTTTTGAGTATCTGAAAATAGTTATAATTTGATGACTCGATTACAAATCATATCGTCGTTGTCAATCGTCTTTGCTTTTTTATTTATAAATTGATAATTTTATTAATAAAAATAATATAAAAAAATTGATACATCTAAATAAAATTGACATTTGCATCAAATTGTATTATGTTCAGAAAATATTCTTTTTTGCTTAAGAGGTTAATTGATTACAAGATTGAGTTTAACTTTGATTGATTGAGTAGCAAAAATTAATGCAAATTTTGTGTTTAATAACCCAGTAATTCAATTGTTACTCGGGTTATCAAACCAGCTTATGTTTCAGTTACGAATTGTTTTGTATTGTTATAATACTGTAATTTACTTTGAAATCGAAGTTATTTTGTGAGTTTTTTTATCTCAAGGAAATCATGTTCATGTCGTTCGTTCGTTTGTATGTGTCGTTTCTTTGGTATCAAGCTTGCTTCGTACAAAGTTTTATCAAAGTCGGTTTAGTCTTTTAGTCGTAAAAGTGTAAGAAAGAGACAAACATATTTAATTTCGCATATATAATATTAGTATAAATCAAATGCAATGCCTAAACGGTATAAAAACAGATCTCAAAGTTGCTGACGCATTAATAGTAATCAGTTATAATAATTCCGGGGCATAAATTGTATTCGGTATAAATTGTATCCGCACTTAACTTTATATCACGTCGATAATTTAATAGTGTTTTATATAACTTATCTGTTACAGAACGTGATAGAATATTATATAAATACTTATATTGAATAATTATATATATATATATATATATATATATATATATATATATATATATATAATATATATATATATATGTATATATATATTAATAATATATATATATATATATATATATATATATATTATTTATAACATGTACATAACTATTCTGCTCCACCCCTGCCATGCCAGGACTAGTAGATTCTGATATTAACTCGTTCAAACAAACAAACAGATTTTCAGCTTAATGTAAAACTTTTAATGAAGTATTATAATAGAAGTTAACACGATTCGAATTTTGTGGCTCAACAAAACACTGAATGCGTTCAGATGGTTTATTTAAAATTATTATAATTCAACATTTGTCATGTGACTTGCATTTGTGAACAAATAATTCTATATTTCAACTGCTCAGCTTATACAAAGCACAAGTGAGGTCTTGTATGGAGTACTGAACACACCTTTGGGACGGCTCTGCTAAGCACCACCTTCGGGCTCTAGAGTTGATTGAGAAACGTGCTAGGAGGCTGATAGGAGACGACACATTCATCGAGTTAAGACTCCAAAGTCTCGAACATCGACGTGTGGTTGCTTCGCTTTCTGATTTCTATCGGATACATTTCGGAGAATGTTCGCAGGAATTACATATTCTAATTCCTTCCGCCCCCTTCTATTATCGGACGGCCAGGCAAACGCGACCAAAGTGCCATAGGTACACAGTGGAACTTCCCTGCCTACGTACGAAGCGCTTTGAATCCACATTTATTATTCGCACTGCGAAACTGTGGAATGCTTTGCCTGAGTCCATATTTCCAGATAATTACAATGTAGGTGTGTTCAAATCCAGGGTAAACGGGTTCCTTCTAGGCAGGCGCGCTCCATCCTAGACCGTGACTATGCTTAAGATCAGGCAAGTCAACGGTCAAGCGCTTGCCTATTAACGGTAAAAAAAACACATGCGCTAAACACGAAATTACTCGTGCAAGCGTAAATTAATAAATGAATGAAGTCTGAAAGAATTGAATCAACAAAAGTTGAAAGACGGATTGCATCGGTTAAAATTATTTTTCGATTTAAAAATTTATCTATAGCTGGCTTAGAGTAAAGTTGTAAAAACATGATTTTTAATAGATAAAAATTGTATAAACAAAAACTGACTAAGATTTTCTCGAATTTTAATTATAGTTAAAGTGAATACCGAATTGATATTTCTATTGCATCGCCCTGAACCACCACTTTATAAACGAAGCAGTCCGTTTTTTTATATAAAAATTATATTTAGATCAGGTACTTAATTAGTCTCCATATTTCATTTCATGGTCGCGATGAAGGATCACATCATGAGTTGCAGTCGGATGAAGAACTGCCACATATGGGCACAGTGTGAAAGAATATGCAAACCTTCCAAAAGGAAAAGATGTCTTAGATCAGCAGTAGAACATGTAAAGACTGTTACTTTTATTTTGGAGTCTGTGTTCACCAAAGAGTTTTTATAAAACAATTGTATTGTATTTGTTTGTATTTGGTACTGGCTGCTTAGAGCTGATAAACCTTAAAAATTAATACTGGAATGAGCTCAAAACGTTAGCTGAAAATCTTTAATATTAACGCTTACATGCGTATCAATGATTAATCTTCAATTTGAATTAATTAAGGGGATAATCTCATGAGCTTGAGACGTGTAATATTTATGTCTATAAATTATTCAATGCTGTAAGATATGGCATAAGAAATATAACGTCATTTGTTATTTATGTAATAAATAGTTAGTATAAAGTTACAAGCTATCACCAGATATAAATCAAGATTAGGTTGCGTTAGGAACAAATTTACGTAGAAATTTAAAAATATATGTTTTTTACGTTATATAAAAATAAACAGATGGCGTATATTTGATGACTACATAATTTATTTAGCTGTCCCAATTATTGCATTGTTTTTTATATATAATTTTATTTATAATGTATTTTGCTTGAATTTCCAACTCAAAATGTAATTTAAATTGATTGATCTGTTTACTTGTTCCAATAATGTAAATAATAGATAAATATATATAACAGAGAACATATCCTTTATTATTCAATTATTAAAAATTCTTTACTTATGTAATTGTGATTAAAGTATATATGAGTTCAATGAATTCTATATTGATTTGATATTTCATTAAGTATATTTCATCGAAAAGTCCAATTTTGTTGTATTATGAAAGTTTTTGTGATATTAAAATTGCCTCTCAAATATATTTTACAGTACAAAGCACTACACGACGTTGCAATAGCAATTTCAATTCGGTAGTGCTCGTATTTGATTGGAAATCGGTATATCACGACCGGAGTCCGAATATTTGGTATTGTGTATATAATTTTTGGTATTTGGAAATAGTCAGATTTTTTTCAATTCCCAAATAGTACGACCCAGTAACAAAGAATAGAATAGATTGTTAGGTTATCTTTCATTTATCACGAGAAATATTGATTTTATCCTGAGAGTAAATTAATTAACTTATAGGGCTTAAATTTGTAAATAACGATTAACTCACGTTAGGTGAGATTGATGATGTTTTGGTTAGAGACTAGTTTTGTATTGATTTAAAATTAAATTTTACATACCTAACATTTTACTAACCTATATAAAAAATAATAATCAAATTTTAGCGACTAATACAACACAGCTAATTAAATAGTAAAAAATACGCTATGATATCGAATATTTGTCTCAAGATATTTGATAAAAATATACATATTTGACATATACATATATATACATATATGTCAAATATGTATATTTTATATATATATATATATATGTATTTGATAATATGTCATTGACTGACATATTATCAAATCGTTTGGCCATATCAATTAATGTGTTGTTTTCATGATGTTAAAGGTATACGGTGGTATTTGTTATTTCTTCATTTTGGTTGCTAAAAAAATATACAATAAATAAATATATTATAAAATTAACCTAACCTATCCGAATTAGATCATCAACACGACCGCGTCTCTATTGTAAACCCTAAGGTAATTTTATAAAAAACATAAACGTTAGAAATATTATTTTTATTATTTTATATCTAAGTATAATTAGATTCTTTGTATCTATAACGAGATGTAAAAGATTTAGGCCCTCAGCGTGAAAATCTTCTTTAAAAGAATAAAATGTACCTCGTCATCATAGTCCTATCATCCATTTGTAAAATCTGACTAACGATATATTTTTACGTTCGCAATTATTCGCAGAAAAAAAATCCTGTATCGTCGATATTTAAGGCAATACAATAAAACGACGAGAAAACAAAAGTAATACGTAACGTCATAAAACCTTTATATTTATTTTTCCCATTTCCTAAATAGATACAGGATATTATTTATCGCGGTCAGGCCGTTTGTCTTTAGCCTTCCTGCCCATTAACCTTCGTGTAAATGTTTCTTTATATGTAGATTTTAATGTATTGTTATCTCAAGAAAACGTGCACAGAATATAAAGAATATGACCCAGGCAAGCTTGCACGAAGCTCAACCACAATTCTTTTTTTTAATTTGGTTGTTTTTAAATTGAATACATCATAATGAATTTAACAACTTTTCTTGTTGCTTAATATAGTTTTTAAACGTTAATTATTATTTTTTTCATATTTCAGTAACAGCCTGTGAATGTCCCACTGCTGGGCTAAGGGCTACTCTCCCTTTTTGAGGAGGTTTGGAGCTTATTCCACCAGGCTGCTCCAACGGGGGTTGGTAGAATACACATGTGGCAGAATTTCAGTAAAATTAGACTCATCCAGGTTTCCTCAAGGTGTTTTCCATCACCTTCAAGCACGAGATGAATTATAATAACAAATTAAGTACATGAAAATTCAGTGGTTCTTGCCCGGGATTAAAACCACGATAATCGGTTAAGATTCACGCGTTCTTACCACTGGGCCATCTCGGCTTTTCCATATTTAGGTTTCCATATATATTTTTTTCATATTTAGCTTTGTTATATTTTGTATTTAAACATCGTCAAATATTAATGTTGATTCAGTTTCTGCATATTTACTGAATTCCGTAAATAAATATAATAAAGCTCTAAGTCCATATTTCTGATGAAATCTGGGCTTGTTGAGTACAGAAGGACATATCATTCAATCCATATGCCAGTGTAGATTAAATATTTCTTTATTTATTTAACAATATAAACAACCAAATTACAATTAAATGATGGGACTACAAAAACCACGAAAGTTTATCTTGTGCCTTTCCGCCTATGCATTAAATACAATATACGCTAAAATTGTTTTAAATAATACATCTTTAACTTATATTTAGAATATAATAGAAATAGAATTATAGATTTATAAATAAAGCCACAACAACATCTGGTATTGCTGCGTATGTAGTTGAAGAAATGAAAATTTGATCAAATCCCATAATTTGTTCAATGAACACTTCTCACATTGAGTTAACGTGAAATTACTACAACGCTTATATAAAGTAATATAGGTTTATATGAAGTAAATCATATTACTGGCCGAGTTCTTTGTTTCCGCGGTAAATTGCAACTGTATACGAAGTTACCTAAACGAGCCACACACAGTTAGCGTCTAATTTAGGGTTATAGATCCAAGTAGCTAATTGAATAAGTTTACTTTGTTTTACAAGTAGGATTTACTTTCACACTTAAGTGTATAAAAGGTCAGGCGTCTGAATTTATCCCACTTACAATGCTAAGGTATTCAGCTCTTTAAATAAATTAATCTGTTAGTCACAAGTATTTAGGTATTTATTCTAACGTATAGTGTATTTTTTGGATAATAAAAATGTTTTGATCAAAGCTGATAAACTGATTCGTGGTAAGCGTGAGTGGTCACGATTGTTCATGTACTATGTCAATGTTTATTGTCGTCTAAATGTGGTGTAGGTCTCATACACCATGAGATCAAGTTAATATAAATACGTTCCCTTTAAACATTTTGAATAATTTTTACTTTATGTAATTTTTATTTCATTATAGTCTTTATTCCACAAGTTAAAAATAAGATAAAAAATTTGAAGCACAAAATAACCTTATAGCCTAGTAATGATTTTTTTTTTAATATATAAGCTAGCGCTTGACTGTTATCACACCTGATGGAAAGTGAGATACAGTCTAAGATGGAGCGAGCTTGCCTAGAAAGTACCTATTCACTCTGGACTTGAAGGTACCCATATTGTAGGTGGTGGGGAAAACGGAGGTCGGGAGGGTATTCCAGACCTTGGCGGTGCGTATCAGAAACGAGGAAGCAAATCGTTTCGTACGTGTCTTAAATACGTCAACGTCAACCACGTACGGGTGCAGATCCTTTCGATGCCTCGCAGTTCTTTGGTAAAAAGGTGACGGGGGAACCAAATCAAATAGTTCCTGAGCACACTCGCCGAAATATATCTTGTAGATTACCGACAGACAGGCAACCTAACGACGATGTTCTAAAGTCTGGAGTTTTGTAACCAGTGTCTGGTCGCCAATGAGTTTTCTAGCACGACGATCCACTGAATCTAAAGTATCAAGCTGGTACTTAGCAGAGCCGTCCCATAAATGGCTGCAGTACTCCATGCACGATCTGACTTGGGCTTGATATAGAGTCAGAAGCTGTTCTGGTGTGAAGTACTGTTTGACCTTATTGAGGATGCTAAGTTTTTTACCAGCAGTTTTAGCTTTGGATTCAATGTATTGTCCAAAGTTGAGTTTGGATGTTAATGTAACTCCTAGAAGCTCAATGTCGGTGATGGGTACAGATACATTCCGGAAAGTCGGAGTCAGGTGGAATGGACTCCTCTTGGCAGTAAATAAACACGCTTGAGTCTTGGCAGGATTAAATTTGACTTTGTTATCATCGCCCCAATTCGAAACCTCTTCCAATCTCAAATTGATGCGTTCTACCAAGGCCTCCCTGTGCTCACGAGTTTCTGTTGCACTAGCTCGGGTACCGGATATGTATCTCTCCGTGACAGTGCTGTCGTCTGCGTACCCAAAGATACCGGGTTTCAGCAGATCGTTTATATGCAGCAGGAAGAGTGTGGCGGAGAGAATTGAACCCTGAGGAACACCGGCATTAATCGTTATTAGATCAGACGAGAAGCCGAGAGAACTCGAAACGATCGTCCACTCAGGAAATCTGATATCCAGTTGCAAAGGCCAACAGGTATCCCGTGGCTAGGAAGCTTGCTAAGAAGGCCCTCATGCCAGACCCGGTCGAAAGCCTTGGACACGTCAAGTGAAATGGCTAACGCTTCACCATACTTGTCCATGGCCTCGCCCCAGATGTGAGTAGCGTACACTAAGAGATCTCCTGTTGATCGATTCCGACGAAAGCCGTACTGCTATCGTTTGTCGTATCGTTGTTGTTGTGCTATGAGATCGTTTTCTTCGAGGTACGCCTGGAGTTTGTTATTCAATACACGCTCCAAACCTTTGCAAAGTATGGAGGTGATTGCTATGGGTCGGTAGTTGGCCGGGTCGGTATGGCTATTCTTCTTAGGTACTGGTTGTACGTTGGCAATCTTCCAGGCTTTAGGGACTTGAGCGGATTTAAGAGAGATTCAAGCGTGTTAAAACAGGGGACAACTCAGGTGCACAATTCCTCAGCTGGAATCCCATCAGGGCCACTTGCCTTATTCACGTTCAAGGTGCGCAGAATTTTTAGGACCTCTCTTTGGCGAATTCGTATCTCTGGCATCATTGAGTCGCAAGGTGGTATATTTGGCAGTGAGGCACTTCCTGCATCGAGACGCGAATTTTCGGCAAACAGGGCCGCTAATAAGTTAGCCTTTTCTGTTGTCGTAAAGGCCAAGGATCCGTCAGGCTTCAGCGGTGGAGGCAGCGATGGACGACAGAAGTTCGTCTCAACCTACTTGGACAGAGACCAGAATGCTTTACTACCACGGGGGTAGGAAGCTAATTTGGCTCCAAGACGTCTAGTTCGGTTGAAACGAGCCTTCTTGAGAACCTTCTTGTAGGACTTGGCAGCAGAGTTAAAGGCTCTCTTCTTAGTCGCAATGTCCGGAGCTTTGGTGGTGCGGGCTGCTGCCCACGCTACAAACGCTGAGCTTTTACGGGCCTCAGCTGCGGCGCACTCAGCGTTGTACCACCTAGGATCTTGCCATCCAGTGATACGTCAGCATATGGAATAAAGAACTCCATAGCCTGACATATCACTTCAGATATGGTTTGTTCGCAGCTCGACGGATCAGTGGAAGAGAAGCATATCTGCCGCCAAGGGTAGGATGCAAAAAAGTGTCGCATCTCGTCCCAGTCTGCCGACTTGTATCGCCACACCCGTCTGGTTCCAGTGGGACCGGAGTCCAGAGGGTGGAAGTTGAAGACCGACCTGATCACACAATGATCAGAAGTGCCCAAGGGAGCTGCAACCGACACTGAAAACCGGTCAGGGTCGGTAGTCAGCAGAAGGTCCAGACAATTAGGTGTATGACCGTCCACGTCCGGCACCCGAGTTGCTTCATGTACCAGCTGAGAGAGGTTTAGGGATATTGCGAATTTGAGCGCCTCTCTCCCGGCGTGGTCGGTGTTCTTTTTTTTTTTTTTATTTATTTAAGTTTACAAAACTGACTTACAACTAGTGCATACAAAATAAAATCAAAGCTAAACAGAGTGTTATTAAGTTGCAGTCTTCTGGTTGTAAACCTTTTTTTTTTTTTTTTTTTTTTTTTTTTTTTTTTTGTCGAGGAGGAAAGGCATTTACGCCTACCGCCCGGTCCGCGACCGGGACGGTTATGTGGGACTCACGGGGCAGAAGGCCACCGTCCTACCCACTAAAACCTCCCCGTTTCCGTCTCACCGCAGGCGGCGGGGTTACGGGAACGCGTTAGCTCACCACCGCGACCCCGCCAGCGGCCGTCGCTATGGGTTAGCGACCCACCGGGTGTTTTTTATTGAAGTTGTCTCCTCTTGGCCCAGCCGGTGAAGGCCAGACCCTCGGTCCCACCGCAGGCTGACGCCTGGATGGGGAAACGAGTTTGAGAGGCGGTGACTTTTGACGGTCTGTCCACCCAGCAACGACACCAAAACTGGGCGAACCCGCCTCTCCCTCCTCCTTCTACTCTACTCCTGTCTCCGGCTGCCCCAAAGGACACCGGAGACCAACTCCTCCTCCCTCCGGCAGTCGAAAGGACCCCGGAGTCCACCTACTTGCCACGAAGCCGCTTGCTAGTCCACTCTGCTGCAACAGAGAAGTACCAGGAGCGGCCAGTGACACTTCCGCCGCGTCAGTCTCAGCCGCGGTCGACAAGCATTCCGGAAAAAACGTCGGATTGCTGGTCGACCCCGTTGCCCAGGGTGCACCACGTGGAGGTGACTGACATGCACCCCTCTGGTTGTAAACCTAGCATGCTTTAAAAAACATATACCTAGCTTAGTTAACAAGAACAGCACTTGTATAATTACTGACTAGTTAATTATTTAATTATTACATAAAATAATGTGATTTTGTTTTAAGTTTATTTTTAAGAGAACCAACAGATTCACTGAAGACATCTAGGTGTTGACGACTACAATTCGCAAGCGAGCAAATACGGTAAATTGGCGAATGTTGACCAAGATTTGATTTGACATCAGGCAAGCTAAATATTTTACGTTTTTGTAAACGGCTACCTTGACGCGGAATGTAGAAACTAATTTTAGCAAGTAGATCAGGTGCATCAATATATCCATGCAATAATTTGTATAAAAAAAGAAAGTCGGCAGCTTCTCTTCTATATTTAAGAGTTTGCACTTTATAATTAATTAGGCGTGCGTCGTAAGAGTTAAAATTCTTAGCATTTAGATCTGTGTACGCTAAGTAATATAGAAAACGTTTTTGTACACGTTCTATTCTATCAGAGTGCACCTCATACCCAGGACTCCAAGCAACTAAACAATACTCTAGGATACTCCTTATTATACTATTGTATACTAATATTGTCAAGCTTGGATCCTTAAAGATTTTCATTAATCTTAACACCAGACCAGATACTTGCGAGGCTTTTGATATGATGGAATCAATGTGATCTCTAAAACTTAAGGTGTTATCTTTTATCACCCCAAGATCCCTTACACTCGTTGATTCCGTAAGGGGCGTACCGTCGATGTAGTAAGTGTGTTTTAGTGGTTTTCGTTTTCTACTAAATTTAATATGAACACATTTATCCTTATTTAGCGTCATACGATTTGCAAGACACCAACAAACAAGGTTGTCGATGTCACTTTGAAGGATTTCGATATCCTCTGGTGATTTAATTTCCCTGTATATTTTTAAATCATCTGCGAATATTTGATATTTGGATTTAAGTACTTTTTCAACATCATTAATGAAAACTAACTAACTATCTAACAGTGACATCAATTCCATCGCGCACAAAGAAATTTGGCAACTCCTTTCTTTGTCGCACTTCAAAAAAATGGAATTCCTTACCAGCTCACGTATTCCCCTCCTCTTACGACCCGGGTTCCTTCAAACGAGGCGTGAAGAGGCATCTTGCGGGCAAGGCGAGGGCGGCTAGTGCAGAACGTTCTTCCTGACTGTATTGGCCGTCCTCGCGTTTGGACTCTACTACCACTTAACATCAGGTGGAGTAGAGTCATTTGCCCTCCCGGCAAAAAAAAAAAAAAAAAAAAAAAAAAAAACAAGGAAAAATAAAGGTCCTAAGTGTGACCCTTGCTTAAGATTTAAAACCATTAATGGCAACTAATTGTTCTGGTATAGGAACAGCCAATCTTGGTGGTGAGCGTTGAAATCCCCCAGAAATACCATTTGAGCAGTCGGGTAACAACGTTGGACGGCATCAGCCGTCACGCTGAGATACTCAAACATCCGAGTTGTCTCCTAGTCACCATTGTGCGACCTATAGACGCAGGCGTATACAATCTGCTCCAAACCGGAGACGACGGCAGCAGACGTCATTACGAGTGTACATACAGACCCCAGCACGAGGTTTGAAGTTGTGCTCGAGAGAATATCCGGGATACTGTAAGTAGGCTACATCCGCTGGACTGGTGATTTGTGTCTCCGTGAGAAAGAGCAAATGCGGCATGGCGGTCTCAAGGTGGTGGTGGACCGCAAAGAGATTGGAGTGCAAACCTCGTATATTAGAGAGATGCACTGAAAATGAGAGGTGGTGCAGCCGCTGTGAAACTTTCTTCTTGCTGTATTTATAACTCATATATTGTGGGCGTGAATAGGTATGGGGAAATGGAAGTTGTACGAGGTGCCGCATTTTGGACACCGTGACTTTTACCGCAGAGACGGAGATGGTAGACTCAACTGGAGACCGCGGGGACGCCCGAACCCCCCTGGGAACGCCCGCCACCGGGACCTCTCTCTGGTCGCCAACCAGCAAACCATCCCAGGATTTTTCGCAAGTTGGCGGGGCAGCCTCTCGTAGATGGCGAACCTACTAATTGGGCCCCCTACTAACTGTGGTCGGCCAGCGGTGCACCGTGCTTCGGATCCCGCTGCCCTCCAGTTTGAGCCGCCCGGCGTCACTGTGACTACGGTCAGAACCTGTCACCAAATGCAGAGCACAACTATACAGACCCAATTTCCCATGGTAAGCTACTGCAAACATCGCACCGGAACACGACATGCTGCGCGACAGTGTGAATCTAGCCACTTGACAAATCGCTATAGCGGTGCGGCTTTGTTCGCAGGGTGGTAATGCTAGCTACGGCCGGAGCCTCCCACCTAAAATATGTTGCTCAATTAGCACCACCCAGGGGCCACGTGTAGGGTAATGAGGGATGAAACCTGTCTTTGGTGAGACCTACGGACGTGAGCAACTTTGACCCCCATCCATTTCTTCCAGGCTAAGAGCTGGGACATTCATCGTTAATACAACTCACAGCTTGGTTGTTTCTACGACAGGAAAAAGTATTTGTGACTAAAACTGTTGTAAAATGATGAATCGCATTAATAATTTGAATTCTCGGACCTGTTTCAAATATGCAGTTATCATTGCGGGGGATACATAAATAATTTATGATTGTTCCGAGAGAAAATACTGCGACGTTGAAATTGAATTACACATTTAAATTTCGTATTAAACTTGTATATAAGTATTAAAGTTTTTCTCAGTCCGCTTAGCTTTAAAGTATCTTTGGCGACGTCTCAGCTTTTAAAATACTTCTTACATTCAACTGAACTGTTGAAGAAAAACGAGAACGTTATCGTTTAAAAGTTGCTATTCGTAACGTAAGTAACGAGCTAGCGATGTTGAGAGCTATTTCGATTGTATAATTGTATTGAATTACATTTAGTATTAAAATAAATATTGGGTTCTTACATATGAAATTGGCGTTTTGTACGGAAGGATTATAAAGTCAATTTTTTTTTTTTGTAAAATATATAAAATTAATCAAAGTATGCACCGTTGTTATCTATGCACTTTTGCCATCTCATAAGTAGTTCATTGATCCCTTTACTAAAAAAACCATGGGGGCGAGAATCAATAAACTCTTTGAAGGCGGTTTGAACTGCCGCATCGGAGATTTTTCCATGTAAGCAGTTGTCCAAATTCCGGAAAAAATGGTAATCTGTTGGAGCAAGGTCCGGGGAGTACGGTGGATGTCGCAGGCATTCCAATTGTAGCTGATCTAACTTAGTGGTTGTTTGTTGTGCACTGTGTGGTCTTGCGTTGTCGTGAAGCAGCAGTGGCCTAGAGCGATTGACCAATCTCGGTTGTTTAGGAGCTAGTTCTTCCTTCATGGTTAACTGGGCTTAAACGACACCGGGCGCTAGTCCACCAAACACTCACAAGTAACTTTTTCTGAGTCAATTTTCGTTTAGGGCAGGATTTGGCTAGGTCTCCAGGGTTCAGCCATTGCGACGAGCGCTTCCAATTATCGTACAGTATCCACTTTGCATTACAAGTAATAATTCGATTTAAAATCGCTTCATTATTGTATCGGTTGAGCAAAGTAAAACAGCAGTCGAAGCGTGTTTGCAAGTTCGATTCACTCAATTCATGAGGTACCCATCGTTCAAGTTTTTTTACTTTCCCGATTTGCTTCAAGTGGATTAATACAGTTTTATCACTTACCCCGAAGCCTGCAGCTATCTCTGAGTGTTTTGTGATGGATCCGCTTCCACAATAGCCTTTAATTCATCATTTTCCACTTTGGTCTCCGGCCGTCCAATGGGGTTGGTTCTGAAGGTCGAAATTTTCAGACCGAAAACGTTGAAACCAAAAACGTACCGTGCTTTCTTTTGCGACATCAGCGCCGTACATAACATTAATCCTTCGAGCTGTTTCTGCAGCACTGGTGCCACGGTAGAACTCGTACTTTTCCATTGTGCGGTAATAAGTGACGCCAAAGAAAAATGAGGAAAAAACAAATGAATGACTGTTTTCAAAACTCAAATGTACCAGCTAAATGAATTTATAAATTTGAATTTGGAATTCTAAACCAAAGAGGAGATATTTCAGATCAAAGTGGTCAATACGAGAAAATGCTAATTTCAAATAAAAGGACCTAATAATATTTATATAATGATTTCATAACAAAATTCGTGTTCAAAAATCGAATCATAATTGAAAACATATATGAATTTTCATTTTATGAATATTTTTTTCTTCTAATATTGGCAATATTATTATTTTTTTGACTCCACTAAAGCTCATCAATAGCCACCAAAAAAAAGAAGGAAACGTATTGAAGTATTATATTTTTGCCTATTTATATAACTAATAAATATGTACAGAAACACGAAATATAGTACAAGGCGGTATTATATTAAAATAATATTCATATGTATATTTAGACTACATTTAATATATAGATAAGCGAAGTATTTAGTATTGGGGATGTTTTCAATATATCAGATAGAGTCAAGTGCAAGTAAATATCAAAGTCTACAATGTTATTAAATAATTATATATTTTGTTTCATTATCATAATCGACATCGGTTAAGCGCAGCTGATTTCTTGTGCTAATTTTTTTAATTAAAATTGCGCTCAGCCCTAAAAGAAAACGTGTGGGAAGCTGCATGTGCTGGATGAAATTCCGTCACATTTGAATTCACCACCATTAGAGCAGCGTGCTGAATTTAGCTCCTTCTTTTTAAGAGGAGTCCTTTGTCCACTGCTAATGTGTGGCATTTATGGACCGGCAACTTGCTGTTTTTTATTAATGTGCCTGGTGTTTTAACCACGATAGTATCAGTTTTATTTAAAAAAAGTTGGATCTTGTTGAAAAATATTTAGGACAAAACGAAATAAATATATAATGAAAATGTGAGTGGTTGGTTACCAAGACAGGCTTGCTCACGTAAAGCACTAAATGTATTATAGCTGTATTAAAGCTTATTTATTATTCAAGTATAGAGTTATTTTATTGAATTCATACATTACCTTCAAATGTAAATCGTTTTATAAATATTCTTGATTAGTTTTCTTTTTTTATAAGTTTTAAAACATTTTTGTAGAATTCAGAGAGATAATTCAACGACAGCTTGTGTGATACCAAACTAAATATCTAATTCATTTATATAACGTAGAATTATATTTTAATTTGCATGTACTTATTGACCAAAGTAAAAAAACTACCACCGCTTTGGATATACCTTGATCTGAGAAGAACCGGCGAAAGAAGCTCTGCAAGTTATTTGTTACTTGCTATTTTTAATAAAACAAAGAAATAGCCAGGAGGCTTTTTCAGCTTCGCAGGTTTCATTACAAAGATGAATCCATGAACTCACTAATTATGTAATAACTTTGATCACCCAATACCGAGGCAATTTTACTACTTTCTGGAATGTAGTTGTAAAATAATTTAATTACAAACGAGTTTGTATTTGAATAAACAAGGTTTGCGGCATCACAAAGTATGTTTTGCTTTCAATAGACCAAAAGTCATTAAGTCTGGCTCACATATCGCAATGCAGTTCTGATATAGATATTAAGTTGACTTACGGATATATCGATGTTTGCGACTGTTCTGCGATTTATTGCGCGCTAATGCGCAGTTGGAATTAGATTTGTTCACTTAATGACGTAACTAGTAGGATACTCACACTGATCTAAAATGAATGCGTTCATTATACCAAAATATTTTTTTGAAATTTTTTATCGGATCCGAATATATTTAAACATTCACTTCAAAAATATTTCTATAGCATATTTATATATTGAGTTTTAGACAATTTATTTATTTAACACTTTATTTTATTTTGTTTTATTTTATTTTATTTTATTTTATTTTATTTTAAATTATTTCATTCATAAAATTTCTAGGATGTAACAATTTATTATTTTGCATATACCTACATCAGTATATTTATCTTATCATATTACCCACACTGTAGGGTGGTTGGAAGAAATCTCTTATATAGATAAGCTTTCCTTGGTAATACAATTTTGTTTAACGTTAATTATTCTTGGAAACATGATTTGTATATAAATAATAAAATAAGGTAAATATTTTTAAATAACCATCGAATTCCAATACATTAAGTATTCATTATAAGTTTTATCGATATCAAAGGTAAGTATTATATTGGGTCGAAAAATATTTTCCAATATCGTGCCTTTTTCAAACCCATTTTCAATCCCTTTATGACTGCTTTCAAGTGTTTGGTACTTGAGACTGAGGATGAGAAAATTGTTCACTGAATTTTATCTATCCGATGGGATAAAACATAAATTCATCTTTTCGTGATCAATAAAGTAAATGCGTAATTAAAAGACTAAGACCATTTTGTATATTATAATTTCGTGCAAATAAAATGGTTGTGCAATGTTTCATGCTAAAGATTTTTATAAGTGCTTAGTTTAGAGCTTAAAGCGCTATTATTGTTATTATGTTTATATTATTGTTTTTTACAGTCCATTTAAGGTTATCTTAGGGGCGAGGACACAAAATAGTTCATTATTAATTGATTGTGTGAAAATAAAGCAAATATAACTATGTAATGTTTTTGGTAAAAAATTATATGAAAAGAGTTTTTATTTAAATAAATCTGAATTGAAAAAAGGAATCTTTATAATTTTATAAAAATAAAGCATATCATATTGCGTTTCAGCATTCATGTTAAAATATTTAAAAACGGTGTGGTTATTGGAGATTTAAACTCCTTTTGTTAATAAGGCTTTTGTGGAGTACATTAATGGGCTGTTACGTAACCGCTGTTCTGTTTTATTTCACTTCGTATTCGCAGCTAGATCTGGCAATTTTAATTAATGTCGCTGACACCGCTTTCAGCGAAGTTTACTTTAAAACTGAGTAAGCTATTTGTAACTATGAATGTTTGTCAAGTTCTTTTGTTGCAAGCAGATGTTTTAGACTATCAATTGTTTATCATCAGATAAATAGTAAACAAAACAATAGAAATAAATATATGGACAATTGTTGGATAGCACACGTATATGTGTATAATATTCATCTTAACTGAAGGTTTCAAGTTCAAATCAGGCCAGGCATATCTGAGTTTTGGTGCTTAATGTATACTAAGATTATAAACTTGAAAGTAACATAGTTAATGTCTGTCTGTCTTGCTTTAACTGCTAAACAGCTAAATCGAATTTGATGAAATTTGTTATGAAGAAAACTTGAATCTTAAGGAAGGACATAGGCATTTTATACCTAACGCTTACCCCACGACACGCAATTGAAGCTATAATTGACATAGTATTAAATAATTAAGTGTAATTTTAATTTAAACTTCAATAATGTGAAAATTTTTGAAAACGAAATTCATGAATAGATGGCAAACGAAAAGAATTCATTTTGACACCAACACAAAAGGTATTATAAAATTGCAGATAGAAGTTTTAACGACGCTTTTAACGATCGCTCGGAAACTGGAAAACTGAATTGCGTCTATAAAATTAAGAGTCATTCCACTTTATATTGTTCTATCTGATACGATTAATGCGTCCGATAATCTGTGAATATATTTGCTATCGATTTTCTAAATTGTTATTTGACCAGTGACTGTACCAGCTGAATCTGTACTGTACCAGCTAAAGCTCTAATCCAGAGGTTAGTTCCGTTTCAGTTCAGCGAATAGGTTGATTATTATTGGTCACGATCACATTCCTAAGGATCAAAATATTTTCTATTTGAAGTTAAAATAATTTCAATAATAATTAGAATAATGTGTAAGCCGGATATCTTAATGAAAACTGAATAGCTATCTCTTAGAATCCACCCTAGACTGCATCAGAATTAACCTTCTGACTCGATTATAATCAGGCGTAAGCATATTCCTTATAAAAATGTGAAAGTGTATTTTACAATACTTTTTATTTTAGAATTTTATTGGCCTGTATTTTTTTAAATGAATTGAAAAGAAATATGAAAAACATTAAGCCTGCAAAGCCGGAACGGATAGTGTTTAATAAAAGAAAGTACTCAATAACGCGGGATTATTTCAAATTGGATTTCAGTCGTAATTCAATTGTAAAGTGAATATATAAAACAATACATACGCGTTGAAATGCTTTTGTATTAACTTGGCTTTCTGTAAGCCGCCTTGGCACTACCACTCATTATTTATTTCACCACCAAACAACAATATTTAGTATTGTTGTGTTCTAGCTTGAAAGGTATATAACATCTTTATTCCCAAGGCTGATACAACATTGGTGATGTAAAGGATTAATATTTTTTATAGTGCCAATTTCTATGGGCGGTAGTAACCTACCATCAGCAGGTGTATTAGCCAGTCTGTCTATCTATATATATATATATATATATATATATAGCCCTCCTCATCGATTTCAATGACGGCGACCCTAGAAATTACTTGTTAGTTCTAGCATGAGCCCTAATGTGGCTCGCTAAACCGAATTTGGTTTTAAAAACCCTACGACACGTGTTACAATACAGTTGGCCCGCAGAGTTGTATGTATATGTGTAGGATGGCTTAGGTCTCTCTTTTCTTAACTGGCGCTTTTCTTCTAGTGCGTGAAGGCGGTTTTCCTCAAACGTCTTGATCTTTTTGTAGATGTTAGAACGCCAAGATGACCTTTGGAAAGCGAGCTCCTCCCAACATTCTATATCAATGTCACAAGCTTTTAGGTGACTTTTAAACACGTCCTTGTATCGCAAATACTGGCCACCATGCTTCCGCTTGCCTTTAGCTAACTCCGAATAAAAGACAGCTTTAGGCAAACGACGATCGTTCATGCGTAGGACATGCCCACACCATCTGAGTTGACGTTGCATCAGAAGAGCTTCGATGCCGTATATTCCAGAGCGACGCAGGACCTCTGAGTTAGGGACGTGATCCTGCCACTTGATGCGAAAAATTGAACGTAGACACCTTAAGTGATATGTGTCAAGTTTTTTGATGTCTGATTTGTAGGTGCATCATGTCTCTGAGCCATATAAAAGAACGGGGATAATTAGTGCCTTGTAGACACTGATCTTTGTCTCTAATTTAAGGTCATGGGATTTCCACACACGATCAGTGAGTCTTCCGAAATTGGTGGCAGCGTAGGCAATGCGTGATGGGATTTCCGAAGCCAATGTGTTGTCAGATCGAATGTTGTTCCCAAGATATTTAAAGTGAGTGACTTCCTCCAGTGGTTTCCCATCCATATTTAGTGCCGTTGGATCCGCTTGGAAATGTCTTGGCGGTTGTTTGATGATTTGTGTCTTGGTAGGACTTATAACCAGGCCAAACCGTTGACAAGATTGGTGGAGTACGTCAATATAGTTTTGGAGATGTTCTATGCTGTCGGACATGAGGCATACGTCATCAGCGTAAAGTATCTCCAATATGGAGATCTTTTGGATCTTAGTCTTCGCCCGAAATCTTGAAATGTCAAACACGCCCTTTTCTGTCCTGACATTAAGTTGAATTTGGTTTCTGCACCTCTTCAGCGCGTCTCTCATTACCACAGCAAAGTATATGGCGAAAAGTGTGGGTGCCATGACACATCCTTGCTTTACTCCGCTAGTTATTACGAAATCCTCAGACAGTTCGTTTTCGTGCTGAACCTAGGCTTTCATGCCAACATGAAATTGGGGAACCAGATTCACGAATTTCTTCGGATACCCCAATTTTTGGAGAACAAGCCAAAGAGCCTCGCGTGGAACCCTATCAAATGCCTTCTCTAAATCAACAAAGCACATGAAAAGGGGCCGTCGGTGTTCGAGACTTTTCTCCTGAAGTTGCCTTACAATTGAGATGGCGTCAACTGTTCCTCTACTGGAACGAAAGCCACATTGGCTTTCGGGAAGATGCTGTTCAGCCAACTCACTGAGACGGGAATTTATAATGTGAGCAAGGATTTTACCGGCACTGGAGAGGAGCGATATACCTCGGTAAGAGCTACAATCGGAAACATCTCCCTTCCCTTTGTATAGTTTACAAATTATCGCATCCTTCCATTGTTGTGGAACCTCTTCAGTTTCCCACACGTTAAGGATAAGATGGTAAAGCCTGTTAGCAATGTGTTTACCACTATACTTATAGACCTCAGCTGGTAGTTGGTCCATTTCTGGGCTTTTGGAATTTTTAAGACGCTTTACTGCTATCTATTTAAATAAGTATTTAAATGTAAATAATAATTGATTTATAATATTTTTGTCCTCTAGTCTTTTAGTTTTTTTTTTAAAGTATAGGTAGATGGACGAGCATATGGGCCACATGATGGTATGTGGTCCCCAACGCCTATAGACATTAGCATTGTAAGAAATGTTGTAGCATTGTAGCCAATGCGCCACCAAACTTGGGAGCTAAGATGTTATGTCCCTTGTGCCTGTAATTACCTTGGCTCACTCACCCTTCAAACCGGAACACAACAATACCAAGTGCTGTTTTGCGGTAAAATATCTGATGAGTGGGTGGTACTTACCCAGACGAGCTTGCACAAAGCCCTATCACCAGTATATATTTAAGACTAAATATTATTGTAGTATTTGTTTAAGTGAAATTTAAAACTATAACATAGTATATATTACATAACGTTTAACATTCAGCCATTTCACAGAGTAATAGCTATTTATCTTGTACATGTCATAATTAGCTGTTGCTCAGAGCTAATCCATCGTGAACTCCTTTAGTAATTTCTCATAAGTGTTCGTTTAATATATGCTGAAGTTTATGCAAAAGTAAAATGCAATTTTGGAAATCCTTTAAAATTATTTTGTTATTAACTTTCGATAAAGGTTACGATTATTTACAAATAAATTATGAAATAATTCGGTTAAGCTTATCGGTATAATCTGTGACTCACCCGTATTTTTTTTTATAGAATAGTAAATATCATATTTTATAGAATAGCAATACCATCGCTTACGTCGCCAATGCACCACCAACCTTGGGAACTAAGATCTTATGTCCCTTGTGTCTTGAATATCTGATGAGTGGGTGGTACCTACCCAGACGAGCTTACACAAAGCTTTACCACCAGTAGTAAATATAGAAGATCGCGGATTTTTCAACGGATATTTTAGAAGAATACCGTTATCAAAATGATGCAGGTATGCTATACTTAAGCAATATAAAAAATCTTTACTAATATGAATATCGTGAAGGGTACAGGAAAGGACGTAGGGTACCAAAAACTTCTCCTCCTATGCGGGCGAAAACTAGTATTATAATAAGACCATTTTTACAGCACTTTATCGAATGATCAACTTTAGCTAATTTATCATCGAAGTTAATTATTTCGAACTTCATGTTGTATAACTAATAAAATAATCAAAGTCCTTTTGAGCGAGATTTTATCGGTTACAATTATAATTTATTTCATTCTTCGTTAAACAGCACTTTGACCTGTGTTTGAAGGGCTTTACTTTTGTTTAAAGCCTCATATTGCAACATAATGAAGATCTTTCAAAGCCATTCAATATTTTCATTTCTCATACCCTGATCATTTCACAAAAGACATCATATATTGAATCAAATCGACGGCAGTATTGTTCAGATAACGGGAATCTATACAAACTCTACAATGTATTTATTGAGAATTAGGCCTTTATAAAGTTTCTCCATTCTTTAGAAATCTGAACAATTTTCTAGTACTTCGGACGGTACAATTAATTTTATCGGATTATTGAATTGAAAGTTACAAAATTTATCTTGTTATGCTATGAACATGTTTTTATAGAGTAATAATTTACTTTGTTTCATTAATCAGAATCCATTGTTAAGTCTAAAATAATTGAATTTGTTTTTATATTCTCATTTGATAAAGTTGAAGAACAAATATATATTTTTAAAATGTTAGCAATCCGAAAAGACAGAACCAAAACATCTCACTACGATCGAATATAAAACTCAATTGTCAAGCCGCAATGTTTTCACGTTTTACTTATTAAAAATAATCTTATAAATAAATTAATTTTTATATTTCTGAATATACAATATATCTGACAAAAATGCATAGATTGAATGATAAATGAATGATGCTGGATGTCGTGTAGGAACCAACTAATAGTATGTAATGTATACAAAATTGTATATTTTTAAAGAGTAGCGTTTGCAGCATCAAAAGTACAGTAAATTTGACTTGAAAGTGATAAATGTTGATGAGAATAATAGTTACTTTCTTTTCGTAAATGTAAAAAACCATATTTATAATATAAATCAATTTCTTCAAACCAACAAACACATAGGCACAAGCCATAACTATAGCACAAATTATTTATATTATTGAAATTAACTCGAATTTTCAAACGGATTTGTAGACGTAATTAGAAGCATTCATAAAAAATGTAGGAAACGAATAATAAAAAAGATATAACTTTTTGATTGTATCAGAAAACAATAAAACTACCACCGCTTCGGCACCGCCAAGAAACTTAATGGTTATTTTCTTCCACTAATCAAATAACATAAGTATCAAATAGTTCTATAATTCTTTTTAATTATATTCCAAGATAAAAGCTAACCATCGTTAAAGGAAAAACTGCTAAAGTCACTGATTCGATTTATCTCGATTGTTCAATATGACGGGAAAGAATTGCATACCTTTTCTAACAATTTGATTCATTTTCTAACAATTTGATTCATTCATCTCAGAGGACAATTGAAAAAAGGATAATTGAAAATACGAAAAAAAACAATGTTAGCTTTACTATCCATTATAATTGTTCTTGTAGATATAACTTCTTAAGCTTAAAAAATGTTTTGTTATAATTACTCATTTTTTGAAATTTACTAAATCAATTTTGAATAATTTGGGCGAAACAATTTAACTGGGCCGTTGTGTAATTAAAAACTTTTTTTTTTTTTTTTTTTTTTTTTTATATTTGCCGGGTGGGCAAATGACTCTACTCCACCTGATGTTAAGTGGTAGTAGAGTCCAAACGCGAGGACGGCCAGTACAGTCTGGAAGAAGATTCTGCACTAGCCGCCCTCGCCTTGCCGGCCCGCAAGCTGCCTCTTCACGCCTCGTAAAGAGACGTGAAGCGAGCGACGTATTGCCACGATAGGGATGGGCAAAGTGTGGAGGCGTGTTTCCCCCGGCATTGGTTCAGCAGCCGTCTCCACTGGACCAACACCCATCGCGGCAATGCTCGCTCGGGCACTGGCTGTACGCTGGCTGACCTCGAAACGCGGCTGCAAGCCACTTCACGAGATTTTCACCATGCGTACGGTGGTAACAAGCCAGGCGGATGTTTATCATCCTACCACCAGATGATATCCCTTAGTCGCCTCTTACGACACCCATGGGAAAGGGGCAGTGAAATGTATTCTTTCTCCGTCACTGCACGGATAAAACCATTAAATTATTACTAATGAAATAAAATATATATTATAATTTTTCTTTAAGCATTTATATAATTTGCAATGTTTGTTTCGCTCATATTACAAGCTGTACTAGTACCACTTCCGCTTGTCATACGGAGATGTAATGTTATACGGTGGTTCAGTATTTATGACAAAGCACTCTTATAATACCTAATTATATTATACTCACGAGCTAACGGTTAACGGCTATATGTTTTCGTACATATTCGTTTTTGTTTATAAAATGAAAGCTTATGTTTTAAAATGTCAATATTAGCCATACTACATCAAACATACATCAACAATTATATAGATTGTCAATACGATGCCAATAGTCTCCATTGTCTCTGTAATGGTAATGGCTCAATCACGTTTCAAACCAGAACACAGCAGAAATTATTAATGTTCGGTGGTGATCAAGTCAGGAGTGATTAATACCTACACAGATAAGATTAAACCATACCAGTGTGTCGAAAGATCACGAGGAATCTTAATAGAAGAACGCGGGTTCGAACCCGGGGAAGTACCATTAAATTTTCATGTGCTTAATTTATGGTTATAACTCTCTCGTGCTCGGTGCATGTGTCGAATGAAAATCTGCCACCAACCCGCTTTGGAGTAGTGTGATGGAGCTCCAAGCATTCTCTTCAAACGGAGATTTTTAGAACATTTTAAGAGATTACACGGTATAAATATCTTTAGTCTGACGCGGCATTGACTGAAACAAAGACAATAGTGAATCACATTTCGGATTGACATACGTCCAGTTGTTTTACTCGTGCTTTGAGCTTAATAAAAGCACGAATCAATGCGGCTTAGTCACAACCGAATGGAACAATGGCCAGTCATAAGTACCGTCATCGCCGCTGTAAGCACATTGAAAATCGAAATACGAATTTAAAAGCTATATTAAATACACGCAGTATTTCTAATGAGTGAAATTTATGTGAAATTATACAATATATAAAATTGTAGTGTCTATCTGTGATTTCAAAATAACATTAGTCAATATATTGTCTTTATTCCATCAAAATCGCTTAAGTCTATCAACATTTATAATAAATTATTTTTTAATTAAAACTACCACTGGTGTCTTATTGTTGTATTTAGAAAAAATAATACAAATTCGCCATAACCATTTTAAACCCAAACTGACACATTCTAAATTCAAATATACTACTAATTATTACTTGCCAGTACCGGCAATATTCACGTACATTACACTTATAAAGTAATATATCTATATGTATAATAAAATTAAGCATTATATACGTTAAAGAGCAAATTTTCAAGTATTTTCGACACAAACTGAATTCGAAGACAAAACCGAGGTATTGATGGTTTTAAATAAATAGAGAAACAATTAGTAGAACATTTCCATATATGAAAACATAATTCCTGATATTTTTTAAGAGTATTGAGTAAACATTGATTGTGTACCAATTTAGGTAACGCGCACGCGTTCTTTTGATTCACTCCAGATTTCAACCTAGAACCTCGATATGAGCAGCTTTGTTATAATTTGTTATATATAGATTTGTTATAATTTAGTCATTAGACAAATGAGTAGTTCAGTTCGCATTATCTGCTATATTAATCTACCAAATTTACATGTCGTCGGACCAGACATTGCAAACGGATTAATTCAGATCTGCATGCGAAAACGACTCAGCGTGAATTCGAAATGTTTTTTTGCGCCATTTTTAATATCGCTTCTCTTTGCTAGTTCTCGCTATCCAGCATTAATGTCCCCGGTGACCACATCTGCTCCGTGTTAACTTTTTTAAAGTGATAATGAAAGTCTAAAAAAGTTTTTGCGTTTCGTTTTGTGAGTTTTTTTGATACGCCTTAAATTTATGCTTTATAAATTTGATGTTGTTATTATTAGTAAATATGTTATAAATGTCATGTTTCAGTATTGGGAAACATTTGGCAGGTTCAGAAATTCGGCTGATATACGCGATTTTACAACGGTGGCCATTCACAAGAGAGATTAGGCAACTGCATATATTTTAGTGGATATTATAGTGCACAAGTGTGTGCGTAAGCACAGTTGCACTATCTATTACCTCACTGTCAAAGTGAAATAGCATGGCGAAGGCTCAACGGCTTAACGCACTTTCCGTCAATCATAACGGGAATATATACATGGCCAACTTCTAGACTCTGCTACTCGGAATTTTTCAAATATTCAGTACTCAGTACAATTCTAATATTCACTACTCTGGGACCTTCAGTCTTATAGTCAGTAGACCAACGGAGTCATTATAATGTATACACTTTATGAGGATACATATATGATACGTTATGCTATTTAATACGCATGGATTGGTTCATTATAATTTTTTTATTATAATGTACCAATAAATATATATAACCAAATGTTTTCCAATCTCTTACTTTTCTGTCTACCTATATTTATGTCCTTATAAATATATCATCAATAAAAAATTATTATAGTAATCTAATATAAAGTACACGCATCACACACACGCAAGGTCGGCTAAGCAACCGTTCGCCGTCACGGGATACGGTCTTACAAGGCGCGTCAATTGACGTTTCATATCAAAGAGCCCGTCCTAACTCTAAACGTAATTCATAAATTATCTGTCAGATATAAAGTTTCGAATTGCGATCGTTTATAAATGGTTGAATCTGTAACAATGCCTCGGGGACAGTTTACGATACCCTAAACTAAACGTTTAAGTCTATTTTACAATGGCATAGTCATGATCATATTTGTATGAATATACTCGTACACTCTATATTAAAATACGATTACAAATTATGTTTGTTTATGTATTATATAAGAGTAACTATATTACAGTAAAGAAAAAAACAATCAAATTAAGGTGTAATTTAAAATATTCAAATTCTTGCAAATAATATTTTATTATATATATATTATATTATATTATTTTATTGTGAGCCTTTATACATTGGCGCCTTCAAACTATTTTACGTTGACGGTGAGTCACAACTTAACTTACTCGGATAAAGCAAGCATTTTTTCTATATAACACTAGTAGTGTTCGCACAGTGCTCTCAATTAATTTACCAAAAGGATGTATAAAATTTTTTTGCACGATAGCTTGTCGATAATGAAAATAATCATACAATTGACAGTGAAGAGAAAAAAATATCTGTTCTTCGTTCTCTTCGTGAAAGATTGTGAAAAATAATGATAAGAGAAAAGTGCTTCCCAATACAAATAGAAGTCGACAGCAGATCCTCGTTAAGTTTTATTGGACCATAATATGGTCGTTATTATTTACTCCCCTTTACATACCAATGCGGTTTCATTATACTGAAACTGCTACAGAAATAGTCACAATTCTAATGTCAAAAATAAATACGAATTTAGTCTGTGGCACGATTGTGTTCAGAAATAACAAATAAAATAAAATTTAACAACTTTCAAATGAATAGTTAATATAAGTTAATATATACGCTGTAGCTACTGGTTTGCAGTTGATAGGTAAAACGGAGGTAGCACGTGGTGTAAATATTAAATAACAATAATGAAACAAATTAAATAATACTCTGAAAAAATGCAGTAAAAGTAAAATAAAGCTTATCTACGAGGAGTTCCGGTGGTCTCCTATATCTATAGTATCTATAGTCTTTTTCATCTTTTCAACTTCACCAAATTATACTTCCTGAATGCAATAGATTGAATTGTTAAAGAATATACCAAAATCGTTACATGTATGCCTATAATATTTGAGTTACTTTCCCATCCCACTATCAGAACTTGATTATGATAGCAATGGGACCAATTTGGAAGTATTTATCCTTTGCAATAAATAAATAATTTTCCAAATTGGTTTATAAGTAACGGAATTCTGAACCTTCTTTGAGTGAAAACCTCTTTCTTTATTGACATATCCAATTAATATTATAAATGTCGATGAGAGGAAAATTCGCACCTTTGCGCTGTCAATACGCGTTGGTAATAACGGCGTTTGCAATGTGTCCTTTTGTATGTTATATCTTTACGACTAAATCGTAAGGTTCATAAAACTTAACAACGATAAATTTTCAGGTTTCAAACCGGTTTGTTTTGAGCATTGGCAAATTTTGAAATGTTACTTAATTTACATTTTCATTAAAACTAGTGAATTTCAGTATAATTTGAATGAAATTATAACATGAATTAGATACAACAGTCTCTGAATTATTATCATATGTAATGTCTAAACATATAAAGCAATTCCATTTATCATATGAAATAATATACGCTTGCGGTAATTACTCGTAACTTCATATTGGGTATTATGTATGGCTGACGCATTAACTCTCACCTGCGGCTTTTCCCTAAGTAAGTAAGCTAAATATTCCATTTGGCGGTAAAGTCTGATGCAGAATTTAATTCATAATGTAGTACCAACGTAGATAAGCGTCGAAGTTAATTTTGATATTGATTAATGCATTAGATTCGAGTAGAGAAGAATAAGTTCCTGACCTTCCCCTCAAACGGAGAGCCTAGCTGGCTCAAGAGGCTTAAGCCTAGCTGTTGGCAGTTTACATTCATATATTTTTCTAATATAGTGTCATAAATTTTACAACTTTTCTTAATGTTTATTCGTATTAGACTTTTATACTAAACGAATGTAATACGTCACAGACAGCATTGCCTACATCGTACATTACATGTTTTCTTTTTAGTTTGAAAACTAATCCATCTTCATTGATCATCATTCATTTCCATGTGCCCATTATTTTCCATGTGATAGTTCCATGGAGAATAATAGAGGTTTATTATGACTCATATGTATGTATTACAGTTCAATTTATTTTTCGTCCCGCCAAGCTCTAGTTTATATTACCTTTAATATTTGCTTTTCTCCCTCTGACAGGCGATGATAATACCCTCGTTTAGTACAACCGGTTAAATGACCTCTCGTGTTACTCTATAATATAAGTCCGGTTTTCGATCTTATACACATACAATAAGGACTATTATCCCGGTGGGTATTTTGTTATTTTTATATGTCACCTGTTAACTATCACCCTTCAGCCGTTAGATAAAAGGAGCAGATAGTATGAGAATAATGTTAGTGTCATCCTATCGTTACCAATATTACCTCAATTCTGAGAATATAGTGTGAATTAAGTGTCTCCGTGTATCATTTGGAACATTGCCAAAGAACGTGAAAATAATCAAAGATTTTAGCGCTGCTATATTTTATTTGTGTTCCCAAAAAGTTTTTTTTTTATTATTGAGAGGACAAGAAAAGTTGATCAACATCGTAGGTGATCATAAATTTTTTCATAAAAATTTCTGGATGAAATTATGAATACCTTAAATTATTACGTTTTTTGTGTTTGTATGTATATTGGTTGACTTACCCTTCAGCATTGCTAATGTATAAGAGCTCACTTCGTATCCTTCTTGTGAAATATTGAAAACTAGATTACGTTGATATGCTTATTAAGAACATTTCTACTTTACGATAAATTTATTATGGTATCTGTTACTACTTATCTATATATATATAAGCGAGTTACCACTGACTGACTCATCATGAGATCACTGAAACTATTGGCCCAATTGACTTGATATTTAAAATTACTCCTTTCGGTTTGAAGGTTGAGTGATCTCCGGAACTTTTCTACTTTGGCGCATTGAGGATGTAAGTCATGGTTAATATTTCTTGCAGCGCCAATATCTATGGGCGATGGTGAACATTTACCATCAGGTGGCCTATTTGCCCGTTCACCTTCCTACTTTATACATATAAAAGCGAACAACATATTATATAATACATATTTTCCAACTTGTATTTCACACCGGAACAGCCTGTGAATGTCCCACTGCTGGGCTAAAGGCCTCCTCTCCCTTTTTGAGGTGAAGCTTTGGAGCTTATTCCACCACGCTGCTCCAGTGCGGGTTGGTGGAATACACATGTGGCAGAATTTCAGTGAAATTAGACACATGCAGGTTTCCTCACGATGTTTTCCTTCACCGTAAAGCACGAGATGAATTATAATCACAAATTAAGCACATTAAAGTTCAGTGGTGCTTGCCCGGGTTTGAACCCACGATCATCGGTTAAGATTCACGCGTTCTTACCACTGGGCCATCTCGGCTTTTTTTTTATTTCACACTGTGTAGATTTATACATGGTTTGTATACGTAAACGTTGTATGATTACTTTGCAGGGTTTAGCGGTGAAATTGTGAAACCCGGGCTAGCCGTCCCGATTTCATACGGGTAAAATAAAGATTTTATCCCGAGATATTTTTGAACCATTGACACATAAACTTTCACCAACCGATATATTCGATAGATACTATGTTAATGCGTCGTACAACCCTCGGTAATTTTTCATCTGTTTTTTTAAATATCACATAGTATTTTCAAAACTAAAAGCACCCGCCCGCACTGACAATTTTCTCGACTTAGTCAGTATGTTAAACCAAACTTAAATGTTTGTATGTATGTATAGTATGTGTATAATCCGAACAATTTGCATTGCTTGCTCTTAGCCAAGCATGACGTAACTTTTAAGGTGCTTCGATAAAATAAACGTATTCACGTTTGTGATGTGTTAGTATGCGTGTGTGTATGTATACACATACTTACAAAATTAAATACGCTGTGTTTATTGAGAGATCGTTTGTGTATTATTTTTAATGAATATTATTTGATGTATCTATGTTTAAGCACACGTTCAAAGACAGTGTCATCTGATTGTGCAGTATCCGAACAAAATGGCGAGGTTAATGAGTGCAAAGAATAAAAAATACTGGTGGTAGGGCTTTGTGCAAGCTCGTCTGGGTAGGTACCACACACTCATCAGATATTCTACCGCAAAACAGCAGTACTTGATATTGTTGTGTTCCGGTTTGAAGGGTGATTGAGCCAGTGTAATTACAGGCACAAGGGACATTAAATCTTAGTTCTCAAGGTTGGTGGCGCATTGGATATGTAAGCGATGGTTGACATTTCTTATGATGCCAATGTCTAAGGGCGTTGGTGACCACTTACCATCATATGCCCATATGCTCAATGGCCCATATGCTCGTCCGCCTTCCTATTCTATAAAAAAAATGTTGGAATGAATAAATTGAAAAAATGTACATGAAATTAACACAAATATAGCCTTTGTCTTATCTGAGACTATAAACTAAAATAATATGAAAGATCCAAGTTCGGTTAAGTAGTTTAAACCAGAAATTATCTCTTTATAATATCAGCGTGATAATGTCTTTATATCGCAAAGATTGCAACGGCGATGTTGATGAAGCGCTTCCGTATAAAAAACATTTACGTTTAACCAAGTATTATTTCTAAATTATCGTTTAAAAATTATATTCTGCTAGATAAAATAAATTTTGTAGTCGATTAATATTAAAATTTAAATTCTAATTTCTTGTTCCTTGCTGTTTTCGTTTTAAAGAGAAGGTGTGGAGCTTGCACTACGATGCTTCAATGCAGATTGGTGGATACACATTATGCAGATCTTCATCCACATGAAGGTTTCCTCATCAAACAACAACAGGAAAAACAGGGAAACTCGGTGAAGGAAAACATCATTGTTTTGAGATGAATTATAAACTACTGTCGCTTGTTCGATTTTGAATACACAATATTCGATAATATATTATAAGATATATAGTGTTCTAACCACTGGGCCATTTCGGCATTTAATATACAGTTCAGAAATGAAATGATAAATTTATTTACATCATCCGTTTGTCCGACTGTTCGTACAACATGACTAAATTAATTGAACGTGTTGGAATTGGGGCATTTATTATCACAATGGGTTTTAGCGTTTGATATGATTCAGTGCACGTATGTAGTTGAGTCGTTATGTAAAATTTAAGCCTGACTGAAATTTAAGGAGTCAAACGAGCTGTCAACTTGTACCACATCAACATCGCCGTTGCAATCTTTGCGATATAAAGACATTTTCACGCTGATATTATAAAGAGATAATTTCTGGTTTAAACTACTTAACCGAACTTGGATCTTTCATATTATTTTAGTTTATAGTCTCAGATAAGACAAAGGCTATATTTGTGTTAATTTCATGTACATTTTTTCAATTTATTCATTCCAACATTTTTTTTATAGAATAGGAAGGCGGACGAGCATATGGGCCATTGAGCATATGGGCATATGATGGTAAGTGGTCACCAACGCCCTTAGACATTGGCATTGTAAGAAATGTTAAACATCGCTTACATCGCCAATGCGCCACCAACCTTGGCAACTAAGATGCTATGTCCCTTGTGCCTGTAATTACACTGCTACACTTACCCTTCAAACCGGAACACAACAATACCAAGTACTGCTGTTTTGCGGTAGAATATTTGATTAGCGGGTGGTACCTGCCCAGATGAGCTTGCACAAAGCCCTACAACCGATAAATTTTATATTTAATTATACTAAATAATAGCGGCATTATTATTTTTAAAGTTCATTGAGCGTGAAGAGGCAAGTTTAAATATTGAATTTGGCTACAACATTTTGTATATTACAAAATAAACGAATTAGAATGAAACTATTCTGATGTAAGTATAGTTTACCTACTGCTGTACTTTGTCTTATATTATATCGTCACAAAGTCCTCCCGCCGCGTCTGTATGTCTGTTTGAACGCGATAAACTCAAAAACTATTGAACGGATTTTTTTTTTTTATTTTTAGTTTTCACCAATGGACGGAGTGATTTATGAGGGAGTTATAGAGACGAGTATCGCGTAAACAAATTGAATTATATAATGTATTACGATATAAACTTTCATATAGACCCTTATACTACACATGGAAAGCAGGGACTAGTATATTATAATATATCTTATTCAGTAAACTGAAATAAACTTGTAAAATACTTGTATACTTGTAAAATACACAATTAATATAAATCTAGTCATTTTAATCTTAAAACAGAAAGCGGCCTTTGTAAAAAATCTGTCGGATCAAGATGGCCGAGAAAATTGAAATGGCGTCGAAACTGCCAGTCGATTTTGATTGATGTTTTCCGCCATGTTTAATTACGTTCGGGAATTTTTATTTGATGATAAGTTCAATATTTTAAGATAAAACCTTTATGATATTTTACTTAAAGTAAAACGTAAGACACTGTTCTTAAATATTATTTAGAGTATAGTTTTTCAATTAGTTTGTTTGTTATTTCCATTTAGTTTAGATTAAACAAATTATAAACTGTAAGCCGGCTTTTCATTATGGGATTTAATAAATATTACATTACAATTGAACCCTTAAAATCTGCTCTGCAATAAATGGTTATTACTATTATTATTTTGCGAACTATTATTATGTATTCGTGCTATATCATATTGTAGTAGACCAGAATATGTTACCAGTGTTCAGAACACGTGAACACTGATGATTCCGGAAATACAGGCAAGCATAATTGAACGTGTATACACCAACACGCATTGGATCAAGCTACAAATCTTCTCCAAAAGAATCTCTGAGCCCAGCAGAAAAGTAACATTAAAGTTACAGTAACAGTTATGTGCGATATTTACAGACTTTCTTTTTTACTATATTAAATAAAATCGTTATAATACAGTTGTCGTATTGCTAAGCCAATGCCTACCCACCTAGAGCGAGTTACCTAATTAATAGAAAAAGTATCAATGTCGATGGTATTTATACGCAATATTAACTTATAATTCAAGAATGGTATTCATCTGCTAACTTTACAACGTAAACATTCGACACAGCTCTAATAAAATCGCTCGTTCGTTCCGTCATTTGCGAATTATTAAAATTGTTCCGCCATATTGCCGGCGTCCATATTAGCAAAGTTGGCGCGAGTCTGAAGTTTTTGTCGTTAATTTAAATGTTTGGATGACATTAATTTTTTTATACTAGCATATTGTCCTTTGAGGGAGAAGCGTAGACAATTTCTTTCTTAAAATATTTAAAGTATTATTTATAAATTTTGTTTGGGGAACTAAAATTTTGTTCTTTCATTGAAAAAAACCATTTAAACTTGATCTGTTAGTAAAAACGTTGTACTGCATGTTATTTTTCAGAATATCTTAATCATGATTAAATAAAATAAAAATCAAATATATTTTTGTGTTTAGTGAATTGTTGGTTATTAAATTCTTTCAAGGGTTGACATCTTAAATAATTTTTACTTTAACCGCAATTGCATGAATCAATTCCGCGTTAAAAGTAATAACTTTTTAAATTACCAATCTGCATCATTCGTTTTTATTTGCTATTTGCCACTACGGACAAAATTTAAAAACAATGTTCTTTTCAAAGTGAGTATTCTCATTCATCTGTCAGAAGTTTGTGGATGTGCTCTTAAGTTAAAGAATAAGATGACTTCAAAATGGCCAAGCTAGTTACTTTAAATGTAATTTTTAAACATGATAATGATATAAAGTATGAAATTATATTATTATTATACATATTAAGTTCTGATTTCTAAACAAACAAAGTGTAAGCAATTTTATACATAAAAAAAAGTAAACGTTTTGTGTCAGAAGGGGCGCAAAAATTCAATGTGAATGGTAAAGAAGTAACCTCCTTTTGACGAGAATGTATGTCACCACGCTGTTTCAATAGGGGTTAGTATCTACACATGCGTCAGAATTTTACTCGACACATGTAGGTGACCATCCCGACCATCGATGTTTTCCTTCACCACCGAGCACAAGATAAGTTAAAAACATAAAGTTGTTTGCACGGGCTTGAACCCTTGATCTTAGGATACACGAACATTTACGTATTCCAGCCACTGTGACATCTCGGCCGTATGAGTGCTACTTGGAACAAAAGCCCGTTTCTCGTATTACGTCAAGATTCACATAAACTTCATTGTCTATTCATGAATTATATATATCGATGTCTATTCACTAAATTACAATAGCACAAAAAATAGTAGGTAAATAATTTTGATATCACGCCGAAATCTCTTTTTCATGACCCCATTTGGCAACCCTACGTATGTAGATCGTAAAAGACCCAATGACTGTGCTTTATACAAACAAGCGTATCAAGGGAATCTGCGCGTGTGTGCGTGTGTATGAATATTTTGATGTACAATGTGTGGTGAGTAGTTACCGGGAGTTAGGAAAATTTGAAGGGACATGATTAAATAACTAATTAAAATTAAAAATCGAAAAAAAATTGCGTTTACATTTATTAAAAAAAAAAACTTCACAAATATTTAAATATTTACAATGCCTCATAAAATAATTTTGGAGACGCTGTGAACCACACGTTGCTTAAGCAATAAATATGCTTTAAAGTTAAAGAACCGGCGAAATTGCCGAATACATACAACAATAGAGAAAGCACATTTATTTTTCACTTTTATTATAGGTTGTGTTTTAGGGTCAACCGTCAGCCTATAAATAATTTAATCAATTTAATAAATATAATATAATTATTTGAATTACGATTGGTTTACATAATGTATTGAGTGATTAATCCGCTAGTTAGCTATCTTTCTATATTTTATATTGAGATTAATATAATAAATTTTTTTAGAAGAACCTCCTCAAACTGTCGCAATTTAGTTATTTTTAATCTGGTAGTTAATAATATTATATGCAAGATTATGAGCTAAAAGTTAAAGCTATTGAGAGCCTACATTTTTTTTTTGTAAACAGTAGATTTGAATCAAATATGTATGTATATGTTTATATATTCATACATCAATCGATACGTGCATTTTTTTAATTCATATTTTAGGATAGCTTTGATTTTATTACTTCAAAAGGATTTTGAAGTAAAAATAATAATATATCAAAAATATCATAAAAAATAACCCAATTTAAAAAAAAAGTTTATAATTTTCAAAAAATATAATAAAATAAAGTATAAGACCTCCATTTATAATTTTTGAAAAGAAAAAGTAAAATTAATTCAGATTAGGAGAGATTTATCATCTATCACAAAGGTAAAAAAAACGAAATCTCATGATCCTACAATTAGGAGCAAAACTTCATTAAAACTTTTCTAGATGTAGTAAAAGTAGAGCTTTTTCTTAATTATGAACTTCTACTATTTTGTAAGCAGTTTGCTGATGTGAGTCTAAGATTAATTGTATAGTGCTTGTTACGTTTTGATAAATATATTCTGTACAGACATATAAAAATAAGACATCAATCTAATAATGTAATATTTCAAAAGTTATATTAAAATAATTGTAAATAGTTATATATTATATTATAAGTTTTGTATGGACAACACAATATATAAATGGTTTTGAAATTCATATATTACATCTAATAAAATCAGATAGCGTAAGTTACGAAATGCTTCTGTGGTCTGGTCCTGATGAAATCATGAAACTTCAATCACAAAGGACATAACATGTAAGTTCCCAAGGTTGGTGGTGTATTGGCGATGTAAGGAATTTGAATTATGGCGACAAGGTCTGTAGGCGGTAGTGGCCACATACCATCAGATGGTTCATTTCCCGTCCGCGTCCCTATATTATAAACCAAAAAAATCATATATAAACTATTTTTTTATTTCAAAATCCGATTATTGAAGATGTTGATGAAGACATAAGTTATATAATTTCACGCTAAGTTGCTAAATAGGGAAGCAGTATATTAAAACGTCGTCCAATTTCGTCGTCTTTCGTCGTCCAATTTGGCATCCTGTGTGCGAGTATAAATCTTATATATGGATTACTTTCAGTTTATGCAACGTTGGTCAAAGTAATGAATCGGTCAAAAGCAGACGACGACGTAATAGGCGACCAATAATCGCTTAAATCGAAGCCAAACTAACTTCAAATAATTAAAATATAAATAGTTTTTGCAAAAAGTAGTAATAAAAAGTACACAAAGACTAGTAGAAAAGGAGGGAAGCTACCTAGAAATTTGGTAGGCTCTTACTTATGAAGACACTATTATTCGTGACATCGTGCTCTTGTTCTTCTATCAATAGTTTTAATAAAAAGCAATAACTGAGTTACCTTCGGCATTTTAACAATTATCTTTTGAAATTAGAATTGCCTTGAGCCTGATATTATGCCCGATTTCAAGGTCTGAAACTTTGATAACGCTATAAAGATAATAGAGATAATTCGATAAAATAAGTTTCTCGTTTTGAAGGCCCTTCGTACCTCCTTGCGAAATTGCGAACTTATGTTTTTATAGTTAGGAGATTATTTGTACAATTAAGTCTATGAAAACTTTAGTAACATAACATTAAAGTTATTATTCATGTCGTTGACTATCATAGCAACATAATTTTCAAGTGAGTATTGATTTTTTAATAACCCACTGAGTGACCTTGAGCTTGGCAGTCGAGAGAGTAGCCGCAAGTAGGACGTCCCTTCAATAAATACTGATAAATGCGGAACTAAGCCCTTGTATAACGCACGAACTATGCTATCCGTACTAATGATGAATACCGAGAAATTTGTGTATGTGTTAAATTATCCAGTCATTGAAACGCGTCGATGGAGATTAGGGATGAGTCACTTCATATTTGCTCCAATCAGTGAGTAGAAAAATACTCTGTTGATCTCGTTTTAATGACATCGATTAAAAAATATTTTTAACAAAAAGGTCTTGAACCAAATATATATATATTTTATTTAGCAATATGATAGCTATGTACGAAGCGTAAGAATTATATTATATAAAATAAAAGCGCCTTACAATTTTTCTTAAAAAACTTTAATGCACAAATCATCACTGTATATGAAACAAATAATTTATTTTTAATTATAAAAAAAAAACGAAAATATTGTTCATCAGAAGTTTTAAATTATTATTTTATTATTTACAATTTATTTTAAATTATTATTATTTTTGAAATTATTTTTTTAAATATCTTACCCCTCGAATGTTGACGCTGTGAAAATATATTATATTAATTAATGACGTGAACATTTTCTATACTTATTTTCAAAAAGAAATGTTACAAACAATAAAATAAAATTATGTAATGCAATAAAACAAATGAACGATAACATCGATGTTTATGTATGTCAGAATATATCTTATTTTATTCGCGGATGTAGTGAAAGGAAGGATAAATAAAGCAACTAATAAAAAAGTAATAAAGCAGCGATCAATATTTACATTCCTTGACACATACTGTCATCGGATAGATCACGCCTTATGTAATACATCTTTATATATAAAATAATAGCTGACTGAATGACATATCAACGCACAGTCCAAACTACTACTAAAATTTATGAAATAAAAGGGTCATCCCCTTTAAAGTTTATATGAAAATCCTTCATTTTTAAGAAAGAGTAATAATATTTAGGAATTCTAATTTATGATGCGAACGGTGCTGCGGGTAAAGCGCTAGTAGTATAAAGGTAAAGGTTAAAACAAAAAAGTTTAAACTATCTAATATATAAAAATCTCGTGTCACGGTGTTTGTGGTCGAACTCTTCCGAAACGGCTCGACCGATTTTTATGAAATTTTTTATGTATATTTGGGAGGTATGAGAATCGGTCGTAAAGTATATTTTATACCGTTAGCTGGAAAGGGTGTCCCTATGCAGAATTTTTCTATCTTTCAGACATTTTTTAAAATTTGTATTTTATTTTTATTAAGCATCAAAAAATACATAAAACCCCAAATTTTCACCCTCCTAATCCATCATCCCATTTTGTAATCAGGATTTTAGTATTTTTGTATGAACAATATTAAAATAATTATTTATACTAAACTATTCCTGAAGTCCATTCCCACTCGAAAAAATATCGCAAAGGACTTCCTACTTCCCCGGGTCTCTTCTTCTCCAACCGTACATTTTTTTTATTGTTATTAATTCACATTGGACTTATATCGTGTCTTCATCGCAATTTTATGGAGGAAAGTCAAGAAGCTGAAATTGTAGCAAGTGTAAATAATGCAAACTTGAAAAATAAATTAATAATTCATGTAAATTAATTCAAATATACATACATTACATACATTCATTATACACATGATTCGAGTGTTTACTATTGCCAGTGTAATCAGAGAAATGATAGTAAAATCAGATGCTCAGCGTCAAAAAATTATTGAAAGAAAAAAGGAAAAAATTAATTACCATTTTTAAAATTATTAAATTATAAAAGTTATTTACAATTATAACTATATTTAAGTTATGGTATACTCTATCAATATATATACTCAATATTTAAGTTATAGTATACTTAATTGTTTGAAACTTTTTAAAGATATTTTTAATGTTTAATTTATTGTTAAAGGGCTTAATTTACTTTGACAATATTCAAAATAAAATCCTTTAGATTTAATATCTTTACTCTGAATCAAATTTAATTAGTTTTAAGCAATAAGTAAAACTTAATTCCATTTAAATTATGTTAGCACTGCCACCTTTGAAAAGATTATGTTTGTTTAAATAGTTTGTGTAAAATAAATAATCTCGAGTTGTGTTAAATATTAAACTATATTTCAAAAAAAAATTTAGTAGTAATTAAATCTGTCTGTTTTAATAGAAACTGTTACATGCTAATAATTGAATCGATTGAAAGGCAATAAAAATGGCAGAACAACGTTTGTCGGGTCAGCTAGTTATTTCTATAAGATTTAAATCTATGTCACAAACAAGAATACAGTAAGCCTTTTCAGGACAGTCATCATTATGAAGTGGGAACATTTAATTACATTTGAGAACAGTGTCTCTGAATTAAGAATGCGATTTATGTACGTCACAGCTGTATAAAAATCTATAATGCTGGTGTTACATATATGCTTAAGGCACCGAATAATCTATAAACTGTATACAAATAAGATTTTATTGACACATTATTTAAAAAAAAATGTCGTCCTGGTAACAATGGCAGCCATTTTTAAGGAAGATATTATAATAGTGCACAAGTGTTTGCCAAAAATGGATGCAGTCTCTATTACCTAACCGTTATAAACCGATGGCAAAAATCAGTCATAACCGGAAAAAGTTAAAGGGCAGGATGAACGGCTTTACATATTTTGCAAAATATCTTTCGACAATGGCACTTTCGGAAATATTAACCATCCTTTACATCGTAAGTGCGACACTAACCTTGGGATCCAAGATGTTATGTCTATTGTGCCTGTAGTTTCACTGGATCACTCACCCTTACAACCGAAATACAACAATACTAAGCTATTTGCTGGTAAGACAAAACAAAAAGGTTATTAATAATTAGACACATAAGCGTAAAAAACCGTTTTTCTTTATCCCTGGAAATTTTCTATTGATTTTTTGCAATGCCCGTTTTTAAGGAGTTAATAATATTCCTATATTAATACACCTCTAATTAAGCGTACATATTGTGTTAGCAGTGATGGTGACAATAGCCCAAGAGTCAAGAACGAATCAGGGATTTTTACATTGCTAGGCATTCCGTAAACCATTGGGGTATTTATGTTATATTATATATTATTGTAACTGAATAATTTCTGGTACGTTTCATAAATCGTTGAAATAAATAAATGAAATAGATACTCATTTATGTTTATAATTTACATATCTTATCTAATATTTCATATTACCTATTTAGTCATTGTTTGTAATTTTAAAGCAGAGTTGGTAATTACTATTTGAATAGGCTTTCTAAGCTTAAAAGCGAACAAAGCCAGTGCTAGTCTCGACTACGCGTTACTATTGTAGAATAAATATGGGAGTGGGCTTAAAACCAATTTAACTGAAACGTTATTTGAAAAAATAATAAAAATATTAAAGTAAATAAATTTAATATAAGTTAGATTCTCATTTCTATACTTATTATATTTTTCCTTTAAGTGTCTTCTAGTTTTTATTACAATATATTATAATATAATCCTATTGGTCTTGGTTACGAGGTATATATGTAACGTATTAAATTATGTACGTAAACTATTGGATTACTAAATAACTAAATATAATGGTCAATTCGATTATCCGTTATGTATGTCATAGGAACGTTATATCATAAAACAATGTATTAACGTCCCTACATATAAACATTGCTTAGCGGAAAATTAGTTGAACATTGCTATGCATTTTTCTTTCGAATGTTAAATCAATTTAATTTTTCTTTAGAAAATAACAATAATTATACTTTTTTTAATAAAAACGTGTCCATTTATTCTTATTCTATAGCTCCACGCTTTTTATCATCTATATGTTTTATTCTCTAGTCTAGTCTAGATTACTCATTGGTCTATTGGCTTTAAAGGCCGCAGACCTGGAGGTCCTGGGTTCAATTGACAGTTCGGGCCAATAAAAAGTTATTGGGTTTTTCTGTCAGAAAATTCTCAATAGCAGTCCGGAGTCTGGAAGTTGGAAGTGTGTACACTCCCGTGCCTCGGAAAGCACGTAAAGCCGTTGTTCCTGCGCCTGAACTCTTTCCGGTCGTATCAGATTGCCGTACCATCGAATTATGAGAGTTAGGGAATAGAGAGTGCACCTGTGTTTGCGCACACACTTGCACTATAATATCTCCTGCGTAGTTGGCTAATCTTTCTTGAGATTGGCCGCCGTGGCAGAAATCGGTCTGGAGGACATTATTATTATTATGTTTTATTGAAAAACTTCAATAACTTCATATTTATTCACATTTAGAAATACGTGATATCGAGTTTTTGCATAAAAAAAGTTAATTAGAGTCGAAGAGAACTTACAGAAAACGTAACATTCTTGCACTTCTGATGATTTAAATAACCGATTTTAATCAGTTCGATCAAATTTTTGGCTTTAGACGTGTTTCAAAGGTTATTGCGCCAATATCGTGAGATTTGGTGAAGAAACGAAGGAGATTGGACAGTGCAGTCGAGATAACAAAGCAGGTGTAACCGTATGAATATAGTAAAAGCTTGAGATTATCATAACACACCGCGTATTTGGTTAGAGGGTTTTGCAATAAAATGCATATGTTAAGGCAAACACACTCTTTGATTCTGAAAAAGCAAAATTTGGTGAGAGAATATACTTTTATAGAAAAACTAATATTCGTTTTTTTTTTGCTTATGCGATAGAGACCGTATTTATTTTGTTTTGAGTGGGATTTAATAAATACCAACAAGTACTCACTTTAAGCGCTTACAAATATCCGCTATTAAAGTATGATATGCTAAGAAAAATACACGGATAATAAAATAATCTCTGTCGCTTTTACACGAGCCATTATTTTTTATGTAATCATGAGCTATTTTAAGATTGCAGCGCTTTTCTTTAAGAACTAATTTCGCATCTCACTTGTGTAATGTTGGAAACAGTGTTTTTTTTAACTACCATCCCTCACTCCACTGTTTCTTTCTAACTTTTATTTTTATGAATGTCTATGGAACTTTGATATTATTAATTTTGCATGATTCATAAATGCGCACCAAGCGAGTATGTAACGAACATTATTCAAAATAGACTGACAGTGAATAAGGATAGCATTGACAAGCCACAAGAACAACAAGCGCGCTGAGTGATATACAGCTCCATAAACCGATACGCGATTACGAACCAATCAAGTCTTGTATAGAATATGGAGACGGCACTGTAATATTCTATTAAATTTTCTCAACATTTAACGTGTATAATATTTACACGACTAACCGAATAGTACGGTAACAGCCTGTAAATGTCCCACTGCGTGGCTATGGCCTCTACTCCCTTTTTGAGGAGCAGGTTTAGAGCTTATTCCACCAAGCTGCTTCAAAGCGGGTTGGTGGAATACACATGTGGCAGAATTTCAGTGAACAGACAGACACACACAGACAGTCAGAGTCACATGCAGGTTTCCTTACGATGTTTTCCTTGACTGAAAAGCACGAAATGTATTATGATGACAAATTAAGCACATAAAAAACTTCAGTGGTGCTTGCCTGGGGATGGAACCCACTATCATCGGTTAAGATTCACGCGTTCTTACCACTGGGCCATCTCGACTTTTTACCGAATAGTAGTGTAATGTTTTCAGGGTACATGTTTGGATGTCAGTTTATTTTTCACACCGTAACTTTTAAACTCTTGAACAGATTAAATTTTAAAATTAAAATTAATATTTCAGATCATGTTTTTTATCTTTTTATTTTTATTTTAAATGATTATTTTATAGAGATGGCCCAGTGGATATAACAGGGAGAAGTCATGCTCCGCGATGAAGGAAATCATGAGAAAACGTGATGAAATTCTTATAATGTGTATCCCACATTGGAGCAGCATGGTGGATTAAGCTCATAATCTTTTTCTCAAGAGACGAGGAGACCTTTGCCTAGCAGGACATATAAAGGCTGTAATTTACACTCAAAAAATACTTAATAACGAAAAACGGACGTGGCAACAATCGGTTGGTAGTTTTTTAATCGCTGTCTATGGCCTTTGGCATTGTAAAATGTTTTTGTAGCCGTTCCATTGTAAACGAGTGATTCTATTTCTGTGATCATTAATTAATCCGTTCACCTTTCCAGAAAATCGACACTCAAAACAACTCTATGTGTTAGAAGGAAAAGAGTAAATTTGTAGTTCTGGTGTGGTTTTCATACAAAACTGTTTATACATTAATAATATACAGTTTTATAATAATCAAATGAGTGCTGAAAAAATTTAAATAGGCTTAATTGTTAATCTTTGCAGATGATTTAAACTAAGTGTGACTTATCAGCGGCTTATCACTATTGATAGTAGTTATATCTAGACACGCGGCAGCGTGTCAAGCTAAGTTTAAGCTAACAGAACTGGGGTATATGAGAACTAGCAAAGTCAGACTGTAGGCTTCAATATATTATCCTAAGTTTTAGGAAGATATTTTAAGTTGTTATAAAATATTTTTGCACCCATTTAGATGTCACTTCTTTTGTCGTTGAAATCAACAACTAAGGCATAATATTGAACTTGGCTCTCATTTCACATTTATGTTTTTGGTGGGATTGTCTAATACTGGAGTTGTAAGATCGATATCACCTCGTGCAAATAAATACTTCGGATAGATTATTGGTCTTACTATAAAATATTACTTATGAATTGTAAACATTCATGCTTTATTCTTGTTTGTATTCCATGTATTGACAAATCGTTCATCTGATCTATTGAATCTCTGTATACTCTACGTTATTTGGATTTACGTAAAGTTTTTTGGCGTATTACGTACCTTCTTTACGTTAGATTGTCGATGATGTACGAGAGATACTTTAATATTTTTCCAAAAAAATAGTTAATGATTGCAATACTGGCCATTACTTGTGAAACATATACGAAAATACTCTTTGTCATACCCGTCACCTTGTCTTATTGCCTCCACTGGTAACAGAGTTATTGCGATTCAACGGGGAAATGCTGCTAGAATTCTTGTCACTATTCCACACGGTCATCATTACGTATTCGATTGATTACGTCATCAACGATTGGCATATTAAATTACATTGAATAATATAGTGGAAAGCGAAATTCGAAATATCTTCGAAAATCATTGTCAAAGTAAGTAATTAACGTATATTTGTCAAATTAATAATTTAGTATAACCGATATGAGTTATTAAATTATTTACTGCTTTGCTTGAAAAAAACATTATCATAATCTAACACAAATATGTAATAGTATATTAGCGTAGATTATTACGATTTTTTAGAAAAAAGTAAAAGTAATAAAGTATTTGAATGATAATAATAATGTCCTCCAGACCGATTTCGGCCACGGCGGCCAATCTCAAGAGAGATTAGCCAACTACGCAGGAGATATTATAGTGCACAAGTGTGTGCGCAAACACAGGTGCACTCTCTATTCCCTAACTCTCATAATCCGATGGGACGGCAATCCGACACGACCGGAAAGAGTTCAGGCGCAGGACCAACGGCTTTACGTGCTTACCCAGGCACGGGAGTGAACACACTTCCAACTTCCAAACTCCGGGCTGCTACTGAGAATTTTCTAACAGAAAAACCCAATAACATTTTATTGGCCCAACCTGGGAATTGAACCCAGGACCTCCGGGTCTGCGGCCTTATATCAAGCCACTAGACCAACGAGGCCGTCAGATTGAATGATAAATAGCAGCGACAATAGCAAATCAAGTCTCATTAAAATAGGAAAAAGTCTTGACTGGTGCAGTTGCGGTGCTCCGGGTGTGGGTGTATTAAGTATGTAACTATGCATAAAAAAGAAAAAAAAAATTAAAATGTAACTGTCATGCATATATAAACAAATATATATAAACAAATAAAAAAAACTGCTATAGAAACAAACAAACAACCAATCATGAATGCGTTAAATGGTGGTAAGAATGCAGTAGCAGCATTTTTCCTTTAAATCGCAATTCCGTTCCTCAATAATTAATATTATTTTAATTATCCTTTTCCACTATTATAAAATACTATAATTTTATAAATTTTATCCTCTCTGGTTCTCACTGGTCAGGTCGTCTTAGTCACGAACATAAGGACGAGACAACAAGATTTACTGTTAACGATTACAGTAAATCATTCATGAACGTTAGAATGAGATGAATATCTTTACCGTTTATATAATTTATAAATAATCCATATGTCATGTATTACGGAGGCGATGAGATGGAGATCTCGATTTGGTCTAACATTTAAATATATCTGTGAAAGAAATTCTAAATTTAAAATAAATTATTTGTTTTTATGTTCGATTATATAACAAACTCGTCAATATAATTCGTAATATATGTTCGTAATTTAAAAGGTACGCACAATCGGTATATTTATTCCATTTTTAGGTAAGAAACCAGTGAAGCACTAATTTTAATAAAAATATATTATCAAATTAATATATCGCTTTGTTGTGTTGTAAAGAAAACAATAATATATTTTAGTCATTTATTAAAACCTTATTTTTAATATTCAATAATAGTTCTTTCCGTATATTGCAAAGAGGCTATTTTCGTACGTCAATTTTTTTATAGATGGACTAAATACGTATTTGTAGACATGTTGTCCATAAGAGCGTTACGTGGAAGAGATTAAATATACTTTGAAGTAATAATATTAAAATTATTGTTAAAGCCTACTTAAATACAACTCGATTTTAAAACTGTGATAATTAATAACTTAGACCGAAAATTTCGAAATCAAGATTTTGAACGGATAGAGAGTAGAAAAAAAATATAAATCCTTTTTAGTTATTTTTGTATAAAAAATAGTTAAAGAATATACAATGAAAAAAGAACTAAAATAAAAACGTATGACATGATATTCCAAATTATAGAAAAACACTACTTCTATACACCACTACTACACTAGTGGATTAAATCAGTTTAAGAACAGATTAAATAATAAAAAGCAAAAATATACAATTTATTTTTATTCAGAATTTTTCAAAGAAAAATATAGTCTAAAGTCTAATAAATATTGAAATTCTGGCTTTGGATTTATGTCAACTAGGTTAAGTTTTTGTTATATATGTTTATTACTCTGAAAAAGCAAACTAAATAATTGTAAAATTTGAATTGAAACGTTTTATCTCTACATTATCGTGATAATCTTCACGTGGCACGAATAAAATAGCATCCGCAGAGGATTTGTGATAAATATCACATTTGATATTTGAATTTAATATTTTGTATGTTCGTTTATATTAATACACGCGATTGTGATGTTGCACGAATTAAATTTAATCAGTAAACAGATTAAAACTAGCCAATTAGGTAATTATCAGATAATCGTATGTCATCGTTTATTTGTTTATTAAAAGCTGCAGTTCAATGGTTCAATACAATTTGACGTCGATAAACGAATGAAGAATGCATTATGATTATAATTAATTCAACCAATAATGTTTTAAAATATAACGAAAACTTTTGCAATGAAATTATATATCTATACTAATAAATAGATTTGTGTTTTTTAATAATGCCTTACTAAAAAAAAACGATTAAGCCAATATACATAATTATAACTTTATACTTGAAATACAGCACGTTTCTGTTTGTTTATTAATATATTATATTATTATATTTGACGAGCCGGTTGGCGTGGTTGGTAAATATTTGCCTTTCACGCCGAAGGGTTCGATTCCCACCCAAGACAGACATTTGTGAGCATGAACATGTCTGTTTGTCCTGAGTCTGGGTGTAATTATCTATAAAAGTTTATATTTACAAAAGAAAAGTAGTATATGTAATATATCAGATGTCTGGTTTCCATAGTACAAGCTCTGCTTAATTTGGGATCAGACGGCCGTGTGTGAATAATGTCCCAGGATATTATTATTATTATATATACCTATATAGCTGCGCTTCGTAGTTTCACCTGATTCAAATTCAGACCATTGAAGTGATAAGCGTGAATTTCACGCCTTTGTTACATACAAAACAAATGCTTAATACATACATATGTAAACAATATTGTGCGTCGCGATGCCACATTTACGGCTTTACCTATAAATGTTGTTTAGAGGCTGCTCAGTGTGTTGTGTATTTTTCTTTCGAATGTCAAATCAATATTGAAAGAAAGAGAGAAATCACTTTTTAACTAAATACCCGAAGATAATCATTGCATGTTTTACAACATATAATAAAATGAATACAAACATTACCGCCAATCAAAAACTTATTATCGGATGAAAAAACATGTGCATGCCAGCGCATAAAATCAAAGTAACCCTCGTCTTCGCATCAGACGGCTAAAAATAATCTAATTTGACCCGTGTTAGGTACAACGGATTAAAACACTTTGTCACAATAAAACACGAAGTATCAATATTTTAATGCGATGTAAACACAACGCTTCTACAGTTACGTTAAACATTTAAACGGAAGAACAAGCGGATTATTTTAATAGCCTCGACAATTCCTATTAAATTTCCTTACAAATTTCGAAGGGACATTTGAATTTCAATTTAGGGCATTAAAAGAGCCGAATCCGACTATTGCAGAAAAATTGTCCATTACAGACAACGTCATGAATTTATGAATATGAAATTTTGAAGTGGCAAGTGGAGATCGGTCATTCATATTCCTTATCAATTTTGTTGAGTGTAATAATATTTTTTTATTTATTCAAATATTTTGAATATAATTGAAGTAATTTTATTTGTTTATATAAAATCATACATTCTAATATATAAAATGTATTCATTTAGATTGCATACATTAACAAATACAGCATTAATATTATATGAAAAAGATTACAGTAAACAAGTCAAATATCGTAATAATACTAGAGGTAATTTAGTGAAAATAAAACTAGCTGAAAAAGAAAGTGAAGAAAAACATTATTCGTTAAATAAATACTACTTTAGGGCGTGATTTCTTCTCAAAGTTGTCTCACGTGTACTATGAACCTATTTGTTTGATATACTTATGGGATGATCGAGTTCAAATCGAACAAGATTATAACGTAATGTACAAATGTAATAAAACTAAAAAGAGCGGTATATAAGAACTGTTTTTGAAGGAACAAATAATTGAGATAATTTAGAAGAAGAAACTCGAAACACACTGCATATACGATCCTGAAATGTCATAAAGTGTCCCATTGAGAATATTAACAATTGTAACATTTAAAGCATACACGCTCAGATTATAAAATGAGTTTTACAATTTTGTATACGCGTATTAAAATAGCATATCACCGTAAGTCGACTTTGAACATTTCACGAGTGAGTTACGAAGTGTATCACTCAAAGTATTATTGACGATAAATTTTGACTGACCTTTTCTGATGGCGTAGGATAATCCACACTTGGTAGGTCAGACACACTTCACAGCATGAATGTAATATTCATTTTGTTTGAATAAATTGAAAAATAGTAATGACTTGCATTTAGAAATGAAAAATAATTAGTTCATTTAGAAACTCGTAACTTTTTAATCATAACAGAGCTATACAATATATTGGTTGGTATAATTACGGGGACAAGTTATATAACATCTTCAATTCATGCGATTATTGAAGGGTTAAGGCTTGTATTTCTTGGTGTATCTTAACATCAGATGACGTCTGCATTTGTTCGTTCGCTTTTTTCGAATTTCTATCTTCTTCTATCGTTCTTCTAGGAAAACTACTACTTCTCCCTACTAATTTTTATAGATATCGTATTTGCGAATTCATTTTCTAAACTTAAAATAACAAGAGTTAAGATAATGGACTTATAAAACATGATTATATTCGTAATAAAAGTTTTTATAAATAATTACTCTCTCAAAAGTTTGTAACGCCGACTGTGTTTCCCTTAATTCACCAAAGCTCACGAAATGAGGGGAAATTCTTTGAGTTCATTTCCCAACGTCTTCGAATTGTCTAAATTAACTAACCAATTCCCTGCGTAATAAACAAAATTGTTCATCACAATACAGAGATAATTCTGTTTCGTGAATTGCTGTAAATATCTAAGAAAGGTGATTCCTTTCTTTTTAGATGAATAAGTATACAATGTATTGCCTTGTTATTTTAAAGTACATAAAATACGTTTTAATGAATCATTCAATAACATTATTATTAAAAATATTTCGATAATACTGTAACATAATAAATTAATTATACAGTTTATTATATATTTTTTAATTTATATGCCATTTTACTCAAAGATCTTTCTTTAAATAAAAAGGATCCTTTGAATAAAGAGCTTATATGACGATTATATAGACAACCATCCAGCGTATAAGCCCGTGATTATTACTTCGTTGGGAAATATCTTTTTCCAGACAAGTTTAGTTCACACAAAGTAATATTTACTACGAATATAAGCCGTAGATATTTATCACAATACAATATTACTAAATAATCTTATCAAAATTACGCCATGGGATTTCGAAGCAAACGTTCCAGGATGATGAGAACCGTTGTTTTTCTTATTTACCACCGGCGAAATGCAATATTTTCGGCAATATTTAATAATGATAAAAAAATGAAATATTTTTTATTGCAATATTCGTATTTTGTTTTAATCCTACCTGGGTTTTTCGTACCGTGACTTGTAAGCAATTTAAGTCTAAATCGCATCTTATTTAATACAACATAAGATTCGCTATTTATAATTAATTTGAAACAAAACTCTTTAAAAGCGTTCCGTTTTTTGCAGACGTTATAAGGGTAATAAGGTTATTGATAAACGAATGATATTGTAATTGGTATTAATTAGTATTTAGTTATTAGTAAAAAAAAACACTTTAAAATTTATAAAGTATCTCATATCTCATTGTAACAAATTCCCCTTTCGTTAAACATAACAAAGAATAAACGTAATTCTTAGAAGATGGGTTACAAAAAACTGAGACAAACTTTATATAATTAAAAGAAAGCCAGCACTGAATAAAAACTACGAAACATTACTTCCGTCACAAACAAAACCCTCATCCGGTGATATATAGTACACATCTTAGCTAAATAAACTCTTAACTAACTACAAACTTTATATAAATTGTGACGTAAAAAGGTAACTTTGTGTTTAATTTTAACTTACAAGATATTTTATGTAACTAGTTTGAACATCTTTTGATACCAAAGAGGATTTAGTTAAAATTGAGTTATTTTTTTTTAAATTAAATCTACTATGTGAATTCTAATGATTATGACTACTGTGAGAAATTTCTTACACGATCCATGTATTGCCAACGATGAAAACTGAGATGTTATGTTTCTTGTACTGGTCAGTAACAAGACGAGTTTCAAATCTTTATCAGTGGCAGCTCATTCGAGATATCAATAATAGTTCCAAGAAACTTTCTATGAATTTTCATATCGCTTGATTTTTCATAAAATTATCAAATAATTTGGTAGTGTCAGTGGCTTTTAAGAGCTCCTGCGCTATTGATTCTATTGACTGTCTTTCTCGTCATTTTCTTTTTCCCTGAACATAGAATTCTATATTACCAGGACTTTAAAAGAAATATTATTTGCCTAACAGCTTTTATCTGTGACAAATGAGCACATATTATTTCGCCAGTGTCACGTTGGATGGAATACGTTTGGGAGATTGATCGATGTGGTCGAGATTGGTTTAGTTTTTCCTTAGGCTAGAGTTTTATAAAAATAAGCAAAAAAATACGATAGTTCATATTGTTTTGTTTATTTTTAAAACGCAAAACATATTTGATGATTGATACTTCATATTCTACTGGTGGTAGAGCTTTGTGCAAGCTCGCCTGGGTAGGTACCACCCACTCATCAGATATTCTACCGCAAAACAGCAGTACTTGGTATTGTTGTGTTCCGGTTAGAAGGATGAGTGAGCCAGTGTAATTACAGGCACAAGGGACATAAAATCTTAGGTCCCAAGGTTGGTGGCGTATTGGCGATGTAAGCGATGGTTAACATTTCTTACAGTGCCAATGTCTAAGAACGTTTGGTGACCACTTACCATTAGGTGGCCCATATGCTCGTCGGCCTTCCTGTTCTATAAAAAAAAAAATATATTTTTAATAGTGCCAAGGTCTATCGGCACTTACCATTAGTTGGTCTATAATTTGCCAGTCCGCCTACCTATTAACAATAAAAAATACCATTTTCGATGACCATTATATACTCAAAACCCATGGCCTATACCTATCTCAATGACGTTTTTATTTGTGAACTACTTTTCATATTTAGATAATTGTTTTTTTAATGTAATAATTAATTTTGTTAATGTATAAGCTGCGATCGGAAAAAGGAAACCGATTTCACAATTGAGCTAATTTTGTTATTTTGGAGAAATTAACGAATTTAGTTGCCGTAAAGTAATCAGCTTAATTTTTAGGGCCATCAACAAAGTGTGGATTAGCATAAATGATGGAGTAGACGAACGAGTTAGCGATGGAAGAGTGGATAACAGTTTTTTTGGAGAAAATTTTGTCATGAAATTAATATAAAATAAACTATAATCAAAAACCTTCACTGAAAACTAATTTTGTTAGTATTACCCGAAAACCAAGAAAAACTAACTGTTTCGTTTTAAGAAAACATATGGTATAAAATTTTGTTGCTAAAAGCAATTTTGTCCAGACATACTTTAAGTAAAGGTCATCATGTAATAAAATCTTTACAGTTGCAGAACCTAACCTGGTTCTCTAGTAAATAACGAAGTGCGCGATCATAAATTTTTAATATTTGCTTTTATTTATCATTGACATTTCTGATATATCTGTGTACAGCACACAATGAATATTAGTGAAGCTGTAAATATTAAACCTTTTAATAACTTTTAGTAATAGAATAAATAATGTGTATGAATATTAAAACGGTACAATCAATTTTATTAATTATACAACTAACAAAGTGCAACAATTTGATTGTTTTTGAGTTATTAATGAACTAGTTTGCGCACGCGGCTTTGTACGCATGTTATGGGGTAGGAAAGTGTTAGGTAGGCTACGTCCTATTCTGTACCACAGACAACGCGTATACAAAATATCATGATAATTGGTTAAGAAGCGAAAGCGTAACATGCAAACAAATAAACAAACCCTCTTTCGCATTTTTAATATTAATAATAAACTAATTTATTCATATAAATTACAATATATTTAATATCATTAAAAAATGATAAATGTATAATATATATTAACTGATTAATTTATTATTATAATGATAATTAATGTTCTTAATTGTATGAAACACTATTGCTCGAAGTACATGACAAATGCAGTAGTAATTCTTGATTATAAAACAAAAGCGGTTGTGGAAAATCAGAATGAAGTTGAAACAACAAGGTCCGGTTGTAATAATAGAAACAGAATGAAAATCAAAACTCTGAACGTAAGCAATAGGAGACAAAGGGAAGATCGCATTGGATTTGATTAAATGACAAAAGATTTGTCATAATGAAGAATAAATATAACATGAAGTCGATTATATCTGTGGTATTATTCTTAATATTCCTATGAAATTCCTCTAGCAAATATATTTTCTATTATGGGCTTAATTGAATTGTATAAAGAGAAATTCGTTAGATAGTAAAAAAATACATTGTAATTGTGATAGTTCTGGTAACATTATTATTTTTGAAATTTTTTCAATAGAAATACTTTTATTTTACAAAATATTATGTATTTACAGTAGAGCTTGTTTAAGTATGTTAAATAGAAAACATAAATTCAGAACAATAATTCTGAATGAAAAGTAATCATCATCATCATCTTAATCGTGGGTTTTCCAGGCGCCTAATAATATGATGGAATCTAAGAAATCTCTATATTGTCGTTTAACTACAATGTTTGTATGCGTGAGTTTTGAAGTGAGTCGAAGTTAAATAAAAACATGTAAAAATCTTGCGAATTAATTGTAAACCCATCCAACTGGAGCTGAAATTTGGAAAGTACTTATTGAGCTAGTGGTTTTATAGTCTAGTAAGTTTTCACAATTAGATATTTAATAAAATTAATAAATTTTGAGCGCGCATAAGGCCAGCTAAATGACTAATTTTACCCGAGCGTCCCTTAAGTACCATTGTATTCTTTGTCATTGTTATAAAGGTAGGCGGACGGGCAGATGGGCCACCTTATAGTAAGTGGTCACCACCGTCCATAGACATTGGAACTTAAGAAATATTAACCATTCCAATGCGCCACCAACCTAGGGAACTAATATAATGTTATGTCCCTTGTGTAAAATGTTAAATTTATGCTTTAAAAAAGGACCATATGATACTAAAACATGTACTATGAAATAAAGTAAAAGTTAAGTAACACTCTATAAATGTTGCCTGGTGCTAGGCAAAGGTATTCTTAACCGCTGAAGGCAACGGTGCGCTTTATTCTACATATAGTTTATACCACAACACTGCTTCAATAAGCGGATAAACACACAAGTACGTTGCCTCATGAAAGCCTCCGCCGCTGAAAACGAGATTAATTATAAGAACAAATTAATTAATTCCGCAATCTTCAATTTAGAATAATATATTCTAGCCACTGACCATCACGATCTTCCCAAATATTATAAAGTACGTCAAATATTTATTACCTTTGCACAAAATTTCAAAGTCAATACAATCGCAAACGTATAATATATTCACGGTCCATTTGCACATAACTTTGCATATAACTATCACAAATAAATTGCATATAGATAGAAATATAACAAGCAATCAAGTCGCCAGCGTCGCAGAGTATATTCGAATAGCCACCCAACAATATCACCGTATGTGAAATACACGCTCGACGTCATATACACATGCCAAAATACAAATACTCGAAAAATGTTATTTCAAACATTTACTTTGAGCATTACAGCTCGGCAGATGCAATATGAAGAGCTGAATATACGCCATTTCAACCAGGACTTTGCCCTTATTTTGAAAGCAGCGCAAACTCATGATAGTATATAAGACGACGTTACTTACGTCTCACTGTAAAATTAACGTTCTATGCGAAGATATGCTTTTAAATAATGAGACATAAAGCTATTTTTAATATGATATGGAAACGACAAGAGCACAGCAATTTCTCATTCCATTCGTTGGTACTTCATTTTAACATATGTATCAAGTTGATTTTACATTATTGATTATCATTAAAATATGTACATCTCAATCTTTTATACCTCTTAACACTTTGATCGGGATTCCAAGCTGTAAACGAAAAATTAAGTAACAGAAAGCTCTTAAAATAATGTAATGTTTTTAAACAATAAATAATAATGTGCTACAAACAAATGTAACTTGAGTTATTTTTTCATTTTTTTAGCGTGTAAAATATTCCTGTGATATTTTTACTAATATTACATACATATCGTGTTTCTTGTATAAAAATAGGTGTATAATAATTATAGTATCCGAATAGAAGGTCGGCAAAATTAACTATTAGTACAGAAAGTCAATATGCCAGCGTCTTGGGTACAATGCCACTGGACAATCTTTTAGACGGCGTGTTTTTGCTATATATTTGTAATGTGTATTTTTTTTTATATTGTTAAAATGACTATACATAGTTTCCATAGTTAATAATGTAAACTATTATTACCAGTTTCATTTAGCAGTTTTGTATGATTAGTACCAAGTATAAGCTAGTTACGAATGTTAGCTTACAATAAAGCTTTAAGAATTTTTGCGTTGGACAATGTATAACGCTTTTGAAGAAAACGTCCAAAATTGTCCAATTGTAAAATTAAAAACAAAAACTTTAAGGAAAGTTTGTGCGTTGTATTATAAATGTAATAGATTTTAAGATTACTTACACCTTGAGAATGTTAGAAACGACTGTAGGCCGCTTAAGCAATTGTTGTAAAAAAAAAGATAAATCTCATTTAGTTTCTCTAACCGGTTCTGAAGTTTTCCTGTCCAAACCAGTAGCAGATTTTTGACTATCAATTAATAATTAAGCGTTATGCCTTCTGTTATATAAAATAATGATTTCGAATTTGCTTATATCTTAATATTGTGAATCATAGAAATATACTTCATATTCTAAGTCTATGATTAAAATATAAACTAATACTATGTAAGTTCCATATTAATTTGATTTGTTGTTTTTGCGTGAATCCGGAAAAAGGTATTCTATTCTATATTCAAGAGGTGAGACGAAAGAGAAGAAAATTTAAAAATAAATACACAATAGACATACTTTTTTTATTATAGTGTTCATTCATTCATTATTAATAATTTAATATAACAACAACTTATTGTTATTTAATAAATGAAAGTAAAGTACTTATATATATTTTATAATAATCAGTAATATTAATAATTTATCTTTTGTAAATATTTCATCCTTTTACTCCTTTTAATCTATTTTTATACATTTTTCCTAGCGACAAAAAAAATGCATAAAATCTTACAGAATCGGTAGGTGATCAAGTATGTTGCATATAGAATCTGTTTCCTATATATAATATGTATTTACAAACAAATAAATTATAGACAATTGTTTTTACCAAAGAACCCGGTGCTATATCGTTTACACTGCGAACAGACCGACGCGTCACCGCAGTGTGATGTATGCCCTCCTTAACTCACTGAAACGATTTACGAGCTTCGTGCTTTACAATTCAAAACATATCAGAGATAACGAGATTCACGCAACATTTTCAGTCTTAAGATCAAGGAAGCCAATATTTATAAAACATAAGAATAAAAACTTTTTGGCAAATATATTACGGTGGCTGAACATATTTTTAGCTTTGATTAGTGTTAAGAGTAAAACATGTTTCTTATTGTCACTAGATGGCATTGATTAATTTTGTGAAGAACCTAAATCGCACTGTCTAATTTTTTTGTAAATAAAAACTTACATAATTTTGCTCTACCTAGTACGTACTGAGTCGAGGTGTGATCTCGTAGGAGATCCTTCCTCGGGATGGATTTCACTCAGAGTCTGAGACGGCTCAAGTTCCAAGGCGAAGTTTAGTACTCGCCCCAACGCCCGCTTACGCTGTAAAGGCCAAATGGGTCAATAGCATACACTGAAACAGAAAATAATAACACAATTGAATCAAATTTATTAGTTACGTGAACTGTGAAATATACTAGGTCTTATTTCGTTCATTCATTTGGTCCACCCGATTACTTTGGGCGTACTGAAATCTGATCACATATATATAATATATCAAATTGAAGAGCTTGCATTGTTTTGTTTATATGCGCTTATTACAGGATTAATCGGAATAATTTAGAAAAATATATAGTTAGAGCCTTCTATTAAGAATGATTATATATTTATATAAGATATGAAGGGGAAATGGGCCACCTGAGAGTATGTGGTCACCAAAGTAAATAAACCGTAGATTGGCGGTAAGAAATATGAACCATTCCTTACAACGCCAATACACACTGAGCTTGTGAACGTGTTATATTTGTGCCTGTAGTTACACTGACTCTAAGTACTTATAGAAGTATTGTTTATGAGTGGGTGTTACCTACCCAAACAGGGTTGTACAAAGCCCTACAACTCAATTAAGAGATCGTTGTTATAGATGTCATGGCCAAGTACTGAAATATCTAGACAAATAATGATGATTAATTATAATTTCAGCTACGGGGGCCGTTTTCAACCTCGACAGGATCATTTGTCTCCTATAATATAACTAGCAAATGCCCGCGACGTGTCCGCATGAAAGTAGCTTTATCGATATATATAAAAAGGCATTTTTGTATTCTTTTCCGGGTTGCTTTTTTAACCATCCGCGCTTGTTTTTTGACAAACATATTCAATATACTGGACTGCCGATAGAAGTAAAAACTTGAAACTGCTACATAATGGCACTCCGAGGAATAATTATATTCCTTTTTTCATCAAAATACACAGTGTGTCGAAAACTCTGTACAAAATATTAATACAGCTTAAATAAAGCTTACAGCTTATTTAAATAGTAGTTAAAATACACTTATATTATTTATATACACTGTAAGTGTTCATATAAATTATTATACAATCATTAATTTCCACAATACTTAAATTATTTGTTCTTACAACGATTTCATTATATTAACATTAGCATATCGATGACGCGAAGCCACGAGTCTCCTATGCCTTACGATAAAATGGCGCAACTCGCCTAAATAAGTTTTCACCTTTGTACAGTTCAGTTCAGTACCTTGAACTATATATCGATATATATATAATATAATATAATGTAAAAAAATATTCCTTACTATAACGCCGTTGCGCTATTACGCTTTTTAAACCGATTTTTATTAATGACGAACTCAATTAATATTGCGTATCTAGTAGAAAACTTGTATTTTAAGTTATGTTCACTGTTAGCATATTTAATATAAGAAGATTTAGAAGAATATTTCAAAATGTTCGTTTTCTACATTTAAAAATTGGATTTAGTTTATCCTGGTACGTCAATGCTCCGCATTTCGCATATTCCGAAGGGTTTTATAGGATTTGTCTAAAGTGTAAAATTGCTTCGTTTGAAAAATATTTTCATATTCATTTTTAAGTCATTCAGCCCCATATCATATTCCTGTCGAATATAAATTATTAGGCATAAATATATAATGTAAAATTAATACAGGATTGGTAGTTATGATTAAACAATCGAAATCAAATTTTTATTTATTCAAGTGGACTCATAAAAGCACTTTTAAATCGTCATATTACAGTACTGAAAGAAATGTTAAGCTACCTCTAGTTTTTAATGTAGATTCTCCCAAAAAGAACCGGAAAGAAACTTAGAAGTTATTATTTTCTACAAATTGACATAAGTCTGTTGAATACTATACTAATTATTTATCCTGCATGAAGATAAACGATTCTCTCCGCGCTTTTTTATCACTTGTATAGTCTTTTATCGACTGACTTATTTGACTGCCTCGTTGGTCTAGTGGCTTGATATAAGGCCGTAGACCCGGAGGTCCTGGGTTCAATTCCCAGGTCGAGCCAAAAAAAAGTTATTGGGTTTTCCTGTCAGAAAATTCTCAGTAACAGCCCGGAGTCTGGAAGTTGGAAGTGTGTACATTCCCGTGCCTCGGAAAGCACGTAAAGCTGTTGGTCCTGCGCCTGAACTCTTTACGGTCGTGTCGGATTGTCTCGGATTATGAGAGTTAGGGAACAGAGAGTGCACCTGTGTTTGCGCACACACTTGGACACTATAATATCTCCTGCGTAGTTGGAGATCTCTCTTGAGATTGGCAACCGTGACCGAAATCGGTCAGGACGACATTATTAATCTTTTATCGAGTAATAGACTTATTATTAAGTTTTAATAAACTATACTGCTATCATAGTCATTTCTAAAATGTAAAGTGGTATTGTATCTAGTATTATAAACCTTAAACAATGCATAACATAAGTGAAAGCATACAAGCTTAAAATGACTATTACAAATATCTCTAGAACATAGTTTTTTAAAATTCTTTTTCTACTTTTTTTTTTCAGGGCATGTTAACAAAAGGTTGTGAATTTTATTTTAGAGTTTGTCACTGATGATTGACCTACAATCGGCTACAGTTACGCTCTCTGGACGTAGTGGTATGAGGGTGCGTAGTTCATTGTAGCATCCCTTGTGTAGGGATATCTCTAGTATGAGATATTGAAGTATTTTTAATGAAAAATGTATTTTTTTTTTCAATGTTGTTGTACTTATAAATTTTATATATTATAGTTGTTTTTTTTGTGCTTATTGCGTATTGCTGTTTTACTTTTAATTATAACGTAGTATTTTTATTCATGGATTTTAATGTTTATTAAAAAAAAAACATTTAAATTTCATTATGAATTAAAATTGTAGGATTTAATTATATTTTAATAGAAATAATGACAATGCTCATCATAAGCCCTAATGTAGAACAAAGCTTGTTGATTAATTTTCTGATGTGTTAATTAAATGCATTAATCTCAAAGTAGCCTTATTAATATGCGGGATCTATTCAACTATTGATTCAGCTCTGTTGATAATTGCACCTAAATATCTGATTATTGTGCTGATGCCAATATGATTTTAGTACTCGTACTTAAAATAATAGAACTAACGGGTACACAAAAGGTAGTCGTTAATATTATATTATATACGTAAAAATATTATAGAATACATTAAATGGTTGTTATCGTGTAGGGAATTAAATGAACGACTCTTGTATGATGGATAAGTAGAATTTACAATTAGGAAAAAAAGTTATATTTAATCTATCACAGACGATTTTTTTCTCATAGTCTCTATGTAGTACTTCAGAGAGTGAGCACAACTCCATGATCGTATGTAATCATCACGAGACTGCTCTGAATCTAATGCTATGGAATCCAGATGGACAGACAAAACGATAATACGTGGCAGATGCAATTATAGTAAGTTGGTTTTCGCCCTTGGCTTCTTCCGCTCAGGGAAACAGGTATTAAATAAAAATGAAAGCTATATCCTCTCTTGGAGCTCAAGTGTGCTGCTTACCAAGTTTCATCAAAATCGGTTCAGTGGTTTAGCCGTGAAAGCAAAACACACAGACAGAGCGAAATTATCGCATTTATAATATTAGTAATAATGCTAATAAATGTAATGTAATGTAATAATACTAAGCAATCTTCAATGTTTTAAGATATATTTTCCGGGACGCACGTATAAAATATATAGGTTTTACTGGTTTTAACCGATTATATAACCTGTACTATGATAACATATTGTGCGACATAAACGATTAAAAACAAATTACCAGATTTATTACAAATTACCTCCAATAATTAAAAATTGTAACTCAATGCAAATGCTTAAATCCAAATTAGCATAACATATTATAAAGACCTGCTTTTAATTTTAATTATATACACACCTACTACCAACGTATTGTTTACCAGTTTAGTTATTATTTTCTTTTGTTTATACTCGTAACGACATTACATTTTTATATTTAGATTAATATTATTTTACTTTCACAAGATTATTAATATTACAAGAACGACGATCTACCTGCATAATATTTTCTAATATAATGTAATTGTAAACATTTCTCATGTAAGGACTGTTTCTGTCTTTTTGGGGAATAAATGTCTATAAACTGGAAAACTCATTATGTCACATGTAAGTTTACTATGTCTGAATTTTAATAAAGTTAAACTTTCAAATCTTTGAACAATGTCTATTGTATAAGGCTCGACGTGAAGTTTAATTGACCGGGATCAGCTTGATAGAGCACTTCCTGGGATTGATTGAGTTCTTGCGATTGAATCTATGCACATACTAACGGTTAAAGCTAATGGGGTACATATCTATTCTAGAGCATAGATGGTCCAGGTTATACAATACGTATTTATTATAGAAATAAATTGACAAAATATGTTTCCTTTAAAAGCTCAAGCAATTTGGGCTTTACAAATTTTAGTTTCTGGAATTTTGAAGCATCTAATTTAGCTTACATGTACCTGAATAAAAAAAAATAGTGTGGGGACAGCGCCATCTAGGAAACTGTATTGTCAATTTCTAGTCACGTGATTGGAAATGCAAACGTACCTTTAATACCGTCCGATTTAATAAAAACGATTGTAGAGGGATTAGTAGGGAGGGAAGAATCGATCAGACTAGGTATTGCAAGAGATAATTTGATTCGGAGCGTCTTCGACAACGCTGTGCTGTTAAGATATTTTTCATTAAAATAGGAGATTAGTATCGGTGCCATTTAAATAATCCCTTTGCTCGAATATCCACGGTAGCTTCCACGATGACATAGCGTTACGTAAGCACAATTCGTAAGGTGTATTTTTTTTTTCAATTTAAAAAACAAAACCTAAAACCGTAATTAATCTTAATATTGAATGTATTTTAATTGATGAGGATGTAAGAAGTAATATGATGCGTTTTAAATACGTCATACGTCATTTGGCAGTATTAATAAAAGAAGATCGCTCTGATGATAAAATTTTAAAACAGTTTTACCGTCGTTAAAAACGTTATGGTGTGTTAAATATTCTGAAGTATTTTTTAGTGTTTAAATACTACTCTACTCTGTGTAAAATATGTAAGATTTACTAACGATATCGTAAAGTTTATGGATCAATTAGCAGAGCTGAGGATAACGACCGAGACGTCATTAGGCTGATAGAAGCTTTAGCCACAAAAATTCTTTGGTAGTCCCTTAATCTATTTTAACGTATGCTTGTAATAATATTGTATTTATACTTCGAGTTGATATTTACACTGTGAACTTTTCCCCAACTATATTATCTGATAGGACAGCATTTCGGCATGACCTGATGAATTTCCGAGGCATGGAAATGAAACTTCTGCTCACTTTTAATATCCGAGATGTAACTGATAATATATTGATAGAATAACCCAACTATCTTACTTAGAATTTGAAACAAGGCCCTTTGATATTTTGCCTTATACGGTAGCCACTAGGCTAATGAAATATTCAGAAATATTTTTATATTTGATGAGATGTCTATGTTAGAAAAATAAAAAATAAGAAAGCTTACCTATTCGTAGTTAAGCTTTCTGTAGATTCTGTGATAGTGCAAGCAATAAGCTTTTAATTATAACGACGGCCATTGAAAATTAAATAACTGAGTAAAGAATTAATGTTTCGTATGGTGCCAATGTCTATGGTTGACATTACATGGTGGTTGGGCTTTGTGTAAGCCCACCTGAGTAGGTACACACATTATTACTAAACAGTAACGGTTTGAAGGGTAAGTAATCCAGTGTAACTACAAGCATAATCTTAATACCCAAGGTTTTTGGCGCATTGGTGTTATAAGGTAAAACTGCTTAATATTAGGTAAGTCCTTTAATTAAGAAGAATACATACATGTATATGAAATCTACACCGAAATCGGTCCGGTAATTAACATTTTATTTTGACATAACATCGTTAAATCATTACATACTAATCTATCTTTTATACTTCCATAATTATATATGTTGTGATGTTATAAAACTTTATACGCTACAATATTTTTAGTATTATCTGTGAAAATATTGGATCCCATTTCATTGTCAGTGATAATTAAAAACTCACGCCATCTGGATCTTTTCTTCTAATGAGGTCTTATTAAAAATATCTCCAGCCTTGGTTCGTGTCGATGTCCGGTTATAAAAGGCAAATTTATTTTAAATTTTATATTCGTTAGGCTTAATCCGATTAAAATAATTACATTTTGTCTTTAGAAATTCGTATTACGCATACACGGTAGTAGACCTCTAAGAGGAAAATTTATAATATTATACTCAGAGGATCTATAATGTTTAGTAATTTTAAGTAAAGCAAAAATTCTCTTTGTTTTGCTTCATTAAGAGAAATATTATAAGGTCACGTTTTGAAGTTTCCTTATGTAATGAAGTATTACCAATTGTTCGGCGTAAAGGCGGCATATAAAGGACCGCCAACAGGTGAAAGAAGAAATAAGCTTATATATCTATTATTAAAAAATAAGTAAATACAATAATAAGAAGAATAAAGAAGAATTTATATAACTAGCAATCCGTCTCGGATTCACACGGGCAGAATAAGTCAACATAAAAAGTTTAAATCGTAAAAAATATAACTCTAATGGTTTACGCGACACTCGTCAGTTAATCTCCCAGTCGGCATACTTACTGGTGGTAGGGCTTTGTGCAAGCTCGTCTGGGTAGGTACCACCCACTCATCAGATATTCTACCGCAAAATAGCAGTACTTGATATTGTTATGTTCCAGTTTGAAGGGTGAGTGAGCCAGTGTAATTACAGGCACAAGGGACATAACATCTTAGTTCCCAAGGTTGGTGGCGCATTGGCGATGTAAGCGATGGGTAACATTTCCTTGCAGAACCAATGTCTAAGAGCGTTTGGTGACCACTTACCATCAGGTGGCCCATATGCTCGTCCGCCTTCCTATTCTATAGAAAAAAAAATTATTTACCGACATATTTTTTTATATGTTTTTATTTATATACTAATTTGTTAATATATTTGATTATTTCCTTAAATAGATTAAGTCAAAGGACCAATGGAGCGAACTCGATCAATGTTCGTCAGTTGTAAAAGTTTTAATGATAAACAAGTTTAACCCGAATGTAAAGTCGTTATGTCGGGAAAGCGGTGCGCCGAATGAAATAAAACGGAAAACTCCCAACAATCTATTGATGTTCTCTTGGCTAACTTATAATTGCAATCCAATTTTACTTGTTAGTCTTCGCGGAAGTCTTGTATTATTTAATTTCACGTATTAAGCGAGAACATATTGTAATGTAAAATGTAGTTTAAGAAAACATAGTTACATATTAAATAGTTTTTTTTTTCCTTTTTTTAGGCGTAGTTACATACTTAATACACCCACACCCGGGGCACCGCAAATGCTCAAGACTTTTTCCTATTTTAATAAGACTTGATTTGTCGCTGCTATTTATCATCCCTTATATAATTTATATAGCCGAGATGGCCTAATGGTAAGAACGCGTGAATCTTAACCGATGATCGTGGGTTCAAACCCGGGCAAGCACCACTGATTTTTCATGTGCTTAATTTGAGATTATAATTCATCTCGTGTTTTACAGTGAAGGAAAACATCGTGAGGAAACCTGCATGTGTCTAATTTCACTGAAATTCTGCCACATGTGTATTCCACCAACCCGCATTGGAGCAGCGTGGTGGAATAAGCTCCAAAACCTTCTGCTCTAAAAAAAAATTAGTATAGGCCTAGCCCAGCAGTGGGACATTCACAGATTCGACAGTAAATGATCGAATTGATCTGAAAGGTGAAACCGTATTTCTCCAAACCTTCTCCTCAAAAAGAGGAGAGGAGGCCTTTAGCCCAGCAGTGGGACATTCACAGGCTGTTACGGTTACGGTATATAATTTATATAGGAACTCTGTTGGTGGATTGCTTTCGCCTCAAGGTCATGTTCGACAACGTCCAGGTTCACCCATATAATCTAAATGGCGATTCTAAGGTGATTGTTGCTAGCTATAATTCTTGAGTTATATGAATATTACATTGAATTTTGTTATGAATTACATATTATATTCAAATAAGATTACTTAAAACATAATTAACTTCTCAATACTTGAGCTTTATTATTCAATGCCTTTGAGCATTATAATAATAGTGTTATAATATGATTCTCAAATTTCAGGTTTAACGTACAAAAAGAGAGCGCGCCTAAAGCTATCAAATTTCAACCGCGAGTCCCCACGCCATACTCGATACTTTTTACTTGTTTTATTAATTCAAATTTATCTAAAACAACCGACAGTATTGTATGTTTTTTTTTGTGTAATAATTAACCCAAAGTTAATTATAATTAAACAAAGTTGGTTTTCGTAGTTCTCTTCTCTCAACAGTGCTGCTGCAACGACTGATTTAAAAACAAACATTTGTTTGAAGTATATCATGCGACAGATGTTGTTTTTCACCAAAAGTAAAAAGCTTTTATTGCTATAAGAAAACGAAGGGTTTTATAAAAAAAGTCAACCTTAATTATTTGAAAATATAAATGACTGTCCAATCTTTTTCTCAATAACATATACGATTTATCAATCGCATTACGAGTATAAATCGAAAGCAATGTAAAGATTAGAGGATATTTCGTATTTTTTTTCTATAGACATTTTTTTTTATTTCTGTGTGTTTCTGGTTAGATATACCATCTGATACTCCTAACCTTTGTTTTATACTCCCTCTTAAATTAATTTATACAACTCTAAATTAAAAATAGCTACTATAGAAATCTTGATCACGTGGAATGATGGCAAGAATGCTAGCATTATTTTCCCATGGAATTGTCATGTCAATTCACTGTGCGAAAAAGAACTAAGTTTCCTATTACCAATATAGTATTAAAATGTTTGTACACTATTTCTTCCCTTTAGACTTATCTGCGATGGCTCCGGCTTTTAATATATTTTTATTTATATAATAGAAAGGTTTTAAACTTAATCTTAAAGATTACTTAAATAATCTAAAATATCGAGATGAAGAAAATGTCTTTCAACTTTCATTTAATTAAAACAAAAATTAAACCAGTTAATCAAACGCAAATTTGTTGAAGTTTTATTTGATTAAATACTTTAAGCCTTACGATAAAATGGCGCAACTCGCCTAAAGAAGTTTTCACCTTTGTACAGTTCAGTTCAGTACCTTGAACCTATATCGATATATATATATAATATAATATAATGTAAAAAAATATTCCTTACTATAACGCCGTTGCGCTATTACGCTTTGTAAACCGATTTTTATTAATGACGAACTCAATTAATATTGCGTATCTAGTAGAAAACTTGTATTTTAAGTATGTTCACTATAAGCATATTTAATATAAGAAGATTTAGAAGAATATTTCAAAATGTTCGTTTTCTACATTTAAAAATTGGATTTAGTTTATCCTGGTACGTCAATGCTCCGCATTTCGCATATTCCGAAGGGTTTTATAGGATTTGTCTAAAGTGTAAAATTGCTTCATTTGAAAATATTTTCACAAAAGGTAGTCGTTAATATTATATTACATACGTAAAAATATTATAGAATACATTAAATGGTTGTTATCGTGTAGGAAATTAAATGAACGACTCTTGTATGGTGGATAAGTAGAATTTACAACTAGGAAAAAAGTTATATTTAATCTATCACAGACGATTTTTTTCTCATAGTCTCCATGTATTACTTCAGAGAGTGAGCACAACTCCATGATCGTATGTAATCATCACGAGACTGCTCTGAGTCTAATGCTATGGAATCCAGATGAACAGACAAAACGATAATACGTGGCAGATGCAATTATAGTAAATTGGTTTTCGCCCTTGGCTCCTTCCGCTCAGGGAAGCAGGTATTAAATAAAAATGTAGGCTATATCCTCTCTTGGAGCTCAAGCGTGCTGCTTACCAAATTTCATCAAAATCGGTTCAGTAGTTTAGCCGTGAAAGCAAAACACACAGACAGAGCGAAATTATCGCATTTATAATATTAGTAATAATGCTAATAAATGTAATGTAATGTAATGTAATAATACTAAGCCATCTTCAATTTTTTAAGATATAATTTCCGGTACGCACCAATGACGAACTCAATTAATATTGCGTATCTAGTAGAAAACTTGTATTTTAAGTTATGTTCACTGTTAGCATATTTAATATGAGAAGATTTAGAAGAATAATTCAAAATGTTCGTTTTCTACATTTAAAAATTGGATTTAGTTTATCCTGGTACGTCAATGCTCCGCATTTCGCATATTCCGAAGGGTTTTATAGGATTTGTCTAAAGTGTAAAATTGCTTCGTTTGAAAATATTTTCATATTCATTTTTAAATCAGCCCCATATCATATTCCTATTGGATATAAATTGTTAGGCATAAATATATAATGTAAAATTAATACACGATTGGTAGTTATGATTAAAAAATCAAAATCAAATTTTTATTTATTCAAGTAGACTCATAAAAGCACTTTTTAATCATCATGTTACAGTACTGAAAGAAATGTTAAGCCATCACTAGTTTTTAATGTAGATTCTCCCAAAAAGAACCGGAAAGAAACTTAGAAGTTATTATTTTCCACAAATTGACATAAGTCTGTTGAATATTATATTGATTATTTATCCTGCATGAAGATAAACGATTCTCTCCGCGCTTTTTTATCACTTGTATAGTCTTTTATCGACTGACTTATTTGACTGCCTCGTTGGTCTAGTGGCTTGATATAAAGCCACAGGTCCGGAGCCGGACCCGGAGGTCCTGGGTTCAATTCCCAGGTCGAGCCAATAAAAAGTTATTGGGTTTTCCTGTCAGAAAATTCTCAGTAACAGCCCGGAGTCTGGAAGTTGGAAGTGTGTACCCGTGTGTGTTCCCGTGCCTCGGAAAGCACGTAAAGCTGTTGGTCCTGCGCCTGAACTCTTTACGGTCGTGTCGGATTGTCGTCCCATCGGATTACGAGAGTTAGGGAACAGAGAGTGCACCTGTGTTTGCGCACACACTTGGACACTATAATATCTCCTGCGTAGTTGGAGATCTAATCTCTCTTGAGATTGGCAACCGTGACCGAAATCGGTCAGGACGACATTATTAATCTTTTATCGAGTAATAGACTTATTATTAAGTTTTAATAAACTGTACTGCTATCATAGTCATTTCTAAAATGTAAAGTTGTATTGTATCTAGTATTATAAACCTAAAACAATGCATAACATAAGTGAAAGCATACAAGCTTAAAATGACTATTACAAAAAAAACTATGTTCTAGAGATATACTCTAGAACATAGTTTTTTAAAATTCTTTTTCTACTTTTTTTTTCAGGGCATGTTAACAAAAGGTTGTGAATTTTATTTTAGAGTTTGTCACTGATGATTGACCTACAATCGGCTACAGTTACGCTCTCTGGACCTAGTGGTATGAGGGTGCGTAGTTCATTGTAGCATCCCTTGTGTAGGAATATCTCTAGTATGGTATTGAGATATTAAAGTATTTTTAATGAAAAATGTATTTTTTTTTCAATGTTGTTGTACTTATAAATTATATATATTACAGTTGTTTTTTTTTGTGCTTATTGCGTATTGCTGTTTTACTTTTAATTATAACGTAGTATTTTTATTTATGTATTTATAATATGTTTATTAAAAAAAAACATTTAAATTTCATTATGAATTAAAATTGTAGGATTTAATTATATTTTAATAGAAATAATGACAATGCGATGAGCATAAGCCCTAATGTAGAACAAGGCTTGTTGATTAATTTTCTGATGTGTTAATTAAATGCATTAATCTCAAAGTAGCCTTATTAATATGCGGGATCTATTCCACTATTGATTCAGCTCTGTTGATAATTGCACCTATATATCTGATTATTGCGCTGATGCAAATATGATTTTAGTACTCGTACTTAAAATAATAGAATTAACGGGTACACAAAAGGTAGTCGTTAATATTATATTATATACGTAAAAATATTATAGAATACATTAAATGGTTGTTATCGTGTAGGGAATTAAATGAACGACTCTTGTATGGTGGATAAGTAGAATTTACAATTAAGAAAAAAGTTATATTTAATCTACCACAAAGACGATTTTTTTCTCATAGTCTCCATGTAGTACTTCAGAGAGTGAGCACAACTCCATGATCGTATGTAATCATCACGAGACTGCTCTGAATCTAATGCTATGGAATCCAGATGAACCGACAAAACGATAATACGTGGCAGATGTCATTATAGTAAATTGGTTTTCGTCCTTGGCTTCTTCCGCTCAGGCAAGCAGGTATTAAATAAACATGAAAGCTATTTCCTCTCTTGGAGCTCAAGCGTGCTGCTTACCAAATTCATCAAAATCGGTGTAGTGGTTTAGCCGTGAAAGCAAAACACACAGATAGAGCGAAATTATCGCATTTATAATATTAGTAATAATGCCAATAAATGTAATGTAATATAATAATACTAAGCAATTTTTTAAGATATATTTTCCGGGACGCACGTATAAAATATATAGGTTTTACTGGTTTTAACCGATTATATAACCTGTCCTATGATAACATATTGTGCGACATAAACGATTAAAAACAAATTACCTCCAATTATTAAAAATTTTAACTCTTCATTCAAATTAGCACAACATTTTATAAAGACCTCCTTTTAATTTTAATTATATACACACCTACTACCAACGTATTTTTTACCAGTTTAGTTATTACTTTCTTTTGTTTATACTTGTAACGACATTACATTTTTATATTTAGATTAATATTATTTTAATTTCACAAGATTATTAATATTACAAGAACGACGATCTACCTGCATAATATTTGCTAATATAATGTAATTGTAAACATTTCTCATGTAAGGACTGTTTCTGTCTTTTTGGGGAATAAATATCTATAAACGGAAAAACGCATAATGTCACATGTAAGTTTACTATGTCTGAATTTTAATAAATTTAAACTATTTTCGTTACAAATATTTTCGTATTTACTTTCAAATCTTTGAACAATGTCTATTGTATAAGGCTCGACGTGAAGTTTAATTGACCGGGATCAGCTTGATAGAGCACTTCCTGGGATTGATTGAGTTCTTGGGATTGGATCTATGCACATACTAACGGTTAAAGCTAATGGGGTACAGATCTATTCTAGAGCATAGATGGTCCAGGTTATACAATACGTATTTATTATAGAAATAAATTGACAAAATATGTTTCCTTTAAAAGCTCAAGTAATTTGGGCTTTACAAATTTTAGTTTCTAATTTAGCTTATATGTACCTGAACAAAAAAATAGTGCGGGGACAGCGCCATCTAGGAAATTGTTTTGTCAATTTCTAGTCACGTGATTGGAAATGCAAACGTACCTTTAATACTGTCCGATTTAATAAAAACGATTGTAGAGGGATTAGTAGGGAGGGAAGAATCGATCAGACTAGGTATTGCAAGAGATAATTTGATTCGGAGCGTCTTCGACAACGCTGTGCTGTTAAGATATTTTTCATTAAAATAGGAGATTAGTATCGGTGCCATTTAAATAATCCCTTTGCTCGAATATCCACGGTAGCTTCCACGATGACATAGCGTTACGTAAGCGCAATTCGTAGTAAGTTCGACACGACTGTATTACTATTTTTCAATTAAAAAAAAAAACCTAAAACCGTAATTGATCTTAATATTGAATGTATTTTAATTGATGAGGATGTAAGAAGTAATATGATGCGTTTTAAATACGTCATACGTCATTTGGCAGTATTAATAAAAGAAGATCGCTCTGATGATAAAATTTTAAAACAGTTTTACCGTCATTAAAAACGTTATGGTGTGTTAAATATTCTGAAGTATTTTTTTAGTGTTTAAATACTACTCTATTCTGTGTAAAATATGTAAGATTTACTAACGATATCGTAAAGTTTATGTATCAATTAGCAGAGCTGAGGATAACGACCGAGACGTCATTAGGCTGATAGAAGCTTTAGCCACAAAAATTCTTTGGTAGTCCCTTAATCTATTTTAACGTATGTTTGTAATAATATTGTATTTATACTTGGAGTTGATATTTACACTGTGAACTTTTCCCCAACTATATTATCTGATGGGACGGCATTTCGGCATGACCTGATGAATTTCCGAGGCATGGAAATGAAACTTCTGCTCACTTTTAATATCAGAGATGTAACTGATAATATATTGATAGAATAACCCAACTATCTTACTTAGAATTTGAAACAAGGCCCTTTGATATTTTGCCTTATACGGTAGCCACTAGGCTAATGAAATATTAAGAAATATTTTTATATTTGATGAGATATCTATGTTAGGAAATAAAAAATAAGAAAGCTTACCTATTCGTAGTTAAGCTTTCTGTAGATTCTGTGATAGTGCAAGCAATAAGCTTTTAATTATAACGACGGCCATTGAAAATTAAATAACTGAGTAAAGAATTAATGTTTCGTATGGTGGCAATGTCTATGGTTGACATTACATGGTGGTTGGGCTTTGTGTAAGCCCACCTGAGTAGGTACACACATTATTACTAAACAGTAACGGTTTGAAAGGTAAGTAATCCAGTGTAACTACAAGCATAATCTTAATACCCAAGGTTTTTGGCGCATTGGTGTTATAAGGTAAAACTGCTTAATATTACGTAAGTCCTTTAATTTAGAAGAATACATATATGAAATCTAGACCGAAGTCGGTCCGGTAATTAACATTTTATTTTGGCATAAAATCGTTAAATCATTACATACCAATCTAATTTTATACTTCCATAATTATATATGTTGTGATGTTATAAAACTTTATACGCTACAATATTTTTAGTATTATCTGTGAAAATATTGGATCCCATTTCATTGTCAGTGATAATTAAAAACTCACGCCATCTGGATCTTTTCTTCTAATGAGGTCTTATTAAAAATATCTCCAGCCTTTGTTCGTGTCGATGTCCGGTTATAAAAGGCAAATTTATTTTAAATTTTATATTTGTTAGGCTTAATCCGATTAAAATAATTACATTTTGTCTTTAGAAATTCGTATTACGGATACACGGTAGTAGACCTTTAAGAGGAAAATTTATAATATTATACTCAGAGGATCTATAATGTTTAGTAATTTTAAGTAAAGCAAAAGTTCTCTTTGTTTTGCTTCATTAAGAGAAATATTATAAGGTCAAGTTCTGAAGTTTCCTTATGTAATGAAGTATTACGAATTGTTCGGCGTAAAGGCGGCATATAAAGGACCGCCAACAGGTGAAGGAAAAAGCTTATATATCTATTATTAAAAAATAAGTAAATACAATAATAAGAAGAATAAAGATGAATCTATATTAACCAGCAATCCGTCTCGGATTCGCACGGGCAGAATAAGTCAACATAAAAAGTTTATATCGTAAAAAATAAAACTCTAATGGTTTACGCGACACTCGTCAGTTAATCTCCCAGTCGGCATACTTACTGGTGGTAGGGCTTTGTGCAAGCTCGTCTGGGTAGGTACCACCCACTCATCAGATATTCTACCGCAAAATAGCAGTACTTGATATTGTTATATTCCGGTTTGAAGGGTGAGTGAGCCAGTGTAATTACAGTCACAAGGGACATAACATCTTAGTTCCCAAGGTTGGTGGCGCATTGGCGATGTAAGCGATGGGTAACATTTCCTTGCAGAGCCAATGTCTAAGAGCGTTTGGTGACCACTTACCATCAGGTGGCCCATATGCTCGTCCGCCTTCCTATTCTATAAAAAAAAAAAACGATTTACCCACATATTTTTTTATATGTTTTTATTTATATACTAATTTGTTAACGAAGAACTTTAATATATTTGATTATTTCCTTAAATAGATTAAGTCAAAGGACCAATGGAGCGAACTCGATCAATGTTCGTCAGTTGTAAAAGTTTTAATGATAAACAAGTTTAACCCGAATGTAAAGTCGTTATGTCGGGAAAGCGGTGCGCCGAATGAAATAAAACGGAAAACTCCCAACAATCTATTGATGTTCTCTTGGCTAACTTATAATTGCAATCCAATTTTACTTGTTAGTCTTCGCGGAAGTCTTGTATTATTTAATTTCACGTATTAAGCGAGAACATATTGTAATGTAAAATGTAGTTTAAGAAAAAATATGAGATAGTTACATTATAAATAGTTTTTTTTCCTTTTTTTATGCACATACTTAATAAACCCACACCCGTGGCAACTGCACCAGTCAAGACTTTATCCTATTTTAATAAGACTTGATTTGTCGTTGCTATTTATCATTCCTTATATAATTTATATAGGAACTCTGTTGCTTCGGTGGATTACTTCCGTCTCAAGGTCATGTTCGACAACGCCCAGGTTCACCCTTATAATCTAAATGGCGATTCTAAGTTGATTGTTGCTACCTATAATTCTTGAATTATATGAATATTACATTGAATTTCGTTATGAATATTATATACAAATAATATTACGTAAAACATAATTGACTTCTCAATACTTGAGCTTCATGTCATAATACTATTATTTCAATGCCTTTGAGCATTATAATAATAGTGTTATAATATGATGCTCAAATTTCACGTTTAACGTACAAAAAGAGAGCGCACCTAAAGCTATCAAAATTTCAGATTTCACCCGTGAGTCCTCACGCCATTTTCGATATACGATCTCCTTTCTTTGCTTTTATTAATTCAAATTTATCTAAAACAACCGACAGTATTGTATTTTTTTTTGTGTAATAATTAACCCAAAGTTAATTATAATTAAACAAAGTTGGTTTTCGTAGTTCTCTTCTCTCAACAGTGCTGCAACGACTGATTTAAAAACAAACATTTGTTTGAAATATATCATGCGACAGATGTTGTTTTCCACCAAAAGTAAAAAGCTTTTATTGCTATAAGAAAACGATGGGTTTTATAAAAAAAGTCAAAGAGACAGACCTTAATTATTTGAAAATATAAATGACTGTCCAATCTTTTTCTCAATAACATATACGATTTATCAATCGCATTACGAGTATAAATCGAAAGCAATGTAAAGATTACAGGACATTTCGTATTTTTTTATTTCTTTGTGTTTCTGATTAGATATAACATCTGATACTCCTGAACTTTGAATTAATCCTCCTCTTAAATTAATTTATATAACTCTAAATTAAAAATAGCTACTATAGAAATCTTGATCACGTGGAATGATGGCAAGAATGCTAGCATTATTTTCCCATGGAATTGTCATGTCAATTCACTGTGCGAAAAAAGAACTGGGTTTTCTATTACCAATATACATAGTATTAAGATGTTTGTACACTATCTCTTCCCTTTAGACTTATCTGCGATGGCTCCGGCTTTTAATGTATTTTTATTTATATAATAGAGAAGTTTTAAACTTAATATTTAAGATTAGTTAAATAATCTAAAATATCGAGATGAACAAAATGTCTTTCAACAACTTTCATTTAATTAAAACAAAAATTAAACCAGTTAATCAAACGCAAATTTGTTGAAGTTTTATTTGATTAAATACTTTAAGCCGTTATAACTGTGAAGAGAAGGGTATCCGTTATAATTGAACTAAATAAAAAGATTTCTTTATATATAAGCTAGGCAGGTGTATGGAAAAGACCACCTGATGGTAAGTGTTTATCACCGCTCATAGATATTGGCGCTTTAAAAATATTTAGCATTTAATTTTATCTTAAAAACAAATGATCGAATTGATTCGAGATGGATGGTAAGAACGCGTGAATCTTAACCGAAGATCGTGGGTTCAAACTCGGGCAAGCACCACTGAATTTTTATGTGTTTAAATTGTGTTATATTTCAAAATTCGGTGAAGGACAACATCGTGAGGAAACATACATGTGTCTTATTTCATAGAAATTCTGTCACATGTGTATTCCACCAACCCGCATTGGAGCAGCGTGGAGGAATAAGCTCCAAAACCTTCTGCTCTAAAAAAAAGTAGTATAGGCCTAGCCCAGCAGTTTGACATTCACAGACCGCTGCTGTGACTGTAAATGATCGAATTGATCTGAAAGGCGAAACCGTATTTCTCTATAATAATTATTATCTATAAAAACTGACAAACAATAATCATTTCTAAGATATTTATTAAGTTTTCAATAGTATTAAGAAATAAAATAATCGATTATAAGTTTTTACCAATTAAACTCAAACTTAAAGATATATTAAAAAAGAAATTATAACAGCGATAATACTAAGAATAAACTTCTTATATTATTGATGTTAGGATAGTTTAGAATTTATTTTCGTTTCTCATGTCTCCTTAATCTTCAAAGAGACGCAGATGGCACATGAACTTTTTTAATATATCACAACGTACTATTGTTTGAGAATGATGATATGAGTATTAAATTATATAATTATATCATAATAGAACTTTCATGGCTTAATATATCTTTAAAAGATCTTAACTAAAGATATTAATACATAAACTCATGAAACAAAGTTTCGACTCTGCAAAAAAGAAATCTGGTGCAAAAGAGTATACAATATATTATTACAAATACAATTAATCATTTAAAACTTATGTTAAAAATTCGCCATTAAAAGTTTAAAAATGATCTAATCATAAAGATAAGGACGGCTACTCGCGGTCCTGGATTTTAACCCCAGGTCAGGCCGAAAAGTTATTGGGTTTTTCTATTAGTTGGCAGTATCGGAGTCTCCAAGTTAGCAGTGTTTTTATAACGATGCCTAGGCAATCACATAAAATAGTTTGTACTGTTCTGAACTCTTTCCAATCAGATTATGAGTATGAGCACTTGTGTTCACGCACACACTTGTGCTTTAAGCTTATGTCCTTTGCTGAATCGAACCGAAGCCATCTTTATTAATATTTGCGATTTTGTTTTGAAGTCCCCTGGAAGTGTCTATTGTACTATTTACTGAGTACTCTCTGATCTCTATTTCGTTTAATTATTTTTATATAAGGTAGTTATAGTATATTGTATATTAGTATATTGTATGATGAACATGATGTCTATCATGTAAATGGGGTAAATAATAAATATCTATCACGCTATATAAATACCAAAAAATAAATCATTGTTTTTTTGAATTGAATTTCATGAAATTTGAAGTGTTTACGAAGAGTTTTTGTTCGCGACAGTTTTGATGTTGACAATTCAGTGACAAATAAAATTAGGCCATAACTTCCGTTGATTCGTAAAAATTACAAAAAAAAACTTTGTTCATTAAAAATAATAATTGGTATTGTTTTCATGTAATTTCTTAAAATATTTTAACCATTTTCACTGAGCTAATTAATATATATAAATATTAAATATATTTTCTTTTAAGTAATTTATAATTTATTTTAGATTTATTATATTTCTATACTAATATTATAAATGTGAAAGTAATTCTATCTGTCTGTTACGTTTTAAAGACTGTACCACTGAAAGATTTTGATGAAATTTGGTATAATGCAAGTATGAACCCCAAGGACGGACAGACAACTTTTTTTATTATTTTCCCACTAACACTAATATTGTGCTCGGGTATGTTAGTCTATTTTTTGAAAATTCAATTTATAACAACATAAAAACTTTTTAAAACATACACAATTCAAAAATAGAATAAACATTGTGATATAGTTTTATTAAAATCTTTATTAAATTTAAAGCATTACAATAGCTCACTGAACTCAGATGGGTATTTTGTTTCGACATCGTTTTGTTTATGTACAATTAATATATCGGAATGGTCCGGATCAATAATCAACTAAAAACTCATTAGTTTCGTAATATCCTCTAACAAAAAAGATTTTAACTTTAAATCATTCACTTTGTAATCTGATAATCGACATAACTAGTTTATGCTCGTTGTTTGGTGCTACCCGGTAGTATTAGTACTGTGAGACTTCATAATAAAACCACCGAGTATGTACTGCTGGTCAGATAGTGTAATTGACCTCTCTCATTATAAATTTACAAAAACTTATTAAGTACTTTTTTAATTGATGTAAAATACAACTAACGCCATCTATTGATGAAAATATAAATTAAATAATATTTGGCATAATGTCATTTGATCTTGAACACTCGTTCTTGGTATAAGTACGTATATCACTATTTTATATTGAAAAAAAAACATACCTATATTCAAAAACGACAGTACAGTATAATTCTCCTAGATGTGTATTCGTGTAATCCGACCAGAATAACAGATATGCTTCCGTTAAGAATTGAAAAATTGACACATATATTTAAATTCGCGTAAAACGATATGATACTAAATGAAATATGAATTAAATTCAATACAAAGAACAACTGTCCGCTATGATATTTCTGGTAAGGCCACATGGTCTATGAGCTCATTAATATTGGTCTGTCTCAAATTTAATATGCTTATACTATTTTTCTTTCTTTTCAGTCCTGTCGAGTTCGCTGTCGCATCGGATTATGAGATTGAGGGAATAGAGTGCGCACTTATGTTTCTACATTACATATATATTGTACTCTATAATAATATGTCCTGCTGAGTGAGAGAGAATGTCTGTGGTCGAAATTGTTGAGAAATAGATATGTTAGATATGCATGATATATGTACATGAAACTCATTGCACTCAACACATATGATCGTTTTGCGCATGCTTAGTAAATATAATATTTTGTTTGTTCATTGTTCAATCAGAGACATATGTCAAAGCGTCTGACAAGACAATTTAGTTTATTACAGTTAGGTGATTCCTTGATCCCTACCACAGCGTAACAACAGAAAGGTAAAGTAATTAATTAATTATTGCCGCGACTTGTGACTTGCTGAATGTGTTCAATTGTGTTATTTGGATTTTTATCAAAGAGTGATTTGCATCAAATTGTATGATTTGGTGTTCTATTTTTAAAAAAACCAATACGAGGTTTTTGTAGCGAGCTTATACATTTTTATGTATGTCATCAGAAATCCATAAAGACATTACCACCATTGATAAAGAATAAAATGATTAGTTTTATGCAAAAGTATGACACGAAAAAACTAGACTGAAACTTCCCGTCGATTACATCTGACGAGGTCGTTATTCAGAACTCCGCTAATTTGTCTTCAAACGTTACCAAGCGATATCGTTAAAACTAATTGTCGCCGTTGCGCTAAGTGAGAATACTCGGAAAATTTTAAAATCTTGAAAGTCTGTCGCTTTAGTAGTTGTGGCTTTCGACATACTTTTGCTTTTAGATAGGAGACGTTTCGGTTCTGTAATTGTCTCATTGTCAACCAAATCGAGAATTAATTACCATTTAGTACCTTTCCTCGCTTTCCATTAACGCTAATAATATAAACTAAAAAAGTAAAAAGTTTTTATTTTGTTCTGATTTTGAAGATATTGTACACCATTTCGGAACAATCCGATTTTCGGAATTCAATATGTTTGACAGATTCACATTTCAAAATATTCAGAATTAGATTATTCTAAGAAGGATCACTATGTCTGTCAATTTACGTGAATATTTGTGGACTATGTTATAGGAAATGTATGAAACGTAGGAATTGAAAATAATTACAGGTAAAAGAATACAATGACAAGCTTATTTAGAAAATGTGTAAAATTACTACTCTAAAGCTTGATTTAAAACACTCATTCCCCAAATATTTCTTAGCTAATGATTTAATTATTTGGGGATATGCTATAATTGATCGAGTTGACGATCGCAGTAAGTTGGTCATAGTACTCAGAGAGACGATGCTGCCCGGTTCTCTGGTGTATATTCCCTCGGGTCGGTTTCTACGCCCCCCACGGGATGAAATGATATTCGTGGAAATCCTTGAGAGAGGCCTTTGTCCAGCAGTGGACGTCTTTCGGCTATGACGATGATGATGAATGATTTAATTTTTTATACCATCCTAATCTAGCTCATCATAAGTTTTACCTAAGACTAGAATATTTCATGCATCACAACTACATCTTCGGAAACCATTACAGAAGTATCTTTTGTACCGGAGGAAACTTGTAGTCAATTGTTAAAAAAAACAGTCTGTTTAATAGTTAATTAAAAAATAACACATTTCTGATTGCCGTTTATAAGAATTTACAAAATTCCTTGGGAATGGAGACCGCCCCCTAAGGAAAACATAGGAGAGCGTCATGTTTTTTTGTTATTATTATTATTATTATTTATAGGTTTGCTCTTGACCGCAATCTAGACTGTTATGTCAAGATGCAGTTTGAGGATAAGCAGAAGAGATAAGAGGATGCTGCTTGCCATCACGACATAAGTCGGTCTTACTCCCAAGGCAATTTTTATTCTTAGCGCCCGTAATCCTTGTCACCTTGTTAGGATGCTGCGCAATATGCCAAGACTGACTTTGTACTAAACTTACCAGTAGTTTCTGAAACGCTAATTCATTAATTTGAATACTGAACGCTCATTTGTCGCCTATTACGTCATCGGCTTCCATAGACCAATTACAATTAAGACTTCAGTGAAATTAGTTTGTTTGACATCGATCTGTATATCAGAAACATTATATAAATACGTATATGTGTAATATTATATATCGGTACTCGCGTTCTACGTTCTATCGTAACAGAGAACATTGAAATATTGAACAATCCACACGATGTTATATGAAAGTGTTATTTGATAAATGTAAACAAATATTGCACACTTCGAATAGAAACGGCGTGGTAGTGCTCTATTTATATAATTCCTTTATAATTGTTTTTATTTTAAAAGAATACACATGTGGCAGAATTTCAATGAAATTAGACACATGCAGGTTTTTCACTATATTTTTCTTCACCATATAGTACGAGATGAATTATAATCACAAATTAAGCACATGAAAATTCAGTGGTGCTTGCCCGGGTTTAAACCCACGATCACCGTTTAAGATTCACGCGTTCTTACTACTGGTCCATCTTGGCTATTACAAAAGATAAAATATTAATATTTAGTTTGAGATCTAAAACTTATTGTGTATTTAGGATTAATACTCTTTAAATACATTTTAAAATTATACGATTTATTATATTCTAATATTTGTACTTGTTGAGCTATATTTTCATATTTATTATCGTATCGTGCGATTATTTAATGAGCGCTGAAAGTCTAAACTTTTAATGAATATATACGAGTATGTTGCCAGCAAACTGTAAAATTATATAATATCTACTTCTTAGAAAATTCAATACTAAGTTTATCTATTTGGTAAATTATAAAACTATGTATCTACTTTACTTTACCTTACTTTATACTTTATTGTACACCACAAAGAGAAAAAAAACATAACATACTATACTAACTATTTTTCAATCAAAATGTATTTTACTGAAATTAACAAATTCCATTTTGAGTATTCTCTGACAAACATTTATTTACTTAACACGTTTTGTTAATATTACAATATATGATGAATTGTTACGTAATTTTGTCACGGAATTTATTCGGTGAACACGTCTGATATTACGTAGAACGCTTTAAAGAGTATTTATATTTATTTACAGTATTTTACAATATTACTAGAAATTATTGGCTATTCTATTAAAAGCCTAAGTATTTTATATAATACATGATTAAAAATTTCATATTTGATCTTTATAAAATTATTTAATTAAAAAAGACGTATGTAAGAACATTTATTTTTTGTTTCAATATTTTGTAACATTTATTATCTAAAACACTGTTATTTTCTTATTAAATGATTATAAAGTATTATATGACTGTATTTTAAACCTTATAATTTGTTTATCGAACTATATTTTATTAATTAATTTAATAATTTTCATAATATACATGATAAGGCTGACTGCTTCAAATCCTTATGTTTTTTCCAGTACGACAAGTAACTTATATAATATGGTAAATAATACGGATACAATATACAGTTTTACACGCGTAAAACTATCTCCAATCTGATTTGAATCTAGTTGTTTCAACGACAATCTCTAGTAAATTAAAATCCTGGATCATTTTATTGAAATAACTACAATATTAAAGATTCAACAGAACACGCAACAAAATAAATATAAAAAGTTCAACTTTGTTAGGCGAAGTGGTTGAAATTTATCATTCAGTATAACTGAATTCGCGAGAAAACCTCGTATTTTTTTCGGGCAATGTTTTTTCTCATCGCTTACATTTATCCATAAAGCAAGACACAATGATTTATAGAAATATTTTCTCTCGCCAATATATATTTCGATTTGTATCAACGGTTTTATCTTATTTTCAGATTAAACCTCGGGTTTAACGTAGTGGCTTAAGAAACATATAATGATAACTTTTATAATGTTAATATAAAAGTAAAATAAAAGTATTACGGTTTTATTATAATTTTAGATGTAGGTCAGGTTAGTGTGAACTTATAAATCTATCGATCACGAGTTTCGGGATTTCTTTAAAATAATTTTCAGCTTGGGCGTTTCGAAGTGAATCACTATTAATGATACGCTCCCTTGGTTCAGAAGACTTTATTTTTTTTTTTTTTATAGAAAAGGAAGATGGACGAGCATATGGGCTGATGGTAAGTAGACACCAACGCCCTTAGACATTGGCATTGTAAGAAATGTTGTCCATCGCTTAAATCGCCAATGCGCCACCAACCTTGGGAACTACGATCTTATGTCCCTTGTGCCTGTAATTACACTGGCTCACTCACCCTTCAAACCGGAACACAACAATACCAAGTACTGCTGTTTTGCGGCAGAATATCTGATGAGTGGGTGGTACCTACCCAGACTAGCTTGCACAAAGCTCTACCACCAGTGAAACGTTGATCTGTTCTTGTTTTGTATAATACTGAGGCTTAAATTTAAGTTTTTCGTATTATAGCAAAGTTTGTAATCTATATTTGAATAGACAAAGATAAAACAATTCGGTCCCAAGTTTTATTCTTCTGTTTGTCAACTTTTTCTTTTCTTTTTGTTTGATGATCTCTAATCATTTAATTATTTCATACCTATGATTCAAATTACGTGTGTACGTATTATGTACGTTAAAATAGATTTTAAAGGATTTTCCTCACAGCTGAATTCCATACTGGGAAAGTGCTAGCTAGCGGGTTTTGCTGGTTTTCAAATAAGACACAGGAAACTTGTTAACCGAAAATAACCGGTAAGTTGTATTATATTATATTGTCGAGTTAGTATTATGAATACAAACATTTTTGTGTTAGAAATAAGAGTCAAAAACATGTTCGAAACATGCATTTGAATGATTTATGTGATATGAATTTTTAAATATATTTTCCTCAGATTTTCAATAATAATAATAGTCGAATTTTGACCCCTGGGTAAGCACTAGTTACTATAAATACCGATTCATTTTGGTATTATATTACGAGTACTTTAATTATGCATGAACAAAATCTATTCTTTCGTATTTTAAACTTACAAGCGAATAACGTAATTTCATATTTTGGACCACAACTAATGGAATCAATTTATCAAATTTAAGAAATAAATCTGTAAGCTTGTTATTAAGTATAGGTACGTTTAGGTATTTCATCCACCAAAAAGGCTATTACGAGGAGTAAAACCTTTTTATGTCTAAAGGGTATAATATTTTTCAAGAAAAAAAAAATAGATTTAGCGTATAATGTCCCCATTTATTAGCAGTAAACCCGGTTAATTTGTTTGTGGTTAACTGTAAACGTTTTACGATGGGTAACGCGATTACGCCATGAGGTTAACGATACCCACGGGATTGGGAATACGAATTTCTACTTTTGTTTATTCCTAGCCGACCTACTCCGACCGAATGGACGAATGTTGAATTTGGCCGTCTACCAACATTTTTAGTAATGTTAACGGAATACACGGGCACTATTGCAGTTGAATAATTATAATTATCAAACATATATTTTTTTATGTTATATATGCAGTACTTTGCAATTAAGTATATAATTTAATAACCCAAAATTTGAAAATGTTGATGCCGTTACGTCACTTTTTTTTCTCGGTCGTATTTATAATATTTATTTCTAAATTTATTGTGAGTAATTAGTTATTGGAAGGCAAGAAACGGTTTGTATTCTTCAGTTTTATTTGCATCACGTGGGCTTATATTATTTTATTTTTCTTTATTTATATATTTCAAGTGATATAGGACTCATAGATATAGGACAAAAATAAATTAGGAAAATTACACACTCATTAAGTTACATAACATTTTACAAAGTGTGCCTTTTAATCAATCACATATTAAATTACGTCACATCGTAAGGAAGAAGTGACTTGAAATCAAAGAGCAACCATTGTCTATTAATTATCACAACGTAAAAGGTATTAAGTATAATATTTTATCCTTTATGATATTTTTTGGCTTCGCCTAATTTATCACATGAACTATTATAATTCTTGGACAGAACAGAAAACATTGGATCCTTAAGAGGACACATATTTTTATAATATATTTATTAATTAAATTAAACTGGTGGTAATATTTTTTCTACTATACAGACCTTACATATTTCTCAACCATCCCTTACATTACAAATGCGTCACAAACCTCTGGAACTAATATGTTACTTTAACATCTTAGTTCCGAAATTCAACCCTTGTAATCGATATTCTAGAAGAATCTATAAGGTAATCACATAAAATGTATATTATACATTTTAATGTGAGTGATCCCATAATAGAGATGACCCGATCATGGACAGACTGCCTGACCATCCAGACTAGCCTAGAATAGCATCCCCCGAATACCAATAACAATCGATCAAGAAAGATAATTAACACATAAAATACCGCGTCGGTATATAAGTCATTTGACCAAACTGCTAGATTGTTGTGTAATTACCCTGAATATTTAATTACATTACAGTATCACAGGAAAGGAACACTCGTCGTCAAATGGTCTTATACATACAAATATATAAAATTAAAGTGTTTGTAATTTCTTAATAGCTACCTTTTTTAAAGTTAATGTGACATTTTTTGAATTAGCAAAACAACCGTATTTTTTGTTTTAGACTATAGATTATCTCTAATAATTTAAATATTTCATACTTATGATTCAAATTACGTATGTATGCATTATGTACGTTGAAATATCAGATTTTAAAGGATTTTCCTCACAACTGAATTCCATACTGGGAAAGTGCTAGCTAGCGGGTTTCGCTAGTTTTCAAATAAGACACAGGAAACTTGTTAACCGAAAAATGCGCGGTAAGTTGTACAGCTATTTACTCTTAGCATAATTCTGCAATTCCCTCTTCACACTAAAACGGTCAATGGATTTAGATTTTTAAACTCCTTAAACCGCATATATTCAATAAAAAAATTGCTTAACACAATTCTGTAAATGATAAGCAACTTTGAATAGGTTTGTGGATCGGTTAAACCTTGAGATGAAATGACTTTAGATGGTATATGTTCTGCCAAGACGAATAGTTCCTGTGGGATTCATATTTAGAACAAATTTGTAACTCCTGAACGCAATTTAATCAAACTCACGAAGTTTGATTAAATTGCGTTTTTGCTGTATAAAATTTTGACCACACACGTTATGATTTTAAACTAATAATAATACTAAGCTCTTTAACAATTATCTCACACGTTTTCTTCGTATTTACTCATCAGCACTTATGTTACAAAGAAGTATATACTTTCACGCATTTTAGAAAAACGATTTCAATCTAAAACCTGAAGATATATCATATTGACTTCTTTGACTGGAATTAGTTATACAGGTACTTTGCACCGTGACAAAACACACTATTTGTACGTATAACACTCTTTAGCTAACATTTTAAGTGAATAAGCAGTTCGTTTGAAGTTGAAGATATGAAGAAAAAATATTAAAAACGTTATCAATAATATTACTGTAGGAATATTGCTCTTTTAAAAAGCCGAGATGGCCCAGTGGTAAGAACGCGTGAATCTTAACTGATGATCGTGGGTTCAATCCCGAGCAAACACTACTGAATTTTCATGTGCTTAATTTGTGATTATAATTAATCTCGTGCTTTACGGTGAAGGAAAACATCGTGAGGAAACCTGCATGTGTTTAATTTCACTGAAATTCTGCCACATGTGTATTCCACCAACCCGCATTGGAGCAGCGTGGTGGAGTAAGCTCCAAGCCTTGTCCTCAAAATGGGAGAGGAGGCCTTTAGCCCAGCATTTGGGACATTCACAGACTGTTACAGTTACGGATTGCTCTTTTAATTGCCATATAACACTAAAAAGTTTTCATGTTCTCTATTTGATTTAACGTTAAACAAGGGCACGAACACATCGCTTGTTTTTCATCGATCAAGCCGTCAATCAAGGTCTCATACATATTTAAAAATCATATCGAAACTCCATATTCATGTTCATTTTGCAAAAATTTAAATATCGAACATTTTATAAATTCAGCAATTTCCGTTTTCCTGCTATTAAACTTTTAATCTGCAAAGGAAATTGATAGCTATCATCTATTAACCAAACATATCCTTTATGCACCAATGATTAGCGTTATTTTTTGAGAAAGGATATTGGGGTAATGCATTGCGTAGATGTGATATATCAGCTGGAAAGTCTACTATCAGCTTTAAAGGTGGCTTTGAAGGCGGCTAATGCAGAACCTTCTTCCCGACTGTACTGGCCGTCGTCGTGTTTGGACTCTACTACCACTTACCATCGGGTGTAGTAGAGTCATTTGCCCTTCCGGGAAATAAAAAAAAAAGAAACATGCGCTGCGTCGTCTAACTTTACATAAGTATTAGGGTACAATACCGCCTCGTTGGTCTAGTAGCTAGTAATAAGGCTGCAGATTCCGAGGGTTCAAACTCCAAGACAAGCAAATTAAAATTTATTAAATAAATATTTATTGAGTTTTTCTGTCAAAGATTCTCAGTAGCAGCCCGGAGTCTGGAAGTTGGAAGTATGTACACTCATTAGACGAAGTTAAAAGCAGATTTCTCGTTTCTCCTCGTTATACATTTAAAGAAAAAGTTATATATATATATATATATATATATATATATATATATATATATATATATATATATATATAAATATATATATATATAGATATATATATATATATATATATATATATATCTTTTATACCTATAAATTAGATTTTTTTATAATGCTTAACTGCAAAAATCAGTAAATCAACTTACATAGAACTTATATCAGGAAGAATTATTAGTTTAGTTTTATTATAATTCCGATATATATATGCTCTTATTATTATATTTACTTTATTGTTGTGACAAGCACGATTTCGTGTTCTTGTAACATATTATGTGTAAAATGATAATGTATCCTCTAAAATTTTTACTTAATTAATTATTATTGATATAACGAGTACTTTATATGTAAAAGTAAATGTTTGTTTTTGCTCGTTTGCGTATCGTTCATCCAATCGAGTTTAAAACTTTTATATATTGCTTGCACGTGCGTAAAGCTTTCTGACATATTATATTTTACGTACAAAACGTGTTTTAAAATGTTCGTATTGGGTAAAGCCGAGATAGCCCAGTGGTAAGAACGCGTGAATCTTATCCGATGATCGTGGGTTCAAACAGGGACAAGTACCACTGAATTTTCATGTGTTTAATTTGTTATTATAATTCATCTCGTGCTTGACGGTAAAGGATAACATCGTGAGGAAACCTGCATGTGTCGAATTTCATTGAAATTCTGCCACATGTGTATTCTACCAACCCGAGTTGGAACAGCGTGGTGGAATAAGCTTCAATCCTTCTCCTCAAAAAGGGGAGGAGGCCTTAGCCCAGCAGTGGGACATTCACAGGCTATCGGGTAATTGTTTAAGCATAATTTAAACATACAAAATAAGCACGAAAACATATAATGTATCGTAATTAACTAAAATAACACTTAATTATGTTATAAGCACTAAGTGTTGTTTAAGGGGTAACCTTATGATTATGATGTCTTTTTTTTTCGAATGTAATATAAATGATGACAAAAAGAGATAGATATCGGTGTTTAAATAAACACGATGGTATGCTGTTTTTAGTATTCAAGTTAGTAAATTAATAGTAAAATTAATTATTTATACAAAATTAAGTACAATAAAGCTTGTGACATAAAAACAGTGCATTTTATTTCGTCGAAACGTACTTCTATTGCTGTTTGACAAGTAAAATAAATGTCGGCGTTCATTTTGGTTTAAAAAAATATTTTCTATCCTTAGAATAGACATATGTGTTACCTAAATAGGTTTGTATAGCAATTTACGTTGGCTTATTAGTTTAGTTTAGTTTTTGGCAAGTGCTGTTCTTAGTAAAGTGAACACAATAAACGACTTTGCAATTTAAATTTAACCCAGAGAAAGAAAACACCCAAAGCAATCTATCCGCTTGCTACTAATATGTATTATTACATAATTACACAATATTGAAAGCCACGTAAGTATGTGTGTATTTTATATATATTTATTCAAATATCTTGTAATATAACTATAAATACTGATCTATATCTTAAAATTTTATGGATATGTGTATAACCAGGCTCCAACTCAGCTTGTCTTTTATTTATTTATTTGTAAGCACTTGTCCTAATAGCATAAAAGAAAAATAAACAGTTTCTACAGGAAACGCTTAAAATTAATATATCATTTTCGATAGGACTGAACTAAAATTACGCGGAAGTAGGTTAACATTTATAGCTAATGTTAGGTGCATAAGCATACCAATAACCGTTTTGGAGCCATTTGAATAGCCATTCAAATATCAGGTGCGAGCGAGAAGCTTTACTAATGAGTGACAAATCCCGCTGCCGAAATGGCTTATTCGAAACCAACCGTGCCTGTAATAACCTTGTGGCCCATATCACTGATGAACTACTGGAACACAATGCATATCATCAAACTCTCGAATACAATCTTTTAAATTCAAAAAGTTAAACAGTAGAAACCCAAAATACTGACTTTACCTAACTGCAGATGCAAGGTCGCGCAACCTAATCATAAATGAAGCACAAGCATCGGTTACTAGATAATGATAAATGTACTAACAAATGTACGTTAACCTAATAACGTATTCCAAGATGTACACGTATCATACTACACGCATTATGGTGAAGACACTACCTTTCCGATCAACAAATGAGCGAACTCAGCCAACAACTGAGATAAGGAATATATCAATTCTGAAATGTAGATTGTATAAAAACAACTTATCGCATTGTTACGTGTGTCTGTTAGTTTTTTTTTTCTATGTTTATATTAATTCACATGAAAATAAGCTGCCAGTATCGCCCCGAGCCAATCAGCTATGTGTAATATCGTTACGAGCTAGTAGTTAATTTTATTACCTGTCGCCGTCAGTGAAAATAAAAATAGTAAGCGTATTACTACAGAATTTACAGTAATCCAATAAGCTACATCGCTATGCAGATATATCCAGAATATTATCTATGGAAGTTTCCTGTGAAGAAATACTCTTTAATAATGGAGTTTCATTGACAATTGACATCGATCCTTGTTGGGTTGGTGTGATACATGAAGGACTAGCCTTGTATTAACTAAGTTGTCAGTCACTACTAACTTAAGTTGTTTCGAAAAATTTAGGTTTTAATTCTATAGAAGGAGCAGCTTTGAGCATGTATGATATTGTATCACGTATGTAAAAGTCTTTTCACCAGAATTTATGTAGATCGAATCAGTTTAGTTTTTTTTCGAGGTACTTTAATTACAGTTTTGCTTATATTATTGGTAAAAAGTCATCGACCAATTGCGGTAAAATGTGACTTAGTAAAAGATGCTGTACCTACAAAATTATTAGTAGTCAATCGAAGTGATAAGTAATTATTTATGAATTTGAATTAAAAAAACTCTATTTTCATAAAATTCATATTATGTAAAATAATACAAAATATTACTGTAAATATTTATGTACGAGCTAGTTATACTATTGTGAGTATAAAGCAAAGAAAAACTACATACATACAAACTATTTAACATGCATTCTGTTTTTGAATTTAGCACGTCTGTATTTTGAATAAAACTAAACCAATAAGTCCGTCGTCCAATACATGCAATTGCAAACTTTCAATTTAGATTTTTTTAATTCTGTTAGGTATCGAACTATTTTATAGACTTTTATTGTTTGTTCTGTGCAACAAAACTAAGTTATGAAATAACATAGCCTTCATTTCGGATTCTTTATGTAGTAGTACTGTTATTTTCCATTTCAACATTCTTTAAATTTCTGTTCAACTTATTTTGTTAACTTCCACATTCTTTGTATTTAATTATTACATTTGGTAGATTGTTTCTTTTATATCAATTAAAATAGAAACATAAAACGTCTTAAACTTCCTATTTTTCGGTTCTATTAACAACAAATAGTGTGTAAGCAGGAAAATTTCTATATTGAGCTCATCAAATATAAAGTAACGATTTCGTTTTCCGCATTAGTAGTAAGCTAATAAAAAGGAATCAGTAATACAATCCGTCTATTTATAACATGATCAGACGACATACATTAATTTTATCTTATTTATAACTCGCGGCTTTACGAAGATTCATCTGCCTTAAGCATTAAAGCTTTTTTTATTTCATATAGGCCAGCGTTTGACCGTTGACTAGCCTAGTAATCGACACGGTCAAGGATGTGATGCACGCTAAAGAAACCAGTTTGACCTGGATTTGAAGAGACCAACGTTGTACCTATCAGGAAATGCAGACTCAGGCAATGTATACCATAGTTTTTCAGAAAACCTCCGCCCTCATGGATAGTAGCAAAATGTTAGTCTGGTTGATCGTGATTTGCACATTTAAGTTAATAACAAATTTAGATCTAGTTGATAATATTACTAGTTTTCTACCACGAGTGGTGTGAAGGTATTGGTGGTTAAAAATTAAAAAAAAACTTAAGTCCTTCCTTGAGATTAAAGCTTGCTTCATACCAAACTATTAAAATCAGTTCAATGGTTTTGCCCTGAAAGTGTAACAGACAGACAGGCATAGTTACTTTCGCATTTATAATATATATAGTATAAATAATATAGATACAGATTTGACTAAGAAAACGTTAAGTATTATTTTAATAAAATATAACGATTTCATTAAAAATAACCGTTTATTCACTAATGATCTTCATTTTGTTATACGATAGCTGATCATTATTACAGTCTGTTTCTGATTATGTATTATTGTTTCAAGAACTATTGTGTCTGTGGGACTACAACTGTCTCATTGATTGATTAAAATTACTTTATTCACGATAGTATTCAAACTGAATTATTTACAAAATCAAAATGTTCTTTATTCAAAATTAAACTCTTTTAGGCACATGTAACAGGATTCAATTGAATGTGAGGTTTATCGTTCAGATAGTAGATTCCTTTTTTTATATAGAATAGGTAGGCGGACAAGCTTATGGGCCACCTAATGGTAAGTGGTCACCAGTGTCCATAGACATTGGCATTGTAAGAAATGTTTACCATCGCTTACATCGCCCATGTGCCACCAACCTTGGAAACTAAGATGTTATGTCCCTTAACACAACAATACCAAGTACTGCTATTCGGCTTCTACCGAGCAGAACAGCTAAGAAACAGTAGGTATGCTTACTCCTTTTGTCAAATGAATTCAATAGTCACCACTATTAATGACGTTATTAAATAAATATGGTTCTAATTTTTTTAACGTACTAACGTTTTATAACCTATCGCGTAGTGCTAGTTATAAATAAATCTATCGTAGATTTTATTTCTTTTTTACAAAGCCTTTTATATCCAATTTCACGTTTTATCCGTCGAATTGTCAAAAATTCACTCAAAGAGCAGGAATCCGGAGAAAAGTTTCAAATTTATAGAACAGCCTAGTATCTCTATTCAAAGTTTGAACTACAACTTTATTCCTTAGGGAATTGAATTTTATAAAAGTAGGTCCTTTACCTTACCTAGATTACAAGTTTATGTTTGTGATTGACTAATCATAAAGAACTATTAGTAGAAATTATAGACATATGTAGTTGACTATATATTCAGCCGAGATGGCCTAGTGGTTAGAGCGCGTGAATCTTAAACGATGATCGTGGGTTCAAACCTAAGCAAGCACCTTTGAATTTTCATGTGCTTAAATTGTGTTTATAATTCATCTCGTTCTTGACGGTGAAGGAAAACATCGTGAGGAAACCTGCATGTGTCTAATTTCACTGAATTATATCGTCTATAGAATTATATAGTATATATCTATATACTCTATTATGAATATTATAAGCTAACATAATATTAAACTTCCGTGTCTATCTTTATAACCTAATATCTGAACACAATTTTCGGCTTTTTTAATATTAGTGTAATGTCATACAATTTGGTCAAATTCAAATTGCAATTTGTATCGAACATGAATATGTTTAGTGGGTAGCGATAACTTCATGCATGCTCGTTATCAACTATGTAGAGTATCAAAATTGTGAGTTGCAATCAAATTCGTTACCATTTGAATCATACAAACTTTTCATGAAATGGATTTAGAGTATTTTTGAATTATTTATGTGCTATGAAATGTTTTTAAGCGATTAATTCAGATGGATTTTTCTGTGTACATATTTGTTGTTCTATCGCTTACGTTGATGGTTTATCTTGAAAGAATAAGTAGTTATTAAATTTAAAACATTGAGTTTTCATGTTCGTATACTATCGTGAATCTTAACCGAACAATCTTGGCTATAGTACTAGCGCTTTACCCGCAGCTTCACTGGCTTCATTGTTCAGAATTGCAATATACCAATTTCCATAGCTCTTTGTTAAAAAAGATTATTTAAGGTTCTTTAGTGCTAATCTACTGTGTAAAAGGAATATATGTATATATAATATATATGATATATCTTGATCCATATAATAACGTTGTAAAAACACGCTAATTTAAAAACCGCCATTTTGATGTGGGACAAAAATGTAAATTAATTAATTCATTATTGACCCGACTTGTGATTTGTTGAATGTGTTCAATTGTGTTATTTGGATTTTTAAGAGTAACCGAGTGAGTCATTCACATCAATTTATATGATTAGGTGTTCTATTTTTGAAAAGACCAATTTGTAAATTTTACAAAATCAGTTTCACTTTTGGATGTTAAACATATGTATTAGCCTTTTCTGTTAGACAATCTAATACTTTTAAGGGACTTTTAATGTAGAATCAAAGTAAGTAATGCAGTAATCGACGTTAATAGACAGATTGTGTGATGTCATTTTCTTTTTTTCAAATTATGATAATGATCAAAGTTTTACAAGAAACGCTGCAACAATATAACCACTACGACAAAGTTCAGGGAAAACTTACTTCTTTTAACAGTTTCTTTAAAGCGTCTATTTTTTTTCTTCTTCACCATTTCTCCGAACAGTTTTTTACTTGACTTTGAACGTAACTCGTTAACACTAATGACAACGCTATACTCGAAGTGTCTGTCCAATGAAAACTTTTAAATGAACACATAGATTGTTCAATTAAAAAAAATACTTGCCCTTTAAAACTACTTATAAAACTCACTTGATAATTTAATTTATTTCAAAAATATTTTTATTCGAATTCAAAACTCAGTAGCACGATAGATGTATAATAATATTATATATTAATACTTAATAAAATAATAATATTAATTTCGTCTATAAGACGGTAAAACCCTTGTGGTTGTATTACGTGACTGATCAACCTGTCACTCAGTAACATAGGAATAAAAAGCATTGAAATTTGGCGATAGAATAATTTATAGCAACGGCATACTGGGCAACTTGAAATGGTTGCAATATAGTACTAATCCTTATCGTACAAATTCAGTATAAACTAGTTTTAACTAGTAAAAACAGACTCGTTCTAACTGAATACGAGTTTTAGCTGTAACATGATTATACATCATGTTGCATGCAATATACATATTATACAAGCCTGTTATGTAACAGTTTAATTCTATCTGATGCAGTGTTAAGAAGGTATTGCGCCAATCCGAAATTAACACGAAAAAGGCAACCGTCATACTACATTTTGTTACTCAACAGGCCTCGAAATTGGCGCGTGTCATATTTTAATCTGTCTCTGTAACCGTAAACCGTAACAGCCTATGAATGTCCGACTGCTGGGCTAAATGCCTCCTCTCCCTTTTTGAGGAGAAGGTTTGGAGCTTATTCCACCACGCTGCTCCAATGCGGGTTGATGGAATACACATGTGGCAGAATTTCAGTGAAATTAGACACATGCAGGTTTCCTCACGATGTTTTCCTTCACCGTAAAGCACGACATGAATTATAATCACAAATTAAGCACATGAAAGTTCAGTGGTGCTTGCCCGGGTTTGAACCCACGATCATCGGTTAAGATTCACGCGTTCATACCACTGGGCCATCTCGGCTCATGTTTCTGTGTTTTGTATCAATTACAAATTAAAATTGTTGTAAGGTAGCCACTGATATGTCAAAGTTATGTAAGGAGGGCCTAATGTTGTAGATTTTAAGTTTTCCAACATAAGCTGTTGGCTATTCTGTATATGACGTCACACTGCTGAGTGGTAAAATTTTAATATATTTCATTGTTTGTTAAATAAGCAAGCTTATTTTTTGATTCAACTATGTTTATTTTTTTATTATTTTTAGCATTGTATGTTGAAATATACGTTTATTATAATTTAAAATGATAGCAAAAAAGACTAAAATTTGACTTCCAAAACTATAAAATAGCTTGTATTTTATCCGAATATAAGTAACAAAGTATTTACTTTATATATTAACGTTTCGAAATAAGAACTTTTAGATGACAATAAATTCATCAACGGTTCCCCGTTGACGTTGATAGCACAGTAATAAAGCAATTTCCTAACTGTAATAAACCTTCAAAATCACTGTTTCCTCTTCAGGAGAGTTTTCACCCATTGAGATAAATATAAGTGTTAACAAGGCGATGACGATGTATTTTTTGGTTACTAGAGACAACCGAGATCGCTCAGTGGGTGTATCTCGTAGATTTGAATATGTGATCACAGGTTCAATAACTCATCTCATTTGATGAACAAAAAGATAGGGTGGATAAGATAGGTGTGTCTGCATGATTCGGATGCTCTTTTTTAAGAGCAAAGGTACTCCGCAGTGGGAGAAATATGAAAGAGTTCCATAGTCCATAATAATAATAATATTAAAGCGATAGAGTTTAAGAATAACTTTTTATAAATATACAACTATCAAAATCACAAATTGAAAATTAATAGAACACAAAAAATATAAATTTACTTGTATAAATAATAGTTTATTATATAGATAATAATGTAAATCGTAATTATAATAAATATTGTTATTGATTTGCTATAATTAATATTTATATAATGAATATTATTAGAAAATTATAAATATATATATATATATTTTATAATATATTTTATAAAAAATTATAATGTATCGTATATGATACTATTTTTACTTGAAACATTTTAAAATTGTATAAGAATTCCAATTTGAATAATAATTGAAATCAATTGTACTAAAAACCACTAAATCCCTCTAGTCGTAATTAACTGTTTTTGATGGGCGTACTTAAGACGATATCAGAAGGTTTAACCAACTGTTAAACTGGGTTTAAACTTGAGATAAAGTTCTAAGCTTAGCCGTTGCGACCTTGCCCACATAATAGTAAAAGTTAGACATCTCGTAACCGTTGAGGTTTAGTTCTCGATTTAAGATAAGATGGCTTGCGAGTCGATTAAAACATACTATAATATGTGGTCAAAATATGTTTCATTTTGAAGACGAAATTCGACCCAAGGTTCGGACACATTTCTGGCACATGTTACCTTTCGTTTTCAAATCGTGTTAGTTTAATTTCCCTACATTTAAACAAAATATTGAAATAATAACTTATGTTAATTATCAAAATCACTTTTAAATATAGTTAAGCTAAAGATAAATGAACGATTGGGCCACCTGATTGTAAGACACCATCACTGCAAAAAGAATAGACAACTTCTTCGATATTCAAAGCTAATTATAAAAAAGTAACAGTTATTGATGTCCCACAGCTGGGCTAAGGCCACATCTCCTTTTGAGAAGGTTTGGAGCTCATTCTACCATACTGCTCCAATGCGGGTTGGTGGATATATATATGGCACATTTTCAACCAACACATGCAGGTTTCCTCACGATGCCCTTCTTCACCATCGAGTACGCAATGAATTATAAACACAAATTAAGCACGTGAAATCTCAGTGGTGTTCACCTAGGTTTACGTGATCGCGTATTTGAACTATTGGACCATCTCAGCTCAATCGCTCATCATATACATATATATATATATAAATACACTCCCCCCATAATTTTCGTTTGTCCTTCCTTGCTTGTGATTTTCAAATAAAAAAAAATCTATAACAATCTTAACTAGAATAAAACCTTTTTTCAACACTAGGTAATTTACAGAATACACTACAATGTCTCGTAACTATTACAGTTCCCATTATTCGGACAAAGCTGTAAATATTTTATTGCGTCCTCAAGTTATTTGTTCTGTTATAATGTATACTTTTATAGCAAATAGAAAGGATGGATTCCCAAAGGGAATGTTGAAATGAATTTATAACGATATCTTGATTTGTGGTAAATGTTGCTAATGGAAGGATTTCATAACTTCAATTATTTTCATTATTTTAGAGAAAATCTCTTATTCAAACAGATGCCGTTTAAAATATGTAATTAAAATTGCTTTGTTTTATTCCAGGAGTTTATGTTTCTTGTTTATTCAAGATTTATTTTAAGCTTTATTGTTAAGCAATTGATTACGCTACAATTTTCTTTATTGCCCTTCAACCTGTATACTGTTTAAGTTCAATATTCTGTGTGAAATGAGTTACGTAATATGTGAGTTGGGCAAGTATTTCTTCTCGGTTATTATATTCAAGAAACCAACTGTGAAACTGGCCAAGCTAAAGCTGCCAAGCTTAGCCAGAATATTAATTATTTATTTTTTATTTTCAACGTATTTTACATTTATTTTACTGTATTTCTTAATTATAATTATGTACATTTACCTAATAGACTGAGGTCAAACTTATGTGCATTGAGGTCAAACCTTTGTGGTTTTTTAAGTGTACCTATAATTATATAATAAATTAGTTTATAAAATTTGTAAATTAATAAATTTATAGAAAAAACCAGTTTTGGTTCTAGATATGAAATGAAATGAAATGTTATTATTTCTCAACACAAAGGAGAAGTACAGGTATTTTATTTAATCAGCAGTGTTAAAGCGTTAATATGGATATTTTATGTCTATGATACCTCAAACCATCAAATTAATAAAAAATGTTGTATATATAAAAATATAACATCCATTTTTATTTTGTTTTATATATTTTTTTTACTCTTAATAGGCCAATGTTTGACCGTTGACTTGCCTGACGTTAAGCCGTGTAGCCGCCTAGACCTGTCGATACACCGTCTAGGATTTAGCACCAACGCGCTTTTATATAAAAAGATAACTATTTAATTGTGAAAAGGTGATAAATATACCGGGCTTCTACTGAGAATTTTCTAATAGAAAACCCAATAACTCTTTATTGGCCCGACCTTGGAAGTGAACCCAGGACCTCCGGGTCTGCGGCCTTACATAAAGCCTCTAGACCAACGAGGCGGAGGTTAGAAATATGCAGTATCTAAAATATAAAATATATTAGGTCTTTGTATAGACTCGTATAGGCTACCATTAAACATCCTTCTACCACCTATCGATTCACCAGTTTTATCATCAAATTGCTACGATCTGGTTCGAGTGGTGAGTGAGCCAGTGAAATTATAGACGATGAAGTACTTTTGATCAATTTCGGTAAAAGTGGAATATTATAGTGCTCAGATGTGTGCGCAACGACTTAATTTTTTTTTTTAATTAATTTCATAATTTAAAGCTGCCAGTGATTTTTTTTGTTGCGATTAATTGAAAAATTAATTAATTCACAAGGGATTCACTGCATCATAGACTCAATTGATGTTATAATAAATTATTTATATTATTTACTCTGCCCATATTCATGGACGAAGTTTGCATTGCTGAAAATCAGGTGGAGTAATTGCCTTAAGCTTTCCAAAAAAAAACTATTAGAGGCTTAATTATTAAAGCTTGCGTTTACATCAGAAATGTTCAACAAAAAACTTTTGATCGACAATTTGACTGAAAAGCCTTTATACATAAAATATTTTATTATAAGGTTCGTATTTCTCGTATTAAAATTGTAGAAAATGAGAGAAATCCGGAAACGCTTTATTTATTATAAAACATTTCCAGACTTATCTAAAAAAGTACAACAAGATAATTTTGAAAAGTATTTTGGTCCTTCGGTGCTTTAGTAATAAAGACGAAATTGCTACACACATTATATCCTCGTTATAAAAGATGTGGAGATCGTTGTTTAGTTTCGGTCAACAACAGTCAGTTTAAACAAAAACCCCCTCCAAACGTGGGGATGTGTAATGGAACAGCAAAGTTTACATAGCTGTATAAATCACACAAGATCAATGTGTTACTTGACATCGATCCCTTATCCTTGTCCATTTAGAATATTTTCTATAATTTCCGACTAATAACTTAGCCAGTTATAAATTATGATTGTTATACAAAACGAGACGAAAATCGATGGGTTTTGTTTAAGTTTTTTAGGTATATAAGATAGTTACATAGGTTTTCAAATATTTCATACAAATTTTCGGTACAATGTTATTTTTAGTATAGCCAGCATTTTTTCTTTGATTACATTGACATAAGCTATGGATATATAAAATGTTAATATATATGTCTTGTATATATGTGAATACATTTTAAACTCGTCTCCTTCCCTGACCTCACTTGACTAATGTCATTAAATACCAAATTTTAATTGAAATATTTTGAATTGTACTTTACTAGTTCAGTACAAATTACTTTGCTGTTTTAATAAATATTTGTGAAATCCTTGCGTTCTGCCAAGTAGCGGTCACTACTTCGAAATTCCTTGGTTAGTACGAAGATCCCAATTCCATTTAAGGGAGGAATAAAAAAGTGTATTATATTAATTTTATTGCATTTTATCCGTATCTTATGCATTTGTATCAATACGATATTGTAACATCCCCTTCTATCGATAGATCGTATCTTAAGTGTATCGTATAGTTATATGAGATATAAAGAGCGTATTAGTTCAGAGGGATATAATTAATTGTTTTTACGATGATTTTAAATTATCTTCAATGATCTCTTATTATTAATATATTCTATGTATCACAAAGTATCGATATATCGGATAGTGCGGTATATGTATATACTCCGATATATCGCATCCTATTGAACATCCCTAGCGCTGATACAAGACGTCACTTTAAGTAGCGGTGGCTGGACCGTCTTACAATCTTGTCAAAATAAATGTTTACAAAACTTAAGATTAAATTGTAAACCATTACATGATCATTTTATCTTATTTATTCGGTTTAACTAAAAGTATAATTGGAGTTTATATATAGGAGTGATTACTTGCTAGGTACCTATAACTATCTACTCATTACGTTTTCTACCGCGAAACAAAAATACTTATTTTTTGTATGATGTATTCCACTCTGAAGGGCAAATGAGCCAATTTAACTAATGGAACAAGTACATAATATTTTAATTTTCCAGCCTTTGTGGCTCATTATAAGTAATTCTACTATTTTTTTTATAAAATTTACGTAAAGTAATTTCTAAATGAAAAGTTTTAAAACAAGTAAACAAGTAAAGATTATCGATGGTTATAACGGTGACAAAATTATAATGGCGTTCGTTCCTTAATTCTTCATAGAGCCACTTTTGCATTATATCCAAAGTTCGTGTATTAAAATCCGATCAATCCGCTTACCATTTACGTTTCAGAAAACCGTTTCTAAGTACAAAGTTTGTATTCTCGAACAAGTAAAACTCTCGGGTTAAGTAAGTAATATATTGTGTATGTGTTTGTTACTTAACAGAATCCTTTTCTAGAGCAGTTTTATATTTCGAAAACAATTTGTACTTATGTATATATATTTGTTACAAAAGTTGTGGTCAGTGTGCAGATCACCCGTCCAATGGTCGAATGACTTTATAAAAGTGGAAGGTGTTCAATAGATGCGCTTAGCACAGGATCATGAGAATTGACGCGCCTGAGAGGAGAAGTATGACCACTAGTTAGGTTGGATGAAGTATATATATAAGGAAGTAGTCCTTACAGTCTTCCTTAGGAGGGATAGCATGAAAGAAAATTGTTAAGGTTGTTTTTAATTGCATCTTTTCTGGTGTAACTAATCCCTGCCTACCTTAATTATAAAAAAAATATATTCATATTTTTATTATTTTAATAATGCATTGGCTCGCGATTTCATCTGGTTAGTTAGGATCTTAATAATGTTGTTTTCGTAATAACCGTGTTCTTTTAGAGCGTCAGAGATCACATGTTCAACAAACTATAGAGGAGTCAAATAAAACTATGTTTATCTTTTAATACGCTTTTATTATATATATTTTTTATGTATTTGGTTAATAAATGCAAAATTAAATTAATTGACTGAAATTGTAAACTATTTCCGTAATGAGATCCCGGTCCCATTTCCTTTAACACCTCTTACGAGTAGTTGAAGGATGTCGCTCCTTCCCATCTTTATATATTTAACTGATTTAGAAAAATATAAAAGGGGGAGGAGGTTGAATTGGCCCCACACCCGCTATCAGCTATAGGCTGTGACCGCGCTTCGATGAACCTTCCTCGATCATGGGACATACAATTTTATAGTGCGACCACAATTAGTTAATAATATATATAATGGAACTAAAGTTCATTAGGTATCACAGCCGTAGCCGAGGTGTATAAAGAGCAAGAGTCTTATCAATAAATCAATAAGCTAGACCATAGTCCAGTGGAAAGCACAGTCGTAATTGCGGTGTTTATAAAGTAGCCGTAGCCACAACAATAATAATAATAATAAAAAGGAACAAAGTCCAAATTTCGAACAGTCAAAACTGTAGAAAAGCCGAAGCTAAAGGGACGAGCCCTAGGTTGTAATAATACAGATAAACCACTGGTTCCCATACCAGCTCAAGCGCACAACCGCCAAGCGGCCTAATGCAAGCATAACACTTTACGTTTATATACACTGACGTGGAGCGCCGTTATAATAATAATATGTTTTAATTCTAACCATTGTGGAATAATATATAATAATATAAATATTGCATCTATTGCGTAAATCACGTAGATGCCACTCAAGTTAAATTAATAACGTAATAATAATTAAGTTTCTTTCTTTTTTGTTTATTTAATTGCATGTTTTTTTATTCATTAGATAGCTCATAAAACATATATGTAGTTATTCTTTCTCTTACCAAAAATATATATTCAGACCGTATATATCTTCAAAACTTAGCGGGTCAGCTTAGACTAAGCCTACTGTTGAATATCATAATATCCTTTGCGAGAACGGTTTTGTGTCGGTCAATTTCCTTGCCTTAATGCCCACCGTCCTTCACCAACGAGCTTTCCTGCAAATGATCCGGGCACATAATTTAATTATGACACGTGTTAATGTGGCGATTTTCCGTCGCTGCCCATCTTGTATATGCCTAATCCATCTTGTCGGTTTATTTCAGCTGTGTTAGTTTTTTGTAAGACTTTTTTTATTTCAATTAATTTTTTTTTTAATTTAAAATACGTTGATGGACTCTTGACTGGGCTACCTGATGAGAAGTGGTCACCACTGCCATCGGTATTTATAGTGTAAGAAATACACTAAACTTGGGAATTAAAATGTTATGTACCTTGTGCCTGTGGTTACACTGGCTGACTTACCCTTGAAAGCGGAACATAACAAAGTATTGCTGTTTTGCGGTAGTATATGTTTTGGGAGTGGTATCTATGCGGGCTTCCAAAAAGTTCAACCACACAGCTGGAAACATGTTAGGCGAATAATATTTTATCATTGATTTGTTATTATAAGGTAGTGGAAAATACCTCTGATGAATCGAATTACCTTGGCTATGGCAACTATTTTATATAGTTATAATTGTTTTTACCTAAACTGCTGGTTAAATTGCTTGCTAGCAACTTTTAATAACTACGGTCGCGATTGTAAGCACTTCTTATATTCTTTCATTATATATTTGTTTGTTAATAACTTTCACAGCAAAAATCTCCTTAACTGCTTCTAAAGTAAATAAAAATATTTTTCTGATGTATGTAACTATTTTGTTTAATATATACTGAATTTTACTGGGATACAAATAAATTAGGATATGTAAGTAAGAAACGAGACCTACACACATCGCTACCACTCTATGTACAAGCATAATCCATTTCGTAGGCGTAGCGTTACAGGAGTGTTTGAAAAAAAGGGGTTTTCTGTAAAGTCTAGAAATAGGATTTATTAGTTCAAAATATTTTGTTATAACTTTCTTGTTAAAACGTGTCAATAATTATAGTAAATTGACACAAAAGTCAATGATTTTCTATTTTTTGGTTACATTATTTTTTGGACAGAGTAAAATGGAGCAAAAGTTTTTACTACCTCAATCCTTGTCAAAGAAACAAAGGCGATTGAAAGATGAAGGTACATCTACAGCATTAGTATTACATCAATTATAATTTTCATAAAACACGTGTCAAAGTTATCTATCAGAAACGTTACATAATGGAACGTCGTAATTGAATTTGTCCTTGAAATATTAACTCATTGTGCCTGAAGAAGTTTCGCTTATTTAAATAAATATAAAAGTTACATAAAACGGAACTCTTCCTAAGGAGTCATATTTATTTGTTTCCAGTAACAACATATTTTGTTACATTATTTATTAATTACAAGCTTTGACCCTCGTTATCCGACAATATAGGAGTAAGATTAATCTTATACTTTTATTTTTATCGTAATAAAGAAGCTGTGATGGTCCAGTGGTCATCCAGCACCTAATCACTGGGTTTGCATGTAGCAAAGATTTGCACTAAGATTTGCATGTAGCAACTCTTAACCAATGATCGTGGCTTCAAATCTGGGTTAGCACCAATTTTCATCTCCTTAATTTGTGATTCATTTCAAATTTTATTTGGCGGTGAAGACATCGTGAGAAAACTTGTTTCATGTTTCGGATAAATGTGCTACATGTTTATCAACTATCTACCAACTTGCATTGGAGCAGCGTGGAGGAATAAGCTCCACACCTTCTCCTCAAAAAGGGGGGCCTTAGCCAAGCAGTGGAATATTAATATCCTGTAACTTTTTCTGCTTCTGTAAAGGTTTTTTCATAATCCATAATTAAACATAAAAATGTATACAAACAGTGTATGTCAATGCATGATTTTAAGAAACACAAAGAGTGCACTGACCCGTACAATATTCATGAAGTAATTTAAATATTTTATTTTAAAATAATCATTTTTTCATTGAAATTCATTTTCATACATACGTGAACATGTGACAGACTATGGTTTTATGTATTTAAATTCCTGTCTCCTTTAATATTATATACATATTGTGCAAGCTCGTCTGTGTAGGTACCACCCACTCATCAGATATTTTGTCGCAAAACAGCAGTACTTCGCATTCTTGTGTTCCGGTTTGAAAGGTAAGTGAGCCAGTGTAATTAAAAGCACAAGGGACATAACATCTTAGTTCCCAAGGTTGTTAGCGCATTGGAGATGTAAGTGATGGTCAATGTTTATGGGTATTAGTGACTTTTAAAGGTTGCCCTTATGCTCGTCTGCCTACCTATATACTATAAAAAAAAATAAGAATTGGTTTCGCTTCTAACTGTGCTATGCCAGAAGCATTTAAGGTGTCCGAATGGCTCATCAAGCTTGTTTTTGCTTTTAATATTTAAAAATCAAATGGTTCTAAATTGAGGTTCAAGCAAAGAAATTGAAGTCTAGACTCGTTTTATTTTTATACTTTAAAGCTGTGATTTGTCTCGTTATTTATATCATTAACTTTATACAGTATGCAATTTCTGATCACGAATTCCAAGTAGTAGATATAATTTTTTTTATTATATTTTACTATAAACTAGTTTGAAAATAAGTTCAAGACTTTTTTAAATTATTTAATTTTTAATAAAAATACTAGCAGTAATCGCGCCAAGTAAATTTTTCGTAACAAATTTAAATTATTCCTTAGAGTAATAGTGCAAAAACTTTCATAAAAAAAATTACACTATTTTTTATTACATTGCTAATGCTGACTGCAGAATTGGTTAATTTTTCGCCCAATAGATCGAAATTTCGATTCAAAGGGGAAATGCTGTTAGCATTCTTGCCATCATTCCACACGGTCACGATTTGTACATTAACTATTTTAAATTTTTTATTTTAATATTTAATAATTTTGCAATAAATATATATTTTTTATTAAAATGTACACAGGTTTAATTATTAAAGAAATATTCAAGCAGACGAATTGATAACATATTCCTTAATCACTAAAACAGCGTTATAAAAAAAAAAACGATGTGTGCTAATTTCAGAAACAAAATCATTAATTATTATATATTGGCGCGATTTGTTATTTGATGAATGTAATCAATTGCTATATTTGGATTTTTAAACTTAATTGAATTCATTTTCATCAATTTATATGATTTCATGTTATTTTTTTGTAAATACCAATCGAGATTTTTATATATTTCGCTTCTGGCTATATCTTTATTTAGGTGTGCGTCTGGCGGAATTTGTATGGGACTGTTCATTTATTTATCATTTGACTTTTTACAAAGACTTACCATTTTATTTTTCCAATCTGTCGAATACCAGCCAGCGCGGCGTCTGATGAATACGTGAATGGCTGATTGATCGCAAGTCGTAAATATGAAAAATTTCTTCGACGTCTTGCCTACCCAGAGTTAAAAATATATGTATGGATTTAAAATGAAAAAAAAAAGGTTTTCAAGTATATTCATCTTGTATAAAAAGGATTACGTCCTATTTTTGATACTGAATCACATATCATTACTATAGTCTTTTTTATTATAAATGTCGGTTACCCTTTACGGCTGGAACACTGACGATTTTATGAAATTTGGTATGAAGTAAGAATGAACCCTGACGAAAGACAGGCTACTATTTTATAACAACCCCTCCACCGAAACACGAGCATCTCCTCCCCTTACCTAACCAGCGAACACTGACTGTTTATAAATCTTTCTTAAAACTATGACATTATTTAACGCACTAAATTGTATTAAAAATAATATAATTACATATAACAACATTACTTATAGACATAATGACAATAGTAATTTAATAATGTATTATATCTAATTCTAATATACATAAGTCCAATTTGAAGCTTTGCTTCTACTATTGCCTAATACTATCGTAAACACTATTGTTTACACTATTGTAAACATTGGTGAATATTTCATTAATATATTTTTTTTTAAATAAGAACTGTGAAATGTCCCAATCCTTACTTATATTATACAAGTAATGTGTTTCACGTAAATTGAAATTAACAATTATCCTTTTATTTTATAAATGTGTTTCTTACGTTTATTTACTGGGACTTTTTTATCTTGATTTAAATTTACGCTTTCTGCCTTCTATTTTTATACACAATATATTTGTGTATATTAAATAAAATGTATATAATTGATTTATTAATTTAATCAACAAAGCGCTGTAAGTTATCTGTACTAAGATCATTTTATAATGAAAGTAGTAAGTCGTAAGATCTCGCCATTTACAGCAATATATAAATATAACAGTTACAGATTATTCTATTATTTTCGGACGTCTATCAATTCTAAAGAATAAGATCAAGTACATACCAATACACTAAAGTATTTATATATTTATGATAAAGCTGTTAAAATTGTATTATAAAAATCTTGAAGCTTTACTTTAGTGTGAAAATCTGAATTTGTTTACCGGAAGGGTGATATTTTGTTTGTCAGTAAGTTGCTTGCAGAGACACAATTCTGAACAGGGCCAAAACATACACATAAAATCTCTTATCGCCCATCTACCATATTTTTTTATATATAAGAAGTAGGTAATAATTTATTTACATAGCTAAATATTTAAAAAAAACCCTTTTATTCTATGGATTAGTTATTTTATTAAGTTTGATTAGTAGTATTTTAATAGCTTATACAGATGTTATTGTAATTTATAACACACTTTAATATTCAAACCTATATGAAGCATATCAAGAATTGACGAATACAAAGTCGAACTGTATTCATCTATTTATTCTTGTATGCTCTGTGAACAAATCCCGGGTCGGGCCAATAAAAGTAAATGGGATTTCGACCGGAAAGTCTCAGTAGGGAAATATCAATAAGGAAATTTCAGTGTTCAAGGAAAATCTTAGACCCTGAGCCTGTTCTTACACTAGTCGTGTTGAGCTGTTGTGAAGAGACCTATGTTTTTTCAAGGGATCAATAATACTTATAATAATATTAATATCCTGGGATATTATTCACACACGGTGTATTCATCTGATCCCAAATTAAGCAGATTGTACTATGGAAACCAGACAACTAATATACTACATACACTACTTTTCTGTTGTAAATACATACTTATATAGATAATAACATCCATAATCAGGACAAACAGATAAAAGGTTTTGCCTTTTTAATTTCAAGAGTATCTTACTCAAAATGAGTCATCATTTTTCATATATTATATCTCTATTATGTCTGGCGCAAAACGCACTAATATATTTTTTCTTTAATTCTTGGTTGAAGTCTTGGCTGGAAAATAAAATCTTTTTAGTTAAAATGTCAATAACAATAAAAACTTTTTGTGATGAACCGTATATCTTAAAAATATAACTTAAATTAGAACAATAGAATTCTACTCGAAACTAATACTGTTTTAACAAATGAAAGTATCAACTACTCGTCTCCTCTAAGCAAAGGTATTACCTGTTAAGGTTCATACGATTTATTCATTCTTCTCGATTGCGGATAAGCAGATTACGTTGGAGCGTTGAGAGAAATGCAATTCACACGGAGTTTTTGGACGATTGAATTAAAACGAAACAATAGACTGAACCGGACCTTTGAACTTACTCGATGTATTTTATTTATGTTTTTATTACTCGGTCAGCTTTATATAAATTAAAATATTTTTTTAATTGATATGATGATGATTCTGCCGGAAACATGTCGAGTATTGCGCGACGAATATTATAACCGGAATAAGTTCTATTCATAAAAGTTATGATCTACGTTAAGACCTGAGTATTAAAGACTTTTTTTTTAATTATTTTCATGAAATACGTATGTGGAAAGGGAACCTTGTTGTCTTAAGTAATTTTAACTTCCCTTTTGATGAACTAAGATGTTATGTCATTACTGTGGCTTACTTACCTTATCATCACGTAAATAAATGAAAAAAAAAAATGAAATGACTCGACCAATATACCGATACCTTTCTTCAATAATAGAAAAGAAAAAGTGTGTAAATATCGCCCTACTGAGCTAAAGCCTTTCATTATTAGGAGATTAATTTGGAGATTATTCCGCCACGCAACTTCAATGTGAGTTAGAGGATAATATGTAACAGATTTTCATTCAAGACTGATAAACTATAAATACAAATTAAGGATATGAAATTTCAATGCTATTTGTCTTAACTTAAATCCGCAATCATCGGTTTAAATACATGTACGAGGTTATGTTATCACTAGGCGTTCTTGGCTCTTATATTATTAAATAATAACCACAGCATTTTTTCATCCTGGGACATTATTCACACACGGTCATCTGATCCCATATTTAGAGCTTGTACTATGGAACCCAGATAACTGATAAACTACATAGACTTCTTTTCTTTTGTAAATACATACTTATATTATAGATAATTACACCCAGACTCAGGACAATCAGATGTATCTCCTGGGGGGGGGATCGAACCCACAACCTTCGGCGTAAAAAGGCAAGTATCTACTAACCACGTCAACTCACTCAGAATTGTATGTATTTGTCATGTATTTATACTTTTTATAACAAAATATTTTTTTCTATGCTTTTATTTTACTTCACGCAAATAATTATATTTAGGATAACGAAGGATTTTGTTCCATTCATGGAATACTAAGCCGAGAAAACACATCCAGCATCCGGATGTCATCAATAAAAAAAAAACCTAGAATTCAGCCCAGAGAAACGAACAATTAAATTTGGCCCTTTTTTAATATATTATTAAGTAAACTGTTTTATGTATCTTTATCGTATTAGACTAACATTGAAACTGACTAATATACTATAAAGCGATTTGTTTATCTTGAATTTGTTTCTAAAGAACAGTTTTTTGTGGTGAAATATGCCCATAATATTTCATCACGTCACTCGGACGGTTGCTACATCTAAAATTTTTGAATCGCGTGAGCAACCCTAATAAAATGTAAATAACAATAAAAACTTTTTAGTTTATTTTTTTGCATCATTTTGATGAACCGTTTGTCTTAAAAATCTAACTTAAATTAGAACAATAGAATAAAATTTACATTATAAAAATACTGATGGTAGGGCTCTGTGCAAGCTCGTCTGGGTAGGTACCACCCACACATCAGATATGCTACAGCAAAACGGCAGTACTTAGTATTATTGTGGTCCGATTTGAAGGATGAGTAAGAGCCCAGCCAGTGTAACTATAGGCATGGGATATAATATCTTAGTTCCCAAGTTTATTGGCGCATTGGCGATGGAATGGTTAATAGAAATATGATTGGTATGTATGGATGGTATGATGACAACATACCATCTCGTGACCAGGTACCTATTTGCCCGTCCACCTACCTATTCTATACAAAAAATACATCTAAATATTTTGATATTTACAATTTAAAATTATAAAATAGAACAAGAATGAAATCTTTGTCACCGTTATAAACAAAGGCGCTCCGGCTTTTAAGCTTAAGCCTTCTTCAATCATTCGAAGCATACGGAAAATGCATACTAAGCGTAATATAAGAAGGGACGGGACTTATCGGGGACTGTGATTTCCTCTTCAGGGACACTTCCTTAACCTTCATACATAGCCCTTTGTAATGGGCAATCTATTGAAATTATGTACTCTATAAATTTTGATGGGAAAACCTTTATAAGTCTAAGAGAAAATTCTTACCTTTGTATAGTAGAAATACGCATAATGTATTCATGACTATTTGTTTTTTTTTTGTCATAGTAACTGATACAAAATTAAATCCTTAAGGTTAATATCACCATGAGCAGCATTTAAGATATTATGAAGTAGTATATTACTTGACGTTGAGGATATCTTTGAAAGATACACATGGTATTTACTCGGAAAGGTTTCGAAAATACTATAGGATTATTTTTATATAATGTTCTCACGGCAATTCGACACGACCGTAAAGAATTTAGGCGCAGTACCAACGGATTTAGGTGCTTACAGAGACACGTGAGTGCCCAGACTGCGGGCTGCTGTTGAGAATTTCGACAGAAAAACCCAATAATTTTTTTTTGCCCAATCTGAGATTTGAACCCAGGACCTCCGGGTCAGTGACCTTACATCTAGAACAACGACGCGGTCATTTTTGTGTGGCATTCCTTTCGTGGCTGGCAGTTCACGCATCGTATTGAAAGTAAACACATATACTATGATTTTTGACTACTGTAGACTGTGGTCGGTGAAGTTCCGTTCCCAATTAAAGGCTTGTTTAAATGTTATGTTATTTATTATGTCTGTATTTATACTACGCTTTCTTATGATTGGTCCAATTTGTTAACAGTTTTACACTCAGAAAATAACATGTTACACAATAATTTATTGTTACATGTGTACAAATAAACAATAAGTGTCTTTCTGTGTTTCGATCAATCAAAATAACTATGTCTGTATTTCACCAAAATAGTTTTAGTCTAGTATTAATAAGAAGCGTTTTTTACTCCCGTTAATATTGTTAGGTGTTAGGATTTTTTAGTACTCCATGTCACAATACAAATTGAACGCAGGTTACAAGTTCAGCTGGTATTTAAATAATTTTCAATGAAATTCATGAATATTACAGATTAATTATGCATTTCTTATGTATTATTAATTAGGAAATCACATTATAATTCCATTAGCTAATGAAAAATGTTAAATACAGATAACTCATTATATAAGGATGTCGACGAGGGTGTTTAATTAAATGTCAGGTTGCTAATTACGAAGCATAGAAATAGAATATAGAAAAGCGAGGAGAGCGAGAAATCTTAGGACGTCAACATTTTTATTTAATAATTAGCGTCTTCGTTGACCTGGTAGATCAATATGAAAAGTGCATTGAATATAAATCCAAATTAATATTCTATTTGTAAAATTATGACTACGTTTGTTTATAAAAAAAATATGCTATGTTTTTTCGATATTTTAACACGAGCCTTGCCTTTTAATTTTAACAAAACTGCTTCAATCAAAAAAGGCGAAACAAAAGACAAATAAATATACGACATTGAATCGACATGGTATTTTATTAGTCAAAGATCTAATAATCGTGTTCATTACGAATTTAATTTATGAATTATCAATTTATTTAATTGATTGGAATTATCAATATTGTGGATTCGAATAAATAAATAACTTAATATTATGATTACAAGAAATTCGGTAAGATTACAGCATTTACCTGATTCCACTATTCCGCAATTCAGCTCATCTATCAACATTGGAGGTATATTTTGTTGGTTTATGATTTTCAATAAAAAAAATATAACAATTGATATTGCCAAGAGCTAATACGAAAAAAAAAACTGGTTGCCTGAAATTTAAATGTTTGAATGTTTATAAATGGTTTTATCTTATTATTACCGTTCTTATGATTTGTACAAATAAACTATGATAGATTATTCAGTTTTCATTTTGAAATGAGAAATCGTTAGCAATTCAATTACATGTTCACCGGCATCTGCTCAATCTACAAAATGACCAATATCTAAACATACACTGATTACACTTACGTCTTAACTTAAAAATATACCTGTGAAATTACTTATCAATAAATTTGACATTAATAACACTATACTACATTGATGAATGAAAAAAAAAAAATATTGCAGCGTTCATTTTTGCGGCCGACTAGCGTGGACTTAGTTGTAAATTATGATATAATATATTAAACTAAACACCTTGTATACTGTCTAATGAAACTATTAAAAAAAAAGAAATAATCTGTATTGAAAACGTTAAAAACAACTGTAATGAAAAATGTCACAGTACTTCCTTACAAAACATTAGCAACATTATTCCATGGTAAAAGGTGAGTCATAGTTTCGAAAGTATCGTCTGATTTCTCTATCTCGTTTTGTCTGAAACACATTTTTTTCTAATGTCCTTACTAAGGTGTCAGTGCTATAGCTGAAAAAAAATAACGTACTTTTAATGCTTTTTCTTAAATAAAATTCTTATTTCCTTTTTTTAATTGATATTTTTATTATAACATTTTATGATAGTAATTAAAACAGATGGTCTTAATCTACATCGTGAAACATACACTATTTAAAATTTGTCGTGTAGTTTTGCTTGTTATGTGTTGATTACTGGTTGTACTATTAATACCACACAACCAATTTAGATGAAATTTTAAGAACACTTTTGATCCGTTGACAATATTCTCAATCCAGTATGGCTATTCTGTAAGAACAATCTCGAAACTCACAGCAGAAAACGTTCGTGAAATGTCGGAAAGTGATATGCGACATTGACCATAATAATTATAACATTTCAAGAATACAAGCATCAAAATAGTATATCACCATATGTCGATTGTCAACATTGCACAGGTGAATAATGAAGTGATTACATAAATAAATATCCTGGGACATTACACACACGGCCATCTGATCCCAAATTAGGCAGAGCTTGTACGATGGAAACCAGCCAACTGATAAACAACATATACTACTTTTCGATAATTACACCCAGACTCAGGACAAACAGACATGTTCATGCACACAAATGTCTCTCCTGGGTGGGAATCGAACCCACAACCATTGGCGTGAAAGGCAAGTATCTACCAACCACGTGAACCGACTCGTCATCGTCATAAAGAATAGCACTACAGTTCCTAAACTACTTGTTTATGAAAAATCCTTGGTAATATATTTTATATTTTAATTATTTTATTTACTATATAGATAAGTTATATAATATAATTATTAAATGAAATTTTAACCTTATATTTATAGTTTTCATGCCATCAAGGAATGTTATTGGTGAATTGTGTAAAATGGACGAACATTCTGTGATCAATATCTGGAAATAAATAATTATTGCTTTAATAAAAGTATATAAAAAGTACCTAGTATATTTACTGTCCCCCGTTTCTGCAAAAAATCCTCACCTGGAAAGGAGCAAGACTTCATACGCTACACTGTTTGACTACGAGTTGGAATATAAATAAAATGACCTTCAATTAAGATTCATGTGTTACTTCCAATGAACCATATCGGCTAAATTGCTTTAAATTACTTTTTATTTTACAACAATTTTATTTATACAAATAAAGTACGTTTTCGTTTAAATAATTCATTCATTTCACATTCATTCACGTGTAGGATTCGTTATTAAAGTCAAGATATCTTCTGCTGCATTTTAAATCTGGTAAAATAATGGTCATAACGATAAAAAAAAACAATTCATACTTTAAATTATGCAAGTAATTACGACCTTTAGTGACAATGAAGACAAAAAATACAGATTGCAATTAAACTTTCACCAAGAACCAGCAGTTTTTAGAATGAAAATTGTTTTAAAAGATTTTATAGAATGAAAAATTAATTTTATTTCATTTCATGATCAAATATGACATTATAATATATAGCATATAGCATTTTTTTAATTGTCACTGTATAAATACCTTAATACATAACACAATAAATATGTTTACCTTTTCTTGACTAAATTTGATAAACATACTTTTTTTAAAGTTATAAACGCGACCTTTTTTTATCTACGGTGAATGCGAGTCAACTTAAGTTCCTAATAATGTTCCTTTTAAAACAGAAATAAAATAATTTTCGCCTCAGGGGAATATTGATAATTTTAATTATATTTTATTAAAAGCATAAATTTAAAGACCCATTCGTATTTTTTATTATTTTTATATAATATGTATCATTATAATTTATTTCATAAATAAATATAAAAAACACGTCTCACGGCAAACTAAAACCACTATTCATTTTACATAAAGTTATTCAATGTAAAAATTTATATAACTTTAACGAAACACGCAACACAAATGTAAGCCGAGTTCCTTTATAAGAGAGCATAATATTATCATGTTTAAACTTGTCTTCAAAACGTTTTTCAATTACTCATACGATGTTATGTTTTGCCTCTTTATTTAATATTTTGAAATTCATTCCCAAGTAACAGTACTATGGCTTCAGACGGTTTGCGGTCTCATTAAATTACTGCGAGTTATTTTACAACATGATACGCAAAACTTTGCATTTTTATACTAGAAAAAAGCATTCGGAATATCCGTTTTCAGCCACCGTTTGAAACGCTAAGTTCTCTTAAAATATTTCATATGAAAAAACTACTACCGGTAAAATAAAAGCCCAGATTTTCACGTGGAGTAATAATATTTTCTTCATTTCTATGTAATTCGTAGGAGTAACTATGATTTTTTATGTTATGTACTTTATTGGTTTTTTACGAGTGTTTTGTTAGGAAATCTGAAAGTTATGTGTTATTGGATAAGTCTTAAATAATATCGGATACCGACAAACTACGACTTAATATTCTTTAGTGTAGTTATTTGAATAATAAAGATTTTTTTGGTAGCGGTATGTTAAAGATAAAAAAATGCAAAAGTTTTAAGTTATTTTAAATTATTGTATTATAATAAATTATTGTAATGAAATAGTGTATATATATAATATAAATAAATTATTTAAAAAATATATTCATCAATAATCTACGTTATATAATTTTTCTGATCATTCAGGTCTGATATTACATAAATCGTTTGCATAAATATAATTAGCATATGTATACAAATAAACGTATATATATATATATATATATATATATATATATAAGATATATATATATATATATATATATATATCCTTTAGGCACATGTTACTTTTTACTCCGATTCCCTTTTTTATTAATTAAGTTTATTTTTCCTAAGAACATAAATCAATTTATCTCATCACCTTTCAAGATCTAAAAGTATTATCAAAGTAATAAACTCGTAATAGGTTTTATATTTTAAAAGGTTGATATTTAAGTAAGTTATAGTAATTGGAGTGGATTTGACGTAACGATCCATTTTCCAACAAAAAACGCGTTTCATTATATCAAAGCCAGCTAGATAATGGCACTATCACCTTGTTGATGTTGAAATATATCACTTCAACTGGCTTGCTTTTTTAAAAGAATAATTGAAATTTAATAATAATAATTAGCAAGTTAATAAAGCACACTGGTAAAAAAATAAACAAAATATGAAAACATACAAAATCTAATAAATAACAAAAATACGTTAAATTTTGATTACACAGCGTCATAAATAGAATAACCAAACAACTTATGTCGGCAACCTAAATGCTACATTGAGCCCAAATTCTGATTTTCAGAAGTCGCCTTTCTAAACTACACTTACAAACTACAGGAATAGAAAAAAATATATTTGATCGCTAAATTGAAATTAATATAATTTAAATACTGAATAACAAAGGCGTTGAAACTAAATTAATAATAATAAGTTTATATATCAAAAGTATAAAATACGAATGCAGCTAAACAAATGACAAGTTAAGTTGTTATTTTGGTTGAGGATCGCTGGTGTCTGTGGTAAGTAATGAACTTGTGTTACAGGTCAGCGGGTCTTTAACTCTCACCAGGTTTTATCTTTTTACTAATGTGTTGTACTGAATAAAAAAAAAAAAAACAATCCGTACACAAGTGTGTTGGTGGTTTAAGAATTTATTTCTCATAAAGAACATACAATGTTCACTTAAATGAGATATTTTACATAATAATTTAACCGACAATTTAGTACAGTAGTAACGACTTATACAATTCAAGAGTAATTAATCTAAGTATTTTTACAATAAGATAATATTTTTTTCTTAAAGATCGTAAAGGATTTTTCATTGAAAATTTCATTAGGTAAGCTATTGTATAGTTTTGCTCCCTCAAACTGTAGAGATTTAATTCCATATTTCGTCCTGGTCTTGGGTAATTGTACGTACAATGTACATTTACGCGAATGTTTGATGCTAAAGCAATGATTGAAATATCATAATAAAAATCTAATGATAAATCTAATTTTCGTTTGTAGTCAATTGTAATATTATTTTTGTAAAGAGTTTGTGGGTAACATTTCACTGCTTAGATAGATACCATGTCGTTGTTTTACAAAGTAAATGTGTAACTGCATAAAGTGTTTCATTCTTATATATCCTGTAGATACTGACATACATCGCCAATGCGCCATCAACCTTGGGAAGATGTTATGTCCCTTGTGTTTGTAATTACTGGCTTACTCAGCTTTCAAACCGGAACCGGAATTGCTGTTTTGCGTGGTACCCAGACGAGCTTGCACAAAGACCTACCACCAGTGCATAGGTATGTGCTTCATTAGTTTGTAGATTTTATTTAAAATGAAAATTGATAAACAGCTCATTGTTTTATCGGGGAAGATTCATGTTTATTTTGGCATAAGATAAAAAGAATGATTCACAAGTGCTTCGATTTTTGACGACCAACAAGTATTCTTCGACAAAATATTGAAACGAATGTAAATAAAAGATGAAAGAATTTATTTAAATAGATTTTTCTTCGTTATAATTGCAAGTCTATTGATATAATTCAGATCGCTTTCAATTCAGCAGTTGATCGATTAAAATCGGATTGCGTGAAAGCGAATAAGTGGAATACTTGAATCAATTGAATAATGAATTAATTGTTGGAGGATGATTTGAAATCGCATCGAATGTTTCGCTCAAAATGTTTTACAAGACACCTTAATTCCTCAAATACTATTAATGAGTATTTTACCAAAATATACTTCAACAAATATAGCCATTACAACTAAACTTTAGCTTTGGAAGTCATGCCAAAAGTCGAAATACAAAAGAATTTCAATCTCATCCGGGGTGAAGCGCCAAAGGTGCTCTGCGAATTCAAAATATGTTGTAATAAATGGGCTTTCACAAGCACTTTTGGATCCATTTACAATACTATAATATCATATATTAGGCATACATTTCTAAAGTAATTAAATTTGAGTTTAAACTGCAATTACCTGCATAAAATTGTAAATTTTATAATTCACCGAGTATATATTATTTAGTAGAAATATTAATAATATCGTAGTAAACTAGTAAGATATACAAATGAAAAATTTTAAATGGGCTTATCATGTATGATATTAATTATTTGTTGTTAAAATGTCAGTATTGAAATTGATTTTTTTAATGTGGCAAAATTATTCCATAAGGGCGAAATAACCGACCGCCGGATAAAGGCCTCAGTATATGGAAAAATACCTCGGTTAAGATCAACGTATTCCACACACTAGCTATCTCGGATACAGCATACATTCAGAAATTCTTAGACTAAGCAATTTGTCATAATAATGTTGGCGTAAGAAGAAACCGCTATGAGTTACCGGAAGACAGGAAACGACGATAAGTTGATATCTGTTGCTAACTGTTTCTTAAAACTTGATACTACGAACCTTTCATAAAAGAACATTCATTAGGTAAGTAGTGGGATTTTAACCTGCTTTTACTTTGTAAATATAACTCAGATACAAAATGTATAACGTGAAACATTTCTGGGTTAAGAGCGCAATCGAACCCCTTAGCGAAATTACATATCGAAATGTACCTTAGTTTTCTGTTAACTAATAGGTTTCTGCCAGTAATTTTGTATTTCATTTACGTCTCGTATGCATTGTTTTTACTTATGCTATATAACCTTTTGAATTTAAACTGTTATTGTTCCTATTGTAAAAATGCACTATGTAAAAAATGTGATTAGGTAGTAAGAATTGTATAAAATAAAATGTAGTTAAGACAGTTTAGTTCAGTTAAAGCAATTTTTACTAGACTTCCGAACATATATAATAAATAATACATCAGTAATTACATGTAATGACGTCATAAGAATTAAATCTGTTGAGGTTTTTTTTATCCAGCGTAGGTAAATTAAAGATAGTTTTGGAATTATTTATTAAAGGATAAATAGCAGCACATTTTCAAAGCATACGAGAAATTTGTAATATTCTTTCAATATCTTGGTCTTTCTTCTTCTTTCTTTCAATATCTCTTCTATCTTGGTCTTTTCATAGTGCTGTGAAAACAGATTAAGTAACTATTGTCAAAGTCAGATTTACTAATCTGCCTAAACACTAAACTCTCATTGGTCGCCCATTGTGCTGCTATCAACCAATTAAAATATAGATTGAAGTAAAGTTTCTAACGTAACGATACCACCCTGTACATTTCTATCAACGCTAAAATTCATATTCAATAAGGATTTTGTATATACAATATTCCTATATACATAAACATATACTAAACATACATGGTGTGCGTTGGTTACAGGTTTGTAGATATTTTTAAAATATAACTCCTTACCAACTGAATATGCGAGATAAATGTTTGCTTCGCTGGGTGACCATTGAGTAAGGAAAATCTGTCGAGTGTAGCCGAATATTTCGTTACTCAATCACAATAAAAAGTATAGTTTGTAAATGTTTCGTTAAAATATTTCACATTCGATTTTAAAATAAATTATTATTTAGAACTTATATACAAATAAGTAAGGAGACTGTAAAGCCTGACTCTGAAAACCGCTAAGTCAATATAGATAGAACTTATAACAAAAGATGTAACACTTTTCGGAGATTTTTTTATACCGTGACGTGACAATTCATGTTTTGTTTGCAATCAATGAATAACATATTATATAAATACTATATTTTTGGCCTACCAAATTTCTTGCAAGCTCGTCTTGGTAGTTACCACCCACTTATCACATATTCTTCCAGTTTTAATCTTGAAAAAACGGTCGATTTACAATCAGACTGTTGTGATGTGATGAGGAGAAAAAATATTATATTTCTGAATTAGGAATATTATGTAATTAATAGAATAGCATCGTTTTATCACTCGGATAAAAATGAATAAAACGTGCAACCACACGCTTGAAGCGAATGCATAAAAATATGTAATAAAGTATGAGTTGGAAAAACATTTTCTAAAACAAACTTGAGTTTCCTCCATGTACTAAAACTTTACATTATTGTATTCTCACGAGCGCCAAATTGTATGGAAATTTTCTGAAGTATTTCTGTGTGGAGCTCAATTAGTGAAGCCGGCTTCAAATTCAGTAAAATGTGAATTGGAAGTATCAAATTTAAAGGATTTCATCCAGTATATTCAGTGAAAATAGTGTGTGATAGATGGAGCAATAGAAACGAGACTGCTCCTAAAAGGTTATTCTTTTTTCAACAGATGTAAGAATCCCTACAAATACTTAAAGATTAAGTGTGAATCACAGCTTATTTGACAACACATTGCGAGGTTATTTACAAAAATTTATAAAGTAATGTTATTAATCCGAATCCCTATGAGTCTCCACAATATGTAGAATGTTGAGATGGGTCTTTAAATGTGCGAGATAGAAATCATCGTGCCTTCATCACTGATCCCATTGTAATAAATCTTATAACATAAATAAAATTTCTAGAGACAAAATTAAATATATTTTGTCAAGCGATAACGGATTTTCTTATTTAATAAACAATTCTAACAATACTTTTTCCGGACACAATCCAATAATATATTCCTATTTTCTCCGCCAAATGAGCATGAATTTCGTTACGATTGGGTTGACTTAGTTATACAAAGTCTTGAGAGCAATCGTGTCGGAGAGGCGTGTAGCCTCCTTCTGTAAGACCGTCATGGTCCAGAAGGAGACAGTGGAGTGTAAACGGAAAGGAACCGATCCTGCTCAGCGGAGACGACGTTGGCGTCGTCTTGGCCCTCCCACAGCCCCGACGACTGTGGCTTAAAATATAGGGCGTAATCCTGGGGCCCATTTCAGACATTGAAGACCCATTCCATTCAGTTGGGATAGTCTCGGGCTGCCGTACGCACAAACGAGGAGTGCGTGAGATTACCTTCACCCCCTGAGTTATGTCAACAGGATCCTGCAGCTTCTCCGATCCATGCCGAGGACGGCCATCGCAATGGTTTTAGTGGGTAAAAATTCCACATAAGCCGCCCCTCCCACCAAGGGAGCCGGGTACATTCCTGAAGGTTTCCGAGAACTTCACTGATTAAAAAGTGAGAATTATAACAATATAAATGATGATGATGATGATGTCCTCCTGACCGATTTCGGCCATTGTGGCCAATAATTTTTAATTAACCCGACCTGGGAGTTAAACCCAGGACCATAATTTAAAAAAAAAAATTAAACAACATAATCTGTGTATTAATTTAGAAATTACTTCAAATTTTGAAATTAGATTTCTTGTTAATTTTATATAGGTCACTGTAAATAAAATGTACGAGAAATTATATAATTTAAAAAAAAAGTCAGCAAAATGTCTAGCTTAACAGAATATAATTAATTACATTTATAAAAAGACTATTTAGGGGTCTGTATATAGGGCGTATTCCGACTCATTTTTACTTTAATATGTATAAAGAAGTCTTTTGACATTACAAAGCAGTAGTATTTTATTTTCCGTATTATTACTTACGAAATAAATGTACTAAATATTTTTATTTAACATCTAAGCATTCTATTTCTTACGAATCGGTACTTTATTCGGACTTTGACGCGTAGTTCAATGACTGGTGAATTAAATGCTTTTTCATTGTTTGTTGGTGTATTTTTACTAAATTGGTTCTGAATTAGGAATTTCTCTTTGTTTTATTCATGTCTGATTTCAATTAAGTGAAAAATAAATAGTTGAAATTGATAAATGTTAACATGAAGAAACCAGTCTCGAAATTAACAAATATTTACTGTAAAGGCAATACTATTTTTATGATATTTTTTTTTATCTACAAATAATGCAAATCACTATTACATGATAAGAAGATGTATCCTTTTTCTTCGGATTGGCAATGTGTTTTTCTGACTAATTTCGGACATGGTGGCCATTATGAACGGAGATTAACCCAATAGCTGCACTGGTGATATTACAGTGTGCAAACACATGTGCACTCAGTGGTACATGTGGTTCAGGCGCAGAAACCAAATAGCTTTACGTGCTAACTGAGGCACAGGAGTGTTGACACTGGCAATTTTTAAACTTCTGGTTTTTATGAAAATGGCTTTCTGGCAGAAAAAATCAATTACTGACTCGGCCCGAGTTAAACCCAATATCTCGGCATCAGCTGCCTTATAAGATTGGTCTTGGCTACTAGGCCACCGAGGCGTAATGTACAAACCATTCCTTATATGGGCAATATGTAAGTATTTGGATAAATATGTCTAATAAATATGGCTCTGGTAAATTTGGAGTTAAAATCTACACATAATTCCAATAAAGCTTAGTAAATAATAGTTAAAGTTATTATTTCGTTGAATTTAAAAAAAAACACAATAATTCTTTAAGCTTTTTTTCATTTCATCACCGATGAATAGCAAGCATAAAACTAAGAACTAGAATTTCAAAGTTCGCCTGGATTTGAGATAAATTTAGGTTATCGTCTATGCGTGTTCATTGTAAGATAATTTCTCTAGAACATAATCAAAAAAATACATATTCAAGGTCACACACTAAGTCTAGACAAAAAACACGTTATCAAAATTGTAGTACTTTTTACCGGTACCGATACGGAGATAGAATGTAGAATTTCACTAATAATAAAAATCCCCAATTATGGTGCGTCGCTATAATATGTGTATTCTAATATAATGAAATAATATTCAATCAAATTAATACTGCGTCAAGCGCATATCCATGGTAACCACTGAGATGAATTTAATATATCATAGTAGACTTACTGAATGATGTTGTGTATCAAAGTAGAGATATATCATATTCATTTATAGCTAAGCAAAGCTCTGTTAATAACTTAGATACAACTATATTAAACGCTTTCTTATCCCACTGCTGGGCTAAGGCCTCTCTTTTTTGAGTCGAAGGTTTGAAACTGCTCCATTGAGGAAAGCTGGATATAGGTGCAAGATTTTCATCCAGGACATGCAGGTTTCTTCACGTCGTTTTACTTTACTGGCGAGCACGAGATGAATTATAATTATATAAACACAAATTAAGCATATGAAAATTTAGTGGTGCTTGACGGTTCTGAATTTGGAATCCTTAGTTAAGAATTTAGGATTCACGTTTTCTAACCACTAGGCCATTACGGCTTTACGTTATATACATGTTATACGTATACTATAACTCACTCGATCGTTTACATGTATTTTAACGGTAGTCTATACCAAGAATCGCACCCTTTGGTCGGTTACCTAGATTAACAAGCAAGATTAGCAACACCAGAAAATTTATTCACAAGCAGTAAGACACTTCATCATACAAGAGTTTTTTTTTTAAATACAGCCAGATGGGCAAGTGGGCCATCTAATGGGAATGTCACCACCGCTCATAGACATTGGCGCCGTAAGAAATATTAACCATTTCTTACACGAGCATTGCGCCACCGACCTTTTACTAAAAAGTTCCGTCCCTTGTGGCTGTAATTACACTAGCACATGTGAGCTTCCACAAAGCCCTACCATTATGTGAACAAAGATAAATTCAAGTTACACTTTCTAACCATATCATATTGTCTGACATAAAACTCACATAACTAGTTGCCTTACTACTGTGACATCTTGCAATATCATAGTAGTAAGATAACTAGTTAGAAAGAGACAGTTTGCTATAAGCGACATATCTCTTGTAAAACGATCCGGCATGGTCATGTAACTTTCGCATTATTATAACCTCTACAATGGGTTGCAACATTCGGTCGTGATTCTAATAAAGTAAAAAACGTGTGAACGTATCATTGCTCATCATCTCTCTTCTTTTGAGGAGAAGGTTAAGAGCTAATTCCAACATACTCAATGCAGTAGCAGAATTCTATGAAATGAAATATGATCGTGCCGGTTTTCTTAAATAAAAATTACTTACATGAAAATTCAGTGGTGCTTGCCTGAGTTTGAATCCACGATCATCAGAAGATATTTAAGATTTTATCCATGTCGGCTCCCCGTTATTTCGATTAGTACTAGTTATTCTATAACTACCGATTAAAGAAGGCATCGGTGATGTCAGGCAAAGATAAAACATTTTAATAACTCTACCTCCAATTCTCACGATATTAATTTTTTTTATTACTATTAACGAGCTTTGATGTTATTCATAAAAAAAGAAACGGGTAAAAAAAATGTTTGAAACATGAAAATACATAAAATATGTTTTCCTAAATTTTTCGATTCACTAGTTTTGTTGTTTCATTACATGTATAAATGTTTAATCAGAAAATACCTTTCACCCATATTTATTATGGCCATAACACAAGACTAGTTATCCACAGTATTATCCAAAGACTAAGCGTCCATGCAGTTGTTTAGCTTAATTGCTATTTTTTCCATTGTTCATGACTGTACAATAGTAAAAATAAATATAAATTGCTGGCATTAACAATAATTGCCATGTGGATGCAGCTTCATTACTCGACGAGCTTTACCGTTCAAACTCGCTCCTCCCAGCTTCAGTAAGCTTCCATCACGACCCAGTCTGTGCTAGTTATTTATCTCCCTAATATATTTTTTATGACCATTATATGTTTAATCGATCGAAATAGGTTTCAAATATCAATATGCATCGTCTTATAAGTAGATTAGTAAATTCGTACAAAAGCTATTACAATTAGTACAGCTACCATTCAAACGAAATTACAATTGCGTTTTATTATTTTTGTTATAGGATTTTCGACAAAAACTCCTTTTTTGAAAACCAATACTATAGAAATTCTTCAAGTATATACAGGTTCTCTTGCTATGTTTTTTATTATAGAAAACGTAAACCACTAACAATATATTATTTAATACTTAAAAGTCTCGGGTTGCAGCTTCGTCCGTCTGCATTAAGAATATCCTTTTCTATTCACCTGCCAACGTCTATGCAAAGTTTAATTATGTTTACAATGATATTTTTTTTATAATATAATAATAATTAGTTTACATGAAGAATGTTATTAGACATGCAAATATATATTTTTTACTTTCAATTTACATTAGAACTTATAAAATTATGTAAGTAAACTAAATTGTTGAACATAGAAAATACATACTTTTAAAATCAAGATTCATGTGGAATATGTATTCTAAATGCATTTTGATTTCAAAATTACACTAAAGAATTAATTTGGTCTTCTTAGAATGAATTATAAAGAAGTTATAAAGGTGTTTGTCCCATGCAGTATTCACTCATTCGAATGCTGAAAACTTATACCATTTTATTGTTGTTAATTAATCATTAACGAGACATAAAATAAGCCATTTTGAAATTCCTAATAATGAATAGATATATTTTATAAGTATTTTATACTTTTTTTATGAAGGATAATAAGAAGACTTAAACAAAAAAATCTATCAATGATAAAATGCAAATTTTACAAACCCTCTTCAATTGATGTGGGTCAACAATTCGGACTATTGCGTGGCTGTCTTGCTCAGCACCTTTGACGCAAAGGGTAGTGAGATGCGATCATCATAACAATATCCACACTCAACTCATTTTATTCATATGACGTTTCACTGTAACTAAAGGAAATGTGGTTAGATTACTAATTTTTCTTTGATCTTTCTCTCCCTTTCTATCTTTTAATACTCATATTAAACTCTCTTTGTCACGTTATGCCGTTCATCACTTCAAACTATATGTCGAAACCGATAAACGATTTCATCTTAATTTTTCTATGATTGACGTACTTCTTAATTTTATTGTGTACTTATTTGTTCCTAAACTTATCCATACTTGCCATAAGTCAATTGCGTATAATTTATCCTTCTTTTTACGGTAAAATAAGTTATATAAATCTATTATTGTGTTTTTTTATGTATCATAAATTAAGTCATTCAATGTAAGCGTTGACTAAATGCTCGCTCATGACGTAAAGTCCCTCAGCTGACGGTCTTACCGCCGTCGTCGTTGTTTATACCTCGTTTAATATTTTATGACTTAGATGTGCTGTATGAAAAGACTTAACAGCTTATTTTTTACAGCGTTTATTCTAGTGACTGACTTATTTTTCACTATTATTATAAATGATAGACTGTAACTCAATCAAAAAAAAAAAAAAAAAGTATAAAATATGTAGTAACTGGTATGCTTTTAATGATAAAATAGTGTATATAAAATTTATATAATATAGTTTTCAATTTATTTATATAGATTGGTATGATTCGTGTACAACTGGTTTTGTTTACAAGATCAATACGTAAGGTAAGATCGCAAATTAAAACACACAAAACAAAAAACAAAAGGCTTTTCTTACCAAAGTCAAAATTATCCATGTTTTAGAAGTCATGTCACCTAAAAGGCAGTGACCTGAATGGATGCTTACTCTCGTTGGGATGCGTTTTTAGGTTAAGCGCATTGACCTTAGCGTGGTATTGAAATATTAAATCTTGGTGTAAGCCATATTTTATAGTATAAATGAACTAATAGTTAAATACCACACTTGTGTTGTATATCTAATTTTATTTAATACACTTAAAAATATCAAGTTCTTCTTTCATTGGGTTATTTTAAATATCCATGCTTCTTTCTTTCTTTCTTGGTGATGTTTATTTGTATAATGTTTCAGAACTAACAATTAATTAGTTATATATTATTTATTATATTATATAATATATTATATTATAATATGTGAAAAAGAATACGAGCTTGAATAGCTATTGATTACAATATTACAAACTAGCAAATACAACCACCCACCCCCCCGCGCAAAGGTGAGGTCAATAACACTTTTGTCGCAAGTTTTTCCAATTTTAAGTGCCTCACCGTGGGCTATGTTTCATTAATCAATTTCGAATAAACAAGTACTCGTTGACAAAGTACGAACCGATTCATCGAGTGAGATGCCTTTGAGACGAGCGTGGGATTAGTCCCTTAATTTATTACTTCGAAACGACGCAGTCGGAACTTAGGATTCCTTTGTGTTCAAATACGATATCATGGTTTTCAAATCCGAGTTAATTACAAGTTAGTTTGTGATAGCATTTGTGGAAGTTCGTATTTCATTAAGAAAACTATTTAAGATTTTTTTTATGTGTTTTTTTTTAATTTTTTTTTTTTTTGGTCAACGTAAATAAGCTCGGGCCATGAGTGTGGAAACTTTGTTGAAACGTCGGAGAAAAGATTATATCATATACAATATAATAATATCCTGGGACATTAATCACACATGGCCCAAGTTAAGCAGAGTTCGTACTATGGAAACCAGACTGATATACTAAATATACTACTTTTCTTTTGTAAGTACATATTTGTATAGATAATTACACCCAGACTCTTATCCGTGCAGTGACGGAGAAAGAATACATTTCACTGCCCCTTTCCCATGGGTGTCGTAAGAGGCGACTAAGGGATATCATCTGGTGGTAGGATGATAAACATCCGCCTGGCTTGTTACCACCGTACGCATGGTGAAAATCTCGTGAAGTGGCTTGCAGCCGCGTTTCGAGGTCAGCCAGCGTACAGCCAGTGCCCGAGCGAGCATTGCCGCGATGGGTGTTGGTCCAGTGGAGACGGCGGCTGAACTAATGCCGGGGGAAACACGCCTCCACACTTTGCCCATCCCTATCGTGGCAATACGTCGCTCGCTTCACGTCTCTTTACGAGGCGTGAAGAGGCATCTTGCGGGCCGGCAAGGCGAGGGCGGCTAGTGCAGAATCTGACTGTACTGGCCGTCCTCGCGTTTGGACTCTACTACCACTTAACATCAGGTGGAGTAGAGTCATTTGCCCACCCGGAAAAAAAAAAAAAAAAAAAAAAAAAAAAAAAAAATGACTCAGGACAGATAGACATCTTCATACATACACAAATTTCTGAGTAAAACGCAAGTATCTACCAACCATGCCAACCGGCTAGCCGATTAAAAAGGTGGGAGCGTGTTCGAAATCTGAATACGACATAAAAATGTATTATGTTAAGATTTGAGTTAGTGAGCCAGTGTAACTACAGGCACAAGAGACGCAACATGACGATGTAAGGGATGATTAATATTTCTTATGAGGCCATGTCGATGGACGATGGTCACCACTTACTTATCAAATCACCCAATTACCAGTGCCTTATTTTAAATAAAAAGCGAAAAATTATCTGCGTGTAATATATGACATCAATATTATATAGAATAGCTTTCCTGTACAAATTTTAAGATCTTTAAGTATCTTAGATAAGGGTTTGTCAAATATAAAGACACTTTTTAAAGCGTTCGCTAAGAAATCTTATTCCAGCAAGTACGTTGTTTTGCGGATTTTTCGCAAGCTCTTTTTAAACTCAACATTTTCCTCACACTGATTTTATTGTAAACTAGCTGCCCGTACTGACTTTGTACGGGTAAAATAAGAATTTCTTCCCGTGCTTAAACAATTCGGATCTATTCGCCTGAACTGTGATAATGAATCGTATAACACGCCCCGTTATTTAAATATCTCGTAATATTTTAAAAATAACTGGTTAACTTACTGGTTTGATTGATGAATACTTTGTGACCATTTAACTGTACTACAGTTGTCAGTTACAGTTGTCGTGTTTATTTTACCATTACTGTGAGTTATCTTTAAAACGTGTATGCTATTTCTGATTTTTCTGACCAATATTGGTATAAAATATAAAACTGACATAATTATCAAGTTCGTTATCATTTGTGCTATTATATATTTTTAAAACACGAAACATATCACGTGTATCTTTTAAAGGCGTAAAATATTAATTTAATTGGTAAACTAGTATGTACAGTATTAAAAAATATAACCATCTCGGATGACGGTTGCGAAATATCAAAATTGAATTAAATTGTAATTAAAGAAAATCTATAAATAAATATTGAGTAAAATAAAATTAATAACACAGTTTCGATAATAAAACATATATATTTTATATTATATATATAGTATATAGTATAAGCGCCCACGCACACACAAGCGAGTTAAGAGCGGCACTGTAAAACGGTCAAACTGCACATTATTTCAAAAGTTATGTCGTTTGTCGTCTCGACAAACGAGTCAGCCTTACCCCGAAGACGGGCCGATATATATTTCAAAAATTTGTTTATACATTTATGTAAAAATCTCACTTTTTCAATCTCAGTGAATTGCAAGCAAATTAAGATATTATATTAGTATAAATGTAAAGCATAAATGCTCAACTGTTCTTGCATTTTAGATGTAGTCGACCGTGGTTAGTCCGTCGGGAAATTAGCCTTCATTATTACGAGATTGAGTCACTCACTAAAAATGTAATTTCCGAGTTAGCACCCTTCTGACGGGAACCTCTGTTGCACCCTAATTTATTTATAAGAATGTAATTATTATTTATAAATTCCCTTAGGGAATTAAGAGAAGTTATTGCAATACAACTTAGTAGGTATTTAATGAGTATATTATGAGTATAGTAATTATTTAATTTCACCTTTGTTTATCTTAATTTAACCTTAATTTTGTAAAAAAAATATGAAATTTATTGTGTAATAAAAGGAAAAATTTAACGTACAAATTTTAGTTTTTGGATTTTTGGAACAGACTAGTTAACTTTGGACATTTTAATATCCCCAGAGATAGTAATGTTTCCTTTGAGTTCTATTATAACTATGCATCAACTAGACACGTATATTATCAGAGTTTTACTATTTTTAACCGACTTCAAAAAAGGTTCCCAATTCGATTGTTTTTTTTATGTATGATAACTTTTAATAAACTATATATTTCCAGATAGGTCATCTTCATCAAAATCAATTTCTGATAGTGATGATTAATAAGGAATTGAGAAAACATTTTAAATACAAATATAAAGACAAACATAAAAATTAAACAAAATGTATTTACACTCCTCTAATTCTGATGCGATTGTTTGAAGGTAATTATAGCACCATTCTTTTTGATACATGATAAAACTGAATAATTTGGATGTGATGAACAAGAAATGTTGATGTGAACAAAATTATATTAATTAAGCGCTAGCTGTTCTATTGTTCTTACATCTGAGACAATTATTCATAGAGATATTTGTATAAAATAATGATTTAAATCTTCAAATATGATGTATCTTTACATATTTGTGACTAGAATGGGGGATCCGTTATAAGATCGCAATTTTATCGTAGCAGACGGCTTTGGGATATAACTTTTTGTTCTAATTTCATCTTTATATTCAGTATCTAGGTCCATCCTAGCGCTATAATCGCATTTACGAATAACGCGCATAGCTACAAAATACCTTGTTATCCCCTCAAACGTTTTAAGCGTTTGGGTACGTCACAACGGGCCAACTCATGTTTACCTTTTGTTAACTTGGCAAAGGAAATAGCAAACTGAAATGGCTACACGTAACCCTTCAATACTAAGCTCCTCCTTTAACGAACATGCAAAAAATATTGAAAATATTTCGAAATTAAATTCTGTGTTGAATAATAACTTGTTTTTATAATTATTGACCTCCGATTCACATTGCGATATAATTTTAGCAACATACATGTTTATGTTTTAAAATAGTTCTTGTCTGTGTGTGTTTGTCTTTAATTTGACCTTAAATTATTATATATTCGTAAACAAATTCGATAGTTAATGATGCCAATATATTTACATTACTTATATTTAACGATCCTTAGAATTCGTTTGACTAAAAATCTAATAAAATAGCTGACATTTCTCCCCCAAACTTAGTTTGTATTAAATTAAGTTTGTGAGACGAGCGTGGGATTATTCATGCAATTTATTACCTCAAAACGTCATTAACTTAAGTAATGTAAAAGTATACATCTATACTAATAAAATAAAGAGAAAACAATTTGATCTTTTGTATGTTTGTTTGTAATGGATAAACTCAGAATCTACTAAACCGATTTTGAAATTTCTTTCACCTATATAATATATTATTGCTATATTGTCAGGGAGTAACAAAACTAAATTTTATTATCATAAAAATTAGAGATCCCTATGCAAATTGCAATACTGTAACCCAAGGTACTAAACTTGGCCGTAAAAAAGATAATCGTTCAACTCGGACAAAGTCGGGACGGTTCGTTAGTTTATTATAAAATACGATGTCATGGAATCCAAACTTCAGTTCAGATTTAAAGCTACTTTGTGTAAACATTGGCGACGCTGGATTGAAAACGCGGTTCATAAAACGAACGCTTTAATCTTTTAAGCTCTTGGCGTAAGCGGATTGAGGAATAAATAGTTTCAGGCTGTCTATTAACATCAGAAGACATACTAGAAATATATAAAAATTCTTCGTGCTCGATTTACATTTTACGACTGTTTTGAACACACCCATAAAAATGTTTTTTTTTGTTAGTGTGATATATTATTTTAGCTTAAATTAAATTAAATGTAGTTGATAGCAAATATTAAATTCAAATATACATAATGTATATACATAATTCAATATTTTAAGTAGAATAGACGTGTAATTAGTTTTTAAAAATTTAAATAATGCTTAAGATTATTCTAGCTTAATTAATTGAATTTTATAATTATAATACTTTTGATGAGTTATCAATAACGATGGCCTCCACACCCAACTTCAATCCTCTTCATTTCACTGACTTTTAAACGTACAGTCAACCTTAACGTGTGTATAATAGCTGATATCATCAACTCGTCATATTTCTACTACCATGCGGCAATGCTATGCGTGTCTCGAATTTAAAACCTTCTTTATTATAAAAATAAAGAGCATATTTGATTGAGCACTATGATTGGTAGTTCATTATAAAACTATGACACTCTATATGCTTTTATAGATGACCATTTCCCATCATATCTCATAATCCACGTCTGAATTTCATGTTACGTACTAAAAAATATAATAGACAAAAAGTTTAATACAAAATAATTACATTAAAATTGACAATGTCAATAATATGTTTTCATAATACCCATTTTATTTTATTATATAGGTAGGACGGGCAAATGTCTATTGGTAAGTCGACACCACAGCTCATAGACAAGGGCAATGTAAGATATTAACATTTCCTTATATCGGCGCCACCAATCTTGGTGGCTGTAGTTACACTGGCTCACTCATCTTTCAAACTGAAACATAGCAGTAGAAATTTCAGCGGTCAAATATCTGATGAGGGGATGATACCCACAAGGGTTTGCCTAGTATAATTAAAAAAGTTTTATAACAATAGTTGTAATTTAAACTATTGCAGCTAACTAACAATTATTTCGAATATTATATAAATTTTATTTTATTATTATTTCGTTTTAGTATTATAATATTATAAAAATGTTTCTTAGCACTTTGTAACTAATATCTAAAAATTAAATTAATGTACATTGAGGACCAGTCGGTAAGAAAATCTTTGTACATTTATAAATATTATTTTCGATTCATGATTAAATTTCGCATTAAAATTGTATAATGGATTAAAAGTACGAATTGACTAAAGAAATATTTTTTTCAAATCTTTCTCTCTCTCTTTCACTCGTATCAGCCGGAAAGCGTCCACTGCTGGACAAAGGCTTCCCCCAAGGATTTCCGCGATGGCCGGCCTTGCGCTACCCGCATCCAAAGGCTTCTGGCTTTTATTATTATCTATTTATTTTCTTTCTTTTATACATTGAAATATCAAAAGCTCAGGAAAAGAAGACGATTGAAATTTATCTTAATGCAAAACTGCAACTTCTCTCAAAACTTAAGATAAAGACAGCAATATATTCTTAAGCAACTTACCAATGAATAGAGAGTTCTTATATGCAAAAGAGAACGGATTTATTCATGAGACTTCTGGCAACAAAGTGAGGATTTCGAAATAAGTGAAGTTTGACTTCATAATAAATCCACTTCGGAAAATGAAAATGATAAGTGGTCGTGTAAAATTCGAAACAAAATATTATAAATTGCTTGTATTTATTTTAACACCGAGCATGTTAATAATTTTTTTTTGCATTGCATTTTTTTTTACATAAAAAACAATTTAAATAGTAATATTCACAGTTCATCTCATGATAAAATATCTTATTGTGTAAATTAAATTACAAACTTATAAAAATTGCTATATTTAATTAATTATATATTGAAATAAATAATATCACTCAAACATAAAGTACAATCTAATCTTTTATGTGATCTAAACTTTTTAAAACAATAGTAATGTTTTAAGAGAATAAATATTTAGTACAAGTTTTATCTTATAACACATTCTCAATTTGTATTGCTTGGACTTTTCATCATCATCATACGAATTTTATTGACTTACGGACGACTGTCTTTCCGAACACCAGTGCATTGCATAGCAACAGCGCGACCATTTATTGTAGTCTTCTTAGCCGATATAACACAGCTACACGATCTTTTTAAAATAATTTCGTAAATCATTACCCATGTTTATGAATTTCAAAGTATTTCATATCTTCAATACAATTAATCAATGGCATTAAAACAATCAACAAGTAACGGTTGATAGAATATATAAGGTTTTTTTTAATAATGATTCAGATATTCAGCTTTAATCATATCAGATCCCATTTCACCAATCATTATAGTTGGAGCATTAGTATTTCCACTTGTAATCGAAGGCATTATACTAGCATCTATAACACGTAATCTCTTTACTCCATAAACTTTTAAAAAGTTATTAACGACCGAGTCCTTTGGATTTGGTCCCATTTTTGCCGTCCCAACCGGATGGTATACAGTACTACACGTGTTTATTGCATAGCATTGCCAATAAAAATCACTTTTGAATTCATATTTATTGCATTGAGGTATATTCACTCTTTGTACAAAAGCATTTATAGATTTAAAATATGGTGTTTCCACTATCTCTGTAAGCATTTTTATACCATCGACTGTCGCTTCTAAATCTTTAATGTCGCTAAAATAGTTGCCATTAATTATTGGATAATCGTAAGGATTTGACGTTTTTAAATATATTGATCCTCTAGACAGTGGATGTAAAAGATTAAAAGGAAATAAATATAACGCTTTGTTTGTGTTTGATTCTATAAAAGAGTTTAGTGTATCATCTTTGTAATTTTGAAAGTAGTTCTGTATTGATTTACTGTTTTTTCGTATAATTGTTAAGTGACTTTGAAATTCTGGATAAGCCATGTTTGGATTACGAGAAAAAAATACTGAAATATCAGAAATAACATTATGTGCTAGGAGTCCAGTTTTATTAAACATATATTTTGCTACTTCAAATAATTTTTCTTCTTCATTTTCTTGTCCTGGTTCATCTCCGTAAATTGCGATAGGAATGTAATTATGATCTTGTAAATTCCTACCTACTCCCGGCAAATTGACAATACATGAAATGTTCTTAGATAATAAGTGTTCTGCGGGACCAATGCCAGATAACATTAATAATTGTGCAGTATTTACTGTTCCTGCACTTATTATTACTTCAAAATTTGCATAAAATGTTTTCTTTTGTTTCATAATATCGACTTCAACTCCATATGCGTGGTTATTGCCATCAATTAAAACTTTAGTAACAAATGCATTTGTGAGAATTTTTAAATTTTTTCTATTTTTATTTGTATCCAAATATGATCTGTACGTACTATACCTACGTCCATCTGCAGCTGTTGATCTTAAAATTCCTGATACTCCTAACCCATTAAATCTAGATGCATTAATATCTGCCACGCGTTTAAAACCCATAAAATCCCAAGAATCTAAAACCTTTTCAGTGATATCCCTGTATGTGATATTAAAAGTATTAATTACTTGTGGACCTAAGTAACCATATGTATCTCTTATGTCAGGATCATCTAATAATTCAGAATGTTGAAAACTTTCTGCTTTCTTAAAATAATAATTAACGGTTTCTGGGTTCCAATTTGGATTTCCTGCATTTTCCCATGCCTGAAAATCACAGTCTCTTCCTCTGACATATGCCATTCCATTCATTGAACTACACCCACCGAGCATTTTTCCGCGAGGCCAATAAACAGAACCAGCTTTAAGTGCTTGATGCCTTACACCATCGTTTTGGGTGTAATATTGCCAATCATATTTAGATTGGAAAAGATATTGTTCCAGATATGGTATCTGTAACAATGGAATAACAATAATTAAAAAAAAAATCTTCTGAATCACATTTCTATGATAAGTTTTTATATTTTTTAATAAAGATAATTAAAATTTAAGCATTACTTACATCAGATTCGATAGGTGGCTCTGATCCAGCTTCGAGGAGCAATATTTTCCAATTTTTTATTTCACTAAGTCGACTTGCTACTACGCTACCAGCTGAACCTCCACCGATGATGATGAAGTCGTAGGTTTCATGATCTTATGCGAATATAAAATTAATGTCAGATACTTATCTTACTCATAATTCTTATTATTAAAGACTAACATCACTTTATTAACATTATTTTGTTAAGATAAATAATGTTTTTAAATTCTTTAAAATTTTTATTTATTGTAGCTGTAATAAAGTCATATTATTATTTAAAAAGGTAATCAGACATTCACAGTTCTAAATCTTACCTCCGACATAAGGGCGTTGTCTTTCCGGTATGATACATTGAGTTGCAGCCAGAAAATTTATCGCTGATGCAAACAGCTGAGCAGCCGCTCCTGTTGTAGGAGAACAAGCATTGATGGTATTTCTGAAAAGAAATAATTGTTATTATTATTTTAAAGAATTATAACTCTTTTCTCTTATTGAGAAGAGATTTTAAATTAATATTAGTTCACGGGTTGTCACTTAATAAATTAATTATGAAAACTAATAGCCATAGTCAAGATGATAATTATTTATTCTATCACCAAATATCAAGGTTTTCTTGGGATTCTACAATATGTCGATTGAAGCCGTGAGAAGTACTTCTTTGTCGATTTGACCACTTACAAACAAACCATACATTTGCATTTGTATACAATATTATACATATGCATGTATTTTTAAAGTAAATCTAAAAAAAAGGTATATCATCAATCGTTAATCCTTGGTGGTATTCAATTTTATAACGTGTCATAAAATTGAATACCACCAATATTTCATATGAGAAAAAAGTACTATTTTTGATATCAAACTACTTACAGTATTTATTTGGAATTTGATTATATTTAGATTTTAATTTGATAACTTTATTAAATATGTTAATGATTTTCTTTAATTACAAATTAATTTAATTAAAAAAGTTTAACCTCATTTCGAAGCGTTTATTAGACATTCAGCCACACATTGCCATTTTCATTCTTCGGACATGTTTATTTGCCCCAAAGTTTATGTATTTATTACGCAGTAGCCCCTTTTGGAAATTTCCTTCTATTACAGCCGCTATTGATGCCTTGCTTAAAGACACCGTAGCCAAAATTCTAAATTTACAATTTGATACACTTTCTTGGACACAAGCAACTCTCCCAGTCAAATATGGTGGCTTAGGTATACGGTCTACGTCATCTTTGGCGCTCCCAGCTTTCTTGGCCTCCGCTAATGGTTCTATCACTCTCGTCAATCGGATATTAAGCTTTCCAAGTTCGACTGATGTTGTAGTGAAGGATCTTGCTGAGGCTAAGACCGCTTGGAGTGTTTCTTGCCCTGATGAAGTATTTCCCTCAGATATGGCTTGTCAGAAGCACTGGGATTCACCCCGTATTAAACTTACACACAATTTGCTCCCGTCCCAGTGTACTTCAGATACAGACCATGCAAGACTGCTAGCTGTATCTGAAAGAGAGTCAGGCCACTGGCTTCAGGCCCTCCCTTCTAAAAATCTAGGGACAGTACTTGATCGGGCAACGATACGCATCGCCGTATGCCTTCGCTTAGGTTTAAAGGTGTGCGAGCCTCACACATGTCCCTGTGGTACCCAGGTGGATTATTTCGGACGCCATGGACTTAGCTGCCGCAAAAGCGCTGGCCGTGCATATCTCCATGGGTCTCTTAATGACATACTTCGTCGGGCTTTTGCCACAGCATCGATTCCTGCTACACTGGAACCGAATGGTTTATGCAGAGATGATGGCAAGAGACCCGATGGAGCGACATTAGTGCCATGGTCGATGGGACGTGTTCTTGTGTGGAATGCAACTTGTGTAGATACGCTGGCAGTATCTCATATCAAGAATACGTCTCGTAAAGCCAGTGCAGCCGCTGAAGCTGCTCAAATACTCAAGCACCGCAAATATTCACTTTTATCCAACGAATATGAATTTGCGGGGCTGGGTTTTGAAACATTGGGTCCATGGTCGTCCGATACAAAAAGGATCATAAAAGATATTTCTCAGAAACTGGTCCACACTTCTGGTGACCCAAGAGCTGGCGCTTATTTAGCCCAAAGGCTGAGTCGGTGCAGAGAGGCAATAGTGCCAGCGTCTTGGGTACAATGCCACAGGACAATCTTTTAGACGGCGTGTTTTTTCTTTAAGTTTGTATGTGTATCTTCTTTTTATTTTAATTTTGTATTTTATAAAAAAATACCTGTACATACTCATATTTATATCTTATTAAATATAGAAATTAATAGTAAAAATTTTAATTACTATTAATTTAATTTCGATATTCAAGTCTAATAAAAATATGATAAATGGTATTTCAATACGGTTTTTCATTACTTTCTCAAAGGAATCTCATATGAAATATATAATTATGTATATTATTATGATGATATCATAATATACAAAATGATAATATGAACCGTTTCCGTCGAGAAGGTCTTATTATAGCTACCCTTTTCCTTTTCTGTACATTAAGTCCTAATAAATTATATTATAATATTATATTGTTGAGGCAAATGAAATTTCGTTGTAACCAAGGTTTTCTTGTTGCCAGCCTGACCCTTAAGCTACTAGATTGAAATGGCCAAAAATGAATTTTAGAATAAAATATCCGGCTTACGGCTACTCGTATTTACTCAAATCACTTTAGAACACGTGCTTACAAAAGTTGATCAACCATATATTAAAAAAATTATTATTATAAGATAATATTATAAAATTAATATTGAGTAATTATGATATATTTACTTTAATTATTTATTAATGCAATGTTTTTATATTTATAATGGTAAATTAAGTTGATTTTGGCTTATGTCCACCTCGCGCACATGAATACTTCACATTCGGAATAAACGTCCAACTAGCGAGATGTTGCGGGAAGTTTTAGATAGTAGTAACAAATGAGACTCGCCGTGGAATAATCGCTATCTATTCCACACACATTACATCGTCCACTGGGTGCGGCTGGTGGCAAATGCAACTGGATATTTCTATACAATTGGTATAAAACTTCATTTTAAATCGTACGGTCTTAATAATTAATAATAGCATTGCGCGTGGTAAATCTTTTGGTTTATGTTTTAGAAATTCAACTATTTTGTGCATTTATTGTATACCTTTTTAAACAGCAATATCTAGTATTGTTGTGTTCCAGTTTGAAGGACGAGTGAGCCAGTGTGCCCCAAGATTGGTGGCGAATTGGCAACGTAAGGAACGGTACATATTTCTAGCAGCGTTAATGACTATGGGTGTAGGTGACTTACCAGGCTCTATGGCACAATTGTTACAATTTAAATATTATTTCTTGACATTTTGAGTCATACAATTGAAATTATGTAAATATATGTATATAGATAGTATAAAACGGGTGTTACCTGAAGGAGAGCGAGTTAAAATACATTAAATTTACAAAAGAAGAATAATGCATCTATAAATAATGCAACATTTTGATATTATGCAACTGCAAAATTTAATGTAAATGTCAATTTAATGCAGTGGCATTCTCTAAGAATCTATTTTGCATCTCAATTTTGAAATGTCATAAGTCGACTTACGGTTACACGCTATTTTGATCCGTGCATCTTTAAAATGTTATAGATAATATACTTCACGTCGCATACAACTTTTTGACATTTCACTTTAGTAGTCTGGGGTGAGTTCCGAATTAAATGAGTTCCGTTAAAATACTCATTATATAAATAAAACTTTTTTTTAAATATAAAATGGCACTTACAATAACATTATGTTCGTGCAGGTACAAGACGTAAGTCGAACTACTGTGAAGGTATTAATTCAATTTGCCTTTTTATCACGTTGAATTCTATTTTTAAACCTTTTTGAATTTAACAATTTCTTTTAAAATTCGTGAGGTTTTTGAGGAGAATGGGGAGAGTTGGATTTAATATGGTAAAAAATTTAGTTAACGAATTTATATGTTATTTCCTTTGAAATTTTACAAATCGTAATATGTTTTATGTTTTGTAATAATAAGTATTTAACTTTATAATAAAAAATACGCAAATAACAATCAAAACAATCATTAATTATTTTAAATGCTAACAAAACCAACTAAAAAGGACAATTCAGATAATTGTATGTATGTAAGCACCCAAACTTCGTGCCAAAAGTAATATTCCTCTTCTATGACGAGCGATGACGCGCTTTTCTTTCTTTTAAATATATTCCGGCACAAGGAATAATGATACATTCGGAAGAAGATTGTTAAGAATATTATATTAAGTAGTTTGTGTTAAATTGTTGATTTAATATATTAAATGATAAAATAATTATTTTTTAACTATTTCTAATTATAAAATGTCTGTCTTTTATTATGATTTAATTACCAAGATTGATACACACAGACTACCACCACCACATTTATCTTAATTAAAAGCCATTTCGATTTAAATATAAATAATAGTCAAATATTAAGCTTATAATATATACGTCAAATATTTCTTACAGGCGTAAGTGATTTGTTCTTTTTGATGGCAACGAATGATATTCAAATTATTTTAAGGTAAACTAAAAAAGTTTAAATCTTCGGTTATGTTTTCTTTTTCAATTTGAATACTAAATAAGTTTTGTAAATTATTTTAATAAATATATTAATTTGATTATTAAATTAATTTATATATTATATAAATTAATTTAATAATCAAATTAATATTTCTTTTAAGCGTTGTTCAAATTAGACAAAGCCGCTTATAAAATATAAGTACCAAATTCCGTAGTCTTCAAATTTGTGAGCGTCACACCACAAAAATATTTATATTGATAATTCGCTCTAAATTAGCTAATGTGTCGTGCTAAGTGCCAAGGTATTCATGGAAATTTATTTGTAAGCATGTGAGCTCATGTACCGACGATCTCACGTATACATTAATGCACTTACAATAACAAATCTTACGCTGACGTCAACTGACGTATAAAATCTTATGCTGACGTCATCTGACGCTCGAATTCTCAGATAGTCCCGTGTACCGAGCGCTAAAATGTTTACACGGGCCTATTATACATTTTCAATGTTAGGAGGCTAACATTTATTTTACTTATACATAGGCATTATAATTACAGTCTAGTCTTTTTTCCCCATGCTCCTCTTAGAAGATATTTTTTTTAACTTTAACAAAAATCAAAAATAAAAAACCTTGTGATTTATTTATGTCTCGTTTCATTTAATGTATTTTGGAAATTATATTTTTAATAAACTTCCGAATTTAATTTATTGTAATGGTCTCGAATTTTGAAAGTTAAATTTTAAACATATTTCGACTTTTTGAGGTCAGTGCTGCATTTTTTAAAAATATGTGTTTAATGTTAATTTTTAACCGACTTCAAAAAAAAGGAGGTTTCGGTTGTATTTTTTTAATCTTTACTTCGAGATTTGTGAACCGATTTGGAATTTATTTTTTTGTTTCGGAACCCTCGCAAACAAAAAAAAAGAAATTCCAATCCCTTTCATTCCAGTCCGATTTAAATATAAAGAAAACCGCCCTTAATCACCTTTAGGGAAAAAAGTAGGGGATCAAATTTTTACGGGTCCGAATTTTATCCGAAGTGGTCTGTTTTTTAAACAGATAATTATTTCTTCATGCTTATAACGTACATGGATTTGTTGGATAAAATTGTTTATCATTCAATATATATTTATCCAACAAATTAAGTTTTTATAACACCGATACCGAATATCCATTCTTACAGAATCAATTTTAATTTCCTTCGTAATAAAAATTTGGTAGAGTATAAAGATTATTATATATATTTATTATTTTATTACGTATACATATACATATATATTGTTAGATGATAAAATTTGCTAGATTACAAAGATTATTATATATATTTATTATTTTATTATATATATATATATATATTCTCACTCACGATTAAAATGTTTAATGGAAATTGTTTGTTATGTAAAAAATAAGAAACGATTATTAGAACACATTATTTCATACGATTATATTAAAATTATAGTAGGCCTTTTTAAGACCTTACTACCTCTGGCTTCGCCAGCGTTAGTCAGTACCCGTAGGAAAACAGATTTTTCAAAACACCAACATAGTTAAGCCATTTGTACAATATATTGACAAATTATAATATATATATACATAAACCATCCTGGTTTAATGCCCTTTGTATAAGTGAGTTGGCGGAAATACAGATAGAGGAATTCAGTGTCTTTGTTTTACCATGTATATATTTTACGTTACAATTGTCGATATATGAAAAAATAGAGGCGATCGCTTAGTTTCCAAAGTGAGCATTCATCTATAAGCTCCTTTGTCGTATTAAAACGTTTTTGTCACAAACGTCTCTTTATATTTTTTCTATCAAAAAATGTATATTATCTATTTCCTCGTATTCTGTTGTAAGCCCAGATGACCCAGTGATTAGAACGCGTGAATCTTAACCGATCACGTGCCACTGAATTTTCATGTGCTTAATTTATGTTTGAAATTCATCTAATCATAAATTTGGTGTACCATTTTTTCACTAAATTAATAAGCTATATTAAATTTAACGTACAAAGTAATCAAACAAATATTATAAACGCTAAAGTGAGTTTTTTTTATTTTAAAACTGTATGAATTAAGTATGATTTTTTAGCCTATTAAAGACTATCAGTTTGGCATCTATACATAAAATCAAACTTGACGATAAAAATAAAACACCAATACTTTATTTCAACACCGATATTTCGACAGCAAACGATACCATTAAAACGTACCAAAAACCAACAAAATAACATTTAATAGGCAATACGAGTTGAAATTAAACTGAAGCAATCAAAATTCACTTTAATAGATGCCTACCACATTTGATGCCACACAAATTTGTTTTACAGCTCTCGAAACATCGACCATTCTTCTCAAAATAACTTGATGACAAAACATAAAAGTGACTCTATTGCAAGCATAAACGGTTGCTATTTGAATGGGAGTTTTTTTGACATGAGAAGAATTTACGAGCCACGCCGTTCATTTGTTAATTTTTTGGTTCTAACCGATCGAATACTATTTTTATCTGATGACCCATTTTTGGTAGTGTGAAGAAAATACAAAATTATCAAGCGATAAAAAAAACAAATGCATAGCTAAAAGTTACCGGCGAAAGTATTAAATTGCATAGAATAATCACAATTTTCATAAAACTACAGGCGACAAGTAGACTAAAATTTTCTGATAAAAATTAAGGAACATTTTATTTACAATATTATTGTCAACTTATTTAAACATACAGTTAAATTGTATTTTAATTGCTTCGAGTTTATTCCAGCATGCAACTAAAATATATATATATATATATATATATATATATATATATATATATATATATATCAGAATTGTACCAGAGACGTGCAGGTTATATTTCAGTATATATACTCAAATTATATAAAGATTTGGCCTGTAATTTATGGTTAGGCTCTACGTCCTGAATCCACTACACCATTTTGGCTCTCGTATATAATAATAAATAAAACTGAAGTGCCATTAAATGATAAAATATATTATATTTATAAAAATACAAACGTCAAGACTAAGACGTGTTTTACAAGTACCTTCTCCACACCCTCACTCATTTCAATAGGCCGAAAAACTTTGTCTATGGTAATACACTAAGTCAAGGACGATAGCAAAATAGTTTCCGGTCAGAGACTCTATTATTTAATTTTGGCAAAGTGCCGAAACCACGTCTATATAGACCTCACGCGATCATTTATCTTGTGTCAATAGTTCATGCCTCATAAAACCTTAACTTTAGGGTGCTGTATCAGAAAGATGAAAAGGATTTTTCACAATTCGAGGTTTTCAACGTGAGATGGATGAGATCAACAATTATGATATTTACAACAATTGTAACAACTATATGTGATAATTGTTCTTTACCTAGAAAGCGTCAAGATACATTCTTTGAAATTGAATAAATATTATCAATCAACGCAATCCCGTTTAAGATTTATTTGGTGACAATAAAATTTAACGCTATCCATCCACTTACGAATCAAATCGTTAATTTCAAAATTGCGAAGCTCGATTAAATTATACTATAATTCCCATAGATTATATATTTCTTATTTTTTTAAAGCTATTCTGTTTTAATTTTTGTTTATTTTTTTTATAATTTTTGTGATATTGGTAATTTTGAGGTTTAATCAACCAATGAGGTCGAAAGCCGATGACGTAATAGACGAAAATGAGGGCTTAAATTAAATTAGTTAACCTAGCTTGACCAAGATTTCAAAAACTGATTTCTAATTATATTTTAGCTATATATGTATATTCATTAAGTTTTGCTATTGATTGTGTATAGTATTTTTGTTATAATATTGGATGATGTACATCCGCCTGTCCACCTGATGGGAATGGTCACCACCGCCCATAGAAATTAGCGCCGTAAAAAATATTAACCATTCCTTATATCACCAATGTGCCACAACTTTGGGAACAAAGATGCTGTGTCCCTTGTGCCTGTAGTTACAATAGCTCCCTTACTTTTCCAACTGGGACACACCAATACTAAGTATTGCTGTTCTTGGCGGTAAAATATGGTACCTAATTTGACGGGCTTGCACAAAACTCTCCCATAAAATTAAATTCTAATAAAATAATTCGAATATACCAACAATATTACTCATATAATCCCTGCTTTGATAATGAAATGAATACACTAAGAGTAACTTCTGCTTATTTTATTTTATCCCCTTTTTATTGCTCGCTTCACTTAACTTATACGTAACATACACATTCTACATAAGGATGAATATAATAATACTCTTTAGTAAGCGAAATTATATGGTCGCTTTGAGGAAATAGACTAAAGTATATTATATAAAAATGTATAAATTTTACATCTGTACTCATATAAATTTACTGTACATAATTAATTATTAAATTATTTAGTAAAATACAATAATTAAATGACTTAACAATTAAATATCTAATTTGGTGGATGTCGATCACAAAAGTGCCTGATATGTGGACTTTGCAGCCTATGAATATATGTATGTATGTAATGTAATCATAGCCAGTATGGTGTTGTTGCTTCGCTTACGTAAACTCTTCGTACCAATTTACTAATAAATTAAATAACTCTCTCATTGCTGGCCTTCTCTCCTCAGATATAAAACCTATATGGTAATAGACTAAAATAACATATTTAGAAGCAGTTATCCTGACTCGCTGCTAGCTTTCTCATAGGTAATTGTATAAGCAAAATTTGCATGAGAAAATCAATTTCAAAGTAAAAATAAAATATTCTATGTAAGTTTAATTATATTTTCAAGGGTTGGGGGTCCGTAAGACATAAAAGGTATAAAAAGTTTTCTTTACACATTTGGTTCATACTCTGTTTTATACTCGTAATATTATGAGTTATTGAGACAAAAACTGAATAATAATAAATTATCTTTACAAATAATCTACGCCTATCTATACTAGGGATATTTTGTAAAATCCTTTCGATTTAGTTTCATATCTATAAAAAGCTTTTGGCATTTACTACATTTTGTTTCCGCGAATAATCGAATTTGTTGTCGCATATATTTCAAATATATATTTCGTTTCTTAAATTAGTCACTGCAACTCTATTGAGACGAGACGACCACGAAAAAACTCTTGATAGCTCTTTGTATTAATTACCATATTAGCTATTCCATATTCATCAAAATATAAAAATACGATAGAAAAATATAATTATATGCTATAATACCGGTCGTTGTAAATAAAAAAAGTATAGAAATGAGATCACGCTCCGAGAGGGTATCTAAGAGACGCACGGGTGAAATCTGGATTTTGCTCTAGGCGCCCTCTTAAGATAGCATTAGCAGTAACAGATAAATAGTAGCTCAAGGTCTACAGTATTGAAAGCCTTCTCAAAATCAAGCAAAGTAAATACAATCACAATACTTCTTAAACTTATCGTTATTTTGACCAGTACAGTAATAATCGTCCTATGACCGTAAGTCTGTTTAAAAAAGAAGAATTCGTTGTGGTGGTAGGAAAAGTTAAGAAACTTTATACATGACTTGAAATATATTTATGAGGTAAGACTCCTTGAATATAGTTTTTTTTTTGTATTTAATATTTTATATTATATAATTTTTTTATACAGAAATTATAACTTTTTATTTTTAAGTATGTTTATCATGTTCTTCTTATCTACTACTGATCTTACTGTTTAAATATATTTATGTAAGTGTTACGCCCGTTACTTTATAAGGGAAACAACTTTAATAATAACACTAATGTCCTCCCTAAAAACGCCCAGACAATGTATGAAATATGTTTTCTACTATAGACACTCTACTGGCGCAGAGCTTACTACCAAAACTTTCATCGTTAAAATACTTTGTCGTATTTTCACACCGCTGCTGTAAAATGTAAATTGCTTAACGCCAAACTTTCAACAAATATTACACGATAAGACATATTTACTAATTAAATATATCGTAGAATACTGCGTTCAATGGTTTTTAATTAAAGTCGAATTTAATTATAAATTATTAACCTAGGATTCTATATTCTAAATTTAAAAATTTACCATCTCTAAATTGTAAATACCTAAAAGTATTGATGTCATCTAATAGAAAATGTACAGTGTGCTCAGTTAAGTGACTAAGTAAAGCGGTGAGATCGTTGCATATATTCAAGATACATTCAAAAATTTTAAAACAATTGTTAACATAAAAAAATATTAAGGCGGGAACATAGGCAACTAGTATATCATACAGTTGCGCGTGCTAGTAAGTAGTACACTGAGGCTACATTTCCTGTGAAAAATGTAAGCAATTTGCCATGAAGAAAATGGTAGTTACTTGTAAGTGAGGATGATACACGCATAAGATATGATGACGAATAAAACAAAACGCGCTAATACTCCCGTATCATCGTGTGTGTGTATTATCATTGTTTGATTAATTAAAAAATGAAATTAAATATCCTCCCTTTAAAAAAATTAAAAACATACGCCATTTTGCAAGCTATAAGAATAATTTAATGTGCTTTGCCGAGTTAACTGTACACACCATTATACATTAAAAATTTAAGTAACAGTCTAAAACTTTTCAAAAGAAAACCTCAAAACCGTGGTCAATATGATCTCATAAAATATAAATCGTTTGAAATTCGAACAATAAGCGTTACCAACAAACAGGCAACAGCTGTTGTGCTAATTTTTTATTAACGCGGTCTCGATTTTAATTACATCCGCCTCGGTCGACACTGGATCCCTGGCGGCGTGGTTCGAATTAACAAAGCAACTACATTTAAAGCTGCTGCAGAAATGTGTTTTTACCAGGTCACAGCAGAAATTAAAAACAAACAAAATCCTTTTTAAAGTCACCGCATTTATAACGTTACGTAAATACACTTGTTTTGGCCTATTGTTTTACGGGAAGTCAAATTTGATCTGGTTATTTAAAGCGCTTGAGGTTGTTTTATACCTTACCATTAGAAGTTGGGAATAAATATGGCGTAATTAAATATTTTGAACGTGTCCTTTTTATTATATTTCATTTTTTTTATTTCAATACACAATGATCAAGCGAACAAAGGTATCCAGTTATAACAAAACAATTGTTAATATATTAGGTGACACAAACAGAATAGAAATATAATTCCAATATATTTACTTGGTGGTAGGGCTTTGTGCAAGTCCGACCTACCCACTAATCACATATTCTACCGCCAAAGAACAATACTTAGTATTGGTGTATTCTGGTTAGATGGGTGAGTAAGCCAGTGTAACTACGCAAGGGACATAAGAGTTCCCAAGGGTTGTGGAACATTGACGATGTGAGGAAAGGTTAATTTTTCTTACAGTGCTAATGTCCAAGGCAGCCCATTTGCCCGTCCGCCTAACTAATGTATAATAAAAAGTTGAGCAGATGATACCAACGTAGATGGGCTTGCACAAAGCCCTACCAACAAATATAGATGTATGAAGAGTTTCAGAACCATAATATAGCATATACACCCAACAACAAATTCGACGTATTTTAAAAACTAACATCAAAGGATAAGGTTAAAAACTACAAATTATTTTTGTTGATCAACTTGATCAATCGGTGATTGAAAGCCTCAGAGCGGTTTCGGAGTCCAAAGTAATGGAGTTTTATAACGTTAACTCTCTTTGATCAGAGTTATATCAGATCGACCGTTTGTTTATTGGTCGCAAAAGCGGTTTTCACCTGCGATTTTTAAGTGGATTTCATTCATCGATTTTGTCATCTATACAAAACGCAATACATATATTTTAATTGAATTTATAATTATGTTTTTAATATAAATATATTTTTGTTTCACGAATTTAAATTCTACATTAAAGCGTTAATAGAATTGCTACAATAAAAACAAATGAAGGCTAATTAACATTCAAAAGTCATTGCGAAATCTGTTGAAATATAATTTTAATAAAATTGAATGTCAATAAAATTATATAAAATACAGAGTCAATTTAAAACCATTTTAGAAACAAATTGCTTATGAGATCTCTTAATAGGTAAATGTACTGAAAGTGGATTCCACGGCTAATTTTAAACGTGTATAATTAGCGAAATGGACGCCAGTTAACGTTATTCTAGCATCGGCTTACTTCTAGCGGCTAATAACTGGCGTGTTTGCGGGCTTAGGAATTTTCGCTTTGTGCTTTATAATTTATTACTTTAAAATATATATTTAATTAGTGCTTTTGATTCGGGCAATACCTGTGACATAGTTCATTTAAAATGTTGTCGCAATCTGCATAAAAGCCGAGATCATCGTTACTTAATCGCGATGGCCCAGTGGTTAGCGCACGTGAATCTTAACCGATAATTGCTTCAACCCACGTAAGCACTACTGAAATTAAATGGTCTCGATTTGTGCTTGAAATCATCTCATACTCGGCGGTGATGAAAATCGTAGCTGCATGTATCGTATGAAAATCTGCGAGTGTGAGAAATGAGATATTTTCAAGTTGGTAGCTTATATATTTTTACTTTTAGATATCTAAATGACAAATTTTATATGATTGATATGCCAATATAATAAGTAAAACTTGGTGTTCTCTGTTACTCTACCATGAAATATCAATACTTATTATAACTGTGGTCTGTTTTTGACCCGTATGCCCAGGGGGTCTTAACGATACATATTACTTGATTAATCCAAATGCGCCCTGACCGCATGCTATTATTTTCATTCTAATTGAATTGCCATATATTTTGGTTGTCTAATTCAAGTTACATAACATGTTACATACATGTTAGTTATATGTTATAATTTTTTTTTTATTCTATTTTATTTATTTATAATACATCTTAAGTCACATGAGTGATAGCGCTTTCTTTTACTTACAAAGCCAGTAACTACGAGATTTTGTGACCAAATTGCCCGTTTAAAATGTACCTATATATATTTGCCTCTGATTATTTACTATTATAACATTTATTATTACACATTGATACCTAGGATATACAAAATAATTTGAGATGGATGAAGTTGAGAGAATATAAACTTTTTAATTCGAATGTTTAATGAAACGTGAATATAATTCGTTGGAAACGAAGATGTTGTTTTTTTATGCTCATGAAACTGTAGTTACAGTAACTCATAAAATTATTTTTAATACATTTATTATTTTATTTCATACGACGATTACGCTGCATGGATGAACTGGCAAATTGATTTTGTCTCCAGTGATCTGCGGAATTCTGTATCATTCCGTATCAATTTTATAATCGTTTTAATTTTGATGACTTTGTTTTTTGTTACCATGTTGCGATGTTAAATAAAGATTGTGGACATTTTAAAGAAAGTAACAAAACAGAAGTTGTTCGACGCGTAAAGTGACTAGAGGTGCTTTATTTAGATTGCTTTGACGATATATACAAGAATATCGTGATGTAAACACATTTTGAATTCCTTTTGGAAGTTGGACGTACTTTGGATTCCGATAACGAGTTGTCGCGTCCCTGTGGTGACTTCACTTTAATGAATCACGTCAATGACCTTAAATCAACTCTATATATTTTACAAGAAGAAAATGTTTTTACAAAATGACGACCAAACGGATAAGTCTCTAAAAAAACTTTAAAAGCATTATGGTCTGCTTTATTTATTTATTTATTTAAGGAAAACAACAGCATGATACAAAATATTTTGACATTAAAAATACAATATACAGACAATAGAGCCAATTACTGTTTTGAAAAATAAAATGTAAATGTAACAAAATAATAATGAGTTAAAACAAAACATTACAATTCGATTGTAATGGTTGTGATTCGAGTGTGGCTATGCAGTTACACTGTAATTTGTGTGTGTATGAGTGATTGTATGTGTGTAAGTATTTGAGTGTACGTGAGTTTGTTTGAGTATGATTGGTTAAATTGAATAACTTTTTTAAATGATTTAATTGACCAATTAAATATATCAATGTGTGAGTATCTTTTATTATATAGTGAGATACTCAAATAGATAGATTTTTGTTACATTGTTTTGTAACGAATTCCTCATCGCACGTCAGTCAGTGTAAACATTCTGTACACTTGGAGAATGAGAGCTAAATCAGCTTGAGACTGAAATTCACGAAACTTTTGCGAGTACGAGTATGTGGATTTGGGGAGAACATTCTTGTGCTATTTGCGATAGATTTTGGTTGAAAAATACGATTGCATTGTCAGTAATTGAATTATTATTGAATTTTTATTAATCCCATAAAATATAGCGAAAGAACTTCGAAACCCGCGATGCTTATCATTTTATTAAAAATTAATTTTAAGTCTGAAAATTAATGCATAATTAATTTTAAGACGTGTAATTAAGTTATTAATATTCAGTCAGTAGACGACTACGGCAGATGCTAATTGGGTTGGTGGTTAAAACTCAAGCGATAAATCATAACTGTTATAATCCATACTTATGAAACAACCAACTAGCCAACCAACAAATTTAAATAAACGTAAATAATTCTTAACATTAAAAAAATCCATGGACAATAGAAACACTATCTATCTTTCATCCAACCTTTCTTTGCAAGTCATGTACCATCCCTTCTGCCAACAAATGCGACCTTTCATGTCTGACGCGGTCGGGGTTCATGTTTATGGCATGAGTAATGTAGTAATATGATTTTGAAAGAATCAATTTAGCCTCTATTAAATGACAGCTTTTTGTGATGTTCGAAAAACGTAGACATTATATACGTATAAACGAGTAATAATGTTTTGTGTGAGCGTAAAATACGCATGTTTAATTGTATAATGGTATCTTGTCATTTCATCGTATTTTTGGGATTGTTTTTTTAATGGATATTAATTGTAATTAGTAGACGTCGATTATAATAAAGTTTTTTAATGAAATTCAAATGATTCTATGCTGAGGTTTATATATAGTATACGTATATTCATAGTAGATTGCTGTAATAGGATGACATGAATATCTATTGAGTTAAAAATAATACCATAATAGATTTTTTTAATTAATTAATTTAAAAAATCTATTATAGTGATATTATTTTTTTTAAACTTTTATGGTCTTATTTGACTTTCTCGTTGGTGTAGTGGGTTAGAGTGGTGGATTAGATCCCTGATTCGGCCCAACAACCTTTTGTTTTTTGTCGAGAAAAATGAAGGTCTTGAAGTTAACTGTGTTTATACTCGCGTGCTCTGGTAAGCACGTACAGCCGTTGGTCCTGGAAATGATAGTAAGGGAAAGAGTTATAAAGAGAAATTTGCGTATGTACTTGTGCATGGTTGCGCATCTGGCTAGTCTTGAAAATAGAAGCCATAGCCTAAATCAGCTAGGAGACATCGCCAGCATCAGCATCACCATATTGGGCTTTTTTGCCACCATCTGGTGTATGATTAAAGGATAAACATCAAAACAAACATGCTTCAAAATAAAAAATTATAATCAGCTTATATTTTATGAAAAAAAATTAAATTATTTCTTCAAACAAATAAATAAAAGTATGAACATACGAATTTTTATATTATGAACATAATATAATAATGCAAATACATTAAAAATGGCTACAGTTTATTTATTTACCCGTGATCCTTGTAAGGGATGTATGTTGATTCTCTGTCGAAATGAATATTTATATAGGCTTCAGAGGAATTATCAGACTCACATTTGAACCAATACGGATCTACTATTTGGACTCGTTGTGCGTAAGCGGTAAGGGATTGAACACACCTGCGCGATATCCAACTCAAATATAAGCGACCGCATTGCTTTCTATAAAGCAACGGTCACATTTGCGACAAAGACGATACTGTTAAGCTGTGTAACGGTAAACGTGCCTTAGCAAATACCGCCTTTGATCATAACTTATTTCATCACACTGCTCCTATGTGAGTATATACATATTAAGTTATAGTTGCACATAGCGTCGCACAGTCGCCACATGCAATTTTCTTAACCGTTCAATTTCAATTTCGTTTTTAATTTTTTTTTTTTAAAGAAATTCTTATTATTTTACTTTAAGTTTTTTGTTTATACCAGATATAAATGCATTTATTTCTGTCTATGTGAAATATTTCTACGTAAAATTTATTGGATTCTATATTTTTTGTGTTTTATTTATTTATGTTGTTTTATAATTAATATAAATAAATTATGTTCAAAGAGGTACTCGATGTTTTCCAGAATCTGTACCATGTCTTATATATAATTCAATGGTAAAACCTCACCTTGAATATTTGATAGAAATTTGGGGAACTTCTGCAAGTACTAACTTAAAAAAAATTACAAATAAAACAAAACAAAATCATAAAACTACTTTTTCACTATAATTATCTATCTCCTACTGAAAAAGTGTATAATGAAACAGGGTTGATGACAGTGTCCCAAATATATAAATATAACACGTGGCTATTAGTGCAAAAGATTTTGAACAAAAACATAAACACAAGAATATCGTTCACAAAAATAGTACTAACAGAAACGGATAACTAAACGGATGAATAATATTTTTCTCATACGACCAAGAACCAACTACGGTAAAAAAGTATATTATATGAAGGAGCACGGTTATAAAACGAACTACCTAATAGCATTATTGATATTCAGTCTAACTTTATACAAAAAAACCCTAAAAAACCACATCTTAATACAGTTCTCTATATAGGCCCTAAAGTATTTGCGTTTGTTATAAAATAGTTTTAAGAGTATTATTTTATTTTATTATTTTATGTATTTTTCTTACAAAATTTTAATGTGTAAATTAGCTAAAGAAAATATATTTTTTACAATTGCTATAACACAAACGATACGTAACATTGCATCTTGTTGTTGTCATACCCACATTATTTTAAGTGAAGAGTCTAATTGTTGTTCTTTATATTTGTGTACCGTCCGTATTTGTGTATATAATATTTAAGTATGTTAATCTTGTTTTCTCAAATATTTAAAGTGAATTGTATTCTTTTTTTGAGAAATAAATTCTTAAACCATTAATAAATAAAAAAAATACCGATAAATTAGGTATTAATTTCTGGATTTGAACCCACTACTTACTACAAGGAATGGAGTTCGCGATTTCGCCGTAACATTTATTTTATAATCTGTGTTTAATTACTTAATTACCGAAATAAAAAATAAACTTAATCAAATATTCTGTACCGGTCGGTGCCTTTATCCATTTATAGATTATCAAAACAGATTTAAAAGTTGTTTATATCACTGTGGATTCTTATGTCATTTATGTGAAGGTAAATTTTGCGTAACCTACTTTTAATTTAACCTTCAAAACAAGAATCCACGAGGTTTAATTTTTGAAAATATTTCGAAAATCGAACGACCTTCGAAACTAAATTTAGATTATTTTTGTTTTTTTTTTTATTATTTGTCATGGACCTTAAATATTAGTACATATTCTGTGTGGTTGCGCTTTGTGCAAGCCCGTCTTGGTGCCACTTATAATATATTACCTCTAAACAGCAATATTGTTGTGTTTCGATTTGAAGGGTGAGTGAGCCAGTGTAACTACACATTCACATCAGGTATATAACATCTTAGTTCCCAAAGTTGGTGGCGCGTTGACAATGTAAGGAATGGTTACCGTTTACCAGGTAGCCCATTTGCAAGTCTCCATACGTATTTTAAATAACATTTATTACTGATATTAAGCAATTTGCATATATTAATAGCAAACTGAAACGTTATACGATTGATTTCTTAAGAACTTGCCGAGCTGTATTTAAACTTGAGCAATGTAAAAGCGAAGATGTTTTTTTTTTTAAATACACTCTTAAGCAAACTGTGCCGGTTCGAGCAATTGCTTTTTAATTTCCTAGCTTTATTAAACATTTCTGCGCTGTAGTTTATGTTAAGTTTTAAATGTAGTTTATTTTCGACAGCAAAGATAAAATTAAATTAAACTTCAGTGGCTTTCATATTTTCTTACTTCGACATCAAATTCTTTAATCAAAAGAGAATAGTATTAATTACCTTCCAAACGAAATAGAGTTTATTCAGATTTTGATTTTTAATATTGTTCATTTAATTATAACAAATAAATGTCTGAGACAAGTGTGTATTTAATTATTGTAATTACTATTTTATTTATACTAAACATTTATCAACTAAACTACACAATACAAAATTTTATGTTGTAATTTCAGGTTTCTACATAATATATGAATATAAATTGATATACTACATATACTACTTTTATTTTGTAAATACATACTTACATAGATAATTACAGCCAGACTCAGGAGAAACAGATATGTTCATGCACACAAATGTCTGTTCTGGTTGGGAATCGAACCCACAATCTTCGGCGTGAAGGGCAAAGTATCTACCAACCACGTCAACCGACCCGTCATTTCTTTTGAAACCATATAAAATAAACTCACTCAGTCTAACTACTTAAGTAACTAATGAGTTTTTTGCCGGTTCTACTAAGTAGTCTATATCCAAATCGGAGGTAGCTTTACAAAAATAAATAATGTAAAATTATTGTTTAAAAATACTTGTCAATTTCTTCTTCAATTAAGTATATTTTGATGTGATTTTATTTGAATTTGTGTGTTCTAAAAAAAGGACAATTAATTGATATGCCATAGCAACGAAATTGTTTATTAAAAAAATGTCAGCCTAAGGCATACAAAGCTAGAATTTTGTTGTTCAAAAATTCACGTTGAACTTTTTGTAATCCTATAAAAACGATATTAAATTGTCAATAAATGTTCTAAAAATACATTTAATTCTACAGGCTAGTAATTAGTTTATTTCAAACTGAACACAATAAAACAATGTATTTTATTCAAACGTAATAAAAAGTCTGTTCTCACTTTGAAAATAATAGAGTAAGTAGTGGATTTTTATATAATAAAAGTAAGTGGACGCGCAAATAGACCACCTGATGGAAACTGGTCACTGCCCATAGATATTGGCATTCCTTACATCGCCAATTTGCCACCAATATTGGAAAGTAACATGTTATGTCCTTTGTGCCTGTGGTTTTTCTGGTTCATTAATCCTTTAAATCGGATAAACGGACGGACAATAAGATCAAGCTTCGCGGTAGAATATCTGAAGCTCGTCTGGTAAGGCACTACCTATTGGTTGTACCTACCCAGAAGGGCTTGCTGAAAACCTTACAATTCAAGTCAATTTTTCTAGTAGAATAAACATAACAAAGCAAAATAATGAGCAAGATATAGATCACGGATATAGGTCGTAGTCCATTGTGCTGATCGTAAAGAATTATTCTATGGTGACTCATTTATTGTATAACACTTAATTTACAGGAAGCCGAGAAGGCTCAATGGTTAGACCCCGTGAATCTGAACCAATTATCGTGGGTTCAAACCCAGGCCAGCAACACTGAATTTTCATGTGCTTATTTTGTGCTTATAATTCATCTCGTGCTCGACGATGAAGGAAAACATCATGAGGAAACCTGCATGCGTCTAAATTCACTGAAATTCTACGATGCGCTGATTCTAGTGATGAATCGCAGAATGTGTATTCACTGGAACACACATGTATTCTGAGATTCTTCGAATACATGTGTATTCCACCAACCTGCTTAATATTCTGTATCACTTGTTCAAAATGATATTATCTCGTGTTCTAGTTTGTTCTTAATATCCCTGAAAATAAATTTATTAAGTCGTTATCTTCATCAAAACATAGTTGACATAAAAACTCTTAATATTTTAATAACCCCATTATTGCTTTGAAGGCTGAGTTTATTTGATAATGTGATAACTAATATCTGACAAAAAGAGATAGATTAGCTTTATTACAAACAACAAATTACTTTACAGAGATATTTAAACACAGATAATAAAAACAATCATATAAAACTATGCCTGTACTATTATCGCTCCGATCAGCAGCATAAGGTCGTAAATATCACTCCATTGTTTTGAAATAGATGAACTACTCTCGCTTTATAGAAAAATTAAAAATTTAATGGTATTTAAAAGCCGCATTGAATAAATCAATCATAACTGACAAGTGCATTAAAATATTGGCTTACAGTTGAACAAAAATAATTCGATGTATAAAAGAAAAAAATTTTTGTAGAACTAATATAAGCACAGAATATAAAGCCGTAGTAATGGTAAAATCAATTAATTCTTATGGAACCTTAATAACATTCCTATTTATAAAACGCAGTTTTTTAATTGGTTTGACTTCAAACAAACGAAGATCGAGCGATCCGGTGAGATTTCATAATAGATTTAAGAATTGCAAATAAAATGAAACAGAAATATGAATCGTGCACACATGTATGATGAAATGTTGCTAACGGTCAGTATTATGTTAGTGAGCCGAGTTTCAGGGTACTAGACCCAAGTACAAAAACATATTAGGTTTTCTATAAAAAAGTAGCGGTCATTTTGGAGCATTCAATTTTGGAGCGTGTTACACTATCGTGTTTTGAAAAGTACGTAAAGTGGTTAGTCCTGCGCCTGAATTCTTTTGTTCGTGTCGGATTTGTCCCACAATGAAATTCTGAGAGTGAAGGAATATTGTAGAGTGCACCCGTGTTTGCACTTACATTTGTGCAATATAATATGTGTTGCAGACAAGAGGACATCGTCATCATTTTAATAATACAGCGACTTTGTACAATCACTGTGTCTGTTAGTAAAGTAAGCAATATCATATAATATTTCCTACTTTTGGGCAAAAGATTCCTTTCAAGTTCCGTAATCCGTAACAGCCTGTGAATGTTCCACTGCTGGGCTAAAGGCCTCTTCTCCCTTTTTGAGGAGAAGGTTTGGAGCTTATTCCACCACGCTGCTCCAATGCGGGTTGGTGGAATACACATGTGGCAAAATTTCAGTGAAATTAGACACATGCAGGCTTTCTCACGATGTTTTCCTTCACCGTAAAGCACGAGATGAATTATAATCACAAATTAAGTTAAGATGAAGGTTTTGAGGTTATTCTACAAATCTGCTCCATTAAGATTTCATGTCATTACATAGCAGGTGTAAGAAATTCATCCGACTTATGTAGGTTACCTTACAATAATTTCTTTTATCACTTACGAGATTAATTATAAATACAAAATATGAGTGATGCTTGCCTGTTATGAACTTGGGATCTTCCGCTAAGATCCACGTATATATTACACTGAGCTATACCGCCTCTTGAATAAATTAACTTATAAAATATATACAATTTATTCCTCCCATCTTCGCTAAATATAAATCGCATTCTTCCCTGTAATTTGCTTTTAAATTGCGCGTAATCGGAACCGAAAACGAGGATACGTAATTATTTTCACATTTAATAATATCGTATTTAAAATAAGATGTATGTTTGAATTATATACAGTAAACATAATTAAAGTTAAATTAATTATCATTTATGTGCGTAAAAATGATTTTTTGCATGTTTGTCTATTAGAGGACATGAATCCGATTGTGATAACTGATGATGGTGAGTTGTTTTGCGTATGTTTAATGTCATTCTGCTACAACTCACTTCATTGCTCACCCGTGAAATGTTGACACCGACTTATGATGATACTATTTTGATGCGTGTATTCTTGAAATGTTATATAATTCAGAACAAAACAGGTCCATGTACGCTAATTAGGAAGATATAAAATACGTTGTTATGTTTTTGTGTAGTCGAAGAAAATTGTTGGGCGAAGAAAGCGCTGCCAAAACTATAATAGTAACACAAAAACCTTATAAAAGAGATTCGTAGAACTCCAAAATTTCTACAGAAATGTCAGCGACAGATACCTAGGTAGGGTATATGTCGCTCTTTTATAGATAACTCACTGAACTCGAATGTTCTAAATCTTGATATTTGTTTAAAAAGACTGCGAAAGCATGCCATTATTCAAGAAAAGGTTAAATATGTTAATTGAGAATAATGTTTAATTAATTTTGGCAACTCCCTCTATCGGTTTATAAATTATAAATTATTATATTATATAATTATCGGTTATAAGTTATAAAGAATTGTTCTGTATGTTCAATTACTATTACAAAATCTGGACGGGCAACTAGTTAAGTAAACAGCTTGAATAGAAATAAAAAAAATATATATTTAACGTCGGTTAGCCGGTTCATTTATGGAGCACTAAAAGCGTCCTATTTAATTTAGGACTAAACCAATGACGACAATTCACCATGACATGATTTCCCCGTCGAGTATACCGCAAATGCCATCGAGTGAATTTCTCTTTAATTTAAATATAATATTATGTTCATAAGATTGTGAGTATTAAGAGATAGGGTCCGTCACGTGAATTCAGGTAGAAGCGTAAAGATACTGCCGCCTGTTTGAGTCTTTGCATAATTCATTATACAAGTCTATTTTAAGAAAATGTGGGCTGCGAGTTTGTTTTCGTTGACATTGTACGATACAGAATGTATATGTTTTTAATCTTTGCATATACGTCTAAGATGTAAATTTTCATTGAAAGTAAAAAATTATGATGGAAAATTAAAAAAAAACTGGATCTTATTTATAAAATAATATAACCACATTTTCAAAAATAAAAGTTCTCGTTTCTTGTGAGCCTCTACTGTTGGGGCTGTTCCATTTTTCGCCCAGATGATCGAAATTGCGATTCAAAGGATGTGCTACTAGCATTCTTGCCAGCATTCCATTTTTAAATTTTTACTTGTATATTATCCGTTGTATGAGATGGCCCAGTGGTTTGAACGCGTGAATCCTTACCGATTATCGTGGCTTCAAACCCGGGCAACCACTGAATTTTCATCTGCTTAATTTGTTCATTCAACACAATTTTCAATTAATCTCGTGCTTAACGGTGAAGGAAAACATCGTGAGAAAACCTGCATGTGTCTAATTTCACATGTGTATTCTACCAACACGCGTTGGAGTACCGTGGTGAAATAAGCTCCAAATATTCTCTTCAAAAGGGAGAAGAGGCCTCAGCCGTAGCAGTGGGACAATAACAAATTCATTTTGATTACAATATTTACGAGACTCCCAGACGAGATTTATAAAGGTATAATACTATACTAACGTCATAAGTATTTATTGAAGTATTGAATTCTATAATAAGATTCCGCTTATTTATTATCCTACTGTAGAAAAGAAAAACATTAATTAATTAATTTTCTATTTAATTAGAAAACAATTATACAGATCAAAAAATGGAACTTATTTTTCATTCATTTTCATGTAGATCTATTAATAATCAGTATACTAATCAGTTACTCTGCTTTTCGTGTCGGTTCTTGGTTCTTACCGTTAATTGAAAATGACTTACTTGAAATCACTTTAATTGATTTTTATTGTTTATGTTATATTTTTGGATGATTTCGTCTAAATATTATTACATAATCCCGTAACGTTATTCGTGTAATGCTGAGTAAGCGAGGGTGATTTAGATGCGTCCGGTTCATGATGATGAGAACGGTAGTCTTCCTGAAACACGTCAAGCATTCTAGATAAATGACATTATTGTATCCGGATTATTTTATGTTAGTATTATTTTAGGCGGTTCATTTAAAAGTTAAGTAACGGCCTTTAAATGTAGCAGTGCTAGTATAAGGACGCCTCTAATTTAAAAGGTATCCCACCATGCTGCTACAATGCTGGTTGGTGCACACATATGCCAAGGGGCTTTTAATCAAAAAGGTTTCTTTACGAAGTTTTCCTTTACCACCGAGCATAAAGTTATAAATACAAATTAAGCACTTACACGAATTCTAACCATTGGAAATTATGGTCTCATTTAAATAAATTTAATTGATTTTTTATCTCAGTGGAAAATGAACAATAGAAAAAGATACATGAGCTGTTATTAGTCATATTATATTACTAAAAATACAATCGACAATATAATTATATAAGAAAATTGGTATTATAATTATATAACACACTATAATTGTATAAGATAGTAGTAAATAATTGGTTTCAAGAAGGCTAAGCTTTAATTAGAATTATTAAGTATCATAAATAGATTTAAAATTTACTTTTAAATATGAAATATTTTGCACACCTGCGTTTTTTATTATGAATTATAAAGTAAAATTCTAGCCAAGATATGCTCGAACAACAATATTAAAATAAATAGACACAATGAAATAAATAACAGAGCTTGTTATAACAAACTTATAACTTTGTTATCTCACTAAGAACATTCTTAACAAAACATTGATCAAAAGATAGTTACTTCCCACGCTCTCGTAACTCGATGTTATATAATACTATGAAATATTGAAGACTTAGGTATTAATGTTTCAATTCTGACCCTAGTTTGACATTCATCTGCTATTAAAAAAAACAATAATTGATTTTTCAATAATATATACATATATATCTTTGAGATCTTGTAGAACAACAAAGACATATCGTCAACCGAGTTATTGTTCTTTTCAAGTCGGTTATCAGCAGAAATATGTTAACATATTTTTATTATTTTTATCCAGATTCCGGTCGAACAGTTACGTCACTTATCTTCGATTACTATGTGCAAAAATGATTGATATTTTTGCTTACCTGTGATAGATTTGCGTTTGATAGATTTAATTACGAGACGTAGTTCATAAGTGTTTTCAAATGCTCTTAGTAAACTTCGTAAATGTTACGTAATATTTTTAACGGATCGTAGCTCGTAACTCAAAAACGATTTGTTAAATATATTATATGGTGGAAATATTTATATATTTACTATCATAATGTTATAATAATAAGGTTGAATTATTTTTATCTTTTATGTTGTTCGTTGGTAAACGCTACTTGTACAAATAATAGCCTGAAAATAGAAAATAGAAAAATCCAACGTAAAAATATAAATCAAATGGAATTACAATCAAATCGCTTGTTAAAATATTTGCTGGTAGTTCAAATGATTAAATAAATATATTTTTTTTTTCAAATAGAACAAATTTATTGTTGTAAGTCATGTAAAACATATGCTTATGTACTAGTATATAATGTTACGTTATTACGTTATACTTTGTCACTTGCCCATTAGCAAAGATAAAGGTTGTATAGTCAAAATCCTTAACAGTTTTTACACGATGTGTTCCTTTGCCGCCGAACATGCTACGAATTATATAAGTAGATTATGCCGTTGTACATTTAGTGGTGCTTGCCCGGGTTTGTACCCGTAATCTTGGTAAGGTTTACGTCCTCTAACTATTGTGCCATTTTGGTACTTACTGCCAGATTCGATACTGATAAAAACAACTGAGCCCGTATTTAAAAGGCCAACGGATTTTTTTATTAAATCACAATGCGGTTTTAATCAGAGGGACGTGAAAAATCGCGCTATTTGTACACGTCGACGCGTACACGATTCAGAGTTTTTACCATTACTTTCAAGTAAAACAATCATTTACATAAAATAAAAGCGTATATTTCACGTTTATACTTTCGCATGTTCGTACATTTTGTACATACAATTTGCCATTTGACGTCACCCTCGGAGTTATAAATAGAAGAATATCTCCTATAAATAGAAGATTTATAAATGTCTGAAGTGAACTAACGATAAGTACTTATACTACGTTTCTAATCGATTATTATTACACCAGTTTTATGTGTGAGGGGGATGGGCAGATTTAAGTTTCATTTATATTCCTCTGACAATGTGTAAGCAACTTTCCCAATTTCCACATCTATTGGCAAGTAATAATTTTATCCATTTTTATTATAAAGCCTTTTATTAATCAAAATACACTGTATGTCGCAAATTCGGTACAAAATGTTAATAAAGCTTGATTTAAATAAATCATAGTTAAAACACACTTATAGTATTTGTACATAATAATGTCCTTCAGACCGATTTCGGCCACGGCGGCCAATCTCAAGAGAGATTAGCCAACTACAGCCAACAATTGTGTGCGCAAACACAGGTGCATATACTTTATTATATATTTATTATATTGTATATACTGTTAGTATTTACAAAGGTTTTAATCATTATTATCCTTATTAATTGCCACAAACTTTAATTATTTGTATTGTTTTATATTTATTTATTAGGATGTCGGTCGCGAAGCCACGAATCTATCCCTTACGATAAACCAGCGCAACGTAAGTAAATTTTCACTTCACAAAAGTATCGTAATTTATAAGTATTGATTGAATAACATAAATATAAGCGAAATAAAATTATGAAGGCAAATTAATTAAATGCTTGGGAAATAGCCCCTTAGTAACATCTAAAAAGGTAATTTTTCGTTTTAATTGAGTTTCTTTTCGGATGTATACAATCCATCCTCCGAGATTCACGCTTCCAAAATTGTATTGAGAATTTATTTATGTGTAATATGTACTGGCGACATTTTTTTGTACGAAGGATTGAACAAGATTTCGTAGGAGATTAATTAATTATTATAAAAATCAATTTCACCATAATACGCTCTTTACGAAATTAATTTGGAATCCATTTATCGAATAAGAACAACCTTCACATTTAAAGGCTTCTATCGCTACGTATATTTACTGACTAGAGTCGAAAAGATTCTTCAAAAAGGTATGCAGACTTGCAAATGTGCCAGCTGATGGTAAGTGGTCACCATTGCCCACAGACATTGGCACTGTGAGAAATATTAACCATCCCTTACAAGTCATCAATATTTTTAAATAAGATGATATGTGACGTCACTTTTACCAACAGTTACACTGGCTCACTAACCCTTTAAACTGGAACACAATAATACTAAGTATTGGAACTTAACGGTAGAATGTGTGATGAGCATGTAGGTACCCAACCCAAATGAATACTTGGTTGTACCAAATATTCATTTATTTTGTAATTCACAATTAATTTAAAAATATATATTTTTTTTCTTTTTAAACATAATATAATAATGACTGTGGTAAAACAATGTAAGTAATTTGTGATATTGATTTCTTGCTAATTGTTTTCTTCAATTCACAACTTAACTTTAAAATAATTTAAAAGATAATTACTATATTTATATCATTTACATTTATTTTATTCAAAGTAATGTGAAAATTTTATTTTATTGAAATGTTATTTATAAATATTGCTTATTTAATATTCGTATTAAGCGAGTTATATCACAGCCGAAATAGCTCAGTTGGGAGAGCGTTAGACTGAAGATCTAAAGGTCCCCGGTTCAATCCCGGGTTTCGGCATTCATTCGGCGTGATGAGATCAGTCATATGTTTTTAACTAATAAGCATAATTATTTTTTTCTACAACCTCCTTCACAGTATGGTTATAAATAACTAGTTTTCTTACTGCGAGGGATTCAGAATTTATTTGTATATATATAACGGGACGTCGGGAAGCTATCGCATTTAATAGTTGATTCGTTAACTCGTTAGCACGTGAATCCATGGTGGACGTTATGCTCAGGAAACGTTTAAATACGTGGACTGAAACGTTAACTTTTGTTACTATTTTAATTACAGACGCTTCGTTTTCTTATACAATGAGATATTATACTAATAATTAGCGATTTAGAGCCAATGAGTTTGCAAATGATCACCGCGTACAACCACTGTCAACCAGTCGATGATTGACATGACGTTCGCCCGTCGTGACAAACGCAACTCCAATCAGTGTTGTCCGCTCCAATAAAATAAACAGAATAATTTACCAACGATAAATTATAACTCTTAAAATTAACTGATTTTCATTATTCAATAATGTCACGCGCCGTCATATGTATACTACATAAGGTGTCGATACATGGAAACTAACTACGGATTAATCCACCATATTCAAGATAGCTCAGTGTGCTATGGACAAGCTATGTTCGAAATATGTACTGGTATAATAAAATATTGGTAAAACGTACTATATGTTCGTAAAAAATATGTTGTCTCTAACATTTCTACGATATTATATATATGCAAATATTCGACAGGCGACGTTATCAAATAATTATTATTGGTTACAAAGAGTGGGTTCCCATAGCTCTTTAAATAGGCTTAGCTGTATATAAAAATAGATATGTGTGCAAAATGCAGAAAAATGAAATTTAAACATACTCCTTATACACAAGGACAATGTAAAATTATTATTTAAAAAATACTTGTCAATTTCTTCTTCAATTAAGTATATTTTGATGTGATTTTATTTGAATTTGTGTGTTCTAAAAAAAGAACAATTAATTAATATGCCATAGCAACGAAATTGTTTATTAAAAAAATGTCAGCCTAAGGCATACAAAGCTAGAATTTTGTTGTTCAAAAATTCACGTTGAACTTTTTGTAATCCTATAAAAACGATATTAAATTGTCAATAAATGTTCTAAAAATACATTTAATTCTACAGGCTACTAATTAGTTTATTTCAAACTGAACACAATAAAACAATGTATTTTATTCAAACGTAATAAAAAGTATGTTCTCACTTTGAAAATAATAGAGTCAGTAGTGCATTTTTATATAATAAAAGTAAGTGGACGCGCAAATAGACCACCTGATGGAAACTGGTCACTGCCCATAGATATTGGCATTCCTTACATCGCCAATTTGCAACCAATCTTGGAAAGTAACATGTTATGTCCTTTGTGCCTGTGGTTTTTCTGGTTCATTAATCCTTTAAATCGGATTAAAATAAGATCAAGTATTGCTGTTTCGCGGTAGAATATCTGATGCTCGTCTGGTAAGGCACTACCTATTGGTTGTACCTACCCAGAAGGGCTTAAGGGTCAAATTTTCCAGTAGAATAAACATAACAAAGCAAAATAATGAGCAAGATATAGAACACGGATATAGGTCGTAGTCCATTGTGCTGATCGTAAAGAATTATTCTATGGTGACTCATTTATTGTATAACACTTGATTTACAGGAAGCCGAGAAGGCTCAATGGTTAGACCCCTGTGAATCTGAACCAATTATCGTGGGTTCAAACCCAGGCCAGCAACACTGAATTTTCATGTGCTTATTTTGTGCTTATAATTCATCTCGTGCTCGACGATGAAGGAAAACATCATGAGGAAACCTGCATGCGTCTAATTTCACTGAAATTCTACGATGCTCAGTGAGTGATGAATCGCAGAATGTGTATTCACTGGAACACACATGTATTCTGTGATTCTTCGAATACATGTGTATTCCACCAACCTGCTTATTATTCTGTATAACTTGTTCAAAATGATATTATCTCGTGTTCTAGTTTGTTCTTAATATCCCTGAAAATAAGTTTATTAAGTCGTTATCTTCATCGAAACATAGTTGACATAAAAACTCTTAATATTTTTATAACCCCATTATTGCTTTGAAGGCTGAGTTTATTTGATAATGTGATAACTATTATCTGTCAAAAAGAGATAGATTAGCTTTATAACAAACAACAAATTACTTTACAGAGATATTTAAACACAGATAATAAAAACAATCATATAAAACTATGCCTGTACTATTATCGCTCCGATCATAAAGGTAAAGCAGCATAAGGTCGTAAATATCACTCCATTGTTTTGAAATAGATAAACTACTCTCGCTTTATAGAAAAATTAAAAATTTCATGGAATTTAAAAGCCCCATTGAATAAATCAATCATAACTGACAAGTGTATTAAAATATTGGCTTACAGTTGAACAAAAATAATTCTATATATAAAAGAAACAACTATTTGTAGAACTAATACAAACACAAAATATAAAGCCGTAGTAATGTCCTCCAGACCGATTTCGGCCACGGCGGCCAATCTCAAGAGAGATTAGCCAACTACGCAGGAGATATTATAGTGCACAAGTGTGTGCGCAAACATAGGTGCACCCTCTGTTCCCTAACTCTCATAATCCGATGGGACGGCAATCCAACACGACCACAAAGAGTTCAGGCGCAGGACCAATGCCTTTACGTGCTTTCCGAGGCACGGGAGTGTACACACTTCCAACTTCCAGACTCCGGGCTGTTACTGAGAATTTTTTGACAGAAAAACCCAAAAACTTTTATTGGCCCGACCTGGGAATTGAACCCAGGACCTCCAGATCTGCGGCCATACTTCAAGTCACTAGACCAACGAGGCAGTCAAAGCCGTAGTAATGGTAAAATCAATTAATTCTTATGGAACCTTAATAACATTTCTATTTATAAAACGCAGTTTTTTAATTGGTTCGACTTCAAACAAACGAAGATCGAGTGATCCGGTGAGATTTCATAATTGATTTAAGAATTGCAAATAAAATGAAACAGAAATATGAATCGTGCACACATGTATGATGAAATGTTGCTAACGGTCAGTATTATGTTAGTGAGCCGAGTTTCAGGGTACTAGACCCAAGTACAAAAACATATTAGGTTTTCTATAAAAAAGTAGCGGTCATTTTGGAGCATTCAATTTTGGAGCGTGTTACACTATCGTGTTTTGAAAAGTACGTAAAGTGGTTAGTCCTGCGCCTGAATTCTTTTGTTCGTGTCGGATTTGTCCCACAATGAAATTCTGAGAGTGAAGGAATATTGTAGAGTGCACCCGTGTTTGCACTTACATTTGTGCAATATAATATGTGTTGCAGACAAGAGGACATCGTCATCATTTTAATAATACAGCGACTTTGTACAATCACTGTGTCTGTTAGTAAAGTAAGCAATATCATATAATATTTCCTACTTTTGGGTAAAAGATTCCTCTCAAGTTCCGTAATCCGTAACAGCCTGTGAATGTGGGACTGCTGGGCTAAAGGCCTCCTCTCCCTTTTTGAGGAGAAGGTTTGGAGCTTATTCCACCATGCTGTTCCAATGCGGGTCGTTGGAATACACATGTGGCAGAATTTCAGTGAAATTAGACACATGCAGGTTTCCTCGCGATGTTTTCCTTCACCGTAAAGCACGAGATGAATTATAACCACAAATTAAGTTAAGATGAAGATTTTGAGGTTATTCTACAAATCTGCTCCATTAAGATTTCATGTCATTACATAGCAGGTGTAAGAAATTCATCCGACTTATGTAGGTTACCTTACAATAATTTCTTTTATCACTTACGAGATTAATTATAAATACAAAATATGAGTGATGCTTGCCTGTTATGAACTTGGGATCTTCCGCTAAGATCCACGTATATATTACACTGAGCTATACCGCTTCTTGAATAAATTAACTTATAAAATATATACAATTTATTCCTCCCATCTTCGCTAAATATAAATCGCATTCTTCCCTGTAATTTGCTTTTAAATTGCGCGTAATCGGAACCGAAAACGAGGATACGTAATTATTTCCACATTTAATAATATCGTATTTATAATAAGATGTATGTTTGAATTATATACAGTAAACATAATTAAAGTTAAATTAATTAACATTTATGTACTTAAAAATGAATTTGTCTATTAGAGAACATGAATCCGATGGTGATAACTGATGATGTAGAGTTGTTTTGCGTACGCCCGCGTATGTTTATTGTCATTCTTCTACAACTCACTTCATTGCTCACCCGTGAAATGTTGACACCGACTTCTGATGATACTATTTTGATGCGTGTATTCTTGAAATGTTATATAATTCAGAACAAAACAGGTCCATGTACGCTAATTACGAAGATATAAAATACGTTGTTATGTTTTTGTGTAGTCGAAGAAAATTGTTGGGCGAATAAAGCGCTGCCAAAACTATAATAGTAACACAAAAACCTTATAAAAGAGATTCGTAGAACTCCAAAATGTCTACAGAAATATCAGCGACAGATATCTAGGTAAGGTACATGTCGCTCTTTTATAGATAACTCACTGAACTCGAATGTTCTAAATCTTGATATTTGTTTAAAAAGACTGCAAAAGCATGCCATTATTCAAGAAAAGGTTAAATATGTTAATTGAGAATAATGTTTAATTAATTTTGGCAACTCCCTCTATCGGTTTATAATTTGTTATAAATAATTGTTCTGTATGCCCAAAATTACATGTACAAAATCTGGACGGGCAACTAGTTAAGTAAACAGCTTGAATAGAAATAAAAAATATATATATTTAACGTCGGTAAGCCGGTTCATTTATGGACCACTAAAAGCGTCCTATTTAATTTAGGACTAAACCAATGACGACGATTCGCCTTGACATGACTTCCCCGAGTATACCGCAAATGCCATCGAGTGAATTTCTCTTTAATTTAAATATAATATTATGTTCATAAGATTGTGAGTATTAAGAGATAGGGTCCGTCACGTGAATTCAGGTAGAAGCGTAAAGATACTGCCGCCTGTTTGAGTCTTTGCATAATTCATTATACAAGTCTATTTTAAGAAAATGTGGGATGCGAGTTTGTTTTCGTTGTGCGATATAGAATGTATATGTTTTTAATTTTTGCATATATGTCTAAGATGTAAATTTTCATTGAAAGTAAATAATTATGGTGGAAAATTAAAAAAAACTGGCACTCATTTATAAAATAATATAACCACATCTTCATAAATAAAAGTTCCATTTTTCGCCCAGATGATCGAAATTGCGATTCAAAGGATGTGCTACTAGCATTCTTGCCATCGTTCCATTTTTAAATTTTTAGTTGTATATTATCCGTTGTATGAGATGGCCCAGTGGTTTGAACGCGTGAATCTTAACCGATGATCGTGGGTTCAAACCCGGGCAACCACTGAATTTTCATCGGCTTAATTTGTTCATTCAACTCAATTTTTAATTCATCTCATGCTTAACGGTGAAGGAAAACATCGTGAGAAAACCTGCATGTGTCTAATTTCACATGTGTATTCTACCAACACACGTTGGAGCAGCGTGGTGGAATAAGCTCCAAATCTTCTCCTCAAAAGTTAGAAGAGGCCTCAGCCTAGTAGTGGGACATTAACAGGCTGTAACTATATTTCTAAAACCTTAATGTAAATAGTTCCCATGACAAATTCATTTTGATTACAATATTTACGTAGACTCCCAGAGTTCTTATAAAGGTATAATACTATACTAACGTCATAAGTATTTATTGAAGTATTGAAGTATTCCGCTTATATTTATTATCCTACTGTAGAAAAGAAAAACATTAATTAATTAGTTTTCTATTTAATTAGAAAACAATTATACAGACCAAAAAATGGAAGTTATTTTTCATTCATTTTCATGTAGATCTATTAATAATCAGTACACTAATCAGTTACTCTGCTTTTCGTGTCGATTCTTAGTTCTTACCGTTAATTGAAAATGACTTACATGAAATCAGTTTAATTGATTTTAATCGTTTATATTATATTTTTGGATGATTTCATGTAAATATTATTATACAATCCCGTAACGTTATTCGTGTAATGCTGAGTAAGCGAGGGTGATTTAGATGCGTTCATGATGATGAGAACGGTAGTCTTCCTGAAACACGTCAAGCATTCTAGATAAATGACATTATTGTATCCGGATTATTTTATGTTACTATTATTTTAAGCGGTTCATTTAAAAGATAAGTAACAGCCTTTAAATGTAGAACTGCTAGTATAAGGACGCCTCTAATTTAAAAGGTATCCCACCATGCTGCTACAATGCTGGTTGGTGCACACACCATCATATAGGCCTCTGCATCTATGACAGATGATTCAAGCAGCACGAAGGCACTTGCGTTCATGACTAAAGAGTCCAATGCGAGAGGGCACTTGCGTTCATGACTAAAGAGTCCAATGCAACGGATTTTCATCCAAAAGGTTTCTTTACGAAGTTTTCCTTTACTACCGAGCATGACAAAGTTATAGATACAAATTAAACACTTACACGAATTCTAACCACTAGACAATATCGTCTCATTTAAGTAAATTTAATTTTTTATCTCAAGTGAAAAATGAACAATAGAAAAAGATACATGAGTTGTTAATAGTCATATTATATTACTAACAATACAATCGACAATATAATTATATATGAAAATTGGTATTATAATTATATAACACACTATAATTGTATAAGATAGTGGTAAATAATTGGTTTCAAGAAGTCTAATCTTTAATTAGAATTATTAAGTATCATAAATAAATTTAAAGTTTAGTTTTAAATATGAAATATTTTGCCTCTTAAAACTGCTTACCCAATTCAAGGTATTTTAAATTCATCAATTTCGAACACCTGCGTTTTTTATTATGAATTATAAAGTAAAATTCTAGCCAAGATATGCTCGAACAACAATATTAAAATAAATAGACACAATGAAATAAATAACAGAGCTTGTTATAACAAACTTATAACTTTGTTATCTCACTAAGAACATTCTTAACAAAACATTGATCAAAAGATAGTTACTTCCCACGCTCTCGTAACTCGATGTTATATAATACTATGAAATATTGAAGACTTAGGTATTAATGTTTCAATTCTGACCCTAGTCTGACATTCATCTGCTATTAAAAAAAAAACCAAAAATTGATTTTTTAATAATAAATACATATCTTTGATATCGTGTAGAACAACAAAGACATATCGTCAACCAAGTTATTTTTCTTTTCAAGTCGGTTATCAGAAGAAATATGTTAACATGTTTTTTTTTATCCAGATTCAGGTCTAACAGTTACATGACTTATCTTTGATTACGATCTGCAAAAAATGATTTGCGTTTAATAGATTTAATTACGAGACGTAGTTCATAAGTGTTTTAAAATGCTATTAGTAAACTTCGTAAATGTTACGTATAGGTTCGTCTAACGGATCGTAGCTCGTAACTCAAGTTGGAAATAATTATTTATTTACTATCATAATGTTATAATAATAAGGTTGAATTATTTTTACCTTTTATGTTGTTCGTTGGTAAACGCTACTTGTACAAATAATAGCCTGAAAATAGAAAATAGAAAAATCCAACGTAAAAATATAAATCAAATGGAATTACAATCTAATCGCTTGTTAAAATATTTGCTGGTAGTTCAAATGATTAAATAAATAAATATATATATATTTTTTTCAAATAGAACAAATTTATGGTTGTAAGTCAAGTAAAACATTTGCTTATATACTAGTATATAATGTTACGTTATTACGTTATACTTTGTCACTTGCCCATTAGCAAAGATAAAGGTTGTATAGTCAAAATCCTTAACAGTTTTTACACGATGTGTTCCTTTGCCGCCGAACATGCTAAGAATTATAAAAGTAGATTACGCCGTTGTACATTTAGTGGTGCTTGCCCGGGTTTGAACCCGTCATCTTGGTAAGTTTTACGTCCTCTAACTATTGTGCCATTTTGGTACTTGCCAGGTGCCAGATTCGATACTGATAAAAACAACTGAGCCCGTATTTAAAAGGCCAACGGATTTTTTTATTAAATCACAATGCGGTTTTAATCAGAGGGGCGTGAAAAATCGCGCTATTTGTACACGTCGACGCGTACACGATTCAGAGTTTTTACCATTACTTTCAAGTAAAACAATCATTTACATAAAATAAAAGCGTATATTTCACGTTTATACTTTCGCATGTTCGTACATTTTGTACATACAATTTTCATTCTGCCATTTGACGTCACCCTCGGAGTTATAAATAGAAGAATATCTCCTATAAATAGAAGATTTATAAATGTCTGAAGTGAACTAACGATAAGTACTTATACTACGTTTCTAATCGATTATTATTATAATTATACTTATACTTTATTGTACACCAACAAGACAAAAAGAATACAAAACATGGATACAGCCTAAATAAAAGTAGCATACAATTTTGGCAAATATTATTATACCAGTTTTTGCCCGCGGCTTTGTACGCGTGTGAGGGGATGGGCAGATTTAAGTTTCATTTATATTCTTCTGACAATGTGTAAGCAACTTTCCCAATTTCCACATCTATTGGCAAGTAATAATTTTATCCATTTTTATTGAATGAATTCAGCCTTTTGCCGTCCACTGCTGGACGAAAGCCTCCCCCATAGAACGCCAACCATCCCGATCTTGGCAGTCCGCATCCATCCCGTGCCTGCCACCTTCTTCAAATCGTCGGTCCATCTTGTCACAGGGCGCCCTACACTACGTTTGCCTAAGCGCGGTCTCCACTCTAACACGTGTCGGCTCCATCGGCCATTATAAAGCCTTTTATTCATCAAAATACACTGTATGTCGCAAATTCGGTACAAAATGTTAATAAAGCTTGATTTAAATAAATCATAGTTAAAACACACTTATAGAATTTGTACATAATAATGTCCTTCAGACCGATTTCGGCCACGGCGGCCAATCTCAAGAGAGATTAGCCAACTACGCAGGAGATATTATAGTGCACAATTGTGTGCGCAAACACAGGTGCATATACTTTATTATATATATTGTATATACTGTTAGTATTTACAAAGGTTTTAATCATTATTATCCTTATTAATTACCACCAAACTTTAATTATTTGTATTGTTTTATATTTATTTATTAGCATGTCGGTCGCGAAGCCACGAATCTATCCCTTACGATAAACCAGCGCAACGTAATAAATTTTCACTTCACAAAAGTATCGTCATTTATAAGTATTGATTGAATAACATAAATATAAGCGAAATAAAATTATGAAGGCAAATTAATTAAATGCTCGGGAAATAGCCCCTTAGTAACATCTAAAAAGGTAATTTTTCGTTTTAATTGAGTTTCTTTTCAGATGTATACAATCCATCCTCCGAGATTCACGCTTCCAAAATTGTATTGAGAATTTATTTATGTGTAATATGTATGTACTGGCGACATTTTTTTTGTACGAGCGATTGAATAAGATTTCGTAGGAGATTAATTAATTATTATAAAAATCAATTTCACCATAATACGCTCTTTACGAAATTAATTTGGAATCCATTTATCGTATAAGAACAACCTTCACATTTAAAGGCTTCTATCGCTACGTATGTTTACTGACTAGAGTCGAAAAGGTTCTTCAAAAAGTGACATATGCAGACTTACAAATGTGCCAGCTGATGGTAAGTGGTCACCATTGCCCACAGACATTGGCACTGTAAGAAATATTAACCATCCCTTACGAGTCATCAATATTTTTAAATAAGATGATATGTGATGTCACTTTTACCGACAGTTACAATGGCTCACTAACCCTTTAAACTGGAACACAATAATACTAAGTATTGCAGCTTGGCAGTAGAATGTGTGATGAGCATGTAGGTACCCAATCCACCCACCCATGAATATTTGGTACAACCAACCAAATATTCATTTATTTTGTAATTCACAATTAATTTAAATATATATCTTTTTTTTCTTTTTAAACATAATATAATAATGACTGTGGTAAAACAATATAAGTAATTTGTGATATTGATTTCTTGCTAATTGTTTTCTTCAATTCACAACTTAATTTTAAAATAATTTAAAAGATAATTACTATATTTATATCATTTACATTTATTTTATTCAAATTTTATTTATAAATATTGCTTATTGAGATATTCGTATTAAGCGAGTTATATCACAGCCGAAATAGCTCAGTTGGGAGAGCGTTAGACTGAAGATCTAAAGGTCCCCGGTTCAATCCCGGGTTTCGGCATTCATTCGGCGTGATGAGATCAGTCATTTGTTTTTAACTAATAAGCACAAATATTTTTATTTTGTTCTATAACCTTCTTCGCAGTCTAGTTGTAACTAGCCAGTTTCCTTACCGCGTCTTTAATTTGTGAAGCAATATTGCCACCACTGCAAGGGATTCAGAAATTATTTGCATATATATATATAACGGGACGTCGGGAAGCTATCGCACCTAATTGTTGATTTGTGTACTCGTTAGCACGGGTATCTATGGTGGGCGTTATGCTCAGGAAACGTTTGAATAAGTTTTAATTACAGACGCTTCGTTTTCTTATACAATGAGATATTATACTAATAATTAGCGATTTAGAGCCAATGGGTTTGCAAATAATCACCGCGTACAATCGCTGTCAACCAGTCGATGATTGATCATGTCGTTCGCCCGTCGTGACAAACACAACTCCAATCAGTGTTATCCGCTCTAATAAAATAAACAGAATAATTTACCAACGATAAAAAAAAATTATAACTCTTAAAATTAACTGATTTTCATTATTCAATAATGTCACGCGCCGTCATATGTATACTACATAAGGTGTCGATACATGGAAACTAACTACGGATTAATCCACCATAAACAAGATCGCTCAGTGTGCTATGGGCAAGCTATGTTCGAAGTATATGTAGTGGTATAATAAAATATTTTGGTATATTGGTAAAACGTAATATACGTTCGTGAATAATATGTTATGAACGATTTTATATATGCAAATATTCGACAGGCGACGTTATCAAATAATTATCATTGGTTACAAAGAGTGGGATTCAACTTCCCATGGCTCTTCAAATAGGCTTAGCTGTATATAAAAATAGATGTGTGCAAAATGCAGAAAAATGAATTCAAACATACTCCTTTATACACAAGGACATAATATTTTATGTTTGAGGGTACATGCACGTGAAGCGTATGAACAAATTTGTAAAATAACAAAAATCTCGAACGTTCGTCGTCTGTGTGTTAAATGATTATAAAACTAATTATGATAACACAAGTCGGGATAAAGCTTTTTAATTTACATGGGTTACCCTTGAATGATAATATACATATGTATATTTATATTGATACACCACCGTGTCAACGATCAAATGATCAGAATTCTTAGTGAAGTTCTCTAAAAATAGTAAAAAAACATTTCTATTAAAAAAAATATTTAGCATATTTTAAACTTATGTATCATTGTGTACAATAAACAGTTAAGTAAATAATAAAATGTATACGTTTCCAACTATATTAATGTATCATATAAGTAAATAAGCGAATGTTTGCTACCAACCTTAACAAACGCGTGGGTGCATGTTTGATCAAATATTAATTCTCGTTTCACTAATAAATTGTTTTTGCGAATTGAAAATACGTTCATATGCGATAACGATTATATCATTGTTGGGTAATATCACATACTGGTGGTTAATATTTAAATTAAGCGACCTCACGCTCTCACGTTATTGTAAGTGCGTTACACACTAAATGCGTGCGTTATTGTAAGTACGTTAGTGTGTAACGCACTTACAATAACAAATCTTACGCTGACGTCATCTGATGCTTGAACTCTCAGTTGCCCCTACCGTGTACTGTGCCGAGCGCTAAAATGTTTACACATCAATAATTTATGAAAACATTGAATCGTGTCAAAGTGTAATTAGATTATTTCATAATGATAAGGCTGTGTCGTACAAGATTATACGATTAATGTGCATTTAAACTTAGTGCTATATAAATACTTAGTACTACAGTTTTAAGGCTTGAGAGTAAGTGAGCCATGGACCGCGCGGTGCATCAACGATAAAACACGGTTTAAATAAGTTAAGTAACGGTTCAAATCTCTCCTCAATCATCATAATGAATTATAGGAAGTATGGAATAATACAATCTAAACATATCACTTCAATATCATAATCGTTACTTTATATTTGAAGAAAAATACGTAAACAAAAAAATTAAACAGTTTTTATGAAAAACTTTTTAAAAAATTCTTGCCCTGATTTCAGTAAAAATAAACAAAGTTTTCTTATTATCTTGATTAATTTTATAGAAAATTTTATATCGTTTTTACCCATATACTTATAATCAATACAATTAATTAAGTGTGTTTGGAAAAAAGAGTTCTTGCCTAAAGAATTTTCCACCAAGGTTTTCTTAATGAGACAATAAATCCCTCCCATAGATTTCTCCTATTGAGCCCTCTGGAATTAGTTGTACAGATAGCAAGAAGCTTGACGGATTGATGCTAGTTCTCTGAAAATGGGGGCAAGCCCTTTTCTGTGACGCCACATCTGACACATTGACCCCGTGTCACGTCACCCCTGACAACGGCTTAAGTGACGAAAGCCGCGGCGGAGATTGTTAAATCGGATAGACAGTGGATATACAAATTATATATGTTATTTTTTACACTCTTAGAATAATTTTAAGAAATATCCAAGACAACCCGTTTATCACTGTTATATGTATAATACAACATATATAAATATATATCAAAAGAATAAAGTCTATTTTGTTTCTGAAAAGTAGACTATATTTATTCCTATATGATTTTATCAGCTACGTTATAAGGGTTCGCTATATGTGGCACGTTTGCAGTTGTGACCTTGAAAAATGAAATTACGGCGAATGTGAAAAATCATATCATTATTGTTACTATGACAACAAAATCATTAAATAACGTGATTTTAATTAAGACGGGAAAATATAAACTAACTTATTATACGTTTCATTGGTTATCTATAGTTTGTTGTGAGTTCGGTTAGAAGGGTGAGTGAGCCAGTATAATTATAAATATAAGGAACATATTAATATTTAATTATTATTTATGGTATTGCATTGACAGTGTAAGGAATAGTTAATATTTGGTGGTGTCCCTTACCAAGTGACTCATAATTATCTACTTTTTATGATATAGTTATAGAAGTTTTTTAAGCCAGATTCAACATTTTTCATGATATTAAAATGAAATAAAGATCGTAATAAATTTACAGGGTTTCCTTTAATGGAATATTATATTGATAGTGTGTAACAACAGCCGGAATAGCTCAGTTGGGAGAGCGTTAGACTGAAGATCTAAAGGTCCCTGGTTCGATCCCGGGTTTCGGCAAAAATATCTTTTGCATAGTAAGCTATTTACGAACATTAATTAACAGAATATTTTTGAAATTCTCAATTACACTTTACTCTATTAGATTTATTAATTTCGTCGTTCGACATTGACATTAAAGTGGGCTTTCTAATTGTTATTCATGGTCTTTGCGATGCTTTTATACATGGCTTCCATCACATCGTCAGCCCTTTCTTTTATATATGTATATTGTCCAGTGTTTAGCTAATAAGAATGCTTATCTCAAAGTCCTAAATTTAAATCTAAGTGATAAAAAGTAATTAGTAGTATTTGTGACACAGAAATATTTATTTTCAGTCTGAAATTAGGAAATAGGTGGTATTCCGATCCCGTAGCTTAGAAAGTCTAAATGGTCTAGTAGTTGGAACGCGTGAATCTTAACCGACGATCGTGTGTTCAAGCAACACTGAATTTTCATGTGCTTAATTTGTGTATATAATTCATCTCGTGCTTGACGGCGTAATAAAACATCGTGAGGAAACCTACAGGTATCTAATTTTACTAAAATTCTGATACATGTGAATCCCACCAACCCGCATTGGAGAAGCATGGTGTAATAAGCTCCAAACCTGCTTCACAAAAAAGGCCTCCTCGCCTTAGCCTAACAGTGAGACACACAGGCTGCTACTACCTTAGAAAGCAAGTAAATCTGTTACTTTTATCATGTCGAATAGCCTTCATATATAATTACCTGAATAAAACATCACATAATAAGCTTATGTTTGTTCACAATAATTGCTTACTATAATATTTCCATTGGATTTGATTAGTCTGCTTTAATAATGTATGCCATGTACGAAATCTGTCATTAATGCATCATTACTTTTAATGAAAATTAATTAATTGAATGCAAGTTAACTCTTGTTACTATAAACGGCTCATAAATTATGCCCATTTGCCTCCTCGCTATTGAAATACAACAAAGTTAAAAGAACGACAAATGTCGTTACGCAACTTCCGTTTCCTCTTATCTCCCTTCTTTAAGAAATTGTTTTTACGCCCCATGTAATCTGTCACCGAATTTGTCGTGTTCGGGCGTCTAAAAAGTAAGAGAGAGTGTGAGAAAAGTATTTTTTAAGAATAACATATTATATGTCAAGAAAAAAGCTACTAACAACTTTTCTAAAGTTAGAGGCAATTGTAAAACGTAGTACATTTAAATATTTGATTTTATTTTTGAATTAAGTCGTCCGTGTGAACTTTGTTTTTATTCCGTAAAATAACCATTTTCATAAACGGATATATTTTTATTAACATTTTCATACAAACTGCGATAGTATATTTTTTTTTGTTTTAAATAAACTCGACGATTCGTATAATAGGTTAGTATAGGGAGATGTTTATTTATTTAATATTCTATTTACAATGTAGATATTTTGTAAAAGATGTGGCGGATTCTATCGATATCCGCCTAAATACATTTATAATTTTTTTAGTTTAACTCTCATTTTCATAAAATACATATTTTCTCAGTTCGACTCTCGATGTCACGAAATATATTACTGTATCAAAAACATCCAAAGAATTATTAGTAATTAAAGTTTTTAAAAATTTGTGATTTAGTAAAATAATAATGTACATGTACATGTTTATCCGTGCAGTGACGGAGAAAGAATACATTTCACTGCCCCTTTCCCATGGGTGTCGTAAGAGGCGACTAAGGGATATCATCTGGTGGTAGGATGATAAACATCCGCCTGGCTTGTTACCACCGTACGCATGGTGAAAATCTCGTGAAGTGGCTTGCAGCCGCGTTTCGAGGTCAGCCAGCGTACAGCCAGTGCCCGAGCGAGCATTGCCGCGATGGGTGTTGGTCCAGTGGAGACGGCTGCTGAACCAATGCCGGGGGAAACACGCCTCCACACTTTGCCCATCCCTATCGTGGCAATACGTCGCTCGCTTCACGTCTCTTTACGAGGCGTGAAGAGGCATCTTGCGGGCCGGCAAGGCGAGGGCGGCTAGTGCAGAATCTTCTTCCCGACTATACTGGCCGTCCTCGCGTTTGGACTCTACTACCACTTAACATCAGGTGGAGTAGAGTCATTTGCCCACCCGGCAAATATAAAAAAAAAAAAAAAAATGTAGAATAAAGAAAGAATGTCAATATATGTTATATTAATAAAAAATAACCCAAGGATAAAGGATTGAAACGACATAAATAGGCAGTTTATAAGCCGCTTAGCTATTGAGGCATCTGTATCGACTACAATTTCATACTTGTTAAACTTTAAGCACACATATAAAGGAGACACATCTATATGCCAAATTATAACCGGTTTTCTGTAGAAATTTTCTGCTTTAAGTCTTCGTTTTACAAGATTAATTTAAATTTAAAATTACCGCAGACTCGGAATGTAGAATCCATTGAGATGTTTCAGTTAAAAACTCTGTAGATATTTCTTTTCGAACCATTAATTTAAACAGGTTAACTGAACCTTACTTAAATTGTGATAATAATTCATTTTATGCTTGGCGATGAGTTAAATTGTAAGCAAACCTGCATGTGTCTAACCAACCCGCAGCACCTCCAACACTTTACTTTAAGAGTAGGAGGCCTTTTACAGTGTGCTACCTCTTTCTAATTTTTTATCTCGAAATTAAAATTATTAACTAAAAACTACTACTTAATAATTATTTTGTGAACAATTTGCTATCGACTGGATTATTTATTTATTTATTTATTAAGGATCATCATTGACTGCCTCGTTGGTCTAGTGGCTTGATGTAAGGCCGCAGACTCGGAGGTCCTGGGTTCAATTCCCAGGTCGGGCCAATAAAACGTTATTGGGTTTTTCTGTCAGAAAATTCTCAGTAGCAGCCCGGAGTCTGGAAGTTGGAAGTGTGTACACTCCCGTGCCTCGGAAAGCACGTAAAGCCGTTGGTCCTGCGCCTGAACTCTTTCCGGTCGTGTCGGATTGCCGTCCCATCGGATTATGAGAGTTAAGGAATAGAGAGTGCACCTGTGTTTGCGCACACACTTGTGCACTATAATATCTCCTGCGTAGTTGGCTAATCTCTCTTGAGATTGGCCGCCGTGGCCGAAATCGGTCTGGAGGACATTATTATTATTATTATTATTATTAAGGATCATCAGCAGACATTCAGACTTAACATAAAGTGCGCGACTCTTAAAGAAGGCCACAACATGCATTTTAAGGTTCAATATACTTTTTTTTTATAGAAAAGTAAGGCGGACAAGTATACCACCTACGACAAGTAGGCCACCTATTTGTATAATTACAAAAAAAAAATTAAATCTCAATTGGTGGTTATAATATTTTAGGTATTCACATTGAAATAATTGATGTAAATTCTAAATAAGACATACCTTATACAATTTTATATCTAAAGTTACATCATATGTTCAGTAATAAGAAACGAATCGTAGATAAAATGACAAGATAAAGAGACATTACTCTCACCGACCATGACGTGTAAGAAAAATTCGTTTGTTCTTCCAACAACTCAATACTGCGAAAGAAATTGGGAATTTGTCACGGTCTTACATCTTATTTTCAAAGTGGTATAAAAGATAAGGATAAAAGCGACTCTCCTATACTGGTGACGGATAAACTTGTAATCTTACGTATAGGCTTTTTATTACAAACGCGTAAAAATGTATAGAAGGTTGTACTGTAGTAGCTTGTTCTGCTTCAATAAAAATGTAATATGGGACTGACGTGCCTGTGTAGGACAATAGTCCCTAAATTAAATAAAGAAAAATAATAATAATAAAAAATGTAATGATTGATTGTTCTTATATAATCATACTGCTAATTTCTTGTCGTGTGCAATCCCGTTTGGATAAATCCCGTCGTCCACCCACACTTATCATTTATTTTACCACCAAACAGCAATACTTAATATCGTTGTGTTCATTTTGAAGTGGGAGTCGGTCAGTATAACTAAAAGCACAAGGGACATAACATCTTAGTTTTCAGGCGATATAAGGAACGGTTAATTTTTCTGACAGCCCCAATGTCTATGAGTCGTGGAGCCATAACCATCAGCCTACCTATTTTATATAAAAAGAGGTAAGTTTTGTTTGTTTGTAAAAATACGCGAGGATTGAGGTATGATGGTAAAAGTTTATTGGTTAAAAAAATTCTTGACATATGATCCTTATTTTAGTAGGAGTTTTTTATAGTCATAGTAAGAATAGAAACAATTGTTAATGCTGTCATGTCAGATTTCCGTCCCATTGTGTTTTCACATACATTTGTGCAATAGACCAATTGTTTCCTTAAACTATAAAGATCACCAACTTTGCAGTTGTACTAATATTTTTAAAAGAACAGCTAATATTGATGTGACGTCACATTTAATATTAGTATTTTTATATTATTACAGTATTTATATATTATTAATTAAAAAAAAAATTAAATATCATACTTGTAAAGGCACTAATTAAATTCAATTTAAAGATAATATTTAGTGGTTCATTCTATACTGGAGCATAGTAAATGGTTTTTTACTAAGTAAAATAAGCAAAAGCAACTATTGTTTTCATAATGCTTTTCATAAACACAATCCATCCACTTGCTTGTCAAAGTTGAGCTAAGTAACTTTAGAATAACTCTAAGTTTTACCTAGCGCCTCAACCTTCATGGATATTTAGACAAGGTAGCTATGAAGACATTATAACTTGGCAAGGTAAAGAAGTAAAGTGATTAAGAGCAAGGTGTATCGTCTTTGATATAATATTAAGCCAACTCCAGCGCCCTAGGAGTTTAGATCTTTAAATAATGACAGTACTGGAACTAAAAACATTCTTATAAGCAGTTATGGTATAAATTTATGTAAAATAGATAATGTGTAGGGTTATCAGAACACGAAACTTTATAATATTCTGTAATTAACTGATAAGGAGTGAAGCTTCTATAATAAATAATGATTGCCAAAATGCAATCGTTTATTTTAATATGCAATTCTAAATAAAAATAATGGCAAATAAATAACTATGATATATAATATTAAATGCCCTGCCGTAAAATACTATTGTGCTTTCTACTACTGATTGGCGGATATCCATATATATCTTTGTATTATTTGCTTGATAATGGCCACCACGAGTAAGATTATGTCGTATGAATAAATAAATTACGCTAAAATAAAAAGATAAAAATTCCTCCAGACTGATTTCAGCCACGGGAGGCAATCTCAAGAGAGATTAGCCACTTGTGCAGGACATATTATAGTGCACAAGTGTGTGCGTAAACATAGGTGCACTCTCTATTCCCTAGCTCTTATAATCCGATGGGACGGCAATCCACCACAACCGGAAAGAATTCAGGCGCAGGACCAAAGGACACTTCCAACTTCCAGAGTCAATAACTTTTTATTGGCCTGATCTGGGAATTGAACCCAGGACCTCCGGGTCATCGGCTTTACAACAAGACACTAGAGCAACGAGGCGGTCATACATAAAATAATAATATATCTAATAAAGTTTATGTAAAGTAACAAGATCGAGTTATACAATAAAACGAATCCTACTTTTAAAGTAGACTTGTCAAAGTGCCATTTACTTCTTGCATTCAAATCGCAATCGCATATGACGTCATCCTAAGAGCCTTCGCTAGGATATTGTTCATCTCAAACAGACATGATACTGCACTTCGTTTCGTTCAAACGTTTTGCAAATATATGACGTTTATATGACAAATATAGAGTAAATGCTGTTGATTTGCGTAGATTTCATTCACTACTATGAATAGGGATATAACATTTTGCTTTTAATTTTCAGGGATAAACCGTATCTTATATGAGAATGCAATATGACGTGGGTAACATTTAATAAAATGAGCATATTAGTTTTATTAATTATATATATAAATATACTGAAGTATGATGAAGAAGTCTTGACCAATTTTGACAAGTCAGTTTCAAAAGAGACTAGCTATCTGCACATGCACATGTGCATTACGAATTCAAAATTCCCTCACTCTCACAATGCGATTAATGAAAAATCCGATACGACCGCAAAGCTTTCAGGCGAAATTCAACTGCTTTACTTACTTTAGAAGAACGACACTATAAAACTGTCAATTTCCAGAGAAAAATCCAACAGCTTTTTATTTGACCTTGAATTTAGGACTTTGAAATCTGCGATCTTATAAGCTAGAACAGACAGAGGCTGTCAAATTTTACTTGATATTTATATAATATCCATATTTATATATATTTTATATAAATATTAATATATTCCATTTCCTTTTTTAATCCGGATCGAGATACAAATTGAATTTATAAATTTTTCAATATCTCATAATTCTATGAACGCATTTACACACCAATCACAACATTTTTAATAATAACTTTTATAAATTAAAAAAAAAAAACTACAGAGTAATCTGTAAAGTTATTTTAAAATATTACCGATTATTTTTCATTTAAATTCTTCCCACCATTCCACGCGGTCACGATTTGTACAGTAACTATTTTTTTTTTTGTATTTATTGAAGGCTTAAATGGAAATAATTATGTTGTACAAATTACGTGTAATAATTATTACTTATAAAAATTAAATTAGTAAAAACTTCCACATTTATAGATCGTCACATCAACAATCGTCTTCTAAGTAACGAGCTATACATAATATTGTTTTGTTCTGGTCTGAAGGGTTAATGAGCCAGTGTAACTGCAGGTACTTCTTTATTTTCTGTGTTTCCACCCATGGCGTCGTCCGCGTGTAAGGGGAGGTTGAGAAAGAATAGTACAACGAAATGATGGTTGAGTAGTTAAAAGTGAAACTGTAACAAACCAACACACATTTCTGATATTAGTTAGGATAATGCACTTACTCATTCGAAGGATAAGTGCATCAACCATTAAATTAGTAATCTCTCATTCTATATTATAATGAAAAGGTTTTGATAAAATATTATAAGTATTATTTAAAATATTACAAAATAGGTTAAAGGTGCTCATTCCTATCACTTTAGGGACGCAAACGGCTTGTATACTAATGTTTTGTGGTAGCCTTCGATCTTATACTGATATCATACGACATAATGCTGGTGGCATTGTAAAAAGGATAAACCACGCTATTAATTGCATTATTAATGCTCTACTAACCAATAATATTATGAATATTATTATTAATAATTTCACTATTAAAACAAAAATAATTACTTAATTTATGAAATAAAATAATTTTATCTAAAATATAAGAGGGAAATACGATTAATTCAATTGAAAATGTACTAAATAACCTATAATTCGCCACTATTTGATTTGAGTAGCTATTGATCTAAAATCAATGTCCTCTCATCATCTATCGATAGTCGATCTAAATCAATTCTGTCCATTGTGTGCGATAAATGTTGCATTAGTAAGAATTTCTAAAGAATTGTGTTAAAAAACCTTTTTCAGACTCTTTTAAATCAGAAGTAATTGCAAAATTGATATTATGAACGTAATAATTTATTCGTATAATTATAGAACTTGTTCACTAGATGCTAAGGATGTTCTATACTTTTATACTGATCGCATTATTGTAATATAAAACAAGTAGATTCCACTATCTTCCAGGTTTTGTTCAACAACTTCCGTAAATTATATTAAACAAAAAGGAAATCTTGCCATCGCGATGTCGAAATATCACAGTTGTTACATAGCACCATCTAGTATTCAAATGTGGAATTACAATGAATTCATAAAGTATTTATACAGAAGTAATAACTGGATCAAAGTAGTTCCTGTTTCTTGTTCAGTCACCTCCATAAGTAGCTAGCAAGCGACGTGTAAATTACTTAAGCTTACAAATATCACAATTAACTACGTACATTCAAAATATTGTTGTAAGCAGTGCTTATTAAAGGCATAGAGAGGTAAATATAGTAGATAAAGTAAACACTTGCAATTAATCGTATAAAATCGCTCTTTATAGCGTGTGTCCATTCAACAATTAGTTTTACAGGCCACGTGTGGTTGGTGGTGGAATGGCAGGGAGCGAATGGAATGACGGGCAACAAAACCAACCTAAGGGAAAATAGTTCTCAGCTGTAACATATGCCAATGTTGTAACGTATTTGTAATTCTTAATTCGTGATTAGAGTCGAGATGTCTCAGTGGATAAAACGTCTCTATTTTAAGCAAAATACACCAGTTCAAATCCGAGCAAGTTTTCATGTGCTTGATTTATGTTTATATTTCAGAGCTGAGGGATAATATTGTAAGAGAACTGACATGTATTGTTACATATATATCTTCTGCTTTGCCTCTCATTTGGCATCGGTCTATTATATCCTTATTTTCCATTTCACATTTGTAATATTGGTTAAAGATTTGATAACATTCAACTTCAAACTAACTATGCTATTGTATGAGGAAACTACAAACGCTGGTTATTCTGCCCCAATTATAGTACGGTTTCCTTGATTTCTCAGTCACCTTCTACAACACCCTAAATATAGTCAGAGAGACTTGACTCTAATCCCAGCCTTATTGGATTCGAATATATTTTAAGTGTATTTGTATCCTCCTCAAATTACGGATACGGAAAGGCATGACGACTGAATTTTTTTATGCTTAATATGTGCTTATAATTAATTTTGTGCTCGATGATCTCGAGAAATATCGTGTGGATGTGTCGAATGAAATTCGGCCACAGATGTATTCACCAACTTGCACGGGATTAGCGGGATGGAAATAGCTCTAATCCTTTTTTTCATAGAAGAAACTTCAAACACGATTATAATATTTTGCTGTACAAGAATATTTATGAGTCTCAGTGTTATTTAAAAGTGTAATTTAAATCCCTCGCAATACTCTCGTACAACTATGTCGAGATTTGAGTGTCAGGCTGACACGATGGGTTACACCAGATGGAAATGGAAATTGCAACTGCTCCACGTGCGGTTATTTGGCTAGAGCTAACAAAGTAATTTCGGATGACACCTATTTCTGTGTATGATAGTACTACTACTAACCTACCTAAAATAACCGGTGTATAACGATATCGTGTTACTGCGAAGTGCGAATTTCATCATTTTTAAGATTAATTTGGATGTTTTCTAATACCAATTTTTCTGTAGTGTATTCGTTATTAAGATAATTTTTAAATACCTTTGAAGTCGTATAATTTCGTAAAATACAAATAATTGAAAACAAAAAAAAATGATAAATACACTTGAGCAAAATTCTGTGGAAATTCAAGTATATGCAGAGATATAAGGGAGAAGTAAGCGGCGGTATAAAATATAGTAAAGTTGTTTGCCGTTACGGCTTACGAGTCGACTGTACCAGAAAACGTTCCGATAGATCACATGAAAAAAAACTTCTTAAAATTCCACGTTGAATAGAAAATTTCCAACTAAAAACATTCAGAACATTAATTACTGGCCCTCACCCACGCCGCTATCAACAGGAAGCAATATTCATAAAAGCAATCCCGAAGTTAGGAAATATTTATTACCGCGGATAACGCCCAGGTTTTACGGGCGTTAATGCTGAATAATGAGCCTAATAGCGGCACCTCGAAGCATTGAAAAGAAAATTATTATCACCGATGCTTTGACCCTGCTAATGACGTCATTTGCCTCTATCATCTCCATCTGTATAGAAAGAGTCGTCATGGCTGCTTATTTTCCATAATAATTGAGTACGGTAAATCTAGTTCTTGATGTGTCGAATTCATAATGACTTATTCATAAAGCTGTTGTACGTTGTTATATGTAGCTCTTTCGTTATCTATATATCTATTATTAGTTGCCTGTATTATTATGTAAGTAGCTCGACGCCTGTATTTATATCAAATGATATTATAGTTTTTATTTCTTATAATTGGCTCGCTTATATTTAATTACTAGTTTCCGAACGCAGCTTCGCCCACGTGTGAGAGTGTGAGAGGTGGGAGAAGGCGTCTCATGGAGGTCAGCTCACTCTTGCATTTATAGCTTTAGCAAGGATTATACAATTCAGTGTCGGTAAGTACTGCAAACAAAGATCCAGCTTGAACATATTAAAAAGATCAAAAAAAGCTAGCTAATTAAATATGTTAGGTAAAAAGCAGTAATACATAATACTGGCTACCCGTCCCGGCTTCGCTCGGCTAGAATAAGGGTCAGTCAGTAAAAAACGTTTATGCCGTAATAGGTATAACACTAATGGTTTCAAGTCAGAAAGGCTCTCAGTCGGCATGATTTTTATTCTTAAAATATTCAATATTTATCGTCATATTTCAGCGAATTTTCACCAAACTATAATGAATTATCCACCAATGCTCCACCAACCCGCATTGGAGCATCGTGGTGGAATAAGCTCCAAACCTTTTCCTTAAAAAGGGAGAAAAGGCCTTTAGCCCAGCCTTTTGTGGGACATTCACAGGCTGTTGCGGTTACGGTATAATGAATTATATATCCAATCCTCTTAAATCACTACATTTATTGGCGAAAACCATATGAAAATCAGTTCGATAGCTTTTGAGTTTATCGTGTTCAAACAGACAGACGGGCAGACGCAGTTGTGTACTTGTTTTATAATATGTAGTGATTATAAACATGACATCATTAATTTAATTAAAAATAACAATGTAACAGGGTACATAATATCAATATATACGCAAAATGAAATTCTAAAGAAATAAATATACTAAAAATTTGAAGGAATTTGCAGCCATTAGCACGCACCTCCAGAAAGGAGGCAGCGTTTCAACATTCCATATACATAGTTTACTCACTTATTACTTATATTTTCTTATGTACTATTACTTATATAAACTTAATATGATACTCGTATATGTATGAGATGAGTGTGTAGTGGATTGTATATATTTGTGAATGGAGAATGTAAGTGTCTGTGTGGAAGTGTAAGTGAAATGTGTTTTTTTTTACAACTGGCTTATATCGGGAAGTTCCAAACTTTGTAAAGTTACTGATGATACGCAGAAGTGAACAAGGTTATATTTTCGCGCAGTTTACTAACTCAGTTACATATGTTTAATTTGTCTTAGTCATCCTTCAAATTGTAACACAATAATACTGTTTGTCGGTTGCATAAATTATGAATAGATGGCACCTCAGACGAGCTTGCACAAAGCCCTGCCACCACGTAAATTATATTAGAACTACTCACGTTAATAAATTGTGTACTACATTTGTCTAACGAATCCTTAATTTAACGTAAGTCTTATGCCTTTTAATTTTGTTTGGTTACTATTGACGAAACGATTCGTTTTGCTTACTTACTAAAAAAAAATTCTAAAGTTTTTATTTATTTATTTTGGGAAACACAGCATAAACATTTGGTAACAAAATAAGTTTCACATAAGCCAACACAGTTTCCACTTTTACATTCTTACATCATTGAAATAACTGTTTGACGTAAAATTTTATTGGAATACCTCAACGAGTTATTACTAGTAACTCAAAAAAGATCTGTTACAATAACGATTCGTGAAATATTTTAAAAGGAAGTTAGATATTTACCCATTAAAATTTACATTAATAGTTGCCATGGCAAATTTCGTTCGTACTAATCCTTGCATTTGTAGCCGTGACCACAATGATGAAATATAAGTGCAATTACAAATAACTTATTCAATTTAGCTTGACATTTGAGCTAAGCTTGACGTCTGACGCAAATAAGTCGAACTTTTCTCTCGTATTCGCAATTTAAAATGAATATTTCGTGCCATAATTACTTTTACACTAAAATAGATTAGTCGTTTTAGTTCTCGAGAGAAAGTCGAGTCGAGGGTTTTTTTTTTAAATCTAAACGTTGCCATTTATAAAAATAAATATAAAATACATTGAATTAAAAGGACTTATAATTAAAAATAAGTAATAAATAATAAATAAGCCGAGATGGCTCAGTGAAAAGAACGCATGAGTCTTACCCGATGATCGTGGGTTCAAATCCAGCCAAGTACCACTGAATTTTCATGTGCTTAATTTGGGATATAAATTCATCTCGTGCTTTACGGTGAATAAAACACCGTGAGGAAACCTGCATGTGTCTAATTTCACTGAAATTCTGCCACATGTGTATACCACCAACCCGCACTGGAGCAGCGTGGTGGAATAAGCTCCAAAACTTCTCCTCAAAAAGGGAGAGGAGGCCTTTAGCCCAGCAGTGGGACATTTACAGGCTGTTACGGAATAAATAAAAATGCAATAAAAAATATAGAAACAAAGTATATAGTATATGCAACACGACGTCATAAAAGAGCGTCATGACGTTTGCCGTCGCGAAATCCGAGTCGGTCTTACCCTTAGACATGCTATAGATGTTTCACGCATTGTAAATGCTTGTTATTCAGACCATTATTAAATCCTTTTTCATTAAGTACAATAGAACAATATATCGTCGAACTTGTGTCTTTTACATAAGCAGTATATAAGCAAGTATTTATAGTCCAAATCATCATCATCATCAGCCTGTTATCGACCACTGCTGGACATGGCCGTCTCCACTGGTTTCGATATTCAGCACTCAATTGCCATCCGCTGACAGCCACTTTGCGAATATTGTCCCTCCTCTTAGCTAGAAGGCGTCCTCCGCTTCGCTTGCCAAGGCGTGGTCTCCACTCACGTCACGTCTACTCCAACGGTTGTCGGTCCTGCGACATATGTGACCATAGTAATAATAATAATAAATATATTTATTGCACATATAAGCAAAGGGTAAAAATGAAAAAGAAAAAACTTTAAACTATGAATGTAAAATTAAATCATGCAAGGAGGTCTTATCAATAAAGGAATGATTTATTCCAAACAACCATAACATACCATAGTCCAAAACGATCGTTAAATTAATCATTCAATCATTATTAAAATTAATACATTAAATAAACTATATTTATAATATAATAATATGACGATTTGTTTTTAATTTTAACAAATTTTCATACTCATTTAATTAGTGTAAACAAAACTTCACCACATAATGGGAAATATGATATTCAAACATAATATGTTATTAAAATTTTAGGTAAAACCTGAGCTTTATTTGTTGACTATAAACAGATCCCATCACGCACCAAAACTGTAATCCGCTGGTTATGCAAACAAGGACAGTTTAAAGTCGTTATAAAATATGTTTTATCTATTGAAAATTGAGCTTTAAACGAATATCAATCTTATGCAGTTACGTTTAGAGTTCATATTGAAATTCTAACCTAATTTAATTTCTCTCCACACTTATGTATTCTACGGCAGCGCTTAGAAGGGTGGACATTACAACTGCCTTATGGACAGCGGTATTGGTTCTGACAAAGAACTTAAAAGCCGAGGTAATGTATGAGGTAAGTTATGTTCTATACGAGTTCCAGATTTGATGCCGTATAACATTTTGAATTTATTGAATATTATTGAATGTATGTTATTTTATGACTATTGAAAAGTCGAGATAGCCCAGTGGTCAGAACGCGTGAATCTTAACCGATTATCGTGGGTTCAAACCCGGGCAAGCACCACTGAATTTTCATCACCACTTAAATTGTTATTATAATTCATCTCGTGCTTTTACAGTGAAGGAAAACATCGTGAGGAAGCCTGCATGTGTCTAATTTCACTGAAATTCTGCCACATGTGTATTTCACCAACCCGCATTGGAGCATCGTGGTGGAATAAGCTCCAAACCTTCTCCTCAAAAAGGGAGACGAGGCCTGTAGCCCAGCAGTGGGACATTCACAGGCTGTTACAGTTACGGTTACGGAAATATTTTAAAGGTAAGTTAGATATTTACACATTAAAATTTACATCAATAGTTGCCATGGCAAATTTCATTCATACGGTTACGGTTATGACTATTGAAACTGAAAATATTATGTAAAAGGTACTAATGTCTCATAAACATTATTGTAATGACAAAATAGCTCAGTGGTTTGATTGTGTTTATAATTTGATTCGTGCTAGGTGATTTTTACTAATGTAAAAGTTGATACATGTGTGTTCATATAAAGTAAATAATGATGGATTTAATAAACATATAATTGATTTTATTATCAACAAATGATAATAAGTTTAGCAGTTATAATAAACCTTTTTGGTAACTGATGAGATATTCATTTGGAAAAAGAAAATAATGCTGTTCGATATTTAAATACGAAATTTTACTCATCGAAGATAAATTGTTACGCACTTTAAGAATATACTCTTAAGACAATTAAAAAGTCAATAGTAAAAATTATCACACTCAGGAAAAGTTGTCTACAAATATTATGTTCGTTAAAAAGGACACAACAGATAATTTTGTAAACAACAATCACTTATTTCTAACAGCGGCGATAAAATTAAGAGCGAACAACAAAAGGTAGTTCAAATATATTTTTCGATATCAAAGAATGGCCATTCAGTCAACAACAATTGAGAATAATGATGGAATAATTAGGAAAACTAGGGTTGGAAAACGGCCAAGGGAGCAAGTTCGCTTTCCTTTGTATTACATAATAAACCGTATCCGTCTCGAGTTCGCACGGGTGCTATTATGTTTTTCTCCCGGGATAAAAAAAAAACATCTATAAAATGAATATAAATAATATTATAAATGCAAAGTTTTTTTATTTACTTGATTGGTTCTTTCGCTTTCATGTCTTTTCATCATCATTGCTCGTTCGATTATCATGTAATTTTTATACACACATGTACAGAAAAGGACATATGGTACCTAACACCTTTCGCACCAGATCATTCTCGTCTCATGAAGGGACGTCACAAGACAAATAATATATAAAAAGGCAATGATAAAAATCCCTTTCGTAATGTGAGCACAGTAAGGATTTTACACAATTTTTCATTTATTGATGTGTAAAAATCTTAGCGCTCGATACACGTCTGAGACTTCGAGCGTTATAGAAGTAAGGGTCAGATGACGTCACAGAAAGATTTGTTATTGTAAGTGCGTCAATGTGTGCATGAGTATATTAACACTCACATCATTTTTTTTATTCTTGCGCCCTCTTTATATTCAACTTCATCCAATTGAATCGTTCCATGTGAAAACATTTTTTTTGCAGAGCAAGTAAGTGGTCACCAATGCTCATAGGAATAACATCTTAGTTCCCAAGGTTGGTGGCTTGTGCCTGTAATTACACTGGCTCGCTCACCCTTCAAACCGGAATACAATAATACCAAACCTGATGAGTGGGTGGTACCTACCCAGACGAGCTTGCACAACCATACCTTTGAGCTGAACACACACTAATATATTTTTTATATTTCCACATTCTTAGGTCCTTCGAATAGTCATAATATAGTCGATTTTAGAATATTTTTCAAAAATATAAATTCCTATAACTTAAATATAAGACTTGTGTTTTGTGATTTCGTTCGAATCTTTGATGAGAACAAATAATAAAAGGCTTAGGCAAACTTAAGGGTGGACCCTTTTTTGAGAAGAAACGTTGTAAATAATCTAAAGTAGATTTAATTTACTTGTTTTAATTTCTAAAATTCATTAACTTCAAATGTTCCACAGAAAATTAAATTTGAGATATTATTTATTTAATCTCTATTTAGTTTTAATGTTAGTTTAGTTGTAACTATACAGCGGAGCGTTAGTTGAAATTAATTAATAGCCATCATACATATTAGCTTTCTATTCATATTACATAAATATAAATAATATACGAGTGCCTTCAGTGTTATTCCTGGACAAGTTCTGTAAAATGTAAAGATATAATCTTTAGATTAAATTGGAAATTTATCATTACAGACGCTTTTGTATTACACATAGAATATTTATTTACGTAAACTTTTAATTGTTATAACTTTTGATAGATAAGTTATTTTAATGAAATAAAGATTAAATCGTACCCTAGAATAGTTTGGATATTAGGTAGTCAGGCAAAGTAACTTGCAAAGAAACATATTAAAAAAGCATTTATTTTTACATTTCACTTGTACACATCATTGTTATTTTTTTGTTTAGATTACATAAAAATACAAATTTAATAAACATTACATTTTATACGCTATTATTTTTTTTGTTATAAATTAATCAGGAAATGTGTTAAAAATATCGGTAGATATTATGTTTTATAAAATTCAAATATAATTATTTTTTAATAATAAGTTACATTGAGGTATTCCTTTGTCTCTTGTATATTTCAAGCATTCTTTTTTTTTTTTTTTTATTCTTTATTAATTTTAAAGAGGGTTTTATCTAACAAAAAAATGTCACCCTCATAGTTCTACACATTTTTCTATTGCTATACAATTTAAAGAAATAATTAAAATAACTATTATTATATCCCTATCTATCAGATTTTGTTATCTACATATAATACATTTAGTTACTATTTTAAGTAATGCTTTAGATGCGTCCGAAGACGGAGCTGAAAGTACACTATTGTAAAAACCTACTTCATACGTAAAATTAAACTTATGCAGAAATTCTAACCTTTCGGTTTCATTCCGAACACACTCCCTGATTACATGTACAGCATCTTCAACTACACCGCATTCATCGCAATTTGGTGATGTTGTCTTACCCATCATATAAGCGAATTTATTTAAAGGGATGTGTCCCGACCGAAGTCGAAGGGCTGTTACAATATCACACCTGCTCATTTTGGCTCCATCTATCCAAGTATACCCTGAAGGTTCTGGTTGGATTGTTTTATACCAGATGCCTTTAGTCAGAGAACGCTCGTCAAAAAACTCTTTCCATAGATGTTTGCATCGAAGTTTAGTTTCATATAGAATGTCTGTAAAATGAGGGTCATAATCAGCTAAAATCCCTTCGATGGTTGCTTGTTTGGCTAATGTATCAACAATTTCATTTCCAGGTAGACCAATATGAGCAGGTATCCATTGCAAGATTATGTTCTTACTCTTATTTTTCAATTTAAAGATAGAATCCATTACAGCAAAGGCTATCGGTGTACCTCGATAAGTCGAGGTGCATCGAGCCAAATGCTGCAAGGCACTTTTAGAATCAGACAAAATTACGAAGTTATTTTTGTTAACAGAATTAATATAAGATAAGGACTCCAAAATGGCTATAAGTTCTAAGTGCATAATAGACATAACCTTACAGTTAATTTTTAATTGGATGCTATTTTTTGTCTGATAATCAAAAAATGCCGCACCTGCCCCATGCACATCTTTAGATCCATCTGTATAAATTTTGTAAAAAGCCGAATAATTTTTACATAAAAAAATTTCACACTTTTCAAGTAGATCTAACTGATGACAATTTCGTTTAGCTCTATCCACACCATCTATGCTAACTTTAACGTGTTGAGATAAATCCATATTGCTTACCCATGTTTCTAAAGAAAATGTTTCTAATTCTTTACTTCTATAAATTGGAACATCCTCGAGGTGACCGTGAACATGTACAAGAAGGGGTAGTTTTTTATTGCGCCAATAATTATTATTCTGACATAATGCATGTAGTTCAGTTAAGAGATTTATAGTTTTGTTGTTTTTAAATGATTTACATTTTAACCAAAACCTTTCAGCTAAAAAACGTCTTCGAACAAATAAGGGTGGTAAATTAAGTTCGCTTTGCATAACGTGGATAGGAGTTGACTTTATAAAGCCACCAATCAGACGCAAACACAAGTTTTGAGTTCTATCTAAGTTTTTTAATTGAGTGTTACTACAATTATCGTACAAAAAGCATGCATAATCCAATCGACTTCGTATGAGTGAAATATACAAACGTCTCAATTGAGAGGGATGAATTCCCCAACCTGGTCCAACTAAGATTTTAAATATGTTTGTATATTTCATTACTTTTTTACTAATTTCTTTTATGTGTCTAGTCCATTTGAGAGTCTTGTCTAACCATACTCCTAAATATTGAATATTGTTAACTACTTGCAAAAGGATACTGTTTAGTTTTATTTCAATCAATTCGTTTTTATGATATCTTTTGAATATACAAATTTTAGATTTAGCTGTAGAAACCTCAAGCCCCAATAGAGTCACCATATCATTAAATTTGTTTATAGAATTTTGTAATTTAAGCTTAGCCATAGATACGTCGTCATCAGTAGTATACAGTACAAAGTCATCGGCATACTGACTAATACTAACTTCTACAATAGTTTTACAAATATTGGCTGTTGCTATATTAAATAAAAGAGGTGACAGTGGATCTCCTTGAGCTATGCCATTACTCGTATATCTAGAAATATATATATCGCCCAACTGTTTTGTATGGTATCCGTGCGTCGTGAAGTAGACACGTATAATTTTGTTGCTAAAGTAATTAATTCTTTCTTAGTGTAATTATTACTCTTTAACAAAAACATTTTCACTGTTTGTGCTCAGTTATTGTGACATTGTAATATTGTGAAATTTTATAACATTTTGTGTTGTATATTTGAAGATATTAGGCAAAAACTTTTTAAAATCAGTGCATTTAAAGGACATCTTTAACGTTCTTTAGTGATCGGAGTGTGGCAATGTTAATGAGCTTCATATATAAAAAATATAAGTTCACTGACCTCTCGTAACACTGTTTGCTCCAAATACAAATACGAGGGACTTTTTTGCGATATATATACATAGGGTTCGTGGCGCAGCCGTAGAAACCGCGCTTATTATTAGTTATATCCTGGGTTCAAATCCGAGCTCTGCGTTAATATTATTTTTCTTATTTTTCTTTTTACTCATTAACCATGGCTAATTTTATGTGTGCTGGGTGCCCGGATGAACTTGATGATTCTCAGGCATTACAATGTCACAAATGTAAAGACAGATATCATGTCATATGCACACGAATATCGAACCAGGATTTTATAGAGATGAGTTTGGAAATGAAAAGTCTATGGACTTGCGATGCATGCAGATGTAAACAGCCTAGGAAAGGTGATCATTCCAACACTCCCGTACGCAATACTCCGGTTGAAATGGAATTTGTCACTCAGCGCGTTAAGAGCCGTACTACTACTTGCTCTTGTTTGTCGGCTACTAATGTTCGCGAAATAATTAGAGATGAATTGCGCAATATTCTAACTAACGACCTGTGTCCAAAAATTCAAGAATTAAAAAACACTGTTGCCTCATTTGAAGTTGCTTTGACATCTATCAATTACGATATTGAAAAACTTAAATCGGAACAGTCCACCCAATCTGTACAGTTGAATAATTTAATTAAGGAGAATGAAAATTTGCGTGCTGCAAACCAAACTGTCACAAATCGCCTTATGCAACTTGAGCAGCATACACGAGCGGCAAATATTGAGATCCAATGTGTTCCAGAACATAGACAAGAAAATTTAATAAACACTGTTCAACAGTTAGGTAAAATCATAAAATGTCCGGTAGCAGAAGAAAACATACATTTTTGTGCAAGACTTGCGAAGATGAATGCTAAAAGTCCACGACCGAGATCGATATTGGTTAAGTTCAGCAGTCCTAGGTTGCGCGATGAATTTTTAGCAGCTACTATTAAATACAACAAAAATAATAGTACGGATAAACTTAACACTAGCCATTTGGGAATCGCTAATACCAAGAAAACTCCAATATATGTGGTAGAAAATCTTACACCAGAAGGAAAACTTCTGCATGCTGCAGCTCGCCGTAAAGCAAAGGAGCTGGGTTTCCGCTTTGTCTGGGTTCGTGATGGAAAAATTTTTGTGCGTAAATCTGAAGGTTCAAACTATGTATATATACGAAATCATGACACTGTCAGTAATTTGTCATAAAATAACGCTAAGTTTGATTATTGTATTTACTTTTACTTAAGGGCCCTTTACAAAATAATATTTCTCTATACTATCAAAATGTCAGGGGGTTAAGATCAAAGACAATTGATTTATTTAATAACGTAATCTGTAACTCATACGATGTTGTAATTATGACGGAGACGTGGTTGAATGGGAGTGTTTTTGATTCTGAAATCTTCGATAGTCGTTATGTTGTTTATAGACGTGATCGGGAGAGTAGTGGATTCCACGCTTCGAAAAATGGAGGTGGTGTACTCATAGCTGTATCTAAACAATACAATTCTTCGCGAATGTTCAGTTTCGAGTCCGAGTGCGAGGATCTTTGGGTTTGTGTAGATGTATTAAACGCCCAAGAAAAGATTGAAAAACTTTACATCTGCGCTGTGTACATTCCACCTCCTGTACAAAAGCATATATTTAAACATTTCGTCGATAACTCGAATCGAGTACTAGAGTCCGTTACCGATAATATACTTATCGCTGGCGATTTTAATCTCAGTAGCATTACATGGTCATTGGATCCACATAGTCATCTTTGTGCAGAACCCTCCAACAGTTATTTACAAAACCTTTTAACAGACTTTCTCTCATGCAATGAGTTGTATCAATTCAACTATATAAAGAACAATAAAAATAAAATTCTTGATCTTGTTTTATCGAACATTGAAATTCATATTACTTCATGCCTTGATCCTCTAACATGTGTCGATCCCCTTCATCCGCCTTTAGTTCTTTCTTTCGATTTAACAAATTCTACGTCGCTCATCCCTAATAGCAACATTACCAAATTTTGTTTTCACAAGGCAGATTACGTGAATATAAAGAAAGAACTAAGCGAAATTGATTGGAAGGAAATTTTGAGTAAATGCTCCTGTGTTGATGATATGGTCTCATTATTTTATGCCCAAATTCGTAAATTGATATTAAAATATGTACCAAAAAAGAAACCCCGCAGTCATAAATATCCTATTTGGTTTACTTCGTGTCTGATTAAGTGCATTAAAGAAAAATATAAATATAGAATAAAGATTCGAAAATACAACAATCCTCGCGATAAACTAACTTTTGACTTATTGAAGAAAAGGTGCGAAAAACTCTTGTCATATTCTTATTCTAAATATATAGATCGTCTTGAGTTATCTTTAAGGTCTAATCCTAAATTAATTTGGTCATTTTTAAAACAAAAAAAGGGGAAGAGTTCTTATCCATCAAAAATTAAGGGCGACAACATAATTGCGTCCAGCGGAACGGACATCTGCAAGGTTTTTGCTAAGCAATTTTCGTCAGTTTATAATAAGAATGATGGTTACCATGCTACCAATAATGGAGACATTTCTGTAAATTTATGTAATATTACGAACCTTAGTCAAATATCTTTTACTGTAGATCAGGTTTACAATGTTTTAAAAAGACTGGATTCTAATAAGGGAGCGGGAGCTGACGGGATTCCATCAATTTTTGTCCATACTTGCGCTAGAACATTGGCTTTACCACTGACACTAATTGTCAATACTTCTCTGTCAACTAGCACTTATCCTACCTTGTGGAAAAAGGCCCTTGTATTGCCTTTGTTCAAAACTGGTGATAGAGAGGATGCTAGGAATTATAGACCTATATCAATTATGTCTGTTTTTGCGAAGGTATTTGAGGTACTTTTATATCCTGTTGTTTCTTGGCACTTCCAACAATTCGTTGCACCTGAACAACATGGGTTTGTGAAAGCCCGATCCACAGCAACTAATCTTGTGTCCTTTGTTGAAGACATTACTGAAGTTCTTGATACTGGCATGTGCGTTGATACAATTTACACAGATTTCAGTAAGGCCTTCGATAAAGTTGATCATGGTGTTTTAATTACTAAACTAGAAATTATAGGTATTTCAGGCCCATTACTGGAATGGTTTCGGTCTTATCTTGTCGACCGGTCTTCAATTGTTATCGTTGATGGTTATGCTTCGGAACCATTTTTTGCGCAAACCGGCGTACCACAAGGTTCTCACCTGGGTCCTTTGCTGTTTAACATATTCATCAACGATATCAGTAGTTGCTTTAAATACTGTAAATGCTACTTGTTCGCTGATGATCTGAAGATTTTTAGACCTATCTCTACAGATACCGACAGAGAGCTCCTACAGGAGGACTTGAATAAGCTATCCTTATGGTGTCGAAATAATGGCATGACTTTGAATGCTGAGAAGTGTCATGTAATAAAATTTTCCAGGAAAAAGACTTCTTTTGCGAGAACATATTTAATTGATGGTACAGCTCTGTCCGAAGTTCCTCACATACGTGATTTAGGAGTTATACTCGATAATAAACTTCGGTATAATATCCACATTGACAATATTGCAAACAAAGGTTTTAAGACTCTTGGCTTCTTTTTACGTAACTGCAAGCAATTTAAGAATTCACGCTCTAAATTAATTATTTATTCAGCCTTGGTACGTAGCATTTTAGAATATTGCAGTGTTGTGTGGAATCCTCACTTCAATATTTATTCACAAAGAATAGAAAGGATTCAAAAACGATTTCTTTGGCATTTGTGCTTTGATCTTAACCTAGTCAAAACTCTTAGGACATACGAAGACAGGCTTAAGTTCTTTAAACTTCATTCACTTTCGGATCGAAGACGGCTCCATGATCTCACTTTCCTGTATAAATTGGTGAATGGTGTCATTGACAGTCCCTGTTTATTGAAACAATTAAATATTCGTGCACCGGTGAGGACACTAAGACCGTCGTCTTATACTCCATTTGTAGAAAAACCTACACGCTCACGTCAAGGACGCTACTCTCCAATTAATAGATTAATGTTGAGTTACAATGCCATCTATAAATTAACAAAAAATAATTGTACTCTTTCTACTACGTCACCCACTATAGATAAAAAGAATTTAGATAGAAAGATGGATATTGACATATTTTGTGATAGCCTTGTGAAATTTAAATGTAATTTATTAAATTTTTATTCATCATATAATTCTAATTTAGAGTAATCTAATAATTATGATGGTTGTGATGCATTAACTTATTAATTTGTTATTGCCTAATATCGGAAAACCTTGTTACTCAATTATTCTTCAATTGATTTGTTTTATATTTTATTTAATTGGACATTGTAATTCTTTATTTTAATATTTATTAATGATATTAAAGTACAAATTTATAAATATGCTCAATTTTATCTAATTTGTTAGGATATGTTATTATTTATTATTTTAATGTTTATGTTGATGATTTTCTTTCCTAATTTTGTTTCTTTTAATTTGTAATTTTACCTGCATGTTGTGTCTATTTTGCTTTGAAATGTGTGTAACACCTATAATTAAGATAACATTTAGATTTTAATATTAGTTGTTTAATTATGTTCTACTCGCTTTTGTTAATGTATATCTTGTTGGTGTTAATAAATAAATAAAAATAAATAAAAATAAAAATAAAAATAAAATAAACTGCATTAGTAATTTTCTGTCATTTAAAACATTCCAAAGGTACGAACATAACTTAAACCCCACCCCCATCCGATCCATTATGTAAAGCAATGTTGTGATATCTAAATTGTTATAGGCATTGTCAATGTCAATAAAACACGCAAGAGTACACTGTTTTTTAGAAAATCCAATTAAAATTTTGTTCACTAAATTTCCCAAGTTGTTGTACGTGGAGTGTGCTTTTCTAAAACCAGTAGTGTTATTTGAAAATAAATGATTTTTCTCACAAAACCATTCTAATCTATTACCCAAAATTATGTGAAATATTTTACAGATACAAGACATCATTGATATGGGTCTAAGCGATGATAAGCTGTTAGGATCCCTACCAGGTTTGGGTATGGCTACTACTTTCACTTCTTTCCACTGATAGGGGACAAAACCTGACCGGTATAATTTGTTTAAGAGATCCAGTAAAATTAGCTTACCATTAATTGGTAAGTTTTGTAACATACTGTACGAAATACTATCATGGCCTGGAGTCGAATCCTTTCGCCGCATACTAAGCATTAACTCAGATAGTGTTATGTCGGAATCTAAATGTGAGTTATTAGACTTAAATATGGGTTTATTCCATTTAACGAAATCAGGACATAGGCAGCGTAATAATTTATAAGCAGTATCTTTATCAATATAAGTGGATGGAGACTTAATACCTTTTATCCAACGCATTTTGCGATGTGTATCGCTTATTGATGTCGAGTGTGATAAAGATGAACAAAAATCATGCCAACTTATATCCTTAGAATTTCGAAAGAGAGTTTGTGCATGACGTATTCTTTCTTTTAATTTATTCAAGTTTAAAGGTGTGGGATTTCGTCTAAAAATTGAAAGAGCCAAACGGCGTTCAGCGACAACTTGACATAATTTGGTATTCCAAAAGGGCCTAGGAGTGAACTTTGAGGAAGGATTTTGATTTATTTTAAAGTAAGGAATATATAAATCTGCTGAAATATTCATATAGTCAGTAAATATGTCGTATGCCCTCTGAAGATCGTCGGGTAAACAAAAATTAGAGTACATTTTGTCTAACAGTTTTGTATATGAATCCCAGTCAGCTTTCTTGTAATTTCGTTTCATTATGGGGTTTTGGATAGCTTCGATTTAAGTAGACATTTTAATGATACAATGATCACTTCCTAAAGTCTCTTTTAAGACTTTATATTCAAATTTAAGCGCAATATCCGCAGATGCAAATACAATGTCCGGAGAATACTGGTAAACCACGCCTTGAACTAATTTAATACGTGTCGGTGTACAATCGTTTAATGAAACAAATTGCGTATTAGTTAATGCATCAAACAGTTGAGACCCCCTAGTATCAGTTTTCCTAGACCAATTTGTGTGGTGGGCATTAAAGTCACCAACAATAAGTGTGTTTTTACGAGATAAAGCAAATATTTGTTCCCAATCTTGAACTCGTGTAGTGACTGACGGAGGGCAATATACCGATATTAGATTTTTTATTACTCCGCAATTGTATATTTCGATATGTACAATTTGTATGTTCGTATTGTTGAGTTCGACCCTTACCTTTTTACCTTTTACTGATTTATGAATTAGAACTGCAACTCCGCCAAAGGAATCGTCACGGTCACAACGGAATATTGTATAATCTTTAACCTTTAAATAACTATCGGGTTCTAACCAAGTTTCACAAATAGAAGCAATGTGGACTTTCTCTTGTATTAATAAATTATCGAACGTTAACAACTTTGGCCTGAGACTTTGTGCATTCCATTGAACAATGTTTAAATTAATTTTTGAATTGTTACTCATTATATATGTTTAAATTTAAGAATTCTAAAATCTTCCCTAGAACTGGCCATTCAGCAATATTTTCTAGTAAAATCAACATCACCCATTCAACACAACATTTCATAATATTCTGAACCTTTGACTTTAATGATCCTTGTTTCAAAAATATGACGAAGGGATGATCCTCCGTAATGTTTTTAAAAAGAGTGACGTCAGCATTGCTGACGTCACAATTGTTAACTTCTTCACGACTACTCATGTTACTTCGTTGAAACAAGAAAAACACAAGTATTTGTTGAGCTTCGTATATTTCAAGTGCAACGTAACAACGTTCCAGAGAGGTCCGTACTGTTCGACGACTCGAGCGATAATGCCTCGTGTCGACAGTGCGGCCGTATTTATATGGTTGCGCCGATACGGCCATACTAACAGGCGGTGCGTGCTCTGCACCAGCCTCGATGATTTTCGTAAATAGTTGTAGATTCTCGTCGGTTCTTGTTGACTCTCGTCGGTTCTTGTTGACTCTCGTCGGTTCTTGTTGACTCTCGTCGGTTCTTGTTGACTCTCGTCGGTTCTTGTTGACTCTCGTCGGTTCTTGTTGACTCTCGTCGGTTCTTGTTGACTCTCGTCGGTTCTTGTTGACTCTCGTCGGTTCTTGTTGACTCTTATTGACCTGCAAAAGTATAAAAGACTTCCTTTGAGTAGTACGTCTGTAAGCAACTTGTGTTGCTTCATCTTTGTTGTTACATAAGCACAACTGTTATGTAAGTGTTAGTAGGTTCTCGGAGATTTTGCTGTAGGGTTACTCATAGGTTCTCGTAGAGTTCTCGTCGGGTCTCGTAGAGTTCTGATGCTCCACCGTAGTGTAAGAAATTACAATGTACCCACATTTCAATTTATAAAATAAAGGTATAAAAAGAGTCTCTAACGTATCTCGAGATCAGTTTGTCGTTACTCTGCCCGAAGGCAACAATCGTGATATTCATAATCGTGATTTAGTTGAGAAGGAAAACTGTGTTATAATTGTATTGTGATTCAATAGTAATTTAAAAGTGTGATTGATATGTGAAGTGGTGTAAAATAAAATTGTGTGACAGTAAATTGGTGTTTTCAAATTATAATCGCCACCCTCGGAAGAAATTATTTCTTACAAATATCAGAAGTGGGATAACACTGAGTCAAGATGACCGGTGCTACACTTGCGCCTAAGGAAACAAGGAGTCGGCTATCTAAGAATCGGACACCAGCTGAAGTTTTATTCGGTGTCAAAATGGTCTGATACTTTTATATTGTAATTAATGTATGAGTTCTTTACAATAATAACATTTCAATTTTTAACATTTTCATATGTCCGGGGGCAAATGGCCCTTATTACGGGCAGATTGCCGGGTGCAGGCAGATTGCCTGGCGGCGGGCAGATTGCCTGGCGGCGGGCAGATTGCCTGGCGGCGGGCAGATTGCCCTGGGCGCGGGCAGATTGCCTTAGTCGCGGGCAGAATGCCTTAGTCGCGGGCAGATTGCCTTAGTCGCGGGCAGATTGCCTTAGTCGCGGGCAGATTGCCTTAGTCGCGGGCAGATTGCCTTAGTCGCGGGCAGATTGCCTTAGTCGCGGGCAGATTGCCTTAGTCGCGGGCAGATTGCCTTAGTCGCGGGCAGATTGCCTTAGTCGCGGGCAGATTGCCTTAGTCGCGGGCAGATTGCCTTAGTCGCGGGCAGATTGCCTTAGTCGCGGGCAGATTGCCTTAGTCGCGGGCAGATTGCCTTAGTCGCGGGCAGATTGCCTTAGTCGCGGGCAGATTGCCTTAGTCGCGGGCAGATTGCCTTAGTCGCGGGCAGATTGCCTGGCGGCGGGCAGATTGCCCTGGTCGCGGGCAGATTGCCCTGGGCGCGGGCAGATTGCCTGGCGGCGGGCAGATTGCCTGGCGGCGGGAAGATTGCCTTAGTCGCGGGCAGATTGCCTTAGTCGCGGGCAGATTGCCTTAGTCGCGGGCAGATTGCCTTAGTCGCGGGCAGATTGCCTTAGTCGCGGGCAGATTGCCTGGTGGCGGGCAGATTGCCTTAGTCGCGGGCAGATTGCCTGGCGGCGGGCAGATTGCCTTAGTCGCGGGCAGATTGCCTTAGTCGCGGGCAGATTGCCTTAGTCGCGGGCAGATTGCCTTAGTCGCGGGCAGATTGCCTTAGTCGCGGGCAGATTGCCTTAGTCGCGGGCAGATTGCCTTAGTCGCGGGCAGATTGCCTTAGTCGCGGGCAGATTGCCTTAGTCGCGGGCAGATTGCCTTAGTCGGGCAGATTGACTTAGTCGCGGGCGTCGCGGGCTGAGCGCCGTCGTCGCGGGCTGAGCGCCGTCGTCGCGGGCTGAGCGCCGTCGTCGCGGGCTGAGCGCCGTCGTCGCGGGCTGAGCGCCGTCGTCGCGGGCTGAGCGCCGTCGTCGCGGGCTGAGCGCCGTCGTCGCGGGCTGAGCGCCGTCGTCGCGGGCTGAGCGCCGTCGTCGCGGGCTGAGCGCCGTCGTCGCGGGCTGAGCGCCGTCGTCGCGGGCTGAGCGCCGTCGTCGCGGGCTGAGCGCCGTCGTCGCGGGCTGAGCGCCGTCGTCGCGGGCTGAGCGCCGTCGTCGCGGGCTGAGCGCCGTCGTCGCGGGCTGAGCGCCGTGGTCGCGGGCTGAGCGCCGTGGTCGCGGGCTGAGCGCCGTGGTCGCGGGCTGAGCGCCGTGATCGCGGGCTGAGCGCCGTGGTCGCGGGCTGAGCGCCATCGTCGTGGGCTGAGCGCCGTGGTCGCGGGCTGAGCGCCGTGGTTGCCAGCGGATTGCTTCGATCGCGAGAACATTATTCTGAAACTCTGTTTTTTGAGAAAACACGAGGTCGTGTTTATTTGCAGGACGGCCGAACTGTAAGAAATTACAATGTACCCACATTTCAATTTTATAAAATAAAGGTATAAAAAGAGTCTCTAACGTATCTCGAGATCAGTTTGTCGTTACTCTGCCCGAAGGCAACAATCGTGATATTCATAATCGTGATTTAGTTGAGAAGGAAAACTGTGTTATAATTGTATTGTGATTCAATAGTAATTTAAAAGTGTGATTGATATGTGAAGTGGTGTAAAATAAAATTGTGTGACAGTAAATTGGTGTTTTCAAATTATAATCGCCACCTTCGGAAGAAATTATTTTCTTACAGTAGTCACAATCACTACCCGCGGTCTCAGCAGCGTCCCGTGTGGAAGTGAACGGTTTATTCTTCCAACGATGTTAATCGATATCTGGAACGTGAGTCACGGTCATGCGACCGTCATTAGGCAAGTTTCTTAGCTATTATTACGCAAGATCACTGTTAATTAATAATACAAAGCAGGGTAGGTAAATAAATTATCGCAACGTAGGTAAAAGCTAAATTGTTAAGTTACTAAGAAACTTATAAGTACGAAACATAGTAAGACACAATGTCTATCGCTCTTAAATAAATTGGAACGTACTCACCAGATCTCATTCATACGTTACCACAATTTTTCACTCTTTTTTTTTTTTTTTTTTTATATTACCCGGGAGGGCAAATGACTCTACTCCACCTGATGTTAAGTGGTAGTAGAGTCCAAACGCGAGGACGGCCAGTACAGTCGGGAAGAAGGTTCTGCACTAGCCGCCCTCGCCTTGCCGGCCCGCAAGATGCCTCTTCACGCCTCGTTTGAAGGAACCCGGGTCGTAAGAGGAGGGGAATACGTGTGCTGGTAAGGAATTCCATTTCTTGGAAGTGCGACAAAGAAAGGAGTTGCCAAATTTCTTTGTGCGCGATGGAATTGATGTCACAGTTAGTCGGTGACATCGAGAGCCAGCACGCGTAGACTTGTGAAGGAAGGGGGAAGCAGGAATTAGGGAAAATAATTCCTCGGAACACTCGCCGTGATACAGTCGATAGAAAGCGCTCAGCGCAGCTATCTCTCGACGCAATTGTAAAGGCTCGAGGGTGTTAGTGACCTTTACGTCGCCAATAATGCGGACCGCACGTCGCTGCAACCGGTCCAAGGCCTCAAGTAGGTACTTAGCGGAGCCATCCCAAAGGTGCGAGCAATATTCAACGCAAGACCGTACCTGTGTTTTGTACAGCAGGCACAGTTGTTGAGGCGTGAAAAAACGCCGCACCTTGTTCAGAACTCCGAGTTTCCGTGAGGCTGTTTTTATTACAGCCTCGATGTAATCCCTTGGACTAAGGTCGCAGCGAACGTCCATCCCCAGCATGGCGATTTTGCTTTGTATCACCAGCGGAGTGCCACAGAGGGAGGGAAAAGGGGAAAATGGTGACTTTTTTGCTGTGAGAGCGCATACCTGTGTTTTCTTGGCATTAAACTCAACAAGATTATCTGAGCCCCATTTGGCGATAAGCTCTAACGTCCTATTGAGTTCAATGACAAGATCCTCCCGCCTCTCCCTAATTTCCGCTCGCCCAGCCACCGCGCGTCCGTGGTATCCACCATGCACTGTACTATCGTCTGCATAGCAATGAATGTTCCCGAGAGAGAGCATATCATTGATATGCAAAAGAAACAGAGTGGGAGATAGCACAGATCCCTGGGGGACCCCAGCATTCACTACATAGAATTGTGAAGCGCAACCATCAACTAAAACACGAAGGCTGCGCTTGTGTAGGAAGCTGGCAATCCAGGTGCAAAGCTGAGCAGGCAGACCATATGCCGGCAGCTTGGAGAGAAGACTTCTGTGCCAGACCCTGTCGAAAGCCTTGGAGATATCGAGGCTGACAGCCAACGATTCCCCATGTTTGTCGATAGCTTCACCCCAGAGGTGTGTTACGTACGCTAGAAGATCACCTGTAGACCGTTTTGGTCGAAATCCGTACTGACGATCATTAATTAAACAGTGATCTTCTAGGTAATGGATCAGTTGGTTGTTTAGAATCCGTTCCATCACCTTACAAAGTACTGAGGTGATAGCTATTGGCCGATAATTTGCCGGGTCAGACCGATCCCCTTTTTTGGGAACCGCTTGCACATTAGCTCTTCTCCAAGCCTCCGGCACACATCCCGAAGAAAGAGACAGTTGGAACAGGCGCGTTAACACGGGAGACAGCTCCGCCGCGCACTTCTTCAGCACTATGGCTGGTATTCCATCGGGACCGCTAGCTTTCCGTACATCAAGTGATTGCAGCTCCGCACGCACATCACGCTGCCTGATTTTGATGTCAGGCATCGTGTGGCCACAAGAAGGTATTATTGGTGGCAGAGCACTACAATCATCGATGACGGAGTTGTCGGCAAAGAGTTTAGCCAGGAGATCAGCTTTCTCTTGCGGACTGTGAGCTAGCCATCCGTCCGGACTTCTGAGCGGTGGCAGCGAAGGTTGGCAGAAATTGTTTTGCACAGACTTGGTCAGACGCCAGAAGCTACGGGAGCCCCTAGGATGTGAAATAAGGTCATGACCAATCTGTACAATGCGCTGTGCATCCGCTCTCGTGTAAGCCTTCCTACAGGACTTGGAGTTTTTATTGTAGTTTGCTTTCAGTGAGTCAATGTTAGATGCCCCGCTAATGCAGCCATTGATCCACTCGCGATATGCCGCCTGCTTAGATGATACAGCGTCGGCACATTCGCGAGTGAACCAACGGTTACGCGCACCCCTACTGTCGAGATCTGAGCTAGGAATGTAGTATTCCATTCCCAACATGATCTCGTCAGCAACAGCAGCGGCACTAGCTGTCGGGTCATTCCCACTGAAGCAACGTTCCTTCCAAGGGACTGACGCATAGTAATCGCGCATACCGTCCCAATCTGCCGACTTGTAGTGCCAAACGCGACGTTTGCATACCGCTGGTGGCGGCAGCTTGGCCTGTGGCACTTTGGTAGATATGAGGCTGTGATCCGAAGAACCAAGTGGAGCTTGAACCACAACCTGATATTCCACCGGGTGAGAAGTCAGCAGAAGGTCCAGTAGAGAAGGCGCTTGCCCATCAATGTCTGGGATCCTGGTGGGCTGATCAACCAGTTGGGTCAAGTCATGTGTGAGAGCAAAAGCATGAGCAGTCCTTCCAGCATGGTCAGTTTTGAGGGATTTCAACCATGATTCATGGTGAGCATTAAAATCCCCCAAAAACACCAATTCCGCGTTAGGAAACTGCTCTTGCGCAGCATCTGCCACCCGACTAAGATGGTCAAAGAGTCGGCTTGTCTCCAAGTCACCATTATGGGATCTGTAGAGGCACACGTAGACCCGACTCTGACGAACCAGATCCACACGTACCACCAACATGGAGAAGGAGGGGTCCTCCAAGCAGCGCAGTCGGTGACAGCAAACATCCGTCCTGACGAACAAGCATACTCCGGCTTTCACTTTGAAGGATTCTTCAAGCATGTAGCCGGGATAATTAAGGTAGCTGGTATCGGCAGGACGGAGTATTTGTGTCTCCGTTAGAAACAACATTGCTGGCCGTGCTGTCTCGAGATGGTGGTGGACAGCGTTGAGGTTAGCGTGGAGTCCGCGGATGTTAGTGAACTCGACCTCAAACAGCGTGGGTATGGTGGGGGTGGGGGTGTGCACCGCTGTACGACCGTTATTCCTGTTTTGATGCGCTACCATATGGAAAAAAAAAGAATGGAAAAGAGACGTGAAGCGAGCGACGTATTGCCACGATAGGGATGGGCAAAGTGTGGAGGCGTGTTACCCCAAATGGTTGCCAAAAGGGAAACTACACTGACCCGCCGGACGGAAGGGCCCCCGAACCCCCCCGGAAGTAGCCGCCGGGACCCCACCTTCCGGTCACCAACCGGCACGACGGTCCACCCCGAGATTATGCGTGGCCTGGTGGGGCAGCCTCGCGTGCTGGTTAGGCACGCTCGGGCCCCTGTACTATGCCACGGGCGGCCAGCGGAATAGCCGTTTCTTCGGGTCTCCCTGTCCGGCAGGGCAATACAGTTTCCCCCGGCATTGGTTCAGTAGCCGTCTCCACTGGACCAACACCCATCGCGGCAATGTTCGCTCGGGCACTGGCTGTACGCTGGCTGACCTCGAAACGCGGCTGCAAGCCACTTCACGAGATTTACACCATGCGTACGGTGGTAACAAGCCAGGCGGATGTTTATCATCCTACCACCAGATGAGCAGGTGATCGCTCAGATGTCCCTTAGTCGCCTCTTACGACACCCATGGGAAAGGGGCAGTGAAATGTATTCTTTCTCCGTCACTGCACGGATAAGACTCACTAAGACTCACTAAATAATAATACTTTCGTAGGGTAGTAAAGTCCTATCTCAGGAAACTGAGCATACGAGAACACATGAGGTTCCGATCTTGATATAGCGATTTCCTCAGCAGTCAGGTTTTTTTTTTCATTTCGCTACGAGTGACGTCATTAACCGACTTGCATATGCAGCCATACATTTGCCTTCCTTTGGCCGACCGTTGTTGATATTTATAAGAGCAGAATGTGATACTTGTGACAGCCACGAAGAAGCACTGCTTTTCGAGAACTTGCTGAGCGCAATGATCAAGGCACCTCTTTCCAGCGCTTGTTCATATTCCGTTGTTGGAGTTTAAACATCATCTGCCAATGACTTTCATGGGTAGTTGGTGGTTGCGACGCTATACGCATTTCATGAACTTAACCTATTTAAAATAATGACGTAATTATAATTTAAAATAATAATTTTAGAATATTAATTAAATGAAAAGTTTTTATGAAAACATATTTAGACAACGAAAACAAATCATCCCAAATGAACGATTCATTTGAAATGATTTGTTTTCACTAAATAATTGTAACTAGTTTTAAGAGACAATATCTTAAGTAACTTAAGCAAATAACTTAAATAAATGATATTGCGCTGATACGGCCGTTCTGACCGGCGGTGCGCGCTCTGCACCAGCCGCGTGTATGATTTTTGAAGTTGATCTGAAACTTAAGATTGGTGTTTGTGTACCTTACACGATAAAATTTTATTGTTTGTGATTAATTTTGTGTAGTTTAATTTGCGACGTACACTGTGGTACTATGTTATTGCGTACTCTATGGTACTATGTTATTTCGTACTCTGTGGTACATACTATGTTGTTGCATACTCTGTGGTACTATTTTGTAGCGTACTCTGTGGTACTATTTTGTAGCGTACTCTGTGGTACTATTTTGTAGCGTACTCTGTGGTACTATGTTGTGGCGTACTCTGTGGTACTATGTTGTAGCGTACTCTGTGGTACTATGTTGTAGCGTACTCTGTGGTACTATGTTGTAGCGTACTCTGTGGTACTATGTTGTAGCGTACTCTGTGGTACTATGTTGTAGCGTACTCTGTGGTACTATGTTGTAGCGTACTCTGTGGTACTATGTTGTACCGTACTCTGTGGTACTATGTTGTAGCGTACTCTGTGGTACTATGTTGTAGCGTACTCTGTGGTACTTTGACAATGTATGTGTAATTGTTGTGGTAACATACTAATCGAAATAAAAAAAAAGGAAAACATACCCTTTTGTTTTTATCATCTGACTCATGAGTTTGTTGTTCGACAATATTGGCTCGCGAAGTAGATGGTATAGGCTCGTTGGCTGATGCTGGAGAGTTGTCTTCTTCCGCCGATACGGTTATCTGGTCTCCAGGTTGAGGTGCCCGACGGAGTTGATCATGTGCAACTTTTCTTGGACGCCCTGAACCTCGTTGGAACTGACGGATACTTGCTTTTCTTGAATTGAAGCGTTGTCTGTCTTGTTTTGTCTAGGTGTTGTTGGTACGGGTGCTTTCACCAGAGCATCTATTTTATGTGGGCTTGGCCGGACTTGTCCATTTTTGTTTCTGGTGGTGTACTTAAACGTTCCGACATTTGCTGCATTACTTGCATCATCTGCATCAGGAATTGCGGTGGTATGTTGTTCATTGGTGCATTCAGCAATGCTGAATGTGGCTGGAATTGCGGCAACGCGGTTCCAACACCTCTTGTGGTGTTTAATCCATGGTCTGGTCCCGTCGTTGGATCAGGTTGTTGTTGAGCGGAAGTGGCAAGCGATCCCACTTCTGATGACGAAGGGATGATCCTCCGTAATGTTTTTAAAGAGTGACGTCAGCATTGCTGACGTCACAATTGTTAACTTCTTCACGACTACTCATGCTACTTCGTTGAAACAAGAAAAACACAAGTATTTGTTGAGCTTCGTATATTTCAAGTGCAACGTAACAACGTTCCAGAGAGGTCCGTACTGTTCGACGACTCGAGCGATAATGCCTCGTGTCGACAGTGCGGCCGTATTTATATGGTTGCGCCGATAAATATTATTTCTTTTAATCTCATTAAAAGCTCCATGAAAGTGACCTTTCTCGTTGCCTTTTGAGGTTTCTTCTCCTTTCCACCCTCAGACTTAGTATCAATGTTCGGATCCGACAAATACTCTTCATTATTTTCTCTAGCCGACATTTTACCCTTATTGTTTTTATGTGAAGCTGATCTAATTGCTGGATGTGTTGCTTTATTTTTTTTTAACACGTTCGAATAAGAAGGCACGTCAGAAGATTCTTCAAAGGAAGGCAAGGAATTTAAATTCATTGGTTGTTCTGCTTCGAGGATATCTCTTTTAAAGAATTCACTTGGTTTATTGAAAACATGATTATCAGTACCAAGATTGTCATTTGTTTTTTCTTGTGGTGCTGGGTGCGCAACGTACATAGTACGAGCTTTTCTGTAGGTAACATTAAAATCAGACATAATATGACGGATTTTTTTTTCTTTTTTAAAAATAGGACAAGTTTTGTTTAACGCCATATGATCACCTCCACAGTTGACACATTTAAAGCACGTCGTAGTGCAATTTTCGTGATTCTCACAACATTTAGGGCATACTACTTTATCAGTAGGACATCTTTTTGATGTGTGTCCAAATTTCCAGCACTTAGAACATTGTGAAACCGGAAATACAAACGGTTCTACTTTAATTCTTAAGCCATATACTGACACAAAAGGTGGTAAATAAGAGTTTTTAAAGCACAAGCGCACTGTTTCACTTGGAACCCATTTTCCATCTTCGTTAAGACGTGAAAGTCGACGTACAGATGACAGAATTGCAGGATCGGCACAAACAATGTTGCTCATAATCTCCTCCTCCGATAAGTCACCGTCTACATTTTTAATAACCCCATAAGAAAAGTTTACTTCGAATGCTTTTTGGAATTTCCATCCTTTTTCTATTAGTTCCTGACAGTAGATTAATTTTAACATACAATTCTCAGTTTCACATTCTACATTAATCTTGTATGGAGATAAGTATTTTATTTTATTAATTTCTGTGATTTTAAGAATTTTGAGTGTACGCGCTAATTCGAATTGTTTAGGTAATTTATCGTTACACGAGATATATATTTCCATCTTCTCATCCTTCATTTTTTTTTCTTTTCTTTTACTAACTGTTATCCACTCATCCCCACTCTCACATCCTTCCTCTTCGTTATCCCTACTCTCTTCCCTGTCGCGCTTACTCGCTCTTATTGGCTCACATTCTTCCCGTCTCTTTAATAAATGAACTTGTTCCGCGATGTTTGTATTCTCCATATTTTCTTCATTCATACTTCTATCCGATAAACTTAATTTGTCACAGTCATCATTATTATTTAATATTTCATTAGTCTCGTCCATAGTTAATGTAAACAAATCGCATTATTGTTGAACGGACTTCGCTTATCGCAAAACCGGTTCGGCGCTAAGGCCCGTAGCGGTCGTTGCTAATACGAAGTAAACAAATACACAATAGGCCCGATGACGATTATTTTAAATAATAAAATGCACACAACTACCTTACGCAAAGGTTCGTCTGCGACTCTTCAAGCATTCTTGTTGAGGTGTATTTAGTCTGTCAAAAAAATGGCGTCTTAAATATTCCCGAAGTTGTTATCGAAAGTTTTGAAGTGAAATTATCGTGAATTTATTAAGTTAAGTGAAAATGTTTTGTATTATAAACAAATATACATTTCTTAACAATAAAACAATTGTTACATAATATTACAGAGTTATCTACAATTCGCAATAAATTTATTAATGTATCAATGTAATATAACGTAACAACCTGTCAATGTTCCACTGCTGGGCTAAGGCCTCTCGCATTTAAAAAGCTTTAGAGCTTCTTCCACCATGCTGCTCCAATGCAGATTGGTGGATACACATGTGGCAAAATTTCAATGGAATTAGACAAATCTAGGTTTTCTCACAATGTTTTCCTTGATCATCAGTACGAGATGAATTATAAACACAAATTAAGCACATGTAAATTCAGTGGTGCTTATCGGGTTTCAACCCGCGATCATCGTGTACGATTCACGAGTTCGGACAACTGGGCTATCTCATCTCAAAGTTATGCCCCAACGTATATAGGTTTTCCTATTATTACTATTCATTCCATTGAAATAGACATAGCTTGTATATTAAATTATTTTAGTATTTGCGGTCATTATTGTATTGAGGTTTTAATTTCATTAAATATTTAATTTAATTTTATACAATACATTGAATTGGATGAAGAGAAGAAAAAAATCTAACAAAGGTCAATTCAACAGTGATTAAAAATACAAAAATAATATTACAATCAACATACAAATAAGATCTTGTTCATGTCCCACTGCTGGGCTTATTGCTTCTTTACAATGATTTTCTTCACTGCCGAGCAGGAGACGACTTATAAACACAAATCAAGCACATGACAATTCAGTGGTTTTCCCGAATATAAACACGCGATCATCGGTTAAGATTCATGCGTTCTATTCACTGAGCTATTTCGGCTTCTACCATAAAAACAAACGAACGAACAAATCATTGCACTTGGATGTACAAGTATTAGTTAAACTAGTTTTAACGTCAGAAACGTTAGAAATTCGATATTTAAGTTTTCATTCATCACATCAAAGGATAACTTAGAAAGTACTTAACATCTCTATATAAGTGGCATAGGAGATTCTAATTAAAAAATCAACGTCTTGCGTTACATACAAAGTGTAATTTCTTTAATAAATTAGTAAGAAGTTATTGAAAATATTTTAGCCCATACAATATTATACTTTATAATAGTAATTCATTAAAGACTTAATGAAAATATAAATGATAACATTTATTACAAAACAGTCAACTAATTAGTTTGAAGGCATTTAATACAAGCGCAATATCCTTAATATAAAATCGTTATAATATCGCTTACCACGATATGTACTTCTAAATTTCTATCTCAGAATACAGCATCGCACTACAGCGGCGCGCATGCATTCATAATCATTCGCCATAAAAACACACGTGAGAAAAAACTGCTTAGGTGTCAACTTACAATTTTTAATTTACATCTCCTACCGAGACTAGAGGCGTTTAGAACATTGACCATTTTAACATGACACCTCTGATCTTGGCACCGTGCCCGGTGTGGAAATCCTATTGTATTTTTAGCAGCAAACTCAAATACATTCGTATAAATTACTCGAGTAACGGGTAAGCCTAATGGGATTCGTAATATCTGAATTATGTACGATTTCATTGGTAACAATATATTACGCTTAAACACAAGACCTTGTAATAAAATATTAGTTTTCAGAAGACATTAGACCTTAGTTATAAACGTTGCTTAGCGACTGTTTAGTTAAACACTGATTTCTCTTTTTCAATCATTATTGATTTGACATTCGAAAGAAGAAGACGCATTGTTTAACTACTTACCCTCTAAACATTAAAAGTTAAGCGGGTAATTTTTATTTTTATTTCTATTAAGTTATTAAAAAATAATAATAACGTAAAATCCACTAATAAGTAAAATTATGCTACATATCGAAAATAACTCGGTTGAGTAAACTTTTGATTAAAATCCCAGGAGCATGGGTCTTGAAGCAGCGAGGACCAATATTATAATATCAATACTTACTTTAAGTAAACATAGTAATGTTTGTGATGTGGCAAAATGGGGCTTTATAATTTTCTCCGAAATTTATTTTACCCTTATAGCATTAGGTGCAGAGTTCTATTAAATATCTTAATTTGTAATTGTTGTTATAAATATAAAAACATGGAATAAAATATATTCTGCCGCTAAACATCTATACTTAGTTTTGTTGCGTTCCAGTTTGAAGGGTAGGTAAGCTAGTGTACACTAAACTACAGGCACAAAGGACATAACATCTTGGTTCCCAAGGTTGGTGGTGCATTGGCGATTTAAGGAATGTTTAACATATATTACATCGCCAATATCTATAGGCCGTGGCACTTACCAATAGGTGGCCCATTAACTAGTCCGCCTGCTATAGGCAGGCATATAAAAACTTTATTTGATGATCATATTACACATTACACGAAAATAAATGAATACTATCATCGGAGTTTTTTATAATCTTGCACAAATGAGGGCTTCTAGCCTCAAAGCCAGTGATGAACGAATCTATGTCCTATAGACTTGTATTGAAAAGAATAAAACGTTACAATTAGGCCAATAACCCATCAGCTGAAACATATTGAACGAGATGTGGACAATGTTGCTTATCTCTTTTTGGACTCTAATATAACCAAGGACAGTGTCCCTGATAACTCATATATTCTATTTAAATCGTACAAAGAGGCATAAGGCCAATTAAAGCTTGTATATAATAATGTTCTTTATTATTTTATTACTTTATATAAGGGTTAAAATTCCTTAGCAAATTTAAATTTATTTGCGGTAATTTATCTTTACACATAATGAAGTAATGAAAGCCGTGTGTCTGTTCATTGAATAAATTTATCAAACAAACAAGTGAAGGCGATAAAAAAAGAAATGGACACGAAAATGCATTATTACACGCGTAATAAAAACATCTAGGTATAGAATGAAACCTAGGAAGGAGGTGTTGAGTTTATGGAGTTAAAAACAAATATTAAGCTTAAATAAATACGTTAAAATAAAAAGGTTCTTTACTCTTAGTGCGAAATATCAATATTGCAAGCGCTACATCCCTCGCCATATTTCGATCCCCCTGGTCAAGCGTGTCCCGCAATTTAATGATGTTTATTGGTACAGGCAGCGACCGAAGTACGCCGATGTATTTAGTATCTAGTTTTATATAATAATAATCTTTATTGAAATAGTTTTTACATACTTTCAAAAATGGAATGATAATGGTTCTAAGCTTAGAATACCCGTATATTATAGGCCAGTGCCATCCCATACAGTGATTACATCGTACATGTGTGTACATGTAGACTTATTAGTTTTACAAGTATTAATGTAAATATGAAACACTTGAGTTCTATAGTTTACATTACAGATATTTAAAACGCACTATTCATATGAAACTTTTCATGCGTCGTCTTCACCGCTCTTTAAGCCTTTGTGTGTGCGTGGCTTACTGTATTTCGTTGCTTCGTTCGTTACTATTATTATAGCTTTTTTATATCTATTCCATTATAATTTATTGTTTCTATTTTATTAAAAAAAATCTAAGTTATACATCCGCCAGACGTCGCGCCGTCGCACTTTTTATTTAAAGTTTTTCCAAATTGTAATTGTGATAAAAATATGTTAGTAATATATATATGAGTTTAAAATTTCATTTCTACTAATAATAATAGGGTACTTATATTAATCATGTTCTTTATCTTTACTCCGTGATACTTAACTAATTATTTAAAACTATGGTAGCATGGTTCAATGTACTTTGTCATAAATGGTATACAGTAATAAAAAATATTGCGAGGAATTTTGCAAATATGTTTCTAAAGAAATAAAGAGTCCTTATATATCTAACTAGCAAGTTGAGCTCCGCGAATCCCTTTAATGAGAAAGGGCTCTTTGCTACTTAATTTAATTTCAATTTTATTTCCTTTGTTATGCTTACATAAATGAGAAATCCTTTCATGAAAAGAGGCGAGCGTGCAAAAATCCACAAACTATGAATGCTTGCTCGAATCAAAGCTTATATGGAATAAGAACAAACATTTCGACTTTTAATTAGAACATACGAAGAAAAAAGTTAATGAACCCGTGACCAGAATAAGACTTTCGTATTTTTCATAGTTTCCATACATTCGTGTGCTTAATTTGAGTTTATAATTCAGCTCGTGCTCAGAAGTGAAGGGAATATCGTGCCGTAACCAGCGTGTTGTCAGATGAAATTGTGCCACATGTATTGATAGGGTGGTTACCTGAACCGTTACCCCAAAAGGAGAGGACGCTTTTGTTAAGTACTGGGCGCATTTATAAGCTGTGACGTACAAGGTCTTTTACTAATGATTTCAGTAGAGCTCAGTATATTAATATAAAATATTAATATATTTTAGAACAGCATGAGCAACATTTTTGCCCACCGTACTATCCCTGTGGATCTGAAATTTACCTGCCCTTAAAGGCTCAGCATACAGCCTTGTCGTTGAACGTTTATTGGGCAGCATTGAATAGTTACGATTTGGGTACTCGTAGCAATATTTTGGTCGGAAGGGCCGATTGCTTTCAATGCTTCTCGATAATGAAAATAGTAAATATCAAGATTTAATGTATTTATTGATAAATAGTAAATAATGAGCAGTGTTTTAACTAACTTCTTAAACTATACAAAGATGTATCTTTGAAGTTTATTTTTTAAATATTTACATAACATCATGTTCATTGATTACACAGGTCTGCGAAATTAATTTTTTTTAAAGTTTTTTTCAAAAACTGTTATTATTTCTTATAAATGTTCTAAAAGTAATATGAAACAGTAGTCATATGATATATACCACGTCAAATTTACAAGAGTCAGATGATATAACTTTTTTATTAAAAATGTATGGAGCAAACATTTGATAAAATGTATGAAAATTATTTAAGAATTTTTTTACTACGTTTTATTATGTTTGTAGCTATTAAATAAAATAACAATAGTAAATTTAAACAGAACAATTAATAATAACGTTGTTTTTTTTTAACCTGCGTATAGTTGATTTTCTTTTATGAGTTTTTGCTTTATCTCTATACAACATCCAATAATAGTCTGCTATCATAGTAACATCCCAACGACCTTCTTTCCACATCTTTATGGAACCGCTCACCCTATTCCTCGCTGTAGTCGCCCAGATTTTTTGGGAAACAATCAATGTGTGATTTCAAATAATGAATTTTTAAACTTATGTTATAGCTTAGGTTTTTATAGGCATTTAACATATCCTGAACAATATTTTTATAATCAGGATTATGTATTACATAAAAAACGGTTTCATAACGGTAATATGAAGTGGTGAAAGCACTTTATCGCAACAAAAAAAAAATAGAAAACATTTTCGGTTCGGTCACATTCGGTTTATTTTTTCAAAACGCTTTTCAAGTTTAGGTACACTGAATGAGTTACAGGTATGCAAATGTCGCCTGAGCACCATGAATTTATTAGATATAAATTGTTTTCTTTTAGGCGAGATCCGAGACGTTCAGCAGCATCTTTTGGCAACCCAAGATCTTGTACTAAATGAATCAGTTCTTGTTGATTTAAAGGGCGGGACTCATTTGTAGAGTTAAAAATTTTATCACTACTTGGAAGATCACTTTGTTCTGAAAATTTTTTGTGAAAAAGGTCACTTCGAAGTTTTTAGTGTTAATAGGTACTGGCATGGGTAATTCGGGTCTATGTGGTACTGGCTCCGTTACAGACGAAACGTCAAGTGCAAAAATAAGTGACGTGATTCATCCGTGCAGTGACTGAGAAAGAATACATTTCACTGCCCCTTTCCCATGGGTGTCGTAAGAGGCGACTAAGGGATATCTGAGCGACCATCTGCTCATCTGGTGGTAGGATGATAAACATCCGCCTGGCTTGTTACCACCGTACGCATGGTGAAAATCTCGTGAAGTGGCTTGCAGCCGCGTTTCGAGGTCAGCCAGCGTACAGCCAGTGCCTGAGCGAGCATTGCCGCGATGGGTGTTGGTCCAGTGGAGACGGCTGCTGAACCAATGCCGGGGGAAACTGTATTGCCCTGCCGGACAGGGAGACCCGAAGAAACGGCTATTCCGCTGGCCGCCCGTGGCATAGTACAGGGGCCCACGCGTGCCTAACCAGCACGCGAGGCTGCCCCACCAGGCCACGCATAATCTCGGGGTGGACCGTCGTGCTGGTTGGTGACCGGAAGGTGGGGTCCCGGCGGCCACTTCCGGGGGGGTTCGGGGGCCCTTCCGTCCGGTGGGTCAGTGTAGTTTCCCTTTTGGCAACCACTTGGGGAAACACGCCTCCACACTTTGCCCATCCCTATCGTGGCAATACGTTGCTCGCTTCACGTCTCTTTTCCACTCTTTTTTCCCATATGGTAGCGCATCAAAGCAGGAATGACGGTCGTACAGCGGTGCACACCCCCACCATACCCACGCTGTTTGAGGTCGAGTTCACTAACATCCGTGGACTCCACGCTAACCTCAACGTTGTCCACCACCATCTCGAGACAGCACGGCCAGCAATGTTGTTTCTAACGGAGACACAAATACTCCGTCCTGCCGATACCAGCTACCTTAATTATCCCGGCTACATGCTTGAAGAATCCTTCAAAGCGTAAGCCGGAGTATGCTTGTTCGTCAGGACGGATGTTTGCTGTCACCGACTGCGCTGCTTGGAGGACCCCTCCTTCTCCATGTTGGTGGTACGTGTGGATCTGGTTCGTCAGAGTCGGGTCTACGTGTGCCTCTACAGATCCCACAATGGTGACTTGGAGACAAGCCGATTATTCGACCACCTTAGTCGGGTGGCAGATGCTGCGCAAGAGCAGTTTCCTAACGCGGAATTGGTGTTTTTGGGGGATTTTAATGCTCACCACGAATCATGGTTGAAATCCCTCAAAACTGACCATGCTGGGAGGACTGCTCATGCTTTTGCTCTCACACATGACTTGACCCAACTGGTTGATCAGCCCACCAGGATCCCAGACATTGATGGGCAAGCGCCTTCTCTACTGGACCTTCTGCTGACTTCTCACCCGGTGGAATATCAGGTTGTGGTTCAAGCTCCACTTGGTTCTTCGGATCACAGCCTCATATTTACCAAAGTGCCACAGGCCAAGCTGCCGCCACCAGCGGTATGCAAACGTCGCGTTTGGCACTACAAGTCGGCAGATTGGGACGGTATGCGCGATTACTATGCGTCAGTCCCTTGGAAGGAACGTTGCTTCAGTGGGAATGACCCGACAGCTAGTGCCGCTGCTGTTGCTGACGAGATCATGTTGGGAATGAAATACTACATTCCTAGCTCAGATCTCGACAGTAGGGGTGTGCGTAACCGTTGGTTCACTCGCGAATGTGTCGACGCTGTATCATCTAAGCAGGCGGCATATCGCGAGTGGATCAACGGCTGCACGAAGGCTGTGGAAGGCTTACACGAGAGCGGACGCACAGCGCATTGTACAGATTGGTCATGACCTTATTTCACATCCTCGGGGCTCCCGTAGCTTCTGGCGTCTGACCAAATTACGGATTTCGACCAAAACGGTCTACAGGTGATCTTCTAGCGTACGTAACACACCTCTGGGGTGAAGCTATCGACAAGCATGGGGAATCGTTGGCTGTCAGCCTCGATATCTCCAAGGCTTTCGACAGGGTCTGGCACAGAAGTCTTCTCTCCAAGCTTCCGGCATATGGTCTGCCTGCTCAGCTTTGCACCTGGATTGCCAGCTTCCTACACAAGCGCAGCCTTCGTGTTTAAGTTGATGGTTGCGCTTCACAATTCTATGTAGTGAATGCTGGGGTCCCCCAGGGATCTGTGCTATCTCCCACTCTGATTCTTTTGCATATCAATGATATGCTCTCTCTCGGGAACATTCATTGCTATGCAGACGATAGTACAGTGCATGGTGGATACCACGGACGCGCAGTGGCTGGGCGAGCGGAAATTCAGGAGAGGCGGGAGGATCTTGTCATTGAACTCAATAGGACGTTAGAGCTTATTGCCAAATGGGACTCAGATAATCTTGTTAAGTTTAATGCCAAGAAAACACAGGTATGCGCTCTCACAGCAAAAAAGTCACCATTTTCCCCTCTTCCCTCCCTCTGTGGCACTCCGCTGGTGATACAAAGCAAAATCGCCATGCTGGGGATGGACGTTCGCTGCGACCTTAGTCCAAGGGATTACATCGAGGCTGTGATAAAAACAGCTTCACGCAAACTCGGAGTTCTGAACAAGGTGCGGCGTTTTTTTCACGCCACAACAACTGTGCCTGCTGTACAAAACACAGGTACGGTCTTGCGTTGAATATTGCTCGCACCTTTGGGATGTCTCCGCTAAGTACCTACTTGAGGCCTTGGACCGGTTGCAGCGACGTGCGGTCCGCATTATTGGCGACGTAAAGGTCACTAACACCCTCGAGCCTTTACAATTGCGTCGAGAGATAGCTGCGCTGAGCGCTTTCTATCGACTGTATCACGGCGAGTGTTCCGAGGAATTATTTTCCCTAATTCCTGCTTCCCCCTTCCTTCACAAGTCTACGCGTGCTGGCTCTCGATGTCACCGACTAACTGTGACATCAATTCCATCGCGCACAAAGAAATTTGGCAACTCCTTTCTTTGTCGCACTTCCAAGAAATGGAATTCCTTACCAGCTCATGTATTCCCCTCCTCTTACGACCCGGGTTCCTTCAAACGAGGCGTGAAGAGGCATCTTGCGGGCCGGCAAGGCGAGGGCGGCTAGTGCAGAACCTTCTTCCCGACTGTACTGGCCGTCCTCGCGTTTGGACTCTACTACCACTTAACATCAGGTGGAGTAGAGTCAGTTGCCCTCCCGGCTAATATAAAAAAAAAAAAAAAAAAAAGGTAATAAATAATATTTGAAACATATAGGTTAACACCAACGCGTTTGACATGCAATTATTAACAAAAAAACTTTTTCATCGCAGACCTGTGTTATTATTTGATAAGAAGGAAGTCTTATATAAATATGAGATAATGTAATTCTATTATAATTATATTTATTCATTAAATCGCTATATGTATTTTGTTTTATTTTTCTACTAGCCAAACCCGCGGCTTAGCCAGCGTGGATTTTAGTCTGTGGTAAAAATCTTTCAAAATCTGCTATATAACTCGCGAATAGCCAAATTCAATGAAAAAGAGGCATTTTAAAAATTACAGAGATAATTTTTAATTTGATTTATTTGCTTAGATGATATACATAGATTAGCCTGAAATAGCGGACAACAAGATACGTACGTGAATGTATTTGTCATCAATTTTGATAGACAAACAATTTTGAGGAAATAATTATTTATTAGCATTTGTGATTTTCAGAGCATTAAAGATTACCCCGCACGAAAAGACGGACAAAAATAAATTGATATTTTTTTTTAATTTTGGTAACAAATATCCATATAAACTTCAACAGTTACTTATTTCTATAAACCAGTAATTCTGGCTTATATTAAAGAACACTTAGTGACGGGAGTCAACTTCTCAATATCTTTTGTTAATATCATTTAAACCAGAATGTTAATTCTTATAAAAATCATTAATATAACAATTAACTTGAAACAATTTCTATAGATTTAAAATACCGTTTACACCACTTGATTTGAACTATAGTTTTGGATATATACCACGATATTTCAAAATGATTTAAAAACAGAGATAGTTCTCCTTTTCAATATAACTCCAAATTTATTCCGTAACAGGGGAATCCCAGCAACAAATTACTTACGGGCTTTTATTGTAGAATAATGTTATAAATGTATATTTAGTACTATCACGATAAAAAAACTGTATTTTCACTAATCTTTTATTTCTGTAAAAAGTTTTTATTTCAATATGTAAATGACGGTAGAGCCTTACTTACGGGTAACGAAATGGAAACTCGTAACTTTTCGTTCCACTCTGTATTTTATCGCTCGTCAACTTTGAAAAAAAAAATCAGTGTCAATTATACGTATATAATTAAATTAAACTTATTTTGTATGTACAATAAAGTTTATAATGCTTTGACATAATTTTCCTAAGCGGTTAGTTGACTTTATTTCCTTTATAAGAATGCTGTACGCCGTTTTGCTCAACTGTAAAAGCGAGGAATTTACATACGTTGCATTGTATCGTCTGTTATTTAATAAAAGGTAAAAGCAATGTGTAGTTGGAATTTCTATTTATAAGAACAGATTCCATTTGCAATTATATTGAAAACTTTATTTAACATTTACGAAGTCAATTTTTTGATTTGTTTATGGTTTTTTTTTGTATAAAATGTGAAATGTTTATTGGTTAGTTTGATTTATTGTTAAACTATATTTTAAGTCGATTTCAAAAATACTAAGGAAATTAATCAGTCTTTGTTTTTATTTGTGTGTGTGTTGCTTGATAGCTTTGATTGTAAGATGACTTAAGTGGATATATTTATTATTAATTAAATTATTATATATTATAATATTTACACATCAAGCACTAAAATTGTGCTTAAAAGGTAAAAAATATTCTTTTTTTTTTAAATTACATGTTGCTGTTGGCCCAATTGAGGCGATAGCGACAAGGGCCGTCCAAATCAACCTTTTTTTATCGCTGGAAAAACGTCTTACCTGTTTCCCCCACGGGAACAGTGTGGGGGGCTCGCCAGTATCCAAGGCGCCGAGTGTGCCCCGAACATCGGAATACCCACCAAAAAACCAGCGGTACCCTTTCCGTCTTAACGAGGAGCGCCACAGGGTCGCTTTAGTTTGCTACCGTGAAGGGCCAAATCATCCTGCATGTGCTCTTAAATTATAAAAATAAAAATGTTTATGAATATTCACAATACCTAAAGTTACACCGATTCTAAAGTATTTACACTTGTGTATACGTAATACTTATTGTAAATATTTGCACCATACCGGAGCTCATTTAAGGGGCTTCCCACGCTTTTTATACGGGATCATTCATACTCGATTAATTAATCTTTCAAGAATTAATAACATATAAAGATTTGTTACGCTTATTTTTAGGGCTCACGTGTCATATTTTTAACAGCAACGAAGTGTTTATAAGTATGAATTATGAATTGGCATACTCTCCTGTTTTGAAAAATAGGTATTTTTAATAATTATAATAAGGTGTCAAATATTTGAAAAACATTCGCCTCTGAATTACTTTAAAATGTAGGATAACATTTCGAAAATGACGTAAAATAAGAAGTCCTGCGACCAGCTACATCAATTTAGATGAATAATTCAAGGAGTGTAAAAGAGACAACTTTTGTCAGTGGCGATTGAACCAAAGCGCTTAGTTTCAATTTAGGCTCGGCTTAGCGGCAATATATCAAGATTGCTGCCGTCCAGTGATTTATGGACACGAGTATGAAAATTAAAAAATATATACATTTTTACTTTTCTTTTTGTTCTTAAAAACAAAGAACATTTTCGGCCTTTGTAGTTATCTCTCCTGGTTTCTTTATTTAATACCCGCAAAAGTTACAAAACTCTTCTAATATACAGACTCCAGATAAGGCTTTACGCTGCCCCAAAGTTGCAAGATACGTCTTTGTTAGTCTTTGTTGAAAGGCTTTAAATAAAATTGTGTAGATTTTATAATCCATTCATTCATTTGTTCATAAGTGCATAAATATTTAGTACTTACTATAAAAACTTTTTAAGATATAGAACGGTGTCGATTGCAACTTTATAAAGTACGGTGAAATTGAGCCCAATAGTTTAAATTGTAAAGTGAACAAAATGTAAGTTGGTTAGGTAGGGCGTTTAAAAGCAATACCCTAATTGAATTGTTAGTGCGTCCATATTTCCGTAACCGTAACCGTAACAGCCTGTGAATGTCCCACTGCTGGGCTAAAGGCCTCCTCTTCCTTTTTTGAGGAGAAGGTTTGGAGCTTATTCCACCACGCTGCTCCAGTGCGGGTTGGTGGATTACACATGTGGCAGAATTTCAGTGAAATTAGACACATGCAGGTTTCCTCACGATGTTTTCCTTCAACGTAAAGCACGAGATGAATTATTATCCCAAATTAAGCACATGAAAATTCAGTGGTGCTTGCCCGGGTTTGAATCTACGATCATCGGTTAAGATTCACGCGTTCTTACCACTGGGCCATCTCGGCTTCATTTATGCATTACAATATATATATATATATATTGAGTTTGTGATACGGCGTGGAAATAAAAAATACGAATTTCAAACAAAACAAAACAAAAACTCTTTCAAAAATAATTGAAAGATACAATAAAGATACGGACAATTCGTGTGTGGTGATTTAATAGATAGATTTTGCACGAAATTCGCGAAAATATTTGGTTAGTAATGTTAGTAAATTTATTATTTCTTTATGTTATGCGTAAATATAATAATAACATGTTTATTTATTTTTTAAGGGAATAAACTTTTATAAATCCCATGAAAAGCTCGATTAGCATATTGTTTATCTTTCCTTGAATAAATATTCAAGATTGGTTTCTACTTTATTGCTACGCACTGACTTCACAAAGCATATAACGGATTTGACTTGTCGCAGTGCGACAATTTTTAATATTTGCTGCAGTGATGGGGTTGTATCTTAGAACGTATTTTAAATGATTAGTTTTAGTATAGAGATATATCCCAATTAAATACAATAGGACTAAGAAGGCCTCATGTTAAAAATAAAGTTTGGAGCTTATTTAACAACATGATGCTTAATTGAGATTTTGTTGATTCGCACATGTATCATCCACTACATGCAGGTTTCTCTCGGTCATCACTGGCATAAGATGTATTGGAAATAGATTTTAAAAATCGAACACTTAGTTCTACTTTAGTGGAGTTCTCGTACTAGGTTCTAATTTCAATTTTATTTTCACATTCTTATTATTTTTCAATTCAATTATTCCTTCGTCTAAGAATTCTTAAACTCTTACAGATTAAAAAAAGTATAAGAACATATTTTTTTGTTCTAAAGTTAAAAATTCTTACTGTTAGTTTTCCTTTGAACGATTACAGAACACGTAGCTATTTGATATAAGATCGGAAAGATCCATTTGTTTTAAATTATGATCAAGGTACTTTTATAAAAGATAAACTTCCTTTATATTAATGATAATAGAAATTCTTGGGAGAATTTTTAGATTATGTAATAATTAATTGAATGCATCAATTTATGATGCGGATTTTACAGACCGATTTCGGTTCAACAGCGATCTGCACAGAATGTATTACAGTGCACAGGAATGTGCGCAAGCTCTCACTCACATAATCCGATGGACGGCAAATCCGACATGAGCGATAACAATAACTCTTTTTCGGCCAAAATTTGAATAAATTTACCACAGCAGCCTTATACTGAGCACTAGTTCAACAAATTACTCAATTAACTCATTCTCCTAATCCAAAGGAACGGCAATCAGAGCGAACAGCTTTAAGCGCTATTTGTACTATATCGTCTGAGTTCATTCCTGTTATATACAGTGTACCTATCGTATGTGTGTGTGTGTGTGTGTGTTTTTACGGATTATAGGTTAAATATATAAATAAAGTACAATAATTTGTGCATAATATTTAATGTAAATCGATGTAGCACATAAAAATTTATCTGTACATGTTTTTTATTACTTAAAAACTAACAACCAATTCTGAGGTCAGTCATTTAAAAAATAATTGAAATAAAACTGCTATAATATATTTGATATTATTTTTCTATATTTCCATCTTTTAAATTTAATATCAAGCTGCTGCATACTATAAATTGTTTACGAAAATTATAATATTCTTTTTTTAAATTTCTGAACGTTTGTCACATAATATTTATGTAGTATCATCAAATCATCATATTATAATTTATGTACATAAAATATTTATAAAGTAATTTTCTATACAATTACCTTACTCGAGTTAAATTCAGACGATCATGAATATTTTACAATCAATTTCGCTCATAATAAATATAATTATCAAGTGTTTTATGATGTTGAATATTGGTATTTTACCGGTCTATACATAGTCTGCTTTTGTTTTTAACCAGGCTCTATAAAGTTAGATTACGGACAACATATTGATAAAAAAAGCTTATCTAATATTTATACAATGTTATAATATGCAATAGCTTTTACCTCTCTATGTCAAATCTACATTCTTCTAAAATTTACATTTATTAAACATATCATAAAGAAGACACATTTTATATGGAAAATTTTAATTTTATTCAAACATTCATAAATAATTTTAATCGTCAACCGCTTTTAACGTTTTCGTCACTTCAGAAATACGCCGTGTTTTTTTTAAATATTTTTATAGACAGTGAAATTTAATCGGAATATTATTTTAATTTTTCTATATACCAACATAAATACATTATATTACAAAATATTTAATAAATAATATACAAACACATAAATGAAAAGTGGCAATCAACAGATATGATTTAAAATATATTGATTTTACAAAAGCCTACCTAGAATCGATGCATTAGTATTTACATAACAGTAAAGTAAATCGTATGTTCATTATAAATATTTATTAAGCTATTTAAAATTAAAAAAATAATTAAATATCAGACTTTCATTTACAAAAAAAGCATATCCAGATTACATCCAGGTGATAAATCTATTAGCGAAAACCATTTATGTTAAAAAAATTCAAATTACTTTTAAAAAGTGAAAACACAATTTCACGATGTTTTCTATCTAAAAAATAACATAATTGACTCGTCACAGTCCGACTCCTCAGAATTAGAACGTCGTAAGTTTAAAATTTTAATAATATATTGATCCAGATTGGTTCCTTTTTAAATTGTTTATACAATAATAATAATTCATTCGACCAACTATACATAGCATAGACTTTAGAAGACTTTTAGACTAAAACATTTTCATTAAATTTTATTTTCACCAATAGTTCCTAACCAATAGCAACAAAATAGAATCAAAGACAAACTATCTGAGTTTTAATTTAAAATCTTGATAAAAACACAGCGCTTTCTATGTCAGCAGTTTGGAAACAGTTCTCAGTAGAATAGGAAAGTTTCAATTAATATCACAGTTTCTGTATTTAAAAGTAGGACAATACAAAGTTCTTTTCACTACACGATTCAACTAGAAACAGTAAGTCCTTGATACGTCCGAACATTGTCCATTGTCTTGCTGTCACCCGAAGTAGTACTGAGCGTTTGAATATCGGTATAAACTTCGCGCGTTTGGATCCGTTTCTGTTTGCATTTGAATTCGAGGCAGAGTCTTAACCGCAACACCGCGACCTAGCGTACCATGAGGCATCGTTCGAAGAGGCATTTCGACGGGGAATTCTGCCACCTGACCATACATGTTTGTACTCACATGAGGATACGTATTAGGCACTGGTCGACCGACGTATCGATTAATTTTTGGACTAAGGTTCGTCACCATGCTCGAAATTTGCATTTCCTGCTTTAAGCTCGAGTCAACAGCGTCTACTGGCCCCGAGAGACTAGTGATGTTAATGTCGTTATCGACTTCCGATATGCTGTCGTTGAAGCCGTTTGGGATGTCAGTAGAAGCGGAAACGTCTGGTCCTTTAGCTTGCTCCGTAGTATTTTTGTGCATTACACATCGGATAACACCAATTATAAGGCACATTAAGCACACTCCTGCAGCGGCAGCGATGATGTACACGTACATCATGTCGAATTGATCTGTTGAAGAAAATGTATCGATTTAGTATTCGTTTTTTATATTTTTATATAGACGCATTTTATGCAGACGAGCAAGTAGGCCACCTGTTAGTAAGTGTCACCCTTTGACATTGGTATGTAAAAAGATATAAATCATTTCTAGCACCCTCAATGAACCGCTAATCAATGTTTCTAATGTGTTACGTCATTTGCGCCTACGAGTATATACCCAGTAATATTTATATATTATTGCCTTTATATAGATAGATTAATCAATAAGTACATTTAATAAATGTATTAATTTACCTTATATTTATATTTAAAGTACTTTCAAAATAAACACCGCTTAGTTAATTTTGCGAATGTCGCAATTTAATAAGTCGAATAACAAATTAAATTTACTGATAATTTACAGATTTATAAATATTTTAAAGGTTTGTTGATGCGAAACCCACTAAAAAAATATTTCGTACAATGTAACTAAGGCAAGCAAACTGAAACTCCAGAGTTTCAGTTTATGCGCCACGGAACAAATTCAACGGCCATGTTTTGCGGTTCGACAAGGGGTAAGCATTGTGACCGCAAAGTTTATATACACATGTGTAGTTAAGCAGTTGTCTGTGTGTATTTAACGATTTAACACAACATTTTCTCGTATACAACGCGTAACAACGGATACACCAGTTTAGTTGTTAGACTTATTTTTTATTACACCAAAAGTAGATTTAAAAAAATTGAATTAATAAAGTATTAGTGCCTTTTTATGTGACCACGATTACCGTCTAAGCCAGAGTCAACGTCATGCTTGCTCTTTCGCATGTTCGTTATTATTAATTATTATTAATTTTTTTTTAAAAATTATTAAAAAAATATCCTCATCATCGACTTTGCAATATATAAGATGGTTCGATCGCACTAATCATCGCTCATCTAGTAAAATCATGTAAACATAACTTTCAACAGACATTATGCGGCAATGTCCAAATCCCAGCGATTTTAGCGGTCAAGTGATATTCTAACCCGCACGTCATTGGCGGTCACTGCGTCACGCTTTCGAAGCCGTGCTTATATTAGACGTGTATGGGAGATATGAATAAACAAGGCGTATTTTTTAATAAAGTATTCAAGTATATTTTGACGTTGAGTTTTCTATGTATATGTCTATGTCTGTCCTCCAGACCGATTTTGGCCACGGTAGTCAATCCCAAGAGAGAGTAGCCAACTACGCAACTATGCAGGAGATATTATTGTTCTCAAGTGTATGCGCAAACACAGGTGCACTCTTTATTCCATAACTCTTATAATCCGATGGGACGGCAATCCCATACGACTGTAAAGAGTTCAGGCGCAGAGCCAACGGCTATACGTGCTTTCCGAGGCACGGGAGAGTACACTATTCTAACTTCCAGACACCGGGCTGCTACTAAGATTTTTTTCGACTGAAAAAAATCAATAACTATTTACTGGCCCGACTTGGGAATTGAACCCAGGACCTCTGAGTCTGCGGCGTTACATCAAGCCACTAGACCAACGAGGCAGTCACACGCGACACACGCGAAATGTATCATAACATTGAATACTTGGATTTATTAAACGTAACGCGAACCGCACCTTTACGTCAATTTAAAAAGGCACTAAAATTATAAGTCAAATGACTCATAAAAAAAGCGTAGTTTTCATTTATCTAATGATTGTTACTAAATAATAAATTACAATGAACTTAGATTGATTTGAATGATCATTGTTTACCGTCGTTAGACAAATGCTGCCTTGGTGGTATAGCTGAAGGCTCTTCTCTGCTTGTAATGTTTGTGGATAAAGAAGGTCGTTGTGGTGGTACAGCAGCGACTGCAGGTGCTGGTGGCACAGCTGATTCCCCCCACCATCTATCATTGGACTCATCTGCAACAAATATACAAAATAAAGCATCTAATAGTTTCATAAAGTAAAAGTAATATTACATACCTACATAAATAGATATAAGATAGTAACAAAGCCACATCCAGAATTTGGTAAAGAGGACATCACCAATAGCATTAAATAAGTTCAAGTTTGCAATGAAATGGATGTTATTCTTTGAAAGTATGAAGGATTATCGTAAATTATTAAGAAACTAATAGATGAGAAATGCGAGCAAGCTGATTCTGCTGCACAAGTTAATTTTTTTTTTTTTTTTTTTTTATATTTTCCGGGTGGGCAAATGACTCTACTCCACCTGATGTTAAGTGGTAGTAGAGTCCAAACGCGAGGACGGCCAGTACAGTCGGGAAGAAGATTCTGCACTAGCCGCCCTCGCCTTGCCGGCCCGCAAGATGCCTCTTCACGCCTCGTAAAGAGACGTGAAGCGAGCGACGTATTGCCACGATAGGGATGGGCAAAGTGTGGAGGCGTGTTTCCCCAAGTGGTTGCCAAAAGGGAAACTACACTGACCCACCGGACGGAAGGGCCCCCGAACCCCCCCGGAAGTGGCCGCCGGGACCCCACCTTCCGGTCACCAACCGGCACGACGGTCCACCCCGAGATTATGCGTGGCCTGGTGGGGCAGCCTCGCGTGCTGGTTAGGCACGCTCAAGCCCCTGTACTATGCCACGGGCGGCCAGCGGAATAGCCGTTTCTTCGGGTCTCCCCGTCCGGCAGGGCAATACAGTTTCCCCCGGCATTGGTTCAGCAGCCGTCTCCACTGGACCAACACCCATCGCGGCAATGCTCGCTCGGGCACTGGCTGTACGCTGGCTGACCTCGAAACGCGGCTGCAAGCCACTTCACGAGATTTTCACCATGCGTACGGTGGTAACAAGCCAGGCGGATGTTTATCATCCTACCACCAGATGATGTCCCTTAGTCGCCTCTTACGACACCCATGGGAAAGGGGCAGTGAAATGTATTCTTTCTCCGTCACTGCACGGATAATGTTTCCTATTGACTGGACATGCGATACAAATTTCGAATTTAAACGTTCCTTTTAAAATATTTTTATTATTATTATTATTTGATAAATATAAATTGAACGGCTTAAATGAACAAATATAGCGTACATAAAGCTAGTGACAAAAATGTATTATATGTTTTTTTAGACCACAAGAAGAAAGTAACGTGATTTTGAAACTGAATAATTAATTAATGAGTGCCCGACACTAATGGAAGCCTTACTTAGACATACATTTAAAATAATAAATGAACTTATTTTTCATTATACAAATAAAAATAATTACAACTAGTGTAACTGAAAAGAAAATGAAAAAAATCACTTGAAGAAAATCTTAATTTCGGTATGATATAGTAAGATTTCGCGTCGCAGCGTTCTGTGTACTTTCAAAGACTAGCTTAACTTAAGGACACGAGCGCTCCCGAGCTTGCTCAAAGGGCCTTAATCCGTTTTTACACGGTCAAAGCAAAGAAACCGACGTCTGCAATCAAATCCCAGTAAATTGCACGAGTTCAAATTAAGAGAGGATTAAGCAAATTTCCTAGATCGTATCTTCGTAATGCCTTAATAGTAATGTCGGGGATTACAAATTGTTTACCGTTGTTATTCACAATAAGAAAGAATAAGACGTGTCAGGATTAATTAAGTAATGTAACTTTCATTACTTGAAACGGATTTTTTTTCTTTTCTTGGCGTTAACTGGCGTTTCAATATGTTTTAACATTAAAAGCTTGTTATTAAGTTGTAATGGTGATATACTAGCATATAACATCTAAAGTAAAATCTCCACGCGAGCTTTAAGTGAGCATATAACATTAATGGTCAACGCAATTTCAAGTTGATGATGATGATAAGCATCTACTAAATTTATAATCATTCCAGATTAGAAATAACTTGCAATTTTATAATTGTCCTTTCACATAACGAAACGATTTGAGAGTTGGCAATTTTATTTTTGCACAAATTAATTGAGAATATTCAATATATTTTAAACGTATTAAATCAATAATGAACACTGAAAAAAAACCAAGACACGTTTAACAGGCATGAATAAACAAACTTCAAAAGCCTTAATAGCTCATAAGCTATAAAAAATACTGGCTAGTAAATTATTAATATAAAATTTCAATAAGCACCTCATTAACTTTATAGCACAGCTTAGAATATAAAACATCTTAAATGCACATAAAGATGATGCGTATCTAAATATTGAGGGATTTGGAGCTGTTACTGTATAGGGAACTCATAATGAGCAAAAAATAGAACGCCCGCACACAGATTGTATTTTAATAAGTGTTTTGCGACAAAAAAGGTTTGAACAAGAAGTTTTTAAACCGTGTTGAGTGAAATGCACTTTGATTTGAGCATATTTTTTTTTTTACAATTGTCAAATTAACTTTGTAGGAATTATAATGGATTAGAGTAATACAATATGTTGTGCATGATAAGGTCAGTTTTGTAATCATTTTTATGGTGATGAATACATTTTGCGAAAATGACGATATGAATATGGAATAAATTTAAGGTGTCCTTAATTACTGCATGACTAATAAAATGATTTTATGGAAATAATGAGATATTATGGATGGAGTAAATAATGTGGTGCTGAAACTAGAACCAAATTATTAGGCTTTTTAAATAGAACTTAGTAACATTTTATATAAGTAAAAAGAACTGGTAGCGGCTTTGTGTGAGCCCGTCTGCGTAAGGAATAGTAACATTTAGTATAACAGGGTATAATGTGTATGTGTATAAAATAATATAATGAAGGGTGAGTGAGCAAGTATAACTACAGGCACAAGACATAACATTGAAATATTAACGATCCCTTATATCGCATTGGCGATTATTAATTTAATTAATAAAGGTATAGAATAAATAAAAACAACGAACTAAAAAAAATCGCAGTTCACAAAACCAAAATTATATGAAGTATAATATATTATGTACTGTATGTAATTTATCTTAAAATTATGATCAGTCGTTTAGCAGCCCAGCCAATAAATAGACGCATTATTGACGCATATTATTGATCTGCAACTTATGATTGTATACTCCAAGTAAGCTATATAATCATATAATATTTAAACCTTAACTTTTTAACAAATTCTATTTGAAAATATTCTGCGTTTACGCTGAACGTTTATTTCTTATTATTTTTATGGTGCGTATTATGTGAATATGTTAATATTATACGTTTCACATATTTGGTCTGTTTGGGATTACTACTTTTGTTATATTATACTGTTAAATATATAAAGTTTTCTTGTAATTAACCCGTTTATTATGTGTAAAACTTGGATTATTATTAAAAAATTCCTTATATACTTGTACAAAAGTACAAGTATATAAGGAATTTAGCATGATTCAAATTCATGTTGAGGCAATTTATGCTTTATTATTAAAGTACAGAGACCGCACAATTTTTTAAAATTATCCTCTTCTATTATACGAGCTTCTACAGACATTCGGTAGTCGAGTTCATATTTTTGTGAATGTTTATCAAAATTAAAGTTGTCTACGTATAAAGCAACGCTAAGCTGAATATATTTTTGTACAAACTATTTTTGTCATTATATTTGTGGTAAATTATTAAGCTGTAATTTTTGTTATATTTACTTAACTATTCTATTCTATTTTTATTAATGTAACATGGTATTGGTTTTTTTTTGGTTCTGTATCAAACTTATGTTGAAAAAAGAAGAGATTCTATATGATCTTTATCTTCTTCAGATTATAACAATATGCAGATTTTTTTGACTTTTATTACCTCAGTTCAGGGTTTTAATTAATACTGTCTGGTATTGTAATTTGAATTATTTTATCTTATCCTTCTCTTTATTCTTCTTTGATGCATTTTGCCATTTTAGTCTTTACTGCCCTTGATATATAGGTGATTATTTATTAATAGGAATTACTTTAAGTTTATCTTCCTCTCATGTTCGTTTTGTATTTCATTTAAATCTAAATTAGTTTTAAGATTTTTTTGCCTTTGTACGTCAATACCTTATCGGATCCTTTTAACTTACTCATTGTGTAATTTTATTGTAGATAGGTCGGTCGGTACAATATAAACTAGCTTATGTGAGTAAGTATTTCATTTACTTAGTCTAAACGCATAGGCATAAACCCTGCTATTTACTAAATAGTACCGTAATCTAATATACTGTTAAGAAATACTATTTTTAAAAATTTACAATTTTCTTAAGAGCATTATAAAAGCTAAAATATCTATTTCGTTCTCATATCGCATAAAAACTTATCTAACCACTTATAAAAGCTCATGAAAGAAATTGCAGTCTTTGAACTTTATTCATATGAACTTCTGCTTTGCAATCTTTAGTTATGATTATTTCGTTGCTTTGCATTTCAGAGATAGTATTTGCTGTGACTTTATCATGAATATAAAAAAGCATATTTCGAAGAATGGGTCTTCGACTTTTTTTAAACGGATAACAATGTTATTTTTTATGTGTGCTGTAACGATAGGTAATAACCAAGCTCTTTGATGGCGACGAGGCACAATCTACATTACAAATATTTGTATTTTGCTTTAAAAGCGTTCTTAGGATCATAACGTCAATCTGTAAAGTAAAATCGTCTGGCTATAGGTTTTTTATTAATATTACCAAGATATCTTAATGAATAGAACTTGATATTAAAGAGAGGTTACGAGGCCAAATCCAATATCTAGATCTCTATAAAAACGTGTCTTCGAGATTATTTATTTTTCCGTTACAAGAATAATACAATGTATATTCATTTATATACATATTCTCTCGACTGCCTCGTTGGTCTAGTGGCTAGATATAAAGTCGAAGACCCCGAGCTCTTTGGTTCAAATCCCAGGTTGGGCCAGTAAATGGTTATTGATTTTTTCTGCTTAAAAACAATCTCAGTAGTAGCCCGGAGTCTGGAAATTAGAATTGTGTATTGTCCCGTGCCTCGGAAAGCACGTTAAGCCATTGGTTCTGCGCCTGAACTCTTTACAGTCGTATCGGATTGCCGTCCCATCTTATAAGAATTAGGGAATAGAGAGTGCACTATAACATGTTCTGTAAAGTTGGCTAATCTCTCATGAGATTGGGCAGCCGTGGCTGATATCGGTCTGGAAGATATTATTATTATATATATTCTCTCTTTTCGCAAAGAAGTTGTTGAAAGAAAATCTTTGTTAATTATGCTTATAATAAAAATACATTTTTGCTCGACGATTCATATGTTACTTATATATTTTATGTTCTTGACATTATTTATTCTCATGACAAACTTATTTACTTTAATAACCATATATAAATCTTCAGTACAGGTACTTGACTAAGGACTCATAAAAATTAAAGATCAAAGACTTTTGAAATTCTTTTGAAAGACTTCCCATGATACCTTTTAGGAATATGATAGATTTATAAAAGTAATTTTAGGAATAATAAATCTCAGGAACGTATTTAATCTTCAAAGAATAAATTCTCATTTTATTTAAGTCAAGCGTTATCTTAAAATTTGACAAAGACTAACAGCAAAGCTCTATGTAGATAATTTAGTTACAAATTTAGATTTCGATATTGAGGTTATATTTAAATCTCGTTGTTTCTGCCACTCACCGTGTCACAATCATATATCATGTTACAGGTGATAGAAAACTGGCGATTAGTGTTACAATGACGATATCCCCAAGGAAGTTACTAAATAAAATTTGCGCCATTGGTTCAAATTACTAACATATTTTTGTTCAAAATTTTATAACAGAAAAAATCCGCGCGCTGTCTATTTTTATCAACCGAAGAATCATTGGTTGCATGTCATATCCTCTATAAATATTTATACTTTTTTGACACGGTATATTTGCGCATAATAATCAGTCATCGACTGGGAACGCCTCTGGCCTCTGTGCAGATCAGTGAGTCTTCTGTGTCAGTTCTTGTTCCAGAGTTAAAATTTGTAACTTGTCATTTCCATATTAAATACTAGATATAATTTTTTATTTTTTTATAGAATAGGATGGTGGACGAGCATATGGGCCACCTGATGGCAAGTGGTCACCAACGCCCTTAGACATTGGAAATGTTGACTATCGCTTACATTGTCAATGCGCCAACAAACTTGGGACATTAGATTTTATGATATGTTTCTTGTGCCTGTAATTACACTGGCTCACTCACCCTTCAAACCGGAACACAACAATACCAAGTACTGCTGTTTTGCGGTAGAATATCCGTTGAGTAGGTGGTACCTACCCATACGAGCTTGCACAAAGCTCTACAACCTGTATTATATATACCGTAACAGCCTGTGAATGTCCCACTGCTGGGCTAAAGGCCTCCTCGCCTCTTTTTGAGGAGAAGGTTTGGAGCTTATTCCACCACGCTGCTCCAATGCGGGTTGGTGAAAACACATGTGGCAGAATTTCAGTGAAATTAGACACATGCAGGTTTCCTCACGATGTTTTCCTTCACCGTAAAGCACGAGATGAATTATAATCACAAATTAAGCACATGAAAATTTAGTGGTGCTTGCCCGGGTTTGAACCCACGATCATCGGTTAAGATTCACGCGTTCTTACCACTGGGCTATCTCGGCCAATTAAAACCAATATACTCTACACTATATAATAATACATTAATTTCTATATCAATTAAATGTAAACACTGAAGCTGTACTTGCTTAGTGAAATCGATCAGCCAGCGATACAATTCTATTAAACATTGATACTTCAATAAACGTAACTGTTACAATATTAATTTCTGATTAATAAATTCCAACTAATATCGCATAACATAGAACGTGATTAAAACGCTTTTGTAACAATCGAAGCGTAGCGTTTTTAACATCAATGAACACAATACACAAATCTCATACTTATTAAATTAAATATTTAAGTTTATAAATTATGTTTTGCAAATGCAATTATTATTTTCTTAAGAAATTTCATTTAATATTTTAAAAAAGTCTTTATGACACCTTTTCAGACTGAGATGAGTAATTAACTCTTGGATCGAAATTCTTTGAGACTTCATTATAAATTTAGTTACATTATGCGTTAGCTCGCGAAATTTCAATTAAAATTTTAGGTGGGGTAATTGGATAAGAGGACGGTAATTATCGCATGAATATCGTGTGTTTATATCTCATTCATAGGGCTCAGTTGGCTAGGGACTGATGTTAAGCCCGCGATAATTACAAACTTGCTTTCACCAAGTGATATGGATGAAACAAAGAATAAGATATTAATGTTAAAGTTTACATTATTTTTTAGATATAATTACTTTTAAATAATAAAGTTTTTGCTATATATACGATATTCATTAGAAATCGAATAATAGGACGTTTTTTAATAAAATAAGTAAGATATATAAAAAGTAGTATAAACAAAGGTTCGACTAAATATTAATGAATAGATTGACCAGTGTATCGCTTATTTACAAACTTATTTATAATGCTTTAAATGATTAAAACACAATTGCACATCAATTTTACTTTAAGATTTTTGTGTTAATCGTTCGTGCTCTATTTAAAATTTGTCGTTCTAAAATAGTTCTTAGTACTAAAATTTATTAATTGCTATTCAGATACGGATCTGGTTTCTGCTTGCCGGTCTTAATTAGCAACAACACTAATCCCTGAACTTAGTTGCCACCAGATCCTTTGAAGATCCTTCGCGAATCGTGTGTACCAGATGTGATATAAGAATAATAAGTCAGTGTAAACTTAGGACAATTATAATATAAATACTTTTACTTTTTACTAGTGTTAGAGCTTTGTGCAAACTCGTCTGGGTAGGTACCAACCACTCATCAGATATTCTACCGCAAAATAGCAGTACTTGATATTGTTGTGTTCCTGTTTGAAGGGTGAGTGAGCCAGTGTAATTACAGGCACAAGGTTCATAACATCTTAGTTCCCAAGGTTGGTGGCGCATTGGCGATGTAAGCGATGGATAACATTTCTTGCAGAGCCAATGAGTAAGAGCGTTTGGTGACCACTTACCATCAGGTAGCCTTAATATTCTATAAAAAAAAAAACATTAGTGCTAGTAACTTTTGTTTGTTTTTATAACTTAAGTGTACTAAACTAACAGAACGTATTATAAAAATAAATAAATATAAGTAGACAAGCTAAATAAAATCGTTTCATAAAACTTAAAGCATTTTTAACGCCTTCATAGGTTTGTATTATCTTGTTCCATAAATATATTTATAATATTTAAAAATCACTTACCAACATCATCGTGTTCAAGATCGGAAGCATCGTGAGCGACTTCATCCTCTTCAGGAGCACTTTCGTACCGCTCCTTCAGAACCGTCCGAGGAACTGCAAGATAATCACCACTTTAATACAAGTAGTCAAGATAACAAGTCCTTTGACAATACCCAGAAGTGGCAAACTGAGATACTTTATTTTAAGTAATGTAAGATGTTAATTTTAGATTCTAAATTGAAACATTTCTCACATGAGAACTTTGTTTTTATAGAAAAAGTTTTCTAAGTGTTGCACGTTTTCTAAAAATGGAACGTTTAAGGTTTACGTATTTTTCTATGGATTATTTAATCACTGTAAAAGTTGTTATTTATAGGTTATTATATAATGTTATATAATATAATTTCAGATATATTAAACATATTTTAAGAAATAATAAGTACATAAAATATAAGTTGTTCGCACACTATGCCCGATTAGTGAATCTGGCTAAAAAAAAATAAACATTTTTTTCAAGTGATAAGGCCGCCTTTGCATACTATATATTCTACTTGTTATTATATGTTTGTATATTGTGTGCAATTAAGGATTTATAAATAAATAAAATAATATTAACAATAATTCGAGTCTTATGTTATTTTATATTATATTCTATAAAAACTTACATTTAAATAAATACAAGTTAATTACAACGTTATTCCCTAATAGTTTTTATGTACTTTATTAATGAATATATATTTATATACATAATAAATCTGTCTATTTTGGCTTAAAATATGCTGCGACAAACAGACGGACAGACATACGAGTGAGCCTATAAGATTTTTTTTAATAAGATATACGATACCTTTGTTTTTTAATAATAAAATTTAAAAATAAACCACGCTATAGTAAAAGATTTATAGACAATAACAAGTCAAAATTTAAAACGATTTATCATAATAGTCAAAGTTTCTAGTGGCTTTATGACGTCGACAAACAAGACCTGTATAATTTACAAGGATCTAGAACTCGTCAAAGTAAATAAACATTCAGAAATATATTACGATTTTTGTGAGACTTGTGAAACTATACATGTAAATATTTATACAAGAAGTAGATATTAAGTTTTTTTTATCTTATGATTAATCGCACTGTTAATACAAGGAAGAAAAACAGATCTCTAATCTAAAATTATAAAAATATTTACTAGAAACGTTATTAAACCGTTTCATTCAAAATCTGTTGTTATTTTTAACAACAGATTGGGAATGAAACGGTTTTTTCCAGGCTATTTCATATACTATATTTGTACGCGACTGAAACAACATGAAAAAAAACATAAACATTTTATTTCGCTGGTTCCTTGATTATATATATATATTCACGCGTTCTAACCACTAGGCCATCTCGGCTTATATTTAATATTATATAAGTATAAAATATATATCAATCAATCAATCAATCAATGTCCTCTGCTGAACATAGGCCTCTCCCAAGGTGCGCCAAAGCTCCCTGTCCTCCGCCTTCCGCATCAAGTCGGTGCCCGCCACCTTCTTAAGGTCATCGGTCTACCTAGTTGGAGGGCGCCCTACGCTGCGTTTGCCTAGTCCTACGACATACGTGACTAGCCCACTGCCACTTCAGCCTACTAATTTTGCAAGCTATGTCGGTGACTCCGGTTCTTTTCCGGATAATCTCATTTCTGATCTTATCCTTCAAAGATACTCCGAGCATAGCTCACTCCATAGCACGCTGAGCGACTTTGAATTTGTGGACTAGTCCCGCAGTTAGTGTCCACGTTTCGGCACCGTATGTCATGGCAGGTAAGACGCAATGGTTGAAGACTTTCGTCTTCAAACATTGTTATATGGCCTAGTGGTTAGAACTAGATGGCCTAGTGGTTAGAACGCATGAATCTTAACCCATAGTCGTGGGTTGAAACCTAAGCCAATTCAAATGAATTTGTGTTTATGCTTGACGTTGAAGGAAAACATCGTGAGGAAACCTGCATGTGTCTAATTTCATTGAAATTTTGCCACATGTTTATCTACCAACCCGCATAAGAGCAGCGTGGTGGAATAAGCTCCAAACCTTCTCCTCAAAAGGGAGGGGAGGCCTTAGTCCAGCAGTGGGCCATTAACAGGCTGTTACTGTAATATTAAAATTAACTTTGCTTAAGTATGCTTTTGATAATTTAAATTTAATCATGTCGATTAAACGTGAACGAAATCATCCAGATAAGAAATTCAACAGCTTATCTTTCATACTATTTTCAATAAATATTTGAATAAATTAAAACATATATATTCAAGTATATATTATAAGAACTTTTAAAACATTACATAATGGAATTTATAGCTGAAATCAGTTCCCAATCTAGTTTAGAACCGACAAGTAACTCAGACTCACTAATGTCGCCCAAAATACTAGCAGCTTTCCCATTTTATATGACCAAGCTCAGACGTGCTTATTATAAGAGAAACATTAAAATAACTTTAATAATAAACTACTCCATCCGAATTTTGCACCTCATAAATTAGCTACATAACAATGAATCAACCAAGGGAATTCCTCTCTCAAGTCTTTTCCTAGATTCAAAGTTGTAGGACAATGGAAAGTTTTAGAATGAACTCGAATTATCCGGAGCCTCAACTCTATGCAACTTGTCCTTCGCTATAATATAATAATATAAACGTGAAAAGTGTTTGTAAGGATGGATATATATTTGTTACTCTAGCCTGTTACCTAGGACATAGGTTACCTAGCACATGGGGAGCTTCCGCTCACGGCTACGCCCGCGTATGAGCGCATGACCGCTCGTGTAAGTAATAGTAGTAGATATCAGATATATTCATCAGATATTTTGCCGCAAAACAGCAGTACTTCGTATTGTTGTGTTCCGGTTTGAAGGGTGAGTGAGCCAGTGTAATTATAGGCACAAGGGATATAACATCTTAGTTCCCAAGGTTGGTGGGTACATAGGTGATGTAGGCGACGGTTAACATTTCTTACAATGCCAATATCTATGGGCGTTGGTGGCCACTTACCAAAAGGTAGCCCATATGCTATATACTATACTATAAAAGCTAGCCTATACAAAAAAAAAAAAACTCCAAAATTTGTCACGAAAGATCCTACAACATAATTTTAGTAGGGTGCAAATTCAAATTGCTTCGGGGGTCATAACTTTTAACACGATTTTCAAATTTGTAATCCATTATTACTAAATTAATAATTAAGATTAAATTAATAAACATTTCTAACAATTCTTACTTTAAAAAGTAATTTCAATAGTAAATAACATTACTTTTAATGAGAATAACATTACTATTGAAATTGTTTGAGTATTTTCTGGGATTCTGTTGTAAAAGCATGTACTACAAAATATTTTTATTACTAACTTTGTGTAATTAGGTAACAGACGTAACGAGTTTATAATATTTTTTATTATAATAATAAATAAAAGTATGTAAGTACGTCACAAATTAAAAAAAAAAACCCTTAATCTTTCAAAATTCAATTTTGTTACCTGCTCATTTTTTAAAATATAAAGTCAAAAGTTGCCTTCTGTAGTTCTCTTATGATGAACATAATCTATTTACTGAGCAATGTATCTCTTGATAATAGATTACGCTTATTTACGCTTAATTAATATAACATCAATAGAACGCAGTGTTCTGTATCTGTAATGAGATGCCATTGTGCAGGCTCCGTCCAATACCGGATCATGACTCGATCCAGGACGAAGGTTTTGTAGGCATTTCGAATTACTAACGGTTGGTTTGTCAAACTGAATAGTATCGTTATATTGAGTATGGCCATTTGATACGAATACGAACCGTAATAGAACTTAGAGATTTGATCTATCGTTTATGTAGATGTAATCAAAATTTTCCTCGGTAATAATAATTCGCTTTGTATTCACTAAATTACGAAACGTTTTTTAGTTTCGTAACATTTCATCAGATATTCTGCCGCAAAACAGCAGTACTTGGTATTGTTGTGTACCAGTCTGAAGGGTGAGTGAGCAACGTAATTACAAGCACAAGGGATATAACATCTTGGTTCCCGAGGTTGGTAGCGCATTGGCGATGTAAGTGATGGTTAACATTTCTTACAATGCCAATGTCTATGGTGGTTGGTCACAATCAGGTGGCCCATATGCTCGTCAGCCTACCTATTACGTAATTTAAGAATTATAATAGTTCAGCGATAGACTCAAGGGACATGTGCCAATTCCCAAGCATGGTGATGCATTGACGATGTAAAGGATGGTTTATATTCTGGAGATCAGTCCTTTTGGCTTTATGGTACAAGACTAATATATTAACTTTTACATACATAATAGTGTACATGTGTTTTAATCCTTATTCCATGCATTTTTATTAGTCTATAAGTATGATACTGTCATAGATTTATACAAATGTTACAAGTTTTTCGTAAATCTAATAAACTAAAAAAATATTTTTTCCAATGTCTATAGGCGAAGGTGACCATATACCATCAGATGGCCAATGTGTCTACCTATATTAAATATAAATATATAAGATTGTACTACAAATTAGTCCTAAATTTAACGAATTATTAGTGTACATAAAATCACGTAATTTTTATTGGTCATCTTATTTCAATTTTAATAAGTAGATAAAAACGGTTATTCACAAACATTTAGCATGAAAAGATTTTCAAAAACTAGACAAAAATTAAACAATAAATAAACAAATTCCTGTGTCATTTAATCGTTAGAAAATAATAACTATTTCGTTTCTTGTCAGATATTCTTGGTATAAGCTAAAATCCGAACCAATGGTAGGGTTATATTTAATATCATCTTGTAACATGACCATTCAAAAGTTCCTATATCTACTTGTATAAAGTATCTATATCTTAAATTTTAAAATCTCAATAGCTTTCAAATTTGTATTGTATTCGATTTGACTTTGTAAATTTAATTTATTTCTTGTTCGTAGACAGATAAAATGCGCCGCAACTGTTCTATTACTCGCTCGAGTTGCTTCCGTCTATCCTCATTACTTACATGGAATGATATTTATTTCCGTTCGTATATATGTTTAGATATTGAAAGAGTATGCAATGATTTAGATTACTATGGTTGCTTGAAAGATTGACCAAAGATAACTTTCAATCGGCTTACCATCACTACCGAGAGTTTGAAAATGAATGATAAACACAAATAAGGCACACGAAAATTAAGTGGTGTTTTTCTAAATCTGAGCTTGTGATCTTTAGTTAAGATCCATGTGTTTTAGCCAATGAACCATCCTCTCCTCTTTCTCTAGCAAGGAAAAATTATTACGCCATATATAAATTAAAAAATAAAATCTATTAAGATTATATTATATTATATTATTCTATATTGGGGGCCCTTTGGGGCGTGGTTGGTAGATAGTTGCGTTTCACTCAGACATTTGTATGCATGAAGATGTCTGTTTTTCCTGAGTCTGGGTGTAATTATCTATATAAGTATGTATTTATAAAAGAAAAGTAGTATATGTAGTATATCGGTTGTTTGGTTTCCTTAGCACAAGCTCTGCTTAGTTTGGGATCAGATGGCCGTGAGTGAATGATGTACTAGGATAAATTATATATATTATATTCATTATATGACAACACACTAACCACAACAATCAACAATCCTAAAACTGTTATCGGAAAGTAGATAAAGTTATATCGAATTTTCGCTCATATTAAAGTATTCATATTTTTAAGAAAAATAAGAAATATCATATTCTATGATTTTTACATACAATAGTATAAAGACTTCAATTTAGAGAAAAAACTGCCCGATACGGTCAAATATAAACCCGAATTCATAAATATTTTCGAATAACAAACAAATTTTCCAAACATCAATACTCCATGAACAAATGTTTGAGAATCAGGAAAAAACAAAATAATAAAAAAATAATAAAACACGACTAACTTTTTGAGTGATCGCTCTACTCTCGGTATGGAATATTGAAACAAAAAAAAAATTACTTCTTCCATGTCATAACAAGAATGGATTGCTTTGTATAAATTATCTTTTCGTTAAAACAATAATTTATATAAAAATAACATTCACGAAGAAAACGGGTATTGTTTTTTGTATAGATTTATTGGGTTCATATTGAATAAGTTTTATATACAATACACGCAAACGCAAGTTGATTCATTATTATTTCCAAATAAAAAAACTACCTTGTTCATATTGTAGTGTCTAGCTAATATCGCTGCAGATCTACAGGTTTTTAGTTCAAACCTCGGCTCGAGGTATTAAAAAAAATATCAAATTGAACAACCTCTTAAAATTTCTTGATAGAATCGGAGCGCTTGCATTCCTGTAACTCGAAAAGTAAAGCCATTGGTTTCGCTGGAAGTCTTTCCAGTAGTGTCAGATTTGCCTTTTATCGGATTATGAGAGTGAAAAAATAGAAAGTGCACTTGTATTATGCACTACTGTACATTATATGTCTTATGTAGTTGGATAGAAAAATCTTGAAAAAGGCCGCCGTGGCCGAAATCTTTTAGAAGGACTTAATTTCCAAGTTATGTCAATTAAACATTTTCATACATAACATCTGCCACTATGTAGCTCACATATAATTCTTTATATTTCTTCTATCCAAGAAAAATATATAACGTATACATATATGTTTCAAAATTTCCTTGTACAAAAACCACGGTGACCATGCCAACGGATACCAGACGCAAAGGCACAGTTTGTCGACTATTCCCGGGTCGCATTTTCATTTCTAGTTTTATAAATATTGCAAGGTTTTTTAAAAAATTCTAGAAGCTTGTCGCGACGCATATGCAGATAGAAAATATTTTTTTAAATTTAGTCTTCGCTCTTTGTTTCCATTACAAAGTCCATTTGAAAAATATACATTCGATATTGTTACGGTTTTAGATATTCAAAATAAATCTAAAAATGTTTTTTTCAAAACAATTCCATCTATACTAATATTATAAACCTGAAGAGTTTCTTTGGTTGAACGCGATAAACTCAGGAACTACTATTTCGAATTAAATAGTTCTTTTATTGTTGGATAGTTAATTTATCGATAAAGGTTATAGGCTATATAGCATCACGCTACAACCAATAAGAACAGAGCATCAATGAAAAATGATGCCAAAACGGGAAAAAAAAATCCTTTTGAGAGCTTCCATTTCGTGCGTTGTGTATACAGTTAAAGTTACACAACAACCAAATATAACAGAATTGTTCCTCTTAAAAAGTTCTAAACAAAGTTAGCTTATGATTTTATCTTTTAACGTTTACTCACTATATCTTTTTTAATTTGTTCTAAAATAATGCATTATTTGCAAAGTTGTTTTTATAAACATTGTATTAATTCTTATAAAAGATATCGAGATAAGATCTTAGAAAATTTTAGTGCTCTTTATAGTTTTGAAATTTTTAACAGGTTTGTAGGTAGGTAGGTAGTAGGCAGGTTGAGTAGGTTGTCATACTTCACAGTAGGATGAGAAAGCGATCCCGTGGTCCACCTCACTAAGACGAAAAGGGTACCGCAGTTTTTTAGTAGGTATTCCGATGTTTGGGGCGCACTCGGTGCCTTGGACACCGGCGAGCCCCATATACCCCCCCCCCCACTGTTCCCGTGGGGGAAGGCGTAATGCGTTTTTCCAGTGTTAAAAAAAAGGTTGTCATACTTAAGTATTTGCTTTCGGTTTGTAAATAACTTTGTAAGTTAACGTTTATAGGTTAGGTAGGTATTTCGTTTCGTCGTTACATAGATTTGTACGCATTATTTTATTGAATTTATACTTACTTTTTTATTTTTTTCACTAACTTATTTATTTTAATTATTTATTATTTATTAATTTATACTTATTTTTTTTAACTTTTAAGTTTTTTACCAAAATATCAGCCAAAATACCGATTTAAAATACCGGCATCATTTATTTTGTTTTCGATGTCATTACTCCTTAAATAAAAAAGCGCATATGAACAAATTGAGTAGGGCAAAACGAGTACGCTATACGATACGATACAGTTCACTTTTCAAGCATTTACAATAAAATATTTACATTCAAGACGTAATATCACATATAGTCCGCCCAATACTATTGGCGTTGGGCGGACTAACTAAAATCAAAAGTTTCTAGAGGTTTTCGAATACGCGGTACAGCATTATGTGATTTACTTTTCGCACCTTCACACAATACAACACATGCAGCCCTTGGATCTTTGTATATATGTGTATTGCGAATACCTTTCAAAACACATTTTGAATAGAACAGTAAATTGTATACGACGAATATATTTTATTTACCCGCTTTGTCCAAAAGGCTTACCCGCCTTAGGCCCCTATTAGGCCTAAACGTATTTTTGAAGTCTTTATTTTTGACAATAAATAATTATGCAAAAAAAAAAACACCACTGGGCTGTTTTATTTTTAGGTTCGTTAACTCTCTAATAAAATAAAATATAATCTGTTAATATAATCAAACTAAAATTACAATTTGGGGACGTTCAATGTTAACATACCCGATTCAGGCAAACTGTTTTTACCCATACAGATTTACCTTTTAGTTTTAAAAGGATATCATTTCCTGTGAATATATTGTTTGCAGTCATAATATATAACGCACAGGGACAGACATTCGAATATGTCGCAATAGATTTAAAGAGAATGCTGTTTTTTTCATGGCCAATTATATGTTGCCCTATCAAGATTCGGGGGCGGCAAAAACCATTACATAACCAACGAAAATAAAGCTAAAAATGTTGTATATACTGAAATACTATAAGTCTACTCTTAGTGATTTCTTTAAGTTATACGCGGGTGAATCTACGAACACAGTTAGTATTAAATATTCACCTTTAGTTTCGCGCTCATGAAAGTTAAATCATTTAATCTGAAATATAATTGGTCCATGGCAGTCGATGACGTAGTAAATCCGGCTGATTATAATTTTAGAAGCTGGCTGACAATCTTGCGTTATTTATTTTTTATTTAGATTCCGGTTTGATTTTGTTAAGAACGAAACTCGGAATCAATTGAGATAAGGGAAAATTTATTTAAAGTTAAGCAATAAATTTTATTATCTGTCTTACCCGTTTTAAAGTTATCTTATAGAAGATATAGTTTTTAATGAGTTCGTTTTTTAAAGTTTAACTTTTAAGAAGTACATAAGTAGACTTGTTTTCATCTCGTAATGCTATCTTTATTCAAAAAATTCAAATATAGTACTACAAATATTGTATCACTTATGACATTAAGAAAAGTAAACAATTAATAAGTTGGTTGTATTTATGTTTATTTATAAGTTTCCAAACGAATTTAATCTAACACCAATTTAATAATTTCTTTGAACCGATTGCATATGTCACTAGAATATTCAAGGAATTGCAATGAAATTCATTGAACTGGCACGCCATATCTGATGAACCTGAATCACGCTATCAGTATTTTTCGTGACATAATCTATATTTGAAATCAACTATTTCATTTAAAAAGAGTTGTCTTCTAGTTACTTATACTACTCCCATTCTAATTCCGATACCAGTTTGTATCTAAAACTGAATTATTTAGAGTGGAATGAACTAACGTTAAATGAACTAAGTAAGCTATGAGAACTACTCTACTTACTACTACTAAACTTTAACTTACCACAGGTGTATACAACTTTCAAGTAAGTCCGACTTCCTGTCCTGCAAGGTTTCCCGAACATTTTGCTGTCAGCAGACAGAACGCACCGCCGTTTTCCATGACACTCTCTCATCGCTGTTTCAGTTGCGTAGGGCTCCAAGCATGCTATAAAATATACATATTTTTGAATTCAGTCCTTCAACACTATTTACGACTGTAACAATAACTTTCATATTATTAATTTACGTATTTTTTTTATAAAAAAATGTGGTGGTCCATGGGAAATCTGACGGTAAATAATCACCACCGCCCTTAGACATAGGCGTTGTAAGAAATAATAACCATTCTTTCCATAGACCTTGCACCATCAATCTTGGAAACTTAGATATGATGTCCCTTGTGCCTGTAGTTACACTAATTTACTCACCCTTAAAACCGAAACAAAAAATTCTAAGTATCTAATCAGTTTGATGGTAGAATATCTGACGGGTGGTTGATGATCTACTCAGATTGGTTTACGCAAAGTATATAAAACGTTTTAAAAAAAACACATATATTTCATAAATATAGATGATATCTTTTGTTATATATATAGTAATTGTATATAGTAATGCAATATCCAATATATCCGGAATACAAATAAAGGCAGCCTGAAATTATTCAACAAGATAAGAGAACCTTTTTCCTACCGCTATCGCTATAAGAATCCAAACGTATTCCAGTACACAAACGTGCGGCTCAGTATCTTACGATCCCAAAAAAGATCCGACGATACCACGACACGCAATTTTATCTGATGTTCTTTTATAGACAACGTTATAACTCTAGGGATCGGTACTCACTTTCTTCTTTCATTCCCCGCGGCTGTGGGCATTGTATTGAATCGTACTCGGTCCGCCCGTACTGCGCTGAATATATGGCTACTCTCGAGTGTGGGTTACAGCTTAAATGAAGCACGTCGTTCTCACAGCCCACTTTACTCCGGAATTCATCTGCCAAACGAAATGTTATCTTAAACCATTGTATCTAGTCTCAAATTCAATTACAAATACATTGTTATCTTAAAAGCTTTTAGCGACTTAGTCTTTTCTGTACGTTTCAACACTGTTTTAAAGAATTAAAACTCAGCACTCAACTATATTACTTTTATGTGATATCCATAATGAGATTTTAAATATGCAGACAGATTGTTATAAAAGCTATAAGATTGAACAATGCAGTTGATTTTTATTCGTTATATTTTTCATTGTTTGTAATTCTAAATACAAAGTAGTTAACAGCCTGTAAGACACAGGGTCTTTGAGCTTGGCGAGGAACTCTTCTTAAGGCTTAGAGTTTATTCCATCATTCAACCCACAATGTGTTGCTATATGTACATCATCATATGATATGATTTGCTCTTGATGTTTTCTTTAACCACCGAGAACGAAATTATTTTTAATGAACTTTATGACCTTTTTATATTCATCTTGTTTTGGCATTGCTTTTAAATTATACCTTTTATAAAAACCGAAACGAATTTTAATCATTTATTCAAAACATTTCAATTTACTTGATTATTTTTTGCACAAATTCATATAAAATATTTAAGCCGCGGTCACATAAAATGCTTATAAAACCGATATAAGATGCTCAGTGTGCAGGCGATACAAAAGAGGTCGTTCTAATACAATATCAAATAAATTGCATAATATAAAAATGCAAATAAAATCACCACAATCTCTTTGTGTTATCATTATGGTTACTCTTAGCTCTTTTAGACTTGCATAGAATTTTATTGGCAATTCCCAAAAGTGTTTCAAGGAGAACTGGAGGTAGAAATTCTATCACAGTGCAGTGAATACTGAATTGTTGAGATGGCATTTAGGTTAGATATTCATGTGGATTCTGTAGTTCGAATGATTCCTCTTTTCACGAGGAAAATAGTTTTGCATGTTTTAAAGCGAACGTTAACACATAAAGATTATTTGCGCCAAGGAACCTGTGACCTGTTGGGAATTTTGCCAATCACGTCGACGCTGAACGTTGAACAGTTCTTGTTCCGAACGCCTTGATTGATTTTGTTATATTTAGGTCATACGACGTTAGAACTAATAAGCTTCTTGGAAAAAATATTTTAATAGGATACAGACTTTGTTGATAAATATTATCATAACGTTCGCTTATTTGCTCAAAATATTATAATGATATACTCATTATAATCTATATATTGATGAAAATGGCATAAAAACTCTCCCGACTGAAACATACATACAAATAGTCGACTGTAATTTATATTAGGCATAGATCGTAATATGTCATGCACATTTTGGATGACCGCGTCTTACAGAGTTAAACCTTAAGTTTTAAAAGCTTAACTAAAAAATATTTTGATATATAAAAAAATTATAATCACTTACATGGACGGCACTTGTAGGCTACTTCGACGAACCTTCGTGATCCTGGACATGGGTCTACTCCAAAGGCTTTAGGGCTGGTATGAAATTTACACTGTCGCTTCTTCTGGCACGCTTCCACCACTGTCTGCAACAATGAATACTATCCCACATAAGTTAGTATGCCGATCTTGTCATGATTGATTTCCATTATTAGTAAGGTCATCTGGCAGTTAATATTTATTTCCCTTGTGCCTCTTATTACACCAGCTCAGTCATTCTTTAAACAAAAACGTAGCAGTTTAAGATAGAGGTAAGAAAAATTTGGTTATACCCATCCTAACAGACCTGGACAGAATCTCAATAACTTTAATATTATGTTAAAATTAGTGTATTTAATATTTTTTTTCATTAATAATTTTGAACTTAAAAATTATTTATATAATTTTTAAAAAGTAAATATTAGTATGAATATAGAATATAATCTTAATAACTATATAGTAATTATCATTAGGGTTTGTTGTACTTATGTGTTCGTGTCAGATGCAGGCAACTTACCAAATGACTAATGATATTCTGTTAATCGTACTGCCCTTGTGAAATCCTCGGTAGCTTATATACGCTTACTAAATATTCTATCTCGATTATATTCATATCATTTATGTATCTTAATAATATTAAAAACTTAAATGTTATTGTGTGCTTGTTCTAGCATTGCACGCGATAGACGAACAGATTCTAAATTTGGCACAGAATATACCAACACTCTTTAGTAAATTAAAAATAAAAACTAGAAATAAAAGGAAACCGAATAAAGCTACATGAAAAAACTATTCTAAAATAATTTTGAAATTATTTTTTGCTATAATAAATTATAATTGGTGTTTATAGTTAAGATTTATTCATTAAGTATATAAGTCTATCTTATAAGAATTAAATCGATTTTTCAATCTCGGCCGCATTGATTCATCTCTTTCCTGTCTTCCACAGGCTCCGTGACATTGATGAAATAATCTGTGTTTTCTTAGCACGAGTAGAAGCAATTGAGCAAAGAATTGCATCGATAATCCACAATTTCCTTTAAAAGTTTTATGCACAATAATATGGTTGAATGGAAATGATAAATGGATAGAACACTTGGATCTTAACTAAAGATAGCGGGTTTCAATCCAGGCAACCACCACTAAGCTTTCATCTGGTTTGTTTGTATTTAAAATTCGTTATTCAAAATTAAGAATGAAGCAGCGAGGTGAAATAAGCTCCAAGCTTGGAGAAAGTTGGGGCTTTGATAGAGGGCATTTTCCCAGAAGTTTCATTTAGAAACTGATAATCTACCTGTACGATTCGCTCAAGAGTAGCGTAAATTTAAAGTAATTATTATTTTAAGTAAGCATAAAATAAGTATTCATGTTTTATTTTACGATATCTGAAATCTATAAGTTTTATTAGACCGTCCATTGGTTTTAGCGTTATTGTATTGTATAACATTATTTTATTCATAAAATCAATAAAATATATAAGAAGCTTATTATCATAACACAATAAAAACCATATAACAATTAAATATATATAAAAGTTGGATCCTACTAATATTATAAACGCGATAGTTTGGATGGGTGGATGGATATTTGTTACTCTTTCACGCAAAAACTGAATGGATTTGGACGAAATTTATAAGACAGACAGCCTATATACTGACTTTCCACATAAGTCTAAACATCACATACCTACCCTTACACGTGAGGGTAGCCACAGGTGGATGCTAGTATACAGTGAAAGTAACTTTATACCAATAGTTATAGTTTATAGTTTGTTTATTTTTCTTTATTTACATCTCAAATAGGAAAACATCTTCTATAACGAGTAATACTAACGATATTCAATATTGTACAGTTTACACTTCAATAAGACTAGTGAAAAATAATTAAGGTGTAGTTAAAGGTTTATGATAAATATTTAGGCAATATATATTGAGGCAACAGAATGAACGAAGATATCAATGTCGATCCTTATGTTATTAGAAGAAGTACGTATATTGGTTATATTATATACTATTATATTGGTTATTTACGACCCTGTGCTACATTTACTATATTATTGAAATAAGATAGCGGCATGTCTAAATTTATTAAGATCTATGATTTGGTTTTTATTTTCACAGACAATAATATTATGCTCGAAGATTTCTATGTTTCAACGAAGGGTATATTCAATAAGTATTATAAAAATAATCATATTATGTATTTTTTATTCAAATAACATGCAGGGTTTTTTAGAGATTAAGTATAATTATAATTTATTTTATATTTTTAATAATATACTGAACTTATTGTCAAGCGTTCATAGGTTAAATTGTAAACTTCTATGATTAAATAAATAATAAATATTAAAAAATCAACAAATATTTTGTAAATATTTAAAACTATATAAAAAATCTACGTTCAAAAATTATTAAAATTAAAATGTTATTTATATAGGAATTAATACTGTAAGTAATAATGGAAGTTGATTTATTTCTCTATTTTTTGTAAACAGTATAGTATTAAACTCTATGGGCTTTTCGTAAACAGTATGGTAGTAACATGGTTTCTTCATCTTAGGACATTATGTATATCTAGATTATGTCTAAGATTATGTCCTCCAGACCGATTTCTGACACGGCTGCAACCCGACACGATTGGAAAGAGTTCATACTTTCTTAGACACGGGAGTGTACATACTTCCAACTTCCAGACTCCGGGCCCGGACAACATACTATTAACATCAAGAGTCTTAAATCCGTCATAAACAGTACAATATTTTAGTAAGAAACACATCGGATTAGATTTTGCGTAAAAAAAGACCTCTCAGTATAATTTGTCGGTGCAAGTGCATGTAGTCCATAGATAGCACTACGCGTAACAAATGTCAGAGTGACAGTCAAAATGATAGCTGGCTGATTTTAGTTCGAAATTCGAATGACGCGGGAAACGAGCGATTCATCAAAAATGTCATTTTGTAAAATACTTTTCATTAGAGTTATAGTTGGTTTATTGTCGACTGTTATTTGGAAATTTCGTTTAAAAGTAAAATAAATTTTAAATTTTTGCGCGAAACGAGTGTAGCTTCAAGGTTAATGTTCAATTTTGAGAGCAACGTTACTATATATAATATATAAAAGCTTTTATTTATTCCAAACACTGACTGTTTAAGTAACAATAATTAAAGTTTTGTTAGTTGGTTAGTTTTACTGTACTTATATCCTATATTAGTAATGCTATTTACTCCTCGTCGGTGTATGGACCGCTACTTGCGGTAAAAGCCTCCTCCAACTCCTTCAATCTCTCTCTCTCTGCTTTGATAACCTGGGCCATAAATTCCCCGCTATTGTGATGATATCGTCATTCCATCTTTTCAGGGGCCTACCTCTCCTTCGTTTTTTATCTCTGGCTGTCCAGTTGTCCAGGTCACCACTTGAGTCCATCTGTTAGAGTCCAGTCTTTGTAAATGTCCTGCCCATTTCCATTTGAGTTCCAATATTTGTTTATGACATTCTTATTTTCTTATTCTCTAATCTATCTCTTAGTTTTATGTTCATAAAGCTTCGTTTAATGGCGCGCTGACAGATCTTATTTTTTTTCCATGTTATTCCTCGTTAGTGGCCATGTCTGGCAGGCGTATTTGAGACAAGGCAATAAGCATATGTTCAATTCTTTGGTTTTTAGTCTCGTTGGTAGTGTTCCTTTGAATATCTCCTTCATCCCTCAGTATTTGTTTCATGTGCTTTGTATTCTTCCGTGGCCAAGGTAGATGTAGTCTTCCACATATTCTATGGGAACTGATTCAAACGAAATTGAGATCTTGTTTCTGTTGGTCATAAGCTTTGTTTTTTCTTGGTTTATCTCGAGACTCACCGTAGAGCTTTGATATCTGAGTGATTGTAGCATGTGTTGTAATTGCATAGGTTCTTCCGATAACACAACTATATCGTCTGCAAATCTAAGGTTACTTAATATGTAACGTTTCTGTCACGTGTACAAGTTGCATATGTATATTTATTTTCCCACTCGAAGTTGGGGACAATATTTTACGAAACAAGCGTTTATTTAACACGCGTTTATTATATTGGAATATTTAAACTCGTCCCTTACAAAGCAAATATTTCATTATAAATTCAAACGAAATATAAATTAAAATTTCGAATATATTAAACTTGTATCAAAATTTTAAATAGTTACCCATTTTAAACATTCCATAAATTTTTCATTTCATATTATACGTGGTAAAAATTTTAATCTATATTTATTTTTTCAATACTTTCGAAGCAGGCGTAAGCGTTTAAAGTTTATATATGTATATAAACGTAAGGTAAAGGTAAAGCTAATACCGATTTATAAAGTTGTAAAGTCAGAGCCTGTAAATGTATTACAGCTGGGCTAAGGCCTCTCCGTTTGAGCAGAATGTTTGGAGCTTAGTCCACCATGCTGCTTCAATGCGCTCCAATGTAAGTGGTTACATATGTGGTAGATTCATATATATAAGATGCATTCCTTACGATGTTTTTTTTTTACCGCGGAGCTTGAGATGAATTATACACAATGTGCTTAACATGAAAATTCAGTTGCATAGGTATTAAACCCGCAATCATTAGTTTAGATTCACGTGTTATTGGACCACTGGGCAAAAAGTAGAAGAAGCGTATTTCTTGTTCTCAAATTAAATGACTGTGTAAGTCAATCATAATGGTTGCATACAACACGTAAATAAATATTACTAAACTAAAATAACTAAACAGTTCGGGTAACATGTTATGAGGCCAGTTATTTCACAATTATAATATAGTATGAATACAAGTAGGTTTTTAGACTAGATAAAAAATCAGGCTACGCTTATCTTATGAAAATAAAGTTACTATCTTAGCTAATATGTAAAAATATGTAAGTTATTCTGTATTTGTTTTGTCTATCTGTGTGATTCTTATATACAAAAATTACGTGACGCGTACATTTTAAGTGATGTTTAGTAAAGTAAGGCTGCGTATACTCTTATAGAATATCAACGGTGGGAAAATAACTGAGATCACCTGGGAGTCAATTAATTTACAAATTTAATGTTTTACCAAAAAGCAGTGTTTTCAGGTAAAATTGTATCAGATACATGAATGTATGTATGTTTGTGTGTGATTTTTTTTTTATCCACCATAATTTTTATCGTTATAATTCTTCATCATCCTAAGTAACACTGTCTATAAATTTATATATTCATTAATACAGGGTAGTATTTTTTTTAATTCTTAAAATACAACAGCTGCTTATTTTCATTTCTATTATTTTAAAATATTTAAAAATAAAATAAATTATTATTTAGTATTGATAGAGAGAAAACACAACCACAGGTTACCGATATTATGTTTTTATTAATAACAAGAACAATTTGTTCACTTTTTAATATTAGTTACTTAAAAAATTGCCATGTCTTAAAATAAATATTAATATTTTGTTGAATAAATAAATAAATAAATTTGTATAACGCGATGTCTATCTAGCTTCTCTAATAGCGAAAGCAGTTTTAGTTTTCTATATTCCTTGTTTTTATTTTCGTGGCTTGGTGTACAGTTAAGTATATTTTTATTGTATCTTTATTCTACGCAAGAGTAAATAGGAGCGTAGTCGGCAAGCGTAATGTTCTTTGATTTATTATATTCTTCTATCATAAACTCCAACTACTGTACCAATACCAAGTCCTACTACTATTAATGACTGCACATTATTGTTGTGCTTATATGAACAAAATTATCAGAAAAAGAAAGAGACTATTTCTTAATTTATAGACTTTATTTTTTTATTACTTATTTACCATGACTATCGTTTTTTTAAAACTAATTAAAAAAAACTTTGTGATTGCAAGTCTTTGATTTATGTACCCTGCTAGTACTTAGCAGGATTCAAAGTAAGTTGTACTTTTAAATTCATTATAATTAAGAGCCTGCAACTCCTAGTTTTAAATTAATCTTACTCGCATTAAGGTATCAAGATTAATATAAAATGGCCCAGTGGTTTAAGATTGTGGCTATGACCGGACAAGCATTACTAATTTTCACGTTGTTAATTTGTATATATCTCGTATCGTAATTCGGTGAACGATAGTAGCGTTAGGAAACCTGCATGTGTCGGAAGCATATCTTCCATATTTGTATTATAACAAGACATGTTCAATTCAAAAAGGTTAGCCCAGCGGTGGGACATTAATGCTATTATTTTACGAGTATGACTAATAATAAGATTTTGTGTATTTCGGAATTCATCAAACCGATAAAAATTATGAAATTTAATTTAGAAACACCATTTACTTTTATTTGAAAAAACCTTATAGTTTTTGTAAAGAAACAGTAATTCTGTCAGTTATAATAAATACGAATAGCAATAGCTACTAAATAATAAATCTATTTTTAAAAGCTAAGAACACATTGTCGTACGTACGATTATTTCGAGAAGAGGAGAAAACCATTTAAAACCATTAACGGTTAAAATGCTGACTTGCCACAAACCTTTAGTATTGTGGAACGCAAGGGAATGAGTCATAAAAGCCTAGCTAAAAAACGAACCAGCGCAGCGACATGCCAGAAACCGTTCAATTGACGGCTAAAAGCCTCATGAATGACCTACTTTAATAGTTGCTGACAAGCCAGCCGAAAATTACGAGTAATTTTTCGTTGCTCTAAAAGAATCCAGTATTTCTTCGAAATGCTTAAAGAAAATTTCGACGTGAAGTAAAACACACGCAAATACCAAGCGAACAAATGCAATAACCATTTACGAGTGTATACACGTAAACACTCACACACATATACATATTATTCGCTCATACTTATGCAACTTCAAAACTACACTTCTATTAATTCGGAAAATAAATTATTTAGTTGGGATTTATTTTCAAAATTAAATACAAAGGAGGTGAAAGCTAGAACAAAACATGCCAAGAAGTTGTTATAAATGCAAAATTTCTGTAAAGTAGGCTCCGAGAAAATTATTAGTAATTTCCAACGAAACACCCCTGTAATGTTTAAGTAAACATTGTCCTTATTAATAAGCCTTGGTTAGGGAGCTTCGTTTAGACAAAGTTTAGTTCATGCAAACTATATTAGCATAGTATAAACATTGTGATACTTACTTAGCCACATAGTATACATAATCTTATTGACACAAGAGCAAATTATTATTTTATCCCTGGTTATAACAATATCATTGAACAAATTTTACTAGGTAATTGAGTCGAGTTTATAATCTTTGTGATAAAGAAAACAGTTGGATTATTATACATTTCATGTAACGCTTTATTGCCAAATTACGGATGTATTTTAGTAAACGCTATATATTATAAATAAAAGTATTTTCAAGTAAGTATAGAAGCCTAGATGGCCTAGTGGTTAGTACGCGTGAATCTTAACCAATGATCGTGGGTTCAAACCCGGTGTTTATACTACATCTCGTGCTTAACGGTGAAGGAAAACATCGTGAGGAAACCTGCATGTGTCTAATTTCATTGAAATTCTACCACATGTGTATTATAGTAACCCCTATTGGAGCAGCGTGGTGGAATAAGCTCCAAACCTTCTCCTCAAAAAGAAAGAGAAGGCCTTAGTCTAGCAGTGGGACATTAATAGGCTGTTACTGTACTGTACTGTACTGTACTGTATTGAAAGATATATAGTTTGATCCACAAAAACGCGTCCCACTCTATTTTTTCAATCGATATATATTGCAAGTTTGTATTGTAACTTGTAATAGTGAGGCGCGTCTTCTGCTTTTCTTTGCTTAACTATATAGTATTAGGTATTAATAATAATACGATTAAAATGTATATGTGGATAAAACTACTGTAAGTCTATTTAATACTCTTCACATATTCTACCGCCAAACAAAACTACTAAGTCTTATTCTGTTTGAAGGGTTAGTGAGCGAGTTTAACTACAGGCACAAGGGAAATAACATACTTAGTTTCCAAGGTTGGTGGCGCATTGGCTATTCAAGGAATACTTAACAGCGCCAATGTGTATAAGCGATAGACCACATCCCATCAGGTGGGTGGGCCATTTGCCAGTTGCTACCTATATAAATTAAAATTTCGAATATATTAAACTTGTATCAAAATTTTTCATTTCATATTTTACGTGGTAAAATTTTTAATCTATATTTATTATTTTAATACTTTGAAGTAGGCTCTTATAAGGAAATTTGAATCGAATATATATATATATATATATATATATAAACTTTAAACGCTTAAGGTAAGGTTAAGGTAAAGCTACTACCGATTCAGAAAATTGTAAAGTCAGAGCCTGTAAATGTATTACAGCTGGGCTAAGGCCTCTCCCTTTGAGTAGAATGTTTGGAGCTTAGTCCACCACGCTGCTTCAATGCGCTCCAATGCAAGTTGTTACACATGTGGTAGATTCATACATATGAGATGCATTCCTTACGATGGTTTCTTTCACCGCGGAGCATGAGATGAATTATACAGAATGAGCTTAACATGAAAATTCGTTTGCCTAGGTACTAAACCCGCTATCATCGGTTTAGACTCGCGTGTTATTGGACCACTGCGCAAAAAGTAGAAGTAGGCGTATTACTTTTTCTCAAATTAAATGACTGTGTAAGTCAATCATAATGGTTGCATAGAACACATAAATAAATATTACTAAACTAAAATAACTAAACAGTTCGGGTAACATGTTATGAGGCCAGTTATCTCACAATTATAATATAGTAAGAATACAAGTAGGTTTTTAGACTAGATAAAAAAATCAAGCGACGCTTATCTTGTGAAAATAAAGTTACTATCTCAGCTGATATGTAAAAATAAGTTAGTTATTCTGTATTTGTTTTGTCTATCTGTGTGATTCTTATATACAAAAATTACGTGACGCGTACATTTTAAGTGATGTTTAGTAAAGTAGGGCTGCGTATACTCTTATAAAATATCAACGATAGGAAAATAACTAAGATTGGGAGTCAATTTAATTAAAAATTTAATTTTTTACCAAAGAGCAGTGTTTTCAGATAAAAGTGTATCAGATACATGAATGTATGTATGTTTGTGTGTGAATTTCTTTATTCCAACATATTTTTATCGTTAGAATCCTTCATCATCCCAAGTAACAGCTGCTTATTTTCATTTCTATTTCTTTTAAATATTTAAAAATGAAATAAATCATCATTTAGTATTAATAGAAAAAAAAACACAACCGCAGGTAACCGAAAATGTATTTTAAATAAAATGCATAATATTATTTTTTTATTAATAACAATAACAATTTGTTCACTTTTTAATATTAGTTATTTAAAAAATTGCCATGTCTTAAAATAAATATTAATATTTTGTTGAATAAATAAATAAATTAATTCGAATAACGCGATGTCTATCTAGCTTCTCTAATAGCGAAAGCAGTTTTAGTTTTCTGTATTCCTTGTTTATATTTTCGTGGCTTGGTGTACAGTTAAGTATATTTTTATTGTATCTTTATTCTACGCAAGAGTAAATAGGAGCGTAGTCGGCAAGCGTAATGTTCTTTGTTTATTATATTCTTCTATCATAAACTCCAACTACTGTACCAATACCAAGTCCTACTACTATTAATGACTGCACATTTTTGTTGTGCTTATATGAACAAAATTATCAGAAAAAGAAAGAGACTATTTCTTAATTTATAGACTTTATTTTTTTATTACTTATTTACCATGACTATCGTTTTTTTAAAACTAATTAAAAAAAACTTTGTGATTGCAAGTCTTTGATTTATGTACCCTGCTAGTACTTAGCAGGATTCAAAGTAAGGTGTACTTTTAAATTCATTATAATTAAGAGCCAACTCCTAGTTTTAAATAAATCTTACTCGCATTAAGGTATCAAGATTAATATAAAATGGCCCAGTGGTTTAAGATTGAGGCTTTGACCGGACAAGCATTACTAATTTTCACGTTGTTAATTTGTGTATATCTCATATCGTAACTCGGTGAACGATAGTAGCGTTAGGAAACCTGCATGTGTCGGAAGCATATCTTCCATATTTGTATTATAACAAGACATGTTCAATTCAAAAAAGTTAGCCCAGCGGTGGGACATTAATGCTATTATTTTACGAGTATGACTAATAATAAGATTTTGTGTATTTCGGAATTCATCAAACCGATAAAAAATTATGAAGCTTAATTTAGAAACACCATTTACTTTTATTTGTAAAAAAACTTATAGTTTTTGTAAAGAAACAGTAATTCTGTCAGTTATAATAAATATGAATAGCAATAGCTACTAAATAATAAATTTATTTTTAAAAGCTAAGAAGACATTGTCGTACGTACGATTATTTCGAGAAGAGGAGAAAACCATTTAAAACCATTAGCAGTTAAAATGCTGACTTGCCACAAACCTTTAGTATTGTGGAACGTACGAGAATGAGTCATAAAAGCCTAGCTAAAAAACGAACCAGCGCAGCGACATGCCAGAAACCGTTCAATTGACGGCTAAAAGCCTCATGAATGACCTACTTTAATAGTTGCTGACAAGCCAGCCGAAAATTACGAGTAATTTTTCGTTGCTCTAAAAGAATCCAGTATTTCTTCGAAATGCTTAAAGAAAATTTCGACGTGAAGTAAAACACACGCAAATACCAAGCGAACAAATGCAATAACCATTTACGAGTGTATACACGTAAACACTCACACACATATACATATTATTCGCTCATACTTATGCAACTTCAAAACTACACTTCTATTAATTCGGAAAATAAATTATTTAGTTGGGATTTATTTTCAAAATTAAATACAAAGGAGGTGAAAGCTAGAACAAAACATGCCAAGAAGTTGTTATAAATGCAAAATTTCTGTAAAGTAGGCTCCCAGAAAATTATTAGTAATTTCCAACGAAACACCCCTGTAATGTTTAAGTAAACATTGTCCTTATTAATAAGCCTTGGTTAGGGAGCTTCGTTTAGACAAAGTTTAGTTCATGCAAACTATATTAGCATAGTATAAACATTGCGATACTTACTTAGCCACATAGTATACATAATCTTATTGACACAAGAGCAAATTATTATTTTATCCCTGGTTATAACAATATCATTGAACAAATTTTACAAGGTAATTGAGTCGAGTTTATAATCTTTGTGATAAAGAAAACAGTTGGATTATTATACATTTTATGCAACGCTTTATTGCCAAATTACGGATGTATTTTAGTAAACGCTATATATTATAAATAAAAGTATTTTCAAGTATAAGAAGAAGACGAGATGGCCTAGTGGTTAGACCGCGTGAATCTTAACCGATGTTCGTAGGTTCAAACCCGGGCAAGCACCACTGAATTTTCATGTGCTTAATTTGTGTTTATAATACATCTCGTGCTTAACGGTGAAGGAAAACATCGTGAGAAAACCTGCATGTGTCTAATTTCATTGAAATTTTGCCACGTGTGTATTCTACCAACCCGCATTGGAGCAGCGTGGTGGAATAAGCTCCAAACCTCAAAAAGGAAGAGGAGGCCTTAGCCCACCAGTGGGACATTAATAGGCTGTTACTGTACTGTATAGGAAGATATATAGTTTGATCCACAAAAACACGTCCCACTCTTTTTTTTCAATCGATATATATTGCAAGTGTGTATTGTAACTTGTAATAGTAGGCGCGTCTTTTGCTTTTCTTTGCTTAACTATATAGTATTAGGTATCAATAATAATACGATTAAAATGTATATGTGGATAAAACTACTGTAAGTCTATTTAACACTCTTCACATATTCTACCGCCAAACAAAACTACTAAACTCTTGTTCTGTTTGAAGGGTTAGTGAGCGAGTTTAACTACAGGCACAAGGGAAATAACATACTTAGTTTCCAAGGTTGGTGGCTATTCAAGGAATACTTAACAGCACAAATGTCTATAAGCGATAGACCATATCCCATCAGGTGGGAGTTTTTTTTTTTTTATATTTGCCGGGAGGGCAAATGACTACTCCACCTGATGTTAAGTGGTAGTAGAATCCAAACGCGAGGACGGCCAGTACAGTTGGGAAGAAGGTTCTGCACTAGCCGCCCTCGCCTTGCCGGCCCGCAAAAAATGGCCCGGGTGGTCCATTTGCTAGTTGCTACCTATTATATATATACTTAAAATATAAAAAAATAACCTGATTTCCTTCTCACCTGCAATGCACTAGGCCAGACACATGACGTGTCTCCAACAACTTCGACAGCAACCGGCTGATATTCCGTCAGCTCTGAAGAGCAGGATGTTTGAGATGCAGAGGCCCCATACTGAGCCACTTGTATACTAATAGTGGTTCCCCTTGGACAGATGAGGGTCACCATTTCTTCATCGCAAGCGGCTTTTTGATGTGTTCGGAGTGTCCCAAGCAGCAATTCTGGGGACAATTAAATAAATATTTTAGTAATTTATACATTATGAAAAGAAAAATATATTTGGCCGACATGGGACAGGTGACGAACACAATATGTGAACATGTGAAACATATAAATTAATATAACAAATTTATAATTTTTATAATATATAGCTTGTAAGTATATAACACACGCGACACAAAACTAGAGAGAGTGTCGAGAGTGGCGGCAAGTGTCATATCGTTTGCCTTCACGGCACAAGGTGCACCAATAGATATTTCACATCAAAAATTCATAAAAAGAATAAACAGTCACGAATCGTGAATAATAATAATCTTACTATAATAATACGATATATGAAATGGGAACTATTTACTTAATAAGGCTTCTGAAAATGGTCCCTACTTAATAATCAACAGTGTTGTGGCCTTGACCTTAGATTCATATCTACAGTATCGTTTGGTTCGGGGTCAAATGTGTAAAGAGTAGAGCGTAATAAGCCTTTGCTCTGCGGTATAATGGCTAAATGACCGAATAATAATAATAAACTAGCAGCTGTATAGAAAGCTACTATGATGCTGTGTGGTGCTTATACTTAAGTTGAAATTTCCTGTGTTTGATGTCTGTTTATAAGTAAATTTTTTTTATAGTAGGTAGATGGAAGGGCATATGGGCCATCTGACGGTAAGTGGTCACCAATGCCCATAGAAATTGGCATTGTAAGAAATGTTTACCATCGCTTACTTCGCGCATGTCCCATCAACCTTGCGAACTAATATGTTATGTCCCTTGTGCCTGTAATTACACTGGCTCACTCTGATGAGTGGGTGGACCTAGACGAGCTACACACACACACACAGTACATCAGCTTACACAGTAATACAGCTTACACAGCTTACACAGTAATACCACCAGTAAATTATTTCTTGTCTATGAAGGAAAATATCTTAAGGAAACCTTAAATCCGCATTGAAACGAATATAAGTGAATAAGTTCCAAACCACAAAACGAGATTTAGATATAGATTTAGATTTATTTTGTGAAAAGTCATATAAAAACATACAGGTATTTTTTTATAAATTAATTACAGTTTAAATAATTTTTATATGTAAATTAATAACAATAATTAATTAGTAAGTATATTAGGGAATTAGTTTATTTTATTGCTTTGACAAAACTTGTGGAATCATATTCTTGAACTACTTTGATAAAAATAAATAAAAATCTCTATTGTACTTTTTCTATGTATATTAAGAGTATGTAATTATTGCATACTTAATTAAGTAATGTATAGTATAATTTGTATATTAAGATAATATGCCAAGTATATGTTTTGTTTTAATTTCAATAAACAAAATACTTTTCAAATGTCTTAAACACATAAAAATAAATGACATAAATTATTATTATTAACTAAGTATCTAAATAACTTAAATTTTATATAAAAAATCCTTTCATTGAACCTATCATTTGATTACACATATCTACTTGGCTTGGAATGAGCTCCAAATCTTCTCCTCAAAAGGGTGAGCTTAGCTCAGCAGTGGGATATTAACAGACTGTTACTGTACTGTTCATATCTACTTATTAAATGAGTAAAACATTAAGTAACAATCATCGTGATACCAATTTAAACTATCTCTATATCACGTCCATATCAATTGAAAGATCTGGCGAGTCACATATAACAATAACAAATAGAATGCTAGCCTTATCTCAAAGGCGAACGTCGCCTTCGGTGCCATAATGTCACATTACAACGTCCGAACGTCCTAGTTAAGCAAATATGCCCTTACCTGTGAAACAGGATTGTGCAAAGTCAATAGAAATTATGCAAATCTAGCATCGTGGTGCTAATCACGTCTGAGTGAAACAGATCACGTTCGACCATTCTGATTAACATGCTGAATTCAAGATAAACCTTATTGTAAATATCTACACTTAAATTGTTAATAGTTGGTACAACGTCTTCGAAATATCTTCGTTGCGTGTGAAATTATGAGGTATTTTAAATACAACGATGTCAAACGTGACAAGTAAAATCGAGTAATTATATAGAGAAAATTGACAGTGAAAATGTCAAATCGAGCTGTTCAAAATGGATTCAATTTTTTTCAATCATTCTTTATTACAAAAAATAGGTCATTTTTAAGTGGAGCCCTCCAAATTCTGCCACGTGTTCTGAGACTTATATCACGTGTTTCAATTTGAAAGGTTTTACCGACTGCTTTTTGTAATATTTTAATATTTTGCAAGCTTATTTACCAATCAGTAATTATATTTAAACTAAAGAAATATATGTTAAGAATGCTTTATTTGTTTTTTGCATAATTATTTTAATATCTATGATGTCTTGTGATTTTATACTAATATATAATCAGTTGTATTTATATATACAATATAATAAGTATATATATAAAATGTGGACACTTGGGAAGACGGAAGGTGGACTGAAGTCATCACGGAGTGGTGTCCTAGAGAAGCAAAAAGGCCAGTGGGAAGACCGCCCGCCCGATGGTCGATTTTAGAAAAATGGCGGGTGTTCAATGGACGCGATTAGCACAGGACCGAAAGAATTGGCGCGCCTGTGAGGAGGCCTATGTCCCGCAGTGGATTAATGTGGGCTGAATATGTTATATAATCAGTCCTGGATACGTGCCCTTTTAGGAACAATTGCACTTTTAAAAGATTAAATGCCAAGAAAATATATGAATTAATGAATTTTCGTTTTACAGGAAAAATATGATATTAACTACTTACGTAGTATTTAATGAATAAAAATGAATTCATAGTAATTCCCAAAGTAGTTACTTTGTCTTAATTTATCTATAGTAGCAATAATAATTCCATACATAAAAAAATTTTTTTTGCTTGTAATTTAACTAAAAATAAATACAACACCTTCAAAAATATTGCAGAATCTGATCTTTTATTTGTATCCACTTGTTGTTCCTCTGGGTAATCTCGGAAAATTACTAAAATGTCTAATAATGACGAATTGGTATTGATTATTATTATGAAATGCTACGAAATCGAAAAGAATCTATTGAATTGTTTTGCTTCGTAATGATATATGGGTCCCGTGAGAGGTCAGACCTACGATGGATCATTTAAAATTCATGACAATATTGCACTTTTTTTTTATAATACTTCATAAAAATAGAAGTTGACGTCGAAACTTTTATTAGTAGTAACTGGTTTAGTGGCTAGAGAAAAAGATGTAAAAGTTTAATTGGTTGAAACCCAGAGTGAGCAATGAGTTTTCATGTGCTTGATTTGTATCTATAATTCATTTTGTACTCAGAGATGAAGCTTAATAGAATGAGGATATTTGCATATGTTGATTGAAATTCTACCATATGTATATCTACAAACGATCATTTGAGCAGCGTGGTGGAATAAGCTCCAAACCCAGCAAAAAAAAAAATATATTTTTCAATTTCTAAACATATTTTGATAAAACCTAATATAAAATAATCAAAACAAAATTTTACAATACATATATAAATTAACGGAGCAAGTTAATAAATATAATATAAGCATTTTAATACAATATTTCAATCAAATGAATACTGGTGCCTTAACTTTGTTATATTAAAAAAAAAGCCATAAAACAAAGTAATAAAATTCATATGGAATACTTTACATCTATCTTCTCATTCCCACATATCATATATCATAACTAAAATTGGATTTATCTATAAATCAAAAGCATGTTTATAACAGTTAACTGCGTTAGTGCGATCACATGCCAGTGACCACACACAAGCATGTGTACGATAATAAAACTAAGATAAAAATATTTACAAGAGCCAACTGTTGGAACCCTCTGAACTTAAGTCGTTTAGACAACGGGTCATTAAGGGTTGTCATCTATTTATAGCGGAATATACCTACTCGTATTTCATACTCGGCGAGAGGCGTAATAGGGCGCACGTGGCGAATGATCGACCACGCTTTTGGAATGTGGCCTAAGTTAAAAGAGGTTACTCTTATTACATTTTTATTCTGTAGTGTAGCTTCTTTGGATCGTGATTAAATGCTTCCATCGGTTCTGTATTGTTTATTATAATATAATACAAACGTTCGTCATGTAATGCGTGTCACACCCTTTTTTATGAGCCCTTATTTCTGTCAATTAAGACTGATCCTAATATAATAAGTAAAATATTTTGATTTTTTTCTTTTATTATATAATTTGTACTACATTACTTGTTCTCTTGTGGTAATTAAAGTAAAAAATCAAATATGCTTTAACTATTATCAATTAAAACGGCCCGTTGATATATTAGATGTGAACAAATAAACCAACATATAATATATATATAAAATCCATAAAAATAAATAAAAGTTTCTGTTTCTGATGCTAAAATAATTCCTTCTTTTTATGTAAATATAGCAACTTTCGAGTTACTATAATCACCGTTACATATAGCACGTTGATTCTACGCTAAGAAATGAGTAATATTTCTTACATTACCAATTATATGGGCGGTGGTGACCCCTTACCATCAGGTGACCCGTTTGCTAATCCACCTACCTATTTTATAAAAAAAACAACCATCATCGTGTAATGAAGTCATATTGGCTTGCTTTATAGTGATAATAAAAAAAATGTAGGATATACTTAAGTGTTCCCAAAATATCAATCAATTTTTACATTTTAACAGCACTTATACCAAACAGTGAGCATCTGTTTCGTGGCTAGCATGCCTCTACTTAAGGGGAAACACTCGAGAATAATTAAAATTTAACGTAACGGTATACATAGTTAGCACATTATTCGTCTCTGTCACTCGAATGTGTCGTATTTCGGTGTTCGGAAATATTCAAACTTTGATCCTTCCTACCTTGACAATGTATTTAAAACTAATTTAAATAATGAGCGAAGATGATATATATTTAACAAGATGATGCTTTAGTTTTTAAACAACATGTAATCCCTTATATATAATATAATATTATCGGTTTGGAAGTGTTTGTCAATTGTAAAGCTAAAATAAATAGCAGCCTTTTCACTGCCTGGCAATGGAGCAATTGGACCGGGAGTTTATTCCACCACGAGGTATAAGTGACAACATTTCTTGCGGCAATTCGTTTTTTCCTTCACTACTGAGCACGAGTTGATTAATTAGAAAAGCTCTTTAAAACTCAGATTTGAACTCGCAATCTTCAGTCAAAATTGTCCTGTTCGTCCACTGAGCCATACGGATCTTGGTTTGTGAAATGTTTACAGATTAAATACTCTAAGCTAAGATGAATATATACATTTTTATTTGTATTTAGATGTTAGTTTAAGCATAAAAATAATCTATTTTGTTTGTTTAAAATACAATACAGACTGCGACAAGCAAACATAAATATACTTGTATTCTAAGTTTGCTTTAAGCTTTGTTTGTGAATTATGAATTGGATAAAATTTTGCAAATAATTGTTTAATTTCCAAATGGATTAATAAAAACTCTGATTCTTAATAATCAATCGTTAGATATTTATAAATAGTAATACTGTATTTTTTTATAGAATAGGAAGGCGGACTAGCATGTGGGCCACCTGATGGTAAGTGGTCACCAACGCCCTTAGACATTGGCATTTTAAGAAATGTTAACCATTGCTTACATCGCCAATGCGCTAGCAACCTAAGATCTTATGAGCCTGTTACATTAATGTGTGTGTTATTTACACTGGCTCACTCACCCTTCAAACCGGAACACAACAATACCAAGTACTGCTGTTTTGCGGTAGAATATCTGATGAGTGGGTGGTACCTACCCAGACGAGCTTGCACAAAGCCCTCCCACCAGTAAATGTCAAAATGATTTTTTTTTATATCTTAATTAATTTGAATGCTATAGATCTACCATCAGTAACTCTCTAAAACTCTACCATCAGTAACTGTTCAAAAATAAGTGGTGTTCATTAATCATATTCTTCTCGGCGGATTTGAACTCAGTAAATATATATTTATATTACATTTACATTACATAATATATATACATAAAAAATTAAAACAGTTTTTGTATTGTAACAAAAGACTGATGTTAGATATACAGCTTAATTATTTCTTGTTCCATTGTTAAAAGTCTAGTTTGTGTAATAGCTATCTTCCCGAGGTCCTGAATTCAAAACCCATAAGATTAAAAAAAAAAACTGACTTGAACTGCGCATTAGTATACCAAAATATGGCTGAAAATACTTCTTAAAATATGTCAAACCTAAACCTAAAATATGTAAAATTTTCAATTAGGATTTATTATATAAATCGTACTCGGCAGTGAGAAAAATAATAAGTGGATCTCATCATCACGACATTCCATGCTCGGCGGTGAAGGAAAACATGAAGTAATATAAGAGTATCAGATGAAAATCTGCCACAATCCACCAAACCGCATTGGAACAGAATGGTGGTAAAAGCTTCAATCTTTTCAAATCTTAGTTTAGCGGAGGAGGTCTCAGCCCAAAGTGAAAGTAAATTAATAACCTTTAAAAGTTCCCAAGCCTGGCAGTAAGAGATTTGCAGGCTTTTATTATTTTTATTTTTAAATAAAATATAATTAATATTCTGCAATATTATATAAAGCACAATAAAACTATTTGTTAATTTCACGCTAAAAGTGATTCTTGAAAATTAAGTATCGCCTTTGCAAGGATATTTCATTCAAGTCTCGAGTATTAATAAAGGAGCCATGAAGGCGACGAAATTGCGGCTTTAAAAGAAAATAGCAACTCATTTTTATATTAGCTTGTAACGTTTTCTAAGAATTAAGTGAAAATATGATTACATTTTTACAGTTAAATATAATACTTAAAACTGTTTAAATATTAACGAATATAAAGTCGTATAAAATGTACATGCATACATTACCAAGAACAATATATATAAATATATATGTGTATATTATCAAAAATCTGATGATAAGTCACCAACGCCCAAGGACTTTGACACTGAAAGAAATAATAAGCATCACTCACATCGTCAAAACGCAACCAACCTTGGAAATATTAATAATGTATGGTTGTTGTGACCAATCTTAAATTAAGAAGAACTATAAAAAATAAAGCTTTTAGAATATCTGTTAGTGTGTAGAAACATTATAAAATTTTACTTTCTTTAAGTTCAATTGAGCCGAAATGGCCTAGTGGTTAGAACGCGTGAATATTAACCGATGATCGTGGGTTCAAATCCGGGCAAGCACCAGTGAATTTTCATGTGCTAAATTGTGATTATAATACATCTCGTCCTTTAAGGCGAAGGAAAACATCGTGACGAAACCTGCATGTGTCTAATTTCATTGAAATTCTGCCACATGTGTATTCTACCAACCCGCATTGGAGCAGCGTGGTGGAATAAGCTCCAAACCTTCTCCTCAAAAGGGAGAGGAGTCCTTAGCCCAGCAGTAGGACATTAACAGGCTGTTACTGTACTGTACTGTAAGTTCAATAGTGTAACATACATATAATACAAAGTGTTTATAATAATTACATTTGGACTTATTTCAACCTTAAATATGGCGTTTATGATATCCAACGCTTTATTTCTATATAATTTAATAATGAAGATAAAAGTGCTAAAGTTGGACATACAATAATAAATGTTATTCGCCTTTACTCATACTATATAAATACCACAATCGCCCATGTATTGTGTTAGTAAGAACAATAAATATTCGTTATATTGTTGCCGAGGCGGCTCAATTGAAAAGGTTATTTTTAAACAAAGATTTCTGGTTCAAAATTTATATAATTAACATCATGCTAGGGAAGAAAAACGTCGTAATGAAACTCGTACTTATCGGATGAAAAGCATCCATATGTGTATGTTTCATCCTGTTATGGTGGAATACATACTACATATTTAGACATTTTTACCTTTTATAATAGCATACAAATAATACATTTTTAATAATTAACGATTATGATATCTCTAATTGATTTTTTACTGTTTTATTATTATTACAATGATCTTATTAGTTTACTTATGATTTTTTGTTACTTTTAATTTATGTATCTGAAAGGGCTATCTATGTACACTTGTACTTGGCAATATTAGATTTATTACTCAGCATATTAGATTTATTACTATTATTGTTTTATAGGAGTTAATTTGTAAATAAAATGTATAATAATCTTAAATTATTTTTAAAGATTTTCTGTTAATTGTAAATAAATACGGTAATTACCAAATGTCATACATTTTAAATAAATATATTTTCTATGATACCGAATTAGAATTAACGGTGGAAAAACAATCATTTAAATGGATATTATTACCATTTACAAATATTGTTTATTTTCCATTTATTTGTTAAGAGAAATTACATGATTCAGGGTGTCGTTTATTAAATTGTATTCGTAAAAACACTTCGAAGATCAAAGCGACTGTAGTCAGAATAAGCCCCTCAAAATCGTGTTTTCAAAACGAACAATACGTCTTTGAAGTCGGGCGTGGTGAACCGTATTATTTATGTTCCCAGGAATCGCTCAAAAGGGATCGTTTTACTTTAAGAAAAAAAAAATGTGACAGTGCAAGTATGGTTTGACATTAACGTTCGTATCCCGCCATCAAAACATTTTACGACTATACCGTATACGGTCAATACTAGAAATGGCCTCCGGTGACTGATTTAATGCTATACCGTTGAAAAGTATAAAGAACGCAGCTGAGGACATATGTGTGTATCTTGTTTAATGGCTTGTTTTTATTTACAAACGCTAAAGGCGATTTCATGTATATAATATCCTTTGTAACACAAGATAGCTTTAACTTGTCTCGTGTAAAATGTTACCAAATTTACGACACTAATAGTATAATTTTAGGAATTATGTCGCAGTGATTTATGCATCTCTGTTAACAACGAAGTTGCTGACTAATTATGCCATCTAAAATTGTAAAGGCAAGCTTGAAATTTTTGGATGTTTTTCACGCAATCAAATGTTAATGAATTATTTATTTAAATGATTGATATTGTCTAGTTAGTGGCTTGCTTAATAGGCTGCTGATCTCGAGGTCTGGTGCGCAATAAAATTCTCAGTAGTATTAAAGTTGGAAGTGTTTATACATGAACCTCGGAAAACATGTAAATCCATTTGTTCTGCGCCTGAACTTTTTCTGGTCATATCAGATCAAACTAAGTCTGATTACTTACTGATTAAATTATGAGAGTGTATGTGCGCACTATAGTTCTCCTTTGAGAATGGTCATCTGACCAATATCAGTCACGTTAGCGTCAACATCAAAAGGCTTCTAACATTTCTAACATTTCAAATTATGTATATTCTATTAATGTAATTGTGTATAAGAAAGGGATGGTTGGCGTTCTATGGGAGGCTTTCGTCCAGAAATAGACGGCCAAAGGCTGAAAAAATATAATGTGTCATTTTGTAGGTATTTGGTTAATATTTTATATATATATATATATATATATATATATATATATATATATATATATATATATATATATTAATATATATATATATATATATATATAACATTGTAATAGGTATATTCAAATTATAAATCACCTCAATTGTTACATTAAAATATTTAATCTATATAATTTAGGTTTTAAAACAATGGAACCTAAATATTCTATTTCATCGCATTATTCAATGTTTAATCTGCTACGAGTAAGTCACGGTTAAATATTCTTGGATCTATTGTACGGTTAGTGGAGAGCAACTTTTGTACTCAAACAGAGAGTAGGCTTATTTCTCTACTCGTGAATAATGGTTACCGAGCGTACGCTATTTTTGTGGTTTTTTTTCTGATATCCATTGAGGTCAGCTCACAAAAGAGGTTTTATATTTTTTCCAGTTTGATGACTGAAATATAAAGCTTATAGTAGAAGTTTGTTATTAGTAGACCGACTAAAATAAATAAATAAATATAAATTACTTTGGAAAAGATAGAATAAATGCATGTTTACATATATTTTACTTAAAAATACTAACATATACATGAAATTCACATGCATTTAATGTTATTTTAATTTAAATTAGTTTGTTTATAAATTTGGATTACAAAGATTATTGAATCATCTCTCAGCAAAGTTTACATGACGATTTTAAGAGCAACACATGTGCACGTCACACATCAGGCTGCGGTAATGTTACCGCACACATAGACGCTACGTAAGCACACAAACACCCACACATAGCAAAAACGTCATGTCAGTAGAATTCTAACACCTTTTCGGCCTAGCTCTCATTCTCCAAGTATTTACAGTAACGTCAAACGCGATGAGAAGTGTGATGAGAAAATTCATTGCAAAAAAAATAGCACCAAAAGCTTTGTTGTAAATTTTAACGGCAGAACAATTTTCTGAAAAAAGTGACCTCATAAGAATTTGTTACCAATTCTTAAATTAAAACAAATATAGCTCACATTAAACTCGATGTAATCTGACGATCATACTGCTCGCAGTTTGCAAAGTATAACAATGTTGGTTGATGCAATTTTGATGGTCCCGGGGGCATCGTGAGCAAGTGCATTGTATCAATTCCTCTCAACAAGATACATCCTAGCGCAACTAATAACAATTATATTCCATCTACTATCTCTGTAAATTTCACAGTTTCAGTAGTGGTATATTTGAAATGAATAATTTCTGCGTACTTTAGTAAATTTGTGAGGAATTTCGTAATATTCTAATAATCAATTTTTCTTATTATTATTATTTCTAAATGCAAAAGACGTATTTCGTTTAAACGTAGTTTATTATCCAAAAAGCTCTTTTAATCCAAAAAAAAGACGAAACAGAAAAAAGTAGCTTTCCAATTCCATTAAATTTTAAATTGAGCAAGCCCTGAAAATATTTGTCTCTAATTCCAAATTATGCCGTTTACAGTCGAATCTCAGAGTAAAAGTGCTGAGATATATCTGAAAAAGTGAACACTTCGTCTTTTTGACTTTCCTGGTAACTGGTACATTTTTCTCCAATAGAAACAAAATTGTAGTTTAACGAGTGAATGCTGCTAGGGTTGTTGATAAAAATGTAAGCCAGTCGTGATTTATTCTTAATTTTTACGAGGTGAAGGTGGTAAAGCTTTGTGCAAGCTCGTCTGGGTAGGTACCACCCACTCATCAGATATTCTACCGCAAAACAGCAGTTCTTGGTATTTTTGGCTTCGGCTTAAAGGATAAGTGAGCCAGTGTAATTACAGGCAAAAGGGCCATAACATCTCACTTCCTAAGGTTGGTGGCGCATAGGCGGTGCAAGCGATGGTTATCATTTCTTACAATGACAATGTCTATGGGCGTTAATGACCACTTACCATCAGGTAGCCCATATGCTCGTCCACCTATCTTTACTATAAAAAATATATAAATATTTTATTAAATGTTTTGTTTTCGCTCTTTAGATTAATGAAAAATATTATTTTATTTAATTATTTGATATCCAAGTGTTGATTAAGTAATGTTTTTCTTTAGGAATAACAAATACTATTCTTAGAATACCTAAATAAATAAGTATATAAGATGACGCTTTTCAAAAGAAAATGTATTTTAAGTAAGCTGTAGCAGGGCTTTGTGGTACTCTTTCACTGGTCGCCAATTATTCTACCGCCAAACAAAAATCCTGCTATTTATTATTCACCTTAAATAATGAGTGAGCTTCTAAATTACAAGCACCAGGCTCATAGGTCCATAGCATTTTATATCTACCAGGCTTTGATGGCAATACATTGATAGTGTATAAAATGGCTTAAATTTTAGAGTCGCAATATCTACGGGTGAAAGAAATCACATACTATCAAAGAGACGTTTCCACGTCATTCACTTAAGTAAAAAAACGATTATCATGAAAATAAAATGACAAACCAATCGAGAAAAATGATACCAGCCATCCAACCATGATCCATTTGTATACATTTCATTCACATTTTAAATATATAACAACAACAAAGCAGCAATAAATAAAATAAAAATTGAGGTAGATATAGAGAATTCGTGCAGTCGACAGGAGGGCACGTGGAGCTCTAAGTCGACACGTGACAACAACGGATGCAACGCTTTTTTAACGAAATAATAAAATAAGTATGACCTCGTTTAATACCCAAATCCTAACTAATATTAATGAATGATATCAAAAAGAAATTAAACAAACTCACTAACGTATGACGTATGACGATCGGCGTCATAAAATTTTGTATACAGTCAGTATGTTACATATTATTAGTCCTCCAGACCGATTTCGGTCATGGTGGCCAATCTCAAGAGAGATTAGCCAACTGCGGGGGACATATTATAGTACACAAGTGTCACCCTCTATCCCCTCACTCTCATCATCCAATGAGACGGCAATCTGACACAACCGGGAAGAGTTTAGGCGCAGGACCAACGGCTTTACGTACTTTCTGAGGCACGGGAATGTACACACTTCCAGACTCCGTGCTGCTATTAATATTTTCAACAGAAAAACTTTTTTCTTGGGCCAACCCGGGATTTGAGCCCACGACGACTGGGTCTGCGGCATTACATCTAGCCACTAGACCAACGAGGCACTCATGTTACAAAGGATACAGAAAAGAACATAGTGTACCTAACTTTTCGAGGACGACGAACGAAACGAAAACTATTAACGAAAACATTGTTAGGAATTGGCATATCCACCAACTCGTTGGAGCAGCATGGTGGTAACAGCCCTCAGACCTACTCTTTAAAAAGAGTGGGCTTATGTCCAGCGGAGGAATATTTACAGGCGTAGTAATCAGAAAGTAATGAGTAATTCCACTGAGAAATTACACTAACATGTAACATCAAACTAAGTCGGTACACATGCTATGACCAGCATCAGTTCATGTGTTACGCGCAGCTGAGCATTTGACAAGGGTATCGCTCTGTGGAGCCTTGGAGGTCACACGCATATCACCTCAATATATTATCAAAGGGCGATTCCCGAAAGCGCTTTGCTAAGTTAGATAAGGTATTACAAACCCAACTAATTATAATTTCGGTCTTCGTGAACAAGTTTATTATTAGGCTACTGGTGCCTTAAACTTGGAATTAAGAAATTCTATTATTAACTATTTGGGCTGTTTCAGTTTCAAAAAAAAATTACGAAATAAGATCGGTTATGTTTTATATTTAAATTTTAAAACAAGAGGAAAGATTCTTATAAAAAGCGATTTTCACCTGACCTTTAAAAATGGTTATATATTCTATAAACTAATTTCCGTTACATAAAATGAATAAATAAATAATTTATTTACTAAGCCTTTGTTGTTGGTAATATCTTTTTTATTTAATTAATTTTCCTTTGTGCAAGTCCATATTTGTCTGTAATCATCATCATATATTCGGTAGAATACAATACTAAGTACGTCTGTTTGTGTGTTACAAACAATATTACAAACGATTGTTGTCTCCCAGTTTTAAGGGGTTGGATGAGCCAGATTACCTACAGGCACAATGTGAAATGTGTGGTAAATATTTCTTAAGGTATCGACGTATATGGGTAGTGGTGACCACTTCCTATTAGGTGAACCATTGCCAGTGTAAGCTAATCTAGCTATATTAAATTTAAAAAATGTTTTCGTTTTAAATATAAATAAGTTTTTATGTTTCGTAAAACATATTTCTTTACAGATTATACATAGAGGCCTGAACTAAATATACATGATCTTTTATTTAAATAATTTTAATTAATTAATTTTCAAGAAAAAAAGATTAATTCCATTCCAAGACATTAATTGAGATATTTACAAATTAATTGCTTAAAAAATTTTTGTTCAAGTAAGCTATGGTTTGAATCACTGACAAATAATATAAAACACGCATCTTTATATATACATTGAAAATAACTGTATACATAGAAAATACGATACGTATAAGTAGCATAATAAGAAAGAGAGATGATAGCTCAATGAATGAATTTGAACACGTGACCTTGAATTAAAAATTTTGGATTGAAATCTGGACAAGCACCACTTTTTCTGGGCTATGCTTTAAGTATTATATAAAGATCCTGAATAACTTTTTTTTTCTATTTGTTTGCTCATTCAAGCCACATTTTTTCTTGAAATTGCTAGCAAAAATGTAATCTTAGAAAGTCTTAGGACAGCTGGTAGAAATGCAACGGCAATTAGTATACCTTTCATAATAAAGTTTTTAATTAATTAATACAAAATCGTTACTAAAATATTAAACAGCTACTTTCGCTTTTATTAAAAAAATACAACAAAAAAAATCTCGTTCTATATACTCTGCAGTAACTCACACAGAGAAATTTATGAACATAAAAACTAGCATTCGGCTCTGCCATTAAATTTTTACAGCCCCTAGAGCACTTGGGTGATGTTTTTACTAACCCTATACAACACATATGTCCGTTCATGCTTAGATAGTAAAACTTTAAAACAAAGTTTAATATTTTATGTTCAAACATTCTTAACCAAAGTTTGAGAGCGTGAGATATTTAAATATTTTCAAGTGCCTGTATTCTTAAAATCTTGTACAAATATTGCTTTAGAACGTTATACTCGATAAAAGAAATATAATTGCTTTTTTAATTTTATAGAATTAGAATTTAAATTTTGAAGCAAGATTTTTAAATAATCACTTTTTAAAAATTAATATTTTATGAATGCTTTATTCACGGATCAGACGGTCTCTTATTTAATAATTGTAAGCTATAATTTTTACATAATTTTCTTTTATTTTTTATTCTACAAAGACACGTGTTTTGAATCTTAGTGACTGCAACTGTTTTTTATTTAATTTTCCAATGAAAAAGGCAAGGTTCGTCGTGAAATTTATAGGGTTCCATATTATCAAATACATACATCATATATAATTATAATTATATTAAGTGACTGAGTTAAATTGCTGAAATATTTATGAAAAATAAAAATTGACAAGAAATCGACTTTGTTTCATTATTGTTATTAACGAAAAACATTTGTAATTATTAGTAAATAAAATATAAACTATCTCGTAAGACTTAATTCACCGGCCAAATATATTTGCTTAAGTGTAATAAAATAATAATAGAATTAAGATATCGAAAGTTACCATAAACAAAATAATATTCAACTTCGTTTATTATATTTAATATTGGATAACAGTCGAATTTAAAGATTAATGTTTTTCTTAAAACATTGATATCGTTGGCCGTTTGATATTGACCTTGGCTTTGTCATTAAATTTTAAAATAATTCCATCTTATTACATGAACGCAACAATATTGCGTTTCACAACAAATTCACAAACGTTATCACATTTATTTTATAAATTTTATTGCCCTTATATTTATAACCTGTTTTCGAAATCGTTTCTGAACAAATTTTATCGCTTTTATAGATTCCCGTAAAAATAAGTTTAATAGTATTATTAGCAAGCAATAAATTTTAGTTAGCCATTTAAGAGCTACCGTTAAAAACTATTTATATTTTGTTAGTTAGTTTCTTTGCAATATTTACTTTTTAAAACCAGTTAACTATCAAATTATCACATAGATAATTTAAGAGATCATCCCCAGGCTAGATGAACTGACGACAAACGCAAAACAAAAATATGCAGTGTTGGTTTAAAAAATAAATGCCAAAGATTTTTATAGAATTGGTAGCGGACGAGCGTATGGGCCACATGATGGTAAGTTGTTACCAACGACTACGAACATTGTCATTGTAAGAAATGTTAACCATCGCTTACATCGCCAATGCGCCACCAACCTTGGGAACTAAAATGTTATGTCCCTTGTAATTACATTGGCTCACTCATCCCTTAAACCGGATCAACAATACCGAGTACTACTGTTTTGCGGTGGAATATCTGATGAGTGGGTACCTACACAGACGAGCTTACACAAAGCCCTATCACCAGTAGTGACTTGATTGCGTATTTAGGGAGGGCTGACGATAATGACGATGATATCCAACTGCAAACTATTCAACGAATCATGCATTAACGAACGCTGGGCCTATACGTTGAAGAGTTGATTTATTGCCTAGACAGTAACCGTGCTATTCTATAAGCAAACATTTAGTAGGTGCGAAATATATACATATTTTATTTATTTATTATAATAGTCTAAACTCCGTTTTCTAAAATACATATTTTAAAGCTGTTTACTGACATTCTCAAAAATAAGATTAAATATATTGACATATTGAAATAACTTGAATATTATAGAAGTGAACGTTTGTTTAAAGTATATCCATAAAATGATGTCAATAAATAATATATTATGAAAACATTAAAGAATTGTTAAAGTGAAATGGCTCGCTTTTCGTTAAGAACTCGCTTCGAATAACAGTTGTGAAATATTAAAAACTGACTTACGGTATTAACTCTGATGCTTATATCCTTTAAATTTTATTATTATAGTCAACCTATAACACTATTTCACGCAGATCATGTTCTGCGGTGAATTTCGGGTTTTGGTCTTAGAGAATAGCTCTACGACCTTGAAACGTTTATATAACTATTTATTTTATAATATTGTGTTAAAAAGAATTTAAATTTTAGTATTATAACGACCAGGGAGCTTTTCGGTATATGTTTCGCTCCTGTTCCATATTAATACGAATTGTAACGCGCTTCAAATTTGTAAAAATATAAGAAATATTTACTCATGTCTACCTCAGAGGCTACTCAGTCATCCTGGAAACAAAGAAAATCCTGGATGTCTGCATTTTCGATTTTCATCATTTTCAGATGGAATCTGAACTTCAGCGTTAGTGGCAGACATGAACAACCTAGCCATAATATTTTCTGACATATTCTGCTATTTTATAGAACACTCGGTTACAAAAAGCTGATAATACGATAAAAAATGAATCAACATCGTGATCAATTCTGTAGTCTAAAAATTGCAGATTGTTGGTACCACTACGTGGAATAACTTTTTTAATTAGTATAAGTGGACTGGCTAATGAGCCACCTGACTGTAAGATATCACCACTACCCGTAGACATTGTAAGATATATTAACCTTTCCTTACATGGCCAATTTCCCTTGCAGTTATACTGTCTCAGTCATCCTTCAAGCCGGAACGCAACACTACTAATCGTAAGTATTGCTCTTTGGCGGAATAACATCAAATGAGTGAGTGGTATTGAGTGGCCTTGCACAAATTTTTACCACGTTCAAAATTAATTAAGAATAAGTTTCAATTCATCAAAAGGTAAATCCATAAATAAATCATAAAAAATATGTTTCGTAAGTCTGGTGTTATTCTCGCGAGAAATACATTAAATTGATTTACGTTGCAATTTCTTAAAATTATCGAAAGAAGCGGTGCAATGTTCAAATTATGTCTGTCCTATTATATTAATGTCATTGACTGCCTCGTTGTTCTAGTGGTTTGATGTAAGGCCGCAGATCAGGATGTGTGCTGGGTTCAATTCCCAGGTCGGGCCAATAAAAAGTTATTGGGTTTTTCTGTCTGAAAATTCTCAGTAGCAGCCCGTAGGGTCTGGAAGTTGGAAGTCTGTACACTCCCGTGCCTCGGAAAGCACGTAAAGCCGTTGGTCCTGCGCCTGACTCTTTCCAGTCGTGTCGGATTGCCGTCCTATCGGATTATGAGATTTAGGGAATAGAGAGTGCACATAATATCTCCTGCGTAGTTGGCTAATCTCTCTTGAGATTGGCCGCCGTGACCGAAATTGGTCTGGAAGACATTATTATTAATATTAATTTCACAATATAGCTTATGTAGGTTAGTTATTTCAAAAACACCTACGCTTAAAACTTTACTATTGTACAATCTGTTCGAAGGAGAATCGAGTTTAATTTGCACAGTGAATACAGGCAGATGTATCTAACGTTGATTATAAAGCTGATCTGAACCATTTTTCTTCTATTTATCTCAATAAGTGATTGGTAATTTAGTGGAATATATTTTTATGTATAGACATAATATCGGTCTTTGCTAACAGTGACTGGCATGCATTGCAATGCATTTTTTAATTTCAAAAATATCATCCGTGCTAATTGCTGTGGTGATCGATTGAACAGTAAAGAAGGTTATGTGATACAGCGACTCCGAGCGGCGAATTACAAAGTGAATATTTTTTTTCTTCCTTTATCTCCATATACGTGTTGTCCGTTCTTTTGGTATATCTTATCTTTAATTTGTATCGATATTATTTTAATGTCCCTGCATGTTCATTACCAGGCAACATCAATAAAAAAAACAGTTATAACCTTGACTTTTAAGATAACTATATATATGAGTATATTATGTAAGAAGAGGTTATGTAAAAAGAATACCAAACGTGTTGAACCCTAATCTTCCCCTTCGCATACACAGTTCGTTAAGAATGACTTCACGTGTTTATTGAGCTAACAAAGAACCATTTGGGAGCTAACAGTTCATTGTTTGTAAACCGGAAGTTAGAGGAAACTTCAGTCACTCTCCAAACTTCCACTACGGGCTTAAAGGTGAAGATAAATCTCGGTTCAATTGTATAGTTCTTTCCACTTAAGTTTGTTTTGAGATGAAATTGCTTACAATTTTTGTTAATAAAGAACATTAAATTAACTTGACAATGAATTTCTGATAAAATTAAAGTTAAATTTATACTTATTCGACTGACTGACACGCATAGCCAAAACTGAATCTAGAAAGCTGTTTGGAATATTGTTTTGTTTTATATCGTAAGCATCCGCTAAGAAATGATTATTGGAAATATCCACTTTAAGAGGGAATTGGACGAGCAGCCAGTCCATATGAAATGTCTTTATAGTTAACTCCCTTTGACTATTCTTTAAAACTGCAATAAAATATTTTTAAATATTGTATTGCAGTATTAAACACTGTTTTATTGATTCAAGGAGTGATTGGAAACGTTTTTCATCTATCGCATTGATAGTCGGTATTGCGATACGACAAGTTAATACCTAGCATTCTTAGCATATTTCACGCTTTTTCCTTAAAAATGAACAAAATTATTGTATAGTATACATATAAATTTTATTATACAAAGTTGTAATTTAATGATATTTTATACAACTGTATACTAAACTTAATTTGTCAAATATAAGGTGAATATAATATTATACATAAGTATGTTTTAGTAAATACTGAATTAATAAAATTCTTACTAAAAACAACATTTTGTTCAAATCGTGTATTGAAATAAATAAAATTGAGTGTATTGTTGTCACCGGCTGTCAATTGAAGATAAATAATGGCTTAGAAGAAAATTTAAAAGTCTGTGTAAGTACCAATTATAAGATATTTTATCACTTAACAGGAATATTTAATATTGTTGTGTTCCAGTTTGAAGGGTGAGTGAGCCAGTGTTTATACTAGCACAAGTACGGTATCTTAGTTCCCAAAGTTGGTGGTTCATTGGCGATTTCAGGAATGATTAATATTTCTTATACGTCTAGGTTACCTAGGTTAGACCTATTCATATATAAATATGAAACGTCCGAAAGTTATATGTTGTAAGGATTTATAAAAAAAATTAACATTTAAAGTGTACACCATGTACACTTTAAATGTTAAAATATGAAGCAAAATCACTTATAACCGTAAGTTGGTTTACAATATTCCTAATATTAAGAGAAAGCACTGCTAATTCGCCTTTTCTCAAATTTCCTCTCATATTTTATAACATTTGTTATCATTACAATTTTTTGTGTCCAAGACTAAACAAAGGTTCGATTTAAAAAAAATCCAAATATTTTCAAATGTAGAACGAAAAGCACAAATATTTTTTAATCTTGTGAATGTTATATTTGTTCGCTGGTTTTCTTCTCTTCACTCAGTCGCTTTGAAATATTATAGAAAAGCAAGTTTAGGCCATTGGAATAGGTACACAAATATAAACTGTCACACTTTTATTAAAGATAGCATATCACACACTTTCTACATCTGCGAGTGACGTGCTGGAAGGGGTCGTAATGGAAAAAAATTGATAAAGTAGAAATAGTTGCTTTGTCAACTGCCAAGTCGGTTATTTCTTTTTCTTTTCACGCATTTTATTTCTTCAAAAGCCAGATTTACGTCACGTAGGGATAAATGGAATAAATAAACGTTTTAGTCAACATTATGGTGACGTACCTTTTGGATAATATTGCATGTTTTGACAACAGTCACTCAGATATTTTTTTATATATTTACTATTTCAAAGGTGACTTATTAAATTTAATAGTGAATAATATTATTCATGATAGTATATTTTATACTAATAATACATTACTATTATTCATATTTATCGTCTTCAATTAAGCGTATATTTTGTGCCTAAGAGTGGGGACCACAATGGTCCAAGTGTTCAAAGATAGAACACGCGACTTGTCATCGCTAGGCGGCCCGTATACTACTGCGACATTGACGCTAAAATCATTAGCCAAGGCCACTGACGATACCAATAAAATTGAATTTTAAAATTCTTAGACGAACGGTCACTAAGTTAAATTAACTTTTTAAATTGAACATTTTTTATAAAACAAAAGAGGGTATCAAAACTCTAAATATACTTGAATTTTTTAGCAAAAATTAAAGAAAACGCTCTCTATCCCTGGAGCAACACCAGCTGGATAATAGATGCATTCAGCGAGAAAATTGCAGCCATCCACGCTCAAAGATTTTATACACTACAAATATGTTTCTGTTTTTAGATGTTGGTAAAGAAAAAATATTTTGATTAACTTTTTTCTTTACGAAATATTCAAGTTCTTTACGAAATGTTCAAATCAAGAATGGAATAACTAATAATGGATGAATGGATACACTAATGCAGATTGGTGGGTTCACATGTGGCATTCCACCGTATGTTGTTTACTCACGACGTTTTTCTTCACCCCTGAGTACGAGTTGAATTATAACCAGAAGTACAACACAGGAAAATTCAGAATCTGATACTTTCATATCCCATTTCCATCCGCAATCCTCGGTTAAGATTCAGGTATTGTAGTCTTTGGGCTACGTTTGACAGTTTATTTATTTATTTCTAAAAATTAATCACTATACTTAAATGAATCCATGCGCATGAATTCATTCACCATTCAATAGTGTAACTAATGATGTCTATATTTTCAAATCCACATCCTCGTACTTTTTCTTTTACTACCCATATATTTTTTATGTGACGTTTATACATTTAGCACATTTATATGAGTTAATAAATCAGTTTGACCAATGTTAGATGGGGATACGGAACCCTAATAAAAACGGGACAAGAGTTTAAATGGAGCCGTGTTAAAGAATTTAATGAATGTCATTTAACACACTTACTCGATTTTGTCATAACGGTTTCCACTTTCACATATAAGCCCTGTTCATGAAACCCAAAAGAGTATAAATATTTTTCATGTACAGAATTTGAACCCACAATAATGGTCAGTTATAGTGACTCACTTTACTTACCGTACCATTCACGTACCAATATTAACGACCCTCTGACCGATTTCTTCCACGGCACCAATCTCAAGAGAGATTATTTAACTGCACAGGATATATTACAGTGCACAGCTGTGTACGCAAACACAGTAAACTCAACTATGGCATAATCAGAAGCATAATCCGATGGGAAGACAATTCTATAAGACCGGAAACAGTCGTAGAACCAACGACTTTACGTGCTTTCCATGGCTAGGAGTTGAGACACTTCCAACTTCCAGACTCCGGGCTGCTACTGCGATTCCTCGATGAGTAAAGACGCTAATTAATTTTAAAATTAACCACGCTGATAAAATAATTGCTATTAAAAATCATTATGCATATTTAAATTCATTTGTTTTTGGGTTTAATGTTTCGAAATGTAAAACAGTAAAAATCCTTGCAATATCGATTGTAGGTAGTTTTGTGCTCATTTTTTGTAATAAAGTTTATATAATAGATGGAAACTTATGATAACTTTATTACTAAATGAAGGCCTTGTGTCAAGGATTGAGTTGGGCCAGTAAAAGCTACTAGTTTTATAAGATTTTCGGCTGAGTCAGTTCTTGAGATTTATTTATTTATTACATAGGTACACTTACGATGATATATACATTTGTACATCAGTGTCACGTGTACAAAAAAATCATGAAAACAATACATGTAAATTTTATTAACAAAACAACATAAATTAATGTAATTATTATTAAACTATTTACCTACATATATTATGTATTATGTAATGTCTGTTTGTAATATAAAAGCAACCAGAAATTCGAATCTAAATAATGCTAAGCACACTTATCGGCGTCATCTAACTGCCCGGAGGATACGTGGTCGGTAGGATAAATTCAGCCCATTATTTAGTAGAGTGGGCCTTTGTTCGAAGAGGATTATATCAAGTTCTTGTCACGTACAACATTCAGAAACAGTCAGGACAGCTCGATCTAGTGTACGGAAGAGCTTTAGAAAATACTTTAGTGTATATAAATATATAAGGGGTTACGATTTGAATATTCGAATACAAAAGTTGTGGGTTCTGTAAGTAAAAATAAATGTATTTTATTTCTCAGTTTTTTTATAACATAGGTAGGCGGACTAGAAACGGGACACCGGTAAGAGGTCACCAACGCTTATATTTATTAGCATTGTAAGAAATTACATTGCCAATGCGCCACCAACTTTGGGAACTAAGATGTTATGTTCCTTGTACCTGTAATTACACTGGATCACTCACCTTTAAATCAGATTCAATGCCAAGTACTGCTGTTTTGCGGTATAATATCTAATGAGTGGGTGATACCTACCCAAACGAGCTTGCACAAAGCCCTACCACCAGTAAAAATTGTGTCAGTTATTACTTCTTCTTTTGAGGAGTTTGTGAAATGTTTATTTTCAGGGTACTGCTAATATTTTTATTTTCTAATTGTTGGATGGCTCAGCCAAGTTGATGAATATTCTACGTCTGTCTGTGGTTTTTAAAGCATTTTAACCTAAAAATTAAAATGAGGACTAGCTAAAGTCTTAGTAGACTTGCCTAGTGGCAAGCATAACTTTAAGTAAATTTGCGCCCTCTCAATGACGTTAAGTTGAGAAAAAGTTCTCCTTGATTTCAGCAACGGCGGCCTTTCTCGGACGGTCTGCATAACGCCAACGCTCTTTTGACGGGATATTTTTAAACCAAACGATTTATTAACAAATATTTCACTATTTTTTTTTAATGTTTTTTAATATACTTTTTTAGTTTTATAATTTGATATCGTTTTTCATAAATCAATCAACTCTTCCACAATATTTGATTGATAAAACCCACGTATATGAAATGACAATTGTGTTTTTCAAATTAACAAAACGAATTAATTAATTTATAAATATTCATAAGTGCTTGTCGGAAATTATGTACGATTCCAGCTAATTTAGCTGCTTAAATGGCAATTTGTCAAAGTAATGATTGCGTGTAGCTCGCGTTTCATTCAATTATAGGTAATTCATTTTCCGAAATGTTAAATTTATATAATATAGTCTGATGAAAAGGAAATTTATTCAATTTTATTGTTAGCTGCAACCATTTTAGTAAAGGTTTTATGACATAGCATCTTAGATCTCAAGGTTGATGGCGCATTCATTATGTAAGGGATAGTTAATGCCAATCTGTCTATCAGTCTGACTACCCTATTTAAGTAAAAAATAACATAAATTTTATAAGCAATAGTCTTGTTTTTATGTGCCTAAAGTTATAAGGTTTATTTTGTACTATTTTTTTTTCTTTCTTTTTTTAAATGAAGTATATATTTAGCTTATTAATATTTTGAACATTTTAGGATAATATTTATTCTACATACTTTAAGTAACCATAAATTATATAAAATTGATAATGAAGGATAATTATATTGTACAATAAAATTAAGAAACACACACAATGTTGATTTAGGACAATTACTTTACGAAGATCTTAATCAAATATTAACTAACCTGATTTTAGAGGGAGATAAATGAATTTAATCAATTTTGTGAATAACGGTCGAGATGAACCCGGGCACCTCACGGATATTAACAATTAAACTTGTCCTAAACTAACACCTAAATGGGTTTTCAGGATCACTGGTCATGTTATAAGGTTAAATAAAGATAAGGGTGTATAAATAATCTATTTGTACTTCGTGTTCGAGACAACTACGTCTTTGTCAAGGCGTGTTTTTGTATTTAATGGTCTTAAAGACAAAATTGAGTCATAAAAAAACACTTTCTAATACTACAAAATTCAATCATTTTGAAGGTTATTACAAATTATCAGATTTAATCATGAATTTCAGTACGGTGCATGTGCAGTATGTTATTTATATATAACTTATAAAAATTAAAAAATTACGGTTATTTGTATAATTTATTTGTTACAAAGATTATTATGTGGAATGGTTTATTTACATAAATTCTGAAACAAAACTTTGTTATGTTTCTAAAAAGACTCTATTGGAAATAATTAGAATTACTGTAACATTAATGTTGCCCTACTGGGAAGTAGATTAGGCCTAATTTTTCGTGCGCAATGCGCAATAAACGGACCTCGTTTTGGTTTCTACAAAAACCGGTTTAATGATAGGATGACTTGCGTTTTAAAGGACCCTTATATACTCTGCCTTATAATAATATGTATAATATTGATTGACAAATTATTTCAACTGCGTCGTTGATATTATAGTAGTAATTTTTAACACTGTGTATCTTGAAATCCTGTACTAAAATCTACTGCAAAAGTTATTAAATTTTTCTGCCAAGAAATATCGAGCAGCAGCTCGTGGTTAGAACGTGTTACTATATCGAGCCTTGTTACAAAGTACATAAAGTCGCTTATCCTTTATCTGCTTTAATATTCCCTGCTCAAACATCTAGTTTTTAAGATTAGCCACCATTGTTAATATATGATCAGAAGGACATTGTTACTGACCATAATTTAAAATGAGTATTTTTAATTTTCAAATTTTCAAGTAAAGGAAAATGGTGCTTTTGATGATCACAAGTGGTTATGGGATAAACCCCTAATGAACTGACAAACAGTAAATGATCCTAACCGGGTCTCGTTTTTAATTAGATATATGTAAGATTTAAAAATCTAATATGACTTTCAGGTTAATATCTTATATCTTTCAACAACATGCATCTGTCTAATTTCACTGAAATTCTGCCACAAGTGGATTCCACCAAACCGCATTAGAGCAGCGTGGTGAAATAAGCTCCAAACCTTCTTCTCGGGCCTTTCTCAGATTAGGTCTTAGCCCAGCAATGGACATTCACAGGCTGTTACTATACTATGAAACGATCGAATAACACAGGATCATTCATGAATAGAACAGGATCTGTTAAATATAGAGATAATTTAAAAATCGAACAATAATGTATTATTATAACGTACATTAAAATACAGATTAAATATTATTACCCTTATCAGTCTGAAGTGAGAGTAATCTTCAAACTTGCGATCAAACATTTTGATCGTTGTACAAATCAAATTAAGATTAATTGCGAGGATAACTGTTAACAAAGAGATTTGAGGCATCACCAAAAGACATTAGCTCAGCAAGTTTCTATCAAGTACTAATATTCACAATGTTATGATATTTTAAAGCATTTTCTATAAAGGTAAGTATAAAAATGTATATTTATTTTTCTGTTCCGTAATTGACGTTGACCAGCGTTCAAAGAATCACGTATATAATTTGTTGGCACGTGCTTTCTCAGAATAGCTTGGAAAATTATGAACAGGCGTTTCTGTGGTCATTATCAGCTTTAATTAAGCAATGAGATGAAACAAGAGACTTTCAATATTATGTATCTCTTTTATATATTTTTTAATCAATAATTAAATTCCTCTATATCTAAGTGGGTCTATGTATATATATCTGAAGTGAAAGAAAGGCTGTTAGGAAAATTGCATGTTTCATATAATAATCTATGAACAGACGTCCACCGATCTGCATTGGAGCAGCGTAGGGGAATAAGCTCCAAGCCTTCTTTACAAACGAAAGGAGGCCTTAACTTAGCAGCGGGACATATACAGTCTTAGTAATCACATCATAATGGGCTGTTTTTATTTAAAGCATACTTTGTGTAGTCAGTTTCCTTTACTTGGTGGTAGGGCTTTGTGCAAGCCTCTCTAGGTAGGTACCACCCACTCATCAGATAATCTACCGCTAAACAATAATACTTCATATTATTCCGTTCCGATTTGAAGTGTGGTGTAGAGAGCCAGGGTTATGCCCCTGGCTCACTATTCTTCGTTTCCAAGGCGGGTGGCGCATTGGCGATGTAAGGAATGGTTAATATTTCTTACATCACCAATGTCTATGGGCGGTGGTGGATGGTACTTAACATCAGGTGGCGCATTTGCACAGGGAGACGGATCAATAACATAAGAAAAAATTTAAAAAAATGTAGATTTTTGTCATATTATAGAAATGGATAATAAAAAATTATGAAAGTAAAAATCATAACACATTTTTATTAATATATTAGAAACTGTTAGTTATTTCATACAAATGATAACTACTGTGATGCAGTTTTTCTTTAATATTTATCAACGAAATTCGCGAAACATTGATTTGAATTTAAAACATCAATCTCTTATGAAGCTCTCATAATTTAAATCGATAAGAAAATTCTAAAATATTTTACAGTCTCATCCAAGAACGGAGCAAAACCACGTCAACGACGAAAGTTTTATTATTGAACCGAAATCCCTGGAGAAAACGTTCGAGTTTAACTTTTTTATTTGTTCAACCATTTTGGTGATTTCTAGATGGTCGGGGAGCTTTGTTGAATTTTTAACACGTCAATTGGAATATTTAAAATACGAATTATTAATTTGTTTTTCATAATAAAACTATGCAACGTTGTAATTATAAGAAAATTTCTTACAAATCATAGTGTTTGATATTAATTATAATTATTTAAATAAAATAAAATTTATTTAGCAACAGCCTCTCAATGTCCTACTTCTGGGCTAAGGGCTCCTCTCCTTTTTTTGAGAAGGTTTGGAGCTTATTCCACCACGGTGCTCCAATGCGTGTTGGTGGAATTCACATTTGGCAACATTTCAGTGAAATTAGACGCACGTGTCTAATCGGTTAAGATTCAAGCGTTCTAACCACTAAATTAAAAGCCGAGATAACCCATCCCGGCTTTTAAATAATGTTTTTAATCATTCTTAAATCATTATAAAAATTTAACACAACACAGAGATTGATCACAGTAACTGGGTGACCGAGCTTCGGTTGGCTCTCTTATAATTAGTTAGTAAGTTAGCTTAAAAATTAGGAATAAATAAATTAATATTTTATTTTATATACGAATAAGACATAACACACTTGGAAATATTTTTAAAAAGTAAAATAAAATATAGCAATAAAAAAATAACTAAGCATTTTTAGCAGACGTAGAAATGTGATTTGAATTTTTCCATGGAACTACTAAAATGGAATAGAATTTATTTATTGCTTTCAACTGCGCATATTAGTCGATATATATGATGTCGAACATATAAATCGGCACATTCCGGTTGAACGATCTCATTAAATTTTTAAGTAAAAATAAAATTTAAAGGGTAAAACAATACAATAAAATTGAAATATTCACATTAAATATAAAAATCTTTCGTATGCATAAAATTATGTTTACCTTAATCCATTTACTCATCAAACCAAATCAATCAAATTAAATAAATATATTTTTATAATTAAAGTAAATAAAAATGAACAATTTTTTATCAATAACCGAATAGATAATAGAGTAGTTCTAGAATATTCGAAAAGCGAATTGTATGTACGCCAATACTAATAAGCCAGTTGTATAATATTTGACATTTATTATGTTCGTTCTTGCTACCTACGTGATGTTGTATAGATATTCTATTGTTACCATCACATCCTCTGACGATCGATGTCGTAACAATGCTTCGTGATTGTGTCGTGCAATTGACGTTTATAAGGGCTGTTACATAAGTGACGTGAAATTATATTTAACCTTAATTAACATTAGAGATATATTTATTATCAACTCTAGAAAATATCGTTTGTTATGTTGTAATGATATTGATAAACTAATGTGACATTTTTGTTTTGTCACACATACTGACCACTGACTTTACTAGCTTAATCCAGTGAAAACCGGAATTGAGATTTTTCTAACGTTGAATTTTATCTAACTTATTACACTGTCGTCGGATCTTTTGTTTTTAGTAACATAAAATAGGATTATCGGTATATTCGGTGTAAAAGTTTATGCCAAGAGAAAATGTTTACACAATCTAAAACAGAGGATAGTACGTTGTAGACGATATAATACTTTACCGGAATACAGTAAGTGCATTAATATATTCGATATTCCCGAATATTATAGTTGATATTCCCGAATGCTAAAATAGTGCAGTTTCGTTCAAATTAAAAAGTAAATAAGCCAGGGTACATGTATAAAGGATATTACGCTATATATTTCGCAAATATACTCAGTATTAAAATGTATATTATCTAAGCTCAAAAAATGTAGTCAATTTAAAAGATTATAATTATATATTAAATGTATCACCTGAGCTACCTCTGGTTCGGAACATAAGTTCAACTGAGACGCTAATTACTCTTTCCACCAATTAAATAACACATGTTAATACAAAACAGTTAAATTTATTGCACATTTAAAAAAATCTCAGGCCTCGCTTTTATCATCTGAGTCCATAATCTTGTATCCAAAAAAATAGCTTATTTTTTTAAATAGATATATTTTTTAATTTTATTGTAAAAATTTAAAATAACTGCTTAAGTTAAAATATATTCTCAAATATCATCACATTTAATTATTTGGCTAATTTACGCATAAACTACTTTTTTCTATAGTAGAAATACAAAGAGTAATTAGCCAAATTATATATAGCTTTACATACATGCATTGTCATTGTAAAATGCAGTAATCGTTACCCACATTGTCTAAATGCTGCCAACCCTAAGGTCTGATGACTCTTGTACCTGTAATTACACTAGCTCACTCAGCCTTCGTATGGAAATAGTTCGACGTATTGTGGCTTAGAGATTCACGATATTATCAGTATGTGTAATTGTAATGTATTGATGCAACTTGGTTAAATCAATTTCAAAATAAGAAAATTGATAATATCGAGGGCATTGACCTGTGAAGACATTTTTAAAATAAAATAGCCAAATTGCCATATACTATTTTAAAATGATATCACGTGATAGTCCAGTTATAGTACGTAAATCTTAACTGAGGATCGCGGGTTCAATTCGATTAAGCACCACTTAATTATATGTGTTTATTTTCGTAATTTCAGGATATTTGCATTTATGGAAGGAACTATTAAGTAATACTACATAATTTGGGGGTTGGTAAATTACTATCCTTTACACAGGCTATCCAAATAGCCCGTTAAAGATAGTCAGTTCCAGTCACCGAATATATTAAAGCAAAACCATATTTTTTAATATTATACCTTAGTACATAAGCTTACCAGTTTGTAATCCATATGTCAATATGTTTATGTTTGTGTGGTTAATTTTTTTTTTATTATTATTATATAAATTATTATTTGGTATTACTAAAGAGTAAGATATTTGTAAAATATGTTGTGTAAAAAATTATAATTTTATATGAAAGTTGATATCTTAGACACAAATTTGCTTATGCTAAAACAAAGATCATCGATTACTATATTGTTCTTACCTAAATTGTCAGCTCGGTGTAGCGGGATTATAGAGATCCACATAACTATGAGATAACAAATCGTTAATGCCATCGTGTCCACTTCACGCCCGTCACTTAATACATAGTTTTATAGTTTCACATTTCACTTGTTCAAAGTTTCTACACCATTGTCGCGGTCCATGACCATCACGTAGTACCTGAAAAGAAATAGAGATTATTTAACATATTATGTTACAAAGCGGGATAATAATAATAATTCATATATGGATAATAATAATTCATCTCGTGCTTTACGGTGAAGGAAAACATCGTGAGGAAACCTGCATGTGTCTAAATTCACTGAAATTCTGCCACATGTGTAATCCACCAACCCGCACTGGAGCAGCGTGGTGGAATAAGCTCCAAACCTTCTCCTCAAAAAAGGGAGAGGAGGCCTTTAGCCCAGCAGTGGGACATTCACAGGCTGTTACGGTTACAAATATATTTATAAAATAACCAGCGGACCTAGCAAACCTCGTACTGCCATACAGTCATCTTTATTTGTTGACATACCGACAGCAGTGCCAGCAGGGTCCAATTTGTTTTCAATCCATTCAGGAATTTCATCCAAATCGGTCCAATCGTTTAGAAGTAGTTAGGTGACAAACACACGTACAGAAAAAAATATATATTAAGAAAATAAAGATACTTTTCTTTAGGGTTTCCTAATATTCTTATTTACCACTCCGATTAAGTGTATATAATGTTAAGGATCGAACTTGCGAGTTTTACATCATGCGGCCCATATACGCGCCATATATAAGCGCAATGCTTAAAATATTTAATAATAAAGCTCAAATGTTTAATAGTAACCTTCTACACTTTTGATTTGCATTCAGTTTTTTATATTTATTTTATTACTTATGTACCAGTCGTGTCCTTTAAATATATGGTACATAGGAAATTTTATTCTGAGAGATATCTTCTAGCCGGCTTAGAGTATTAGTATTATATATACATACAGTTTACATATATATATATATAAACTAGTTCCTATTTTAAAAATACTTAAAATATTTAATATATAATATTTAAAATGACTTCAATTTGTTATCATAAAAAATAACTGTAGTAAATAAACAATAGAATGTTTGCATCAAGATTGCTAGCAACGGGTCAAAAGGTTGGTATTGTGATAAATACAGTAAAGTTCTGAGAAAATCTTTTGACAATCAAGTATCGTATTCGCTTGAGACCAAGTGAATCGAGAGAGATTGCAACATGCTATTCTCTATAAGGGTACGGTCGTATTGGTAAATCAAAGATATTGCGAGCTTATAATTTTGATAACAAGAATACTGACCAGCACAGGTAAATCATAGTGATCACATACAGTATACAGACGTTTTTATAAATCATTGCAATCGTATATATTATATTTTTTATTAAAACAAGAGTTACTAAAAAATGACAGGTTACAGGTGCCAAGAACAATATATCTTAGTTCCTAAGGTTGATGGCGCAGTAATGCTGTTTTGCGGTAGAATATCTGATGAGTAAGTGGTACCTTCCCAGACGACCTTACACTAAGCCCTATCACCAAGCAACGTATTTTGTTACATAGATACAAACAGGTCAAGCTTATAAAAGCGTGTTAAAAAGTCATTGTGACACATGCCAGATGGTAGCAAGACTTTTATTTTATTTATATTATTCTACCGCAAAACAGCAGTACTTGGTATTGTTGTGTTCCGGTTTGAACGGTGAGTGAGCCAGTGTAATAACAGGCACAAGGGACATAACATCTTAGTTCCCAAGGTTGGTGGCGCATTGGCTATGCAAGCGATGGTTAATATTTCTTACAATGCCAATGGGCGTTGGTGACCACTCCCCATCAAAATAAAATAAAAAAATATCGCTTGGTTACACATAATATGACCTAAGCTTTAGGCTTTTGGCCGACGTTAAAGTATTTTTTTATCATTTATCTACCAATCAGCAAAAGATGCCAAAATATGATTCATCTGGCTCATCACAACGTTTTTGGTTATTAGTGCTTAAATTATACATTATATACATAAAAATATATTTATAAGTAAAATAAAATTATTTGTTTAATTAAATATATACTTGTTAGTTAAAGAAAATCTTTTGTTTCCAAATTTCTAATCATTTTAATAAGAAATTATCGTGTTTTCTTTCAATTTTCGGTTCGGTTCGAGCTTATAAACAACATTTATTCGACTGCCTAAACATAATAAGTCTGTTTTTAATTAAAATCTATAGGCTCTTTGTACCTTATTTTATATAATAAACATTATATTATAAATATTTTAATGTTACTTTAATATTTTTTAACTTAATTTTTGTAGAAAAACATATACCTTATCTACGTTATATTCTCGTGGCAATAAAAAATATACATTTGTAATAATTTATAGCGTTGCTTTCAAACGACTTAGAATAAATCGGGCTTACTGAAATCGAGAAAAGATAACAATACGTGCCAATACAAATAGCGGTAAAACTTCAAACGTGCGCCTTCCATCCACGCTTGTCTATTTTCGGACGGCCTTCGCTAGGAACAAACGAAAAATACTATAGAACAATAAATCTTTTATTTCGACCACACCCAATATGGATGGAGTGTAACACGCTAAGTTGTTTTTATTTCATCCAATTTGAGATTAGGTACGTGATCTTGTCAGGAAAACTAATATTAATTTTGTCCTATTTTCTTGTGGATTTTTTTTAACTACTTATCCATTATATGTATTTGTATGCAATTGTATAATATAATGTGTAATTGTAGTGTAATTCAATATACTAAATTTTATCGTCATCAGCACAAAAATATTATCTTTAAAAATTATACACAAAACAAAAAATATATGTATATATTAAAGTATATATTATCTAAAATTCAATAGTAACAACTTTAAAAATCAGAATCGGTAAGAATAGTGGAAAGAATGCTAGATTTTCCCCGTTGAATTGCAATTCCGATTCTCTGGGCGAAAAATGAACCAGCTCTCCCGTCACTGAGCCGGCAATAAAAGGTAGTGTTCTATGTTTTAGTGCTATCAGTTGGCTTTAAAACCAGATTACACTGATAAAACTTTGATTTACTTCCTTGATTCTATGGACAGGTTTTTGATTGTGCCAAAATTAAAGGAACGAAAAACCAGAAATATTATAGGCATTATAGAAACCCGGTTATGGTCAATTACAGACATATTTTTTGCAGACGAATTTAGCTCATGATTGTGATCCCAGGTCAATCAGCCATCTATAATAAATTATTTTATCGTTTATGTACATCATAATTCACTTAAATATACGGATTAAATTCTTTTTTTAAATCAACAAGTAATCAAATAGAAAACCTCTCTACTTCAAATATAAAAAAAAACAAGTGCCCGTATTTATTAATTATTTAAAAACGCACGCACAGTATACATATAAAATATTAATTATAAGATATATATATCTATCTATCGTGTAAGTGCAGATAACAGTCAAAAAACAATCATGTAATCAGTAGAACATACAAAAAAACGATTAGAAAACTTGGAGAATTATTTAGAGAGAACTCACCGGGAGCTCCTTTATTTTTAAAAACAGCGTATTAATTGTAGAACATGTCAATGCCAGGTGCTGATCGAAATACTTCATTGTATTTACTACGTGCAGGCTATGGGAGCATGTTTTCCGAGAGGCGTTCTAGCGAAGATTATATAAAAGCATTTACGAGTAGAATTATTTTGTAGTTAGTATAAACTGCAGACCTATAGGCGTTAGATCAGCGTTTAAGCTCCTAATTCTTTACCCTAGAGAATAGGAAAACATTACTATTTTATCCCATTTCGTAACACAATTTGAATAGAAACTTCTCCGTGTGTCTTAAAAGGCGACTGTTATCCGAGAAAATCACTCAAAAAAGGAGCAGTATAGCCAGCATTTGTGGTTTCACTTAATAAAAGTATTCGCAAATAATATTGACGTCAGGTTAGCTGCCAATTGTAAGGGTGCCAAAGTAAATGGTCACCACCACCCATAGATATTGGCGATGCAAGCCATTAACCATATCTTACATCGTCAATGCGCCATGCGCCATGCGCCAATTTAGGAAGTTCCTTTGTATCTGAAGTACAAGAGACATAACATCTTAGTTTACAGCTCACTCACCCTTCAAACTGGAGTATAAAAATAGTAAGTATTGCTGTTTAGCAGTAGAATATCAATCTGATGAGTGGAGGGTAACCTACCCGGGCGGGCTTCCACCAAGCCACCAAATATGACAAATGTGAAATGAAGTATATTGTACAGAAAAAAGTGAAGGGAATAATGAGAGTAATTATTACTAATTATGTTTTCTTTGAGAACAATAAGTATGTTATAATGGTAAACTTAAATAAATAACTGCGCCTATTGTAATACTGCTTACATAAATACTATATTTCTTAGCATTTTTTTTTTTACTTAAATTTTTAATCTCAAGAAGTTTGCGATCAAAAAACAGATTTTGATGTAATAACCAAACATTTATAAACTCGATGATGCTAAGTTATTTCCTCAAAAATATTTAAAGCGTAAATTTTATTTCCCGAAAAAAAAACCTCGCTTTGAAAAATAAAAACTCCATTCCTACCGAGATTGCTTCATTTATTCTAAACATTTTTAAGAAAAAAAGAACATGTCTTCATCCCTAGGGAAGAAGGAAATTAGCGTCTATTTCCTTAAAGCGCAACATTTTCCTAAATTACAAGTATCGGCGCCGGTGGAGTTGTTTTACGGCTGTTACATTCTATCATTAAGATTTCTTCAACACCAGCTACAGAAAACAGCTTACTTTTTGTCATCATTTAGAATTGTACAAAATTGTGCAAATGCTTGAACCTTAGAGAGCGGAGATAACATGGCAATACATATGCTGCATAGTATACTTAAATAACTTAATATTATTATTTAATGATAATAAAAATAAAATGTACTAATTCCGAAAATATCAAAAAATATTTATTACAATTGGGTTTTTAAATGAAAAATAAAATCGTTTTATACATAACCAGGAACAAAAAAATATATAAATGGTTATAATTAATTAGTAATTCTTATAATTTAAATAAATTTTTCGATAATTATTTTTTCTAAGATTTATCTTAAATTATTTTTATTTATATTGTTTAGTCAATCTTTTATATATTATAATATAGAATGTATTAAAGATCAACGTAAGTTATAATAAACATTTGACATAAATATTATCAAAAAATTTGTGTATTGCTTTAATGTTCTTATTGTAATAATAATAATAATGTCCTCCAGACCGATTTCGGCCACGGCGGCCAATCTCAAGAGAGATTAGCCAACTACGCAGGAGATATTATAGTGCACAAGTGTGTGCGCAAACACAGGTGCACTCTATTGCTTAACTCTCATAATCCGATGGGACGGCAAACCGACACGACCGGAAAGAGTTCAGGCGCAGGACCAACGGCTTTACGTGCTTTCCGAGGCACGGGAGTGAACACACTTCCAACTTCCAGACTCCGGGCTGCTACTGAGAATTTTCTGACTGAAAAACCCAATAACGTTTTATTGGCCCGACCTGGGAATTGAACCCAGGACCTCCGGGTCTGCGGTCTTACATCAAGCCACTAGACCAACGAGGCAGTCAAGGCTTATTGTAATACATACTATATTTAGATAAAACTTTTGTCGTATGTGAATATGAAATAAAATGTCTAAATCTTTTACAAAATACGTGCGTAACAAATTCAAACTTGTGTAACTCACTTTTAGTTTTCTAGAGCTTACAATTCGATTTGCATATTCTTTACAAATTGATAAAATATTTTTCGTTCTCGTTATAACACGCAGCGAACATGTACTTGCTCTTCAAATACCTATCTTTGGACAAACTTTCAAAGTGTCTGAAACAACTTTTACTTCATAAAATTGACTTCAAAAATATTCAGTTTAATGTTTCGATTCATTCGACGTACTCAAAAGCTACGATTGTCTGTTTTATTTTGAAAAATATTTAAAAACAAAAATTCTTAATCTAAGTTAAATTCTTACTTGTATTATAAATGTGATAGTTAGCTTGTTTTTTTTTTGTTACGCTTTCGAGTTCTAATTACTCAAACAATCATCATAAAATTTTACATACTTTATTACATACAGATTCTCAGGTGTCGAGAAAATTACCCATACGTAAGTCCACCACTCTAGTAAAATAGTAACATAATTATAATTAAATTATAAAAACACATATATAAGTAATCCCTTAGGATTTTAAATTTAATATTATAAATAATCAGAAATATCAATAGTATATCATCATTATAAAAACTATCGTTTTATAATACTTTTATACTTATATAATAGTAAATAAATTAGGATAAAACTAGTCCGCTGGTCTGGTGAAAGTTCCAAAAGCTGAGTCAATAAACCCAACCGGTGGTTGTATTTTTCTTGAATTTCTTTATTATTTATTTTGTGGTAGGGCATACTTAGTATTATTGTGCTCCGGTGTGACGGGTAAATGAGCCAGTGTAATTACAGGCACAAGCGACATAACATCTTAGTTATCAAGGTTGGTGGCGCATTGGCGATGTAAGGAATGGTTAATATTTCTTACAGTGCCGAAGTCTATGGGTGGCGGAGACCATTTATCGTCAGACGAAAATTAGCCCATCCACCTATCTATATTAAAAAAACATACAATATTTTTTTGACAAATAAGGCCCAAAAAAAATTATATGCTTTTGTCGCAATAAACTTAACGAACTATGCAAATCTTGTGGTTAGAACATTGGAATTTTAACCGATATTTTTCAAATTAGGAAGGATATTGGTCAATCGACTACTTGCCACGAGATGGCCAGTGGTAACCTCTACCTATCCGCAACATTACAGTAGAAACTATTAACCATTTCTGACACCAACAATGCGCTACGAAATCTGGGATCGAAAATGAATGGTACCTCGATAAAGTAATTCAACGAAAAATAGATTATCACTATAAATTTATAATCCTAATAGAATAAGTTAATTATAATTTTTTTTACAAGAAATAAGTACAGAATACACTCTTTTTTTATATTACTCAAAATTCCGTTTACCTCACTCATTTATAAACAAAGCACGAAACGGCTATTTTCTAATTGAATACGTAATTGGCAAAGTAAACTAGCATTCTGAATTACCCTTTCAGCGATTTCATTTTTGGGTTGACCGCCTTAATTGTGCCCTAATTTAGTACCCTTCCCTTATCTATCGGTAATTTATGCGACGTTCCCAGTTATTATCGGTTTTTAACGACATCGATTTCATTTATTAAATTTTACTGGTTTTTTTTTTGTGTACGTTAAACCTCTTTGAGTGGTAAAAGTAAAGAAAATGTCGTAATGTCGAGTGCAATTTTTTTCATCTTAATATTGTGGCGCATAAAGGTCTCACTTCTAGTGTTTCGTGTATTGAGTTGCACGGACTTCGTTATTTATGTAATTTACAACTAACTATATAGTTTGGTCTTATTCAGTTTTTATTTATTTTGGAGTAGATTTGATTTATATATATTTTATTAATAAAACGTTTTGTAAGAGTTTTTTTACAACTCTTATGTACCATCATACAAATGATGAATATATACAAATTTAAAATTAAAGTAAGAAACGGCCTTTGCTATCTGTATTGGACTGTTGGTAGAGATCACCAGCGTCCATTAACATCGATACTGTAAGAAATATTGAATATTCTTTACATGGTCAATTCGTACAGGAATTAAGGAGATATATGTCCCTTTGCCATTTACACTATTATCTTATTCATACACTATTTAATAGAATAATTGCTGTTTTTACTAGAATAATTGATCCCGATTCGCTCGATTCCGACTAAAAAATATATAAAATTTTCTCTTTACAGAGGTTGCCTGGAAGAGATCGCTGTAAGTGCTAAGCATATATTGCCTACTATATGTACTACGTGTTCTTTCATGTTTGTAAATTGTGTGCAATAATCAAATCCAAATCAAATTTTATAATGATTTAATTAATTTAGATTTGATATATTTAATTTGGTATTATAATTTAATTCGAAATAATTCAAAACTGTAAAATATAATTATTGTAATTTTTATCTTTACTATTTATTGTCTTGTATTTATAATCCCTGTTACCACTATGCACAACATTCCCTACCGTCAAGGGTTGGTCCGTTACATAAAGGTTACTTTAACATATTTTCCTTTATCATGAACATAATATGGTTATATGAATACAAATGAAATACATTTACTTGGTGGTAGGGCTTCGTGAAATCCCGTCTGGGTAGGTACCACCCACTCATTACATATTCTACCACCAATCTTAGTAATTTTGTATTCCGGTTTAAAGGGTGAGTGAGCCAGTGTAACTTTAGGCATAAGTAAGGGACATCTCATTAGTTCTCAAGTTTGGTAGTGCATTGACGATGTAAGGAATGGTTAACATTTCTTACGATTTACAATCTGGTGACTCATATGCTTGGTTACTTTCCTATTTTATAAAAAAAAACTCAGTCACGCTACCTCAGTACTGATAATATTAATTAGATATACGCGACGTTCACTTTACCGCTAAGCATGAGAAGAATTATAAACATAAATTAAGCACATGAA